>CM057458.1:461620000-464120000 GCA_016271365.2 Neoceratodus forsteri
TTCGGCCAAGTCCAAAGAGGGAGACCTGGTATAGGAGCGTCGGGACCGATGGTAGCAGAAGTGGTATCTGGAGGAAGAGTGGGATGAACGGTGGTGTCTCCACTTATGACTTGTGGACCCTTCATCCGAATGATCCGGTGAAGGAGTTATTTTCCGAGGGTGAGGTGACTTCCTGAGTGGTGGAGGAGGTGTAGATGGGCCCTGTGACAAACCCAGTGGTGAAGAGTTCAGCAAGGGGGTGGGACATTCTTTGGGCAGGAGGTTCCCTTTTACTGTATTCCACCACGAGTTAAATAGGGCCCCTACGTCTGTCAGTGGTATCATAGGGGGCCCAGAAGGGTCTAGCGTCGGGAGTGGTAGGCTGGATGCACCAAGCATCGGACCCGTCGGTTTGCTGGGCACTGTCGACAGATCTGGGGACTTCAGCGTGTCTGGCGGCAGTCCCACAGGTGGCAGGGTGTCGGACGCCAGGCCGGTAGTCTTGCGGCGTCAGCTTGTCCGGCGGCAGCTGACCTGGCGTCAGAGGAGGCATCGACTTAGCTGGTGACAGAGCCCCTGACGGCAGTTTCGGGTAAGCCGCTGGAGGAGATGTCATCTGCTTCGACTCGGGTGGCATCAAAGATCATGACGACAGGGTCCAGCAATGGGAATCTGTCTTGTGCTTTGGGGAGCGTACTCTGGACTGGAGATCCTGCTCCTGGTGTCTCTTCCTGTCATCAGACCCCGACTGTTGGCCTGACAAGGACGACGCCCCAGCCTGGCAAAGGACAAATCCGTGTCCACTGCTTGAAGAGGTGCTGGCTGATTCCTCTGGCTTATGCCCGGAAGACTGTTTGAAGGGCCCAAGACTCAAGAGGAGGGCCAAAAGGCCCTTGCCCCAAAGACCCCCCGCCTGACTTCCGGACCAGGGCAGAGGCTTAATCAACAGAAGCCCACTGGAAGCTTGTGCTGCAAGAGGGGCAGAACCCGCTCTCCTGTGGGAGTGTGGACTCAAAGATGCCACCTTCCGATGTGGAGATCTGGAGCAGGAATCCGATCTGGGTCTATCCTTCTCTTTATGGTAGTGCTTTCTGCTGGTCTATTTATCCTTGTGAGAAGAAGACAAAGACCTTGGGAGTGGAGAGGAAGAGGAGGAACCGTGGCTGGAAGGGGTCCTCTGCATGGTGGCTAGCTGCTGCACCAACAGGTGGGTCTTCAAAGTCTTCATATGACGGATGCGTGTCCGGCAGTTGAAACTACGGCAATGCAGGCAGGCCTCCGAATCGTGCATGGGGCCTAAACAGATAAGGCAGGCTGAATGGTCCTTAGTCGGGATTTGTTTCCCACAGGCACACTTTGATTTCCGCCGCTGTGAAGTTGAAGACAGTGAAGACATGCACAATTAAACTTAGAATAATACAGAAAATAAGAAAACGCGATTAGTGCGAAAATGGCAGTCGACATAGCAGGAGGTGTCCATGGAGCTGATGTGCACGGGTCGACGGCGATAAAAGAACTGAGGTCTGGCTGGGGGCCATCCTTTTTATACCACTGGCTAACGTCGGAGGCGGGCCGATGTCAGGGGGTGGTCCCCGCTGGGTACTGCTAGCTAGAATTTTTCTGTGGGGACCTAGTGCCTGGCGGCACAGTCCTAATGGCGTAGCCTGCTGCAAGAGCTCCAACTCGAAGTAAGATTTATGGTTACAGGTGAGTAACCTATTCTAAGTGCGTCGATATGGTTTACTATCCACACTCTGGCAGACTCCTAGCAGTTCTCTAGGAGGAGGGGCCAAGAAACGCACCCCTATTTGGCAAACAGAGACTGGAGAACAGAGGTCCCAAAATGAGCATAAAAATGAAGGTTAAAAAAAAATAGGCAGACTGGGTGGGCCCAGCAGACCTTTTCTGCTGTCACATTCTATGTTTTTAAGATCATCCCGGTGTGACCCAAGGTTGATGCAGTAGTGGGAAATGAAGATGTGTGCTGACTTCCAGGCAGCAGCCCTGAGATTTTCTGGATAGGGACATCCCTGGCAGCAGCCACGGAGGCAGTGATATGTCTGGCGGGTGAGTTCTAAGCCCTACAGGAGGCTCTCTACCAGCCAAGCTATAGCAGAGGTTGATGCAGCATGTGATCCACCTGCCAATTGTCTTTGTTGCTAATCTGTAAGATGCGGGTTCAGCATTAAGTGACTTACAGCTGGCGAACCTCTCACCAAACTCCAGTCACACAGTCTTCATAATAACAGTGTGCTTTCCACAGGTCCAGGGTATGGAGCCTGTGGTCTGCCTCTGAAGATGCGACCGTAAAATATATCGGTAAGCTAATCACCTGGGTAATATCTTCAGGAAGAACTTTGGGTTGGGGAGAAGGACAACTATGTCCCTCTGGAAGACCAGATAGGAAGACTCCACCAAGACTGCCTGGAGCTACTCAATCCTTCTGGATGACATGATGGCCACCAGAAAGGCTATCTTCCATGACAGGTGTGACACCTCACTCCTGCCCATAGGCTGGAAGGCTTGCCCATGAGCATAGCCAACACCAGCAACAAGTCCCACTGCAGAGGTGGTTCACACACTGGAGGGACAGGTAGTCTAGGCCCTTGAAAAAGCATCCAACCACCTTCTTCTGGGCCGTTGCCTTTCCAGCCCGTGCCTGGTAAGCAGAAATGGCTTATTGGTGCAACGCTGTCCATCAGCGACTGTAGGTGGCAGAAAATCACAGTTTCTTCAGGAGATGTGTGTGTGGACATCTCCACTCTGTAGATGTATAGCAAGCCAGTCAACCAACACAGAGCTTACTGAACGATTTCTTGAGTTAACATACATTTTTACGCCTCTGTTGATTGGCTGGCAAAGTGGTGGTTCCCATTTTCTAATACGAAAAGAAAACGAAAAAAGAAAACACCAAAGAAAACTGAGTTTCAGATCGTAGTTATGATCCCGAGTTCCCTCAAATGTGGAAGTAAAGGCACCCCATGAGAACTGCTCTGATTCCTGCACCCAGAAGTAGGAAAAGTTGCTTAGATGTGGTGCACATTGAAGATGAAAGGCATGTGCACCTCTGTAATGTGCTGTTGTGTTTAAAAATATATATATATATATATTTTTTTTTTTTAAAGCATTTTGGTCCTTGAGAGCCACATCACTGAGAAAGCTCCAAATACCAGAAGTGTGGCTTTTCAGTGAGCGAAGTAAGCAGTTCAGAAAGGTGAGCAAAAATGCTTACTTTCCTCACACATTGCAGGGGTCATAAATGTCTACCTCTGCAACATGTTTTCCATGATGAAAAATATAGTTTTGTGCCACTAGAAGCACAGTAGTGTCACTGTGAGTGAGGGGCTGGAGCAGACAACAAAAGCTCAGTTTTTCTACTCTCTAGTATAGATAACTGGCAGCAGCAGTTTACTTGTCCTCAGCAGCATACTTCTCAACCTTCTGGTTCTGAAATGAGGGACACACATCCCCATTAATTGGGAGGGGGGGCATCCTCAAACTTGAAGAATGAAGCTCAGAAAACTAGGCAAACCACTGTATTTACTTGTACAAGGTTTATTTACAATTTAGTATTTTAGAATGTTACGAATACTGCCTTAAAGTCTGAATTTTCAGCATATTCTATGTGTGGGTTTAGTATTATTGAGATTGTGTTGCTGCTTACAGACCAAACTGTGATAGGTATGCTCTGCAGTAGGTTTTCTGTTTGTTTTGATGTGTGGCAGGAGTATTTGTATGCAAAAGCACCTGGAATAAAAAGGATACAAATACATGTTCTGTATTAGAAAGATTGCTTTTTAGTACAAAATTACTTTACCAACTGCTTATAATGTATGGATGCATAACGTAGTGTCGATATTTTCATATTTTTGACCCCCCCCTCAAAAAAGGTTTACAATGCCTTTTTTTTTTTTTTTTCTCCAATTAATCTTATTTATGCTCCTTGGTCCTCGGCAGCTATCTCTCCCGATCCCCCAACCCCGTCCCCCATTCGCACCTTACCATTCCAGCTATCCCGTGGTGGGATCCCCCAACCCGCCGAACACATGGATCCCATGCTGGAAGGTTACTGCCTATCGCGGAGGCAGTGCCTGCAGGAATCAGGATCATTCTGTGTTGCCAGGACCTATTTTCTCCTCCAGTTATTCTTTTACCCGAGATGCAGCATGCAGTGACGCCACAAGGAGCGTGTATGCACGCTACTACACGCGCTCCTCCGAGCGTCTGCCTCATCTCCCCTTCCGAGCATTGGTGCGCCAGGCCCCAGCCTTCGCTAGGGGCCAGTCATGCACCAAGTGCTGGTATCCCCCTCTCCCTGGAGAAGGAGAGCAGTCCTCAGATGCTCGATCCTTCTCCTCCCCTGCCGACCCCCAGCAGCCCATGCTCATTCCCGAACACAGGTCACCGGCGTAGCTCGAGGTAAGGTGTCCGACGCCTCAGCCCTCAGTGCCACCGGGCTGGCTATGTTGCTTTTTTTAATAAAAAAAAAAAAAGGTTTTTTTCCCGCTAGTGTTAAAAAAGGAAAAAAACAACACTGAATTGTTTTGAATTCACTGCATGCCACTGTTAGGCAATTTTGTGCTGAACAACTCTGGTACTTGTACTTTGTGTGTAGTACTTAGTTTATGAGGTATAGGCATTTGTTTATGGTATGGTGCGTATGGCTTCATTCCTGCTTATAAAGGCCCAACATACAGCGTTAAAGGGGCACTGTCAGCCTTGTCCCTCATTTTATTGCCACAAAACAACAGTGTGCCTCTGTGGACACAGTGATCACATATGGTCCACAGAATACCCCCTATATATGACATAATCAAGAATTCTTACCAATTTTCTTAGTTTTCGCAATATTTACTTTCCCTCGGGTTCCCCATAAGTACGCTGTGCACCGGAAGCAGAAGCAAGATGAGAGCGCACATCGGACACTGTGCGCCAGCACATACATCGATTTTGCACATGGCCATGATAAAAAGTTAAACACAGCATGTATTTTCAAATGCTGTACTACAGATGCCGTTTTTTAACTGAAACCGAGCACTGGAAAACCAACCAAATGCATTTGAAAGGAGCTGCTGAAATCTCGCGCATGCGTGAAAGTGGGACGCTACTGCACATGCGTGTGATTTGTGCGTCATCCTGCTTTCGCGCATGCGCGAGATTTCGGCAGCTCCTTTCTAATGCATTTAGTTTCTTTTCCAGCGTCGGTTTCAGTTAAAAAACGGCATCTGTAGTACAGCATTTGAAAATACATGCTGCGTTTAACTTTTTATTATGGCCATGTGCAAATCGATGTATGTGCCGAAGACAGTGTCCGATGTGTGCTCTCATCTTGCTTCTGCGTCCGGTGCACAGCGTACTTATGGGGAACCCGAGGGAAAGTAAAATATTGTGAAAACTAAGAAAATTGGTAAGAATTCTTGATTATGTTATATATAGGGATATTCTGTGGATCATATGTGATCACTGTGTCCACAGAGGCACACTGTTGTTTTGTGGTAATAAAATGAGGGACAAGGCTGACAGTGCCCCTTTAAGTGAGCAGAGAGAACAAGGGGCAGAACTCAAGAGTGGTGCTCTGCATGGAATGAGTTAAGAGTTACTGCTTGCAGCTCCAGCTGAGCGAGGGACCAGAGGTAATCCAAGATGCTCGCCACACGGCAGGCAAAGGGATCAAGCCCCTTGCTCTGGCACCATATGGAAAACCTCTTCCATTTAAAGGCATAACTCCGGTGAGTTGAGACTTTTTGGGAGGCCTTCACAATGTAGAGCACTTCATCCAAAGACCCAAAGCCTGGCACTCTAGCCAGTCAGGAGCCAGGCCATGAGATAGAGGGAACGCAAGTCCAGGTGCAGGACCTGTCCTTGTTGTATGGTCAACAGATCAGGGTGTAGAAACAGCTGCCACGGGGGGTCTGCTGCTGAGGCGGAGGAGATCTAGCTACCAGAACTGCCGAGGCCAGTCTGGAGCTATCAGGATCATCTACACCTTGTCCGTCCAGGCTTTGATCACTACCTTGTGAATCAATGGGAAGGAAGGGAAGGTGTACACAAGGCCTGGGGTCCAAGGCCTTGTGAAGGCATTCCCCCAACAGTATGCTGGACTGTGGGAGGCAGGCACAAAACAGTCTCAGTTTGGCATTCTCCCAGGAAGTAGACGGCTCCAACCAGAGGTGTGCCCCACAGGAAGAACAGGTGGTTCACAACCTCCTGGATTCAGGGACCACTCGTGTGACATCTCTCCCACCTGGCTGAAAGCATCCGCCAGTTGACTGCTCTCTCCTGCAACATGGATCACCAGGAGATTTGCACCCAGGCTGCACATGAGGCTCCAGGTGCAGAGGGCCTCCCGACACAAGGGAAGGGAGCGAGTTCCCCCTTGTCTGTTCATGCTGAACATGGCCGTAGTGTTGTCCGTCTGGACCTGCACGACCTGATCTCTGACTAGAAGAGTGAATTCCATCAGCACGAGTCGCACTGTATGGAGCTCCAGCAGGTGATGTGGTGACAGGACTTCTGGGGTGACCAGAACCTGTGGAATCTGTGTTCTCCCAGTTGCACTTCACACCTTATGAGAGATGAGTCTGTCGTGAGCGCGACAGTTGGTTCTTGGCAGACAAATGGAATTCCTTCCTCTAGGTGTTCTGGGATTAGCCACCACTGGAAGGCACCCATATTGGCTGGGTCACTGTGACCTGCTGGCCCAAACGGCCTACTTGCTGGGAAAAATGACTGCCAAATTCCCACTGGAGGTAGTGCATCTGCCAGCAAGCCCAACGGACCATGCCGTTGCGGGACACCATACACCCCAGTAGCCTCAGGAAATCCTGGACAGGGCATGAGATTCCAATGTGAAATGATCAGGCAAAGGAGGAAGGATCCAGTGCCTGGTCTGCAGGGAGTCTAGTTCTGTCCCGATGAACTTGAGCAGCTGCAGGAGTACAAGTTCGGACTTGTGCAGGTTAACCAAAAGGCCCAGGTTTCAGCAGCTCTGGAGAGCCAAATCTCTGAACCTCTCCATTGCCTCTTTGGACAGATCAACTAGCAGCCAGTCATCCAGGAAGGGATACACCCTGATATCTAGGCACCTCAGGTATGCTGCCACCACTACCATATACTTGATGAAGACCCTGGGTGCTGAGGAGATGCTGAAGGGCATGATCTGGAACTGGTACAGGAACCCTCCTGCTCAGAACCGGAAATACCCGTGGTGGAACAGATGGACTGAGATATGGAAGAACGCATCCTGGAGGTCTAGGGAGAAAAATCACATGTTCTGATCCAGTGACAGAATAACCTGATTCAGAGTAACCATCCGGAACTTGCATTTCTGCATGAAGTAGTACAGATCATGCAGATCCAGTATGAGGCACCAGACATCCGTCTGTTTTGAAAACAGAAAGTACTTGGACACATAACCCCAATTGGCTAGGGCATCTGGGACACAGGTTACTGTCCCTTTTGCAAGGACCTGAGCAATGTCCTCCCCCCTCCCCCGAAGGGCAGCTAGCATGTTCTGCGACACGACGGACTCCCGAGGCATGTGGAGGCAGTAATGTGGGCGAGCCTCTAAGTCCAGAGGCAACCCTCTGCCCACTACATCTAACATCCACTTGTCGGTTGTGATAGCAGACCAACATGACAAGAAGTGATGTAGCTGACTTACTAAGGGGAGAGTGCGGAAAGGGACAGGACAGGTGAAGGAAAAACACCCCCAACCCATCAATGGGTCAGCTTTTGTGGGGGCACCGGTGGCTGCAGCTGAAGGGGCACAACCACGTCTGCCCCCATTTTTTTAGGACCTTGAACCCCAGATTTGGGCTTGGGGCACCAGGCCAAGTACTGCTCCTGCTGGGGTTGCTGCTGAGGAGGCTGTGGTCGAAAGGACCAATACTGGACAGCCTGCTTCTCAGGCTTCTTTTTTCTGTCCTTCTGGGACAATGCTACAGAATCCGTGGTGGCACTGGACTTCTCAATAAGTGAGATGTCCTTCGACCCCAAGGCCAAAGAGGTTGGTGCTCAAGAAAGGGACATTAGCCAGCTTGTGCTAGGCATCTGCCGTGAAGGTGGACAGACGCAGCCAGGCCTTGCGATGCATGAAGACAGACACTGTCACGGTATGGGAACATGAACTGCTCATGCCCAAGGCCGTCTGGAGCTAGTGTTTAGCCAGTGATTAACCTTGGTCTCTGATGACCATCACCACTGCTTGCTGATCAGCTGGGAGGTGAGAAAGGATGGAATAAAAAATCTCCCATCAGGAACTGACCAAAATTGGCCATCATCAAAGCGTAACTAGACTGACGGAGACCAAGTATGCCACAGTGAACACCTTTTTTTGCGCATGGTCAATCTTACAGGACTCCTTTTTCAGAGGCTTTCCCACGTCCCCCGGTGTCCAGACTTGCAGAACACCGAATCAGTCACCAACTCCTCTGCAGAGAGGCTGTCTAAGAATCAAGAAGAAAGGGACCCAGTAGGGACTGCATACTTGCAGACCATATGGTTAGAAGGTGCCAGGCAGGATGCTGGACACTGCCAAAGCTCCAGGGCCAGTTCCAAAAATGGCATTAGCCCTGGGAAAGGCAACCCTGGGGATTCATCCCTATCCAAAAATTCCGAAAAGAGGTACTTACCCTTTTCTGGACTAGCTCTAGCAGGACTGTCATGGACTCTAATATTAAGTAAAGAAGCGCACAGGAGGACATAGAAAAATAGAAAGGTAATGGCAGAAGGAGACCAAATGTCCATCCAGTCTGCCCATTTGTTTGCATGGATCCCTGATGGGCCATGTCTGCTAGCACTGAACTCTTACTCAAGATGAGTCCCCAACCTTGGCCTTGTGTTGCATGTATGTCCTGTCCCAACCAAGTTCGAAGGAGGTGATTGTTTTGGCCTCCACCACCTCGGCAGGTAAACTATTCCACAGTGCCACCATCATCTCAGAGAAAAAGAACTTCCTAACATCATGTCTGAACCGCCCACCCCTCTTTGAGTTTCCAGTTGTGCACTCTAGTATTAGCGGGATGTACTACGTAAGACTGAAATGCAAAAGCCCAATACTCGGTATCCTGAAACAGACTGCCTGATTCAGTATCCCGACACTCGAGAACTGCCGGCAGCAGAGGGTTTTTTTATGTTTTGGGGGGCTTCCCCCCCATTTTAGATTAAAAACTCTACCGGGGGCAAATCCTGAGTGTCAGACAATTGGTTTTGGGATACCAAGTGTCGAGCTTTTGCACTTCAGTCTTAAGTAATACTCCCTATTAGAGTTGTAGGACCTAGTAAACAGTTCTGAGTATGGCACTTTGTTGATGCCTTTCAGGTACTTAAATGTCTCGATCATGTCCCCTTCTCTCGTCTGGCCTCCAGGGAGAATAACTTCAGCTCTTTCAGGTGTTCCTCATATGGCAGGTCACAGTCCTGTTATCTTTGTTGCCCTTCTTTGGACTGTCTCCAGTCTGTCGATGTCCTTCTTTAGGTGTGGGCTCCAAAACTGGATGCAGTACTCCAGCTGAGGTCTCACTAGTGATCTGTAAAGAGGCAGCATAACGTTTCTGCTTCTGCTGTCAAAGCTTCTGCCGATGCACCCCAACATTTTGTTGGCCTTGCTACATGCAGAGTTACACTGATTGGTCATCTTAAGGGACTCACTAATTAACACTCCTAGGTCCCTTTCCTCTGATGGAGTATTAAGTTGCACTCCATTCAACCAATATTGCATTCTAGGGTTGTTTCTGCCCAAATGCCTCACTTTACATTTCTTTGCATTAAAGCCAAGTCGCCATTGGTTGGATCATGCCTCAATTTATCCTAGGTCAGCTTGAAGTTTACTGATGGATTCTGTGGTAATCCACCCTTCCTCCCAATTTAGTGCCATCAGCAAACAGCGCTAATCTGCCATTTATGTCCTTACCTATGTCGCTAATGAAGATGTTGAAAAGCACAGGGCCGAGGACAGAACCCTGGGGAACCCCACTTATAACTTCTCCCTTCCTTGAACCCACCCCATTGATTACCACCCTTTGGCTTCTATCTTGGGGCCATGCTTTTACCCAGTTGATAAACTGGTCTGAAATACCAGTGTCTGAGTTTAGCTAGCAGACGCTTGTGTGGAACGAAGTCAAAGGCTTTACTGAAGTCAAAATAAAGCAGGTCCACTGGGTGCCCATGTCTAATTCGGCGGTTACCCAATCGAAGAATGATAAGAGATTCATCAAGCATGATCTTCCCACCATGAATCCATGTTGCTTGGGATGCTGGAGATTGTTCTTGTCCAGGTAATCAACTATGTTGTGTTTAATCAATGTTTCCATCAGTTTGCACACCACTGGGGTCAGACTAATGGGCCTGTAATCATGGACACTGGGTCATGCTCGATGGACAGCTCTTCGACCGATCCCCGGTCGAGGAGGAGAGTTCCAGAGGTGGCCATGGACTATTGGTCAAGGAAAATGACCCTCAACTGTTTCCCCACCACTGACTACCTGGGTATCCTCCCCCAGGGTGATCTGTACCAACACCTGGCCTGGCAAGCTGATGGCTGAATAGGCCTCCTTGGACAGAGCACCCACCTTCAGTTGCAATGGTGGTGGCGCCACCCGAAGTGGTGAAGAAGCAGTTGTGGGGACCACCTGTATAGCGTGCACTGGTAGGGGCATCACTGGCAGCTGCCAAGTGACCAGAGGTCCAGGGGTAGAGCCCTACCCTGCCTTGCAATGGCACACTGTTGCCATAGGAGCTCTCTGTAGCACCAGTACAGCTTGTGATGGTGCCTCTCCTTTCAAGAGGAGGTTGAGAAGCGTCAGCGGTGACACCTCCTGGTCGAACAGAATCGAGAGTGGGAACGTCTTGACTGAGACCTCTACCAGATGATAGACGGTGAGGGGGGCCTTCTGGCTGACTGTGGTATACCATGTGCCTGTCCACATTAAGCAGCATGGGTGTGGAAGGCTCGACTGCTGGTGGACTCTGCTCCCACCGAGGACCAGAAGGGAACAGTGACCATACCACATTCTCCTGAGTGAGGACTAGTGGCACTGGGGTCTGGGAGATTGATTCCTTGACCTCATCTGATAACTGGTCAACAGGTTCGAGGAAAACTTCCACAGCCTACTCAACCAGAGTCTAAGTTGACTGGCTTGACAGGGGTACTGAAGAACCCTCGACTGAAGGGCAATCTACCATCGCCTAATGGTTGGGTGAGTAGAGGGACCGACCTTGATCTCTCTCAGTCCTGCGACCAGGGCCAGTGATGCTCGTGCTTGGAACCACTGCAGGCAGGGTTCTCCCCCAGGGTCTGGAGGGCCAAACATATGTCCTGAAGCCTCTGATGAAAGACCCCCCCCAACGCTGGCCCCTGCTGGGAACAGCGCAGAGACCGATGAGGTGCCCGCTCCCACTGAGCACACCTAGCCATAGTCGAGGTCTTCTTCTGGCCCTTAGGACGGTCCTTTGGATTCGGTTCTGATGGCTGATCCAGCAACAGCTGCAGCTTCCTGTTCCCAAGGGACTCGGGAAGCATGCGGAGACAAAGGCTGCACCCAGCTACGTTGTGCTGCCTGCCCCGGCAATACATGTGCAGGTCAGTGATCAACATCATCTTCTGCCATCAAATGCAAAATGTGAACCCTGCCTTACATTGTTCCATCGATGATTGATGAGGAGAACTGAGGGAACTGAGGCAAGAAAGCCGAGAAACTAGAAAACTTAGAAAACAAAGTTCGCCAATGGCACACTAAATCCTAAGCAAGAGCCGTGAAGAGGTGACCTGTTCTTCCAGCGGAAAGAAAGATCTGATGTCACGGGGGTGGAATCTGGGATATACGGTCCATATGGTAGGAGGAGCTTAGCTTTAAAGATGTCCAGCATATTAGCATATTTCAGTTGAAATGCCAGAGTGTAGCTAGTGAGCCATATATACACCCCTAGAAACTTCAGTTCCACCGTTGATAAATGAAGTCTCAACATTTACGGACAGACAGTATTGGAATTCATTCTTTATCAGGGAAAGCAGACCACCAGAGTCTGCCCCAAAAAACAGTTGGGTAACTGAAAGGCAGACCATATAGTGACCTGTAACAAATGCAACAGTCTTCCTCACTGAGGGGCAGAGGGTGGGAAATTGTATGGTTCTACAGAGGAAATTCTTTCGAAAATCTTCTGTTACTGTTAGGTAACGAACTTAACGTCTCCAATGATATCTCATCAACAGAGCCACACACCTTGGAAGAGTACAACACAGTACTACACTTCAGAAGGGGGGGTATGAAACAGAGGAGGCCGATGACCTCTAAAACAACAGGCCAAGCAACACAGCCAAGTCAAAGTCAAGGAAATCATCTTCAGACTGTAATGTTTTGTTAATGTATAGATCATACTCAAACAGCATTACAAATGTCAGAATGTGAGACTGACCTGAAACAAACCATGGCGGCCGCCATGCTCTTAGTGGTGTGCCCTACATCTTTGCCAACCTTCTGGTAGCACAGCGAAATGCAGGAGGATATCCACCTGGAAAGATCCTGCTTAGACATCACATTTGCCCTGTATTTGCAGGGCGAAGGATGCAAACAGCTGAGATGACAGTCTGGCACACTTAAGAGTAGTACAGATAGAAGCCGAGTGCCCTGCGGACATCCAAGGAGAGCAAGAGCACCTCCACCAGATTCTGTGGGTTCGGGATGAACACTGGCAAGTTGATGGATTGATTCTAAGTGAATGTAGACATCATCTAAAGCAGAAATTTAGAACGAGTCCTAAGTTCCACCCTGTCACAATAAAAGGTTAGGTAAAGGATGTCAACCAGCAGACCCTAAAGCTCAGAAACCTGTCATGTCGAGGTGATGGCCACCAGAAACAGAGTTTTACAGGAAAGGAACCTGAGGGCACAGAAGACAAGTTTAAAGGGCGCCGTGGGCAGGCTTGTCAGAACCAGGTTCAGGTCCCAAGCATGACTTGTCTAAAAACTGTTGGTTGACCTGTACAGTATTAGTGTACCTGAATGCATTTTGCACTTTATGTATCATATCTGAGAAGTATGTTTGGTCTCTGTATTTTGTGATATGTATTTCGGCATGTTGCCTGGCCTGTGCCTATGTATTTTTGACCTGCATGCTGGCCTTTTTTGGCACCTTGTATCTTATGTAACTGTACTTTATGTAATGACCCCTTGTTCTGTAATTTCCTGCACCTCGTGTTGAGGCCTGTATTTACTATTGTTCTTCACATCTGTATTGCTTAATGTGCCATGCTGTGGCTCGGGTTGTGCCTGAAAATGGTCCTTTGAATCAGTGCACCCATCCGGTTATCAAAGACAAATAAATTCATAGATACATAGACAGTGTCGGCAGATAAGGGCCTATGGCCCACCCAGTCTGCCCATTTGAGCTTGTAAGTTCAGTTTGTTTTCCTAGAAGTCTGTTGCCCCTTACCCCTAACCTCAAGAATTCCTTTATGTCTATCCCATGCATTCTTAAATCCTGTGATTGTTTCAGCCCCCACCACTTCCTCTGGCAGGGTGTTCCACTTGTCCACCACCCGTTCTGTGAAGAAATTCTTTCTTATGTTTCCTCTGAAAGTCCTCCCTCCAACTTCATCCCATGCCCTCTAGTCCTGGAACATCTTTGTGCTTAAAAATAGTGTTTTCCTGCACCCTGTTCCTCCCTGTAAGATACTTGTATGTCTCTATCATATCCCCTCTCTCCCTCCTCTCCTCCAGGGAGTACATGTTCAGTTCCTTCAACCTGTCTTCATAGGACTTGTGATGCAATCCATGCACCATCTTTGTTGCCCTCCTCTGAACCTTCTCTACCCTGTCTATGTCCTTACGTGAGGTATGGTCTCCAGAACCGTACACTGTACTCCAGGTGGGGCCTCACTAGTGTCTTGTATAGCGGAATTATGACCTCCCTTTTCCTGCTGGTGATGCCCCTGCCTATACATCCCAGCATCCTATTTGCTTTACCTGCTGCCTTGTCACACTGTTTCCCTACCTTGAGGTCATCAGAGATGATAATTCAAGTGCATAATATCCCTCAGAAGCCTGTGGGAAACCACCAGCTAAGCCAGACTCCACACCAATGAGTCTATGAAAAGTGAGATGGCAGACACTAGCACAATTACAGATGAGCACTGAAGTCCAGAGTGAAAAAAAAGGAGCAAATACTCCAAAACACTCTGTACGGGACAGATGAATGGATCTGGAGAGTTACGCTGACACCAGATACTAAAGCGTTTACACTAGAGGGAACAGGTGTATCTGAGAGAGACGCGTTTGTGCTGCCAGCAGGATACCTAAAACTTCCGAGAATAGCCCAAACTCTACCAACTCTATGTCCTCATGAGCTACGCCTGCAGCTGTAGGGACAAGAGGATCAGATACAGCAGAGGACCCTGAAAAAGGGAAAAGAGGCCCAGGATGAGTGGCAGTTGAAATTGTGGTTCCACTACCATGTCACACAACATCAGGAATCAGATCTGCCTGGCCCCCAGAGGGGCCACCTTAATTATAGTGGCCAGATTGTTCCACCATTTCACGACGACATGCTGAACGAGTGGAATCTGGGAAAAGAATAGAGGTACCATTCTTTTCAGCAGAGGGACTTGTCATATCAGAGAACTCTAGCCCCTGGAGTGAGTGAGCAAAAACATGGCAGTTTTACATTGTGTGGGGATGCAGAGAGGTCCATCTCTGGACACCCATATTGACTGAGCTTAAGTTTTGTCATATCCCCTTGCAGCTCCCATTTATGAGGCTGTCCCAGGAAGTAGCTGAGAGCACCTGCTGGCACATTTTGTGTGCCTGTCAGATACGTTGCAGCAAGGTGCACTATGAGCTCCACACTCACACCCACATCACTTCTCCAACATGGGATAGGAGTGTGTATCCCCTTATTTGTTTAGGCAGTTGTACATGATACATTTGTCGTCTCTCTGTATCAACAAGATCTTTTTCTGATTCTGCAGGACCAGTGCCTGATGCATGTATACAAACACTGAGGACTAGACAAGAACCTGGGGAGACCAGAGATCTGCACCCCAACCAAGGCTGGATGCTTCCCAAGTCAGACTTACCCAAGGAGGGTCAATGAGGGAGGTTAGCCCCCGACGGCAGATGCTGCCTTGCCTGCCATAAATGGAGGGCTCTGTGCAGAGGGGTACAGACTCTGGTGCTTTAGAGAATGGTGTGCTTGAGACCACAGAGACTGCAGGAACCATTTAGGAATCTACATATGCAGACATGCTAAGGAAACCATGAATATGGATGCTGCCATGAGGGCCAACAGCAGCAGCATGGCTTTGGCCATGATCGTGTCGTTTCTAGCAACCATACTTGCTGTGCTATCCAGTTATCGGCCCAATTCTCTGGCAAGAAAGCCTTTGCTGGAAATGTGCCCAGCACAGCTCCAATGTACTCAAACCTATAGTATGACGTTAGAATGGTATGTTGACCAGGACACCCAACTACCTTGTTGTATTCACTATATGAACTGTAAGGACTGCATTGGACCCCTTCAGGAGACGACTGTTTACAGACGGAGAACATATGCAGCTTCTCCTAATAAAGAGCTACAGTTACCAATGCAAAACACCTGGTGAATACACGCAGTGCTAAGGATAAGCCAAATGGCAACACTTGGAGTTGAAAATGACAGTTATGGGGGAGGGACGTGATGGCTGCCTGAACGGATGCTCTGCAAATAGCTCCCGCACCCACCTATCTCTTAATAATTCCACCAAAAGGAACAAATTAGCAGCACTACTGAAAAATCTACCTTTAAAGAACAAGGCGGCACTATCCTTACATAAAAAAACTTGCCGCAATGGAAGCAGAGACGAGGGACGCCTTACCTCAGCATACGCCTCCTCCTACACAGACACCAGACAAGGCAAGCAAGCGCTCTAAAGCTATTCCAGCTGAGCCTCCATCCAACCCGACTTCGCAGGCCACCCTCACGGAAGAGATATTTTTAGAAGGCCTGAGCCCTCTGAAAGCCACCCTAGACTCGTTGGTGACTGACATCCAATCATATACAGCCTCCTTGATGACTCTTACCAAGCAAACGGGCAACAATGAAGCCTGCATCTTCTCCTTAGATGACTGGTTGGTTAAGGCTGAACCTGATATTGTGCATCTCCGGCAGCGGCTGACATACGTGGAGACCAAACTCGAAGATTTAGAAGGCCAATCCAGGAGGAATAACCTTGTTATTATGGGGCTGCCAGAAGGTGAGGAGGGGACCTCATCTATTGCTTTTGTCCAAAAGTTGTGCACTAAAATTGCAGGCCCTTCACCTAATGGCCCAGTGTATATGATCGAACGTGCCCACAGATCGCTATGCCCAACACCACCTCAAGGTGCAGCTCCTAGGCCTCTGATATTCCAACTACTGAATTTCCTTGATAAACACATTTTGGGAAAAACCTGCGATTTGCAAGAGTTCCAGTGGGAAGGAAAGAGGATCTGGAGAGCCCAAGATCTGCCCAAAACAAGTGCGCCAAAAAAGATCTGAAATGCATCCTTATGTGGCCAAATTGATTGCTGCGGGCATTAAATTTCGCATGAGATATCCTGCCACCCTCCAAGTATTACATCGGGATATCTGGCACAGTTGTGAGATGGTGGATCAAGCTGCGAGTAAGCTGAAAGCCCTATACCCTGAGCTCTTTAATGGTTGAGATGGGAATATTCCCTTATGATGGTACCCAGCATGAGATAGACAATCTTGTGTGGTCTATCTGCGTACTCAGCCTTTGAGGAGCACCTTTGTGGCTGATAATGAGAATCTCTGGATTCTGAGATAAGTTTGTAGAGGGTCAATGAATCCTGGAAAAGCATGCAGCTTTTACTTAATTTTGTTTTGTTTGCTTATACCACACACCACGCGGACTCCATCTAGCGGTGGATTGGCAGAATTCTTTGTTACCTAGCTGCTCGCATAGAACTGCCACTACTGGCGACTCCCTCTGCGTGGTAACTGCCTACTTTGTTCAGATGGTCTGTAGGGGGGCCGGTGAGCACTACTCGCCCGTATAAAAGACTCTGTGCAGATGACCTTGGATCAGTCCTAATAATGGAATGCCTCGGTGTACCGGAATTCATCGCAGCGAAGTATATCAGCTCTGGGCCCCAAAAGGACTGTGTGCGGCTCTCCTTATTTCATGCCTGCTCTTCTGACTACTGCTTGCTGCTGAGTTAAAGCACAGCAACAAGCTTTTTCCTCTTTTTCTTTTAAGATGTACCTGATACATTGTTGTACAATTTGCTGCTCTGTTTGCAGAATAACTAACTTGGTTAACTGTTAGTGTTTATTCCTTCAGTGGGGGCGGGGGGGAGGCGCACGGGAGACAAGCGGGCAATGTTTGGGAAGCATGTGAACATTATGGTCCAGCAGGTTGGATGGGTCAGTCATTGTGACTCGGGGATTGTTTTTGTAGTTTCTTGTTCTATACAGTTTGGGAGTTTTTGATTTTACAAGGGGGACCTGAGGAGAAGGGAGGGGTAAGACACTGCTTTCAGTTACATATGGATCAGATGGTTTTTGTACAATCAGTTTCCACACTCTATAATCCTTGTTGCTCAACCCCTCTCTGACGTAGGAGAAATGGGGGATTTTCTTTGGAGGCATGGCACATACCAGACAGAGTAATTGGGGGGGGGGGCCTGGAGATACGGGATTTACATGTATTGCATTTTAAAGATCATATTCTCAATGTGCTACTTACAACATTTGAGAGAAGCTAGTGATGAGATATATTACATGGAATATTAAAGGAGCCCGCTCTAAAGGGAAGAGATACCAAATCTTTAAACACTTCCAATTATTACACTGCCACACTGCCCTATTACAGGAAACCCACCTCCTAACTTCTGAAAATTTGCTTTTTCGCAGAATGGGGATGGATCAAGTCTTTACTGTAGGAAACTCAATGAATCAAAGGGTGGTGGCTATATTAATTTTTAGAGGGGTCAACTTTCAAATTACACAGAATATAGCTGACCCCAAGGGATGTTATATTGTTTTGCGTGGCATATTAAATCATGTAGAAATCTTAATTGGGTGTATATAAGGGCCAAATGCACCTTCTACAGACTTTTTCTCTGAATTGCTTACCACACTTTCTCCCTATCTTAATCTTCCTACAATTTTGGAAGGGGATTAGAATGTGACTCTCACTTCAGACATGGATCGGTCGTGGAATCAATCTGGGGGTCTCCTCCTACCCAGTATGCCTTACACTAACTGATGGAGTTGGTGGGATCTGTGACCCATGGAGAACTCTATACCCCTCCAAACGCCTATACACGTACTATTCCCTAGTTCACAAATCATATTCTCGCTTAGATTACGTTTTAATTAGTATAAACACTATATCATGTGTTAGGGATGGGGGTATTACTCCCAGAGTTCTGTCTGATCACTCTCCAGTATGGCTGGAATGTGAAATTGCTCCATCTTTTGCGGCGCATAAGATTTGGAAATTAAATACCCAGTTATTAAAAGACCCGACAATTGTATCCCAAATCCGAAATCTCATAGCGCGTTTCATGGAGCATAACATGGACTCTATCCCGGATATTGACAACATTTGGCGCTCCCTTGAAATGTGTATTGAGGTGGGAGTTCATTCGCATAGCATCAACAACAAAAAGGCAGCAGCAAACATCCTTAAGTACCTTACTCGACCAAATTAAAATTCTGGAAAGTGACCCCATGTTGGACTCTGTGGAGGAGAAACAGCTTGCTTTAGTGGAGCTAAGACATCGATATGCTGAATGTCTGAGCTTGAGAGCTGAATATGCTCTTTTGAAAACCCAGGCTAAATACGTCGAGCAGGGGGATAGGGATGGACACCTCTAAGCCCTCTACCTTAAGCAAGAAGAAACCTCCCAATTAGTCCATGCTATTTCTTCCCAATCAGACGGTTCCCTTATAATTACCCCTAAAGAAATTGCCTGTGAATGCGACCTTTTTTATAGTCAACTCTATGGTCCCCATAATCATCCTTCCTCCCTTAAGGAGATTCAGGAATATTTATGCACTATCCCTCTTCCTGTGCTAACACCGGACCAACAAGCCTTCCTGGTTCAGCCTATTTCTACACAAGTGATTTCACTAGCCATTCAGTCCCTCTCATTGGACAAAGCCACAGGACCAAATGGCTTCCCGTCCAATTTTTACAAAGCCCTGGCACCAGAGCTACTCCCTATCCTACAACAGTTATTTTCCTATTTCTGCACTAAAGGGATATCTGATTTCTCCTTAATGGAAGCCCTAATTATAGTACTTCTTAAACCGAATAAGCTCAGGGATAAAGTATCTAATTATTGTTCTATCTCCCTCACAAACCAGAATGTGAAACTGTTTGCAAAAATTCTTGCAGCCAGAATTTTGCAGGTACGGGGAGGGCCTGATTGGCCCTGAACAAGTGGGGTTTATGTCCGGAAGATCCTCAACGAATCACTTGAGTAAACTGACGCATATCTTCTCTGCGTCCAGGGAGGCCAACCACCCTATGGTTTTGGTCTCCCTGGACACAGAGAAGGCCTTTGATAGAGTCCGCTGGGACTTCTTATTTTCTGTGTTAGGGAGATTCAGCTTCCCCATGCACTTTATACAGTGGATCTGTACACTCTATTCCAAACCCACTGCCAAGGTTTACTGCAATGGGATACTCTCACCCGGGGTTCCCTTTATGTTCTGGAACCCAGCAGGGGTGCCCTTTATCTCCCCTGCTTTTCAAGTTCTATTTAGACCCCCTGATTTAGGGAGATTAAAACCTCCCCTAAAATTTGTGGAATCTCTATTGGCCGTCTCGATATTAAGATCTCTGCTTATGCAGATGACCTACTACTGCATTTGTCACATCCCATCTCCTCTGTCCTAGAAGTCTTACATTTAATAACCAAATACAGTAGATATCCCAATTATAAGCTCAATTTGAAAAAATCTGTCATAATGCCCTTAAATCCGTAGACTTTTCCCCGCTGATTATGCCCGTTCTGGAATGGAATGGGTTTCTACATTTAAGTATTTAGGTATCACCCTCTCTCAGAAATACTCCCACACTAAAGCGTTGAACCTCGACAAGATAGTAGATACCATTAAACTGGATCTCCGCAGATGGGATGCACTCCCATTATCCTTACAAGTACATATTAGTATAATTAAAATGAATATATTCTCCCATATTTTCTATCCCCTTAATATGTTAAATCTTTACCTCCCAGTAAAATGGTTTAAAAATGTACGTGCAATAGTCTCCCAATTTATTTGGAAAGGGAAAGCACCTCGCAGGGCGTATACTAAATTAAGTGCATCCAAACACTTAGGAGGGCTGAAACTACTCAATTTTTATATTTACTATTTGGCTAGTCATATTTCAAAGTATGCGAAGTGGGTAAATTCCCCGAATGAGCCGGAGTCTGCAGAGTATAAGTCATTACGGCTTCAAACAGAAAGACTGCTAACAGGAGAAATGGAAGTCACTCCAAGTAGCCTTCTTTTTACGCAGGTTAAAAAATCTGTCCCTGCAACTCATTAACTCAGTCATTTTATCCTCTCTCTGGGTTCACAAGCAGCTCTGTGGGACCTTGACGTATGACAATCTCAGAGATATGACAGCCATTATGTGGCAATCCAAATTTCAAAATAGGGAGGAGCGATGTTATCTTTTCACTGTTTTGCCGAATTAAAGGATAAGGCAGTATCAGACCTCTTAATGGGGGATAAACTACCCAACAGTTTGGAACTACTGTCCTTGCAATCTCCCTGCCACCCAGATCTTCAAAATATACCAGTTCCGACATATGTTAGTTAAGTGGATGGGGATGAATGCCTGGAATGTAGACCAGCCTGATTTTATTTCTATGCTTCAATCCCTCTCCTGGCAACCTCACTCTGTCTCTCAGCTCACAGCCTTCTTATTCTTCCATTTGTTTCCCTCAATACTGGGAATATCCCAATACTGGATCTCCTCCCTTCCCAATCTAACAACTAACTGGGCCCCGCTTATGGAGAGATGTGTATCGATATTTAACCAACGATAAGCTCCATCTCACCCAACTTTATATTTTACACAATATTTACTATACTCCAATTCACCTCCATAAAATGGGGAAGACTCCTTCAATCCACATGTACCCGATGTAATTTAGCAGAAGGATCTCTACTACATATTCTGTGGGACTGCCCTAAAGTTGTCCCTTTGTGGACATAGATCAAGGCTAATTTGACCCTCTGCTAGGATTACTTCTCCCCTGAAATCTGTGTGATGGGAGACTTATCTATAATAGCAGTGAAAGAAAAAAAGATATTTTATTACATTAATCGCCATATCTGTGAAGCGCTTAGTACTGAAGCACTGGATAGATCAAGAAATGATAACATACCCGGAATGGTACAATGAAATTTTATCTGGTCTCCAAATTGAAAAGACAACAGCTAGTATGCGAAATCAGGTTTCAGGATACACTAAAAGATGGGGCAAATCTGAAACCATGTTGAGGGTACATCCCCCTCATAGACGGTAGTAAAGCGGAGACAAAAATATTTCCCTGTTATGAGCTATTGCTTGTTTCTTGTCTGACGCTCATTATGTTATTTTGTATCACTGTAGCATATTATTTATGTCTTCTATTGTTGACTATTTGTCCATCATTTTCAGCTATCTCCAGTGGGAGGGGGAGGGGGTGGGGGGTCAAATGATAGCCATCTATGTCATCCTTTTTTCTGCACCTCGTGGGGATGTTATTGTCTGGTGGGTGCCATGTAATACAATGTAATGTTTGTTTTGAAAATTTAATAAAGCATATTAAATAAAAAAAAAAAAGAAAAAAAAATGACAGCCATCTAGACAACTGATGGTGTAGTCGGGGCATTGCTGGATTCTTTTATGTGCAGATGTGTCCTGTATATCCAGTGCACACACTCAGTCTTCCTGGAAAAGTAGGCGGAAGCAATATGCTCATTCATCGCCTGAAGATTCAGGATGGGATGAAATCCTCATGTATTTTTCAGCACTAGGAAGGATTTGGAGTAGAACCTCAGATTCTGCTAAGAACAGCGGCAGGACTGGCCCCTTTTCTGGTAGAGGCTTGACTTCCTCCCTTCGGACAGGAAAGTATTTCTGCAGATAGTGACACAATCTTGGTGGGGTTATCTCTGAGGTCGACACCCAAGCTCTAGTGCATAACCTGAATGAATCTTTTCCAGGATTCAGTTGTTCCAGGTGACATTCTGTCACTGGGGCAGCAACACTGACATTCTGCCCACTATCTGGATATGAAAATTACGTACCTACCGTAATTCTTGATCTTCTCTTGTATCTTCACCATTCATTACTGCTTGGGTTAAGCTGGAGGCACGCACCCGTTATGGGTGGGTTTTTTGAGTCGGCTCCAACGGCCCCTCGAGACTGATCGTCATCAGGCCATGCGAGGGCAGCCGTTAGGTGCCGCAGAACTCCTCATATCTCAGTTCTGGTTCTGGTGGCCGGAGAGCGAAAATAAAGGGTAAGAAAAGAAAGCGAGGCAAGAGAGCGAGGGATAGAAAAAGGAAAGGAAATAAACTGAAAAGGAAAAAGCCGATGGAGAGTAGACAGAGGAGAGAATTCCTACCTAAGGGACCATAGGGCCTCCTTTCGGGCTCTAAGGGAGGAACAGAGAGGAGAAAGGGAAGAGGAAGAAGAAGAAAAACATGTTGAGAGGAGGACAGTGCCCATCGAGCATTGGTTGAGAGGCTTAAAGGCTCGAAACTGACCAAGGAGCAAGAATCCCAGTTGGCAGGACTGAGGGGAGGTTCAACCGAACCACCTGAACAGATCCGAAGAGGGCAGACTCCGTGAACTCTCAACATGCAAGTCCCTTCATCCTAGTTGAGGGCCCTTAGGCTGTCCGGGCAGAAACTATTCTGGGTAGAGCGCCCATCCAGGAAGGGGACTAAATCCCTTAGCACCTTGTTAAGTGCTAACACAGAAGTGTGTGGG
Source organism: Neoceratodus forsteri (assembly GCA_016271365.2). Lineage (NCBI taxonomy): Eukaryota > Metazoa > Chordata > Ceratodontiformes > Ceratodontidae > Neoceratodus > Neoceratodus forsteri. Next base: position 461,642,966 of record CM057458.1, read on the forward strand.
AAAGACTATGCCTTCTCGAAGGCAGTTTTGTATGAAAAGTAGAGTGGAACTCAATCAGACTTTCCAGGGCAAGGCAGACAGATGCTCAGAGCTGATAAGTTCGGTCAGCAGCTAGAAGAGCTTGAAATAAGACCTGCCAGGGGGATTCCAGACTTTGTGGAGGCCAAGACAGGGCGTGGCCACCTGGGCTGTGAAACTGCATGACCTGAAGAGGGTAAGGAATCGCACCATAGGGCAGTCAGAAAGAGTTCCCTCAGAATTAGAGAAATTTGGAACTGTGCTCGTTCCCTTTATCTTGAGAAAAAGGAGATCCATTCACAAGAATGGGGAAAAGAGCAGAAAAAAAATCTTTTTTTTTGGCATAAAGGCCAAGGGAGTAAGAGGAACGAGACGGGAGGGGGAGACGCCACAGAAGGAGGCCACTGAGGGGAAGGTGGGAGGGTATCAGTAATGAATGGTGAAGATACAAGAGAAGATCAAGAATTACGGTAGGTACGTAATTTTCATATCTTCCCTTGTCAATCTTCACCATTCATTACTGCTTGAGTGAGTACCAAGCCCCCTCCCTTAAAAATGGGGTAGAACCCTGAGGGAACAAGACCCCCAGCCTCCTGTTGGTGAGAAACAGAAGGGGAAGACCCTGGCTAATACAGAGTGAAGCCTAAGTGGCAGAAGAGCTAGGCGGTGCCCCCCGAGGACGAGGAGATGGAGGAAGCCTCTGCAGAAGTCTCCTAGCTCTGTAGAAAAAAAGACGGGTCCCCTGGAAAGCGGAGCGTATCACCCTACGCCGGGCCAGGGGTGACAACCTTGATAGACAAAGCCATGCCATCCGCCTAATGCAGATCGCTGTCCCCGCAAGCCTGGAAGCCACCTCATTGGCGTCATAAGATGCCCTTGCTTGGTGTCTTGCCAGCTCCAGGCCTATAGCAGAGAGGGCAATAGCCTGTCTGGTGTGCTCCGTATCAGGCATTGATGCTAAGAGCTGGGAGAGCATCGACCACAGATGCCGATTATAGGCAGCATGGTGAGCCTGATGTGATGCAATGCAAGCCACCGCACGAGAAGAAGAGAACACTCTTCGCCCCCACCGGTCGAACTGTAGCGATTCCGAATCCGGTGGACGGTCGTGCACCAGGTGGCGATGCCCAGAAGGAGTCTCTAGGTAGACCAAACCCGAGGACGGGTTGGGAAGGGTACCCAGGGATTCCGCGGGGGCACAATACCCTCGACGACAGTCTGCCGGGGCTGGAGAAAGGGCGGCTGGCAACGGCCAGGAACGGACAGACACCTCCTGGAAGGGGATAGGCCAGGAAGGTACCACCAGGTGCTGGGCACTGAATTCTCCAAGGAATTCATGCGTCTCCCATTCAGTATTGCCTCGCCTAACGTAAGGGATTCGAAGATCCCTCACCATCCTCGAAAGGAATCACTGATATTCAGTGAAATCAGCGTCGGAAGAAAGGTGAGCAAGGGGTTCCTCTCCCTCAGAGGAGGAAGACGAGGATGATGGAGAGCTCGAATGTCCAGAAGATTCCTGCAGCGGTGGGGAGAGTCGAAAGACCCGCTCATGCATATGTCTAACATATGAGGGGAAGGCCGCCGCAGAACCTCTGAACTGCTCCCAGGATAATGGACCCGTAGGACCGACATGGCCTGGAAGAGCGGGGGGTGGCAGCAGAGGTACTGGAGAAGGGCACCTGCGAAGAGGCAACTGACCTCTGCTAGGGCTCTGAAATCCGGGGAACGGAGCCTGAGCTGGCGGGATCCCGGACAACAAACCAGGCCGCAAGACGAGACCCTGGGGTTGCGATGCCTGGAAGGGACCAGGGGGTGATCTTCCCGTGACGAACCCGGGACTGCATGGATCCAGAAGGGCAGTCCACAGCAACGCCACTGGAGGGAACCCTGGGGCCCAAGAGGGAAAGGCGGGGTTCGCCGCTATGACTCCTAGCCACCCCACGAGGGGTGGCTGGCAGAGACCGCAATGACCGTCCCCTGCCCCTCGACCCCTCGGACTCCGAGAGAGCCCTCCTCCTCGACTCCAGCGTTCCCCCACCCCGAGGGGTGTCAACAGCGCCCGGGAGGGTAGCTGGCACAGACCCCCTAGGAGGGGGAGCCCCCCCTCAGTCCCCACATCACCCCCCCGGGACCCGGGGCCACCCCTAGCCCGAGGGCCCTCAGGGGAGGACGGGAGAGGGGACAGTGGGAGGGGCCCGCTGTGCCGCCTAGCACCTCGTGCCACCGGGGACCCCGACCCCGAAGAGTCAGGGAGCCAGGATGGGTCCTCATCTGAGTCATCGACCTCTGAAGAGGACAAGACCAGCAGAACCTCGATGCTGGCAACCCCAGGGTTCCCCGGAGGAACGGTGCCGGTGCTAGGGATGGCGCCGGACGACCCCAGCCCACCTGCGACAGCTAGGCCCGGTCCTGGCTCCCCTGCCGCGCCAGTTAGGCCCATGGCGCCGCCCTCGGCGTCGGAACCCAACCAGCGCCACCGGAGGCGCAAGCGGGCCCGCGGCCATCCGGATCACCGCGCCGCAAGCGGCACCGGGATCCAATGGCACTCGAAGGCGGGCGTCGAGGGTCCACGGGTGCCAGGCCCAGCAGGCGGCCTCAACACTGGGAGCCTGCACCTCCAAGGAGGTGACTGCCGAGGCGATGTCCCCATCGCGGCCCCGGATGGGACTACGACGTTCCCCCGACACCGCGAGAGAAGCTTCCTCGTCGGCAAGAGAAGAGGAGGAAGCCTCCTCCTCCGCGGACCGTGATAGAGCCGGGAGGGACCCGGTGAAGGCCTCAGAGATCTTACCTGGGAGTCCTGAGCGACGCTCTCAAGGTCGGCGGGGCCTTGCCGAGCTTGAATGCGCGGACTTTGAGGACACGACGGTCCATGGAGAAACAAGTGTCGCACGCGTCCATGTTGTGGTTGGGTCCCAGGCAACGGAGACAGACAACATGCCGGTCCGAGACGGAAAAATGCCGGCCACAGGAGCACCGACGCATAGGGGCGCAGCCCGCCTTCGACTTACGCCTTGCTCCCAAACCAGACATGATGTGAACTAAACAAGGAAAAAAAGCAATAAAAGCACTTTCGACCGATAGAATAGAAAACAAAGGGGCAGTCCTCTTTCGCAGTTATGCAGTCCCGTGAGTCGTGAAAACCTTCTGAGAAAACGAGGAGTCTTGAAGAAACCGAAAACACTATACGCTACCGCGCGCAGGTGCAGCCTCGACGGCCGGGAGAAACAGAACTGAGATATAGGAGAAGTCTGCGGCACCTAAGCGGCGTCCCTCACGGCGCAGATCGCATCCGCGTGCTGCTCGGCTGACCCGTTAACCGACTCAAACAAAAAACTCCCGTAGCGGGTGCGTGCCTCCGGCTTAACCCAAGCAGTAATGAATGGTGAAGATTGACAAGGGAAGATCCCTGATTTTGAAGCAGAAGGGGGAGATAATGAGTCAGAAGAAGGTGGAAGGGAAAGCCTAATGCTGACTGCCCGTGCCACTACCCTTCGGGGCCTTGGAAGGGACTGCATTGCTGGTAACCCTGACCTCTGCAACAGGAAGAAGAGAAGGGAATTAAAGAACTGCTGACATGTTATTTATGTTGGGGCAGGCAGCTTATAGCAACAAGCTGCCTGCTCCAGGAGCTAAAATGAGCCCCTGAATTAATTTTTTCCCCATGGATAACTTATTTATCTTACTGTAACTGATCTCACTTCCCTGTTCCATATTAGCCGCTGAGCGCCCTCCACAGCCCTGGCCACAAAACCGTGTTTTAATGTCACAAAGTAGGGAAGAGGCTGCAGACAGCATTATAAATAGAATAATAGATAAGTGTGTATTACAAGGCAGTAATCCCATCGAGAGGCTTTGGGGATTTGGAACCTTGACAGCGGAGCTCGAGAGGTTCCCAAAGTCCCCAAAACCTCAAGATGGGACTACGGCCTTGCAACACACTTATTTATTTATTACTTTTTGTAATACATGGATAAGTCTTAATAATACCATCTTGGTCCTTTCGAAAACTTTCTTGTATATTCCATGTATTATCAAGTCTGAAACCATGTATCATCAGTGCTAAATGATTGTATTATGGCATTGGCAGTCGTGTATTACAAGAAAATTTTCCGATGGGCCAAGGTGGTATTATTAAGGCTTATACATATATTACAATGCTATCATAGGCAGTGACGGCATTTAGGTGATACTTTTACTTATTACAGGCACTTGTACAAGTTATGGGGGGTAGTATATGTAATACTACCCTACCCCCCCATTAACATGTACAAGTACCGATAATAAGTAAAAGTATCACCTAAAGGCTACCGCTGCCTCTAGTAGCATTATAATTTTTAATTTTTTTTATTTTTGATCTCAGATTAACACCTTAGAGCGCAGGCACTTGTTTACAAACGTTCCACGTCAGTGGTAGGAGGGTAACATACAGACAGAGGAATATTACTGTAAACTAAAATGACAAAAAAAACCCAAACTGTATAACTAAAATTATACATTGATAAATACATGAGAAGATAAATACAATTTAGTTAATGATAACAGTAGCAAAAATGACATAAGAAACAGCACCTGGAATTGATAAGTGTTGGATTCTCAAGTAAAAGTATATAATAAATAGTGGGTGAGAGAGGCTAGAAAGGGGAGGTAGGATAGGAAAGTGTATAAGACGGAGAGGTAAGGGGTGCAGACTGTGTAAGACAAGCGTACATACTTTAAGGGTGGGATGGGAGGGAGAGGGGAAAGTGGGGTTACTATCAAAAGGAAGGGGAGGTAAAGAGAGTGGGCGTAAGGAGAACCAAGGACAGGATGAGGCGGCAAGGTCATTGAAAAGTACTAGGCAGACCCTAGGGGTGCAAGGGGCAGATATCAAGTGAAGCAATCACAAGAACTGTTAACCACGAGGGTCAGTTTTAGCTTGGTCTTGAAGGCACCCAATTTTTGCAGTGTTAAGTCTTCATAGTCCAGTAAATTGAACCATTGAGGAGCTCTGTAGGCGAAAGAATGCTGGCCTTGTGATGTCCGGCATCTAGGAACTAGGAGAGACTGGTGGGCAGCTGATCTGGTGATCTCAGTAGATCAGGAGGGGGTAAGCAATGCCGCCGTCCCGGGTGGCATTAGTCCTAGGAGCGCTTTTTTGACTAGTAAGCAGGTTTTGATATTTAATCCGATTTTTCTGTTGAGGTCAACCCGTCTGTTCGTATAAATCACAGGTGTGAGTAATGCGATCAGACCCTGTAATTAATCCGCAAGCTTTATTTTGTGCAATAGTTATTCTACGAAGCATAATGTCAATAGCCGATCCATAGATTATGAGACCATAATCAGTGGCTGAGAGGATGGACCAATACACCACCAGTTTGAGGGCTTCAGGGGTTAGATTACACTTGATGCGATATAGTAGATCAATTTTTATATTTACCGCCTTTGCTACAGCTTCAATATGATGTGCAAAGGAGAGGTGTTTGTCCAGTGTAACCCCTAAATACTTGAATTGTTCCACTACATCGAGGGGGACACCTTGTTGATTTTTTTTATATTGAGTGCATGTGTTTTACATTTGTTTCTTATGGAGCTGAACAACATAACTTTAGTTTTTTTGTAATTCATAACAAGCTTTTGATTAGAGAACCAGGTTTCAACTTCATCAAAGCCACTTTGAAGACGACCCTCAAGTAGAGCAAGGTTAGGCTGGCTTGAGTAAATGACAGCATCGTCGGTGTATAACAGTATGTGCTGGTAGCAATGGAGGGGAAGGTTGTTAAAAAAAATACTAAAGAGTAGAGGGCCAAGGATGGAACCTTGTGGCACGCCAGAGTGGACATTTCTTTGGTCAGACAAGATGTTGGAAATTTTTACACAATGAATTTGATCATCCAAGTAGTTTCTGAACCAAAGTGTCACTACTTTTGACACACCAATGTTGATTAATTGTTGCAGAAGCAAAGAGTGGCTGACAGTGTCAAACGTCTTCGTATTTGTTCTGGAGGGATGGGCTCTATGGCAGCTTTTTGTAGCAGAGCCTGGATTTCTTAATGGACGATAGGGATCTGACCCAATGGGTAGAAAGACCTTCCTGGAGGATTTGCTGGAGGTATCTCCAGGAACTCAATTGAGTGACCTCTTTGTATAAGCTGAAGGACCCATACGTCTATGGTGATGGCCTTCCAGGTGGAGGCCGAATCTCCCTACCGGTTCCTCCGAGGAGGACGTAGGGAGCGGGATGAGGGGAAGCAAGTCAGGATGCGGAGGGGAGCTTTGGCCCCTGAGGCCGCTTTAGCGAACTTGGCCCGAGGAGTTTGGGCTCCAGAGCCAGTGGCACAACATTTGTCCTGGTTCTCTTTCCATTTTCTTTGGCGACGAAATAGCTGTTCTTTTGGCCTGTCCGGTACATGAAGAGTACATCTCTAAGGGATCTACTGATCTCTTGATAATATCCTTTGCGTCGCCACCAAAAAGGACAGGACACCTGAATGGCACATCCAACAGGGACGACCGAACGTACTGTGCCAAACCTGCTATGTGCCTAAGTCCAAGCCACAGAGTCCACTGAATCATAAGTGGCCCGGAGTGCATGACGGCAGAAAGATTTATTCATCCGCACTTTATCTAGTAACTTAGCCTTGAGTTGCTCATCAGGGATGTCCTGGAGGTCCTTCTCTAGTTCAGAGAGAAAGGACTTCTGGAATGCCACCATGTGCGAAACGTAGTTTAGGGACCTGATGGCACAGCTGGTAGGTAGAAGCATAAATCTTCCTACCATATTGATCCAGTTGCTTTGAGTTCCTGACCAGAGAACAACTTAAATGTTTAGGTTGAGCCGAATGGTCATGAGCTGCTGTGATGACCATGGAATCAGCTTTTGCTTGGGAGGTATGGTGAGAGATCCCGTCTGGTCTGGTGGGGGAGAGGTTCTATCAGCTTTCCTGAAAACAGCTGGAATGGATGAAGGCTGTTGCCATATGGTGGAAGGCAAGATCTTCATGTGGGCCCATCCAAGGGAGAATGGGAAGAGGGTCCACATTGGTCAGATCTAGATGCTCAGCGTTGAGGGTCTAACTCCTTACACAACCAGCTGCAAGCCCTTTGAATGGTTCTCAACAGCTCCCCCAAGGAAGAGTCCTCCGAGGGTGATTTAGGGGACTCTGTCGGTTGTGGTTCGACCGGGGAACATGGTTCAGAATGGTCTATATCTGATTCTTCATCCGATTCAGAAGAGTCCGGCCTGCTAGGCAGGGAGGGATCCACGCCAGTGTCACCCACGGGGAGAGAATCAGAGGCATGACCAGAAGGAACTGGACTAGGGGGTGGTGCCCTAGGCAGAGGGGTACTCCCTAGAGGCTGGGACTGCTTAAGTTCGATAAGGAGTTGAATCCTGGAATCCTGCCACTATGCTGGGATGGCCTCACGGTCGGGCAGCGGTGAAGGAGAGGAGGAGGAGGGTGGTACCCTGGAAAAGATGGGTAACTGGGAGGGTGATGCCAGTATGGGTACTGGTACCCCAAAAAACCCGAAGGGTATCCTGGCGTCGGGTATCCAGATGGCGGATAGCCCGGCGTAGGGTAACCCGGTGCATGTGGGTAACCCAGCGTCGGTGGCAAAAGGCCCGGCATCGGATGAGAAGGATCCATCGGTGGGCCACCCGGTGGCGGAAACGGAGGTTTGGGCCCCGGAAAACCGTCAGAGGTGCCAGCAGGCAGGGCTGAAGGCCCAGTTGGGGAGGTGCCAAAGGGCCACTGGGCAGTGGCAAAGGATCAGGCATAGGGCCCAAGGGTCCCGCAGGAGGAGGGTCCATGCCTTGAAAATCCAAGTCCAGTGACGAAGCACTGGGAAGAAAGGGTTCCGGTGGCAGAATAGAACCTGTCGAAGGGGGAAGCTCCAGGAGGGACCCCAACGACATGTCCTGTAATGTGCCCGACGGAAGGGATAAGTCGGGAACGAGTGGCAAATCCCAGCAGGGATGATGGTTCCCCCAAGAGCACACTCGTCCCGGTGTCGGGGTCCTCAAGGGAGCCCGACAGAAGAGCAGATGCGGCTGCGCGGTTGTCGGAGGATCCGCTGGCCGACTTATCAGTGGCAAGCAGGCTGGCTGCAGTGGAAAGGTTGCGGTCAGACTTATCAGTCAAGGCCGGGCGCCTGGCAGCAGAGCAGGAGGGTGACTTATCGGCAGTGCTACGAGGAGGAGAATGAACAAAAACCTCCAAAAAGGTGACCCCCCGGCTGCCCGCTCACTTTGGCAGGAGGGGGAGAAGGCGTTCGGCCCTCCGGGATGGACAAAGGCCCATCAGGAGTGGTACTCACAGTTTTTGAGGAGGAACCACCCTGGTCGTCGACCGAAGCTTGGCTGGTTTGCCCCTTTGGCGAAGGGCGTCTCTCCCGACGCTTCTACTACTTCTTTTTTCTCTTTCGGGGCCATTGTCGATGACCTCTCCCTAAGCTCCTGAAGATCCTTTTCCATCGAAGCAAGCTGCTGAGACAGAAGGTGGGCCTCGAGGGTTCGCTTGCGTTGGGTCTGGGTGCCTGGTTGAATCCTTGACAAACTGCACACTCAGACGAGTTGTGCTTAGGCCCCAGGCAGAGGAGGCAGCAGGAGTGGTCATCCTCCTGTGGAATTTGGGCACCGCATTTGGAGCACTTTTTCTTGGGATGAGACGACATACACCGTGGGTGTTTTAGAAAAGAGTCTAAGCAGAAAAAAAAAAAGACGAAAAAAGTTGAATAATAGCGGGCGACTGATCGCTGTTCTACCACATCTGTCTGATGAACTGGCGTGATGGTGGGAAAGAACTGGAGGATAAGCATGGGACTGCCCCCTTTTATAGTCTGGTTGACATTGCGTCAACTGACAATGGGGGGGAGGGGGCGGTCCCTGCCGATGATTGATAGCTACAAGTTTGCTGTGCAGACCCAACGCCAGGGGGCGCAGTCCTACTGCAGGAACCCTCTCGAAGTAAGATCCAGCTGCTCCAACACTTTGGACAATTTGGGGGGGGATGGAAATAGGTCTATAGTTAGTATGTGAGGTCTGATCACCCGATTTGTGGACAGGGTAACTTGCGCCGACTTCCAAACGAGAGGGAATTGGGATAGCCTTAGAGAGAGGTTGAAAATACTTCTGATAGGGGCTATAACCTCATCCAGGGTGAGAGCGATAAATTTTAAGTCAAGGGAACCATCACTATTCCGGGACTTACCTAGGACCTTGCACATGTATCTTTTAACAAGGGGGACAGTTACTTTCTTAAAGTAGAAGGGTGGGATAGGGTTTTGGTTCCCATCATGTTCACGAGAGGCCCCGACTGTCGACTGCTAAGGGGGAGGTGTGGATTGATTAAAGAAGTCAAGTGGGAGGACACCACTAAGGTCCGTGAAAGCGTTATATAAGGAATTTGCAATGGAGAGGGGGTCCATAGTTGAAACACCATCTGTGTCAATCACCAAGGGGCAACCTTTGAAAGTTTTCCAAAGACATCTTTTAAGCTAGACCAGAAATTTCTACTATTCCCCCATGACCTGGCAAGCAATTCTCTATGATGTTTGCATTTTTCTGACCTAATGTCCCAGGTACAGGAATTCCTAGCAGTTTTATAGGCTTGCACATCAGCAGGATTCCCAGAAGCTTTAGCCTGCAACCACAGCAGATTACGTTGCTTCATCTTGGATAGAAGCTCTGCTGTGATCCAAGAATTTGACGTGCCTCGGACTTTCCAAGTTTTCATTGGAGCATGCCTATCGGAGGCCTCATTGATGCGTGAGACGAAAAGCTGTATGGCATGATTTACATTCACCATGATGTCAATGTTGGAACAATCGATGGAGTGTAGTTGTAACTTTAGGGGATCAAGGTGCCCACATTTTAGTACTCTGTTTCTTACAGTTAATGGAGGAGGCCTGGAGAATTTATTTTTCCAGGAACATGATACTGGGGAGTGATCACTGAGGGAGTCAGAGTGGACTATTATATTAGTAATGTGTTCTGGGCGGTTTAATAGAATCCATTCTATTAAAGTGCTTGTCCTGTTCTATAGTTGTGTCTGGTTCGCAGTCGTACAAGTTGTGAGAGGTAGAGGGTAGATAGGGTATCCTCTGTGGAGCTGTGTGAGGGCGCAAGACAATTTTGGTTAAAATCACCCAAAAGTACAGCCTCAGTAGTGAGAGGGTTCCACCCGATGAATTCCAGCAGGCTATGCAGGTCATTATCCTGAGTTTTAGGAGGAACATAGATTGAGAACACAGACAGTGCTTTGTTATGTGCACCTAGGAGTATTTTGATGGCTAAGGCCTGCACATGGTGCTCAATGCATACTGCTGGGAGGGCGTGCCCCATGAATGTGTCTTTTTTTTTTTTTTCCCTTATTCTTTATACTCCCCCTGCCCGCAGCACTCCCACTCTTCGGGAGACACCTATGGCCTTCTAGTCCCCGCCCTCTTACCTGGAGCCGGTGCAGTCAAGTCCCCATGTAGCGTGGTTATATCCCCAGCGGGCGCAGGTGGGCCACCCAGTACTTCTTGTTATCGTCGGGACGCTGGTACCGGGACAGGCAAGGGCACTGGGGATTGGGGCCTGGTGCTCCGTCTACCGGGAACGCTGCGGGGTGATTTTTCCCTTTTTCTCGCGAGAGTGGTGCGTGCCCCAATGTCAAGGCGTCACCACCGACATCAACCACTCCCAATCCCTCTCTGTGCACTCATGCGCTTGCTGTGCCTCTGGTTTCCACCAGAGGCCAGTCAGGCGCCGAGTGTGTGTCCCCTTCCCTCCCGGGAAAGGACAGCTGTCCTCCGGATGCTCAATCCTTTCCCTCCCCTGCCGACCCCCGAACCCGGGTCGCCGGCGTGGAGCGACATGTGGCGTCCAGCACCTCAACCCTCAGCGCCACCGGGCCGGCTTGAATGTGTCTTTTAAATATATAACACAACCCCCACCTCTTTTGGCCTGTCTATCAAGCCTGAAGATATTCTATCCTGGAAGAGTAACGGCAGAGTCTGGAATAGATGGGGACAGCCACGTTTCCACTACAGACAAGATATCCGGTTTATGGAGGGTGACCCAGGCAAGTAAGGAGTCCATTTTCAGGAGAAGGCTGCAAATGTTTAATGATGCTATGGAAATAGTACCATTTCTGCTATTTGTGTGGTTAGGTATAGATCCAATAGGGCCAGGGTTTAGATGGACATTCCCGAGCATAGAATTAGCATTTGGATGAGCAACGATGTAGTCCATTTAATTTCCGGGGCATCAGATACATTTTGAGCCTTATTCCTTGCTCTGATTTGTTATAGGTATCCACAAATTAGCAAGCAGTACGAAAGATAGGGTTGCCACCATTATAATAACCACCATTTATGGCCCAGCTGAAGTACATTAAACGTTGTTTTCAGCTGAAAATGTTAATACCTGGTGGCAAGTCAAAAGCCAAAAGAACTGATCAACTGCTGAGGTCCAGAGTCACAGAATGTGTTAGAATTCCTGAAAGTGATAAACTGTGCTTGTGCACATGCAGCATATGAACATATGAAATTTGCCAGCAGATGAAGGCCTAGAGGTCTATCAAGTCTGCTTGAATGTGCAGCTAGCACCCCTTATTCTGCAGCTGCCCCTTCCTTCCACCCTTCCCCTTCATTAACCCTCCCCCTTGTCCTGTCCCATCCCCTTTTGAAGCAGTCCACTGTTCTACTAGATACCACTTGTGCAGGTAACACATTCCACCCAGCCACCACCCTCTCTGTAAAAAAGTGTCTCCTCATCTCCCTCCTGAACCTTCCTCCCTCCAGTCTCATATCATGTCCCCTGGTGTCCCTCCCCTCCCTTACTTTGAACAGCCCCTCTGTACCTGTCTTGTTTATTCCTTTCATGTACTTAAAGGTTTCAATCATGTCCCTCCTGTCCCTCCTCTCCTCCAGTGAGTACATGTTCAACTCCCTCAACCTCCTCTCATATGATAAGTCCTCCAGCCCCTTGATCATCTTTGTCGCCCTGCGCTGCACCCCCTCCAGTAACTTAATGTCCCTCTTCAGATACAGGCGCCAGTACTGCACACAGTACTCCAGGTGCGGTCTCACTAATGAACAATACAGTGTCAGAATCATCTCCTCCCTCCTTGAGGATATACCCCTTGCAATACAACCCAGCATTTTGTTGGCCTTTGCAGCTGCCTTCCTACATTGTGCCAAGTTGTTCATTGACCCTGTAATGAGCACCCCCAGATCCTTCTCCTCCTCTGTCTGGGCTAGCTGTACTCCCCCCAGCTGGTAACTCATCCCAAAATGCAGCACCTTGCACTTTTTGGCATAAACCCCGGTTGCCAGGCGTCTGACCAGGTTTCAAGCTTTGCCAGATCATCCTGCAACCCCTGCCATCCCCTAGGTCAACCACCACCGCTCCTACCTTGGTATCATCAGCAAACAGACTGATCTTGCTCTTGATGTCCCATGATATGTCTGCAATGAATATCCCAGACAACACTGGTCCCAACACCAAGCCCTGTGGAACACCGCTCGTCACTACCCTTGGGTGTGAGAGCTCCCCACCCACCACCACCACCCTCTGTTGCCTTCCCTGAAGCCAGTTTCCTATCCTTCTCACCAGCTTTGCACCCGCCCCTGTGCCCACTAACTTACTTCCCAGACTTCCATGCGGCACAGAGTCGAATGCCTTACTGAAGTCCAGATACAGGACATCCACTGCATGGCTCCTGTCGAGTTGCCTAGTTACCCAGTCACAGAACTCCACCAGGCTGGTTTGGCAGGATCTGCCACGTATGAAGCCATGCTGTCTGCTGTCCTATAGTCCTTTGGCCTCTAGGAGGGCCACCAGCCTCTCCTTCAGGATAGTCTCCATTAGCTTACCCATGATGGATGTGAGGCTCACTGGTCTGTAGTTTCCCGGTTCATCCTTGGGGCCGCTCTTGTGGAGGGGCACCACATGAGCCATCCTCCAGTTCTGAGGTACACACCCAGAATGTAGAGAGGCATTAAACAGGTCTGCCAAAGGTCCTGCAAGGACCTCTGCCAGCTCCTTCAGTACCCTGGGTGGATGCCATCTGGGACTGGCGCCTTGTCCACCCTCAGTGCCTTCAAACCCTCCTGAACTCTGCCCTCCATGATTTCCCATCTGTCACCCCTCCCCCCCTTTCTGCCATTTCTCCCCCTTGGGTGTCACCCCCTCTTCTCTTTAGCAGAATACTGAGCAGAAGTACTCATTTAGTGCTTCTGCCTTATCTCACCCTGCTTCCACCCAACCCCCCTCCTTCCTAATCCTTACTATGTGGTCCTTACAGCTCCTTTCTCCCTGATGTACCTAAAGAAGTCCTTCTCCCCCTTCTTAATGCCTTGTGCCAGCCTGAGTTCCGTAGATGCTTTGGCTCCCCTTACTGCCCTTGTCACCTCCTTCGATTCTGTCAAGTACTCCTCCCTGTCCTCCCCCCACCCTGTTTTCTTGTACTTCCTAAAGGCAGCTCTTTTCCTCCTTATCTTTTCCATGACCTCCTTGCTCAACCAGATCGGTTTCTTAGCCCTAGCCTTCTTGCTCTGGGCTTTGCAGCAGGTTTTGTTGCCTCACTGTCCCCAGCTTTATGAGTTCCCACCTCTGGTTAGTGTCCATACTAGATTGAATTCTGGCCAGGTACCCTTTTACCACTTCTCCCATCCTCCCAAAGTCGGCCCTCCTGAAGTCCAGCACTCTTGTGCCAGATTCCACTCCTTCCTTGCCCATATCCAATGTGAGCCACACTGAGAGGTGGTCACTCCCTGACAGCGGTTCCTCCATGGTAAGTTCTCTCACAAAGTCCCCATTTGCCAGCACAAGGTCAAGGGTATTCCCTAACCTGGTTGGTTCACTGACCATTTGCAGCAGGAAGCTGTCCTGGAAGGCATCCAGCAGTACCTGCTCCTCTGTTCCTGGTTGTTGGGGTACTCCAGTCCACTCCTGGCATGTTGAAGTCCCCCACAATCACCACACTACCCTTCTCGCAGGTCCTCCTGATCTGTCCCGCTAGTTCCCTGTCTAACTCCTCCGTCTGAGATGGTGGCCTGTACACCACTCCCATTCTAAGAATCCTATTCTTGGAATCCTGGATATGCATCCAAAGTGACTCCGTACTACCTTCCTCCCTTACACACTTCAGTCCTTCCTTCACATATAGTGCCACACCCCCTCCTTTCCCAATCACCCTGTCCCTATGAAATAACCTGTACCCTGGTACAGACAGGTCCCAGTCATTGTATTGGGTGGCCCATGTTTCTGTGATGGCTGCAATGCCCACCTCTCCCTCTGCCATGAGCACCTGTAACTGCAGTTTTCCTCCCAAGGCTCCTAGCATTAAGGGTAACCACCTTCCACCCTCCCCCCCCTTTCCTGCCCTCCTTTACTAGCATCACCAATAGTACTTGTCATTTGTTCTTTGTCACTGTTAAGGGGGGGAAGCTCATATGGTTTCCCAACATGTGGTCTCTGCACATCTCTTGCCCAACTGCCACCCCCTACTCCTAGTTTAAATTCCCAGCTTCCTCTATGTACTCCTCCATCCTCTGTTTCAACACTTTCTTTCCCTCCTCACTCAAGTGTAGTCTGTCCTTGGCATACAGACTACTGTCCTCCTAGGTCCCTCCCCACTCCTCCAACAGCCCATACCCTTTAGCACAACACCAGCTTCTTAGCCATCCGTTAAATTCCTCTATTCTCAGCTTTCTTGTTGTGCTTGCCTTGGGCACTGGAAGTAACTCTGAAAAAGTTACTGATCTTTCTACCCCCTCACCTAATTGTACTAGTTTCTCAAACCTCCTCTGGACTATATCTACTGTCTTGTCAGCCAGGTCGTTTGTCCCACGATGTATAATTAAATGAGGCTTGTCCCTACCCCTTCCAGCATATTTCAGAACAGATTGTCCCACCCTTTCCACTGTCATTCCTGGCATGGCCTCCACCCAAATGCGACTATGCCTCTCCTCCTTGCTACCCCACCTGACTCCTCTTAGTATTGAGTTCCCCAGCACTAAGATTCCACCACTCTTACTCCCTGCTTGCTTCCATTCATCTCCCTCTCTCATTTCCAGCTCCTCTTCTTCTTCCTGCACATTATTTCCCCCTTTTGCCCCTGTTACAATTCTCCCAGCAGAACTTCCCTCCACTCCAGTTTGGTCCAGGCATTTATCAATTACTCCTCTAATTTCAGCATTTCCCTCCTCCACCTTCTTCCTCTGTAGCAGTGCAAAACTATTTTCTGAAGACCCTTCACAAATGCCCGCTCCCTCTCTCTGCATAGTAACCTGTTCTCTCCTTTCCACTCCATGACTTTTGCCACTTCTTCGCCTCCCCTCACAAGTCCCTATCTCCTCCTTCCATTTGTCTTTTGTCTCCTGACCTGGTTTCCCCAGCAATCGTTCTTTCTGGCCTGGGCCCCTTTGTCTCTGCTTCCCTTCTTCTGGCCCTCTCCTTACCACTGTTGGCTTAAATCGCCCTCCCTCATCTCCGCTTCTTCCTCCTCCAGTATTGGGCTAAACCCATCCCCAATCTGCCTTGCCTGTCTTAGTTCCTCCTGCAGACCCTCAATCTCCTTTCTAAGTTTCTCTATGTGGTTGCACACTAAACATCCTCCCACACTCCAGGCAATTTTTAGAAAGATTGGTGCACCGCAGTTGTTGCAGCCTACCACCCTACCCATTGCTGTCACTGCCCACCAGAGACCCCCCACCCTTCCAGATGCAGGATACCAAACACTCCCCCAAGTCCCCCCCCCATCAGTGCAAAACATTCTTTTATTTCCCTTACCCCCTTTGTTGTACATGTTTAGATAGACTGAGCAACTGCTTTTTATATTCCTATCCTTCCTATCCACAATCAAAAAGAGACTTTAAGTACCTATTGCACAACCTTCTTTGAACTCCTACTCCTCCTTTCCCCGATGCAATAGCAATGCAAAGAAGTAACAGTGAAAGCTCCTAGATTTGCAGTTACTTCCCTTCCACTGAGATAGCAGTCACCTATTCACTTGCTGCTGTTCCTTTCCTGGATGTCTGCTTCTTCTATGACAGGTGCATATCCTTTGCCCGTTTGAGGAAGTGATGTCAGAACCCCTGGTATAAAGGAAATGATGGACCAGGGTTGGGACCAGCCCAAGTCTTCCAGAAACAATCAGGTAGCTGAGGCCCCTGGTCACACCATTAGCACCTTCCCCCCACTCTGCACTAAACTTTGCAGCTAGTGAAGCCAGCAAAAATGAATCACAATTCTACTCTAAGCCCCCAATATAGGTTTGCTACCCAAAGAAACAGGACTCCAATTCAAACAGCTTCACCAACAACACATCAAAATAGGCTTGAAATTAGAAGATATAGGTCTCCAATTCAATGAAACAGAACCAGTTCAATGATCCCAAATAGGTTTTAAATCAGAAGAAATAGGTCTCTACAAATGCAGCCTGCTACACAGTGAAACATCAAACAAATGAGCCCACTTATAGCTACCAAAACATGTTTCAAAATTCCAACAGCCCCAAACAATACCCTGCTAGCCCCTTAGAAGTAGTAAGAAAGAAAAGAAATAACCTTCTACCAAGTAGAATCCACAAGAAAAACTGTAAAAACAACAAGAAGAAGCTACTGTACTGTAACAGACCTGATCCTGTCCCCCTTCTAGTTCCTTTTGTCTATATGCTTCCTTTGTTATTCAAAGAGGTTGTTGAAAAGCCCACATACAGATCCCTTTAGTAGCAGGTCAGACGAAAATGTGGATTCAGAGCAGGACCAAGAGTCACTGAGTTTTTTTCTTAGTCAGACTTAGTTGCTGGACTTATGTTTTGCTTGGAATAGCTTCCAGAAATACAGGTTACTCACCTGTAACAGGAGTTCTAGGAATGGTATAAGTTGTTCATCCACACTCCATGGCAGGTTCCTTGCCGCTTTAAATCTTGCTGGAAGGTCTTCAAGCTAGCTCCTCCCACCCACCCGGGTGGTAAAACTCTTGTCTCCGCCCCACGACGCCAGATCTAGCCCGCTGGAAGCCAGGTTGTGCGTCAAAGCCGGGGAGGCCGGTTGGGTTGTGTGGATGAACAACATATACCATTCCTAGAACTCCTGTTACAGGTGAGTAACCTGTATTTCTAGGGACATGGATACGTTGTTCAATCCACACTTCATGGCAGACTCCTAGCAGTTCTCCAGGAGGAGGGAGGCAAGGCGCACACCCCCTACTTAGGAAACAAGGACTGGAGAACTAAGGTCCCAAAACCAGCATCTCGGCGTGACTCACGGTCGATGTGGTAATGGGTAATAAAGGTGTGTGCTGACTTCCAGGTAGCAGCCCTGCAGATTTCCTGGATAGGGACGTCCCTGGAAGCAGCCACCGAAGCAGCGGTATGGCGGGTAGAATGAGCTCTTATCCCTTTGGGCGGCTCCATGCCCGCCAACCTATAGCAGAGATCTATGCAGGAGGTGACCCACCTGCCTATCGTCCGCTTGGCTGCAGGTCTGCCAGGTGCAGCTTCAGCGTAGGTGACAAACAGCTGGTGAACCTCTCCCCGAACTTCAGCCGTCCGCTCCTTATAATAAGCGAGCGCTCTTCTAGGGTCCAAAGTATGAAGCCTATATTCGGCCTCCGAGGTGTGATTGGGGTAGAACACCGGCAGAGTCAACACCTGGTTAAGGTGAAACTCCGACACCACCTTCGGAAGGAATTTCGGGTGAGGGCGCAGGACAACCTTGTCCCTGTGGAAGACCAGATAGGGAGACTCGATGGAAAGTGCCTGGAGCTCTCCCATCCTTCTGGCTGACGTGATAGCCACCAAGAAGGCGGTCTTCCACGACAGGTGAGAGATGTCACATCTGTGCATCGGTTCAAATGGCTTGCCCATGAGCTTAGCCAATACCAGCAGTAGATCCCACGGAGGTGGAGGTTCTCGCACCGGAGGGGATACGTGATCAAGGCCTTTGAAAAAGCGCACGATCACCTTCTCCTGCACCACCGACTGCTTCCCGGCCCATGCCCGGTAAGCAGAGATGGCTGCCAGGTGCACCTTAAGGGTCGTCGACTGAAGCCCTAGCTGAGAAAGGGACCACAGGTAGTCCAGAATGCTTGCCAAGGAACAGAAGGAAGGGTCCAACCCCTTGCCCTGACACCAAATGGAGAATCTCTTCCATTTGAAGGCATAGCATTTCCTAGTCAACTCCTTACGGGATGCCTCAACAACGTTGAGGACCTCGTCGGAAAGACCCAAGGCCTGGAACTCTAGCCACTCAGGAACCAGGTCGTCAGGTGCAGGAATTGAAGGTCCGGGTGGAGAACCTTCCCCTGGTTGACTGAGATCAGGTCCGGGCGGGCTGGGAGCCGCCTCGGGAGCCTGGAGCCGAGGCTGAGGAGATCTGGATACCAGAACTGGTGGGGCCAGTCTGGGGCTACCAGAATCACCTGCGCCTTGTCCCTCCTCGCCTTGAGAAGCACCTTGTGGATCAAGGGAAATGGAGGAAAGGCGTAGAAGAGGCCCGGGGTCCACGGCCTCGAGAAGGCATCCCCCTGCAGCGAGCCCTGCTGAGGGAGGCGGGCATGAAACAGCCTCAGCTTCGCATTCTCCCTGGAGGCAAACAGGTCCACCTGAGGCATGCCCCAGTGGGAGAACAGATCTTGTACTACCTCCGGCAGGAGAGACCACTCATGAGGCACAGCCCCTATCCGGCTTAGGGCATCGGCCAGAGTGTTGGAGGTTCCTGCCACATGGATGGCTAGGAGATCCACCTCCAGGTTGCGAACACGGGACCAAGTGCGGAGAGCTTCCTTGCACAGGGGCATGGAGCGCGTCCCACCTTGGCAGTTTAGGGAGTACATGGTCGTGGTATTGTCCATCTGGACCTGGACCAGTTGACACCGTACAAACGGAGCGAAGGCGGTGAGGGCTAGACGGACCGCTCGAAGCTCCAGCAGATTGATGTGGCATCGGGACTCCGGAGGGGACCACAGGCCATGCGCTCTGTGCTCCCCCAGATAGGCACCCCAACCCATCAGAGAGGCGTTGGTCGATAGAGAGACAGTCGGCTCGGGCGGACAAACGGCCCTCCTGCAGATGAGCTGGAACGATCCACCACTGGAGAGCGTTCCACATGTCCTGGGTCACTGCCACTGGCTGGTCCAAAGGACCGGAGCGCTGTGACCATTGGCTGGCCAGTCCCCATTGTAGGGGACATATGTACCAACGGGCCCAATGGACCATGCTGGTGCAGGCCGCCATGAGGCCCAGGAGGTGCAGGAAGTCCCAGGCAGGGCTCAACTGCCCAACCTGAAATGATTGGGCAAAGGAGGAAAGAACCTCAGCCCTGTCCGCCGGGAGCCACACTCTGGCTCGAAGAGAGTCAAGCTCTGCCCCGATGAATTGAATTACCTGCTTTGGCACGAGTTCCGACTTGGCCTCGTTGATGAGGAGGCCAACCTGAAAACAAACCTGGAGGGCCAGATCCCTGGACCGCTCCACCTCCGATCTGGAGGAAGCCGCAATCAGCCAGTCGTCCAGGTAAGGGTACACCCTGACCCTTCGGCACTGCAGGAATGCTGTCACCACTGCCATGCATTTGGTGAAGACCCTGGGAGCTGGAGAGAGGCCAAAGGGCATGGCCCAGAAATCGTAAAGGGACCCCTCTGCTCTGAAGCGGAGGAATCGCTGGTGGGACGGACGGATTGGGACATGAAAGAACGCGTCCTGGAGGTCCAGAGAACAGAACCACATGCCTCGTTCCAAGGATGGAATGATCTAAGCCAGAGTGACCATCCCGAAGGTTCGAGACCTTAGGAACCTGCTCAGGTCGTGCAGGTCTAGAATGGGGCGCCAGCCCCCCCTGTTTCGGGACCAGGAAATACCTGGACACAAACCCTGGGTCTGGTGGAGGATCCGCCACCTCCCTGATCACTTCCTTTTTCGAGGAGCAGGGCAATGTCAACTCGACAGGCCGACAAAGAGGCCGCGGACCCCGTAACCCCCCCCCCGTGGGACGACGGCTCGGAAGGGCAGGCCTGCTCGAACTCCAGAGGCAGACCCTTTCCTACCACTTCCAACACCCAGCGGTCCGTGGTGATAGCGGACCAGGCGGAAAGAAAGTGGCGGAGCCGTCCCCCCACGGGGGGAACCCAGGGGGGAGCAACTAGGCTGGGGGCGACACCCCTCAACCAGTCACTGGGCAGGCTTGGAGAAGGGACTGGCCGAGGGGTCTCCCGGGCCTTTTCCTCCCGGCTTCCTGCTGGAGGAAGCTGCAGGCTTGGCTTTGGAGTGCCAAGTGCGAGTCTGCTGGCCCTGATGCTGGTGTTGCTGGGCTGGACGTGCCGCAGGGGCAGAAGGGTGAAAGGGCTTACGCTGCTGCTGGCGGCCTTTGTCCTTCTGGGCAGACGTGACCGAGTCCAAGGTGGCACTGGACTTCTCTATCCTCTGGAGATGGCCTTCCACCCTGGGCCCGAACAAGGAAGGGGACGTCTGCCAGCTTGTGCTGGGTATCCGCCGTGAAGGTGGAGATCCGCAACCAAGCTCTGCGGCGCATTGCCACTGCGGCCGCTACTGACCGGGCACAAGAGTCTCCAATATCCAGAGCAGTTTGGAGCTGCTCCTTCGCCCCCGCCCTTCCCTGATCCCACACCTGCCTGACCGTAGTCCGGAGGTCAGCCGGGAGATGAGGGATCACCTCATCCAGGGAGCCCATAAGGGCGTGGGAGAAGTGTGCCATCAGTATGGCTGAACTGGCCTGATGGAGGCCTAGGGAGGATGCAGCATACACCTTACGCCCGGCGTAGTCCAGCTTTTTGGACTCTTTGTCGGGAGGCTTGTCCACGTCCCTGGTGTTCCCGGAACGCCGGAAAACACTATCGGTCACAAGCCCCTCCGCAGAGGGGTGCTCCGAAAAAATGGACAGTGAACCAGTGGGGACCGCGAACTTCCTGGCCATCCTGGCCGAAGGAGCAGGACAAGCCGGCCGCTGCCATAACTCCAAGGCTGGGCCAACAATGGCTTCAGCCACCGGAAAGGCCTCCGTGGGAGAATCCCCTCGGTCCAGTAGGTCCGTGAGGGGATACTTGGCCCGCTTGGATACGGGTCTGAGCTGCATCCCAGTAGGTTCTGAGATGAGCTGAAGCAGACCCATGAACGAGGATGGGCTCTCGTCCACCGACTGTCCCCTAGTGGACTCCAGGTCAAGGGGCCTGGAGAACAGGGAAGAGTCGTCATCAGACTCCGAGGAGTCTGCGAACAGTTGCCTAGGGCCTGAGTCACCCTCCACCTGCCAAGGACGGTCGGAAGTGAGGGTGACCAACAATCGATGGGGCAGCCCCTGACCCGACCGAGAATCCTTGGTCGGAGCCCCAGATTTAGGTTGTGGAGGCGGGGGTTCCACCACAATAGGTGGAGCAGCTGGTTTCGGCTGAACAACTGGCGCCGGTTTGGGCTCGACAACCACGAGGGGTTGTTTCGGCCGTTCAGGTGACAGCCACTTAATGGCCGGGGAAGGCGACGGGGTTGGCTTGTTCCCGGTCAGAAGGAGCTGCTGCCACATTAAGTCCTTGTAGCGTCGACGCATCTTGCGCTTAAGCCTTTCCTCCTAGGAGGAAGAAGACGAGGACGAGCGGCGCCGCTGCTTTCCTTGGTGCCGAGACCGAGACCGCCAATGTCGGCAGGATCGGCTGGACTGAGAAGAGGTCCGAGACCGAGACCGTCGGTGTTTCCGAGGGTGGGTCTGAGAGGGAGTGGGGGAAACCCGTTCCTCCCTTGGCTCAGGAACCTTAACCAGGGACTCCGGCATAGGAGGCGCAGGCAAGTCCTCGGTTTCCACCGAGGGAACCGGTGAAGAAGGGTTGTCGGCTTCTCCAGTCGACAGCCCATCCGACGGGTCGAGAAAAATCTCGACCGCGTCAACGGGTGTCTCGGCCGGCTGACCTGACAGGGACACCGTAAAGCCAGCAGCCTTAGCCGCAACCTCGACCGAAGTCGAGTGTCGACTGTACGGGGACCTCTCCCGCTCTCACGAACGCCGACGGTGGGACTTACCCTTCGAGTCCCTCTTCTTGGACAGAGAGGAGTGTCCCGATGGAACCTCACCTTTCGTAAAGAGGGACTGACAAAGCTCCTTAAAAGAAGCCGTGTAGGAGGAGCCCAAGGAGAGTGGGATAAATGCCGCGACCGAGGAGGACGAAGATGCGGCCTGGGCGGCCTCCTCCTCGAGGGCGACCATCTGCTCAAGTTGCCCAGCCGAGCCCACCGCCGGACACCACCCAACGGGCCTCCTTTGACTTCACCGGTGGAATAGGTCTCTCGGGGCGCCCAAGTTGGAGTCTGGCAGCACGGTCTTCAAGGACACAATGGTATGACTTGCACAAATCGTAGGGCTCATGGATCATGACTCAAGCCCGAGGCAATAAACGCACGGAGTGCGGATCGGTCTGAGACATCTTCTGCCGCATGGGCACCGCGCAAAACCGGGTTGACTTTATCCATCGAGTCGAAGGAAGAAACAGACCGAAGTCTTGTAAACTTTAAAATTAGTTTCGGGTTAACCAAAGAGTTTGGATCCAGTCTAAACGCAGAGCGCTAAGGAGGGAACTTGAGCTTCCAAGCGGTAAGGAAGATCTGACGTCATGGGGCGGAGCCGAGAGTTTTACCACCCGGGTGGGTGGGAGGAGCCAGCTTGAAGACCTTCCAGCAAGACTTAAAGCGGCAAGGAACCTGCCATGAAGTGTGGATTGAACAACATATCCATGTCCCTAGAAAGTTGATTTTAAAATGAAAATGCAGATAACTGGTGGTGATGTTTTGCAGAAATCCAGTCAAGAAGACTTTCACAGATGAAGTGAGCAAGTATGGTGTAGCTATTCCAAGCAGAAAAACATGTAAATTCACAAAAACTAAGCTACAGACACAGGCAAACACAAACTGCCACCCACACAGACCCACGTATAATGTTATATGTAGCCCTGCAGCCCCTTCCATTGGTCACAAAATTAAAACATAGTTCTGTGGGCGGAGCTACATCGGGTGCTCTGCAGCTAGCATGAGCAGGGAAATGAGATTGCAGTTAATTAAGTTACCCATGGGGAAAAAAAATACTTCCTGGGCTCATTTATGTTCTGGGGCAGGGAACTCCTTGCCATAAGTTGTCTGCCGCTAAGGTGTCAGCTGCTCTTTAAACCCCTGCAACAGGAGCCACCCCACCCTCCAGGTTGTTGTAGAATGAGGGACTCAACAGACCGTAGGGTAAAATGGGATGCTCTCAGCTTATTTAAAGTAGTCTCCACAATGGAGCTAAACAGTTTACCAGTACCTAATGAACTCCCTTTTTGGGAGTGACAAACATCAGGGGAAAATCCAGCAGCTCTGTGCTAGAAATACATGTAAATACGTATTCCAGAAGTAGTTTCCCTGGAAGAGGCATCAGCTGTAAAATGTCAGCTATTAGTCTCTAGGCTACATATTGTTCAGCCTCAGTTTTGGCAGAGCCTTCAGGCAGGTTGTTATCCACAACCTTGGGCATGCATTGTCACAGGCCATTCTGACATTTTACCAAGTAGGCTTGGTAATACACAATTCAGAGACCAAGTGTGGCCAAATCAACAGTCCTGTTCCCCAGGATATCCAGTTTTCTGGACTCTTTTCAATGGGATCTAGCGATCATGTGCTGAGGCATTTTGGACCCATCATGAGCCGCAGATTCCATTATAGGCTGAATAAAATAATGCTTTTTGTTGCTACAAGACACATACCGTCTTGTCTGCCTTTCTAGGTATGCCTGACAAGGTTACTAGGGCCATATCATGTCTCCATAATGGCATAATCTGATGCTAGAAATGCTATATTAATGCAGAACCTGGCCCAAATGGCGACATTTCCCAGAGCAGTGTGGGTGGATGCAGCAATCAGCTGACACTAGAACTGACACAGCTGGACCAGAATTCATCAACTGTGACGTCTATACCACTGTGGAATTCACAGTTTGCATCAGCACCACTGCTGAGCCCCTATCTGCCTTGGGTTCTGGCAACTCAGTGACTGAACCAGGAGCTGGCGCTGAATGCCTGGAATTTGTCCGGCCTTCCCACCATGGCTGCAATGACAAGCTTCGGCAAATAGTGCCTTTCCATCAACTGTAGCCTAGAACCAGATCATGCCTTTGACTAAACAATCCTTCTCCACACTCTTCTGGAGAAATAATTACTGATTTTCTTTACCTGCATCTCCATGTGACTTGAGAGACCTCTTGGCAAATGAGGCAACAGCCAACACTGTGGCTGGTACCAAGGTAGTTAATACTATCATACTAAGGAGATCAAGTTGCTAGAAAGCGGAAGCTCATAGGTGCTCCTATACTAACCAAACAATTAAATTAATTATGTTAATTGTCTATGAGTCAATAAAAACAGATCAAGTCATTTTTTAAACTCAGGTTTAGACTTACTAATAATAACATGTACTGGCGATGAATTCCATGGATGTATGACCCATAATGTAAAGAAGACTTTCCTATTATTACAATGAAAATGTTTTCCAACCAACTGTAAAGGATGTCCTCTAATATTATACCGGTCAGGTTTGAATTCAAGACCCAGTTCAGTCATCAGATAGGGATCATTTATAACATCAAAAAGAAATAGTAAATCACCTCTTAAACGTGTCTCTAATGACATTAGATTTAAAGAAATCAATTTAGTCTCATAGGAACTATTCTGCAACCCATGCAATTATTTTGTAAATTTTCTTTGCACATTTTCAAGTTGTATGCGATTACATTTCTTGTGACGGACCCATAACTGAGCAGAATATTCTAGATGGGGTCTAACATAGGCTCTGTACAACGGTGTCATAATATTGGGGCTGCAAGATTTAACGTTACGTCTAATAGACCAGATAACCTTGTTAGTTTTACTAATTACCTGGTTAACTTGATTAGAGTGATCCAAGTTGTAAGAGATGTTAATACCAAGATCCCTTTCCTCAATGGTACTCAATAGGATTGTGTTGCCTACTGTATATGGATGGTTAGCATTAAGATGTCCCAAATGCATTACCCTACATTTATTATAACTGAGTTGCATCCCCTACTTAACAGTCCAGTCAAAAATCCTATTTAGATCTCGTTGCAGGGTTTCAACCTGGACAGCAGTGGCACACGGTCCACCAATTTTAACATCATCAGCATATTTACTTGCATTTGAAATACAGGTGTGTGTCATGTCAGATAAAAAGGTCTGAAAAAGGCAGGGATCCAATACAGAACCCTGAGGCACCCCACTAGTCACAACACCTCTGTCTGAAAGTTCGCCATTTATTAATACACTCTGAGTTCTGTTCTGCAGCCAATTACAAATCCATTTTAATATAAATGTGTTAAAGTGAAGTTGGAATAATTTATCTTGTAATGCCCAATGGGCCCAGCGATTGTGGCCGTCATCATTAAAGATTTTTGTTACCGTGACACTTATGAAAAAGCAGGGTCTTCTTCAGCAACAGTAGACTCGACAGCCTACACTGCTGAGAAGAAACTGTCAGTAGCAGTCTAGACGGTGTCACCATATAGGTATCAGATGACAACCAGAGTTGACAAGAAAATATCTTTGATGATGTAGCAAATGACAAAGAAATAGTCTTCATTGGTTCAAAGTGGACTCAACAACACACACAAAAAAAAGAACTGAAGTGGATGGACAACCTAGTCTTTGACAAATGGCAGGTTTATCCGAAACGCATCAGGTGGGCCAACGTGGGTAATTTTAAGATGATCTAAATAAAGCAGACAACACAGCCACATATGCTGAGTGTATCTGTTTATTTGGTGGTGAGTGTCTGAATTTTGGTTTGCGTCCAATAGTTTTTTTCGTGAGCATCACCAACCCTGTGCGCACCTTTTGTGGTTTCTGTTTTTTCACCACCCATGTTGTACAGCTTCTGCAGAGGCATCCAATGTTATTACTGGTGGCAGATGGGGATGCACGACGATGTGGGCAAACACAGCTCAGAAAATTCTCTAGGGAGGTCCTGATGCCACCAGTGTACAATCCAATGAGTGTGGCTCTACAGAGGAGAGTCTCTCAAAGAAGATAGTCAGCCAATCCAGAAACATTATGCAATGTTAAAAAGGAAATGAATGCATCGATACTGTACCCTCCTCCCATTCCAAACAGGCGGATACTGGCCTTTTTCCACTACAAAGGGAGTTACAAAAGACAAACACATATTTTAATGCTAAAGTACTGATTACTTAAAATTTATCGTTGGTGTAATAGCACTACACACAGAATGCTACTGGCACTGGGGGAGGGATGGCCCAGTGGGTAGTGCTACCTGCTCCCATGTGGGTGGGAACAAGCTTGGGGAGACAGTCAGGCAGCCTGTGGGTGGCGGAGGTGCTCCCAACCCTGGGAAAAATGAAAGATTCTGCCGCTCTGGTGACCCCTGTGGTAAGCCATGGAGCTTGCCTCTCACACAGAGGTGTGCTGAAGTCAGACAGGACTATGCCCCATGTGAGGGAAGGTGAACAGGTAAGAAAACGAGGAAAAACCATGTGGCCAGAAGATGCTACTCATCCCACTGCAGGCCCCCAACCACTGGCCAGATCCTGGTTCCTACGTTTGGATTTGTATGCACTGGGGGTTAGAGGGATCCATTTAACCGGAGTCCAGATAAAGAACAGATGGTGGGTGACAGGGCTGGGTGGGCTGAGAGACAAAAATGGCCATGCACAGACACCAAGGGGGCATAAAATGTATATGGGGCGAGGTGGGTACTTCAGTAGGGTGTTAACAAAATTCCACCAAACTCATTCAGAGACTGAGCACAGGGTTGAATTCTGCATTTAAGTCAATCTCAACAATCCACTTTTTGTTTAAAAGAGCCCAAAGACTCGGGGATCCTTTGAATTGCTGAATATAAATGGATAAAAATTAGACCTTGCTACACTAAATCTGTCTTTGTGCGTCCTGATGACTTTCTACCTAAAAGTGTGATGTGAAAAGCAGTGCTTTACATGGAAGCAGGCATATCTAGTATTATTCCTCCCTCTACATCATCAGCATGCGACTTCATTCAATGTTACATCACAAGTCCTGCTGCCTGACTGGTAAATTGTGACACGTTACCAATCAAGCAGCAAGAGAGTGGCTCTTCTTGGTTACTGGTGATGTCATAGTTAGTGAGGTCACAACGTTGAAGATGTATAGGGTGGAAGAGAACAGACTATATCAGCCTCCATGTTTATTTATTTTTATTTATTTACGAGGTCTAGGATTACAATACCTTTGAGCCAGGGCTCTTTTACAAAGGTTCCACGTCAGGTTATATTTCAAGACATAAGACATGCAAATCAGATTACAAATTCAATACATAGGACAAGGTTACAAAAGTGGAAGCTAAACAGAGTTACAAAGCATCTGAGAAACAGAACAAGTTTTGGAGGCTAGGTTACAAGGAGATAGCCGATGAGGTGTGCAGAGAGGATAGAGGACAACAGAGAGGAAGAGTAGAGAGGGCAGAGAGCTATAGAGGAGGAGCACAGCCAGAGGCATTGTCATAGACATAACATGGGGAAGTGCGTGCTAAGGGGTAACCAAATGCCAATAGGAGAGAGAACTACATAAGGTTAGCGAAATATTCATGGGGTCAGCTAGTGGAGGCAGTCATAGGAGCTAGAGACAGTGAGAGAGAGGCGGAGCCTTGATTTAAAGGCACCAAGGGTAGGAGTGGAGGAGATGCAACTGTTTAGACCATTTAGCCAGCTGGGTGCCCTGTAGGCAAAAGATCTTTGACCTTGTGAGGTACGACAACATGGAATCTACAGCAGCTGTGATTCAGACCCCCTGGTTGAGCGGTGGGTTATTGCTAGGGTGCAGGAGTGCACACACTCCAGGGGGCGCAAGGTCCATAGTTATTTTCTTCGCCATGATGCAGGTTAGGTACTTTATCCGACTGGTGAGTTGCAGCATGTAGAGTGTTTTTGCACACATCACACCTATTACTGTCAAGTAGCAAATCTAATTAGCCAAACAGAAAAGGAAAAAATACTTCAGGTGTAAGAAGTGATGGTGGACTTCTTTTGAAACTTACTAATAATTTTAGGCAGTACACTAGCTCTTTAGACCCCATGACTCAGAAAAGTTTAATTATTTATCAATAACAGCAGACCTCGAGAGACTCTACTCCATAGGTCCACACCTTCGGAACTGTAAGCCTTCGGTGTTTGGACCACTCAGGAACTGTCTCGTTGAGGCTGCCTATAACAACATATGTCAGAGACCCTCAACCTCTTTAGTTTCCAAGCTCAGATTTTTACAATACCGAGAGGAACAGTAGGCAGGAACCCCAACCAGGCTGAGAGAAGAGGCAGCAGTTTTGGAAAGTGAAAAAATTGGAAAGGGGCAAAACAGAAGAACATCAAGCGTGCTGTAAGAGGGATGTCTTCCAGAATATGCCACCTGAAATACAGGAGGGGTAGGTGGGCAGAAGAGTCATGGCTCTATGAAGGATATTCTCTTAAAAGTCTGCTTTTATTGGTAACATACTTAACCATCTTCTCAAGGACATCTCTTGCCACAGAGCTACACCTTTGGAAAGACTCCCCAGCAGTACCAAACTGAAAGGCAGAAATGGCCAAAAGATGCACCTTCACAGACGAGAGGCCACAGCCTGATAAGAATAGGAGGTAGACAAACTGCTCTGCACCAGACACAAGAAAGGGCCCAGGGAGCAAGAGGAACACCAAATACAGACATGTTTCCATTTCAGGGAATATTCATGCCATATAGAAGGCTTAGGAGCCACCAGAAGAAAGTCTGAAACCGCCAGGGAAATCCCAAAGCAGGCTAGTTCTATGTCCTCAGAAGCCAGGCGTGAAAGTGCAGGAATTGAAGGTACAGGTACATCAGACTATCCTGGTCCTATGACAGGCACCCCTCTCGTAGAAGGAGAAGGAGAGAAAGTTCCCAAGAAATCTGCCAGATTAGATGGAAGCAAATTTGTCAGGGCCAGAAGGGAGCCACCAATATCTCTGTGATCCTGTTCACCCAAAGCCTGACCAATACCTGCTGAGTCGGCGGGAACGGAGGAAAATGCACAGAAACATTGTCCAGGTAAGGGATAAAACGTATCCCAAAAAATATAGACTCTGGTGCAATCCAGCAGTAATGCAGTAGTTTTGCTTTGTATGGGGATGCAAAAAGGTCCAATTCTGGACAACTCCAGGGGGCACAGAGATCTGTAACCACGTCCTCCAGAAGTTACTATTCGTGGAACTGAGCAACTGACCTATGAGTCTGCCAAGACATTCAGAGAGCCAGGAAGAAACATGGTGACAACATACACAACAGTGTCAGGGCCCATTCCCATACCCTGATGGTTTCTCTGGAGGAAGGGGTATAAATGTGTGCCTCATTGCTTGCTGAGGTAGTGCATAGCACAAAGGCTGTCAGTCAGCACTGCCAGAGGATGGTTCTGAATGTCAGGGGTAGAACAGCCCACATCTCCAGAATCATGAAGTGAAGAGAGCCGTCTGAAGGGCACCACACACTGGGTTTTAAGGGAACTCTGATAGACCCCCCTCATACGGACCTGAAGGCAACCGTAGTGAGGACTGCACATAGCCCTCCATAAGGGGATCTTGGCAAGGATAGAGAAATCCAGGAATTGGGTCCACTGGGCACAAAACATTCACTGGGGAATGTGCAAGTGAAAGCAGCAACAGTCACGATGGCCACAGCCATGAAGCCCAGGAGCAGAAGCATGGACCTTGCAGGGATCTGAGCGCTGGAGGTAATTAATGTTGCTTCAGCAATCAGAACATCTACATGAGATTCCTGTAGGAATGCCTGCACCGTGTACAGGACAGCACCAGTGAACTGAAGGAGCTGGCACGGGGTCAGGACTGAGCTGGGATTGTTAACCACGATACTCAGCTGGTTGAACAACTGTCAAATCCACGATAAAGTCTGTACTGCTGTGTCCCTGGAAGGCACCCGGAGAAGTAACTGTCCAGGAATGGAATACACACAGGATTTCCCGGTGTAAGGCCGCTGCCACCACAGCAATGCACTTGGTGAAGACATGCGGCGTCAAGGATAAGCCAAAAAGCAAGACATGAAATTGGTAGTGCTAGCCCTTCAACAGGAAGCGGGAAATACTGTCGGACTGTGCCAAATCTTGACATGCAGATATGTGTCCTGCATGTCCAAAGTACAAAGTCAATTTACTAGCAAGAGTACAGGTAACAGCATCTGATACTAGACTTTGCAGATCTTGCTGTATGCAATATATTCATTAAGGCTTTTGAGGCCCAAGATATGAAGCAGACTGGGACAAGGAAATTAATGGGAAAAGAAATCCCAGTTCTGTTTGGCTAGGGGACAGGCTAAATAGCCCTTCTGTCCAAGAGAGTAAGCACTTCAGTTAGTAGGATCAATGAGAGGTCTAGGAGGTAATGACAAAGGGCTGGCAGGGTGTACAGGAGGTGCAATTAGTTCTAGTGGATGATCTTCCTGGATAATATCTAGGACCTACCTACCTGACGTGCTTTTCTGACATTCTGTCAGAAACGGGGAGATCCTTTGCCCTTCCTGAACCACCCGACAGAGGGGTAGGGTAGAAGGGAGTCAGAAGGTGAAGGGGGCAGTGGACCCTTGGCAGGCTTAAAATGGACACTTGAGGATTGTTGCTTGGAAGCGGTTGCGCCCTAAGGCACACCGATTAGAATCCTGGGCACCGGAAGGGCATGAGCCTCTATGAAAAGACCCCACAATGCCCATGAGAGGGCTGGGGAGAGAGGGACTTTAGCCATGGCAGAAATAAGACTTCCAGAGGCTATTCTGATATTTAATCATGTAAGCCTGGTAGCTGGAACTATAGAGGCCCACTGAAGCAGAAGCAAAATTTAATTTGCCCATAACATCGAATCTTCTGGATTCTTTATCAGGAGGCATAAAGCCAAAAACTTCACTTGATGGGAAACCCTAGACCTGTCATAAGCAGCCATAATGACCACTGAGTCAGTTTCAGTCTGGGTGGTACAAAAAGACTTTGCAGAAGGGACTAGATACTGTATGTACACTTTGCAAGCTACAGCCAGTAAAGCAGTGGGAATATGCTAAGCAGCCTTAGTAGCATCCTCCAAAGTAAATTTAGAAAGGAGATTTGAGGCCCTCCATGAATTTGTAAAGATTCGTTTTCCTTTTTTTTTTTCCTTCTTATTTTTTTCCAACTCTTTTCCTCTGGTCGCCAGCTACCAGGAACTCCCTCAGACAAGACCCCCCAAGCGGCTCCTACTGCCCTGGCTGAATCCCCTCTGACCAGGAAATTGGGGACAGAATCCTCTCCCACCGTGGCCCCAGACAGACGAGAAGATCTGGGAGAGCTGGTCAGGTGGGGACCGGCAGTGGGCATGTGTGCCGCTCCCTCGGACTCCACCATCGTCCTCTTGGTCGCCGGAGTTTTTCCACTTGTTCTCTGTGGTGTCCCTGGGTGTGACACCAGCACGCCAAGTCGTGCATTTCTGCATTACTCCATAGGCCTCACCCATCTTATACCCTTTCTCGAGTGGTTCCGGCTGTGGAGGCTCCCAGTTACCACTGGGTGCTGCTGCCACACCGGGAGCTATGGAAACCTCCCCAGGAGAGAAGAGTTTGCCAGAGGCTGCTTGATCCTGCCCCCTACCGATGACCTGAGCTCGCTCCCGAACCTGGGTCGATGGCATAGCGCAAGGTATGGCGTCCAGTGCCTCAACCCTCAGCGCCATCGGGTAAAGATTCTTCTTAGTGGAGTATCCTGAAGGAGGCAGAGTAGAGCCGGAAATGAGGCATCTTTAGGAGCAGATCTGGGAATATATATCACAGCAACTTCACTGCAGAAGGAGCAAGTGGAACTACAGTCATAAACAGACTTCTCTTCCTTTGCATCACCTTCCTCTAAATCCACGAGGACTAGATTATACTCATCCTCAGGCTGAG
This sequence comes from Neoceratodus forsteri, assembly GCA_016271365.2. Lineage (NCBI taxonomy): Eukaryota > Metazoa > Chordata > Ceratodontiformes > Ceratodontidae > Neoceratodus > Neoceratodus forsteri. The sequence continues at coordinate 461,674,917 of CM057458.1, forward strand.
GAGCAGGTAGAGGCAGAGGGACAAGGGTCACAGACTGCTGAGGCAGTGGAGAGGGTGGGCATAATGGCAAGGACTGTAGTCCCAGAAGCAACCAAAGCAGACATCTACAAGAACAATAATAAAGGCTGTTCTGCTGACAGTAATCATCCACAACAGGGAAGGAAAAAACCTCTGAAATAATTGAGAGAGAGAGAGAGGCTCAAAAACTAGCCCTGGTGTTGATGGCGCTAGCCGTCATAGTCTACAAAGAAAACAACAATGGGACAGTGCAATTTGATGACATGCTGGTGATAGGCTACATACCACAGACAGAGGTCGAGCCACAGCCTGCATCAGACCTTGGTGTCTGAATGACAGTGAAGCCAGCTACGGAGACTGACAAATTGGCCTGAGATTAACCCGCATTGGGCTTCAGTGGTCACCTAGACTGGTAGGGAGACTTGGAATGTTTGCGGTGACACACTGTTGAAAAGGCCTTTTTTTTACTTCTTCGACAAAAGGCACTTTTCCCATTAAAGTGATGGTGTGGCTGCCCAACAAGGAGACTTCCTGGGTTCCCCAGTGGTAGCTCCAGTAGAGTGGGCAGGAGACCCTGGGTTAGAGGCTCTCCATTTTATGCGGGAAAGTTTTAAAAGCCTTCTGGCAGCGTCTCCTCATAGACTGGTGAAATCCCTGATAAAAGGCATAGGATTTCAAGTCATGTTAAAGGTCCAGACAGTAAACACAAAGTGTGTGAGCATTATCTCTACACTGCCTCAACAAAAGAAGCTGATAGAGGGTAAGAAATAGAGGAGGCTTGGAGCTACCCACATTACACAGATGGCACCAACTTACGTTAACATGGGTGGCCCAGCTAGGCGAAAGTTTCCATATGCTCCTAATGCAGACGGCTTAGAGTTCCTAAGTGTGGTTCTATGGATGGAGATGTTCACAAAGAACACACGAAGAAGTCAGCAGAAGAAGGCCATTTGGTCTATCAAGTCTGCTCGTGTTGCAGGGTCCACAGCTTGAGCTAATATCCCTACCTCCCTCCCCTCCTCCCTACCCATGATTCTTACCTTCCCCCATGCCTATCCCAGCCTCTCTTAAAGCTGCTCACTGTCTTCAACAAGATGATCTCTTCCGGCAGCACATTCCAAGTGTCCACCACCCTCTCTGTGAAAAAGTGCTTCCTGACCTCCCTCCTAAACCTCCCACCCTCCAGCTTAAGACTGTGCCCCCTCGTGATACAGTTGCCACTCAGCTTAAAGAGACTCCCCTTATCAACTTTATTTATCCCTTTCAAGTACTTGAATGTCCCAATCATGTCCCCTTTCTCTCTCCTGTCTTCCAGGAAGTACATGTTCAGTGCCCTCAACCTCTCCTCATATGCCTTGCCCTTCTGACCGGCTATCATCTTTGTAGCCTTCCTCTGTACCTTCTCCAGCAGGTTAATGTCCTTTTTGAGGTGTGGAATAAGAGTTTGCAGAATCTTCCAACAACTGTTCACTAGGTAACGCGTATACAAAATGCTTAAAAGTACTGCCCAGATGGCAGATCTGCAGTGTAGAAGAGCAGCAGATTCATAAAACAGGAAATCAAGTGGAAGCAGAACATGGTTTTCCAGAAGCAATTATAAATACACCACCAAGAAATGGAATAAGGAAGCTGATGCACTACACTCATGCAATTCTTTCAGTTTACGCTATATATAACAAAGTATTGCCATGGAAAAACAATCAAATTACAGTATCTAAAAAGGGTTTTAATGTAGTATATTTAAAAGAGGGAACAATTTCAACAGATGAACAGTCGTGGACTGTCACCTGCTATATCTAGTGCAAAACATATTAAATGCTGGTACTTAATATCAAACGGGTTTGTGGGAACAAAAAATAAGCAGCATTACATCAGCATATGGGATGCACACAGAACAAAGGGGTGATCTTAAATACACACTGAAAACACAAATACATTCCCTACATTCTCAAAGACACCAGGCTGGTACAGTCTAGATGTAATTAGTATGACATACATCATATTCCTGTTGTTTGAAGAAGACCTCACAGTTTAAATGCTGACTACAGTGTCATTCTCGATTTCCCATGTGGAGGCAAGAGAACCTCTTTGCTCTATTAAAATGGGTTGGTTGTATAATGTTTAGTAAAGTATGAAATGGCCCTTGATTTTTCTTAACCCATGCAAAGTTTCAAACGACACATTTAGCAACACCCAGAAGTTTCTATATACAGTATCTGTTAAATATTTTTATCGTTCATGAATGTAATCAACATATTTTAAACATTATTCATTTATTTCCAAACCTTGATTACTTTGTTGAGCATTTTGTGATGCTCCGAATTAAAGACTACAGAAAAACTACAGTTGCGTAAGTACTTACCGTAACAATAGCTCTTCAAGGGAATCTCTCATCAAGTCACACCTATGGAACTTAATTGTCAGGCGCTAGGATCCCATGGAAACCTAGAATTTGACGGCAGATAAGGACCGCTTGGCCCACCTAGTCTGCCCATTTCCCTACTTAACGGATAAGCTGCAGATCCCAGTTAACCAACAGCCTACTTCCTCCTACCCCCCCCACTAGAATTGCCTTATGTCTGTCCCATGCATTCTTGAGTTTCGCCACTGTTTTTGACTCTGCAACCTCCTCAGAAAGGCTGTTCCATGTATCCACAACCCTCTCTGTGAATAAATACTTCCTCACATTACCTCTGAGCCGTCCCCCTCTATCTTCAAATTGTGCCCCCTTGTTTTTGCACATCTCTTTTTCTGAAAGATGCTACCCTCTTGGACTTTGTTGATTCCCTTGAGGTATTTGAAAGTTTCTATCATGTCCTCCCTCTTCCCTCCTTTCCTCGAGGCTATACATCTTTAGTTCCTTTAGTCTTTCTTCATATGTCTTCTGATGCAGACCCTGCATCATTTTGGTTGCCCTCTTCTGGACAGCCTCCACCCAGTCTATGTCTTTTCGGAGATGGGGTCTCCAGAACTGTACACAGTACTCCATATGTGGTCTTACCAACTGTCTGTACAGAGGGGTAACAACTTCCTGTTTTCTACTGGTGACGCCTCTCCCTATGCATCCCAGTATCCCCCCAACCCCCCTTACTGCCTTCTCACATTGCTGGCCCACCTTTAAGTCATCTGATATAATTACCCCCAAGTCCCTTTCCATTTTTGCTGTCAGTATCTCACCCCCCATTGTGTACTCTTCCCCTGGGTTTTTGTTTCCCAGGTGCATTATGCACTTCTTTGCATTGAATCTAAGCTGCCATACATTTGACCATTCCTCCAACCTTGCCAAGTCCCTTTTCGTCCTTTCTACCTCACCTTGTGTATCAACCCTGTTGCAGATCTTTGTGTCATCTGCAAAGAAACATACTTTCCTTCCAGTCCCTCTGCAATGTCACTTATAAAGACATTAAAAAGGACCGCCCCAGTACTGAACCCTGCGGTATCCCACTAGTAACCCTCCTTTCTTCACTGTGGACTCCATTTACTATTACCCGCTGTGTCCTGTTGTCCAACCAGTGTTTTACAGGCTACCACCCTAGGACCCACTCTGCGGCTGGCTAATTTGTTTATTAATTTCAGCGGACTGTGTCAAATGCCTTGCTAAAGTCTAGGTAGGCCATGTCCACAGCCCCTCCCTGGTTTACTGCTTTGGTCACCCAGCCAAAGAAATCAATTAGATTTGTCTGACATGACCTTCCCGCTGTGGATCCATGCTGCCTTGGGTCCTGTGCCCCACTGGCCTCTAGGTACTCAACAATTCTTTCCTTCAGAAATGATTCCATCATTTTCCCTACCACTGAGGTCAAACTGACAGGTCTGTAGTTTCCTGCCTTTGTCTTGCTCCCACTTTTGTGAAGGGGAATCACATCTGCTGTCCTCCAGTCCTCAGGTACCACCCCATCCTCCCATGATTTATTAAAGGGTAGTCAGTGGTGTTACTAGTTCTTTTAAAATTCTGGGTGCATCCCATCAGGCCCCATTGCTTTATCCATCTTCAGTTTTAAGAGTTCTTTCAGAACCCTTTCTTCTGTGAAAGGACTAATATCAACCCCATATCCAGAGTGCTTCTATTGACCGGATTAGGTATCCCCCCGCTTTCCATTGTGAATACTGAGCAGAAGTATTCGCTCAGTATACCTGTGTTTTCACTGTCGCCTCTGCCCAACCACCTTCCTCTTTGTTCAGCCTCAGTATCCCTGCCTTAGTCTTTCTTTGCTCCCTAATGTACCTATAAAAGGTTTTATCCCCCTTCTTAACCGAGTTGGCTATCTTTTCCTCGGTTTGGGCCTTTGCTATTCTGACTGCCTTACCCGCTTCCTTCTGCTTTAACTGGTACAGTTCTCTGTCCTGCTCCTTCTGTGTTTCCTTATACTTCCTGAATGCTATCTTTTTTTCCCTTACCTTCCCTGCCACTTCTTTTGAGAACCATAGTGTTTTTTTCTTTCGTTTTGATTTGCTTATTTGTTTCACACAAAGACTTGTTGCCTCTGTGATGGCAGTTTTGATGTTTCCCCATTGTTGCTCCACCCCACCTTCTTGCCTGTTTGCTAGTGCTTTCCTGAGGCACTCCCCAATTTTGTCATAATCAGCCCTCCTGAAGTCCAGTACCTTCACTTTTGTGCAGCTTGACTCTACAGCTAAGTTTATCGTTAACCACACTACTTGGTGGTCGCTTGTTCCCAGATGGCTACCCACTTCGAGATCAGAGATCCTCTCTCCATCCCCATTTGAGAGTACCAGGTCTAAGATTGCTCTCTCCCAAGTGGGTTCCAAAACTAGCTGTCTGAGGCATGCCCCCTGTAGGGAATTGAGAATGGCCCTGCTCTTGGATGTGGCTGCAGCAAAGGTGCTCCAGTCAACATCTGACATATTCAGGTCCCCCATCAGCAATATCTCCCCTTTCTCTGTCATCCCAAGGATGCCTTCTATCATTTCATTGTCCATTTCCTCCCCCTGAGACGGGGGTCCGTATACAACCCCTGTGCGGATTGTGGAAGCCTTTTTCTGTAACAGTCTATCAGGACCGCCCACAGTGACGTCACCTTCCCTATATAGGCGTAGGCGGCCTTACTCCCTCCTCAGTTTGTTCCCATCTTGCTATCCTTAGGGAACCAAGGAGAGAGATAGAGTGCCTAGCCCTATATAAGGCTGGAACACTAAACCAGTCTGGCACAGAAAAGACCCCAAAGGGAGATGGAGGATGGGATGGCATGACCTGATGAAAGAGAGTCCCTCGAAGATCTACTGTTATGGTAAATTCTTACACAACTGTACTATCTTCATCGGGGATATCTCTCATCAGGTCACACCTATGGAATGAGCTCCAAGCAGTGCTGACAGCAAAGCAACAATGGGTGGCAGGAGGCTAGAGACCTAAGAAAGGAGGTCCTGTAGCTCGGCCAGACCAAACCCTGCCTACCTGTGACAGGCAATGTCCAAACTGTATTGCCTGGTGAAAGTGTGGACAGTACTCCAAGTAGCAGCAGCACAGATGTCCACAGCTGACACATTCTGTAAATAGGCAACAGAAGTGGCCATACCCCTGGTTGAATGGCCTTGACGGTCCCATGAAGTTCCTTACCAATCTATGGACTTGGTCATAGAAGGAATAAGAGCCAAATTCTTCCACACCATCCGGGAGTCTCGAAAGAGGGCTATACCGGAGGGGTTAAATCCATAGGGATTTCCGGAACATGTAGATATTGGAGACACAGAAGCTTCCTAGGATCGATTTCTGTGGTCTGGAGAGAAAGAGCAGAATTTAAATTCTTGAGCAGAGACTTAAAGGAAAGGTCTTCAACAGGCTCTGAAGGATGACTGATCCCTTCCCACAGGGCAGAGTCGGCATCAACATCATCACCCAGCCGAAGATCCGGATCGGGTTCAAAATCATCTCCCGACAGTCCAGGGGGGACTGTATAGACAGGAATGGAATGAAAACCAGGAGGAAGAAGAGAAGGAGAAAGAATCGGAGTCGAAAACTTCTGGAAACTAGACGGCGCTGTAGAGAATGGTGCAGAGTCATCAGTGCGGACCCCTGCGCCGCAGCCATGTGATGGAGACAGACAACGGAGCTCGGAGTCAACGGCACCGAAGGCACCGCACGACTAGGAAGTCCTAACTGCCCTGCCTGCCGATCCGAAACAGACCGGCTCGAAGGCCCCAGTGACAGACTGGCTGGTTTGGGCAGTTGGGACAACCTCTGAGCCCACTGCTCCACAAGAGCGGCCCAATGGTGAAACTGCTCATCGGAAGCACCTCCAATAGGTGGAGAGGAGCTCTGGTGTCGAAGAGGCCGGCTACCAGAGACAGAAACTGGCGACTCGGAAAGAAGCGGAGACTAGCTCCTGACCCTAACAACTGACCATCTACGCACAGACATACCAGAGGGCGACCTCGAGTGATGCAGTTTCTTCTTCGACTGGTGGGCTGAGGAAGAACTTGAGATTGAACGGTGCCGTGAATAGGACAGTTTCTTCTTCTGCTTTCAAAGGGACCGTCATCTCCCAAGCACTGGACCATCCATTGTCACGTTCCCCTCCGTACAGGGTGGCGGACCAGACCCGGCTGACTGAACAGCTTTCATACGAGGTCTCCCTACCGTCACCTGCCCCACTCATGGTTGACTCAGTCAATGGAGGACTGAAGACTTCTTTCTTGTACAAGTAAGAAATTTATTAAAATATAATTGGAACTTTCGTGATAAAATACAAAATAATAAAACTGAAAACTATGCTGCTAATTTGAAGTTTGACTCCTGGCGAGCGAGAGTCGTCACTGAAGCTAACTTGACGGCGGGAAAAAAGGAACTGAGGCAGTTGGAGGGTTGACGCCGACACAGTCTATACCACACGAGCCTGGCTCGCAGTGCCGCTTCCTCGTGACTCCATCTCAGTGCCGGCCCTTATGAAAAAGTTTGGCTCCTGCTGGGAGTGGTGGAAACTTTATGTCCAGTAAGATGTGCAGGGTGGTCAGCAAGAGCTCCCTGGATGGGGTCTTTAAGAGACAATCTTTCAGATACAGGAACACATACAGGCCCTCGTGGCAGAGGGACCCTGCCACCGCTGCTAAGCACTTTGTAAAGACCCATGGCAAAAGCCAAAGGGCAAGATTATGAATTGGAAATGTTCCTCCTGGAACGAGAACCTGAGATAACTCTGGTAAGGGGGAAAAACCAGGATATGCAGATATGCACCTTGCATGTCCAGATAATAAAGCCAGCCTCCTTGCTTGATCAGAGGCAGCAGGCCTTGTAGAGTGACCATGCAAAACCGCTTGTACTGAATATATTGGTTTAGCCTCTTGAGGTCCAGGACGGGATAAAGATCTCCCGTCTGTTTGGGCACCAAGAAGAATTTGGAACAGAAGCCCTCATTTCTCGGTGCCCATGGGACAGGCTCTATAGCCTGCCTGTGCAGGAGTAAACCTCCTCCCTTAAGACTGGAATGTAGTCTGGACGATAGCCGGTGGGGCCCTGGGGAATGGTGGGAGGCCATTTCAGAAGCTCCAGAGTGTGATCCCTTTACACGAGCTGCAAAATCCAAACATCTGAAGTGATGTCCCTCCACTTGTCTAAATGGAGGGAAGAGTGACCACCTACCACCTCCTCCTGGCTTGGTACAAGAGGAAGGGGACTGAGCAGGAATCAGGCTGAAGTGGGGCCAGGGGCCTGGGCAGCGCTGCCGACCCTGAGGACTTTGGCAGAGGTGCCAGTGGTGGAGGAGAGAAGAGCTGGCTCTGTGCTTTCCCTGTGGACAGGTGCTGGAGCCTGACTTCTGAGAGACCTTCCGAAAAGAAGGCCTCGGGGGGCTTCTGGTCTGGGAATGGTACAGGGAGTGCACAGATCTGAAGGCCCTCCCTGAAGCCTGCAGCTCATTAATGATATCCTGAACATCAGGGCCAAATAGCTTGCAGCCCACAGAAGGGGCATCCAGAACCTTTTGCTGCACATCTGCAGCAAATCCAGAAACCAGAGCCAGGAGTGCCTCCTAAGGCAGATACCCAAGGTAGCTGCCCTGGCTGTAGTGTCTGACATGTTGTAAATGGCGCATAAGAGGTGCTTACTAACATCCTCTGCCGCTTGAAGAGGATTTCCAGTGTCTGGGACCCCTCTGGGAGGGCCTGAGCCCACAGCTTTGCCCTTTTTCCAGAGTGTGTTCTGATATTTAGAAACACAGAAAAGTGACGGCAGGAGACCAAGAGTCCATCTAGTCTGCCCAAGAGTTCCCAAGATCTTTCAGACCCCAGAACCTAACCTGCCCCTACTGTTTATTGCCCCCAGCCAAATGAGACAGGTAGTTTGAGATCCTGAGGCCCAAGGCAGCTGAGGCAAAAGTCCTTTTCACCCCATTAGTCCAACCTCCTGGACTCCTTGTCAGGAGGAAGGGAACTAAGGTGTTTTAGCACCTTGGAACGGTCGTGGGCAGCCTTAATGACCACACAGTCTGTCTCAAGCTGGGTGGAGCAGAAGAGTTTCCCCCAAAGGGGCTTGGGTACAGTTTGTCTGCCTTCCTAGGCATTGCAGGCACAGAATTGGGCCTACACCATACCGCCTGGGCAGCGTTATCCAGAGCTGGGAGCAAAGGAGGGATGACTTTAGGGGGAAACTCAGGGATCTCCAGGAAGTCTACCAGATTCCTCCTGGTGGCATCACACTCTTCAGTCTGGAACCCCATAGTACACTGGAGCTGCTTCATAATGTTGTAAAAACTGGGGTCCTCACGGGGGGAGGGGGGGATTGGAGAGTTTGATGCTCCGAGCCCCCAATCCTGGAGGAGGAAGTGGACCGATTAGAGGAGTAGGCCCCTTCTTCCACCTTCTCCTCCTCCTCCTCCTCCTCTCCTTCTCCTGGTAGATCTAATCCTGGGTTTTTGCTCCCAGCTTCAGCACCAACTCAGTGTTAACCTCAGCTCTCTCCCTGACGAGAGCATATACCCCTGCCAGCCATTCCCTTGTCCGCTCCAACTCAGCTTGCTTTCACTGACGTGACTGGATATCCCTACCAGCCCTTCCTCTGCCCTCTTGTCCTCCATAATCAAGCAAACATGCACCTCCCTATGGCAAAATGTTTTTTGCTACTCTACTCCCTCCTGGCCTGTTCCCAACTTAACTCAAGTTATAAGGCTAGGGCATCCGCTTCTCCTCGACATCTCTCTCACCTTCTTTTCACAACGTACCTCATACTCCAAATGTGCCCACCCATAGCCTCAGATATCCTGTCGTCGCCCTGCGTGCTAAAATTACTATGACTGTGCATCAGCCAAGGAACCTGTGTAAGTCTCCTTTTATACGACCACCCATTATCCATTCCCAACTTCGTTTGCTCATGCTTTCCGACGACACCGAATTAAACCCTGGACCTAGCAAAAAAAGGTTCTGCACAACCTCCAACCCCCCCTCTCCAACATGGTCTGAGATAAAAGGATTCAAGGTAGCACACATGAACATCCAAAACGTCAGACGAAAAATGGCTGAACTTGAATGCTGGACTCTGCACTACAAACCTGATGTTCTTTGCTTAACAGAGTCCTGGTTAAAACTCTCTATACAATCCCATGAAATTGCTCTCCCTGGTTACTCCTTCTACCACTGAGACAGACCCAAAAAGAAAGGGGGGGGGTTGATTTTCACTATGGTTGGGCTGGATGTCAACGAACAGTCTGATAAACTCTGACCCTGACATCGACTACCTATTCATCTCAATCACCCTCGGCTATATCAAATGTTGACCACTGGGTGCATCTACCTGCCCCCAAACTTGCACCCACCTCCTTCATTGATCTCTTTGCCAGTCTCGACACCCTCCATTACAATTACACCATAATATGTGGTGACTTCAGTCTTGACTGGCATGGCCCTAAGAATGCTCTCTACCACTCGGCAATGTCCGATGCAAAGTTTGAACAACTTATCTACTGTACAAACCAACTAGACTTAACATGAAGTCAGGAAATTGCACTCTACTTGACTGGATGTTTCTGGAGAAATAACCCCCAAACCTTCAAATCCAGAGAGCTAACATACTTTAACAACTCTGAATTTCTGCATAGCCTTGCTGCTACTGACTGGACCCCTATCACCACACTTCCTAATATTAATCAGGCTCTAGAAAACCTAATCAACACCTTCACCTCGATCCTTGACTTCCATGCCCCCTTCAAGTTGAGAAGGGCCAAAGGAATCCACTCCCCCTAGCTCTCCCAGGAGCTCTGACGCCTCATGCGCTCCAGAGACAAGGCATGGTGAGTCTATAAAAAGACAGGGCTCCATACCGTCTGGAATTCCTACCGGCAGTTGCGGAATGCCTGCAAAGCTAAAGTAACCACGTCTAAGTGGAATTATCTACGGTCCCTGCAGACAAGCAACCTCGGTGACCCTAAATGTTTCTGGAAGCACATCAACACCCTTCTAAAGGGTGACGAACGTACAACCCCCTAGGTCATGATCCTGAAAGGCTCTGAGCTTTCCTCACCCTCTGAAATCGCAGCGGGAATCAACTTATTCTTCACCAACCTCGACGTGCACAAGGTAGATCTCCCGGATATCCGACCCAAGCTGCAAACCACTGATACTGCAGCTCACCGCCTGCTTTTTCATTTAAAACTTACCTCACGTAAGGAAATCCTTAAGCTTCTGATGGGTCTCAACCCCAATAGCTCTCCTGGCTTTGACACCCTCCCACCTACATTCCTTAGGATTGGTGCACCGGCTCACCCGACTACCCAGCTGATTAACCGTTCTTTCCTAACACACTCCATCCCAGACGAATGGAAAATTGCCACTGTTGTCCCAGTGCATAAATCAGGCCCTGCTAATCGCGTTGAAAATTATAGACCTGTTTCCATACTGTGACCGAATCTGATCTTTTGAGGTCACCTCTGACATTTTCCAAGCCATGGACCAAGGTAGTGCCACGGAAGCTGTCTTTATTGACCTCACAAAGGCCTTCGACCTGGTTAACCACTACCTCCTCATCTTCAAGTTGCAATCACTAGGTCTTGATTTCAACTCCCTATCCTGGCTCTCAAACTATTTATCCAATTGCTTTCAATGTGTCAAATGGGCGGATGCCCTCTCCTCCCTATCTCCAATCACTGACGGGGTCCTCCAAGGATCTATTCTTGGGCCCTTACTTTTCTCAATCTTTATTAATGACTTGCCTCTACACTTCCGGGGGGTGTTAATCTATTCAACTTTACGCAGACAATGCCATCTTATATCGGCATGGCACAGACGTGTCCTCTATTAAATCCAATCTGGAAAAAGACTTCCAACAACTAGAAGACTGGTTCAAATGTAATATACTGGTACTAAATACAAAGAAAACTAAATCAATGTTGTTCTTCCATATATCCTTTGACTCAACTTCTCAGCCCTCTCTGATCATCGACACATCCTCTGGTCAGCCTCTGGAAGGTGTGGGATCTTTCCAATATCTGGGTATGACTCCTGACGAACACTTATCCTTTGACTCACATGTGAACAGCGTTATTAAAACCACAAATCAGAAACTTGACCTCCTCCATCACACTTCCCCCTACCTTACTGCCAGTGCTAGAAAGACCACTGCCTCAGATACCCTCCTCCCTGGTTTATTCTATGGTACACCCATAATTCACTCAGTCAAGACCACCATCTTGGCCAATCTCAGAAAGGCCTACCATAGGATAGCTCACTTCACAGACGCTGCACCAGCCCAGGCACACCACTGTGATGTTCTTAAATCACTTCTTAAATCAGCAGTGTCAGTGGCTCAGTAGGTAGCACACTCTCCTCTGAGGCCGGGAGATCAGAGGGCTGTGGGTTCAGTTCCCACATCTGGCACTTGGGTTAATAGCCCAATACTGACACTGTAGTGCAGCATGAGGGGAGTGCTGCACTTCTGAGGTGCCAACTTTCGGATGAGACGTTGGTGGTAGGTCAGGTGGATGTTAAAGATCCCATGGCACTTATTGAAAAAGAGTAGGGGAAGGTTTTATTAATAAAACAGTACAGGAAAAATATCAACCAATCAATGAAAATACAAAACAGTCTGGAGGGAGGGAAAAAAAAAATCAAAACAGTAGCGCATCAGAGTAATAGTACTATATACTGTATATCATTGAAAAGAAACAATACATTAAATAATATATGAAAACATTAGCAAGACAGTGTGAGAAAAAAAATCATCCAACTTTGTCCTTCAGAAAGGGCACCTCCCTCGACCTCATAAGCCACACAGCATTAGGCAAACATTGCTGTTCCGTACTACATTGGGATAACAAATCTTGTTCAACTCGCTCAAGAACGCAAAGAGGAGACTGATAAACCTGCCTCATCGTAAGTTGACATCTTACCTGCCACAAATGAAATTTGAACATGGCAAACAAAAGTCTCAATACACTAGCATCCATTGAAGTATGACAGAACAAGAAACCCCTCACAATTTCCACTTAAGTAATAGTTTGCCAAAAGGCCCAGCGAGCAGATAGGGTAGACCAAAACTCCTGTGCATAAGGACAAGAGATATAAAAATGGGCCATTTTTTCCTCCTGGCCTCCACATGTATCTCTAGGACATATCCTTTCAGAGACCATTTTATGTTTAGAATTTCCCTTGACATTCAGCCAACCATGACTACTAAGCCACAACACATCCCACAATCGAGGCGGTATCAATTTATCCACCAGCCATTAAGAATAAGGTCAGTATAGCAATCAGGAATATCCTTGAATACAGGGACAACAAAATGTGCCTGAGGTTGTAAAACACCATAAAGATATTTACTACTTCTAGAGAACACCTGATCTGGAAGTATCTTCCATTTATTAAGTTTCGTAATGGCAGGTCTAAAATAAACCTGGGGGCCAGAAACCCAGGCCAAGTGTACACCCTGGGTGGGAAATACTACAAGTCTCAATGGCTGAGAGGGACCTGGGGGTGGTGGTGGATGTCAAGATGAACAACTCTGAGACTTGTAGGAGGGCAGCAGCCAAGGCCAACAGGATGCTGGGATGCATCACTAGGGGGATCACCTCCAGAAGGAGGGAAGTGATACTCCCTCTGTATAACTGCTTGGTGAGGCCGCACCTGGAGTACTGCGTGCAGTTTTGGAGGCCACACTTAAAGAGGGACATTAACCTCCTGGAGAGGGTCCAGAGGAGGCAACCAAAATGATTTGGGGCTTGGGGACAGGACCTATGAGAGAGAGGCTCGAACAGCTAAATATGTACACATTGGAAGAGAGAAGGGACCGGGGACATGATAGAGGTCTTCAGGTACATGAAGAGGGTAAATAGGGAGGAACAGTCAGGGTGCTTCAAGGAAGGAGGAAGGGCCACTAGAGGGCATGGGTGGAAGCTGGAGGGGAAGATTCAGGGGAGAAAGGAGGAGGTGCTACTTCACTGAGAGGGTGGTGGAGCCATGGAATGCACTACCTAGGGGCTGGTGGAGGCAGAGACAGTGGAGGGATTCAAGAGGGGGTGGGACAGGTACAGGGGAAGGGTTCAGGAAGCAAAATCCAATGCAGCAAGAATATCCGGAACTGGGAAGGGAGAAGCCAGAGAAGGCGAGGGGGACAGCAAGGTCAGCACCCAGGGTGGGGGCTGACCAAACGAGCAGACACGAAAGACCATTAGGCCTATTCTGCTGGCATTTTAGTATGTTAGTATGTTAGTAAACAGGAAAGGAGGAAGCGCGCAATGTCTGCCTAACCGGCAGCGTCCAACAAGTAAATAATTGAGTCAACCACGGATCCGCATATATCACCCAAAACAGAGATTGAGGACAGCGAAAATCAAGTTCCAGTGAAAAAAAAAAACACTATAATAAAAGATAATAGGATTTATACAATTCAACCCTCCTTGTGCTATAGGTAGATACAATACATCCCTCTTAATGGGAATTAAACGACTACCCCAAATGATTTTGGGGAAAAAAAAACAAGCAAAGTGGCTTCCAAAACAGAGGGAACAGGGTATACCACACAAAGATATAAAAACTGGGAGAGAAGCAAGGTTTTAACAATGGTTACTTTCTTACGTTTAGTTTGTTGCCAGGATTTCCACAATGCAACCTTCGGCTTAGCCATATCTATCCTGGCAGACCAACTGAGGAGTGCGTTGTCACCTTTGCCAAAAACAATGCCCAAAACCCGAATCTGGCCTAGTAATACAGGAATACCTTGCAAATCCATAAACTCAGGGACCAAATTATGCAATGGCTACAAGAAACTTTTAAATTTATTCAGGGAGGTACCTGCAACTGCAGAATATGTGGAAAAATGATGCAACACTCTGGTACCAGAAGGTACATCAGAAACAAAAACAAAGACATCATCAGCATAAGCCGAAACATTAGCACCAAGTGAACCGGGGGTTCAACACCAGTAATTCGAGCATCTTGGGCAATAATCCTTAATAAAGGATCAAACTAAAGACATAAAGCAAGGGGCTTAAGAAGCACCCCTGTCTCACCCCCCTACAAATAGGGATATAGGATCCTAGGTATCCATTCACCAAGGGTATGGTATAGGCATGGTTATAAAGCAAAGCAAGCCAAGTTACATAATGTTCTGGAATGCCATAGGTCCGCAAAACACGGAATAAATAGTGATGTGGAACCTGATCAAATGCCTTTTCCTGATCAAAGGACATAAGAAACCCTTTTATAGCATCAGCTTTACCAAGTTCGACCAATTCTCTGAGTAAGAAGAGGTTAGAATAAATGGATCTACCCGGGACTGAACAGGACTGGTGAAGAGAAATTAATGCAGGGGCCACAGTCAATAACCTGGAATTCAAAATCTTCATCAACACCTTAAAATCAGTATTAAGAAGGCTCAATGGCCTCCAATTAGAGAGATCACTCCATCATCCCTTTTTATACAATAAAATCGGAACAGAAGTACAGAAATGAAAATCAAATGAACGCTGCTGTAAAGTCCAATTAAACACCACAGTGAGAATTTCACTAAGCAAGGGACTAAAAGACTTATAAAACACAGACAGTAAACTATCAATACCAGGTGCCGTATAATTATGCAGTCGTGAAATTTCCCTTATGACTTCAGCAGTACTGATTGGGGGCAGTAAAGGCTTGCAAAAGCATATCTGAGCAAGGGGTTAAGGTCAGAGAAGAAAGCAAATCTCCAACAACGGTCTCATCCAAGGAAGGTGTAGAATACAGAGCCGTAAAATGTGAGGAATCCGCCTTCAATATATCCAGGAAATCAGTGCACTTTGAACCATCAGGGCATACCACTTCTATCAATAGCCAATCCGAAGAGCGCTTATGACTACAGTCCAATGCATCTCCTAAACTAGCATTCTTGGCAGAACAAACCTTATGTTCAAGCAAAAGAGATGCAGCCCTTGAATACTGTAGGGCTGCCATCTCTTTTTTCACAGCCTGCACTTGTGATGTCAAATTTAAACGCTGAGAGTTTATCACAGAGTACAATGTCCCTAACTGCGACCTTAATGACAAATACCTTTTATAATTTGTCAATGTAACGTATTTAGCAAAACGTATAGCTAAAGAAGACAGTTCAGATTTAGTTTCCAACCATCACCACATCAAATCCTCCGTAAGGCCAGCCAAACACATGCGGGCTTTTAACAAGTCACGCACCTGCTGCATAAAACGAGTATCATCCAAAGAGAGGATATTCAGTCTCCAGTAACCTCTACCTACTGTAGTCTGAGGGCCTACTCCTAGGGTAGCAGACACGACTACATGATCTGAAGTCTCCTCTGGAATAGTACAAGAAGAAATAACATGTACAGCTTTATTAGTAAAAAGAAAATCAATCTGTGTGGATAAACAACCCTTAAAGTACACCCACCCGTGGGATGACAAACCCTATAAGCATCCGGAAGACATCCCTGAGTAATATTACGTTTAAGACAATTGGTGTCACAAAAATCCTTGTCAGTCAATGCTCCTCGATCCCTCTTATGCACAACACAATTAAAATCACCACCCCAAAGAAGGAGCCTAGTTGTGAACAGATAAGGCTGTATTGTATTAAAAAGGTCAACACTCCCTTTCTTTGTAACTGGCACATACACCACAATTAACCTCCAACTAGTATCCAAAAAAACAAAGTCCAGTAACAAAGCATGTCCCATAACTATTTCAACCAACTTAGAAACATGAAAACTATTACCCCGGAATAAAACCCCAACACCATCACAAGTGTCCAACCCGAAAGAAAAAAAAAAGGATCCCCAACGCCAAAGCTTCCTAGCCACAGAAACCAAAGAAAGGGCATTCAATCGGGTATCCTGAATAAGGCAAATATCGCACTGTAAATCCTGCAGAAAGTGAAAAGTAAGAAGACGCTGTTGAGCATTTTTAACACTATAAACATTCAAGGTAGCAACAGTAAGGTTAAACACAGGCCATCTATTAACAGGGAGGAAAATAAAAAGAAAAGAATAAAAAAAAAAAAATCAGATGACCTTCCCCTTTCTAGCACTCCTACGGGGGCGAACTCCAAGCCTCAGAGGCCTACAGGCAGTGGCTAAATCCTTAGATTTGTCACATTCAGAATCAGAGGATACAATAGGTTGGGAAGAAGCATCCGAATTGGCTCCCAAATCCGAAGACTGAGATTGCCTAGATAGTACTTCAAATTTGTTATGTAATGGAACAATCCCACCAGGGGAGGAAGCTTTATCCAGTTTAGATCTAGACTTGGTTTGTTTCTGAGCCCTCTTCTTCACCTGCACATATGGTTCAAGAGGAGGAGGAGGAGGCATAACCAAAGCATCTTCAGTCTGTGCTGGAGTGAGAGAGGACTCCTCAACTTCCAGGACAGGAGAGGAAGGGGGTCACCAGAACAGAAGCTTGAGGTATAGCCTGCAAAGGAGACTCACTAGGAGGTAAAGAAGTCAGGGTAGAGGCCAGGGGGTTCAGGAGCAGTGACCTCCTGATTCAGAAAGGGGGCAGACAAATCATTAATAGGGGATGGAGTGGGTTTTGAGGAAGCAATATCCTTCTTTTGCGCTTCAAGAAGGATCAATTCCTGATCAGGGCAATCCTCAAGGTTATGAGTAGCCCAAGGACAGGTCTGAAAGCCATGACCTACTTCCTCACACAAATTACACTTGAGTTCAGCAGTACAATCCATACTGGCATGACCAAAGGAAAGGCAAAGGTAGCACCTCAACCTATCACAGGCTGCACTATGATGGGAAGGGGAGACGCATTTAAAGCAAGTACGCTGCTGACCCACATAAAATCAATGACCCCCCTTCCTTACCCAAAAATAAACTGTTTGGCAAATGAACTGGGCCTACATTAGTATGCCGAAGACTGACTTTAAATTTCCAACCACCAGTCCAAAAGTGCTCAGAATCAAAGATAGGCTGAGGTGACCCCACAACATTAAAACGCTGTTTCAACCAATGTGAGATATCATGTACTGCCACATTCTCATTACGGAATAAAACTGTAACATTTTTAATGGCTGGTATAGTGAGGGGAATAGCCCGAAAGGGCAACCATCAGGCAGAGTATCTAAGCAGTTCATACTTAGTCCAAAAACGGTCCAGCCCCTGAGAAGTCTTAAAACTAAAATCATAAAGAGAAGTCCCAGACACATGGATGAGAGCAAAAATCTCATTAGTGAAGTAACCCAGAGAGCCCTTGGTGAGGGTTTTACCAACATAAAGGCGATCAGGGATAACATCCAGGCCCCCAACATACTGTAGACGGACCGCATTTCGGCGTTGTAGTGGAGGAGGGGAATTGCAGAAAGCATCAAGCTTTCGAAATTCTTCCCAAGTAAATTTCGCCTTTTCTCCATGATCAGGAGGAGGGTCCTGCAGCGAACATCCATATCCATACGATCTCCCCAGGCTGTCCCCCGAGCACTAGGGCCTTCCTCAGCCGAGGATGAGTCTGAGAATAGTGGGAATTTATCAAGCATTGCCGTATCAAAAACAGTATGCTGTACATCAGCAGCATTTAAATCAGTGTCCATAGCGTCAGTAAAGGAAGGAGGCAAAGGAGCTGGCAAGACAGGGACAACATTGCCCAAAGGGGACGTCCGCACGCCATGTCTAGGTATCAGGCTGTGGGCAGGATCAGGAATCCAATGCCCCGAGTCACCTGGTTTCCAGCCTGCATTTCACAGAGAAGCCTCCAAGGAGCTAGGTAGGGGACTAATCGAGGGAGCATTAGCAAGAGGGACAGACTCCTGTAAAGGCGTGGAAGGCTCAACAAGTAGCAAGCTAGCCGCGGGCACAGGAGAAGTAGAAATCACAGTACTCAAGGGCAAAACAGGAGAATCCACCTCCGGAGTAGGCAGCACAGATGCAGCAGCTGAAACCTGAGTAGAAGGAATCACAACCACCAACTCAGTGCGTTGCAATGCCGGCGCATTAGGTGCAACAGGAACAGTCTGCCGACTCAGCACCACCGACGGACTCCAAAGGTACCGCAGCAGGAGGCATAGCAGAAAGCGCCGTAACAGGATCCAAATCAGGCACAGTCGTTTGCAACCCAGTAGAGGAAGACGTGGCAGAAGCAGCAGCATCTATAACAGCCAGGGCTCGACTCCTATGAGAAGCGAGGATAGACTTCAACCACAACTCATCAGCAGGCAGAAACCCAGATGAAGCATTTGAAGAAAGGTCAGGTATAATGGAATTAGCAGCCATTACGTCTGAACTCGGACAATTGTGATGAAATAGGCTCCAAAGCTGGACCTGCAGGAGTGGAGCTCTGTTCCCCTGTAGGTACACCAGCAGACTGAACAGTTCCACAGGACGAAGCCATGGTCCACCAGCGCCCCCTCCACTGATTAGGGGAATTTCCCTGTGTCCTGGCCAAATTTCCCTCATTCACTAAAAATACCATCAACTGCTTAATTCAGTTCAATCTCAGTTGCTTACCATCTGTATCTCCCCCCCCCCCCAGGTCGCCCCTGAAAAAGGGACTTCTAGGCCCAGTGGGCTTACCAGGTCAACAAATCTAAAGAACAAAATGGGCTGGCCGTCCTTCGAGCCCAGAATGGACTTCCCTGTGCTATGTTCCACATTCAAACTCACCCATCTTCCTTCCCCACTCCACCTCTCTGGGCTGCTCACTCTGAAAACCTTCCGCAGAACCCTTTTCCACTCCCACCTTCCACTGCTGAGCTTACCAAAGTTTGTTTAGCCACTGGCAGGTGATCCTTCTCTTTCTCAGCACCCCAAAAATGGAATAATCTCCCATATAGCTTACTGTCATGTACGTCCTTTCCCCTGTTCGAAAGAAGATCCAAAGAAATCTCACCCCCCAATCTGCAGTGGCAGCTGTACTTAATCCCCTCCGTTAACCCTTTGTACCCCCCCGATGCATTTAGTGGCTTTCCAATCCTCTATATCAACCCCGTCCTGAACTCTAGTGTTCCCTCTACCTCTCACTCGCCCCTCTCCCCGTCTGGCTTTCCTATCTTTTCCTATATCCCTTCCCTCCCCTGTGCTCACCTCTTACCTCATATATCTTGTATATATTTTTATTTATTGTACTATGTACTGTTGTAAGTTGTAAGGTCTTTAGCACAATATTTCCTGCCCTATGACAGTGGTACAATGCCTTCATCATGATGGCCCCAAACACATCCATAGGATTTTCGACTTCTGGACCATGCCAAACCATCATGGAATCATCGACCTGCAGCTGTGGAAACCGACTGTCTATGCTTTTAACACATCCATATATATTGTGTGTGTGTGTGTGTATATATATATATATATATATATATATATATATATATATATATATATATATACACACACACACACATATATATATACATATATATATATACATATTTATATGTAAACATTTTGTATTTTTCTCCTTTTACTGATTGTACTCTCTCGATTTATGCTTTTACCGCCTGTGTTTATCTGTATTTGTACCTTGCAATGGAATGTCTCTATTCCCTGGGTCGCCCCTGAAAAAGTGACATAACTGTCTCAGTGGACTCACCCAGTTATCAAAATTCAAATACATAAATCTTCCTCCTCAGGTATGAGGAGATCAGGGCAATATTCCCCTTCAATGTCGACCTGATCTGAGCCACAGGATGACAAAAGGGGTAGAAAGAATGCCTGGGAGGGTGTCGGGTGAAAATACCAAATTGGTGATGAAGCTGAAGGGGGCCCCGCAGGAGGCACCAATGGCGTGGCTAGCGCAGGGGTGAACTACTTGACCAATGCCATGGTAACAGAAGAATACAGTTGAGGTGGATGACCAGTTGAGGAATGACCATCGTGACTGGCAGTGATGGCGAGGGCAAGAAGCCCCATCGATGGCCGTGCAACGGAACTGGGAAAAGCCCAGCTGTCAATGGCCCACTGTCCTGAGCAGAAGCAATGTGGCCCAGTGCCTGGGAAGCCTATGGAGAAGTGGGCAAGGCTGGTGGGGCAGAGAACGACGATCGAGCTTACAGCAAAGCCAGAGAAGAGTCCCCTGCCCGGATCAGTATGGAAGACAAAAAGGCAGAGGTGGTAAAGGGAGTCTGTCCAGAAAGAGCCAACAAGGAAGTCCTGAAGGCCTAATGGAAGCACCCGGGGATCGGGACCGGTGGCCTGGGGAATGATCCCTATGATGGTCCTTATCTTTGTGCTTCCCCGAGGACTTGTCGCGGTCCTTAGCTGCCTGCGAGCCTGAAGAGCATGCTGGAAACGGAGAGGAAGAACCCCTGAGCCCTCGTTCCAAACTGGCTAGCTTCTGCTCCATAAGGAAAACCGCGAGGGCCCTCTTGTGGCACTTAAGAGTGGTCAGGTTAAACTTCTGGCAGAGGGTGCAGGCCTTGGGGTTATGAGTAGGCTCCAGACAGCAGACACAAAAATCACGGCCGTCCTTCCGAAAAATCTTCTTTCCACAGCGGGCAGTAACGGAAAAGAGAGAATGAGTCGATAGTTCTAGACGTAAAGGACAAGGAAAATAAAGAAAATATGAGTTTTGGTGATTGAATGAATGACGAGGCTTCCGAAGGAGGCTGTGCAAGAAAGTCAACGGTGGGAAAGAACTGAGGGCACTACACCTACATAGGGAAGGCGACCTCGCTAGGTAACGTCGGCGTGGGTGGCCCTGATAGACTGCTACAGAAAAAGGCTTCCGTGGGATTATAGTGCCCAACAGCTAAGTTCCATAGGTGTGACCTTATGAAACCGATTATTTATTTATTTAAAATTTGATAACCGGTAAAGGCACACTGAGCTGAAGCTCATTTCCAGGTGCGACCCGGATGTCGACAGATATCCCCCGATGAAGATCTGTGTTGTACTGCATGCATCCAGCATGCTGAGCTGGAATGGAACAATGGTGTGCGTGATACATGATTTTCTAACCATGCACAAGCAGAATGCAGTACAGTACGCAGTGCTCCCTTGGCTTTAAAAAACAAATAGGTATTAAAGCAAAGGTGAAAAACTATGATGTTTACAACAATTGTGTTTGCCTTTAGTGTGTTCTAGTTTTTTTTTTTTTTTTAATATACTTTCTCCGATTATTGGTCTTGTATATATTTCAAATAATGCAGTACGTATTTGTTCAGTCTTTCAAAAACACTGTCCCTAACTGACCTCACAATTGTTAGAGCACTGTGATGTCATAAACAAAGTCACTACAGGTAAGATAAGGACAGTCAAATGTTTTTTTAATTCACATTTAGTATGCTACCAATAAATGTTATAAACCCTTAAAAATAAAACTGAAAATTAAAAAATGTGTTTGCTAATGAATTGTTATAATTGAAACATTATGTTTGTGAACACACATGCTGAAGTGCAGAGTGGCCCTTTAAAGCACAGCTAGCACAACTCACTGGTTAGGCCAACAGTAGGGTGGAAAAGTATGAGTTATCCTGCTACCATTTTCACAGTAGTCGCCAGAGAACAAATTGTTGTTTTTTTTTTTACAACCGAGTTCAAGCTGCTAAAATGGATCATGTGATCAGACACAGTTGAAAGTATCACAGTGGTAACTCTTCTATCTTCAAACTGTGACTGCCATTCTCAGTTCCATAGGTATCCAGAGATGGAAAGTTCTTTGGCATACAAATGGCAAAGTGCTTTATTTTATTAATGGATTTCAAAAGTCTGACCAGGACAGATCATAGAATCATATCATAGAAGCTTAATGGCAGAAAGGACCATACCGCCCATCTAGTCTGCCCCCAAGAGCCCCCACCCCTCCCCGATACTCAGCCCCATATGCTTGTCCCATGCGCCCTGAATTCTTCCACCGATTTTGTCCCCACCACTCTGTCCGGTAGTCTGTTCCAGGGCTCCACCACCCTCTCGTAAAGAAATGCCCTCTCACACTGCCCCTGTATCTTTTTCCTTGCAGTCTGAGGCTGTGCCCTCTAGTTCTGACCCTCTTAGTCCTCTTAAATAAACCCTCTTCTACTTTATTGAGCCTCTTTATATATTTAAAAATTTCAAATCATGTCTCCCCTTTCCCTCTTTTCCAGCATGCACAGATCCAGCTCCTTACACCTCTGCTCGTATGACTTTCCCTGTATACCCTGCACCATCTTGGTTGCCCTTCTCTGAACCTTCTCCAACGCATCTATATCCTTGCAGAGATGTGCTGGAGCTGGTAACAGCTCCTTCCCAGATGCACCCGGGGTTGGGGGTGAAGAAGAGCAGACACTAAAATAAGGTGATGTACGTAAAATAAACGAGCAGCTGTGAAAAGAACAAGTACTTGTACCTATATTATTAAGCTGTTAGTTCAGAATTATTTCCTTAACTGCTCTGAATTCACATCCGAACATACGAAATTTGCCAGCAGATAAAGGCCTAGAGGTCTATCAAGTCTGCTCGAATGTGCAGCTAGCACCCCTTATTCTGCAGCTGCCCCTCCCTTCCACCCTTCCCCTTCATTAACCCTCCCCCTTGTCCTGTCCCATCCTCGTTTGAAGCAGTCCACTGTTCCACTGCATACCACTTCAGCAGGCAACGCATTCCACCCAGTCACCACCCTCTCTGTAAAAAAGTGTCTCCTCATCTCCCTCCTGAACCTTCCTCGCTCCAGTCTCATATCACAGCCCCTGGTGGCCTTCCCCTCCCTTACTTTGAACAGCCCCTCTGTACCCGTCTTGTTTATTCCTTTCATGTATTTAAAGGTTTCAATCATGTCACCCCTGTCTCTCCTCTCCTCCAGTGAGTACATGTTCAACTCCTTCAACCTCCTCTCGTATGATAGTCCCCAGCCCCTTGATCATCTTTGTCGCTCTGCGCTGCACCCCCTCCAGTAACTTAATGTCCCTCTTCGGATACGGACGCCAGTACTGCACGCAGTACTCCAGGTGTGGTCTAATGACCTATACAGTGGCAGAATCACCTCCTCCTCGAGGATATACCCTTGCAATACAACCCAGCATTTTGTTGGCCTTGCAGCTGCCTTCCTACATTGTGCCGAGTTGTTCATTGACCCTGTAATGAGCACACCCAGATCCTTCTCCTCCTCTGTCTGGGCTAGCTGCACTCCCCAGCTGGTAACCCCTCCTTGGTTTTCATCCCAAAATGCAGCACCTTGCACTTTTGGCATTAAAGCCCAGTTGCCAGGTGTCTGACCAGGTTTCAAGCTTTGCCAGATCATCCTGCAACCCCTGCCATCCCCCTAAGTCATCCACCACCACGCCTACCTTGGTATCATCAGCAAACAGACTGATCTTGCTCTTGATGTCTCATGATATGTCTGCAATGAATATCCCAAACAACACTGAGCCCTGTGGGACACTGCTCGTCACTACCCTTGGGTGTGAGAGCTCCCCACCCACCACCACCCTCTGTTGCCTTCCCTGCAGCCAGTTTCCTACCCATCTCACCAGCTTTGCACCCGCCCCTATGCCTACCAACTTTCTTCCCAGCCTTCCATGTGGCACTGAGTCGAATGCCTTACTCAAGTCCAGATACAGGACATCCACTGCATGGCCCCTGTCCAGTTGCCTAGTTACCCAGTCATAGAACTCGACCAGGTTGGTTTGGCAGGATCTACCACGTATGAAGCCATGCTGTCTGCTGTCCTGTAGTCATTTGGCCTCTAGGAGGGCCACCAGCCTCTCCTTCAGGATAGTCTCCATTAGCTTACCCACGATGGAAGTGAGGCTCACTGGTCTGTAGTTTCCCGGTTCATCCTTGGGGCCACTCTTGTGGAGGGGCACCACATGAGCCATCCTCCAGTCCTGAGGTACACACCCCGAATGTAGTGAGGCATTAAACAGGTCTGCCAAAGGTCCTGCAAGGACCTCTGCCAGTCTCTTTCAGTACCCTGGGTGGATGCCATCTGGGCCTGGCGCCTTGTCCACCCTCAGTGCCTTCAAACCCTCTCGAACTCTGCTCTCCATGATTTCCCCATCTGTCACCACTTCCCCCCCTGCTTCTGCCATTTCTCCTGCCTTGAGTGTCACCCCCCTCGTCTCTTTAGTAAATACTGAGCAAAAGTACTCATTTAGTGCTTCCACCTTATCGCACCCTGCTTCCACCCAACCCCCTCCTTCCTAATCCTTACTATGTGGTCCTTACAGCTCCTTTTCTCCCTGACGTACTTAAAGAAGTCCTTCTCCCCCTTCTTAATGCCTTGTGCCAGCCTGAGTTCCGTAGATGCTTTGGCTCCCCTTACTGCCCTTGTTACCTCCTTCGATTCTGTCAAGTACTCCTCCCTGTCCTCCCCCCTCCCTGTTTTCTTGTACTTCCTAAAGGCAGCTCTTTTCCTCCTTACCTTTTCCATGACCTCCTTGCTCAACCAGATCAGTTTCTTATATGCACTTTTAAGTATGTACCCACTGTATGTATTTTTTTTTTATATGTCATTCTGTATTGCTGTCTTGTGTTCTGGTTCGTGCCTGAAAAAGGGTCTTGGGTCCAGCACTTGCCTTGTAAACAAGCAAATAATCAAAGGATGGTCACTTTTTCTGCACATAGAATTGGCAACATTTAAACCCTTAACGTTCTGCTGTCACACTGATTACATTATGAAATGGAATCCCTCAGACTGTTATCTGCTGCAAGGTTAGTGGATTTGGGGGGGGGGGGGATTAGGTACTGCCACTTCAGTGATCTACAGAACCCACCCCATGGCCATATCTGAGGGAGATGGATTGAACAGCAGTAGGTGGCCAATGCTGCTAAAGAGGGCCACTTGCCCTGAGAGGTTAACCTTTCATAAAACTGTTCCAGTGCCAATCAGGAGAAGATGCTGCCTGGTGGTATTAAAGGAGAACAAATGGCTGCAACTGAGTTAAAAAACGAACTCTTAGCTTGTAAATGGAGCTAGCAACCTTCTTCCAAATATGCAGAAATAAAACTGCCACTTTAAGCACTACCACCCACTGTCCCTAAGATCACACTGAACGTGAGCGTTAGGTAACCCTGCAACACAGTGATGTGGCAGTAGACATTACTGTATTGCTGCCTACGTACGGAGAAACTGCAGGTTTAATATTTCATGTTCCCCATGATGTTTGGCAAGCCTAACTCTACAGCCCTGTCTCAGCTTTCCTCACCACTCTACTGGCCTCTTAAAGTTTCCCTATACACTGTGAACCTACCTGTAGTCCTCGTTTTGTTCCCCCTTGTACTTTCTAAGCGCTGCCAATTTCACCTTTATTGCTCCTCCGACTTACACAGAGAACCAGATTGGTCCTTTATGTTTTTTTGCCTTTGTTATCACGTACCTCATACAGGCATTAGTTATTTCCGTTTAACTCCGTCTTGATGTCCCATTAGGCATCCACTACTATTGCTTCCACTACCCCCTCTACCTTTTCAGTAAGCATTGCCCAATTTTCCCCAAATCTGCCCATCCGAAGTACAGGACCATTTTCCTCAAGTTAGATTATGGAGTTTCTTGTGCTATACTAATCCATACTGATGACACTAGTCCCTGAAGGATGCACCACCCTGATCTTACTGATGTCTCTTATCCGAGAGCACCAAATCAAGAATTGCATCCTCCCAGGTAGGCTCCTTATGCCACTGTACTAGGACACACTACTGCATCACATCCACCACAGCTGAGCACTTTTCCCAAACTCTATCAGGCAGGTTTAATTTGCCCATTACAACCACCTCCTCTTTAACGGCTGCTTTCCTGATTTCCTCCCCCCAGCACCTTGTCCGCCTTCTGGTTTGGAGGTCAAATGCACCATCACTAATCTGATATTCCTCACCCCCCAACCCCCGCTGTTATTTGTGCCCAGACCGATTCCGTCCCACTCTCCTCCCCAGTGGCACCATCCCAGGTAGCCTGTATGCTTTTTTGGTTTGTTTGTTTTAAACATACAGGACCACCCCTCCCCCTCTGCCATGTAACCTGTCCATTCCATAAAGGGTGCAACAAGGGACAACTACTTTCCAATCATGGTTTTGTGTCACCCATGTTTCTATTACGGCTATGATACTAGGAACACCTTCTGCTGCTACAGCCTGTAGATCTTCCATTTTGTTGCTGAGACTAAAGGTGCTTCTGCAGGCTGCTTTCCAGGGGTCTGTTTTTCTGCCCATTTTCCGGCAGCAACTTGGCCTTCTCTCTCCCTCGCCCCTTTTTCTGTATTCCCATGTTATGCCTTCCTGCTATTTTGTCTGCCCTGCATATCTTGGCTAGATGTGG
This sequence comes from Neoceratodus forsteri, assembly GCA_016271365.2. Classification (NCBI taxonomy): domain Eukaryota; kingdom Metazoa; phylum Chordata; order Ceratodontiformes; family Ceratodontidae; genus Neoceratodus; species Neoceratodus forsteri. The sequence continues at coordinate 461,701,533 of CM057458.1, forward strand.
GAGTGGCACTTGGGACTCCGCATCTGAAGTCAAACCCTAGTTCCCCCACAGAGCACCAGACCATCCCCCACTTTAAATTATGAGAGTTACAGACATCAAGCATCTGCCTCAGGGCATTAGTTCCCTTACTGGTTGGTTGGAGTTAGTCTTTTTTAAATATCTGTCCATTCCTCAAGAAAGGGCCCACATCCCCCATGTAGCAGAAGCCTCTCTAACGCATACCATTTATTAAACTGAACATTTTTTTTTTTATCTCATCTCACCCTTCCTGAACACATGGAAGACGTCTGATAAGGTGAACCTGAACCCTCCCACAGCATGCTACCTCATATACGTAAACTACCCTTCACCTCTCCTATGGTCCACTTTAGCCAGGTTATTAGTTCCAAGGGGATTACCATGTCTGGCTTCCCACCCCTGCTCCCTAAACCTGCTTATCTACCCTGGCTAGCACTCTTATCAGCTATCAACCCTGGGAGACAGCACACTGATCTCCCTTCTGAGTCTGTGTCACAGACCACCCTCTGTCCTTCTAACATGAAAACCCCGATCACCTAGTGGTAGAAAGACTGTTTCAGAGGGAGGGGAGATGGACAGAGGAAGCACTCCGAGTAATCAAAGTTTTACTGCAGGGGATAAGAAAATTAGGAGCCTACGGGACACTAGACAGCAACATAAGTTAAGACTGGATGGACTTAGAGTAATTTTCTGCTGTCACTTTCTATGTATCTATGCAGGACTCAGTAGAGCAGAGGGAGTAGGATGAAGGGGCAGTGGGAGAGAGGAGGGAAGAGAGGTGGGGGGAGAAGAGAACCAGCACTTGCAGAGAAATGAGCAGTGAGAGACACGCTGGGATTCTAGGAAAGTGAAGGACGTTTAGGTAGAGGGAGCAGTGACGGGTCAGTGGAGCAGCATTAGAGGCGAAGCAAAAAGTGAGTGGGACCAGTCTGGGTAAGATGGACTTAGGGGGGCACTGTAAACAACATCTGCATAGTCAACACCAGCAAGATCTTTTTGAAAAGCCTCTCCTGGCGGACTGGAAAGGGAAGGCAAAATTTGTTCTGATAAAGGTCAATGGGAAGGAGTTTGCTGTGGATGATGTCAATGTAAGTATGTATTTGTTTATTAACCGGGTGGCTACACTGATCGCAGGGACTGTTTTCAGGCACAACCCAGGCCATAAAGATGACAAAGGCAAGGTAGAAAGAAAACCGCTACAAAAGATACAGGGTACAGTAGGTAGTTACAATACGTTAAGTGATACAAAACAAAAGGTACAGAACTGAGCAGATTGGGTATAAAGTGACCTTTAGTGTAAGCAATTACAGTGCAGAGTCTGTGTGGCAGTGCAGTGCCCAACACAGAACATTACCAATAACAACAGTTACCAGAGTCAAATATCATAATAACAACAACAATGTATGAGGAGACATACAGGAATCTACCCAGCCACACACATTGAGGTACCTGAAGTAGGAGACTTCTTCACGGGGACTATCATCCAGGGTTTTGAAAACGAGGGTGGAGTGGAGCCTAGTGAGCTTTTGCATAGTACGAAGACCTAGATGCTATCTTTTTGGTGTTCAGCGCAAGCTGGCTGTTGCGGACCCAGCACTAAACGTGGTCAAAGTCATGCTGTAGCAACAATTCCAACTCTGCAACCGATGTGTCAGTGACATACAGAACTGTGTCACTGGCAAAAAATCGGAAGAGTTTGCAACCAGACAAGAAGATGGAGACTGGGAGATGGGTTTCCAACACCTTTTGGACGCTCTGCTAAAAAAGCTGTAATTTTCTTTTTTTCACCCTGTACTGCCGTGTTGGTTTACTGCTTTAGTTTAGCATAAGCAAAATGCTACATTAAAGGAGAAGTTTGATGGGCTTTGGAATACTAAGTGTGACAGGGTAGAATAGGACCCTGTTCCATTTGTTTTGGAGAAAGTATTCAAATGCAAGGATCTGTATTCTTTCCTTTTCTGTCTCTTCTGTCTGGCTGCGCAACCAAATTTTCCTGCGAGACCTCGGACTTGATCAACCCGACCAGTCTTGCAATCCTTTGCCTCTCACTGTCTCTCAGTTTTCTCTTGCTGTCTTTCTTCCTTGCATATCTATATCTGTTAATATAAAATATATGAGAATCAATGTGTGGAAATGTAGCTGATATTGGGATCACTTTTGTTTTAGAAAATTGTGTTACTGTTGAAATGTGTATATATTGATAATTTGAGAAAACTGCAAAAAGCAAGAGGTTACTTGGGTGCAAATGCCTGAGTCTTTTACAGTCGCTGTGGAGACCTCAGGAAGTTCTCAATGTTCTAGCAGCTCCTGAAATTTACTAAGAACAGGATACTTGCAAAGGATGGGGGTTCAAAAAAACTGCCATGATAGCTTGGTCTAGTATGCCCCCCCCCCCCCAGGTTTGTTTTCTGTCTCAGCCAATTAAGCAGAATGCTATAAATGTAGCTTTCCGTGACTGTGTGCAGCAAACTGTTTAGTTGTGTTTTATTATCATAGCTGCTGTTAATTATATGATGCATGGTTTGGACATCGGTATTCACTGTTTTCTCTATAGTCACTCTGGGTTTAAAATGTGAAATCCGATTATTAACTTCTGCATTATATCTTTTGTCTAGAATGGTTTTCTAGTTAGCTCTGTTGGTCTGAATTACGGAGGTGCATTATTAGTAATTGCAAAGTTTATTGCAGGGTCACTGTGCACTGAGAGTTCGCACTTCCACAGAGTTTCTGGACACTGACAGGAACTTTTTACTGGATTCTTTGGGACTTGTGTGTCCATAGCATTGAGAAGTTCTAGGTTTCGTGGACCACTGGACTAATATTTTTAGGTATGTGGTCCCCACGATGTACTAAAGCGGGAAGGTTGCTGTGGTATCCTGTATTTTAACACCAATCCAAAGTCTTTTGCTATTTATCTCACCCTTATGCCTGACTTTACAAGTTGTATTTTTAAGTGAAATACAATAAAAAAATAAAGTTAACACACAAAACAAAGTGTCACCGGTGTGCATATGTATGTTCGAAAGGACACAGGCTAAGAGGAGGTAATTAGGGATATAAGGAAAAGGGAGCCCTGAAGGATTCCAGACTTGATAGGAGGTAAGGCTTCACCTACCTTCTAGGGTGCATCAAATAAAATGTGTTAATTACACAGGGGAGCTAAGCACCCATGTACATCGAGGCAGATGTGGAGACCTTGGGAAGGGGATTTGGTTAGCTGCAGGACCGGGGGTGCCACACTCCTCCAGGGTGCTTTTTGGAGGCCGCCCGTTCTGCAGGAGATTGGTGGTACACCACTCCGTACTGGCTAAAGCATGGGCCATAATTCACCAGCTGCAGAGCTTTATGGCCCGCCTCTGGGATATCTCTATAGGTCCTTATCTCGTTCCAGGCATGGGCTCCAGATTTGGACACAGTACTCCAAGTGAGACCTTATATCTTTGGAATGCCACCCTCTTTCTTCTTGCTACCTCTCCCACTGCCCTGGTATTCCAGATTGGTTTATTTTAATTTATTATTTAAATATATCTCACCCCCTGTATTTGATGACCTCTACCAGACTACCATTATCTCCCACTTGTTTTCTACTCCCTCTATCTCATCTACCCCCTCAGTTTGTTCTGGAGAATCTCCCCCATTTTCCACAAATCCGCTCTCTTAAATATGGTACCACTGTCATTGACTTGGGGCAATGGGCTTTCAGGATTACTCTGAACCACACCGAGCTGTGGTCACTAGTCATGAAGTATGTTTATCACGACTTGTTAATTCATGAGTTAAGAACGGGAACAAACATGAAGATAAGAAGGTGAACTTTATGAAGAAATGAGGCTCACAGAACAATCGAAAGTGCAATATAAATACAAGCAACAACTACCATGGAATAAAAAAAAAAAAAAAAAAAAAGTAGGATCAGATTTTTCCCAGTGCTAAGTTGCAATTCTTTTTTAATTGGTCTGCATCACATGGCAGAATGCCACCTGGAAAATTATCCCTGTGCAGCAGAATAAGTTTATCTCTAATAAAAACTGTGAATCGAAATGCTAATTTTCAGAACCATCATGCTAGTCAAATATTTTATCTGGGTTATTACTACAGAGACAGCCACTCTGGATTTGCAGTGTCATAGTACTTACCTAATAACAGAATCCGTCCTGTTGCAGCCCGGAATGGAAGAAGCCTTCTCTCCTGGGGATCCCAGGACCTGAAGTGTTGTATTGATGTCCACCTCTGTTGAATGCTTAATGGAATATTCCATTATCTCTGGAGGTACCAGAGGAGTCTCTCCCTGAGCATCATCAGCTAAGAGGTAGCCTAACAAAAAGAAGAACCTAGGATAGTAAGAACAGATATTTTTCTCACCAGTGTTTAAAATACAAAAAGCAAGAATTGTCTGATGTCAATACGAACTTGCAGACCAGAATACTGAGGAGTGATACAGTTTTGTACACCCTAAAGATCGAAAAGAAAAATGGCTGCATGTTTAGCTAGGAAAAATGATATTTAAACACTCCAAATAAAAAAATAAATAAAAATAATAATAAAAAAACTTTTTATGGCGCCTTTCCAAAACCAAGGCGCCTAACAGAATTTAAAACATATCAGATCTCGCAACAGCTTAATTAAATAAGACAATAAACATTTAAAATTGAGATAAATACATCAGTCACCAAATGCTTGGTACCAGAGATGGGTTTTCAAAGCTTATTTAAATCCCTCCACGGTTGCGCACTCACATAACTGGTGGGGTACAGAATTCCAAAGGGATGAGTCCGCATGCATAAATGCCCGGGCCCCAGAAGATTTTAAACCCACCCTTGGAATCTCTAGCAACCCCTCACCAGGTGAGCGGAGCGATCGCCCAGGGTGGTAGGGTACCAGAAGCTCTTTCAGGTAGTCGGAGCCCTGTCCGTGTAGGGCTTTATAAGTTAGAAGACCGACTTTAAAGGCGATCCGCCACTGTACCGGCAGCCAGTGCAGACCACGCAGCACCAGAGAAATATTTCAGGACCGAGAAGTTCCTGTCAAAAGCCGGGCCGTTGCATTCTACACTAGCTGCAAACGGCAGATTTCCACCCCCAGATGGCCCTAGGTACAGGGAGTTGCAATAATCCAAGTGCAAGGACACGAAGGCTTGAACCAGCGTAGGAAGGTCACCGGATGGAACAAGGTGCTTAATCCTGGAGATATTCCTCAGATGGTAGAAAGAGGTCTTGATGACGGTTGACACCTGCACATGCAGCGTCAGCCCTTCGTCAAAAATTACCCCCAGGTTTTGCACCCGTTCAGAGGCCAGGAGTGATAAACCCCCAAGGAAGAGCCCTGAGGGTGCACCAACCCCCGACCCACCTATACGGTGCCCTGGGTCCACAACCAGCACTTCAAGTCTTTCCCGAGTTCAACTTCAACCAGCTTGAATCCATTCACTCCTGGATTTCTGCAAGGCAGTTATTAAAGACTAAGAGAGCTTTATCCTGGTCGGGTGCAAAAGAAAGGTAGAGCTGGGTATCATCAGCATAGCAGTGAAACCTCATTCCATACCTCCTTACAATGTCTCCGAGGGGCAGCATATACACTGTGAACAACATGGGGGACAACACCGATCCCTGAGGAACCCCACATGACAGAGGGATTGGATACGAGGAATAAATCCCGGACACCACCCTCTGAGTTCTTCCGGTTAGGAAAGATGTAAACCACCAAATAACTCTGAGACCTACAATACAGTGGGTTATAAGTGAATGCAAACCTGCACAATAAACCTGTTGATTTTAGCTCTTTCATTGATACGGGTTGCAATACAGCATTTTGGTCGCTAAACAGGCCTCGTGTGGCCATGTGGACCAAAGTGGCTATCTAAAATAAAAGCATTCTATGGAACCCCACTGTACAGTGCATTAGATGACTATGTCCTACCAGTGACATACTTTAACTCCTTAGTAACTGGGATTTTCTGACATCAGAATACTAGAATTCTACTTAATTCTTTCTTTTTACTTGCAGTTTGAAAAGTAAAGGTAAAAGCTCACTAGTTTCATAGTACAAACAAAGCAGTTATAAAAACAAAGTCTTTTACTTGCACATTAAAACATAAGTGATCAAGCAATCAAATGCTGAAGTGAACATCAGCACTTTAAGAACAGACTGCCCAACCATGAGGTCACTTCCTGCCTCAAGTTCCTTGATATGGCTACTGCCCTGTTTTACATCATGGCTGATTTAGAGATGAATACCTTGGGGCTACCTAAATGTACTAGTAAGTCCAGTGCCTCCTTTGACAGCGCTTTTCATGGGCTTTAAGAGGTCCCACTAACTGTACTTCCTCCTTAATGAGCCGGGTCCCACTGCTAAGTCAAAAAGTTTAGAGGCACAAAATGGGGTGCAAATTGTCTTTCCATTGTGCCTCCACACTTTGGAGCTAAACATAAAAGGCCTCTTACCTGCAAGAGGGACTGCAACTAAGCTGCAATACAAATAAAGTTTGTCTGATGTTTAGCAGGCACAAACTGGATCTGTACACTCAAACGCCCAATTAGTGAATCCATGTTAAGTCTGTCCATTGCAAAGTGTTAGTTGTATGTTGCTATGCCATGTGCAGAGCTCCAGGGAACTGGTACAACCTCTCAATGTGTCCCTCCACCCAAATGACCCTCAGCTTTAGGCCTGCTTCCAGGTCACTGCATGTACTATTGTCCTGTCCTTCTGTGGTCTCTCCCCGGTGGTCCAGTGGACCCCCATCCACTCCTCATCCCTGAAGCCCTCCCTGGAGTCCAATGGAACTGCCCCTCTCTAGCCATTTTCCTATCTCCTCACAGACTTGGCCCTACAATGATCTCGTACCCCTGCCGGCTTCTCCTTTGGCAGCTGCAGAGTTGCAACATCCTTAGTGCCTGCCTTTAGCTGTTCATCAGGCATGGGGTGTCGAAGATTTTGGCGTCAGCCTTTTCTAGGGCCACTATGATTTGTGAGAAGCCCTGTATGCCATGTGCATGTAGACCTGGCCCCCTTATAGGCATATTAACAAACTGCCTTGCAAATGTGCCTGGAAGGGGAACACCCTTGGAATACAGCTTTGGACGTGGCAACCACCTGACAGGCACTAGCTAGTTGCTGCGACCAATATGGACCTGTCCCTTGGTACTAAGAACTGGGCACCAAGCTAATCTGTTTAGTATACAATGTCGTAAACATATTCTAGTCACCTATCACAATTTACTACAGAATGCCTTATTCAGATTTCACTCATCTTTCCCAGGTTGCACAGCACATTTTGTTTGTTTTTCATGAAGTCTGTATAAATAATTTCATCAGGATTTTCTGACTTTATAAGTGTACTTATTTTCTGGCAGACTACAGCGGGTCATGATGGGAACTTACTCAATACGACCAGTTGCGGGGTTTCCAATCCCCACAGATCGATTCTATCCCCCATGTTGTCCGCGGTGTACACGCTGCTATTAGGTCAGGTCATCAGTTGGTACGGTGCGAGTTTCCACTGCTATGGAGAGGACACTCAGCTGTGCCTGTCCTTTACATCAGATCGGTGGGGAGGTGGTCACTGTGCTACAGTGATGCCTACAAGAAATTTCCATCTAAGTTGGCTCAGTGGTGTGGCCAGCTGAGGTGCTGTATGCCTTACCTCTTACCACCCTGGCAACCCGAGTTTGGCAATGAGTGCCAGTTGCGGTGTGTGGGGGATCGTGCATCCGCCTCCTCTACTGGGGTGGGGAGATCTGCCATCTTTCCCTTTGGCTGCCCCCAGGTGGAGGTCTGAGGGCAGCGCTGGCATCAAAAAGGGAGGGCCGTGCTTCTGTGGCATGTGTGCCCCTCCATACACGCATGCTCACATGCCACAGTGACAGGGAGCCCAGGGAAAAAACAGAAAAGAAAGGTGGACTCTGGATCCATGAAGTTCCACCGATTTACATTGGATAATGAATACCCAAGGTAGGGGGAGGATGGCCTTTCCATTCCTGGCCCCGCAACAGGGGTGGGGTGTCACTGGATCGATGCGAGTACTGGGAGAGGCCGTGACCAGTAAAGGGGTGGGGTAGGACACAATTGAGTAGCCCTGCCAGAGTCAGCCCTGGAACAAAACAATATGGAAAAGGATATTCCTGACTGGTCTCCACCTGGCTGAGTCTCAACCCTACCAAAATGGGGTTGTTACTGGTGGTACCAGATTCTAGATGGTCTGCTGAAAGCGATGTTGTCAGTTTACCATCTCTGAATGGCATTCTTCTGACAGCTATGGATAGGGTGAAAAATCTGGGAGTAATTCTGGACTCAAAAGGCAGACTCAGCAGTTTATTTTCCAGTTAAGCAATAACTCCCAGATTAAACCCTATCTTGAGCAAGGGAACATGGCGACTCTAGTGCATGCTCTCGTGACCTCGAGGCGAACTACTGTAATGCTATATGAATATGGAGGAAAAACCAGCGCCGTAACCAAGGCTATGTAGAGAAGTATCTCTCACAGTGCTAAAGTCCTTATAAAAACTCACCGACTCTGGGATCACCGTGTTGCAAAACTGCAATATACTTTAATTATCCAGCGAAATAAAGCAAGTAAAATCCAACAGAGGCAACGTGAAAATCAGCACACAACAATACACTTCCTAGTACCTGAGTCAGTGTCTCATCACCAGACGCATTTCGCCCAATCAGAGGCTTTCTCAAAGGTTTAGAGACAGTACCATAACAGGACCTTAAATCTGAAAACATTTAAAGACACACTAACACCATACCAATAATACAATATATGTACATTTCCATCTATAGAATCTTCATTGTACAGTACCAATAATACAACATTTTCAATGGCTAAATAAACTATAATCAAATCAAAAATATGATGTGCATCATTGTAATCTGTTCAGTCATTATTATAAACATCTTTCTGGTATTTATAATCTCCAGTAATTAATCATAGCAGATTATGCACAATACATAAAATGCACAGTATCATAGATCATTTTGCCATTAAGCACCAAGAAAAAATTACTCACCTTAGTAATGTTGTTTCTTCTAATGGAGTCTTGCTATATTATGACTATTGCAGTTTGCCCCAGCCTTAGAACTGCTCCGGAGGTGAAAGAGTTAACTTCCATGCAGAGCATGGAGTTTAGAGCTCGAGCTCGGTTCAGAAGCTCTGTTTGGCTGGTTTCAAACCGAAACCGTCAGATCTTTACGAGCAAAAACTCACTAAGGTTCTGTGTGGAAGCTGTAACCTACACTAGCCAACTGGCTACTAATATATTAACACATTTTTGCTGGTCCCAACACAAAGACTCAAGTCAGTGGACCAGAAAATTAAGATAAAATAACTAAATAAACACAACACCAAAACATGAAAGAGGGCATCAATAAATGACAACAGAGGACTACCCACCCGATACCCCAAAGTAAGAGTTCTGAGAGGGGCAGACGAGGGGGGAGGTCATAATATAGCAAGACTCCATTAGAAGAAACAACATTACTAAGGTGAGTAATTTTTTCTTCAAACAACATGAAGTCTTGCTATATTATGACTATTGCAGACTACACAGCAGTACCTCCATGGAGGAGGGACAGAACCTACTTAGGGAATAGGCTCTGAAGCACGGCTGTGCTAAACCGAAAGCATCCCTCCTGAACTGAATATCCAGGAGTAATGCTTGGTGAAAGTGTGTACTGTCTTCCAAGTAGCTGCCTGACATATCTCCAAGATAGGGATGTCTCTAGCAGCAGCTAGATGCAGCTGTACCTCTGGTAGAGTGAGCCCTCAGGCCTGAGGGGGAACCTACCCAGCTTTTGATAGCAAAATTGATACAAGAAACGATCCACCTGGCAATGGATCTTTTAGTGGCAGGTCTCCTTTCCCAACCTCACCATAAGTGAGAAACAGTTGGAGGAGTCAAACCTGTGACCCTCGGCACGCCTATGTAGTAACTTAGGGCCCTCTTAACATCTGTTGTGCAGCCCTCTTACCAGAGGCGAATGGTCAGTGAAGAACACTGGAAGTGAAATAGATTGGTTAAGGTGGAAATCTGAAACCACCTTAGGCAAAAACTTCCTGTTAGTCCTGAGGACCACTTTATCCCTGTGAAAGAAATAAAGTCAGTTTCTACTGATAAAGCCTGTAATTCACTTATACGCCTGGCAGAAGTGATGGCTACCAGAAATACAGTTTTCCAAGTCAAATACTTAAGCTCTGCCGAAGACAGAGGCTCAAAGGGGTTGCATTAGCTGAGCAATGCATACATTAAGATCCCAAGCCAGGGCAGGGTCCCTGAATGGAGGATTGGTGTGAAGCAATCCTTTAAAAAACTTGGAAAATACAGGATGAGCAGAAAGAGAAGAGGGCTTCCCTGCTGAAATGAAGGCAGAGACAGCAGCCAAGTGAACTTTCAGGGTGTCTGGTCTCAGTCCCAAAGAATTAAGATGGACCATGTAGTCCAATACAGTGGGTAGATCAGCAGATTCTGGGGAAACATGCTTCCCAGAACACCATATGGAAAACCTTTTCCACTTGGAGTTATAGGTAGCCCTGGTGGAAGGCTTCCTAGCAGCCTTCAGGATTTCGAGAACACTTTGAGAAAGTTGCAAATCAGCAAACTCTAACCGCTCAAGAGCCAAGCCTTGAGGTTGAGGGATTTGAGATTCGGATACAAACTCTCCCTGAGCACAGGTTAACAGATTGTGGTTCCTGGGAGACACAGGAAGATGGACTGCTAAGGACAGAAGGAGGGTACCAGGGCTGTCTGGCTCCAGTCTGGAGCAATCAGGATCATTTTGCAGGACTGAGACCTGATTTTGACTAGTACTTTGAACAGGAGAGGGAAGGGGGGAAAGGCATAAAGAAACTTCCCTTCCCAATCGAGGAGAAAGGCATCCAGGGGAACTGAGCCCAACATTGGGGGCCTGCAACAAAACAGTGGAAGTTGATAATTGTCTGGGGCTGCAAAAGATCTATCTGAGGAGTGCCCCATCTGGCAAACACTATCCCCAGTACTAGGGGATCCAGTGACCATTCGTGATGGCCCTGGGAAATCCTGCTAAGGGCATCTGCCAGGACATTGTCCTTGCCTGGGAGGTGAACTGCTATGAGGGAAGTGTTCAGGGAGTAAGCCAGACACCACAACTTCATCGCCTCGGTGCACAAGGCCGAAGACCGAGTGCCCCCTGTTTGTTGATGTACCACATTGTAGTGGTGTTGTCTGTTCTGACCTGTACCCACCTTGTTCTGAACAGATGCAGAGAAAACCTGAAGTGCTAGAAAAACAGCTCTGAGTTCCAACAGATTGATGTGGAGCAGAGATTCCCAAGGGACCATAATCCCTGGGTGGAGAGGTGCCCATGTGAGCTCCCATCCCAAGAGGGATGCATCTGTAGTAAGGTCAAGGAATGGGACAGAGGGATGAAAGGCACCCCCTGTCTCAGATTGCTCTGATCCTGCCACCACTGAAGGGCCTGGATCAGGGTTCGAGTCACTGGGATTAACTTGGATAGAGGATCTCTTCTTTGAGACCAGAAAGCTCTCAAATGGAACTGAATGTCCCTCATCTGAAATCTTGCTCCTTGCACCACAGCTGTGGAGGCAGCCATGTGCCCTAGGAGCTGCAGGAAATGCCTTGCTGGTCGAGAGACCTGCAGAGGAAGGAGGCGGGCTAGGCCACTATGTCCTACCTTTCCAAGGGAAGGAAGGCTCTGGCCTGCTTGGTATCCAGTTCTGCGCCTATAAAGGTGAGTACCTGGACAGGTTCCAAAACTGACTTTGGAAGATTGAGAAGAAATCCCAGAGAGGTAAGCAGCTGCTGGGTAACTAGCAGGTGTGATTTGACCTGGTCTGGAGACTTACCCACAATGAGCCAGTCGTCCAGGTAGGAAAAATAGCAATCCTTTGCCTTCTTAGGTGGCCGATCATGCTGCCAGACACTTTGTGAACACCCTTGGGGCAGAAGTGAGGCCGAAGGGCATTGCTCTGAACTGATAATGGCCTGAGGGCAGTTCAATCTGAGGTACTTTGATGGGAGCTTCTGATAAGAACATGGAAGTAGGCATCTTTGAGGTCCAGGGAGGCTAGCCAGTCCCTGGCCTTAGGGAGGTAAAAACATTCCCAGTGTCACCATTTTGAACTTTGGCTTTAAAAGGTGCTTGTTTAGATATCTTAGATCCAGGATAGGCCGCCACTCTCCTGTCTTTTTTGGGGTAAGGAAGTACCTGGAGTACAGACCCTTGCCCTGGTGAAGGGGAGAAACCTTTTCTACAGCTCTGAGAGCCAGGAGGGTTGAGACTTCTGTTTCCAAAGCAAGAGTCTCTAAAGAGTTTGCAGGTGGAAAAGATCTGGCTCTCATCTTTGGAAATTTCTTGAAGCTGAGAACCAGACCCTGGCTCACTACTTCCAGGACCCACCTGTCTGAAGTTAAAGACTGCCAATCCTGGATGAAGTGAGCCAACCTGCCCCTACAGTAGTGAGAGCCAACCCGGGCATCCCATCAGGTGCCTGTTTGCAGGGGCTTTAGGCTGAGGGGTGGGAGCAGGCCTGCTCGAACCCCGCCTGCCTCTCCCTCTGAAGAACCCCTCTGTACATAGGCTGAAGAGGAGGGGCCTGAGTCTGGTAAAAGGCCTGTGAAAAGGGCTCACTCCCTACCCCTGGGGGGCTGCCCCTGAGGAGTGGTTTGCTGTTCCTTGGCTTGTGCACTCCTGTAAATGGTTCTATATTCATCCATTTTCTTCATATAATTCTCTGTCTGCTCCCCAAACAGAGAATTTCCCAACACAGGAAAATCCATAGCCTTAGACTGGGTATCCTGTGACAAAGTAGTACACCTGAGCCAGGCCAATCCTGAAAGCCACAGATGTAGCCATGACTCTAGAGGATACATCGTTAGAATCCGCTGCAGCATAGGAATTGCACCTTAGATACCTCAATACCATCAAGAGCCACCTGCTCCAGCTCCCTTTGAGCTGGCCAGGACCTGTTTGTCTAAGGCCATGACAGTATCCCATCTAGATTTCTGGTATCTTGCAACATAAGCCATATAGTTAGCTTGTCTGAGTCCCAAGGATGCTGCCATGTATTGTTTTTTGGCCATGGCATCAATCTTCCTGGAATCCTTGTCAGGAGTATGTGAAGCCAGTGGAATATTAGCTTTATCATAGGCTGCAGCCTGAACTACCCCAACATGACTGCATTGCTGTGAAAGAAAGTCTGTATCAGGACCTGACAAAGTGTATCTCCTGTCCATCTTTTATCCACAGGAGGCACAGAATTAGGAGCTTTTAAAATTTTTATTGTTTGTTTTCTAAAAGATTTATGTAAAGGATGGACAACCTCCTGGACTCTGGGATATCCATCATCTCCACATAGTCAGGCTCCTCTTGCTCATCCAAAGCCTCCTCTAAGGAAGCTGGAGGGTCTCAGCAACTTTTTATAAAACAAAAATGAGAAGGGAACCCAGAAAGCCTAGGGGGAGACTCACCTGAAGGTCTGTCTGGAGATGTCCGTTCAATGGGCACATCCAGACTTTCAAAGTCACATTCACACTGATCATAATCCTCACCCCTCCTCTGGTTCATAGAACTCTTATATCATAATCCTGAACCACTGGAACCGAATCAACTGACCTTTGCTAGACAGTGGCGGTTCGGAGGGAACCGGGGACAGGGACTGGACAATCTGTATTGCCCTGGCTATCTCAGCAGCAGTTGGAGAAGGAATTTTGGACTCCAAACCTGCTGATTTTTTAGATTAAAATAATGAACTCGCGGTTAAATTAAACCGAGAAATAGTGCTTTAAACTGAAGAAATGAACCGAGCAACAGGAGGAATCTCCGGAGCGACTGTTCAGAGAGGCGGAGTAATGAATCTGACGGTTTCGGTTTGAAACCAGCCAAACAGAGCTTCTGAACCGAGTTCGCGCTCTAAACTCCATGCTCTGCATGGAAGTTAACTCTTTCACTTCCGGAGCAGTTCTAAGGCTGGGGCAAACTGCAATAGTCATAATATAGCAAGACTTCATGTTGTTTGAATATACATTATTGCCATGAAATTTTACATGAAATCCCATTTTTGGATTTGATTGTTAAAAAGGATGGCGAAGGTGGACTTACTACTGACATATACCGTAAACCAACAGATAGGAATACTGTACTGTTAGCCAGTAATAATCACCCACAACATGTTATTAAGGCCATACCCAAGGGACAATTCATTAGGACAAAGAGAAATTGTAGTTCTGATTCCACATTTCAATTGAGGGCAGATGAATTGACACGTAGACTGACTGAGAGAGGTTATTCACAGAGCTTATTAAGCAACACTAAGGAAGCTGTGGACCAGATTCCAAGAAAAGATTGTTTCAGGCTAATAAACAAGTAGATCTTACAAAAAGAGATCCACAACTGACCTTTGTTAGTACTTACAACCCTCAGCCAAAGTCTATAGCCAATATCATTAACAAACATTGGCATATAGTTAAACAGGATTCAGGCCGGAATAGTTTAAAGGAGGAAGGGCCAAGATTTGCATACCGCAGGGGTAATACCATTAAAGACAAAAGTGTACATTCTTTACAGCCCATACAACATAATCCAAGAATGTGGATTCCGAAAAGGGAAAATAGCTGAAATAAATGTGGCAATTGTAAATTTTGTCAAAAGGTAATCACCACAAAATCTGTAAAGGACCCCATTAAAGGAACAGATGTTCCGATTAGGGGTTTCATTACATGTAATAATATGGGTATAATATATCTTGCCCTATGTAACTGTTTCTACATTGGAAAGACCATTAGAGCATTCAAAACTAGAATAGGGGAACATGAAAGAGCTATTTCAAATGAAGATTTGACAAATGCATTATCTATGGATGTGTTCAAAACTAGAAATAAGAATCAACATACATTCAGTTATATAGGCCTAGAGAAACCAGTTATGTCTAGAAGAGGTGGAGACCTCAACAACTTATTATTGAAAAGAGAACAATACTGGATTTTTACTTTTAAAGCAATGGATGGTAAAGGATTGAATGGTAGATTTGAGGTTAAGCCATTTTTGAAAACATCATTTGTACAATATGTTATAGTTACATACAAATTGAGGCAGTCCAGAGAAGGGCAACCAAAATGGTGCAGGGACTGCATCAGAAGACATATAAGGACAGATTAACGGAGCTCAATATGTATACCCTTGAGCAAAGGAGGGAGAGAGGTGATATGATCGAGACATTTAAACACCTTAAGGGCATAAACAAGGTGAAAGAGTCTAACATGTTTAAATATAAGAAAAATAGCAGGACAAGAGGACACAGCATGAGATTAGAGGGAGGCCGATTAAGGGGAATGTGAGGAAATTCTTTTCACAGAAAGGGTGGTAGATGCATGGAATGGCTTACCACAAGAAGTGGTGGCTATGAATACAGTGCAGGGCTTCAAACAGGCATGGGATAGGCATAAGGGAGCAATACAAATGACTATGAATAGATAGGTCACTGACAGAGCAAAGGCCGATGGCACATTTATAAGGTAGAAAAAGAAATGGGCAGACTGGATGGGCCTTGCGGTCCTTATCTGCCGTCAACTTCTATGTTTCTATGTTTCTATGTTTCATACCGACATTGTTTTAATTCTCTCTCTTTTTTCTTTTTCTATACAGATTTGCACCAGCATTTCGTGCTGTTTGGGTTTACAAAACTGGGTGCAATCTTTTCTCACTTTGACAGGTTTGATTTTAATAATGTATGTTGGTGCTTAATGGCAAAATGATCTATGATACTGTGCATTTTATGTATTGTGGATAATATATATGCTATGATTAATTACTGGAGATTATAAATACCAGAAAGATGTTTATAATAATGACTGAACAGATTACAATGATGCACACCATATTTTTGATCTGATTATAGTTTATTTAGCCATTGAAAATGTTGTATTATTGGCACTGTACAATGAAGATTCTATAGATGGAAATGTACATATATTGTATTATTGGTATGGTGTTAGTGTGTCTTTAAATGTTTTCAGATTTAAGGTCCTGTTATGGTATTGTCTCTAAACCTTTGAGAAAGCCTCTGATTGGACGAAACGCATCAGGTGATGACACTGACTCAGGAACTAGGAAGTGTATTGTGTGCTGATCTTCACGTTGCCTCTGTTGGATTTTGCTGGATAATTAAAGTCTATTGCAGTTTTGTAACACAGTGATCCCAGAGTCGGTGAGTTTTTATAAGGACTTTAGCATTGTGAGAGATACTTCTCTACATAGACTTGGTTAAGGTGCTGGTTTTTCCTCCATATTCATTGTCATTATTTAAACCAAGAGCACGACCTGCCTAGGTGGGTCACGATCTCTGTGCACTGTAATGCTATATACCTCAGGCTATCTGGAGGGTTGTTGCTTCCCTGCAGATGGTGCAGAATGTTGGAACCACGTTGGTGTTTGGTGCATCCTACAGGGACCATTTATTTATTTATTTTGCTTTTGGTAACCGGGTAAGTGCACTAGGCACAAAAATGCCTATTTTCAGGCACGACCCGGGAGAGTACATTTTAGATACACAAGTTTTGTATATGTGACGCAGCACATGAAAGCAGTACATTACAGAGTCAAGTCAAAGCGTCAGATACAGGGAGAAAAAAAAAAAAAAAAAATTTTTTGACAACAAACACAAGTCGGTTTACAACAGTAAGATGAAAATACAGCACAGTAGTACAGGGAATCACGATATACAGTTAAGTGGGAACATAGGCGTTAGCAGTAGCAAGCATTCAAAGAGACAAAATATCAAGTAATAAAAGAGATGCGAGAGAGAAAGGAGAGAGGGGAGGGAGGGAAACAAGGATGATTGAATCAGAGCAACAGGGGAAGAAGAGTGGAGCTAAGGTGGATTAAAGCAGGTGCAGGGGTTGATAAAACGTAAGTGTTCTTTATGTAGTGATTTAAAGGTGGCGTGGGAGGCTGCTTGTCGAATAGCCTGGGGTATGGAATTCCAGTATTTGGGAGCAACGTTGGAAAAGGCGCGTGCCCCCATATTGGTTCTGTGCCTAGGTATGTGAAAGAGAGCTTGGTCAGTCGAACGCAGGCCATAAGAGAGAGGCCGAGCATCCAGTAGGGATGACAGGGATTGTGGGAGGCCAGATCTGACAATATTGTCAATTAATGAGCCGAAGGCCTGGAGTCTGTGGGCAGAGGGGCACGGCCAATTTAGGTCACTATAGAGCTGGCAATGATGTTTGTAACGTGGAGATGCAGAAGCATAGCGGCAAATACTGTTGTAGGTAGTGTCCCACTTATGGAGGGATGATTTGGAGGCAAAGAGGTAGGTGACTGAGCCATAAGCAAGGGCTGGAAGAAGAAAGCCTTGGGCCACAGCAAGTCTGGCAGATGGGGTAAGGGCATATCTAGTACGGTAGTAGGCACTACCTATCTTGGCATTAACTGATTTGCAGGTGGTTGTATGTAGGTCAAAGTCGAGGGATGGATCGAGAGTAACGCCAAGGTATTTAAAGGAGTTGGTGCTAATCAGAGAAGATCCATCCGCCCAGGGATAGTTAGGGCATATTGATTCGCTTTAAGTCTGGCAGAGGAGCCAAAGAGCATGGAGTAAGTTTTACTGGAGTTGAGAATGAGTTGGTTATTGGTGAGCCAGGACTGAATATTAGCAAAATCAACGGCAATAGGGTGGATTAAGTCGGCAACAGTTCAGGCACTGTGGTAAATAACTAGACTGCCAGCATAGAGCAGTGATGAGCAATTGTTTGCAAGGAGTGGGATGTCATTGATAAAGATGGAGAAGAGTAAGGGCCCAAGAATTGAGCCCTGGGGCACTCCAACGTTAATAGCGGAGAGGTCTGATATGGCAGAATTAAACACTACCGCTTGTTTCCTGCCGGACAGGTAGCTTTCAAACCAGGCCACTGCGTCGGAGGCGAAGCCCAGGGAGCGGAGTTTAGTTAGAAGAATGGAGTGGTTCACCAGGTCAAATACCTTAGTTAGGTCAATGAAGACTGCACCTGTTAGGAGGCCCGAGTCCATGGAAGCATATATGTCGTTGGTGAGTTTGAGGAGGGCAGTAGAGGTGCTGTGCCCTTTGCGGAAGCCATGCTGTGAGCTAGACAGAAGGTTGAATCTGTGGAGATATTCTAAGGATTGGGTGGCCACTAGTTTTTCCAAGAGTTTGCTAAGTACAGAGAGAATTGCAATGGGTAGTTATTTATTTCCTTTGGGTTACCCTTTTTTGGGATTGGTGTGACTCTGGCTGTTTTCCATATATTTGGTACCGTGCCATGGCGTAAAGATATGTTGAAGATTCTGGTTAAGGGAGAGGCGATGAGTGGGGCAGCAGCTTTTAGGAGCCTTGGTTCGAGTCCATCGGACGCTGTGCTGGTGCTGTCAGGAATAGTGAGTAGCAGTTTTAACACTTCACCTCTCTGTATGCTCCGGAATCTAAAAGGTGGGTGCGTGAGTTTTGGGTTGATATTGCTAGGGGGTATAGTGTTGGGGACAGGAGGGAGGGAGGTGAGGTAGTTAGAGAGGTCTGAGAAATGATGGTTAAAGGAGTTTGCTATGGTTGTTAGGTTATTGCAGTGAATGCCATTTAACAGCATGTCACTGGTATGTGTCTTGTGGTTGGCACCGAGGAGCGTTTTTATGGTGGACCAAAATTTCCTAGAGTTTCCTGAGGCTTTTATAAGCAGGTCCTTGCAGTAGGAACTCTTGGCTATGCGTATGTTTTTCTTGCAAGAGTTTCTTAGAGAGCGATATAGGTTGTGGTCAGTTAGTGATCCAGTGACCTTAAAACACCGCCAGGCCTTGTCTCTTTCTCTTATTTGGGTAAATAGGGCTTTTGTTAGCCATTTAGTCTGGGTTCCACGAATCCGGCGGGTGACACGGGGAGCATGGATGTCTTGGAGAGGGCTAAAGTGGTACAAGAAGTAGTCAAGGGCAGCCTGGGCATTAGTAGAAGCGTAGATCGACCATATCTCACCCATGTTGCATCATCTCCACTGGCTTCCAGTCAGGTGGTGCACCACCTTCAAAACAGCTTTGTTAATATACAAAGCACTGCATGGATCAGGGCCTGCCTATATTAAAGACTGCTTGGCCTGGTATACTCTTGGCTGCTCTCTCTCTCTGCTTCACTGATAAACTATTGTTGGCTACTGCGAGACTGAGTTTGAAACAATCTGGTGACAGAGCCTTCTTTGTGGTGGCCCCAATGTTACAGAACTCACTGCCTTTCCATCTAAGCAGATCCCCCTCAGTGAAGGTGTTTAAAAGGTACCTGGAAAGCTATCTGTTTGACCAAGCATATGGTGCTGATTTATGAGCTTCCTTATATGTACCTCTGATTATATATGTATTTTTATGTATATTTTGGAGTTTTAATGTGTAAATTATTTGCTCTGCTTACTGATGCATGTACATATAGCCCCCGGTGCCTCTGGGATAGGGCACTCTATAAATACAGGTTACTCACCTGTAACCATAGTTCTATCAGTAGTATTCACTTCACATCCACACGCTAGCAGTTTATCTGAAGATAGCTAAGTCACTGGAACATCTTCAAGCCAAGCTCCTTCCACAATCCATGTGGTGCTATCATCTGGCTCTGCCCTGTTACGTTAGAGCCTGTACGTTGGAAACAGGGATCCGGATGGGCTGTGTGGATGTGAACTGAATACCACTAACAGAAATGGAAATTATGTACTTACTGTAATTATTGATCTTCTTGGACAGTCTCCATCACTCATTCACACTAGTGGGATAGCGCCGGAGGCGCTAGGACCAAGTGGGAGCCTAATGTTTTCAGAAGGGTCGGCGGCAAGAGAGGACCACGCGATGCGGCACTGCAGACTAGCCCGCAGGACCTGTAGGCTACCCCGGCCGGCCCCTCCAACCGCCCAGTAACTTTCTCACCGAGGAGGCAGCGAACTAATGAAAATAACTCATCCTCAGTTTCTGGGCCTGAGAGGGCCCAGATGGTCTTTGCAAGAAAGGCCAAAGAACAATGTCCTCACAGTCTGAATCATAGGACTGTGAAGAGCAGGAAGGAAAACGAGTGAACCCAGGGGATGGTGGGTGGGCGTGTGAATGAGTGATGGAGACTGTCCAAGAAGATCAATAATTACGGTAAGTATGTAATTTCCATATCTTCCTGGACTAAGTCTCCATCACTCATTCACACTAGTGGGAGAGTACTAAGCTAAAACCAACAACCCTGAGTAGGGTGGTAGGAGATAGGGTTCACTCAGAAAGGACAGCCAAGGACTGTCCTGTTTATAAAAACAGCTGTCTTGTAAGAGCATCTAGAACATAGTGCCTACAAGATAAGCGCTCGAGTTGTAACTCGTCACCTTGCTGACGACTGCAATGGGCACAAAATGAAAGTCTGCCAGGAAGCCGCAACCACTCTAGGAGAGCGGCAAGAACCTGGCCTCACAATCTGATCTAGGACCAAAATTAATAGCGTCAAAGACATGTACTAATGTAACATAAAGGGACCTCAGGAACTGACCGAGTCTGAGGCAAAGTCTACTGGTTCAGGGTAGACCGGAAAGTGCAGATGGAAACCCCCACTATCCAGTATGGTTGACCTGTAAACAACAGGTCCAGAAGCACTTGAACCCCTTACTTGGTGAGCAAGGGGATCCAGGTGGGGTTAGCCCATCAAGGAGAATGGTCTCCACTTAGTCACAGGATCTTCCTGATGGAAGGCCAGTCACGACTTAGAATCCTTTCGTGGTGGTCTAGTAGAACCAGATCCTACCCACTGCATATTCCAAGAGGAATAATCCTGCTCCTGTGTGTACAACTGTAGCAGCAGTCTCTGAACTCAGGGAAGAAAGGAAAAAGGTGTATAGGAGGACGTGTCCACTGCAAAAAAAAAACATTCCGACAGACAAAACCAGGGGCTGGATTTCTAAGGTTAATAGAGGCAGATGTGCGTCGAGGAGGGACGCAGCAGGACCAAGTTAGGGCTAACCCATTTGTTGAAGTGACAGAAAAAGGCAGTGACTCAATGCGGTGAGGCACTACCCATTCTGGCTTTCCTGAAAGGAGTAGGAAAGGATTCTAGTTTGTTTGCTGAAAAAGAAACATCACCACGCCCTCTCGCACTTGAAGAGAATAGCTTTGTGAGCGACTGGCATGGACCAGAGCTCAGGAACCGAAGGTGTGAATATTTGAGAAGCTTCCTCAGAAAAAGGGATCTACTTGACCATCCGTCAAGAAGGAGAAAATCGTCCGTTAAATTAAGCAAGCAAGGAAGCAGGAACCTGAGTTCCGACTCAGTGGAGAGTCGCTTCTGTTGCTGCAAGGCTCTGTTCAAGAGAAGAAAGCCTGATAAAAAGAAAAGGAATTAACAGACTGGGCAGTCGCCTAGATCTAGGAAATGTCTCTGAATGAGAGAAATCTCTCAGAGAAAGAGATGACCCATATCGTCGCCGGATCGGACTCCCCATAGGGGAAGAAGAAATCAGGTACTCTTTACTGTATCCCAGAGACGAGCGCCTCAGGGGCTGAGGAGGAATCTGACTCAGATCCCCCAAAAAGGGGGGTACCAGGTAATTTCAGCTAGGCCCTGCACTGTGATAAAACTATATTGATATATATATTATATATATATATATTTTTAGTCCAAGCCTAACAAGGCCTTCAGTCTGCTATTTTGAGGATTGTCTTGATACAAAAAGATGAAGATGTTCTCCATCTGAGTGCGGAAAGAGCCTGAGTGCCCATACTGAAATCATGACCGGACTAACAATCACAGCTGGATAGAAGTTAACCACCTGTGCTGAAGAAGCCACCGAAGTGGCAATATCACAAGGGGGCTATATACCCCTATCAAAGGAACGGAAGAATCACAGTGGCTCCCGACCATTAAATTAAAATGTTCCACAGAGTGCAACTGTCTTGACGATTGAAAAAGTCTAGACGCAGAAGAGCATGGTCCACGGACGCAGTGTGAAATACTATAGTGGACCCCATTACTGAGGAACTACTGAAAGGATTTTCCATCACAGACTCTGATGATAGAGAGGACGTGCCCTTCGGTATATAAAATCAGCCATCCACTGTGTTACTGACCAGAAGGACAGGGAAAGACCCATCTAGATGCACTTCTACCCCAGAAGGAACTCCAAGAGAGGTCTAGGTCAAAGCCACTAGAGACTCCGCCATCAGGAAGGATGTCGAGGAGCTTGGTACCACGTAGGGAGCAGAGAAAGTGCTGAGCAGAATGAGATTCCGCTGGCAGAACGGTACAGCAGAGTTCCATAGCAGAAAACCGCTGGATGACACAAGATCCCACATAGACCACCACTCACTAAAATGTGTGGAAAAAATAATCCGCAGAATAGGAGTTCATTCTGCGGTAAACATCCCGCCACAAGTTCTGTGAAAAGGAGTCCGAAAGGAAAAATGTGTCACTAATTCTGCCATACAGCACCCGTATGGCATCAGCACCACTCGTAGCACAGGAGGGCACCAAGCAGTGCCTATGCCAACCTGGGCGATACCCGAGGGCAGCCACAGCAGTATCCGCAGGTACTCCCGGCACCATGTAGCAATGGCACTCGAGGGCACCTCCGACACCCATGGCACAATGGCACCCATGGCAAGAATGGCACCTGAGGGCACCTGAGGGCATCCATGGGCACCTGCAGTGCCACCCACGGCACCCACGGGTGTCACCCCTGGTACCCAAGGCACCAGTGGCACCCATGGCACCTGAAGCATCCATGGAACCCATGGGCACCCACGGCGTCACCGCCGGGTGCTCCCGGCGCCACCCCTGGCATCCCTGGGCACCCAACGCCACCGGGTGCATGGCACCACTGACGGCGCCGACAACCAGTGGCAGCAAAGAGAGTACCCATGGCACCGCACAGAGTGATGGCGCCGACTAAGGCCCTGAGGCTCGGCACCGACCAAGGCACCGAGCCACAGCGCCGAAGGAAAATGCCAATGGAAATCCTGAGAAGGGGAGAAGGAAAAAGGTGGTGCCCGTACCGGCCCCTGCATGAAAAAGGGAGAGGAGGTAGGCACGAGGGGTTGACACGATGGCAAAGGCACCCAGAGGGCACCCCGCCATGTGATCCAATCGACCCGCCCGTCCAACGGCCCAGAGGCCCAGAGGTCCCAAATCAGGAACAGAGCCAGGAAAACTTGAAAGTCAAACCCCTGCTCCATAGGAGCAACCCAGAGGTGAAATTGCCCACCGGAGCTCCAGCGAGACAGAGAGGGAGCCATAGAAACATAGAAGTTGACGGCAGATAAGGACCGCAAGGCCCATCCAGTCTGCCCATTTCTTTTCTACCTTATAAGTGTGCCATCGGCTTTTGCTCTGTCAGTGGGCCATCTATTCATACTCATTTGTATTGCTCCCTTATGCCTATCCCATGCCTGTTTGAAGCCCTGCACTGTATTCATAGCCACCACTTTGACGTAGGCCATTCCATGCATCCACCACCCTTTCTGTGAAAAAGAATTTCCTCACATTCCCCTTAATCGCCCCCCTCTAATCTAATGCTGTGTCCTCTTGTCCTGCTATTTTTCTTATATTTAAACATGTTAGACTTCTCACCTCGTTAATGCCCTTAAGGAGTTTGAATGCCTCGATCATATCACCTCTCTCCTCCTTTGCTCAAGGGTATACATATTGAGCTCTGTTAATCTGTCCTCATATGTCTTCTGCTGCAGTCCCTGCACCATTTTGGTTGCCCTTCTCTGGACTGCCTCAATTTGGTTAATGTCCTTGTGAAGGTGTGGCCTCCAATACTGCATGCAGTACTCCAGATGGGGCCTAACCAGTGTCTTGTAAAGAGGGATTATTACCTCCCTCTTACGACTTGTGATACACCCTAACACCCCCCTAGCCTTACCTACTGCTTTAGAGGTCTGCTTGGATGATTTCAGGTCATCAGTGATGATCATGCCCAAGTCTCTTTCTTCCTTTGTGACCGCTAGCAACTTCCCTCCCAGCCTATAGGTGGCTTCAGGGTTTCTCTTCCTATGTGCATGATCTTGCACTTCTTTGCATTAAATCCCAGTTGTCACTCTTCTGACCATTTTGCTAGTTTATCCAGCTCTTCTCATTCTGCCCACCCCATCTGGATCATCTCATTTGCTGCAGATCTTGGTGTCATCTGCAAACAGACAATGTCTTTACCCTCTAGTCCATCTGCAAGGTCACTAATGAAGATGTTGAAGAGGACTGACCCCAGGACTGATCCCTGAGGTACCCCACTTGTGACTTGCATCTCTTCTGACTGTATACCATTTACCACCACTCTGCTTTCTGCCCACAACCAGTTTGCCACCCAGTTGACCAACTTCTGACCCACTCCGAGCCTACCCAGCTTATTTATCAATCTTCTGTGGAACAGTGCCAAAAGCTTTTGTTGAAGTCAAGGTAGGCGACATCAACTGCTCCCCTTGGTCCACCACTCTGGTTACCCAGTCAAAGAAATCTATGAGATTAGTTTGACAGGACCTTCCTTTGTAAACCCATGCTGTCTTGGATCCTGTGCTCCTATGGATTCCAGGTGTTGCACTATACTTTCCTTAAGGAGGCTTCCATAATCTTGCCCACTACTGAGGTAAGACTGACTGGTCTGTAGTCCCCTGCCTCCCCCTGCTGCCACTCTTGTGGAGTGGGATCCATGAGCCCTTCTCCAGTCTTCTGGGACCTCTCCCAGCTCAGAGACTCACTAAACAGTTCTGCTAATGGCTCTGCTAGTTCCACCCTTAGCTCCTTAAGTACCCCTGGGATGTATGCCATCAGGTCCCATTGCCTTATCCACCCTGAGCTTAGCAAGCTCTTGTAGGACCCTTTCTTTGTGAAGGGAGTAGTGCTCACCTCCTCCCCCTGTGTCCATGGTGCTGAGCTGTGGGCCCTGCCCTACCTTCTTCAGTAAATACTGAGCAAAAGTATCTATTTAGGATAGATGCTTTTACAGGTCCTCCTCCTCACATGCTCCCTTTTCTCCATTGCTTAGCAATACCCCTCTGGACTTTCTCCTTTCACTAATGTATCTATAAAGTCTTGTCACCTTCTTTACTGTTTGTGCTAGTGTTCTCAGTTTGGGACTTCTTGCCTGCCTTACTGCCTCTCCTTGTTCCCTTAGGGCAGTTTGGTATGCCTCCTATCTTCATCCTGCTGTGTTCCTTATATTTCCCAAGGCCAGCCTTTTGGCTCTGACCTTTCTGCTACTGTATTTGAGAACCAAAGTGGTTTCCTTTCTTTTGCACTTCCTTTTCTGTCTAACACAATGGGATGTTGCTTCAAGTATTGCATCCTTAATGCTTGCCCACTTTGCCTGTACCCCCTCACCTGTGTTTCTTTTTTGCCAGGGCTAGCTTAACTCTGTTGGCCATCTTATCAAAGTCAGCTCCTCTGAAGTCCCATATTTTTGCCTTGGAATGGGATGATTTAGATGTAGTAGCCAAATTGAACCATACCATGTGATGGTCACTGGCCCCCAGGTGACCTTCTACCTGGAGATCTGTGATCCCTTCCCTGTTAGTCAGTACTAGATCTAGGATAGCCCTGTCTCTTGTGGGTTGTTGTACCAGTTGTTTGAGGCCCTCCCCCTGCGGGGAAACCACTATGTGTCTAGTTCTGGCAGATGTTCCTGCTGTATTGACCAATCTGCATCCGGCATGTTGAAGTCTCCCATTATCAGAACCTCCCCTTTAGCTGTCATGTTTTGTATATCTTCTAACAGTAATGTGTCTATGTCCTCCCCCTGGTCTGGGGGGCCTGTAGACAACCCTGGTTCTTATGGCTGTCCCATTTCCTGTTTCCAGGGTGACCCACAGTTCTTCTGGCTCCTTATGTGTATTCTGAATTTCTGTAGCTTTGATATTTTCATTGATATACAGGGCCACTCCTCTCCCCCTTTTTGCACCTCGATCTCTTCTGAACAATACATAGCCAGGTACTGAAGTCTCCCAAGTGTGGTTACTGGTAAACCACATCTCACGAATTGCTGCTATGTCTAGTTTAGCCTCTGACATTATTGCCTGCCGGTCTGGGATCTTATTTCCCAGGCTGTGAGCATTTGTGTACATGATTTTCCATTGGCCAGATTTCGGTGTGTTAGTTGTTGGGTGAGGTTTGGCATTACCCCTGTGTGTCGTATGGGAAGACAAACCTTTTTTCTTACCTGGTGATGCAAATGAACTGCAAACATGCTGAATCCCTGTTTGACCACTAGCTGAGGGGGGATTGGTGTTCTTCCGATTCAACGTATGGGTGCTGCACTCTCTCCCATTTGCTAGTTTAAATATTCTGCAAAGACGCCAAACTTCTGCCCCAATGCACTGACTCCCTCCTTAGTCAGATGCAGTCCATCAAATTTAAAGAACTTTCGCTCCCAGAACTGTTGCCAGTTCCTACAAATCTGTGTCCTTTTCCTGGCACCAGCCCTTGAGCCACATGTTTAGCTCCCCTATCTCCCCTTCCGTCCATCTGCCCCCCTCTCCCAGACTGGCAGGATCTCAGAAAAGGAGATGCCGGACGAAATGGATGATAGTTTGTCACCCAGCCTGGTCATGTGTTCCTTGGCCTCCACAACTGACCGGCTGGCAAGATCATTAGTCCCTATGTGTACTAGGACATCAATGTTTTCTCCTGCTTTGTGAACAATTTTAGTAATGCGGTCAGTGTCTCTCCATGCTGATGTACCTGGGAGACATCTGACCATTACCCTGGCTGGAGATGGGTATCAACTCCCGAATCATGGAGTCTCCTATGATCAGAAGTTTTGGATTTTCTTTTTTTTTTTTGTTTTGGTTCCTGATTTGGGTGAGTTTTGTTGTGCTAGCTCCTGTGCCACAGTGTCCTGCTCTGCAGTGTCTTCTGCCTCTTCGTTTGATTTCAGAGATAGAGGCAGATATCTGTTGTAGTGTTTATATGGTTTTTGGAGGTAATATGTTGGAGAGCAGAGAGTGATGGAGTCGAGAAAGCAGCCATTAGGAGTGGGGCCAAGAGGAACCCACCAAAGTCGGTTCAGGCCCATCGCCCCTCCCGAACATTCCTCGTGCAGACATGCCAACAGGCAACCTCGAGTGGCTCCGATTCTTCTTCCCCCGAACAAGGAAGAGGAGCTCGAGGTCAAGCGGAGCCGGATCACCGGAACCGTTAAGATTTGTGCTTCGGAGGACTGTCCTCCCCCACGAGCACAGGACTGTCCGTAGTCAGACCCCCCATTAATTAAGGGCGGCGGACCGGACACAGCCCCTCTGCCATAAAAACTCTCAAACGAGTCCTCCTACTGTCACCGCTACTGTCTAAGGACCGACTCTGTTGATGGCAGGAAAGAATTCTTTTTCTTCTTCTTCATAATCTTCTTCTTGTTCGTAAAATAATAAATTACTACTTTAAAATATTAAAACATTAAGAGCTGTTGTCGTATAGACGAAAACTTCAACCCCGGCAGACGAGCGACGTCGACATCCAAGCGCACTCAACGGCGGGAGAAAAGGAACTGAGGCGGTTGGAGGGTTGACGCCGACATAGCCTACACAGGCGCAAGCTAGTCTCGTGGTGCCGCGCATGCATGGTCCTCTCTTGGCGCCGACCCTTCTGAAAACTTTAGGCTCCCGCTAGGTCCTAGCGCCTCTGGCGCTATCCCACTAGTGTGAATGAGTGATGGAGACTTAGTCCAGGAAGATCTATGGTTACAGGTGAATAACCTATATTTCTAATAAAGTGGATTCAGTTCACTATCCACACTGTAGCAGACTCCTAGTAGTTCTCCAGGAGGAGTAGGCGGCACAACGCGCACCCCTACTGATGAACAGAGACTGAAGGACTGAGGCCCCAAAAGCAGCATACCAATAACTCAGGACACCTGTGCTGTAGTGGGAGATGAATATGTGTGCTTTAGCATAGGTTACAGCCCTGCATCCCTCTGCAATATCTGGTGGAATGAGCCCTAAGCCCCTTGGGTGACTCCCTACCAGACAACCTGTAGCAGAGATCGATGCAGTACGTGATTCACATGGCAATCATCTACTTTACTGCCAGTCTTCAAGGCGAAGTTTCAGCATAACTGAGAAACATCTGATGAGCCTTGCTGAACTCCCGCGATATGTTCCTTATTACAGGATAGTGTTCTCTGCAGGTCTAAAGTATGGAGCCAGCAATCAGCATTCAAGGTTGGACTGGTGACGTACACTGGGAGGTTTATGAACTGGTTAAGGTGGAACTCTGATGAGACCTTCAGGGGGAATTTCACATTGGGGCGAAGGACGACTTTTGTCACTGTGGAAGAACAGGTATGGAAGCTCCACTGTGAGCGCCTGGAGCTCACTCACCCTTCAGGATGACATAATGGCCACCAAGAAGTCGTCTTCAATGACAAGTGTGACAGCTCATACTTGTGCATTGTCTCCAATGGCATGCCCATAAGCACTGCCAGTAATAGCAGTAGGTCCCATGGAGGCAGTGGTTCATGCACAGAGAGGACACCTGTTACAGGCCTTTGGAAAAAATCACCCAGCCACCTTCTCCTGTGCCACTGTCAACATATCAAACAATGCTTGGTGTACAGAGATGGCTGTCAGGTGCACCGTCAGGCGGATCACAGTCCCACCAGGGGGATAGGGACCAGATGTAGTAGAAAATCATAGCCACTGGGCAAGCAAGAGGGTCAAGCTCCTCCTGACGCCACAGCAAGAATCACTAGGTTTTGTATACTGGTACATTTGCGCACACTATTTTGTTTTATGTTTGAGAAATTGTGTGCATATATTAGTTAATTACTATGTATTATATTTATGGCTTTGATGTATGACATGTGTTTGTTATATTGTTTGATGTAATGTATTCTTCAACAGTGGTGCCTTTGCACAAGATTGGAAGCAGGGATGAACCAGGGAACTACTGCCCTGTCAGCCTAACCTCAGTGGTGGGTACAATTATGGAAGCATTGCTTAAGGAGAGGATAGCAGACTATCTAAGGGAAAACAGAAGACTCGACCCAAAGCAGCATGGGTTCATGGCTGGGCGCTCGTGTCTAACGAATATGGTGAACTTCCTCAATTGGGTAACCAGAACAGTGGACCAAGGTGGTGCATTTGGATGTGATTTACTTAGATGTTAGCAAAGCTTTTGAGACTGTTCCCCACAGCAGATTAGCCAACAAACTACAGCACACAGGCATAGCCCATAAAATAGTCAGCTGGATTAAGAACTGGCTTCAGGATAGGTCACAGAGAGTCCTGGTCAATGGGGCATTATCAGAGGAGGGCAGAGTAACCAGCGGTGTTCCACAGGGGTCAGTACTTGGCCCAATCCTCATCAACACATTCATCAGCGACATTGCTGATGGACTTGAGGGGAAGGTCTGCCTGTTCGCAGAGGATACAAAACTCTGAAACAGGGTAGACGCAGATGAAGGTGCCTCTGGGATGGAAGCTGATCTCAAAAAATTAGAAGAGTGGTCAAGAATATGGCAGTTAAAATTTAACGCCAAGAAATGTAAGGTGATGCACATGGGTAACCGTAACCCAAGAAAGACATACATACTGAATGGGCATCAATTAGAAGAATCAAAGATGTAAAGGGACCTCGGAGTAATTGTTACCGATGATCTAACAGTGGGGAAACAATGGGCACAGAAGGCCAGCGGCATCCTCGGCTGCATAGGTAGAGGGATTACGAGCAGGAAGCGAGAGGTAATCATCCCGCTGTACAGGTCCTTGGTCAGGCTGCACCTGGAATACTGCGTGCAGCTCTGGAGGCCACACCTAAAAAGGACATTGACCGCTTAGAAAGGGTTCAGAGAAGAGCCACTAAGATGGTGCGGTTTCTGCATCAAGAACAGTATAAAACAAGACTCATTGAATTAAACTTGTACTCTCCAGAACAAAGAAGAAATAGGGGGGACATGACAGAAACATTCACATACATAAAGGGAATCAACACAGCCCAGACAGGAAACCTATTCCAGGAAAGCAAAACAAACACGTACAAGGGGGCACAATTTGCACCTAGTGGAAGTCAGATTTAGAACCAATGTAAAGAAATACTTTTTCACAGAGAGGGTGACAGAACCATGGAACGGCCTGCCCTCAGAGTTGGCAGCATTGAAGATAGTACGGGAATTCAAATTAGCATGGGACAGGCAGTGCGGGCACCTGAAGGGGTACTAAAACAGGGAGGAGGGTAGAAAGTTTTGGGCAGACTAGATGGATCACGCGGTCCCCATCTGCCGGCTAATTCTTATGTTCTTCCCGGGTCAAGCCTGTAAAAGGCCATGTGGCCCAGTGCTTTTTTTTTACCCGTTGACAAATTTAAAATAATACACACAATAATAAAAAAAAAAAAAAAAAAAAAAGGGTTTTGGTGGTGATGCCTTCGGGATGCCTCCACAACATGGAGAACGTCTTCCGAGAGGCCCAAGGCCTGGAACTCTAGCCGCTCTGGTACTAGGCAGAGGGGTGCAGGGACTGACAGTCTGAGTGCAGGACCATCCCCTGCTGTCATGTCAACAGGTTGGGGCAAACACCATGACAGCCTGCTGCTGAGGCTGAGGAGATCTGGGTACCAGAATTGTGTGGGCCAATCTAGTGCTATCAGGATCAGCCATACCTTGTCCTTCTGTGTCCTGGTCACGATCCTGTGAAACAAGGGGAAGTGAGGGAAGCTACACAGAAGGCCTGGGATCTAGGGCAGAGAGGAGACATCCTTCTGCAGAACAGCCTCAGTTTTCTGTTCGTCCATGAGGTAAACAGATCCACCAGAGGAGTGTGCCACTGGGAGAACAGGTGGTCTACCACCTCCTGAAGCAGGGACCACTCATGCAATGTCTCTCTGACCCATTTGAGAGTGTTCACCAGCCTACCGGGTCAATACGTTGCACGCATAATAGCACACGACATACTCGTGCAACAGGAACAGCATGGTAGGGAACAGCGAGAGGGTGCAATACTGCTAAAGGAAGTATGCGTGGTAGTGCACCCTCTCTCTCTTCCCAAGTAGAGGATAAGACCTCTGCTGGGACAGGGGGCCGGCAAGATGTTGCCATGGCTCGATGGGATAAGCCACGAGCAGCATGGGATGCCGGCAGTGTGTTTGGGACTGGGTTTCGATTCCCGGTCCCAGATGCAAGAAATTGTATTTTTTTCGCACGTTATGCGATTTAAGATAAACCCCCACCCCAGTTAGATATATTAGTGGGGGAGGGGTGCAGGGTGTAGCCCCTCATAAACAAAGACATATACTGCTGCAATATATTGCGCTGTACTGGCAGCGTGGTATATTGTGGTGGCATAATGTCTTGCAACATTATGACCCCATGCTGTTTGCCAGATGGTTGTTCTCTCCCACAACATGGATCGCCTGGAGAGCTGCCTGCAGGTTGTGCATGAGGGTCCAGGTGCGAAGAGCTTCCTGACACAAGGGAAAGAAGAGCATCTTACCCTACCTGTTCAGGCAGAACATGGTGGCCATGTTGTCAGTCTGGACTTGAATGACCTGGCCCCGAATCAACAGAGCAAATTCCATCAGAGCCAGAGGCACTGCAGGGAGCTCCAGCACGGTGATGTGGTATCGGGATTCCTGGGGTGACCAGAACCTAAGGGCTCTGAGGTGAGCTACCCAGTCCATCAGACATGAGCACGAAAGACAGCTCTGGGTGGAAAAACAAGATTCCTTCCTCTAGGTTCTGGGAACACAGCCACCACTCAATGGTGTCCTGTATCGGCTAGGTCACCAAGACTGTCTGGTCTAGGCAACCTAGGTGTTGGGACCACTGCCAGCCCCACTTACACTGCAGGGGGTGCATTGGCCAGTGAGCTCAAGGGACCACACTTGTGGAAGCCTCTGTAAGCCAAGAAGCCACAGGAGACCCCGGCCGGGCATGAGTGATCACCTAGAAGTGATCAGGCAAAGGATGCAAGGTCCAATGTCCTGTCCGCAGGGAGAGGAGAAGGGCCTTGGCCTGAAGGGAGTTCTTTTCAGCCCTGATAAACTTCATCACCTGCGTGGAAACCAGTTCTGACTGGGACGGGTGGACAGAAGGCGCAAGTCCTGACTGGTCTGGAGGGCCAGATCCCTGAACTGCACCGCTGCTTTGTTGGACGGGCTGGTGAGCAGCCAGTCATCCAGGTGCAGGTACAGTCAATGCCGTTGTGATGCAGGAAGGCCATCTCCACTGCTATGCAACTGGTGAAGACCCACGGTGCAGACGAGACGACAAAATGCATGAACTTGAACTAGTACAATATCTCAAACCAGACGTGCCACTGGTGAGACAGATGGACCAGGATGTGGAAGAATGCGTCCTGGAGATTCAGGGTACAAAACCACATCCCCTGCTTGTACTCTGGTTCAGAATGACCATGTGGAACTTGCGCTTCTGTATTAAGTTATTCAGACTGTGCAAGCCCAGTACGGGTCTGTAGCCCCGTCCTTTTTGGAACCAGGGAACACCTGGACACACAGCCCTGTGCACCCAGACTGTCTGGGACCTGCTCTATCGTCCCATGCTCCAGGAGCTGAACAATGCTAGTCCTGAGCTGTGCCAGCGTCCAGAGGCAAACCCTTTCCCACCACTTCCAGGACCCACTTATCCGAGGTAATAAAGGACCACTGTGGGAAGACGTGGCAAAATCAACCCCCAACTGGTAGCTGGGAAAGTGACTAGATGGGAGGGAGAATGGCACCCCAGAACCCATCACTCTGCAGTCTTGAAGGGTGCTCCCGTGGGCTGTGAGTACCTCTGCCCCCCCCTTTTTTTCAGGCCCTGACCAATAAAGTTGGGTGTCAGATGCCAGCATTAGAACTGCTGCTGCTGAAAGGTAATGCAGTTGAAAGCCCTGAAACTGAAACATCTTTTATTTAGGCTTGTGTGGTTTTTGGTCCTTCTGGGATGAGGCCACAGAGACCAAGGTGGCAATGGACTTGTCAATACATGTGAGATGTTCTTCAACCGCAAGGCCAAAGAGGCCAGTGCCCAGGAATGGGACATCTGCTAGCTCATGCTGGGTGTCCATCATGAAGGTGGACAGCCTCGGCCAAGCCCTGTGGTGTATGGAGACAGTCTCAGCCAAGCCCTGCGGCACATGGAGACGGCCACAGCCACCATAAGGTACATGAAATCACCCATGTCCATGGATAACTGAAGCTGGTGCTTAGCAAGGTGCCATGGTGCTGCATCATTTGGGCAACCTGCTGCTTATTGCCAGGAAGCAGAGGGTGAAGGAGCCCTGCTATCCCAAAAAGGGGTGCCTAACATTAGCCATCCTGTCAGAATAGCTGGTCTGCCTGAGACCAAGGGAGCTGGCTGCGTAGACCTTTTTGGCTGTGTAGTCCAGTTTTATGGACTCCTTGTCAGGTGGCTTGTTCATATCCCTGACTCTTCGACTTATGAAAGGCACAGTCCACGACCAGGCCTTCCAATTATATGCAGATGACCTAGTGCTCCTAACTAATTCACAGGACATTAATGTCAAACTCTCACCTTCAGATAGACTTTGGACAAATACAAAACTGGCTCCTGGCCAATAAGTTAGTCTTAAACCTCAGAAAGACTCATGTTATGCTATTCAGATCCCGGTCAAAAATCAATCCCTGCCCTGTACCACTGAAAGCCGATAGTGTGAATAGGTCCCCCCCCTTGAGGATTTTCGACTCCCTAAAATACATGGGACTCACCCTTGATCCACAACTTGATTTCTCCCTGCACATTAGAAATGTGAGTAGGTAACTAACAGGTAACAATCACGGGATTTAAGAATGCATGAGATAGACATAAAGGAATTCTGGAGGTAAGGGGCAACAGACTTCTAGGAAAACATAAACTGAACTTACAAGCTCAAATGGGCAGACTGGGTGGGCCATAGGCCCTTATCTGCTGACACTGTCTACGTATCTATGTAACAGTAAACTGGGCTTGGCCTACAGAGCAAAGAGCTGTCTCACATTTGTAGCACAACATGCTCTGGTTAAAGGTATACTTCTCCCTTTGCTTTGCTATAGGCTTATAACCTCCACTCACGCCGCAAAAAACAGTCTGTCAAAATGGGATGTAGCTTATAACAACATTTGCTGATTTGCCGTCTCTGCTCCCCGACTTACTCATCATGGCGAGTTGTATGACAAACTGGTGTGGCTGTCTCCGGGGAACCACTGTATGTTTGTGCTGGGTAGCTTCACTGAGAGTTGTCAGAACTGTCACCTCACCAGTTTTAGTGGAGCTACTTAAGCCTGCTTACTCAACTTATCTACTCAGGTCAAATGATTCATCTTTCTTCCTTGTCCCAAAAAACCAGAACATTCATGGCTGATCGGGCCTTTGCCACATGTGCACCTCGGATCTGGAATTCCCTTCCTATGCTTGTTCGTAGCGCCACCTCTCATAACAGCTTTAAACACACCCTTTGGAATCATCTAAGGCTCACCACAGCCTGTAACTGCACCTAAGCAATGTGTCCTCCATTTAACCTATGATAGCACTTTACTGTTCCTGTATTGCCGCTGGCTGAGGCTGGCCAGAGTTTTTTTTAGTTTGTGCATAAATCCTAAATTTGACTGCTACACTATTATGTTGAGACAATCTCTATTTTACTCTATGCTGTCTAATCTTGCTCTATTGTTGTACCCTGCATTGTTGTATATCCCTTGAAATCTTGCTTAATTCTGTGTAAACCTTATCTTTTGTCTGCGTATTCCATGTAATTCTCTCGGGTCGCACCTGAAAAGCATATGTTTGTCTAGTGTGCTTATCTGGTCAACAAAAGACAAATAAATAAATAAAGAGGGGTGTTCTGAGAATCATGAAAGTGTGCAAGTGGGGACCACGTACTTAAGGGTCATCCAGGTGGGGGTTGCAGGGCAGGATGCTGCCATAGTTTCCGAGTCGGTCCCAAGACGCCTCGGCCAACAGGAAGTTGACCCCCAGGGAATCATTCCTTTCAAGGATGTCAATGAACTGATATTTAGCTCGCTTCTGCACGGACTCCAAGAGAACTTCCATGGATTCCAACATCAGCTGGAGCAACACTCTGAATGAAGCTGAGCCCGACAAAGCAGAGTGACAATCCAGAGAATCTCGGTTAAACTGCTGGGCCGTACTCAAGGCCATCGAGGACTCAACAGCAGCTGTTTGCTGGGCCAAGAGGCCATCAGCCTGGGAAGCAAAGCCTTGCCTCTCCATGCAAGAGACCACTGCTGCCACATAGGGTCTTCAAAAATGAGGAAAAGACAGTGTTAACATCAGTCCTACCTGGAAGACGATGAAGTGG
Source organism: Neoceratodus forsteri (assembly GCA_016271365.2). Taxonomy (NCBI): domain Eukaryota; kingdom Metazoa; phylum Chordata; order Ceratodontiformes; family Ceratodontidae; genus Neoceratodus; species Neoceratodus forsteri. Next base: position 461,736,792 of record CM057458.1, read on the forward strand.
ACGAATTTTTAGGCTGACATTTCCCAGTCAAGCTAGATGAAGACTGCGAGAGGCACCTTGACTCAGGCTGACGGTGGCACATGTCCTTTTGGGGTTCCAAGCAGATCATGTGCTTTGGCAGTGAAACCAGCATGGGCTTTGGGGGAATGACCACTGGGGTAGACACTTCTCGAGGCAGCGCAGCCAGGAGAACCAACCGAGGCACGTTCTAAGTGAGGACCGGGAGGACCAGGGTCTACAAGATCAATGACTCTGCCGACAACCAGTTCGAGAAAAATCCTTACTGGCTGACTTACCAAAGTCAAGTGCTCTGGTGGGGTATCGTCAGGATTCCACCTGTCCCTCAATCAGAGGGAGCTCAACTAAGGCTGTGCAGTCAGGGAAGTCGAGGGAGCAGGAAGAGAGTGATAATTTTCGGGCCCATGACCTTCGACGGTAGCACTTCTTGTGCTGTTTATGATAAAGGGGTCTCTTCCTGAAGGTCCGGAGGGCCAGATACTGGTCCCAGATCTCCTCCATGAACTGTCCTCCAACACTGGGCCCAACTGGGACCAGTGCCAACACAGAGGATGAGCTTGACCCGGCCATGCCCTCTTCCTCCATGGCCGTGCATTGTGCCCCGAACCAGCCACAGGCAAGGGCACTTTGCAGTCCTTAGGCCAACCTAGGAGGAGATGGGCCCTCTATTCCATGAGCGATGAGGGTAGCATCCACTGACAGTTGTCAGCGCAAGATGAAGTGTGTTCCTCGCTCAGGCAATAGCGAGATCCTGTCATGGGTGTCTGCGGCCGACATCTTCTGCTCGCAACATATGCAGAACTTGAACCAAGGCTTCTGCCAATCCATAGCAATCATTTCTCAGATCTTTTGTCGATAGAATGAAACAGGAAGGCAACACACATATAAACAATTTTTGAAGCAACTTTAAATTCAAAGTTTGCCAATGAAAACCACTTGGAAACCAAAATCCCTATTACGCATGTAGAGCTACAAAGGAGGAGACGTGTTCCTTCCAGCAAAAAGAAAGATCGGACATCATGTGGCAGAGCCGGAGGATGGCACCATGTGGGTGGCGGGAGGAGGTTAGCTTGAAGATGTTCCGGTGACTGAGCTGTCTCCAGCTAAGCTGCCAGAGTGTGGATAGTGAACTGACTCCACATGATTAGAAATAAAGCTGCCTTGCCTTATGGCATCACAGTGCTTACCAGGATGAAATATGATGTCACAATCACTGCAATTCTGAGCTCAAACAGAGGGTGACAGATGTATTTGAAACAGTTAAAGAGCTGGTGACACATTCAAGAGAACTTTAATAAAACATAATATTTAGCCACTGTCCAGCTTGCATTTCCCATTAGTTCAGTATTCCTCCTTCCCATTATTTAGTAGTGAGGTCATTTCCATGAAAACAGGATCTTTGCTCCTGAAGAGTTCATCTAATTCCTGCTGCTTTATCTTTACCTGAAGTCACAGAGCACTACTTGTGACCTCACAGTTACTCCCATGGATTGTGATGTCAAAACAGATTATGACTTGAAATAGGGAGTAAGCTATAGAGGCAGATTAACTCAAAATGAATTCTAAGGGACAACATAGAGGATTGTGTATGAGCAGTCATACATAACAAGGATATTCTTGTATCGAGAGGTTTCCTTGGTAACAGATGACCTCGAGAGCGCAGCTCGAGAGGTACTCTGTTACCAAGGGAACCACAAGATACAAGAATTTCCTTGTTTGTGTATGACTGCTCATACACAGTCTTTTATAGTGTATGGGCAGTCACAGCATAGAAAATCACACAAAACCAGCTGGAGAAGACAACAGAGAATAGAAATTTTAACATTTTATTTTTTTTAATTGACAATGTGCTGTAGATGTTTCTGCAAGTTCAAGTTTTAAAAAAAACACAACTTCCAGTTTAACTGGATTGAGGAAAGCAACTATGTGGCAGCATTCTAAGTTGTTATGCTGCAGTAGTGACATAGCTACTGCAGCATAACAACTCAATTCTAGTTATGGATTTCTATCCATAACAACATTCTACCATACACTATAATCAAATACTCATATACATTTCGTTAGTAATTAAATTATGGCAAGAAGAAATATATAAAATATAAATGGAATGCAAGCAGAATTGTACCTAATTATTATGTTTTTTAAAGTTTTCTCTGAGGCGTCAGTAGCTCTTTAAGTACTTAATATTAGAAAGAACACAAGGTGAAGTACAAAAAAAAAATCATAAAAATCAAATGCAATGGCTATCAACGACTGGCAAGATAAACATGTTATTTTTGGTCACCATAAACAAAATAAATGAAGGTGGTCACTGAGCAAGCTCATAAATTTATCTTACTCACTTTGGTCACACTGAGAATGCTCATAAAAGTATTCTCATGTGTGAGATGCAGCTTATTTTTTTTTTACTTGCACTTACTGATTAGTTACTCTGAGCCACTGAACAAAGGTGCATGGTTTATATTTTGTATTTCTTCCTTGTGTTTTTTTTTTTTTTTTACAATTTCTATCACAAAACCACCAGTTGTATAAATCAAGTGTGACATGGCTGGACTTAAGATACCATTCTTTTTTATTTTAAACTCGTTTTATTGTTTTGTAATTTATTTTACAATTTTTAACCAGGAAAGACACACTAAGCCAAGGCTCGTTTCCAGGTGCATCCTGGGAGCACAGGGAAGTTAAGTGCATAGTATGCATGTGGGGGCTGTGGGATTCAAACCCAGTTCTCCAGGTTTGCAGCTCACTGCCCTATGCTATACTGCCTCCCATTAAACAATCTCATACAGTTACTCATGCAAGACATCACACATGACAGGAAGCATCCAATATATCAGGGTAAGGATCTACACAATCTGGTTTTCGGATGTGGGGGTAGAGCAACAGTCTTTCAGTTCAGATAACAGTCTGAGATAGGCTACACACCACAAGACTTTTTGTAGTCTGATAAAAATGTAAATCTCCAGCATGTATTTTTAACAACCACCACCACCTGTGTTGATGTGATCCCAATAACAAATGTATTAACTCTTGGAAAAAGAACTCTGTCACATCCAAGAACAATAGATGTATACAACTCACACAATTTAAACTGCATATCTTACAGTTCCCTTATACAGTATGTTACTTCAGTCACTCCACATTCCCCAAACCCTGCCACTGCTTGAGAGATATGAGCCCTCTTCAGTACAACTAGAATACAAAAATTAGTACACCAATATATGATCTGTATATTATTACTCAAAGGTTCATTAGAGGCTAATAAGTAAGAATTGATGTCTGGTATTCTATTTAACTTACCCTTTGGTTCAGTGACATTATGCCTCCCACAATTCTACTGCATGTGGCAGCCACCACTGCTGGAAACTTAAGTATCTGTTATAAATGTATGTAACCATTACTGGAAAAGCGTCACAGAGAGGTAACCACCATCCTAAACCAATTAAGTTACATATCTGAACCTGTGTGTTCAGCAAGTAGATGAAGCATTATATATAGAATAATGTATGGGGAAGTGTGTATAATGAGGATTTTATGCACACCCGAGGTGTATGATGCCCCATAAACCACGAAGAGCAAATCTCCAGGGGTTTATCAAGGCATTGCACACTGAGGGAGTGCATAAAATCCGAGTTGACAGACACATCTCCATGTTTTATTTTTTATAATAATTGGTTCCTTAGATTTTTTTTTTTATTTTAGAATTTTTTGCAAAAGGTGCTTAACCGAATTCTGTTGTACATGGGTGATTATACACATATGTCTATAATCAAACTCCACTATACACGGGTAATTATACACGTGTATAATCAAGCTCCATTATACACATACGTGTATAATCACCTGTGTATAACTGAGTTTGACAGCTTCTGCCCACAGTTGATTATCATCACTAACCAGTTATTATAAGGCAATTACAGAGCAAAACAGGAGTCAGAAGAAATAGTTGCAGTCCAAGTTAAAATATCAGCTCTTCTTGCCGGCCCGGTGGTGCAGAGGGCTGAGGCGCTGGACATCTCACCTCTCGGCACGCCAGTGACCCGGGTTCGGGAGGAGCCCGGGTGTTGGAGGTCGCAGGGGCGGAGCTGGATGGAGTGGCCATCAGGCAGCTCTCCTCTCCGAGGAGGTGGGAAGGCATCCCTCGCTCACGGCTGCCCCCTGGTGGAGGCCAGTGGGCTGCGCAAGCAAGGGTGCTGGCGTTAGGCCAATGGGGCAGGCAGGAGGAGTGCCGTTACTGGGACTGTAAGGCGCATGCGTGCCTCCACACGCATGTGTCCTTCTCCTGGGGTCCTCGGGTAACTGGGGAGAAAATGGAAAAAAGCCGGCGGTAGGATGGCGGCCGACTCTCCGCAGGCACCGCTCCTGGACCAGGCGTAAGGTAAGACCCGGTAATTCTGGGGGACGGAGCTAGGGGAGTCAGTTAGATGGGGGCTGCATGGCGACAGGAGAAATAAGGAGGAGATAAAAAAGAAATACATATATATCAGCTCTTTTCATCCTCTGTGAGCTGTTCCCAAGCCTGGATCACCTCCAACTCCCACGCAATTGCTTCTGCCCTCTTGCCTGGTTCCACGAAGTCGGTGAATAAGAAAGTATGCTCACTACAGTGAATCCGCAAGTGGGCAGGCAAAAGTAAGGAGTGAATGACTCCAAGGCTCCTCACTTTTCAATCGAACAATGTTGAATGTTCCCCTCCTCGTTCTCGCTGTGTATAAGCGATCAGAAAAGATGCGGATACTCTCATTGTAGTTTAATATGTCTGACTCCCTCAGTGCTTTCAGGATACGATCTCCAGAAGCACCATCCTGGGCAGCTTGCAATGGGTTTCAGCTGTTCTAGGGAATATCTGGTCAACCATGTGAAAACTGTGCATTACTGTCTCAAGATTCAAATTTAAGGCCCCCAGCAGCCATCCCTGCAATAAGGCGAGCAGATCTTCTCTGTCACATTTCTCTGGCAAGCTCACAATGCGGATGCTGGAGGGCCTATTTGCATTTACTAGGGCTTCCGGTCTGTATACAAGTTGTGCATTTTCTTAGGCTACTTTATTTGTTGTCACCAGTGCCTCAGTTGCATGGATCTCTGCTGTGGTTACTGTTTTTGTTGTGACTTCAATTTAATGTCCTGGTCTGTGAGTCATTTGAGGACTAATTCTACTTTGGCATTCATGGCTTGCACTGAAATCTGTAGAGCCTTCTAAGGTGGGTCAGTCCTCAATGGAGACTGCGTGGCTGCTGCTGCAGTCTGCTGCTCTGAAGGTGGCTGAGATTTAGGGCCGCTCCCTCCTCCTTTATCTGGATGCACCATCTCCAAAACACATATGTAGCTGTGCAGCTCAACAAGTTAAGCTTGATGCTGTCATGGGAATGTCAATAAATTCACTATTTTCCTGCTGTTATGGTCTCAGATGTGCAGAGTTTCCTCCAAGTGTGTCCTGTCAACAGGCGTGCTCAACAGTGCCCCCAAGACAGCATTCTTATTATCTTTATTTGAAGGTATTGGACTATTGCCATCTCGCGTGTGGCTTCATCACTCATGAGATAAATAGACCAATACCCTTCCACAAAGATAAAAAACACAAAGATAAAAATGATATCTGAAGTCAGGCCAAGTCATATCCCCTATTATTTTATTTTAGCAGATACCTGTTTGTTAAGAGAAAGCATCATTGTAAAAAAATAAATAAATGAGATGTAACAGATTGTGATTAAATATGGGATTCTCCCCAGATGCAGAACAGAAGGAAAGATTAGTCAAGTCAGAATTTTTCTTTCCTTTTTTTTTTTTAACTGCATTCAGAACTTAATAGTTCTGGCAATGAATTGATCACAAGCCAGAAGAAGTAAATGACTAAATACAAAATTACACTGTATCTCTTATAGCAGAACGCCTGGTCTTTAACCAGTTTATTTGCTTCAAATATTTATTTTCCAACTTTTTTAGTAGTGATCATGGTGGAGGTGTAGTTACTTATGCATGCTTTTGAGTAACGTATCACAGTGTTAAGTATTAACATGCTCCTAACAATCTGAACAGGTGTCCTGAGGGCTGGACTGAAGGAAGGACATCACATCACAATTATGTTTTGATATATAGGCCAAAGAAATAATTGCTTCTGGCTGGTGCCAAATTGAGGAGCACATGCTCCTGGGGAGTGCACTCTGGACCCTATCAATGGCTGTGATTCCCCAAAATTTATGTCCACATGTCCACAATCCCTGGACCAAACACACACACACACTGCATCCTCCTGAAGATTAGATGATGGACAGGTATCCCGAACAAAGTAAGGCCCTTATCACTTATAAGACAAAGAATCATTCACGCTACCACAGCTCAACACTGGACATGCACACTGGGAAAGGCAGGGGCTGACCAGGTTTGCCCATTGCCTGGGACACAGGGGTTGCATAACTTTTGCAAATTTGTCAGAAACATATGGTTGAAAGAGGAAGATCACTTTCAGTTCCTGCAAACTCAACATTTCATCCAGTCCGCACACATAGCTGCAAACCTGTAGCGGCCTTGGACAGACTTTGAGGCCTTTCTTTATGACTCAGTGACCCTTGCAGTTAAATTTAGATACATATTGGCCCTGTACAAGATCCTCACAAAGTATGATGACCCTCCGTTAGAGGTGATAATAAACAAACTGGGAAAGTGAAACTGGTACCCACATTCTACCCAAACAATGGGAGACAAAGCTACAGAAAAGTCACCTCCTCCCCAACATGGAGAGAATACAACAGGAAAATATTAGTGAGGTTCTTTTGTATCCCTACCATAACACTGAAACATAGGCAATGACGGCAGAAAAAGACCAGTGGTCCATCCAGTCTGAGTTCCCTACTGAACATCCTCCCCACCGTTCTCCTCCTGGATTCTGCTGCCCTGAGCAACCACCATACCCTTCATTCTGTCCCAACCCTGCTTGAAACCACCAAAGGTTTTTGCATCCACCACTTCAGCTGGCAGACTGTACCATGGTTCCACCACCCTTCCTGTAAAATACTACTTCCTCAAGTCTCTCCTGAACCTCCGTCCTGTTAGTTTCCACTCATGTCCAGTGATGTAGTTACTGTGTTGCTCTATATTATCTTAACTGGTTGTGCTCTACTGCATCAAGCCTGAAAATAGGCCAGTGTGTGTCTAGCTCACCTTACCCAGTAAACAAAAATTAACTAACTAAATAATGAAATGTCCACATGACTGTGAGCTAGCATTCAAGGTAAATACTTCCTCACAGTTCACCCTGTTAATTCTTTTTAGGAACGCGAAGGTTTCCATCATATCTCCCCTCTCCTTTCTGGTCTCCAGTGAGTACATGTTCATTGCCTTGTGGCACTCCTCATAGGATCTGCCCTGTTGGTCCCGAATATTTTTTGTTACCCTGTGCAGCACCATCTCCTGCCTATTCCTATCCTTCCTGAGGCGAGGACTCCAGAAATGGGCACAGTACTCCAAGTGTAGCCTCACAAAGGATCTATATAGGGGATGCATTACCTCTCCTCCCTTGCTATCAGTACTCCTCCCAATACATCCCAGCTTCCTACTTGCCTTGCTATATGCCTTCTTGCAGTGACTCAGTTGCTTTAGGGAATCACTGATGATACCACCCCACGGATAAGGAACGAGACCTTGGAGTTAAGGCTCACCCCTCCCATTTAGTACTCTGTCCTGGGGTTCTTGTTCCCTAGGTGCATTACCATGCACTTTTTGCACTGCATTTCAATTCAACAAGCAAGTCTCTGTCAGGTGTTTGAAAACAGTTTTATGTGTCCACTGAGATACTTTCAAAATATCGACCTTAACTTGCAAAAAAGGATCAGATGGAAGAACACTGACCAGTGAACATCACACTCTTGTTTGGAAAAAGCGGACCCCTTTATTTAAATAATGAATAATTTCAACTATGGCCACTTCAAATTTACCCTGATGGCATTTCATTGGTTTGCTCCCAGCTTTATCTAGGGACAGTGATGCTGTGCATACAGAAAATTCAAAATAATTCAAATTATCAGTCATGGCATTTGCACTGTAACTATGTGACTAATTTTCTTTTTAAGGTAAAAAAAATATGCATACTCACGATTAAATGATTAATTTAATTTAATGTTACACTTCTTTACAAGCACGGAGCTTGTACGTTTTACCTGCTAACTTGCCCATAACAGTGATAATAGGGCAAGGTAGCATTTTGGCATCTACCATGTTGTCGCAACATGACCATGTCACATCATCACCACATTCCTTTACACATGACATCAAAGACTGATGTGGACTTGCACCCATTTTGCTATGGGTGTGTACAAAAAATTTAAATTACATACCTACCTTCATTCTGGATCTTCTTGTATATCGTCACCATTCATCACTGGTGGGTTCTAGCCGAAAGCTCAGGACCCCGCAGGAAGCTTTTGCTTTAAGAAAAAGCTTGACTGCTCTAAGAGGGAGAGACGACATCGAGAACGGCGCTGCCCTCCAGGCTTACGCACTGCGTGGCGCTCGCAGGTTGGCCAGTAACAGACGCTGTCCCTTCCACTCCCTCAGTTCTGCTCACCAGAGAGGAAAACTAGAGAACAAAAAAACAAGGGTGGAGGATAAGCAAGGGAGCCCAAAGGGACAGTAAAAGGAAAGGATATGAACTGAAAAAGGAATAAGCAGACAGGAAAGGACACTCTTTTTTTGTTTATTTTTTTGATTGGGGCCTAGGAGGGTCTGGATTGGGGCCCCAACATCTGGGCAGGAGCCCAGAAGAAGAATGAAGAAATAGAAGGGAGAAGAAGAAAGAAGAAAAGAGGAGAGGAGAGGAGGAAGAGAGGGATGTGCAGCGGGAGGATGAAACATACTCCCTACTCCATTCCCTGTGGACTGGATCAACTTAAGTGGACCAGCTTTGCCCTCTTGTCAAGAAAGTGACTTTAGGCGCAGCCCTGAAATTAGGTATCCAAAAAAGGAGAGGGAATTTTAACCCTCACCCACAAGTGGGCTTGGCAGGAGACACAGTCAACAAGAATAACAGTTTAGGCTCACTAGGGAGAACACCAGGTTTTAGCACCCCCTCTCTTCTTCCATTATTGGGCTGAGGGGCCCCAAGAGATAAACCCCTAACCAAAAATCACCTCAGCATCCCCAAGGACCCGGGGTAGGTAGGATAAACCCTAAGTCTCTGCACCACTGAGGAGGTGCTACGACAGGACCTGATAGAGGTTTCCTGGGCCTGACGTCCAAAAGGGACTTAAGGTTATAGCAGTGGACCCCTGTGGGGGCCCAATATTAGGAAAAAAAGATATGTCTCAACAGAGGATCAGAAGAAGTAACCCACCAGGGGTGGGGTACCTATAACAAAGCTGAAGAGAGACATGAGACTGTCGTTGCGAAGAGGGATCCGGGAAGCCAAGAAAAAGGGTGAGCTCCCCTACTCGTCCCCCTGCTGGTGGGTCCCTGTTGCTTCTGAGAAGTGGCAGGGAGCCCAGAGGTACCAGTGGGACTGAGCCCACAACTGGCCTCAACTGGGAGGGAGGGCAAGCAGGGAGGATGCACTGCTCAGAGACTGAGGCCCATGAGGGGATGGAGGTTGGGAAGCAGTGATGAATGGTGAAGCTATATATAGGGAAGATCAATAATTAAGATAGGTACGTAATTTACATATCTTCCCTATATCGATCTTCACCATTCATCACTGGTGGGTGAGCACCAAGCCCACAAAGTGGACCGGTACCTCCCTGAAGGCTGGACTGCCTTCAGCCCATCTTGGGGGAGGGCTCATCACAGGTCTGATCAGACCCACCACTTATGGAGAGTCAGGACGGGTGTCCTGTTCAGCAGGAGAAGGAGGGAGCAGTGACAGCTCCCGCCTGGCTCTTTGGGAGAAAATCTGGGCTCCCCGGAACCCGGAAAGGCGAGGCAGTCACCTTATGATGGACCATGGGTGACAACCAGGATAAGCGAAGCCATGCTGCCTGCCTAATTCAGACTGCCGATCCCACCAGTCTGGAAGCTACCACGCTGGCCATCCTACGATGCCCGCGCCTGGTGTCTCGCTAGCTCCAGACCCCTTGTGGCGATAGGCAATAGCTCGCCTGGTTACCTTGCAATCAGGCAAGGCTGCAAGGAAAAAAAAAATATTCACCATAGTAATCTTGTTTCTTCCAAGGGAATCTTACTGTATTCTGACTTATGCAGTATGGTCTCACCATAGGACTGCCCCGGAGCTGAAATGGTTAATAGAACCTAGGCAAATGATGGAATGCTAGGCTCAATCTCAGTTTTCAAACCACTGTCCCTGGCAAACGGTTCTAAACCGTCAGATTCTTATGAAGCATGCACCAAAACTTATCTAACTAAGCACAACTATAACTATTAATAACTAATACCTTATGTTAATAAACAAACCATTCCCTACCCCCTTAGAGGTTTAAACTGGCACCACTAAGACTTGAGTCACAGATGCCCAAGAGAAAAAACATACCCACAGGTCTGCAACACACTAGTACAGCTGGAGTGCAGTGACCCTAGGTACACAGAAGGGGAGGAAGTGAGGGTGCTCAGAATACAGTAAGATTCCCTTGGAAGAAACACGATTACTATGGTGATTATTTTTTTCTTCAAACCCCAGGATATTTTACTGTATTCTGACTTATGCAGACTACCCAAACAGTACTTTTGGAGGTGGGCTAGAACCTACCTAGGAAACAAGCTCTGCAGGACTGCTGTGCCAAACCTGGCATCCCCTCTGGCCTGGACATCCAAGCAATAATGCTTGGTGTCGTTATGGACCGTTTTCCAAGTAGCTGCTTTACATATGTCAGTTAGGGGACTATCCCTAGCAGCTGCTAAAGAGGCTGCTGTGCCACTAGTAGAGTGGGCCTTGAGGTCTGTAGGTGGCTGCTTGCCCACTTTGCTGTAGCAGAACTGAATACATGCTACAATCCATCTTGCAACTGACCTTTTTATGGCTGGTTTCCCTTTCTCCACCTCTCCGTAGGTGAGGAAGAGCTGAGATTGATCTTGTCTATAAGGCTTTGTGTGGTCAAGATAGTAGCTAATTGCCCTTTTTACATCCAGGCTATGTAATCTGCAGTCACCTGGAGTAGAGTGATTAGTGAAAAAGACAGGCAGTGTGATGGACTGGTTAAGGTGGAACTCTGATACCACCTTAGGTAGGAATTTTCTATTAGTCCTCAGGACAACTTTGTCTCTATGAATGGCAATGTAACCAGGCTCTGTAGACAAGGCCTGAAGCTCACTGATCCTTCTAGCAGAAGTCATGGCAACCAGGAATACTGTCTTCCAAGTCACATACTTGAGGTCTGCCGAAAACATGGTTCTAAAAGAGGCTGCATGAGCTGGGTAATGCAAATATTAAGGTCCCACATGGGGGTTGGTTCCCTATGTGGGGGGTGCAAATGCAGCAATTCCTTAAACAATTTCTTAAATTCTGGTTTAGAGGCTAGAGAAAGCCTCTTACCTGCAAACAAATAAGCTGAGACAGCTGCCAAGTGCACTCTCAAAGTAGAGACCCCTAAGCCACACGAATGGAGATGTGCTAAATAATCCAGGACTATAGGCAAACTGGCTTGGTTGCAATCCAAGTTCTTGCCTTGACACCAAATGGAGAATCTTTTCCTTTTGGAAGAATAAGTCTTTCTAGTGGAAGGTTTTCTGGAAACTCTGAGCATCTCCATAACTCCAGGTGACAAATGAAAATCTGCATATTCCAAGTCTTCAACAGCCAGGCTTTCAGCCTGAGGGATTGCAGGTTGGTATACAGGATTCTGCCCTGAGAGGATGACAGCAGACTGTGTCTCTTGGGAAGGCTGACAGGTTTGACTACTGACATTGATAGCAGCATGGGTTACCAGGGCTGCCTGGCCCAATGAGAATCATTGTTGCTGGTTGGACTCTGAGCTTGTTCAAGACCCTTAGCATTAGAGGAAAAGGAGGGAATACATACAGGAACCTCCCTGACCAGTCCAGTAACAGTGCATCAAGGGGAACTGTGCCCCTGATGGGAGATCTGTAGCAGAACTGTGGAAACTGGTGCTTGCTCGGGGCTGCGAACAAATCCACTTCTGGGGTGCCCCACCTCCTGAAGATGGTCTCCAAGACCTGCTTGTTCAGTAATGACTCGTGGTGGTTCTGACTTGTTCTGCTGAGAGCATCTGCCAGGACATTGTCCTTCCCTGGAAGATGGACAGCTGAGATGGAGACTTACAGGGAATATGCCAAGCTCCAGATTTTCATGGCTTCTGTGGACAGAGGAGTCAACCTTGTTCCCCCTTGCTTTGTTTTAGTAATACATGGTTGTGCTGTCTGTTCTGACCTGAATCACCTTGCCCTTCACTTGATTTGAGAATGACTGAAGACCCGGAAGAACAGCCCTGAGCTCAAATAAGTTGATGTGCAGGAGTAATTCCTGCTTTGTCCATGTGCCATGTGATCCCCCAGATGTGATCCCCAGCCCAGGAGGGATGCATCTGTGGCTAGTACCAGTGAGGGGACTTGCTGCAAGAATGGAACCTCTTGCCTGAGGTTGGTCTTGTCTTGCCACCACTGCAGAGCTTGGAGAAATGTGACTCACTAGCTTTGACAGAGAATCTCTTTTTTGAAGCCACTGAAACCGCAAGTGGAACTGAATGTCCCTCAGTTGGAAACTGGCCCCCAGCACTATTGCTGTGGATGTTGCCATGTGACCTAGCAGTTGCAGAAAGTGCCTTGCCAGCCTTGGGACGTGCAGCTTGAAGGAGTTCACTACTTGAATCAGGTTGTCCATCCTGTCTTGAGGGACGAAATCCCTTCCCTTGAGTGTGTCCAGCTCTGCTCCTATAAATTTTAGCAGCTGAACTGGTTCCAGCACAGACTTTTTTAGGTTCCCTAGAAACCCCAATGAATGCAGGGTACCCTGTGTGAGTGCCAGTGCCTCTTTTACCTGCAGATGTGATTGGACCATTATGAGCCCAGGTCCAGGTAAGGAAATACTGTTATTCCTTAACTCCTTAGGTGAGCCACAACTACAGCTAGGCATTCTGTGAACACCCTTGGAGCAGAGGTTAGGCTGAAGGGCAGTGCCTTGAATTGGCAATGGCCTGATGACAGTCTGAACCTGAGGTACTTTGTGTGAGACCGCCTTATAGGGATGTGAAAGTAAGCATCCTTTAGGTCTAGGGATGCTAGCCAGTTTCCCTGCCTTAGGATTGGTAGAATGGTGGTCAGAGTTACCATCTTGTATTTTAGTTCTGACAAATGTTTAAGTGCCTTAGATCCAAAATGGGTCGCCACTCCCGTTTCCTTTATTGTGAGGAAGTATCTTGAGTATAGGCCCTTTCCCCTCTGGTTTGGAGGGACTGGCTATATTGCCTCCTGCAATAGTAGATTTGAAAGTTCCTCTTCCAGCAAGATGGTTTCTGATGGGGAGGATGCTTTGGAGGCTCTTGACCTCAGCCTTGGCATGAGTGTGAAGCTGAGTACAAGGCCCTGGCCCACTACCTCCAGGACCCACTTGTCTGAGGTAATGTCTTCCCACTCCTGGAGATAGTGGGACGGCCTGCCCCCTACTGGTACTGGGGAGAAGACCCGAGCAGGCACCTCAGAGTGTCTGTTTAGTTTGTGCTGTTGGCTGAACACTGGGGCTAGTGCGGCCACTACCACTTCTACCTCTGCCTCTAAAGTATCCCCTCTGTTGCTGGAACTGGGGGGAAAGCCTGAGGCTGGAAGAGAGGGGAAGAGGGAAACTGTTTAACCAGGAAAGGCACACTAAGCCAGAGCTCGTTTCCAGGTGCGACCTGGGAGCACAAGGAAGTTAAGTGACTTGCTCAGGGTCACACAGTATGCAAGTGGAAGCTGTGGGATTCAAACCCAGGTCTGGTCTGCTGGATGTCACCAGATTTGCAGCTCAGAGCCTTAGACCACTGCGCTATACTGCCTCCTATAAGGCCTATAATGAGCTCTGCCCCTGTCACCTCTGGTCTGGTGTTTCTGGGGGGTAGAAGCTCTCTCTTTGGCTGCAGCACTCTTACAGGCCGACTTATATTCGTCCATTTTCTTCATATATATGCCTCTGCTTGTTCACCAGAGGCATGGCATCACAAGGAAAGTCCATTGCTTTTGTTTGTGTATCCTGGGGTCAAGATGGTAGTCCTGAGCCAGGCAAACCTTCTTAGGGACACTGATGCTGCCATCTGTCTAGATGCAGTGTCAGAGTCCACTGCCATCCTGAACTATGTCCTTGCAGCTTCAGTCCTTCTCTTTGCAGCCTCCTCTAGGTCGGCTGCCATGGGAAATGGAAATGATTTGGTTATTTCCATCACTGTGGACCAAAGGTTCTTCTGATACCTGGCCACATATGACATATAGCTGGCTTGTCTAATAGCCAGGGAAGATGCCAGGTACACTTTTTTTTTTGCAATGGAGTCCATCCACCTAGAATCTCTGTCCAGAGGGTGAGGCACCAGGGGGATGCCAGCTTTGTCACAAGCTGCAGCCTGCACTACCCGCTCATGCCTAGGGTGCCTAAAAAGGAACTCAGCACCACTTTTGGCAACCCAGTATTTCTTGTCCGCCTTCTTTCTATAGGGGGCACAGAAGTGGGTGTCTACAAGACTTTAAGTGTCTGTTTCTTAAGGGATTTATGGAGTGGCAGCAGTAGTCTCTGATGCTGGCACATCCATCATTTCCTTATAATCCTCTTTCTCCTCATCCTTGGTGGATTCCTGAGTAGGGAGGTCAAGGGTATGGGCAATTTGCTTCATAAAAGTAAAATATGAAGTGAAATCTTCAGTTCCCTTATCAGTGGAATCTGGTCTATGAGGATCTGAGGAAACCTCTGGATCAAATGGCTCCCCAAAATCCTCATCATCATCTTCTTCCTCCTCCTCTTCTGCAAAATGCTCCAAGGTCTCTTAAACCGGGGGCCTGGTTTGAACCAGTAGTTTGAACTGTAACCGGTTGTGGATGCTTTCCAGCCGGAACTGGGACTTGCAGAGACTGTATTACGTGAATTGCGTTAGCGATGTCTTCTGCAGAAGGAGCCGCTGGTTTCTTCGGTTGCGGTTCCTGGTGTTTTTCTTTTAGTTTTTCCTTACTTGCAATGGCCGGTTCAACAGCCGTGTCTGAGGTTCTTTTCTTAGTAGAAGAGCTATCGCTCCTTTCAGAGGGCAGCTCCTCCGGTTCATTCTGAGGAAAAAATGATTTTTCAATGGCTGGGTCAGCAGCCTTTTCAGACATTTTTTCCTGCAGTCTCTTCAACCGTAGACTGAAGAAACTGTTTGCAGATGTCACAGTCTGTCTTGAGGTGTTCAAACCCCAGACACAGATTAAATGTGGGTCTGCCTTAGCAAAAGGTTCCCCACCCTTGGTACAGTGCTGTAAACCTGTAGATCTAGTTTTCTTCTTGGCTTTCTGTGACATAATCCAGAAGAAAACCCCACTCAAAAGAATCACAGCAAATAAAACCTTTTTTTGTCGGTTACGGTAACCACTAGAACCAAGAGTTACCCCGGTTAAAACGTTAACCAAAAAACTGATTACACCCAAGTCGGTGTAATACAATTTAAATAAAGTAACCAAATAAAGAAACAGAAGGGGAAAAAAACCCAAAGAAGGTACCGTTTTCCTCTTGGTTAACTACAGACAGGAAGAACCCGGTTACTTACCCCTCCAACACTAAAATCTAAACAAATTCTAACTAAAAACCAAGGACAGTGTTCTAAATACCGAATAAAACAACTTTTTACTAGTAAAAACTGAGAAAATAAAGAATTTCAAGCGATAAAAGGAGAGCTCTCCGGAGAAGTCTTACTGAAGCAAGCAGAGTAAAGAGTTTAATGGTTTAGAACTGTTTACCAGGGACAGAGGTTTGAAAACCGAGCTCAAGCCTAGCATTCCATCATTTGCATAGGTTCTATTAGCCATTTTGGCTCCGGGGCAGTCCTATGGTGAGACCATACTGCATAAGTCAGAATACAGTAAGATTTCCTGGGGTTTGAAGGACCCTATTGCGGCCCACAGGCACCTCTCATAGGCCACCATGTGTGCCTGATGTGCTGCTACTGATAACAGGAGACACGCCAAAGCAAAAACTCTCCTGCCCCAGTGATCAAACTCCACAGAGTCCGCATCCCGAAGACAGTCTCCTGTAAAGTGTAGACACCCAGAAGAGATGTCCAGCCACTCTAGACCTGAGGAGGGGAAACCCCGAGGGGGGGTACAGTACCGGCGCTGGAAGTCCCCTTGGGCTGGGGAAGCAGAGGCGGTGACTGCCAGGCGCTGTGCAACTCCTCTGTGAAGGGTCGAGGCCACGGTGGGATCACAAGTGACTCCTGGTTGTATTCCCCAAAGGAACACCATAGTCGCATGTTCGGTATTGCGTCATTGTACAGGGGTTAGACTGAGCTCCCCCAACATCTTTGACAGGAAGCACTGATATTCAGTGAAATCAGCATCCAGTGATCGGTATGATGGAAGTTCCTAGTCCTCCAGGGAGGAAGCCGAAAAAAGCAGCGGGGTTGACAGAGCCGTATCAGGAGATGCAAAACCCATCTTTTCCATGGCCCTGTAGAATGTAGGGAACGAATCCACCGTAGTTCTATACTGTTTCCAGGTGAGGGGCCCAAAAGGACCAGAGAGACCTGGTAGAAGGGGAGGAAGCAGCGGAGCGGACACGGGCTGGGCAGTGTGATCCTGAGGGACCTGACCTGCTCAGCTAGGGGCATGAGCAGGGGACCACTCTACAAGATTCCACCAGCTGCTCAACCATCCCCAAGCCAGCAGGTGGAGATCCTAAGGGGGAAGACCCCTGGTGGGGAGACCGGAGCCGAGCATGCCCAACAGGACGGCCCCGTCCCCACCCGACACAGGACTCCGTCCCCTGAGAGAGGAAGGGGTGCTTGGACCGACACTCTGAATCAGCCACTGGGCGGCCGAGGCCATGTGAGCAGAGCGAGGAGAGGCCTGACCCCTCAACCTCCCCGGAGAGAACAGAAACCTGTCCCTCGAGTGAGGTCCCGTAACTGCAATCGATCGAAGTGAAGGGGGAGTGAGAAGCCAGCACTAAGGTCGACCTCAGCCTTACCCCACCCCGTAGCAGCACCAAAAAGAGAATCGACAACTGAATCAGGCTCCTCCATGGAGACTGTCCCCAAAGTGGCCTAGTCACCGAGGGTGGTACCGGAAAAGGCACCGGGACCCCCCACCATGGCACTGACATTGGAGCCACTGTCCAACGCAGCGCTGCCCCCAGCACCGACCACAGCCATGGCACCGATGTCAGAGGCAGCACTGACCCCCAAAGCGGCACCGTCAACGGGCACTGCGCCAATCGCAGCACCCTCATCAACGCCGGCGTCGTCCCTGGGCACGCTGCTGCAAGTGCCAGTGGCACCAAGAATGGCACCGGGGTCCCCCACGGCGCCGACCACAGCGCTGACAACAAGATCTGATCCCGCCGAAGACCCTGAACTGAATCCGGTGAGCGACTGCTCCGAAGGGCCAGGCTGCCACTCCAAGCCCTCCAAGTCATCCTCCGAATCTGAGGAGGAGACTACAGAGATGTTCAGAGAGGCGACCCCTGTCAGCCGACCAGTTCCAGCACCCATAATGGTGTCAGGAAGGGACTCTGCGGTAGCAGGTGAAAGGTCTCACTCACTGACACCGGAAATGGTGTCAGGAGCCAAGACAGAGCCCCCCCCCCGAAGCCCTCAAAGGGACCACCGGCGTAGGCCCCACATGTAGCTGAGGCCTTGACACTGGGGTCTGCTGGTCCTCCGAAGGAGAACCAGGCCTGGAGCGGCCAGCAGTTGCCCCCCTCCCCCGAAGGAGGCCGACTGCACCCCCGACTGCTGGGGTTCAGAGGCCTGCTCTCCCCCAGTGTGTACAGCCTTGTGGGGAGGCCTGGAGGTCAGGCCAAACGCACCTTAAGCGGCCCTTAATAAATGCTTGCCACCGAGGAGAAGAGTCGCATTCCAATCTCGCTGTGTGCAATTCCAGGGTGCGGTAATCCATGCTGAAGCAGGCATTGCAGTGATCCATATTGTGATTTGGCCCCAGGCAGGTGAAACATTGATCATGTGGGTCCGTTACAGTGAACCGACTTCCGCAGGGGCACCGATGCATGGTTGAGGTCCCCACCTCGGAAGATTTACGCCCCAAACTCGACATGACACGACTGCACAAACAAAATAATAAAAGTAGAAAAAAGTGCACAGCGCTGAACTCATAACCGAAGACGAACAATGTCGAGAACAACACTGAGATAAACGACAAGCAGAACGACCGAAACTTTTTCGGAGCGATGCAGCTGAAAACCCTCAAACTGTCCCACAAAGCACCTGCTACCTCGATGGCGCGAAGAGCAGAACTGAGGAAGTGGAAGGGACGGTGTCATTACTTGGCCAACCCTACCCAGCCGCCACGCCGCACGCGCCGGCCCCGAGGGCAGTAGCTGTCCTCTCTGCATCCCTCCCTCTTATGGCAGTCAAGCTTTTTCTTAAAGCAAAAGCTTCCCGCGAGGTCCTGCGCCCTCAGCTAGAACCCACAGTGGTGAATGGTGAAAATTGATACAGGGAAGATCCAGTGTGCAATATAGCCTCCTATATCCTGAATGCCATATTTTTTTTTTTTTTTTGGGGGGTATTATTTTCTCTCCTCCAGAGCTCCGGCTACGACCACCGCCCTCTGTTGTTCCCCACAGCGCCATCCCTGGACATCAGACCCCCTCCTTTGTGCACCCCGCGACTTACCCTTCGCGGCAGGATGGTGGGGAGCGACTCAACCCACCCCAACGGATCCATGCCAGGGAGGTGCCCTTCCAGGAATGTAAGTGAGTAGGGAACAACTTCGTGCTGCTGGGCTCGCCATTATGTTTTCCTCCCGGCGGGTCATGGCGTGCAATGACTTGAATGCCATATTTAATATTTATTTATACAAATGTATTATAGTACTGGTGTTAAATAGTACTATACTATGACATTTAACCAAAAAAATCTATCTTTCTAGTGTTTAATTATTTCTTATAGGCATATATGGTGTGGTGGGAGATCAACAAAAAAACAATAGCTCAAGGTCACCAAATGGAAGGTACCTGTCCCATAGTTTGCCTTCCATATTCGGGGGGGGGGGGAATGACCCAAAAGATCATATTTACAAAAATGTATCTGTAATAAATATAAAGACAGCCAATCCAATGCTTCATTTAATCCTAAATTGTCATCATGAGCTTCAAATCTTTTAATCCAATACGCTTCACATTGTAACAACCTCCTTTCCCAATTTCCTCTTTTGCTATGTGGCTCCACCTTCTCAAGCCCACAGAACCACAGTGAGGAGTAAGATCTACTACTAAGCAATCATGCAAATACGTAACTTGTGCCTGTTATCCCTCTCCCCCAGGGCGCATCTGAAATCGAGCAGTCGTCTGCTTAGCATGCCTTCCTGGTAAAACCTTTAAATAAACACATGTTGCAGGTTCCTTGCAAACGGTAAGTGTCTGAGGGTGCATTCATCATAATTTTCACAATCCACCTATAATCCAGATTAGGATGTTTAAAAAAAATATTTGAATCCATCCCAACATAAAGTTATCAATATTTCTGGAAAGCACATGACTTACCTGTGACTAAGATAAGCCAGTGAATATCTTCATACAAGTCATCTAGCACTTTGTTGTCAACTGACCCTGACCCTGGTGAAGAGAGCAACTGCTGCTGCTGATGTCTCTGCAACTGGCCATGAAGTCTGGTCACTCTGTCTTCTAATAAACTGGTGAGCAGGTAAGAAAAGAGAAATAAGAATTTTCAATAGAAAACAAATTGCTGAAAATTACAGTCAGAAGTGTCGGCTCTACACCAGGGCACACGCTGTGTGTGGTATTAAAAAGCTGTGCCCTGGTTTAAAAAAAAAAAAAAAAAAAAAAAAGTGCCCTGCTTGGTGCCCCATGTTGTGCAGAACTTCCTCCCCAGAGCAACAATATATCAGTGCCCTGGGCAGCTCCAGCTAGAGGCTGTGTGGATCATTTAAAATGTCATTCATTTTATCCATGCTGCCCAAGTCAATAGTGCTTTTCTTACAGCATTTCTGCATGTTGGATCTCCCAATCTTAAGGTTTGAACCTCCTAGCTTTTGCAAAACCTCCCTGCATGGGATCATCACTCCCCCCCCATAAAGCTCTTTACCTTGCAGAGACTGTGCGGGCAGTTTAAAAGCCCTGTCCCCACCTCCTCTGACCAGTGCTCACCTCTCTCACACCACTGGGTAGTCCTTGGCAGATTTCACCCAGTGGCGGAGTCACTGGGGAGAGCCGTCTCCCCCATAAAACAAATCGAAAGTTGGGTAATCAAGTGCTGTCACAGGCCGAGGGAAGGCCGGCAGGGCTTCATTTAGCATGAATGGTCCCATTTTCTGGAGCCCTTGTTACAGTGTGGAAGCTCCCTCTCCCAGTGTCCGAGGGTGCTATGGCCCAACTAGGCTAAGGATATCTTACAATGCTATAGAAAAGCGCTGACCCACAGTGTTGTTACATGCATAGTGCTGAGCTACAACAGACAAGCAAAACGAAGAAAAGGAGGCTCAGAAAAAAAAAAAAAAAGAAAAGTTCTCAGGATATTGCTCAAATGTCCCAAATTACAAGACACATGCCATCATTTTACCACTCTGAAGTCCTTCGCCCCACATGGAAAGGATACTGCCTCACATTCTACACTTATATTTTAAATCAGAAATATCACGGTTTTGGCTCTTTTCCCCTCACATATGCTCCACATTTAGAGATGAAGGGTTAGAGACATGGTCAGGGAATGACACAAACACAGACGATGGCAGAAAAAGACATACGGTCCATCGAGTTTGCCCATGCTAACTTTTTTCCTTTAATTTTATTAATTTTTTCATCAGAATACAAAGAGTCAGGAGAGTACATAGAGGAGTACAGGTATAAGCAATTAATACATTGTACAGATCTCAGGACAATGGAGAAAGGTTACTATTTGCCTTAATAAAAAGAGTCGATTTGAAACAGATTGTCTGGGATACAATATTTTATTGCAATACTCATATTTGTGCTACATGGTTGGTAGCCTAAAATGTGACACCTCAGGGTAGGCTGCTGTAGCATCCACAGGCATTCATCTGAGATGTCCAGTGTGAGTCCATGTTTGTGTCTATAAAGCAAAAATTGATTAAGTCATGGTGCTCGCATGGGTGCACAGGTTTTCCATAGCACTGGATGTCTCAGGTGTAGTGTTTCCTGTATCAAGGAAGATGACAGACAGTAGAAGGTGGAAAGGTAGACAGAAAGCTTGGAAGATCTCGAGGAAGATAGTGGAACAGAAAAAAAAGGGTGGGGAGTGCCTCATGGAACACAATCAGATTGATTATCCAATTGATGCAGCACCCATCTTCATTATCTGGTTTCAAAAAGGCTTGTTTTGTTAGCCAGGGTATAGGTCAGTCTTTCCAATGAATAGATGTTCAAGATTGTTTTCGGACATTCCTCCACGCTAGGAATGTGGGTAGTGTGCCATAGTCAGGTAATCACTTTTTTGGTGCCAGAATACGGCTGAACAGCAGTTTGAGGGTTGAGCCCGGTAGGGAACTCCCAGCAAGGGGATGGCCAACAGAATCAATGATGGGGTCACCTCACCAGGCCAAGTGAAGATTTCCTCTAATTCCTAAATTAATCCCCTTCCAAAATGTCTGGAGGAGCGGGCAATCCCAAAAGATGTGGGTATGATAAGCAAGGGCTTGTTCTGCATCCTTTTCAACATAGGCCCTTGGTTAGGCTGGCATATTTAATTATTATTTCTGGGATGCGGAAGAAGCAGTATCTGCATTTCCACAAATGTAGGCTGGGAGTGCAAATTTATGTCAGGTACCTAAAGAGTGGGTGACCACCAGTTCTTTGTTTCAGCGCTGCAGTACTGAATTTATTGTGTCTGGGGAGGAATCTTGGAGGGCTTTATAGAGGTGGCACACAAGGTTGAGTCCAAGTCTCACCTTTGAAATAAGATACAAGTTTCCACATAAGCGGGGGAAATCTGTCAGGTAATATTAAGATGCCCTCCCCTTATTCCACATATATGATTGCGCCTGCAAGTACCTACAATGGTCCAGTGGGGGGAGCTGGAATGCCACTTGCAGACTGGTAAATGAAAGAACACCCCAGGAGTCCAACAGTTGGAAGAAGAATCATAGACCTAATCTGCTCCAGCCCTTCACAGCCTTACCCAGTCTGTTCAGGGAGTATGTGGTATCACAGGGCAAAGCCCTTAGTTGAAAGAGTTGAGGTGGAGTCAAAAAGATTTTCCAGGGGTGAGATTAGCAGATGAATAACGGTCTGAATTTTGGCTTATTTGCTATGTTTATCTCTTGAGAATATGCAACTAATTCTAACTGTTCCTATGGCTCTATATAGAATAGGAATGTAAAGATCTGCTGACTAAGAAGGGGTGGGGGGACTCTCTCTCTCTTTTCTAGGGGATGCAGCTGCGTTTTGCTTGTCTGACCTTAGCAGAAGTAGCTAAGATAAACCAAATATATTTGGGGATGGGCAATCATTTATTATGTTTTGCATTTCTGGGTTAGATTATGGCCTATCCTATCCTCCAGGTTGGATAACGGTCAGATAATTTTTAGAGGTACAGGACTTTTTATTGCAGCTGTGTATGTATGTATATAGTTCTAGATGTACATAGTATCCGCAGCCAGTTTTGGGCTGAGATGCCGGGGTTATGCCCTGGTATATATGTGTGTAGGTCTTTATGTGTTATGTCTGTGATATGTACGGAAAAACTTAATAGACAAGTTTAAAAAAAAAAAAAAAGGATTTTCCAGGCCGCCTCCCACTGCCAGAATGTTTTGGCCATACACTGTGCAAACTTTGTGAAGGGTAGGCATCTCATGGGGTTACCAAATAGAAAACAGATTAAAAATGTTGTTCATAGTGAATTCCATTTGTTTCCAAAATGGTTGCTGGGCTCCCGATAACCACAAGCACCATATCCTCTAGTGAGCTGCCTGAGCATACTATCACAGGTTGGGAAGGTTAACTCCACCTCGGTCACTGGGTAGGTCCAAAATGGTGAAGCGGAACTGGGTGGGAGTGCTTGCAATGTAAATCTAGAGATGAACGTCTTCCAGGATTTTAAATAAATTTGGTCCGTCATAACTGGCAGGGTTTTCAGAAAGTATAATATCTGAAGAAGGATGTTTTGATGTATTTATTTATTGCAGTTTGGATTAAAACCTTTGAGCCAAAGGCTCATTTACAAAGGCTCCAAATCGCACATAACACAAAACAGAATAAACAATAACAGTAAATATACAGAAATACATAAGTGTACATAGGAGAACATGAATTCATTGTTACATAATATACTTAAGAAAATAAAATAATTGTGCTTAATTGTCAAGTTACATTTTGGTTGTAGACCGTCAAGAAATTTAAACAGAAATTTCCCCAGTAATCCTACATACAGTAAATAGCACGAGTCAGCAGGAGAATTACAGTGAGCTAGTGCTCGGGTGAGGCAAGGCCACCAGAATGTGAGGTTTTGTTGAAGCTGTAAATGAATGGCAGCCTGAGAGGGTGTTGCCATTGGGGGAGGAGGGTCAGAGGTGAGGGGATGGGGAGAAAAATGAGTAGGGCGGTCAAGGGATGTAGGCTGGGAGTAGCAAAGAGGGGAGCGGGGAGACAAGGATATTGGGGAGTTGGAGGTGACATAAGGGATGGGACCGGGGTGGGCAGGAGGGGGATAAGGTAGATTACAATGGGGCGTGAGGGAATGCTAGAGACAG
Organism: Neoceratodus forsteri; assembly: GCA_016271365.2. Lineage (NCBI taxonomy): Eukaryota > Metazoa > Chordata > Ceratodontiformes > Ceratodontidae > Neoceratodus > Neoceratodus forsteri. The sequence goes on from CM057458.1 coordinate 461,760,597, forward strand.
TCCAAGCGCTTGTACTGAAGTGTTCAGGGCTCTCTTAAAGTGTTGGAAAACGGGGTAGGTTGTGTTAGGGCACGCACATACACAGTTGCGAGTCAGGAGTGCTTTGAAATTGCTGACCTTACTACAATTTATAAGGTCAGGGGGAGATCGTTCATCCACTTGGGTCCTCTATAGGAGTGAGATCTCTGGGCTATTGAGCTATGCTTAAAGGGAACCACCAGACCTCCCTTCAAAGCACTGAGTACTGACAGCTGGCAGATTTAATTTGAACAGACAAGATGTGGACCCAAGTGCCAGCCCAAGCATGGATTTCTTTGCCAGAAGGCAGGCCTGGTATTGGGCTCTGAGGTGAAGGGGTAGCCATCCCGTTGCTTTATAGAGGTCCCAAGTGTGTGATAAGCGGTCAGCACCCAGGACAAGCCTACAAGCGCTTTTAGCAGTTTTTTTATTTTCTTTAATTACACTTTTAACCGCCCCCACGTCCTGCTGACTCCGACCTTTCAGTGCCCCACAAGGAGTCATCCTCCTGCCCCTCACTCCACTCTTGCTCACCTCCAGGCCACATGGAGCTGCGGCTTGCCCCCCGAGTGGGGATGAAGTGGGGGACAAGACACCCCGTAATCCTTCATTTCGTCGGTCCGGCTGTGGTCAAGAGAGCAGGGGCACACTGGAGGCCCATCTTCCCGGAGTCGGCAGACAGTTTCTCTCTTTTCTCCCCTCCCCTACAGCGTGTAAGCCCCTGACGTCATGGCACAAGGTGCCGACATCCACTGTACAGTGAACGCCCATCCCCTATATTTGGGGCTTGCAGTACTCTGAGCCTCCGCTCAGAGTCAGGCAAGTGCGTGGGCACAGGCCTCTTCCCTCCCCGCAGAAGGCGAGCTGTCGTGGGACGCTCAAGTCCATCTCCACCTGCCGACCCACCAGCGACTTCAAGTCCGCCTCAAAACCAGGTTGCCGGCATGGCGCAGGTGTGGCGCCCAGTGTCTCAACCCTCTGTGCCACCGGGCCGGCTTTTAGCAGGATTTTTACCCTTTTGAGGGCTGTGTCATTACCTGCGCCGTAGATTATAAGGCCATAGTCATAGATGTATTACTTCAATCAATCAATCAAACTTTATTTAACCAGGCAGTTACATCATTGAGCAAGCTCATTTTTAAGATGGTCCTGGACAGAGGACACTTTTGCTTGCAGTAGACAACACACATCGGTACAGGCATTACAATATAAAAAGTCAGTACGTGGATGAATCAGACATGTAAAGCAAGCGCAAATATAGGCATTTAAAGTGCAGCATATACAGGTTGTAGCTTATAGAGTACAAGTGAGGAGAGGAAGGAGGGACATAAAGAAGGACAGTGGGAAGAAGCAGGTATCAGACACATAGTAGAGGGAAAATAGAGCAGCCTAATAGAATGAGGCCCCCTGCAAGGTTAATTGATATGGGGAGGTGGTTGCCCTAAAGGGGTGCTGGCCGACAAGGGAAATAGGCGGTCCAGGATTACAGAGGTTAAGGAACTCAGTTGAGCAGGGCAAGGCTTTACCTGAAACAATCACACGCTGCTTTCAGGCCTCTGTAGAACAGCCCCCTAAATATAAAATGGCTGGGCAGCAGGGAGATTTTAGGTAATTTTTGCATGCTATTCCAAAGCGCTGGTAAAAAGGAGCTAATGGCAGTTGAGCCAAGACATGTCCTTGTTCGTGGTAGCTTAAGGAGGACAAAGGAGGAGTTCCTCAGTCCATAGGCACCCTCTGAACTTTCAAACAGGTCACAGATATAGGGTGGTAGTTTGTTGGACAAAGCCAGGAATAGCCACATGAGGGCATTTATTTGCCTCCTCGTGGGGAGGGACGGCCAATCTAATGCTTGGTACAAGGAGCAGTGATGAGTCTGCAAGGGCAAGTCAAGAACAAATCTCAATGCGCGATGACAGAGTATATCCAGCTTTTGGAGCGCATACTGGGGGCAATGGCTATACAGGAAGTCGGCGTAGTCAATCAGGGGAAGACAGGCTGTTTGAACCAGCTGCTTTTTAGCTTCCAGGGTGAGTAGGCGTCTTATGCGGTAGAAAATACCGAGGCACTGCCTTAGCTTTTTGTTAACTCACTTAGATGTACACCGAAGGTGAGTTTGTTATCCAACCAGAGTCCCAGATATTTAAATTCATCCACTAGCTCCAGTGGTTCATTAAGGAGGGTAATAATCTGTGGGGTCCCAGGTATCCCCGTATTGTGGGATGGAGAGATAATCATAGCTCTTTTTTTTTTTTTTTGCATTTAACAAGAGCTTTAGATTCAGCAGGTTGTGCTGGGGGATGATAAAATCCTGCTGTAGCTCCTTGTGCGCAATGTCCAAGGAGGGGTTGGTCGTGTAGAGAATTGTGTCATCTGCAAAGAGATTAACGTTTCCAGCAATCCAGAGTCGATGCGGTTGATGTAAAGGGTGAAGAGGATAGGTCCCAAAATGGAACCCTGCATAACGCCTCGGGGCAGTAAATTTAGTGGGGAGAATTCCCCTTGGGCTTTAATTTGCTGTTTACGATTTGTGAGGTAGCAGTGGAACCACTTTACTGCAGCAGAGGTTACACCGATGCTACTCAGGGAATCAAGAAGTACTTACAGCCAGTGAAAAAAAAAAACTGTGTATAGGTGGGTCCATTTCAAGAGGTTGTCTGTGATCTGCTGGGTTAGCAGTTCAAAGTTAAGTAGTTCCAAGTGTTCGAGTTGTTTATTTAGCTTTACACCCAGATAACGAAGAGCATGCTTATGCCATTTAAAGGGGTATGCTCTTTTCAATGCCAGAGAGGGGTTATAGTTGTAAAGAACTACTTCAGTTTGCTGCATGTCCAATTTATAGTCTGCCAGGTCTCCAAACTGCAAATACATTTCAAAACAACTGGGATAGATTCCTCTGGGGACGTCAAGGTGAGCAGGAAATCATCGGCAAGTAGTGAGAGCTTATAATATCACCCTTCAATAAGGATCCCTGCTATCCATGAACTAGTGTGGATTGCTGCTACCAACGTTTGGAGGTACAGGGCAAAGAGAAGGGGCGACAGAGAGCAACCTTGCCGTGTGCCCCTTCTAAGTGGAAAAGGTGGAGTTAGCGAACTGTTCACCCTGAGGTATGCTTGTTGCAAGGCATATATTCCTTGTAGCATCTGAACAACCTTTTAAGGGAATCCAAAGTTCAACGGTGATCCACAAGAATGCCCAGGCCTCCCTCTTGAATACTGTCTCTGCATCTAAGCTGAGCAGCGCTACTGGTATTTGTCGGGACTTGGCATAGCATAGTAGGAGCAGCGAACACTACTGTGTGCCTGACTGCAGCGAACGAGGCCAACCTGGTCTTTATCAGGGCTGGCAAAAGATTTTCCAGTCTATTAACCCACACTGACATGAATACTTTGTAGTTGTAATTTAAGATGGATACTGGCCTATATGAGGTCACATAGTAAGGACAGGTTGCATAGCAGGGATTTTTATCTGGTTTTGGGACTGCCAAGACCACGGCATACTGCCATGAGGGAAGTGGGATGCCTTCCTTTTGAAGAGCCCTGAAAGCACTGGACGGAGTAGGTGTTCTTAAAATTTGTTTTTACAAAAATCAGCCAGGTATCCATCCTGGCCTACATATTTTGGGGTTTTAGAATCTTGCAGGACTCTGTGAATCTCCTTGGCTGTTACGGGGGTCAGGAGGTTCTGGGCTACTTCTGGGACTAATGCAGGGAGTGGAAGTGAATGCAGAAAGGCCAGTATTTGCTCCTGTGAGGTGTCCCCCTCTGTCACATATAGGGCTTGACTATAGAGAGTTAAAACTTCTCTGATTGCATTAGGCTGCCTAGTTAAAGTCACAGAGCTCTATTCACAGAGTTGCAGAATGCTCACCTGCATTCTACTTGCCATATGTCTGTGGGCCGTGTTTTGAGCTTTGTGTGCCCTACCTTCGTAGTAACAGTGTTTTCAGTAGAAAAGCGCCTCTTCCACCTTTGCATCCATCATCTTTTGCAATGTTTGCTTCCCCTTAGCTGTTTGAGGCACTTCTGAACTGTCACCCTGCTGCAGGAAAAACTGCAGAGTGTACAGAGTCTGCCGCAGATCGAGAAGACGAGCCTCTCTCAGTTTCTTTTTCCGAGCTGAATACGCTATAAGCTCACCTCTGAGCACTGCCTTAATGGTGTCCCAGAAAACAGGAGCAGTGGTGTTGGGTCCAAAATTTTCCTGTATGATCCGAAGGATCTGCTCCTCCAAAGTGCACCTCAGGATTCCATAGCAATGCCAGGTTGAACCTCCAGTGTGTGGTTCATTTTGGTTTTCCTAGACAAAATCTGGCATACATTGGGGTATGGTCAGAGAGCAGGGTAGTGCCGTGTGACACATCCCGTAGGGAATCCCAAGTGTTCGTCAGTTGTAAAAATGTAATCAGGTCTAGCTGCTGCTCTCATTCAAGGGGCATAATGCCTGTACCGTAGGGAAGGAGTGCCTCCAAATATGAATCAAGCCAAGGTGAAGCAGAGTTCTTCGGAGATATTTCTGCAAGGGAGTAATTTGATATGCCCTAGGCCTAGTGGCATGAAATGCTGTGTTCACAGTAGCATTAAGGTCTCCTGCCATGACAAACTGCCACTGTGTTAGGGGAAGCAATCGATACTGTATTAGAAGCAACCAATTAAGGAAGCACTGGGCTACAGATTTCTCGGGGGGCAGTGACTGGCAAGGATGACCGAGGCATCATATATAGCGTGTAGTGACTATCACATACTGCCCCTCCAAGTCTACCACTTGGTCATGAAGTTGGAAGGGACCCCTTTTAGTGATGAGGACCAACAATCTGCCTCCGGCCTCACTTATGGGAGGATGCTACTACTGTTCGAGAAACCATCATTTGCCAATTTAGCATGCTCTTCAGTGGAAAGGCGAGTCTTCTGAAGAAACACTACGTCTGGGGTATTCCGCTTCAACTGTTGTAGGATATGGTAACATTTTACGGGGCTGTAAATCCCACTGACATTAAAGGACACTACCTTTGAGGGATTAGCCATTGTCAGTTTCATAGGATCTAAATGGGTTCAGTGAGGGGAGGGCAGACCCCCCCCAGTGGGGTATGGGATATATAGACATAGGAAAAGTCAAAGGGGAGACCAGGAAAGTACAAGATAAGGTCAAATTTAGTTGGTGTAAAGGGGCCAGACACCACTGGCTGCACCTAACAAGATGCCCCAATAACAATAATGATTGAAGAAAAACAAGAAGTATGTTACAATAAACAACCATAACACGAACGAGACAGAGGGCAGGGAAAGCCAGCTGGGCATTTTTCAGCAAACTCCGTTTGAGGGATATCCCTCCTACTATACTTCCAAGGTAGGAAGAGATAAAGATCCTCTCCTGACAGAAAACATACAGTAGTTTCCTCCGGTTGGGGGGGTCCACAGGAGTCAAGGACACCTGTAACAGACACTCTGCTATGCCAGTGGCATGCACAGAGGTTGTATCCAACCTACTGCACTCTGTCACAGATCATGTATTAACACCTATAACCTCTCGTGCCAAGAGTACTTAGGATGTTGCGGATGGCAAACTGCTGCTACTACAGCTGAATTGGGATGGCTGCTAATATTAGGGAGGGGTGCTGAGCTACACAAATGCCACTGCATTTCAACTCTCTCAATGGGCATCTATGAGGGCACCCCTTGTGTAAGGACTTGTAGCAAGAGACTTTACAGGAGAACTGCTGTAAATGCAAACCTTTAGTCCAAAATCACGATCTGTCAGCTGCTGACCCAAAACCACTGGATTTTTTAATTTTGTATTTTAGAGCACTGAGAGGCTCAGGCTGTTAACATTCATTCTGGATTCTTATTATGCCATCTGTGATGTGTATTTTGATCCAGACGGCAATCTGAACACTGCCAGGAAGCGAGTTACAGCGCAAAATCTGTTTAATTAAATGATTAATGAAATCTGAATCGTCATTGTGTGCGGTCTGTAGTGACAGTATGTACTGTCAGTAGATGTTTACATATACTGCCTGTAAATTTACTCTCCTAGGAGGCATCATTGTGAGGCACTTGAAGAACTAAACTGGCCCACACTTCGGCCAAACTAGCTTACCCTGTTGCTTGCCTTGCCTTCAAGTTCACTACCCTAGGTTCCCCTCCCCATCTTAGTGGACTACTCTCCCCCAAAGAACAAATCAGAACCCTGCGATCATCTGCAAATCATCCCCTCGACATCCCTAGGATACACTCCAACCAAGGCAAACGCTCCTTCAGATTTGCTGCCTTCCACCTATGGAACTCTCTTCCAGCAAGCTTGACTGACTCAACCACCCTTAATCAATTCAAGTCTGGACTCAAACTATATCTTCTCAATCTCAGTCTCTGTGGCAGTAACCGTTTGCTCCCTAGTCCAGGTCTCTTTTCCGCTGCACTGCCTTGAACCTCCCTTCATCCTGGATGTATCTCCAAAACTATGATGTCAATTTTCTGTTGCTGTCTACTTTCCCTGCTAATTTGGGATGAAACTCAATGTCATGCACTACTAATAAGAGCCTGATTTGAATCCTGCTTACCTCCCCTGTATACTGTTGCTAATCTACACTTGTGTAACTAATGTAACTACTGTAAATAATGCTTGAGCCTGAATGTGAACCTTACTTTTACCCCTGTATACTGTCGCTAAAATATATTTGAGTAACAAATTTAACTACTGTAAATAACTGTTTCTAAATGTCTCTTTCGGTAACTAATTCCGGGTCGCTCCTGAAAAAGGGACCTCTGGTCTCAGTGGGCTTACCCGGTTACCAAAATCTAAATAAACAAATAAATAATGCCTTACACATATTTTACTAATGCAGGGTTAAAAAAAAAAAAGATGGCTTTCTCACATTGCACATGTTTGGATAACGAGTGGCAGTTGCTGTTTCCCTTTCAAATGTCGATTCATTAACCGTAATTTCTGATTAAATGACAAAAGCCAGAAAACCTGTCAACAAACAAACCTTTTGCTTTTCTAATAAGTCTGTTTTACAATTGTTTGATCAGTCTGTATTTTTCAGCATAACTACCATACTATGGCAAACACAAAATTACAGTTTCAAGGCACACAATCTGTATTAGGAGCGTCCTATAATCATTTCATTATTTGTACAGAAATGAACATTCTCTCTTTAGTTAGTTAAGTGCTCTCATTTGAGTGTTAATATGTAAGGAAGGTATTCACAATACTGTTAGCTTTTGGGTATTTTCATTATGGTGTTCAGTTCGTATGTTTGGTTTGGGGGGCTGATGTGTAGTTGTCACAATGCTGTATGAAACATCAGAAGAAGAAAAAATGCTTTCAGATTAATATGTTATGTGCAATGATCAAGGAAATCTTGACTTAAATCTTTGAAAAAACATCAGTTTAACATGAAACGTCGACGGCTGGTGAGGGGGTGCTACTGTTTTAACTTTCTACGATAAAGAATTCTTATAGTTTCGACACAGGGGTAGAGGAACAGGATGCTCCACCGCCAGATGTTGTAGGAGTGGAAACCGCATCTGGCGGGGCCATACAGGAGCAATGAGGATGAGAGTAGCACTCTCCACCCTTAGCTTGAGCACAACCCTCTGTATTAGAGGAATGGGGGGAATGCATACAGAACTTCCCTTTCCAAGAGAGGGACAACATGTCTTGCCCAAAAAACTCCAGGCCCTGGAATGAGCAAGCAGAAAGGCGGCAGTTTTGTGTTGTGTGGGGATGCAAAATGGTCCAACTTTGGATGACCCCATCTTGTGAAGAGGTCATGTATCACAGAGGTCAGCACTGAACCATGGACTGAGACTTGCTTAGCCTGTCTGCCAAGATATTTTGGAGACAAAGGAGGAACATTATCGACCCATGAAGGTTGTGAGACATCTCCCAGTATCAACTTCTTACTGCGTCGCTGCAAAGGGGCTAGGAATGCCCACCCCCCTTTGTTTTTTTATGTAGTGTATGACACTGACATTGTCTGTCTGTAGTAACAAAGGACCAGGGCAGAGAGTATTCTGAAATGCCTAGAGGCTGTATAATACATCTGCCCTCTCCAAGACATTTATGAGCAGGGTAGCCTCCACTCAGTTCCAGGACCCTTGTATTTGGAAGGGGCCGAGATGAACACCCCAACCGCGGCCCCAGGCATCTGTGGTGAGTATCTGTACAGGAGTTGGTAAAAGGAATGGAACGTCCTTGAGTAGACTGCTGCAGTCCATCCACCATAGTAGTTCTCTGCAAAAAAGGGGATTTGACAAGAAGCATTTGTTCCAACTCGACTGTCAGTTGTTTCCACTGTGGGATTCGCATATGAAACCAAGCGAATGGCACTGTTGGTATCGCAGCAGCCATCACGCCCAGAGATGTAACATCGACCTGGCATAGATGCAGTGGCTCCTGTGAACTAAGTGCACCCGCGCAATAAGGGTGTCTGCCCTATCCTGAGGCAGGAAGGCACATCACTTCTTTGTGTCCAGTAGCGCCTGATGTACTGTAGGCATTGGTGCAGAGTCAAGACAGACTCTGACACCTTCACTGTGACCCCCAAGGACTCGAACAGTTGTCTTGTTCGTAGGCTAGGAAAAATTTTTTGATAATAACTTGCTCAAGGACAACCATGACCTGGAATTTGGTTGCCTGGCACAAATTTTCAGTTGTACTACATTTTTTTTTTTTTGCATAATATTTTTTATTAGAAACATAAAAGTTGATGGCAGATAAGGACCGCAAGGCCCATCCAGTATGCCCATTTCTTTTTCTGCCTTATGAATGTGCCATCGGGCCTTTGCTCTGTCAATGGTCTATCTAGTCATACTCATCTGTATTGCTCCCTTATGCCTATCTCATGCCGGTTTGAAGCCCTGCACTGTATTCATATCCACCACTTCCTGAGGTAGGCCATTCCATGCATCCACCACCCTTTCTGTGAAAAAGAACTTCCTCAGATTACCCCTTAATCAGCCTCCCTCTAATCTCATGCTGTGTCCTCTTGTCCTGCTATTTTTCTTATATTGAAACATGTTAGACTCTTTCACCTTGTTAATGTCCTTAAGGTGTTTGAATGCTTCGATCATATCACCTCTCTCCCTCCTTTGCTCTAAGGTATACATATTGAGCTCCGTTAATCTGTCCTCATATGTTTTCTGTTGCAGTCCCTGCACCATTTTGGTTGCCCTTCTCTGGACTGCCTCAATTTGGTTAATGTCCTTGTGAAAGTGTGGCCTCCAGTACTGCACACAGTACTCCAGATGGGGCCTAACCAGTGTCTTGTAAAGAGGGATTATTACCTCCCTCTTCCGCCTTGTGATACCCCTACTAATACACCCCAACATCCCTCTAGCCTTACCTACTGCTTTAGTGGTCTGCTTGGATGATTTCAGGCCATCGGTGATGATGACTCCCAAGTCTTTTTCTTAAGTTGTGACTGCCAGCAACTCCCCTCTCAGCCTATAGGTGGCTTCAGGGTTTCTCTTCCCCATGTGCATGATCTTGCACGTCTTTGCGTTACACTCGAGTTGCCACTCTTCCGACCATTTTGCTAGTTTATCCAGATCTCTTGTCATTCTGCCCACCCCATCTGTATCATCTACTCTGTTGCAGATCTAGGTGTCATCTGCAAACAGACAAATCTTACCCTCCAGTCCATCTGCAATGTCACCAATGAAGATATTGAAGAGGACTGACCCCAGGACTGATCTCTGAGGTACCCAACTTGTGACCTGCATCTCTTCTGACTGTATACTGTTTACCACCACTCTCTGTTTTCTGCCCGTCGGCCAGTTTGCCGTCCAGTTGACCAACTTCTGACCCACCCCGAGCCTACCCAGCTTATTAATCAGGGATCCAGCAAGCCTTAACTAGGCCAGGGACCCCTCAATTTCTTGAACCTAAACAGTAGTTCAGAAATCCTCCATGAGCTACAGCTCAGCTGATTCTGCAAGGGATCCAGCGAGCCCTGACTAGGCCAGGGACCCCTCAATTTCTTGAACCTAAACAGTGGTTCAGTAATCCTCCATGAGCTACAGCTCAGCTGATTCTGCAAGGTACTAATCCGGACTTTTGGATTTGGTACCCGTGGAAGCGGATTTCCAAGTGGCCCACACTATCTCCTGCTAGGGTTACCACCTGTCCTGATTTTCGCAGGATAGTCCTGATTTGGGCGACTGTGTCCTGCAAAAAAACATGAAAAATACCAAATGTCCTGACTTTATAGTAGAAAAAATATTTTCTAACTTTCCACCAAATGTTCTGGAAAACTACAATAACTTAACTACAATACCTTAAAATGATAAGAAACAATAAAAACAACTAAGAAACTACAATACTTAGCCTTAATTCTGATTATATAGAGAAAACAAGACTGTTGCATTGGTCGAGGTTACGTACTGTCCTGCGAAAAATCATGTTTCAGAAAGAAATGTCCCACTTTGGGCTTCTTAAAAGTGGTAACCCTATCTCCTGCTGAACACATCTCTAACTACTGTATCTCCCTCTGTCTCTCTAGTTGAATTTATGTGCCAGGGTTTAATAATTAGTTGAATCCTTATAGTCATTTTAAGTTCTGAGTTGATATTAGAAGTGAATTTTGAGCTTTTTTTTTTTGTTGATTTTTCCATTAGCAGATTATATCCTCTCACCACTAGAGGGCTATATCTCTGGTAGCAGCTCCTATCCTATCTGGCACATCACACACTCCGTTCTTTTATCGTCCCAATGCTCCCTCCTCAGTGGGCTCTCCTTTTCCTCTCTCTCTCTCTCTCTCTCCCCCCCCTCCCTTCTTAAAAACTAGATAAGCCTGCCATCCACTCTCACCTCTAACCACTTGTGCTTCTAGCTCCAGTCTACCTACAGGGGTTAAACGCAGACGCTCTCCCACCATCTGTAAACACACCTAGGGAATTCTTTCCCCACTGTAGCCCACACTATGTTTCTCCTTAGAACCCTATTTCTATTAGTTCTGATACTGGCCCCCTCTACAGGACAGGACCACACAAAACGCTTGCCAATATACGAATATGACTCCATCAAGGACGCACCGCAGAGTATGAGGACGACATTCATTCTCCACCTCCAGACTGTAGTGTCACAATATCACCACCTGGATAACACAAACACTACAAATGCACAGCTGTCAGTAACACGGCACATCATACCCTCTACTACATGGGTCTATGTGAGCAGTGGACAGGCTGGCTATCCCCTCCCTCCACCTGGTAGTGATGTACCTCTAACCTACCTATGTATCATGCCAAAAAAATCACGTCGCATTACACAATCGCAGGCCCTAACATATTTAAAATGGCAAGCTATAAGGATCACATGGCTGCTCCTACTGATCTCAGGTAATATCCATCCCAACCCAGGCCCAATGACACACACTGGAACAGGGCATAAGAAACAGAATGGACTAACAATAGCATCAATAAATATCTGCAGCCTGCTAGCAAAAACGGATACTCTCCAAGTCTGGGTCCAGCAGCACCAGCCCGACATTCTTGCAGTAGTAGAGACCTGGCTATCACCTAGGGTGCCAGACTCTGCTATACAACTCACTGGATATGCTGCATTCAGACTAGACAGACTCGGTAAAAGAGGCGGGTTGTATTATATATGTTAAAGACCACTTTCAGGGCCAAATGCTTAACCCATGTGACACCAATTATGGGGCTCAACTGATGGCCATAAAAGTAATACTTGCAAAACGGGAAAACTCTAACAATGGTCTCGGCCTATATCCCTCCCAAGGAACAAGCGAATGGTTTCAATTCTGTCTCAACTACCTCTCTGAAGGGGGACCAAACACAGAGCTGATAATGGCTGGAGACTTTAATATCAACTGGGCCTCTGCTGAAGCTGTGCACTACAAGGACTCATTAGCCACTCTCAACCTTGTGCAATTGGTAGACTCCCCCACTCGGTATAACAGCAGAACAGGCACAGGGTCAGTAATTGACTGGGTGGTCACAAATCAGCCAGAAAGAATATCCTCCATCATGGTTCTCCCAGACTCCCTCAGTGACCACTCCCCGGTAATCTGTAAATGGTCAAATAAGGCCCCAATAGCACCATCCAGGACTATTACTGCTACACTTCTGAAGAAAGGCAAGTTGGGAGCTCTAAGAGCACACCTCAGCCTCCAAGATTGGAGCTCTACTGACCACAAAACAGATGTCAACACTGCCCTAGAACGCTTATAAGCAAATTCAATGAAGTGTGCAATGTCTCCGCCTACACTAAAAAAGAAAGATCCTGACTATGACAGCCCCTGGATCATGACACAGCTACTAGCCCTCATGAAAAATAGAGATGACTTGTGGTACAAAGCAAGAAACTCTGGTACCCAGACAGACTACCAGAACTACAGAGCTGCGCGGAATAAATGCACCTGGGCTATTCGCAAGACCAAAAACACTCACTTTAAAAATGAGCTGACAAACTCATGGGGTGACAGTAGATGGTTCTGGGAGAACATCAGGTCCCTAACCGGTAAACCCAATAAAACTCCCCCCACCTTTTTGAACATTGACGGCCAACCTACGCAGGATCACAGTCGCATAGCAAATGTCTTCAACAAAACTTTTACTGACCTCAGTGGAGTGTTGCCCCCTAGCTTCCTTCAACACCAATCAGATACTTGCACCGAACGAAACCCGGGGACCCAATCAAACTCCCATCTGCCTTTCAACTTCAGAGCGATCACCTTTACGGAAGCAAAAAAGTACATCCTAAAAGCACTAGGTAATTCCAGAACTAGCTCTGATCAACTGAAATTAAAACTAGTTAGGCTCACCCTGGACATAACTCTCAAACCCCTCACCAAAATCTTAAATCTCTCCTTGGTATCAGGTGAATTCCCACAGGTCTGGAAGGTGGCGGTGGTTACCCCTGTTTACAAAAGTGGTGACAGGACCAACTCTACAAATTACCGCCCAATATATATCCTTCCTCCACTCTCCAAGGCCCTGTAGCACATCGTGAGTGACCAACTGACGGAATATCTAGACAAGTATCATTTACAATGTCAGCAACAACATGGATTTCGAAAACAGCACAGTACCACAACTGCTCTAGTGGAGTTTACAAGCTTTGTCCATAATGCTCTAGACAAAGGACTCTTGGTGAGGGCAACATATATTGATCTCACCAAGGCCTTCGACACTGTCAATCACAATCTGCTCCTGGATCAGCTCTCCAATACCGGCCTCTCCCCTGCAACAGTAGCATGTTTCAGAAGCTACCTCTCTGGGAGGGTCCAAAAAGTGAAAATCCTGGACACCTTCTCAGACATCCTTAATGTTAACACAGGCATTCCTCAAGGCTCTATCCTTGGCCCTCTACTGTGTTAGCCTGTTCTTAAACAACCTCCCTCATTCAGTAAATGACCAGCTACTACTGTATTCAGACGATGCGGTCCTATATTCATGTAATTCTGACCCCTACAAACTGGAAAAGCAAATGCAGGCTAATCTCACCGCGGCTGAGCACTGGTTCCTTCAATCAAAGCTGCTCCTCAATTATAAAAAAATTAAGACTGTTATTCGCATCATCACATAAACACTGCACTCACCAACTTTGCATTCAGAACAATCAGAATACTTCCCTTGAGGTGGTTCAAACATTTAAATACCTAGGACTGACACTGGACTGCACCCTCTCGTTTAACCAACACATAGACACAGTCACAAAGTCATCAAATGCAAAACTAGGATTACTGTATAGACACAGAAAAGGCCTAACTTCTGAGGCACTCAGAACTGCTGTAAATAGCTCAGTCCTCTCAGTGATAGACTATAGTCTAGCAGTATATGGGGCTGCCTCCCAAACTGCTTTGAAACGTATCAAAACAACACTAAATAAAGTGTGTCATTTAGTCTTAGATGTACCCCATCTTACTCACACCTACGAGTTGTACACTCAAACAAAATGGCTCAACCCTGACAGTCGCCTCCAGTATCAAGTATGCATGCTCGCCAAGAAGTCCATGTTAGGACTTACCACCCCAGGCCTGCAAAGCCTCCTTAGCCGACCTAATTCCATCAGATGCACTAGGGGTACAAACAACTCAGCTCTCTGCATCCCTTTCCGTAGAACCACACAAGGCCAATGGCCCTATGAATACCGTGCACCACTTTGGCTTAATGCGCTTGACCTAGGCATCACAAAAGAGGACAACATAGGCCCCTTTAAAGATAAACTCCGAGTGGCCCTCGCCACAAACAGGAACTGTGACCGAGACCTGAACTCCCCCACATTCTCCTCTCCTCTTTCCTGCTACCCTCATTCTAACCTGCACCCTTGCCTCTCCTCTCTTCTTGCTAACTAACACTCTCATAGTAGGCTCCAGATCCCCACCTCAGCACTCCCCCACCCCCAGTGAGTCTAGCCCTCCTTTATGACTACACTCTTTAGCACTTATGACAATAAAACTGCTGCCATCAAGTTCTCGCCTCCTTGCATGTAGTATTAGTTAATTATTTTACAGACTATATCATCCTCTGCTCCCTACCTGATTCACTCTATATCCTGTAGCATCTGAAGTTGTTCACTTAACAACCTGTCAGCCTAGCCTGCTTTAAATTATGTGTCTGTATATTTTTACTTATGTAATCCCTGTTATTGTAATTATGTAACCTCTGTAACCTGATGTACTCGTGTCTTTCTAGGCATGGAACCTCCTTGTATCTGCTTATGTACTTGTAACCATTGTAAATTATGTAATGCCCATGTATTACTATGACGTGGAACCTCTGTAAAAGAGCCTTTGGCTCAAAGGTACTTCCTAGAAATAAATAAAAACCAAAAATCAATCTTCAATTGAGAGTATTCATAGGTGACAGTTACAAGCATACCAGCTACACTACACATATACACTTCATGTGACATTCCAGACAGTGTTATGTTAATACTTGCACAACGGAATTCAACAGCACCATCCCTCAGATGTCCTACTCACTAGAATATCAGAAGCATTCCTCTAATATCTTCTTCTCCCCTTATTTATTCATACATCAGCTTGTCATACATGGATTGTTTTTCTTATCTCCTGTTCACCAGTATAATAAAAAGAAAAACTGAATACCAACAGAACACCTTAGTATTAATGCTATAGTGATATAACTACAAAAAGAAGTCAAATAAAACTAGATTAAGTCGAATTACAATAAATTAAATTAGGTTGTGCTCTGTTTTCTTTGAAGTCAGGTGAGAACCCTATGCAGACAAGGACTGAAAGGAGGAGTAAACATAAAACGACTGTTTATTCTATTCATACTGTCTCCTGTGTGGTTATTTTTTTTTTACGCCTATCAGCCCCAGATCCTGATGCTCAACAAAGGTCCCGTCTCATATCTTATGTGTGTATCTGGAGGGTATCTCAAACTGAACTTCCCTCCTGTAATGCACACATCTCCCTGGGAGAGTACACCAGAAACTTCCCCCAAGTATCAATGAAGGCTCTTCAGCTCCTCGAGGGCATATGTCAGCCTATCCGCTGACAGGCTTTAATAGTAAGGCTCTCCATTGAACTATTGTTGGGGTATGTTTCGTGGTCCATGTATTTTGTATATCCTGTCTGGCAACGACTAAAAGGATCCTGATCCATCTGGGATGCAGGCTCCATTCTTCGTCTTCTTGATCAGCAACTCCTAGCAGCAAGGAGCATGGGGAAATTTTCACTGTCTCCTCCCCCAATTTGAGTAAGCTCTCTCTCCAATACTGCTGAATTCCCGGGCATTCCCAATAGTAGTGGATAACCGTGCCTCTGGCCACTCCACATTTCCCACAAAGGGGGGAGATCCCCAGACAGAAGCTATGCACCACACTCGGTGGATAGTAGAGCCTGTGCAGGAACTTATATTGCAGTTCCTTAAACTTGTTATAGAGGAGTAATTGGCAGCATCTCCCAATTCTCCTTCAAAATCTCAAGTTGTAAATCTTTCTCCCGTCTTTGTTTAACTTCTTGTGTTTCCCCTTGAAAGTGTGACCTGTCTAACTTGGTAGCTCCCCCAATAAGCCCCTTTTCATTCTCCCTTGCCCCCAATATTGTTCTCTCAATTTCCCACATAGAGGGCTCTTGTTCCAGTGGACTATCTAATCTTTTCCTTTTTTTTTTTTTAAACTTTCAATCTTTATTAAGTTTTTCAGTTAATTCCAATACATCAGACACAACTACAACTTGTAAACATTCACAATAAAAAGTAAGGATAAAAAAAAAAAATAATAATAAAAAGAACACAGTGGCACAGATAAATACAAAGGGTCATACATTAGTAATACATCTAACTGATACATTTTCATAAGTTATTTCAAATAAACCCATTTCATGGGGATCTCCAAGAATCTATAAACCCCACTGCTCATATGCTCCACCAAGAGAGGGAAACCATACAGAATATGCTATTTATCTAAGGCACAACTCAGGTCTCACAGCCCCATATAAAGAATCCATCTTCTCCAGAGTAGTTCAAATTGATCTTGCCTTTTATTAATGAGAGCTTCTACTTGATAAATAGAGATCATGGTATCCTGCCATTGGGTGATTGTGGGCACCCTAGGAGTCAGCCATAACCTAGTTACGGTTTTCTGGGCAGCAAGTAGGGCATGTCTTAACAGTCTCCCCCTGATAAGTTCCTTATAGTTTTTTGGAATATCAAACAAAAATACAAAGATTCAGTCAATTGGAATTCTGCATCAAAAAGAACTTGCTGGGCTTGTCCCAGTTCTTGTATAAAGGGGGCTAACTTAGGGCATCCCCACATCACATGATATATGGCTGCCAGTGAAACACCACAGCCCCTCCAGCAGATAGCAGTCTGAGTGCCCTGGTACTTCGCCTGTATAGCTGGTGAACGAAAGTATCTGATAAGCAGTTTCCAGGAGAATTCTCTCCAGCTGATAGATGACACACCCTAATACAACCTCCCCTGTGCTCGTTCCCACATCTCTGTAGTTACCTGGGAATTCATATCCCGAGACCAAGCCCTCCTAATCGAATCAGTGGTATCCCCCTTCCATAACAGGAGTGCTTGATATAAACAAGAGATGAGACAGTTCAATTGGAGCCTGCGCTCTACCACTGCTCTAAGGGTAACCAGTATTTGAGGAGGGGCAGCTTCATCTCCCCCTGCCCAAACTGCAAAGTTTTAATGAAATTCTGTGTTTGAAAATACCGGAATCTATCCCTTCAGGGGATCCCATATTCAGTCACCAACCCCTGAAAAGGTCTAATTTCTATCCCATCCAGAAACTGCCATATCAGGTGGAGTCCCCTTTTCTCCCAGCCCCGGAATCCAGCATCCCACTCCGCTGGTTCAAATCCCCTCATGTGTGGTAATGAGCAATGTTTTTTTTATTTTAGTCTTTGGTAACTGGTTAAGGCCCACTAGGCACAAGTGCCTGTTTTCAGGGGCAACCTGGGAGCACTGGGCGGTTAAGTGACTTGCTCAGAGTCACACAGTATGCAAGTGGAGGTTGTGAGAATCAAACTCAGGTCTGGTCTGCTGGATGTATCAAGCTTGTTCACATCTCGGTCCTCTAACCTCTAGGCTATACTGCCAGCCCGATGAGCAGTTTCCAGGAGAATTCCATTTTCCCAGACTTCTATCTTCAAGAATCCCAAACCAGACATTCAAGGTCACTTCTGTGTAGGGATCCTGTGCTTCTTTCAAAGGGTTTCCCCTTCTCCCCCCCCAGCAAGGCTGCATGTAAGTCTCTTAGATGTCCCTCTGATAATTCCAATGACTTCCACTTAGCCATATACCCTTTGTTAAACCAATATAGGACTGATCTAAGTTGGGCAGCCTTATAATACAGTTTAAAGTTAGGTAAAGCTAAACCTCCCCTTACTCTTGGAATCTGGAGGACCGACAGACGTGTCCTAGCTCTCTGCTGCCCCCATATAAACTTAGTAATCCTTTTATTAAGAGTATTATAAAAGGAGTCTGGGATGAAAAAAGGTAGCGTCTGGGCTAAATATAAGAACCGGGGGAGTACTACCATCTTGATCGATTGAATTCTTTGGAAGAGGGAGACTGGCATACCCTGTCATCTGTCGAGATCCACTTTAATTTTATCTATTAGTGGGGAATAGTTAAATGAGAACAGTTGGGTACTATCTAGAGCCAGTAAATCCCCCAAGTATTTTAGGGATTTTAATTTCCAGTGAAAAGGGAATCTGGATCTAATCTCCTCAGAAGGTTCATAATTAATTTGCAATACCTCTGTTTTGGCTGTGTTAACCTTATACCCTGCCATCTTACCAAACTTGTACAGATGACCCCATAATGAGGTAGAGCTCAATCCGGGTTCCCCAAATAAACTAACAAATCGTCTGCATATAGTGCCAGTTTATGTTCTTCTCCCCCATCCCAATACCCTCAATCACCCCCTCCTGCCTGAGGGTAGCAGCTAACGGTTCCAGGTACAGAGCGAAGAGAAGGGGCGAGACAGGGCAGCCCTGCCTGGTACCTCTCATTAAAGGAAAAGGATCTGAGACCCTACCATTAATTTTAATATAGGCCTTGGGTCTGCAGTAGATTTTGTCTATACTTTCACAAAAGCTTCGGAAAATCTGAAATGCCTCAGCGTCGCTCCCAGAAAAGGCCATGCCACCCAGTCGAAAGCCTTTTCTGCAACCAAGCTTAAAACCAGAAGGGAAGACTCCGACTGTGTGGCATGATGTAGGATATGTAATGTTCAGCAGATATTGTCCTGAGTCTGCCTACCAGGTGCAAATCCTGTTTGATCATAATCAATAAGAGAGGGTATTAGGTCCTCTATTCTCTTTACCAAAATTTTGGCATACATCTTATCATCCATATTGACAACTGATATTGACCTGTAAGATGCACACTGCGTAATATCCTTTTGGTTTTTGGAATACTGGAGATTACTGCATAATTCCAGGTGTTGGGGGGGGGGGGGAGACAGTCTCTTGTGTGTGCCTCCTGGCATACATCCAATAGCGGACCTTGCATCTCTTCCCTGAAAAATTTAAAAAACTCGGGGGTACAACCATCGGGTCCTGGGGCCTTACATACTTTTAGGCCTGTGATTGCCTGACTCAGTTCTGTTGGGGTAACAGGGGAGTCCAATTTAGTCCTGGTTTCTGGCGTCAAGGATGGTAACTTTAGTTTGGCTAGATAGGTCTCTATCAGAGTCTCATCTGGTGGGCATTCTGGGGTAAACAACTTCATATAGTAATTTCTGAAGCAGGATAATATTCATTCAGGCTATTTTACAAGTCTGTCTGAGCCTGATTCCCTAATCTGGACTACAGTAGATTGCAATGTCTGCTGCCTCAGCCTACGGGCAAGGAGTCTTGTGGCCCTAGGGCCTACTTCTCCATAGCGTTGTTTTAAGCGCTGGAGCACTTGTTCTGTTTTAATGTCAATCTGTTTTTTTTTTTTTATTTATTTTTATTCAGTAGGGTTTTGTCTACTACACAGTGGATAGAGCAAGTTACAGATAGATAAATATGATGCACATTACAATTACCGGTATACCGTTACCATTTAACAAGAAAAATATCCGAAGGCACATTCAATTGTGTCTGGTCTATTTAAGTGTCTTGGGTTCCCAGTTGGAAGAAGAAGAAGCCGAGGGTCATAGTGAGGGACCAAACAGAACAGAGCCAATACTTAGGTGTATGACCCATGATTAGCTCTGGTGAGGTTAAAGGGTAATATCTAAGTTTAGAGAGGTACTATGTTGGACCCATTGATCCCATTTTTGTATTTGAAGGGTGGAACCTCCTCTTAGTTCTACGTTAAAATTCTCAGCTTTGTAGATTTCAGACATTATTTGCCTCCAGTTTTGTAAAGAGGGAATCTGTGTTCTCATCCAACATCTCGTGATCGCTTTTTTAGCAGCCATGAAGCATATTGGTAATATGGTCCTCTCCCAGGGGGGAGCATGGTCCGAGTAATCCCCAAGAGGAATTGTTCAGCTGTTAGCTCGACTGGTTCAGAGAATAGAGTGGTTAATTTGTTTTGAAAAGTTAGCCAGAAAGGCATGAGGTAGGGGCAGGTCCAAAAAACATGCGAGAGAGTGGCACGGAGACACCCAGTTTCTCCAGCATCTTCCGTACACCTCCGGAAGGTATTTCATTAGGACTGAGGGGGCTCTGAAGTATCTGGAGCGGCATTTCCATGCAAATTCTCTCCAGTACTGAGAAGAGGTTGATTTTATCTCCACTAATGTTGTTTTTAACCATGAGTCTGGGGAGATTTGTAATTGCAGTTCCTTATTCCAGGCGGATAAATTTAGGATTGTGGGATTAGGGAGACCAGATCGTAATTCTGTATATATTAGGCCAATTAGATGGGTTCCCAGCCTCCCCTCATTTGCGTCAATGAATAGTTTAAGAAGTTTAGGAATAGGCGAGGGTATTCTGGGGGGTATTATATTGTTGCGTAAGAGGTGATTTCGAATTTGAAAATAGCGAAAAAGATCAGAGGGTCTTAGAGAAAATTGGGATTGGAGCTTTTCAAAGGGCAGAATGCCTTCAGGGGAGAGGAACTGATATATGTGAGATAGGCCCAGTGCACGCCATCTATAAAAAGCTTGGTCCATGCAATTAGGAATGAACTTTTCATCCTGTGAAATTAGTTTACAGAATTCAAATGTTTGCTGGGTAGGGCCTGCTTTTCTTATTTGTTTCCACAGTTTATAGGTTTGTGCTGTTATGTCCATTAATGAGGAAGGGCTTAGGGAATTGTCATCTGTGGAGAAGAGTATCTTCTTTATGTCGTAGAGGTTGTTAAGCTGAAATTCTATAGTCTTCCACGGGGAAGTATAAGAGGGTGTAAGCCATAATATTAGGGTTAAGAAAGCTGCTTGTGCATATAGGTGGAAGTATGGGAGATTCAGACCACCCTGTTTGAGGGATAATTTAAGTATGGTAAGTCTAGTTCTGGGTCGATTTTTCCCCCCAAATGAAGTTTTGAATCATTTTATTCCAGGATGTAAAGTAAAATTTGAAGGGGAAATAAGGGATAGTCTGAAGTAGATAAAGAATTCGTGGAAAAATGTTAGTACGAATAGCTAAGATTTTTTAGTATAGGGAAGTACAAATCGTAGACCATCTGTTCAAGTCTGTTTGTATCTGAACTGTGAGGGGTTCAAAATTAGACAGCTCTATGACTCCAGGGTCAAAGGGAAGGTGGATACCCAGATATTTTATTTTAGTTGTCCACCATTTAAAGGGAAAAGTCTTTTTAATCTGAGAAGGGGGGGGGGAATAGTTAAAGGCTAATATTTCAGTTTTATTTATGTTTAATTTGAACTCTGCCAATTTCTTGAATTGTGTAAGCATTTCCCATGCAGACCAAATCGATTGTGAGGGGGATATCAGAGTTAGCATAATATCATCAGCAAATAGCCCCACTTTGTATTCTGTCTGCTCAATAGGGATACCCTCCACTGAGGGAGTATTTCTTAGGCAGGCAGCCAGGGGTTCAATAAATAATGCAAAAAGGTAAGGGGATAAACAGCAGCCTTGCCTAGTTCCACGGGCTAATGGCATGGGAGGGGAAAGGGAGCCATTTACTCTAAGATAAGCTTTAGAGGAAACATATAGTTTTTCTAAGCCTGCAATGAATTGTGATGGAAAACGGAACTTTTTGAGCGTCTCCCATAAAAAGGGCCAAGAGACCCGGTCAAAGTCCTTCTCCGCATCCAAACTTATGAAGACCGCTGGGATTTGCCTGGAGCGGACAAATTCTTGTAGCAGTAATACTCTACGTATACTGTCCACGGTGTTCCTGCTTTTAACAAATCCCGTTTGGTCAGGATGGATTATTGTGGGAATTATATTTTCTAGTCTAGAGGCAAGGATAGCCATGTAAATTTTATAATCAACATTTAGGATAGAGATTGGCCTATAAGATTTAGGGTCAGTGGGGTCCTTATTGGGTTTTAGTATTGGGGCTATTGTGGCGTATTCCCACGACGGGGGGAAGTTCCCACCCTGATACATGTCATTAAAAAGGGCATGTAAACTGGGAACCAGTTCTTTTTTAAACTTTTTGTACCACTCCGGGATAAAGCCATCGGGGCCTGGGCATTTTCCCAACTTAATATTTTTAATTGTCTCTTCTATCTCCAATAACGAGATCGGAACAGTTAGAAAATTGATTTGACTGGGGGTGAGAGTTGGAAGGTTGGCTTGGACCAAGAATTGCATGGTTTCAGGGTAGTTTAAAGTGTTGGGAGAGGAGTAAAGTTTGGTATAATAGTCCATAAAAGCCTTTTGGAGGTGGGTAGTAGTGTGATGAATTTGACCTGACAGGGGGGTTCTGAGACGAAGAATTGTTGAGGATGCTTTGCTATTCCTTAATCTACGAGTAACGCTCTTGACGCTCCCGGGACCACCCTCGTGGATGGTTTGACGCAAGTAGTATAGGGATTGTCGAATTTTATAATCTATTATTTTCTGAAGATCTGCTTTAGTGTTTCTAATCAAAAGTCGAAGGTCTGTATCTCCTTCTCTATAGAGCAGCTGATAGTTTTTTAGTTGGTTGGATAATCTATGATATTCAAGGTCTCTTTCCTTGTTTTTTCTAGAGGAGAATGCTATCAGTTCCCCCTGATAGTTGCTTTCATGGCATCCCATAACATTGCTTGTGATATAGAGGGGTCAGAGTTTTCTATAAAAAATCTGGTAATTTTAGTCGACAGAGAATCCGTAAGTTCTCGGTCTGACAAGAGCATCAGGTTGAGTCTCCAGATCGCTCTCCTCCCTTCTCTACCCAGGTCAAGTGAGTTAATTAATGGATGGTGAGCCGCAGGGCTTGACAAATTTTAAAATTAGGTACTTGTCCACGGACAAGTGGCTTGTCCAAAAGTAGTTGTCCCAGTGCGTGAGTTGGTAGTCCCGCTATAAAATGGCATATTTTTAATGGAAAATATCAAACTACAGAAAACTCAATGGATTTATTGTAGTAGTTATTTAGTGTTGAAATAGACAGTAAGGAGAATAAATAATATGATTTTATTTTTGTCAGCAGCACGGCGAGGTTGCGAGCTTAGACAGAACTAGCATTAGCAGCGAGGAACTGACAGCAAGTGTGGCTGCAGCAGCAGCACAGAGTGCCAGCCTGCAGCACAGTGAGAACATCATTACAGCAGAGTAGCAGACAGTACAGCATCAGCATCGGGAAAAGTTACAGGAAGCCTGAGCTTGCTCCAGCCGGAGCATCATATTCAGTCATGTCGCCATCAAGACTAGTGACAGCCTCAGGGACATTTTCGCTGAATCAGCAGAACTAGTAGTTGAACTAGCATGACCATGATGACCATGAATGTGGCATGTGCCAGGACCAGATAGTAGCCAGTGGTTGATAGCTTGATCCGGATCAAAGCTGTCTAATGCAGGGCCTTCAACTGCTATATGCAGAAGTGACTGGAGCGAGTCATCAGCCAAACTTGTTCTTATTTTTGTTTTATAAGATTCTGAATGGAGAATATCACATTTAGCAGTAGACACACTCATAGCCAGTAACATTTCTATTAGGTCAAGGATGTGGAGCAAGCTGGGCAGGTTTCTTCTGTAGTAGTCGTGGAATACACTTGCAGATATGGCTTGTCAACTGCAGACTTAAGCATTGCTTTTTAATGCACAATACTACCTTTTATACTGGTTACATGATCTTCAGAAAAAGTTGTGAAAGTAGTCTAATAAATTACTTAAATCAGTTGTGCCAAATTGTCAAGTTCTTCTCGTGACAGATCAAAATTTTGAAATCCAAGCAACTGAACCATTTTAGAGGTTCTTCCGAGAAATTCCAAAACGCTGATCAATGTAAGATACTGCTGCATCTATTAAACTGTGCAGCTGTGTATCAGTCGAAAATTTACTTGGACAGTTCCCTTGACAGTAAAGGAACAATCTTGTCCTCACTGCCACGCTTTGAAATGAGGTAGTTCATGCATTTCTCTGCAGGATTATATTGGTTCAGAAATGATGTCATAAACTTTCCAGGTCTTGTTTTCAGCTCAGTCAACTGGAGTAAGCATGTCTCAACGAGTTGGGGACTTCTAATATTAGTAGGTCATCCTTCTGAAATTCAAGTGATAAATTTTTCAATATTGGCAGAAAATCTTGAAGAATAAACAGTGATTTTACAAACTGTACTGGCGTGATCTCTTAGAAGTGCCTTTGCTTTGGCCCCATCATCACCAGCAGAGTTTGACACATGTTCAAGATGCTGAATTACTGAAGGCAGGTTGACTTGAACAGCATGAACTGAACGCTGCCTTTACTTGCAAGCCAACGACTTGCTTTATTGCACTTGAAATGAGCCAACTCGGTGTGTATGACATCTGCTATTTCCTGCAGTTCCCGGTTCTTGGGGCTGTAGTGGTAACATTTAAAAATTCCTTTCAAGGTGTTTTCTACTTTTGGAACAAAGGGATTTTTTTCATGACGCCGAGAACTGCTAACTCCAGTTTGTGGGCTACTAATGCATGGGTATACAGTGGGACATGTTCTCGATATTTGCTATGGTGCCACCTGTATGGCCCATCATCACACTGGCACCATCAAAGTTGGTACATACGAGAACTGGTCCAGGTCTGCTCACATCGTTAAGGTCCGCAAAAGAAAGATCAACAGACTCAAGTGCAGAGGTTATTGCTTTAAAAACTCCATCTGCGTGAGAATGTTCAAGAGGTACAGCTTTAATTAACACAGTTGTAACTTTTTTTTCTGCGCCATCAACAAAATGAAGGAAGACATTTTCCCACTCTACAATGCTTGCATCTGTACTGCCATCTGCAAGAACGGTAACAAATTTTGTATTTTTGATAGTCTGGATCTGTGTTGTAGACATGACAGCTGATATTATGCTACAGAAATCTCTGGCCTGCTTACCATTTGCGTAATTGCTGCCGGTTTAACCCTCATTTTTTCTTGCAATGTGCAAAGCCACCCATATCTGAGAAAGGACGTAAATTTTAGCCAAGGAATATGCGGTGTTAAATAAATGCCTCATTTTATTTTTGGTGACTTCTCCATCTGAGAAAATACATGATATACTGCAGTTTCAGATATGTTAAAATTGACTGCATGTTGACCAGTTTCGGGACTATGCTGGTTTGCACAAATTATATGTGGATTTGATTTCTCATGGCTTTCACGGACTCAATTTGAAATTATCTGAACCAGTGGCAAACACTGCTAGGTTTTTGAATAAGCAGGAGTCGCAAGAGTGGATATTTCTCACAGGCAGAGCAGTACATGACGATTTTTGGTCATCATACCTTAACCAGGTAAACCGATTTAGCCAGTGATGCTGAAATGTTCTATCTTTTTTCAACATCATATTTTTATCTTTGCTTCTTTCTCAGTGTTTATTTCCTCATCATCTAAAATGAAAGGTCGCTTTACCTGTACTGAACCAGAATGTGATGGCACTGAACTGCTGCTACTGTTATGCTCACTTGTTTCTAGAAACTGGCACGGGTCAAGTTAGATTCGATCGCCTGTTATGTCTACAAACACAGACCCAGACCGAGAACCTTGGTCGCTTTTTTTCCTGACTACAGTAGGGCCAGGGGCTGGCTGGGGCTGGCTGTCAGACTGTGAAGAAGGCTCAGGTCAGGCTCTTTACTTTTTGTTTCCGATGAAGAAGATTTTTCCCTGTCCAAAGGGAAAATAGAGTAGCTTGCTTTGGCTTATTTTGTTGCATTATTTTAACTGTCTTCTATGCTGCAATTGTGAAATAAACTAATAAAGATTGTTGTTGTATTATTACACAATATTGTACACAATAAAATTCTATTTTGTGTTATCTTTGTGTGTGTTGTGTTACTGTAATTTTTTTACCTTAAGCTGAGGGGCAGGACAGAGTACTTAGGTGGGTAGGTGGGAGGGGTCTGGGTCCAGAGCCGATCGAGTACTAGCAGGAAATTGCTTTTTCCCTTCTCAGGGCAGGTTCGGTCTCACAGCCACACACAAACAAACACTTCCACCAGTGTAGCTAGTACTGGTAGGTTTATTTTATTTTTTCGGTGTCCCCAAAAATGCCTTTTCCCTTCTCAGGTCAGGTTTGGCCTCACAGCCGCACACACATACACCTCCACCAAAAGTACTAGCTAGGGTTTATTATTTCTTCTGTGTAGTGTCACTGTCACACAAAAAATGTTTTTCCCTTTCCCCTTCCTATAGTATATTTCTAAGAAAGAAGTCCGCAGTTGTTCCCAAGTTCCTGTATCCTCTCCTCTCAGGGCAGGTTAGGTCTCACTCACAGCCCACTGCCACACACACCTCCACCAAGTACTTGGTAGGACAAACAAAGTACTAGCTAAAAGATAAGTTTATTTAAGGTAGCTATCTTTTTTTTGGGGGTATCAATCTTTTATACTGCGACTGTTTACTTTATTAAGTATTCAGTTCTTTCCCTTTCACAATTTCCTCTACTCTACCCTTAGGCTCTCAGGGCAGGTTCGTTGGTCTCACACTGACAGCCCCTGCAACACACTGCACACACACCTCCTCCACCAATGTATGTAGCAGACTGCAGTAGCAGCTAGGTTAATTCAGGTTTTTCTGTAGCTCAGAAAAATGCTGTTAGTTTTTTCCCTTTAGTTTACCTTTTATTCCTATAATTTCAGTTGTTCAGTGACAGTGGGACCGGTCTAGGCTAGCTAGGAATAGGTGTGGTGTATATAAGGTTAGGTAAGGAGGGCTAAGGAGGTTTATAGTTTTCTTAGTTCAGTTGTTGTGTACTTCACATCTCACACGCTCTATCTAGTGGTCTTGCAGGAGGCACACATTATCAGTCAGGTCCAAGTCCCTGATCTCTGCTCTCTCACGGAAGGCAGGCTTGTCTCACAAACACACACACACACACACACACACACACCCCAACCCTTATCACACTATTATTGAAATGTTTAGTAATTCCACAACTTAAATTCAACACACAATCACTTCCCCCACTTAGAGTCTCATGTTTTTTTGCTTTTTTTTATTTAAGAGCTGTGTATCCTTTTATTTTTCTTCATTTCACATGAGTCCACACGAGTCCAAACAACACACACAGCTTCCTGAATTCAGTGTGCAGTGTTTTTGCTTAGTTCTCCCTTCTTTTTTTCTCTAAACAAACCTTTTTTTTTTTATATATAATCAGCAGATTGTTTTATCAGACTTTCCACTCTAAGCAAACGCCTTGTGCCTTTTTTTTTTTTTTTTTTTTTACAAAGACCTCTCTCTCTCTCACATCCCCCCCCAAACTACAGATCCTCCTACTCGCTTGGTGCTCCAAAACTCCATCTCAAATATATATTTGTATTGTATTCTAACTTCTCTCTCCTATTACTGATTTGCTAGTGACTCGCGGCATCAGCCCCAAATACACAGTTTGACTGTGCTCCAAACAGAAATGATGTGCTCTCTGCCTCTCTCCGAGCAGCGAAATGGCGCGTTTGCCAACGTGCACGGAGCTACTGCTACTGCCACTCTGAGAGCTCCAGTCCACCCCCAAACGCGATCACCAATAGCCAGGACTGCCAGGACTGTACCATCAGCTATAGGCTGCCTAGCCTGTCAGTCTGGCTATTTTGACCAGTTATGAGCGCGTTTCTTCTTGGCGCCGCCCTCGCGCCTCCCCAAGTGTCTGCTGGTGCCGATTTTGCGTGCCTGACTCACTGCACAGTTAGTTGGACATGGGGCACGGTATGCTGCTGTAGACGCGGGTGCACAGATTCAACAATGTGCACAAAGACTCTCCATCTAGTGGCCAGCAAGGGAAAAGCAGGTAAAAACCTGCACATTTTAAACTGCAGCATGGAAGTCCGTGGGACAAGCAGAACTCTGGCATCTGCTTGTCTCCACATAAAAAATGGTAGTCCGGGATGTCAGGCTATAGGATTTATCAAGCCCTGGTGATCCGATAGAAATTTTGGGCCTATGCTTATGTCCTGGACAAGAGACAGATGTTCGTATGTGGTCAGAAAATAGTCCAACCTTGAGTAGGTACTGAATCTGGGGGAAAAATAGGTGTATCCTGGATCAGAGGGAAAAATCACACGCCATACATCAACCAGGCCTATATGTTCAATAGACTTCTTGAATTGTTTAGCCATCTTGTTGTTTCTATGATTAAGGGGTTTTGAACAGTCCAATTGAGGGGATAGGGTCAGATTAAGGTTGCCGCCCATAATCAATTGACCCTTCAAATTAGATAGCAGGACAGATAAAGCGTGCTTGCCGAACAGCAAAGCCTGGACAATCACATATCGTCCAGAGGGGTCAATATGTGTATGTTGAATTTCCAGTGGTGTGTCTCTAGGAATTAGGATTACTGCTCCTCTTTTTCTGCCCCTGGGGTGAGATGAAGCTATAACTTTGTATCCCCCATTTCAATTTGAGGTGCTCAGACTCCGAAAGGTGAGTTTCTTGTAGGAAAATTAAGTCTGGAGCCTGTTTAGATAGACACTGGATGAGTCTAGCTCGCTTAATTGGGTCGTGTATCCTGTTTATGTTATGGGAAAATACCTTTACCAGATTAAGCATGGGCGTTTCTGTGAAGAAATCTAATGTTGCTAATTATCTGTCTATTTCTCTCCAGGGAGAAGACAGAAGGGAAGACCCAGACCATGGTACTCTCGAGGGCTGACCTCGGCTTCAACTTATTTACCAGAAGATTGATGCATTTTCTTGTCAATAAAACTTTTGTGCAAGAAATCAAGTCTACTGTGTAGTTATTTTCCAACCTTATCCCCCACCTCCCCGGTGGCAACTCTGTAGGTGCCAGTTTAAACAAAATATAAAAACTATGTACAAAATTAAACAACAACTACTAATCCCCTTAATTTTCTTCCGTAGTGTAGGGTAATGCTTGTTTAAGGTTTCAACAGAGGATGAACGTATGTACAACAAGACTTCCAAATGGAAGGAGCTCATCTAGAGCTACTCGTGGGTACTCCTTACCGGAGAGTCTGAATAGACCTCGGTGGAGAAGGGTTCTTAACCTGTCTCTGAAAAAGATTCCAGGGACAGGAACCGATCCCCTAAGGGAGCGGTATCTAGACCACTCCTGAAGTGGTACGGTATCTAGCTAGTGAAGAAAGATGAAGAATAGAGCACCAAATTAGCTCACTGCCCAGAATAAGAATGGTAGGCCATATTATGGGAATTGTAGGAGGCGGGTTTCCTACGTGATTTGATGGGGGAGAGAGTAAGGGAGGAAGAGAAGATGAGAGAGAGAGAGAGAGAGGAAAGAAGAAAAAAAAAAGGGGGGGGGAGGGAACCGGAAGATAGATCGAGTGGCTCTCATCCAATAATGACAGCAAACTTGGGTTTGAAGGAGGGGTACCTCAAGCTGGGAAGAGTTCTAAGTACCAGTCTCCGGGTCTGTTACAGACTGCATTTGACCCGAAGGGGCATATAACTCATGCATCAGGGGATAAAGATTAATGAGTGAAAGGCCAGAGTGAGGAAGGAGGAAAGGGGGGAGAGAAAGGGTATGGAGGGAGAGGAGATAAAGGGAGAAAAGGAAGGGTCCCCCACAATCTTTAATTATATTCCGGAACCTCTCTTAGAAAATAGTTCAACATTCCAGTCCCTCTTCTAGATGAGCATGGACTTTCTTGTTCTGAATCCGGATTTCCATGTTGAGGGACTATGCTGAGTGTGTGACCCGATTCCCCCTCAAGAACAAGGCTCAAGGAAAATCCGAAGGGAGGGGCCCCCACGTCTCCCAGGGAGGCTCGTGAGAGTAAAAGGATTGCCTCCATACCAGAGCGAGAGGACCCCCCCCCCCAAAGGAGAACACCTCTTTAAACAAAGAGCTCCTTGCGCGAGGTGCTGGGATTACTGGGAATGTAATAGGGACCGATAGGGCAAGGACCCATGAGGCCGTCTGTAATTACTATTAGAGTGGAAAGAAGCTACATGGTAGGAGGGGACCATCACTGGGGAAAAAAAAAGGGGGGGGGGGCCAGGCGGGAGGAAGAGAGGCCAGGCGGTATGTTCACACTCTCCCAATGGAGCACAGGGGGATTAGCCTGTGCTGGGAGTGTTAGGAGTGTGAAAAACCCTATTTCTTTAGTTCCCTTCTTAAGATGGGAACCTACTCATCAAAGGGAAGTCTGCCGAGGATACAACCTGGAAGAGAGCTTGTAGAAACTCCCCAATATCCCAGATCAACAAAGACATCCCTCCCTCCTCGGCCCGATGAGCAAAACAGAGCGAGGTTAAAGACATGGTGTAACCCAGGAGCCTCCCAATCGAGAGATCCACGGCCCTGCAAGAATATTGCTCAAAACTTCAGTCCAGAGATAGGTAGGATCCACCCGACAGCTGAGGCTACCATAAGGTGGAGGAAAAAAAACCCTTATTTTCCTCTTTCCTCCCCCCTCCCTTATTATTTACTTTCCCCCGCTTTCCCCCCTCTTTCTATAATAGGAGATCCAAGTATGGGGCATGGTTGATCATGGAGGCCAGGAAAAACACCAGCCCGGTCAATGCGGGGGAGCCGACAGAACTTGGAAAGGGAAACCCCCTCTGTCGGAGAAACGCTGGGAGGCCACTAGTATGGCGGAATATAGATTGGGGAAATCCTAGGGCCCAACACAGCGCTTTGTTCATGTAGGATGTAGCCCTAGTACCTCCTGGCCCAACTCTGCGATCCGTCCCCCACCTCCCCCACCCTCCCTCCCCCGAGAGAGCAGTTCAAACATCACAATACAAGTCCCGGATAGTTTGCAGTTTCCTGGGATGCGGGACGAAACTCTAGTGCGAGGATTCGCCAAAACAGGGTTCATATGTCCTTAGGAAGATTAATCGCCAAAAGCTTTGAGGAAGGTAACACAACACATCTAGCCAGAAGGACAGATCAGTAGGGAGCGGAGCTCAGACACTGACGGGGAGACGGAGGGCAGGAGGACCCACGGGAGCACCCACCCGGTGGTCGGCCCGGGGCATACAAGTCCTGAGTAAGGGAGGCAAGTCCTCACCATCCAGGAGATTGCCAGAAATTGTGGGGGATAGGGATCGCGCTGTAGGGTTTCCAGGGCGGCATATTTACCCCCCACCACAGTCATACCAAGGATCGGGTCCGGGTAGAGAACATCCCAGGTCCCCCACACCCTCCAATCAGCTCCACTCAACCCACATCGCCCCCCCGCTCCTAGACCGTTACCTCGTCGTTGATTGTAGGAAGGTCAAAGTGTTCAAGAGTTTCATGTCACAGAGATCTTTTGTTTATGTTGTGGAATTGCTGGAGCTGTAGAATTAGATCTTGAATCGACATGGAGGTGGTAGGATCCAGGGGCCTCCTCTGTCCTGAAGGCTTCCCTGAGGGTTGGGTAAGAGATGCTCGAAATTGTTCTGAGATGACTCCTTTTGAATGCAGATCCTGAGCTGCTTCAGCGGCTGATACATAGACAGTGTCGGCAGATAAGGGCCTATGGCCCACCTAGTCTGCCCATTTGAGCTTGTAAGTTCAGTTTGTTTTCCTAGAAGTCTGTTGCCCCTTACCCCGACCTCTAGAATTCCTTTATGTCTATCCCATGCATTCTTAAATCCCATAATTGTTTCAGCCCCCACCACTTCCTCTGGCAGAGTGTTCCACTTGTCCACCACCTGCTCTGTGAAGAAATTCTTCTCATGTTTCCTCTGAATCGCCTCCTTCCAACTTCATCCCATGCCCTCTAGTCCTGGAACATCTTTTCGCTTAAAAATAGTGTTTTCCTGCACCCTGTTCCTCCCTGTAAGATACTTGTATGTCTCTATCATATCCCTCTCCCTCCACTCCTCCAGGGAGTACATGTTCAGTTCCTTCAACCTGTCTTCATAGGACTTGTGATGCAATCCATGCACCATCTTTGTTGCCCTCCTCTGAACCTTCTACCCTGTCTATGTCCTACGTAGGTATGGTCTCCAGAACTGTACACTGTACTCCAGGTGGGGCCTCACTAGTGTCTTGTATAGCGGAATTATGACCTCCCTTTTCCTGCTGGTGATGCCCTGCCTATACATCCCAGCATCCTATTTGCTTTACCTGCTGCCTTGTCACACTGTTTCCTATCTTGAGGTCATCAGAGATGACAACCCCAAGATCCCTTTCCTGCTTGGTGCATGCTATATCCTCACCCCCCAACTGATATATTGTGCCAGGGTTTTGTGCCCATATGTATTATCTTGCACTTTTGCATTGAATTTCAACTGCCAAACCCTTGACCATTCTTCAAGTTTCTGCAGGTCACTTCTTCTGTCTACACCCTCTGGTGTGTCTACTCTGTTACAGAGCTTTGTGTCATCAGCAACAGTGAAATTCTGCCTTCTAGATCCTGTGCAATGTCACTGATGAAGATGTTGAATAGGACCCGTCCCAGCACTGATCCCTGTGGTACCCCACTGGTCACTCTTCCCTCTGTGGGGTGACAGCCATTTACCACCACCCTCTGTCCTGCCACCCAGCCAGTTACCTACCCACCACACTACTGTCCTGCCCACACCCATATTCCCAGTCTGTGTAATAGTCTTCTATGTGGCACAGTGTCAAAGGCCTTGCTGAAGTCCAGATAGGCCATGTCCACTGCCCTCCCCTGATCCACCTCCTAGTCACCCAGTCAAAAATTCAACAAGGTTGGTCTGACATGACCTCCCCCTGGTGAAACCATGCTGCCTTGGGTCCTGTAGCCCATTGACAACCAGATGTTCCACCAGTCTCTCCTTCAGTAGTGCTTCCATGATCTTCCCCACTGCCGAGGTGAGGCTGACTGGTCTGTAGTTCCCTGCTTCCTCTTTGTTCCCACTTTTGTATAAGGGGACTACATCTGCTGTCCTCCAGTCTTTGGGTACTTCCCCAGAGGTGTAGGTCTGTGTGCCTGAGGTTAAGTGGACAATCAGCTTCGCGGGATAGGGAGTTTTGAACTTTATTTGTTGGGCTTGGAGGAGTGGGAATAATGGGCCATATTCCCATCGCTGCCGCTGTGTGAGAGGCGCATAATCATTGTCGAAAAGGAGGCGGGACTGACCCCAGGTAATTTTCCCTTTTTGCCAGGCCTTTATCAAGAGTGATTCTTTACTTGAAAGCTTAGAAATCTAATCAAAAAAGATCGGGGCCTGGCGTCTGGTCGGGAGGGTTTGGGGCCTATGTCGCGGTGCGCCCTCTCTACATCCAACTGAAAGTCCGGTTCCAAACCCAAAGCCATTCGTAATAGGTAGTCAGAGAAGGCGCGAGGATCGGTGCCTTCCTCGCCCTCTGGGATGCCAAAGATCCTAATATTGCGTCGCCGGCTTCTATTTTCAGCATCTTCTTGGCGTGCAGAGATTGATATCTGTTCCGAGAGAACAGATTTAATAGACTCTTCAAGAGCATCCAATCGCGTGGTGTTACTGGATATCTGGAGATCGGTTTCCGTTAATCTGGACTCCAGGTGAGCAAGATCACTTCGCAGTTCCTTTATAGAATCCCATACCTCTCCCTTGAAATCAGCGATGGCCTGCAGGATGGCATCAGTGGAGGTTTCCGTCTCTCTTCTAGGCAGTTTGGCTTTTAGTGATTTTCTGTCGGGGCCTTGAGTTGGCCTAGGACAGGCCTCTCCGTCGGAGAGTACATCCTCCGTTTCATTACTTACAGCAATCGGGAGGAATCGGTTCCGTGTTGCTTTAGCCATGGCTAGGTACTGCTTCAGAGCAATTTTTAATGAGTAATGCTGCTTTTCCTTGGTGTATTTATAGATGATTGCTCGTTTTTTAAAGTATATTAGGCAGGAGCTAATTAGTAGAGCTGTTCACCAGTACATACCGGAACCGGAAGTCTCCAATGTCAATCTGTTTTTGTATTTGTTGTTTCAGCTCTAATATCCTCCCTGTCACAGAGTTATCTCCACTTGCATTAATGACCTGTGCCTCCTTAAGCTGCGACTGGAGTTTATTCATTTTAGCTCTCCGTTGTTTGTGATAATATAACCCAAACTTAATTACCCCCCCCCCCCCATTACTACCTTCAGCATATCCCATAATGTGGCCCTTGAGACTTCTGGAGAATCATTTTCCTTTATAATCTGTTGCAGTTTGGGTTTAGCCAAGTCAATAAATTCTTTTAAATTTAAAAAATAATTATTAAATTTCCATAGTGATGGGCTTTTTTTGTATTCCCATTCCAGGCAGAGAGAGAGAGAGTAATGCATGGTCCGACAGGACCGAGGGCTCTTGCTCACAACTCATAATCTGGTACTGTTGCTCGCCAGATACCAGAAGGTAATCTATGCGAGCATAAGACCCATGAGGTGGGGAGAAATGGGTATCTTCCCTTCGGTTCTGATGCCTTGTACGCCAAGCATCTACCCATCCTACTCGCCTGATAAATCTAGAGATAGCCTTTCCTGTAGGAGTGGGGCGGAATGTTCTCCCCCTGGTGGTGTCCGATTGATCCCATATCTGATTGAGGTCTCCCCCTACTACCAGTGTTCCCTGATGATACTGAACGATTTTTGTAACAATTCTCTTACTGCACCCCCCTCCCCCCCGTGGATCCTGGGGGGAGATAAAGCGGTGCCCCCCTCAGTTCACCCACGACTACAACCAGATGGCCCCCAGGGTCAATATATTGTTCCTGCATCCTGAAATCAGAACCCCTAGGAATCAGGATGGCAGTGCCCCTCCTCTTCCCCCTCTTGTAGGAAGACTCAACCACCTGTGCAAAACCGAACGTTCCCAGCTTTGCATGTTCAGCCCTGCCTAGATGAGTCTCCTGGAGGAGTATAAAAGATGGATTCTGTCTTCGGAGGGCCGAGAGCACTTTATATCTCTTCACAGGGTTATTTAAACCATTTACATTATGTGATACTATTTTTTGTCCCTGTTTATCCGCCGTATTAGATGTACATAAGGTCGCCCTACATGCTTAATCAAAACATTCATAAAGTCTACTCCCCCTATTCTGAAAGACCCAAACTCTTGATGCATTTCTGTGCCTAAAACAAAAAAAAAACACACACACATAGAAACTAACATAGACCTTCAACCTGAAACTACTAGAATGGAGGGAAAGCTCCTGAAAAAAGGCATTCTTCCTCCAAACTAAACTATATACATTTCGGCTTCCAAGGAAGGGCGACCAGTTAAACCAGTCCCCAACCCCTAGGGATGTTAACTCCAGGAGCAGAGGAGATGGAGCCCCTATAGGGGTTCGGTCCTCTTGGGCCCGACTAGAAGCAGGCCCTGGCCAGATAACCTGACCAAAATACGTCCCCAAGCCCTTGAACTGTTCCCATACAAAGACATTTGGCCTCTGTGTTATCTGTGGGGAAAAATGGCAGCTGATCTGACCCCCTACAAGGCCAAATAGCAGAATTAGAGGTCTTCACTCATTCCCTCTCCTCCCCAGCAGGCAATCAAAAACTCTACATTTGATGTCCCCCTTAAACTCTTAATTCACATCAGGGCCATTGAAAGCATGGATTCTCCCAAACTTATCATTATATTGGAATATGCTTTAAACCACCCTCCCCTTTCTTACTCCTCATGTTTTCGTCTTTTACAGGAGTTATCAAACATTTCTGGAAACAATGTGGCCATTTGTGTCCCCCAAAAAGGGAGATCATGACATCCTGTTAAACCTCCTGTTATACAAAACCCACATACACCAAATAAATCACATCATGAACCCCCCCCACCTCCCCTCCATACATTATTCCCAAACAGTACCATTGTCAGAGGGTTCTTTCTAGCTACCCCCCAGTTCCTCCCAAACAAGTCCAGGGCAGTCAATTCACAAAACTGTAGACTTCCTGATTCAGAAGCAGTCAGGGCCTCCAAGTCTAACTATAAATCCACTGACCCCCCCAAACGATACTGGGCCCCAGCCAGATGCTACTGTAACCTAAAAACTACCATAGGTCCTCCAGGGCGGGAAATCAGTGGGCACAACCTATCAGGTTGAAAACTTAAAGTCACTCACAGTTCCCAATCAGGTGTCCACTATATTCTGTGTGCCTTTCGTATCAGATTGTTGTTGGGGGGGTCAGTTGGTGCAGCAGATCTTTTATGTCCTGTAGGGCGCTAGGAGCTGCTCCTCTCCCCGTGCTCCTGCTATTTCGTGAGGAATTCACCTGCCGTTTTCTCGAGGCTTCTCGGCCCTGACCCGCCTGGTAAGACGCCATGGGCACTGGATGGCCCTTTTCTTTCAATGCCAGAATCACTTCTGCTGAGCAATACAATTCTACCCCAAATTCCCATCTTACTCGTAGTTGTGCCAGATATGGTGTTTGGAACTTCACTCCGAGGGATTTAAGTACGTGCAAGACTGGCACGTAAGCCATGCAATGCCGTTATCTGCGGAGGGTAATCCTGATCAAAATATACGAACATACGAAATTTGCCAACAGATAAAGGCCTAGAGGTCTATCAAGTCTGCTCGAATGTGCAGCTAGCACCCCTTATTCTGCAGCTGCCCCTTCCTTCCACCCTTCCCCTTCATTGATCCTCCCCTTGTCCTGTCCCATCCCTTTGAAGCAGTCCACTGTTCTACTGCATACCACTTCTGCAGGTAACGATTCCACCCAGCCACCACCCTCTGTAAAAAGTGTCTCCTCATCTCCTCCTGAACCTTCCTCCCTCCAGTCTCATATCATGGCCCCTGGTGTCCCTCCCTTCCCTTACTTTGAACAGCCCTCTGTACCTGTCTTGTTTATTCCTTTCATGTACTTAAAGGTTTCAATCATGACCCCCTGTCCCTCCTCTCCTCCAGTGAGTACATGTTCAACTCCCTCAGCCTCCTCTCGTATGATAAGTCCCCCAGCCCCTTGATCATCTTTGTCGCCCTGCGCTGCACCCCCTCCAGTAACTTAATGTCCATCTTCAGATACGGGCACCAGTACTGCACACAGTACTCCAGGTGCGGTCTAACTAATGACCTATACAGTGGCAGAATCACCTCCTCCCTCTTCGAGGATATACCCCTTGCAATACAACCCAGCATTTTGTTGGCCTTTGCAGCTGGATCCATTATATTCCACGTGTTGCTGCCTCCATACTGTTCTTAAAATCTGCTCATCTCTGTAACTTGAGAATTTCACGACAGATCTGGGCCGAGCATTTGGAGAGGTGGGTTTCGCTGAGAGGGCTCTGTGTGTTCTTTTGAAGCGAAAAGCGAAGGCCTGGGGTAAATCCAGCACATGTCGAAGTAAATCTGCTATAAAATCAGGCATCTCACCCACTTCAGCATTTTCCTGAATACCACAGATTTGCAGGTTCTCCCTTCTTGCACAGGCCTCCAGGTCTAGACACTTAGCCTCTGTGCTTTCCTGCTGCTGGGTAAGTACTTCTACGGCCTGTGTTAGCCTGGCAATGTCGTCTTCGGCTCCTGAGATTCTGTCCTCCGTAGTTATCACTCGTGATTCTAGTTTTGTTAAATCAGCATGCAGTTTGCTGAATTCAGACAGTTTCTCACTCCGGAATTATTTTATTTCCGTAAGCAGCATTTCAAAGCGTGATCTCGAGAGTGTTTCTAACTCTGTTTTTGTATCTCCACTTGTCATGCTGGATGGAGATTCCCCGCCGGTATCAGGAGGATTCATCTGCTGTGATCCATACCCCTGTATGTTAGTTCTTGCTGATTTGGCATGGGATTTGTATTTATATATGCCCCTGCTGTTAGTTTTTTCCATTTTTTGAAAAGAAATCAGGATGCCTTCTGTATCGGGGACAATCTTTTGCCTGCAGGTTGAGGAGTTCAGCGTTTAAGCCGCCATTGTGCTGGTGACATCACCGGAAGTCCTATCTAACCTTTTCCAATAATTCCTCGCCTGAAAATATCTGAACATATGTGATGTTACACCTAATGCGGATGGGATTCTTTGGAAAGTGCACAGCTCCCCCTCTCTCTACTAAATCCCCCATGCATCTGATTCCTGTCCTCTGCTACTCCTTAAACCCCTCATCTTCTAACCTCGGTAGAAAATCTGGGTTTTTGGCTATTGGCACTAGGAGTGTGTTGACATGGGTTATGTTTTGTCTTTTTTTCACCTCTCTCCATGCTTCTAGGCTGGCCACTACCAATGGGTTAGGGTTCTCGAGAGTCTTGTATGCTCTTAGACCATTCTCTCCCAGGTATGCCGAAACACTCCCTGGGCAATCCTTTTCTTCTAAATCCAACCAATTTGCTGCATCCCCTCTATTGGTCCAGTTGTGTAGATACCTAAATTGTGTGGCCTCTACTCCTATTTCTGGCTTTTAATCTTGTTAGGCTGATTCTGTTTTTTACCTTGCCAGATGAAATCTGTGAATCCCCTCTCCAGGTGTTTTATATCTTTCTTACTTAGGCCTCAGGGCAACATCTGTGTTACACATAATATTCTTGGTAACACATTCATTTTTAGGAGGTTAATCCTACCCATCCAGGAGATGGGAAGGGCTCTCCATCTGTGTAGATCTTTGAGGACCATTTCCATGATTGGTATGTAATTCAACTGGTATAAATCTTTCAGATCCCTACCCACCTTTATTCCCAGGTAAATTAAAGTATCCCTCACCATTCTCAGGCCCCATGACTTCTCTTCTCCCCCTCCTTCTGTCCCTAGATACATTAATTCCAATTTATTTATGTTAAGTTTGTATCCAGAAAATTTGGCAAAGGCCTCAATAGTTTCTCATATGGAGGGGACCGACTGCTCTGGACGTGTCACCGAGAGGAGAATATCATCTGCATATAATGTTACAACATGCCTTCATCCTGCCCTTCCAGGAATTCCACTGATTTTGGGATTTTCTCCGATTTTAATGGCCAGTGGCTCTATGGCAATCACAGAAAGCAATGGGGAGAGGGGGCAGCCCTGTCTCGTACCTCTTTCAAGATTAAAAGCCTCAGATACAGATCCATTAACCAAGACTCTGGCAGCAGGCGCACTAAAAAAGGCCTCAACCAACTGAATAAAACTCTCCCCCACACCAAATTTGGCTAATATCCTCATCAAGTATTCCCATTTGATCCTGTCAAAGACCTTTTTGGCATCCATTGAAATAACACAGGTTTGTTCTTTAGCTTT
This sequence comes from Neoceratodus forsteri, assembly GCA_016271365.2. Taxonomy (NCBI): domain Eukaryota; kingdom Metazoa; phylum Chordata; order Ceratodontiformes; family Ceratodontidae; genus Neoceratodus; species Neoceratodus forsteri. The sequence continues at coordinate 461,799,615 of CM057458.1, forward strand.
CGATCCCCAATAAATTATGTTCAGCAATCTCCTAATGTTATGGTATGACATTCTACCCTATATAAATCCTGTTTGATCCATGTGTATTATGATGGGTACTATTTTTTCTAGCCTTAACACCAGTACCGTAGTCATAATTTTACAATCAACTTCAAGAACGAAATGGGTCTGTATGAGGCACACTGTGTCATCCTTATTTGGCTTTGGGATAACACATATATTGGCTTCGCAGCAGGTTCTAGGCAGCCCCCTCTCCTGCCTCCTCCAGAACATCTCTAAGGGGAGCAGTGACCTCCTTCCTAAGCTCCTTATAATATTCACTCCCAAAGCCGTCTAGTCCTGCTGCCTAACCTTTTAAGTGTCCCAACTGCCCGCATCACTTCCTCTACCGTGACTTTACTCCCCAGCATAGCCCTATGGTGTTCGCCCAGCTCAGGGATCGGAAGTCCCTCCATAAATCTGTCCATTTCCTCTCTCGTGTCCTCACATTCAGCCTTATATAGTGCCTCATAAAACTGTTTAAAGCGTGACTTTTTGCCTCCTTCCTCGTGTATCAGGGTTCCTTTTCTATCTCTGATGGCTACTATCCATTTTATGGTCCTTCCTCCCTTTATTAGTTTCACTAACAGGGGGCCGGGTTTGTTCCCCCATTCATATATTCTTTGCTTAGCAAAGAATAATTTCCCCCTAGCTTCCTCCGTCACATTCAGATTTAGGGCTTCCCTCACTGTGTGCAGCTCTTTCTTGTGAAGAGAGTCCCCTGTCAGTACTACTAGGTTTTCCAGTTCCTTAACCCTGTCCTCCAATTCTTGCGGTTTCTTTTTTTGTTCTCTCTTGAGTCTCGCAGTATAGCCTATTATAACCCCCCCCATATAGGCTTTACTAGCCTCCCAGTATGTCCCCACAGATTCCACCGATCCCTTATTTGTGGCTTCAAACTCACTCCACCGTGTCTTAAGGAATTGTCTGAACTTCTGTTTGGCCAGTAAGTATGTCGGAAATCGCCAAGAACCCCTCCTCCTCCCTCTTATGCACCAGGTCTATATCCATTTGAACCATAGCATGATCCGATAAAAAGACTGAGCTATGGGGATTTGAATAAAATGTGTATTCTCGGGTACCCTGATATGCCACCCCCCAAGTGTCCACTGAGTCTAGATCCGAGAGGCCCTGTTGCCATTGTTTTACAGAAATTGTCTCTCTAAGTCTTGTACCTGAATAATCAAGTTTTGTGTCTATGACACAATTAAAATCCCCCACAAGAATCAGATTAGAAAATTGTTCCCTAATCATCAGGTCCAACATATTTTGGTAGAACTCTGGGTCCACTACCGTCAGTGCGTAGATGTCACCCGGCGTAATCAACCTCACCTGTATCCTTCCCACTACGAACACATATCCTTCTGAGGGATATCTCACCGTGCGAACGTGTTCAAAGGGGAAGTTTTTGTGCAACAGGATTGTCACTCCCCTTTTGTGGGAACTGCAGGAGGAGGCATGGCAGGCCCCAACTCACCCCCCACAAGTTTGTCATGCTCTTTGTGTGTTAAATGCATTTCTTGTAACATGGCTATGATCGCATTCTTCCTTTTAAGTGCCATCAGTATCTTAGTTCTTTTTGCAGGTGAGGTGAAGCCCCTAACATTCCACAAAATGATATTGCAATGTTGAGGCCTAGCCATGATCTCCTCCACGTTCCTCCTATACATATATATAGTATTTTTTTTTTACTTTAGTCTTTGGTAACCGGTTAAGGCTCACTAGGCACAAGTGCCTGTTTTCAGGGCGACCTGGGAGCACTGGGCGGTTTCCATACCTCCATTTAAACATAGTCAGAGACAGTTCAGCATAACTCACCTCCCATAGTGGTTTACATTTCTTAGAGCTCAGCCAATAGAAATAAAAGTTATACAAGAAAGTATAGCTCAACTACCAACAACAACTTTTCTGGGTGAACATCAAGCCCAGCCATAACAAACTATTAAGAGAAACTGTATATGAATCCATACTCTCAAATTAAGTTGAATATTTTCTAAATCTTGTACCAGGCCCCCATCCTTCCCTCCGCACCCTCTTTAACAGTCCCCTTATGCCAACAATGCTTGCTTACTTCGGGTCCCATTCTCCTGCATTTTAATTTGCCCTTTCCACTTTATTAGCCCAGTAATTCCAGTCACTACAGGGCAGAGTAGTACGCCACTGAGTGTGTGTGCTTTCCTCCCAGAAAGGTGTACGCAACCTTTCAGCCCCCCCCCCCCGTATGGGTAGTTGCCATTCAGCGTTCAGTGCTGTTTGTGTGCCCGACTCCAGTGAGACCTCCAGCCCTTTTCCATGTGTAATCCTCTCACTTTGCTTGGCGCTCTTAGCGTCATCCCCTCCTCTCCCTCCTCTGCTTCTCTTATGTCTCAGCACTGCAATCAGGTTCCTCTTGTTCAGATGCCTCCCACTTTACCTCGCCATTTCGTCCACCCCCCAATTTAAACCCGTGGGTAGCAGTGATATATCTCTAGGAGTCCACCAAAATCTGTGGCTGCAAAAATCGCTTATGGACCAATATTTAGGCAGTGTGACCCCTGCGCCATCCCTATAAAGCAGCACGAAAGTTCAACCATGGTGTCACAAGTCAGTTTAGTTTTGGCACATTGCTACCCTTGCCATGAGCCTTGAAACATCCATGTTGTGCTCGCTCCGCAGTATTGGGTCCCACATTGCACACAGTTATATCCAGTAGCCCTCCCTCCTTCCCTTGAACATGGAGGAATTTCCCCTCGGATGTCGGGTCAATCAGTCCCCTCAGAGAGTTGGGGTGAGTCCAGAAGAAAGCAGTACAAAAATCAGAATCAAAAGCAAAATTCAGTTCACCTCATCCTTTATTTTTCTTGTCCCACTCCTCAATGAAATTATGCAGCTTCTCCGGATCCCAAAATGAGACGGTAGCTCCTTCCCGTTTCACCTTTACCAACACTGGATGTGTCATAAAGAACTCAATTTCCCATTCTCGCAGACGGTCCATGTGTGAGTTAAACTGCTGCCTCTTTTCTTGTATGCGCATCAAGATGCCTTGGTAGATGGTGAGTCGGTGCCCCTCATATTTCAGCTCCTTCAGGTTTTGGTATGCTGCCAGGATAGCCTGCCTGTCCGGGTAGTGGTGAAGTCAGAAGATGACTTGTCATGGCGGCTGGTCTCCCAGTGGCCTCGGGGCCAACGCTCTGTGGGTCTGTTCCACTTTGAGGCCTTTCAGCTTGACTGGCATCTTTAGTAGATTAAGGAGTGTAGAGGGTGCAGAAATCCATCAGGTTGCCTCTCTCTGCACCCTCCAGTAGACCTCTGATCCTTAGGTTATTTCTTTGGCTGTAGTTTTCCTGGTAGTCCAGGGCCTCTGGTAACTCCTCCAGCTCCCGCTCCAGTCTGGCTATTTTCTCTGGTACTGCACGAGAGGTGTCCTCTAAGTCTGAGATCCCGCTGCTCTGCCTCCGATAGTCTCCTGGAATATTGCTTAAGTTCTGTGGTGAGACCCGTAAGTGATTTATCCACCTTATCCCAACGCAGCTGTAGGTCCGCCACGACTTGCTCTGAGACAGCTTTGCTAATCACCGCCAGTTCGGTTACTGAGAAGGACATCAGGCCCACTCCATGCGGTGGATTTTCTTGTGGAGGTTTTCTCTGATTTTTAGCCCCTTGCCTCAACAATTTCCCTTGTGCCAGGTACTCATCCATATTGGCAATCGTTATCATGCTACTTTGTGAAGTATGTGGCTATTTAAAGATATAGAAAGGTTATATGTTAAGCTCTATGGTGCGGAGGTCCAAAGGTCTGTGTCCTTTCTCCTTAGCTGCTCATTAGCGCCCCCGTCCTACATTTTTAAAGTAAATTATGCTGACAGGGTTTGTGGACTAATGGGATATTTTTTCTTATGCTGACCCTATTTAAGTTGAGCTTTACTGATTTAATTTAGGAAGTTGTGTTCGGTTGACACAGTAGACCGAGACAGACCCCTGCCTACCCTCTGTTTTTTCTCTCTCTCCTGGCCTGTAAAATTATTCAGAAACCAGCTGTTAGAAAAACATAGAGGATAATGTATGGTCCTCTATTGCTAACCGGTTTGTTAACTGTCAAGAGGTTGCCAGGGTGACCATGTAAACTGAGAGCGAAACTAGAGAGGTTTACGTCACCATGGCAACCTCAAGACGTTACAAACCAGTTAACGATAGAGGACCATACATTATATTTTATAGAGTATGGTCCCCATAAACTGGCAGAACAAATAAAGGTTTCTTACGTTTGGCACCACCGGGAACATTCTGGGACATTTTCTCACCGCTGTGCTAGTTTTGGGAAGGCCGTTGGAGCGCAAGCTAAAAAGGTACACGCATGCGCATATCCATTTGTAATCCCATCGCTACAACGTACTCAAGAGAGGTTTATAACCACTTACATCATAGCAATGGGATTATCAAGAAATTATTTTGCCGCTTTTCAGCAGTAATAAAGGCTCACCATACATTATATGTATTTTCTCTATGCCATTAAAACACATAACTTTTTTTTCACAGTCTCAGTCACGAACACAAAGTGAAAGAGATCTTTTAAACTGAATGCTGTGGTGTCATGTGTTTATCACACCAGTTGACATGTTTTTCTTAAGCTCTGCTGTCATTGTCTTTGTGACCATAAGAAGAAAATGTTCTCCCCACCTGTGCAATGTATTTTTTTTTGTATTGCTGCTGATGGTAGTACACATTATATCTAAACACTCACTGGTTACTGCTGACATAACTTAAAAAAAAAAAAAATCACTGCATACTGTTTCCAGTTATTTTCTTCTCCTTATCATTTTGGTAATGGCCTGCTGCCCACTCTGTATTCTAAAAATCCCTTCCACCTCCAATTACATGGTGTACAGTTGTTGAAGGCCTCCACCAATACCCTATTCCTGGCTTAAATTGTGGCTGATCCTGACAATGACACCACTTCTCTGCTCTCTCTTGCATACTGGACAGTACTTGCTGAGAGATTCCAGCTGTTAGACCAGGCTGGAGCTGCTTAATTGTATTGTTGCCCCACACTGAAATGCCATTCTCTCCCGCTGCCGCTGCTCACTCCCAGACTCTCAGCCGCCCATGCTCAAATGTCTGCCTGAAGAGCTCTTCCACCGCTCACTTCCCGACAAGCAAACACACATGCACATAACACTGTGGATGGAGGGTATGGCAGAAAGACCGCATTGGTGCATTATGCAGGGTGAGCAGGAAGAGGAGGGACTAAGGGAAGATGAATAGATTAGTGGTGCTGAGATGGCGGTTCGCTGCCAAAGAAAACAACGTCCTCTCAAGGCAGGAACTTAGCACTAGGCTTGTTCCTCAGGGGAAGAAATAAAGTACGACACTGCCAGTCAGATGTTCCTGCAACTGCGCAGCTAAGCTCCTTATCCTCAGCAATCCCCCTCTCAATGAAAATGGGCAAACTTGAAGGGAAGGGATTTTTTTTTAAATGGGTCAGTTTCAGCAGTCGCGCATGCGTCAGGCTGTAAAATCCAATGCATGCCTAGACTGCCAAAAATAACTGCAGTTTGTTATTGCCTGGCAGGCATTTAAATAGCAAAATTAGATTGTCCGGACAAGGGTTCCTACTGTCCTCGGCTGCTGGGCAATAGGATTTTTCCTAGCCTGTAAGCAAGTACTTCTGTCTGTGTACTCAGTGCTGCTGCTGGATCCTATTAGTCAGTCAGAGACTGTAGTTTGCGCCAATACGTATTAAAGAAAAAACAAAAAATATTTTTTTGAAGTAAATAAAACATAGACACAGTATATTTCTGGAGTGTGTAACACGTTTTATTTAAAACGCAGCCCCGCTTACGGCCCATCTCTTCAGATTTGTGTTATAGAAAATAAAACACAGACACACAGTACATTTTTGGAGTGTGTAACAAATTTTATTTTAAAATGTCTGGAAGCAAAGGAGGTCATCAAATCAGTTTGCTTTTTAAAAGGAATTCTGCACCAAGCATAAGGAGTCCTGATCCTGGACCTGTGCCCCCAGGAGGGACTTGTTGATACGCTGTCGATGACTCAACTGTCCAGTATGTTGTGTCAAATTTCAATTCAGGGACAATACAAAACTTGTGCAGGGCTACCAAATTTTGGATCAAGATTGTCTGTGGGCAACCTAGTTTTTTTTTTTTAAATTCCGAGCCTGCTTGCTTGTGATGTGTGCACTACTACTGTGTTTTTTTTTAATGATGTCTTTTCCAATCAAGTACAGTTACGTAAGAACTTACCGTAACAGTAGATCTTCGAGAACAGCTCTTGCAGCAGGTTACACCATTAGGACCGAAGCCGCCAGGCGCCAGGACCCCACGGAAAAATTCTAGCTAGCTAACTACAGCGGGGACCGCCCCACGCCGGTCCCGCCTCCGCCAGCGTGGTACAGCATGGTCCCAGACTCCCAGTTCTCCCCGCCTGGAGACTTCTTGTCCAGAGGCTGACATCAAAATGGAGACCTAGGGATTCACGCCAGAAGACAGAAAGATAACAATTCCTGCTCAGAAAGACTGAGCCATGCTTCCTCCAAGGGGAAGGTATGGCAGTATTTGCTGCAAGAGCTGTTCTCGAAGATCTACTGTTACGGTAAGTTCTTACGTAACTGTACTATCTTACTTCGAGACACAGCTCTTGCAGCAGGTTACACCATTAGGACTGATTCCCAAGCAGTAACGCTGTCAGAAAATCCGGAGGAGGAAAATAAAGGATAAAAACCAGGTCCTGAACCTAGGACAGAGACCCTGAAGCACGGCCAAACCAAACCAGCCCTTCGCCGAGAGGCGATGTCCAGGCTATAATGCCTGATAAAGGTATGCACAGAACTCAAGTATGGCAGCGATTAGCAGAAGTGAAACATTTTGAGCGCTGCAAAGGAAGTAGCCACCCTCTAGTGGAATGACCCGGACTGTACCCGGAGGGCTTTTGTTTGATACCATAACAGTGAGAAATACACTGGACAAGCCAGCGAGAAAGGGACTGTTTGGATACTGATTGGCCCATCATTCTCTCAGAGAAGGAAATGAAAAGCTGCTCAGAACTACGAAAGGACTGAGTTCTGTTGAGGTAAAACCTCAGGCTGCGGTGAACATCCAGGGTATGGAGCAGAGCCTCCTCTATTAGAGAAGTTCGGAAGTAGACCTGAAGGTCGATATCCTGGTTCAGGAGGAGGAAGAAACCACCTTAGGCAAGAATTTAGGTTCGTCCTCAGGGATACTCTGTCCCGTGGAAAACTAAATAAGGCTCTTTGCACATCAGAGCGTGAAGTTCAGAAATTCTTCTTGCCGAGGTAACAGCAACTAAAACAACGCTTCCACGACAGAAAACGAGCTCGCAATCCGCCTGCAGGTTCAAAGGGGAAGCGTGAGCTGTTCAAGGACAAAAAGCAAATCCCATGGAGGCACAGGGTCTCTAATAGGAGGCCTAAGGTGCAACACTCCCTCAAGAAATTCGAGAGGCCCACCTGAGCCACTGTACGATTTCCACCAGGAGGTGGTAAGTCGAAAATGGCACAGAGGTGCACTTTAATAGAGGAGTAGGGCTGAACCCGAATGAAAGAGGAGAGCAAATATTCTAATATTACTCCCACAGGACAACCTAAAGGGGAAAGGTGCATGCTCGCGACCATACATACAAAACGCGCCATTTCATGGCGTACGCCGATCGTGCGCTGGCTTTCTGGCTGCAGAAAGGACTTCTGTAACCTCATGGTGACCCCGTGACGAAAATGGCTATGTCTCTAGGAGCCAAGCATGCAGGTTCAAGGAACTGAGGTCCGGGTGGACAAGTGAACCCTTCTCCTGAGACAGTAAGTGGGAGCTGAGCGCAACGGAGCGGGGTTCCCGAGATAGTTGAATCAACAAAGGAACCAAATCTGTCTGGGCCAAAATGGGCCACTAGGATCATTATTAGCGTTCCCTGCGCGAGTTTGAGAAGAACTCTGGATCAACGGGAAAGGAGGGAAAGCGAGGGAATCTGTTGGCCCAGGAGAGGGATAACGCGCCTCGCCAGAAAACACCAGGCCCTGGATCTAGCGAGCAAAAATTGGGCAGTTTTATGTTGGATGGGGAGGTGACAAGTCTAGATCCGGAGTTCCCATCGAAGAAACAGATCCTCTGCTACCTCTTGAAGGAGTTCCCATTCAGGACTCTGGCCTGAGAACGACTCAGGCCATCTGCAACCGTGTTGTCCACTCCGGGAACGTGCACAGTGATCAGATTCGCGCCGTGTCTGATTACCCAATCCCACACTCTCATGGCCTCCCTGCAAAGGGGGTAAGAGTGTGCGCCTCCTTGTTTGTTGAGGTAATACATCACCGCCGTGTTGTCTGTCTGAAGTAGAAGAGTACACGGTGGGATAACTGACTGAAAGGCCTGCAGGGCATAGAGGACCGCCTCATTTCCAGCACGTTGATGTGAAGGTGAGCTCCATCTGGGTCCACGCATTCCTGGGACTTTACCCGTCCAGGTGTGCCCCCACCCAAGACCAGAAGCGTCTGTGGTGAGGTGACCTCCGGGATGGCGCAATGAACGGGACGCCTGATGAGAGCGAATTCTGGGGCTAGCCACCACTGCCAGTCTTGAATCACTGAATTCGTGAGTCTGACCGATGCTGCAAGTGGTCTTGCCTTTGGTCCCATTGCACTTTGAGCATCCACTGAGTAATGCGATGTGGAGTCTTACGAAGGACAGTAGGAATGGCCGCAGCCATGTGTCCGAGAAGCAAAGGACCGACCTGGCAGGTACAACCTTGCTTAATGATAGGTCCCTTATGAGGGATCTGATGCGCTCCGCTCTGTCGGCCGGAAGAAAGGCTCTTCCCCGAACAGTGTCCAGAACTGCTCCTATGAACTGCAGTTTCTGCGACGGTACCAGGAGAGACTTCTCGTAATTTATGAGGATGCCCAGGGATCGGAACAGATCCTGGGTGCTCTTGATTGCAAGAAGCAACGCCTCTCTGGAGGTGGCCATGAGAAGCCAGTCGTCCAGGTACGGGAACGAGAGTGGCCCTGTCTCCTCAGAGACGCTGCCACGCTGCCATGCACTTGGTAAAGACCCTGAGCGGAAGACAGTCGAAGGAAGGGCTCGAACTGAAGGTGGTGGTCGAGAAACTGGCGCGAGGAACCTCCTGTGCGCCTGAGCCATAGGGATGTGCAGGTAGGCATCTGTATGTCTAGAGACGCTAAAAGGCCCTGTTTGAGCATGGGATAAGACCCGAAGGGTCACCATGCGGAATCTCTTGTAGTGACCGGCACATTGAGGTCGCTGAGGTCCAAGATTGGACGGAGGTCCCTGTTTTCTTGGGAACCAGGAAGAAGTGGGAATAGTATCCTAGTCCTCTCTGGTTCTCTGGGACGACTCATCACCTTCGTGAGTAGGCGAGTACTTCTTGCCAGATCAAGGCTTTGTGCTGACCCTGATACCGGAGAGCAAAGGAGGCCTCAGGGTGGCTTTCCTGTGAATTCTATAAAGTGGCCTAGACTGACCAATTGAAAAACCCACCTGTCGGTGGTAATGGCCTGCCATCCCGCAGGAAGTTCGCAATGCACCCCGACTATAAACTCCCGCTGATCCTGAGGGGCGGGGCGGAAAGGAGTCAGGCTGTGGCGGCAGATGGACCCGGCTGGCTGGGCCTGCCTAGGAGAACGCTGGCCTCGGCTGGCGGGTGTTTGCCCTGGGCTCTACGAAACCAGAGCCTCTGAGGTGCAGCGGAGTGGGTCTGTTGCCTCTGCGTCTGGCAAGACGAAACGGCTTTGGTTCCTACTTAAAGGAACCAAGCTTAGGTCGGTACATGGCCTGAACTGACCTTACCGCTTCTTCCCGGCCTCTTGGAGTTTGGTAAGATCTTTTTCTGTAGGATTACCAAACAATACTTCTCCTCAAAAGGCGCCCAAGATGTTCTTTTGGACGTCTGGGAAAACCGAGACGCAACCAAGAGTGTCTCCGGAGGCAAACGCCAGAAGCTGCTGCTCGGGCCGATGAGTCCGCGGAGTCATACGCGGCTCTTAGCACTTGGGTCCCCACGTCTGAACCCGTACGGAGGAGCTGAAGCATCTCCTCCTTCTGCTCACCTTCGGGCATCTTTTCAGCCGCTTCCAGACCCTGTTCCCACAAAGCGTTCTGGAACTGAACCATGTGGGTTAAATAGTTCAGGGATCTGATGGCGCAGGTAGCGGAAGATACTGCGCTCTACCCAATGCGCCCAGTTGTTTGGACTCTGGGTCCGTGGCAGGGTGTTTCAAATGTTGTGGCCTCTGTGACCGGTCATGTGAGGCTGTGATGACCAGAGAATCGGCCTGAGGATGCTGGTCAAGTACTGGTCGCCTCGGAGCCTGTGCGATCGCTTTCTTCGGTCTCGCCGGGAGCGAGTGTGGACGCCCACGGCCTTGGTGACGCCCACAAAGTGTCAACCAAGGGTGGTACCACCACAGGCTTGGGGTCCTTTTGTCAAGATATTTGGCCAAGTCGTACTCTTCGGGTCTAAGTCTTCAGCATCCCATCCCATGTTCTCTTGTATATGTCTCATAATATCAAGGAACGAGGGATCATCCGGAGGAGATCTAGGCATCTCACGTGGGTCGGAGAAGGGATGGAGAGTGGAGATGGGATCTAGAGGTGGAGTAGTCTGATCCGTGTCCTCCGTTGAAGGCGGCGGCGCGCTCCTGGATCTCTTGGGGCTGGGTGATCCAGAAGAGGATTTCGGACGGAGGTCTCCGTTTATCAGGTCTCCCCTGGGAGGTTCTAGGCTCCCGGGGAGGAACACGCCTGCCGACCCCGATGGCGAGTGGGGGGCAGGAACCGAGTAGGAGGGAGGAGGAGGAGGAGGAGGAGGGGGGAACCATGTCTTTTTAATGGTATCCCACCAGTAGGTGAACAGATCTTCACCTCCACTAGAGAGAGGCCCGGACGCGGCCGGGTGCGGTGGGCGGTCGTCGGTCCCGCGCCAGCTCCACAGGGGCTCTGGTAATGGCGAGGGTTCCTGGGAGTACCGACGGACCGGGATCGCCTGCCTGGTCCTCGGGCTGCTCTAGGTCCTCCTCCGATGGAGGCTCCTGACCGATGTCGGCCGGAGGCAACAGGGCCTTCTTCTTTCAGGAGGGCGGGCGCCGGTCCTCTACCGCGCCCGCTGGGATGTAATGGCCGGGCGCCGGTCGTGGCCGACGGCGCTCCAGGGAAGAAGGGCGCACGGCTGACGGCTGTCGAGCCGCGCCTGGGCTACAGGCCTTTTTAAAGGCGCGAGCTCCAGCGCCTTGGCGTGGAGGCACCGGACGAAGACCTGACGCCGGGTACCGAGGAGCCGGAACCCGACTTGCGGTGGTGATGGTGTCGCTCGACTTCGCCAAGGCCCTGGAAGGGGAGGAAGGCCTGGCGTGATTTCTCCTGAGATGAAGGTTTTGATTGCAGCCGGGAGATTTCAACCGAGCTACGGGACTCTAACCCTGAAGGGGACCTGAAGGGGCCTTCTCCTTCTCTTCTCCGCTGCTTGTGGACCCTGGAGCTTTCCCTTGAGGACATGGTCTTCAGTTGTTTCTCCAGAAGAAACGCCGCAAAGCCTTCTGACGCCGGATCCGGTAATGCTGTTGAACCTTGGCAAGAAGGACAGGCCCGGTATCGTGGTTCGCCTAGGCACCGACGCAGGCCGTGTGGGGGTCCTTGAACGGATCTGCTTTCCACAAGCGCACTTCATGGATGGCCAGAAGTTGGTGATGACATCAAGATCTTGCTTGAAGATTCTGAAGATTTTCAAAATTTTATCGAAAAGGAACTATTCACGCTTGCAGCTAGACTGGTAACCGAAGGGGTCAGGTAGCTAAGTCGACGGCGGGAAAAGAACTGGGGAATCTGGCGGGACCGCCCCCTTTTGTACCACGCCTGACGTCGGAGGCGGGACCGACGTCGGGGGCGGTCCCCGCTGTAGTTAGCTAGCTAGAATTTTTCCGTGGGGTCCTGGCGCCTGGCGGCTTCGGTCCTAATGGTGTAACCTGCTGCAAGAGCTGTGTCTCGAAGTAAGATCGCACTCTTCTCACTGTGACAAAGTGCACTACTGTATAGTGCAACACTTGCTCAGCTCAGCTGGTCTGGGTACTTAGTCGATGTACTGCGACTCCCTATGAGTCATGCTGGCTTAAGTCAAGTGCTTCCAAATTCCCCTCCCCATAACACACAACACTCATACACAATGCTTGTCCTGGACTGACTCCTTTATTAGGTTTCTTTCTCTCTCTTTTACACTTTTACATGCAATGAATGTGAACTGTGTGGTCTTATTTGTGAACTGTGACCTCTAACAACAGAACATTTTTCTCTTTCCAGGCAAGTACTAGGTACTGGTAGCAACTTGCAAGTAGCGTGTACTACTAATCACTCCATGCACCAGCAGAGTACCAGTCCAGTCCTTAGCAACCGAATCTTCCCTCTATCTCCTTCAGTTATACATTGGTCTCTGGCCCTCTCTTTACTGTTTTTTGCTTTTCTATTAACTAACAGTACAGGGATGTTCTCCTGGAATTTTCTTGACCCTCTGACTGTCCCCTGGCACGACTGTCCCCTCCCATTAGTCTCCTCTCCTTAATCGGCTCTCAGACTCTCTCCCCCGAGTCCTGTAACACTGTCGAATGCACACTGTATGGTAATTTGTTATGGTCAGCAGCAGCCTGCCTGCCTTAACTGTTTTGTTTCTTGAGGCAGGGCAAACAAAACAGCTACCTTGTAAGTAGCCACTAGCTCTGACTGTTCTTAGAATATAATTTTATTTTGGTATTCTCCTTTTCATTTTTTTTTTTTGAATAAGCAGCACAGCAGCCAGCACCTAATTATAATATTTGGGTTAGGGTGTCTGCCAGCCTGGCTTCAGTCTTCTGGCTGATGATGTGTGGCCTGTGTAGGTTAACAAATGGCTGCCTCAGTGCTTGCTCTGCCCAGTGTTTACCTATTTTAGTCAGCTCTCAGCCTGGATGAAGCGGAGCCTCATACAACACAGAGCACTACAGTCACTATTCCCCTAAAGCTGCTACAACAGGGATGCTAAAGAGCTGAACTGGCAAAGCTGCCTGCCCTGCCGCCTGATGTTTAATTGTAATTTGTGACTGAATCTTTTTTTTGTCCCAATCTGCCCTGCTGCTGCCCTTCTTAACTTTAGCCTCCACAATTTGTCCCCCTGCTCGACCACTTCACTGTACTCGGACTTGGCATCGCGCCCAACAACACAACTCTCTCCCCTAGGCTATCCTCATCCTCAGGCAAGTGGAACCTCGAGCTCTGAAAAGAGCTTTTTACGCTGGATGCTGCTAGCTGTTGCGCTGCTTGTGTAAAAGTTTAAACCCAAGTATTAGTATTCTCCTTGCCCGACACTCCTAATGCACACACACAACACAGAGGTGAAAACACTTCCTCCTTGCTCAGAGATCTCCGAGCAATTGGTGTTCTATTCAGTAGAAAGTACAGTTACGTAACAACTTACCGTAACAATAGATCTTCGAGAGAAGCTCTTGCAGTAGGTAATTACATATAGGACTGAAGCCGGCAGGCGTCAGGACCTCACGGAAAAATTTCTAGCTAGCAGTCTCTGGCGGGGGACCGCCCCCACATCAGGTGACCAATGCTATGCGACGTCAGTATAAAGGGGCGGTCCCCCATGCCCGCCTTCCAGTTCTTTCCCACCAAAGGCCAAAAGGCAAGACGAGAGAAAAGTGGATATTTCCCATCCTGGAAAAGGAACTGAAAAAGCTAAGGGGGATGGAGGGCGGGAAGGTGTTACCTACTGTAAGAGCCTCTCTCGAATATCTACTGTTTCAGTAAGTTCTTACGTAACTGTACTATCTTACTTTGAGAGGGCTCTTGCAGTAGGTAATTACATATAGGACTGAGTCCCAAGCAGTCTGGAACAAAGAGAAGCTCATGGGAGAAGAAAACAACTCATACACAGATCCTCTGGCTGTGAAGGTCTTAGGAAAGAAGACCTTGCAGAACAGCCAACCCGAAGCCAGCTCTACGGTGAGAGGCAATGTCCAAACTGTAATGTTTCGTAAAGGTATAGACAGAAGTCCAAGTTGCGCTGCACAGATGTCAGCCTCCGACACATTCTTGAAACAAGCAGCAGAGGCAGCTACACCCCTAGTGGAGTGACCTCTGACTTGACCTGGCAAGGTCTTGTGATACTCATCATAACAGAAAGTAATACAATGAGCCAACCATTTTGAAAGGCATTGTTTAGAAACAGCATTGCCCTCTCTTTTGCAACCAAAAGAGACAAACAGTTGATTAGCATTTCTGAGATCCTTTGTCCTGTTGGTGTAGTATCTCAGAATCCGGTGAACATCCAAAGTATGTAAGAGCTACTCCCCTTGACTGGAATGTTGCATGAAAAACGCATGCAGTTCCATAGATTGATTCAGCGTAGATTCCACTACCACCTTAGGGAGAAACTTAGGGTTGGTACGCAGAGCCACACGTTCCTTGTGGAAAATCAAGTACAGGATTTTGCACATTAAGGTCTGAAGCTCGGAAATTCGTCGAGTGGAGGTAATGGCCACCAGGAAGAGAATCTTCCAGGAAAGGAACTTTAGGTCTGCTGATGCTGCCGGCTCAAAAGGAGGCAGAGTAAGCTTCTCGAAAATGAAATTCAAGTCCCGGGGGCAGGTGTCTGAATGGGGGCCTCAAGTGGAGAACCCCTTTAAGGAAGGTCTTAGCGACTTCCAGCTGTGCAAAAGACCTGTCCCCAAAAGGAATACGGTGAGCAGAAATGTCCGTCATGTGAACCTTCAAGGAGGAGTGGCTGAGACCCAGGTCAAAGAGGTGACTCATGTAATCCAGGAGCCTCCTGACAGAGCAGGAGAATGGCTCGAAAGCTCTGGAAGAGGCCCAAATAGAGAATCTTTTCCATTTCATGGCATAAGCGGAAGGCTTTCTGGCCTCCACCAGAATCTCCGCCACCTGCAGTGAAACCCCAAACCGGGTTTGAACTAAGCCTGCAGGAGCCACGCATGCAGCTGAAGGGATGCGAGTCCTGGATGGACCAGGGTGAGACGGCCACACAGGAAAATTCACTGACTGAAAAAAAGGGGTCTTTTCTTGGCAGTCAGGCATGCTCAATGCTGTAAAATCAAGCGCATGCCCAGACTGCCAAAATCACTTCATGGTTTTGTTGCTAGCCTGATGGGCGGGCATTTAAATAAGGAAATCAGCTTGTCCAAATTCCATTTCCTATTGTCCCGGGTTGCCGAGCAATAGCATTTTTCCTAGCCTGCACCAGGGCAAACAAGAGTGAAGCAACTTCATTTATGTTTAAATTAGATGGATGTAAAAGAGGGAATCATTGTTCATGCCTACAAACTACACAGGTATACATACAGAAGGTTGAAGGGACTTTCCCTTTAAATGCAGGGAGATCCCCACTACTCACTCCTGGTGGCAACAGATGAGGGATTGTGAGATGGTAGAAGGTCAGGCAGAACTGAAGCAAGGCTGCTGGTACCAGTTCCTTTAGGTGCTTTGGCATGGTCACCAGAAGAAAGGGACCCGGGAAAGTACCACCACCTCTGCCAGAGCCCTGCTAAGAGTATGTGCAGTTACCCCTGGAAGCAAGCCCACAAAAAGATCCCTTGTCACGCCCCATGGTCGGCGAACGGTAAAGGGATTTAACAGATCATAAAAGTCATTTTTGAAAACTGAAGACAACGAAGTGCATCTTCAACATCACTTCCGTACAGTTTGGAGCCCCTAAATGGAGACTTCAACTCAGTCTTCTGGAGGGCGCTATGAAGCCCGAGCTGAGTGGTCATCTGAAATCTCAGCTCCTCAGATCTTACAATAATCATCCAGAAAATAACTACAAACCTGCCAACTTTGTTATCAATCGAGAGTAAAGAGAGCGCTGAGAAAGCCATGGTCAAGCCAAAAGCCAGTCAGCAATTGGGAGAGCCCAGAAAAGATGGAGGAAAAAGAGCGGCTGCTGGCCCCAGCACGAGGTTGACAGAGCAGGCAGCTATCAACAGAGATGGTGCAGAGGAGACACTCCAGTCACTAGGTTGAAAACTACAGTAACTGATAGTTTAGACCACAGCCCCGAACGCTAGGCTTAATGCTCTTACCAGACACATAGTTACCGTCGAGACCTCTGTCCAGAATGTGCAAACAGAAATGGAAGATGTTCAACGTCACTTGGACCTTTGTAAAAGTGCAATGCAGCAAAAGGCTTGAGGTGTTCGAAAATCAGCTCAGAAGCCACAATATTTGGGCCATTCTGCCAGAGACAGAGTGGAGGAAGATCATAACGTGCCTCTTCTCAGGGGCTGGCTGAAGGAACAACTTGATGCTCATTTGGAAAAACCTTACCTCTGGAATTATCAAAGCCTTCAGGATCAGACCTAGCAGTAGGCAGCCAGTGGCTCTACCACATGTACTCAAGATTGTGGAGGACAGTGTAGGAACTCGGGATCTTACTTTAAATTTGGCTAAATGGTATGGAGCGCTCTCAGTGGAGGGGGAAACAGTCATTTTCTGATGTTTGCTAACCCGCCAGCGAAAAAAGCACTTTGACGGGGTTCACATTGTGCAGTGAAATTTGAATATACCCCACTTGATCCAGTTTCTAGCTAAGCTGATAGTTGTTTGGGACAGCAAGAGTTACTTCTTCTCTGACCTGGGACATGCAGGGAAGTGGGCCACTAAAATGGTGGCCTCCAGACAAGGTATGAGTGAAGAGATGGCATGTGAGTAAGGGTAGACCATCACTTGAAATGGCCCTGGACTTCTTTTGTACTTTCCCTATACAGGAGGACAATGTTCCTGTAAAGCTGGTTACAGTACTGCTTTCTAAAGAGTTATCCTTAATATGATTATTTGTAGTTTAAGCCAAGGAGTATCTATTTGTTAACAGTCCCTTTGCCTGCTTTAGCTAGCTTATCTGTTAATCTGACTGGCTGTACTTGCCTATGAACAGTGTTCATGTTCTACAGAATCAAATTCCTCGGAGTACTTATCTGTAGTCAAGTCAAGTTTATTGCCGGAACAACTCCACTGAGCAGGCTCATTCACAAGGAGGTCCTGAGAGCATAAACCAGGAACATATAACTGTACAAGGCAATGAAGAATACAAACAATCATGGTAGTTAACAGATGCAATTGTGCTGCATAATAAAGAGTACAGGGATACATTTTATATACAAATAAATATATACAAATATTTATAAAGCAAACCTTGAGTTCGCAAACTACCTGAGGATGTCACCAGGTGATTCAAGGCTAATACTACTTGCAGCTGCATATGTCTTTCAATTTACTTCTGGTTAAAACTTTAAAGAATTTGACAGAAACAAGGCTGATAAGTTTAAGTACAGACTGGAGTTGGTTCCAAGCTAAAGGGAGGGTGTAAGAGATAGCACGTTTCCCAAAGGATGTACGAGACCTAGGAATATCTAAGAGGATGAGGTCCGATTTCCTGAGGGAGTATGTACAGTAGGAAATATGAACGAGGGAGGATATGTATCCTGGAAGCTTATTCAGAAGGATTTTAAGCGTCCATGTACCAGAGTGGATCAGGCGTCTGGTAGAGAGTGACGTCAAGCCGACAGAGGCATGCAGGTCACAGTGGTGGGTTTGATATGGTGTGTTAGTTATGAACTGTAGAGCTCGATGAAAGAGGACATCCAATTTATGTAGATTGTATGCAGAGGTAGCATTGTATATTAGAGCGCCATAATTAAGTAGTGGCAGGAAGGTGGCCTGGACAAGTCTAGTCCTAAACTCAGTCGTTAATAAGGACTTGTTTCTGAAGAAGAAACCTAACCTGGTTTTGAGTTTGCATGTGAGGTTGTTGATGTGAGCGTTGAATGAAAGCTTGCTATCTATCCAGACTCCTAGGTATTTGAAGTTTGGTACAATTTCAAAGTGTTCACCTAGGGAGATGACAATAGACACATTTGAGTTGTTAAGGGTAAAGAACATGGTTTTAGTCTTTTTGGCGTTTAGTAGCAGTTTAGAATTGATGAGGTTCAATTCAAGTTCGGCAAAGTCGGCTTGGAGTTCGTTTCTGACTTATGTGAGGGTAGGTTTTGACATATACAAGACTGTATCTTTCATGAAGAAATGGAGTTTGAAGTTTTTAATACTGGCGTCAAGGTTATTGATATACAGGGAGAAAAGGATAGGCCCTAGAATGGACCTTTGAGGGACACCCCTGGTGATGGGTAGGGAAGCTGAGAATAAGCCATTAGCCTTAACCTTCTGGGATCTACCCGAGAGGTAGCTGGTGAACCACTGGGCTGTTGGAGGGGTAGCACCTAGGTTAAGGAGGCTACTGGCAACGAGGTTATGGTCGATGGTGTCAAATGCCTTGTTGAGGTCCAAAAAGATGGCACCAGTGACATTTTTGGAGTCAAGCGCGGTAACCCAATCATTTGTAACTTTTTCGAGGGCCGAGATGGTGCTGTGACTGGGTCGGAAGCCGGAATGGAAGGGGTTGAGGAGAGAGCAAGTTTTGATATGATATTTTAGTTGGGAATAGATGAGTTTTTCAAAGATTTTAGAGAGGATAGGCAAGATAGAGATGGACCTGTAGTTATTGAGATCACAAGGGTCACCAGATTTGAATAGGGGGTGATGTGGGCAGATTTCCAACAGGAGGGAACTGTGTGTCGATGGAGAGATTAAATAAGTGGAGTATGGGGGCTGTGAGGTAGAAGTGTCCTAGTTTTAAGAAGAAAGGTTCAAATTCATCTGCGTCACCACCCTTTCTAGTATCCAGATTGGTAAGGAGGTCGTCTTCTTTTTTGAAGGTAACGGCTAGCAACTGGAAGGGGTGGAGAGAAAGATTGGAGACTGGGGAAGGCTGTTGTCTGGGGGAGGATTGACAAGACCAGCATAAGGGGAGGAACTGAATGCCAAACTGGTGGTCGCGAAGTGTAAATTCAGTGCTTTGGGGATCAGATCACGGTTTTCAATGTCTACACCTTTGAGGGGAATCTTGGAGGGGATGAAGGGAGCAGCCTGATGACCTTCAACCAATTTTAGAGTCTTCCAGATTTTAGCCGGGTTCTCATTGGCCTGCTCGAGGGTAGTGATGTAATAGTTTTATTTGGTAGTATGTATAAGTTTGACGCAGGCATTCCTGGCTGCTCTGAATGTCTGCCAATCAGCTGGGCACTTAGTACACCTGGTTTTGGACCATAATTTGTCATGGTGAGTGAGTGCAGATTTAAGGTCTGGGGTAACCCAAGGGTGAGAGAACTTGTGAACTAGAATTTTAATTAGAGGTGCATGCTTGTTAGCCAGGGAGGTAAGTGTGTCGTTGAGGATGCTGACCGCTTCATCTACGGTGGTGGCTAAGTAGAGGCTTTGCCATTTAATGTTTCTTAGGTTCGACAGGTAGCTCTCTGGATTGAACTTATGGAAAGCCCGTTTTGTAATGAGCTTAGGTGTGGAGTGACTCATACTGGGCTCGGGTGCAAACCACGATCCTATGATTACTCACGTCATTATGAAGGATGACGGAATTCAGGATTTTATGGGGATGGTTGATTATGATGTCAAGGATCGAGCTGTTGGTCTTATTCTCAGTGTTTGGCCTGGTAGACTCAATGATGACTTTTGATAGGCCAAGCTCATCACAGAGGCATTTGAGACTGCTTGATTTGTGGGTGAGCCAATCCATATTTATTTCCCCTAGAATGATGGTCTCATTATTGGTGGAGGTGACAAGTGATTTCAAGGTAGTAAGGATTTCGACACTGCCAGATGGTGGCCTGTAGCATCCAATAATCGTAAGGCTTTCAGAGGTGGGAAGGTGGAATTTCAGACACCAATTTGAATTCCTTGGGCCTAGTCATGCAACGTATGTCAGTAATGTTAAATTTATCTTTGAAATAGATGACAACCTCTCCCCCTCTGGTTGCTCTATCTGACCTGTAGTGTTTATAGCCTGGTAGTGCGATTTGCTGGTCGGATGTTAAGTTTTTGAGCCAGGACTCTGTAATTATAATGAGGTCAGGTTCGATATGGGCAACCCAAATTTGGAGTTTGTCGAATTTCTTTGTTAGACTCAAGATGTAATATTCTGTATCTAACTACTGATCTATTATGTATACTCATTGTCTGCACTGCATTTTATCATTTACTTACACACTGTTATTGTCTATATAATTATTTCAATGAATATTATATAATTAATTCTGGGTCGCTCATGAAAAAGGGAGAGTTTGTCTCAGTGAGCCTACCTCTTTACCAAAATACAATAAATAAACTAACTAAAAGTGGTGGTGCACCTCAGAGGAGTAAGCTACCTTTTTTTGTATTTCAGGTGACAAAGGACTCTGCTGTACAGTTACTGTTCATAAAATTTCATAACTCCACCGATTAAAAGTTAAACGGCATTTGGGTTAAATCCTAATACTGACACTGTAGTGCAGCATGAGGAGGGTGCTGCACTCCTGAGGTGCCGTCTTTCGGATGAGATGTTAAACCGAGGTCCTATCTGCCTGTTCTGGTGGTAGTTCAGGTGGATGTTAAAGATCCCATGGCACTTCTCGAAAAGAGTAGGGGAAGATTCCCTGGTGTCCTGGCCAAACCCCCCCCCTTCACCAGAAATACCACCAACAGCTTAATCTGGTTCAAGATCAGTTGGCATTCATCTGTATCTCCCTCCCCCGGGTCATGCCTGAAAATGGGCAGAATTTGTCTAGTGCACTTACCCAGTTAACAAAAACTAAATATATAAACTTATAATACCACTTGGGGTGTGCACTGCTGCTTGTTATGAGTTACTATGCCTGTTATTTGACGAAGGGTGTAACTGTGCCTTATTAGACATCTGAGTGAGTTACTCTGCTGTTTTTTTTTTTTTTGGGGCGGGAGTCAGGATACTGATATATATTTTATTACCGTAATGATACATGTTGCTAGTTCATGATTACCCTTTGTGGGTGAAGGATACTCTTAAAGAGGACAGGAAATCATTTCTAAGTGGCAGCAGTTTGTAAAGTTCTTATTCTCAGAAATTATATGCCTTCCCCTAAATTATCCATATTTAACTGTACCTGAATAAAAAGTGGTATGAAAAACTGTATTTTGCATTGTTTTGTATTTATGGGCAGCATTCTTTTACAGTTCTCTTCATGGAACCTGTGATCTGGAGTTTTAACTATGTCAGGGTTTGTGCACAGAACTTTGAGCATGGTTCTGATAGGACAATAGCTCATGTTTAGCATTCTGTACACAAACCATGACACAGTAAAAACTCCAAAGTACTAGTTCCATGAAGAGAACTGTAAAAGAATGCTGCCCAAAACAATGTAAAATACATTTTTTCTTATCACTTTTTATTCATGTACAGTTAAACATTGGTAAGTTAGGGGAATGCATATAATGTCTGAGAATAAGTACTTTATAAACAGCTGCCAGTTAGAAATGATTTCCTGTCCTCTTTAAGGACGCTTCAGGACTTTCCAATTAAATTATTATTTTGCTGTGCACTCTTGAGCTACAGTTTCATAGCTTAATTACTTAATGAGCTAGTGTACTGCATGAACCCAATATTAATTTTTAAATGCAGTCAACCATTACCTTTTAGAGTTCAGGTAATTTTTCTTTTCCCTTTGTTTCATTAGAAGATTGTTTATCTGATGTTAATATGTCTGATGTACGGGACAGCACTCTGCCTGGCAGTTGACATATCTATCTTTACTCCCCCTCACTACTTCATCAGCATTGTGACCTCACCGACTGTGACAACACTGCTGCTTAGGAACAACCACTCAGTGGCTGCCAGGTCAGTCACCTGTGATGTGACTGTCAGGGCAATCACAATACTGATGATGGGGGTGTGGGCTAGAGATAGACATATCAGCTGCCAAGCGAAGAGCTGTTTCACAACTCCAACACGGTATTATTACACTGAAGACTTTCTAATGAGCAAAAGAAAAGAGAAAAATACTTCATAAATAAAATGTTACAACTGACTACTACTTAAACTTTGTATTATATTCCTGTCTGCCTTGTTTGGCTCCACTAAACCTTTAAAACTAATGTTAGGAACCGACATACATTTTGGTAGCCTCTCCAATCAACATATTCATGGGACACACTATATCCTGTATTGTATTAGGCTGTATGGTTTATCGGTGTATATCGTCTTTCTGTTCCTTGAATGGAATGTGCCTGTATCTTGTACACTTTTATAAAATGAACAAAATATAATTACAAAACGGTCTATTGCACATCAGCAGAAAAATCAACCACTCTGAGCAGGGCATAACACCTAATGCAAATACCAGAGGCCGAAGCCCTCGAAGAGGCATTAGGCACATCATATGCTGAATGCAGCAGATGTCTGCCAACTCAGAACCAGCTGAGAGGGTTTTAAATGAATCAGTCTTGGACGAGCCATCAAATGAAGCCAGAGCTGCAGTACGTGCAGCTGTCCAAAAGCTATTCTGATATTCTATCATATGGGACTGGTTATTAGCAATCCTGAGGCCTAAGGATGCTGAGGTGTAGGTACGCTTACCCATTACATCCATGCCATTGAGGCACAGGTCCGGAAGCATAGAGAAAACCCAGGAGCAGTTGTAAAATTCCACAAAACTGTTTATTTGTAGTTGCAGTAACATAAAATAAAATAAACCTGTTCAAAATAAATACAGTATATACAAAAGCAAAATAAAATCTCTCTCGTAAAAATAAAACCTCCCATGCAGCTCAGCTTAGCTGTTTTTATAAGCCTTTTTCAACCCCCATCCTTTGTAAGCATCCAGTTCTTTGCAAATTTCAGAAACTGTTAGAACATTGAGAACTTCCTGAGGTCCCCACAGCAACTGCAAAAGGCTCAGGCATTTGCACCCAAGTAACCTCTAGCTTTTTACAGTTATCTCAAATTATAAATATATACACATTTCAACAGTAACACTATTTTCTAAGAAAAAGTAATCCCAGTATCAGCTACATTTCCATACATTGATTCTCATATTCTTATACTAGTAGACATAGATATGCAAGGAAGCAAGACAGCAAGAGAAAACTGAGAGACAAAGGATTGCGATACTGGTCGGGTTGATCAAGTCCAAGGTCTCGCAGGAAAATTTAGTTGCTCAACCAGACAGAAGAAACAGAAAAGGAAAAAATACAGATCCTTGCATTTAAACACTTTCTCCAAAACAAATGGGACAGGGCCCTATTCTACCCTGTCACAATCCAGCCTCCTAGACAGACCTCTAATGAAGACCGATTAGTTGGTTGAAGCGCAGGGGAGTGTTTTTTCAGACACGGAAGAGCAGTTATCATTCATTGTGACTTCAGAAACGCTGTAACAACTCGCTATGGTGATGTACTAGCGCCGAAACTTGATTAAATAATTTTTTAATTGTATATTCAGCGTTCTTGTGGTAATTTGTTGCAGTGGAGTGAAGAGTATTGCCAAGGTTTGTACAGTATATTTGAGGCTTGCTACCCCACTCTGTACCGTTACCTGACAGAACACACAGTTTTCTTCTGTTTTCTCACATTGTGAGATAGGGCCAACCAATGCATATCACTTGTGAGTGACGTCTTTGGAGATTCTGTAGCCACAGGAACAATATCAGAACATAGGCTCTGTGTCCTTTGGCAGCATACAGAGAAGACAATGGAAAATATAAGTAAAAAAATAAAACAGAAAAATAGAAATAAAACAGCCATTTTGACGCTGTTTCTCAGCAGGTCTAATGAGGATGACTGACAGCAGAAGAAAGAATGGGGACTTTTGGGTCCACCCACGTTATATAAACATCAACGCTGCACGTCATTGTGAGCGGCCCCCAGCTAGCAAGAAGTTTCCAAGTGGTCCTGACATTGACAGCCTACAGTTAAAGCTACCAACAGTCCCTGTTTTCCCAGGACAGTCCCTATTTTAGGCAGCATGTCCCAGTGTCCCAAGTTTTGCAAAATGTCACTTTTGTCCTGGTTTTTGCTTACTTGTCCCAGTTTTGTCCCTTTTTATGTTGGCGCACTTGCGCAGCCAACATCTTGAGGTAGTGCAGATTTGGAGGCGTGGTCACTGTTGGGTGAATGCAGGGCATGCATCTGTAGCTGCGTCCCTCATTCCCCAATCAGCCTACATGCCGGCGCCTCACCATGCATACATAATGTGGTGAGCACATCTAAGGAAAGGTCGACTGCAATTCGAGCAAAGCTCGTCAGACGCTAGCTGGACCTCCCGTCGTTCGGCCACATTGTAACATGTCGGCCACCTAACTGCCACTGGGTGCCCATTCCCCTGCCGCTTACCGTGGCACTAATGTAGGTACCGGCCGGGGAGCCCACTCCGTCGGCATAAAGCACCCCCAATTTGTTATATGTCAAGGGGTTGCCCAATCCCCCAGCTCTTGCCCCCGCTTCCTTGTGTGCCGACAGGTGCCTAATCCCCTCGGCATAAATTGATCCCCCTTTGTTGTGTGCCAACGAGGTGCCCAATCCTCCATCGGCTGCAGCAACCCCCCCAAACAGTTAGGTGGCATGCTGGGAGTCCATCCCAGCGTACAAATATCCTGAAAAAGAAAAAAAACCTGTCCAGCAATGTTTTTTTTTTTGTTTGTTTTACCCTGTGAACAAAAACGGTCCCTCGCAGTCTCCTGACCCCCTCCTGCACCCACCTTCAGCGCACCCTGCCTCCCACCCCCCTCCCCATACTTACCTCTGGAGTCTGCAGCGATGATCTTCGGTGGACCGGGAACACGTCTGCACTCTTCAAAGCAGACCGCGAACTGAGGAAATGCCAGTAAGCTGTATAATGGAATAAATAGGGCGGGGGGTTCAAATTTGATGCATATGTCAGGTATTTTTTTGAATTTTGGCACCAAATTTTCAATATGGGGTTTTTGGACCCCTCCTCATGAATTATTGCACTGTCATGGCATTATTCCATCCCGAAAGGTGATTTCGCAGTCACTGCGCAGAATCACCTTTTGGGAGCGAGGAACGAAATGACAGTGCCAATGTTCATGAGGGGGGCTCTCAAAAAGCCTATATTGCAAATTTTGTGGGAAAAATCCAAACGACTGTTTTACGAGCGTGCGTTGCGCCGTTGCTGCGCATGCTCATAACTTAGCGAATTTGCAGTATTTTCATGCCACATGTTCAGCATTGGCATTTTTTCCACACCTTCTTGTGAACCGTACAGCTGTCATTTTTCACATCCTGCCCGAAATGTGTGTTCGCACTTCCGGCGCAGAATTGCACGGTCGTTGTGGGAAATCCGTGTTCGGGACAACTTATGAAAATGACAGTTACACTGTTCATGAGCAGAGGTCCTAAAATGCCTATAGTAAAAATTTGGTGACGATACTCCATAACATGACTGTGTTCAGCGCGTGCGTTGCGCAGTTTGCATGCACGCTCTTAAGTTCACGACTTTATAATATATTCACTCCAGATTTTCAACACTGCAATTGTTCTGCACCTCCTTATGAACAGTACAGCTGTTATTTTTCACATCCTGACCAAAACGTGTTTTCGCAGTTCTGGCGCAGAATATTTATTTAGCAGAGTTTAAGATTACAACCTTTGAGTCAGGGGCTCATTTGCAAAGGCTCCGCGTCAGAAAAGCGAACATAAACACTTAATACATATAGACATAAAATGGCAGCTAAAGGTTACAGTTTTTTTTAGTTATACAATATTGCAGAATCAAGATCAGCTATACACTGCATTGAACATGTTACCGAGAGCTGTATTTTGCAGTTTTCAAGAGAGTAATAAGTTTGCTGATAGAGGAAGGGAGTAACAGGTTTGATATTTACAGCGAAGTAGAGAATTAGACAGATACCTTGTGAGTGCAGCCAAAGGAGGCAATGTTAATAGGTAATGTTTGGTAGCCCTGTCAGTAGGAGCTCAGTGGCGGGGTGGTCCCGTAAGATGATAGACAGATAACCCAGCACTAGCTGGTACATTGGCAGCGCCGTGAAGCGAGAACGTGCTCTTTGAGGGCTGACTTGAAAGGTCCTAATTTGGAGATAGATGAGATGTTAGAGGGGAGTTCATTGTACCAGGCTGGGGCCCTGTGTGTGAATGACCTTTGGACCAAGGAGGTTCTAACCCTCGGGATGGACCACACCTGTCAGTTGGCAGTGCGGGTGTTCACCGAGGCATGGGAGGATAGGAGAGAGGCAGAAACCCTCAAGGGGGTAAGCCCCAGGTGTATTTTCTTTATGAGGAGATATGTTTGATAAAATAGCCTTTCATCCAGGGTAAAGAGATTTGTTAGGGCATATAGGGTACAGGTATGGGTATGCTTGTCTGCTCCGGTGAGGAGTGTGCATGCTTTGTTTATGGCAAGGTGGATTTTGTTAAGCGCTGTGTGGTCAGCAGCAGAGTAGATAGTGAGCCCATAATCAACTAGGGAGAGGACTGAGGAGGTGACAGCCAGAATAAGGGCTTCCGGAGGTAGGCAATCCTTGTGCTGATACAATAGGCCTATATGGACATTTATGGCTGATGACAGCGTCTCAATGTGTGAATGGAAGGAGAGGCTGGAATCAAATGTAAGGCCCAAGTATTTATATGTATGGACCTGTTCTAGAGGAAGGAGAGAGTGGGAGAGGATTGTTAACTGCGCATTCTTGGCCTTATTCTGTCGATGGGCAAAGAGCATAGTCTTTGTCTTTTTTACATTGACCACAAGTCGTTGGTCTATGAAACAGTTTTCAGTCTGGTTAAATGTGTGCTGGAGGGAGGACTGCAATACTGTGGGATCTGGGTGTGAGGCAAAAAGAACCGCGTCGTCCGCATAGAGTAGTAGGTTGCCAGAGCAGGAATTGGGCAAGGTGTTTAGGTAGATGCTGAATAATAGAGGGCCGAGGATGGAGCCCTGGGGAACCCCAGAGTGGACTAGCAGGGTGATTGAAAGGGTGTTGTTTATTTTGACACACTGTGCTCTAGTTGTGAGGTAACTGGTAAACCAGGAGATGGGTCCTTGGGACAGACCTATATGGCAGAGTGTGCTTAAGACTAAGTGGTGGGAGACTGTATCAAAGACCTTAGACAGGTCGCTGAAGACAGCTCCAGTTAGGTGTTTTCTATCTATGTTTGTCAGTGTCAGTGGCTCAGTAGGTAGCACACTCGCCTCTGAGGCCGGGAGATCAGAGGGCTGTGGGTTCAGTTCCCACATCTGGCACTTGGGTTAATATTCCAGTACTGACACTGTAATGCAGCATGAGGGGTGCTGCATTTCTGAGGTGCCGTCTTTCGGATGAGACGTTAAACCGAGGTCCCATCTGCCTGGATTGGTGGTAGTTCAGGTGAATGTTAAAGATCCCATGGCACTTATCGAAAAGAGTAGGGGAATTTCCCCGGTGTCCTGGCCAAATTTCCCTCATTCACTAAAATTACCACCAACAGCTTAATCTGGTTCAAGGTCAGTTGGCATTCATCTGTATCCCCTTCCCCCGGGTCGTGCCTGAAAATAGGCAGGATTTGTCTAGTGCACTAACCCGGTCAACAAAAGCTAAATAAATAAATAAAATAAAATATCCAGGGCAGAGTGAATAAATTAGAGAACTCAGTGAGAGCCGTAGTTGTACGTGCCCAGATCTGAAGCCATGCTGCTCCCTAAAAAGTAGGTTATGAGCAAGTAGGTACTCGGTGAGTTGGGTGGCTGTCATTTTTCCGAGGGCTTTCGAGAGTGGTGAAAGAATGGATATGGGACGGTAGTTATTGGGGGAGGTGTTGTCTCCACTCTTCTGTATTGGGGTGACTGTGGCAGTCTTCCAGGCTGCGGGGAACTGCCCCAGACTTAGGAAGCGGTTAATGAGGTCAGTCAGTGGGGAGAGGACTGTATCTAGTACTAGATGTAGGATTGTCATATCAAAAGAATCTTTGCAATAGCAAGAGTCACTGAGTGCTTTC
Source organism: Neoceratodus forsteri (assembly GCA_016271365.2). Taxonomy (NCBI): domain Eukaryota; kingdom Metazoa; phylum Chordata; order Ceratodontiformes; family Ceratodontidae; genus Neoceratodus; species Neoceratodus forsteri. The sequence continues at coordinate 461,827,520 of CM057458.1, forward strand.
ATGAGAAAAGGCCTTGCCTCATTCGTAGAGATCACCCTGAAATGGAAGGGGGGATGCTGGGTGTTTGGGGGTGGAGTTGCAGGAGTGGGGTTGAAGAAGTTATTTGGGAGTACTGCACTTAGGTCAGAGAATGATGAGTTGAGGCAGCTGGCGATGGCCAGCGGGTTGGTGGTAGGGACATTGTTGACAGTTAATAGGGAGGTGGAGGGGGAGGGAGCCGGGATTTGCCATCGAGTTCCTTGATATTGTCCCAGAACAACCAAGCAGTCCCCCAGGAGGAGGCAAGGGTCGTTTTGTAGTAGCCTGATTTGGCCTGTTTAATGGCCCAAGTACATCTGTTACGAGACGTTTTATAGGCTTGCCTGTCCGCCTGCGTACTGGATGCGACTGCTTTATGCCAGAGATCATCTCTGTGCTTTAGCTGTTGGAGCAGTGCAGGTGTGACCCAGGGGGCATTACATTTCTTGGATTGCACTTTTGCTAGTGGGGCATAGATGTCACAAGCTTTATTAAAAGAACAGGTGAAATAATCAAGGGCTTCATCTATAGTAAGGGCCCAGGAGATGGGGGACCAGTCCCATTGAGTTAAGTGTTTTCTTAGTTTTGTGAGGCCTCCAGGTTGGAGACGACACAGGGCAATAAAGTTTGGTTTGGGTTTCTGCTGAAGACACGACCAGGAAAAGAAGATGGGTGAGTGATCGTTTAGGGAGTCTGGAAGGACCACCAGGTCAGAGATTCTGCGGGGACGGTTGGTGAGGAGAAGGTTAATCAGGGTGCTAGAGCCGTTAGTAGGGTTCACCCTGGTAGGCTGGCTGATCAGTTGGGTCAGGTCCAGTGCAGCGAAGGTGTCCTTGGAGTGGGAAGCCGAACAGCAAGCCAGTTCACATTAAAGTCCTAGCTATGATTTGTTTTTTTTTTTTTGGGGGAGCCAGTGATGTAGTTAGCAAGAGTTGTATAACAGGTGCTTGGTTTCTTGGGGGAGACACATGCGACAGTAAGAACTACAGGGGCTCTGGAGGGACCTGGAGTAAGTTTTAATGATAAGGCTTGGGCACCATGGTCTAACGGAGGTACTGGAAGGGCTTGGCATATCATGGAGTCACGGACGTACACAGCACACTCCCCCCACCATGTTTGCCCATTTTGTCGGCTCTGTGAAGGGTGAAGCCAGGAAGGGCAACCAAAGAGTCAGGTGTTTTTTTTTGGAGAGCCAGGTTTCTGTCAGTGCTAGCACATCTGGCTGATGTTGCAGTATCCAGCAATGGAGACCAGCTGTCTTTTTTGTTAAGCTGCAAATGTTCATTGCAGCTATTCTAAGCCCATGGTGCAATAGGTTAGGGATGGGTGAGATGGGGCCCGGGTTAGGATGAACACTTCCTGAAATTAGTAGGAGTATGGCAAAGACTCTGAGAAGAGCAAAAGATTGTTGCCTTATTGTCAAGGATAGCTGCCGCCTAGTTATAGTGCGGGTAGTACAAGGGATGGCCGGGGTGATAAGGGTTGGAAAAGACAGGGATGTGATCCAGCATGGAGGTTGATGGTGGCACATGACTGCAGGGAGATATGTGGGGGGGATGGGGTATGCAAGAGAGGTGGTGGCAGTTGGTGGTGGTTCGTAGGGGTGGGAGGTGTGAGAAGAAGACCCTTGAGGGAAGGGCTAAGGGGTCTGAGAAGTAGGATAGTAAGAGTATGGGTGGTCCGCGTGACAATGGGTGCCCAGCAAGTGGTGATAAAGGGGCAGCGGCACAGTGTCGGTATAAGGGGGACACTCCGATACCCATAATTATGGTGGTCTTTATGGCACAGCGATAGGATGACTGACTATGGTTTGTTCCGGTGTAGTAATTTGCTTTAGGGAGGAAGGACCCAGGACGAGAAGTGCTTAGGTGAAGAGCAGTAGGAAAAGGAATGCGACCTCTAAGAGTTGTTGCCCTCTAGTGGCTTTGCAGTATAATTTGCAAATGGAAAAGTACACAGCTCAGGAATGGTAGAGTCAAGAGCCAATAATAGAAGGGGGAATAGTGTTATGCCTTATCAGAGCTCAGGAGCAGTAGTAGTGAGTGCAGCCAAATGGCCTGAAAGGCAAAAGCGCCAAGTTCAATCCTGTTGGTGGCTGTGGGCTCCTCTTCCAAATGTGTACCTGGTTGTAGGCAGAGAGGCAGGCGGGTCAGCACAGAACAGCCATTGGGTTCAGAGCAGCTCCTGCGGCTTACAGGAGGAGGCAGTCACCCATACTGGACAGGATGCCTGTGGAATGGAGAAGGGTCTGTTAATTTAAGGCCAACAGGGACAATGGGCACTAGAAACCTCGGCCCCAAGCAAACAAAGAGAGGGGGAGGTTTTCAGGGCAAGGCAGACAGATTATTAATACAGCTGAACAACACCTTCACAAAAGAGCTGTTACGTTTTGGGGAGATGCTTACTGTAGCTACCTGCAAAGCCAGGAGAAACAAAACAAAAACACAGGACATGGAGGGGAGATAGTATGCACACAGGAATTGTGGTCTGACAGTTCAGGAAAAAAAAGTATTGGACACAAGGACTAGAGCAATAATGATCAAGCTCTTGGTTCAAGCAGTCAAGTCCTTAGGGTGCCTTACAGCCCACTTTAGACACAGACAGGATTTGTAGAGTAGGACAGGGGAAAAGAGTGCAGGTATCTATAGTTGATTAATGAAAGAAGAATACAAACAGTCTACATACTCTATGCAAGTAACATCTACAAACTGCAGTTATTAACTATTCTAAGCAGTAAAATCAACAAGCTAGAATATTATCAATCCTGTTCCACCAAACAGTTGGTACTGGTAAACTCAGCATTAGCAGTTGTTGTATTAAAAAGAGACAGCTCAGGAATGGTAGAGTCAAGAGCCAATAATAGAAGGGGGAATAGTGTTATGCCTTATCAGAGCTCAGGAGCAGTAGTAGTGAGTGCAGCCAAATGGCCTGAAAGGCAAAAGCGCCAAGTTCAATCCCGTTGGTAGCTGTGGGCTGCTCTTCCAAATGTGTACCTGGTTGTAGGCCGAGATGCAGGCGGGTCAGCACAGAACAGCCATTGGGTTCAGAGCAGCTCCTGCAGCTTACAGGAGGAGGCAGTCACCCGTACTGGACAGGATGCCTGGTTGTAGGCCGAGAGGCAGGTGGGTCAGCACAGAACAGCCGTTGGGTTCAGAGCAGCTCCTGTGGCTTGCAGGAGGAGGCAGTCACCCGTACTGGACAGGATGCCTGGTTGTAGGCCGAGAGGCAGGTGGATCAGAGGTCCTAAAATGCCTATGTTGAAAATAGCACGGTTGCTGTGGAAAGTCCATGTACAAGACACATTATGAAAATGACAGTGACACTGTTCATTAACACAGGTCCTAAAATGCCTATGTTGACAATTTGGGTCCGAAAGTCCAGAAAATTAGTGTTTTACAAGCGTGCATTGTGCAGTTTGCACGCATGCTCGTGACTTCGTGCATTTGTAATATTTTCACTCCAGATGTTCAAAACTGCCATTTTTCCACACCTCCTTGCGAACAGTACAGCTGTCATTTTACATATCCTGGCTGAAATGTGTTTTCGCATGTCCAGGGCAGAACTGCACGGTTGTTGTGCGAAATCAGTTTTCGGGACAGTTTGAGGAAATGATGATGACACTGTTAATGAGCAGAGGTCCTAAAATGCCTATGTTGAAAATCTGGTGCCGAAAGTCCAGAAAATGACTGTGATGCAAGCGTGCACTGCACAGTTTCCACACAGCCTTGTAACTTCGTAAATTTTCAATATTTTCATGCCAGATTTTCACCACTGGCATTTGTGCACACCTCCTTATCAACAATACAGCTGCCTTTTTTCACAGCCTGCCCAAAATGCATTTCCGCAACTGTGGTGCACAATGGCGTGCTTCGCTGCGGGAAATCACCTTTTGGGACACATTAACAAAATCACAGCACTACTGTTCATGAGGGGAGGTCCCTAAATACCTATGTTGAAAATGTACCTAAAAAACTCCCACAAATAACGGGGTTGTGGACGTCTGTTGCGTGGTTTGTATGCATATTCATTGCTTCACCAATATTTCATATTGCCACTTCAGATTTTCAACATTGCCATTTTTAACGCTTCCTCATGAACAATACAGTTGTCATTCTCCACATCCTGTCCAAAACTGTGTTTTCATCCCACTGCTGCTAAATGGCACAGCCGCTGTGCAAAACCACGTTTCACCTAACAAAGTGATTGTGCTGCTTTTCATGAGGCGGCCTGACAAGCAGCCCATGTTGAAAATATGGAGTGAAACTACCACTAGACGCCTATGGTGTTAGGGTTTCCAACTGTAGCACCCCACCCGGTACGGACTGACAAGCATCAGGGCTGTGACTTGGGATCATCGGATGTAATGCTCACGCCATTCCACCCCCCACGCCCACACTGCAGCCACTGACAGGCATTGTAGTGTGTCTTGCACTGTTCGTCACAAACTTCACTCCACACTCCTATACTGCACCTACGTCAGCGTATTTCCTTATGGAATGGGTTAAGTATAATACCGAACGACCCCCAAAGCAGACCATGACACTTGTCAGTGTCTACAGGGTAGGGTGAGGTACAATGCCATGAGCATTATAGCTGATGACCCAAAGGCACACCCCAATGCCTGTTGCTCTCTACAGAGTGGGGGTGGGGCTGGCGTCACTTCAATACTTCACTGCCATTCCTATTATGCGTCTCTAGCTCCACCACTGCCAATACCAATGCCAGTGCGACAACATTCGGCAACGACAAATGCTTTTTTTTTCTGACTGCTAATCCATGAGTGAAAGTTATTTCAGCACCACTGTGGCGCTGCTCAGCAGTTTGCACCTTCAACCCCTGTGCCTGTGTTGAACCACAAGCATATCAGTGGGAGCACAGTAAAGCATGTTCCTTCCTGTTAGAGTAGACTGGGTAGTAGTGCAAATAAGCACATGTGGACATCTGCCTGCCAGCAGCTGAGAGGGACTCCAGACAGAGAAGAGACCAGCAGCAGTGAACTAAGGTACCCAACCCTGATCAACTGTAGGGAAGTATGTGAAAACAATCTGGTGTGGTGGTGGGAGTCACTGAAGTGAAGGTTGCTCAACAAATGGGGTGAGTGTAAGCGGGTTGGATGGGACTGTCAGGAAGATCAATATACGCAGCTTGAATGGCTGATCACAATTTAACACAAGTTTGCTTCTAATGAATTTTCTGTAACATCATGATTTGGAACTTGCTGCATCAGAATGATGTACTGTTTTAATCTGGATGTTTGCTACTGGTGTTACTGTGGGGCGGCATGGCCACAGCAAGCAGAAAAATGTAACTGATTGTGTGCAGTGTTGTCTACCGCGGTGGGGGTTCATGATCAGGATGGACTGTCCCAGTTTTAGGCCTCAGAAAACTGGTAGTTTTACTCACAGCTCCAAATGTGTGGTCGAACAGAGGAGCTATCCTTAATGAAGATTTTTCCCCCTCCCTTGACCTCTCCGTAATTCGCAGTTCTGTGTCTGCCTCTGCAATCCTGAATATCCTGGTGGCATCTCAACCCCGCCCCTTGCATGTTTTAGGTGCCTCAAAAATGGCCCCCTTTTACAACCTGTATATTTCTGCCACTCTCCTGATGTTGTCTACCCCAGCTAAACTGCCCAGGATTAGATAGATATTTTATTTATAAAGCTCCCATTTCCGTAGACTCTGGGCGCTGTACAGAACCCATCAGTAAAAAGATACATATAAACAGCAGCTCAACACAAACTTAAAATACTCATTTGGCTGAAATCCAACTTTCTTTAGTCTAGCACCTCAGCCTCAGACAAGAGCTTACTGGTGCCAAAGGCCAACTTGAACCATATAGTACTGTGGCTGCTGGACCCCAGTAGTTCCCCAACCTACACTCCACCTACTCTTTCCAAGATGTAGAGTACCAGATCAAGAATGGCAGACTGTACAGTGGCATCACTGATCTGTTGCACCACCAAGCAATCCTGCAAAGTGTCAAGCAGGGCCTGGCTTCTGTGGGTGTCCCAGGTGATGTCTGCCAGGCTGAGATCACCTACTACTGCAACCTTCCCTTTTGCCACCCCCTTTCCTACCTCTGCTCCTAGTTTCTTATCTTTCTTCTCTCCTTGCCCTGGTAGCCTGTAAACCATCCCCATGTGCAGTTTCCTACCCGAAGAGTCATGAGACTTTGTGGGCTGTACCCACAGTAATTCTACTTCCCCTTCCCTTCAACGGATGAATCCTCTACTGCCTCTATTCCTTCCCTGATGTAAACTGCCACCCCTACCCATCCCTCTGTCTTGCCTGTATGAGGTGTACCCAGTGACTGCCAGGTACCAGTCGATCTTCAGGAGTATCTCAGTCATCAGGTCACACTGTAGGAACTTCACCATCGGTGAAGCAAGATCCACATGGAAGATTTTCAGCAGTACAACTGGGGCTACCCACGCCAATGTCATGTGACATCACCAGCCCTATAAAGGTGTGGGCGACCCTGCTCCCTCCTCAGTTCTTTCCCGCCATCGACTTGCTCACATGGGTCTTCGTAGAAGCTCTAACACAGCTTTCATGCCATTTTCACCTACAACAAAAGGCACGTAAAAATTTCCTAACGGATCAACAGGTAGCCAGTTCTGGGCAGGGGTTCTGGTCTCCCAGTCACTGGCAGGGTTGTCGAGTTCCCAAACCGCTAAGGCCCAAAACAAGTACTCGGAGAAAAGTCACAAAAAGGACAGAGATTGGGACCGCTCCCCCCAAGGCTTCTATTTCCTTGTCCAGGGGTTCTTCATCGGCTGCTGCAATGCAAAGTCTGCTGTCCAGGTGTCTGTGTTTACTTAAGTCATACCGACAGCACCTCTGTCCAATATTCAGGGCTGCCGGTTGTCGACATCAGGGTCATCAGCCCCTCCATCGTCGACGATGGGTTTATCGTTGATGGCCCTCCTGTCGAGGCCTGAGCCTACCACATGCATCGAGCCACAGGATCTTCAGGCTCTCAGGGCCCATCTGGCAGGCTGCTGCTCCTTGCGCCATCGACGCAGTCCTTGACAGTCGTCAACCTCAATGAGATTTTGACTAAATTCACCTCAGTGACTGTTCACCAGTTTTGCGCATACAGGCCTACATCGCCTGTGCTGTCACCGGCAGCTTCGTTGTTGACCCCTCTTCGTTGAACACGAGCTGCCTGGGCACTGGGGAAAATTCCCTTACTCTGTCAGTAGGGGGAACTATTGGCCAACATCCAAGATGGCCACTTTGTTGGTTCCAGGAGGAAGGACGTGTGTTACAGAGGCAGGGGAGTTAGTCTCCTCTTCTGCCCCTTCTGTGCTAGAGGCTGAAGCTACAGAAAAGTACAGTTACATAAAAACTAAACGAAACAGTAGATCTTTGAGGAGTGTCTCTTGCAGTATGTAATACTTTTGGGTATCCAGCAGAGGTTGCTGTGGTGCACAGCAGCTCTTCTAGCAGTTTTTCACCAGGGACCGCCCACACATGACATCAGCTTCCTGTTTCCTATATAAGTGTGGGCAGTCCCTGGTATCCTCAGTTCCCACGCCAGATTCAGCTCACAAAGCGAAGACCGAGGGGAAGCCAAGGTACCAAAGGAGCCCCAACCTTAGTCACTGGACCAGAACTTGCTCTCTTAGAGAAGGAGGGGGATGGAGGGTGGGAACAACTTACTGCAAGAGACACTCCTCAAAGATCTACTGTTACAGTAAGTTTTTATAACTGTACTATCGTCCACGGAGTGGTCTCTTGCAGTAGGTAATACTTTTGGGATGAATCCCAAGCAGTAATGCCCATGTGGGAGGACAGTTATGACAGGAGACCTTGTAGGACTGCATGGCTGAAGGCCGTCCTACATCGTGAGGCAATATACAGATTGTAGTACCTTGTGAATGTATGAATCGTGGACCAGGTAGCTGCATTGCAGATATCTGAAATGGAGGCTCCCTTAAAGCAAGCCGCAGTGGTGGAGTGGGCTTGGACAGGTCCAGGTAAAGGCTTGTTACTTTTTTTGTGACAAAATGTAATACAATGCGCCAACCAGGATGAAAGAGTATGTATCGCAACTGGGAGGCCCTCGCATCCCGGGGCAAAGGAGATGAACAGTTGAGACGTCTTTCTAATCAACTGTGTCTGAATAGTATAGTAGAGTAATATCCGGCGGACATCTAAAGTATGTAGGAGATGTTCACCCTGATTGGAGTAGTCTGGATAGTAGACTGGAAGCTCCAAGGACTGATTTAAAGTATGTTCAGAGACTACTTTAGGAAGGAAAGAAGGCTTGGTACGAAGGACCACCCGTTCCTTGTTTAAAATCAAGTATGGCTCCCTACACTCGAGGGCATGGAGCTCGGAAATACAGCAAGTGGAAGTGATAGCCACTAGAAATAGGGTTTTCCATGAAAGTAAACAGAGATCATAGGTGACAGCTGGCTCAAAAGGCTCAAGGGTCAATTTTTCTATCATAAAATTGAGATCCCATGGAGAAGTGGGACTTCTGATAGGAGGTTTAATATGTAAAAAACAGGTTACTCAACTGTAACAGTAGTTCTAGGAGTGGTATATGTTGTTCATCCACTTATTGGCATGTCCCTTTCCCCTTTAAGAATCGCTGGAAGTCTTCAAGCTGGCTCCACCCACCCGGGTGGTATAATCCTCGGCTCCGCCCCATGACACCAGATCTTAGCCCACTGGAAGCCAGGTTTGTGCGTCCTCAGCCGGGAAGGTCGTGTGGGTCCGTGTGGATGAACAACATATACCACTCCTAGAACTACTGTTACAAGTGAGTAACCCTTTTTTCTAGGATTGTGGCTATATTGTTCATCCACATTTACTGGCAGACTCCTAGCAGTTCTCCGGGAGGAGAGGTGCAAGGCGCACCCCCCATTGATACCCACTTGGGAAATAGAGACTGGAGAACTGAGGCCCCAAAACCAGCATCCCGACGGGACTCAAGGTCAATGTGGTAATGGGCAATGAAGGTGTTTGCTGACTTCCAGGTGGCAGCCCGACAGATTTCCTGGATAGGGATGTCCATGGAAGCAGCCACCGATGCAATGGTATGGCAGGTAGAATAAGCTCTTATCCTCTGGGAGGCTCCATGCCTGCCAACTCATAGCACAGACTTATGCAAGATGTAATCCACCTGCAATAGTCTGTTTTGCTGCAGGTCTGCCAAAAGCGGCTTCAGCGTAGGTGGCAAACAGCTGGCGAACCTCTCCCCGAATTTCCGCCGTCCTCTCCTTATAACAGGAGAGAGCTTGTCTCAGGTCCAAAGTATGGAGCCTGTACTTGGCTTCCAAGGTGTAATTAGGGTGGTTAAGGTGAAACTCTGACAACACCTTTGGAAGGAATTTCGGGTGGGGGCATAGGACAACCTTGTCCCTGTGGAAGACCCGATAAGGGGAGACCACCAAAAGCACCTGGAGCTCCCCTGTCCTTCTGATAGACGTGATGGCCACCAAGAAAGGCCGTCTTCCACAAGTGTGACAATGCACACTTGTGCACTGGTTTGAATGGCTTGCCCATGAGCTTTGCCAGTACCAGCAGTAGATCCCACAGAGGTGGAGGTTCACGAACCGGAGGGGATATGTGATCCAGGCCTTTGAAAACGCGCCTGACCACTGTCTCCTGCGCCAATGTCAGCTGACCAGCCCTCGCCCGGTAAGCAGAGATGGCTGTAAGGTGCACCCTAAGGGTCGATGACTGAAGACCCCCTTTGGAGAGAGACCAAAGGTAGTCGAGAATGTTAGCCACCGGACAGGACAGAAGGTCCAGGCCCTTGCCCCGAAACCAAATGGAAAACCTTTTCCATTTGAAGGCATATCATTTCCTGGTCGATTCCTTTCTGGATTCCTCCACCATGGCGAGAACATCCTCGGAAAGACCCAAAGCCTGGAACTCCAGCCGCTCAGGCACCAGGCTGTAAGGTACAGGGATTGAAGGTCTGGATGGTATACCTTCCCCTGATTGAGAGAGATCAGGTCCGGGCATGCTGGAAGCGCTCCGGGGGCCTGCAGCTGAGGCTGAGGAAATCTGGATACCAGAACTGGCGTGGCCAGTCTGGGGCTACCGGAATCACCTTCGCCTTGTCCCTCCTCACCTTGAGGAGCACCCTATGGATCAAGGTAAATGGAGGGAAGGCGTAGAAGAGGCCTGGGGTCCAAGGCCTCGAGAAGGCATCCCCCTGCAGTGAGCCCTGCTGAGGGGGGTGGGCATGAAACAGCCTCAACTTGGTGTTTTTCCTGGAGGCAAACAGGTCCACCATCGGTTTGCCCCAATGGGAGAACAAACTGTAAGCTACCTCTGGATGGAGAGACCACTCGTGGGATGTCTCGCCTAAGCGGCTGAGAGCATCCACCAGATGGTTTGAGGCTCCTGCCACATGAATGGCTAGGAGATCTGCCTCCAGAAGGCTGACGAGGGTCCAGATGCAGAGCGCCTCCCTGCAAAGCAGATGGGAGTGCATGCTGCCCTGTTTGTTGAGGTAGTACATGGTCATGGTATTGTCCGTCTGGACTTGAACCACTTGACCCCGGAGCTGAGGAGCGAAACCTGACAGTGCCAGTCTGACTGCTCTGAGCTCCAATAGGCTGATGTGGTATCGGGACTTCTCGGGGGTCCAGAACCCATGGGCCCTTTTGTCCCCATGTGGGCTCCCCAGCCCATGAGAGAGGCACTGGTTGTGAGGATGGCCGTTGGCTCTGGGCGGACAAACTGGATCCATTCCTGCAACTGGTCTGGGGCGGTCCACCATTGGAGGGTGTCCCACATCTTCTGCGTTACAGTGATCAGCTGGTCGAAATGACCGTGGTGCTGAGTCCACTGGGCGGCCAGCTCCCATTAGACGGGGCGCATGTGACACCGGGCCCAACAGACCATAGAGGTGCATGCCGCCATGTAACCCAGAATTCGCAGAAAGTCCCGGGCAGGGCGCAATTGCCCAACCAGAAATGATTGGGCAAAGGAGGAGAGAACCTCTGCCCTGTCCGCCGGGAGCCGAGCTCTGGCTTGACAAGAGTCGAGCTCTGCCCCAATAAAGAACATCACCTGAGAAGGCACGAGTTCCGACTAGGCCTTGTTGATCAAGAGGCCGAGTTGGGAGCAGGTCTGGAGGGCCAGGTCCCTGGACCTCTCCACTTCCTGCTGGGTGGGACCTGCTAAGAGCCAATCATCGAGGAAAGGGTAAATACTGCCCCCCCCCCGACGCCTGAGATGGACTGCCACCACTGCGATGCATTTGGTGAAGATCCGTGGGGCCGATGACAGGCCGAACGGCATGGCGTGGAACTCGTATAGGGTCCCTTCAGCTCTGAAGTGGAGGAGCCGCCAATGAGATGGACGGATTGGGACGTGAAAGAATGCATCCTGCAGATCCAGTGAACAGAACCACATGTTTCGCTCCAAGGATGGTACGATCTGGGACAGAGTGACCATCCGAAAGGTGCGTGACCCGAGATACTGATTCAGATCATGCAGATCTAGAATAGAGCGCCAGCCCCCCATCCGCTTGGGCACCAGGAAGTACCTGGAGACAAATCCTGGGTCTGCTGGAGAATCTGCCACTGCAGCTACTGCCTCCTTGAGGAGGAGCTGACCGATGTCGTCTTGGACAGCCGACTGAATATGGATGGATACTCTTTCCTCCTGAGGGGCGTGGGTTCGGCTTGGAGGGTGCTGCTCGAATTCCAGAGGCAGTCCCTGACAGACCACTTCCAAATTTCACCTGTCTGTGGTAATAACGGACCAGGCGGAAAGAAAGTGGCGGAGCCAGCCCCCCATGGGAGGACCCAGAGCTGGTGTGACGGGAGAGGGGGTGGCAGCCCCAACCCCATCACTGAGCAGGCTTGGAGGATGATAATCCAGGACCTGAACCTCGGCCTCCTTTACGGGTCTGGGAGGGCCCGGGCTGAGGCTGGTGGCGTCAAGCTTGAGCCTGCTGCTGCCCTCCTTGAAAGGAGTGTTGCTGTGCCGCAGTGGAAAGAGTGCCGAAAAGACGACTTCTTCTTCTGCTGTTTCTTGCCCGAAGAACCTTTAGCAGAAGTAGTGTCCAAGGTGGCACTGGACTGCTCAGTACGCTGAAGGTGACCAGACACACCTAGGCCAAAAAGGTCGGTGCACAGGAAAGGCATATCAGCTAGTCTGTGCTGAGTATCTGCCTTAAAATGAGGAGAGTCTCAGCCAAGCCCTGCGATGAGAGGCAACTGCGGCTGCCATCGAGCGGGCACAAGAATCCCCAATGTCCAGGGCTGTCTGAAGCTGCTGTTTGGCAACAGCCCGGCCGTGATCCCGGACCTGCTTGACTGTGGTCTGCATGTCCGCGGGGAGGTGTGGGAGGACTTCATCCAAAAACCCCAAGAGGGCATGAGAGAAGTGTGCCATGATGACGGCTGAACTTGCCTGACAAAGGACTAATGATGAGGCCGCATAGACCTTTCGAACTGAATGATTCAAGAGTTTTTCCGGGAGGTCGGTCAGTGTCGGCAGAACTGCCACTAAGCCTGAACACAGAGGCGGTCACCAGGCTCTCGGCCAAAGGGTGCTCTGTGAACCCCGCAAGGGACCCCATGGGCACCGCATACTTGCAGGCCATGCGGGCAGATGGAGCTGGATGAAGGCAGGGCGCTGCCAAAGTTCTAAGGCCAGGCCAACTATGGCCTCGGCCACAGGAAAGGCCGCCGTCGGTGTATCCCCTCTCGAGGATGTCCGTGAGAGGGTACTCCGCCTTTTTCTGGATAGGTTCCAGGGGCATCCCTGTAGCGAAGAATGCCCTGAAAGGACGAAGGACTTTCCTCCGTCTCTAACCCACCAGCCAATTCGTCATGCCTGGGGTGAGAATGTAGGCTGGTCTCATCTTAATCCGAGGAATCCGGATACAACGGTCAACCGCCCAGATCACCTTCGACCCGCCGAGGGTGGTCCGGGGTGACAGTGACCAAAGATGCCAGGGAAGCCCGGTGTCTGGTCTATCTTCCTTAGAAGGAGTCCCTCCCACAGGCTGCTTGGGTGGTGGTTCCACCACGATCGGTGGAGAGACCGGTTTAGGCCGAACCGGAGGTTTCGCCAGCTCTGCGGGCAGGGGAATCAACTTAATCTGCTCCGAAGAAGTCAGCTTCGACCTGGGAGATGAAAGGCAAGTAATGGCCGGGGTACAAGCCGGGGTCAGCTTGTGCTTGGACAAAATTAGCTGTTGCCACATGAGGTCCTCGTAGCACTGGAGTTTCCGCTGGAGCCTCTCCTCATCTGAGGAGGATGAAGACGACCGATGGCATCTCCTCTTTTTTGACAGCCTGTAGCTCTTTCTCGGCCTGTTGGTCGAGGGGGTCCTAGACCTCGATCGAGATTGGACAGGCCAATTCAGTCGCTCGGGAGACACCAGTGGGACCAGTGATTTCCTAGGGTCAGGGACTATTTCGACGGGATTCCCAGCAGGCTGGGTCTCCTTGTCGGGGAAAGAAAGAAAGGACCGGAATCTGATTGAGAGAATCATAGACCTGAGTAGGCAACAATGGGTCGATGACTATTTGAACCTCGTCGATCGACACTTCGGTGGACTGGCCAGATGGCAAAGCTGAGAAGCCAGAGGCCGAAGAGACAATTTTCGACTGAAGTTGAGACTGCCGGTTCCTGGGATCGAGATCTCTCCTGATCCCAAGAACGTCTTCACCGAGACAAAGACAATCCTGGGTCCTTTTCCCACTTACGGGACTGAGAGGAGTGCGTGCCCGCAGGACCCTCTCCCTTAGTCAAGAGAGACTAGCACAACTCTCAAAAGGAACCCGAGAAGGTGGAGCCCAGGTTGAGTGGAATGAAAAAGCTCCAGAGAGAAAGATTCCCCAGCACGAGCTGCTTCCTCCTCGAAGGCTTGCATGTGTTCCAACTGCTCGGTGGATCCCGCGGCCGCAGAAACCACCCATCGAGCCTCCTTTGATTTCACTGGAGGCTTCCGTTTTTCCAGCCTCCCCAACTTCAGGCATGCGAGATGGTCGTCAAGGACGTTAGGGTGAAATGCAAGACAAAAATCGTACTTCAAGGTGTCATTGCCGACACCCAGGCAATAGACGCACGCAGTGTGGGGATCGGTGCGCGACATTTTCTGGCCGCATGAACACCGGCGAAATCCGGGGGAAAACTTGTCTTCCATAATCGAAGATAAGTAGTTGCGATTACTAATGTGAACTAGATAAATTTTCTGAATAACCGAAGGTTTTGAAGCCAGGACCTACAAAATTGAGGAGCACGATGAGGCAACCTGAATCTTCCAGCGGAAAGAAAGATCTGGCATGATGGGGCGGAGCTGAGGGTTATAACACCCGGGTGAGTGGGAAAAGCCAGCTTGAAGACTTCCGGCGATTCTTAAAGGGGAAAGGGACATGCCAATAAGTGTGGATGAACAACATAGCCATGATCCTAGAACATTTCTTTCAAAAACATCTTAGCTAGATGATGTTGGTACAGTAACCTGCCATCCAGAGGCTCATAGAAAGCGGAGATGTCAGATAAGTGAACTTTAATAGAAGAATAACAGACTGGACTCAGATAGTGAGGCCAGGTAGTCCAGAACCTTCGTTAGTGGACAAGAGTAAGAGTCCAAAGCGCGAGAGGCTGACCACATGGAAAATCATTTCCATTTAGAACTGTATGTTGCTCTTCTTGCTGGCGTACGGGAAGTCAAGAGGATATTGGCAACAGGAGAGGACACTTGTAAATGAGTTATGAAAGCGTCCTCGGGAGCCAAGTGTGAAGGTGCAGAGCCTTCAGGTTGGGGTGTAGTAGAGACCCATGACAGAGTCAAGAGGTCTTGTCTGATCGGCAATGGGATGGGATCCTGTACTGACTGTTGCAGGAGTAGGGGAAAACATGACTGGCGAGGCCACAGTGGGGCTATGAGAATCATCGTGGCCGGTTCTAACTGTAGTTTCAGTAAAAGTCTGTGGCAGAAGAGGGACAGCGGGGAGCATATAAAAAGAGACCTGTCCAGGGTTGGGACAGGGCATCTATAGATCGCCCCTTTCTGTTCGGGATAATGGAAAAATACCTGGGAAGATGGTAATTCTCTGGGAAAGCAAACAGAACTATCTGTGGAGTGCCCCATAAGTTGAAGATTTCTTGGAACACTTGCCCGTGAAGTGTCCATTCATGAGTTGTGGACTGCGACTCAGCCGGTTGGCTAACTGGATGCAATATCCCGGTAGTTGGACAGCTTTTAGCGTCAGGTGTTGCAGTATGGCTTCCTGCCAGACAGCAAGGGTCTCTCTGCATAGGGTGCGAGACTTCGTACCCCCTTGCTTGTTGAGGTAGAACACTACAGCAGTGTTGTCTGATTGGATCAGTGACGATCCTGGTTTAAGGTAGGGTCGGAATGCCTGGTGGGCTAGACGGACAGCTCGCATCTCTAGGAGATAGATAGGAGACAGACGGGGAGAAGCAGACCATTGGCCTTGGGTCTGATAAGGACCTAAGGGTGCTCCCCAGCTGAGCAGGGAAGCATCTGTGGTCAACGTTTGCATGGGAGAGGGGATCGGAAAGGCACTCCCTGATTCAGATCGATTCTGAATGTCTACCATGTCAGGGAGGACTTCAGAGAGAGAGTGACCTTGATTTGTCTTCGAACTGTCCTGTTTTTTGGGACCATTGATTCTGGAGGGTCCATTAGACAGGTCTCATGTGGAGACGGGCAAAGGCTACCACAGGGATGGCAGCGGACATGTGACCCAGAAGGCGCAGCATTTGTCTGGCTGTGACCATTTTCTGAGTCTGTATATGTAATGCCAGAGCTATGAGTGTATCCTGCCGAGCAGATGGGAGGTAAGCCCTGGCTGTAACTGTATCTAGAACAACTACAATGTATTGGAGAGACTGTGTTGGGTTTGGACTGGACTTTGGCCAATTTACTGTGATTCCCAGATCTGCAAACATTTTCAAGGTAGCATCTAGGGAGGCAAGCAGAGCTACTGCGGAGTCTGTTTTTATTAGCCACTCGTCTAGATATGGAAAGATGAAGTGCCTTTCCCTTCGCAAGACTGCTGCCACCACCGCTAGGCACTTGGTGAATACTCTGGGGGCTGATGAAAGGCCAAAAGGGAGTGTTCGAAACTGGTAATTTTGACCCAGTAAGTGGAAGCGTAGAAATGTGTGGTGGGCAGGGTGGATGGGAATATGAAGGTAGGCATCCTTCATGTCCAGGGTGCAAAGCCAATCGCCCCGTTTCAGAATCGGCATGATGGCTGGTAGGGTGACCATGCAGAAACGTTTGTACTGAATGCAAAGATTCAGTTGTCTGAGATCCAATATTGGTCTGAGGTCTCCCGTATGTTTGGGTACCAGAAAGAAATGGGAGTAAAATCTTGTTTGATGTTCCAGAAGGGGCACCGGTACAAAAGCCCGTCTGGACAAAAGGGCTGTTAATTCCTTCTGTAGGATGGGTATATGCTCTGGAGGATAATGAATCTTGCATGGAGGGCAAGGGCATGGGGTGGAGAGAAACTCCAATGTATGACCCTTCTGCATAATCTGTAGTACCCAACTGTCGGAGGTAATTGTTTGCCAGGCCTCCAGATGGAGGCCAAAACAACCCCCCACAGCCTCCGAGGCCTGGTCGTAGAGGCGGGGGAAAAGCCCTAGTGGGTCACTGAGAGGCGGGCTGTGCAGCCCCACCTGAAGGGTGGGAGAGGGCACCCCGGGCGATAGAGGTGTTGCACACGACCTCTGAAGCCGCCTTTGTATTACCTCTGTATCGGCCACCTCTTTTGGAATAAGAGGTGTGTTGAGTACGGTAGGTTGTAGTTGGAGTATGATACATGCCATGAACCATACGGAGGGTTCTGCCTGATGCCTATAAGTCATCCAGTAAAGTCTGAGTACCTGCCCCGAACAGCCTGGACCCGTTAAAAGTGGCATTAACTGGCCAGCCCTGTGGCATGGATGCCACACCTCTTGCCATGCTGGCGACCCGGGTTCGGGAATGCGCCCGGCCAACAGGGGTCAGTAGGGGAAGGAAAAGATCGAGCGTCTGGAGGACTGCTCTCATTTCCCCAAGGTGGGATATGGGCTTCTGTCACTCTGCAGCAGCCCCTAATGGAGATCGGGGTCACTGTTAGGAGCGATGCACTCAGGGGACGAAGCACGGCAGACGTCGGCACATAGTGCCTTAGACGTCATTGCACGTCCGTGCCTTGAGTGGGTATAACCAGGAGAAGAAAATGGCAGCACTGTTCGAGCAGCTTGATGGCCACAACTTCCTCGCCTGGTGGGAGCCTGTCGTGCAAGGTTGCACTCAGGTATTGGTTCCCGGCCTGTCACGGGGGATAACAGCAGCATATGCCAGCTGGTGTGTGGGCGAGCCTGCGGGCCGCTATAGGAAGAGAAGCGGTGGCTGGATGATCGCAGGTCATGTTGCAGGAAGTAAAAAGAAATACGATAAAAAAATAAATAAATAAAAAGGGGCATTAGCTACTTTATGTTGTATATTAGGTGCAAAGCAAGAAACGCCAAGCATGGTGATGCAGAATGATACCAGTGGCTGATAGTCGGGCTGAGGTATCAATGGCATCACATCCCAACCTGAGACGGTGACGGGAAATTGAATTACTAGTTGTCACTGTAGCCAATAATTTATTGCTTTCCTGTGAGGGAGGGAGTTTATTGATAAGCTCAGTGGCAATGGACCCTAGGGTATGCTGATATTGAATCATATGATCCATACAGTTCAAGATTCTGATATTCATAGCACCTGAGGAAAATGCCTTTTTCCCCCCAGACAGTCAATTCTTCGGCATTCCTTATCAGGAGGTAAGGAGCTCATGTGCTTGGGTTTTTTGGTACGGTCATGAGTGGCAGTAATGACCACAGAATCTGCCTCTGGAATACTAGACAGAAAGGGGTGGTTCAGAGGAGCCTGATATAGACTCCCGCTTTGCAGGAAAATGCTGTAATAGCTGCAGGTTGATGCCAAGCAGCCAGCATGGCATTCTGGTAAATTGGTATTATTGAGGGAACCACTAAAACAGGCTCCTCAGGTAACTCAGGGTGTTCTGCCATATCCTTACATTGCTTGTCATGTTCCCTAGTGGAGAATCCCATGACTTTTTTGAATTTGAACCGTCATTTCACTAAAGGAAGGGTCATCTGGATGAGAGGCTGCTGTAGGCAAAGGCACATCCTCATCCAGGGAAGAGATTTCTGAATAGGGGATTCTGGATTAGGGAAATCCAAATCTTGAAACTCTTCATCCTCAAGATCACTGGTGAAATCAGGTGGCAACTCTTGGTCATCTGACAAATAATCCTCTATAAATGGAGGAGGAGACCAGGGTGGTATGGTATCCTAGTCACTGTGGAATCTTGGAGGGGGAGGAGACTGAGTGAGAACACCCAGCCCTTCAGAGGGCTGAGAATGCTGCATGGCATGCAAGATATGGTGAGGTCCCTTTCCTGGGAAGGAGGGTGGGATAAGAAGGGGGGCATGTTGGGAAACCAGAGGGGTGACAGAAGGAATGGGATGGGTAGCCAGAGGTCTTGCACCTGGGTAGTAAAGACCAGGGTCCCGATCTCAGTCCACCTGACCCCTATAAGAAGCCACCTGGGTAGGCGGAGGGGCAGTCAATAAGGCATAAGCCGTGGGCTTCCCTTGAGGAATGCGGGATCTCATCGACGAGCCTGCAGGGGGAAAATACAGGTTACTCACCTGTAACAGGAGTTCTAGGAATGGTATATGTTGTTCATCCACACTTACTGGCAGGTTCCTTGCCGCTTTAAATCTTGCCGGAAAGTCTTCAAGCTGGCTCCTCCCACCCACCCGGGTGGTAAAACTCTCGGCTCCGCCCCATGACGCCAGATCTGGCCCACTGGAAGCTCAGGTTGTGTGTCGAAGCCGAGAACAGGGAAACAGTGGATGAACAACATATACCATTCCTAGAACTCCTGTTACAGGTGAGTAACCTGTATTTTTGGGACATGGATATGTTGTTCATCCACACTTATTGGCAGACTCTAGCAGTTCTCCGGGAGGAGGAGGCAGGCACACCCCTTACTTAGGGAATAAAGACTGAGAACCGAGGCCCCAAAACCAGCATCCCGGCGTGACTCAAGGTTGATGTGGTAATGGGTAATAAAGGTGTGTGCTGACTTCCAGGTAGCAGCCCTGCAGATTTCCTGGATAGGGACGTCCCTGGAAGCAGCCACCGATGCAGCAGTATGACGGGTAGAATGAGCTCTTATCCCTCTGGGAGGCTCCATGCCCGCCAACTATAGCAGAGATCTATGCAGGAGGTGACCCACCTGCCTATCGTCCGCTTGGCTGCAGGTCTGCCAGGTGCGGCTTCAGCGTAGGTGACAAACAGCTGGCGAACCTCTCCCCGAATTTCAGCCGTGCGCTCCTTATAAAAGCGAGCGCCCTTCTAGGGTCCAGAGTATGGAGCCTGTATTCGGCCTCCGAGGTGTGATTGGGGTAGAACACCGGCAGAGTCAACACCTGGTTAAGGTGAAACTCCGACACCATCTTCGGAAGGAATTTCAGGTGGGGGCGCAGGACAACCTTGTCCCTGTGGAAGACCAGGTAAGGAGACTCGATGCAAAGCGCCTGGAGCTCTCCCATCCTTCTGGCTGACGTGATAGCCACCAAGAAGGCGGTCTTCCACGACAGGTGAGAGAGATCACACCTGTGCATTGGTTCGAATGGCTTGCCCATGAGCTTTGCCAGTGCCAGCAGTAAATCCCACGGAGGTGGAGGTTCTCGCACCGGAGGGGAAATGTGATCAAGGCCTTTGAAAAAGCGCCCGACCACCTTTTCCTCGCCACCGACTGCTCCCCAGCCCCACGCCGGTAAGCAGAGATGGCTGCCAGGTGCATCCCTAGGGTCAAGCCGATCCAAAGCCCTTTGACTAGAAAGGACCATAAATAGTCCAAAATGCTTGCCACAGAACAGAAGGAAGGGTCCAAGCCCTTGCCCTGACACCAAATGGAGAATCTCTTCCATTTGAAGGCTTATATTTCTGGTCGACTCTTACGGACGCCTACAACATTGAGGACCCGTCGGAAAGACCCAAGGCCTGGAACTCTAGCCGCTCAGGAACCAGGCCGCCAGGTGCAGGGATTGAAGGTCCGGATGGAACACCTTCCCCTGATTGACTGAGAGCAGGTCTGGGTGAGCTGGAAGCTGCCTCGGGAGCCTGGAGCTGAGGCTGAGGAGATCTGGGTACCAGAACTTGCGGGGCCAGTCTGGGGCTATCAGAATCACTTGCGCCTCGTCCCTCCTTGTCTTGAGAAGCACCTTGTGAATCAAGGGAAATGGGGGAAAGGCGTAAAAGAGGCCCGGGGTCCACAGCCTCGAGAAGGCATCCCCCTGCAGCGAGCCCTGCTGAGGGGGGCGGGCATGAAACAGCCTCAGCTTCGCATTCTCCCTGGAGGCAAACAGGTCCACCTGAGGTGTGCCCCAGTGGGAGAACAGATCTTGTACTACCTCCGGCAGGAGAGACCACTCGTGAGATGCAGCCCCTATCCGGCTCAGGGCATCGGCCAGGGTGTTGGAGGCTCCTGCCACATGAATGGCTAGGAGATCCGCCTCCAGGCTGAACACGAGTGACCAAATGCGGAGAGCTTCCTTGCATAGAAGCATGGAGCGCGTCCCGCCCAGGCGGTTTAGATAGTACATGGTCGTGGTATTGTCCGTCTGGACTCGGACCACTTGACCCCGGAGAAACGGAGCAAAGGCGGTGAGAGCTAGGCAGACCGCTCGGAGCTCCAGCAGGTTGATGTGGCATCGGGACTCCCGCGGGGACCAGAGGCCGTGCACTCGGTGTTCCCCCAGATGGGCACCCCAACCCATCAGAGAGGCATCGGTCGATAGAGAGACCGTCGGCTCGGGGCGGACAAACGGGATGCCCTCCTGCAGATGGGATGGAACGGTCCACCACTGGAGAGCGTTCCACATCTCCTGGGTCACTATCACTAGCTGGTCCAAAGGATCGCAGCGTTGTGACCACTGGCTGGCCAGTCCCCACTGAAGGGGGCGCATGTGCCAGCGAGCCCAACGGACCACGCTGGTACAGGCTGCCATGAGACCCAGGAGGCGCAGGAAGTCCCGGGCAGGGCGCGATTGCCCAACCAGAAATGATTGGGCAAAGGAGGTAAGAACCTCGGCCCTGTCCGCCGGGAGCCGTGCTCTGGCTCGAAGAGAGTCGAGCTCTGCCCCGATGAACAGAATCACCTGCTTCGGCTCGAGTTCCGACTTGGCCTCGTTGATGAGAAGGCTGACTTGAGAGCAAACCTGGAGGGCCAGATCTCTGGACCGCTCCACCTCCTGCTTGAGGGGGGCTGCTATCAGCCAATCGTCCAGGTAAGGGTACACCCGGACCCCTCGGCGCCGCAGGAATGCTGTCACCACTGCCATGCATTTGGTGAAGACCCTGGGAGCTAGAGATAAGCCGAAGGGCATGGCTTGGAACTCGAAGAGGGATCCCTCTGCTCGAAAGCGGAGGAATCTCCGATGTGATGGACGGATAGGACGTGAAAGAGCGCGTCCTGTAGGTCCAGAGCAGAACCACCGCCGTGTTCCAGAGATGGTATTATCTGCCGCCCAGATGACCATCCTGAAGGTTCGAGACCTTAGGAACTTGTTCAGGTCGTGTGGAGTCGAGAATGGGGCGCCAGCCCCGTCGCTTCGGAACCAGGAAATACCTGGACACGAACCCCGGGTCTGAAGGGTGGTCCTCTACCTCCGTGATCACCTCCTTTTGGAGGAGGAGAGCGATGTCGGCTCGGCGAGCCGCCAGTGAGGCTGCGGACCCGAGGACCCCCGAGGTGCAATGGCTCTGAAGGGCGGGGCCTGCTCGAATTCCAGAGGTAGGCCTTTTCCCACCACCTCCAGTACCCACCTGTCCGTGGTAACAGCAGACCAGGCAGAAAGGAAGTGTCTGAGCCGTCCCCGGGGGGAACCAGGGGTGAGGTGACAGGGATGGGGGCGACACCCCTCAGCCCGTCACTGGGCAGGCTTGGAGGAAGGACCAGCCGAGGGACCACCTGGGCCTTTTCCTCCCTGCTTCCTGTTGGAGGAAGCCGATGGCTTGGGTTTGGGATGCCAAGCTTGAGCCTGCTGGCCTGAGCGTTGCTGGGCAAGACTGCCAAGCAGGCGACCTAAAGGGCTTAGGCTGTGGCCCAGTGCCTTGTCCTTCTGAGCCGAAGAGACCGAGTCCAAGGTAGCATTGACTTCTCGATCCTCTGCAGGTGACCTTCCACCCAGGGTCAAGAGGTCAGTCCCAAAAGGAACATCGCCAACTTGTGCTGGGTATCCGAGGTAAAGGTGGATATCCTCAGCCAAGCCCGACGACGCATGGCCACTGCGGCCGCCACAGACCTGGCACATGAGTCCCCGATGTCTAACGCAGTCTGGAGCTGCTGTTTTGCCACTGCCCTGCCCTGCACCTGCCTGACCGTAGTCTGCAGATCTGCGGGAAGATGAGGGACAACCTCATCCAGGGAGCCCAACAGGGCGTGAGAAAAATGTGCCATGAGGACGGCCGAACTGGCCTGACGAAGGCCGAGAGAGGACGCAGCAGAGACTTTTCGCCCGGCATAATCCAATTTCTTGGATTCCTTGTCGGGAGGTTTGTCTCACATCCCTGATGCCTGCACACCGAAAATGCTGTCGGTAACCAACCCCTCGGCCGAGGGGTGTTCCGAAAAACCAGACAGGGAACCGGTAGGGACCGCATACTTCCTGGCCATCCTGGCCGAAGGCGCAGGGCAGGAAGCAGGACGCTGCCAAAGTTCCAAGGCCGGACCCACTATGGCTTCGGCCACCGGAAAGGCCTCCGTAGGAGAATCCCCTCGGTCCAGAATCTCTGTGAGGGGATACCTGGCCCGTTTAGAAACGGGTTCGAGCTTCATCCCGGTGGACTCCGAGATGAGTCGAAGCAACCCTAAGAAGGATGAAAGGCTATCGTCCACTGACTGCCCTCCCGAGGACTCCAAGTCCAAGCACTTGGAGAAGAGGGAGGAACCATCATCGGACTCGGAAGAGTCCTCAAAGAGCTGCCTCGGGCCTGAGCCACCCTCCACCTGCTGAGGTTTATCGGGAGTGAGGGTGACAGACAGCCTATGGGGCAAACCCAAGGCCGACCGAAAATTTTTGGTCGGAGCCCCAACTAATGGCTGTGGAGGCGGAGGTTCCACCAGAATCGGTGGGGCAGCTGGAATTGGTCAACAACCGCCTGGGAACAGGCTCCTCGGCCACAGCGAGGGTTGTTTCGGCCGCTCCAGTGACAGCCACTTAATGGCCGGGGAAGACGACTGGGTCGGCCTATTCCCGGTCAAAAGGAGCTGTTGCCACATGAGTTCCTCGTATTCGACGCAACTTGCGCCGAAGCCTCCCCTCGTCCGAGGAAGAGCGGCGGCGCCACTTGCCGTGGTGCCGAGACCGAGACCGCCTATGGCGGCGGGATTGGTTGGACCACGAGGATGTCCGAGACCGAGACTGAGAGTCTCGACTAGGCCGAGGAAGGCGAGGAGAAGTGTCGGAAATCGGCACTCCCCTCGGCTCGGACGATCCCACCGAAGGCTCCGGAACCGGAGGCACAGACGAGCCGACGGGATCCTCAACTCCCACCGGGGGAACCGGAGAGGGGATTCTCAGCTTCTCCATCGACAACCCGTCTAACGGGTCGAGAAAATCTCACCGGGTTGCCGGAGTCTCGTCAACTGGCCTGACGGGGACACCGTGAAGCCAGTGGCGGCGCTGAGGTCGACTCAAGTCGACTGCCCACAAGGGAGGGGATCTTTCCGCCTCCCAAGAGGCCGACGGAGAGACTTACTTTTGCTCTTTTGGACCTGGAAAGGTCCCGAAGAAGTTGGACCTCACCTTCGTCGAGAGGGTCAGACAAAAGCTCCTTAAAGAAGCTGAGTATGAGGCCGAGAGAGCGGACAAATGCCGAGCCGAGGTAGAGAGCGGCCCGCTGCCGCCTCTTTGAGGGCGATCATCTGCTCGAGCTGATCCGCCGAGCCCACCGCCGTGGACACCGCCAACCGGGCCTCTTTAGATTTCACCGGTGGAATTCTTTTCTCGGGGCGCCCCAGTTGTAATTGAGCAGCACGGTCTTCAAGGACGTAGGCCGAAAAAGAAGAGCACAAGTCGCAGGCCTGCGGGTCGTGCTCAAGGCCCAGGCAGTAGACGCACGTGGAGTACGGATCCGTCCTAGACATCTTCTGCCCGCAAGGGCACCTCCGAAAACCGGGAGTCGATTTGTCCATTGCAGCCACGAGGAGAAGACGACCGAAGTCTTTTTAGCAAAACTTTTGATTTCGAACTTCCGAAGAATTAGGAACCAGTCAATCGCAGAGCGTTAAGGAGGGAACCTGAGCTTCCAAGCGGTAAGGAAGATCTGGCATCATGGGGCGGAGCCGAGAGTTTTACCACCCGGGTGGGTGGGAGGAGCCAGCTTGAAGACCTTCCGGCAAGATTTAAAGCGGCAAGGAACCTGCCAATAAGTGTGGATGAACAACATATCCATGTCCCTAGAAAGGAGCTATTGCCACTTAAGCTGCCAGATGTCATCGATGGGAGAGGAGCCCCTTGAAGGAGCAGCAGTATATTTTGCTGCATGTAAGGCGCTGGAAAGCGTGGTCGATGAGAGGGTATAAGCATCCACTGATGGAGCAGTCACTAGTTGGACTGCAGCCAAAGTGCTATTGACGAGAGGGTATGAGCCCCCATCGACAAAGAAGCACTTAAAGGACGTCTACGTCAACAGAGGACACCAGAAACAGTGCGGTCATGAACGTTGAGGCAGGGAGTGAGGAGGGTTTCTGGGGTGGAGTCCTTGCACGAGCCCCATGGTTCTTCAAGAGAGACATTTTCTGCTCCATCAATAGTAGTTGAATTTCAAGCAACCGTCGTCGACGAGTTGCCTGACTGAAGCCCTGACATAAGCTGCAGGAATTGGTGTCGTGTGTGGGTCCCAGACACCTTACACAAAGTGTGTGATTGTCAAAGCAGTATATCTTCCTACTGCAATGACAGGAATGTAACAAAGCTTGTTTAGTTGAAGAATCAGTAGACAGTCATCTTAGTTCCAAGTTTCTCGTTGATGACTGCTACACAGTATTTGCACTAGCTGCTGCGCAAGCTGAAGACAGCGGGAAAATAAACTGAGGATACCAAGGACTGCCCACACTTATATAGGAAACAGGGAGCTGATGTCATGTGTGGGCAGTCCCTGGTGAAAAACTGCTAGAAGAGCTGCTGTGCACACAGTGACCTCTGCTAGATACCCAAAAGTATTACCTACTGCAAGAGACCACTTCGTGGAAGATCTGACATTCCAGAAGAATTTTTTGAAAGACATGGAATGGTCGAAACAAGATATGGAGAATGCAACAAAGGTCCAGGTACAAACCGCTCAAGTTACTGTTAATGCTGTTATTTCAGACAAGGAACGTTTATTGCCGCAACTAACAGAGGAAGAATTGCGGTGTAAAGCTCAGAGAGAAGCCCTGCAAGCTGAACTGCCAGCCTGCATGCCGCACCTCAGACAGCTCAGTCTGCTGAACATGGCGCATCAAAGGTGGCTGGAAACCTGGAACACTCCCAAACCTGTCAAAGCTGTTTCGGCTGGCAGTTCCAATCAACCTTTGGTTGAGTGCCAAAAGCCGAAAAAAACAACTACCTGGCACAGCAACCGCAAATGGCGAAGACTTGGTGTTCAACACCCCTCTGGGGCCGCTGCCAAAGCAAAAATGTTGTTAGTTACTAAGGGAGTCCCCCGCTCCAGTCATCATCTCTCCCGCTCCTTCTGCAGCAACAGCTCATGGAGTGTCTCAGAATGCCTCATCCCCGAAAAATACTGAGCGCAACCCCCTTACCACTGAAACCCCCAACACTAACCTGGATACAGCAGAAGGAGCCTGGTCGCCTCCTCGTGCTTTAGAGAATACAGGCTGGATTCAAGCAAGCGACAGTCAGTAGCTCCCTGACCCAGAAGACATGGACGTCCAACGTTATCAGGAGCAAGCAGCACACAAACAGGTAGCTACCTCACCAAGCTCTGTACTTATTTCGACTACTGAAACAAACAATGTTTTAATACCAGATAAAACTATGCCTGCACTTGCGACTCCTATGGGCCCCGACGAAAGTTTACAGATGGATCCTGCTTCACAAAAGGCCCCCACTTCTAGATATGTCCCTGAGGTTCAGACTCAAATGAAAACGGAACGGGTCTCTCGGACACTATTTTACAGAACCCTACTAGAAGGACTTGGCTAAATCCAATGTTTCGTTTAGTAGATTTGTTTCAAAACAAGGGAGAACCAGCCCCACATTAAAATGCAGTCCGTTTAGTATTTAAAGGTGGGCTAGAAAATCCCCCAGATCGGCTATATGTAGCAAAACAACTGTTAAAAGGCTCTATGAAGTTTTTTTGGTCAGAGATCTTTGCTCTTATACATCTAGAGAATGGGTAGTTTGATGTACGTTTTAAAACTGCGTCAGGCTTAGATAGATTTTGGTCCCAGTACCAAACTTTGAAAAATCAGCCCAATCGGGATCCCTTATATGGCTATCCCTCTTACGAAACCTGCTGTTAAAAACATCACTATTATGTCGTTTTTTTTTGCATCATATGTTTATTCAGTTTTTCAATAAAAAGAAAATACAAACAACACAGTTAAACTGAGGACAAGACAATGACAGACAACAGTAATACATAACTTATATACATACAGATCCAAGTCACTAAGCATCACAGTCAGATAAATAAAACAAATTATCAAGTTACTTATACAGGTTTGAAAATTACATGAGACAGAAGTTAATATATTTTGTTCATCCCCGTTGAGCACCATCAATGATCAAGATAATATTCTCCTTAGTTCGTCACTTTCCCATCTATCATACCCATCCTTCCCCAAGTGTTAGGGTCTCTGCAGGAGACAAAGCCGCTAAGTATGGTTGCCAGGCATTATAGAAGTGTTCCCCCCATCCTGTATTACACATGTAAGCCTTTCCAGGGCAAGAGCTTGCAGCATCAATTTCTTCCATTGATATACAGTGGGTCTGACTGCTGACACCCACATATTCCGAATGCAGTGTCGTGCCTTAACTAATGCGACTCTAAGCCACCGTGGTAGTGGGGTCCATTCCGCCTCTCCTATATCCTCCACCCCAAACAGCATCACCACTGGCAGCTGTGGAATTGGTCTATCTGCAAGGGTCTGCACTTCTTGGCTCACCTCCCTCCAGAACTCCTGCAGAACAGAACAGGTTCAAAACTAATGATAAGAGGTTATACCCCTTTGCACCTTGGACAAACCGGGGAGACCTCAGGGTTAAACTTACTAACTGTTAATGGAGGGCAGTATAATCTATTACAGAATTTATAGAAGGATTCTTTATACTTATCACATATCAGGATACCCTGATGCAACTGGGTCATAACCTTCCAGGAATCCTTTGTAATAGGAATCCCCATATCTCTTGCCCAAAGTGGTCTAATTTTTTGTGTCACATCTGGGAGCAGTTGCTTACCCACTTTAGCAACCCTTCGTATGGTATCTTTGGGGTTTCTCCACCCATCTTGCATCAACTGTTCAACTTGGCTCAGTATCGGCTCTGTGTCGAGTTTTCTCCCTAGAGTTTTGCAGTATGCCCTAACCTGTAAATATCAAAAAAAATGTTGGTGCCCCAATCCTGTTCTGGCTCGGAGATACTCAATAGAGATTAGCTCCTCCCTAGTATATAGGTCTAGCAGACATCCAATACCACTAGCCTCCCAGTCTTTAAAGCCAGAGTTCGCCAGGCTAGGAATAAAAAAAGGATTCTTCACCACCGGCAGGAGCAGGGTTTTCTCCTGTGTCTTCCCTCTCTGGTGGGTCATGCGTCCCCAGCAGTCCAACACCGATCTGACCAATGGGTTTGGCTTAGACAGTCCTGCATATGCCCTCCAGCCCCTCCCAGACAGATACGCCGAAACCCTACCAGGACAGCCCCTCTCCTCAAGATTTAGCCATCCTGCCTCTCAGGGTCCCACCCAGTCCTGTAGGCAGCGACACTGTATAGCTAGGTGATAAATTCCCAAGCCAGGAAACTGCAATCCCCCCCCCCAATCAGACTCTTTAAACGGCAAAGGCTCACTCAGGGTCACTTTCCCTGCCACAGAAAGTCCGAGAAAGATTTTTCTAACTGTTTGGTATCTGCCGTTGTTAACCCCACGTGTAGCATTTGCATAATATACAAGATCCTGGGCAAGATATTAATTTTGTACAAATTTATCCAGCCTAGCCATGTAATAGGCAGTTTACCCCATCTACCCAGGTCAGCTATAATCGTCTGCAATAAAGGGGTATAATTCAAATCATGTACGGTCCTAATATTTGTTCCAATTCTGATACCCAGATATACAAAGGAGTCCTGAACTCTCTGAAACCCCCAATCCTGAATCTGCTCACCCTCTCTATCCTGGGTCTCCCCCAGACGCAACTCCTCTGACTTACTTAAATTCAATCTATAGCCCGAAAATTTAGAAAACCGATCAATCAGTTCTAAGAGTGGGGGCATAGACTGAGCAGGCTTGGCCACATATAGTAGCATGTCATCCACATAGAGGGAGAGCTCATGAGCCCTACCAGACTGGCCAAGGACGCCCACTATCTCAGGGTGCACTCTAACTGCCACAGCAAGGGGCTCCAACATCAGGGCAAATAGGAGTGGTGACAAAGGGCACCCCTGTCTGGTCACCCTTTCAAGAACAAAACTATCAGTGGGTGTTCCAATAGCCAAAACACAAGCTGTTGGGGCATTATACATCAGACGTACCAACCCTACAAACTCATCCCCCAAACCAAACCGGGTTAAAACTTCGATTACGTACTGCCATTCGACCCGGCTGAATGCTTTTTCTGTGTCCATTGACAATATATGGACAGGCTCATATCCATTTGAGGCTCCCCAGATTACATTCAATATGGTTCTCATATTATGATAGGAGTACCTATTCCGAATGAAGCCGGTTTGGTCAGGGTGGATCAGTTCTGGCAAAAGCCTGTCCAAGCAACTCGCCAGGACCTAAGCTAATATTTTAGAGTCACAATTAAGAAGGGAGATAGGCCTGAAAGAGGCACACTCAAGTAGGTCCTTACCCTCTTTAGAAATCAAGCAAATCATTGCCTCGCTCCAGGTTTGGGGCAATATCCCATTCTTCTTCCCTAGCAGCACTAAACACTACTTCTAAATGGTCAAGTAGATAACGTTTCATGGCCCTGTAGTATTCTGCAGTGAAACCATCTGGCCCACTAGTTTTCCTTCCCTTCAACCCTGCAACTGCCTTGGCTATTTCTTCCCTTGTTGTCTTAGAACTTAACCACTCTCGCTTAGCTGTGGAGAACTTGGGGAGGTCCAAACCATTTAAAAAATCCTGGATACTAGTCCTCATATCCCCACATTGTGTTCTATACAGTTCCTGATAGAACTTTTTGAACCTATCCCTTATGTAACTTTTATCCCTTTACAATGTACCATCCAGGCTTTTAATTGCAGAAATCAAGTGTGAGCTCTTCTTCCCTCGTATTAGTCGTGCCAGCATGGTGCTAGGCTTGTTCCTTCACTCATAACAATGTTTCCAAACAAATAGGCATGTTTTCCTAGCCTCTCCCAACAGCAGGTTATTTAGTGCCTCTCTAGTCACCACCACCAGTAGGTGAGGGCGTCATCTCCCGGACACTCGCCCTCCAGTACCTTAGGTGATTTTCCAAGTTTATCCTCCATTTCTTAACCCTCCTTTTATGATATGGAGCGCCAAAAGGGATTTATAAAACTCGGAGTCATGTACTGCAGGTGCATACACGCTCCCAAAAGTTATTCTTTCCCCAAGGAGGTCACCTGTCACAAAGACATAATGGCCATCAACAGGATCAGCCACCACACTCTCAAACTTGAAAGGCAGCCGCCTGTGTAAAAGAACAGCCACCCCTCTCTTGTGGGAGGTATACGATGCCGCATAACAATCCCCCATCCACCCTTTTTTTAATTTAGCATGTTCCCTCTCTATGAGATGGGTCTCCTGCAATAGGGCAACATTCACAGACTGTCACCTGAGGGCAGTTAATAGCATAGTTTGCTTAACAGGGGTGGATATCCCTCGCACATTCCATGAGGCTACTACTAGTTCTGAGGGATTAGCCATAATCTGTGCCACAACCCTCCCTCATAGCCCAGACCAACCAGGCCCATTTCTCTTTCATTGGCAAATGGTGCACGTATAGCATCCGCATAGTATGACTGGATCTGGTAATTAACAGTAAAAAGATCAACAAACAATAAACAATAAACAGTAACTATATACAGTCCCCATGTCCCTCCCCCCCCATCCAACTCATTCGTATCGTTGCATTGATCGAGTTTCCCTCCCCATTGTAGTGAGAACTGCATATAGCAAATATTTTACAATCCCAACCCATGGTTTAGTAAGGATGTTCCCCCGCCCCACCACAAACTACCTTAATGTTTCGAACTACAGTCCTTTCAGCAGAATACAGTAAAACAGTGACTTTGTTCCCTTTCCCTCATGCATCTCGATCCCTATCCCAAGATGCATCATAACCAGATAAAACCCCACTAAAATTCGCAGGGGGACTTCAGCAAATGAAAATATCAGTTATTCCCCTATGAATGATAAGAGCAAAAGAAAAAGTCCATCAGAAAAAGCTCCTGGAAGTAGAAAGAAAAAGAGATATCTGCTTCATGCTTCAGTCCCTCTATAAAGCAAGTAGAGTTCACAGTCCACGTGCAATCAGCCACATGATCCCAGCAAGTTAATTCACTTGCAACTAAAATAAAGGGGACAAAACAGTTCGTCCTACAAGTCAGATATCGCACACAGCAAGCAAGAACAGTTCCCGGAAGTTTCCACAGTTTAAGCAGTCACATTTTCCAAGGCTTAAATCAAACATAACACTACCTTAGGGTAAACACTCCAACACTGATCTGATTCCATTCGCAGGTCCGAATCTGCCATCAGAAGTAGGGTACACCACCTTTCAGTATTAAATCACATCACCCCACCTTTTTCTTAAGGTCCTTTACAAAAATTTCTGCTTTTGACACATCCCAAAAAGAATATGTGGTGCCTTCATGTTTAATTTTTAGAGTTGTAGGGTAAATCATGAAGCACTCTAACTGGACTTCTCGCAACTGCTCTATCACTGAGTTAAAGGCCCAACGCTTTTTAAGCAGACAAACAGAGTAATCTTGTGATAGATAGAGCTTGTGGCCTTCATATCGTATTGAGGGTGTATTCCAATAAGCTTTCAAGACCAGCTCCCTGTCCTGAAAATTGTGAAATCTCAGCACCATCTGCCGTGGTGGTTGATCCAGTGATGGCCTGGGCAGCACAGCTCTGTGGGCCCACTGAAGCTTGAGTCAGCTGTTCTTAGGGGAGAGACCCAGGATTTCTGGCAGGGTCTTCACACAGAATTCAATTACGCTGACTCTCTCCAGCTCCCCAGCCGTAAATTCAACCTCCATTGATAATTTTCCTGGTAATCGAATTGGTCCTTAAAATCTTCCAACTTTTTCTGCAGGGTGGCTATCTGATCAGGGACCGATGCGGTGGCATCCTCGACGTCGGAGATTCGTTGTTCCATCTCAGTTAAATGTGTTGCATGAGAAGCATGCAAATCCACCAACTCCTGAAGTTTGCAGTTGAAATTAGATGCCAGGCTGGTCAGATGGGGTTCGAGGGCCGCTAAGACCTGCTGCGTAACTTCGCGACCTAGGGCACTTACTTCAGCTGTTGAGAGCGAGACAGGCCCGCTGCTTTCAACCTGCAAGGCCGGGGACTGCTTTCTCTGATTTTTTTGCTGCGGCATGGGAGCCCTTCACTGAACCAGATGCAATGTACTCATCCATAGTTCTTCCAAACAGGCTAAAACTTAGTTTTAGTAAAGGTAGTCAAAGAAAATGCTGTTTGTAAATCACTTTTATTTGTGGTAGTTTGCGGAGTGAGACAGAAGTACATCCTCACGCTAGCTTGCTCATTAGCGCCCCCACCCACTATTATGTTTTGTAACGAGGATGTCAATATTGAGGACATCCTTTTTTGGCTTCACCAGAGATGTGAAGTGCTAGATAGACTCTCCCCCATTCTGGATAGTGAACAAATTTGGAATGGGGGATGGAAAATTAAGGGTGAAACTGTTTGCTGCAATCAATGGTCCTGTGCATTTACCTAGCACTTTTTATCTTGGGAAGGACAGGGTGTGTTACTTTATATTGGACAACCCAAGTCTTGTTTTAAGTGTGGGTCTCGTACTCACTTGAGCTCTGCCTGCAATACCCCTAGGTGTAGCCATTGCCTAGATTATGGACATATCTCTGCTAACTGTGTGAACCTATTTAAATGTAACATCTGTAAGAACACTGGTCATGGTAAAAGTCCCTGGGCCTCCCACAATAGGGATGACTGCCCTTCTCATGTAGGATTAATTAATAAAGCCCAACAAATGCAGGCACAAAGAGTTGCTAACCTAGAACCAGCAGCCGCACCTGCTCCAGCCTCTGTCCCTCCTCCTCAGGAGCATGCTAGTCCCTCTAGGCAAGTAACAGTGGAACAGAACTCCACTACTCTGACTGATGTTGCTGAAACTGTTCCTGAGTCTATTGCTAATGTTGCCCCAGAGGCCATTTCCCTGACAATCCTGGAGACAGGAATGCCCCCGATCAACCCTTTAAAATGCACCTCTAAAAAGAAATAGGCTAGAGAAAGCTCTGGCCACCAAGCCAAGAGGTAGCTTAAGAGGAGAGGAAAAATCTGTAGAGACCTGGAAAACAGGTAACAAATATGTTGCACTTTACTCTGACAAACAGTGTGAGGATTCAGGGAGAGGAATCAGATTCCTCCTCTATAGCTTCCACAACCAAGGAGGTTACTTCAGACATTTGGGGGATGACCACATCTCTTGTTGCACTAGGCAAAGAAGGTTCCTCAAGAACCCTTGATTCAGTCTGAATTTCTTTTTATTTTTCTTTTAATGGGTTCCCTCACTGTAACTACCATAAATGTTAACAGTATAAAAAGTCACAAAAAATAACTGTTCTTGGTATGTTACAGAAGGGTAAAAGTGACATATACTGTATCCAGGATACCAGACTTAAAACACAATTTGAGTTACAACAAGCCTCTAAATACTGGACTAAAGGCCCCTCTTTTTGGTCTATTGGAGAGGAACTTTGTGATGGGGTGGGCATACTATTTAACAACGCAGAACTCAAAGTTTCCAGATTAGTAGATATGTTACCAGGAAGGGCCCTGCTTTTGGACTTCACTTTCCATTCTGAGCGATTCAGGTTACTCACTATTTAGGCCCCCCAGACAAAAGCCCTTAGAGTTTCCTTGTTTAAACAGATACAACCTCATTTACATACATCCAGATTGGTTATTTGGGCTGGGGACTTTAACTGCGGAATAGAGAAGACAGATAGGGGACTTAGGATGGACAAACTCTTTTGTGACACTGTAGCTCTTCAAAGCATAACCTCAACTACAAACTTAAAGGATGCTTATAGGTCTTCATTTCCCATAGGTGGCAGCACATACTTCAGAGGTTCCCTGTCCACCAGAATTGATTTTATATTTGTATCTACTGTTATAAAATTTAAACATTAAACTGCAAGCTTGGAAATTTTCAGACCATAGGTCCATCACTGTTAGCATACACTGGGACCAGTTCTCCAGATGTAAAAAGAATATGTGGCTCTCAACAGTTCCCTCTTAGAGGATGAAAAAGTTAGACTAGCATGGAAAAGGGAATGGCAAGCAAGATTGTCTGTTGCAGGGATGTATGGTAGTGCTGCATCTTGGTGGGAGGAAACCAAATTATCACGGAAAGAGCTCTTTCAGACAAAAGCTAAGATGGCTGCAAACAGGGACTACCTCAACTATTTGCAACTAACAGATCAGCTACAGAAAGCGATCTCCCTTTCTGAAATTAATAAAATGAATTATGGGCCTCAAATCACGCTAATCAACATGCAAATGTTCAATACGCAATATGACAGGGAAAAATCTCTTGAGCAGGAGCTCAGATTTGGTACTAATATTGAAAAAGGGTTCCATGGACCCATTTAAAGAGTGTAAAAACAGAATAGAGCATAGGGTTATCACTAAACTAGTTTCTGAGTCAGGCCAGATTATAACTTCCCCTGAAGGTATACTGAATTAGGGTAAACATCTATATTCCCTGTTTGGTGAAACACCTTTGATAAGTAATCTTAATCTGGACACACTGGACCTGCCACAAATACAAACATGATGAGGGCTTTTTATCCTCTCCTGTCTCTGCTGTGGAAATCAAGGCAGCAATTACCACTCTTAAAAATAACTCGGCTCCTGGTACAGATGGTACAGGAGCAGAACTGTATAAAACATTCTCTGAAGAACTTGCACCTGCCCTAGAGTTAGTTTTAAATAATATGTTACAGGATGAAGGTTTATCTAAATCTATGGACCAGGCGCTACTAATTTTACTTTTTAAGAAGGGCACTCGAGAGGAACTAAAAAATTGGAGACAACTGAGTCTACTTAATACTGACCTGAAGATACTAAGTAAAGTACTATACAGTAGCCTTACTGCAGTTGCTGACAAATTAATCGGCCCCTATCAGACTTGTGCCATACCTAACAGGTATCAGTAAGATAATCTGATTGTGCTAAGAGAGATTTTTCGAAAAGCCTCTGAAAACGAGCTACAGGGTTATGTTCTGTGAATTGACCAAGAAAAAGCCTTTGACTGAGTCTCTCATGAATATCTATTCAAAGTACTTAGGGCTTTTGTAATACCTGACATTTTTGTCAACTGGATAAACACCATGTATAGGACTGCTGCAATTATCCCGAACATTAATGGTTGGGCAGGGAAGGAAAATAGATTGAACAGAGGTGTCAGACAGGGATGTCCCCTCAACCCTCTTGTATGTATTCAGCATAGACATTTTTTAAAGGAGTATAGCCCATCATGATTTAATCATAGTTTAACAGTAAGCTTAACTTCCCCACCTATTAAAATACTGGCACATGCTGATGTTCTGGTGCTTTGCCTGCCCACATCTACAAATACTACTGCCTTGACTGATGTTTGTTATAAATTTGCTGAACAATCTGGGTCCAAAATTTATTACACAAAAAGTCTGGGAGTTGCACTGGGTAGCACCTCTATTCCTGATACAAACTTTGCAGGAGTACCTGTTACTAGGGGTACAAGTCCCATTTTAGGTAGTCTTTGGAGGAGAAAATATGTCCAAGTGTAACTGGGACTTATGTTTCCAAAGGGCAAACAGATTAGTATCCTCATGGAAAGGGCAGCAGATCTTTTAAAAAAAAAAAAAGAAAAGAGGGTTCTTTAAATCACAACCCTACTTCTGCCTGTGTTTTTATATGTAAATTATGCCCCCCCCCAAAAAAAACTATCTTTGTTTCCTTGTTCAGTGTCTTCTTCCATGCCCTGTGGGGCAGTAGGCTGAACCCCATTACAAGGGAGTATACCTACAGGAAAATACAGGAAGGGGGGTTGGAAATGATAAATCCTGTTGCCTTCTTCTGCAGTATATTTCTATCATATAATATTGGTCTTGCTTTAAAACCAGGAAATAAGATTTGGAAATCTCATGTCTTGTCTTGACCTGGGCGAGTCCCTGTTTAACAGCTTGGTCCCAGGGCAAGACCAGAACGCTTCATAGGATCCCTGACTTGCCCAAATATGGTTTAGAACAGATTAAGAATTTGATTAAGTGAGGCATTACCAGCACCCAGATACAAACTAATGACAGAAAAAGTTTATACTCTCAAATTCTTCAGAAAGAATATAAGGAAAATATTTATTTTCCT
The DNA here is from genome assembly GCA_016271365.2 of Neoceratodus forsteri. Lineage (NCBI taxonomy): Eukaryota > Metazoa > Chordata > Ceratodontiformes > Ceratodontidae > Neoceratodus > Neoceratodus forsteri. The sequence goes on from CM057458.1 coordinate 461,863,395, forward strand.
GGTTGTCCCCAGAATAAGCTCCAATCTAATATTACCATGCTAACATCTAGGAGGTTACCTGAATTTGTTTGGGATTCTGTCTGGCTGTGTCTTTATGGCAGGTTAAGTGTTAGGAACAGCAAGAGACACCAACAGTCAAATTCTATGTTTCTATGATAGATACTGTATAAGACACCCCTGTGTACGAATACTAGAAACCCAGGCTCATTTATTTTTGTAATGTGCATATGTTCAACCATTTTGGATATATTTGGCATAAGAATGGGAAGAACCTCTCTTTTCTTCACTGACGTACTTGACATTGATATATGGTGTCTACAATGGAGGGTGGTGTAAATATTACGCAGAAATATTGTAAATGATCTATAATTAGATATTACATATGGCAATCTCATTGTGTTTGGGTTACTCAACAGAAGTTGGTTCATTATGTGGAAATTCTTAGGAATACTCAAATCTCTCCAGAATATATGGATTGCTGACTGCCGAAAATATGGCCCAGAGGAAGTTAAACTGTTGTGGATTCACTGTGAACAATGGGCTATACCGCCACAAATCAATGTTAGGTTAACCCTTAGGCTGCCAACAGAATTAGAACTTATAAGGATTCTGGACTGATATATCAGTCTGTTAAACAGCAAGGATTAATTGTAAATAATATGCTTATATATTTTTGTTAATACTAATTTCTTTATTTTTGTTTGTATTGCTTGGTGACTTTGAATGTTTATATTTTGTTTGTAGCCCTTTCTTTCAATAAAAATTCCCCTACTCTTTTCGAGAAGTGCCATGGGATCTTTAACATCCACCTGAACTACCACCAGAACAGGCAGATGGAACCTCAGTTTAACGTCTCATCCAAAACAGCCAGCTATGCCCCACAGGGCAGATAAACTTTATCATGCCCCTCAGGGGTTTCCACATTACGCTGCCCAGCCTGAAACAGATTAAGTGGTCACAAAGGCAGCTCATGACAGGTCTACAGTGCCCAAACACCTTGGCTTCCTCCAGACAAGGAGTCACGCAGAATTTGTCTTTGGGGCAAGAGGGTTTATGCCTCCTTCACCCTTTGGCTGAGGATTGCCAATTACCTATCCCATATGGTAAACCACCAGAACACCAACTGGAAGAAGGGCAAGGCCACTGTCCAGACCCTCCCAGAAGGTATACAGAAGCAGATTCTCAAATGCTTGCAGGCCACTGAGGACGTTAGCAAGCAGCTCCTGCGGGCCCTCTATGATATTTCAGACACAACTACCAGGGCTACTGCCACCGGCATTTGCCTCCGTTGTCTCTCCTGGCTGAGTGTCTCTGGCTTTGATGCTGATGTTCAGCAGAAGGTGTTTAATGCCCCCTTCAATGGCTCTAAGTTTTTTGGCCCAGATGTCCAGGACATCATTAATGACCTGTAGGCAGGGCTATTAAATCTGTCCACTTGCTCAACCATACGTAACCCAACAGCAGACAGCGCCCTTTCTTTCGTAAGGTATCCAATACACAAGGAGCAGCCTCTCGGCCCCAAGGCCAATGCAGAGCCTCCACCGACTTACCATCCCCTCCAATGCTGGAGCCGTTGCCCGGCGTCCCAGAGGTGATGGACCAGCTCCAGTGGCGGGATCCGCCTCTGCTCGACTCCTTGCCAGATCTCCCTCTTCCAGTTCCTGACCAAGAGATGGTGGTCGGAGGACAGTTCTCCCTCCATCTCAATCAATGGAGAACCATAACATCAGATGCTGGGATTCCTCAAATCACAGAAAGAGGTCACACTCTAGAGCTCACCAAGCAACCCCCAGAGACTCCTCCTCTCCCCTCCAACTACCCCTCCGGGCCCATCTGTCTCATCTCCAGGACAATGCACAGTCCCTTCTGTGCAAGCAGGCCATCGAGCCAGTGCCCAGGCACCAGAGAAACAAGGGGTTTTATACCAGGTTCTTTCTCATCCCCAAAATGACCCGAGATTTGAGGCCCATCTTGGACCTAAAGGACCTCAATCTGTATGCCCAGTACAAAAAGTTCCGAATGGTACCTTTACCAGGTCTGATGCCCCTTCTCAAGCAAGGTGACTGGCTGCATTCTCTGGACATGCAGAATGCTTACCTGCGAATCTCAGTGTTTCTTCCACACAAGAGGTTCCTCTAGTTTCTTTTTCACAGTGAGCATTATCAGTTCAAAGTGCTACCCTTTGGCTTGTCCTCTGCGCTGTGGGTCTTTACCAAGCGTTTAGCAGCAGTAGCTGTGGCCCTCAGAAGGGAGGGAATGTACATTTTGCCTTATCTGGATGACTGGCTCCTAAAGGCCTTGTCCAGGGAACAGCTCCTGGGGACTCTAGAGACAATTCTTCAGTTGTTCCTCTCCCTGGGCATTACTGTCAACCTGCCCAAGTCGGTTCTGGTTCCGTCCCAAAGGATGCAATATATAGGTGCAGTTCTAGACTCGGTGCAGGGGAAGGCCTTTCTGCCTCAAACAGGGTGGAGTGCCTTATTGCCCAGGCTCAGAAGGTGGCTCAGAAATGTCATATTCCAGCCAGGGTCTACCTGAGGCTGTTGGGACTTATGGCGGTTGTCATCACCACCGTTGCACTGGCCAAGCTTCGCATATGCATCTTCCAGTGGACTCTCCAAGTACAATGGGACCAGCGGATGGATTAATTAGATCAGTTAGTGCTGGTCTCTTCCACAGTCCACAAAGTGCTCCAGTGGTGGATGGCTCCCCTTAACCTTTTGCAGGGGGTTCCATTCCAGATCCCCTCAGCAAATCCTCATCATGGATGTATTCGGTTTAGGCTGGGGGGCTCATCTGGGTCCCTTTCAAACTCAGGGCTCTCGGTCCCAGGTTGAAACCTCCCTGCATATCAATGTCCTGGAGATGTTTTTTTTTTTTTGGGGCTGTATGCCATGCAGGCCTTCTAAAACCATCGTCTTCCAGGGCAATTGCAGATTCAGTCAGACAACCTCAGTGTAGTGCACTACATAAACAAGCATGGGGAACACCCACTGTGCAGGGAGGCTACGAGAGCGAGGTACTGGGCACTAGACCACAGCCTGACCCTCTCAGGGGTCCACGTCCCAGGAGTGCTAAACACTCTGGTGGACAACCTCATCTGGACCAGTCCAGAATGCACAAGTGGGAGCTTCTTTCATCCGTCGCAGAAGATCCAATCAACAGATGAGGTTGTCCAGAATTGGACCTTGTTGTGTCCACACTCAATGCAAAACTGCCCAATTTTTGTTTGCTAGATCCCAGGTCTAGAGTTTTTGGACGAGACGCATCGTCAGTCTCCTGGAGCGGAAGGTTTCTTAGGGTTTTAAATAACTGATTAGCAGTTTTACAATCAATTGCAAAAAAAAAAAAAGTATATATATATATTTTCTAGCATTTTTGTTAATCAATTGAGGCAAGTGCTATGCATTTTCACAACTGATTAGCACTTTCATGGGCAAAACTGTTAATTTCATAGTTATTTAAAACCTTTCTGTTTCCTCTGATTCAGAGGGTGCTCATCAAGCTGCAGATGGAAGGGGCCAGCATGATGCTGACAGCCCCATTCTGACCTTACCAGATTTGGTTTTCACTACTACAGCAGCTGGCGGAGGAACCTCCGGTCCCTCTCTGAAGGCAATCTGCTGACCCAGGATCAGGGGACCCTGGTCCATCCAACCTCAGGTCCCTGCATCTGCATGCTTGGCTCCTGATGACATAGCCACCGTCAGATCTAGGGTTTCTAATAGAGTGGTGAACATCCTAGTGACCACCTGGAAGCCTTCCACCTGAGCTCTTTACGCCATGAAGTGGAAGCGGTTTGCCATCTGGGCTGCCAAGTATGATCTGGATTCTTTCACCTGCCCTGTGAACCAGATCCTGGACTACCTGATCTCTGTGTCTTACTTGGGTCTCCAGTACTCCTCCCTCAAGGTGCACCTTTCAGCTATCTAAGCTTTCCATGTGCCCGTGGGTGACTGTACCATTGCTCACTAGGATGTTTCTCGTACCTTTTTAAGGGGAATCCTACATCTGAAACCTTCAATTCGTTCTCCTGTCCCAACTTGAGATTTAAATTTTGTTTTGGAGAAATTGACCCTGTCTCCTTGTGAGCCAGCCGCAACTTGCAAGCTATGCATTCTTTCCTGGAAAGCATTACTTTTAGTTGCTATTACTTCTTCTCGAAGAATTTCAAAGCTTCAGGCCCTCTGGTGTGAGGAGCCTTATTTTGATTTTTCACAAAGACAGGGTGTCTTTGTGCACGAATCCTAAGTGTCTCCCTAAGGTGGTGTCTGAGGAGTTTACACTGAACTAATCTATCTACATTCCTGTTTATTTTCCAGAGCATGCCAATCCAGGGGAAGCACTGCTTCATACATTAGATGTGCACTGAACTTTGAAGTATTACCTGCTCTGAACCAAGGAATGCAGAACGTCAAAGTAGTTGTTTCTTTCGCCCCGGGTAGAGAAGGCGTTCAGGTTTCTAAACAACGTTTGTCTAAATGAGTGGTTAATTGCACTGTGTTCTGCTACAACAAGTACGGAAAACAACTGCCTGGGGCAGTCAAAGCTCATTCCACAAGAGGCATGGCTACCTCTGTAGCTTATTTCCAAGGGGTCTCAGCCGCTGACATTTGTGTGACTGCCACCTGGAGTACCGTCCACCCTTTCACCAAGCATTACAATCTGGACATTGCCTCTAGAGCCCGTGCAGGATTTGGTAGGGCTGTGCTGCAGGGCCTCCTGTCTTACGTTTAAGGTTGGCCTACCCCCCCAGACTATACACGTTTGCACTTGCAACTGCCTGGGACTTGTTCCTATGGTGTGACTTGATGACTGAGACACCCCTGAAGAAGACAGAACAGATATGTAAGAACTTATCATAACAGTAGATCTGTTGGGCTAGCAGTATAGCCTAGAGGTTAGAGTAACAAGCTGTGAATGAGCTTGGTACATTCTGTAGACCCGGGTTTGATTCCCACAACCTCCACCTGCATACTGTGTGACTCTGAGCAAGTCACTTAACCACCACAGTACTCCCAGGTCAGCCCTGAAAATAGGCACTTGTGCCTAGTGGGCCTTACCCAGTTACCAAAGACTAAATAAATAAATAAATTTTCAAGGGGATCTCAGTCATCAGGTCTGTTTTCCCTCCCACCATCCCCCTTTTTGGGGCTCCTTACTAGAACTGGTTATGTGGTGTATCCAGCTTTTTCCTATAGGCCTGGGCACCTCGCTCCCCTTCCTTGGTCCCCTATGGCTACAGCTATAATCCCTTTGGTCTCCAAGGAAAGAAATGAGGAGGGAGCGGGTCCGCTCACGCCTTTATAGGGTTGGTGACAGCATCACATAACGTTGGCGTGGGCGGCCCCAGTTGTACTGCTGAAAATCTTCCATGTGGGTCCTGCTTCACTGACGGTGAAGTTCCTTCAGTGTGACCTGATGACAGATTCCCCCGAAGATAGTACAGTTATGTAAGAACTTACCAGAGGAGTTCTTGCAACAGGCAACACCAGTAGGACTGACGCAACCAGATGCCAAGATCCCACGGAAAACTTCTGCCTATACTATAAAAAGGGGTGGTCTCCCAAAACCTACCTCAGTTCTCCCGCTGGAAAGCACAGCACATAAAACAAGAAAAGGAGAACCAAGGCAGTTCCCCAGAACCGAGGAAAGGAATAACAAATGCAAAGGAGAAGTAGCAACAAGGGGAAGGAGGGAGGGAAAGCAGTGTCTGCTGCAAGAGCTCCTCTTGAAGATTTACTGTTACGGTAAATTCTTAAGTAACTGTACTATCTCACATTGAGGGGGCTCTTGCAGCAGGCAACACCAGCAGGACTGAGTTCCAAGCAGTACCAGAATTAATCGCAAGTCAGCCAGGAGGATGCAAATGGGCAACAGAAGGCTGTTCAGGAAAGAAGCCCCTGAAGGACAGCTAGGCCGAAATTGGTCCTATGCCTGGAAGCAATGTCCAAGCTGTAATGGCGGACAAAGGTGTGAACCAAACTCCAAGTGGCAGATGCACAGACATCCGCAGCAGTCACATTTCTGAAGAAGGCAGCAGAGGTAGCCATACCCCTGGTGGAGTTACCCTTGACTGCCCCAGGTAAGGGCTTGTCGTACTTATGGTAACAGTACACAATGCAATTTGCCAACCATTTAGACAAACACTGCTTCGAAACAGGAGCCCCTTCTCTTTTGGGGGGCAAACAAAACAAATAACTGATCAGTCTTTCAAACCAGTTGGGTGCGATCTGTGTAATAATGCATCAAAGGAAAAAAGAAATGTACGCGCACGCCTTCGGTTGTTTAAAGCTTAAATTAGCTTATTTCATTGCCAGAATATCCATGGCCAGTGACCCTGCACTCCGGCTAAAATGCCTTCAAGGGGGTTTGGCTCTATGTGAGAACATAAACTCATTTATACAATTGTATGACGTCATAAAAAAGTGACATGAATACTTACTGTAAGTGCGCATACCACCAAATATACATAAATATATGTTAATACAAAAACTTCTACATATTTTCACATTATCATTTCACCACATTCCCATCAGTATATTTATTTAATTTCTTATTTCTTGCTTTAAAGCAATATTTATGCTTTTTTTTCATTCACTAACAAGATATATATGAAAGGAGTGGAACTAATAACAAAATAAAAAAGTGGAAAAAGGAAAAGAAAAGAAAAGAAGGGAAAAGGGAACGGGGAAAGGGGATGGGGAGGGAAGAAGGGGTGTGGGGAATTTTTAGGAAGAGAAGGGGGGGAAGGAAAAATAGAAATAGTGGTATACTTGGGAAAAGGAGAAATATAATTACAGCATAATCACAAAAGGTGTGCTCAGACATTTCTTTTTTCCTTTGTAAGATAGAGGTTTGCTGCCTCCGTAGGAGCACCCACCTTGTTTGCAGTGCGCTGCTCACTTTCGTTTTGTTGGACTTGTTGCATCTGTCAGTAGCAGCACACGGAGAAGCTGAAATATGCTAAAATGCTAAATGCTTCAGTTTCCAAAAGGGTATTTGGTTTGATTGCATTAACGCCAGAAACGGACCAAGAGGCATCTTTTCAATGCTTGAGGTGTGTGGAGAGAAGTGTCTGTTAGCGACTACAACATGCAGCATGCAAGAAAGGAATGCGGAAGACACCAGACCGAATTTTGAATGAGAACACGCAGAAACTTGGGCTACAAGGAGAAATAAAGTCAGCAATAAGCTATTTGGAGAAGAACAAACTACTGAACCAGGTGACATTAAATTAGGTTTTTCTAAACTTGAGAAATTACTCAAAAAGGAGCTGGATATTACTTACAATATCATAACCCTTGAGCAGTACCTTGAAAAAGATCAAGCACCACAAGGGCTTAGAGTTAATATATTACCCTCTTCTGGTTATGAGAATTTTTTTCACTAAAAGAAGAATGACTAGCAGTTGCATTACTTTGTTCTAAAACTTTCATAGAGTTAATCATTAAAGCTGATATTCTAAAGCATGCAGCGCTTGAACTTGAGATTGAGCTAGCAAAAAAAGAGGCACTGGCATTTAAAGAGACAACAGTGTTTAAAAATTTGGACACATCTATGAAAGATAGACTAATAAAACATGAAAAAGATCTCACAATTAAAAAGCGAAAGAAACTAGCACGTGATCAAAGTGATTATGAAAATGATAGGGTGCTGAATTGGAAGAGGGGAAACTACAGAAATAAGAGTACTAGTAGAAGCAGGAGTAGAACCAGAGTCCATTTCTCAGAAAGAAAAAGGAGTGAAGATAACAGAGACCAGAGCCCTTTTTTAGACCTGGAACAGGACATTCAGGAAACAAGAGGAGGAGACCAAGAAGAACCAGGAGAGGAACAAGAGGCAGAAAAAGTCGCTGTAAACAAAAGGAAACCCAGGGGGTGAGGGAGAGCTCGGGGAAAGAGCTTCAAGTAGTGAATTTATCCAATAAAGAACTAACTGATGAACAAATTAAGCTTCTGAAACATGGATTATCCTTTGTCCCGGCACTGGCTTTAAACCTATTTCAAGTTCAAGTTGATTTATTTAAACGCTTTCAGAAATTAAGATTAAAGGCATTTTTTCTAAAAGATCGACATTAGAAGACCAAATAGAAAATATGTTTTTTTTTGGAGACCTCGCTGGAACAGAATATTACTGCAACATCTGACTTTAATTTAGAAATGAATATTGAAGCTCAGAACACAATGGAGGACATTGATTATATTAATAATATGCTGGAAAGAGACCATGAGAGTTCAATGGGTTCAAGTCCCACTACTGTAAGTATAGATCTTGATTTAAAACTACAAAGGGCCAAATTATTCTCACCACCATCTGATTTCATACCATATGTATTAAATCCAGCAATTTCTACTTTTGAAAAAGTTGTCCTGAAGGAAGCAGAAAAACTAATGCAAAAAGCTGGACAACCAAGGGGTAGGAATTTATCTGTATTAGAGACACAGGCTCTTAAGGAGTTACACGTAGAAGATAGTTTTGTAATAAAATTTGAAGACAAGGGAGGAAATATTGTAATTCTAGATAAAGAACATTATATTACTATTGTACTAAAGCTATTGAATGTTTCAAATTATGAAAACCTTAAAAGTAATCCCATGTTTCTCTATAGAACTGACCTAAGCTTGTTGTTACAAGAAGCAGTAAAGAAAGGGGAAATAACAGAAAAGGAGTTACAGTTCATGTGGAATGAAAATCCTATACTACCTTGTTATTATATACTACCTAAAATACATAAAAATATGAACGATCCTCCCGGTAGACCAATAATTTCCTCCATTGGTTCTCTCACAGAAAAACTTGGAATGTTTGTGGACTTCTTTCTACAGAGCAAAGTAGTTAAACTTCCATCCTACACTAAGGACACCACACATGTTCTCAATAAGCTTAAAGAAGTACAGTGGACAGAGGACATGTTATGGTTAACTACTGATGCAGAATCACTATATACTCGTATTCCACACGAGCAGGGACTTAGTGCCTGTAGATACTTCCTAGAGAAAGTGAAAGTACAAAGGAAGTCCCTGGCCTGTAGATTTTATTCTCTTAGCCACACAGTTCATCCTGACCCACAACCATTTTGAATTCCTAGGCGACCATTACAGGCAGATAAGGGGGACAGCTATGGGAGCCTGTATGGCCCCACTGTATGCTAATCTATTTTAAGGGAAATGGGAAGAACTTAGTCTTCCAGAATTTGAACCCCTACCTAGAGAGAACAGTCCTATGGACACGTTCTATTGATGATATTTTGGTTGTGTGGAAAGGGGACAGACAGAAGGCAGAACAGTTTGTAGGATGGTTGAATAACAATAACATTAACATGAAGTTCACATCTAAAACAAGTGCTGATAACCTAGATTTCTTGGATCTGACACTGAAAAAACCTACACTACATGGGGGTCCTAGTACCACACAAAATCATAGAAAATCTACGGCTACCAATACTTTGCTGAGGGTTGACAGTGCACATCCTAAAAGCCTAAAATAATCTATACCTTATGGGCAATTCCTGCATTTACGCAGGAACTGCAGTGAAGATCATAGTTTCTGGATCCAAGTGGAAGAACTAAGAAAAAGGTTTCTGGAAAGGGGTTATAAAAATGATTTACTCATCCATGCACTACAAAAAGTATACAATGTAAGAAGGGAAGAGTTGTTGTTAGAGAAAAAGAAAGGAATCATAAATACAAATATTCCAGTAACATTTATCACTGAGTATAATAACTGGTCAGGACAGATAGGGAATATTATATACAGAAACTGGCATATACTTAATTCAGACAGAGACTTAAAAAGGGTAGTTGGAGACAAACCAAGAAACATCTTTTCAAGAGGTCAGAATTTAAAAGACAAAATTGTCAGAAGCAGATTGACAAAACCAGATAAGAAAACTTGGTTGGGAATTAAACCACAGGGTAATTTTAGGTGTCAAAGATGTAATGTTTGTTGCAACTACAATATAGGATCTGAGTTTATATATCTGGCTACTGGAGAAAAGTATACAATTAAGGAATTTATTAACTGAGATACACCCTTTGTGGTATATGCTTTATGGTGTGATTGCAATCAATTGTATATTGGACGCACTACTAGGGCTCTCAAGCAAAGAATACAAGAGCATATTAGAAGTATAATAAATGGGAAAACAGACACTCCAGTAGGCTTACACTTTTCACAAAAACATAATTCAGATCCAAGAAGCCTTAGATTTATGGGGATAGACTGGCAACAACCCCTTAAATATGGTGGTGACAGAACTAATGAGCTTTTGAAAAAAGAAAGTAAGTGGATATTTAATTTGAGAACAGTAAAACCAGATGGGCTCAATGAACAATGGGACCTAAAGCCCTTTCTTAAAGGAAAGAAATAATAAAGTAAATATGTCTTATGATCTCATCAAGAATAATGAATATTGATTTAATCTATTTATGTATTTTCTTTTCTTACAGATAACCTGGTAAATGAATGTCTGTAGATCCCCCAGCCTAATGAATGGTAATTTTAACCACACTGTGGATGGAAGCAGACTAAGGGTAATCACATCTTGACGTCTTCCCAGTCCATCTCAGTTCTTCTCTCCTTGTTTATAGATATTGTTCTGTGATTATGCTGTTATTATATTTCTCCTTTTCCGAAGTATACCACTATTTCTATTTTTCCTCCCCCCCTTTCTCTTCCTAAAAATTCCCCAACCCCCACCACCCCCTTTCTTCCCTCCCCATCCCCTTTCCCCATTCCTTTCCCCTCTTCATTCTTTTCTCTTCCTTTTTCCACTCTTTTATGTTATTAGTACCACTCCTTTCATATATATCGTTATTGAATGAAAAAAAACATAAATATTGCTTTCAAACAAGAAATAAGAAATTCAATAAATATACTGAAGGGAATGTGGTGAAATGATAATGTGAAAATATGTGGAAGTTTTTGTATTAACATGTATTTATGTATATTTGGTGGTATGTGCACTTAAGTATTCACGTCACTTTTTTATGACGTCATACAATTGTATAAATGAGTTTATGTTCTCACATAGAGCCAAACCCCCTTGAAGGCATTTTAGCCGGAGTGCAGGGTCACTGGCCGTGGATATTCTGGCAATAAAATAAGCTAATTTAAGCTTTAAACAACCAAAGGTGTGCTTGTACATTTCTTTTTTCCTTTGTAAGATAGAGGTTTGCCGCCTCCGTAGGAGTACCCACCTTGTTTGTAGTGCGCTGCTCACTTTCATTTTGTTGTAATAATGCATCACCCTGTAAACATCCAAGGTATGCAGTAAGGCCTCCCCCTGATTAGAATATTCAGGGAAATAAACAGGTAGGTGGATGGATTGGTTTAGTGTTAACGCAGACACCACCTTCAGAAGGAAATTTAGAATTAGTATGCAAAGACACCCTGCTTTTGTGAAAAACTAAATAAGGTTCTTTACACATAAGAGCCTGAAGCTCGGAAATCCTCTGAGCTGAGGTAACTGCAACTAAAAAATAATCCTTTCTACGACAGAAAGCGGAGCTCGCAACTCGCAGCCAGCTCAAAGGGAGAAAGAGTGAGCTTTTCCAACATAAAAAGAAGGTCCCATGGGGGACAGGGTTCCGAATGGGAGGTTTCAAATGCAGGATACATCTAGCTGGGCAACTGCTTTTCCCTCAATAGATGCATGGTACGCAGAGACAGTGGCAAGGTGCCCCTTAAGTGACGAGTATCCCAGATCAGAGTTTAAGGGGGAAAGGAGGTACTCCAAAATCAGATTCACCAGGCAGGTGAAAGGATCCAGGTGGCGAACGGCAGCCCATATGGAGAAGCGCTTCCACTTCATGGCATAGGTGGCTGTCATGGGGGGTTTCCTGGCAGCCACCAAGATATCAGCAACCCTGGAGTACACCCCGAAGCGGACGATAGTTAAAGTCTGCAGGAGCCAAGCGTGGAGATGCAGAGACTTGAGGTCTGGATGAACCAGGGTGCCCTGCTCCTGGAAGAGCACGCCGGTATATAGGGGCAAGGGAACCGGAGGTTCCATTGCCAGCTGCTACAGTAGAGGGAACCAGATCTGACGTGGCCAGTAGGGAGCAATGAGAATCATCTCTGCCCCTCTGACTGAAGTACGAGGGGAACCCTCTGCAGAAGCAGGAAGGCATACAGAAACCTCACTTTCCAGGAGAGGGAGGGACAATGCATTGTACCAGAACACTCCAGGCCCTGGATTGAGCGAGCAGAAAAGAGGCAGTTTTGCATTGAGTGGCCCATATCTGGGCATCCCGATCTGTCGAAGAGGTCTTCCACTACTGAGGACAGAAGTTCCCACTCATGCATCTTCGACCTGGACCAGCTTATATGCCTGGAAAATGCACGGCTGAGAGTTCCAGGCCGTGCTCGATGACCCAATGCCAGACCCTCATCGCCTCCAGACAATGGGAGTAAGAATGATTCCTCACCCCCACCCCCCCGTTTGTTGATGTAGAAGACTACGGACATGTTGTCCATCTGTACCAGTAGTGGTCGAGAAGAATGCGAGTCTGGAAGGCCTGCAGAGCATACAGAACTGCCCTCATCTCCAACACATTGATGTGGACATGCTGCTTCAACTCAGACCAACTGCTTTGGGTCTGACGATCGGCTAAATGAGCTCCCTAGCCCAGGTCTGAAGCAACCGTGGTGAGGATTTGCTGAGGAGAAACAACACAGAGAGGGACCTCCTGTAGGAGGTTGGAAGGGTTCTGCCGCCACTCCAAGGTCCTTTTCACTGGAGCTGAAACCAGCACCGGTTGATCCAAGTCGTCAGTGCGCTGATCCCACTGGGTTTGAAGAGCTCATTGGGGAACCCTCATATGGAGGTGGGCTAGGGGAACTGTGGTTATAGCCACCACCATTTGCCCCAGCAGGCGAAGAAACATCTTGGCTGTAACCAGGCGACTGGAGGACACCAGGTGGGCCTGTGCGATCAAGCGTTTTGCCCTATCCTCCAGCAGAAAAGCCTTGTCCTAAGATGAATCCAGGACTGCTCCTATGTATTGGAAGCGTTGGCATGGAGAGAGACAAGACTTTGGCAAGCTGATCGTGATCCCTAGTGTCTAGAAACATAGATTTTGATGGCAGATAAGGACCGCCTGGCCCACCCAGTCTGCCCATTTCCCTACCTAATGGATAAGCTGCAGATCCTAGTTAACCAGCAGCCTACTTCTTCCTACCCCCAACCCCCTAGAATTGCCTTATGACTGTCCCATGCATGCTTGAATTCCACCACTGTTTTTGACTCCACAACCTCCTCTGGAAGGCTGCTCCATGCATCCACAACCCTCTGTGAAAAAATACTTCCTTAAATTACCTCTGAGCCGCCCCCATCTTCAAATTGTGCCCCTTGTTCTTGCACACCTTTTTTTGAAAGATGCTACCCTCTTGGACTTTGTTGATTCCCTTGAGGTACTTGAAAGTTTCTATCATGTCCCCCTCCCTCCTTTCCTCGAGGCTATACATATTAAGCTCCTTAAGTCTCTCTTCATATGTCTTCCGTGCAGACCCTGCACCATTTTAGTTGCCCTCCTCTGGACAGCTTCCATCCTGTCTATGTCTTTGTGGAGATTGGGTCTCCAGAACTGCACGCAGTACTCCAGATGGGGTCTCACCAGCAGGCTGTACAGAGGCATAACAACTTCCTGTTTTCTACTGGTGATGCCTCTCCCTATGCATCCCAGTATCCCCCCAGCCCTCCTTGCTGCCCTTTCACATTGCTTGCCCACCTTTAGGTCATCTGATATGACTACCCCCAGGTCCCTTTCCATTTTTGTTGTTGTTAGTATCTCACCCCCCATTGTGTACTCTTCCCCTGGGTTTTTGTTTCCCAGGTGCATTACTTTGCACTTCTTAGCATTGAATCTAAGCTGCCATACATTGGAATGGAACAGCCGAAAGGTGCCTACTAGGGTCTGCAACAACAGAGTCCTGGAGGGGTCTGTGAGCAGACAGTCATCCAGATATGGGAATGCATAAAAGCCTTGTCTCCTGAGAGCCGCAGCCACCACTCCCAGGCACTTGGGGAACACCTGAGGAAAGGTCAAAAGGGAGGGCCCGGAACTGAAAATGGTCCCCCTGAAAACAGAAATGGAGGAAGAAACGGAGGGCAGGGAAAATTAGGATATGGAGGTAGGCATCCTTCATAGTCAGAGAACAGAGCCAGTCCCCCTGGTGAAGGAGGGGCAACAGACGCTGAAGAGTCACCATCCTGAACCGCTTGTACTCTATGCAGAGATTCAGGTGACTGAGGTCCAAAATTGGTCTCAGGTCCATCGTCTTCTTGGGGACCAGAAAAACATGGGAGTAGAACCCTTTCCCTCTATGGCTCAGGAGGACGGGCTCTATGGCCCTTTTGCGCAAGAGAGCCTGGATCTCTTCTCGGATAGCAACAATGTGGTCCCGAGGGTAATGGGAAGGCGAAGGAGGTTTTTTTGGAGGGGGTTCTAGAAACTTGAGGGTATGACCCGGTTAGATGAGCTGAGGTTACTGCATGCCATCCCTCCTGGTATAGGGAGAACCGACCCCGACCACCTCTCCCAAGGTCTCTGCTGGGGGCAAGGAGTCAGGCAGAGCAGCTGTGGGCACTCTTGGGCCCAAGGGGCAGATGCCTCAACTGGTGGGGTATTGGCTTTGCACTTGAAGGGGCCTTTCGATTGCTAATCCTTTGGGGGGGGGTTGTCGAGAGGACCGGTGAAAGGACTGGCACTGGGGAGGCCGCGACTGTGAATGGTACATGGAATGTACTGACCTTAGGGCCTTGCCAGATTCCTTAAGGCAGGAAAGGAGATCCTGAGCATCTCCATTGTACAAAACGGAACCCCGGAAAGGGGCATTAATGATTTTGGCCTGAACATTAGGTGCAAAACCAGACACCCTGAGCCATGAATGGCGGCAAATGCAGATCCCTGCTGCCACCCCATGCCTGGAAGAATCAACAGTGTTGCATGCTGCTCTCAGCACATGGTTGCCCACATCTGAACCAGATTTTAAGAGTTGGGTTAATTGTGTTTTAGTGGCATCTTCAGGAAGGGATTGAACCAGATCCCTCGCCTGGTCCCAAATGGCATTCTGATACTGCACCATATGGGTCAAATAGTTCGGCACCCAGATGGCCAGAGGGTAGAGGAATACACCCGCTGCCTAACTGGTCTAGCTGACAGGATTACCTGTCTGGAGGGTGGGTGCTTGGGTTTCTAGTGTGGTCATGGGCTGTATTTATGACTACCAAATCTGCCATGGGGTGTTCGTCAAAGAAGTCTTTGTCCACTGGCGCATGGTAAAGGTGATCTGCCTTTTTGGCTAAGGTCGGTGTGGTCAAGAGGTGACAGTCCACGCTGCCTTGGTCACATCATGTTAGCATGCCTTCAAGTTACTGTCTGTATATCATTTCTTTGTTATATTGTTCTGTAAATGTTTCATTTGTAACCTCCTGGGTCATATCTAAAAATAGGCAGTTTTTGTCTAGTGTGCTTACCTGGTCAACAAAAGCTAAATAAAATAATCACCAAAGGGAGGGTCTCCTTTTTCCAGAGGTAAATAGCCAGGCGTCAGCGCTCCGGGTCGAGTTCCTCTGTCTCCCATCCTATAAGGGATTGTACGTGGCACATCACGTTGAGGAAAGAGGGATCGTCAGGGGGAGACTTGGGGGGTCTCCTTGATAGGTTTATGACCACCAGAGGAGCCCCGGAGTCCTCTGACGAATTGGAGGAGGAAGAGGAGGACCTGCCCCGATGGATCACTGTCAGGTACCGCGCCGGGGCAGGCGACAGTCTTCCTTGTGTTGATCAGAAGCCCTCAGACCCCAGAAGACCCAGTAGTACAGGTGTCACTGGGACCTGCCCTGTCCGGATCTCAGGGAGGAGGGTCCCTGGAAGGAGGAGGAAGCAGGGCATCTAGAAATCATAGGATTTGTACAGCTAATGGACTTATGTCCTAGTTGCTCGCCTGGCATTTCCTAAGTCGCTTCTATATAAGCATCCCACCTATGTTTGAATATTTATGTTGTGGAACTTGCCACAACTTCTAGGGCAGTCTGTTCCAATCATGGACCACTCGCTGGTTAAACCACCAACTGTTTCGTACTAATCTCGCTTTGTGATGTTAACTGCAGTGGATGGGATCTAGTATTATGTATATTGGTATTCATCTCCAGTCCAGTTAGTTCCCAGAGATCGTCATTGTTCCATGCTCTACGACTAAGTACATATCCTCCTCTTCCTTCTCTCGCCCAATGAGTATAAGTTCAACTCAGATATACATGTTTCATAATCTTTTCCAGCCATATTTTGTATTGCCCTTGTAGCCCATCTCTGGACTCTTTCCAGGAGTGCCACGTCTCCTTTTTTTCATACGGTGTCCATACCTGGGCACCATATTCCATTACTGGCCTTACAGTGAAGTATACATAGGCAAGATGAGTTCCTTATTCCTAGCTGATATGTGTCTTAGTATGCAATTCAAGGTTCTATTTCCTTTCTGAGCTATGCTCCTACAATGAGAGGAAAATGACATCACTGGACACCATGATCCTCAGATCTTTTTTGTCTGTCGTTTTTAAAGGTACGTTCCCCAGGCTGTAAGATATCCTAGGATTATTTTTCTCCAAATGCATAACAGAACATTTATCTAAGTTTAAGATCAATTTAGATTTCTTTGTCCACTTGTCTATGTTGTTTATGGTTCTTGCAATGGTGACGTTCCTTTTCTGGTATCGATTTCAGCTCCCAATAATCTGCAGTCATCTGCAAATTTATGCATCCAAACACTCTGGTGGTTTATCTGAAGTGTGGACACATACAGGTTGAAGAGGCAGGGGCCCATCACTGATCCCTGAGGCACTCCACTAGTCACCCTAGCCCAGTCTGAGAACTGCCCTCTAATGCAAACTCATGCTTCCTGTTATTTAACCAGCTCTGTACCCAAGCTATTATAGATGTATGGATTCCCATTTCCCGCATTTCCTTAATTTTGCATGGGGGAGCTTGTCAAAAGTTTAGAGAAATCTAAAAATAGGACGTCCACTAGGGTTCCTCGATCTAGGCTTTTAATAACCTGGTCATAAAATGCTAGCATATTTGTCTGGCAGGATCTTCCCTTAATGAACCCATGCTGAGAGTGGTCAGTTAAGTGTTCCTTGTCTAGACACTGTAAGATTTCATCCTTTAGTATTCCCTCCAATATTTTGGATGGAATTGCTGTAAGACTTAGGGGTCGATAATTTGCCGGGTTTGTTTTATTTCCACTTTTGTATATGGGAATAACTGTTGCAGTCTTCTGGCTATCTACAACTTCCCCAGTATCCACTGATTTTTTAAATATATAAGTTAAGGGTGGAGCTAATGTTTTACATAATTCTTTAAGAATTTTTGGGTGTAGTCCATCAGGCCCCAGAGACTTATTTGGTTTTAGGTTATTTAATCTGGCTTCAACATCAGATACCTTGATACTAATTACATCTGGTGTTCTGTGTTTGGAGATATCTGGTTCCCCATTGTCCTAAATGATGTTAAATACAGACGAAAAGTAGGAATTTGTTAAATTAGCCATCTCTTTGTTGTCCGAGATCAGATCCCCATTTGTATTTTTGAGTGACCCTATGTTATTTGGGGTGCCTTTTATGCTGTTATACAAGAATAAAAGGAGCTTCCTTGTCCTTTATTAAAGTCCACCAAGCTGTGAATAAGGCATTATAATCCACCGGAGGAGGTGGAGTGTACAGTGAATAAGGTTACAGGGGAGGAGGGTATGTATACGTCGGTGGGGGAGGCGGCGTAGGGTACCCTGGCGTAGGACCAGCAGGTGCCGGCTGGGGATCCCTGAGAGGACCAGCGGGTGTCGGGTTGAGGGCAGAGGCGCCGAGCCAAGGAGTCGTCAAGTACATTTATGGGCCAGCGCTAGCGCAGTAGGTGAAGGTTGGCTTCAGTCTAGAGAAACAGTTGACGTAGGCCCCTGAGGTGAGGCTGGCATCTGTGGGGGGTGCGAGCAGGGGCAAAGGCGTCGTCTGAGCAGAGGAGGAGGTGAGTTCTTGCTCCGGGCAATGCCTGAAAGGGCTAGCACTGGCCCCAGAGTCGGGAACGATGAAAGCAACGCCTTGACGAGGGGGGGGGGTGTGGACCCACCACCAGAGGACCCAACCCCGGTCGAGCCGCCTAGCTGAGGACCCGTGGGTAAGCAGGGGACAACATCTGCTACCCCGAAGAGCTGCCACCCATAACAGCAATGAGGGCGGGCGGCGGGACCACCGGCAACCCAGAGGGAGTTGAGGGCTGCCGAGGAATGAGGGGGCCAATCCCCCACGGGAGGAAGACCCGAGGCGGAAGCCAATCTATGCGGCGACCACGAGTGAGAGGCTGACTGAGGATGGTCCCAGTGCTTGTGCTTTCTGCCAGACCTCTTCTCCTTCTAGGAAGAAGAAGAAAAGGACGATGCCTTGGAGACCGGGGAAGTAGAAGAGCTTTTAGCCTGAAGCTCCTTCTCCATTGCGGCTTGTTTCTGCTGCAGCAGATGACTGGAGTTTTCAAGCAGCGTCTCTGTATGGCCTGGTTGAAGTCCTGGCAATGCTTGCAGGCCTCTGTGTCATAGTTGAGGCCTATGTAGATCAGGCAAGAAGAGTGGCCATCCTTGGTGGGAATCTGCCTGCTACAGGCACACTTCGTCGGCTGGTCAGAAGAGGCTGGAGAAGAAAACATAAACCTGAAAAGAAAAACACCGAAAATTGATGTTACCACTGAGAAAAAAAAGAAAGAAAAAGAATCGTAGGTAACTGCAAGTAATGGCGGTTGACCGAAGCAGGTGTCCGTGCAGATCTGACGAGTGCAGGTTGACGGTGGGAAAAGAACTGAGGTAGGTCTGGGGACCGCCCCTTTTACAGCATAGGCAGATGTCAGCATGCTGACGTTGGGAAGGGGGGTTCCCACTGTAGACAGCTAGCTAGAAGTTTTCCATGGGGTCCTGGCGGCTTCAGTCCTACTGGTGCTGCCTGCTGCAAGAGCCCCCTTGAAGTGAGATCTATTGTTACAGTAAATTCTTACATAACTGTTCTTTCTCATTGGGCCAAGTTTCTGCAACTGCCACTAGATCCAGCACAAAGGCTGCCACCAGTGGCTGGCGCTCACTAATTTTGTCACCCTGACTCCTGGCATTGAAGCCTCCAACTTGCCCTCCCATCCCTAGTGGTTCTTGATTGACTTCCTCCATCACAATTCCATGGTATCCATGGTGTCTTGTGTTTTTCCTTTTTTGAAAGTCTATTTTGTCTACATTCCTTAGTCCACTGAACTCGTTCTGCTCTACTACTATTTCTTCTACTCCTAGCCCCCATCCCTGGGGAGTCCTGGCTAGGCTTCCCACTTCACCTACCTCAACTGTGGAATCCCTAGTCCCAGCCTCCCCTGCTAGTTTAACTGTCTGCCAACAAAGACAGCAAACTTCTGCCCTAATGCACTAGTCCACTCTCTTGTTAGGCGAAGGCTGTCATCTTTCAAACATCTCCTGTCTCAGAAGTCCCCCCCGGCCACTATAAAGTGATACTCCTGTTATGACACCACTCTTTTACCCACTCACTGAACTCCTTGATCTCCTCCTTCCTCACTTTAACCTCCCTCTTCTCCCAACCCTAGACAGCGACGACCTCAGAAAGGCCAAGGAAACAGAATTATTTTTAATTTTTATTTTAGTTTTTGTTGACCGGGTAAGTGCACTAGACAAATCCTGCCTATTTTCAGGCACGACCCGGGGGTGGGGGATACAGATGAATGCCAACTAACCTTGAACCAGATTAAGCTGTTGGTGGTATTTTTAGTGAATGAGGGAAATTTAGCCAGGACACCGGGAAATTCCCCTACTCTTTTTTCAACAAGTGCCATGGGATCTTTAACATCCACCTGAACTACCACCAATCCAGGCAGATGGGACCTCGGTTTAACGTCTCATCCGAAAGACGGCACCTCAGAAGTGCAGCACCCCTCTCATGCTGCACTACAGTGTCAGTACTGGGATATTAACCCAAGTGCCAGATGTGGGAACTGAACCCACAGCCCTCTGATCTCCTGGCCACAGAGGCGAGTGTGCTACCTACTGAGCCATCTTCAGTCTCTCTCTCAGCCTCTGGAAGTTCTGCTTCACTGTCTCCACAGGTTGGTTCGCCAGATCGTTGGTACCAAGGTGTGCCAGCAATCCCTGCTCCCTTCCCTCCTTCACTATTATCTTCTCTATCCTCTCCGAATACCAGACAGCTGATGATCCAGGCAGGCACCTGACCACCATCCCTTCCCACTCCCACACTGCCTACCACCCTCTCAATGCCTCTAACCATCGAGTCCCCTATCACTGGAATCCTCCTTACTGACTTCTTCCTGCACTTGCCCCAGGTGTCACCATGTCTTTCCCCTCACCACGAACTGACTCGAGGCCCTCCCTCATTAGAGTCAGTCACCTGTGCTTCTTCCAGGGGCGCAAAGTGATTTGCCATTGGTATCATCCAAGTATGACAGGCTAATGCGCCACTGCCCCACCACCCAATCTCCCCCTCACATTCCCCACTGCCCTCCATCTCTCCCTGGCCAGCGGTTTTCTGGGGTACTGGGGGTGCCAAAGGGACAGCCATTACAAAACAGAAGAGGAGACCATGTCCCCTGTGTCTTTGAGGCTTAACCCACATTCCCAACGATTCACATTTTTTTCGGGGACAGGGAAAATACTCCTTGCACAAAAGAACACTTTTTGGGTGAAGAGTTTATTTAGACTGATTAACTGAAATAAATGCCATCTACCTCGTAAGAAGTGGTATGCAATGCTCCGCAGCTATTCTTCCTAGCATGCCTATACTGGCCAACTGGTCAGAAAAAAGGTCTCGGTCATCCTCCTGCAGTTCATTAATTTCCTCTTCATCCCGGGAAGATACACCATTGGCAGTCTATGAAGAATGTAGAAACACAGTATTACAATTTATTCACAATTTTTGCACCTATATAACATGGCAAAATTACAGAGATCAAAAACTATGTATGTATATGTGGGGTGGGAGCAGAGTTCAAATTTTTTACGTGGACCCTGCCCCAACATTTTAACAACTGTGCTGCAGAATGACCTTGTTTATTCACTTTTAAGATTTTACCAGGAAAGGCCTACTGCGCTGAGATCTGCATCGATTAGAACGACTGAAAAAGCTGGCTCTTTTCACAATGCTGACAGTTATTTGCAACTGTAGTTCTACAGGGTTTGCTCTGTTGGGCAGCAATGTACCCCTTTTCCACACTTATTTTTTATTATGTATCTGTGGTTGTTTTCATTTAAAAGAACTGCTGACGCATCAGGGAAAACTTACAAAAAAAAACGAAAAGAAAAAAAAAACCCCACAAATTATGTCCTCCCGTCCCTCTATTACTTAATACAGAAAATATGATCACTAACTGCAGCTCATACCCAACTTGAAGTTATCTTCTGTTGTGACATCACAATCTGTTGCCATGGGAATGACTTATGTCACAAGTAGTGCATTAGGACTTCAGACTGGAAATAGGCAAAAGCAGCAGATGAATTTCTTACGGATCTTACAGCCCGTTTTCATGCAAATTACTTCAGTAATAAATAATCAAGAAAAATACTGAACGTGAAATATAAGCAGCACTGTGTCATTTACAGTCACTATTATGAGCCTCTCATTGCTTTGTAAAGCGCTTTGGGACACAATGTGTATGAAAATTGCTATATAAATGCTAATTCTTTTCTTCTTCTAGATATTATGTTTTTACTAGTTCTCATGGAAATGTCAGTTGCTCTTTAAAGTCATCAATGTATCCTAATGAACCTGGTACATCCAACAGACCTGAGTTTGATTCCCACAACCTCCATTTGCATACTGTGTGACTCAGAGCAAGCCACTTAACTTCTGCAGTGCTTCCGGATTGCCCCTGAAAACAGGCACTTGTGTCTAGAGGGCCTTACCCAATTACCCGGGGGGAGGGGAGTACTGGGCTTCCAAAAAATAAGGTAAAAACTTCCAAAATAAAAGGGACTTGAGAATTTGACTCCCAAAAGTGCCCCCCCCCCAAGTATTTGACTCCCAACACCTCCCAAAATAAATAACACGGGACATCTAATTTAGCAGGCACCAAACTCGCAAATGAATGCTTTTCTGAAAGAGTGTGCATTTTGCCAGTAATCTTTTATATTAGCTTGCAACATTTTGTCTTTCTTATATTACAAAATGTGTTACCTGGAAAATATTTTGATTTCACAAAACATTGGAATGGCTTCCTACTTTGGACTCATAGCAGGGGTCATGTTAAGGGTGTGCTCCGTTCTCAGAGCACAGATTACATTTTCAGGAGCACGTTCTCAAAGCCTTTTCCACTTCTATCTGTGCTCCTAATGTATACTAGGAGCACAGAGGGGGAAAGGCTTTGCAGCTGATCTCTGGTTCATTTATTTTTTTAGAACGGAGTGCAAAAGTGTCTTTTTTAATTACAGAGTGCAAAAATAATAGGGTCAAGTGCAAAATTAAGACGTATGTGTGCGTTTTTGGTTTTTTTTTGGCACCGGGAGTTTTAGAGAAATCTACTGGCTTTCTTTAATGTCAGTCTGACCAGTGTGGGGTAGCCAACCTCTGTTCATTGGCTGAACACTTGAAATATTACTCGAGAGAGCGTGGCAAGCACAAGTGAGATCAGAGCACGGGGAGAAAAGATAAGGTGGTGTGAAGTTTCGACCTGATCCATTCGCTATTTTGGAGTCTGGTGACCGGTCCTGTTTCAACAAAGAAACGGTAGATCAAGTGCCCTAGTAAATGCAATAACTTGTTGATGTGTCTAAGAAATCTATTTTTGTTCTAAATGTGGAAGTCGCAATTTTGGTTTATGTGTGCCGAGGTGTCCTAGCATGTTTGTGTAATCTGAATATGCTCGCATGGCGGGCGCCGACTGTGGGGCGAACTCTAATTTTATTTTTATCCTGCTGCTCCATTAATTGATTTTACCTGTGCTGTGAAATTGGAAGTTCGATCAGAAGGGAAGTGGGTTTGATATAATGTCCCTTTGAAACTTCAATGGTACTGAAGCCGGGGTGGTATTCACGCCAGTTCTCCAGTCCTGCTCATCTCCTGTTCTGGTCAGCTGAAAAAAATTATTGGTGGATGTTTTTATTTAACGTGTTTATGCGGCGTCCTCACATGTTTATCTGTATATGCTCGCATGGTGGGCACCGACTGTGGGACGAACTCAATAACTTTTTTATGTTGCTGGCAGCTCCATTATTTGATTTGACCTGTAGTATGATATCTGAAGTGGGCTTGCCTTGCTATAATTTATATTTTGAAATTGCAAAGGTACCCAAGTGAAGCCGGTTTTGGGGGGGGGAGTTGTTGTCGCCTGTTCTCCAGGCTTGCTCCTTGTCTCCTGTTCTGGTCAGCCACAACCTTCGACTGTGTATGCTAAGTAATCTTGTGTTGAGACCCGTCTGGCAGTGGCAGTGCAGAGTGACCTGGGGTGCCTTGGTCACTTATTTCACCATGGCATGTGCTGCGTACTCCTTGTGCCACTTTTTATTTTTTTAATGTGTCATTTGCTGAGTTACTTGTCATGAATTGGAGTAATTAAATTTTGTTTTTGATGGGGGTGGTGTCATCTTGCCAGCGCTGTATACCGCTCACACATACCTACCGATCAGCAGCTTGCTTTAAGTCTCCTCTGTCATCTCGCTGCGCTGCCTCTGAGCGTGCTTAGCTATGGATATTGGTGCAAAATTCAATTTTCGGCAGCGCAGCATCAAGGAGAGCAGGTATGGTGGGCAACAAGTATCTTCTCATGGTTCATGAACTGTTGGTTGGTTGGTGCAGCTGTACCTGAACAGGCAGCATGGAGCCGGTGGTCATGGTCTTTGGACGTAGCATGGGACATCATTTCACTCTTAAGCCCCACCGCACCTGCAGCAAAGTAGCAAGTATCCGAGTGGAGACTGAGAAGGGACTGGCGGCTGTGTGAACAGCTCATCAAGGTTGGCGAGGCAGACTGCTTAGCACACAGGAAATTATTTCAATGCAAGTGTAATGTCACTAGCACTAGCTGTCACTTGTATTTGGGAATGGGAGGGAGTCAGGATTTGTGATTTCTTGGCACTGGTCAGGTCAGCAGATGAGCGGACTAGCAGAGACAGGAGTGGGACCTCAGTACATGAAAAGGAAGCACAACGATTGTTAACTGACTGGCTACTCTACAAAGATTTGTGAACTCAACTGTCATTCCACAGCTGACTTGTATCAAGCAGACGATAAAGCAAGCTGGTTGTTTTAATCTGACTGCTGAAAGATACCGATCTGTTGCGAGTTTGCTTCCCTCCTCCCACCTACTCTCTGCAGCCACAATTGTGCCCTCAAATTTTGTAATTATTTTTGTAAAATGTTTCCTTCCCTCATCACACTGCACAAGGTCCCAGTCCCTGCCCTCTCTAGAGTGTGCACCCTAAAGAGAGAAATATATAAGAGCTGGCCTGGCGTCATTGCTGGTGTGGAGCTTGAGCAGATCCCACAGCCACAGGCCATTTTGACAGCCAGCAGTTGTAGTGTCAGTCACTCAACTCAGACAAGGGCTGGGAGCAGGGTATCATTTTGGTACATTCAGTGTGTAGGAGCACAGATTCGCTATTAAGGAACACATATTCTGGGTCATTATTTTGCCAATGTGTGCTCCTAAATTTCGAAGGAGCACACCGTGACAAAACCTTAATGCCATCCCTGACTCATGGAAGTTTCAACTTCCCTCTCTCAACAACAATAAAAAAAAAAAATCCCCAAACCCCTGGACTTTGTAACTCAATTCCACTCCTTCAAAGACTCCCAGACATCACAGGGGACATGCTGAAAAAACAACATTCTTTGTCACTGTTCAGCTCAGTTTTCATTTCCTGTTTCATTACAGTCACCGTTAAAACATGATCACTGCCCTTTGACTTTATCTGCTCTGGTTTCCTGTATACCCCAGACATTAGCCCCAACCCCCTTGTGACATCACAATTTGATGCTGTGGAAGTAATTATGATGTCACAGGCACAGGACTATGGTGTAAGGTCCAAACTAGCAGCCAGAGCAGATGAAATCTAGGGATCAGAGATCCTGTTTTCACATCAATGGGCAGACATATGGAAAAGTGTGAAGCTACAGTACGTACAGAAACTGCATGAAGTATATGCTGAATTGTGTAGGAAAAAAATTAAGAATTTTCAGGCCAACCCATCGGAACACAGGTACCGCTGCTGATGCTCCAAGTTCGGGAGTGAGCTCATGTCGTTGGGGACCAGTATTTTGGTGGGGGAAGTAGAGGATTGTAGAGTCCTCCTGCTCTATCTGGGGGACCACAGGCAGCTGTGCTGCTGGGAGCCCGCAGGCATGTGCAGGATCATATTCACTGGTGCATCTGGCTAGCCAGCACGCTCCCAGTGGGTGAGAAGACTTGGGGGGGCCTCCTTGGGCATGTGTCAGTTCTACTGCCTATCCCCCCCCAGTTCAGTGGGGGGGGGACCTGGTGGCAGCTGGATCTTGTGGGGTGTGACTGTCAAAAGATAGTATAGGCTGACCTTGTGTAGGCAGCAAACTGAGGGGGGGAATGCACTGGTGTGTCGCAGTTGCCCCCCCCCCCAAAGTCCCAGGATCCCCGGTGAGGATAAGCCTTGGTGGTTGGCTAGCTGAAGGAGGTCCTGGCCAGTGTGCCTGCGTGGTTAATTAAAAAAAAAAAAAAAAATAAGGAAAAAGATTTAACCAAAAAAATATAGTTTACATATTTTCAAAAATGTCCCTTGACATGTCAGGGGCTCTTTTATCACATCCATTCTCCATTTCATTGTAATAAACTACAAAAAAAAAAAAAATGCTAATTTTTTTTTTTTTTACAACCTGAAAGTCAAAACAATAACCTAGTAACAGTAATTTACGGCTGGAAGGGACATTAGGTCCATTATGTCTGGCCCCCCCAACACACACACACACACACACACACACACACACACACACACACACACACACACACACACACACACACGCTTCCTAACCTGGGATGGATAAAAAAAAAATATTCTGAACAAACATGCATTATTGTGCAAGGTACCCACTGATTCACTTGGTAAACAGAAAACAGTTAGGGCTTACCCTGAAGGCCTGGTCTCCCTTCATATCAACAGTCTCTGCTGGTAGGCTGTTTCACGTTTACCATCCTCTTGGAGAAAAAGTGCCTCTTAACATTACCCCTGCATTTACCACCTCTGTTCTATAGGGCATATCCAAACCTCCTGCTGAAAGACACCTGATCAAACATCTCTGTATGTTACAGCTTGTTGATACCCCTGGGTGTGCAGAAGACTGAGATCATATTTCCTCTCTGCCCCCTTTTCTCCAAAGGTGAATATTTGCCCTATTTGCTCTATGCTAAGGTTTCTTTATACAATGGTGGCACTTACTATTTGTCTGTAATTTTACATTTGCTGTAATGCTGGGTGATATTTATTTTATCCTTGTTGTAAATTGTTTTACTGACTATCTTATCTGTTACTGTACTCGCTGTAATCTTTCTGGGTGATATTTAATTGCCCATGTTGTAACTGATTTTACTGACTGTATTTTATCTGCTAATGTAGCCCACTCAAGCTAATGCTGTATTGCCTATTCCTTCGTTATGTTCTTGCTCTGTTGTAACCTCCTGGGTCGTGCCTGAAAACAGGCATCTCTATGTCTAGTGCACCTTACCCAGTTACCAAAAACAAATAAATAAATATATGTTAAGGGGCTCTAGCTTCTCCTCATAGTTTCTGTGCCCCACTCCATCAGCCTGATCATCCCAGTGGCCCTGTACTGCACCCTCTTGATTGCTTCAATGTACTTTTGTGCTGAGGAGCTCAGAGAACTGTACAAAGTATTCCAGGTTGGGCCTACACCCCTTTCCGATGCTCCCCAGCATTGGGCCCGCCCACATCACAGCAGCCACATACTGTATGCCATGCTTGTGACACGGTGGGTTGTGCCCTGTTCCATTTGTGATGTGGAGAGAAAGTTTGAAGCAATGATTCTGCCTATCATCTCTTTTTTTTTTAATACTTCATTTATTGAAAATCTCAAATAAACACAGAGATACATGCTTCATATGTCAGACATTAGAATCAGATACAGCAGTCATCTAATGGTACAGGATATATAAATCTAGGCAAAGCAATTATGAATATGGGGGGGAAGTCCAAGATAATTACAAGTAAACAAGAAATATATATACGAATGACTACAATCTACAAGAGAGGTGGTCAGTCCAGAGCTAAAAAATAAAATCCCAAAATCTACAGCCAGTGCTGATTGTGACAGGGATGACTACGGCCCAGTCCCAGCTGTTATGGAGAAAGGGTTTAAATGCAAGGATCTGTTCTATTCTCTCCTTTTCTATCTCTTCTCTGTCTGGTTGCACAACCACATTTTATCGTGAGACCTAGGACTTGATCACCCTGAAGGTCTTGCAATTCTCTACTTCTTGCTATCTCTCTACCCTTGCTTGCTGTTCTCTCTTTTCTGCCCCACATATCTGCTGGTATAAAAATATATGTGAATCATGTTGTGGAAATGTAATTGATACTGGGATCCCTTTGTTTAAAACTGTATATAGTTTTACTGTTTAAATAATAGCAAAAAGCTATTTAGAACCCAAGGGCCTAACCTGAAATGCAGTTTTTAAGCATTTTGCAGAGATGTAAACAAGAGGCCAGTTCTGGGTCACAATGTTCTTTTAGCGGTACCTGCTGAAACTGACAAGAACACTGTGTGAGAAGCAGAATGTTCTCTTGATGAGCTACCTGAAGAGACTTATTATAAAAAGAGCTGCAATGTTTGCAAGAGAGAGAGATTTGAAATTAAGAAAAAGGACTCTGCTTTCTATGTTTGTAGTGCCATTGTAAATAGTTATTCTGAACAATTTTATTTTACTGTTGTTAATAATAAAACTCTTGTTGCGAATTTTACAACTGTTCCTGGTTTTCCTATGCTTCCTGACCTGTGCCTGAATGACAGATGGTGTCAGCCTAAGTGGGATTTACGCCGTGCATACTCTAAGTCAGGAGTTTTGTACGTGGGTACTAGACCTGGTACCAGGAAAGCACAGAAGAAAGGTATGGATTCCACAGCAGCAAGCCCAGGAGTAGTTACCAGGAGAATGGCAGCCAAACTAGCAGAGACAGAAGTCCAAGCTGAGACTGTACAGCTAGCACCAGTTATAGAAAAAGAACAGGTAGTGACAGAACCTGAAAGCCTGACTGCCTTTGTCAAATGGTGGGCTATACAACAAAAAGAGACAGAGAAAAAGAGAAAAGAAGAAATGCAACAACTTGAACAGCAGAGAAAAGAAAAGATGCAGCGACAGGAGCAGCAAAGAAGAGAAGAGATGCAGCGATGGATGGATGCCTTGCAAGTTATCAAAGCTGGAGGATCTGGCACTGGTCCAGCAGAGCAGCAAGACACAAATAACTTAAAATACATTAAATTTACAAAGTTGTGTCCCTCAGATGATACTGAAGCATACTTGACAACTTCTGAAAGGGTTGCCGCAGCCTGCCAGTGGCCAAAGCAGCAATGGGCAATCAGACTGGTACCCTACCTGACAGGGAAAGCCCAATTTGCCTACAGCAATATGGGCAACAGCAGAGTCAGAAAACTATGACCTGGTGAAAAGCGAAATCCTGAAAAGGTATGACATCTCAGGAGAGACCTACAGGCAGAGATTTTTATCTCTGAAGTACAACTCAGTTGACAATCCTCGAGAAGCCTTCACCCGACTCAGAGAACTCCTGATAAAATGGCTCCAACCAGCGGGCAAAACAGTCCCACAGATCGACACATCTGCAATGGAGCAATTCATCAGCATCCCGCCTACAGATGTGCAGCTATGGGTTGAAAAAACACCAAAAGCTGTTTTGCTAGTTTTACCAAAAACTGATCAAGAAGATGCTGATGTAGCTTATGATAGACTGGAACAAACTGCTGATGCTGTAAAGGTGAATGTTCCCTTAACCTCCGAACAAACTGCAGAAATTTGTAACTTACTAAAGACATTTAAATACAGGTTACTCACCTGTAACAGGAGTTCTAGGAATGGTATATGTTGTTCATCCACACTCATTGGCAGTATCCTTGCCGCTTTAAATCTTGCCGGAAGGTCTTCAAGCTTGCTCCTCCCACCCACCCGGGTGGTATAACTCTCGGCTCCGCCCCATGACGCCAGATCTGGCCCGCTGGAAGCTCAGGTTGTGCGTCGAGGCCGGGGAGGTCGGGTGGGTCGTGTGGATGAACAACATATACCATTCCTAGAACTCCTGTTACAGGTGAGTAACCTGTATTTCTAGGGACATGGATATGTTGTTCATCCACACTCATTGGCAGACTCCTAGCAGTTCTCCGGGAGGAGGGAGGCAAGACGCAACCCCATATACTTACTTGGGAAGAGAGACTGAGAACCGAGGCCCCAAAACCAGCATCCCGGCGTGACTCAAGGTCGATGTGGTAGTGGGTAATGAAGGTGTTTGCTGACTTCCAGGTAGCAGCCCTGCAGATTTCCTGGATAGGGACGTCCCTGGAAGCAGCCACCGTTGCAGCAGTATGGCGGGTAGAATGAGCTCTTATCCCTCTGGGAGGCTCCATGCCCGCTAACTTATAGCAGAGATCTATGCAGGAGGTTACCCACCTGCTTATCGTCCGCTTGGCTGCAGGTCTGCCAGATGCGGCTTCAGCGTAGGTGACAAACAGCTGGCGAACCTCTCCCCGAATTTCAGCCGTGCGCTCCTTATAATAAGCGAGCGCCCTTCTAGGATCCAGAGTATGGAGCCTATATTCGGCCTCCGAGGTGTGATTGGGGTAGAACACCGGCAGAGTCAACACCTGGTTAAGGTGAAACTCCGACACCACCTTCGGAAGGAATTTCGGGTGGGGGCGCAGGACAACCTTGTCCCTGTGGAAGACCAGGTAAGGAGACTCGATGGAAAGCGCCTGGAGCTCTCCCATCCTTCTGGCTGACGTGATAGCCACCAAGAAGGCGGTCTTCCACAGGTGAGAGAGAGCACACCTGTGCATAGGTTCGAATGGCTTGCCCATGAGCTTTGCCAGTACCAGCAGTAGATCCACGGAGGTGGGGTTCCCGCACTGGAGGAAATGTGATCAAGGCCTTTGAAAGCGCCAGACCACCTTCTCCTGCGCCACCGACTGCTTGCCTGGCCCGCCCGGTAAGCAGAGATGGCTGCCAGTGCACCCTTAGGGTCGCCGACCTAAGCCCCTTGACTAGAAAGGGACCATAAATAGTCCAAGATGCTTGCCAAGGAACAGGAGGAAGGGTCCAAGCCCTTGCCCTGACACCAAATGGAAAACCTTTTCCATTTTGAAGGCATAACATTTTCTGAGTCGACTCCTTACGGGGCGCCTCAACTACATTGAGGACCTCGTCGGAAAGACCCAAAGCCTGGAACTCTAGCGCTCAGGAACCAGGCCGTCAGGTGCAGGGATTGAAGGTCCGGATGGAACACCTTCCCTGATTGACTGAGAGCAGGTCGGGCGAGCTGGAAGCTGCCGAGTCCTGGAGCTGAGACTGAGGAGATCTGGGTACCAGAACTGGCGAGGCCAGTCTGGGGCTATCAGAATCACCTGCGCCTTGTCCCTCCTCGCCTTGAGAAGCACCTTGTGGATCAAGGGAAATGGGGAAAAGGCGTAAAAGAGGCCCGGGGTCCATTGCCTCGAGAAGGCATCCCCTGCAGCGAGCCCTGCTGAGGGGGCGGCATGGAACAGACTCAGCTTCGCTCTATGGAGGCAAACAGGTCCACCTGAGGTGTGCCCCAAAGGAGAACAGATGCTGTACTACCTCCGCAGGAGAGACCACTCGTGGGATGCAGCCCCTATCCGGCTCAGGGCATCGGCCAGGGTGTTGGAGGCTCCTGCCACATGAATGGCTAGGAGATCCGCCTCCAGGCTGCTCACGAGTGACCAAATGCGGAGAGCTTCCTTGCATAGAAGCATGGAGCGCGTCCCGCCCTGGCGGTTTAGATAGTACATGGTCGTGGTATTGTCCGTCTGGACTCGGACCACTTGACCCCGGAGGAACGGAGCAAAGGCGGTGAGAGCTAGGCGGACCGCTCGGAGCTCCAGCAGGTTGATGTGGCATCGGGACTCCCGCGGGGACCAGAGGCCATGAGCCCGGTGTTCCCCCAGATGGGCACCCCAACCCGTCAGAGAGGCATCGGTCGATAGAGAGACCGTCGGCTCGGGGCGGACGAACGGGATGCCCTCCTGCAAATGATCTGGAACGGTCCACCACTGGAGAGCATTCCACATCCCTGTGTCACCGGATACGCTGGTCCAAGGGATCGCGCGTTGTGACCACTGGCTGGCCAGTCCCCACTGAAGGACGCATGTTCCAGCGGGCCCAACGGACCACGCTGGTACAGGCCGCCATGAGACCCAGGAGGCGCAGGAAGTCCCGGGCAGGGCGCAATTGCCCAACCAGAAATGATCGGGCAAAGGAGGAAAGAACCTCGGCCCTGTCCGCCGGGAGCCGCGCTCTGGCTCGAAGAGAGTCGAGCTGCGCCCCGATGAATAAAATCACCTGCTTCAGCTCGAGTTCCGACTTGGCCTCGTTGATAAGGAGGCCCAGTTGAGAGCAGACCTGGAGGGCCAGATCTCTGGACCACTCCGCCTCCTTCCTGGAGGGAGCTGCTATCAGCCAGTCGTCCAGGTAAGGGTACACCCGACCCTGGGCGCCCAGAGAATGCTGTCACCACTGCCATGCATTTGGTGAAGACCCTGGGAGCTGGAGACAAGCCGAAGGGCATGGCTTGGAACTCGAAAGAGATCCTTCTGCTCGGAGCGAAGGAATCTTGGTGAGGCAGACGGATAGGGACGTGAAAAACGCGTCCTGCAAGTCCAGAGAGCAGAACCTCACCGCGCTCCAAGGATGGTATTATCTGAGCCAGAGTGACCATCCTGAAGGTTCGAGACCTTAGGAACTTGTTTAGGTCGTAGGTCGAGAATGGGCGGCCAGCCCGTCCGCTTCGGAACCAGGAAGTACCTGGACACAAACCCTGGGTCTGAAAAGGGTCCACCACCTCTCTTACCACCTCCTTCTGGAGGAGGAGAGTGATGTCGGCTCGACGAGCCGCCAGTGAGCTGGGGATCCAGCTCCCGAGGCGACGGCTCTGAAGGGTGGTGCCTGCTCGATTCCAGAGGCAGGCCTCTTCCCACCACCTCCAAGACCCACCTGTCCGTGGTAACAGCGGACCAGGCGGACGGAAGTGCGGAGCCTGCCCCACGGGGACCCAGGGGTAAGGTGACGGGATGGGGCGACACCCCTCAGCCCGTCACTGGGCAGGCTTGGAGGAGGGACCGCCGAGGGACCTCCTGGGCCTTTCCTCCTGCCTCCTGTTAGAGGAAGCCGCGGCTTGGGTTTGGGATGCCAAGGCCGAGCCTGCTGGCCCTGACGTTGCTGGGCCGGGCGCGCCGTGGGCACAGAAGGACGAAAGGGCTTAGGCTGTGGTTTGCGGCCTTTGTCCTTCTGAGCGGAAGAGACCGAGTCCAAGGTAGCATTGGACTTCTCGATCCTCTGCAGGTGACCTTCCACCCCAGGGCCGAAGAGGTCAGTCCCCAAAAAGGGAACATCCGCCAACTTGTGCTGGGTATCCGAAGTAAAGGTGGATATCCTCAGCCAAGCCCGCCGACGCATAGCCACTGCGGCCGCCACCGATCTAGCACATGAGTCCCCTACATCCAAAGCAGTCTGGGCTGCTGTTTGGCCACTACTGCCTGCCCTGGTCCCGCACCTGCTAACCGTAGTCTGCAGATCGGCGGGAAGATGAGGATGACCTCATCCAGGGAGCCCAACAGGCATGAGAAAATGTGCCATGAGGACGGCGAACTGGCCTGTCGAAGGACGAGAGAGGACGCAGCGTGGCTTACCGGACATAGTCAATTTCTTGGACTCCTTGTCAGGAGGTTTGTCCACATCCTGGCGTTGCTTGTGCGCGAAAAGCTGTCGATGGCGCCCCTCAGCAGAGGGTGTTCGAAAAACGGACAAGGAACCGGTAGGGACGCGCACTTCCTGGCCATCCTGGCCGAGCGCAGGGGCAGGAAGCAGGCGCTGCCAAAGTTCCAGTGCGGACCCACTATGGCCTCGGCCACCGGAAAGGCCTCCGTCGGAGAATCCTCGGTCCAGAATCTCCGTGAGGGGATACCTGGCCCGCTTGAAGCGGGTTCGAGCTCCATCCCGGTAGACTCGAGATGAGCCGGAAGCAGTCCTAGGAAGGACGACGGGCTATCGTCCATTGACTGACCTCCTGAAGACTCCAAGTCCAGTCGCTTGGAGAAGAAGGAGGAATCGTTTCGGACTCGGAAGAGTCCTCGAAGAGCTGCCTCTGGCCTGAGCCACCCTTCACCTGCCGAGGTCGGTCGGAGTGAGGGTAACTGACAGCCGATGGGGTAAAACTCCTTAGCCGACCGAGAATCCTTGGTCGGAGCCCCATGGTGGCTGTGGAGGCGGAGGTTCCACCGAATCGTTGGAGCAGCTGGTTTGGCCAACAACCGGCCTGTATAGGCCTCGGACAAGTCGAGGGTGTGTCGGCCGCTTCGGTGACAGCCACTTAATGGCCGGGGAAGGCGCCGGAGTCGGCTTATTCCTGGCCAGGAGGAGCTGTTGCAACATAAGGTCCTCGTACCGTCGACGTAATTTACGCCGAAGCCTCCCCTCATCCGAGGAGGAGGACGAGGACGGCGACGACGCCGTCCATCATGCGAGACCGAGACCGCCTATGACGGTGGGAACGGCTGGACCGCGAAGAGGTCCGAGACCGGACCGAGAGTCCTGAATTTCGCGTCGGCGCGGGAGGTGTCGGCCGAACCGCACCTCCTTCGCTCGGAAGGTCCATCCGAGGCTCCGAACCGAGGCACAGGCGCAGCCCACGGATCCTCAACTCCTCCCGGGGAACCGGGAGAGGGGAATCTCGGCTGCTAAAGGCTACAGCCCGTTCAATGGGTCGAGAAAATCTCGACTTCATCAGTGGGAGTTCTCGGTCAACTGACCTGACGGGGACACCGTGAGGCCAGTGGTCGAGCCGAAGGTCGACCGGCCGACGGTCGACGGCCCGGAGAGGGACCTTCCGCTTCCCAAGAGCGTTGACGGAGGACCACCTTGGTCCTCTTTTGGACCGAGAATAAGGTCCAGCAGACGAGGCCCTTCTCCTTTAGTGGAGAGGGACAGACAAAGCTCCTTAAAGGAAGCAGTGTAGGAAGAACCCAGAGAGAGCGGGATAAATGCCGCGGCCGAGGAAGATACGGCCCGCGCCGCCCCCTCTTCGAGGGCGACCATCCGCTCGAGCTGATCCGCACGAGCCCGCCGCGACACCGCCGACCGGGCCTCCTTGACTTCACTGAGGGAACGCTTCGGGACGGCCCAGTTGCAATCGGGCAGCACGGGTCTTCGAGGACGAGGTCGAGAAAGATGAGCACAGGTCGCAAGCCCGCGGGTCGTGCTCAAGGCCTAAGCAGTGACACACGTGGAGTGTGGATCCGTCCGAGACATCTTCTGCCCGCATGGGCATCTCCGAAATCGAGTCGATTTGTCCATCGCAGCCGTGAGGGATCAAGACTGAAGTCTTTTGCAAAATATTATTTTAAATCCGCAAACGGAGAAATAGGAACCAGTCATAAGCGCAGAGCGTTAAGGAGGAACCTGAGCTTCCAAGCGGTAAGGAAGATTCGGCGTCATGGGGCGGAGCCGAGAGTTATACCACCCGGGTGGGTGGGAGGAGCAAGCTTGAAGACCTTCCGGCAAGATTTAAAGCGGCAAGGATACTGCCAATGAGTGTGGATGAACAACATATCCATGTCCCTAGAACAGTACTTTTACCTCAGTACCAGGCCAAGCAAAAGGGGTCGAGCACGTAATAGTGACAAGGAATGCTCGCCCTATTAGACAAAAGACATACAGATTACCAGAGCAGTTAAGAGCAGATGTGGTTAAGGATGTCGTCGAGGCACGGGTCAGGAAGCACAGGAAAACCAGGAGCAGCTGTAGAATTCACCAAAAATATTTATTTACAGTATCAGTAACATAATAAACTTGTTCAGAATAAGTATGTACAGAGGAGAAAATTTGTTTTTTCTTTCAGTCTCTGTGTCCTTTTTCTTCTAATCTAGCTTGCAGTAACAGTTTAGCTCTTTTATAAGCCTTTTGAACCCCATCCTTAGCAAACATCCTGTCCTTGTAAGTTTCAGGAGCTGCTAGAACACAGTGTGCTTCTTGAGGTGAGACCCCCTTTTGCAAAAGGTTCAACATTTGCACTCAAGTAACCTCTGGAGTTTACAATCATCTCAAATTATTAATATATGTATTTCAACAGTAATACTATATATTTACAAAACAAAAGGGATCCCAATATCAATTTAATTTCCATACAAAGATTTGCACATATTTAATATCAGCAGATCTAGATATACAAGGGAGGAAAAACAGACAGCAAAGGAAAACTGAGAGACAGAGAAAGACAACGAATTGTAAGACTGTGCGGGTTGATCAAGTCCGAGGTCTCACAGGAAAATGTGGTTGCTCAACCATAGAAGAGACAGAAAAGGAAAAACTAGATCTTTGCATTTAAACCATTTCTCCATAACAAATGGGACAGGGTCCTATTCTACCCTGTCACATATACCTCCCTTAAGAGGGAACCTGTTTTATTAAACTGGTTTCTAAAACTTTCTATTCTCCAATAACATTTGCTGCTTTCAAAAATTAAGCACATTTGCATCCATTTCTTTTATAACAGTACAGCAAACAGTAAAGTTCAAACTCATACATTTTTTCAGCCTTCAGAACCCTCAATTCCTGATCCACATCTTGACAGAAAATCAGCAATGCTATTCTCTTTACCAAATTTGTGAATCATTATGAATTTAAATAGCTGTAGTGCCAGGTACCACCTTGTGATTCTGTAATGTTCATCTTTCATCTGGTTAAGCCAACAGAGAGAATTGTGATCAGCTACAAGAACAAACTCAGTTCCTAGCAAATAAAATTTGAGGGACTCCATGGACCACTTTGTTGCTAAACACTCCTTTTCGATGGTAGAGTACCTTTTCCCTCTGTCATGCAACTTCCTACCTATGTACCGAATAGGATGTTCTGTCCTATCTACATTTTGACTTAGGACAGCACCTATGCCTACCTCTGATGCATCTGTTTGTAGCAGAAATGGTTTCTTAAAGTCTGGGCTTCTTAAAACAGGTGCTGAGCATTATGCAGCCTTTATGGCTTGAAAAGTTTCATCACACTCTGGGGTCCATTTCACATTATTTGGGTACCATTTTTTCATGAGTTTAGTGAAGGGAGTAGCTAACTCAGCAAAGTTGGGAACAAATCTCCGATAATAACAAGCCAGCCCTAAAAATGACCTGACATGTTTGTTTGTTTTAGGTACAGGGCTGTTAGTAACAGCTTCTATCTTAGAAACCTCTGGCTTAACTTTTCCATTTCCCAACACACAGCCCAAATATCTGGTTTCCTGCATGCCCAATGCACATTTGGTAGGATTAATAGTCAGACCTGCATTTTGACAGCTTGGATAACTGCTCGTAGGTGTTCCAGGTGACTTTTCCAGTCTGGACTATACACCACGACATCATCCAGGTATGCAGCACAATAACCAGTGTGAGGGGATAAAATGACATCCATGTACCTTTGGAATGTAGCAGGCACATCATGTAAACCAAAGGGCATGGTGGTGCACTGATAGAATCCTATAGGGGTGGCAAATGCAGTTTTATCTCTGGATTCTTTAGCTAAAGGTATCTTCCGGGAACCCTTGGTGAGATCGAGGGTACTGATATACTTCGCACTCCCCAGTCTGTCCACCAAATCATTTATTCAGGGCATAGGATAACTGTCAAATTCTGACACTTGATTAAGTTTCCTAAAATCAAGGCAGATTCTAACACTCCCTTCTTTTTTGTTTACAATTACCATGGGAGATGACCAAGCACTCCTCGACTCCTCTGATACCCAAATCTTTCATTTTTTTGTATTTCCTTAATCACAACAGCTCTTAACCTCTCTGATAATCTGTGTGTCTTTTGCTTAATAGGACGAGCACTCTTTGTCACTAGTACGTGCTCAACCCCTTTTGCTCGGCCTGGTACTGTGCTAAAAGTACGGTTAAATGTCTTTAGCACATTAAGAATGTCTGCAGTTTGTTTTGAGGATAAGGAAACATTCACCTTTACAGCATCAGCATTTATAGTTTGTTCTAGTCTATCATAAGCTACATCAATATCTTCCTTATCGGTTTCTGGTAAAACTAGCAAGGCAGCATTTGGCATTTTTTCAAGCCATTTCTTGAGGAGGTTAGCACGGTACATCTTAGCAGGATTTTTTCTACCAGGGGTCTCAGTCTCATAGTTCACAGTGCCAGTACGTATAAGAAACTTATATGGCCCTTGCCACTTCATTAACAGTTTATTTTCTGTTGTGGGCAACAGTAGCAAAACTTTTTTACCTGTCTCGAAAACTTTTTCTTTTACCCCATGGTCATAATATACCTTCTGCTGGTTTTGAGCCTCTTCCTGATTACTATGGGCAATTTCAACATACTTTGCCAGATTCCTTCTTAGGGCACACATATAAGAAGATATAGATTGTTTCTGAGTGGGGTTATCTTCCCACGTTTCCTTTATCACATCCAGTGGCCCTCTTGGCTGCCTACCATACAGCATTTCAAATGTTAAAAACCCTGTTGATGCCTGTGGCACTTCTTTGTAAGCAAAAAGTAGGTAAGGCAAGTATTGGTCCTAATCGCTCCCTTCCCCTTTTACAAACCTTTTTAACATGAGTTTTAGGGTTTGGTTAAAACGCTCAACAAGACCATCTGTCTGAGGGTGATAGGGGGAGGTTCTTATGGCAGTGATACCTAGCAGTATGTACAGCTCAAGTAATGCAGCACCAAAATTACTACCCTGATCAGTAATAATTTCTTTCAGTATGACCATTCCGCTGAACATTTTGGCAAGCTCTGCTGCAACTTTTGGGACTGTAACAGTACATAGCTTCCAGGTATTGAGCAGCACAGTCGTATACTACCAGGATAAATCTAGTACCCTTTTTACTTTTGTCTAAAGGACCAACCACATCCATTTCAATTCTCTCAAAAGCTACATCCATCAAGGGTAGGGGCACCTTGTCTTTTCTAGTGAGTGGGGCTACTTTCTGACACTTGGCACAGGAAGAAAAAATTACTCACCTTAGTAATTATATTTCTTCTAATGGAGTCTTGCTGTATTCTGACAATTGCAGTGATTTCCAACCTTTGAACTGCCCCGGAGAACAAAGAGTTAACTTTCTATGCATGGCATAGAATGCGGAGCTCGAGCTCGGTTGAAGTCTGTCTGGAGTGTTTTGAACTTAAACCGCCAGATTCTTACGAGCCCAACTAAACTAAAAATTCCATGTGGAAATTGTAAAATTTTACTAGCCAACTGGTTGAAAACTTTGGATTCCCAAGGAAGACTGTCAGGAAACCCAAAACAAAAAACAAAGTACTAAAATAACAATAATAAATAAGCACCCAAACAAAAAGGAAGAGGGTGCAAGCAAAAAACACCCTTGGGGTGCAACACTGCACCTGCCCACCCACTTCCCAAAAACAGGTTCTAAGAGGGGAGGCAGGGAGGGAGGTCAGAATACAGCAAGACTCCATTAGAAGAAATATAATTACTAAGGTGAGTAATTTTTTCTTCAAACAACATGAAGTCTTGCTGTATTCTGACAAGTGCAGACTACCAAGTAGTACCTCCAAGGAGGAGGGACAGAACCTACTTTGGGAATAGGCTCTGAAGTACTGCTGTGCCAAACCGAGCATCACTCCTAGCCTGGATATCCAGAGAGTAATGCTTGGTAAAGGTATGGACTGTTTTCCAGGTGGCTGCTTGACAAATTTCAA
Organism: Neoceratodus forsteri; assembly: GCA_016271365.2. Classification (NCBI taxonomy): domain Eukaryota; kingdom Metazoa; phylum Chordata; order Ceratodontiformes; family Ceratodontidae; genus Neoceratodus; species Neoceratodus forsteri. Next base: position 461,902,374 of record CM057458.1, read on the forward strand.
AGAGAGGGATATCACTGGCAGCAGCTGTACCTCTTGTGGAAAGAGCCCTCAGGCCTGAGGTTGGAGTTTTTCCCAGTTTCTCATAGCAGAATTGTATACAAGACACAATCCACCTGGCAGTAGATCTTTTGGTGGCAGGTTTGCCCTTTCCCACTTCTCCATAAGTGAGGAACAACTGGAGGGAGTCAAACCTGTGACCCTTGGTACGCTCTATGTAGTAACTAAGGGCTCTTTTGACATCTAAACTGTGTAGCCTCCTCTCTCCTGAGGAAGAATAATCAGTGAAGAAAACAGGGAGAGACATAGACTGGTTTAAATGAAAGTCTGAAACCACTTTGGGCAAAAACCTTCTATTGTTTCTAAGGACCACTTTTTCCCTGTGAAATGAGATAAAATCAGGTTCCACTGACAGGGCTTGCAATTCACTAATACGCCTGGCAGAGGTAATGGCTACCAGGAACACAGTTTTCCAAGTCAAGTACTTAAGCTCTGCTGAAGACATAGGCTCAAAGGGGGGTTGCATAAGTTGAGCAATGCAAACATTTAAATCCCAGGCAGGGGCAGGGTCTCTAAAAGGAGGATTGGTGTGAAGCAATCCTTTAAAAATTTTACAGAACACAGGATGGGAAGATAGTGAGGAAGGCTTCCCCACAGACAAAAACGCAGAAACAGCTGACAAGTGTACCTTGAGAGTAGCTGGTCTGAGGCCTAGGCCATTAAGATGGACCATATAATCCAGAACCGTAGGCAATTCAGCAGTGTCTGGAGAAATACGCTTCTTAGAACACCAAATGCTGAATCTTTTCCATTTGGAGTTGTAAGTCTTTCCGGTGGAGGGCTTCCGAGAAGCCTTGAGGATATCCAGAACCCCTTAGGAAAGATGCAGATCTGCAAACTCTAACTTTTCAAGAGCCATGCTTTGAGATTGAGAGACTGAAGATTGGGGTACCAAATCCTTTCCTGAGAGGATGTTAACAGGTTGTAATTCCTGGGAAGGGACAGGGGAAGATGGACTGCTAGGGACAGCAACAGGGAGTACCAGGGCTGTCTGGCCCAATCTGGAGCAATCAGAATCACCTTGCATGGTTGAGACCTGACATTTGCCAAAACTTTGAACAGGAGTGGTAAGGGGGGGAAAGGCATACAGAAACTTCCCCTCCCAATTCAGGATCAGGGCATCCAGAGGGACTGAGCCTAGGACTGGAGGTCTGCAACAAAAGAGAGGGAGTTGGTGATTGTCTGGGGCTGCAAAGAGATCTATCTCTGGAGTGCCCCACCTTGAAAAAATCATTTTCAACACCTGAGAGTCCAGGGACCATTAGTGATGGCCCTGAGAAATCCTGCTCAGAGCATCTGCTAGCACACTGTCCTTGCCTGGAAGGTGAACTGCTACAAGAGAGGTTTGCAGGGAATAAGCCAGGGACCACAGCTTCATGGCTTCCGTGCACAAGGCCGTGGACCGAGTGCCTCCCTGCTTGTTGATGTACCACATGGTGGTGGGGGTGTCTGTTCTGACTTCAACCACCTTGTTCTGTACTGACTGTGAGAACGCTTTTAGAGCCAGAAAAAGTGCCCTGAGCTCTAGAAGATTGATGTGGAGAAGGGATTCTTGGGGGGACCACAGCCCCTGGGCAGTAAGGGACCCCAGGTGGACTCCCCAGCCCAGGAGAGAAGCATCCGTGGTAAGGACCACTGAACAAGGCTGAGCAACAAAAGGAACACCTTATCTTAAATTGTCTTGATCCTGCCACCACTGGAGGGCTTGGATCAAGGTCAGAGTCACTGGGATCAGTTTGGTAAGGGAATCCTTCTTCTGAGACCAGAAAGCTCTCAGGTGGAACTGAATATCCCTCATCTGGAATCTTGCCCCTTGGACCACTGCTGTTGAAGCTGCCATGTGTCGCAAAAGCTGGAGGAAATGCCTTGCTGGTTGAGATACCTGAATGAAGGAAGAAGCTAGTTCCATAAGAACCCTTGCCCTTTCTAGAGGAAGAAAGGCTCTTGCTCGGAGTGTGTCCAGTTCTGCCCCTATAAAGGTAAGAAGCTGGACTGGTTTGAGCACCGACTTGGGAAGGTTGAGAAGAAATCCTAGAGAAGTGAGCACTTGCTGGGTCACTTGTAGGTGAGACTTGACTTGGTCTGGAGACTGACCCACTATTAGCCAATCGTCCAGATAAGGAAAAATGGAAATCTTTTGCCTTCTTAGAAAGGCAACTACTACTGCCAGGCACTTTGTGAAAACCCTTGGGGCTGAGGTTAGGCCAAAGGGCATTGCTCTGAACTGATAGTGGCCTGAGGGCAACTCGAACCTGAGGTACTTCCTGTGGGAGCGCCTGATGGGAATGTGAAAGTAGGCATCTTTGAGGTCCAGGGAGGCTAGCCAGTCCCCTGGCCTTAGAGAGGGAAGGATTATTCCCAGAGTTATCATCTTGAACTTTGGTTTTAAAAGATGTTTGTTTAGATCTCTTAGGTCTAGGATGGGTTGCCTCTCCCCTGTCTTTTTGGGGGTCAGGATGTACCTGGAGTACAGTCCTTTGCCCCAGTGTAGGGTAGGTACTCTCTCTATAGCTTTTAAAGCTAGGAGAGAAGAAACCTCTGCCTCTACGGCAAGGGTTTCCAAGAGATTTGCAGGTGGAAAAGATCTGGCTCTCATCTTTGGAAATTTTTGGAAGCTGAGAACCGGTCCCTGGCTTACTACTTCCAGGACCCACTTGTCTGATGTAATAGACATCCAGTCCTGGACAAAGTAAGCCAGCCTGCCCCCTACTGGAATAGGAGAGTCGACCCGGGCACGCCCATCAGGGTGTCTGCTTGGCAGGGGCTTTAGGCCGAGGAGTGGATGCAGCCCTACTCATCCCCCTTCTGCCTCTCCCTCTGAAGAACTCCCTCTGAGAAAAGGAAGAAGAGGCCTGTGCTTCGTAAAAAGGCCTTTGAAAAGGCCTGCCCCTTGCCCCTAGACTGCTGCCTTTGAGGCGTTGCTTGCCTTTCCTTGGCCTGAGCAGTCCTGTAAGTGGTCCTGTACTCATCCATTTTCTTCATGCAATTCTCTGTCTGCTCCCCAAACAGAGAATTACCCACTACAGGAAAATCCATGGCCTTAGCCTGGGTGTCCTGTGAGAGGCTAGTACATCTGAGCCAAGCCATCCTCCGAAGAGCCAGAGATGTAGCCATGACTCTTGATAACACATCATTAGAGTCCACAGCAGCATGAAACTGAATTTTGGATGCCTCAATCCCATCTGCAGCCACCGCCTCCAGCTCCTTGTCTAGCTGGGGGGAGGCCTGTTTAGCCAGTGCCAGTACAGTGTCCCACCTGGACTTCTGGTACCTGGCTGTATAGGCCATGTAATTCGCCTGCCTGAGTCCCAAAGAAGATGCCATGTACTGCTTCTTTGTCATGACATCAATCTTCCTGGAATCCTTGTCAGGGGGGTGTGAAGCCAAGGGAATATTTGCCTTGTCACAGGCAGCAGCCTGCACTACTCCAACATGGCTGCATTGCTGATATAAGAACTCCGTATCCGAGCCTGAAAGTGTATACCTCTTGTCCAGTCTTCTATCCACAGGAGGTATAGTGTTAGGAGACTAAGATTTTTTGTGTCTGTTTCCCAAAAGATTTATGGAGGGGAAAAGACAGTCTCCTGGACTCTGGGATGGCCATCATCTCTACATAATCAGGTTCCTCTTGATCTTCCACAGCCTCTTCCATAGGAAGCTGGAGGGTTTCAGCCACCTTTCTGTAAAACAAAGTAAGAAGGGGACTCAGAAAGCCTAGGAGAAACACCTGAAGGTCTGTCTGGGGAGATGTCCGGTTCCACGCACATCAGACCCTCACTCCACATCATCCTCCTCAAATTCCCTTCCTCTTCAAATTCCGGTTCATAAAAATCTTCAAGGGCATAATCTTGAACCGGGAGAACCAACCGAACTGAACCCCTGCCAGAAGGAGCCGGATCGGTCGGAACCGGATGGAGCGATTCCACAATCTGAATCGCTCTGGCTATCTCTTCGGCGGTCGGAACATGAACCTCTGGATCCGAACCGGTCGATTTATCTTTGCGTTTTCTTTTTGTCGGAACCGATCCCTCGGAATCAGCCCTCCTTTTGCCTGAAGAAGTATCGCCCTGTTCAGAGGTCACTCCTTCTTGTTCGGTCGAAACTGAACTGGGCTGGCCATCCGGGTCAGTGGACTTCTCAGCCTCCTTTTCCCTCAGTCTACCTAATCTCTTCTCAAGGGTAGATTTGGGAAAGTTTTTACATATTTGGCAGTCTGAATCGAGGTGGTCAAACCCCAGACAATAAACACAGGTGGTGTGGGGATCAGCCTTAGCAAAGACCTCCCCACACTCACTGCAGTGTTGAAACCCAGTGGGCCCTTTTTTCTTGGGTTTGTCAGACATGGCCAACCTAACCAAACTTACCCTTTTTTTCGGCAACCGCCAGGCAAGACTCCCTTATCGGTTCCTAACCGTGTCACGGGTATTGGAAAAAGACGGTTCAAAACACGTTTTTTTTTTTTTTTAGAACCGATAAGAACACGTAAGTAAACACACAAATTTCACTAACAAATGGCCAGTTCAGCCGAACCGAGCCGCACCTTTACAAGTTCCACACAGAAAAACAGAACAATTCCTATCTAGTACTCACGGCACCACAGACAGAGACGGAACCGACTATGCGGATACTTTTATCGGTTTAAAAACCCGACGAAAACTGAAAACTTTAACAGACTTTCGAACCGAGCTGAAGGAGAAATCTCCGGAACAACCGTTCAGTGAGGCGGAGTAAAGAATCTGGCAGTTTAAGTTCAAAACACTCCAGACAGAGACTTCAACCGAGCTCGAGCTCAGCATTCTATGCCCTGCATAGAAAGTTAACTCTTTGTTCTCCGGGGCAGTTCAACGGTTGGGAATCACTGCAATTGTCAGAATACAGCAAGACTTCATGTTGTTTGAATTACAATAGGTAGAGCAACATCTTCATAAATTCCAGGCCATTAAAATCTACACAGCAATCTGTCAAGGGTGCAATCCCTCCCTGAGTGACCAGCCATAGGACTATCATGTGCTATCTGTAACAATTCTGTTCTATACTTCTGTGGTGTAACCAATTGTTCTGTCTGTTCCTGTGCCTGAGGTTTAACCCAAACTCTGTACAGTAATCCATTACAGTTTTTAAACATTGGTCCACCCTGTTTTGGTTTTACCCCCAGCTGCTTGAAATAACCCTGGAGAGAAACATTGTTAGCTTGCTCTGAAAGAAAATCACAATCCGTTAACAATTTAGTTTCAGCATTTTCATATTTTAACCCTTTATGTTCATCAGTCATTTGTTGCCACTGTTTCTTCAGGCATCATCTTTCTTTCTTGGATTTCCGGATCTTGGAGCCGTACTCAAGTCTGAATCAAAATCACTGAAAGGAAAAGTGTTCCCACCGTCTGAAATTTTCTTTGCCTGAGCTCTTTTCACCACAACTGCTGAAACATCAGGATTTACTCCTTCTTTGATCAACTTGGAAAATCCTGGAAAGTCATTTCCAACAATCACAGGTACAGGTAACTTGGATACTACCCCCACTTTCATTTGGTGCGACACACCCTTGATGGTCAAGATTCACTTGGGTGGTGGGATAGTAGCGAGTGTCCCCGTGGATGCAGATGACACCAGTACCTGGTCCCTTTGCACAGTGTTTTCCCAGCACTTCAACAAGCACTACGGTCTGTCTGCTTCCCAAATCAATGAATCCCTTCACAGTCTTATCCCCCATCTTCACATCTGTTAAATACTTGCCCCAATTTACCAAGGACAAACCTGCTCCAGTGCCACTCTCCTTACTACAGCAGTTTCTTGCAAAATGGCCTGGCTTATTATAGTTATAGCAGATAACATCTTTGGGCTCAGATTTGTTACCCCCACCAGAGTTCATATCAGGCTTGGAGTTTGAATGGGAAAGAGTGTGTCTTACCGGTGCTTGGCTGTTACCTTGCTGTTGTGGCATCTGTCTGGCCATTTGGTAGTCCTCAGCCAAAGAAACAGCCTTTTCCCCACTCCCTGGTCAGTGTTCCTTTACCCACAGTTGCACATCTGTAGGCAAGATATTGATGAATTGCTCCATGGCAAATGTGTCGATGATACATGGGATTGTTTTGCTCTCTGGTTGGATCCATTTTATCAGGAGTTCTCTGAGTCAGGTGAAGACTTCTTGAGGACTGTCAACCGAGTTGTACCTTGGAGATCGAAATCTTTGCCTGTAGGTCCCTCCAGAGATATTATATCTTTTCAGGATTTCACTTTTCAGCAGGTCAGTTTTCTGACTGTGCAGTGTCCATACTGCTGTAGGCAAGCTGGGGTTTGCCTGTCAGGTAGGATACCAGTGTGACTGTCCATTGCTGCTCTGGCCACTGAAATGCTGTGGCAACTCTTTTAAAGGTTGTCAGGTATGCCTCAATATCATCTGAGGGACACAACTTTGTAAGTTTAATGGCTTTTAAGTTGCTCACATTTTGTTGCTCGTCTGGATCTGTGCCGGATCCTCTGCCATTGATAGCTTGCAAGGCAACCAGCCATCGCTGCTCCAGTCGCTGCATCTCTTTTCTTATCTGCTGCTCCTGTTGCTGCATCTCTTTTTCTCTCTGCTTCTCAGTCTCTTTTTGTTGTATAGCTCACCATTTGAAAAAGTCCATCAGGCTTTCAGGTTCTGTCACTGCCTGTTCTTTTTCCATAACTTGTGCTGGCTGTACAATCTCAGACTGGACTTCTGTCTCTGCTAGTTTGGCTGCCGTTCTCCTGGTAACCATTCCTGGACTTGCTGCTGCAGAATCCATACCTTTCTCTGAGCTTCCCTGGTACTAGGTCCAGTACCCACGCACAAAACTCCTGTCTTAGGGTATGCACGGCATAAATCCCACTTCTAAAACCATCTGTCATCGAGGCACAGGTCAGGAAGCACAGGAAAACCAGGAGCAGTTGTAGAATTCACTAAAAATATTTATTTACAGCATCAGTAACATAATAAACTTGTTCAGAATAACTATGTACAGAGGAGAAAATGAATTATTTTTTTCTTTCAGTCTCTGTGTCCTTTTTCTTCTACTCTATCTTGCAGTAGCAGCTTAGCTCTTTTACAAGTCTTTTCAACCCCCATCCTTAGCAAACATCCTGTCCTTGTAAGTTTCAGGAGCTGCTAGAAGACAGTGTGCTTCTTGAGGTGAGAGGCCCCCTTTTGCAAAAGGTTCAACATTTGTACTCAAATAACCTCTGGAGGTTGCAATCATCTCAAATTATAAATATACTTATTTCAACAGTAATACTATTTATTTTCTAAACAAAGGGGAATCCCAATATCAGTTTCATTTCCGTACAATGATTTGCATTTATTTTTATATCAGAAGGTCTAGATATGTAAGGGAGGAAAAACAGACAGCAAGGGAAAACTGAGAGACGAGAATTGTAAGACTGTTCGTGTTGATCAAGTCTGAGGCCTCATAGGAAAATTTCGTTGTGCAACCAGAGGAGAGACAGAAAAAGAAAAAACTAGATCCTCGCATTTAAACCCTTTCTCCATAACAAATGGGACAGGGTCCTACTCTACCCTGTCACAAAGGAAATACAAAAAACTGAAAGAATTGGGTATCATAGAAGAGTCGAGAAGTGCTTGGTCATCACCAATGGTGATTGCAAACAAAAAAGAAGGGGGTAAGAATCTGCCTTGATTTTCGGAAACTTAAGTGTCAGAATTTGACAGTTATCCTACGCCCAGATTAGATGATTTGGTGGATAGACTGGGTAGTGCCAAGTATATCAGTACCCTTGATCTCACCAAGGGTTACTGGCAAATCCAAAGAATCCAGAGATAAAACTGCATTTGCCACTCCTATAGGATTCTATCAGTTCACCACCATGCCATTTGATTTACATGGTGCAACCGCTACATTCCAGTGGTACATGGATGTAATTTTATCCCTTCACAGTGGTTATTGTGCTGCGTACTTGGATGATGATGTGGTGTACAGTTCAGGCTGGAAAAGCCACCTGGAACACCTTCGAGCAGTTATCCAATCAATCAAAAAGGAAGGTCTAACAATAAATCCTACCAAGTGTGCACTAGGCATGCAGGAAACCAGATATTTGGGCTATGTTTTGGGAAATGGAGAAGTCTAACCAGAGGTTTCCAAGACAGAAGCTGTAGCTAACTGCCCTGTCCCTAAAACAAAGAAGCATGTCATGTCATTTTTAGGGCTAGCTGGTTATTATCAGAGATTTGTTCCAAGCTTGGCCGAGTTAGTTACTAAACTCACAAAAGAAACGTTTCCCGAATAATGTGAAATGGACCCCACAGTGTGTCGAGGCTTTTCGAGCCATTAAGGTTGCATTATGTTCAGTCCCTGTTTTAAGAAGCCCAGACTCTTGAGAAAAAAGTTTTTGTTACAGATAGATGCATCAGAGGTAGGCCTAGGTGCAGTGTTCAGCCACCATATAGATAGGAAAGAACATCCTATTCTGTAAATAAGAAGGAAACTGCAAGACAGAGAGAAAAGGTACTCCACCATTGAAAAGGAATGCCTTGTGGCAAAGTGGGTCATGCAGTCCCTTAAGTTTTACTTACTAGGAGCTGACTTTGTACTTGTAACAGATCACAATCCTCTGTGTTGGCTTAACCAAAGGATAATTCCAGAATTGCACGGTGGTACCTGGCACGGCAGCCATTTAAATGTAAAGTGATGTACAAATTTGGGAAAGAGAATAGCAATGCTGATTTTCTGTCCAGATATGGATCTGGAATTGAGAATTCTGAAGGCTGAAAAAGCAAATGTGTGAGTTTAAACGTCACTATTTGCTGTACTGTTGTTATGGAAAAAATGATACTGCATATACACAGAACTGTAAAGGTAATACGGTTAGGTTTGATGAGAATTACTAGAAAGTAAAATCTCTCTCTAATCTCACTTGCTGTTATGTCTTTTCTCTCCCCCTTGCATATCTGCTGGTATAAAGAAATATGTGAATCAGTTTGTGGAAATCTAATTGATACTGGGATCCCTTTGTTTAAAACTGTATATAGTTTTACTGTTTAAATGACTGCAAAAAGCTATTTGGAACTCAAGTGGTTAACCTAAAATGCAGTTTTTAAGCAGTCTGCAGAGATGTAAACAAGAGGTCAGTTCTGGGTCACAATGTTCTTTTAGCTGCACCTGCTGAAACTGACAAGAACACTGTGGTGAGAAGCAGAATGTTCTCTTAATGAGCTACCTGAAAAGACTTGTTATAAAAAGAGCTGCAATGTTTTGCGAGAGATAGAGAGAGATTGAGACAGACTGAAATTTGAAATTAAGAAAAAGGACTCTGCTTTCTATGTTTGTACTGCCACTGCAAATAGCTATTCTGAACAATTTAATTTTTTTTAATTTTACTGTTGTTAATAATAAATTTCTTGTTGTGAATTTTACAACTGCTCCTGGTTTTCCTATGCTTCCTGACTTGTGCCTCAACGATACTGATTAGACCCCTTTTCCAAACATATTAAAGGTCCCAATATGTTAGTGCACTCTCAAATGCTCTAAACACCTCTGCCTACCATCTCTGAACTGCACAGTCAGCTCTTGCCTTTACATGCTGTGCTTTCTTTTTGCTGTCTCTACCTTGCTTATAGTTATAAAATTGAGTTCCCTGATTTGTAAACTAGATATAGTTATTACTGTTGAAATGAGTACAGAAACAGCTCTTTGAGTTTATTAGCAAAGTGCAACAGAGGGTGACCTTTTGATCTCAGACAAAAGAGGCCAGCTTGTAGCTGGGTCACTCACAATGCTCTGGAAACTAGAATATGACAAGATTCTGAAGCTCTGGGTCACAATGCTCTGGTAGATGCTAGAAACTGACAAGGTTTTGAAAGTTCCGGGTATTTGGAGAGAAGATGTAACAGAGAACTGGTGGACTGTAGCTTTCAGTTCTAAACTCAGAAACTGGACTTAGTTTTTTGATTGCCTATGCTGAAAACCAGTTGGTACACTACTCTTTGTTTTTATTTTCTTGTTACTTATAATAATAAATCCTACTTGTCGATTTTACAGTTTCTCCTGGTCTGCTTATGCTTCCTGACCCAAGTCTCAGTTACAGTTGGTGTCAGAATAAGTGGATATATACCATGCATACTCTAAGGCCAAGAGTTTGTTTGTGGGTGCCAGACCTGGTAGCAGGGAAGCATAGCAGAAAGGTATGGATCTTACAAAAGAAAGACCAGGAGTGATAACTAGAAGTATGGACGCCAAGCTAGCACAGACACGAGTCCAAGCTGAAACTGTTCTGCTAACATCAGAGATGGGGAAAAAACAGGTAGCAACAGAACCAGAAAGCCTGTCCAAGTGCAGGGCTTGAAATTCCCCTTTTTTTGGTGTTCCGTGCATACCAAAAATCATGCGCGGAACACCAAATATTGTGGCTGGTAACCCGCTCTGTATACCAGTTTTGTGTCCCTGATTCGAACACCTGCTGCTATTGTACTCCTCTACCTTTTTTGTGTGTTTTCTGGAAAATACAGATGCTGAAAAAGTAGCATAAGCACACCTTAACTTCAGAGCCCTTACAGACAAAACATTCTCTGTGAGCACAAGGCAGCAGCATTCCTAAACATAAGTCAGCACCACTTCGCACTACAGCTACAAATACTTCTTCCTCTTTCATCACTGCAGCCACACCTCTGAAACCTGACTCCAACTGCAGCCTGGTAACTAGAAAGAAAGCCTACTGTATTTCTCCTAGTTTTGTGATTTTAACACCGAAACGCTCTGTAGTGAGAGGTAGAAAAATGCAGAGAAGTCGATTATTACCCTTTTTGCTGCCATTTGTCAGGATCGATCTAACGACCTGCCTGCTAAAGTCTGTCTGGCAAAGGAGCAGAAAAAAAGGCTCACTGCTGTTTATAACATAAAACAAGCATTTGTCAATGCCGAATGTTTGCTTGCTGGCATTGGTAGTGTAGGAGTTAGACAGATGCATAATAGGAATGGCAGTGAAGTATTCAACTGAAACCAACCCCACCACCACCCTGCAGAAACTGACAGGCATTGGGGTGTGCCTTTGGGTCTTCCGGTATAACAGCCATGCCATTTCACCACACCCTACCCTGCAGACACCAAGTGTCACAGTGTGCCTTGGGGTCTTTGAGCCTTATCTCACCCCATTCCATAAGGAAATCCGGTGAGATGGGTGCAGTATAGGAGAATGGGGTGAACTTTGGGGCGAAGAGTCCAAAGCACACCTCAATGCCTGTCACTGGCTTCAGGGTGTGGGTGGGGGTGGAATGGTATGAGCATTACAGATGACAATCCCAAGTCACACCCCTGATGCCTGTCAGTCTCTACAGGGTGGAGTGTTATGGCCGGAAACCCTAACGCCCCAGGCGTTCATTGGTATTTTCACTCTAATTTTTCAACATGGGTTTTTTGTGACCTCCCACCTCATGAACAGTGGCAATATCAGTTTGTTAGCCGAAACCTGATTTTGCACAGCGACTACGTCATTTGGCACCACAGGTGCGAAAACACATTTCGAACAGAATGTGAAAAATGACAGCTGTATTGCTCATGAGTAGGTGTAAAAATGGCAATGTTGAAAATCTGGAGTGAAAATATAAAAAAACTGGTGAAGTCACAAGTGTGCATAGAAACTCCGCAAAACACACCTGTAATGTAATTAGTTTGGGGATTGTTTACAGCAGATTGTCAACACAGGCATTTTGGAACCTCCGCTCATGAACAGTGTCACTGTGATTTTCGTAATCTGTCCCGAACACTGATTTCCCACAGCGACCACGCATTTCTACGCCGGAAGTGCAAAAACACATTCTGGCCAAGGTGTGAAAAATGACAGCTGCACTGTTCAAAAGGAGGTGTGGAAAAATGCCACTGTAGAAAATCTGGACTGAAAATATTACAAATTCGTGAACTTACAAGGGTGCGTGGGAACTGAGCAATGCACACTTGTAACACAGTCATTTTATGGACTTTTGTCACCAAATTTTCAACATAGCCATTTTAAGACCTCTGCTCATGAACAGTGTCAATGTGATTTTCTTAATCTGTTCTGAACATTGATTTCGCACACAGACCGCGCCATTTTGCACTACATGTGCGAAAACACATTTTGGGCAAGATGTGAAAAATGATAGCTACACTGCTCATAAGAAGGTGTGGTAAAATGTCAATATTGAAAATCTGGAGTAAAAATATAAAAAATTCACGAAGTTACGAACGTGCATAGGAAATGCGCAACGCATGCTTGTAAAACAGTCATTCTGGGGAATTTTTTCACCAAATTTTCAACATAGGGTTTTGGGGGGCCTACCTCATGAACTGTGACACTGTTGTTTCATTACTCGGTCCCGAAAGGTGGTTCCGCGCAGTGACCGCGAAATCACCTTTCAGGGCCGAATAACAAAATGACAGTAACTGAGTTCATGAGGTGGGGCCCAAAGAACCCCATGTTCAAAATTTGGTGAAATAATTCTCCAAAATGGCCGAGCTATGCACCAAAGTTGAAAAAAAAAAAAACATTTATGCCATTATACAGCTTACTGGCATTTTTTCAGTTCGCGGTCGGCTTTGAAGAGTGCAGACGTGTTCCCAGTCCACTGAAGATTGTTGCGCTGGGCTCCGGAGGTAAGTATGGGGTGGGGAGGCAGGTGCGCAGAGGGTGGGCGCAAGACAGTCAACGAGGGACTTTTTTTTTTTTTTTTTTTAAAACAGGTGTCTTTTTATTTTAGAAGACGACACGGGACTTTTGCCACGCTGGGGTGGGCTCCCAGCATGACAGCTGGAAGTTTATTTTTTGGAGGGGGTGTAGTGGAGTTGATGGGGATTGGGTACCCCGTCGGCCATATGGACGTTGCCACTCTGGGGTGGGCTCCAGCGTGCAACTGGTAGTTTTTTGCTGGGGAGGGTTCAGTGGAGCCGATGGGGACTGGGCACCCTATCGCCATACGGACTTTGCCATGCTGGGATGGGCTCCCAGCGTGGCACCTGGAAATCTGTTTTGGGGGAAGCTTGAGCACCCCTGTCGGCCATCGGTGTGCGGGTGGGGGGTGCATGAGCACGCTGGGGTGGGCTCCCAGCGTGCTACGTAGGTGTTCGGGCCGGGGGGGGGTGGAAGAACTGTCTATGACAGTTCAGATGCAGTGTGACGTGTAGGCAATGCATACTGCCGATGGCAGTATGCAAACTGCCTACACGTTACCACCGCTGATTGCAGCGGTTTTTCGCTTTCAGCTGTACGCCACTGCATCTGAACTACTGTCATAGACAGCTCCGACATTTATTGGTGCGGTGAGACAGTGCCTGCAAAAGGGAGCAGGGCATTGGAAGCTGAGTGGCACACCTACTAAAATTCGTATGGTGACACTATGTTTCTTGCACATGCGTGCAAGCAAACATAAAAAGAGCAGGAGCTTTGGTCAGGAGATGCTTTACTGTTAAAACATAATTTTTGTTTACAAAAACAGCCAGAATTATCAATTAACAACTCAACTGTGAAGTCAACTGTGACCTTATTGCTACTCATCACTGCTCAGTGCTGGAAGACTTAAGTAGGAAATCTGAGCGCAAAGCTGAGACAGTTTAATAAGTGTTGCTGTTACCTAGTTTGTTAAAACTCAGCTGTGTATTAAAAAAGAATCACCGGGCAGGGTATTTAATGGATGTAAGTCAGGACTGACTGCAGCTTAAAAAAAAAAATACAAGAAAAACACTGTGCCTGAATAAGCATTTTGATCAGGGGTTTGGGCAATCAGAATAAGAAAAACAAAAAACTGCTATTTGTGTAGCCATGGAAATAGCTGGATAGCAGGGGAATAAACAGAACACACAGACACAAACTTCAGTTTTAAGTTATTATTCAATACTGTTAGCACATTAGTTATTAATTTCAAAGGATGTGTGTATGTTTAGGCAGGAGCAACTTCTGTTGGAAGAAATCAGGGATATGTAGCACTATATACTATATGTGTGTGTGTGTGTGTGTGTGTGTGTATATATATATATATATATATATATATATATATATATATACATACATACACACACACACACACATACATATACACACACACACACTCAGATTTAAAATAAGACCGACCCATTACAGGATTGGCAGGATTCTCTCTGGGATCTCAACATAGAAGATGCATGAGAAAATTTAGACTGTTTTCAAATTTCGTTTAATAGGGCAGTTTGGGCTAGAAACACAACTGTATTCCCAATTGTTAAATGCTGCGAAAAAAACAATTGACTTAGTGGTATACAAAAAACAGAGTTGGTATACCAGTTTTCAAGACGGAATGCCAAAGATTGTAAAATGGTATTCCATGGGGAACACCACTTTTTAAAATGAATTTCTAGCCCTGTGAGTGTTACAAATGGTGGGCGATACAACAAAAAGAGATGGGGTAGCAGAGAGAAAGACAGCTTCAACATTTAGAGGCACAGAGAAAAGAAAAGATGCAACTATGGCTGGGTGCCTTGCAAGCTATTAAAGGTGGAGGAACTGATACAGGTCCAACAGATTATCAAAACACAAGTTAAAAGACATTAAACTCACAAAGCTGTGCCCCTCAGACGATATTGAGGCATACCTGATATTTGAAAGAGTTGCCAGTGCTTGTCAAGGGGCCAAAGCAGCAATGAGCAATCAGGCTGGTACCTGACCTGACGAGTAAGGCCCAACTAGCCTACAGCAATGTGGACACTGCTCAGTCAGCAGACTGGTGAAAAGAGAAATACTGAAGAGATATGACATCTCAGGAGAGACCTACAGGCAGAGCTTTTGGTCCCTGAAGTACCAGTCATTCGACAATCCCTGGGAAGCCTGCACCCAACTCAAAGAACTCATCAAATGGCTCCAACCGGACGGCAAATCAGTCCCCCAGTTTATCAACTTATTTACAATGGAACAGTTCAATATCCTGCCTATAAATGTGCAATTTTGGGTAAAAAAAAGCACTGATCAAGAAGTGGGGAAAAAGCCTTTTCTTCGGCTGAAGACTATCAGATGGCCACACAGACACCACAGCAGGAAGGTAATAGACCAGGACAAGTAAGACCCTCCTTTTCCCAGTCTAACTCCAGATCAGATAAGAACTCTGGTGGGGGTAACAATTATGCACTCAAAGACTTTATTTGCTATAAACTGCAATAAACCAGGCCATGTTGCAAGAAACTGCCGTAAAAATAAGAAGGGTAATACTGAAGCAGATTTGGCTTTAGCAAATTGGAGCAACTATTTAACAGATGTCAAGGTAGGAAATAAGGCTGTGAAAGTACTTATAGATTAAAGTAGTAGACAAGTTCTGGTGCATGCTGAAGTTTTAGGAAAGAATTGTGTAAGAGGACCAGGGACTGGGGTCATCTGCATTCATGGGGACAATTGATACTATCTCACCACTCATCTGTCTCTGAGCATTAATGAATTGCTGCATCAAATGAAAGTAGAAGTGGTACCGAGGACAGTTTTCCCTTTGGTAACTTTGATCAGGACTTGTTTCAGCCCAGCTCCAAGATCTGGAAATCCCGGCAGGTAAGAAGACACCTGAAAAAAATTTTTGAAAACAAAAGACTGATGGACTTGAGGGGTTAATGTATGCAAATGCCAAAGCCAAACTGATAACTAATTGTGATTTTGCTTTTGAACAAACTAATGATGTTACTCTCCAAGGTTACTTTGAGCAGGTGAGGGTGAAACAAAAAGGGAGGAACCTGTGTTTAAAAAGTGTAATGAGCTACTGTACCGAGTTTGTGCTAATTCTTAGACTCATGAACAGGTAGGACAACTGGTCATCCCAAAGAAGTACAGAAATGAGATGTTACAGATAGCACATGGCAGTCCTATGGCTGGTCACTCAGGGAGGAATCGCACCCTTGCCAGGGTGCTGTACAGGTTTTACTGGCCTGGGATCCATGATGATGTGGCTACTTATTGCAGGTCTTGTGCAAAATGTCAGAAAGTTGCCCCAGTGTCTAAAAGAGACAAGGTGCCCCTGCAGCCCCTACCATTGACAGATATACTTTTTGAGAGGTTTGCAATGGATGCGATTTGCTCCTTAGATAGAAGTAAACAGGGTAACATTCATTTTGGTAGTATGTGACTATGATACTAGATACCCAAAGGCAGTGCCTATGCGTAATGTGACAGCCCCAAAAGTGGCTGCAGAGCTGGTGAAATTTTTCAGCAGGGTGGGCATACCTAAAGAAATTATTACTGTTCAAAGTAGTAATTTTGGCAATCCAGGACAAAAAAACACTCACTGATTTTAACCTTGCTCACCAGAATACATACAACGAGAATGACTCCAAGGGCTGCAGTTCCTCAAACTTTTATTTAGTGATGTAAGTGCAAAATAAATAAGACATGGTGTGAGCTACATAGCCACACTGAAGGAGCTGTACCGATTACACAGTGTTACTGTCATAAGAACCTCTACTTATCACCCTCAAACAAACAGTCCTGTTGAGCGTTTTACTCAAACCCTAAAATGCATGATAAAAAAGTTTGTAAAAGGTGAAGGGAAAGATTGGGACCAGTATTTACCGCACTTGCTTTTTGCTTAACTTGAAGTACTATAGGCGTCAATAGGTTTTTCACTGTTTGAAATGCTGTATGGTAGACAACCTAGGGGGCCCGTAGATGTTATAAAGAAAACATGGGAAGATGACCCCTCTCAAAAAATTCTATTACAGCATTTGTGTGTGTGCTGAGAAAGAAATTAGCCAAGTATGTTAAAATTCCTAAAGTAATCAGGAAGAGGCCCAAAACCAGCAGAAGGTGTATTATGGCCATGGGGTGAAAGAGTGTTTTTGAGCCAGGTGAAAAAGTATTGTTATTGTTACCCATGTCAGAAAACAAACTGTTAATAAAATGGCAAGGACCATATAAAGTGCTTAGATGTACTGGCACAGTTAATTATGAGGTTGAGACCCCTGAACGGAAAAATCCTACTAAGAATATATATATACCATGCTAATCTCCTAAAAAAATGAGTTGAAAAGACACCATCTGTTGCTTTGTTAGTATTGTCAGAAATTGAAAAGGAAGATATGGACATAGCTTATGTCAGGCTAGAATAAACTATAAATTCTGATGTGGTAAAGATAAATGTTTCCTTAACCCCAGAGCAAACTGCAGAAACGCGAAACTTGGTAAAGGCATTTAATAGTACTCCTACTATGGTATCCAGCCGTGCAAAACATGTCAAGTATGTAATAAGGACAGGTTATGCTCACCCTATTCGACAAAAGGCATACAGAATACCAGAGAGGTTAAGAGTAGATGTAGTTAAGGAAATAGAAAAAAATGAAAGAACTGGGTATCACAGAGTTGAGAAGTGCTTGGGCATCACCAATGGTGATTGTAAATAAGAAGGATGGGGAGTAAGACTCTACCTTGATTTTAGAAAACATAATCAAGTATCTAAATTTGACAGCTATCCTATGCCCAGTATAGATGACTTAGTGGACAGACTAGGAAGTGCCATCAGTAGCCTTGATTTTACCAAGGGTTACTGGCAGATCTCCCTAGCAAAAGAATCCAGGGACAAAACTGCATTTCCTGCACCTATTGGATTCTATCAGTTCACCACCATGCCATTTGGGTTACATGATGCACCCACGTCATTTCAGTGGTACATGGACGAAGTCCTAGCCCTTCACTTGGGTTATTGTGTGGCTTACCTAAATGATATGTAGTGTACAGTCCAGACTGGAAACGCCATATGGATTACATGAGAGCAGTTATCCAAGCCATCAGAAATGCAGCTCTGACCATTAACCCTACCAAATGTGCATTGGGCATGCAGGAAACCAGATATTTGGGGTATATTTGGGAAAATGGAGCAGTCAAATCAGAAATTTCTAAGACAGAAGGTGTAGCTACTAGCCCTATCCCTAAAATGAAGAAACATGTCCGGTCATTTTTAGGGTTGTCTGGCTACTACTGGAGGTTCTATAACAAAATATATATAAAGAACAAACACCACTTTGTAACCAAGTTCTTTAGATTTTTTATTTTGTGATATGGGACAACAGTTTCGTGGCCACGCCACTTCTTCAGGTCCCTTTATAAATTTTATCTAAAATAAAACAGAAATAAAAGTAATTAAGTACATTTTTTATGTTCACACTCTGTAGAAATACCTGGAACTTATATACAAATTCAAAAGTTTTGACTTTTACAATCTCAATTAATCAAGTCAAAACTTTTGAATTTGCATATAAGTTCCAGATATTCTACAGAGTGTGAACATAAACAATTTATTTTTATTTCTGTTTTATTTTAGATAAAAAGTATAAAGGGACCTGAAGAAGTGGCATGGCCATGAAACTGTTGCTCCAGATCACAAGAACTTGGTTACAAAGTGGTGTTCATCATATATATATATATATATATATATATATATATATATATATATATATATATATTGTTATAGTACATTTTCAGGTGCTTAAAGGATGACCCAAATGTTAGAGAGTATGAAGAAATAGGGCAACCTGATAAACTTTTTTGATAGATACTACTGGAGGTTCGTCTCCAACTTTGCCCAACTACAGTAGCTACTCCCCTCATTGAACTTATAGAGAAAAGATATACGAATAATGTAAAATGGACCCCAGAGAGTGATGAAGCTTTTAGGGCCATCAAGGCTGCATTATGTTCAGCCCCATTTTAAAAAGCCTAGACTTTGAAGAGCAATTTCTAATACAAATGGATGCATCAGAGGTAGGCCTAGGTGCAGTCCTTAGCCAGAATACAGCTGGAAAGGAGCATTCCATTCTATATGTCAGCAGGAAATTGCACAACAGGGAGAAAAAGTACTCAACCATTGAAAAGGAACCCCTTGCATGTAAGTGGGCAACAGAGTCCCTTACATTTTACTTGCTAGGAGCTGACTTTGTGCTTATAATCGACCATAATCCTCTCTGTTGGCTGAATCAAATGAAGGATAAAAATTCCAGAATAATGAGGTGGTACCTGGCACTACAGGCATTTAAATTCAAAGTACTGCACAAGTCTGGAAAAGAGAATGTCACTGCAGATTTTGTGTCATGGTATGGTTCAGGAATTGAGGAATCAGAGAGGTTAGAGAAGAAAGGAAATGATGATATACAGTCATATTATGTCCCTCTTCTATAATGATCCTAGATCCTTTTCCTACTTGAATGCAGCAAAAGGAGCCCCACGCAGTACGCTAAGTCCTACCTCTGTTTTTCCTCCACAAGCATGGGCTGCTTGCATTTGGCTACACTGAACCAGAGGCTCCCAAGTTTGACTGATCACCCAGTTTGATGAGGTCCTCTTGAAGTATGGCTCTGGATTTCTGAGGCCTGATTTGTAAAAGTCCAGGAAAAAGCCTGGAACATTCCAAAGTGGGGCTGTGAGATGCGATGTGCACTGTGCAAGAGGCTGCATCTCCTTCAGCTCCGTTAACCAAGCCTGTGAATCGTGGCAAAAACCAGTTCTTTCACATCAATTTTGTTGTTTTCACGGTTGTATTATCGGAGTTTTACCTGCTGACTACCTGAACTTGCTCATGCCTGAAAAATCTGGTCCTGAGCCGCAACAAATTGAGCTGTAGGAAGGGGTTAGATTTGGGGATGGATGGAGTGGGAGAGAAGGATGTTAAGTGCCTACCCGGCGCTACAAGGGATGGAATGTGCATCCAGAGGATCGCTGGGACAGCAGGACGGGAGGGAAAGCTAGACATCATTGTCCACCTGGGGAAGAATGATCTGGCTGGTACTGAGGTCAGGGTAGTGCAGGAAGACTTCAGGGAGTTGGGGAGGGGTCTTAGACAAGTTGCATGCACTGTAACCTTTTCGGAGGTGCTACCGGTCAATGACAAATGGGAGGACAGGGCACTGCACACCACGAGGCACAATGCATGGTTGAAGGACTGATGCAGAACAGAGGGCTTCGACTTCATTGGGGACTGGGGTCCCACCTGGAGGGATGCAGGCGTATAGAAGTAGGATGGACTGCATCTATCCAGGAAGGGAACCAAGATCCTCAGTGAAACGTTTAAATGCTTCACTGACAAGCATTTAAACTAGCCAAAGGTATGTGTGTGTGGGGGGGGGGGTGAAAGTAGGCAGGAGGAAGCTAACTGCAACCCCCCCCAACAGGAAGAAGCAATCAGTAGGGAGGACCCTAGGGTTGGGAAAGAGACACTAAAATCTAAAACAGAGATAGGTAGAATGGGAGTAAAAACAGGAAGGGAAAGGAGGAAGACATGGGGATAGGAGGGGAGCTACTAGAAGAGGAGGTTACAAAATTTGGAAGGCCATGTGCACAAATGCCCGCAGCCTAGGAAATAAAATCCTGGACCTAGTGGCTTGATGACAGAGGCAGATCTGGATACTATCACCGTTATCGAGACATGGTACACGGGGAACCATGAATGGGATACAGTCATACCAAGTTATACTCTGTTTAGAAAAGACAGAGTGGGAAAAAGGTGGAGGGGTGGCTATCTACAACAGGGTAGGAATTAAAGCAACTGAAGTTCAGGGAATGCATGAGGGAGCGGAAGCACTGTGGGTCACCCCGGATACAGGAAATGGCACCGCCATTTGCACTTATGTGATCTACATACCTCCAGCATAAGGGTAGGAGATGGACAGTGTACTAGTGGAAGCCATCCACAAAATGACAGCCAACGGTGAAGTGCTGCTGGTGGGAGACTGCAATTTGCCTGATGTGGATTGGAACACCTAGACTGCAGCCACAGCCAGGAGCAGAGACATCCTGGATGCCCTGCAGGAGGCATGCCTCAAGCAGCTTGTGGTGGAACCCACCAGAGAAGGAGCAATACTGGACCTGGTAATCACCAATGAGGACAGAGTCACCAGTGAAATGGTGGGTAGCCACCTGGAGTCCGGTGATCATCGTACAGTGTGGTTTAATATGAGAACAGTGGAGGAGTCAAACCATACAAAAGCAAGAGTCCTGCATTTCAGATGGGTTGACTTTGCAAAATTGGGGGAATGTTCAAGGAAGCCCTGGCAGGGGAAGAAGAAGGGGGGTGCAGAGAAACAGTAGGCTAACCTTAAGGAAGCCATAGCAGAAGCAACAAGTCTTTGTGTTAGACAACTAAGCAAAACAAAGAGAAAGAAAAAACTATGGTTCTCAAAGGATGTGGCCAGGAAGGTATGAACATATGAAATTTGCCAGCAGATAAAGGCCTAGAGGTCTATCAAGTCTGCTCGAATGTGCAGCTAGCACCCCTTATTCTGCAGCTGCCCCTCCCTTCCATCCTTCCTCTTCATTAACCCTCCCCCTTGTCCTGTCCCATCCCCTTTTGAAGCAGTCCACTGTTCTACTGGATGCCACTTCTGCAGGTAACGCATTCCACCCAGCCACCACCCTCTCTGTAAAAAGTGTTTCCTCATCTCCCTCCTGAACCTTCCTCCCTCCAGTCTCATAGCACAGCCCCTGGTGTCCCTCCCCTCCCTTACTTTGAACAGCCCCTATGTACTTGTCTTGTTTATTCCTTTCATGTACTTAAAGGTTTCAATCATGTCCCCCTGTCCCTCCTCTCCTCCAGTGAGTACATGTTCAACTCCCTCAGCCTCCTCTCGTATGATAAGTCCCCCAGCCCCTTGATCATCTTTGTCGCCTTGCGCTGCACCCCCTCCAGTAACTTAATGTCCCTCTTCAGATACGGGCGCCAGTACTGGATGCAGCACTCCAGGTGCGGTCGAACTAATGACCTATGCAGTGGCAGAATCACCTCCTTCCTCCTCGAGGATATACCCCTTGCAATACAACCCAGTATTTTATTGGCCTTTGCAGCTGCCTTCCTACATTGCGCAGAGTTGTTCATTGAGCCTGTAATGAGCACACCCAGATCCTTCTCCTCCTCTGTCTGGGCTAGCTGCACTCCCCCCAGCTGGTAACTCCTCCTTAGGTTCTTCATCCCAAAATGCAGCACTTTGCACTTTTTGGCATTAAACCCCAGTTGCCAGGTGTCTGACCAGGTTTCAAGCTTTGCCAGATCATCCTGCAACCCCTGCCATCCCCCTAGGTCATCCACCACTGCTCCTACCTTGGTATCATCAGCAAACAGACTGATCTTGCTCTTGATGTCTAATGATATGTCTGCAATGAATATCACAAACAACACTGGTCCCAACACCGAGCCCTGTGGAACACCGCTCGTCACTACCCTTGGGTGTGAGAGCTCCCCACCCACCACCACCCTCTGTTGTCTTCCCTGAAGCCAGTTTCCTACCCATCTCACCAGCTTTGCACCGGCCCCTGTGACTACTAACTTACTTCCCAGCCTTCCATGCGGCACCGAGTCGAATGCCTTACTGAAGTCCAGATACAGGACATCCACTGCAGGGCCCCTGTCCAGTTGCCTAGGTACCTAGTCACAGAACTCCACCAGATTGGTTTGGCAGGATCTGCCCCATATGAAGCCATGCTGTCTGCTGTCCTATAATCCTTTGGCTTCTAGGAGGGCCACCAGCCTCTCCTTCAGGATAGTCTCCATTAGCTTACCCATGATGGATGTGAGGCTCACTGGTCTGTAGTTTCCTGGTTCATCCTTGGGGCCACTCTTGTGGAGGGGCACCACATGAGCCATCCTCCAGTCCTGAGGTACACATCCTGAATGTAGTGAGGCATTAAATAGGTCTGCAAAGGTCCTGCAAGGACCTCTGCCAGCTCCTTCAGTACCCTGGGGTGGATGCCATCTAGGTCTGGCACCTTGTCCACCCTCAGTGCCTTCAAATCCTCCTGAACTCTTCCCTCCATGATTTCCCCATCTGTCACCCCTTCCCCCCTTGTTTCTGCCATTTCTCCCCCCCTTGGGTGTCACCCCCTCTTCTCTTTAGTAAATACTGAGCAGAAGTACTCATTTAGTGCTTCTGCCTTATACTTCTCTCCCACCCAACCCCTCCTTCTTAATCCTTACTATGTGGTCCTTACAGCTCATTTTCTCCCTGATGTACCTAAAGAAGTCCTTCTCCCCCTTCTTAATGCCTTGTGCCAGCCCGAGTTCCGTAGATGCCTTGGCTCCCCTTACTGCCCTTGTCACCTCCTTCGATTCCGTCATATACTCTTCCCTGTCCTCCCCATCCCTGTTTTCTTGTACTTCCTAAAGGCAGCTCTTTTCCTCCTTACCTTTTCCATGACCTCCTTGCTCAACCAGCTCGGTTTCTTAGCCCTAGCCTTCTTGCTCTGGGCCTTGTAGCAGGTTTTGGTTGCCTCCACTACCCCAGCTTTATGAGCTCCCACCTCTGGTTAGTGTCCATACTAGATTGAATTCTGGTAAGAGAGAAAAGGCTAGCTTTCAGGAGGTACAAGGAAACACAGAAGGGAAAGACAGGGAACTGTATCTGGAAAAGCAGAGGGAGGCGGGAAGGTGGTGCAAACAGAGGAAAAAAACAGCCCAGTCAATTACGGAAGGAGACAAGACCTTTTTCAGATACATCAGTGAAAGAAAGAAGACCAGGGGTGGGATTATGGGGTTAAAAAGGGAGGGAGGGGTGTGTGCGGAGGGGGACCTAGAAAAAGCAACAATCCTGAACAAATATTTTTGTTCAGTATTCTCAGAAAAAGGGGAAGGAGAAGGACCACTACTGGGAGATAGAAGTTGCAATGGGAGAGAGGTGGATACCAGTCCGTTTAAGGAGGAAAGAGTCTTAAAGGAACCAGAGAATCTGAAAGGGGACATGGCTATGGGGCCAGATGGGATACATCCCAGAATATTAAAAGAACTTAGAGAGGTGCTGGCAGCACCACTAACAGCCCTATTTAACAAACTGACAGAGACAGGGGTGGTTCCACAGGACTGGAGGAGGGCAAATATAGTCCCTCTCAACAAAAGTGGGAACAGGGAGGATGCTGGCAACTACAGGCCAGTCAGCCTGACCTCGGTTGTGGGGAAATTAATGGAGTCACTGCTAAAGGAAATGACTGTGTTATTTCTTGAATCCAGTGGAGTACAGGATCTGAGGCAACATGGATTTGCAGTGGGAAGGTCTTGTCAAACAAATCTGATAAGATTTCTTTGACTGAGTGACCAAGGAAGTAGATCAGGGAGGGGTGCGAATGTGGCCTACCTAGAGTTCAGCAAGGCCTTCGACACCGTCCCACACAGGTTGGTAAATAAGTTGGGCAGCCTGGGAGTCGGCCCTAAGGTGGTAACTGGGTCAGAAACTGGTTGAGTGACAGGACGCAGAAGGTGAATGGCGTTCAATCCGAGAAGAGGGGAGTGACCAGTAGGGTGCCACAGGGATCCGTGCTGCAGCCAGTCCTCTTTAATGTCTTCATAAGCAATATTGCAGCGGGGCTGGAGGGGACAGTATGCCTCTTTGCAGACGACACTAAGATCTGCAACAGGGCCAACACGGGGGATGAGAAAGGACCTAAACATGCTTGAGGAGTGGTCCAGAGGTGGCAGCTAGGTTTCAATGCAAATAAGTACAAATTCATGCATTTTGGGCACAGAAATCCAAGGAAGAAGTACTAGATGAGGGGAGAGGTACTGACGGCCACCAATCAAGAAAGGGACCTGGGGGTAATTATATCTGATGACTTAAAGGTAACCAAACAATGTGAGAAGGCTGTGGGGAGAGCCAGTGAGATGCTAAGGTGCATCCGGAGAGGTATCACCAGCAGAAAAAAGGAGGTGGTTATGCCACTGTACAGATCACTAGTGAGTCCTCTTCTGGAGTACTGTGACCAGTTCTGGAGGAGACCTCTCCGAAGGACATAGACAAAATAGAGGCAGTCCAGAGAAGGGCAACAAAAATGGTGCAAGGACTGCACCATAAGTCATATGAGGAAAGACTAGAGGACCTCAATATGTATTCCCTGGAGGAGAGGAAGGATATGATAGTGACATTCAAGTACCTCAGGGGTATAAACAAGGTACAGGAGGGTAGCATCTTTCAGAAAAAAAGTGAACAAGAACAAGGGGGCATGATATGAGGCTAGAGGGGAGTAGGCTCAGGGGCAATGCGAGGAAGTACTTTTTCACAGAAAGAGTAGTGGATGCTTGGAACAGTCTCCCTGAGGAAATGGTGGGAGCAAGAATGGTAGGGGAATTCAAGAATACATGGAACAGATATGAGTAATCTCACAATAGGGAAGAGACAGTAAGCCACAGATCAACTAGGGTCTGCGGTATTGCATTAGGTAGGGAAGAGGAGCAGACTAGGTGGGCCACACGGTCCTTTCCAAGAGAAGGTCTATATTCAGAAACCATCCTGCACACAAGGTCCGCTTATGTGGAATGGGGCTTGCTTTTATGTCTTCAGCGATGTCGCCTCAGCAGTGTGTGAGACACAACTAGCCTACAAAACAATCAAACAGGCTCTGCATAAGGTACAACTTAAGTTTTGAATGCTATATCCTGCTAGGCTGATTGTGACTACTGGGCAGGGAACCCATGAATACCCCACGGCTAAGGTGGCACACAAAGAGCTAAGAAGAATGCTGTCCGATTTGTTCACCTCCTAAGCTCGCTGAGCTTACACTTCGCTGACAGGCAGGTGCTTATGCAGGTAACCCCTCAACTATGAGTGCTTACTTTGGTGGATGGACATTGTTGGTGTGTAGTATTCTTATCCCTTGCCGTTTTGTCGTATTTGTGCTTCCCCCGATGTCAAAGACTTCTCCCCACAAATGGAGCTTGTGAACTAATACCCAACATGAATCAGACCTGTCTGCCCTGGTGCTTTGCCTTAACTGGACTGTTTGTGGACTTAACTCAGGGAAATACAGAGCGAGTCAACATGGCGGATAATTGCTGGAGTTTTTGCTACGGTCATCTTCTTTGCAGAACCTACAGGTCCTTTTTTCCTGCCACTTATTCCCGGGCTATTTTTGCACTGCACTCCCAGCCCAGTTTGCCTGGCTTCCTTGGCATGCTATACTCAGCAGGTTTAGCATCGGGGCTATCTCTTTTGAATATAGCGGGCTATTGGGTCCGGGCTACTTTAGCATGCCGGGCAGTGTTAATTTAGCCCCGGGGCAAAGTTTTGAATACTTGGCCCAATGAGTGTGTGCTGCATCTGAACTTACTGGCTGTTAGTGACACTTCTGAACTGTGCGTGACCCGCTCTCCTTATTTACGTGATGGCAGATGGCCAGACCGGTATAGTAAGGGTCACACGAGTGGATGGTAACTCACAGCCTGTGATAATTTGGGGGGTATTTGTTAATTCAATCATTGACTGCTTGGGGAGAGGGAGTTCACTTCTTAATGTGTTGGACAATTTTGGTTGTTTTTGACAAAACAATTTTTATTTTTACTCAAATATATTGTTCACTAGCATCATCCACATACTACACCGGTGTCCTACTTAATTACAGGTTTTACTAATTTGAAACACAAATATGTTTTTGAGCAGACGATCACCCTCATACAGACCTTGATCGGAGTAGTCGACTGTGGTTGGTGACCCCGTACCAGCAAAGCATCCCATCAGATTTTGCATCTAGTGCAGATCTCAAAACTCTTTTTTTGTAATTATATTTTATTGCTTTCATAATAAGAAACAATGACATATGATTATCTCATGCAAGAGATCACACTTTACCACAGACGATACATTCAATGTAATAAGTATTCGAAGTCTGTGCATTCTGGATTATGGATGCGGAGGTATTCCAATAAAATTCAGAACCAAAATAAGAATACTATCCAAGATATGCTACAACCTACAAAACTATGGGTGGTCGTTCCAATGATACTAGTTTAAATTGATAAGATAAAATAAAATAAACTCAACCTCCTGTGTTGATATGACCCCCCTCTCTCTATATATATATATATATATATATATATATATATATATATATATATATACACACACATATATATATATAGCAATACAAACATATTATGTGCTGTGTGAGAGAGCATAGAAAGAAACCACTCTTAATAATACATATCCTTAATAGCATGGTTGAAATATATAAACTAGAGGCCTAGGGATATCCACGCAGGGTACTATGCAGATATTATCCCCAACTCAATTCAAGTTGTAAATAAATAATCAGATTCAGCCCTATAGCCCCTCTCAAGCTTTTATGCCAGCCATATAAAACAGGCCCCCTAAATGTTTATAATATGAACATATAATACAAAAGCCAACATTAAAAATAAAAACTGTTGGGCAGTAAATACATGGCCTCGGCTAAGCCTTCAACATATAAATACAACATTGGTAAGTATAAGGCTGCTACAGGTTACTTGGATAGAAAGTCCCAAATATTAATCAGGTATCTTCATCCAACTCCGACTCCACTGCCTCTGCTTGTTCAAACTCCTTACTGATGGACTCAGCTCGCTTCCCTGCTTCTGGATCTGTAAATTGGTATGTTTTCCCTCCATGACAAATTCTTAAGCGAGCCGGCATCAGCAGAGAATGGGCTATGCCCAGACTTCGAAGTCTCACCCTTACTCCGTCGAATCTCTTTCAAGTGGCAAAGGACAAATCTGGAAATAGATGGACCGTTTTGCCTCAGTAAGTCAGGGACCCCGACCCCCTGGCAGCTTGCAGCATAAGATCCCTCGTGGCCATTCCACCCGTGACCAACAACACAATTCTGGGAGCATCTCCCTGACTTGTGGCGGCCCTTGGAGAAATGCGGGAAGCCTTCAGAAACTTATTCGGCGAGAGGTCTACATCAAGTTGTAAAGCCTTCGGCAGCCATGATCGTAAGAATTCCAGCGGACACTTTCCCTCGCAACATGAACATTCTGGGCCCATTGTGCATTTTCTAAGGCCTCTAGTTGATACCTCAGCTGAGAGTTTTCTTGGGCCATTTTGAAGGTGGATGCGAGGGCTTTAGTTGCCATCGATTTGGCTACTTCTGCTGACTTGGTAGCGGCTTCAATATTGGTATCCTGCTCAGCCATACAAGTTAGTGAAAGCTCAATTTTACTATCTATGACTTGCATAAATTTCTGTAGGACCTTCCATGGAGGGTCAGTCCCCGACTGGGGTTGTGGCTCTGCTGGGGAAGCTGATTCTGCAGGAGGCTAGTTTTTTTGACCCAGGTCCCATTGCCTTACTAGTGTGACCCATCTTTCAAGTTTTATATCGATCGATTCAGCTCTTCAAGCAGGATATGTGCCCGAGTAGTAAACTGCTATTTCAGCTTGCAAAAACAGAGTTTTTAAAACTCCAGTTATAAGGAGCTCTCTCTCCCCGGACGTCTTGTTAGTAGGTTGCTTCACAGCGCCCCTCAAAACTCTTATTTAGTTACTGTGCCTTGTTACCCTCTTACGCTACTGGTTCTGTTGTGTTTTTTTTTTTTATTAGTTTTAATAGTGCAATGTTGATCCTATGTGTTAGTATGTTTACGCAAATGTTGGA
The DNA here is from genome assembly GCA_016271365.2 of Neoceratodus forsteri. Taxonomy (NCBI): domain Eukaryota; kingdom Metazoa; phylum Chordata; order Ceratodontiformes; family Ceratodontidae; genus Neoceratodus; species Neoceratodus forsteri. The sequence goes on from CM057458.1 coordinate 461,930,750, forward strand.
ATGTTATGTTCGGTCTGTTATCCACTGCACACTGCTGATGCATTTTTGTCTATCTACAGTCACTATGGGTAAAGGTCTTATATTTATCTGTGGTTAGTCATAGTGATATTATCCATCTGAACTGCTATCTTGCCAGCCTAGAACAATGAAGGCTATCTCGAGTCTTAACTGTACCACTAGAGCGCATGCATATACCTTTTACTAATGATGGCAGTTAATCCCCATGGTTGTGTAACTTGGAATGTGAAAGGGGCCCAAACTAAGTAAAAGACACATCAGCTACTCAGACATCTTAAAGTCTTAGGGGTCAAGACTGCTTTTCTCCAGGAAACACACATACTTGCACATCAAGCTTTGCTTTGGAGAAGAGAATTGGTTGTACAGGTGTTTGATGCAGAGGTCAGTAATAACATCCACAGGCAACTGCCCTTTCAACTCACTGAATAGAAAACTGCCCCCCTTGGGAGATACATAATAGTCAAGGGCACCTTGGGTTCCTTAGAGATCACCTTGGGGCCTAAATTCTGAGGACCTGCAGTTTTTGTACAACACTCATGGCTAAATCGACAGCGGCAACCAATCATCTGATTCTCCTGGCGGGGGTCTGGAATTTGGTTCCAGATAACGCCACAGATAGGTTGAGACCTACATGAATGGAGTTCTCCTCCTCTCAGAGGGCCTTTAGAGAACTCCAGGATTCCTTAGGGCTGGTGGACATATGGCGGATTTTACATCCCACCTCCCGTGAATATATCTTTTGTTTGGCAGCCCATTATTTCCTTTCCAGGCTGGACTTTTTCCCGATAAGCCAAGATATTCTTAAAGTAACCACGATTTGCGAAATACAACCTAGAGTTGTATCTGACCACTCCCCAGTGAGTCTGTCCTTTCTACCCACTAAACAGGCTGATCGGTCAAAATCTGGAGACAATAATAGTCTGCTCAAAGACTCGTACTGTCATGGTAGGATCAAAGAATCTGTCAAAATTCTTTGACACTAACTCACACTCTGTCTCTACTCAAAAACATCTCTGGGGGCATTCAAATGCATACTCAGGGGTGAACTTATCCGCATGGCTTCCACCAGGAAAACAGCTTGGAGATTAGTGCCCAAGAGGTGGATAAGCAGAAAAGGGGCAAAATGCAGCAGAAGGGCAGACAGCAAGGAGAACCAGGGATAAATGACAACCAAGGAAGGGGCTGGAGTAGAACAGTGAAACAGTCTAGGAGGTCAAATCATGGAAAGCCATGTGTGCAAATGCCAGGAGCCTTAGCAACAAGATGGAAGATCTGAGGCTGTCATGGTGCAGTCAGACCTGGACATTGTGGCCATCACTGAAACCTGGTGTAATGATAACCATGACTGGAGATGGCCATACCTGGCTACAACATATTCAGAAGAGACAGAGCAGGCAGGAAGGGAGGAGGAGTGGCACTGTATGTGAAAAATGACATAAGGGCCACAGAGATCCAGGAGGAACAAAATGGGGGAGAGATACTGTGGGTTAAGCTGGAAAGAAAAATGGGGACAGCCATCCGCACAGGTGTGGTCTACAGACCACCAGCCCAGGAGGAAGAAACAGATAGGGAGCTGATGCTAGCATTCCAAAGGATGGCAGACAACGGTGAGGTACTACTGGTTGAAGACTTCAATATTCCAGACGTGGACTGGAGCATCCCAGTAGCAGCATCAACTAGGAGCAGATTTATCCTGGACTCCCTTCAGGGTGCCTTCCTCAAGCAGCTGGTCATGGAACCAACTCGGCAGAAGGCAATACTGGACCTGGTGCTCACAAACAGGGAGAGTGTGATGGGGATAACAGTGGGGGAGCACCTGGGAAACAGTGACCATCAGTCGCTGTGGTTTGAAATCACAGAAAGAGCAGAACCAAACCACACAAAAACACATATCCTGGATTTTAGGGGGGCAGACTTTGGGAAAATGGGGAGATACTTGAAAGAGGCATTAAGGGGAATGGGACAGGAATCAGGGGTTGAGGAACAGTGGGCAGTATTTAAAAGGGGATTACAAGAACAACAGAATTATGCATTAAGCAGGTTAGCAAGAGGAAAAGGAAGAGGAGACCATTATGGTTTCAAAGAGGTAGCAAAGAAAGTGAAAGCCAAAAGATTGCATTCAGGCAATACAAAAGACACAGGCAGAAGGGATAGGGAGAAGTACCAGGAGAAGCAAAGGGAGGCAGGGAGGTCAGTAAGGAAGCCAAAGCTCAGACAGAAGAACACATTGCAAAATCAGTGGGTAGAGGGACAAAACCTTTTACAGGTACATAAGTGAAAAAAGAAAGTCAAAGGAAGAGATAGTGAGACTGAAGGGAGGATGGGGCAGCGTGGAGGATGACAACAGTAAAGCTGACATATTGAACAGGTATTTCTGCTCAGTCTTTACTGAGGAAGAGGAGGTAATGGGTCTGAAGGAGTACAAGGGTGAGAATGGTGCAGAAATGGACACAAGTTCCTTTACAGAAGGGTCCTGAAGGAACTGGAAGTAATAAAGTTGATAAAGCAATGGGGCCAGATGGGGTGCACCCAGGGTCCTTAAAGAACTAAGAGAGGTGGTGGCTGAACCTCTGGCTATCCTGTTTAGCCGATCACTGGAAACAGGGAGGTACCCAAAGACTGGAGGACAGCAGATGTAGTCCCCTTATACAAAAGTGGGAACAAAGAGGAAGCAGGGAACTACAGACCAGTCAGCCTCACCTCGGTAGTGGGGAAGATCATGGAAGCACTACTGAAGGAGAGATTGGTGGAACATCTGGTTGTCAATGGACTACAGGACCCAAGGCAGCATGGTTTCACCAGGGGGAGGTCATGCCAGACCAATCTTGTTGAATTTTTTGACTGGGTGACTAGGGAGGTGGATCAGGGGAGGGCAGTGGACATGGCCTATCTGGACTTCAGCAAGGCCTTTGACACTGTGCTACATAGAAGACTATTACACAAACTGGGGAATATGGGTGTGGCAGGACAGTAGTGTGGTGGGTAGGTAACTGGCTGGGTGGCAGGACACAGAGGGTGGTGGTAAATGGCTGTCACTCCACAGAGGGAAGAGTGACCAGTGGGGTACCACAGGGATCAGTGCTGGAACCGGTCCTATTCAACATCTTCATCAGTGACATTGCGCAGGACCTAGAAGGCAGAATTTCACTGTTCGCTGATGACATAAAGCTCTGTAACACAGTAGACACACCAGAGGGTGCAGACAGAATGAGAAGCGATCTGCAGAAACTTGAAGAATGGTCAAGGGTTTGGCAGTTGAAATTCAATGCAAAGAAGTGCAAGATAATGCATATGGGGCACAAAAACCCTGGCACAATATATCAGTTGGGGGGTGAGGATTTAGCATGCATCAAGCAGGAAAGGGATCGTGGGGTTATCATCTCTGATGACCTCAAGGTAGGAAACAGTGTGACAAGGCAGCAGGTAAAGCAAATAGGATGCTGGGATGTATAGGCAGGGCATCACCAGCAGGAAAAGGAGGTCATAATTCCGCTATACAAGACACTAGTGAGGCCCACCTGGAGTACAGTGTACAGTTCTGGAGACCATACCTACGTAAGGACATAGACAGGGTAGAGAAGGTTCAGAGGAGGGCAACAAAGATGGTGCATGGATTGCATCACAAGTCCTATGAAGACAGGTTGAAGGAACTGAACATGTACTCCCTGGAGGAGAGGAGAGAGAGGGATATGATAGAGACATACAAGTATCTTATAGGGAGGAACAGGGTGCAGGAAAACACTTTTAGCGAAAAAGATGTTCCAGGACTAGAGGGCATGGGATGAAGTTGGAGGAGAGACGATTCAGAGGAAACATGAGAAAAATTTCTTCACAGAGCGAGGTGGTGGACAAGTGGAACACCCTGCCAGAGGAAGTGGTGGGGGCTGAAACAATCATGGGATTTAAGAATGCATGGGATAGACATAAAGGAATTCTGGAGGTCAGGGGTAAGGGGCAACAGACTTCTAGGAAAACAAACTGAACTTACAAGCTCAAATGGGCAGACTGGGTGGGCCATAGGCCCTTATCTGCCGACACTGTCTATGTATCTATGTATCTAGCTTCTCCACATCATTAGAGACCTTGAGAGAAAGGCAAATGGGGGGCTCAGCTTGGAAAATGTGAACACTCTCAAGAGTATGAAGTAAGGCAGGCCCACTGCCTCCCTACCCATCAAAAAGGCTCCCGGCCTGGATAGGTTTTCCCCTAACTTCTACAGAATCCCTGGTCCAGGACAATTCTTCCCCCTTATCAGCCCTTTTCTGCCAACAACTTCTATGTTCCCATATTTCTTTGTTAATACCCATCTGCAACCCAATTAAGCCATGGTGAAAAATGGGGAACTGCTTAGGGAGCAGGCAGAATTTGCCATATTCAGAGCTAAAACTAAATACCTTGATCAGGATGAGAAAGCTGAGAAACTGCTGTCTCTCAGACTCAGACGACAGGAAATACATAGAGCAATCCACTTTTTTTTATCCACAGCAGGTCAACCACTTACTCAACCTAGGGATATCGCTCTAGCATTCGGGGAATTTTATACTAATCTCTACCTCAAAGATCCAGCAGGGATTGACAAATTTCAAAATGGCATGCTAGTCCCGGGCAACTGGTCTGGTCAAAAATGGTAGTCCCAGAGTTCCGAGTGGTAGTCCAATACGTTTATATGAAAATTTTAACCAAACATCTGTAGAAATAAATTACATGGTGTGTCTGGGGTTGTACTATTGTATTACGATGGATGTAGATGTAGAAGAACTGTGTAAATCGGGAAAAACAATATTGAGTGACTGACTCTCCATCCAATTCCTTTCCTTTCTAATACGGCAGGTCCAGGGTGGGACCGGTGTACCGTGTGTAGGGATACCGTACCCCGTACCAGATTTTGGGATGCCAAAAAGAGGACACCTAGTTCCCCGATGAGCCCTGGTGCCACTGCCAGACCCCGAGTAAACAGGTTTAAAATCTCCACTTCCTTCCTTCACAGCTCATATACAAGGGGAGGTCCGTACGGTAGGAGAAGAGACAGAGTAAAAAAAAATTATAAAAAATAATAATAATACAACAGGATATTGAATTGAATGTACATGAAGAATATTTGGCAGCTGGGAAAGAGGACATGTGCTCGTAAAAGAGGACATCTGGTGGTGACCCTAACTAACCATGTGTGCATGCAGGGCAGGCTGAAGTCTGTTTCAGAAGAGATTGGATAATTGTAGTGAAATGAAACCAAGGCCATCAATCAACAAGCCATTCTGTGAATATAGCATGACTGTCACATCAAGGGTAGACTGACTAGAGATTGGGAAGACAGGAAGATGATGATGGAGCACTACTAGGAGTACTTGCATCGGATCATCATCACTCATCAGGAGAAGAGAAGCTGCAGCGACACCACCAGCAGTAGATGTAGCAGCAGTAAGCGGCAGCACATGCCATGAACATGTCTAGTTCCTGGACCACAGAGCAGCCAGTGGTTAATTGCAGGATCAGGATTAAATTCATGCAGTTCAGGACCTTCTACCGCTATCTGCAGGAGAGACTGTAGTGTGTCATCAGAAAGCCGTGTCCGTATTTTTGTTTTGATAAGGTTCTGGACAGAAAAAACTCTTTCACACTTAGCAGTTGAGACACTCATAGTTATTAGTATTTCGACTAAGTCAAGAATAATGTGCCCAATCTGTGGTGGTTTTCTTATAGTAATTTTGTGTAGACCTGCAAATACGACTTCAGCTGAAGATTTAAGCAGCATTTTAAATGCAGCATACTCAGACTTTATATGTTCTTGCTGCTCTTCTGTGAAAAAATCAAAGTATTTAACCAGGTTTGCCAGTTCACAGGTCCCAAACACGCTAGTTGGTCTCTTGGCAGATCAAACTGCTTGAAATCTAAACAGCTGAACCATTTGAGAGGCACCTCTGAGAAATTTTTAAACCTCTGTCTATATGCGTTATCGCTGCATCTATTAAATTCTGCAATTGTGCATCTCTTACAAAACTGACTTCTGGGCAGTTGCCTCTGAATGAGAAAGGAACAGTCCTCTCCTCCTCCTCCTCCCTCCCTCTTTGACACAACATACTCCATCCATTTCTGTTCAGGTTTGTAATGGCTAAGGAAAGTTGCCATGTATTTCCCTAGTGATGTTTTCAGCTCCGTAAGCTGGAGTAGGCAGGTCTCAACAAGTTGTGGGACTTCAGTATTACTATGTCATCTCTTTGAAACTGGGTGACAGGTTTTTAGTATTGGGGAAGTCTTGTAGTATATATAGGGATTTTACAAACTGTACACTCTGTACTTCCTTTAAGAGGCCTTTGTTCTAGAACCTTCATCACCAGCAGCAGAGGATGCATGTTCTAGGTGTTGAAGCAACACTGGGTAGATTAACCTGAACTGCATGAACTGACCGTGACCTACTGGCAAGCCATCTCACTTGTTTTATAGCACTAAAGTGAGCAAGATCAGTATCCATGACATTAGCAATTTCTTTTAGTTCTCTCATTTTTGGGACTGTAATGATAAAACTTAAATATTCCCTTGAGAGTACTTTCAAGCTTTGAGACAAATGTATTTTTTACCACATCAAGAACTGCCAGCTCTAACTTATGGGCAACACAGTGCATTGCAATTATTTGAGGACAGTGTTCCGCAACTTTGCTATGGTTTCTCCTCTTTCACCCATCATGACACTGGCCCCATCAAAATTTGCTGAAACAAGGAATGGCCCTGGATTGTAGAACATTTTGTAGGTTACTTAGGGAAGATTTACTGACTCAAGTGCAGTCGTTATTAGTGAAATACACCTTCTGCCGTGCATGTTCCAGTGGCACAGCTTGGATAAGCACTATACGCACCTGTTTTGAGTTTGGGTCAACAAACCGTATGAAAACATTTTCCCACTCAGTTATACTAGAATCTGTACTACAGTCAGCAAGAACTGTCACATATTTAACATCAGTAAGAGTCTGCATCTGGGTTTGGGATATAACTGCTGATATAGCACCACAGAAGTCCCTGGCTCGTTTATCATTGGTATAATTAGAACCAAGCGTTATCCATTTCTTTCTTGCAGTTCACAGAACCCTCCATGTCCGAGAAAAGGCGCAGATTTTGGCAATGGAATATGCTGTGTTGAACAGGCGTTGCATCTTGACCTTAGTGCCCTGATCCAACTGCGTAAATGCTTGATACAGTGGGGACTCAGTGATATCAAAATGTACCACCACGCTGACCACTGTCCGCAATATGTTGATTCATGCACAGCAAATGTGGATTGGACTGGTCATGAGCATGAACTGACTCAATTAAAAGTATTTGAGCCAGTGGCAAAACATTAGGTTTCTTTGAAAAGGCTGGTACTGCAATGGTTGGATATTTTGCACACAGTGCAATACATCAGTTCTTTTTTTCATCATATCTCAGCCAGTTATAAATGGTTAACCAATGCCTCTGAAACAATCGGGCCCTTTTCTCCTGATCATATTTCTTATCTTTATTTGGCCTCTCTGGCCTCTCATCTGCTCATGGAGCACTAAAGTATGTTTTTTAGGGGTGGATGTAAACTTTCAGTTAAGCGTCACTGCTTAATTCAAGACACTGATGATCAGCAGTTATATCTCCTGACACAGATATAGGCTCATTGTCATTATTATTACTCTTATCTGCACTAGACACACTGACAGAGGTGGATTGTGTTTCTGTTTCAGGTGGTGGTGTATTGCTGCTGATGGAGTCTGTTACTCGTGAGGCTACTGACCAGAGAGAAAAAGAGTCTGCTGTTTACTACTCCTACTCCTGTTCTGCATATTGGTGGCACTTATTTTCTTCCCCAATGATAATAAAATATATTTTATTAATTAGGTGTGTCTGTGTGAGTTTCTTTTTTGGGTGGACTGGACTGGTGCTGGACGGCTGGCCTAGTGGCCTGGCAGACAGTGATGACACTGGGCGGGACCGGCGGGAGCCAGAAGGATGAGGTGCTTATTTGCCTAGCCTTTTCAATAAAGGCGATGGATCTTTATTTACAAATGACCCTTCAGTTAAGTTGTGTTAATACTGGAACAACAAATGCACATTTGCACAGCACAAGCAGTATAATGGCACATAGAAACATAGAATTTGACGGCAGATAAGGACCGCTTGGCCCACCCAGTCTGCCCATTTCCCTACCTACTGGATAAGCTGCAGATCCTAGTTAACCAGCAGCCTACTTCTTCCTACCCCCACCCCCCCAGAATTGCCTTATGACTATCCCATGCATGCTTGAATTCCACCACTGATTTTGACTCCACAACCTCCTCCAGAAGGCCATTCCATGCATCCACAACCCTCTCTGTGAAAAATACTTCCTTAAATTACCTCTGAGCCGCCCCTCTATCTTCAAATTGTGCCCTCTTGTTCTTGCACACCTCTTTTTGAAAGATGCTACCCTCTTGGACTTTGTTGATTCCCTTGAGGTACTTGAAGTTTCTATCATGTCCCCCCTCCCTCCTTTCCTCGAGGGCTATACATATTAAGCTCCTTAAGTCTCTCTTCATATGTCCTCCGGTGCAGATCCTGCACCATTTGAATGCCCTCCTCTGGACAGCTTCCATCCTGTCTATGTCTTTGCAGGATTGGGTCTCAGAACTGCACACAGTACTCAGATGGGGTCTCACCAGCTGTCTGTACAGAGGGATAATAACTTCCTGTTTCTACTGGTGATGCCTCTCCCTATGCATCCCAGTATCCCCCAACCGTCCTTGCTGCCTTCTCACATTGCTTGCCCACCTTTAGGTCATCTGATATGACTACCCCCAGGTCCCTTTCCATTTTGTTGTTGTTAGTATCTCACCCCCATTGTGTACTCTTCCCTGGGTTTTGTTTCCCAGGTGCATTACCTGCACTTCTTAGCACTGAATCTAAGCTGCCATACATTTGACCATTCCTCTAACCTTGCCAAGTCCTTCTCATCCTTTCCACCCCACCCTGTGCATCAACTCTGTTGCAGATCTTAGTGTCATCTGCAAAGGACATACTTTCCTTCAGTCCTTCTGCAATGTAAACATAAAGACACTGAGGACTGGTCCTAACTCTGAACACTGCGGTGCCCGCTAGTAACCCTCCCTTTCTTCTGAGTGGACTCCATTTACTATTACTCTCTGTGTCCTATTCTCCAAGCAATTCTTTCCCAGGCTGTCATCTTGGGACCCACTCCCAGGCTGGCTAACTTATATATTAATCTTTTGTGTGGGACTGTGTCAAATGCCTTGCTAAAGTCTAGGTAGGCCATGTCCACAGCCCCTCCCTGATCTACTACTTTGGTCACCCAGTCAAAGAAATCTATCAGATTAGTCTGGCATGACCTTCCACTGTGAATCCATGCTGCCTAGGGTCCTGTGCCTTCTGGCCTCTAGATCAGCGACAATTCTTTCCTTTAGAAGTGATTCCATCATTTTCCCTATCACTGAGGTTAAACTAACAGGTCTATAGTTTCCTGCTTCTGCCTTGCTCCCACTTTTGTGAAGGGAATCACATCTGCCCTCCTCCAGTCCTCGGGTACCACCCATCCTCCCATGATTTGTTAAAGAGGGTAGTCAGTAGTGTCACTAGTTCTACCCTTAGTTCTTTTAGAATTCTGGGATGAATCCCATCAGGCCCCATTGCTTTGTCCACCTTCAGTTTTAAGAGTTCTTTCAGAACCCTTTCTTCTGTAAATGGGCTGGTATCAACTTCTGTATCAGAGTGTTACTACTGTTTGTTTATGTACCTCCCCTCTTCCTTTGTAAATACTGAGCAAAAATATTTGTTTAGTATCTCTGCCTTTTCACATTCTCCCTCTGCCCACCCTCCCTCCCTTTATTAAGCCTCACTATCCCTCCTTGGTCTTCCTTTGCTCCCTGATGTACCTATAAAAGGTTTTATTCCCCTTAGCACACACTTTTTTTTTTTCGTGGCTTCTAAGTTGTGAACAAACTGAACACTCATCAACAGATTCAAGAGGCTACAGCTGAAACTAATGGAGTGGTTTGGTTTCCCACTTTCTAATCTACAGCGTTCTCCTTCTCAGGCTCTCGCTCGCTCTCCAGTCTCTATTTTTTGTTTCTGGCAATAGCATGGGCTAAGAAAAACAAACTGCCAATGCACATTTGCACAGCACAAGCAGTATAATGGCACACTTTTTTTTTTTTTTGTGGCTTCTAAGTTGTGAACAAACTGAACACTCATCAACAGATTCAAGAGGCTACAGCTGAAACTAATGGAGTGGTATGGTTTCCACTTTCTACAGCGTTCTCCTTCTCAGGCTCTCGCTCTCCAGTCTCTATTTTTGTTTCTGGCAATAGCATGGGCTAAGAAACAGTTTTGCCAGCTGCTTCCCCAATCACCAACCCTCCCTGCCACATGGCGCCCACCTGCAATCTCAGCAACCTCCACCAGTACCTCAGTCTCTCAAACTCTCTGAGTCCCTGACTTTTTATTTTAAAAAAATTTAAAAAAAATGCTGAGGCAAGACAAGTACTGTAGTCTACAGTACTGCACACTGCACTTCAAGTCTCCTCTCTCTCTCTCCAAAAACAACTGCAAAGTCACAAATGCACACAATCCAGAAAGAGTAGCTAACTTAGAAATTAAGAGCTCTCTGGAACAACACTTGCGTCCTTTCTCTGTAAAATGAGAAGAGAGTGTGTGTGTCCCCAGATCGCTCCCGCCAAGTCTGCGCGGGAGCCAACTCGTCCAATGCGCGTCTTACCCCTCCGTGAGCCTCCCTTCCTTTTGCTACCACATATGCCCGTCTCGGCTCCTCCTCTGTTGTCCTGCTTTCTGGCACCAGCATACGGCACTGTGACTACAGCGTTCTGCACCCCGCTCACATGACTGCTGCTCCGGTCAGATGACCCAGTACTCCCTCTCAGTATCGCGACAGCACACCCAGTGGCAAAAGCCGGCAATGCAGACAATTGGGCATTTTTTTTAAATGCTTGTCCCAGACAACTGGCAATCTGAGGCCCAGCGCTTGTCCTGGCTGGAAAGTTGTAGCCCGGGACGTCGGGCTATCCTATTTGTCGAACCCTGAGATCCAGCTGTACCCACTTCTGAGATCCAGCAGTTCCTCCACAAGGCTAACCTTCCTAAAATCGCACATATTCACCTGGAGAAATTAGGCGCACCTATCTCCGAGTATGACGTAAGACAGGCCATTGCCTCCTTACTCCTTGATAAGTCTCCCGGTCCAGATAGGTTTTCCCCTAACTTCTATAAAGCCCTGGTCCAGGACATTTATTCTCCCTTATTAGCACTTTAATTAAGTTAAACAGAATTTGGACCGTGGCCCACAGTTGCAAGAAGCCCATATCACCTTACTCCCAAGGACGGACAAAGACCTACAATCCATGAGCAGCTACAGACCCATTTCACTCCTTAACATGGATTCTAAAATTCTTGCCAAGATCTTAGCTACTAGAGGAAATGTTGTATGGGGCTCCCCGATTGGTCCTCAACATGTGGGCTTCATGCAAGGCAGACTGTCTACTGATCACCTATGAAAATTGGCACACCTGCTCTCTGCATCCAGGGATTCCAAAACACCAGCTATACTACTTTCTCTGGATGCAGAGAAGGCATTTAACAGCATGTCCTGGACCTTTTTGTTTGAGACTCTGCATGAATTCAGCATGCTGTCTTCATTTACTGAATGGGTCAAACTGTTGTACTTCACCCCTCAGCAAGGATCTTTAGTACTGGTGTCCTCTCCCCTCCTTTTGCATTACAAAATAGTACTAGGCAGGGCTGTCCCCTCTCACCTTTTATGTTCAACTTGTATCTGGAACCCCTAATGAGAGGGATTATAGCTGATGACAACATCAAGGGCATCAAAGTTAGGGATTTCAGATACAAGATCTCACTTATGCTGATGATGTGCTCTACATCTAGGATCCAGCACACTCAATCCCCCGATGCTCTCTTTGCTGCAGGACTCTGGCTGGTTATCAGGATACAAACTAAACCTGGCAAACACCTGTACAATGCCACTCAGTCCTTACACGTTTAAAACTCAGTAAATGCAATGGAGGAGGTAACTGGTGCTCTGACTCAGCTGAATACTCAGGTATCTTTCTCTCACAGAAAAAGAAATTATTGTTCACTAAAAACCTAGAATCTCTTTTTATGCACATCAAGCAGAACCTGACTTGATGGTCATCCCTCTCCTTGACTCTGTGTGCCAGAATCAATGTAATAAACATGAACATTCTTACCATGTTACTGTACCCTATAGGAATGACAGGCTGTGTGCTCCCTAATACTTGGTTCACCCAGCTAAAATCTGCACACACTTCTTTTCTCTGGAATGGGAAACCTCCACGTAGAGCCCATCATAAACTAACCCCTTTAAAAGAACAGGGGGCATTTCAGCTTCCTGATTTCAAAATATATTACCTTGCTACTCATGCAAGAAACTTCCTGTGGTGGAGGAAGCGTTCAGGGCAAGGGGACAGCTTATCCTACCTGCCTTGGTGGAAACTTGCGTCAAATAGCAGGAATCAACATCAAAGCCCTCCCAGACAAAAAACTCCCCCAGATACTAAAATCTACCCCTATAGGAATCTCAGTCCTGGTTAGCAAACAACTTCACAAGCTACTTGGCACCTGTCCTTGACTGGACCCTGGATCAGCCTTTGAAGGGTAATCCCAATTTTAAAATACAGAACAAAACCCTCCCAGCGACATTTCTGGGTACAATTGAACTAGGTGATCACAGGATGTTTCTGGAAGGAAATTCCCTAGTCTCCCATAGAAAACTTAAGCAAAGGGTGGCACCCTCCCAGTTGCCAGACTTCCCCTTCCTTCAGCTTCCAGCACATGCTGGTCTCGGCGCTTGGCCCTAGACCATGGGATACTGGGAAATTCACAAAGTGGGATGAGCTAGGAATGCTAGCAGAACAATAGCATGCCACTTCTTTAGTCTATAAAAAACTTTCCTCCTTCTCCACTGTCCCAAAAACTGCTTCTTGTGCATATTGGCAATCTGAGTTCCCAGAGTTGGCCACTCCAAACATCCTAACACCCATGTGCAAAGGGACATATCAATATCTTAAGTTCAATGGCCTAAGGTTTACGCAGCATAAAATAAACCACAATCTTTATTACACTCCAGTAAAGCTCCATAGAATGGGAAAACTTACTTTGGACTTTATGTTATAGGTGTAAACACAGAGGAACACTCAAACACATTTTATGGAATTGCTCCAAAGCTAAACCTCAATGGGATGTGGTCAAAATGCACCTAGACCTCTTATTGGGTCTGGAGAATGCCTTTACCCCTCAAATATGTCTATTAGGGTTCAATTTAGATTCCATTTTTGGTCAAAGGAAGTATTTCATCTCCCTTACCTCAGCCACAATTAAAAAGCTTATTCTCAAGCATTGGATGGATGATGTAGTGCCTACCTTTCAGTAGTGGCACAATGCGATTCTGGAAGCACTACGCATAGAGAAAATGATTTGCCATCTACAAAATACCCAGGCAGTATATCTCAAGAGATGGGGGATGTTAACCTCAGATATTTGTTAATGCTAAGCTTTAAGATTTCCCATTCTATGTAGGTAGTGATAGGTCTTGTTTTTGTCTTTCTGCACGTCTTTGTATCAGCACCGATTGTTGTACCACCTTTTCCCAAATAGTGACGGGTGATGTGGCTTGTAGCCTTACTGCATATGTTTACTGTTTGGTGTTTTGTTAAAAAAGAATGTTTAAATAAAGTTTACGTGGCGTTGGGGGAATCACCTGGCACGTTGACGACCCGGGTTTGCATCTGAGCCCGGGGCGACAGGAGCGGAGGCCTGAAGGGAGGGCTCAAGAGCATCCTTCCAATGCTCTCAAGGAGGATGGGGGTTGGGTCGTGGATGCACTGCCCTTTGGCAGCTCCTGGTGGTTGGTCCCGGCATTGCGCTTCACAGCATGGATGACCACACGTCACATGTGCGATCTGCCAAGACACTGTGGCGTGCATCCGAAGTGGGGGGCAGAGAAAAAAAAGTAAGAAAACGGCCACCCATGCCATCTGGATGATTGCGGCCCATCTTCCCGTTGGCAAGACAGCTCAGTATGCCCGCTCTGCACTCTCGCTGCCCCCGGCGAGGACTGAAGAGGTGACTATGGGCACTAGACAGTCTCCCCTCCCGGTCGTGACCACGGCAGGGGGGCACCACCAATGAAGGGAATACGTCAGGTTGGTTGGGGGGGTGGCAGATGAGGGGCAGCAGACGGGAGGAGCGTGGTGGCAGGCCTGGCTGCCCAAAGGAGAGGACAGCTGGGCTGGTAGGGGGCATAAACAGATAAAGCAATAAAAAAAAAAGTTTACCATTAAAAAAGTGGGGCTGTGAAACTCGTGGGGGTGGAAATATAAAGCCCTCGGCACTGGCAACCAGGAAATTATCTTTTTTTTTTTTTTAATTATTCTTTGGTAACTAGGTGAGGCCCACTGGGCACAAGGCCCATTTACAGGGGCAACCCAGCAGAACCGGAGAAGCTAAGTGACTTTCTCACGGTCACACAATATGCAAGTGGAAGCTGTCGGAATCAAATACAGGTCTGCAGGATGTACCAGATTTGTTCACGGCTCACTGCCACAACATCTAAGCTATCCTGCCAGCCCCAGATTTGCCACAGTTGTGTAGATTTCTCTGCTTTCTACATGTGCTCTAGCTAGTCATATTAGGACAAGCATATGCACTGTAAAAATGGTCGCAAGCTGCAGTGAAGAGGCAAAATGGTCCCATAAAACAGTATTTTTGAAAAATGTGCACATGCAGTGAGAACTGCAGGAGCCCCATAGTGCAGCTTTTCCTGCCCACCAAAAATCAGGCCTTGGACACAAGTCTTAAATGCCAAAGTGTTTACCTACTTTAAGATCTCTCTCACACACACACACACACACACACACACACCACCTCACACTCCTTGTTTTTAAAGTTTTCAATGCAAATAATCCTTCAGTGTTTTTTGCACTTTATCAGATTTTGTTTTGAGTTTAGTTATGTCATTACTTATTTTTGTAATACTTATAAAGACAAGCAACGGACAAAAAAAAATAAACACAAATGTTTAAGCACAGAGGTCAGCAAAAAAATAACTGTGGAATCTCACATCTCCATGGATTTATCACTTCCCCCATATTTCAATCTGATCGAGGAAGCAGCCGCCCACCCCAAGCGGACCAAGCATTGCGGCCGGAGGAGCCGTCTTTCTCTGGCACCATCTCCAGACTTTTCCCCATACACCCGGATCAAGTGAGAATCCCCTGATCGGGCACTCAACTCCTCTGGCGGTCACGGCACACATTGAGAAGTTGCCGCCCGGCTACGGATCGGGAAGTAGCTGCCCCCTAAAGCGGATAAGCATTGCGGCGTGGGGCGGCTTTCTCGGCACCATCTCCAGGCTTTGCCCTGGACACACGGATCAAGGTATGGTAGCCTGACCCGCCGCTTGTTTCAATCTTTGGTGCCTACGCCGTGTCTGCTTCTGATTGGGTGCCCGCCTGGGACCTTGGCCCTGATTGTCCGTTTTTCAAACCTTTCTGATTTCAAAGCTCTCAGTGGGTTACAGCTCTTTTTAGAGATTTTGTATGGCTGGGCTTTAAAAAGCATTTGTAGTAAATTTTTGTTGCTTGCTTTAACCTTACAAAACTGCTGTAATTGCTAGCAATGTGTTAAATTTTGACTGATAGCCCTCCTATATGTAATCCCTTTCTCTGCACGCTTCCCTATCTCTTTAACCTAAACTGCCACCTGTCTGTTTTCCAGCTATCCTCTTCCCTGTTCTGTACCATAGCAGCCTGAGATTATTTTGGCCTGCTAACCCCCTCTCAAATTTCTGTTTTACCTTCTGTCCCCAACCCCCTTCCCAGATTTCTGCTGTGTGCTCTCTGCTCTGTGCCCTAGTCCGCCCCCTCGTTTCCACCTCCTTTCCTTAATTGCGCTGCGATTTAGCCTACTATGGCTAATTCCACCTTCTTGAGCGCCTTTTGTCTGACTCCTTTTGTTTTAGTGGCCCCCTACTGCATACCCAGTCTGCTCCCTAGCTCTCACACCCGTACTTAAGTCTGCCTTTTTTTCCCCCTCCCAATGAGAGTCCCCTGATTGGGCACTCAACTCATCTGGCAGTGTGGTACACAGTGAGGAAGCCGCCGCCCGTCCCGCCTCAATGAGGAAGCAGCCGCCCAGCCCAAGTGGACCAAGCATTGCAGCCGGTTTTCTCTGGCGCATCTCCAGTCCT
This sequence comes from Neoceratodus forsteri, assembly GCA_016271365.2. Classification (NCBI taxonomy): domain Eukaryota; kingdom Metazoa; phylum Chordata; order Ceratodontiformes; family Ceratodontidae; genus Neoceratodus; species Neoceratodus forsteri. The sequence continues at coordinate 461,947,017 of CM057458.1, forward strand.
ACCCCACTGGCGCTATGCGTCGGCTCCTCACCGATCCGCCCTATCTGGGTGTTTGCTTATATAAGCTTGATAGATCAAGTGACCTGCCTGACTTTTTTAAGCTTGATAGATAAGGTGACCTGCCTTTTTTTTTTTTTAAGTAAGTGTCCAGTTTCCCATTGGTACTTGATACGGAAGAAAAAATTACTCACCTTAGTAATGTTGTTTCTTCTAATGGAGTCTTGCTATATTATAGACATTAGCAGTTTGTTCCAGCTCTAGAACTGCCCCGGAGTGAAATGGTTAAAACCATTCCAAAATAGAATTTTGGCACAAGAGCAGCTCTATCTGTGTCATTTCAAACTTGAACTGTCAGATCTTTAAGAGCCAAACTCACTAAGGTCTGTGTGGAAGCTGTAACCTACACTAGCCAAATGGCTACCTAAATAATAACAACCATTGATGGTCCCAACACCCAAGACTCAAGTCAGGGGACCAGAAATACTAACACCATTCTAATAATATGAAAATGGAACATAAGTATAATAAAACACACACACGCGTACACATACACACCCCCAAAGTCCCAAAGGGGACAAAATGCTAACAGGACATAAGTAGTGCCCACACTAAGTTGCCGCACCTACCAAGTAGAGGTTCTGAGAGGGGCAGGTTGGGGAAGGTCTAATATAGCAAGACTCCATTAGAAGAAACAACATTACTAAGATGAGTAATTTTTTCTTCAAACAACATGAAGTCTTGCTATATTATAGACATACGAGAATACACAGCAGTACCTCCATGGAGGAGGGCAGAACCTACTTAGGAATAGGCTCTGAAGAACAGCTGTGCCAAAGCGAGCATCTCTCCTGGCCTGGACATCCAGGGAGTAATGCTTGGTAAAGTGTGTACCGCTTTCCAAGTAGCAGCCTGGCAAATCTCTAATAAGGGATATCTCTGGCAGCAGCTAGAGAGCAGCTGTACCCCTGGTAGAATGAGCCCCTCAAACCGGGGCTCTGCCCACTTTCTGATAATGAAATTGGATACAAGAGACAATCCACCTGGATATTGATCTCTTAGTGGCAGGTTTGCCTTTCCAACTTCACCATAGGTAAGGAAAAGTTGGAGGATTGAACCTGTGACCTTTGTGCAGCTCTATATAATAAGTAAGAGCTCTCTTAACATCCAGGCTGTGCAACCTTCTCTCACCCGAAGAGGAGTGATCAGTGAAAAATACTGGAAGGAGATAGATTGATTAAGATGGAAATCTGAAACCACCTTAGGCAAAACTTCCTATTAGTCCTAAGGACTACCTTATCCCTGTGGAAAGAAATAAAGTCAGTCTCCACTGACAAGGCCTCAATTCACTTATGCATCTGGCAGAAGTGATAGCCACTAAAAAACAGTTTTCAAGTTAGGCACTTAAGCTCTGCAGAAGACAGAGGTTCAAAGGGGTTGCATTAACTGGGCAATGCAAACATTAAGGTCCCAAGCAGGGCGGTTCCCAAAAGGAGGATTAGTATGGAGTAATCCCTAAAAAACTTGGAAAACACAGGATGAGAGGAAAGAGAGGATGACTTTCCTGCTGACACAAAAGCAGACACAGCTGCCAAATGAACTCTCAAGGTAGCTGGTCTGAGACCCAAGGAATTAAGATGTACCATGTAATCTAACAAAATGGGCAATTCAGCAGATTCTGGGGAAATATTTTCCCCAGCACACCAAATGGAAAACCTTTTCCATTTAGAACTATAAGTAGCCCTAGTGGAAGGCTTTCTGGAAGCCTTTAGGATCTCAAGAACACCCTGAGAGGGGTGTAAATCAGCAAACTCTAACTCCTCAAGAGTCAGGCCTTGAGGTTGAGGGATTTGAGGTCCGGATACCAAACCCTTCCCTGGGCACAAGTTAACAGATTGTGATTCCTGGGGAGGCACAGGGGAAGATGGACTGTCAGAGACAGAAGGAGTGGGTACCAGGGCTGCCTGGCCCAATCCGGGGCAATCAGAATCACCCTGCAAGGCTGAGATCTGATTTTGACTAGTACTTTGAATAGGAGAGGAAAGGGGAAGCATAGAGAACTTCCCTCCCAATCCAGAAGAAGGGCATCCAGGGAACTGAGCCCAGCACTGGAGGCCTGCAACAGAACAGAGAAGTCTGTGATTGTCTGGGGCTGCAAAAGATCTATCTGAGGGATGCCCCACCTGGCAAAAACTATCCCCAGCACTTGAGGATCCAGGGACCATTCGTGATGGCCCTGGGAAATCCTGCTGAGGGCATCCGCTAGGACATTGTCCTTCCCTGGAAGATGAACTGCTATAGGGAAGTGTTCAGGGAATAGGCCAGAGACCACAACTTCATTGCCTCAGTGCACAAGGCCGAAGACCGTGTGCCCCCCTGTTTGTTGATTTACCACATTGTTGTGGTGTTGTCTGTTCTGACTTGTATCACCTTGTCGTGGACAGATGCAGAAAAAGCTTGAAGAGCTAAAAAGACAGCTCTGAGTAACACCAAATTGATGTGGAGCAGAGATTCCTGGGGGGACCAAACTCCCTGAGTGGAAAGGTCGCCCATGTGGGCTCCCCAACCCAGAAGGGAAGCATCTGTAGTGAGAGTCAAGTCATGAGAAGGGGAAATGAAGGGAACCCCCGCTCTTAGATTGCTCTGATCCTGCCACCACTGGAGAGCTAGGATCAAGGTTCGAGTCACTGGGACCAACTTGGAAAGGGGTCTCTTCTGAAGACCAAAAGGTTCTCAAGTGAAACTGAATGTCGCTCATCTGAAATCTGGCTCCCTGCACAACAGCTGTGGATGCAGCCATGTGCCCCAGGAGCTGCAGAAAGTGTCTTGCTGGTCGAGAGACCTGCAGAGTGAAGAAGAGGCCAGAGCCACTAAATTCCTTACCCTTTCTGGGGGAAGAAAGGCTCTGGCTAGCTTTGTGTCCAGTTCTGCCCCTATAAAGGTGAGTACCTGGACTGGTTCCAGAACCGACTTTGGTAGGTTTAGCAGAAAACCCAGGGAGGTGAGAAGCTGCTGGGTGGCCTGTGGTGAGATTTTACCTGTTCTGGGGACTGGCCTACAATGAGCCAGTCGTCTAGATAGGAAAAACAGCAATCCTCTGCCTCCTTAAGTGGGCCATTGCCACTGCTAGACACTTTGTGAATACCCTTGAGCAGAGGTAGGCCGAAGGGCATTGCTCTGAACTGGTAATGACCTGAGGGCAGTTCAATCTGGGGTACTTTGATGGGATCTTCTGATTAGGACATGGAAATAGGCATCCTTGAGGTCCAAGGAGGCTAGCCAGTCCCCTGGCCTTAGGGAAGGTAAAATCATTGCCAGAGTTACCATTTTGAACTTTGGTTTCAAAGATGCTTGTTCAGATATCTGAGATCTAAAATGGGCTGCCATTCTCCTGTCTTTTTGGGGTAGGAAGTATCTGGAATACAGACCCCTGCCCTGATGCAGGGAGGAACCCTTCTACTGCTCTAGAGCTAACAGGGATGAGACCTCTGTTTCCAGAGCAAGGGTCTCTGAAGCACTTGCAGGTAGAAAAGTCTGCTTCTCAACTGGGAAACTTTTGAAGCCGAGAACCAGACCCTGGCTTACTACTTCCAGAACCCACTTGTCTGAGGTTAAAGAAGCCCAATTCTGACTGAAGTAAGCCAGCCTGCCCCCACTGGTACAGGAGAATCGGCCCTGGGCACCCCATCAGGGTGCCTGTTTATGAGAACTTTAGGCTGGGGGTGGGAGCAGGTCTAGCCACCCCTCGGTCTGCCCTGCCTCTGAAGAAGCCCCTCTGAGCAAGGCAGAGGAGGCCTGAGTCTGGTAGAAAGGCTGTGAAAAGGCCTACCCTACCCCTGGGGCATGCCTTTGAGGAGTGGCTTGCCGCCTCCTTAGCCTGGGCACTCTTGTAAGTAGTCCTATATTCATCCATCTTCTTCATGTAATTCTCTGTCTGCTCTCCAAACAGAGAATTTCCCACCACAGGAAAATCCATAGCCTTAGTCTGGGTATCCTGTGACAAACTAGTACACCTGAGACAGGCCAACTCTATTTAAAAGCTACAGATGTGGCCATGACCCTAGAGGAAACATCATTAACATCCACAGCAGCATGAAACTGAACCTTAGAGCTTTAATGCCATCAGCAGCCACCTGTTCTAGTTCACTAGCCAGCTGGCCATGGGCCTGCTTGACCAATTGCATAACAGTATCCCATCTAGATTTCTGATACCTAGCTACATAAGCCATATAATTTGCTTGCCCGAGTCCCAGAGGAGCTGCCATATACTGTTTTTTTTTTTTGCCATGGCATCAATCTTCCTGGAGTCCTTGTCAGGAGGATGTGAAGCCAAGGAATAGTAGCTTTATCACAGGCAGCAGCCTGAACTACTAACATGACTGCATTGCTGAGAAAGGAATTCTGTATCAGGGCCTGACAATGTATACCTTCTGTCCATCTTTTATCTACAGGAGGCACAGAATTAGGAGCTTTTAAAATTTTAATTGTTTGTTTCTAAATGACTTATGTAAAGGAATAGACAATCTCCTAGACTCTGGAATATCCATCATTTCTACAAAATCAGGCTCCTCTTGCTCATCCACAGCCTCTTCTAAAGGAAGCTGGAGGGTTTCAGCAACTTTTTTATAAAACATAAAATGAGATGGGGACTCAGACGGCATAGGGGGAGATTCTAAAGGTCTGTCTGGGGAGATGTCCGGTTCAATGGGCACACCCAGACCTTCCCAGCCACATTCATACTGTTCATAATCCTCCTCTGGTTCATAAAATTCCTCAATATCATAATCCTGAACCACTGGGACCGGACGAACCGACCTTTTACCAGATAGTGGTGGTTCGGACGGACCCTGAGACAGTGACTGGACAATCTATATGGCTTTTGCTATCTCTGCAGCAGTTGGAGAAGGAATTTTGGACTCCAGACCTGCTGATTTTCTTGTTTTCTTTACTGGAATTGGTTCCTCAAAACCAGCTTTTCTTTTGCCCGAGGAAGTCTGGCCCTGGTCAGAGGGCACTCCCTCTGGTTCGGTTGGCACCGAACCGGGCTGGCCATCCGGATCAGCGGACTTTTTGGCCTCTCGTTCCCTGAGCCTGCCCAATCTTTTTTCCAGGGTGGCTGCAGGGAAGTTCTTACATATCTGGCAGTCTGACTGGAGGTGGTCAAACCCCAGACAATAAACACATGTGTGTGGGTCAGCCTTGGCAAAGACTTCCCACAAACATCACAGTGTTGAAACCCAGTGGGCCGGTTTTCTTTTGGGTTTCTCAGACATAATGCCAGCCTAACCAAAAACTTGCCCTTTAACGGCAGTGCTAGGCAAGACACCTTATCGTGTTCCTAATCGTTTCACGGGTATTGGAAAAACGTGTAATAAATCCGTTTTATTAGACCAATAAGAACCGGGAACCGCACTCTAAAATAGTAACTTTTAGTTTTAAATGAGTTTTAAGCACTGATCGGTTCAAAACCGAACCGACAACTTTCAAGTTCCACACAGACAAAACCTTCATTTACTTACAGTTTACCACAGATGAGAGCTTGAACGAGCGGTTTTGCGGTTAAAATAAAACTTATTCGGTTAAATCCAACCGAGAAAACACTTTTAAACCGAGAAATGAACCGAGCAGAAGGAGAAATCTCCGGAGCGACTGTTCACTGAGGCGGAGTAAAGAATCTGACAGTTCAAGTTTGAAATGACACAGATAGAGCTGCTCTCGTGCCAAAATTCTATTTTGGAATGGTTTTAACCATTTCACTCCGGGGCAGTTCTAGAGCTGGAACAAACTGCTAATGTCTATAATATAGCAAGACTTCATGTTGTTTGAACTACCACTAGATGGCTTCCACAAGTTTTCTGCTAGCCTTGCCACACACCTTCCAAGAAGCACTTTTCTCTTAAATCTCGAAAGGATCTTGTGCTGGCCCCCCTACTAATTACTCCCACTGAAGCAATGGATCCACATCAAATTATTCTTCAGCCAGTACTCATACTCAATATCCTTGGTTATTACTCTTCTCATGAATTATCACACCACCACCACCAAGGAATAACTCTCCACTACAACATCCACTATGACCATGGCTTTGTAACCAGTAACCTGTCTCCCTCACCTAAGGACACACTGACCCCATCTTCGGCCATCTGCTATGCACAAGCCTACGTGAAACTCCTGCACTGCCTACCAGTGACTTCATCACCCTCTGTCACGGTGCTACATATTAAAAGAAAGAGAAACTCAATCCATCGACAGCTCCACAAACTTAAACTCAAACGGATAAAAGGAATCGCACTAAGGCTCATCTTAATGCTATTGTTATTATCAGGTAACGTGCACCCCAACCCAGACCCGGCAATCACTGCCTCACCTGCAAACCACGTCAAGACTGGCTCACTTAAGTTGGCCTCCATCAACATCTGCAGTTTACTGGGTAAATTACATGGGCTCCAAACCGGGGTCTCGCAGCAAAAAGTTCAGTTACGTAAGAACTTACTGTAACAGTAGATCTTCGAGAACAGCTCTTGCAGCAGGTTACACCATTAGGACTGAAGCTGGCAGGCGCAAGGACCCCATGGAAATTCTCTAGCTAGCAGTATTCAGCGGGGACCGCCTCCGACGTTGGTCCCGCCCACGACGTCGGGCGTAGTACATAAAGAGGCAGTCCCCCCATAATCCTCAGTTCTCCGGCCGGAGACTCCCGGCCGCTGGATGATATCAGAAGGGGAGACAGAGGATCCGCCATCAGATGGCAAAACAAGGCAACAGTAAATGTCCCATCCCAGGAGATGGATGCTAGACTATGACCTACCTCCAGCGGGGATGGTGGGAGGGAAAGTACCTGCTGCAAGAGCTGTTCTCAAAGATCTACCGTTACGGTAAGTTCTTACGTAACTGTACTATCTTACTTCGAGAAACAGCTCTTGCAGCAGGTTACACCATTAGGACTTATTTCCAAGCAGTAATGGCAATCATGCACCATCGGGAGGAGGAAAGGTAGAAACCTCGAGATACCTCGAGCCTAGGGCAGAAGTCATTGAAGGACTGCTAGACCGAACCCTGCTCTTTGCCTCGATGCAATGTCCAGGCTGTAATGCCTGATAAAGGTATGCACGGAGCTCCAAGTAGCTGCAGCACAAATAGCTGAGGTGGAAACATTATTTAAAGCTGCAAAGGAGGTAGCCACCCCTCTGGTGGAATGACCCTTAACCGCGCCTGGCAAGGGCTTATTGCGCTTCTGGTAACAGGACGTAATGCACTGGATAAGCCACCTAGACAGCAACTGCTTCGAGACAGGCACTCCCTTCATCCTATGGGCAAAGGAGACAAAAAGTTGGTCAGACTTTCGGTGTTGTTTGGTTCTGGTCAGGTAGTATCCGAGGCACCTATGCACATCAAGGGTGTGCAAAAGGGCTTCTCCTTGATTAGAGTATTTTGGAAAATACACTGGTAGATCGATGTCCTGATTAAGGGTGAGAGCTGAGACCACCTTAGGGAGAAATTTAGGATTAGTCCTTAGGGATACCCTGTCCTGGTGGAAAACCAAATAAGGCTCTTTGCACATAAGTGCGTGCATTTCAGAAATCCTTCTGGCAGAAGTAACTGCAACTAAAACAATGTTTTCCAAAAGAGAAAACATAGCTCGCAATCCTCGGCTGGTTCAAAAGGTGGCAGCGTGAGCTGCTCCAAGACGAAGTGCAAGTCCCATGGAGGGCTTGGATCCTTAACCGGGGGCCTAAGGTGGAGGATGCCCCTCAAGAAGGCACGTGTTGTGTCCAGCTGGGCTACAGTGCATTGGCCCATGGGGGCATGGCAGGCTGAAATGACACAAAGGTGCACTTTAATCGAGGAGTAAGCAAGACCGGAGTGGAAAAGGGATAGCATGTAGTCCAGTACCAGCTTCTCTGGACAGTCCAAGGGTGAAAACCCACACGCTTGAGCCCATAAGCAGAATCTGCACCACTTCATGGGGTAGGTCGCATGGGTAGCCGGTTTTCTAGTGGCAGTAAGCACATCTGCCACTTCTTGCGAGACCACGTATCGCATCATGGCTATGTCTCTAGGAGCCAAGCATGCAGGTTCAGGGAACATAGATCCGGATGGACTAAGGAACCCACCTACTGAGACAGTAAATGGGAGATGATTGGCAAAGGCACATGAGGTTCCTGGGATAGCTGATGCAAGAGAGGGAACTACATTTGTCTGGGCCAGACGGGTGCGATCAGAATGAGGGTCGCATGCTTCCTGCGGAGTTTTAGAAGAACTCTCTGGATCAACAGGAAAGGAAGAAAGACATAGAGGAATCTGCCCGCCCAGGAGAGGGACAACGCGTCTCGCCAGAAAACACCAGGCCCTGGATCTAGCGAGCAAAAATTTGGCAGTTTTGCGTTGTATGGGGATGTGAAGAGGTCTATCTCTGGAGTACCCCATCTGTGAAACAGATCTTCTACCACCTCCTGGAGTAGTTCCCATTCGTGGACTCTGGCCTGATTGTGGCTCAGGCTGTCTGCAATGATGTTGTCCACTCCCGAAACATGAACTGCAATAAGATTTGCGCCGTGTTGCAAGACCCAATCCCACACTCTCATGGCCTCCCTGCAAAGCGGGTAGGAGTGGGTGCCTCCTTGTTTGTTGAGGTAATATATCACCTCGGAATTGTCTGTTTGTAACAGAAGTGTACCCGGTGGAATCTCCGACTGGAAGTCCTGCAGGGCGTAAAGAACTGCCCTCATTTCTAGTATATTTATGTGGAGATGAGACTCCTGGGCTGTCCACAGGCCCCGAGACCAAACACCATTGAGGTGTGCTCCCCACCCGAGCCCTGAGGCATCTGTGGAGAGTGTCACAGTCGGGGACGGCGCCGTGAAGGGGTCTCCCGTCAAGAGGTTCCCTGAATGTAGCCACCATTGCCAATCTCGAATTACGGTCTTTGTGATTCGGATTGGATGTTGCAGATGGTCTTGCCTTTGGTCCCACTGTACCCGTAACATCCACTGGGTTACCTGCACGTGGAGACGGGCTAGCGGAACTGTTGCAATGGCCGCAGCCATGTGTCCGAGCAGGCAAAGGACCAGTCTGGCTGAGACTGTCTTCACCGACAACTCCCTGATGAGGGATCTGATGTGTTCCGCTCTGTCCGTGGGAAGAAAAGCTTTTCCTCGGATGGTGTCCAGAACTGCTCAGATGAATTGCAGCATCTGGGACGGAACCAGGCGTGACTTCTCGTAATTGATGAGAATGCCCAAAGTCTCGAACAGAGACTAGGTGCAGTGAATAGCAGACATCAAGGCCTCCCATGAGGGCACCATGAGAAGCCAGTCGTCCAGATAGGGGAACACGTAGTGGCCCTGTCTCCTCAGAGACGCGGCTACGACTGTCATGCACTTCGTGAAAACCCAAGGTGCCGATGACAGCCCGAAGGGAAGAGCTCAGAACTGATAATGGTGGCCCTGAAACTCGAAGTGCAGGAACCTCCTGTGCGCCTAAGTGATAGGAATATGCAGATAGGCATCCTGCATGTCCAGGGACACAAGAAATGCGCCCTGCTTCAGCATGGGAATCAGGCCCGGGAGGGTCACCATGCGGAAGTGCTTGTAAGCGACTGAAAGATGGAGATCGTTGAGGTCCAGTATTGGACAGAGGTCCCCAGTTTTCTTTGGAACCAGGAAGAAGTGAGAATAGTACCCTAGTCCTCTCTGTTTCCTTGGTACATGCTCTAAGGCTTCTTTTTCCAGAAGCTCGAGCACTTCCTGCTGTATGAGCAGGGCATGCTGACCCGAATAACGGGAAAGCAGGGGAGGTCTTGTAGGTGGGTTGTCTACGAACTCTATGTAATGGCCATTTTTGACCAATTGTAGAACCTACCTGTCGGTGGTGATCAATTGCCACCCTGGAAGGTGGCGTGCGATGCAACCCCCGACTTTCTTTGCCCGTTGATCCTGAGGAGGGGTGGGGACCGGGAAGGAGTCATGCTGTGGCAGCGTTTGTCCCTGCGGGCTGGGCCGACTTTGAGTAGCGTTGGCCTCTGCCTGGGGACGACTTGGCCTGGGCCTTGCGTGAGAAAGTGCCCATCTGCTGCCCGGAACTTTGCTGCTGCCTTTGTAGCCGTCCGAGAAAACGGCTCTGGTTCCTGCGAAAGGAACTAGACCTAGATCTGTACATGGCTTGTACAGATTGGACTGCCTTCCCTGCATCTTGGAGTTTGGTGATAACCTTCTCGGAGGCTTCACCAAACAGCACCTCGCCGTTATATGGGACGTCTAGAATGTTTTTCTGTATGTCTGGGGTAAATCCGGAGACATGGAGCCAAGAGTGTCTCCGGAGACAAACGCCTGAGGCTGCAGCTCTGGCTGAAGAGTCCACAGAATCATATGCGGCTCTGAGCACTTGGGTCCCCACATCTGACCCGGTGCGAAGGAGGTTTTCGAGCTCCGCTTTCTGGTCGCCATCGGGAAGCTTTTCAACCAGGTCCTGGCCCTGTTCCCACAGGGCATTCTGGAACTGAACCATATGGGTAAGATAGTTCAGTGACCTGATGGCACAAGTAGCAGCCGCATAACGTGCGCCTCCCCAGGGCATCCAATTGCTTGGATTCCTGGTCTGGTGGCTGAGTGCTCATATGCTGTGGTCTCTGAGACTGGTCATGTGAAGCAGTGATGACCAGGGAATCTGCCAGAGGATGGTTCGCCAAATACTGGTCCTCCCTAGGGGCCTTGTATAGGCGGTCAGCCTTCTTCGGCACAGTGGGAGTGGAATGCGGACATTTCCACGCAGCCTTGGTGACGTCCGTGAAGGTGTCCACCAAGGGCGGCACTACCACAGGCTTTGTGTCTTTTTGCCGAAGGTAGTGGGCAAGGCGTTGTCACTCGGGGTCAAGCTCCTCAGCATCCCACCCCATGTTGTCCTGGATGTGCCCCATGATCTCGGCGAAAGAGGGATCATCCGGAGAAGACCTGGGGAGGTCGTGTGGGTCAGGAGAGGGAATGCTGAGTGGAGAAGGTGATCTGTAATACTCTGAAGTATCCGACCCGGAATCCTCCCCCGACGGAGTGTACCAGCGTCATCTGGGTCGTTTGGGGCTGGTTGACCCTGAGGGGGATCTGGAGGGAGGCCTTCTCCTGTCGGTAGATCTACCCCTAGGAGGTGGAGTCTGCTCCTTGGGGGATGGAGGTCGTCCTACTGGCCCCTTAGGTGGAGGAGGGGGCGTAGGCGGTGAAGGTGTAGGAGGAAGAGGAGTAGTAGGAGAAGTAGGAGTCGGACGTGCGGGGACCACATCTTTCTTGATGGTGTCCCACCAAAAGGTAAAGAGCTCCTTTACCTCCGCAAGGTTCATACCTGATGGACCTGGCGCCGGGGTCAGGCATCGGGTCCCCGGGGGTCTCCCGCTCCGGGGAGGGTTCCCGTGGGAGCCTGGCATCCTCATTGTTGCCTGCCTGGTCTTCGGGCTGTGTGGCGTCCTCCTCTGTAGAATCCCTTTGACCGGTGTCCGCCGGTGACGGGGATGTGCGGTCTTCCGCTCTGGAGTAGCAGACGTCGGTCCCCTGGCCGACGTCTTCGGACCTGCTGAATGCCTGGCCGGCGACAGGTGTCTAGCCAGTGTTGTCAGCTCCTGTGAGCGCCGAGCCAATTTACAGTGCTTGGACGACGTCGGGTGGTGGGCCGACGTCGGGTCCGACGTCCGTTTGAGGGATGTCAGGTCCTTAGTTTTCCTGGGCGCCGGATCAGGACCTCGTGGTGGTTGGGAGACTGACCTGGAGTCGGTGTCCCGGCGACGGGAGGATGAAGATTTGTGGCGCTCACCCGACTTTGAAGAGGCCTTGGAGGGTGTTGAAGAAGCAGAAGGCCTCGAAGTCTTCAGAGGCTGGAGTGATGAAGAACCGCTGGAGGACCTGACCTGGACAGGGGGAGGTTGCGGCTGAGCCCTGGAGGGAGAGCAGTCCGATCTAGAGCTGGAGCTGCAGGAGTCCGAGGCCCGTGTAGGAGACCTAGACCTCGCCTTGTCCCGGTGTTTGTGGGATTTAGCTGAAGATTCTCCCCGGGAGGAAGGTTCCTGGTCCATACTTTTCAGCTTTTCTTCCAAAAGAAATGCTTGAAGTGCCTTCTGACAGCAGATCCTGGTGCGGCTGTCAAAACCCTGGCAAATGGAGCAGGCCTTGGTGTTGTGGTCCAGACCTAGGCAACGCACGCAGGACAAATGGGGATCCTAGAAGGGGATCTGTTTGCCGCAGGCATACTTTGAAAGGTGACCCTCTAAAGATGGAGTTAGAGAGGACATCAGTTGAGCACAGCCAAAAAGGTAAAGTATTCATGGTTCATTGGTGGTAAATAGCTAGAAGGGCCGAAAGACCATGATAACTTCTGGTGTGGCAGGAAAAGAACTGGGGATTATGGGGGACCGCCTCTTATGTACTACGCCCGACGTCGGAGGCAGGACTAACGTCGGCGGTCCTCGCTGAATACTGCTAGCTAGAAAATTTCCGTTGGGTCCTTGCGCCTGCCGGCTTCAGTCCTAATGGTGTAACCTACTGCAAGAGCCATTTCTCGTAGTAAGATCCCTGGCATCCTGACTGTTGTGGAAACATGACTCACCCCAAAGATTCCAGACTTGGCAGTGGCCATACCAGGATATGCCATTTTCAGGCACGACAGACTTACAAAACGTGGGGGTGGATGTGCCATTTAAGTTAAGGAAACCCTCACTGGTTATGCACTACCTACAGACGGCCTAGGAAATGCCACCCAGGCGCTAGCTGTTAATGTTATGCTTTGTTCTTACAATAAAATTCTAACAACTGTATCTGTCTACCTACCACCTAAGGACCCCGACATAAGCTTCCATACCTTGTTAGAATACATCAGGAACTTGCCCCAGAACTCTGAGACAATTATAATGGGAGACTTCAGTGTCAACTGGCAAGCCCAGATGTTGGCCCCTTTAAGGATGCAATCTCTGCTCTCAATCTTACTCAGCTAGTCTCGTCACCAACCAGGATCAACTACAAAATGGGTACATGTACCCTAATTGACTGGATCCTGTCCAACCGCCCTGATCGAATCTCCAACATGAACTTCCTCCCTGATGCCTTAAGTGACCACTCGCCCATCACCTGTCTCTGGACTAACACATTCAAGAAAGCTCCTCCCAAGACTATTCTCACCAGGATGCTAAAGCCGGGTCACCTCGAGCACGTGAAACAACACCACCTCCGTGGCTTAGACTGGTCATTATTAGATACCACAAAGGATATAAATACAGCCCTTGACTACTTCATCGGACACTTTAACGAAGCCCTTGGCATCCACGCCCCTATGAAAAAAATGAAAATCCATGGCACAACAAACCCCTGGGTATCCTTGGACCTTATCAGGCAGATGCATCACGGAGACCACCTCTGGCACCTTGCAAGGGCCTCTGGCAAGCCAGCTGATGTCCAGGAATACAAAGCAGCCAGGAACAAGTGCCCCCAGGCTATCCATGCAGCAAAAAGAATGTATCACAGGACGCAGCTCGCTACCGCCTGGGGAGATGGAAAAAGTTTTTGGAACAACATAAAAGCAGTAACTGGTAAAGACCCCAAGGCTGCTCCCACAATGCTCAATATTAACGGAACTCCCACGCTTGACCCTCTGACCATAGCCAACACCTTCAATAATGTATTTATAGACCTTGGCAGTGTCCTTCCCCTGGATTTCTTTGAGGAAAGTGAGGACTCCCCCAAGAACACTGAAAATTAGCAAGTCTCGGCCCCAGCACCACCTCCTTCCTATTTCAAAAAGGTCCCACAGTATATGGTCAAGAAGTACCTTGTAATGGTTCTAGGTAAATCCAGGTACAGCGGTGATACACTAGATCTCAAACTAGATGCACTTACCCTTGATATTACACTGGGTCCCATCACAAAGATTATGAATCTCTCCCTTATACTGGCACAATTCCCCATGCTCTGGAAGTCAGTTCTAGTTACGCCTATTCAGAAAAGTGGAGACTGTTCCCTACACACAAACTACAGACCTATCTCTATCCTCCCACCCCTTTCCAAGGCACTTGAGCGCATAGTTGCCGACCAGTTGGTTGATTATTTGGACAGATACTCGATCCAGTGCCCTCGGCAGCACGGTTTCAGAAAGGGACACAGCACCTCTCTCCACAGCACTGATTGAGTTCACTGGTTTCATTCACAAATCCCTGGCTCAAGGAAGCTTAGTGGGCGTGGCATTCATATACTTTACTAAGGCCTCTGATACAGTTAACCACACTCCCCTCCTCAAACAGCCATCCTCCATTGGACTCTCTAGAGACACACACTCTCGGTTCTGAAGCTATCTATCTGAACACACAAAGCAGGTGAGAATAGTCAATGTTGCCTCACACTATCAACCTGTCCGATCTGGAGTACTGCAGGGCTCCATACTGGGGCAACTTCTTTTTAGCATCTTCCTTAACAATCTCCCCCACTCATGCCAACAACATATTCTACTTTACGTGGATGACGCGGTGATCTTTACTAGTGGCACTGACCCTGAGCCACTAGAACAACAGCTTCAATCTGGCTTTAAGGATGTGGAGGACTGGTTCAGAAACCACAAACTGATACTGAATTATTAAAAAACGAAAGTCATGTTATTCAGTGGTGCTCGCAGTGCAAACAGAGCCAGAGCCCTTACCATCAAGAATGCATCAGGCATCCCACTTGAACAAATTCATCATTTTAACTGCCTAGGGGTAAGCCTGAATAGCCCCCTGTCCTTCGCACAGCATATCAATAACGTTGCCAGCTCTGTAAATATCAAAATTGCGTTATTACACAAACACAAACATAGTCTAACACCAGAAGCCCTTAGACTAGCAGTCCACAGCTCCATTATATCCATTGTCGATTATGGATTCATCATTTGTGGCTCAGCCACCAACACCTCTCTCCTCAGAATAGCGGTAGCGCTTAATCAAGCCGGATGTCTTCTCACTGCAGCAAACTGCCATACCCACAAGAGTGAACTCTATAAACAAACAGGTTGGCTTCAACTCACTGGAAGGATCCAATATCAAACCTGCCTGCTTACCAAGAAAGCTATGCTTGGGCTCCTTCCTCTGGGAACTACAAACCTATTCAATCAATATTGCAGCACTCAGCACACTCTGAGCTCTGTCAACCAACTTCTCGCCGTTCCAAGATGCTGGACCACCCAGGGACAACAATCATTTGCACATACAGCACCCTCTGGTTTAACGCACTGCCAAATGATATCACAGCCCTTCCCAAATTGGGTCCCTTTTAAAAGCTCTCTTCGTCAATATCTCACATCAATCAGTTCCTGCAACTGTGCCCGCTGACAATGGTTTGCAGCAGTCTTGTCAACCCCTAGGGTAGCCTCCCTCCTTCCCATCTCTTTTGTCCACTGCCCACCACTGCCCCCTCCTTCCTCACTCCGTTCCTCCCAATCTCTAGCTGTTTTATCCTTGTATTACCCTTACCTAACTTCCCCTGCTTGACAAAGCCTTTGGGCTGCTTATTTTTCTCTCAGGATGTTTCTAGTACTTCTTTCTTGCCACTGCTAATACTAGCTGCATCTCAGAGGTCTTTAACCTACTGCCAATTGTATCTTTATGTAATACCAACCTTGTTTATTTCGTTGCTCATTTTTTTTTGCCTTGCATAATGTTATTTTGTACTGCTTGTCACAATGTTATGCAACTACTACTTTTGTATGTTTGTAATCCTCTCTTTGACGTGGAACCTTTCGTAAATGAGCTATTTTTTACTCAAAGGTATTGTAATCCGAGAACTAATAATAAAAGAAAAATAATAAGATCTGGTTTTATGAAAAGTTGCAAAACCACCTAGTTTGATGCACATTTCGATGCTTTATTGGACAATAATAACGGGGGAGCATTTTCTCCCATAGGGAAACCCAGTTATAATTCGCCGTTAGGGTTAGAATGGCGAACATGCGCCGGGTTTCTCTTGCTCCACGCATGTGCAGGCCTCCACTTTTCACTTTCTCAGCGCTACTTCGCCACAAGTTGCACTCGACGCAAGACGTAATTAAATAGAAACTCGCCTCCCACATAAACGGTCATGATTCCTTACTGAAACAGGTGCTCCTCGATTAAACCTTTAAAAAAAAAGAAAAGAAAAAAAAAATCAGAAAGCTTTCAGCAGCCACAGCTGGTGGACCGTGCCTCATCCCAACCGGACCGCGGCTGAACACCGATGTATTTGCATTTTATATAATTGCTGAGGCGAGAAAACGCTCCCCAGCAATTACATAAAATAAAACATGGGGTGGTGTGTAAAACTTGAATTTAATTAACAGCCAGCATTTTTTATGCACAGACAACACTTTTCTTTTTCTATATTCTTTATTTTTATTTCTCAATCAGACAGCAAGGATACATTTTATGCTATTAAGCCAAAATACATCAAGCAGTATGACCCAATACAGCAATTTACAACTTTCAATCTATAATACAGGAATATTGGGATACACTTTATAAACTATATCAGTTAAGCAGACCTCATATATTAGTGCAATAAACCATTTATGGAACAAAAGAGTCATCGATCGAGGAGATATAAAAGACTCATGGTCTCCACGCCAGTGCAAATCTCTGTCTTTCCTACCCTAGCAGCTTTGGTCCTTTCCAGATAATAAGTTTCTGCCATCACCATGTGCCATAGTGCTAATGTAGGAACTGTGGTAGTGTGCCACAGGTGAGTAATAACCCTCTTTGCCGTAGCAAGATATAAATATATTTTACTTTTATTTGGTGGTAATGAATCATCTTCTCTTATATAAAGTAACACAAATTGTTGTGTGAGAACCAAATCCTGGTCCACTAATTGTTTTAGGTTTTGCTCAATGTCTCGCCAATACTGGGTTATCTTTGGGCAGGTCCAAAACACAAGCTGTATTCGCCAATGGCTCCCCACAGCCTCCCCAACACGAGCTATAGCTCAGCGGCAAGAATTTGATCAGCTTATCAGATGTATTAAAATAACGCAGTCTATATTTCCAAATAAATTCAAACCAGTATGGAGCTTGGGAGGCTTTCATGGAGGGGCAACTGGTTCTAACCATTTCTCATATGTCATTTTAGTGTTTAGCTCTGTATTCCAGGCACTTAACATATCCCTTGTGGATTCCATCCAGGTTCCTCTTAAGGCATTATATATAAAACCTATTAGACGAGCCTTATCCTGCCCTCTAACAGCCTCTTGTAAAAGGCTTATCATTTGAGGGATGGGGTTTGGCAAGGCATTCCTAGGAGCCCCTTTCTGAGAAAGAAATGTTCTCATCTGCAAATATCTATAGTGGTGGGAACTTGGAAGGTGAAAAGTAGCATGTAACGATGCAAATGGCACCACTCCATAGGAGTCTAGAAATTGGCATATCAGTGGAAGCCTTCTTCCATGCCATTCTCCGAAAATGTGATCTAATTGTGCAGGGATAAAGTCTTTCTCTGCCTTTAAAAGTCTAAAATAATAAAAGTCTGTTTCTGGAGCTGGAAGTGCCCGTATCTCATACCATACCTTTAGTGTATTACGAGTACCCCAAGTAAAATCACTATACTTTGACAACAAGGAGAGAGGGGCAAACACTATTGGAAAAACATCGAAAAGGTAATTTAGTACAAATTCAATATATTTCCAAAGTGTGACCTTTTTGTTATTAATCCAGGTCAGCACTGTTTTACCCACTACTGCTCTATGATATTCCTTTAAGTTTGGGAGATTCATTCCACCTTTGTCAATTGGTAGTTGTAATAATGACCATCTGATTCTTGGGTGTTTGCCTGCCCAAGCAAATCTTGACATCAGTTTATTCCAAGACACAAAATAAAATCTAGCAGGGGTGAGTAGCAAAGTCTGGAAAAAATATAAGATTTGGGGGAAAACTGTCATACGTACAGTTTGTATTCTAAAACAAAACGATAATGAAAGGTGAGACCAGATCCCCAACAATCTTTCTAAATCTATCGACAAAGGTTCTAAATTAAAGAGTTCTAAGTAGTCTAAATTACTGGGGATAAATACCCCATGGTACTTAATTTTATTATTTCTCCATCTTGATAGCAAAAGCGCCCTCAAGTATCGCCAAGGGGTAAAATTCAGGGATAATATCTCCGTTTTCTAAATGCTGATTTTATACTCAGAGAGTCTAGAAAAAGTATTAATTATTTCCAACGTAGCTGATATGGAGCCTTCTGGGTCCCGCAGTGTCAACAATACATTATCAGCATATAAGGAGGGGGTGAATTCTTT
The DNA here is from genome assembly GCA_016271365.2 of Neoceratodus forsteri. Taxonomy (NCBI): domain Eukaryota; kingdom Metazoa; phylum Chordata; order Ceratodontiformes; family Ceratodontidae; genus Neoceratodus; species Neoceratodus forsteri. Next base: position 461,965,274 of record CM057458.1, read on the forward strand.
CCCTCCCAGCGGTATGCCTTGGACTTGGGAATGCTGCCGAATGACTTCAGCCAAGGGCTCTATGCAAACAGCAAAGAGAAGGGGTGATAAGGGGCAGGCCTGTCTCATTCCCCTACTCAAGTGGACTAGTGGTGACAAGTGTCCATTTACTTTTATACAGGCTTTGGGTGAAGCATATAGCCTTTGTATTAAGTCTATAATTTTCGGGAATCCAAATTCGTTTAAGGTTCTCCACAGAAAGGGCCATCGCACCCTATCGAAGGCTTTGTCAGCATCTAGGCTGACAAAAACTGCTGGGATCTCCCTCTGATTTACATAATCTAAGAGACGTATTGTTCTGCGAATATTATCTGTGGTCTGTCGCGAGCGAATAAAACCCGATTGATCTGCATGCGCAAGTTGTGGCATAATGTCATCTATTCTAGCTGCCCAGATTGACACGAACAACTTGTAATCCATGTTTAAAATGGATACTGGTCTGTAGGAAGTTGGTAAATCGAGAGGTTTATCCTGTTTTAATACTGGGGAGATATTAGAATAAGCCTAAGATGGAGGAGGAGGTCCGCCTTCCTCTATCTCTCTGTAAGCTAATGTCAAAGCCGGGGCAAACTGCTTAAAGAAAACCTCATACCACTCAGAAGGCAAGCCATCCGGGCCTGGTGTTTTCAGGGTTTTGCTGTGGGATACTACCCTGTTAAGTTCTTTCACCCTAATAGGGGCCTTTAACTTCTCAACCCTTTCTTGTGGAATTTTGGGAAGGGAAAGATGATCAAAACAATTCCCCGAATTCAACATTACTCACTGGTGCCGTTGCCTTATATAATGGGCATAATAACTGCAGAATACCTCGATTATCTGTGAGGTAGTCCGGGCACAAATATTTTGTTGCGAATCTTTAAGGTGGGTTATGTATGTGGAGGTTCTAGGACTCCTAAGTTTTCGGGCTAAATTTCTAGCTCCCTTAGGCCCCTCCTCAAATTTGTAGGACCTAAGGTTAAATAGTGCTTGCTGTGTTTTTTCATCTATTTTTTGTAGTGCTGCTTTCTTCTGGTTAATCTGGGTTCTGATTTTTGCCACTCCAGGGGACGCAGTCTACTGCAGCTCTTGCAATTCCACATGCAGCTTTACATAGTTACTTTCCCATTGTTTTTTCTTATATGCTGCATAAGCAATTATTTCCCCACGTATGACTGCCTTCAGCGTATCCCACACAATAGATGCTAAAATCTCTGGTGTGGTATTTTCGGAAAGGATTTGTGTGATCTTATCCCTAAATCTTGTTTTAAAATCTTCATTTTTCAGAAAAGAAGTATTAAAGCGCCACCCAGTGGTCTCCTTGGAATTTTAAAATCTAATTTCAAAGACAAGGGGGAATGATCCGATAAGCACCTGGGGCCGATCGTCATATCTTGCAGCCAATCCAAATGTTCTTTAGAAATAAAAAAAGTAATCAAACCTTGGATAGGTATTATATCTTGGGGAATGAAAGGTATATGCTCTTGAAGTGGAATAGCAGTGATTCCAAACATCTATAATCCCTAATGCATTTTGTTGGGCCCGAAACAGTTTCTGAGACAGTGTGCTATGGTACTGCGATGGCGCAGAAGAGTCAAAATGGGGGTTCAGGGTTAAATTTATATCCCCTCCCAGTACTAGGCAACCCTGCAAGTGATCAACTAGTTTATTAAAAAAAAAAAAAAAAATCTTCACAGAAGCCAGCTGTGGGGGGAAAATACACATTCACCAAAGTAACCTGTTTAGCTCACATAAGGCCATTACGAATTATGAAACATCCTTGTGGGTCTATATACTGCGACTCCAGGTGGAACTGTGTGGAGGAATGGATCAAAATTGCCACTCCCCTTTGTTTTCCTTTAGGATATGAGGAAGCGAATTCATGGAACCAGCCCCCCAAACCAATTTCAAATGTTCACTTTCTGAGAGGTGTTTCTCCTGTAAATATATTATCTCACTAGGGTGTTTTTTAAGATACTGAAATAAACGTGATCTTTTAATTGGGTTGTTAAGCCCATTAATATTAAGAGATAAAAATCGTACTGTGTCAATCGCCATCTTTATCTATAAAGAAACAACCTCTTTGGAAGATCTGTGGAAGCCCTTGAATCACCCCGGTCTCAGCATACCACCCGTGGATTCTTCCCTTCCTCCCCTGCCCTGCCAGAACCCTTCTGTAATCCTCCAATAGATCCCTCTTCGATCCCCCATACCTTTCCCCAATAGATATCTCAATTTCACTAAGTACCTTGCTCTTTAGGTCAATATAATCCCGCTGTATCTTCTTATATAAAATAGAAAAACTATAACCAAACCATTTTCTCCATTGGTGTAAGCTCACCACTACATTAAACTTTCCCAAATGGGATAAAAATAAAACACTGGGGTCATAAAAACAAACAAGACCCCTTATAATAAGTCTATTTACTATACAATGTCAACTTGGAAACTCCAATAATTACCAAAAACAAATATTCCTTCCAAGGTAGGGGAGACCCGATACGTTCTCCCTACAGGTGCATCCTGTATTATGGATAGATGCACTGGGGGAGCTCCGGAAGTAACTGGCTCCTGGGCCATCAGAGGGCAATCATTCACCCAAAATGTAAAATAAATATCAGGCCAGTAAGTGTTCTGCCATACTTGGAAACACAAGTAACTATATAGCTCTAACAAACAAGACAAATATGAGCTACTTATCTTGTCAGCTTAAGTGCCTACCACCTTCACAAAGTAATTGGTTTATATTTCTTTTCTGGTGCAACTCTTCACCTTTCTTTATCAAGACCTTCCTAAAAACAGTCACTTTTCCACACATTATGGCTACTCACCAAACCATGTTTGACTCTAATATTTGTTTAAATCTGTTAGGGACTAAGGTTAGAAATAAACTTGTTTGGTTTGAAGTATACATGAAATAATAAAGGCGAAACATCAAGTCCGGAAAACTACAATAGTTCATATTTTGCTTTGATGTGTTCGTCTTTATATTATTGAACCAAGAGGAATCCTTTTTTCACCCAGTCTCTAATTTATTCGCGGCTTCTGAGTGAACCCCTTCGGCCAGTTCACTAGTCCCTGGCCCTGAAGTTATAGTGAGCCAGGAAGTAAGCCGGGTAAGCCCAGTTAATGGCCTACTTTGCGGTTCTGCCAACACAAGAGCATATTATCTCCTACCAGTCAGGTTCTGCCTCTAGCTGGTCGAAGAAATTCAGCCAAATGAGTTGAAATAGATGCAGGGCTCTGAGAAGGTGCCCTCCATAAGTCCCCGGATGCAGTAACTGTTTGCCATCGTGGTGGGCCCTGTTCTCTCAATCTCTGCTCTGGCTGCGTCTTAAATTGTAAACTATGCTTTTGAAGCTCCTCTCGGGCTTCTTCTACGGAGCAAAATTCCTTCCGCCCCAAGGGGAGCTGGACCACTAGACACGCTGGGTATGGTGTAGTAAATTTGATTGAAGTTTCCTTCAGGCACGGCAAGATGTTAGCATAGACCTGACGATTCCTCATTGTTTGTGGAGCATAGTCGTCATCTAAATAGATGCACATCTGCAGGTAAAAAACTTTGCCCCTACGCCATGCAATCAAGAGCACCTGATCCTTGACTGCATAGCTGAGAAACCTGGCTATGATAGACCGCGGTCTTGCGTTAGGGTCTGCAGGGCGAGGCCCCAGCGCTCTATGGATTCTTTCCATTTCTATTTGTAAATCAGAAGGCAGTTCTAGTGCTGTTTTTAACAAGTTAATCACAAAGTCTGATATTTTGGCCCTCCGAACCTTCAGGGATACAATGCAGCCTTATTTTTTTACGCTAAGCTCGATTCTCAACATCTTCTTGTCTTGTTTGAATCTGGATCTGTTGTTCTTGTAAAGACTGTATAGCTATGTCAATATCATCGACACGGTTCTCCACTGCTGTGATTTGGCGCTCTGTGGAATCTGTTCGCTGTTCTAGGCCGACTACATCCTTTCTTAGCTCCCCATAAAGGTCTTTAATTTCAGCCCGAAATGACAACAGTTCTTTGTAAATGGTATCCAGTTTAATCCGCTTGTTCTTGGCTTGTTTGTTTCTGGAGGGTGTAGCCTGGTCCATGTGTTCCACTGGGCACTGCGACTGTTTAGAATCCGAGGCCTCAGCTGCCGACATCGTGGCAGCTATTGCGGTTCAGTGGCACAAAGAAATGCTCAGTTGGTTTTATTCAGGTCTTCGGAATGCTTACAGTAGTCCCCCGTGTCTCTGTGAGATTTCCGGACTTTTACTGAATGTGGACTGGTAGTTCGGGGGAGTCATATGAAGGGGCAGGCACAAAGCTCGTTGTTTATGCCGCCATCCTTGGGAGAGCTCAACCGGAAGTCCCACAGATAACACTTTTATTCTGCGTTACAACCTCCTGGTTGATATTTTCGATTATAACCGGGAGGTTGTAATCAGCACCTGTCAATCCAGCTCGCGCTAACCTCAGCAGGAGCTAAGTAACCCGCTCTCAATCGCCTGAATGGACTTTCTCACAGGGAAAGCACTCAGCCAGAAAACATTAGAAAACCTCAGAAACCCACATCAAAACAAAGAAAATAAAACTGACATCCTATAAAGAAAAACAGAAAAAAAAAACTATGGAATCCCAAAATGCTGGCCATTAATTAAATAAAATAATATATGGGTGGGTGTATGTAAACCAGAATTTTACACACACCCTCAGGTGTGGGATGCTTGTATAAACGTCTGGCTACACACACCCACCCATACATTATTCTATATTTTTACACACCGCCTCTGTGTTGGATGCTTGAATAAACCCCTCAAGCTTCGCTCTCAGGGTTTATATAGCATCCAACACCTTAGTGTGTGTAAAATTCTCGTTAAACACACCACCTCATGTATTATTCTATATATATTTTAAACTAGCTACCTGGAAAATCTTCACTTAAACACAATGTTTGCACAAAGCAGGCTGTTAAAAAATACTGGTAATTTCAAATCCGAGAAAAAAAAAAAAAAGAGTAAAGACAGAAAGGAACATGATAATGACTAAGCAAACAAAAAACAATACTAAAGAAGAAAGTGTTCTTGTCAAACCATATTTTTCCAAAATAACTGAACACATCGTAGTATTATTGTAGTGTTTATATATTATTGTCCTCAAATAAAAATAATATTGCGAACCCCCATGTGACATCTGCAACGGGAGCAACCAGTCAGGATGTAACTACTCCAACAATAAATATTGCTCTATTGTGTTATCAGAGGTTGGCTATGTCTAGTATTCTGTGGCATAGAAAAGCAGCAAGAAGTGCGCTAAAAATAAAATGGCAGAGTTGCAGCGCTGCACAGCGATATGCAACTCTGAACACAAGAGCCTCGAAACTGACATTGCAATCTGAAATCCAGTAATTAAAACATGGAAGTAGACTTTTAATCTTGAACCCTAAATGTTTTCTATTTGAAATGATAGGATATTAACGTGATTCACAAAAGCACATACATCGTGCCACTTGAACTGCATTCAAGCAATGTCCCCACAATAAATATCTTAAACTACTGCTCCACCCACATACAGATTAAGTACGGGGTACAGAAGAGGATACAAATGCAATACACAACTGTAGATTCAAATAAGCTATGAATTTATAAAGGCAGACAACTCGATTTGTTGCAGATTGCTTATACTGAGCCAAAGAAACTGTACAGAGACGTTACAGTACATAAGCTTTCAGGGCCACATAGGTCCCTTTTGTCAGTTCCGTTAGACTGAGCAGATGAAGCCGATTTTGTAGCAGCGGTAGATGTTAAAGAATTAACATAGGAAAGGGCAGGCAGAGATTGGACACCTTTAAACTTTAGATATGCTGTGGTTAATTAAGGTGTGAGATGGGTCAAAGGCAGGGAGATAATTCAAAAGAAAAAAACGTTACAAATTGAGAGGAAGGAGAGATGGACAGACACACGGTCTCACCTGAACTTTTTTCTTTTGAATTATTTACCTGCCTTTAACCCTAACACCTCTATAAATAACTGTGACACAGTTAGCTCCAAACAGTCCCCAAAAGTTTTCAATGGTGCTCTGTTGGGTTGTAGTCAATGTAAGTAACAGAGGAAAAAAAAAACTCACTATAGCTATCTTCTGGGGATTGGCTACACTTACAATGTGCACAAAATAAAAAAACAGGTTACTCACCTGTAACAGTAGTTCTAGGAGTGGTATATGTTGTTCATCCACACTTCATGGCAGATCTGCCTTCCCCTTTAAGATCGCCGAAACATCTTCAAGCTGGCTCCTCCCACACACCCGGGTGGTATAACCCTTGGCTCCGCCCCATGACGCCAGATCTTAGCATGTTGGAAACCAGGTTTGTGTGCCAAAGCCGGGGAGGTCGGGTGGGTCTTGGTGGGTGAACAACATATACCACTCCTAGAACTACTGTTACAGGTGAGTAACCTGTTTTTCTAGGATAGTGGATATGTTGTTCTATCCACACTTGTTGGCTGACTCCTAGCAGTTCTCCGGGAGGAGGGAGGCAAGATGCACACCCCCTATTTAGGGAAAAGGGACTGGAGAACTGAGGTACCAAACCAGCATCCCGGCGTGACTCAAGGTCGATGTGATAATGGGAAATGAAGGTGTGTGCCTACTTCCAGGTAGCAGCCCTGCAGATTTCCTGGATAGGGACGTCCCTAGAAGCAGCCACTGACACAGTGGTATGGCGGGTGGAACGAGCCTTAAGCACTACAGGAGGCTCCCTACCTACCTACCAACCTACAGCAGAGACCGATGCAGGAAGTGATCCACCTGTCAATCGTCTGCTTAGCTACAGGTCTGCCAGGTGGGGCTTCAGTGTAGATGACAAACAGCTGTCGAACCTCTCCCCGAACTTCCGCCATACACTCTCTGTAGTAGGTGAGAGTTCGTCTCGGGTCCAAGGTATGGAGCCTGTACTCGGCTTCCGAGGTGTAACTGGGGTAAAACACCGACAGAGTAATAACCTGGTTAAGGTGAAACTCAGACACCACCTTCAGAAGGAATTTTGGGTGGGGACGTAGGACAACCTTGTGTCTGTGGAAGACCAGGTAAGAAGACTCAATAGAGAGCGCTTGAAACTCCCCAGTCCTTCTGGCTGATGTGATAGCCACCGAGAAGGTGGTCTTCCACGACAAATGTGAGATGTCACACTTGTGCACTGGTTCGAATGGCATGACCATGAGCTTTGCCAAAACCAGCAGTAGATCCCACGGAGGTGGAGGTTCATGCACCGGAGGGGATATGTGATCTAGGCCTTTGAAGAACCAGATCACCTTCTCCTGCACCACTGACTGCTGACCGGCCCGCAACCAGTAAGCAGAGATGGCTGCCAGGTGCACCTTCAGGGTCGTCGACCAAAGTCCCTGTTGGGAGAGGGACCAGAGATGGTCCAAAATGCTAGCCACTGGACAGGACAATGGGTCCAACCATTTGCCCTGACACCAAATGGAAAATCTCTTCCATTTGAAGGCGTAGCATTTTCTGGTCGATTCCTTAGGGGAAGCCTCAACGACGCTGAGGACCTCATCAGAGAGACCCAAGGCCTGGAACTCTAGCTATACAGGAACCAGGCTGTCAGGTGCAGGGATTGAAGATCTGGATAGAGAACCTTCCCCTGACTGATGGAGATCAGGTCCGAGTGTGCTGGAAGCCGCCTCGGGAGCCTGGAGCTGAGGCCGAGGAGATCTGGATACCAGAACTGGCGTGGCCAGTCTGGGGCTACCAGGATCACCTGTGCCTTGTCCCTCCTGACTTTGATGAGCACTTTGTGAATCAAGAGGAGTGGAGGGAAGGTGTAGAAGAGGCCTGGGGTACACGGCCTCAAGAAGGCATCCCCCTGCAGCGAACCCTGCTGAGGGGGGGGCGGGCATGGTACAGCCTCAGCTTCGTATTCTCCCTGGAGGCGAACAGGTCCACCTGCGGGAAGCCCCAGTGGGAGAACAGATCTTGCACTACCTCCCGGTGGAGAGATCACTCGTGAGATGCCTCGCCCAAGCGGCTGAGGGCCAGCTGATTTGAAGCTCCTGCCACGTGAATGGCTAGGAGATCTGCCTCCAAGCTGAGCACGAGGGACCATGTGTGGAGAGCTTTCTTGCACAGAGGCAAGGAGTGCGTCCCGCCCTGCTTGTTGAGATAGTACATGATCATGGTGTTGTCCATCTGGACCTGGATCACTTGACCCCGAATGAATGGAGCGAATGCAGTCAGGGCTAGCTGAACCGCTCGGAGCTCCAGCAGGTTGATGTGATATCAGGACTCCTGGGAGATGGGCACCCCAACCCATCAGAGAGGCGTCGGTCGTCAGGATGACCATCGGCTTGGGCCAGACAAACGGGATCCCTTCTTGCAGATGAGCTGGGACGAGACACCACTGGAGGCTACCCCACATCTTCTGGGTCACAGAGACCAGCTGGTCGAGATGACCTGAGTGCAGAGACCACTGGTTGGCCAGTTCCCACTGGAGGGAATGCATATGCCAGCGGGCCCATCAGACTATGCTGGTGCAGGCCGCCATGTAGCCCAGAAGACGCAGGAAGTCCCACGCAGGGTGCAACTGCCCAACCAGAAATGACTGGGCAAAGGAACCTCCGGCCTGTCCGCCGGGAGCAACGTTCTGGCTCGGCAGGAATCAAGCTCTGCCCCGATTAACTGAATCACCTGCGAAGGGACAAGTTCCGACTTGGCCTCGTTGATTAGGAGGCCAAGGTCGAAGCAAGCCTGGAGGGCCAGATCCCTGGACCGCTCCACCTCCAGCCTGGAGGGACCTGATATCAGGAAGTCGTCCAGGTAAGGGTACACCCGGACCCCCTGGTGCCTCAGGAAACCTGCCACCACTGCCATGCATTTGGTGAAGACCCTGGGGGCTGAAGATCGGCCGAAGGGCATGGCTAGGAACTCATAGAGGGTTCCCTCGGCTCAGAAGCAAAGGTACCGTCGGTGGGACGGATGGATCAGGATATGAAAGAACGTGTCCTGGAGATCTAGGGAGCAGAACCACATGTCTTGCTCCAGGGATGGTATGATCTGAGCCAGAGTTACCATCCGAAAAGCGCGGGACCTGAGGAACTTGTTCAGGTCATGCAGATCTAGAATGGGGTGCCAGCTCCTCATCCGTTTTGGTACCAGCAAGTACCTGGAAACGAACCCTGGGTCTGAAGGAGGGTCTGCTACTCTGTGCACCACTTCCTTGCGGAGGAGCTGAGCTATGTCATCTGAGAAAGCCGACTGAGTGGCTGCAGACACCAGATCCCCCCCCCCCCAAGGGTGCAGGCTCAATATGGAGGGCCTGCTCGAATTTCAGAGGCATGCCTGGACTGACCACTTCAAAACCCAACAGTCCGTGGTGACGAGCGGACAGGCAGAATGGAAGTGGTTGAGCTGGCCCCAGGGAGGTGTGGCCAGGGAATGGGGGAGGCCCCCCAACCCGTCACTGAGCAGGCTTGGAGCGGATCCGAGGGTTATACCACCCAAGGGGGGGTGGGAGGAGCCAGGTTGACGATGTTCCAGCTATTTTAAAGGGAAGGCAGATCTGCCAGCAAGTGTGGATAGAACAACATATCCACGATCCTAGAACAATAAGTTACTCAACCTGTAACCGTAGTTCTAGGAGTGGTATAAAGTTCACATCCACACATTGCCAGTTCCTCCAGAAGTGCGGATTCGTCGGACGTCTTGAAGCTAAGCTCCTCCCACCAACTGGGTGATATATCCCCTGGCTCCGCCCCACGACGTCAGATCTTTGCATGCTGGAAGCAGGGCTCCGGGTGCCACTTGCCAGGGTGGGTGGTGTGGATGTGAACTGTACACCATTCCTGTAAAGTACAGTTACGCAAGAACTTACCATGACAGAAGATCTTCGAGAGGAGCTCTTGCAGTAGGCTATAACCATAAGAACCAAGGTGCCAGGAACCTACGGAAAAACTTCTAGCTAGCAGTCTTCAGCGGGGACTGCCCCAACATCAGCCTGCCCCTGATGCCAGCCAATGGTATAAAAGGGGCAGTCCCCAGCCCCACCTCAGTTCTCCAACCAGAGACCTGGCCCTTAGAAGAGAAGGAGAATCAAGGAGGTTTGAAAATAAACAAAGGGAAAGCAGAAGAAATACTAGGTGGAAGGAGGGAGAGAAAGCAGAGCCTGCTGCAAGAGCTCACCTGAAAAATATACAGGTTACTCACCTGTAACAGGAGTTCTAGGAATGGTATATGTTGTACATCCACACTTATTGGCAGGTTCCTTGCCGCTTTAAATCTTGCTGGAAGGTCTTCAAGCTGGCTCCTCCCACCCACTTGGGTGGTAAAACTCTCGGCTCCGCCCCATGACGCCAGATCTAGCCCGCTGGAAGCCAGGTTGTACGTCGAAGCCGGGGAGGCTGGGTGGGTCGTGTGGATGAACAACATATACCATTCCTAGAACTCCTGTTACAGGTGAGTAACCTGTATTTAGGACATGGATATGTTGTTCATCCACACTTATTGGCAGACTCCTAGCAGTTCTCCAGGAGGAGGGAGGCAAGGCGCACCCCTACTTAGGTATGAAGACTGGAGAACCGAGGCCCCGACCAACATCCCGGCATGACCCAAGGTCGATGTGGAAGGGGGAAACGGTATAGCCTGCTTCCAGGTAGAAGCCCTGCGGATATCCTAGACAGGAGTATCCTCGGAAGCAGCCACCGATGCAGCGGAAGGGCGGGTAAAATGAGCACTTGTCCCTCTGGGAGGCTCCATGCCCGCCCACCTACAGCGGAGACCTATGCTGGAGGTGACCCGCCTGCTTGTCATCCACTTGGCTGCAGGCCTGCCAGGCGCGGCTTCAGCGTAGATGACAAACAGCTGGCGAACCTCTCCCGAACTTCAGCCCTACGCTCTCTGGGTAGATGAGCGTGAAATAGGGTCCCCATGGATCCTATATATGGCCTCTGAGGCGTGAATGGGGATAAACCCTGGCAGAAACAATACCCGGTTAGGGAAAGACTCCGCCACCGCCTATGGAAGGAACTTTGGGTGGGGCGCGGGACTACCTTGTCCCTGTGGAAGACCAGATAGGGAGATTCAAAGGAGCGCCTGGAACTCTCCCCTCCTTCTGGATGGCAGGGTAGCCCCAAGAAAGTGTTCTTCCACAACAGGTGGGGACTCGCACCTGTGCAAAGGTTCGAACGGCTTGCCCGTGAGCTAAGCCCATACCAGTGCAGATCCCACAGAATGGGGATACTCTCCCCAAAGCGGAGGTGTGATCAAGGCCTAGAAAGTGCCAGACCACCTTTTCTGCACCACCGACTGCCTTCCAGCCCGCGCCCAGAAGACAGGGGTGACCAACAGAAGCACCTAGAGGGTCGTCGGCCGAAACCCTAGTTCAAAAGGAACGGACCGCAGATGGTCCGGAATGCTTGCCGAGGGACGGGAGAGGGGCCCAAGCCCTATCCCAACACCAAATGGAAAACTCTTCCTTGAAGGCGAGCATGTTTGGCCGACTTCTGGCAGGACGCCTCGAAAACGTCGAGGACCTTGCCGAAGGACCCAAGGCCAGGCCCCTAGCCGCACAGGGACCAGGCCTTCAGGTGCAGGGATTGAAGGTCCAGATGAAAACCTTCCCCTGAAGACAGCGATCAGAACCGGGCGGGCTGGAAGCCGCCCCGGGAGCCTGGGGCTGAGACTGAGGAGAGCTGGATACCAGAGCTGGCAATTCAGTCTGGGGCTACCAGCATCGCCTGCGCCTAGTCCCTCCTTGCCTTGCCCGTGGGTCAAGGGAATGGGGGAGAGGCGTAGAAAGGCCCGGGGTCCGTGGCCTCAACGGCATCCCTTACAGCAAACTTGCTGAGGGGGCGGGCATGAGACAGTCTCAGCCTCGTATTCTCCCTGGAGGGAAGGAGGGAGAAGATACTGTGCTACCACCGGCAGGGGAGACCACTCGTGAGGCGCAGCCTATGTCCGGCTTAGAGCATCAGCCAGGGAGCTGGAGGCTCCTGCCATCGAATGGCTAGGAAACCGCCTCCCGCCGCGGAAAGACTCAATGCGAAGAACCTCCTTGCGCAGAGGCAAGGGGCTTGACCGAACCTGGTGGGGTAGGTAGCACATGGTCGTGGTGTTGTCCGCTTGGACTTAACCACTAGACCCCGCACAAACGGAGCGAGCGGTGCAAGCAAGCGGACCGCTTAGAGCTCCAGCGGGTAGGAAAGACGTCGGGACTCCCAAAGGGACCAGAGGCGGAGCACTCTGTATTCCCCTAGATGGACACCCCCACCCATCCGAGAAGCATCGGTCGGAGAAGACCGTCAACTCAGGGCGGACGAACGGGATGTCCTCCTGCAAGAGCTGGAACGGTCCAAGGGAGCGTTCCCCTAACTCCTGGGCTGTAGTCACGAACTGGTCCGAAGGAACGCAGCACTGTGACCGCTGGCTGGCCAGTCCCCACTAGGGGAACGCATGAACCAGCGGGTCCAACAGACCACGCTGGCACCGGCCGCCACGAGCCCAGGAGGTGCAGGAGGTCCTAGCACGGCGCAATTGCCCAGTCGGATCTGACTAGGTAAGGAAGGAAGAACCTCAGCCCTGTCCGCCAGGAGCCGAGCTCGGACTCAAGAGTCGAGCCTCGTCCCGAAGAAGGATCACCCGCTAAGACACGAGTTCCAATGTGGCTCCGATAAAGGAGACCAGTCTGAGAGCCAGAACTCTGGATCGTCCCCTTCCGCCTGGAAGGGTTGTAGTCAAGCCGCCATCCGGGTGGGGCTACGCCCGGAACCCCGATGTTGCGGAAAGCTGCTGAGCAGAGACCGAAGGGCCTGGCTTGAACTTGTAAGGAGATCCCCGCTTAGGAAAGGAGGAGTCTCCCAAGAACGGACAGAACGGAAGAGTGAAATCGTCCTGGAGGTCCAGGAAAGAAGCCAACGCCTGCTCTGGGATGGGATATCTGAGGCAGAGAGACCATCCAGGCGTACGGAAGAATGGGGCGCAAGCCCCCCATCTGTTTGGGACCAGAAAATGCCTGGACATGAACCCAGGATCTGAAGGAGGATCCGCAACCTTCCTGATCACCTCTAATTAGAGGGCCAGGCTAGTCGGCCCAGCGGGCCGACAACGAAGCTGTGGACCCCAAGACCCCCGTGGGGCAACGGCTCGAAAGGATGGTACCTGCTCACAACTCAAGGCAGGGTCTTCCCCTAGCACCTCCGACACCCGGCGGTCCGGAGCGGACCAGGTGGAGGAGGTGCGGAGCAGTCTCCCCACGAGGGAACCAGGGTAGGGGCAACGGGGCCGGGGACAGCGCCCCTTAGCCCGTCACTGAGCAGGCTTGGAGTCAGGCCGCCCAGCGCAAGCCTGCTGGCCCTCGTGCTGGGCCAGTCGAGCCGCAGGGACCGGGGGGCAAAGGAGCTTATGCAAAGGCTGCAGGCTGCCCTCGTTCCTCTGGGCGGGAGTGACCGAGTCCGGAGTGGCATCGGACTTCTCGGTCCCCTGGAGGTGTCCCTCCACTCCAGGGCCGAAAAGGTTAGTCCCCAAGAAGGGGATGTCCGCCAACTTGTGCTGGGTTTCCAAAGAGAAAGAGGATAACCTCAGCCACGCCCTGTGGCGCATGGCCACTGGGGCCGCCACCGATCTGGCACAGGAATCACCTAAGTCCAGAGCAGTCTGGAGCTGCTGCTTCGCCACCGCCCTACCGCCGCAGGTCGGCCGGGAGATGAGGGAGCACCTCGTCCAGGGAGCCCAAAAGGGTATGGGAGAAATGTGCCATCAGTGCAGCCGAGCTGGCCTGTCGGAGGCCTAGGGAGGACGCAGCATAAACCTTGTGCCCGACGTAGTCCATCCTTTTGGACTCTCTGTCGGGGGGCCTATCCACATCCCGAGCGTTCCCCGAACACTGGAAAACATTGTCAGTAACTAACCCCTCGGCCGAGGGGTGCTCCGAGAAACAGGGCAAAGAACCGACAGGGACAGAGTACTTCCTGGCCGAGGGCGCAGGGCAGGAAAGGAGGCCGCCAGAGCTCCAAGGCCGGGCCTACAATGGCCTCGGCCACCGGGAAGGCCTCCGAGGGAGAACCCCTTCGGTCTAGAATCTCTGTCAGGGGATAAGGGGCCCATTTGGACACGGGCTCGAGCTGCATCCCGGTGAACTCCGAGATGAGCTGAAGCAGACTCATGAAGGACAATGGGCTGTCGCCCACAGAACGTTCCGAGAGGACCCGGTCCTCCCGACTGGGGAACATAGAGAGTCTACTTCGGACTCGAGGGTCTGCAAAGAGCTGCCTCAGGCCTGAGTCACTCTTCGCCCGCCGAGGGCGAGCAGGAGTGAGGGGGACAGACAACCTGTGGGACAGGTCGTGACCTGACCGAGGTTCCACCGAGGGCGGTGGGGCAGCAAGGTTCGGACGAATAACCGGCCCGGGAGTGGGCACCTCGACTGCAGAGAGAGGCTGAGTCGGGCCAATCGGGCGGCAGCTGCTTGCCGGATGGGGAATGAATCGGAGTCGATTGATTCCCGGACAACAACAACTGCTGCCACATGAATTCCTCGTAGCGTCGACGCCACCTGCATCGAAGCCACTCCTCATCCGGAGGGTGATGAGGAAAACGGTAATGCCACTAACTCGGTGCCCCGACCAAGAACGCCAGTCGGCGTGAGCGGTTTGACCGAGAGGAGGACCGAGACCGAACTCGGGGAAACTGAGGCGGGCCTGGGAAGGAGGAAGCGCCCGCCTCTGCCTTGGCTCGGAAGAAAGGGCCGCAGGCCTGTTGACCAAGGTACAGGCAGACTCAGCCTCACCGGGGAACCGGCTAAGGGATGGCGGCTCCAGCAGAAGACAGCTCGATGACGGGTCGAGAGATTCGACAACGCCGAGCGGGAGTCCTGGCCGCTGACTTGACGGGGACATCAGGAAGCCAGCGCGTGAGCCGCACTTACTGGAAGTTGAACGCCGGCGGCGGGGAGGGGAAACTCTCCTGCTCCCTCCAGCACCGACAAATGGACTTAGCCTGCGACTCCTTGGACTTGGGCCGAGAGGCAGGTCCTGAAGTTCCCTCTCCCTTCGAGGAAAGGGACTGGCGAAGCTCCTTGAACGAAGCTGCATGAGGAGAACTCAAGGAGAGTGGGATGAGCGTCGCGACCGAGGAAGAGGGAGGGGCAGCCGCCCCCTCCCCAGAGGAAGGAAGATCGAGCTGATCAACCGAGACAGCCGACGTGGACACCGCCCGACGAGTCTCCGAGGAATTTTCCAGAGCGGGAAAAATTTCCGGTCGCCCGAGCCCCGAACGGGCCGTACGATCCTCCAGAGAGCTGGTCGAAAGGGCACAGCAAAATTAGCAAAGTTGCGGATCATGATCCAAGTCAAGGCAGCAGACGCACATGGAGTGCGGGTCTTTCCTGGAGGAATTAACCAGGCGCCTCCGAGAGCCAGAAAACGAATGAGTCATCGCTGCAGCGAGAGAAGATCGGAGTTTCAGAAAAACTTCAAATTAAATTCGAAGACTGAAAATTTCAGGAACCAGTCGAAAACGCAGAGCGCTAAGGAGGGAACCTGAGCTTCCAAGCGGTAAGGAAGATCTGGCGTCATGGGGCGGAGCCGAGAGTTTTACCACCCGGGTGGGTGGGAGGAGCCAGCTTGAAGACCTTCTGGCAAGATTTAAAGCGGCAAGGAACCTGCCAATAAGTGTGGATGAACAACATATCCATGTCCCTACAACTACTGTTACGGTAAGTTCTTACATAACTGTACTATCTTACTTCGAGTTGGAGCTTTTGCAGTAGGCTATAACCATAAGGACTGAGTCCCAAGCAGTTAGGGAGAAGACACTGACAGGCATGGGAGGCGGCTACCGGTAGATAAAGACCTTCAGAACAGCAAGGCCAAAGCCAGTCCTACGCCTGGAAGTGAAGTCCAAAATATAATGTTTGACTAAAGTGTGAACAGAACACCAGGTAGCAGCCGCACAAATATCTGCTCCGGACACACTCTCCAAGGAGGTGAATGAAGTAGCAACACCCCTGGTAGAGTGGCCTTTTACCGGGCCCGTTAAAGGCTTGTCGTACTTACAGCAACAGTAAACAATGCAGTTAACTAACCACTTGGACAATGTCTGCTTAGTAACTGGGGCCCCTATAGATCTTGGGGCCAAGGAAGCAAACAACTGGTTGGTCTTTCTGAAAGGACCGGTGCGATTAAGATAAAAACGAGGTGCCCGTTGAACATCTAGAGTATGAAGTAAAGCCTGCGCTCTGCTGGAATACTCTGGGTAATAGACCAGTAAATGGATGTCCTGATTCAGAGTAAACCCAGACAACACCTTAGGCAGAAATTTAGGATTCGTCCTCAAGGACACCCTGTCCTTGTGAAAAACTAAATAAAGCCCTTTACACATCAGAGCCTGGAGCTCGGAAATCCTTCGAACAGAAGAAACAAAAAATAACGCTTTCCACAACAGAAAGCGTAACTCGCATTCTGCGGCTGGTTCAAAGAGAGGCAAAGTAAGTTTTTCTAGCATAAACAAAAGATCCCATGGAGGGACTGGGTCCCTAATGGGAGGTTTCAGGTGCAGGATGCCCCGCAATAAGTGCGGAACAGATCCAACTTACATAGAAACATAGAAGTTGACGGCAGATAAGGACCGCAAGGCCCATCCAGTCTGCCCATTTCTTTTTCTACCTTATAAATGTGCCATCGGCCTTTGCTCTGTCAGTGACCTATCTATTCATAGTCATTTGTATTGCTCCCTTATGCCTATCCCATGCCTGTTTGAAGCCCTGCACTGTATTCATAGCCACCACTTCTTGTGGTAAGCTATTCCATGCATCTACCACCTTTCTGTGAAAAAGAATTTCCTCACATTCCCCTTAATCGGCCTCCCTCTAATCTCATGCTGTGTCCTCTCGTCCTGCTATTTTTCTTATATTTAAACATGTTAGACTCTTTTCACCTTGTTTATGCCCTTAAGGTGTTTAAATGTCTCGATCATATCACCTCTCTCCTCCTTTGCTCAAGGGTATACATATTGAGCTCCGTTAATCTGTCCTCATATGTCTTCTGATGCAGTCCCTGCACCATTTGTGCCCTTCTCTGGACTGCCTCAATTTGGTTAATGTCCTTGTGAAGGTGTGGCCTCCAATACTGCACGCAGTACTCCAGATGGGGCCTAACCAATGTCTTGTACAGAGGGATTACTACCTCCTCTACGACTTGTGATACCCCTACTAACACCCTAACACCCCCTAGCCTTACCTACTGCTTTAGAGGTCTGCTTGGATGATTTTAGGTCATCAGTGATGATGATGCCCAAGTCTCTTTCTTCCTTTGTGACTGCTAGCAACTCCCCTCCCAGCCTATAAGTGGCTTCAGGGTTTCTCTTCCCTATGTGCATGATTTTGCACTTCTTTGCATTAAATCCCAGTTGCCTCTCTTCTGACCATTTTGCTAGTTTATCCAGATCTCTTCTTATTCTGCCCACCCCATCTGGATCATCTACTCTGTTGCAGATCTTGGTGTCATCTGCAAACAGACAAGCCTTACCCTCTAGTCCATCTGCGAGGTCACTAATGAAGATGTTGAATAGGACTGGCCCCAGGACTGATCCCTGAGGTACCCCAGTTGTGACTTGCATCTCTTTGACTGTATACCATTTACCACCACTCTGTTTTCTGCCAGTCAACCAGTTTGCCACCCAGTTGACCAACTTCTGACCCACCCCCGAGCCTACCTAGCTTATTTATCAATCTTCACGTGAACAGTGTCAAAAGCTTTGCTGAAGTCAAGGTAGGCGACATCAACTGCTCCCCTTGGTCCACCACTCTGGTTACCCAGTCAAAGAAATCTATGAGATTAGTTTGACAGGACCTTCCTTTGTAAACCCATGCTGTCTTGGATCCTGTGCCCCTATGGTTCCAGGTGTTGCACTATCCTTTCCTTAAGGTGCCTCCATAATCTTGCCCACTACTGAGGTAAGACTGACAGGTCTGTAGTTCCCGCCTCCTCCCTGCTACCACTCTTGTGGAGCGCGGATCACATGAGCCCTTCTCCAGTCTTCTGGGACCTCTCCTGTGCTCAGAGACTCACTAAACAATTCTGCTAATGGCTCTGCTAGTTCCTCCTTTAGCTCCTCAAGTACCCTGGGATGTATGCCATCAGGTCCCATTGCCTTATCCACCCTGAGCTTAGCAAGCTCTTGTAGGACCCTTTCTTTTGTGAAGGGAGTAGTGCTCACCTCCTGGGCATACCAACTGGGCATGGTATATAGAGTTGGCAGAAAGGTGCACCTTGATGGAGGAGTAGCTCAGACTGGTATCGGATAGAGAGAGGAGGTACTCTAAAACGGAGTTCGCTGGACAGGTGAAAGGGCAGAGGCAGCGGGCTGAGGCCCATAGGCAGAACCGCTTCCACTTCATAGCGCAGGTGGACCTAGTGGAAGGTTTTCTTGCGGCCACTGGGACATCAGCTATTCTAGGGGAAACCCAGATCTGGGAACTAAGTCTGCAGGAGCCATGCATGTAGGTGCAGAGACTTGAGGTCTGGATGGACTAGAGTGCCCTGGTCCTGGGAAAGCAAGTGCAAGCTCAGAGGCAGAGGAACCGGAGGCTCCGCCACCAACTGCTGGAGTAGAGGAAATCAAATCTGACGAGGTCAGTAGGGAGCTATGAGGATTATCTCGGCTCCCTCCGACAACAGCTTGAGAAGGACCCTCTGGAGTAGAGGGAAGGGAGGGAAAGCGTACAGAAATCTCCCTGTCCAACAGAGAGACGTGTCTTGCCAGGAAACACCAGGCCCTGGATCTAGTGAGTAGAAAGTGGCAGTTTGGTGTTGAGTGGGGACACAAAAAAGTCCAACTTTGGCCATCCCCATCTGTCGATTAGTTGCTCTGCGACTGACTAGAGTAGCTCCCATTCGTGGGCTCTGGACCGAGACCTGCTTAGGCTGTTGGCCTTGACATTTTGGGCACCTGGAACATGCACTGCGGTGAGCTCCAGTGCCCAATACCAGACCCTCATGGCCTCCCGACAGAGGGGCGGTACAAATGAGTTCCCCTCTGCTTGTTGATGTAAAAGACCACCGACATATTGTCTGTCTGGATTAGCAGGGGGCCCGGGAGAAGGTCCGTTTGAAATGCCTGTAGGGCATAGACGACTGCTCACATCTATAGAATGTTGATATGCAACAACTGCTCTAAAGGGGACCAGGTCCCCTGGGTCTGCTAAGTAGGCTCCCCAACCCTATCCTGAGACATCCACAGTTAGGACCTGCCGTGGGGACCCCTGTCTGAAGGAAGCCCCCTTGAAAAGGCTGGCGGGATCCATCCACCAAATCAGGGTAAAACTAACTGGGTCGGAGACTGTGACAGGTTGCTCCTGAGCATCTGAACGTTGGTCCCACTGTACCCTGAGTGTTCACTTGGGGACCCTCATTTGCAAGCGAGTCTGAGAGACGGTCGGAATGGCAGCTGCCATGTGACCTAGCATTCGTAAGAATGCCCTGGCTGAGGCTTGAAAGGAGGAGATGACAATCCGAGCTTGGGATAGAAGGCCGTCCCGCCCTGTCTGGTGGAAGAAAGGCTTTGCCCTGTACTGTATCCAGTATGGCCCCACTATATTGTAGTCTTTGACTGGCCATGGGGATGACTTTGGCAGGTTCAGAGTGATCCACAGTTCTCTGAAGAAAGTAAAGGTGTCTTCTAGTGTCTGTTGCAGCTGAACCCTTGTGAAAGCTGTCAGAAGCCAGTCATCTAAATAAGGAAAGATGTAGTGGCCTTTTCTCTGGAGGGCCACAGCAACCACCGCTAGGCACTTGGTGAAAACTCTGGGAGCCGAGGATAGGATGAACGGCAGAGCTCGGAACTGGTAATGATGCCCCTGGAAGACAAAGTGTGGGTATCTTCTGTGAGGCTGGAACACTAGGATGTGAAGGTACGCATCCTGCATGTCCAGGGAGCTGAGCCAGTCCCCTTGATGAAGAAGGGGAAGTAAGCCTGGAAGAGTGACTATTCTGAACCTTTTGTACTTGACGTACTGATTCAGATGGCTGAGGTCCAGAATGGGACGAAGATCCCCGGTCTTTTTCGGCATTAGGAAGAAGTGGGAGTAAAATCCCTTTCCTCTCTGACCTGGAGGAACTGGCTCTATGGCCCGCTTTTGAAGAAGCGCCTGAATTTCCTCTTGAATCAGGGCAATGTGAGATTGAAGGGTGGGAGAACACTGGCAGATTTTCCGGTGGCCTCTCCAGGAACTCCAGCATATGGTCTCTCTCTATGATTTGAAGGACCCATTGGTCTGCAGTTGTGTTGCTGCAACCCTCCAGATAGAGGGAGAAGCGACACCCAAACCACCTCTCCCAAGGTCACGCGGGGGGGGGCCCTGGCAACGAATCAGGCTGAAACACCGGGGATGGGCAGAGTGGCCTGGGAAGATTTGGTAGTTCTGGATGAGGAACCCCCAGGGGCCTGGGAGGTCGTCTTGCATTTAAAACCACCTCGCTGCTGCTGGTGGTATCGAGACTGCAGTCCAAAGGATGTACTAAAGACTGCTTCTTAAAAGGTTTCTGGTTGGCCTTGTACATCTTCTGGACCGACCAGATAGCCTTGTCAGAATCCTGGAGGTGAGTAATAAGTTTCTCGGCCGCACCCCCAAAGAGGATCAAGCCCTTAAAAGGGAGGTTTATGATTCCGTCCTAAAGGTCCTGGGTAAAGCCCGAGACCTGAAGCCATGAGTGGCGCCGGATACAGATGCTGGTAGCTGCTGCCCTGGCGGCTGTATCTGCCATATCATAAGAGGCGCGCAAAACATGCATGCCTATATCTGAGCCAGACTTCAATAGGTCCAGAAGTTCCATCTTCTGTGGCACATCTGGCAGAGCCTGGACCAATTCTAAGCTATTTTCCCACAAGGCATTTTGGTATTGCACCATGTGGGTGAGAAAATTCAAGGACCTTATAGAGCAGGTGGCTGAGGTGTAGATCTTCTTGCTCAGCTGGTCCAAGTGCTTGGACTCTTGGTCAGGAGGCTGGTTGCTAAGGTGCTTGGGCTTCTTGGATTTGTCATGGGCTGTGGTGATCACCATGGAGTCGGCCACTGGATGTTCAGCAAGGAAAGGCTCGTCCCTAGGAGCTTTGTAGAGCTAATCCATTTTCTTGGACACAGCTGAAGAAGAAGAAGAAGAGGGGTGTTTCCAGGCTAGCTTGGCAAGGTCCTGGAAGGTGTCTACCAGTGGGGGCACCACTAAATGTTTAGGGTCCTTTTGGCGAAGGTACTTGGCCAGCCTATGCTACTCTGGATCCAGGTTTTCTGTCTCCCACCCGTTAATGGCCTGGATATGCCTCATGACGTCCATGAATGTTGGGTCATCAGGAGGGGACCTAGGGGTGTCCTTGTGGTCCGGGATTTGAGGACGTCCCCTGGGTTCAGAGGCTCTGGAGGAGGAGGAAGTCAAGCTGTGGCTCGAGTCCTCAGTCAGAGGAGGTCCCACATCAGCTCCTGCCCTTGGAGTGGTGCCGGCGTCAATTTGAGGACCTAAAAGATGAGTAGGCACAGGGGCCAAAGGCACCGGTAGAGTAGCCCCTATGCCTGTCAGGGCATGGAGAAGGGCTCTTGGGTGGCGGAGTAGGCTCCCTGGGTTCCGGCACAGTCTCCACTACAGTTGGCTCGGTAGAAGTGGGGAGAGGCTTGGCAGGGAGGAAGTTGTCTTTGACCTCATTCCACCAAAAATGAAAAAGGTCCTTCACCTCACTAAGAGGTACCTGAGGGACAGATGGACCAGCGGGCGCCTGGGGATGAGGGTCGTCAGGCGTTGGGAGAGCTGGCATCAGACGTCAGGTCCTTGGGAGTTGGAACCTTGGACATCAGGCCCTCCAGCATCGGTGTAAGGGAGACAGTCATATCTACCAGTGATGCAGGAGGGGCCGGCGATGGCAGAACGGGCGTCTGCTGGCGTCGGTCAAAGGACACGACCGGTGCCGGCTGAGCAAGAGCCTGCAGTGAAGACACCATGGAACGGGGCACAGGCGTCATGGAAGCCACACAGGTGGATGCATGCTCCTGGCATCGGGGGGGCCTTATCTGAAGGCTTAGAGGCCATAGCCAACGCCAGGGGGATGACGGCTACGGACCCGCCATCCAAAGTAACACCGGCCGTACCACCTGAGGAGACGACCAAAGACTTAGGAACAGCCTTCACTTTCAGGGGCTGCAGGGCCAAGACCAAAGTCCCAGACCCTGACAAAACTCCACCTGCCTGGAAGAGGAAGAGATGAGGGCAGGCTGGGGAGGACGGTCCAACCTCCCCTGGGAGGAGGAACCAGAAGTGGTCTTTTCCTTTTGAGGAGAACTAGAACGGAAGCGTGTCTGGGTCTTCTCCTTGTCCTTATCCCAGAACTTGTGCTTCCCTGAAGACAACTTCTCCTGCTGCGTCGCTGATGATGTGGCAGCCCCAGAGATGGAGGAGGAAGAAGAAGAAGGACTTTTCCCTGAGGATTGCTTCTGCATGGTGGCAAGCTGTTTTTCAAGGAGGTGGCTTTTAAGGGCCTTCTGGTGGTGAATCCTAGTCCCTTGGTTAAAGCTTGGACAGTGCTGTCAGGCTTCCATATCATGGTCTTGGCCCAGATAGAAGAGGCTGGCCACATGGCTGTCCTTCCATGGGAGCTGCTTGCGGCACGCGCACATGGACTTTCGCTGCTCAACTCAGGAAGTCTGAGAAGACGACATGCAAAGTAAAAGTAAAAGAAATCACTGTTTTTAAAGAAAATAAAAGAAACGCGGGTAGATGCACAATGGCGGTCGACTGCAGCAGGAGGCGTCCGTGGAGTCAATGCGAATGGGTCGACGGTGGGAAAAGAACTGAGGTGGGGCTGGGGACAGCCCCTTTTATACCACTGGCTGACGCTGGGGCCGGGCCGATGTCAGGGGGCGGTCCCCCCAGAAAACTGCTAGCTACAAGTTTTCTGTGGGGTCCTAGCACCTGGTGGCGTAGTCCTTATAGTTATAACCTGCTGCAAGAGCTCCAACTCAAAGTAAGAGCTACAGTTACAGGTGAATAACCTATTTTTCCAGGGGCATGGATATAGGTCACTATTCACACTTGGCAGACTCCTAGCAGTTCTCCGGGAGGAGGGGGCAAGGCCTGCACCTGTTTGGGAAAAAGGAACTGGAGAACCGAGGCCCTAAAAACAGCATCCCCATGGGACTCAAGGTCGATGCTGTAATGGTAAATGAAGGTGTGTGCTGACTTCCAGGTGGCAGCCCCGCAGATTTCCTGGATAGGAATGTGCCTGGAAGCAGCCACCAAGGCAGCGGTATGTCTGGTGGATTAAGCCCTAAAGCAAGGCTCCCCACCAGCCTTCCTATAGCAGAGGTCAATGCTGAATGTTATTCGCCTGCCAATAATCCACTTTGCTGCCAGTCTGCCTGGTGCAACTTCAGCGTATGTCACAAACAGCTGATGAGCCTCACCCTGAACTCCAGCCATTTGTTCCCTATAGTAAGAGGGCACCTTCCGCAGGTCTACAGTATGAAGTCTATGGTCAGCCTCCGAAGATGGGTTGGTAAAGTTTAGTCACCTGGTTAAGGCAAAACCTTGACACTACCTTAAGGAGGAACTTTGAGTGGTGGTGAAGGATGACCCTGTCCTTGTGGAAGACCGGATAGGAGACCCCACAGATTACTCCTGGAGCCGATTAATCCTTCAGGTTGATCTGATGGCCACCAAGCAGGCCGATTTCTATGACAGGTGAGACATCTCACACAAGTGCACAGGCTCAGATGGCTTGCCCATGAGCATAGCCAGCACCAGCAGCAGGTCCCATGATGGTTTTGGTTCATGCACTGGAGGGGGACATATGATCCAGGCCTTTGGAAAAGCACCCAACCACCTTCTCCTGGGCCACAGTAAGCTTACCAGCCCACGCCAAGTAAACAGATATGGTCGCCAGGTGCACCTTAAGGGTCATCACTCACAGTCCCAGCTGAGAGAGGGAGGGAACAGAGGTAGCCCAAGATGCTTGCCACAGGGTAGGCAAAGGGGGTCAAGCTCCTTGCCATGGCACCATATAGAAAGCCTCCCTCCATTTAAATGCACAGCATCTGCAAGTCATCTCCTTTCAGGAGCCCTCCACAACGTGGATCACACCTTCCAAGAGACCCAAGGCCTGGAACTCTAGCCATTCACGAACCAGGCCGTGAGGTGAAAAGATTGAAGGTCTGGGTGCAAGATCTTCCCCCTGTTGTCTGGTCAGCAGAAGTCTGCTGCTGAGGCTGAGGTGCTCTGGGTACCAGAACAGCCTTGGCCAATCCAGAGCTATCAGGTTCATCCGTGCCTTGTCTTTCGGGGCCTTGACCACCATCTTGTGGATCAAAGGACAGGAAGGGGGATTCTGCTGGAGGGGCTGCAGTGAGCCCAAGGCTACTCATTCCCATATTTTTTGATCCTGCCCTGTTGTGACCTCCTTTTGAACTCAGATAGCTGATGTTCTGATACCAGTGGTGGGTGCAGAGGCAGTCCTTACTCCAAAATTAGTCTTACTATCAATTCCACCCCGGCCTCAGGCTTAATCCAAGAGCTATGCTTTATACATATATATTAACAGCTAAAAAGGCCATTAATCGAATGTGGTGCCAGAGCCCCCCCACCCCCAATGCTTGCCCTTTGGTATTCAATTATGAATGACATGTATTACCTAGAGTGCCTAATTGCTCAGTGCCATGGAAGAGAACAGCAGTTTGAACTACGGTGGAGACCATGGGTTTTTTATATAGGGGGACGGGATGATTCCTTCATTCCGTGAGGGAAGGAGGGTCCAGAAGGTATACATGTTTGATAGTCTCTGAAAATGGGCTAGGAGATGTGAGTAACCAGGACCCCTGCTGCCTGAACATTACCAAGGGGTCAAACTGTTGATATAGTAATTAATTTGAGTTATGATCCTCTGTTCATTATTTAAACTCCTTCTTTTAGTCTGCTGAAAGCATTTTAATATCTCTGGGAAATGCATTTATTTGGTTAACAACTTATCAGTTCTCCGAATAACAACATGTGATTTATGTGAATGTTTACCATGTATAGCATTAGAGAATAGTCACGTATTCTATTACATAAATGTATGTACAGATACTGATCCTGAGAAATTTAAAATAAAGAGCATATATAAAAAAAGGACAGGAAAGGGAGGGAAGGCATATATGAGGCCTGGGATCCAAGGCCTCGCAAAGGCATCCCCCAACAGTGTACTGGACAGTGGGAGCAGGCACAAAACTGTCTCAGTCTGGCATTCTCCAAGGAGGCAAACAGATCCACAAGAGGAGTGCCCCACAGGGAGAGGAGATGGTTCACCACCTCCAAATTCAGGGACTAGTGATGTGATGTCTCTTCTACCTGGCTGAGAGCATGTGCCAGCTGACTGTTCACTCCTGCTAAAATCAATTGCCAGGAGATCTGCACCCAGGCTGCGCACAAGGGTCCAGGTGTGAAGGGTCTCCTGACACAAGGGACGGGAATGAGTGTGTTCTGCTCTGCCTGTTCAGGTAGGACATGGTCGTAGTGTTGTCCATCAAGAATTGCACGACCTAAGCCCTGACCAAAAGAATGCATTCCTTTAGAGCCAGTCACACTGTCCAGAGCTCCACCAGGTTGATATGGTGATGGGACTCCCTGGATGACCAGAGCCTGTGGGCTCCCAGGTGCACTCACTATCCCACCAGAGACACATCCGTCATGAGCGTGACAGTCGGCTCTGGGCGGACAAAGAGGACTCCTTCATGTAAATGTTCTGGAATCAACCCCAATGAAAGGTATCTCACACTGGCTGGGTCACTGAATGGCTGCTCCAAGTGTCCTAGGTGTTGGAACCACTGACAGCCCAACTCCCACTGCAGGTGCCGCAACAAACAGCAAGCCCACCAGATCACACTGGTGCATGTACTCCAGCAGCCATTGGAAGTCCCTGGCAGGGCATGAGTGCCCAACCTGAAATGATAGGATAAAGGAGGTAGGATCCAGTGCCTGGTCAGCAGGGAGACAGGCCTTGGCCTGCAGAAGTCTAGCTCTCCTCGATTAAGTGAATCCACTGTGAGGGCATCAGTTCGGATTCAGTCGGGTTAACCAAGGGGCTCAAGCCTCTGCATTGATCTGCAGGAAAACTGCCACCAGTACCACGCTTTTAGCGAAGACCCTGGGCGCAGGCAAAAGGCCACGACCTAGAACTGATACAGAACCCCTTATGCATGGAACCAGAGGTACTGCCTGTGGGACAGACAGACTGGGAAGTGGAAGAATGCATCCTTGAGGTCGAGGGAGCAGAACCACATGCCCTGCTCCAGGTATGGTATGCTATGGTTCAAAGTTACCATCTTGAACTTGTGCTTTCACATATACTGATTGAGATCAAGCAGAATCAGTATGGGGCACTAGCCCCCCCCCCCTCCATTTCCGGACAAGGAAGTACCAAGACACGTACCCCTGATTTGCCAGGACATCAGTGACATGAATAATACAGAAGAACAAAACATCTCTTATGAACCTGGTCAAGCCATTTTTTGAAGCTAATAGATAAGAATAATTTGTTTGTTGAATTTATCCACTTAAAATGTTATGTCTTTTGACTTGTACTGTATGTGGGCTATCTGCACTTGTGTAGTATGCTGTTGTATATGAAATTGTAATTTTATAAATCAGGACCATCTTGAGAACAGGTCTTTCGACCTAACGATGTAATAAGAACTTATCCTGTATAAAAATAAAGAATTTTACTACTAATAGCCCCTTTTGCAAGCAGCTAAGTGACATCCTTCTGAAGAGTGAACAGCGTGTCTTGTGACATCATGAACTCCTGAGGAGCGTGGGACTGGTAAGGGCAGGAGAGCCTTTAAGTCTAGAGGCA
Source organism: Neoceratodus forsteri (assembly GCA_016271365.2). Lineage (NCBI taxonomy): Eukaryota > Metazoa > Chordata > Ceratodontiformes > Ceratodontidae > Neoceratodus > Neoceratodus forsteri. The sequence continues at coordinate 461,992,129 of CM057458.1, forward strand.
GCCCTCTGCCTACCACCTCGAGAACCCAACTGTCTGTAGTAATGATGGACCAGTGTGACTGAAGTGGCAATGTCAACCACCCACAGGGAGCTGGGTCAGGGACTGAACAGGTGGGAGGTAGACACCCCCTGATTTGTCACTGGGCAGCTTCGGAGAAGGAGGCACAAATAGCTGGAGTCAGGGGGGCACCAGTTCCTCTACCCCCGCCTCTTTTTTGGACCCTTGCCACAGAATACGGCCTTGAAGCACCAGGCTTGCTGCTGAGGCTGCTGTGGCTGAAAGGACCGAAACAGAAAGGCATTCTTTTCCGGTTTCTCGGCCTTCGAGTTCTTCTAGGATGAAGCCAGAGTCGAGGGTAGTGCTGGACTTCTCAGTCCTGGTGAGATGACCTTCCAACCTTGGGTCAAAGAGGTCAGTTCCCAAGAAGGGGACCTCTGCCAGCTTGTGCTGAGTGTCTGCATAATGGTGGAGAGCCTCAGCCAGGCCCCACGACGCACTGCAATGGCCACTGCTGTCAGGAACAGGAATCACCCATGTCAAAGGCCATATGGAGCTGGTGTTTAGTTAGCGCTTGACCATGGTCTCTGACCAACTTCACCGACAGCTGCTTGTCAGCAGGTAGGTGAGGGAGGACAGTATTAAGCACTCCCAGCAGGGAATGACTAACGTTGGCCATCATCATTGCATTGCTCACCTGACAAAGAGTGGGAGAGGAGGCAGCATAGACCTTCCTGGCCATGTGGTTAGGCTTTTTAATTCTTTGTCATGGGTGGGGTGTGGGGGGGGGAGGCTTGTCCATGCCCCCCTGGTTTACAGACTTCCAGAAAGCCGAGTCACAGACCAGACTCTTGGCCGAGGGGTGGTCCAAGAATCTGAAAAGAGACCCAGTAAGGAGTGCAACGTTACAGACTACATGGGCAGAGTGTGCCATGCAGGATGCTGTGTGCTGCTGAAGCTCCAGGGTCAGTCATGGGAAAGGAAACCCTCAGGGATTCATCCCTGTTGAGGATGTCTGCGAAAGGTTACTTGACTTTTCCAAACAGCCTTCAGAGGGACAGACATGCACTCCAAGAATAACTGAAGCAGGACCCTGAAAGACACCGTCCCATGGTAGGCAGTCAGCTCGACTGACAAGCAGTCAAGGTATGCATCCTTAGCAACTGCATGAATGAGCCATCCGAGTCGAACGAGGACTCCTCAAAAACGTCCCTCGACTGTTTGCCGCTGTGGGCCACCCAAGAGTCATCTGACTTGGTGATTTCTACAGACAACCAGCTTGGCAAGTCAGCTACAGTACAGGAGTCCTTGGTCAGGGCTTCTACCAAAGGCTGTGGTGGAGATGGCTCCACCTGCAAAGGTGGTGAGACAGGTGTTAGGGGCAACTGTTGAGGCTAGACTGGCGTGAGCTTGACCGGTTCCTGCCTACCCCACCGCACCATGGCACACTGCTGCCAGGAGTTCCTCACAGTGCTGCCGCATCAGGGGGAGGAGCCTTTCCTCATCTGAGGTGGTCAAGGAATGTCAACGGTGATGTCTCCCAATCAAGTGAGAGCACAAAAGACACCTTGACATAGATCTCGACTTCTGATCCGAGGACCGATGCTGAAGAGAAGCCACTGGTGGCACAGTATAGATCACATGCACTGGCTTTGGTGGAACCACCGCTGGTGGAGGCTGTTCCCAAGTGGGGCTGGTCAGGGACACTGACTGGGCCAAATCGTCCTGAGGACTGGGAAAACTGGGGCCTTGAAGACTGACTTCTCATCAACCTCCTCCAACTGGCTGAAAGAGTCAAGAAAAATTTTGCCAGCCTGATTGGCTGGTGTTGAAGTCAACCAGCCTGACTGAGGAACCATGGAGCTTGCGACCTGGCCCTCAACTAAAGAAGACTCATCGAGGGAGCAGGAGGGCCGCAATCTCTCCTGGTCCCATGACAGATGGCGCTTGTATTTCTTATCATGGTGGGCAGGGTTCACCTTCCCCCCCAGAAGGCCTGAAGGACAGGACATATCTCCCAGTATTCACCAGTGAAGGATGCACCGACACTGACGCCTGCTGGGAACAATGCCGAGGCCAACAAGGTGCCTGAAGTAGCAGTGGCTGCTGCCTCTCTTGGTCACAAGCTGGGCTGCAGACCCAGCCACAGTGGAGGCCTTCTTGTGGCCCTTTGAGTGGAGTTTCGGGTCCTGATCAACCGACCAACCAAATAGAAGCTGAGCCACGTGATCCTCCAGAGAGGAAGGGAGCACTGTCTGGCAAAGGCCACAGCCTGAAACATTGCATGCAGCCGCCATTACAGGCAAGACATGTGTGGGTCCGTCGGTGACATTTTCTGGCAGCACTTGATGCAGAATTCAAAGCCAGGAGCAGGCTTTGCTTCCTCGTGATCCATCTTCCATTGCAGGGGCCAGAGCCCAACCGAAGAATCTGAAAATATTTCAGAATCTTTAGAAGAAAATGGAGAACTCACCAATGGCATAATTGGTACCCTACAACACGCAGAGCTGTGAAGGATGAGACCAAACTCTTCTAGTGGAAAGGAAAATCTGATGTCACCAGGCAAAGGTGGAGGATGTACCAACCAGGGTGGTGGGAGGAGCTTAGCTTGAAAAAGTTTTAATGAATCAGCATTTCCACTGGAATTGCCTATGTGAGGATAGTGAACTATAGCCACGTACCTAGAACAAATGCCACCTCCGATCCACCGATGAGGGATTGCTAGAGATTCCCAGGGTTCGTTTAAAGACATCTGGGGAAAGATCATTTAGTTTTATGGCCCCAACCCTGTGGAATTCTCTACCTCATCGGGTGAGAGATTGCTTGACCGTCCAAAATTTTAAGTTAGCCCTAAAGACGCATTTGTTTAGTCTGGCATATTCAGATTTTTAAATATATTTATTGATTGATTTTAGGATGTTGTTTTAATTTTATGTATTTCATCTACTGTAAAAGCGCTTTTTAAAAATAAAGCTTTGATTTGATTTTCATGTTTCTCAACTGTCCCTCAAGACCATTAATGGTCTGTCTCTTCGTCTGGAAGGTGCTGTAATTCAAGTCAGAACATACTTGAAACATTGCCTCATCTAGAAATAGCTTTCACATGGACTGGCTCGTTTTAATGCTTTGTTGTAAATTCTGGCCGGTAAGTAGACCCATATATTACAGTGCAAAGCAGTACAGATAAGTTTGGATACCTGCGGAATGTAATCATGTGTACCTAATCAAGTAGTAAGGCCCTGTCATGCTCTACTTCCCAAACTAAAAGTTCAGCTTCCCCATTTTGTTTGGGCAAGACTAGGGGATCCAGTTTAATGGTAAGTTTCTGACTTATTTATTTAATTAGTGTTTCAGAAAGACCTTTGAGCGTGAGCTCTTTTACAAAGGTTCCACGTCAGGGTGGACAATAAGACAATACACATATTCAGTGGTTACAGAGGCCTGATCATTGGGCATTAAAGAGTGATTACATGAGAATTAGACACATATGAAAACCTCCAAATCCGTTGATAGACTATGGCAGAGTAACTGCATAGGGTTTAACGCTATCCCAGATGGCGAGAGGCTGGGTGACAGTGAAACAAGGGGGACTGGGTTTGAACCTACTGCAGAGAGTGAGAAGCGGGAGATAGTGAAGCGGGGGGCAGCTCCAGAGGGCTTTGTAGAGTGCCAGTGTGTGTGTGTGTGTGTGTGTGTGTGGACGGGGGGCAGTACCAAGTGCGTTAAGGAGGACTGATAGCTTACTTAAGCCCTTAGCTAGGCTGGAATGGAAGTAGGGTTCTCAAGGTAGCCCTGCTGGGTGCTACCTTGGGGGTAGGCCTGTCTATCAAGTGGGGCCTGAGAAGTAGGTGCATTTCGAGCTAGACATTAGGTGCTGTTTGAGGCCTGCTTTGAATTGAGACAGGCTGTTTGTAATTTCATCGGGAGTTCATTTATCCAGAGGGGGGGCCCGCTAGGAGAAAGCGGGCTGCCCTAGTGAGGTTCGGTGGAATGGTATGGACAGTGCTCCATTCTTCTTCCCTCGGGTGATGTGTGTTGAGAGAGAAGCCTCGAGCAGGTTTCCTATACAGGGTGGGTTTTTTTCGAGGAGTGCCTTCTTTCCCAGGAGGCAAGTTTGGTATTTGAACCTGTGTTTTAGGTTAAGCCAGTTTGTACACTCATACAGGATGCAAGTATGAGTGTAGTGATCTGCACACAGGGTGAGGTGGCATGCCTTATTGAGTGCAAATCTGGACCCTTTTGAGCACTGTATCAGTAGCAGCTTCACAGACCACCAGCCCATAGTCTATCGTGGAGAGTATGGAGCTGGAGACAGATTCTGAGTACTTCCGGGGTGAGGGATTTCTTATGCCTATAGAGGACCCCGATCTTTGTGTTTACCACTTTGACAAGGGAGTCTATGTGGTGCGTATAAGTGACAGAATCATCAATGGTGACTCCAAGGTACTTGAACAAGTGCACCTGCTCAATCTGCTCACCAGCCTTATTGGTGATTACGAGGGGAGCATGCCTGTGTTTGTTGTAGGGGCTGGACTGTAGCATGGCCCTGGTTTTCTTGTAATTTAGTAGCAGCTTTTGCCTACTGAACCAGTCTTCGAGTTTACTGAAAGAGTTCTGTAGTTCTGTTTGTAGGCAACCTGAGAGGTGCTGTTGCTCAGCAGCACGACATCGTCCGCATATAGAATAAGTTTGGTGTCACAGGCTGTGGGTAGGTCATTTACAAAGAGGCTGAAAAGCAGGGGCCCTATAATTGATCCTTGAGGGACTCCTAGGAGTACATCTCTGGAGCTGGACAACATCTGCCTGATTTTAACTCGCTGGCTCCTGTGTGTTAGGTAGTCACTGAACCAATTCAGGGTGTTAGGTGCCACACCCAATCTTTGGAGCTGGAGTACTAGTAGAAGGTGGTTGACGGTGTCAAAGACTTTGGTGAGGTCAATGAAGATGGACCCCACCAATTTGCCTTCATCCAGCGCCTTGTGCGATAAGGCAGTGTATTCCAGCACTGCCATGGTGGTACTGTGTTTTTTGCCTGAAACCATGTCGGTTTGGGCAGAGCAGATTGTACTTACTGAGGTATTCTGTGAGTTGACTTGCCACAATTTTTTCCAAAGCTTTGGATAGTGGGAAGAGGATAGATATTGGCCTTTAGTTTGACACCAGCGCCTTGTCATCATTCTTATGCACTGGAGTTACCAGGGCTTGCTTCCATACCTCCAGAAATTGAGCTAGAGCCAAGGATTTATTAAATAGCATTGTTCTGGGCATGATAAGAACATAGAAACATAGAAGTTGACGGCAGATAAGGACCGTAAGGCCCATCCAGTCTGCCCATTTCTTTTTCTACCTTATAAATGTGCCATCGGCCTTTGCTCCATCAGTGGCCTATCTATTCATACTCATCTGTATTGCTCCCTTATGCCTATCCCATGCCTGTTTGAAGCCCTGCACTGTATTCATAGCCACCATTTCCTGAGGTAGACCGTTCCATGCATCTACCACCCTTTCTGTGAAAAAGAATTTCCTCACATTCCCCCTTAATCGGCCTCCCTCTAGTCTCACATTGTGTCCTCTTGTCTTGCTATTTTTCTTATATTTAAACATGTTAGACTCTTTCACCTTGTTAATGCCCTTAAGGTGTTTGAATGTTTCGATCATATCACCTCTCTCCCTCCTTTGCTCAAGGGTATAAATATTGAGCTCCATTAATCTGTCCTCATATGTCTCTGATGCAGTCCCATTTTGACTGCCCTTCTCTGGACTGCCTCAATTTGGTTAATGTCCTTGTGAAGGTGTGGCCTCCAGTACTGCACGCAGTACTCCAGATGGGGCCTAACCAGTGTCTTGTAAAGAGGGATTATTACCTCCCTCTTACAACTTGAGATACCCCTACTAATACACCCTAACATCCCCCTAGCCTTACCCACTGCTTTAGACGTCTGCTTGGATGATTTCAGGTCATCAGTGATGATGGTGTCCAAGTCTCTTTCTTCCTTTGTGACTGCCAGCAACTCCCCTCAGAGCCTATAGGTGGCTTCAAGGTTTCTCATCCCTATGTGCATGTTCTTGCACTTCTTTGCATTAAATCCCAGTTGCCACTCTTCTGACCATTTTGCTAGTTTATCCAGATCTCTTCTCATTCTGCCCACCCCATCTGGATCATCTATTCTGTTGCAGATCTTGGTGTCATCTGCAAACAGACAAGCCTTACCCGCTAGTTCATCTGCAATGTCACTAATGAAGATATTGAAAAGGACTGGCCCCAGGACTGATCCTTAAGATACCCCACTTGTGACTTGCATCTCTTCTGACTGTATACCATTTACCACCACTCTCTGTTTTCTGCCCGTCAACCAGTTTGCCACCCAGATGACCAACTTCTGACCCACCCCGAGCCTACCCAGCTTATCTATCAATCTTCTATGTGGAACAGTGTCGAAAGCTTTGCTGAAGTCAAGGTAGGTAACATCAACTGCTCCCCCTTGGTCCACCACTCTGGTTACCCAGTCAAAGAAATCTATGAGATTAGTTTGACAGGACATTCCTTTTGTAAACCCATGCTGTCTTAGATCCTGTGCCCCTATGGATTCCAGGTGTTGCACTATCCTTTCCTTAAGGAGTGCCTCCATAATCTTGCCCACTACTGAGGTAAGACTGACTGGTCTGTAGTTCCTTGCCTGCTACCACTCTTGTGGAGCGGGATCACGTGAGCCCTTCTCCAGTCTTCTGGGATCTCTCCTGTGCTCAGAGACTCACTAAACAGTTCTGCTAATGGCTCTGCTAGTTCCACCCTTAGCTCATTAAGTACCCTGGGATGTATGCCATCAGGTCCCATTGCCTTGTCCACCCTGAGCTTAGCGAGCTCTTGTACGACTCTTTCTTTTGTGAAGGGAGTAGTGCTCACCTCCCTCCACCCCGTGTCCATGGTGCTGAGCTGTGGGCCCCACCCTACCTTCTCTTCAGTAAATACTGAGCAAAAGTATCTATTTAGGATTGATGCTTTTACAGGGTCCTCCTCCTCATATGCCCCCTTTTCTCCTTTGAGCTTAGCAATACCCCTCTCTGGACTTTCTCCTTTCACTAATGTATCTATAGAAAGTCTTGTCACCTTCTTTTACTGTCCGTGCTAGTGTTTCCTCAGTTTGGGACTTTGCCTGCCTTACTGCCTTCCCTGCTTCCCTTAGGGCAGTTTGGTATGTCTCCCTATCTTCATCCTGTTGTGTTCCCTTATATTTCTTGAAGGCCAGCCTTTTGGCTCTGACTTTTACTGCTACTGTATTTGAGAACCAAAGTGGTTTCCTTCTTCTTTTGCACTTCCTTTTCTGTCTAACACAATGGGATGTTGCTTCAAGTATTGCATCCTTAATGCTTGCCCACTTTGCCTGTACTCCCCTTCCCCTGTGTTTCTTTTGCCAGGGCTAGCTTAACTCTGTTGGTCATCTTATCAAAGTCAGCTCCTCTGAAGTCCCATATTTTTGCTTTAGAATGGGATGATTTAGATGTAGTGGCCAAACTGAACCATACCATGTGACAGTCACTGGCCCCCAGGTGACCTTCTACCTGGAGATCTGTGATCCCTTCCCTGTTAGTCAGTACTACATCTAGGACAGCCCTGTCTCTTGTGGGTTGTTTTACCAGTTGTTTGAGGCCCTCCCCCTGCAGGGAATCCACCATGTGTTTAGTTCTGGCAGATGTTCCTGCTGGTATTGACCAATCTGTATCCGGCATGTTGAAGTCTCCCATTATCAGAACCTCCCCTTTAGCTGTCATGTTTCGTATAACATCAAGGGTGAGAGATAGTAACTTCACATCTAGCCCGTCACTCCAGAATCTGGTTTTGCCTAGGACTTTCCTGACCATCGTTAGGGCCTCCTTCACTGTCACCTTCTTAAAGTAGAAGGCTGGGTGGTTAGTTATGATTGTTTGTAATTGGCAGAGTCTGCACCTTAAGTGCAGGCATCACATTTCAGGGGATTAGTGTGGTTTCAAAGCGACGTTTTCCTAACTGACGTTCATTGGGCTTTCCCATTTTGTTTGGGCAGGACTAGGGGATTCAGTTTGATGGTAAGTTTCTGTTTGTAACTGGCAGAGTCTGTAACTTAAGTGCAGGCATCACATTTCAGGGTATTAGTGTGGCTTGAAATTGATATGTTTTCCTAACTGACAGTCAGCAGGAAGGGGAGCCGACTGTTTTGGGACGCTGCCAAGAAGTGGTGGGGGCAAGCACTGTGGTTGGATTTAAACATGCATGGGACAGGCATAGGGGAACCACAGAGGTAAAGCAGAGGGAGGGTCAGAAACTGTAATTAAGTACAGGGCGTACGGGCAGACTAGATGGGCCTAGCAGTCTGTATCTGTCGACAATGTTTATGTTTCTATGTAAAATTCATTGGGTCAGAGCCCCAAAGTGCTTCAGGAATCCCAAAAATAGTAAATCTGCCTCAGTGTATTTTCCAGCATTTCTAACCCTTTGTGAAGAAGAGTATTCTCCATCACTAGGAATCTAGTTGCCGCCATGAGACCTCTCCTGCTTGCCCCAGTATGGCTCCAACACGGTTCTCTGGAGTTACTGTACATTTCGAGTATGCATAGAACGTCCCCTCTAAATTCTGGATTACTTTGACCATTTGATATCTTGCATGTCTGTTTTCTCCACAAAGAGTATCTTTACTGGGGCCATATTCAAGGCACCAAGTGGGCCTTCTTTCGACATGAAGAAATACGTAGCTCTAAGAGTTGGGGTTGCCACCTTTGGATGAGGGGAAAACCAAATACTAAACCACACCCCCAAACTCCACCCCTAACTCTGCCTTTTTTATGACTGATGAGGGCACCGCTTGGATTTTGACTCACTTGATTTATTCAGAATGGCTGCTGATATTGCATTGTGTACAATTTCTTTAAATTACATCACGATTAATATTTTTGGTTGGTTTGATTAAGATTTAAATATTTAAAATTTCAGTGAGTGTTAATGTTGGGTGGGGTTAGAGAGGGGGTTCAGGCTGCAGCAGAGGAGCGTACCAAAAGGTGTGTGGGGGGCAGAACTGCATAGAGCACCTTAGCCCAGGGCACTAGAAAATAACTGCCTTCTTGAATATACTTTAGTCAGCTTACCTAGCTTTTTATAATTATGAATAATCCACATATTGATGCATAACCCATGAAAATCCAAATTCAAAATTCAATGTCTGACCCTTCAGCTACAAAAGTGAGGGGTCGCCTGACCCCCTGGCTCCACCACCTACGGCAGGGGACTTGGCACCCTGTGTACATAGCTTAACTCACACAGAGTGACTACAAGGCCACCTCTGAAAACCAGCTATTTTGGATCAGGTGGCCTTTTCTGGTAAAACTCTTTAAATAAATAAATAAATGAACCACATTAATAATGGTGGATGAGATTTAATTATAAATATCATCTGCCATTTTAAGATGCGCTACTGTCCCTCCCACTGCTCCTACTTTAAAGTTATTTGTAATGTCAGATAAGTTTTTAAAAGTGGTAGGAACTATTCTATACTGTCAAATACCATATTTTTTCCATGTCAGTCATGCATAGCTGATAGCTTGATATGTTTTGAGAACTGTTTGACAAGTTACCTATTGTACATTTACAGTGCTATCAAATCTAGACTGTGTTCCTTTCATCTTATCAGCTACTGTTCGCTCTTCTATTTCTCATTTCTGAGGCTTAGCAAGACATTAGCCATACCATTCTGTGCTGCTCATCTGACAGTTCTATAATGGGGTTCCTGGAATATTCTGGTAGTATGAAAATTGACAGCAACACCTACTGAGGAGATAGGGGTCTAGTATTGCTAGAAATGGAATAAAATAGTAAATTATTAATTTAACAACAAAAAGGGGTATAACAAATATTAGAATGTACGATAGACACTAAAAGAAAAACAGGTGAGTATTTAAAGGTATAAAAGTATATATCCTGTCACAGCAGTAAAAGACCATACTCACAATGCAGCCTGGAAAGGATTAGGTTGACTTGCTGCTAATGGTCTTAATAGCCCTACTTTACACCTCTCTGACTGATTTACAAACAATAGTCTGTGTGACACAAGAACCTGTTTGTAACCTGAACATGCAGGTAAAACAGTGAATGATTTTAAAAAAGCTGTTTTACAAGTATGTGAGCACTCAAAATGACTAAAAAAATACTACCTCTGAACAAAACTGGATGAGCAGATAAAGTTTCTAAAACATAGATTATACAGCCCACACTGGGACAGGAGTCAACCATAACATGGTGCCTGCCTGACTGTCACACAGCTTCAGAAAAATGAAGGTGTTTATGTTTATTAGGGTGGTATTGTTTACCATTCCCAGGAATAACCTTCCAATTAGTTGGTGTGAAGTTAGAGGCGATAACTGGGCAGACATGGACACATCTGGCTCCTTTACGTGCCCTGCACTTGAAGGCACGTCCTGATTAGCATGCACTACAAGCAAGCAAGCACACAGACACGTCTGACAACTGCTTACTGTCATATGAGAAGAAAATAAAACGGAGTTAGTGGAGGATCTCACAGATGCTGCTTGACCCATCATAAAAACCGAATTTGCAATGGTGAAAACAGGAGGACCGAATCTGGACCTAGAAAACCGAATCCATTCGGTCAAAAACCAAGTAGGTGGTAATGTTACTAAGAGTTTGTCTTGTACTGCCTTAGGGTTTCCTTATAGTTGCTCTTGAAAGCTGGTCAGGATCTGCAAGAACTTTACTTTCAGATTCTATGAAAAATGCCTGGTTAGAACCGCAAACACGGTAAAGGCTAATAAAATCAGTCCATTTAGCAGGAGCTCAGCTGAATCTGGACTGCAGGCTCTGCCTGGGGTTGGGGGGTGTACTTTTTAACAGCATTTATTACATAAACATTTTACTGCAGCCTTTTGCCACGAATACGACTTACTTCACCTCCTTGCATATTGTCCTATTAAACTGAAGTAAACAAATGCAGCACTTACCAAGTTCCTCGTGCCATCTGGTGCGGCTAGGTGGCACTGAATATAGGAATTAAATATCTGAACAGCATGCTGGGTGAAGAAGCCTTTATGGAAATGCGTGTCATCTTGTATCAAAGTAATCCATGATTCCAACAGCCGGTCATATGCTTCCATGTAAACCATGTCATCTTTATCCAGCTGTGACAGACAAAGAATATTAATTCATTTATACGATGGATCAGGTATCACCCATACATACAGTTTAACCACCATTACATTTTGGGAACTTGTTTTCACTTACTTTGCTGAATTAATACTCTTTGTGCTATTCTGAAGGTAAGCAGCAGGCACAACTACTTTGTTGAAAACAGCTTAAAACAAGAACTGACTCATGCAAAAATGGGCTGTTTGCATTAACTGTGTGTTTCCTGAAAGTCGAGGGACAGGTAAGCATACCCCACACACACATATGCATACAGGCACCTACAGATACACACACTGGCGGGCATTCGTACTCACAAACCTGTACTCAATGCACATGTAAACTCATTTAGACAAACACTTGCTGTTATACATATATCTGGGGTTGAAAAAACAGGTTACTCGCCTGCAACAGTAGTTCTAGGAGTGGTACATGATGTTCATTCCACACTTTCTAGCAGTTGCCTTGCCCCTATAAGACTGGCTGGAACATTTTCAATCTGGCTCCTCCCACCCACCCGGGTGGTAACTCCCTTGACTCCGACCCATGACGCCAGATCTTGCCTGTTGGAAGCAGTAAGATGCACCACAGCCAGGGAAGGTTGGGTGGGTCCGTGTAGATGAACATCAGATATCACTCCTATAACTACTGTTACAGGTGAGTAACCTGTTTTACTATGGACATGGCTATATTCTAGCCACACTTTCTGACACACTCCTAGCAATTCTCTAAGGGGCAAGGTGCACACCCCCTGCTTAGGGAACAGAGATGGAAGAACTGAGGCCCCAAAACCAGCATAACGGCATGACTCAAGTTCGATGTAGTAATGGGAAATGAAGGTGTGTGCTGACCTCCAGGTAGCAGCTCTGCAGATTTCCTGGACAGGGACATCCCTGGAAGCAGCCACCGAGGCAGCGGCATGGTGGGTGGAATGAGCGACAAGCCCTACGGGAGGCTCCCTACCCACCAACCTATAATAGAGGTTGATGTAGGAAACAATCCACCTGCCAATCACTGCTTAGCTGTCGGTCTGGCAGGTGCCATGTCCGTGACATGTGACAAACAGCTGACAAACCTCTCCCTGAACCCAGCCGCAGCTTTGTAATAAGCGCTGCTCGCCTAAGGTCCAGAGCATGGAGCCCAAAGCTCGCTTCCAAGGTGTGAATGGTGAAGTACGAAGGGAGAATGATGACCTGGTTACGGTGACACTCTGACACAGCCTTCAGGAGGAACTTCGGTTTGGGGCGAAGGACAACCTTGTCCCTGTGGAAGACCAGATAAGGAGACTCCACGGAAAGTGCCTGGAGCTCACTGATCCTTCTGGCTGACATGATAGCCACCAGGAAGATGGTCTTCCACAACACGTGAAACATCTCACACCTGTGCATCGGTTCAAATGGCTTGCCCATGAGCTTTGCCAACACCAGCACCAAGTCCAAAGGTAGTGGTGGTTCATGTACCAGAGGGGAAATGTGGTTGAGGCCTTTAAAGAAGATCACCTTCTCCTGTGCCGACTGACTGGCCCACGCCGAGTAAGCAGAGATGGCTGCCAGGTGCACCTTGAGGGTTGTCGACCGTAGGGCTGACAAAGAGAACCACAAGTAATTAAGGATGTTAGCCACTGGACAGGACAGAAGGTCCAACCCTTTGCCCTGACACCAAATGGAGAACCTCTTCCATTTAAAGGCGTAGCATTTCCTGGTCAACTCCTTCTGAGATGCCTCTACAACAGTGAGGACATCTTCAGAGAGACCCAAAGCCTGGAACTCTAGCCGCTCAGGAACCAGGCCGTTAGGTGCAAGAACACCAAACAGGTGAGTGCACTCCACAGTATGACCTGCATTCACCTGTTTGGTGTGTCATCTGAGGTCGGGATAGCTTCCCGTTGTGTGAGCACACCCTCCTTGTACTACAAGCTCATGGACTACTGGACTGTCTGTTAGGTGCAGGGACTGAAGGTCCGGATGGAGTACCTTACCCTAACTGATGGAGAGCAGGTCCAGGTGGAGAGGAAGACGCCTCAGGAGTCTGCTGCTGAGGCGATCGGGGTACCAAAACTGGCACGGTCAGTCCAAAGCCACCAGGATCACCTGTGCCCTGTCCCTCCTGGCCTTGGGTAGCACCTTGTGGATCAAGGGAAGGCACAGAAAAGGCCTGTGGTCCAGGGCCTCGCGAAGGCATCCCCTGCAGCGTTGCCTGCTGGGGGGTGGGCGCAGAACAGCCTCAGCTTTGCGTCCTCCCTGGAGACAAACAGGTCCACCTGAGGGGTGCCCCACTGGGAGAACAAACTGTGTACTACCTCTGGGTGGAGAGACTACTAGCAAGACAACTCACCCACATGGCTGACAGCGTCCGCCAGCTGGTTGGAGGCCACATGGATGGCCATGAGATCGTCCCCCAGGCTGGGCACGAGGGTCCACACATGGACAGCTTCCTTGCACAGAGGCAGGGAGTGCCTCCCACCCTGCTTGTTGAGGTAGTACATGGTCGTGATGTCTGTCTGGACCTGGACCGCCCGACTCCGAATCTGAGGAGCAAAGTCAGTCAGCGCCAGTCGAACTGCTCGGAGCTCCAGCAGGTTGATGTAGCATCGGGACTCCCCAGGGGTCCAGAGTCCCTGGACTCTGTGTTCCCCCAGGTGGGCACTCCAGCCCATGAGAGAGGCACCGGTCGTCAGGATGACCGTCGGCTCTGGGCAGACAAACAGGATCCCTTCCTGCATATGTTCTGGAACTAACCACCACTGGAGAACATCCCACATATGCTGGGTCACAGTGACCAGCTGGTCGACGTGATCCCTGCGCTGAGACCGCTGGCTGGCCAGCTCCCATGGCAAGGAGCGCATTCTCCAGCGGGTCGAATGGACCATGCTGGTACAGGCTGCCATGTAACCCAGCAGGCGCAGGAAATCTCGGGCAGGGCACAAGTGCCCAACTTGAAATGATCTGGTAAAGGAGAAGAGAGCCTCTGCCCTGTCCGCCAGGAGCCGGGCTGTGGCTCTGCAAGAGTCTAACTCTGCCCCGATGAAGCTGATCACCTGCGAGGGTACGAGTTCTGACTTGGCCTCGTTGACCAGGAGGCCAAGAGAGACACAGGTCTGGAGGGCCAAGTCCCTAGACCACTCCACCTCCTACTTGGAGGAACCTGTAATCAGCCAGTCATCCAGGTAGGGGTAAACCCGGACACCTCGGTGCCTCAGGTAAGCTGCCACCACTGCAATGCACTTGGTGAAGACCCTGTGGTCTGATGACAGGCTAAATGGCATGGTCTGGAACTCTTAGAGGGCTCCCTCTGCTTGGAAGCGGAGGAACCTTCTGTGAGACAGATGGATCAAGACGTGAAAGGACGCATCCTGCAGATCCAGGTAGCAGAACCACGTTTTGCTCTAGAGATGGTATGATCTGAGAGAGAGAGAGAGAGAGACAGACAGTGACCATCCTGAAGTTACATGACTTGAACTTGTTCAGATCGTGCAGATCTAGAATGTGGCGCCAGCCCCCACTGTCCATTTTGGCACTAGGAAATGCCTGAAGACAAACCCTGGGTGTTCCAGAGGATCAGCGACAGGAACCACGATCTCCCTGCAGAGAAGCTTTGCAATGTCATCTCGTAGGGCCAACGGAATGTCTGTAGCTACCACGTCCTCCTATGGGGTGCGGGCTCGGCAAGGAGGGTACTGCTCAAACTCCACAGACAGACCCTGACCGACCACTCTCGAGAACCTCCCTGTCCATGGTAACAGTGGACCAGGTGGAAAGGAAGTGTCGGAGCCGGCCCCCCAACAGGGAGGACCTGGGGCAGCATGACAGGCATGAGGGAGGCACCCCTCAGCCCGTCACTGGGCAGGCTTGGAGATGGAGGAAGGCCTGGCTGAGGAATCACCAGGGCCTCTTTCTCCAGGCTTGCAGACAACCGAGGCCACACACTTCGGCCGAGGTGGCCAGGCCTGAGCCTGCTGTCTAGCTTGGGGCTGGGCTGGTTTGGCCACAGGAGGGGAGGGGAGGTGGACCGAAAGGGCCTCTTTTTCTGTTGTTTGGAGCCCTTGGGGTCCCTCTGGGTGGATGTCACAGAGTCCAAGGCGGCACTGGAATTTTCAGTGTGGGTGAGGTGGCCCTCGATCCCGGAACCAAATAGGTTGGTGCCCAGGAAAGGGACATCCGCCAGCTTGTGCTGGGTATCTGCCGTGAAGTTTGAGATCTGCAGCCAAGCCCTGTGGTGCATGGCCACTGTGGCTGCCACAGAGCCGGCACAGGAGTCCCCAATGTCCATGGCTGTCTGGAGCTGTTGCTTAGCCACAGCCCGGCCCTGGTCCCGGACCTGTTTGACCATGGTCCGGAGGTCCGCCGGCAGATGAGGGAGCACCTCATCCAAAGTGCCCAACAAGGTATAGGAGAAGTGTGCCATCAGGAGGGCCAAGTTCACCTGTTGAAGGCCAAGCAAAGAGGCAGCACAGACCTTCTTAGCCGCATGGTCCAACTTCTTGGACTCTTTATCAGGCAGTTTGTCGATGTCCCCCACGTTACCAGAGCGCAGGAACACAGACTCAGCCACCAAGCTCTCAGCTAAGGGGTGTTGTGAATCCCGAAAGGGAGCCAGTAGGGACCGTGTGCTTGTGGGCCATCCGGGCCGATGGTGCTAGGCAGGAAGTGGGGTGCTGCCAAAGCTCCAAGGCAGGACCAAGGATGGCCACTACCACTGATATGGCTTCCCAAGGGGAGTCTCCCCAGCCTAAGATCTTGGTAAGAGGGTACCGAGCCTGTTTCTGAACAGGCTCAATCTTCAGACCCGTAGATTCAGAGATCAGGTGGAGGAGACCCATGAAGGAGGTAGGGACTTCATCTGTCGAGAGACCCCTGGGAAAGGGAAAGGGGAAATTGTTTAACCAGGAAGGCACGAAGAGCCACAGCTTGTTTCCAGGTGCAACCTGGGAGCACAAGGAAGTTAAGTGACTTGCTCAGGTCACAGAGTATGCAAGTGAGAACTGATGTGATTCAAACCCAGGTCTCCAGGTTTGCAGCTCAGTGCTCTTAACCACTACACTATACTGCCCCTGACAGACTACATGCCCACCGGACGGGAGTGTAAGGAGGAACCCTCCGACTCAGAGGAGTTGTCGAAGAGGGGTCGACCGCCAGAATCCCCACTGGTCCGCCATGGATGGTCAGTGGTGACTGCAACCGACAGCCAATGGGAAAGACCTGAAGCCAGTTGGGACTCCTTGGTCGGAGCACCGGATTTCAGCAGTTTAGGTGGCGGCTTCACTACAATCGGTGGAGATACCGGAGTTGGCTGAGCCAGAACCGGTCAGGCGGAGAAGACGTCGGCCTTTGCAGCGAAAGCCAGGGTAGGAGCCAGAACAGACTTCATACTGGAAAACACCAGCTGATGCCACATGAGATCCTAGTAGCGTTGATGCAGCTTGCACCAAAGCCTCTCCTCACCGGAGGAGGAGGAAGAATAGCAGTGGCGGTGCCACTTTTTGGGGCATTTAGAACGGGAACAGACGCTGGCAAGAGCCGCTTGACCCTCGGAAGTAAGACTGGGACCTCGACCTTGATCACCAAGGGGACCGGCTTGGGGCCTTGGAAGGTGTCGTCGAGCTTGAGGTATGTCCGGTTCCTGGTCAATGACAAGAGGTGTCGAGTCAGCGGACTGATCATCCCTCCCTAGGTTTGGGTCAGGACCGGAGTCCTGGACAAGGAAGTGTCGGCCTCCTCAGTCAACAATTGGTTGACCGGCTCAAAAAAAATCTTGGCCGGAAGATCAACCAGCGTCTCGGCCAACTGGCCTGACAGGGTCTGGGCTGAAGATGTGCAGGAATCTGAAGCCCTGGACCGAGAACATACCTGATCACACCAACGGTGGCGAGATCGTTTTTTGGTCTCTTTTTTTTAATTGGACTTGTGTACCAATGAGGGCCCTGACCGTGAGTCAGGAGAGCCTGGCACAAGTCCTTGAACGTCCCCATGAAGGAGGCACCCAAAGAAAGTGGCAAAAAGGGGAGCGAGACCACCGCTAGGGGGAGTGGTCTTGATCTAGGTCTTTATGACCCCCCCTCCCCCGAGGACTTGTCTCGGTCCTCGGAGGCCTGGGAGCTCAACGACCCTGCCGGCAACTGAGAAACCAGGACCCTGGAGACCCCTGCCCAGGACTGGCTACCTGTTGTTCCATCAGGAAATTCTTAAGTGCCTTTTTGCGTCACCTGACAGTAGTTTGGTTAAACTTCTGGCAGAGCTCATAGTCAGAGACTTTGTGGTCAGGCACAAGACAGCAGACACAGAGTGTGTTCACCTGTGGAGACAATCTTCTTTCCGCAGCGACGGAAGAGAGAGGTCGAAGGATTAACTCTCGACAAACAAAAGATAGATAGGTAGCTAATTTATAAAGTGCCCCTTTCCATAGACTGAGCGCTGTACAATTCCAAACAAATACATTAATACAATAAATAAAACAATAAATGCACAAATAAGTAACTAAATAAATAAGTAAATGGGAGTCAGCAAGCAACAATCTAACTATACTGTAAAAGATATAAATTAATTAAAAGCTTGCTGGAATAAATAGGATTTGAGACCTCTTTTAAAGGCATCTGCCGAGGGTGCCTCCAGAAGATGCCTTGGAAGTGAGTTCCACAGGGATGGTGCGGTTACAGAAAATGTATGGTCTCCTGAGTGCCACAGCCTAGCCCTGGGAACTATTAAGAGGCAACCCTCGGCAGAACGAAGCGCCTGGGGTGGGCAGTAGGGAACAAGGAGATCTTCCAGATAGACTGGCCCCCTTTCATGTAGGGTCTTGTAGGTCAAAAGACCAACCTTGAAGACAACCCTCCATCTAACTGGCAGCCACTGCAGTTTGCGGAGAACTGGGGTAATATGTTCATTTCTTCTTGTCCCAGTAAGCAATCTTGTTGCTGCAGCCGCTGGAGGCTGCCTCCTGACAACCCCAGGGATAGGGCATTACAGTAGTCCAGCCTGGACGTAACAAAAGCATGTACCAGAGTAGTCAAGTCCTCAGGTGGAATCAGGTTCCGGATCCGGGCAATGTTCCTAAGATGGCAGAAACCACTTTCACGACGGCCAAATAAAAGAATCTATTAAAAGAGATTCCAAAACCTTAAAGAGGGAGCCTGGCTAAAATTTCTAGCCTCAGTAAATTCAGAATTTGGATCAGCATATCCTGTCAGCCGCATGCCAAAAATAAGATCTCTAAGTTACTTTGTTTAAAAGTTACAAGTCGTTTTGTAACCCTATATTTACTGCCTGTTCAAAAAAGCCAGTTTTTGCTGGCCCACCGGTGCAGCGGTAGGGTTACCACTCGCGGCGCCAGCAACCCGTGTTCGGGAACGGACTCAGGCAGCCGGAGGGCCGGCCAGGGGGAGGAGGATTGAGTGCTGAAAGGCTGATCTCCTCCTCCGGGTGGGGTGGGATGCAAGTCTCGCTGCTATACTGCCACCTGGGTGACCACAGGTGGAGGTGCAGCTAAGGCAGCTTGCAAATAAGGGTGGGGAGGCACTCGCCAGAAGCTGGAGCAACAAGTGCATCATGACATGCTTAGCCCCTAGGCTTCCCTAGCGTGCGTGCACCTCAACGGCTGGGACCAGAAAAGCGGAAATACCCTGTCCCAGGTTCCTGTAGACGGGACCCGGGCGTCCTGAGAAAACTCATAACCGGGCTCTTGAGATGGGGCCAGCTGACCTCCCGATGCACACTTGAGGTGTGGAGAGGGTAAGAGGAAACCCTCTCCTCCCCGCCCGGGGGGTAAACTGCGGCAGGATGGGGGCAGGCCACTGGCACCCGGAAAAGAGGTACCCGGGGCGGGACTATGGGAGCGTGCATGACCTTGGGATCCCTGAAGAGAGGTTCCTGGAGCAGCGAGGAAGGGGGCACAGAAATAGAAAGTATTTAAAAAAAAAAAAAAAGCCAGTTTTCAGTAAAGAGCTACTGAAATCACAACCAGAACTCACAGCCTAGTCCTTCTTGCAAACTACCTTACAAGACTTATTTCTCCCACATTACATGAAACTGCAGTGGTATTAAATATTTGGAAAAGGAAAGCTGACAATGGGTGAGTCAGGGCATGTATTTCCATAATGTGCAGATGCAAGGTACAATACTTAAGAATGTGATCGGGGGGGGGGGGTTAGAATACATGGCTTTAGAATGACAAAAATATGTGCAATTTTTGTAATGCTGCAGGGATGAGATTTCGAAATGTCACCAGACTGCAACTGTGGAATGCAGCAATGACTCTCAGAAAGTAGGTGGGACACACAGTTTTGGAAAGCGACAGGAATGCTAAAACTCTTAATGTGGCTGCGTCATGTAGTTTTAGAATGTGGCAGAGATACACAATTTTGAAATGCGGGAGACAGTTGTGGAAGGTGGTAGGGATATGCAATTTCGTAATGTGTCGGATGGATTAATTTGGCAAGTGGTGAAGCGATGCAAATTTCAAAACGTGGTTGGTATGCTTGATTTCAGGTTGTGGTGGCAGCATTCAATTTCAGAATGCGGAGTGGACACAAAATCTCAGAAAGTGGCAGTGATGCAGTTTCAGAATCTGGTAGCCAAATGGAATTTCAGAATGAGACAGGGATGCATAATTTTAGAATGTAACTTGAGCATGCAATTTTTGAATGTGGCAGTGACAGACATCTTCAGAATATGGTGGGAATGCACATTTTCAGAATGTGAGAATGACAGGCAATACTGCAGCATGGAAATGTACACACAATTTCAGAATGTGGCAGGCCAGTACAATTTTAGAAAGTAGAAGAGACATGCAGTTTCGGAATGTGGCAGTGATGCACAATTTCAGAATGTAGTAGAGACACTCAGTTTTGGAATGTGGCATTGACGCACAATTTTGGAATATGGTGGTGATGCAAATTCCGGAATGTGATGGTGACGCACAAAGTCAGAATGTGGCAGATGCACAGTTTCAAAATGTGGCTGAAGTGCAATTTCGGAATGTGGCAATGATGTACAATTTTAGAATGTGGTGGTGATGCTGACGTACAGTTACAGAATGTGGAGATGATGCGCAGTTTCAGAATGTGGCAGTGTCACGCAGTTTTGGAATGTGGCAGTGACGTGTAGTTTCAGAATGAGGCAGTAATGTACACTTGTGCATTTTCAGAATGTGGTGGTACCATGCAATTTTGGAATGTGGTGGTGCCACACAATTTTGGAATGTGTCAGTGCCACATGACTTCAGAATGTGGCAGTGCCGCGCAACTTCCGAATGTTCAATGTGGCAGTGACGCATGACTGAAATGCGGCGGTGACGCATGACTTCAGCATACTTCGGAATGTGGCAGTTATGCACAACTCAGAATTTGGCAGAAAGCAAGATGACTTGAATGTGGCAGAGCCACATTACTTTGGAATGTGGCAGTGCCGCACGACTTTAGAATGTAGTGGTGCCACACTACTTCGGAATGTGGTGGCGCTGCATGAGTTTGGAATGTGGCGGTGATGCACAATTTCAGAATGTGGCAGTGGTGCACAGTTTCGGAATGTGGTGGTGAGGCAAGACTTCGGAATGTAGTAGTGACGCACGACTTCGGAATGTGGCAGCACTGCATGACTTTGGAATATGGTGACGCACAAATTCAGAATGTGGCAGTGGCGCAGTTTCAGAATGTGGTGGTGATGCACAACTTCGGAATGTGGCGGTGATGCACGACTTCAGAATACTTTGGAATGTTGCAGTGATGCATGACGTCGGAATGTGGTAGTGCTGCATGACTTCGGAATGTGGCAGTGCCGCACAACTTCGGAATTTGGCACTGACACATGACATTGGAATGTGGTGGTGATGCACAGTTTCGGAATGCAGTAGTGATGCTCAGTTTCAGAATCTGGCGGTGACACTCAGTTTTAGAATGTGGTGGTGAGGAACAACTTTGGAATGTGGCATTGATGCACAGTTTCAGAATGTGGCAATGACACAATTTTGGAATGTGATGGTCACAGTTTCAGAATGTGGCACTGAAGCACAAGTTTGGAATGTGGTGTGGATGTGCAATTTTGGAACGTGGTGAGGATTCACTATTTTGGAATATGACTGGGACGCACAATGTTGGATTGTGGTGGGGATGTGATGCACAATTTTAAAATGTGGTGAAAGCATACAATTCCAGGACGTGGTGAGGACAAGCAGTTTCAAAACAAAATGGTGTGTCCTGCCCAGTGGCGGAGCCAGGTTTGGGAGCTGGGGGGGAGGGGGGCATTTAGTAAATTGTGGGCTCCACAATGGGCACTAAACAGTGAATAAAGATCATGGTGGGGCACCACTACTCACACTGGGGCAGCCAGGAGGGTCGACTGCCCCCACCCCAGCCCACGACTCCTGCCATATTCCAACAGTGTTCATCCTTACTTACATTCCAGAATTGCCAATCCCCACTATATTCTTCAATGTGTGTCCCTGTCGCATTCTGAGATTGAGTGTCTCACCACACTGCGAGATGGCACATCCCTGCCACATGCCAAGATTACATGTCTCCCCCCCCACACATTCTAAAACTGTGCACCACTTTGACAATCTATACCTTTGTTCAGCGCTGCATTCCAAAATCACCTCCTGATACGTTCTAAAGTACAGTACCATGCATCTGAACATTCTGGAATTGCAAGCACTGCAGCCAACCCTGTGTCAATTTTTTTTTTAAATAAACACTACAGTTACAGTTTCGATAACTTTGAAGAAATAGGTCCTATAAGGCTGCTGATAAGGAAGGCCAGTCTGTGAGTTCTGGTTGTGACATCATCAATGACATCACTGAAACTGGCTTTTTTGAACAGGGAGTGAAATCAGTGTTACAAAATAGCTCATAATTTAAACCGAAGTAACACAAAACCCTAATTTTTGTGTTTGAGATTTATTGAGGGTAGGCCGATTCCAATTCTGGAATGTTGCACTTTTGACCGGACTCCCTCTAAGTATAAAGAAGTCAAAAGCAAAAAATGACACAAAACTGTGTCGGAGCTTCCGTGGAGACCCATGTGAGCAAGTTGACAGTGGGAAAGAACTGAGGAGGGAGCAGGGCAGCTCACGCCTTTACAGGGTTGATGACATCGATGGCCCCAGTTGTACTGCTGCAGATCTTCTATGTGGATCTTGCTTCACTGACGGTGAAGTTCCTACGGTGTGACCTGGTAACTGAGATACCCCCAAAGATCTGCTTTTATCCAACTAGCCACGTTTTATTCCCATATTTACCGTTTTACCTCATCAATCCAGTGTTCCAATTAAGTAGCTCCAATCTGCTTCCTCTTTTTAACCCATATCTTGGGTCTAATGTTCTCAATCTCTGTATCCTCCTAGCTCCTCTAAGCAGCATGTCTTTCTACCACTCGCCACCACTTGATGTCATATCCACCTTCTCCATACCAAAAAATCTCAACTGTGGGATATTGTGTTTTCTTTCCATAACGTGCTAAGTATGATAGAGTACATGGACATTTTATGGCATAAATCACGTGTGACGTTTGACATGTTCTAAAGCTGTTCCCTTAATGTCAGATTTTAACCAATAGGTTTCTCTTTCCTCTACTGGAACTTCTGACTTGTGTAAATGGTCCTTCGAGATTCAAACTCTTTTCATTACTATTATTGTTTTTTCGAGAAATGTTTTCCTCCCTTCTGATGTGTTAGGAGATCCCAATATTTCAGAATAATGATCCTTATACTATTTTGACAGTATGAGAAGACGGTTACAAAAAAGTACAGTTACGTAAGAACTTACTGTAACAGTAGATCTTCGAGACGAGCTCTTGCAGCAGGCAATAACCATAAGGACTGAGCAGCCAGGTGCTAGGACCACACAGAAAACTTCTAGCTAGCAGTATGCAGCGGGGACCACCCCGACATCGGGCATGCCGCTGACATCTGACCCATGGTATAAAGGGCGTTCCCTCAGCCTATCCCCAGTTCTCCCGCCGCAGACCCCAACGTGTACAGAAACTGGAGAATCGAGGAGGTTCCTCTAAATGAGAAAAGCAGAAGAGCTGCGATGGAGAAACAGCAAGCAGGGGGAAGGTGGGAGGGAATGCAGTGCCTGCTGCAAGAGCTCCTCTTGAAGATCTACTATTATGGTAAGTTCTTACTTAACTGTACTATCTTACTTCAAGGGTGCTCTTGCAGCAGGCAATAACCATAAGGACTGAATCCCAAGCAGTAGAGGAATAGACTCAGTCAACTGGCAGGACGACGACAGTGGTCATAGGAACTTTACGACAGGAGGCCCTGGAGAACTGCAAGACAGAATCCGGCTCTACGCCTGGAGACAATGTCCAAACTAATGTTTAACAAAGTATGGTCAGAACTCCAAGTGACTGCTGCGCAAATGTCTGCAGCAGACATTTCCGAAAGAGGCAGTGGAGACAGCCATACCTCTGGTAGAATGACCTTTGACCTGGCCTGGAGAGGCTTGTTGTACTTGCGGTAGCAATAAACAATGCAATTAGCTAACCACTTAGATAAACACTGTTTGGAAACAGGAGCCTTTTCTTTCCTGGAGGCAAATGAAACAAACTGGTTGAATTTTCTGAAAGGGATGGTGCGGTCCAGATAGAAATGAAGCACCCGATGAACTTCAAGAGTATGAAGTCAAGCCTCTCCCTGATTGGAATACTCAGGAAAATAAACAGGCAAGTGGATGGATTGATTCAAAGTAAACTCAGACACTACCTTAGGCAAGAACTTAGGACTAGTCCATAAAGATACTCTGTCTTTGTGGAAAACCAAGTAAGGCTCTTTACACATCAGAGCCTGAAGCCTGGAAATCCTCCGAGCAGAAAATGTAGCTCGCAGCTTGCGGCAGGTTCAAAGGGAGTGAGCTTCTCCAAAATAAACAACAGATCCCATGGTGGGACTGGGTACCTAATGGGAGGTTTCAAATGGCGAATGCCCCGCCGAAAGGTGCGGGACAGGTCCAGTTGGGCAATATTTTTGCCGTCAATGAGTGCATGGGACATAGAGATGGCAGAAAGGGGCCTCTTGATAGAGGAGTAACCCAGACTTAAGTCTGAGAGGGAAAGGAGGTACTGCAGGATGAGATTCACTGGGCAAGTGAAGGGATCCGAATGTTGGGCGGTAGCCCAGATGGAGAACCGCTTCCACCTCATGGTGCAAGTGGCTCTGGTGGAAGGCTTCCCGGTGGCCACCAGAACATCAACCACCCTAGAAGAGACCCCAAAGTGTGCAATGGCTAAGTCTGAAAGAGCCATGCATGGAGATGAAGAGACTGTTTCTTTTGCTAGATCATTTTTATCCTCCTATGGTGGGTCGACTTCAGCGTTCACCGAGCCTACCGAACTCGGGGTCTTTTGGGGGCTTCTAGCGCCATGTGCGCCCTGGCAGATCCCAGAGTCTGTCCAGGGGCATCATCCATGTCGGCCCCCAAGATTTCCTCCGTTTTCTCCCCGTACTACCCCGGGACCCCCGAAAGTGGTGGCACATGCACACCGCAGCTCCGGACCAGGTCCCCTCAACCCTCCCCATCGACCTATGTCGGAGCTCCTCGTGAGTGGCACCGTCCCTCCGGCCTCCACTAGGAGGCGGCCAAACTCCAAGAGAGCTAGATTCCTCCTCCCTAGGCGGGGCACTGCCAGCCGGTAGCATCTCACATCCTCACCCCCGCCTCCAACAACCCTGGCTCGTTCCCGAACCAGCATGGCGTGAGGTGTGGCGTCCAGCCCCTCAACCCTCAGCACCACCAGGCCGGCTAGAGATGAAGAGACTTGAGGTCTGGGTGAATCAGAGCGCCCTGGTCCTGTGAGAGCAGGTCGAAACAAAGGGGCAGGGGAAGTGGAGGTTCCACTGTCAGCTGTTGCAACAATGGGCACCACATCCGACATGGCCAGTAGGGAGCTATCAGAATCATGTTCACCTTCTCTGATTGCAGCTTGAGAAGAACCCTCTGCAGAAGCGGAAAGGCATAGAGAAACCTCCCTGTCCAAGAGGGGGACAACGCATCTCATCAGAAAACACCAGGCCCTGTATCTAGTGAGCAGAAATTGGGCAGTTTTGCGCTGAGTGGGACGCAAAGAGGTCCAGCTTTTGGGATGACCCACTTGTCGAAGAGATCCTCGACCATGGAGGATAGGAGCTTCCACTTGCGAGTTTTCAACCTGTACAGGCTTAGGCTGTCTACAAGGACATTTTGGACACCTGGAACATGAACTTCCGTTTGAATGCATCCTGCCTAGTCAGGAATTTGCCCTTGCCTTGTTTCGCTGCCTATTTATCTAATAGGTAGGGAAACGGGCAGACTGGGTGGGCCAAGTGGTCCTTAACTGCCGTCAAAGTCTGTGTGTCTATTTGAATCTTCATTGTTGTGACTAATTTGAACAATATTTCTTTGCTGCTATGTTGTGGTATCTCCTCCTAGACTGTAGGTTTTTGATGCCTAAAACGTCTATGTGAATTTCATTAATTGTTATTGTCCTGGCTGCATGTATTCATTACTACTGACTGTTTTGACCTATGCTATTATAATTTCATTGTACTCATGCTATGTACCTCTCTTTGATTGTTGTACTCTCCCAGGTCATGCCTGAAAATAGTAATTTCATGGCTAGTACACCTACCCAGTTAACAAAAACTAAATAAAATAAAAAGAACCAGACCGTGTTCTATGGCCCAATGCCAAACTCTCATGGCCTCCCAGCACAGGGGATATGAGCAAGTCCCCCCTTGCTTGTTGAGATAATAGACTACTGACATGTTGTTCATCTGAATCAGAAGAGGGCCTGGGAGAAGATGAGACTGAAAAGCCAAAAGACAAGAAGGATTGTTCGCATCTCGAGCACGTTGATATGGAGGTGCTGCTCTTGCTGAGACAAGGTCCCTTGGGTCGGATGGTCTGCCAAGTGGGCATCTCTGCCCGGACAGGATGCATCTGTCGTAAGAATCCGACTTGGCGATTCTGCATGGAAGGGAACCCCTCTGAGGAGGTTGGAGGGCTTCATCCACCAAGAGAGCATTTGCCGCACATAACTGGATATTAGAATACCCTGTTCCAAATCGTCCGTGCGCTGGTCCCACTGAACCTGTAGGGTCCATTAAGGCACCCTAATGTGCAGGCGGGCAAGTGGAACAGTGACTATGGCTGCTGCCACGTGCCCCAAGAGTCTGACGAACGATCTGGCAGGGACTTGGTGCAACGAAGATACCAACTGGGCCTGTGCTCTCAGGCGGTCTGCTCTGTCTCAAGGCAGGAAGGCCTTTCCCTGAGCAGAATCCAAGATTGCTCCAATGAACTGCAATCTTTGATTTGGCCAGAGAAAGGACTTGGACAGGTTCAGGATGATGTCTAGTGTCCGAAACAAACAAAGTGATCTCCACTGTCTGGAGCAGCTGGCCTCTGGAAGGGGCTGTGACGAACATCATGGGGTCATAATGTCACACCCAAAACAGTACAAGAAACAATGCTGCAGACATAATTGTGGTGCGCTGAAATAAGGTTGGGAATCATCGACCAACCCACAAACAGTGCACACCATTAAAACCAATGGCAGTTTCTTGTTTTTTACCGGGGGGGGCAGCCTCCACTCCCCGCACCCACCAGAATAAATATAACTAACTCAGAGGGGGTGTGGACTTCAGGGATGGGGCAAAACACCGGAGGAGGAAAAACAATGTTTTTTTAAGAAAAAAAAAGCTGCAACACTATGGGACCTGGGGGGAACCGAACCGCAGCCCCAGGTCCCCTACGCTACCAGGTGCTGGTGCCCTAGCCACTCCACCATGGGAGCGGCTCAACCAGGCACCACAGCGGCAGCTTCTTTCACACTCCCCCATTAGACCATACAGCAACAGGGGGTAGCGGTTATTCCTAATCACTGAAACACACATGTCGCTGTACTACCTTTAGTGCTTTCTGCAGCACGGTAATTCATGCACTGTTTCGGCAGCTCTATATTGACCCAGTACCGTGAGGAGCCAGTCATCGAGGTAGGGAAAGACATAAAGACCCTGTTTCCTGAGGGCAACAGCCACTACTGCTAGGCACTTGAAAACTCGAGCTGCAGTGGAAAGAAGCTGAAGGGTAGGGCCCTGAACTGGTAGTGGATCCCCTGGAAGCAAAAGTGGAGAAACCTCCTGTGGGACCGGAAAACTTGGATGTGGAGGTAGGTATCTTGCATGTCCAGGAAGCAGAGCCAATCTCCTTAATGAAGAAGAGGGAGAAGACCCTGAAGGGTAACCATCCTGAAGTGACTGATTTCTATAAACAGATTCAGGTGGCTGAGGTCCAAAATTGGCCTCAGATCACCGGTCTTCTTTGGGACCAGGAAGAAATGGGAATAGATGCCCTTTCTCCCTTCGATTTAAGGGAACAGATTCTATGGCATTTTTGTTCAGCAGTGCCTGGATCTCCTCCTGGATAAGGGCAATATGATCTGGAGGATCGTGGGAATGTAAGGGAGGGTTGTCTGGGGGGAATCTCTTGAAATTCGAGAGTACGTCCCCTTTCTACTAGTTGAAGCACCAACTGATCCGAGGTGATTCTGCACCATTTGGCCAGGTAAAGGGAGAGGCAACCCCCCAAACCTTCAAAGCTTCTGCTGGGGAAGGAGGGTTGAGCAAGGAGTCATGCTGAAGAACCTGGGATGGACAGGGGAGGCCCTAGGGGCTGAGGCTCCTGTCACCTGGGAGGGAGCCATACGTTTGAAGGCTCCTCTGGGCTGCTGTCCACGGGACTGCTAACGCTGGTTCCTCCAAAAGGGTGGATGCTGTTGCGGTTTTGGCTGGGAATGGTACAAAGAACGTACCGACTTTAGGAGCTGGCCAGATTCCTGCAGGCGGGAGATAATGCTCTGGATATCCCCGCCAAAGAGGACTGAGCCCCTAAAGGGAGGGTCTGGCATTTTGGCCTGCACATCAGGAGCAAAGCCAGAAACCCTGAGCCAAGAATGGCAACAAATACAAATGCCGGTGGTCACCGCCCATCCGGCCATGTCTGCAGTATCGTAGGACACCCTTAGGACATGATTTCCAATGTCCGATCCCGACTTCAGAAGTTAGGTCAATTGAGACTTAGTAGGGTTCTCTGTTAGGGTTTGCACCAATTCCAGAGCTTTTTCCCAAAGAGCATTCTGGTATTGGACCATGTGGGCTAGAAAGTTCAAGGACCGAATGGCCAAACTGGCTGAGACGTAGACCTTCTTACCAAAGAAGTCCATCTGCCTAGACTACTTATCTGGAGAGTGCGAGCTGAGGTGTCTGGGCCTCTTAATACAGTCATTAGCAGCATTCCTGACCACTGAGTCGACAACTGGATGCTGCCCATAAAAAGGCCCGTCTCTGGGGGCATGATAAAGACTGTCTGCCTTTTTAGGTAAGGCTGGAGTAGAAGATGGGTGATTCCAGGTTGTCCTGTTGACTTCTTTGAAAGAGTCATTGAGGGGAGGTATAACCGTAGGCAGAGTGCCCTTCTTACAGAGGAAGGTTGCAAGGCATTGGCATTCTGGGTCCAGTTCCTCCAAATCCCAGCCCATGAGGGACTGAATGTGCTGCATGACATCCAGGAAAGTTAGATTGGCAGGAGGGATCGGGGTATCCCTGGATTCCTCACGTTTGGAGGGTAACTGGGAATCCTCTGAGGAGGAATCCCTTCCAACCCCCCTCCCTCGACAGTTCAGAGCCTGGGACCAGCGTCAGTGATCCTTCTTGTGCCAGTCCTCCTTATCACCGGGACACCGGGGAGTGGTGGTGGTGGTGGTGGTTCCCTCGGAGGTGGGGTAGGAGGCCTCTTCCAGGATTCCTTGTTCTGCATGAACTCCTACCAAGCCGTGAATAAGGCAGTGTAGTCCAAAGGCAGTGGTAGAGGAGGCTGTGTCGGGCGGAAAGGTATGGGATCCCCAGGCGTCGGTCCCTGAGGCTTTGTAGGTTCTGTTGTCAGTCCCCGAGGAACTGAGTGGCTAGGTGACGGCTCTTGTGGCAAAGGGCTAGCCAGTGTCGGTATCAAAGGGCCGGATGTCGGTTCAGCAGGCATCAGTTGCAGCTGTCCCAAAGGAGCAGCCAGTGCCAGCTGGGGCTTAACCAATGACAGTGAAGGTGTCACTGTGGCCGGCGATGACTGAGAAGGGAGCTGACACTGGTCAGGTGAAGCAGCCTGCGAAGAGGAGAAAGCTCCCCTCGGAGACAGTGGTGTCCCCCGGAAGAAGAGGTGAGCGCATGCTCCGGGCATCACTTAGAGACGTCTGTCCCTGAATACAGGACCGATGTAGGCAATGCAAGACTGGAGGGGCAGTGGGTCGAGACCCACTGTCCAAAGAGTCAGTCGAGCCTCCTAGATGAGAACCCACTGGGAAAATGTGCCTGAGTTTCAGGGGCTTTTGGGGCTAGGGATGATATCTGAAGCCCAGAAGAGCCTTCGCCGAATGGTGATGAGGCCGGGAGCCAAACACACGGGCAGCCCGGAAGGAGTGAGGGCTGCCGGTGAAGGAGGGACCAACCTACCGCAGGAGGAAGATCCAGAAGTGGCTGCCGACTTGAGTGATGACTTAGAGTGGGAAGCCCACCAAGGCCGATCCCTATCCTTGTCATGTGCTTGTGCCTGCTTCTCGACTACTTCTCTTTGTGGGAAGAAGCTGTTAATGCCCCGGAGGCCGGGGAGGAAGAAGAGCTTTTGCCCTGGAGTTCCTTCTCCATCGTCACTAACTTCTGCTGCAGAAGAAAAGCCTGAAGAGTCTGAGCAGCATCTCCGTATGGCCTGGTTAAACTCCTGGCAGGCCTCAGTGTTGTGGTTAGGGCCTAGGCAAAGCAGGCACGAGGAGTGGCCATCCTTAGCGAGGCTAATTGCCACACTTCGTTCCCTGGTCAGCAAAGGTTACTGGAGAAGAAGACAAACAGGAACTTGAAGAAAAGGAAAAAGATGTTAAATTATGAAAATAACAAATTACAGCTGAAATGCCATGAAAATGGTGGTTGACTAGAAGCAGGAGTCCGTGGAGGTCGGATCTGTGCGGGTCGATGGCAAGAAAAGAACTGTGGATTGGCTGTGGGACTGCCCCTTTTATACCACAGGTCGGACGTCTGTGTGCTGATATCAGGGGTGGTCCCCCACTGAATACTGTGAGCTAGAAGTTTTCTGTGTGGTCCTAGTGCCTGGCAGTTCAGTTCGTATGGTTACTGCCCGCTGCAAGAGCCCCCTCGAAGTAAGATCTAATTTTTCTTTAGTTTCTTTCTTTGGTCCCTTTTTCTGAAACAAGCTATCACGAGATACTGCACTTAGTTTTTCATCTGCTTCTCCTAGAATCTCTTCCTTGTACCCTCGATCCCAGAAATCTTTTCTTCAGATCTAATTTAACTTCTTTAAAATCTCTTTCATCTGTTATTATTTTGCTTCATACTCATACTGGCCATACAGAATATTATTTAGCATGTAGACTGGATGAAAACCAGTACAATGCAATAAAGTGTTACGGTCAGTTGTTTTCCTTTCACGAACACTTCCAGTCTCATAGAAACATAGAAGCTGATGGCAGATGAGGGCCACATTGTAGACCCCTCCAGGTCTACAATACTTTCTCTGCCACTCCCTTACCTCTCCCTTATACTTATCACAGGCTTTTTTGAATCCCACCACTGTTTTGGCCCCCACAAGCTCCATGGAAGACTGTTCCAGGTATTCACTACCCTTTCTATGAAGAAGTATTTCCTCACATCTCTTCTAAACCTACCACCTTCCAGCTTCATATCGTAGCCCCTTGTTCTGGAGCACCCTTTCCTCTGCAAAATATCTCCCACTTGTACCTTATTCACCCCCATGAGGTATTTAAAGGTCTCAATCATAACCCCCACTCCCTCCTCTCCTCCAGGGTGTACATGTTTAATTTCTTTAGCCTCTCCTCAAAGGACATTTGATGTAGACCCTGTACCATCTTGGTAGCCCTCCTTTGGACAGCCTCCATCCTGTCTATGTCCTTCCTGAGATTTGGCCTCCAAAACTGGACACAGTACTCCAGGTAGGGTCTTACTACAGACCTATGTAGTAGCAACACCACTTCCCTCTTCCTGCTGGTAATACCCCTACCTATACATCCCAGCATCCCACTAGCTCTCCCGACTGCTTTGTCGCACTGTCTGTCCACCTTCAGGTCATCTGATATGATTACTCCCAGGTCTCTTTCCTGCTTGGTCGCTACTAGTACCTCTCCCCCATTTTTGTACCGTACACTGGGTTTCTGTGACCCAAGTGCATTATTTTGCATTTTTTTTTGCACTAAACCTTAGCTGCCAAACTTCTGACCACTCCTCCAGTCATTTCAAGTCTCTTTCCATCTTTTGCTCCCCCTCTGGAGTATCCCCCTTGTTGCATATCTTGGTGTCATCCACAAAGAGGCAAACCTTCCCTCCCAGTTCCTCTGCTATGTCACTAATGAAGATATTAAAGAGGACCAGCCCCAATACTGGCTCCTGCGGTGCTCGCTGGTCACTCTCCCCGCCTCAGAGTGAACTCCGTTTACCACCGCCCTCTGCCTCCTATCCTCTACCCAGTTTCTTACCCAGGTTATCACCTTACTGCCCACCCCCATGCTACCCAACTTATTTACTAGCCTCCTATGTGGAACAGTGTCAAAGATCTCACTGAAGTCCAGATAGACCACGTCCACCCCCACCCGATCCAGGACCATGCTCACCCAGTCAAAAAAAAATTGATCACATTTGTTTAGCTTGACCTCCCCTCCCAAAAGCCATGTTGCCTTGGGTTCTGCAGTCCATTGGATTCCATGTGTTCCACAATTCTTTCCTTTAATAGTGTTTCCATAAGTTTCCCTACTACAGATGTCAGACCGACAGACCTGATATTTCCCACCTCCTCCTTGCTACTACTTTTGTGAAGTGGGCTATGTCCGCCTTTCTCCAGTCCTCCAGGACCACATCGGTCTCCAGTGAACTGTTACACAAGTCTGTTAGGGGTGCAGCCAACACCTCCCTGAGTTCCTTTAACAGCCAGCAACTCCATGAGCTCCTTTGACACTCCTGGATGCCCCAAGGCTTTGTCCACCCTTAGATTAGCGAGTGCTTTCTTGATCCTCTCCTCAGAAAAAGGACTGGTGTCCATTTCCTTCCCCTCCAATCTCGTGATGCTCATTTGTGGTCCTTCCCCTCCCCTTCCCCCTCAACTGTGAATACTGAGCAGAAATATCTGTTTAAGATATTTGCCTTTTATTGGTCCTCTGCAGTATAGCCCCCTACCTCCTTTATTAACCGTGCAATCCCTCCCTTTGTCTTCCTTTTCCCACTGAGATACCTGAAAAAATGTCTTGTCCCCCTTCAATACTGTGTGGGCTATTTTTTCCTCAGCTTGCCCTTTTGCACACCTTACTGCCTTGCATGCCTCCCTCCATTTCCCCAGATACACTTCTCTGTCCTCCTCTCTCTGGGTCTCCTTATATCTTCTGAGTGCCACAGTTTTTGCCCTTACCTTTTTTTTGCCACTTCTCTCTAGAATCATAAAGGTCTCCTCTTCCTGCTTTTGCATATTTGCCTGACGTACAAGTTTGTAACCTTTAGTGTGCTCTCTTTCATTCGGGCCCATTTCCCCTCCATGTCTCTGTTCCACCTTACTAAACAGTAAATCCAAACAAGAAATAATATGCTTGTTTAATTCCACAGTAAATGAAAAAATAAAACTAAAAATGAGTGCCATTCCCAATGTATTGCACAAATTCTCCAAGCCTCTCTTTTGAGCTTTGCTATATAAAATACATCAATAAATCTCTTGTAGAGTTTTATGTCTGGAGGAAATTGATTGCAATCTGCATTGTGAACAAATTCCACTTCAGAAAGTGCCATCGTTAGATTCACTCACAAATGAGCCACTGATGACCCCAGCTCGTTTTTGAAGAAAAAGACGTATTCTCACAACTGAAGTGGTTTTTAAACAAAACCAGTTTTGCCAGGTCTATCTAATAAGTCTTCTTCTTCTCTTTGGTCTAAAAACTGTCTCAGCCCTCAGTCCCTCAACGTGAGGAACAGAAAGACATATATGTAAGCATTAATCCACGATGAAGGTGGCATCTAATGGGGAGTTAATGCATGGTTGGGGCCATTGTGGCTCGAGGCCGCAGGCTGAGTGCCTACAATGACCAACCATGCATTAACTCCCCATTAGTTGCCACCTTCAGAGTGGGATTAATGCGCTTCTAACATGGAAAGTGCAAGGCAAATATTGGTTACATGCTGATTTCTGTGGTGCGAGCGACACATGAGCTCAACTACTTACTTGCCTTCCAGTTTGTTGCTTTACCTGTCTTACTATGTAAGGTCTGACTGACTATACAGCTATGTGCGTGCACGTTGTACAGCCCACATGCAGTACTGTGGCGTGTACCGATTTGTCCAGACTTACAACTTTCGTTTACATTCTAACACCTAAACTACACAATCATTGCAGCTAGAAATATCGTCCTTCTTATCGGCTGCTATGCTGCTGCCTGTCCGTTTACAGGTGAGATTTCTGCCGCGGTGACTTCTGGGGAGATTCTTTATGCTGCATCGCTTACTTTCTCAATTAGTGTACAGCACTTCTCTGAGCAGAGTCTGTCGCAGGGCCGTCAATGTTCCGACCAATAGGTGGCGCTTCTTACATTTCATTGCCGTTTTTGCATTTGTCTCTTTGCTACCCTACTAGTTTTGCTTTCCTAGTGTCATGTCCCCACTATCATATCACTGGCTTTCCTATCTTGCTATACATCAGTTCTTCTGTGCCTGCAATACATCTCTTCTCTGGTGTCTATGATTTCCAGTGCTGCACTCAGCTACGGACAACACCAGACAGCGCTTTTCCCTGACTACCTCACTGGTTTTCCGACCAATAGGTGGCGCTTTCGACAGATCGAGTACACTTTGCCTTTTCGGTGCCCGATCTGTGTTCCTACCGCCACCTATTGGTCAAACTCTCGACAAAATTTCCCTTTAGTTCTCATGCACTTCTCGATGTGCGTTCACGCTCTCAACCGGGGATTATTGGAATGAACGTTCTAAGGCAACACGGCATTATCGTGCCATAATGCCATGTTGCTCTTGCCCCACCTGACCCTGTTTCACCTATCACCGTCCTTCCCTGGAGTCCTCACATTTCTCCCATGTTACAAAAGTCTTTAACATCAGCACTACAGAGTATTACTGGCTTATCCCTTCTTCCTCTATTGTTTGATTCCACTAGATTTAGCACACCTGTTGCGTCATTAACAAACGTCTCGGTAGCTTTTAGTTTTTACAAAATCTTTTGAACAGTAGTCTAAGTAGATAAATATTGACTCTGAAACAGAACCAGTTCCTGCTACTATCAGTCTAACTGCTGGAAATTTCTGCATTCATATGCATCTTGGCGGTATAGAATACACTGGCATTAATGGTGAAGTATACCACAGTGCTTTATTTATTTTATTTACAATTTTTTACAAGGAAAGGCACACTAAACTGCGGTAGCTCATTCCCAGGTGTGTCCGGGG
Source organism: Neoceratodus forsteri (assembly GCA_016271365.2). Lineage (NCBI taxonomy): Eukaryota > Metazoa > Chordata > Ceratodontiformes > Ceratodontidae > Neoceratodus > Neoceratodus forsteri. Next base: position 462,026,764 of record CM057458.1, read on the forward strand.
GAGGGTAACATGGACATGTTTTACTGATGAGGGAAGGTTGACATGACACAGGGAAAACTCCCCTACTCTTCTTCAGTAAGTGCCATGGAATCTTTTACTTCCACCTGGACAGTAACAAGAGGTGGGCAGATGGGACCCTGGTTTAATGTCTCATCCAAATGACAGCACCTCAACAGTGCAGCCATCCCCCCCTCCGAATACTGCTCTACAGTGTCAAGGCCCTATGTTCCCATTCCATCAAGTTTCTATTCTCCAGTTCCTCATCTGGCACTCTCTCGACTTCTTTCCCAATCTTTTCTAATGGATTCGTCTTAAGACACACTCATAAATGCCATCATCCATTAACTGTCATTCATATTCGCCTTTATATCCGATATAATCTTGGACAACCATTTTTGTCCCCTTTCTTTACAGTAATTTTACTTATCTGTTTTCTAGGTTCAGTAAAAACCTCATATTCTTTATCTATTAAACTGTATTTAAGCCTCCTATTCAACCATCCTCTTTTTTTTTTTTAAATACATTCTACATCTTTTCCTACCATTTTTTAAAACATCTCAGACTGGATCACTGACAATGTCGGGAGGAGGGGGGTTAGATAATGTGGTTTTTTTTGTCTACTTCCTTATTATTCTTATAATCACCTATGTCTCAACAGTATTTTTTAATCTTCTGTTCGCTGATGGATTCCTCAATGTCGTAAAAACAATAAGGTATATACTTTCAGCAGAGGTCCTAAGAGAAATGATTTACAATGGGAGACTTGTACATCTAAATTCAGCGGATTCGGTATATTCAGACAGTGGATCAGACAGAGAAAAAAGAAAATTAACAGACCCTTTTTAGGGACAGAGGGGGAGGGGCAAAAGAGGAGGGAAGAACAGATCTTTATAGAACAGATTAGAAGAGAAATGAAGAAGACGGATGTGGAAGAATAGGAAAAAGAATAAAAGTCATAAGGACAGGAGCGGGGAGTAGTGACCAGGTAACAGGCACTAACAGGAAAATAGTGGTGTACAATTTATCAGGTATAATGTGGACCATTTTTAAAGTACAGGTTTTACAGAAAGGTTTCTCCTGTTAGCATGACAAAACAGACTGGTTTCTAGTGGGGGGGGGGGAGTAGGAAGAAGTAGGCTGTTGGGTAACTAGGATCTGCAGCTTATCCAACAGGTAGGGAAATGGGCAGACTAGATGGGCCAAGCGGTCCTTATCTGATGTCAAAGTCTATGTTTTTATGGTTTAAATTAAAACTGGAGTGCCTCAGTTTTGCAGAAAGTTAAACCTTAAGCAATATTTTGCTAACCAAAAATTAGAAAGACCTCAGACTACAAGAAAACAAATCAGAAAAACAGAAATCATGCTGGCAATAGGCAACAAGTCACATTATCTACCTCCCATGGACACTGTTCAGAAACATTGAGATGTTTCAAACAAATGGCAGAAAAAATGTGGAAGAACTTAAGAAAGAGAGGACAGTTAATAGGAAGCTAATACACAATTTAAACACCTAAATAATTTTAGAGCCAGTATCTCACTGTATCTGTCTACTTGGACTACCATTTAAAAGATTTTGTAAAAATGACACAATCATTTGTTAATGACTCAACAGATGTGATAAATCTAGTGCAGACATACAAAACAGTGGAAGAAGGGAATAACCCAATAACACTCTGCAGTGCTGATGTGAAAAGATTTATATAAGTCTATTTCTCACGTTGAGGAACTGAAGTCTGTGAGACTTTTTTTATTTTTGTTAACCAAAGGGAACAAGACCATCAAATAATTATTTGATAGACCTGGCAAAAAAAATATTTTCTTTAAAAACAAAACAAAAAAAAAACACTAGTTTGGGGAATACTTTTTTAATTCATAAACACAGAACTGTGATGGGATCATCAATGGCCCCTTCGTATGGGAATCTAACAACTGCACTTTTTGAAGTGGAATATATTCACAGTGCAGCTCACTGCAGATTTCTTCCAGGGCTCAAAAGAGAGATTTGGAGAATTTGTGCAATAAACTGGGAATGGCACCAATTTTTTTTAAATGTACCATAGAATCCAGTGAGCACAGTATTCCCTTTTTGGATTTACTAATTAGTGAAGAGGAACAGACAGAGAGTCCATACATAGGAAAACTAACCATACCACTTCGTTAAATTGTACTGGTTTTCATCCAGTCCACACGACAAACAATATTCCTTAGGGCCACTACATGAGAATGAAACAAAGAACAGATGAGATTTTGAAGATAAAATAGATCTAAGGAAAAGATTTCTGGATCGAGGGCACAGGGAAAGGATTCTAGAAGAAGCAGAGGAGAAACTAAATATAGTATCTCATGACAGCTTGTTGCAGAAAAAGGGACTAGCGAAAGGAATCATAGAAAAATTAGTTTTTGCAGCAGCCTTCTCAGATTATCAAAAGGAAGGTCATTTTGAAACATTAGGCTCTCATACCAACATACCCACAAGGAAGGAAAACGTTTCTAGGAAAAAAATATTTTTAGCAATAGCAAAAAGAGCTCTGAACTTTGAATGCCCACTTATGCAAGCCAGAACACAAAGTTCCAATAGAGGAATGTGGAATAGATTTGTTAAAATCAGATATTAAGGGATGCTTTGCATTTAGACACTGTCGACAGTGTTCACGCACAAAGAAAATCAAAGACTTCTGAAATCCAACAAGGGACGAGTTAATAAAGATAAACAGCTTTATAACATGTCAAACTTCACACATAATGTATGCCATAAAATGTCTGTGTGATCTGATATATGTAGGTATGACAACGAGGAAACAGACTGTGTGTGTTTCAGAACACAAAAGTAATGTTAGGAGGGGGTGACAAAAGCTCTCCATAGTGAGGCACTTTATGAACAGAAAACACAGTATCCCACAATTGAGATTTTTTGGCATAGAGAAGATGGACATGCCATCAAAGGGTGACGATTGGGAGAAAAAATACTGCTTAAAGAAACCAGCTGGACAGAGAGACTGGGGACATGGGACTCAAAATACTGGTTAAATACATAGATACATAGACACTGTTGGCAGATAAGGGCCTATGGCCCACCCAGTCTGCCCATTTGAGCTTGTAAGTTTACTATGTTTTTCTAGAAGTCTGCTGCCCCTTACCCCTGACTTCCAGAATCCCCCTATGTCTATCCCATGCATTCTTAAATCCTGTGATTGTTTCAGCTCCCACCGCTTCCTCTGGCAGGGTGTTCCACTTGTTCACCACCCTTTCTGTGAAGAAATTATTCCTCACGTTTCCTCTAAATCGCTCTCCCTCCAACTTCATCCCATGCCCTCTAGTCCTGGAACATCTTTTTCGCTGGAAAATAGTGTACCCTGTCCTCCCTGTAAGGTACTTGTATTTCTCTATCATATCCCCTCTCTCCTCCAGGGAGTACATAGTTAAGTCCTTTAGCCTGTCCTCATAGGACTTGTGATGCAATCCCTGTACCATCTTTGTTGCCCTCCTCTGAACCTTTTCCACCCTATGTCCTTACGTAGGTAAGGTCTCTAGAACTGTACACTGTACTCCAGCTAGAGCCTCACTAGTGTCTTGTATAGTGGAATTATAACCTCCCTTTTCCTGCTGGTGATGCCCCTGCCTATGCATCCCAGTATCCTATTTGTGTTACCTGCTGCCTTGCTGCGCTGTTTCCCTACCTTGAGGTCTTCAGAAATGATAAACCTAAGGTCCCTTTCCTGCTTGGCGCATGCTATATCCTCACCCCCCCATCTGATATGTTGTTTCAAGGTTTTTGTGCCACATATGCATTATCTTGCACTTCTTTGTGTTGAATTTCAACTGCCAAACCCTTGACCATTCTTCAAGCTTCTGCAGGTCCTTCCTCATTCAGTCTATACCCTCTGGCATGTCCACTCTGTTACAGAGCTTCAGGTCATCAGCGGACAGGGAAATTCTGTCTTCTAGGTCCTGCGCAATGTCACTGATGAAGACGCTGAATAGGACTGGTCCCAGCAGTGATCCCTGTGGTACCCCACTGGCCACTCTTCCCACTGTGAAGTGACAGCCATTTATCACCACCCTCTGTGTCCTGCTGTACAGCCCATTATCCACCCACCGCACTACTGTCCTGCGCACTCCCATATTCTCCAGTTTGTTTAATAGCCTTCTATGTGGCACAGTGTCAAAGGCCTTGATGAAGTCCAGATAGGCCACGTCCACTGTCCTCCCCGATCTACCTCCCTTGTCACCCTGTAGAAAAATTCAATGAGGTTGGTCTGGCATGACTCCCCCCGGTGAAACCATGTTGCCTTGGGTCCTGTAGTCCACTGGCAACCAGATGTTCCATCAATCTCTCCTTCAGTAGTGCTTCCATGATCTTCCCCACTACCAAGGTCAGGCTTACTGGTCTGTAGTTCTCCGCTTCCTCTTTGTTCCCGCTTTTGTATAAGGGGACTATATCTGCTGTCCTCCAGAGGAACTAAATTGGACATCCTTAATGTGAACACTCGATTGGCGAGTTAAAATTGTAAATATGGAAACAAAAAGTGGCTATTTGGATAAAAGCAGTTAACTGGTCAGAAAGTTAGGACAGTAGAACTTGTTTTAGCTTAGGGTTAGTAATATGGAAATGCCCCCCCCCCCAAAAACACTTAGTATCCTTTAAGTGTGCCTCCAGACTACTGCCCCTGCCCCTCTATCATGGTATTATGTTACTATATCAAAAGGGAAACAGAAAGGAAGCAGAGAATTATAGATCTATAAAAGTCTAACATCGGTTTCTTGTAAAACCATGGAAAGAATTCTCAAGAATAGAATAGAAATAGAGATGGAATTTAAAGGGCATACGGATACTAAACAACATGGTTTTACGAAGGGGAAATCTTGTACTACAAACCTCAGTTTCTATGAGACAGTTAGTAGGTCACTGGACATATGTATCCCAGTGGATGTTATTTTCCTAGATTTTAAAAAGGCCTTCGACAGAGTTAGTCATGATATCTTGGTCAAAAAAATGGAAAACATAAGATTAGACCCATATATAATCAGGTGGGTAACTGACTGGTTGACTGACAGAACACAAGTAGTTAAAGTCTCAGACACTTACTCCGATCCTATTAAAGTCACTAGTGGAGTCCCCCAAGGATCGGTTCTTGGCCCTATCCTATTTGGAATTTTTATATTGGATCTACAAAATAATATTGTGGGCTATTTCAGTAAATTTGCTGACAATACAAAACTGTGTAAAGAAGTTTTATTTATTTAGCTTTTGTTTACCAGTTAAGCACACTAGACAGTCGTCTGCCTATTTTCAGGTGCGTTCAGGTTTTCTAAGTTAATACCATAGAAAATATGAATGCATGAAAAAAATATATTAATACCCTGGAAACCTGGGCAAATTTAAATAAAATAGCATTTAATGAAAACAAATGTGTTGTAATGCACTTTGGTCCCAGAAATCCACATGAGAAATATTACATGAATAATAAAGAACTGAGGCAAGTTAAAAACTGAGAAAGCTCTTGGAATCATGATAAATGATCTACTAATCCAAGGGGAACACTGTAGACATATACCTCTCAGGACCAATCATATCCTTAGATCCATTAAAAAATCTTTTATTTGTAGGCAAGAGACATTCATATTATCCGTGTATAATACCTATATTAGGCCACACTTGTATTATGGAGCCGCTTTTTGGTTCCCATACCTATTAAAGGACAGAAAACTTTTGGACAACATCCAAAGAAAAACTACCAAACTAATTCCTAGACTAAAAAAATTACCATATATAGAAAGATGCAGAACATTACAATTGTACGATCTCGAAACTAGACGACAGAGAGGAGATCTTTTATTATTGTTTAAAATCCTACAGGATAAAAAACTCATGGAGGAATGCAACATCAAACATGCAAATAAACCAAATATACTAAGATGTAACAATAAACAGTTATTTGTACAAAAGGCATTTAGAAATAAAAGAAAACATTACTTTAATATGGAGCAATCCTATTATGGAATAAACTTCCACATAAAATAATTGATTCAACCAAGTCTGAACAATTTAAAAATGAATTGGATAAATACTATATGGGCACTATATTTTATTGACCCACATGGTGTGGGGAGGTAGACACGATGGTTCTAAAAGGCCTTCTTCTACCTTACAAAAACTGTGTAAACTTTATTTAGTTAGGGATCCCAGGTTTTTATTTTGAGCTTTTGTAACCCTGGCGCCGTTATACCAATGACTACTACCCCTGCCTGTATCCTTAATAACAGGTTGAGGGGCCTGTTCATATCTACCTAGTATGCGGGGTCAGAGAGAGAACCCCTACCTATAGCAGTGCTATAATTTTGGTGCCTCCACCCACAGTAATTACGTGGGTAACTATCAAAGTAGGTACAGCCCTCTGGGAAACCAATACCACCCACAATCCCACCTAGTGATCTTTTACAAAACCCTGAACAGCTGCAGTGTTCAACAATTAGAATACTAAACAGTTTGACCATTAATGATATGCTCACAGTCAGCCCACTTAACAGGGTCTGCATCTCTGGCTCATGCCCTGTAACCCACTGTAAGAGACAGTTTCAACAGTACCAGCATGCATTTTCAATGTGCACTGCAGTACATGCAATGACTTTAGAGCAGGTAATATATGCTCGCGAGCCAGACTAACATCGAAACAGTAAATCACATTTATTAGGGGGAATGTGAACAAGGGAGGGAAGGGGAGTTTAGGTAAACGATTACGTTACTGTACTTAAAAACAAGCTAGATTACTTTTCATTAATTCAGTCCCTGAGTTAATCAGTCTAGCAAGTACTGGGTACCCAAGGTGGAAAATCTGGCTAGCCAAAGGCGCTGCCCAGGGGTGGCCAGCATTGTAGCTGATGTTGGGGCCCATGATGGAAAGAAAAGCAGTGAACATGCAAAACAAGCAGATGACTATTTGTAATCCAAGCTGGTTGTCTCAGTCTTTTGCAAACCCAGAAAATAATAAGCTATTAGATGGTACCACAGATGATTTAAATATTTGTTGCAGGGAGCTACCCTAATTGTGCTCATGCTACCAGGTTTCTGCAGACAAGCAGGCGATATGAAGACCTCGTGGTGTTCACCGATGAGCATGGGGAAGCAGGGCCAACATGACGCACCTCTCCTTCACAACCTTTCCTCCTGGTGGTCGCAACCTGCGTGTTGTTGCTGCACAGAGGCTGGATCCCCGAAGCCGGGCTCTCGACGAAACAGTCTCTGGTGCAGGAGTTGTGATCTGAGCCAAATTGGCAAAGCCCAGGCAGGATGAGCAGTCTGGTAAAGTTCATAATTTTCTGATGGTGAAACCTCCAGTTGGCGTAACAGGTTTGGCCGTGGGCAAACAGGTCTCGACCCATGTAACACATTCAGCACATTTAACAGCAACAGCTATTTTTCTGAACAGTTCGGGTATAGTCCGGTTGCAATTCAGCAACTTTACCGAGCAAACTTTTCAATCTGAGGACGTCTCGCACACAAGCTGGGCCGATCGCTTCACAGGAGCAAAATCTTAGGTCCAAATCACAAGTAGCACTGGTGACACCCCCTTCTGGTTTGCTGGCAGGCAGTTCCAAGTTCCGATCCTCCCTTGGACTGGAGGATTAACTCACAGGGCCTTACCTGTGAAAGGCAGCACAGAGCCATACAAACTCCCTTCTCCTCGATGTCTCGAGCTGATGATCGGCTGACTCAATTTAAACCGTCCCTCTCAAAGCAAAGGGCCAAGTTCCAGAAATCCAGTTGGCTGAGCAAGCTGTCAATTACAGTCTGAGCACTTTAATTGGCTGGATCCTTGGCACCAGGAATAAACCCTCGTTTCTCTCCTACAAGTCACCTGTATTGTCCCATAAGTCTCTGGCTGAAATCCTGGCTCGTGACTGGCTGTTACACTCACAAAATGGTGGCTGCTATAAAATGTACTGTCCCAATATTGCAGTCCCATGTGTTTAAAGTTTTGGTGCAGCCAGGTATTTACTTTTATTTGTTTTAATTTTTATTTTATGAATATAACAGCCAAGACTATAATACATAAAAATACAAGCACTGGGACTCGCAGGTCTCCACAATGTATGTACAGGATAGTTCTGCTATCAAAGTACCCACTTGGGTATAAGCCCTCTAAATATGTCCATACAGTGCAGGTACGACCATTGATTAATTCTTATATCGGAGTAAAGTCCGGTTTGATTATGATGTAGAATCGTTGATGCTCTCACCACCTAAAGGAAAAAAGGATCAAAGACACCAACACAACATACCCCACGCAGAACTTCAAGGTTGTGGAGGGGCTAATTAGCTGTTACTCTATGGAAATGCAATCATATGATGTCCTGGTCTCAGTTATGCTATATATTCAGGCCAAAATTTCTGGGCGAGGCAACGCAACCTACCTTGTGGGAGTTCAGCAAATTTTTTTTTTTTTTTTTATTTGTTTAGGAATTACAACCCTTTGAGTCAGGGACTCATTTGCAAAGGCTCAGCGACATACATTGAACAGTGGACAATACAGAGTTATAAACGGTACATAGATAAACAAAGATAAAGAAAAATAGGATAATACCTAAGTAGAGAAAAAAGTACACCACAGGTGCATAAGTTATAAATCATGTACTAAGAAACAGTGGTAGACAGTTTTTCAGTTGGATATGATACAAGTTCACGAACCGAGTGGCGTACGTAGACACCCTCCATTATTAACTTCCATAAAGATAGCTATATTAAAGAGAAACATCTGTAGATCTGTACTTGGAGCAGCATTAAACATTTAAAGTCAACTTTTTTTTTAAACTGACAGTAAAGCTCTGTAGGCAGCTAGTTAAGGTTAAATCAACAGGAAAAGGAGTATCTTAGCCCATAGGTATTAAAAACCCCGTGCAGCTACAAACATTGCCCACCCTTCCCAATACGGGAATTAACAACTCCGCAAAGTGAGATGGTTACATTTACTTATAGATGGGTGGAAAGCACAGATTATCACCCTTCATCATCTGAAGAATGTTCAGAGGGATTCAGCTTGGTGAGCAACTTCTCCGCAAAGGCCGCTGCTGCCGTCAGGTCAGTAAATGGGTGGGTCTTGGATTCATGGCACACCTGGAGCCTCGCGAGGTAGTTCAGCTGCGCTAGGATACTGTTTTTTCAACAGGTCTTTTTTTTACTGCTTGGAGCTCCTTTTTCCGATTGAGTGCTGGCTGCTAGGTCGGGAAAGAAAGCAATGTGGCTGCCTTCCCAGATGACTTCTCCCTTAGCTTGTGCGGCCTGTAAAAGAACGATTCATGCTTCCGGTGGTGACTGCAGTTAGAGACCTTTGTGTTGGGTCTCCTCGAGGGCGCGGCCACTGCGGGATTGCAAAAACTTTCAGGATTTTAATTCCAGAGTCTCGAGGCAGGAGTTGCAGATCAATAAATAGTTTTACAATTGCATACAGAATTGTTGACTTTCCGGCGAATCACAGGGGAAAACCCATAATCTTAACATTGGCCTGCTGCTGTGCGTTCTCCAGGGATTCGTTGGCAGCACACTCAGTTTGGCGTGCTTGCGCATCAGATAGGTCTTTAACAGCCAACGAGTTCTCCCTGATTTGTTGTTCATTGGTCAGCAGCTTTGTTTCCACTGCAGCAAGCCACTTGTTGGTGTCCTCCCCAGTGGCTTGTATCTTGGCCAACATCGCCACAATTTGTGCCGAAGGTAAGTCCAGTACCACCAGATTAGCAGGTGCTGTAGGCCCTGACCCTTATGTTTGCTGTCCTTTTTTGACCCCATCCTACTCAGCAGAGCTTCCAATGGGTAATAGTCATTTTTGCACTTCACTGGCTGCACAAGAGATTACTTTAATTACTTTAACAAAAACTGAGGATCTGAGCCATTTCAAATTGCTGCCGCCATGATGCTGCTCCACAGCGCCCCCCAGGTATTTACTTTTATTAATACACTCCCCAAGCACATAGCAGAAAACTATGCCCTCTTGAATGAGTTCATATTTGTATCGTTAGCCTTTATAGAACTTCAGTCGTTGTTGCTGTAACATTGACTCCACCCAGGTGCAGGCAGCAACTTATAAATATTTATGCAGGGCTCATGCATATTAATGAGCCTTGCTAGTAGCCCTCAAAACAAACTCTTTATATTGGCCCCAAATCGGCTTTTAGGCTGTAGCATTTTGGCCAATGGCCCTCATTTAGCAAAGGAGAGGTGCTGGGACCAGGAAAAGTACAGTTACGTAAGAACTTACCGTAACAGTAGATCTTCGAGAGAGGCTCTTGCAGTAGGTAATTACATATCGGACTGACGCCGGCCGGCGGCAGGACCCCACGTAAAAATTTCTAGCTAGCAGTCCCTGGCGAGGGACCGTCCCCACGTCAGGTGACCAGCGTCATACGACGTTGGTATAAAGGGCCGGTCCCTGACGCTCGCCTTCCAGTTCTTTCCTGCCACAGGCCCGGACGAGAGAGAAGCAGATGTTTCCATTCCTGGAAAAGGAGCTGAAAAAACCTAGGGGGATGGAGGGCGGGAAGGTATTACTGCAAGAGCTCTCTCGAAGATCTACTGTTACGGTAAGTTCTTACGTAACTGTACTATCTTACTTCGAAAGGGCTCTTGCAATAGGTAATTACATATAGGACTGAATCCCAAGCAGTCTGGAACAAATAAAAGGCACTGGGAGGAGCAAACCACTCCAGAAAGTAGCAGTAGCCTTGCAAGCCTCAAGACAGGAGGCCTTGCAAAACAGCTAGCCCGAAGCCTGCTCTACGGCGAGAGGCAATGTCCGAACTGTAGTGTTTCGTAAAGGTATGGACGGAAGTCCAGGTGGCGGCAGCGCATATGTCTGCCGCAGACACATTCTTGAAACAAGCCGCAGAGGTCGCTACTCCTCATGTGGAGTGACCTCTCACTTGACCCGGAAGGGTCTTGTTGCACTTGTCATAACAGAAAGTGATGCAATGAGCCAACCACTTCGACAGGCATTGCTTGGAAACAGCATTGCCTTCCCTTTTGTGAGCAAAAGAGACGAACAACTGATCAGTCTTTCTGAGATCCTTCGTCCTGTTGGTGTAGTATCTCAGAATCCGGTGAATATCCATGGTATGGAGTAAATATTCTCCTTGGTTGGAATACTGCGTGAAAAAGGCAGGTAACTCTATAGACTGATTTAAGGTAGACTCTGCTACCACTTTAGGTAGAAACTTAGGGTTCGTGTGAAGAGCCACTCGTTCTTTGTGAAAAATCAAATAGGAACTTTACACATAAGGGCCTGGAGCTCAGAAATTCTTCGAGCGGAAGTAATGGCCACCAAGAAGAGCGTCTTCCACGAAAGGAACTTCAGATCTGCGGTTGCTGCAGGTTCGAAGGGAGGAAGGGTAAGTTTCTCAAGAACAAAGTTCAAGTCTCAAGGGGGAGCAGGAGTTCGGATGGGGGGCCTCAGATGAAGGATCCCTCTAAGAAAGGTCTTAGAGACCTCTAATTGGGCAAACGCTTTATCTGCGAAAGGAACATGGTAGGCTGAAATAACAGCCATGTGCACCTTCAAGGAGGAATGACTGAGACCCAGGTCGAAGAGATGACGTAAATATTCCAGCAGAATGGCCACTGAACAGGAGAAGGGCTCCATGTTCCTAGAGGCGGCCCAAATAGAAAATCTCTTCCATTTCATGGCATAAGTGGACCTAGTGGACGGTTTTCTAGCCTCCACCAGAATCTCTGCCACTTTTGGAGAGATACCAAAACGAGATTGAGCTAGGTCTGCAGGAGCCATGCATGAAGTTGTAGGGACTTGAGGACCGGATGGACCAGGGTCCCCTGATCCTGGGTCAGCAAACCTCGAGATAAAGGAAGAGGAAGAGGAGGAACCTCTGAGTATTGTTGTAGAAGAGAGAACCAGATTTGTCTGGGCCAGAAAGGAGCAATCAGAATCATTCTCGCTCCTTCTGTGGTTACTTTCTGCAATACACGAGGGACCAGAGAAACTGGGGGAAAAGCATAGACGAATCTGCCCTTCCAGTCTAGAGACAGAGCGTCGCTCCAGAAAGCGCCTTGCTCTGGAACGAGCGAGCAAAAGATGGGAAGTTTTATGCTTTGGGAAGAGGTGAACAGGTCTACTCATGGAGTCCCCAAAGCTGAAAGATATCGCCTAGCACCTTTTGGTCCAATTCCACCTCATGCAGGGCAGAGGAGCAGCTTTAGCTTGTCTGCCAGGGTGTTGTAGACTCCTGGAACGTGAATCGCAGTGAGGTGAAGGTTGTGTTGAGTTGCCCAGTCCCAAACCCTCATTGCCTCCCTGCGTAGAGGGTAGGATCGAGTCCCTCCCTGCTTGTTGATGTACCATACCACGCACATGTTGTCTGTCTGGACAGCGAGGTGACCGGGAAGAATGTATTGGTGAAGGGCTTGGAGAGCATGTAGTACTGCTCGAAGCTCGAGCACATTGATGTGAAGAGCTAGTTCCAATCTGGACCATGATCCCTGGTTTGGTGAGGACCCAGATGGGCTCCCCAAGCTTCGCCTGATGCATCTGTGGTCAGAGTCTGGGAGGGGGAAGGATGACAGAAGGGAACCCCCCGAAACAGGTTCTCTCGAACCATCCACCATTGCAAGTCTTGTGCCATCGGCGAGGAGATCAGAACTAGATGATCTAGGTCGTCCATGAGTTGATCCCACTGGAAGCGAAGAGTCCACTGAGAGATTCTCATGTGGAGTCGAGCCTGAGGGACCGTCGGAATAGCGGCCGCCATGAGCCCCAGGAGATGGAGAACCGACTTCGCCGGAACCCTCCTGCGTTCTGATAGCAGGGAAATCTGTGACTGAAGAGAGGCCGCCCTGTCCAGAGGCAGGCAGGCCTTGCTCACCGTCGTATCGAGGATAGCCCCGATGAACTGTAGTCTCTGGGAGGGATCCAGATGAGACTTGGAATGGTTGATGGTAATACCCATGCAAGTAAACCTGCTGGTGAGGGAGAGGAAATGCAGGAGCTCCTCTTCTGACGAGGCTCGTCAGAGCCAGTCGTCCAGGTAAGGGAACACCTGTACTCCCATCATACGCAGGGGCCGCTACCACAGCCAGGCATTTGGTAAATACTGGGGCCGAGGAAAGACCAAACGGAGCGCCCGAATTGGTAATGGTCCCCCTGAAATGCAAACCGAAGATACTTATGTGAGAAGGGCGATTGGAATGTGCAGATATGCATCCTGCATATCCAGCGCGACAAAGCCATTGACCCAGCCAAGGAGGGGCAGAACGGTCTGTAGGGAGAGCATCCTGAACCTTTTGTATTCCACGTAAAGGTTCAAGGAACTGAGATCGAGAATAGGTCTGAGATCTCCCGTCTTCTTTGGGACCAGGAAGAAATGTGAATAGTAAACCATCCCTTGAAGATGAAGGGGATTGGGTTCTAAGGCCCTCTTCGCGAGGAGGGCAGAGATTTCTTCCCGGACCAAAGGAAGATGATCCCTTGCGTAGGACGATTTCAGGGGTGGGCGGTGGGGTGGTTTCTGTAGAAACTCTATAGAGTGCCTTTCCGCTATAATCTGGAGCACCAAGAATCCATTGTTATCCTCTCCCAACCCGGAAGGTGGAGGGAGAACCTCCTCCTACCGTTCCTCCGTGTCCGGAGGCGTGGAGAGGGGAGGAGTCAGGTGGTGTGGGGCAGCGCCGCAGCTGGGGCACCCGGCTGCTTTTTGGGCGGGGTCTGGCAGCTGCGGGGCCCGTTAGTGGCCCGCCTTCCTTTGGGGTTCTCGCCCTGTCCGACTGAGTCTCTGGTGAAAAGGACGGCACCGCGGGTGATGGGGACGGTGCATGGAATCCACGGATTTCAGAGCTGTCCCTTCTTCTGCAAGTCGGTGATGATGTCCTGACATCACCCCGGGAAAGCACCACCCCTGAAAGGTGCTTCCTGGATCGCGGATTGCACCTCCGGGACCAAACCTGACACGCGGAGCCAGGCGTGACGCCGTAGACTCACGGCGAAAGCAGAGCTCCGCCCGGCAGTGTCCAGAATGTGGCAACTGGCCGAACGAGCAGAACGGACTAGATCCACTAACTCCTGCTTGACTTGAGAGTCAGGTAAGGAGTCTATCTTAGATTCCGCCTGGGTAAGGATGGCCTTCTGGCAATCCCCCATATGTGCGACGTAATTCAGGGCCCAAATTACCAGTGTAGAAGAGGCGTAAATCTTTCTTCAATACTGGTCCAGGAGGCGAGATTCCTTATCCGGGGGAGACAAGCTTAGATGTTTGGGGTGCGCTGACCGGCCGTGAGCGGCGCTAATCATGAACAAATCTGCACACGGGTGGGAGTCCAGGTAGTCTACACCCTCTGGAGCCTGGTATAGCCTGTTAGACTTCCTAGGAAGTGGGGCTAGCGCCGACGGTTGTTTCCAAATCGTGGAAACAAGGTGGGCGTGAGGCTCAATCCAGGGTAGCACTAAAGTTGGAGCTGTTAGGGGCAGGTCCAGATGTTCGGCGAGTTTAAGTCGCTGAGGATCTGGTTCCAAGGAGCGCCCTTGATGAACTTCTTGGATTTTTCTGAGCAACTCCGTGAAGGAAGGATCCTCCGGAGGAGACTTCGGAGGGGTCCTCGGCCGGGGCTTAGACGGAGAGTGAGGCTCGTCGTCTCTCCCGAAGCATCCTTCGGAAGAATCCGAGGAATCCGAGAGGTAAGAAGAATCGGAAGCAGAATAAGACTCCCTAACACGGCTTGGGGCAGGAACGGGTTCCTGGGGGGTACCCTGGCGCGGTGTCCTGCCCCTCTCGGCATCCAGAGGGAAGGGCCTGGAGTCTGGAGGCGTGAGGGAGGCCCACCAGGTGCACGGGAGTCGGGCAGAACTGCCGCCAGAAGTGCTCTCACCTCCTTGGTGAGCTGAGCCTTGGCCTTAGCCCACCATGAGGCCAGAGTCTCTCTGCAGATCCACCGCGGCCGTGAGGGGCGGTGGAGGAGAAGGAGGAGGGGAAAGGCGACGGTTGTACCCGAAGACGCAGTATCGAAACCCGCTGCGGAAAAACCGCCCGGGTATTGTGGCGTCGGGTACTGCGGTGTCGGAGGGACCGCGCCGGGTACTTCGCGGCGCTGGATACTGCGGTCCCAGGTACGACAGCGGATAAGACGGCGGGTACCTGGGCGCCGGAGGAGCTGCCGGAGCAGATGGCCCGGATGGTGGCCCCACGGGCGAATCAACATTGAGAGGCCCGGAGGGTGCAGGGCCCGACGGAAGGGGGAAAATCCCCTGACGGTGTTGGCGGGGCCGGTGTCAGATCCGGTTCCTTCGGAGGAGGGTCTGACGGAGGTGGAAGATCCCCCGCATTGCCCGGGATGGGGAGAAATCCCCGGGTCAGGCTGGGGTGACTCGGCTCCCAGACGGCAGCAAAGGCTGCGGGGAACCGGCACGACGGACGTGGGGTCCGTCAGGTTCACGCCCGCACGCGGGGAGCCGCGCACGGCTCAGGGGCTAGTTCCCGTGGATGCCGGGGAGCCGCATCCGCTTGCGGGGTCCCTCATCGGAGGCGGGCCGAGGTGGAGGAGCGCCCGGTGGAAGGGGATGGTCGTCGCCGCCGAAGGGTCGGGCGTCTTCAACCTCTCCCGCGGACGCCGGAGGAGCAAGTCCCACTTATGGGAGTCACCTACGCCAGTAGGCCGCAGAAGCCCGCGGCCAACCGGCGGAAGCCTTTTGCTCGGAGGCGCCCGCAAGGCCTGAGCGCGAGCCAGACGGGCGGCCGACGCTCTTCCAAACCCTTGAGGCTGCTGCCGGACGTCCCTCGGAGGGATAAAGAGTTTGGCCGCAACTCCGCCGGAGTTGCGGAAGAGGAGGCCTTCTCCCGGTGCCTCTCCTTGTCCCGCTTTTTGCAATGTCCTTCCGGAGAAGTAGACGCCTGCCTCAGCTTCTTCAACTCTTTCTCCATCGAAGACATCTTTTTCTTGAGAAGATGGGCTTCCAGGGACTGTTGGTGTCGTTTGCGGGTAGCCGCGTTGAAGTTGAGGCAATGCTGGCACTTGTCGACCGGGTGGTCGGGGCCCAGGCAGAAGAGGCAGAGAGAATGGCCGTCCTTGTGTGGCAGTTGGGCGCCGCACGAGTCGCACTTGTTTTTGTGTTCGGAGGGTGTAGGGGATGACATACACCGACGTTGACCTGACGATAGAAGAAAAAATAATTTTAATTTTCGGTAAAACCGACGAAAGGGTAGGGCTGACGAAGCACAAACTTTTCCGTGAGGTGCTGCACGAGCTAATGGCGGGAAAGAACTGGAAGGCGGGCGTCCGGGACTGCCCCTTTATACCGACGTCGTATGACGCCGGTCACCTGACGTGGGGGCGGTCCCTCGCCAGGGACTGCTAGCTAGAAATTTTTACGTGGGGTCCTGCCGCCGGCCGGCGTCAGTCCGATATGTAATTACCTACTGCAAGAGCCCTCTCGAAGTAAGAGTTCCCTTTTCTGCCGACAGCAGTGGCGGTCGGAAAACAAAGGCACCAACTGCGCCAAGCGAGTGCTGGAGACCTGCAAATAATGCCGGTAGCTCACAGTTAAATGTTTAGGCCCGAACTGGGCTAAATTAATCATACAGGCTGCTTTAGGGGAATTTCAGAGGACTGAGGGGCACCAAGAGGAGTCGGGCTTGAAGGAGGGAACACAGCGGGATGCCAGCAGCAGCGGGAGGAAACGGGACCTGGGGGCAAACAAGGTAAGCCCCCGGTGGGGGGAGGGTTACAGTTTTATTTGTATTTTACTAAATGTAACATGTAAAGGATTGTTGGAATGTGAGGTAGTAAGCTGCAGTGTTTTGGGCATAGAACAAATTTGTAAGGGCAAGGTCGCCTACAGAAAAATATTAGCAAATTAATTTTGATCTATGCCAAAAACACTGTGGGGGCTCCCTCTCTCTGCAGTAATATATATAATGTCTGAATTTATAAATACATGTGAAGAAGAGGCATCCTTTATGACTGTACAATGTTTTGCAAAAACAAAGAGATACCCAGGATGTGATCTTACAGGAAAACCAGCCTTCTTCCACGTCATTCAAAAACCTTTAGCTGCCAGCAGTGAGTTTCAGTGCTGCTGTATCAACAGACAAGCAGGGCAGGTAATGGGAGTACGCTCTGGCGCGCGTGAGCGTCAATATAATACCATATCGGATGATACCACCAAGCCTGCTTGGTTCGGTTACCAGGAATAAACAGTATAAAGAAAGTTACGGCAGCAGCGTGCTGCCAACAGCCATTCCTGCAGAACATCACTTGTTTATTGAGTTGTAAAACTGAGCAGAATGAGTTTAACAAAACCAGTACACAAACATTAAAAAAAAAAAATCAAGAAAGTTTAACAATACAGAGAGCGAAAACAGGACTGAACAACTAGAGATAAGGCAGCCTCAGAGGACAAATGTAAAGTGATGTAAGTACAGTGAGACAAATGTTCAATTAAAAGGAGCAATTTGCATTTCACTATTGTCTTCTCCCCTGTCCTACCCCGGAGCAGGTTCAGTCCTAAATGAAAAGGAAATGGTTAAAAACTTGAAGGGGAAACTTTAAAAGAATTCTGTTTCACCATTAGATTTAAAGATGAAATTACTGAGGCCAGACAGTGTTATAGGTCTGAATGGGAGTGGAGAAAAAAAAAAACACAAAAGCCCTGAGCATTTCCCCACTAAGATAAGATTTTTGATACTGTTATGTTTGTCAAGACTGTGTGACCTGTCCCTCCCCAAGGGATTTTACTGGAATAAGCCTCTGACTCTTGGGGGGATGCACAAACATATTTACTCTGGACCTGAGCAGAGGGCTACAGACGACTCGAGGCTGGCAGGCGTGCCACAAAAAACACGTAGCACACAAGTACCAATGCTCTCGCAAAAAGTAAAGCCAAACATTAGCATGCCATTTATTTTAGCCAAGATTTTACAGCCAACCCGTCTGGGTGTCAGATGAAACATATGGTGCACACACATCTTATTTGAATCTGGCTTTCTTCAGGTGTAGTCTCACTAAGGAATGACAGTGAGATGTCCCAGGTTCACACAGAAATCTTTAGTTTGTTAATTCAGTTTATTAAATGCACCCCTCCCAAGCTCAGAGCGCCTCTACATAAAAGATTAAATAGTACAGACCATAAACAGAGCTTAAATACAACATACAACATCATAAATAAATACAGTCATCCTACCATTCCATAATTTACAGTATACATATTTCAAAGAAATAATGAGAACCATTCAGCTGGCTACTCGAAGGCTAAATGAAGTAGATACTTTTTAAGCTTGATTTCAAAAGACCATAGTTAACCAGTGGTGCAGATCCCCTCAGATAACGTATTCCACAGAGGAATGGGCAGCCACTGAACGCCTACTCACCAGCAGACTTCAAATGTATCGGTGGCATCCTCACAAGCCCTTCCCCCTGGATCTTATATCCCTGGATGATGCGTAAGGAGACAGGAGATCAACCAGGTTTTAGGGGCCCAGTCTGTTGAAGACTTTGTATGCAACTAAAAGCACTCAGAAATCAACGTGCCACCTAACTGGCAGCAAACCAAAAATCTGTAGGGAGTAATATGATCTGACCTCCGAACAAAGGTCACCAACCTCACTGCAACATTCTGAACCAGCTAAGAGCAATGCAATTGACATCCAGGTCAGCCTTTCTAGAGCACACAGCAGTAGTTCAGACAAGAGAAAATGATGGCATTGACTAGGGTGACCAGACCAGCAGAATCCAGCATATGTTACAGCCTGGCAACATTCTTAAGATGGTAAAATATGTTTCTGACTACAGAAGACACCTGAAAGACGAATGACAAGTGCCTGTCAAGAACTATCCCCAGGATGCAAACTGACTTCCTCTGCTGTGTAAAGTCAACCCCCCAAGAGGGGAGACTCAAGCCACCGTGAATGGCCGATGCTGCAGCCCATCTTGGACGCCGGAGCAGTGGCCTACCTATGACCCAAGGAAGAAATGGAGCATCTATCCCAAAATTGCTTTGAGCTGCTCCTGAAAGAAATCTGGGAGATGTGAGCCGAAAACAAGAGTTCCAACAATTCAATAAAAAAACTATCCCAGGTCGAACTGCGAGTTCAAGAGTGGGGAGGACAGTATATCTGTAACTGAGGACACCACCATACACCTAGGCAGTGCGGCCCAAGCTACAGTATATATGACCTCGTGGCGGCACTAGAAAGTAAATGCCTGGACTTGGAGAGCCGCTTTTGCAGGGAGAACCTCAGGATATACATCCTAGCTGAAGGAGCTGAAACAGTAAACATGGTGGATTTCCTCACTGACCTGCTAAAGGATGTCCTGGAATTGCTGCCGGATTATACCCTCAATATCGAGTGTGTTCATAGGACTCTTCAACTATGGCTAAAGATCAAAAAGCCTGCCTGTGCTCCACAGTGCTCAAATTCAGTAGCTTTCAGGTCAAAGAAGACATTTTACGTTGTGCTTGGCAAAAGAAAGAAATTAATTATTTGGACTCCTGTCTTTTCTTCGACCATGACTACTTGCCAGGCATCCAACGTCGGCACCTTGCCTACAGTGACATTATTAAAGCCCTCCATTCTAAACAGATTCGATTTTACACACCCTATCCAGCAAAACTGAGGGTGTTTTGGAAATGAGGGCACAGCAGTATAGGATACCCCTATGGCTGCACGAGATGCGTTGGTTGAGAAAGGTCTTGAACTCCTGGCTACAAACATAAAGGCTGCACAGTAGAGGAAGGATCCCTTCACAGACTGGTAACTGGTTGGCTCCCAGAAGAATCATTTGGCAGGTCCGCAAGCAACTTCCTCGACCTTGCAGCACTTTAGGGACCTTCTGAAGAGGCTTCTAGGTACAACGGAGGATGAACATCACATAGAGGGCTGAATACTGTGCGGTCCGGAGAACTCTAATTAAATGCTGTAACTGTCATCAGAGTGAGTAGTCCTCTGCTCGACCCAACACTGTTAATTTAAATGGTGACTCTTTCTCTTAGCTCCCTCTGCTAAGGACTAGTGCTACTGCTACCCTATTTGTGTATGCTGGAATGCCCGACTTTTGCCACTAGATGATGCTGTATACCAGAAAAGCTCCCTATTTTTACGGAGTAATCCTTTGACATCAACATCTGTAAGATGTGGACAATAAAAGCACAGTTACGTAGGAACTTACCATAACAGTAGATCTTCAAGAGAGGTTCCTTCAGTAGGTCTTCACATATAGGACTGGCACCACCTGGCGTCGGGCCAAACGGCAGACTTTTCTAGCAATACCTGACGGGGGACCGCCCACCCGACGTCACGTGACAGACGTCAGTGTGACTGTATAGAGTGGGCAGTCCCCATGCCCGCCCTCCAGTTCTCCGGCCGGAGCCAAGAAGAGGCCTGACAGCAGGAGCGAACAGGATTTGGAGTCCCTGTAAAACAGAAATGAGTGGAAGGAGGGAGGGAAAGATATGACCTACTGAAGGAAACTCTCTCAAAGATCTACTGTTACAGTAAGTTCCTACGTAACTGTACTACCTTACTTCGAGAGGGTTCCTTCAGTAGGTCATCACATATAGGACAGAGTCCCAAGCAGTCCCTCCAAGGAGAGACCAAGGGAAACTAGGGAGGAAGAAACATAACTCCCAACGGAAAAAACTGAGATCCAGAATGGACCCAGTGGAGGACAGAAGGCCCTGTAGAATGGCTAGGCCAAAACCAGCCCTCCGCCTAGAAGCAATGTCCAGACTGTAATGCTTGGTAAAGGTACGGACAGAACTCCAAGTAGCAGCCACACAAATATCAGCCACGGATACATTCCGTAAGAAGGCTGCGGAGGCAGCCATGCCCCTAGTAGCATGACCTTCTGATAGAACCCGGCAGAGGCTTCTCGTACTTCTGGTAACAGAATCTAATGCAGTTGCCTAACCAATTGGACAGGCCCTGCTTAGAAACCGGTTTGCCCCTCGATCTCGGGGCAAAGGAGACAAACAACTGGTCGCAGGAGTGGAACTCTTTGGTCCGGTGGGTGTAACACTGGAGAATTCGATGGACATCCACTGTATGAAGGAGTGCCTCACCTCTGTTAGAGGGGAATGGATAATACAACGGAAGCTCTACTGATTGATTCAGCGTGGCTTCTGACACCACCTTGAGAAGAAACTTCGGATTTGTTCTGAGGACCACCCAGTCCCTATGGAAAATCAGATAGGACTCCTTGCAGACTAGAGCGTGAAGTTCCAAAATCCTTCGGGCTGACGTTATAACCACCAGAAAAAGCACCTTCCAGGAAAGGAAGCGCAAATCACAGCTCATAGCCGGCTCGAAAGGAGGAAGGGTGAGATTTTCCAGGACAAAGTTCAAGTCCCAAGGTGGAGTTGGGCTGCAGATAGGGGGTTTCAGATGGAGAATCCCTTTCAGAAAGGTTTTTGAGACCTCCAACTGAGCCACGGGTTCACCATCCACTAGCTCACAGTACACTGAGATAGCTGAGATATAGTCTTTCAAAGAAGAGTAGGGCAGTCCGATAAGTGAAGGAGGTATTCCATGACTTGTGGGGCCAACCAAGAGAAGGGATTCCAGCCCTTAGCGGTCACCCAAATAGAAAACCGCTTGCACTTCATGGCATAAGTGGAATGGGTAGAGGGCTTTCTAGCCTCAATGAGGACTTGAGCAACCCTGGAGGAAACCCCGAAATGGGAGATTGCTATGTCTGCAGGAGCCACGCAAGGAGATGCAGGGTCCTGAGCCCCGGGTGCAACAGTCGACCTTGATCCTGAGTCAGGAGGTCGTGAGTCACTGGAAGTGGAACCGGTGGTTCCCAGGAAAGCTGCTGCAGCAGCGGGAACCAGATTTGTCTCGGCCAGAGAGAAGCGATGAGAATCATCCTTGCCTCCTCCGCTTGAAGCTTGAGCAGAGTACTCTGCAGAATTGGAAATGGAGGGAATGCATACACAAATATCCCTGTCCAAGATAGAGACAATGCATTGTTCCAGAAAGTACCGTGCCCTGGAACGAGCGAGCAAAACCTGGGAAGCTTTGCGTTGGATTCGAAGGTAAAGAGGTCAATTTCCAGATGCTTCCAATGTTGGAAGATGAATTCTACCACTTCTTTAAACAGTTCCCACTCGTGAGCTAGGGTCCGAGATCTACTGAGACTGTTCGCCAGGACGTTTAAAATGCACGAAATGTGTACAGCCATGAGGACCAGATGGCGATGGACTGCCTAGTTCCACACCCGCATCGCCTCCCTGCACAGGGGGTACGACCGGGTTCCTCCTTGTTTGTTGATATACCAAACTACCGACATGTTGTCCATTTGAATTAGCAGTGACCCTTTGGAAGTAGGGCCTGAAATGCCTGTAAGGCGTACAGGACCGCCCTCAACTCCAGAACACTGATGTGCAAAGGAGATTCCACACCGGACCACGATCCCTGGGCTTGGTGCTCCCCGAGATAAGCTCCCCGCCCCATATTCGAGGCATCTGTGGTGAGGGTAGCTAGTGCTGCAGGGCTCTGAAAGGGAAGTCCCATGGAAAGATTGCGAGACTCTCTCCACCACTGCAATTCTTTCTGAACCGCAGAGGAGACCAGAATCGGACGGTCCAGGTCATCCAGGAGCCGATCCCACTGCACTCGCAATGCCCATTGAGTGACCCTCATGTGAAGTCTTGCTAGGGGAACAGTTGTGATGGCAGCCACCATCAGGCCCAGAAGGCACAGGATCTCCTGAGCTGAGATGGTTCTGAGAGAAGCCACTTTGGAGGCTTGGCAGATTAGGGTCTCCACCCTGTCTGGAGGCAGGAAGGCTCTGCACTGGACTGTATCCTGGACTGCCCCAATGAATTGAAGTCTCGGGGCTGGGATAAGGGATGACTTGGGAACACTGACTGTGATCCCTAGTCTGTTGAAAAGGTCCACGGTAAAGATAAGAGCCTCCTACAGAGAATCCCTGGACGGAGACGAAATCAACCAATTGTCCAGGTAAGGGAAAACCGCAATACTCCTGTGGCGTAAGAACACCGCAACCACTGCCAGGCACTTGGTAAAAACCCATGATGCCCAGGACATACCAAAGGGGAGTGCTCAGAACAGGAAGTGTTCCCCTTGGAAGTGGAAATGCAGGAATCGGCGGTGGCTGGGGAAGATGGGGATGTGCAGGTAGGCATCCTGCATATCCAGGGCACAGAGCCAATGGTTCTCCATGAGGAGAGGAAGAAGGCTCTGGAGCATCGGCAAACTCAACAGACTGGTTTAGTTGACTTAGGTCGAGTATGGGTCTGAAGTCCCCTGTCTTTTCTGGAACCAGGAAAAAATGGGAGTAAAATCCCTTTCCCCTTGGCCCGAAGGGGACGCGCTCAATTGCTTCCTTGAGTAAGAGCCAGTTTACCTGCTCGCGAACTAGGAGGACCTGGTCCCAAGAATAAGAGGACTATGGAAACAGTTTATGAGGATTTCCAGAAATTCTATGATGTGTCCTACGGACACTAGTTGCAGGACCCATTCGTCGGAGGTAATCGCTCTCTACTCCTGCACGTGGAGGGCGAACCCCCCCCCCCACCTGCTCCCTGTCGCGGGACTGAGGAGGCAGTGGGGCCGGGAAGTCAAGAGTGGCGGAGCGTTCAGGAGGGAGCCTCCTGAACGCCTCTGGTTTTTGGAGGCAGGAGGGGTGGCTGTAACCATGGCCTTATGCTTCCCTTGGCGGCGCGCTTGAGCATTCTTCCTCTGCCTCCAGGTCCTTTTCCGAAAGGGTTGCTGCTGCTGTTGCTGAGAGCCCGATCAGTACATCGACCTCACGGACCTAAGGGCAAGTCCTTTGTCCTGTAGGTCAGTGATGATATCTTTGGTGTCCCCACCAAAAAGTACCGAGCCCTTAAAAGGGACGTCCTGAATCGCCGATTGGACGTCATTGGCGAGTCCAGAAAGACGAAGCCAGGAATGCCGTCTAAGAGCAACAGCCGCTGCCGAGGTGCGAGCCACCGAGTCGACTGAATCATAGGTGGCGCGCAAGGCATGCCTACAAGAAACTTTGGAGAGGCAGAGATCCTTGGCAAGTTCCTCCTTCAAAGGCGAGGGGTTCATGGACTGGACTCGCGCTTCAAGCCTGGCCAAGGTAGCCTTCTGGTGGGACACCATGTGGGCCACGTAATTGAAGGACCGAAGGGCGCACCTGGCTGATGAGTAAATCTTCTTTCCAAACTGGTCCATCTGCCTCGACTCTTTGTCAGGAGGGGAGGTGCTCATGTGCTTAGGTGTAGAGGAGCGATCATGAGCCGCAGATATGACCACAGAATCAGCCTTGGGATGAACCTTGAGAAACGGGGCCTCCTTCGGCGCCCGCTAAAGGCTGCCAGATGGTAGTGGTGAGGTCTTGGTGAGGTGCCATCCAGGGAGGAATAGGGACCGGAGACAAGAGATTCCAGGTTGAGATGCTCTGCCAGTCTCTGTCTCATGGGGTCCTGTTCCTCCGACTCCCAGTCTAAATACTCCTTCATGGGCCTCAACAAATCTGAAAAGGCAGGGTCCTCTGTGGTGCGGACTTCAGAGACTCACTGCCTTTTGTATCCTCGGTGTCCTCTGGAACCTCCTCAAAAGAATCGTCCGCCCCCTCTGAACTATCATCATCCGCCTCCTCGACAGGATGACGTCTGGTATCCGGGAGGGAAACGTCCTGCTGAGTCTTCCTCGAGATGTGTATGGAGGTAATGGAAGAGCTGCTAGGAGAAGGGGACCTGGGAGACTGCGGTTGTGGGAGCCTAGTCTCCAGGTCCGAGACCAACTCCGACCATGCCCCCTGCCACCAGACTGGATTAGAGCCTTGAAATCCGGGGTGACCGGGGGGGGAGTAGGAACCGGTGAGATAATAACCCTGGAATCCCTGAAAATTCAAATAGGGATTAGATCCAGAATAGAATTGTCCAAAACTGCTCCATTCCGGATTGGGGCCCCCCAGGTAATAACCCCCAGGATACCTTTGCAGGTAATGCAGGACAGTTCAGGGTCTGGTATAAATCCCAGTCAGATCTGGCATCGGGGGTACCCCCCGTCAGACCTGCCATTGTGTAAATGGGCAAAGGGTCCAGCGTCAGGACAGCCCACGTCAGGGGAACAGATGCCACCCAATCCGGCGTCAGAGGGGCCGGCGTCGGAACTGAAGAGGCCCTGACAGTGGAACCTGATCCAGTGTCGGGGCCAGAGGTAGAGGCCAGACAACCGGTCACGGCTGCGGAACCGTCATTAGGACAACCGGGGTCAGAGGCGACGGGAGCCCGCCTGAAGGTGGAGAAGGGGCCTCTATCGTAAGACCAGATGGCCGGAGAGAAGCCTCCTTCTCCTTGACCCTAGGAGAGAGCGGAGCAGACCCTGAGGCATTGACAGAGTCAAGGGGTTCTCCACTGTCATCGCCGGAGGTACCCGCTGGTGAACTGGAGGGTACAGGCAAGGAAGGAGGAGAAGGGAGAAGAGCTTTCTCCCTCTGGTCCCGCCGGACGTCAGGTGAGGCGCCATCATGCCTCGACGGGGGAACCGCACCTGTGCGGTCATCAAGGACGGCCGACTTATTGGGCAGGGGAGGAGCCCCCAGCTGGCTTATCAACTGGAGCCAGGCGAGTAACCACAGCCTGGGTAGCCATCTTACCAGCCGCCGCACGGTCCCCGGAGGGGCCGGGGGCCGACTTATCGGCCGAAGCGGTGCGGTTGCCGGATAAGCCGATGGCCGACTGACCTGCTGAAGATTTACCAGACTTACTGTCCTTGCTGGGCAGCGGCTGGGTCTTGCTCGTCCAGGGCCTGGCGTTGTCCATGCAGCGCTCCCGCTCCCTGGATTTCTCTTTATGTTTTTTGGAAGAGGAGGCCTTTTCGGACGAAGAACGTCTAAGCCTATCCATTTTCTTCTCGAGAGAAGCCAAGCGGGCTTTTAGCAGATGGGCCTCCAAGGCCTGCTGTTTCCTCTTTTTTGTGGCCTGGGTGAAGGTCTGACATTCAGGGCAGGAGGAGACTGGATGGTCCAGGCCTAAACAGAGGACGCCCTTGAGGTAACCGTCTTTGTGCGGGATCTGTGTGCCACAGGACAAGCACCACTTCTTTGGAGAAGACATCAATGAGAAACGCAAAATTAGTAAGGAAATTAGCAAGGGAAAATCTGACGCACTACACTTTCTCGATGATTGCTATATGGAAGTCTGCTATGCGACTGACATGAGCAACAGGTGGGTGGCGTAAGGACCGCCCTGCTATACTGATCACGCTGGCGTCAGTCACATGACGTCGGGTGTGCAGTCCCCCGTCAGGTATTGCTAGAAAAGTCTGCCGTGCGGCCCGACGGCAGGTGGCGCCAGTCCTATATGAGATGACCTACTGAAGGAACCCTCTCGAAGTAAGATCGGGGCTTTTTCTCCTCCTGTTATCCCCACTCCTACATTTTAATGTTGACTCCCAATTTATAATGTCCAGACTTGAACCCCAGACACAATGGACCCACTGTATGCCACCTCCCATTCAGGTCCTTAAGGTCTCTCTTTGTTTTGCCCGAACATGTGTAATGCACATTGCCCTACCTTGATGGACATATATAAATAGACTTGCTTTAGGGTGTTACCTTCAAGGACTTCCATACAGTGAAGCCCGCTTTTCTTATTTTGGACCAGCTTATTGGATCTATATATTATCATCACAGGTGTGTGTGTGTGTGTGGGTCTATGGGAGGGCACTGTTATACATGTTTATCCATCCTGTCTTTTTTGTGTTTTCTAGGATTTACACTGGACCACTATGAAGCCCTTGTGTTCTAGAATGCTTTTTTTTTTTTTTTTTTTTTGGCGGGCGGGGGTGCCTTTCTCTCTCTCCTCACTGCACAACATTTTTATTTCACTGTTACTGCATAGAGGACCTGAGGATGCCAGGTTTTCAAAGGGACTTTTATTGCACCTTATAGGCATAATTATATACAGTTCCTCTACCTCCATCTCTTTCCCATTGCATTCCTTTATAATACTTTCTAAGGCCCTGGACACACTTGAGAACTTAAAACAGTTTAAATCCCCCTAGCACTGTTTGCAGACAGACTACAAACCCCATTAAACGTTTTAGCGAAAGTGTTTTTAAATCCTGCTAAATACCTAGTCTTAAAACCATTTTTAAAGACGTTTTGAAGCTAGCATGGTTTTACTTACAGGTCTGTCCAGGAGTAAAAGTGTTTTAAGCTGTTATGGTTTAACTAAAACAGTTCTAGCTGCAGTGTGTGCAGGCAAGCACAGTTCTGTGTGTTGGACTTAACACAAAATAAATAGTTACAAGGAGAACAGGTTTAACACAAGCAGTGTGGCCACACTAAACCATTTTCAAAAATGGTTACTGTGGCTGCACTGAAATGGTTTAGCTAAACTGGTTTTAAAAACGTTTTTCAAAAACAGTTCTGTAGTGTGTCCAGGATCACTTGCAGGACACCTGGTTGCTGCACTATATTTAACAGATGAGTGTTTTTTTCTTTTAATAGATAGAAACAATGTCTGTATAGGATATATATTGTTGGTATGAAATGTGTTATTGTGTACTGAATGTCCTTCATGTTTTTGTACCATGTGTTTTATGATGGAAATATGATTTACTTAACAGGATCATCTTGAAAATGGGTCTTTGACCCAAGGATGTGGAAAAGATCTATCCTGCATAAAAATAAACATTTTATTTACTACTTTTACTAATACAGTTTATTAGCGAGGTGGTGGTGGGGGGGCTTCCTGAAGAGTGCTGTTTTTGCCACCTAGATTTCTCTGTACATGTGGATTCCATTCACAAAAACCTCCACTCAAAGTAGGTGTTCTGTATAGAAACTGTGGATGCATTCCATCACCGGCTCGTAGAGCAATTGTGCAGAGAATGATCCTCCCCCTCTTCGACTACAGTGACACTATCTATGGAAGTGCTACTAAGTCTGTCCTGGCCAGACTGGACCCCTCTTCCACTCCTTATGTAGGTTCACTCTGGACTGCCCCCCTGCTCACCCACCACTGCCACCTCTACACCTCACTGTCCCTTCCTTCTCTCAAACTCAGATGGCTTGCCCATGGCTCCTCCCTCATTGCAAAGCACTGGCTGAGCTCCCTCCCCATCCTACCTCACTTCACTGCTCTCCTACATATTCTTCCCAAACCCTTTGTAGCTCTGGCCATCGCACCATAGCTTTCCCATCTAGGCGGTCCTCTGCTGGCCAAACTATATTCTCCTTCCAACTTCTCAAATTCTGGAACAACCTCCCTCCCCCTATCCGCTCTGCTACCTCCATCCACTCCCTCTCTAACCTATTCAATGACTTCATCGCTTCCTCCTACAATTGCTCCTGAACTCTCCACCCCTCTCCTCTGCTCTACCTTCTCCCCTCCCTATTCCTTTCACGTCTTTCCCCTCTTCCCTCCCATCTCCCCCCACCCCACCTTCTACAGCCACCACTTCTTGGCCTGCTTCTGGCTACTCCTCTACCCTCCCCTTCCCTTCCTTCCTTCTCCACCCCTCCTTCCCCCCTCTGCCTACCTTAACCGTTACTTCCTGGCCTGCTTCTGACACCTCCTCCTCTCTCCTTACCGCTTGAACCTTCTCTTCCAACTTCCCCTCTTAGATATCCCCCCATGGATAGACTGCCCGATCATCTATGAACTCCTCCTTTGGATAGGTCTCCCTTCCCAAGATGAATTTTGCTGCATTACCGCTGTTGCCTATGAACTGTTTATTATCCTGTGTTTATGCTCTGTACCATTTCATTGTATAATTTAAGTGATTATGCACTAATCTGTAAATATATGTATATATTTCTCCTCTACCCTTCCCCCCAGGACGCATCTGGAAATGAGCTGTTCTCAGCTCAGTATGTCTTTCCTGGTGAGACTTTTGAAATAAAATTAATACATTTTTTATGCTAAACATCTTCTCCCCTATCTCAGTACGTGGGTATGTTTTGACTTCTTTACAGACATTATGGAGAGTCTGCATTTAACACCCTGGACTCTAAAAGCGGCACCCTATTAGGGCGCATAACCACATTTTTTCCCTCCCCTAAACATAGAAACAAAGAATTTGATGGCAGATTAGGACCACTTGGCCCACCTAGTCTGCCCATTTCCCTACCTAACAGATAAGTGGCAGATCCTAGTTAACCAACAGCCTGCTTCTGCCTACCCCTCACTAGAATTGCCTTATGTCTGTCCCATGCATTCTTGAATTCCCACCACTGTTTTTGACTCTACGACCTCCTCAGGAAGGCTGTTCCATGCATCTACAACCCTCTCTGTGAAGAAATACTTCCTCACATTACCTCTGAGCCATCCCCCCCTCTATCTTCAAATTGTACCCCATTGTTCTTGCACATCTCTTTTTTTGAAAGATGCTACCCTGTTGGACTTTGTTGAGTCCCTTCAGGTATTTGAAAGTTTCTATCATGTCCCTCCTCTCCCTCCTTTCCTCGAGGCTATACATCTTAAGCTCTTTTAGTCTTTCTTCATATGTCTTCTGGTGCAGACCCTGCACCATTTTGGTTGCCCTCCTCTGGACAGCCTCCACCCTATGTCTCTGTGGAGATGGGGTCTCCAGAACTGTAAACAGTACTCCAGATGTGGTCTTACCAACTGTCTGTACAGAGGGCCAACAACTTTCTGTTTTCTACTGGTGATGCCTCTCCCTATGCAGCCCAGTATCCCCCAGCCCTCCTTACTACCTTCTCATATTGCTGCCCCACCTTTAGGTCATCTGATATGACTACCCCCAGGTCCCTTTCCATTTTTGTTGTTAGTATCTCACCCCCACTGTGTACTCTTCCCCTGGGTTTTTGTTTCCCAGGTGCATTACTTTGCAACTCTTTACACTGAATCTAAGCTGCCATACATTTGACCATTCCTCCAACCTTGCCAAGTCCCTTTTCATCCTTTCCACCCCACCTTGCGTATCAACCCTGTTGCAGATCTTTGTGTCATCTGCAAAGAGACATACTTTCCCTTCCAGTCCCTCTGCAATGTCACATATAAAGACATTAGAAAGGACCAGCCCCATTACGGAACCCTACTACTGGAGATGCAGCGAAGTATAAACTCACAGGCGATAGTACCGCAAAGTGCCTGAAATTCGGCTCTGCGGTGCTCCGCGAAGTCCCCCTCCCCCGATTCAGAAAATCCGAAATTGCAAAGTTCCGCCGTGAAATGCAAAATTCTGCCTGAGACTGCAGAATTTCATCTGCAAACAGTGAAATTTCAACAAAATTCCACAATTCGTGGGCGAAATTCCGCACTTTGCGGCAGAAACTTTGATATGCGGGATTCGCAAAATTCCAATGAATTTGTAGATTAATCTGTGGAGCAAAGTTTTCCAACTTCACCTATCTCTATCTACTACTACTATTATCTTTACATCTCCATCTGCTGGAGGATGGGACTAGAGGTCTGATAGATCAGACCTTCAACCTTGGAAGCACAAATGTTAATCGTATTATAGTTGAGTTAATGTTCTTGATGCGGTCTACTGATGTTCACTTAAAATATGTTGCTGTCACCCTCTGCTTATTAAGAGTCTACCCAATGCTACCTTGCAGCAATCCACCCATAGGTGGGTTTTTTGAGGATATCAATGTTTTTTTTGTTTTTTTTTTAATAACTATGGCTAACATATCAACCACCTTTAGTTCCTATACTGTCCATGATCTCACCAACCCGTTAAGAGAAAATACTTTCTTTTCTAAAAAAAAAAAAAAAAAAAAATCAAGAGCAAATTTTCGCCTGTTGTAAGAAACCCATCTCTCTAAAATAGAGCACGATAAGCTCTTAAAATTTGGATATGATAAAATGGTTGACTCCACTTACAACCAAGGTCACCGCTGTGGTACAGTAATCCTTATTCCCAGTCGAGTTCTGTTTGAGCTGAAGGACTCCTTGTCAGACCCGGAGGGATGCTATACCCTCTTAAAGAGTAACTATTATGGTACTTTATTAACAATAGCATCTGTTTATGCCCCCCCCACCCCCCATTCTGATTTTGCCTTTTTTCGCAATCTTTTTTCCAAAATCACTGAATGAGCTGAAGGCACCTTAATTATTGGGGAGATTTTAATTTGGTTTTTAACCCCCATCTAGACACTACTTCTCACCTCCCAAGGGCGGACCGCAAGGTTGCACAGAAAGTGGGTAAACTCCTGGCAGAATTTGGGTACACTGATACTTGGAGACACAGCAAAGGGCATAGTAAAGATCACACATTTTATTCTGCAGTTGACAAAGTTTATCATAGGTATAGGTAATACAAGCTATCGGACATACGTCTGTGATGCTTGCCAAATAAAAATAATTCTAGACAAAATTTGGCTTTGTCTCCAATTGCTTGACCCAAATTAAGTTTAAAGGAGTTCATATTAGGGCTATCTACAATTTCAACTGATAGGTGATTCCATATTGGGACAACCCTGTGGCTAAACCAATTTTTCCTACGCATGGTATTCCATTTGCCCACATGGAATTGTTTGGAGCGTCTTCTATTACTGACTCTGTTTTCACTGATTGTTAATCCCAGTTCATTTCTAAGGGTGGGGTCACTTACTGCTCTAAAAGTAAGGGACATATCTCCTCTCAGTCTTCTATACTGGAACGTATACATGTTTAGCAGTCTCAGCCTATCCTCGTATGTCCTGTCTCCCATCCCTGAAATGGCTCTAGTGAATCTGTGCTGCACTCTCTCAATCCTTAAGATGTCTTCCCTGCAGTATGAAGACCACACCTGAGCACAGTATTCCAGGTGTAGCCTGACCAAGGCAATGTATAGAGAGGGCAACACCTCACTCCTGCGACTAGATATGTGTCTAAGAATACAGTTAAGATTTTGATTAGCTTTATTGATTTGAATTTTACAGTGGGATCTGAATTTTAAATCAGGGCTGACAATAATTCCTAAATCTTTTTCTTGATTATTTTCAAGTAGAGTGTTGTTTCCTAATTTATATTTATAGAGTTTGTTATGTATTCCTAGGTGCATAATTTTACACTTAGCGGTGTTCAGGGCTAGCTTTTTAGTGCAGGACCAAGTTAGTATGTTATCCAAAACTAGCTGAAGGGCAGTACTGTCTGCTCTACTGTTGATGGTGGTACCTATACGGCAATCGTCAGCAAAATTTATCATCCATATGTTGGGGTTGTCAATGGTGAGAGTGGAAACATAAATGTTAACAAGCATTTGTCAATGCCAAATGTTTGCTTGCTGGCATTGGCAGTGTAAGAGTTAGAGATGCATAATAGGAATGGCAGTGAAGTACTGAACTGAAGCCAACCCCACCACCGCCCTGCAGAGACTGACAGGCACTGGGATGTGCCTTTGGGTCGTCAGGCATAACGGCCATGCCATTTCACCACACCCTACCCTGCAGACTCTGACAAGTGTCACGGTGTGCCTTGGGGTCTT
The DNA here is from genome assembly GCA_016271365.2 of Neoceratodus forsteri. Classification (NCBI taxonomy): domain Eukaryota; kingdom Metazoa; phylum Chordata; order Ceratodontiformes; family Ceratodontidae; genus Neoceratodus; species Neoceratodus forsteri. Next base: position 462,059,149 of record CM057458.1, read on the forward strand.
TGGGTCTTATGCTTACCCCATTCCATAAGGAAATACGGTGAGATGGGTGCAGTATAGGAGAATGGGGTGAACTTTGGGACCGAAGAATCCAAGGCACACTTCGATGCCTGTCACTGGCTGCAGAGTGTGGGTGGAATGGCATGAGCATTACAGGTGGCAATCCCAAGTCACACTCCTGATGCCTGTCAGTCTCTACAGGGTGGGGCATTATGGTCGGAAACCCTAACACCCCAGACGTTCGTTGGTATTTTCATTCCAAATTTTCAACAGGGTTTTTTTGTGACCCCTACCTCATGAACAGTGGCAATATCAGTTTGTTAGCCGAAACCTGATTTTGCACATTGACTAGGCCATTTGGCACCACAGGTACGAAAACACATTTTGGACAGGATGTGAAAAAATGACAGCTGTACTGTTCATGGGGAGGTGTGAAAAATGGCAATGTTGAAAATCTGGAGTGAAAATATAAAAAAAGTGAAGTCAAGAGCGTGCGTAGAAACTGCTCAACACACACCCATAGTGTAATTAGTTTGGGGATATTTTACAGCAGATTGTCAGCGCAGGCATTTTGGGACCTCCGCTCATGAAGTGTCACTGTGATTTCTTAATGTGTCCCGAACACTGATTTCCCACAACGACCACGCATTTCTGCACCGGAAGTGCGAAAACACATTTCAGGCAGGGTGTGAAAAATGACAGCTGTACTGTTCATAAGGAGGTGTGGAAAAATACCAGTGTTGAAAATCTGGACTGAAAATAGTACAAATTCGTGAACTTCCGAGGGTGGGTGGAAACTGCGCAATGCATGCTCGTAACACAATTATTTTATGGACTTCTGTCACCAAATTTTCAACATAGCCATTTTAAGACCTCTGCTCATGAACAATGTCACTGTGATTTTCTTAATCTGTCCCTAACATTGATTTCGCACACCGACCGTGCCATTGGGCGCTACATGCGCGAAAACAAATTTTGGGCAAGATATGAAAAATGACAGCTGTATTGCTCATAAGGAGGTGTGGTAAAATGGCAATGTTGAAAACTGGAGTGAAAATATTGTACTTTGTGGTTAGTAAAGCGGAGGAACTGCAACGACACTCAGAAAATAGTTTTTTTAGATTTTCAAAATTTTCAACATAGTTTTGGGCTACCCATGAACTGTGACACTGTTGTCCATTACTGGGTCCCAAAAGGTGGTTTCATGTAGTGACTGCAAAATCACCTTTCGGGACCAAACAACAAAATGACAGTGACTGAGTTCATGAGGTGGGACCCCAAAAACCCCATGTTGAAAATTTGGTGAAAAAATTCCTCAAAATGGCCGAGATATGCACCAAAGTTGAACCCCCCCCATTTATGCCATTATACCGCTTACCAGCATTTCTTCAGTCCACGGTTGGCTTTGAAGAGTGCAGACGGTTCCCAGGTCACGAAGATCGTGCCGGACTCCAGAGGTAAGTATGGTGTTGGGGGAGGATGTGTGGGGACATGGATGCGCCAGAGGGTGGGTGCGGGTTGGGGAGGAAAGACAATCAACGAGGACTGTTTTTTGTTTTCAGGTGTGTTTTTGTTTTTAGGAAGACTTCATTGGGACTTGCGCCACGCTGAGTGAGCTCCCAGGCAGCGTGAGCTATGTTTGGGGGGTCAGTGGAGCCGAGGGTGATTGGGCACCCCGGGTTATAGATGTTTGCCACAGTGGGGTGGGCCTCAGCGGCAACGGGAAATCTGTTTTTGGGGATGGGCATTGAGTGGAGCCGACGGGGATTGGGCACCCCTGTCGCCATTATGACTTTGCCATGTTGGGGTGGGCTCCAAGCGTGGCACCTAGAAAGTCTGTGTGGGGGTGCAGAACCGGCGGGGACTGGGCACAACCATCAGCCATACTGTGTGACGGCTGGTGGCGATGTAAATAACATAGGAGGACTGCTCCTCCTGGTGTGTTGCTTTCCTTTTCTCCCATGTTCGTGTAGTTTCTTTAATAAAAAAAAAAAAACCCAGGAGCAAACTCTGATTTTACAATACTGCAGAATGGGGATAAGAGGAATCACAGGATACTCCTCCACGTCGTGCAGGATGGATGGATGGGACATATGGGGGGATGGAACAACTAACTCTGCTGCTCTCTCTATCTGGTTGGAACAGTCATGAATTCTGCTGCTCTCGTCTACCTCAAAGACAAGCAGGATTCCTGGCAATATGCTAATCAACACCACGTTATCGCTGCTCATTGAAGCGGTCTCTCCCTTTCAACTGTACGCCACTACATTTTCAACTGCTGTCATAGACAGCTGCAGCATTCACTGGTGAACTGTGGCTGCGCCTGCAAACATAATGACTGCATTGGAAGACAGGGTGCCACACCTGCAAAAACTGATCTGATGGCACTATGTTTCTTGCACATGCGTGCAAGCAAAAATAAAAAGGCAGGGGCCCAGATTAGATTTTTTTTTTTTTCCCTAAGGAAACAGCAGGTCAACTGAGAGAGGCTGATATAGGGGACCAGACACTATCTGACCATGCCCATATCATTTTTAAGCTAGATTTAGGGCAACCAAAGAAAATCTCCTTCAGGAGGTTAAACCTGTCCCCTATATAAGACAAAGAGGTACAAACATCTATAGTTGACACTATACAATCAGCCATCTAGGATAATGACACTCCAAGGGTTGCCACCACGATATTATGGGATGTGGTTAAGGCCTTAATAAGCGGGAAGTTTATAGCCATCTCTGCACAGAAAAAAAAAAAACAGGCATAGAAAGTACATCTTAGTAGTCAAATTTTGGCGTTAGAAGTCTTGCAAACAGAGCACTTTACTCCGCAATGCAAAGCTGATCTGACCAGCCTTTGTGGCTTGTGTAAGCTGTGTCTGTGGTGCAGCATATTTTTACCCAAGAATCTGCTTGCCAAGTGTTTTGCAACTGTGTTCTCTGTGCTAAAAACACTGTAGTGTCTCTTATTCCTCCTATCCTCTCCCCACCGCCTGGCCTGTTTTCCCTCGCTCACCCTCGGCTAGCCATTTCGTTGCCCCCTTCATCCTCCTTTTCTCTCCTTGTAACCTGGCCCCTGCAAACTCGTCAGACTTCTGGCCTATCTAAATTGCCACCTTGCCCTGGCTCACTGCCCCTCGCTAAATCTTTCTCTTTCTTTTCCCACCCCGATTTAGTGTACAGCTCTTCAGTGAATCTTTGTATTTAATTTCTAATCTCTTCTTTCTCCCTCTCCAAAGATAGCCTTTGAGCAGGGCTACCTGCCATCAGAGGGTTGGCTCTGCGAGGAGTTCGAAGCCCGCCGGCTGCCCCTACTCCTGCGACCTGGCCAGGAGCTCTTCTCTTCAGGTACGCACACTGCTTAAGCCCGGGGCTGCTCACTGAGAAGCAGACTGGTCGCAGCTCCTCGACGCTAGCTCCCAGTTGGACACTCTGAATTCCTGCCTGCCCATTAATTGGCTGCTGTGCTCCTGCAGTGCCAAAGCCAGAAAACTGCTTGGTTTTCTCCACCGGCGACTATCTGTAGCCTAGTTTTCTGCCCCCCCTCCCCCCATCCCACCTCGGCCTCCACCTTAATTAAATACATGTATGCTCCTCCCCTTTGCCAACTGTACCTCTCTCACTGGCTGGAAACCCTTAGCATCCACCCCCAGGCTCCCTGACTCTGGCTGCTCGAGACATATCGCCTTATCTGCCAGTTACTTCCCTAAGACTACAGTATCTTTGTCTGCAGTGCTTTTACAAAAAATTTGTGGTGTGCTTTGGAACTATTCCTTGTGACAACAGGGTTCTTCCGTTGCTTGTAGTGTCTTCCTTTGAGACTAGTATACCTAAGGTGGTGTGTTTCTTCGTTATGCTGCCCTACAGTAACACCCTCAACATGTCTGCCCAACTCATAATCCTTCTCTTTCTTATTCCACTTAGCTGTGATGGCACAGCTACTGCTGCCACCCACAAACACAACCATGCAGCTATAGACGTCCCTGGAGCACTGCATCCTTCAGTACCACACACACCTGCTCGCCAGTGTATCACAACCTCAATAGTAACCCTAATAATCCTAGGCTAGAGTACCCCCTTCTCCTCCAGTTTCTCGCACCTTGCAGTAATCTCCCAACTGGTAAAACTGCTTATAGGAGACAGCAAAAGGCAACCAAACCATCTTGCAAGGATTGCCTTTCTCCTACTACTTCTTTCTGGGAATGTTCCCCCAAACCCTGGACTCCCTGTACTATCCTTCAAGCAGCCATGCAGACTAGGGTCCTTAGTGATTGCTGCCATTAACATACATAGCCTATTACCCAAGCTTGATGACCTGCACACCTGGGTGACACAGCAAAAACCTGACATCATAGCTCTTAATGAAACCTGGCTCTCCCCCAAAATCCATGACAATGCAGTATCCATCCCTGGCTTTGTCCTTTTCAGAATAGACCGGATTGGTAAACGTGGCAGCGGGTGCGCCATCTACCTGAGGGATTCCTTCAAAGGACAAGTCATCCCCATTTCTTCCCCTAATAAGAACTCTCAAAATGTTGGCAGTCAAAATAATCCTGGGACAGCAAAGTAAGACTCTCACCATTATATCTGTGTATATTCCACCTCGTGACCAAGCAGCAGGTTTTAAAATGGTTACTGATTTTCTTGACAAACACCCACACCACAGTGAGACAACTGTCATGTGTGACTTTAATGTGAACTGGTTGGCCCCTGAAGCCTGCGTGTACAAAGACGCCACTACAGCAATTGACGTAACCCAAATGGTCACAATCGCCACAAGATTCAACTATAGAACTGGTCGTAGTACTCTGCTTGACCTGATCCTCACTACCCACCCTAGGAGAATCGCAAACACTCAAGTACTCCCAGACTCTCTTAATGACCACTCTCGTTATCTGCCAATGGACAAACAAGGCTCCCAAGTCAAAGCCCACCTTTTGCTACCAGCGTATACTCAAAGAAGGAAAGCTTCCACAACTCACTGCCTCAATCTCACAAATTGACTGGCTACCCCTCAACTCCGTGAGCTGCATCAATTGTGCCCTCAACTTCTTTATTACCCGGTTTAACGGTGTCTGCGATAACATTACCCCTCATAAAAAAAGAAAAATCAGATCCATTAACAATCCCTGGATTACCCCTGAACTAATTAACATGATGAAGCACCGGGATAACCTCTGGCACCATGCGATGGCATCTGGGCAAAAAACGGACCTGCAGCAGTATAAAACGGCCAGGAATCAGTACACACAGGCCATACGGAGAACCAAGAGTGAATATTACAAGCAGGAGCTGACACCTAGGGAAACAACAAGTCCTTCTGGGATAACATAAAAAGCCTTATAGGAAAACCAAACCGATCCCTCCCCTCCATGCTCCAGGACGGTGGGACTGTTCTACAAGATCATACAGAAATTGCCAATACATTTAACCATGCTTCTACTGATCTTAGCAGTATACTCCCCTTGGATTCCTTTTCTCACTCGCCCCCTCTAGGTCCCAGTGAGAAGTCCAACCCTTCCATGACTAGCTCCTGCCTCCCATTCTATTTTAGAAAAATATCCCTCTCTGAATCTAGGAAATACATCCAAAAAAATCTGTGGTAAATCTAGATACAGTAGTGATACCTTAGATAATAAACTCCTCTTACTCTCCCTTGACGCCGTCCTACTCCCTCTTACTAAACTTCTCCCTTAGGCAGTTTCTCCAGCTCTGGAAATCTGCCATTGTCACTCCTGTCCATAAAAGTGGTGATAGGACCCTGCACTCCAACTACTGGCCCATTTCTATCTTACCACCTCTATCTAAAGTGCTAGAACGTATTGTGGCGAACCAGCTGACTGAATACCTAGAGACACATGAGCTACAGTGTCCACAGCAACATGGCTTTCGCAAGGCTCATAGCACTGCCACTGCCCTGATAGAATTTACTAGCCACATACATAATGCTTTGGACTCTGGTAACCTACTGGGTGTAGTGTATATCGACTTGAAGGCCTCTGACACCATGAATCATCGGCTCTTAGTAGACTCACTATCTGCACTCGGCCTCTCATGTGTGCACCATGTGGTTTGAAAACTACCTCACTCACAGGATCCAACAAGTCAAGGTCGCGGGCACACTTTACAGTAGCCTCCCGGTGCGATCTGGTGTTCCCCAATGACCCATACTCGGCCCTCTGTTATTCAGCCTCTTTATTAACAATCTCCCTGCAGCCTGCGATAATAAAATAATACTCTATGCTGACGACGCTGTCCTTTTTTCTAACCACTCAGACCCTGCTCCGTGCTCTCTGGACCTACAGAAAAACTTCAATTACGCAGAGTCCTGGTTCATTCAGCAAAAGCTGCTGATGAATTAAAAAAAAAAAAAAAGGCCGTGCTTTTCCATGGACCCCATAGCAAGTTCAGATCAGCTGGCCTTGTTATCCACAACAAGCAGCAACAACCACTTGACCAAGTACAGGAATTTAAATATCTTGGCATTACCCTTGACTGTGCCCTCTCCTACAGCGCGCATATCCACCAAATCTCTAAAGCCTTTAATTCAAGAATTGGTGTCCTCTACCGCCATTGCCATTGCCTGACCAATGAACTCATGAGAACAGCAGTAACTAGCTCCATTCTGTCCACAATTGATTAAGGGCTAGTATTCTACGGTGCTGCCTCTAAAAACACTCTGAAAAGCATTAGGACCTCCCTAAGTAAGTGTGGCAGGCTTGTCAAAGGAACCAGTAAGCGCACACATACATGCAACCTTTACAAACGCTCCAACTGGCTCAACCTTGATGGTAGACTAGCCTACCAGACCTGCCTCCTGGCTAAGTAGGTTTCCCTATACCTCAACCCTCCTGCCTCACATGCTATCATGCAATCTAACTGTAACACACGTTTTACTCGCAGCTCGCTCAAATCCATGTATCATGTCCCCTTTTGCAGCACCTCTCAGGCCCAGTGAGCCTTCTACTTCAGGGCTGCATCCCTTATGAGTGGACTCCCTTCTAAAGTTAGTGATGCAAACAAGCTCGGCCCTTTCTAGCTAAAACTGCGCCGCCACCTAACTAACCTTGCAAAGTGCGATTGTACCTACTGGTCTGGCGTTACGTCCCTCCCATTACCCTAACCACTTTCCCTATCCCACCCTCCCACCTTCTCCTCACCCTCACCCTTCCTTGGCTTTTATCTCCATCACCCTTTCCCTACTCCCCTGTTCACCATCACCTTCATCTCCTACCTCCCCTATCCTCCCCTCCCTGCTATCCCTGATGACCCTACTCTCCTCCCTCTCCACCCACTCTTTCCTCCTATTTCCCAGCCTTGTCTCATCCCTATCCTTCCCCTACAGGCCCCCTCTCCTCTCCCACTCTTACTCCTCTCACCGTTTCTCCTTTTCCCTGTCCCTCGGCCTCTCCTTTCTCCTCCCTCCCTCCTTCCAGGGACCCTCTCTTCTCCCACTCTCACTCCTCTTGCCCTGTTTCTCTTCTTCCTGTCTCTTGACCCATCCTCCCCCCCCCTACAGTTTCTCCTCACCTCTCCATAGGACTCCTCGGCACCTCTTGTGAATGCACTTTATGACAATGTCTTAACTCTGACAGCTTCCCACCATTCTCATCTATTTCTTCAATAATTCTCTGTGTGGCCCCTCTGCCCTTCGATGCCACCTCCAACTCTGCCTAACAAACCTCCTCCTTGTAGTGCAACTTGCAGATCAGACTCCATGTAATCAGGTGTTAGCGCCTTATGTACCTATGTGCTCTAACTCTTATTTGCCCTATGATGTTTAATCTTACCTTGTGATTCAATACTTTGTCTATTGTATTACCTGTATTTTGTAACCTATACTACTATGTAGCCTATCCAACCTTAATACTATATGGTTCTTTGTAGCCCTGTGTTTTCATTATTATTATTAAATTCATGCTGACACAGAACCTTTGTAAAATAACCTATGGTTCAAAAGTACTGTAATCCTAGTACTCAAAATAAAAGAAAATGAAATAACAGCCTTAAAAACTAACTAAATTCACTTTTGGACTATCAGGTTGAACAGAACCTTTTTTTTTTTTTGCATAATATTTTTTATTAACATTTTACAAAACACCAACAATGGGAAACCTTCGCATAGGGCATTGGCTTCCACTAGTGTCAGGGAGGCCAGAAAAGGTTTCCAGTCCCTTTCAAATCTCTCCAGCCTGCCTTTCTAAGCATAAGTTAGTCTTTCTGAGGCTAAATTGGCCAGCAAAAGGTTTTTCCACATTTGGACAGATGGTTTCGCACAGGACACTCAGGTGTTTAAAAGGATTTGTCTAGCCACCACGAGCATTATTCTTATCCATCTAGGGTGTGGAGACCAATCCCCCCTGACATCCTGTTCCACCCCCATGAGAAGAAACAGTGGGGAGATTTCCACCTCCACGCCCCAGATATCTTTGAGGTCAGAGACCACCTTCGTCCAGTATCGCTGCAGTACTCTGCACCCCCAGGAGTAAATATATGTTCCCCTTTCCGCTTTATACCTATCACAGTCTGGAGAGATCTCAGGGTAGAATATACGGACCATATTTGGTGGGTAGAACAAATGAAGGAATTTGAACTGAGCCTCTTTAAACCGATTCCAGAGTAGGAGGCCCATGTGCAAGTTGACCAATAATGACCAATTCTCCCCAGCGATGGGTACTCCAAGATCTTCACCCCTTTCCTCTCACCATTCCTGTCCCATCCTGAAAGGCGGCCCTGTCCAACCTAGCAGCCTTTCTTGTAAGCCCTTTTTCATGATGTACGGCTCCCAGTATTTCTCTTTCCACCCTATTGGAGAGCTTCTCCTTGGCCTCCCAACCACTCTTTCCCCAAAATATCTCACTTGAAAAAATCTGTATAGGTGCGAGTCCAGCAGGCCCAGACTTCCCCAGATCACCTCAAAGAGGAGCATTTCTTCCTTTCTATACAAGTCTCCCAGGCATCTCACACCCTTTGCTTCCCACTCAGCAAAGCCTGGGTCTTCCAGACCTGGTAGGAATTCAGGATTTTGTACAATCAGTACCAGAGCAGTGTGATCCTGCTCTGCCCTGCACCTTTTTTTTAGGCTCCTCCAAGCTTTTAGCACAGACTCCATGATGGGGTTCGGATCCGATGTCATTCTGTACGCCCTGTCACCTCCCCTTACCAAGTACACTGTTAGCCAGCTCCGGCTTTCCCCCTGTTCCAGCTCCACCCATGTGGCTGCTTCACTCCTGTTGACCCAGCTCTGGATATAGTGGTATTGCACTGCCAGATAACATCCTTTCAGATCTGGGAAGCCCATCGCATTTTCCTTAGGCACCTTAAGCCTATGTAAAGCCATTCTGGATTTTTTTCCCCTTCACAGGAAGTTCCCAAATGCCTTGTCCAACTGTTTGATGTCCTTGTCTGTGGGGCTCATCAGGACCATCTGCATAATGTACAGAAGACTTGAGAGTACGTTCATTTTCTTTTTTTTTGCAGCTACTCTTATTTATCTACCTGGCACTGGCGGCTCTCTCGTGATCCCCAGCCCCCTCCCTCCACTCACAGCTCAGCTCTCGGCGCACCCCCTGCTGTGCCTTCGCAGGGTGGCGAGACCCCCCCCAAACCAGCTGTCACATACAAATCTGGTGCAGAGGGTTACTGCCCATCATGGAGGCGGTGCCTGCGGGGATCCGATAACTCTGCCTGCCACTTTCTGCTTTTCTCCTCCATATTTTACTCTCCTTGAGCCGAGGCATGCAATGATGCCGCAAGGAGCGAGCGCGCACGCTCCCGTATGCACTCCTCTGAGCATCTGGCTCGTTTCCCCCTTCCGAAGCCTTGGTGTGCCAGCACCCAGCCTCCGCTAGGGGCCAGTCGAGCACAGAGCGCTAGTATCCCCCCTCCCCGGAGGAGAGCAGTCCTACGGACACTCAATCCCTCTCCTCCCCTGCTGACCCCCGGTGGCCCGTGCTCATTCCCGAACACGGGTCGCTGGCGTGGTGTGAGGTAAGGCATCCAGCGCCTCAACCCTCAGTGCCACCGAGCTGAGAGTACGTTAATTTTCAAAAGATTAATTTTTCCTATCCACGACACAGGGAGCTCCCTCCACCTACTTAGGTCTGACATTATCGTCTTGATCAAAGACATGTAATTTAATCTATATAGGCTCTCTAGTTCCCTGCCAGTCTTAATCCCCAGGTACAGGAAGCACTGGTCCACCCTCCTCAGAAACCATGTATCCCGACCTTCTCCCCAATTTCTGCCATCCAGGAACAGTCTCTCAGATTTCTGTAAGTTTAATTTGCAACCCAAAAAGCTAGCAAAATCCCCTATAATGTCCAGCAGGGCCAGTATGGACTCCCCTGGTCACGTCAAATAATGGAGAAGATCGCCTGCGTACAGGGTGATTTTATGTTGACTCCCACCTGGTCCAGGGATTCTCCAAATATTCTGACTCTCCCCGATTTTGATGGCTAATGGTTCAATCGCCATACCGAATAGGAGGGGAAGAGGGGGCAGTCTTTCCTTGTCCCTCGATATGGCCTGAGGTCCATGGAGGGGATACTGTTTGCCAGCATCCATGCCCTTGGTTCACAGTAGAGCATCTGAACCAATTCTACAAATCCATCCCCCACCCCAAACCGACGTAGGGTTTGAAAAAGAAATGGCCACTCTGTCCTGTTGAAAGTTTTCTCGGCATCCATGGACAGCACGCATGCTTGCCCAGGACACCGAGTACCTCAATATATTACATTTAATAATCTTCTCATGTTGTGATACGACATCCTTTCCTGTACAAACCCTGTCTGGTCTGGGTGTATAATCTGAGGCAAACTCCCCTCCAATCTGGTGGCAAGCACCTTGGCCATTATTTTACAATCGTAGTTTAGCAGGGATATGGGTCTGTAAGAGGAGCAATCAAGACACAGAAGTTAGCCTCCAGGCATGATTTGGGCAACTCCCAACCCCCCTCGACTCCTCCATTAGTTCCCGCAGGCATCTGGCTACTTTGTCCTTCATCTCTTTGTAATACTTCGCCCACGAACCCAACTGGGCCCCCCTGCTTTCCCAGATCGGAGGCTTGCTATAGCTTTTTTCACTTCCTCAACCGTTATGGGCACCCTCAGAATCTCGGCTTGGTCCCTATTCAGAGTGGGTAGATGTATACTATTTAGGAACTCCATGCCTTTGCTTCAGTACTCGAGCACTCTGCTTTATATAATGTTGCACAGAAATTATGAAATACTCACCTAATTTCCCCTTCATCATGGGTAACTCATCCCAACTTGTTTCTGATGGATACTATTATTTTGTGATACCTTACCCCCTTTCATTAACTTAACCAGTAGAGGCCCTGGTTTATTGTCCCATTCGTATATCCTCTCTGTTTGGCAAACAATAGCCTCTTCCGTGCTTCCCCTGTAAGACACTCATTTAGGGCTTCCCTAGCCAGCTCCAATTGTCTCCTGTCCACCTCCCTACCACTCTCTAATACCGTGCGCTCCAACGCTCTGATGTTCTCCTCCAGCTTGTGTATTTTCTCCCTTTGTTCTCTCTTCGTCTTTGGTGTATGACCAATAATTACCCCCCACATAAAGGCCTTCCCTGCCTCCCACAGAACCCCGTTCGAGCCCACTGAGTCTTTGTTAGTATCCCAGTACAGCTTCCACTGGCTGTGCAGGTATTTCTTAAAATCTTCTTTACACAGGAGATGTCGGAAACCGTCACAATCTCTGTCCCCTCACCTCTCCTTCCAATCTGATATCCAGCTGCACCATGGAGTGGTCCGATATAATAATTGGGCTATGCAAAACTCTGTTCACCGTAGCACACATCCATTGTTAGATAAAAATATGATCCAGTCTAGACCATGTTTTGTGGGGGTTTGAATAGAATGTATATTCTTTGGCACCCCGGTTTATGGCCCTCCAACTGTCCACCAGGTCTATGTCAGTCAACCCTCTCACCCATGCCTCTGTGGCTTTGTGAGATCGCTGCCCAGAACCAGAGAAGTCTAGTTGAAAGTTCATGGTGCAATTGAAATCACCTCCCAAGATCAGTCCTGGAAACTGCTCCCTATTGATTATGTCCAGAAGATTCTGGTAAAACTGCGGGTCGTGCACTGCTGGGGCATATATACTTCCCAAAGTGATTTCTTCCCCTGTCATTCGGCCAATGACAAATATATCTACAGTGCCTTCAAAAAGTATTCACCCCCCCTTGGATTTTGTCACATTTTGTTGTGTTACTACCAGAATTATTAATGCATTGAAATGATTCTTTTCCCCTTGATTCACACAGCATACTCAACAATTTAAAGGGACAAAACTATTTTTATTGTGTAACAAAAATTTATGAAACATTAAAAATTGAAATATCTTGTTTACTTAAGTATTCACCCCCCTGAGTCAGTACTCTGTAGAAGCGCCTTTGGCAGCAATTACAGCTTTGAGTCTTCTTGGGTATGTCTGTATCAGCTTTGCACATCTGGATTTGGGGATTTTCGCCCATTCTTCCTTGCAGGTTTGCTCAAGCTCTGTCAAGCTGGATGGGGAGTGTCGGTGAACCGCAATCTTTAAGTCTTTCCACAGATTCTCAATGGGATTCAAGTCTGGGCTTTGGCTGGGCCTTCTTGTTCTGAAGCCACTCCAGTGTTGCTTTGGCTGTATGCTTGGGGTCGTTGTCCTGTTGGAACGTAAAGCTTCACCCCAGTCCAAGGTCTACTGCAGACTGATGCAGGTTCTCCTGAAAGATGTGCCTGTATTTGGCTCCATTCATTGTTCCCTCTATCCTGACAAGTGCCCCAGTCCCTGCCACTGAAAAGCATCCCCATAACATGATGCTGCCACCACCACGCTTCATGGTAGGGATGGTGTTACACGGGTGATCAGCTCTGTTCGGTTTGCGCCAGGCATAGCGCTTTGCATTCAGGCCAAAGAGTTCAAGTTTTCTTTCAGTAGACCAGAGAATCTTTTGCCACATGGTCTCAGAGTCTGCCACGTGCCTTCTTGCAAACTCTAAGCATGCTATTCTTTGGCCTTTTCTCAGGAGTGGCTTCCATCTAGCCACTCTCCCATAGAGGCTACATCTGTGAAGTGCTGCAGAGATTGTTGTCCTCTGGACAGGTTCTCCCAGCTCAGCCATGGAACTCTGTAGTTCTGTCAGGGTGGTCATTGGGTTCTTGGTCACTTCACTGACCAAGGTCCTTCTTGCCCGGTTGCTCAGTTTGGGAGGACGGGCTGCTCTAGGAAGAGTCTGGGTGGTTCCGTAATCGTTCCATTTCCTAATGATGGACTTGACTGTGCTCCTGGGAACTTCAACACCCTAGAAATGTTTTTATACCCTCCCAGATCTATGCCTCCTCACAATTCTATTACAGAGTTCTATGGACAGCTCTTTGGTCTTCATGGTAGAGTTTCTGCTCTGACATGCACTGTCAACAGTGGGACCTTATATAGACAGGTGTACTTCCTCTGAAATCATGTCAACCATCTGAACTGACCACAGGTGGACTCCATTCAAGTTTTAGAGTGATCTCACAAGGAAATTGGATGCACCTCAGCTCAATTTGGAGTGTGATAGCAAAGGGGGTGAATACTTATCAAATCAAGACATTTCAGGTTTTATTTTAAATTACATGTACAAAAAATTCCAGAAGTTCCATTCCACTTTGACATTATAGAGTAATTTGTGTAGATACATGACAAAAAAATGCATATAAATGTATTTTAATTTGAGTTTGCAACATCACAAAATGTGACAAAATCCAAGGGGGGGGGGGTGAATACTTTCTGAAGGCACTGTACCCTCCGCGGTGTCCCTCAGGACCTTGGGAACCTCAAACGGGAAATTTTTGTTCACTAATATGGCCACCCCTCGTTTATGGGATGTATAGGAGGCTGTGTGCCATGCCCCTACCCAGCCACCCACCAGCCTACCATGCTCTTTCTTGGTCAAGTGCGTTTCTTGGAGTAAAGCCAACTGTGCATGCTTATACTTTAATGCTAATATCTTAGACCATTTGACTGGTGAGCAGAATACCTTTACATTCCAGGACACATTCTCTTCTGGTTTATCCACCATACTGATTATGAAAGGATCTCATAAACTCAGCAGTCCCCAACCTACCCACCTTGAGCTCCAACATCATCCAATTCCCCCATATCTTTCCATATTCAAATGCAGAATGCTCCGGACAGACTTTGGAAACAAGAAAAAAATCAATACAGTAAACATGAACCAACACTTTAACTGTGAACATGTACAACCAATACCCAACCACCCCCACCCCCCATTTCACCCACTAACTCTCCATTCCCACCACTCTACAGTGAGTAGTGCCATCTCCCCTAAGGAACAAGTGTTCATAAAACCCATAGTTTCTAGTCATCTTTTCCCCCCACACACACACCCTCCCTTCCACTCTGTTATACATTATAGTGCTTCAATAGTGCTAAACAAGTTCAACTCAGTTTCCTAAAAAAGGAAAACCAGGATTAATATATGTTTCCCGCCATATTCGACTGTTTGGGTCACGCATTCCGCTCATGCTGGGGTAACCATTTTCCTCAGCCATATTGCAGTCTGCACCCCAGAGCCCACCCACTCCCCTCCATTCTCCGCCGTCCCTCAAACATTACATGAGGCCAAAGGATTGTAAGCCTTTCAACATTTCCCCGCTCTCCCCATTGCCAACCCTACTTTCTCCCTGCTCCAGTCCCTCCCCCTTATAAGGGGGGGGCACAGAAGCACACTTGGGGTGTAGCCAAACAAGCCCCAAACCACCCTCCGTTTATCTCAACTAATCCAGCCCACCCCCCACCCCTTTTATCAAGTTGAAAAACACTCTGCATTTTAAGTTCAGATTAATTTTGTTCTTGCTTGTCGTACTTGTGGTTCAAGGCCATGGGAGGATGATGCAACCTGCGTTCCCCAACATCACATGCCGGTCAACCCCCCCCTCCCACCAACTAACCTGTGTCTATACGATACTGGGCCAGAGGATGGTCCATCTATTTATTTTATTTATTTATTGAGAAATTGGAATTACAACCTTTGAGTCATAGACTCTTTTGCAAAGGCTCCTCGTCAGTTAACATGGTATACAAACAATAACACAAAGCAGATAAAATTAAGGTGCATCACTAACAATCAGTCAATACGTTGCAACAGGAGTGGTGGAAAGAAAGTAACATAACCGAGTAATATTACATACAGAGGGCAGAGACAGCGCAGAGTCAAGTTCAAAACAGAAAATACAGAACCAAGGCAAGTGTTCAACCATAGACATTGTTACGTTGCGTAGAATAGTACACCCAGGTATATTAACAAAGATAGGGTGCTTAATAACACAGTACAATTAATACATCATACTAAGAGTTGGAGAGATCAGGGAAAAGGAAATGGCACGGCTGATTTACTGAAGTATACTAGGGGCAGTCACAAGTGGAATTCTTAGCAAGAAAATCCTTGAGTGAGGTTTTGAAACAGCCTATCTTAGTACAGGCACAAAGAGCAGCAGGTAGACCTTTCAGCCAGTAGAGGGCTCTGCGATAAAAGGCTCATTGACCCAGAGATGTCCTGCAGTGGGGGACCAATAAGGGGCCATTAGAGGTACTCCTGGAGAGACTCTGGGGGAAGGAGGGCTGGATGAGACAATGCAGGCTAGGAGGGGTGAGTTTCCACTATATTTTCTTGGCAAGGAGGCAAGTATGATATTTAAGGTGGCATTCAAAGTTTAGCCAGTTTGAGTGACTGTAGAGGTCACACGTGTGGGTCATTCTATCATAACCTGTCACCAGGGGACAGGCTTTGTTAAGAGCTGTCCTTATGTGACAGAGAGCAGCGTTATCTGCTGAGCCGTAGAACACAATTCCATAGTCCAGCACGGAGAGGACTGAGGATGACACATCAAGTCGGAGCACTTCAGAAGGCAAGACAGTGTTTGACCCGATAAAGGAGGCCAATTCTGGAGTTGAAGGTGGAACAGAAGAGGTGGATATGGCATGATAGGTGAGGGAGGAGTCAAGAGTGATACCCAAGTATTTAAAAAAGTCGACTTGCTCTTGCTTAAGCGGGGAGCCTTGGGAGGTGTGGACAAATAATGAAGAGCCACTGTAAGAGTTTTGGCGATGAGGAAAAAAAAAACAGGTTACTCACCTGTAACAGTAGTTCTAGGAGTGGTATATGTTGTTCATCCACACTATCTGTCATGTCCTTTCCCCTTTAAGATTTGCCGGAAGGTCTTCAAGCTGGCTCCTCCCACCCACCTAAGTGGTATAACCCTTGGCTCCGCCCATGACACCAGATCTTTCCCGCTGGAAGCTAGGTGTGTGTGTGTCGAGGTCGGGTGGGTCCATGTGGATGAACAACATATACCACTCCTAGAACTACAGTTAAAGGTGAGTAACCTGTTTTTCTAGGATCGCGGATATGTTGTTCATCCACACAATTTGGCAGACTCCTAGCAGTTCTCTGGGAGATGGGAGGCAAGGTGCACACCCCTACTTCGGGAATAGAGATTGGAGAAATGAGGCTCCAAAACCAGCATCCCAGTGTGACTCAAGGTTGATGTGGTACTGGGTAATGAAGGTGTTTGCCGACTTCCAGGTAGCAGCTCTGCAGATATCCTGGATAGGGACACCCCTTAAAGCAGCCACTGACGCAGTGATATGGTGGGTGGAATGAGCCCTTAGCCCTTCGGGAGGCTCCCTACCCGCCAATCTATAGCAGAGATCAATGCAAGATGTAATCCATCTGCCAATCGTCCGCTTTGCTGCAGGTCTGCCAGGTGCAGCTTCAGCGTAGGTGACAAACAGCTGGTGAACCTCTCACCGAACTTCAGCCATCCGCTCCTTGTAATAACAGAGCGCTCGTCTCAGGTCCAGAGTATGGAGTCTGTACTTGGCCTCTGAGGTGTAGTTCAGGTAGAACACAGGCAGAGTTAACACCTGGTTAAGGTGAAACTCCGACACCACCTTAGGAAGGAACTTTGGGTTGTGGCGCAGGACAACCTTACCCCTGTGGAAGACAAGGTAAGGAGACTCCACAGAAAGCACCTGGAGCTCCCCAGTCCTTATGGCTGACGTAATAGCCACCAGGAAGGCGGTCTTCCATGATAGATGTGACATCTCATACCTGTGCATCGGTTCGAATGGCTTGCCCATGAGTTTTGCCAAAACCAGCAGTAAATCCCACGGAGGTGGAGGTTCACACACCAGAGGGGATATGTGATAGAGGCCCTTGAAAAAGCACCAGACCACTTGTCTCCTGTGCCACCGTCCACTAGTCGAGGATAATAGCCACAGGACAGGAACTAGGGTCAAGGCCCTTGCCCTGACACCAAACGGAAAACCTTTTCCATTTGGAGGCATAGCACCTCCTGGTCGACTCCTTCCTAGATGCCTAAACCTTGCTGAGGACATCGTTGGAAAGAGCCAAAGACTGGAACTCTAGCCGCTCAGGAACCAGGCTGTCAGGTGCAGGGACTGAAGGTCCGGATGGAATACCTTCTCCTGACTGACTGATATCTGGTCCGGGTGGTGCTGGAAGACGACTCGGGAACCTGTGGCTGAGGAGATCAGGATACCAGAACTGGCGTGGCCAATTTGGGGCTACCAGGATCACCTTCACCTTGTCCCTCCTCGCCTTGAGAAGCACCTTGTGGATCAAGGGATGGTGGAGAAGAGGCGTGGGGTCCACGGGCTCGAGAAGGCATCCCCCTGCAGTGAGCCCTGCTGAGGGAGCCGGGCTCTGGCTCAGCAAGAGTCGAGCTCTGCCCTGATGAAGCAGATCACCTGTGAGGGCACGAGTTCCGACTTGGCTTCATCAACAGGAGGCCAAGTTCGAGACAGGTCTTGAGGGCCAGGACCCTGGACTTCTCCACCTCCAATCTGGAGGGACCCACTATGAGCCAATCATTGAGGTAAGGGTACACCCTGACCCCTCGATGCCGAAGATGGGCTGCCACCACTGCAATGCCTTTGGTGACGACCCAGGGGGCCAGTGACAGGCCGAACGGCATGGCTTGGAACTCATAGAGGGTTCCCTCCGCTTGGACGTGGAGGAACCTTTGGTGTGATGGATGGATCAGGACGTGGAAGAACGCGTCCTGAAGATCCAGGGAGCAGAATCAGAAGTTTTGCTCAAGGGATGGCATTATCTGGGACAGAGGCACCATCCAAAAGGTGTGTGACCTGAGGTACTGGTTCAGGTTGTGCAAATCCAGAATGGGGTGCCAGCCCCACGTCTGTTTCTGGACCAGAAAGTACCTGGAAATGAACCCTGGGTCGACTGGGGGATCTGTCAGTCAGGTCACCACCTCCTTGAGGAAGAGTTGGGCTATGTCATCTCTCAGAGCTGACTGTGTGTGGTCTGATACACTTTCCTCGCATGGAGAGCGGGCTTGGCCGGTACTGCTCAAACTCTAGGGGCAGTCCCTGACTGACCACACCTACCTGTCCGTGGTAACAGCGGACCAGACGAAAAGGAAGTGGCACAGCCAGCCCTCCACGGGAAGACCTAGAGTACTCATGATGGGTATGGGGCTGGTCACCCCTATCCCGTCACTGAGCAGGCCTGGAAGAGGAGGATCCAGAAGCGGGACCACCAGGACCCTTCCCTCCTGGTTTGTGCGACTGGGTGCCTGACTTAGGCCGAGGGTGCCAAGGCTGGGCCTGCTGCTGGTGCCTAGAATGAAACTGGGGCTGCTTGGCCGCAGGGGCAGAAGGGTGAAATGGCTTCTTCTTCTGCTTCTTGGAACCTTGGGATTCCTTTTGGGCAGACGTAGCGTAGTCCAACGTGGTATCGGACTTCTCGATACATAGAAACATAGAATTTGACGGCAGATAAGGACCGCTTGGCCCACCCAGTCTGCCCATTTCCCTGCCTACTGGATAAGCTGCAGATCCTAGTTAACCAGCAGCCTACTTCTTTCTACCCCAACCCCCTAGAACTGCCTTATGACTGCCCCATGCATGCTTGAATTCCACCACTGTTTTTGACTCCACGACCTCCTCCGGAAGGCCGTTCCATGCATCCACAACCCTCTCTGTGAAAAATACTTCTTAAATTACCTCTGCAGCCCTCTATCTTCAAATTGTGCTCCTTGTTCTTGCACACCTCTTTTTGAAAGATGCTACCCTCTTGGACTTTGTTGATTCCCTTGAGGTACTTGAAAGTTTCTATCATGTCCCTCTCCTCCTTTCCTCGAGGCTATACATATTAAGCTCCTTAAGTCTCTCTTCATATGTCTTCCGTGCAGACCCTGCACCATTTTAGTTGCCCTCCTCTGGACAGCTTCCATCCTGTCTATGTCTTTGCAAAGACTGGGTCTCAGAACTGCACACAGTATCCAGATGGGGTCTGACCAGCTGTCTGTACAGAGGGATAATAACTTCCTGTTTTCTACTGGTGATGCCTCTCCCATGCATCCCAGTATCCCCCAGCCTCCTTGCTGCCCTCTCACATTGCTTGCCACCTTTAGGTCATCTGATATGACTACCTCCAGGTCCCTTTCCATTTTGTTGTTGTTAGTATCTCACCCCCATTGTGTACTCTTCCCTGGGTTTTGTTTCCCAGGTACATTACCTGCACTTCTTAGCATTGAATCTAAGCTGCCATACATTTGACCATTCCTCTAATCTTGCCAAGTCCCTTTTCATCCTTTCCACCCCACCTTGAGCATCAACTCTGTTGCAGATCTTTGTGTCATCTGCAAAGAGACATACTTTTCCTTCCAGTCCCTCTGCAATGTCGCTATAAAGACACTGAAGAGGACCGGTCCCATACTGAACTCCTGTGGTACCCCACTAGTAACCCCCTTCTTCAGAGTGGACTCCATTTACTATTACTTCCTGTGTCCTATTCTCCAGCCAATTTTTACCCAGGCTGTCATCTTGGGACCCACTCCCAGGCTAGCTAACTTGTATATTAATCTTTGTGTGGACTGTGTCAAATGCCTTGCTGTCTAGGTAGGCCATGTCCACAGCCCTCCCTGATCTACTACTTTGGTCACCCAGTCAAAGAAATCTATCAGATTTGTCTGGCATGACCTTCCGCTGTGAATCCATGCTGCCTTGGGTCCTGTGCCCTCTGGCCTCTAGATACCGGCTAATTCTTTCCTTCAGAAGTGATTCCATCATTTTCCCTACCACTGAGGTTAAACTAACAGGTCTGTAGTTTCCTGCTTCTGCCTTGCTCCCACTTTTGTGAAGGAATCACATCTGCCCTCCTCCAGTCCTCGGTACTACCCATCCTCCCATGATTTGTTAAACAGGGTAGTCAGTGGTGTCACTAATTTCACCCTTAGTTCTTTTAGAATTCTGGGATAAATCCCATCAGGTCCACTGCTTTGCCCACCTTCTCGGTTTTAAGAGTTCTTTCAGAACCCTTTCTTCTGTAAATGGCTGGTATCAACTTCTGTATCCAGAGTGTTTCTACTGTTTGTTTTAGGTACCTCCCCTCTTCCTTTGTAAATACAGAGCAAAAATATTTGTTTAGTATCTCTGCCTTTTCACAGTCACCCTCTGCCCACCCACCCCCTTTATTAAGCCTCACTATCCCTCCCTTGGTCTTCCTTCGCCTCCTGATGTACCTATAAAGGTTTTATCCCCTTCTTAACTGAGTTGGCTATCTTTTCCTCAGTTTGGGCCTGCTGTTCTGACTGCCTTCCCAGCTTCCTTTTGCTTTAACTGATACAGTTCTCTGTCCTGTTCCTTCTGTGATTCCTTGTACTTCCTGAAAGCTTTCTTTTCTCTTGAACCTTCACTGCCACTTCCTTTGAAAACCACAGT
The DNA here is from genome assembly GCA_016271365.2 of Neoceratodus forsteri. NCBI lineage: Eukaryota > Metazoa > Chordata > Ceratodontiformes > Ceratodontidae > Neoceratodus > Neoceratodus forsteri. Next base: position 462,079,916 of record CM057458.1, read on the forward strand.
GGTTTCTTACATCGTTAGTTTTGTTTATTTGCTTCACACAAAAGCGCAGTTACCTCTGTGATGGCAGTTTTATTATTCCCCATTGTTCTTCCACCCCTCCTTCCTGCCCATTTGCTAGTGCATTCCTTAGGCACTCACCCATTTTGGCAAAGTCAGCCCTCCTAAAGTCCAGTACCTTTGCCTTTGTATGGCTTGACTCTATTGCTGTGTTTATTGTGAACCATACTGTTCGATGGTCGCTAGTTCCCAGATGGCTACCCACTTCTACATCTGTGATCCTCTCTTCATCTCCATTTGAGAGAACCAGGTCTAAGATTGCTCCTTCTCGAGTGGGCTCCAATACTAGCTGTCTAAGGCATGCCCCTGTGGGGCATCTAGAATAACCCACTCTTGAGAGTGGCTGCCAACTGCACTCAGGTTAACATCTGGCATATTCAGATCGCCCATCAGCAATATCTCCTCTTTCTGCCTTACTAAGTATACTTTCTATCATTTCCTTGTTCATTCTCTCCCCTGAGAGAGGTCTGTATACAACCCTGTGCGGATTGTGGTGCCATTGCCGGTCTCCAAATTACCCACAGTGCTTCTTTCTCTCCTGTCTTCCCTTTTGTTCTGCTGCTTTGATTCCTTCCTTATGTAAAGAGCTACTCCTCCTCCTCCTCTATTACCCTCTGTCCCTCCTGTAGATAGTGTATCCTGGTATGTTTACGTCCCAGTCATGGTTTTGTGTGAACCATGTTTCTGTGACTGCCACGATATCCAGATGTCCCTCCTCCATCAAGGACACTAATTCAGGAAGCTTGTTACTCAGACTACGGGCATTGGTACTCATTGCTTTCCATTTTTTGATGGCTTTACCTTCAGTTGCAGCATCCCCCACTGACCTTTCTACCTTGGTCTTTTTCTCATTTAGTACCCTGTTTTGTAGGAGGCTGGAATTTTCCTGTTGCTTATCAAGTGCCTCCCTGGCTAGTTTAAAAGCTACAATGAAGCATTTAAACCGATTGCTCAAAAGACTTGTTCCCTTCCTGGACAGATGCAGACCATCCTGCCAGTATAGGCTGGTGTCCTCAGGTGGAACCCCAGTCACCAATGAAGCCAAACCCTGTGTTCCACACCATTTTTTCAACCATTCATTAAACTGCATGGTGCAGTACCTCGCCTCACTCATGCCATTGACAGGGCAGCACCTCTGAGAAGGATAGTGTGTGTGCTACTTGTCTTAGGCCCTCCCCAGTTCTGCTGTAAAGTCCTTCTGCACTGCTCTAATCTCATGTTGAGCTAAGTCATTTGTCCCTAGGTGGACAACAATGACATCCAGCTCCAGACTCCCGTGCAGCTGTTCTCGTGATCCTGAGGATGCGCTTCCTGTCCCTCCAAGCCATGGCACCAGGCAGGCACCTACTTCAGTTTTCCCTGCTCCTCCCAGTTCTATTCCCCAATAATTGAGTCCCCACCAGGAGCTGCTTCCTCCTTGTGGTGTCCTCTGCCTCCTTCCTGTGGGCCTCCTTGTGACAGGTGTCCTCAGCCTCCTTAATCTCCTCTGTGGGTGCATCCATAGGGGAGCTGTGCTCCCAGAATGGTGTATGGATTGTGGGTGGAACAACTGACTGGTGTGCCTCTGTTCCACCATCCTCACCCCTCCCTGAGCCCACTGTGGTCCAACCGCTGTGCTTTGCAACCTCTGAGGCAGTGGTGGTGGCTCTGGTGCTCCCTGGATGGGGGAGGTCCCTTCTTACCATCCAGTCTGGCCTGGGGGAAGGTTCCCTTACTGCTCTCCAGTGTGGCCTGAAGACGGGCAAATTCCTCCCTCAGGGCAGAGAGTTGTCTGCAAACAGGGCAGCATCTCAGCCTCCAGAAAGTCTCCCGGAAGACTGCTGCCCCACAGCCATTACATTGCACTACTCCCCACATGATTATGTATTTTTGTTTTGTTTGTGTGTGTGATTGGTTTGTTATACAGCAATATATATATTATACAATGTGTATGCTTATATTTTCAGTGCTGTGTGCTAGAGAGGATATGACATTGATATGCACCTTGCACTCTTGAGGAAATGATGTCAGAACCCCAGGTATAAAGGAACTATTTCCAGGGGTGGGTGAGGGGTGGAAGGGTTGGGCCTAAACTGTGCCCTCACAAAACAATCAGCTAAGAGCTCTGACCCACCGCCATATGAGTGCCTTCCTGTCAGCAAGATACCATATACACAACAATTTGACAGAGCAAATCCTCTGCTAATCAAACAGAGAAAAATCCAGACATCCAAGTCAGACACAGGTAAACCTCCCCAGCCCCAAAACAGCCTGGTGGTTTGTGCTTCTGAAAGCAGTCAGCCCCAAAATAAGTCAGCTGTGCTTTAAACTCTTCCTGCACTGAAAATCTTAAGAATTGTAACAAGACTGTCTTTTCCTGATTAAGTTCCTTATTTCACCTTTTCAATTAGAAGTAGCTCCACCTGTAGAATATCTGCTACAAACCGAAGACAATGCAAGGTTCACTCCTCCTCTGTTGTGAGCACAACTCGCTTTCTTGCAAATCCTATGTTCAGTATTGTAGCTCCCAGCAAGAGGTAGCTTGCTTTTAAAAATATTAGCTGTTCTGATGAGTTTGCTATAAACACTTGCTTATAATACTATTGTTCTCAGGTCTGTTACCAAAGCTATTGGCTGATTAAGTAGCTATGGTGTAATCACTTCCTGAGAAAGTCTGGAATTTCCTTTTAAGGCACAAAAAAGATAATCCCAAAAAACAGTTTACTGTCTGGGTCATTCAAGGTGACCGTCCACTCCTGGACTGAACAAGTCAGTACCCAGGAATGGGACATCTGCCAACTTGTGCTGGGTGTCAGCTGTGAAAGTCGAGACCCGCAACCAAGCCCTGCGACACGTGGCAACCGTGGCTGCAACAGAACAGGCACAGGAATCTCCGCTGTCCAAGGCCGTTTGTTGCTGTTGTCTGGCGACAGCTCGGCCCTGGTCCCAGACGTGTTTGACCATGGTCTGAAAGCCCCCGGGAAGGTGAGGGAGCACCTCATCTAAGGAGTCTTAACAGGGCGTGGGAGAAATGTGCCATGATAACAGCCGAGCTTGCCTGACGGAGACCCAGAGATAAGGCAGTACAGACTTTTCAGGCTGAGTGATCCAGGTTTTTGGATTCTTTGTCCAGTGGTCTGTCGGAGTCTCTTGAGTTCCCAACCCACCTGAACACAGACTCGGTCACCATTCCCTCAGCAGAGGGATGCTGTGAATATCCCGAAAGGGAGCCAGTAGGTACCACGTAATTGCGGGCCATCATGGTGGACGGTGCAGGACAGGAGGCTGGGTGCTGCCAGAGCTCCAGGGCTGGGCCAACAATGGCTTCAACTACTGGGAAAGCCTCGGTCGGAGAATCCCCCCATCTGAGGATGTCAGTTAGGGGGTATTCTACTCATTTTTCAACGGGCTCCAGCTTCATCCCCATAGATTCGGAGATGAGGCAGAGGATGCTCATAAAGGAGGTGGGCCCCTCCTCAGCAGACACACTCATGGCATCGTTGTCCCGAGAACGAGATGCCAAATCTGAGTCGTCGGACTCTGGAGAGTCCGGATACACCAGTCTGCCACCAGAGTCACTGTGAACCCACCGCAGGCAGTCGGAAGTCAGAGTAATGGACAGACATGCAGGAGGCCTGAAGCAGGCCAAGACTCCTTGGGGGGGAGCTCCTGAGGAAGGCTGTTTCGGCGGCGGCTCCACCGGGATAGGTGGAGAGACTGGCTTTGGCCAAGTTGGGAGTGACATTGCCGGCTCCGCGAGCAGAGGAGGGTAGACGACTGACTCCGGAGTGGTCGACTTTGGCCTGCGGGTGACAGCCAGGTAATGACTGGGGTGGAAAGGACCGCCTTCAGCCCAGCCAGAACAAGCTGCCGCCACAGCATTTCCTTGTAGCACTGACGCAACTTGCATCGGAGCCTCCCCTCATCCTAGGAGGACAAGGACAAATGGCGGTGGCGCCGCTTCTTAGAGTGCCGCCTATGTGACATTCTTGGCCTTTCGGTCAAGGATGTCCCAAACCTGGACATTTACTGTCGGAGGGACCGATGGGGACGCTTGGGAGAAGGCGGGGAGAACCCCGGTTCCTCCGGGTCAGGGACAACTACCACCCGGGGCTTCCCAGGCTGGGTCGCCTCATCAGTGAGGTCCGAAAGGACTGGAGTCCTAAATAAGGAGTTGTCAGTCTCCTAAGTCAACGACAGGTCGACGGGGTTGAGGATGATCTCGACCGAATCATCATACTGCGTTTGGGCCGGCTGACCTGACGGGGGCACCATAAGGTCGGCAGCCGAGGCCACAATTTCCACCGAAGTCAAAAGAGGAGACTCCTGGGCCCGAGATCACTCTCTGTCCCAAGAGCAACGTCGACAAGACGTGGTTTCTCTCGGGTCCTTCAATTCCTTCTTGTGGGATCTGGAGATATGCAAGCCAGGGCCTTCCCCACAAGTGGGAAGGGACTGGACCAGCTCCTTAAAGGAACCCGAGAAACAGGAGCCCAGTTTTAGAGGAACAAAAACCAAGGGCAAAGACGAGATCTCAGCGGCACAAGCCGCCTCTTCTTCGAAGGCCTTCATCTGTTCCAACTGTTCCGTGGACCCTGCAGCCGCGAAGACTGCATGGCGGGCATCCTTCAATTTCACCGTTGGGTGCCATTTTTCCGGACGTCCGAGCTGGAGACGCGCGAGGCGATCATCCAAAACATCTGGATGAAAAGAGCTACATAGGTTGCAGGCCTGAGTGTCATGATCGAGACTTAGGCAGTACACACATGTGGCATGTGGGTCAGTCCTAGACATTTTTTTGCCTGCAGAGACACTGGCAGAACCGGGGCAAGGACTTGTCCTCCATCGCAGTGGTTAGAACGAAATAATTCGGAGAGATTCTGCGAATCTTGATCGTTAAAACTAAGTTTTGGAGTGCCAGGGCCTACTAGACACAGGTGCGAGAAAGAAGGAATCTGCATCTTCCAGCACAAAGGAAGACCTGGCGTCATGGGGCGGAGCCGAGGGTTACACCACCCGGGTGGGTGGGAGGAGCCAGCCTGAAGACCTTCCGGCAAATCTTAAAGGGGAAAGCAAATGCCAAATAGTGTGGATGAACAACATAGCCACAATCCTAGAATCAGAGATTTAGTTTTTTTATAGTTTAATACAAGCCTGTGCTCAGTAAACCAGGCTTCAGCGAAGGACTCCTGGAGGGCATCCTGCAAGGGTAGAGGCTGAGGTTTGCTCCGGAAAATGACAACATCGTCGACATAAAGAAGTAACTGACTGGAACAGGACCTGGGCAAGGAGTTTAGAAAGAGGCTGAAAAGAAGAGGACCCAGGATGGAACCCTGAGGGACTCCAGACCGAACTGAGAGGCAGGAGGAGAAGGGAGAGTCAATTTTGACCTGCTGTGACCTATTAGATAGTTCTCAAACCAGGTTGTAGTATCAGTAGACAGCCCCATGGAAGTCAGGGATTTAAGGAGAAGGGCATGATGAACAGTATCAAAACTATGTCCAGATGATGAGGGAAGTCCTGGATGGGATCGCCAATTGTCACTAGTCCCTCTATAAGTCCATTGTTTCTGGCACTCTGGCTATTACACGAACCAACAGAGGGATCATTCGGTGAAGCAGGGCCCCATCCCGCCTGCCAGGGCTTATACAGCCCAGTCCCATCAAGGCAGAGCAAGAAAAGGTTAAATTTGGAGAGAACAGAGAAAGTCCATCAGAGAGCAGGCAATGGCTCCATTCCCAAAAAGTGCATACCGCTACAGATGCGCTTTCAAATTACAGTTACTGTGGTATTATCACACCCTTGGCTCCAGCCATTTCAGCCTTTCTTGCCATGCTTCCTGACCCACTCGTTGATGAAGGTTTTCAGCTTATCTGGGTCTCAAAAAGAGTAGTTGGCTCCTTCAAAACGTACCCAAACCACTGCAGGATATGCCATAAAAAATTCCAAGCCCCTCTCCTGTAACATGTTCATCATGGAATTAAAGGTTTGCCTTTTCTTCTGAACTCTCTGGAAGAGATCCTGGGCAATGGTAAGGCATGCTCCATCATAAATCAGCTCCTTTTTGGCTCTAAAGACAGCCATCATCTCCTGCCTGTTCCTGAAGTGATGCAGCCTGAAAATAATCTGCCATGGGGGTTGGTCTGCCTCTGGGGTGGGGTCAATGCCCAGTGGGTCGCTTCATTTTTGTGAGCCATTCTTGCAGTGAGACCCAGAAGCTTTCCGCAGAGTCGAGAGCACAGAAGTCAATGGCGCCGTCTCCTCTTTTTTCTCCGGGAGGCCAATGTGAACCGCAGGTTGCTATGGCGGTTATAATTTTCTTCATAGTCTACCACCTCCCAGAGGGTCTCCAGCTCTTTTTCCAGGCACGTCACCTTGTCTTGGACTTCCCTCGTGGCACTGTCTATGTCGGAGACCCACTACTCCAGTTCAGCGATCCCTTTGTGTTGGCTGCTTAGTTCAGAAGTAAGGTCAGCAGTTTTCTTTTCCGAAAGTCTCCAGTCGCGGGTTTAAGCCTTGCAAGATTTGTTCCGAGACCATGCGACTGATTACCGTGATTTTAGCCGCTGACAAAGAGATAGGCCCCCGGTCCCGCACTTGTCGCAGACTCCGGTGCAGTGTTCCGTTTGGGAGCCAATTTCCCTGCATTACGAGTCTGCTTGGCTGAATCCAGATACTCATCCATATTCAGCAGCACTTTACCACCAGTTTGGAGGCAGAGAAACTCCTATAGCTCTATTTAAAATATATTTTTATCAAGTTGCAGAGCGGAGTTTTGGAGGATTGCGTCCTGCCAGTTAGCTGCTCATCAGTGCTCTCCGAACCTATTATATTTAAAACAACGTTATTATGAGGGGGGACCTCACACTCTTAGCCCACTAGCTGCGTCAGAGAAAAGCTAAAGCGACGATTACAAAAGTTTTTCATCCCCAAACTAGGCAGATGCACTCCTCTACCTTAGAAATAGCCAAAGCCTTTAAGGATCATTACTCCTCCTTGTACAAAGCTGTTCAGACCCTGGACCAAACCCTGTCGCATTTTATTAACCAGTTTAACCTCCCAAAAGTCTCCCAAGCAGATAACCAAACGTTATCTGCACCCATTTCCTCCTCTGAAATTCTTAAGGAGATCTCTCGTTTAAAACCAGGGAAATGCCTGGGAAGAAAAAAATTACTCACTTGTTGGGCTTAGGGCCCTTACTCGCCTGTAGTAATCTTGTTTCTACCAATGGGATCCACTAATAATATTACTTCTTGCAGTGCTCCTTTAAGCCAGCACTGCCCCGGAGCCAAATGGAATGCTATGCTAATGATGGAATCTTTAGCTCGTGCATTCAATTCAAAAACTGCCCAGTGTAACTGCCTACATTCTAACCTGAGATTTCTTAGGAGACTGCAAAGAGGCCATAGTAACATCTAATTAGAATAGAAATAGAAAAATAGGCCGCAACTGGCCAACTAGTAAACATTAAATCACAGGGGAAAAAAATTCCCTTTTTCTAAATGTCAGTCACCTAATGAAAAAAGACCTACTAAGCTATAAAGCATTACTAAGAAGTGCCAGCAGATGGCATACCACTCCAAGTATTCATACAACTCAGCACTGGAGAGGTTTTTACTGATTCTGCCAGGAGAGGCAGGGTGGGGAGTAATAATATTAGTGGATCCCGTTGTTAGAAACAAGATTACTACAGGTGAGTAAGGGCCTCAAGCTCAACAGGGGGCACCCTACCTGCTTTTGAGTAGCAAAACTGGATATACTTAACTATCTATCGAGAGATGGTTCTTTTTGAGGCAATGTCCCCTTACCTACCTCTCCATAGGTGAGGAACAGCTGTCGTCTGTCCCATCTATGGTCCTTGGTATGAGTCATGTAGTAACTTATAGCCCCTTTTTACATCAAGGCTGTGAAGTCTATGCTCCCCTGAGCTAGAGTGCTCAGTGAAGAAAACTGGCAAGGTAAAAGACTGGTTCAAGTGGAAGTCCGAGACTACTTTGGGGAGGAACCTCCTATTGGTTCTCAACACTACCTTGTCCCTGTGGAAGGTAACATATTCCTTTTCCACACAGAGGGCCTGGAGCTTACTTATCCTCCTGGCAGAAGTGACTGCCACCAAGAAGACTACCTTCCAAGTAACAAACTTGAGATCTGTAGAGGCCATGGGCTCAAAGGTGGGAAGCATAAGCTGAGCAATGTAAATGTTCAGGTCCCAAGCTGGTACTGGTTCCCTGTGATGGGGAAACAGGTGAGACAGTCCCTTAAAGAACTTCCTGAAGATAAGATCTGATGCTAAGGAGGTGTCCTTTCCAGCTGAAATGTATGCTGACACAGAAGCCAGGTGCACTTTCAGGGTTGAATGCTGCAGACCTTGGGAATGCAGACGAGTCAGACAGTCCAGCAAGGTTGGTATGCCAGCTTGAGCTGGGGCTACACCCTTATCCTTATACCATATAGAGAACCTTTTCCATTTTGAGGCATAGGTTTTCTTAGGAGAAGGTTTTCTATACCCTCTGAGGACCTCCAGGACCCCTTCAGAGAATTGCCAACTTGGGTATTGTAAGTCCTCAAGAGCCATGCCTTGAGTCTGAGAGGCCTGAGATTGGGGTACATGACCCTCCCTTGAAAGAAGGTCAGTAGGTTGTACCTTTGTGGGAGGTGAATTGGTTTGGCCACCGACATAGAAAGCAGAAGGGAGTACCAAGGCTGTCTGGCCCAGGCTGGGGCTATCAGAATCACTGAAGCTGGCTGTGATCTGAGCTTGATGAGCACCCTGAGAATCAGGGGAAAATGGGGGAAGACAAAGATGCCTCCCTGTCCAATCCAGAATCAGGGCATCCAGGGCAACTGTTCCCTTGGCAGGGGCCCTGCAACAATACAGAGGCAGGTGGTGGTTTTGGTGGGATGCAAAAAGGTCCATCTCTGGAGTGCCCCACCTCCTGAATAGGATGTTCACCACTTGCTTGTTCAGCGTCCATTCGTGATGGGCCTGGTTTATCCTGCTCAAGGCATCTGCCAGGGTGTTATCCTTGCCAGGCAGATGGATCAACTGTAGGGACGCGTTTAGAGAGTAAGTAAGGCTCCAGATCTTCATTGCCTCTGTACAAAGTGAGGTAGACCATGTCCCTCCCTGTTTGTTTGTTGATATAGTACATTGTTGTAGTATTGTCTGTTCTGACATGTACCACCTTTCCCTGTATTAGATGTAAGAAAGCCTGAAGGGCCAGGTAAACAGCTCTTAGCTCTAGCAGGTTTATATGCTGGAGGGAATCTGCAGTCTCCCCAAGTGCCATGAATAGTGTGCTCCCCCAAGTGAGCACCCCACCCTAACAGGGAAGCATCTGTTGTGAGAACCAATGAAGGGGGCTCCTGCACGAATGGAACCCCTTACCTCAAGTTTTCCAGCTCCGTCCACCACTGGAGTGCCTCTAGTAACACCCTTGTTACTGGCATGGGTTTTGATAAGAGTCTCCCACCTTTGACACCAACGTGCCCTGAGGTGGAACTGGACATACCTCATCTGAAACCTGGCACCTACGACTGTGCTTGTTGCTGAATCCATGTGTCCTAACAGTTGTAGAAACTGTCTTGCTGGCTTTGGCTTACCCAGGACAAACGAGCTTGCCAAAAGCCGAATGCTTTCTGTCCTCTCCTGAGAGAGGAAAGCCTTTCCCAATATAATGTTTAGTTCTACACCTATAAACTGCAGTACCTGCACAGGGGTCAGAAATTACTTTTTGATGTTGAGAAGGAATCCCAGAGAGTGCAAAAGGTCCTGGGTTACCTGAAGGTGCTAGGTCACCTGCTGGTAAGATCTTCCCATGATTAGCCAATCGTCCAGATAGGGAAAATCCCCAAAACCCAGTCTTCTTAGGTGTGCCACCACTACTGCAATGCATTTGGTAAAGACTCTTGGTGCAGAGGTGAGCCTGATGGGAAATGCTGAGAACTGATAATGGCCTGAGGGAAGTCTGAATCTCAGATATTTTCTGTGTGACTTCCTTATGGAAATATGCGTCCTTTAGGACTAAGGAAGCTAGCCAGTCTCCTTTTTGCAGAGTTTGCAGAATCATTGCCAATGTGACCATCTTGAACCTGGGTTTTACCAGGTACCTGTTTAACAGTCTGAGGTCTAGTATTGGCTGCCACTTCCCATTCTTTTTGTTGTTAGGAAACATCTTGAATAAAACCCCTGCCCTTTTGGCTGGGTGGGGGAGAACAGGCTCTCACTGCCCTTGCTAGAAGTAAGGCCTGAACCTCCTGTTCCAGCAGTTTTCTTTCTGTGCAAGGAACTGCTGTGAACTGCCTTGATCTTAGGGGAGGAAGGGATTTGAAGCAGAGGGATAGGCCCTGACTCACTATTTCCAGAACCCACCTGTCTGTGGTAATTTTCAGCCATTCTTGAAAATAATAAGTCAGTCTGCCCCCTACAGGAGATGGAGAGGCAGTCTGGAGGGAAAAGTCAGGGGATTTGTTTTTGTTTGTTGCTGGGGTTGTGCAGATTGGGATCCTCACTTGGAACCCCTTCCTGCCTCTGGCTCTATACAAACCACCCTGCTGTGACTGGTACAGCTGTTGGGGTACAGCCTGCACTTGAAAGAAGAGCCCCCTAAAAGATGACCTACTCCTGCCTCCCCTTCCATATGCTGAAGTGGAGGGAGAAGCTCTTTCCTTGGTAGAATTACTGCGGAAAGTAGCCTTATACTCATCTACTTTCTTCATATATGCCTTAGTCTGGGCACTGAAGAGTGAATGCCCCTCAACTGGGAAATCCATTGCCTTACTCTGGGTGTCCTGGGTGAAATTAGTAGCTCTCAGCCAGGCAAATCTTCTCAAGGCTATAGTACCTGCCATCTATCAAGCAGCTGTGTCATTCGTATCAGCTGACATTTGGAATGGGTACTTGGAAGCCTCCAAGCCCAGTCTTGCAGTGTCCAATAACTCCGAAACTGTCAGAGAGAGGTTAGCCTCTGCATTATCCAAGATGGACAGCCAAAGAACCTTCTGGTAGAGGGCTGCATAAGCTTGATAGCTGGCTTGGCGAACTGCCAGGGAAGCCAAAAGGTACCTTTTTTAGCCATGTTATCGATCCTTCTTGAATCCTTCTCAAGTAGGTGAGAGGACAAGGGAGTTTTTGCTTTTTCACAGGCAGCTTGCTGTACAATCCCATGGTGGTCAGGGTGAGTAAATAAAAACTCAGCCCCTGATCTCTCAAGTTTGTATTTTTTAATCACACTTTTTATCAGTGGGTGTGACAGTGTTTGGAGTCTTAAGAATTTCAAGGACATCTTTCTTGAAAAACTTATACATAGGCAGTAGGAGCCTTCTAGTCAGTGTCAGCCCTATAAGCTCTATATATTGGGCTTCTTCCTCATCCTGGATCTCTTCTGCAGTTTGCAGATCAAGGGTTTCCACCAACTTCCTAACAAAGGAAAAGTCCTCTGTGGGTCTGGGAGGAAAGCCAAAGTACTGTTCTGGCGAGACCTCAGGTTCAATACCCTCCTCTGCCTGATCATCCTCCTCAAATTCCACTGTATCAATAGGTAAAGGAGGTACAAAAATATTTTTTTTTCAACCGGAGTAGCCACAGGCTGCTTAGGGGGTAGCAAGCCCTGCTGCACTCGTAGTAAAGCCAGATCCTGGGTTAGCTCAGCAGGCGAAAGAGCAGGTACAGGCACCTGAGGGGCCCCGTGAGGCGTTTCAGCCAGGGTCTCAGTGTGCTTTGTCTTCTTGAGTTTTTTGGCAGGCACCGGAGAGTCAGTCGGTTCATTGCCTCTCTTGCCAGAGCCCTCACCCATCTCAGGGGTGGTTTTTGAGGCTCTGGAAGGAACAGCCAAGGACTTAGAGGGGGTGGACCGGTTAGAGCCCATGGATCCCTCTTCCAATTTTCTTTTTAGCCTTTCCTTACGTTTTTCAACTGTTTTTTCAGGGAAAGACTTGCATATCTCACAGTCAACAGAAAAATGCTGTTGCCCAAGGCAGAGCAAACATAAATCATGTTTGTCTGCCTTAGCAAACACTTCAGAGCACGTCAAACAATTTTCAAACTCAGGAGGTCCTGTTTTCTTTTTAGGTTTATCTGACATTTTAAAGAAACAGGAAACGGGAACTGACAAAAATAAAGGCAAGTAAACTATTTGCGGTCGGTTCAGTAAATGAGAAAAACCCAAATCTATCGGTTCTGATCAGATCTGGAACAGAGAAACAGCTCAGGGAACCGAGAAAAATCGGTTCAAAAGTGATACATTTTACAGAAAACACAGAAATATATCATCAGAACCCTTTAAAAAAGGTTCCGATTCAGGAAAGAAAAGAATCGATTGCCTCTCGGTTTACAGGACCCGCGAGGAACCGGAAAAAATAACATTAAATTTAAACTATGAGGTAAAAAAACTAAAATAATTACACTAGGCAGTAAATGAAAAATTAAACCAAAATACTTAAGTTTTTTTGTTCAATGCACTTCAGGAATCGCTCTTGATAGAGAGAAGATCTCCAGGGCGTCAAAACTTTGCAGCGGAGAGAAGAAATCTGAGGTTAGAATGTAGGCAGTTACATTGGGCAGTTTTTGAACTGAATGCATGAACTAAAGATTCCATCATTAGCATAGCACTCCATTTGGCTCCGGGGCAGTGCTGGCTTAAAGAGGACAGGAAACAACTTCTAATTAGCAGCTGTTTATAATGTTCCTTGTTTCAGAAATGGTATTCATACCCCTAAATGATCCACATGTAACTGTACCTAAATAAAAAGTGATATGAAAAACTACTTTCCACTGTTTTGTTTTTATGGGCAGCATTCTGTTACAGTTCTCTGCATAGAACCAGTGATCTGGAGTTTTAACTATGTCACGGTTTGAGCTCAGAACTCTGAACATGGTTCTGATAGGACAATGGCTCATACTTAGCATTCTGAACACAACCGTGACATAGTAAAAACTCCAAATTACTAGTCACATGAAGAGAACTTTAAGAGAATGCTGTCCATAAAAAGGAAACAATTGAAAACACAATTTTTCACATCAGTGCTTATTCAGATGCAGTTAAATATGGATAATTTGGAAGTGTGAATTTCATTTCTGTAAATAGGAGCATTACTATGGAGTGGCTAGAGAGGTGGCAGCTGGGGTTCAATGCAAAGAAGTGTAAGGTTATGCACTTTGGGGTGAAGAAGGAGAGGATACTGGCCGGGGGTTAAGCTGGGGATCACAGGAGGAGAAAGACCTTGGGGTAATAACGGGACCATGAACAACACTGCCCAGTGCAGGAGAGCGGCTGCAAAAGCGAACAAATGCTGGGGTGCATAGGGGTTTTCGTCCCAGGCAAGTGAGGTGATCTTGCTCCTCTACAGATCGCTGGTAAGGCAGCACTTAAGAGTATTGTGTGCAGTTTTGGAGGCCATACCTAAAGCGTGATATCAGGCTGCAGGAGGGGGTGCAGAGGAGGGCAACAAAGAAGATATGTGGAATTTAGGGAGAGACTATGACAGCAGGCTGGGAGATTTCAAATTGTACACCCTGGAGGATAGAAGGGATGGGGGGACATGATAGAGACATTCAAGTATCTGAGGAGAATCAATAAGGATGGGGCAGATGGGGTGTTAAGTTAAGGAGGGGGAGGGTCACCAGGGGTCACAGGCTAAGAACGGAGGGGGGAAGATTTAGGAAGGAAATGAGGAAACACTATTTCACAGAGAGGGTGGTAGCAAAATGGAACTCCCTACCAGAACGAGTGGTATCATGTAAATCTGTGAACAGCTTCAAAAGGGCATGGGACAGGGAACAGGGGAGAGTGAAGGTGGGGGGTGGCAGTGGGGTGACAAAAGGGAGGGGGGTTGGGGCAGCTGCAAACTAGGGGTATTGGCTGCACACTCGAGCACACTTAGACCGGGTGGTCTGTTTCTGCTGGCACATTCGTATGTTCATATGTACTAACTGGTGCCAATTAGCACACATTTCCTGTCCCCTTTAAAGGAGCACTGCAAGAAGTAATAATATAAGTGGATTCCTGGGATTAGAAACTCACGGTTTTCCCGGGGTTACAATTTCTTCTGGGAACCAGTCATGCTTACTCCACGCATATGACATGGCAGTCTTGGACAACGGGGTGCTTACAACCTTCCTGGACCTAGGTAATAGTGACGGTGCTCCCAAAGCCGGCCAAGAACCTAACAAATTGTGCCTCAAAATTATATCTAAATTAATACATATTGACCAAACCAGTTTCCTCCTGGGTCAACAGGCGCAGGACAATATCCATAGGGCGGTGCACATCACAGACCATCTGTCTTGAACTAAACAGTCAGCTTTGTTAATGAGCCCCAATGCCGAGACGGCATCTGATAAAGTATCCTGGAGTTATCTGATAAGAGGCCTTGGCCGACTTTGGGTTCTCCAAAACATTCTTAGATTTTATTTCTAAGACATACTTCTCCTCCTTAGGTTTTATTAAAGTTAATGGTCCCATAGCTCCACCATTTCAGGTAGAGTGGGGGATACGGCAGGGTTACCGGATTCCCCCCTCCTATTTGCTTTATATATTTAGCCCTTAGCTCAGAGAATATGTCAGCATCCCAGAATTCGAGGCATAAATTGGGTGGGGGCTGAACATAAATTGGGATTGTACACAGATGAAATTCTGCTCTTTTTAGGTAACCCAGATCAATCCTTTCCCAAGGTCTTTGCCCCAATTCAAGCATTTTCAACCCTCTTTGGCTACACATTAAATGCCACTAAAACAAGTTTTAGCTTTTTCTTTCCAGGTGCCCAAGGAACTTCAAGATAAATATCCTATGGGCTGAGATTTTACCAAGATCAAATATTTGGGTATTTACTTAGGGCTGTCCCTGTTATCTCTTTTTCAAGATAATTATTCCACACTTCTATCTGCCCTGAGAAACGATTAAAAAAATGGGCCCTTCTTCCCCTCCTGCTCTATGCTCATATCCAAATGGCCAAAATGAACATCTTACAAAGATTTTTTGTACATATTTCAAAGTGTCCCTTGTCTGGTTTCCCACCAAGACTTATTAGTCTGGCAAAAACAACTGTTGACCTTCATATGGGTCTCAGTAAGGCCTCGTGTGAAACACCAAATTCTTTACCTCCCAAAGCAGCAAGGTGGCCCAACTTTACCCTATTTACCAGGCTACTGGGTTGCTGTCCAGATGATGTTGATATTATTATGGTACAACCCACAGTACTTTTCACAGTGGAAATTCATAGAACTAGTGGGAGTTACTGCTCCACCATTACAAACATTACCTTTTTTGCTAAACCAATTGTCTAGAACGGACACAATCAATCTTACCAGAGTTTCAACAGATCTTGAGGGTTGGAAACAAGGAGTCACTAAAGGACCCACAGCCTGCTCTCTTTGGTGCGATCGATGGTGGTGCCTGGGATAATCAATTTTGCCCCAGCAAGTTTAGACCCCTGGTTTAAACATCAGGCCCACTGAGGTTTTCACTGTCCCTGGCAACTTATTCAGGCAGGCACAATTCTACCTTTTGAAGTGGTATCGCAGAGGAACAATCTTGTCCCCAAAGACATTTTTTTTATTACTCCAAGTCCAAAATTTTGTGCACTCTCACCTCAATAAACTTGCTACCATAAAAGATTTGACTATACTGCCCCCATGTGGTAAAGAAGCAATCACGCTATTGTATAGTAATCACCTTAAGAATCAGGACAACTACTCCTAAAGTTAAAACTAAATACGAAGGAGTTAGGTATTCAATTGGAACACAGAGAGTGAGAGAAGATATGGGACACAACGTGGCACATATCATCATCCCTAGTTGGCAAGAATTTGACTGGAAGCTCCAGATCTGGTATTTCCTGGTCCCAATCAACCAGGCTAAATGGGATTCCCGAATTACAGCACACTGCTGAAGACGCTGTGGGGAATCAGTCGCCACCCAGGCCCACATTTTTTGTCAATGCCCGACGATCAACACCTACTAGACAATTTTTAACAGGACATTTCAAATATAGTTTTTCCTTACCGGACCCCATAGGCCCGGAGAATATACTACTAAGCCTCATTCCACCAACACTGAGGGAAAAGGAGTCAAAATATATTTGGGCCATCTTGACAACTGCAGCTTTGAAAGCCATTACAAAATGCTAGCTCCAACTAAACTCTCCCAACTGTGGCGGAATGGGCATGTATAATTCACCACATACAGGGGATAGAACATCTTTCTTTTTCGATACAGCATCACCAAAACGCAAATCTTAACAGATGGGCGAGATGGGATCGATACCAATCAGAAATCCCCCCCCCCCCCAACACACACACACACACACACACACTTTCTATACAACACATACCTGGTTTTATAGTCTCTGGGCCCTGGACAGTGCTCTATCTTCTTTTTTGAGGCCATTACTCTAGTTACTAAATATCTTTTTTGTTGTTCTATATTTTATTTAAAATTTGATGACCGAGAAAGGCACGCTGAGCCGAGGCTCATTTCCAGGTGCGACCCGGGTACAGTTTGTACAAGGAGTATCAAGAGAAACAGGAAGTACAGGCAGTTATAATCATTAATTATATAGTACAGTACACTTATCGAAGATGTAACATTTGGTCATTTAGGAGTGTGAGAGATGAGGAGAGGTCTACTAGGGGTGGCGTCATTGGTGAGTTGGAAAGGGCTGAGTGGTACCTCTGTAGCGCATTTGGACCATTTGAGCATGTAGGACAATGCGGGTTGGGTAGGAGCCTGAGGAACTGGGTAAATGCTGAACAAGAAGGAGTCTTGCGAAGGTCGGAGGGCAAAGAGTTCCAGAGAAGGGAGATGAGTACGAGAAGGCAGTTGGCGGAAAGGGTGTGTGAGGCAGGGAAGTGGAAGATCTGAGGTCCCTGTGGCGAAGAGAGTAGTTTGGGGCGGGGAGGTTTGGTTGAGGAGGGACAAGAAGTAAGGGGAGGAGACCAAACCAGAATTTCACTAAGAGGAGGCGTGGATGGTACTGCCTGTGGGAGAGCGGGGCGATGGAGAGTGGGGTGGAGAGCAGGCAGTGGTGAGTTGGGGGGGAGGTATGGAATCGGCAGAAGGCATTGAGCAGGATGTCAAGTCTGGAGAGGGAGGATGTAGGGGCTGCACTAGACTACGCTCTCCATATATATATATATATATATATATATATATATATATATATATATATATATATATATATATATATATATACACATATACACACACACACATACCAATTTCCTCTACCCTATTAAAAACAGTAAGCTACCTGTGTTTTCCCAATGCTAATGGTAGACTAATTTAGGTTTCGAGTTTGATTTATATGTCATAAACTATGTGAGGGTGACGGTCTTTTTTTATTACTTTTTTGCTTAAATAACATTTTATAAAGTTATCATTAGATCTGGTTTATGTACAGTATATACATATGGTATGTTATACTATAATTTATTGCCTATGGCCTTTAGACTGTGTTCTTTAATACGTATACACTATGGTAATAAACCTAATAGGCACTATTGTAGGTAAATATGGAATTGTTACTATATGACCTGCATTTAACATACTTTTCTAATAAAGTATTAAAAAAAAGTCCCAGAGAGCCCACCGAGTTCCCCAAGTCTGGCCAACAAATCTGCGTGACCTAAAGTGTCAAATGCCGAAGAAAGATTTAAAAGGATCACAAAAGGGATCCCTCGCTAGGAGGAAATCACTATATACCCTGCTCAGGGCCGTCTCCATGTTGTGTTTGCTCTGGAAAGCAGACTTAAGTGGCTCAAAGAGGTCATTTCTCTCTAGGTTAATCACAAGCTGGACCACAGCCACCTTTCTCAACAACAATTGCCAAAATGGAAGGTTGGAGATCCGACAGTAATTGGCAGGTATGTCAGGATCTAACGAGACGTTCTTCAGAAGGTGCTTTGCTACTGCCTTTTTCAGGGGAACAGGTAATAGTTCCTCCCACAGGGAAGAAAAGACTATATCTGCCAATACTGGAACCACTGACTGCCACCCAGCAGTTGGGTTGGTGATGGTTCCAGCACACATGTGGTGCACCGCAAACTCATGACCACCTTGAGCACCTCCTCTTCATCCAAAAACTGAAACTCCCCCCAATCATCCACCATGCCACTCACTCTCTCCCCCTTTATTCCTGTTACTGGGTAAGGATGGTAATCTGATCCCAGATGCAGACAACATTGATGGGTCTTGAAGAACTTATTTAGCCATGCGCACCTCTCCACGGAAACAAGTTCCCTTCGCTGTAGACAGTCAAGATGTAATAAGCTGTCTACTACACAGAAAAGTGCAGATGGACAGCTCTTTTCAGTTGCAATCACAGCAGAAAAGAAATCCTTCCCTACTGAAATGATAGCCTCCCAGTAAAGCTTCAAATGCTCCACCAGGAAGAGTCTGTCTGCATCCACCTGAGATTTCCTCCACCTGTGCTCTAACTTATGACCTGCAGCCTTCACTACTGAAGCTCAGATGTAAACCAAGAAGTGCTTCAGCAAGAGATCTGCAGGCGTGAAGGGACTGATGCCAAGGAGTCCAGTGCTTTGGGTAGTGGCCCATTATTGGCCTCCACTGTGGCATTGTACCTCCTGCTACAAACTTCAAACAGCCAACGTGTCCAAAAGATCTAGAAACCAAATTGAATTCAGATCCCATTTAGAACGGTACTGGATCACTTCCACAGTTGGAGACAGCTTCTTGATGGCCCCAGCATTGAATAATATGGTGTACTGACCCAACCAAATGATAGGCTCCATTGAGATGTTATCTATCTCCAACCCTGCTGAGAAAATGAGGTCAAGCATGTGCCCACCTTAGTGCATGGCTGTGATAATGTCCTGCCTGAGACCCAGTTCTCTAGTGAGCTGGAGGAGTTTGTTTGCAGATATAAATCCATGTGGTTGTCAGTTCTGACACTGCAATCCCCAAGGACTAAAGTCCTCAGGGGCTTCAAAACCCATTCCGACAACCCCTCAGCAAACTCCTGGAGGAAATCCCCACCCCTGCCAATGGGGGTGGGGGTTACACAAGGACTAACCTATTATCAGGTTAATCCTAGGTTCAGATAATGTCCCCATCGTTATGTCCCATCGGGTTAGCAGTACACTGGCATTTTTTAGCAACAGTTCAGCATAAGGGTTGTGAAAACCCACAGGAACATAAGCAATCCCATTTTTAAGCAAATCCTGGTCTTCCCAGTTCTGAGGGCAGCAAGCCCCAAATTTTATTCGTAGACCAAAGGCATCACTTCATTAAGGGGAAGCCCTCTGGGGGCACACAGGGAGATGTCCCCGACACTAACTCAATGCTGATGGTTTAGCTCGACTACACTAACTCTGGGTTCCTCACCAAGGCCAGGCACAGACACCTTGCCTGGAGCGCTCCTCAATCAAAATTGACAGCAGTCCTCCAATGGAAAATGGACAATCACAGCAGCATTCCACTGAGGTATATGCTGCTGTGGCAAACTCCTCCCACTTGGCACCAGTGCCCATGAGACTGACAGAGGGACCAGAGGGAGCCCTGAGAGTTAACACTGTGCAGCCCAGAACTGCTATACTTAAAACAAACAGCCAGGACTAGTAACCCCTGAGGGTAATGGGGGTTACAACTGTGTCTTGAAACTAAGTATTTGGGGTTGAATATTATGTAAAGGTTTCAGAGTTTGGAACCCTAGTTAACTAAAGAGGGGCCATGACAAGGCTATGCTTCCAAAGAAGGTGGCCAAGCATCTAACTATCTGGCTGATGCAGAGACCTCGTTAAAGATCTAATTAAGTCAAAGGATACAGTGACCCTATTTGGCTTGTCCCCCAGGATTAGTAAGCATTCCCATGAAGGGATAGGGAAGGGTTGGGTAAGATCTTGTTCCATTTGTTATGCAGAGAGAGTTAAAAACAAGGATCTATTTTGTCTTCTCCTTTTCTGCCACTTGTCTGTGCCTTGCCCGTCTGTACAATCAAATTTTCTTGTGGCACCTAGGAACTGGCCACTCCAATGATCCCGCAATCTCCACCGTTATCTTCTTTCCTTCACTCGCTGTTTCTAGTACTTCTTTCCTTCTCCCTTGCTTCTCTGTGGTTAAAAAATACATGTGAATCTTTATGTGAATCTGGGATCCCTTGGTTTGCAAATGTATACAATTATTTTTTTTATTTAGCTTTTTGTTGATCGGATAAGTGCACTAGACAAATTCTGCCTATTTTCAGGCACGACCCGGGAGAAGGGGATACAGATGAATGCCAACTGACTTTGAACCAGATCAAGCTGTTGGTGGTATTTTAGTGAATGTATTGTTGACATGACTGCAGAAAGCTATGTGGTTGATCTATAGGTGTATTCTGACCTCCACAAGCCTGTTTACAGAACTGTCAACAGTAGCCCAGCTCTGGGACAGAATGCTCTATTTTGCTGTACCTATCAAGACTGGATGTGCTCTTCAGGCTGATCACAGGAAGAAAATTGGCAAAGTTTTGGTACATTTTGTGAAAAACAGGAGATGCAACTTGCAACATCAGGATGCAACGTTTAAGCTGTCAGGAAAAGACATAAAAAGAGAGCAATGTTTTATTAAGAGATAGACAGTTGTTTAAATTTAGACTGAGACTCCGATGATGGATTTTTTGTTTATACTGCCCTTAAGAATAGCTATTCTGTACAATTTTATTTTTCTATTTTATTGTTAATAATAAAATGCTACTTGCGAATTTCATAAATTCTCCTGGTCTGCCTATGCCTTTATGACAGGAATGTTAAGTGCCTAATTAAGGGTGCATAAAAGGTCAGAAAGGAAGATCACATGGGTAGGGTTCATTCACAAAGCAGCAGCTCTGTATCAGGAGGCTGAAGTGGTTCCAGATTCAGAAAGATCAACGTGTGTATCTCTAAGCAGGGCTGAGGTAATTCATGATTCAGGAAGATCTCAGACTTTGTATCTCTGAACAAGAGAGACTGAGGTAAAATTAGGGTATGTATTGGAGACCCAGAAAAAGAGGGTATTGAGCTGGCAGTTTGCTAAGGCTGTCTAAAAACAGAAGGAAAAAAAAAAAAAAAAGTATATGGCAGACAAAGTTGAATGTCTGTAACTTTTCTCGTAAATATTATTTCCATACAGTAAAGATTATTTTATGCACAGAACTGAAGTTGTTCAGTCTGTTTAGTGCCTCCAAGTGGTGATCGGCTAGTCCACTTACAGAACCTTTGGAAGAGGTTTTCACCTTAGTTTGCATCATAAAATGTGATGCAAAGGTACCACGATGGGACTTGAAACTAATTTTGCATTGCAACTGTTAATCGTAATTTCTGCCAGTAATCCTGTGGAAATCAAGGGGCAAGGTCTTACTGGGTCTTAACTGCTGCTAGGGAGTGGCAGCAACAATGAATGTCTGACAGATGTTGCCACTGGATTTGGAGTGGCTAATATGCTCTTAAGTGCCAGAATAATTTGAAGTGGGTTGTTGGTTACGGGTATCAGAGGAGGCTCTTCACAGTACAGCAGTATGGGTCGGGGGGCAAAGTGGGGGAAAACAATATGGAAAGCACTAATACTGATAACAGATACACTGACATTTACAATGTACCACTGAGGTACAGTAATGTAACTGGAGCTTTCTTGCTCCAGTGACTTCAAGATTCGTGATGTCACTGGACACCTTGGGGCACCATCAACAGTGGCAATCTTTAATGTGGCAGTGGTTTCTTTACACTTCACTCTAACAAATATACATCTTACAAAACTGGGTAAAGAATGCAGAGGTACTAATGTTCTGTACAGGCACAGTCCTATAACCCTATAACTTTTGGTGAGATTTGATGGTCCGTTTTGGAAGGTTTGGAAAACCAAACTGCAACAGTACAAAAAATACAAGAACGACACACTATAATAAAAATCTGTGTAATTAATTTTGGCAATTCTGTATTTTAGGCTGGCTAACACAACACCTGCCAAACAACCTCTGGAAGTGGCACAAATTTATTTTTCTCTCTGTACCAGAGAAGAGTTAATCTGGGAACCCTCTGAATCCTAACCTGTTTTCAGATTCAGATCTCCATCAGGGGACAACTGTCCTAAGAATGTGCAGAATTTAATGACTTGACATGTAAGCAACAGCACCCTTTTCCTTACAAACATCTTAGAAAACTGATTTCAATCACATCATAGTTGTATTTTGAAGTATGCTAGGCAGACCTTTAAAAATGGGGCTGCCATGTTATAGCTATAGTAATATCAAATCAGTTTCATTTAACTCATTCCATATCTCTCAGCGATCTACATTTTCATTCAGTCAAGAAGTTTCAATGATACAGCCTTCCCACATACCCTCATGAGCATGTCAAATATGTTGTTAAAATCATTTGATATAGTTTATGTTCCCCATCACTAACCTTACTGAGCATATCTGGATCATTTCCATACAGTAAGTCCAGAATAATCTCTGACTTTGTATGTTGCTAAATTTAGATACGGAATGGGCCTTCTATTTTCTCTATGTACATGGAGCCAAGGAAAACTGATGTGTGATCTCAGCTAAAACATGCAATAAATTAAATCCATGTTTCGTCTAGAGGTACTCTCCATAGCAACACTTACAGTTTCCTGGCTCGAGAAACCAGCACTCACTCCAGTGTGACTATTTTGTCATTTGGAGTAGGCGCTACGATCAACTGGGAGCATACAGAGTTATTCTGCCAATTTTTTTCTATTTTAATTAGAACTGGGGCACATTAGTGTCTCCATTGAGGAATTCAGGGACAACTATGGTGCTGGGAGTTTTTCCTGTACTGAAGTCCATTTTATCTGACCTTTTAAAGGCAGACCAAAATCCAACTCAGCACTGATTTTAGCCCTCCTACCACTTTTGCCTTAAAGAGGAGCAAACTTGTGTCATCAAAAACCTGTTATCTCAGTGATTTTTGGTCCCAACAAAAACAAGGTCCCAAAGTCAACCAAGGAAAAATTCTAGTTTCACGCAGTGTCACAACATCCATGTGAGAGCATCGGACAGCACTAGGCAGAGGTGATACTGACAGTGTCAGCCAAAAGGAGGCCAAGAGGCCAAGTCTCTTTGTCCTAGTAATCACACACTTTCTCTTACAGTATCTTCTAGCCTTAAATTACTATTTAGGGAATCAGCAAACACATACTAACAATGAAACCAGTAGACTCAAACACAAAGGTGATTAAATACTCAGGATGTAAGATTTGACACTACAGGAACTGAAAGCTGATGTTCAGATTAAAATGTGCCAGAGAAGCCAATATATCTTGGATGTAGAAATAGAGGTGGTTAGATTTAAGGATTAGATGAACAAAAACGAAAGAAACAGGAAAATTAGAGGAATCTGTAGACAGGTCATTTAGAGAGATAGAAATGAAGAAAAAATAAATTAGCTGACAGTGTAAAACATGGATCAAATGGGAGGAAGGAAGAAAGAGAGGCAGGGAGGACTCTGGTTTGTAGAAACAAGAGAACAGACCCTAGTTAAAAAAGAAGGGCAGATTAACATGTTCCAGTTATTTGTAAAATAGATAATATAGATAATGTTCTAACAAACAAAAAAGGGATGAATAATACAGAGGGAGAGACTGATAATGTGAATTACAATAAGGGACCCCCCCCCCGAAAAAAAGGGAGGTGTTTATAATGAGGGAGTCCATTACTAAATACACCGATTCCACACACTGTACAATTAACAAAAAAAAAAAAATCAGTAAGCAGCTTTCCTGTGGCAAAGACAGAAGACCTAAATAATGTGGCTGACTAAATACTGGGAAGGAGAGGACCCCGTGATTATTCTCCATATACTCACTAACACTACTGGTAAGAAACTGGAAGAAGAAAGAAGGAAAGATTCTGTTCACCTAGGAAGAAAAAGTAAAGAATGAGTATTAAAAAAAATCCTTATATCAGAAATCCTCCCATGACCCACAAGTTGTATGGGGAAGGCAAAGGGCAGCTGGATCGCTAAAAATCTGGTTGAGAATATGTGCTAGAAAAGATTATTTAATCTTTAGAAGACGTGTTACATTTTGGAAAAGATCAGGCCTTTACACCAGGGACAGATATCATCTGAGCAGAAGCGGGCAAGGTTCTTAGGTGAATCAAAGCAGAAATAAGAAGACATTTAAATGAGATAATGGGGTTGGGACTGAGTTGGGTATGGGGCACAACACTTCCCTTAAAAAAAAAAAAAAGGAAACAGCATAACATTTTATAAAGGGTCCTGGAAATACCTGTTGATTAATGCCAGAAGCCTCAATAAGAAGATGGGACATTTAAAAATATTAATTCAGGAAAGGAAACCTGAGGTTACTGCAGTAACTGCAACATGGTGGGAGCACAACCACACCCAGTGAAAAGTACTCCTGGATACAATTTATTCAAGGGATGATAGAAACAAAGAGGTGACAGGGTAGCACTTTGTATAGGTGCAGGGTACTAGTTGTTACTTACTGGACAGATTCAAAAATTCAAATTCTACGGCTGACTCTATATGTAGTAGTAGTATATTTTATTCATAATTTGCAAAACTCATTTCCAATTGGGTCTTTAGGTCAGAAAAAAAATTACACAATATATATATCAAACATACAGATATTCAAAATACATTTCATCATAACTTAGCACAAATACACATCATATAAAATATAAGTATAAATATACTCTAGTTTTTCTTGACCGGGTAAGTGCACTAGACAAATCCTGCCTATTTTCAGGCACGACCTGGGGAAGGGGGATACAGATGAATGCCAACTGACCTTGAACCAGATTAAGCAGTTGGTGGTATTTTTAGTGAATGAGGGAAATTTGGCCAGGACACCAGGGAAATTCCCCTACTCTTTTCGATAAATGCCATGGGATCTTTAGCATCCACCTGAACTATCACCAATCCAGGCAGATGGGACCTCGGTTTAACGTCTCATCCGAAAGACAGCACCTCAGAAGTGCAGCACCCCTCTCATGCTGCACTACATTGTCAGTACTGGGATTTGCCAGTATCTAAAAGTCTCAAAGCATTCCTGTATTTCTAACTAAGCAACAGCTAATCGTATTAAAACCCTATAGGAAGAAGGAAACTAAGCTAGTCTCAGGATGGAGAGGCTTATAAACAACAAAACTGGCGGCTGTTGTTTATAGTTACACAAAACTAATTAAGGTTATTAAAAAAAAAAATAACATCCTTTGGTAGTGGCACTCAGCCTACATCACAACAGGGGCAGCATGGTAGGTATTTGTTTATGGAATACAACATCCACCCCTTTAACTTTGTTATAACCATGAGGCCATTTATAGACCGTAGGATACAGGAAGTGCAGGCTTTTGGGCCTTGATAGAAAAATGAAGTGCCACCAGGGATAAGTCTTCGGGGTGGGGTGGGGTGAGAGTTTCCTTAACTCTCCTTAGCTTGTCTCTCCTCTAAAGTGATCTTTATGTAGCTGGGAACCCTATCTTTATGGCAAAAGTACATACAATTTTAAAGATGCTACTGCCTTCTTTCATACAGCCTTAACCAGTCTAGATCTCAATACATTTTGCAATGACGAGTCCTCCAGGGTGTGTGGAGAATGAAGCAGGCAAATCTGTTGCACATCACATCCAGCTTTGCCAGCTCTCTCCCCAACGTCCCCAGGTAGAACAAATCTCCTTAACCAAATACAGAAATAATCTCCGAGTTTACAATATGCCTTCATACTTCAAAAGCCAAACACTTTTTGATCCCATGGAGCATTCCCAACCCAGATTTGTCAAATGACCTACCTGCACCTTTTATCCAGCCATACTCCTAAGTATTTACGGGACTGGACCTGCTGCAGTATCACATTATCTTTTGTTACCATTACTAAAGATTCCTCAGCCATAGAAACATAGAACGTAGAAACATAGAATTTGACGGCAGATAAGGACCGCTTGGCCCACCCAGTCTGCCCATTTCCCTACCTGATGGATAAGCTGCAGATCCTAGTTAACCAGCAGCCTACTTCTTCCTACCCCAACCCCCTAGAATTGCCTTATGACTGTCCCATGCATGCTTGAATTCCACCACTGTTTTTGATTTCACAACCTCCTCCGGAAGGCCGTTCCATACATCCACAACCCTCTCTGTGAAAAAATACTTCCTTAAATTACCTCTGAGCCGCCCCACCCATCTTCAAATTGTGCCCCCTTGTTCTTGCACACCTCTTTTTTTGAAAGATGCTACCCTCTTGAACTTTGTTGATTCCCTTGAGGTACTTGAAAGCTTCTATCATGTCCCCCTCTCCCTCCTTTCCTCGAGGCTATACATATTAAGCTCCTTCGTCTCTCTTCATATGTCTTCCGGTGCAGACCCTGCACCATTTTAGTTGCCCTCCTCTGACAGCTTCCATCCTGTCTATGTCTTGCGAGATTGGGTCTCCAGAACTGCACACAGTACTCAGATGGGGTCTCACCAGCTGTCTGTACAGAGGGATAATAACTTCCTGTTTTCTACTGGTGATGCCTCTCCCTATGCATCCCAGTATCCCCCCCAGACAACCTTGCTGCCCTCTCACATTGCTTGCCCACCTTTAGGTTATCTGATATGACTACCCCCAGGTCCCTTTCCATTTTTGTTGTTGTTAGTATCTCACCCCCCATTGTGTACTCTTCCCCTGGGTTTTTGTTTCCCAGGCGCATTATCTTGCACTTCTTAGCATTGAATCTAAGCTGCCATACATTTGACCATTCCTCTAACCTTGCCAAGTCCCTTCTCATCCTTTCCACCCCACCTCGTGCATCAACTCTGTTGCAGATCTTTGTGTCATCTGCAAAGAGACATACTTTTCCTTCCAGTCCCTCTGCAATGTCGCTTATAAAGACATTGAAGTGGACCAGTCCTAATACTGAACCCTGCGGTACCCCACTAGTAACCCTCCTTTTTCCAGAGTGGACTCCATTTACTATTACTCTCTATGTCCTATTCTCCAGCCAATTCTTTACCCAGGCTGTCATCTTGGGACCCACTCCCAGGCTGGCTAACTTGTATATTAATCTTTTGTGTGGGACTGTGTCAAATGCCTTGCTAAAGTCTAGGTAGGCCATGTCCACAGCCCCTCCCTGATCAACTACTTTGGTCACCCAGTCAAAGAAATCTATCAGATTTGTCTGGCATGACCTTCCTGCTGTGAATTCATGCTGCCTGGGTGCTGTGCCCCTCTGGCCTCTAGATACTCGACAATTCTTTCCTTCAGAAGTGATTTCATCATTTTCCCTACCACTGAGGTTAAACTAACAGGTCTGTAGTTTCCTGCTTCTGCCTTGCTCCCACTTTTGTGAAGGGAATCACATCTGCCCTCTTCCAGTCCTCGGTACCACCCCATCCTCCCATGATTTGTTAAAGAGGGTAGTCAGTGGTGTCACTAGTTCTACCCTTAGTTCTTTTAGAATTCTGGGATGAATCCCATCAGGCCCCATTGCTTTGTCCACCTTCAGTTTTAAGAGTTCTTTCAGAACCCTTTCTTCTGTAAATGGGATGGTATCAACCTCTGTATCCAGAGTGTTTCTACTGTTTGTTTTAGGTACCTCCCCATCTTCCTTTGTAAATACTGAGCAAAAATATTTGTTTAGTACAGTTACGTAAGAACTTACCGTAACAGTAGATCTTCGAGAACAGCTCTTGCAGCAGGTTACACCATTAGGACTGAAGCCGCCAGGCGCCAGGACCCCACGGAAAAATTCTAGCTAGCTAACTACAGTGGGACCATCCCGATCGGTCCGCCTCCAAGCGTCAGGCGTGTGGTACAAAGGCGGTCCCGCCAGATTCCCCAGTTCTCCGCTGGAGACTTCTTGCCGCAGGCTGACATCAAAATGGGAGACCTAGGATTCGCCGTCAGAAGACAGAAAGATACAATTCCTGCTCAGAAAGACTGAGCCATGCTTCCTCCAAGGGGGAAGGTGGGCGGGAAGGTACCTGCTGCAAGAGCTGTTCTCGAAGATCTACTGTTACGGTAAAGTCTACGTAACTGTACTATCTTACTGACACAGCTCTTGCAGCAGGTTACACCATTAGGACTGATTCCCAAGCAGTAACGCTGTCAGAAAATCCGGAGGAGGAAAATAAAGGATAAATACCAGGTCCTGAACCTAGGACAGGAGACCCTGAAGCACGGCCAAACCAAAACCAGCCCTTCGCGAGAGGCGATGTCCAGGCTATAATGCCTGATAAAGGTATGCACAGAACTCCAGTATGGCTGCATATAGCAGAAGTGAAACATTTTTGAGCCTGCAAAGGAAGTAGCCACCCCTCTAGTGGAATGACCCCGGACTGTACCTCGAGGGGCTTTTGTTTGATACCATAACAGTGAGAAATACACTGGACAAGCCAGCGAGAAAGGGACTGTTTGGATACTGATTGGCCCATCATTCTCTCAGAGAAGGAAATGAAAAGCTGCTCAGAACTACGTAAAGGACTGAGTTCTGTTGAGGTAAACCTCAGGCTGCGTGAACATCCAGGGTATGAAGCAGAGCTTCCTCTATTAGAGAAGTTCGAAGTAGACCGGAAGGTCGATATCCTGGTTCAGAGTGAGTGAAGAAACCACCTTAGGCAAGAATTTAGGGTTCGTCCTCAGGGATACTCTGTCCCGGTGGAAAACTAAATAAGGCTCTTTGCACATGAGAGCGTGAAGTTCAGAAATTCTTCTTGCCGAGGTAACAGCAACTAAAAACAACGTTTTCCACGACAGAAAACGTAGCTCGCAATCCGCGGCAGGTTCAAAGGGGGGAAGCGTGAGCTGTTCAAGGACAAAAAGCAAATCCCATGGAGGCACAGGGTCTCTAATAGGAGGCCTAAGGTGCAACACTCCCCTAAGAAATTCCCGAGAGGCGTCCACCTGAGCCACTGTACGATTTCCCACCGGGAGGTGGTAAGTCAAATGGCACAGAGGTGCACTTTATAGAGGAGTAGGCTAGACCGAATGAAAGAGGGAGAGCAAATATTCTAATATTACTCCACAGGACAACCTAGGGAAAGGTCGCGTGTCACACTATACATTAAAAACGGGCGCCATTTCATGGCGTACGCCGCATGCTGTCGTGGCTTTTCTGGCTGCAGAAAGGACTTCTGCAACCTCTGTGAGACCCTCAGGACGAAATGGCTATGTCTCTAGGAGCCAAGCATGCAGGTTCAAGGAACGAGGTCCGTGGACAAGTGAACCCTCTCCTGAGACAGTAAGTGGAGCTGAGCAGCAACGGGAGCGGGGTTCCCGAGATAGTTGAATCAACAAAGGAACCAAATCTGTCTGGGCCAAAATGGGGCCACCAGGATCATTATGCGTCTCCCCAGTAGTTTGAGAAGAACTCTGGATCAACGGGAAAGGAGGGAAAGCGAGAGGAATCTGTTGGCCCAGGAGAGGGATAACGCTGCCTCGCCAGAAAACACCAGGCCCTGGATCTAGCGAGCAAAATTGGGCAGTTTTATGTTGGATGGGGAGGCGAACAAGTCTAGATCTGGAGTTCCCCATCAAGAAACAGATCCTCCGCTACCTCTTGAAGGAGTTCCCATCTGCGGACTCTGGCCTGAGAACGACTCAGGCCGCCTGCAACCGTGTTGTCCACTCCGGGAACGTGCACAGTGATCAGATTCGTGTCGGTCTGATTACCCAATCCCACACTCTCATGGCCTCCTGCAAAGGGGTAAGAGTGCGCCCCTGTTTGTTGAGGTAATACATCACCGCCGTGTTGTCTGTCTGAAGTAGAAGAGTACACGGTGGGATAACTGACTGAAAGGCCTGCAGGGCATAGAGGACCGCTCTCATTTCCAGCACGTTGATGTGAAGGTGAGCTTCCATCTGGGTCCACGTACCCTGGGACTTTACCCCGTCCAGGTGTGCCCCCCACCCAAGACCGGAAGCGCCTGTGGTGAGGGTGACCTCGGGATGCAGCAATGAACGGACGCCTGATGAGAGCGACCCTGGGGCTAGCCACCACTGCCAGTCTTGAATCACTGAATTCGTGAGTCTGACCGGATGCTGCAAGTGGTCTTGCCTTTGGTCCCATTGCACTTTGAGCATCCACTGACTAATGCGCATGTGGAGTCTTCTGAAGGGACAGTAGGAATGGCCGCAGCCATGTGTCCGAGCAAGCAAAGGACCGACCTGGCAGGTACAACCTTGTTTAATGATAGGTCCCTTATGAGGGATCTGATGCGCCCGCCTGTCGGCCGGAAGAAAAGCTCTTCCCGAACAGTGTCCAGAACTGCTCCTATGAACTGCAGTTTCTAAGACGGTACCAGGAGAGACTCTCGTAATTTATGAGGATGCCCAGGATGGAACAGATCCTGGGTGCTCTTGATTGCAAGAAGCAACGCCTCTCTGGAGGCGGCCATGAGAAGCCAGTCGTCCAGGTACGGGAACACGTAGTGGCCCTGTCTCCTCAGAGACGCTGCCACGACTGCCATGCACTTGGTAAAGACCCTTGGTGCAGAAGACAGTCCGAAAGGAAGGGCTCGGAACTGAAGGTGGTGGTCAAGAAACTTGAAGCGCAGGAACCTCCTGTGCGCCTGAGCCATAGGGATGTGCAGGTAGGCATCCTGCATGTCTAGAGACGCTAAAAAGGCATCCTGTTTGAGCATGGGGATAAGACCCGGAAGGGTCACCATGCGGAATCTCTTGTAAGTGACTGCACATTGAGGTCGCTGAGGTCCAAGATTGGACGGAGGTCCCTGTTTTCTTGGGAACCAGGAAGAAGTGGGAATAGTATCCTAGTCCTCTGTTTCTCTGGGACGACTTCATCGCTCCCTTTCGTAGTAGCGAGTACTTTGCCAGACCAAGGCTTTGTGCTGACCCTGATACCGGAGAGCAAAGGAGGCCTCGAGGGTGGCTTTCCTGCAAATTCTATAAAGTGGCCTAGACTGACCAACTGAAGAACCCACCTGTCGGTGGTAATGGCCTGCCATCCCGCAGGAAGCTGCACGCACTCCGACTATAAACTCCCTGCTGATCCTGAGGGCGGGGCCAGAAAGGAGTCAGGCTGTGGCGGCAGATGGACCCGCTGGCTGGGCCTGCCTAGAGAACGCTGGCCTCGCTGGCGGGGTGTTTGCCCTGGGCTCTACGAAACCCCTCTGAGGTGCAGCGGAGTGGGTCTGTTGCCTCTGCGTCCGCACGAGAAAACGGCTTTGGTTCCTACGAAAGGAACCAAGCTTAGGTCGGTACATGGCCTGAACCGACCTTACCGCCTTCCCGGCCTCTTGGAGTTTGGTAAGGATCTTTTCTGTAGGATTACCAAACAATACTTCTCCCTCAAAAGGGGCGTCCAAGATGTTCTTTTGACGTCTGGGTAAAACCGAGACGCGCAACCAAGAGTGTCTCCGAGGCAAACGCCAGAAGCTGCTCGGGCCGATGAGTCCGCTGGAGTCATACGCGCTCTTAGCACTTGGGTCCCCACGTCTGAACCTCGCACGGAGGAGCTGAAGCATCTCCTCCTTCTGCTCACCTGGCATCTTTTCAGCCGCTTCCAGACCCTGTTCCACAAAGCGTTCTGGAACTGAACCATGTGGGTTAAATAGTTCAGGATCTGATGGCGAGGTAGCGAAGACACGTGCACCTACCCAATGCGCCCAGTTGCTTGGACTCTGGGTCCGTGGCAGGGTGCTCAAATGTTGTGGCCTCTGTGACCGGTCATGTGAGGCTGTGATGACCAGAGAATCGGCCTGAGGATGCTGCGTCAAGTACTGGTCGTCCTTGGGAGCCTTGTACAAGCGATCAGCTTTCTTCGGTCTCGCCGAGCAGAGTGGACGCCCACGCAGCCTTGGTGATGTCCACGAAGTGTCAACCAAGGGTGGTACCACCACAGGCTTGGGGTCCTTGTCAAGATATTTGGCCAGTCGTACTTTTTCGGGGTCTAAGTCTTCAGCATCCCATCCCATGTTCTCTTGTATATGTCTCATAATATCAAGGAACGAGGGATCATCCGGAGGAGATCTAGGCATCTCACGTGGGTCCGGAGAAGGGATGGAGAGTGGAGATGGGGATCTAGAGGTGGAGTAGTCTGATCCTGTGTCCTCCGTTGAAGGCGAACGTCAGCGTCTCCTGGATCTCTTGGGGCTGGGTGATCCAGAAGAGGATTTCGACGGAGGTCTCAGTTTATCAGGTCTCCCCCTGGGAGGGGTTCTAGGCCCCGGGAGGAGGAACACGGCCTGCCGACCCCGATGGCGAGGGGGGCAGGAACCGGAGTAGGAGGAGGAGGAGGAGGAGTAGGAGGAGGAGGGGGAACCATGTCTTTTTTAATGGTATCCCACCAGTAGGTGAACAGATCTTTCACCTCCACTAGAGAGAGGCCCGACAACGGCCCGGGTGCCGGTGGGCGGTCGTCGGGTCCCGGCGCCGGCTCCACAGGGGGCTCTGTAATGGCGAGGGTTCCTGGGAGTACCGACGGACCGTCGCCTGCCTGGTCCTCGGGCTGCTCTAGGTCCTCCTCCGACAGAGGCTCCTGACTGATGTCGGTCGGAGGCAACAGGGCCTTCTTCTTTCAGGAGGGGCGGGCGCGGTCCCCTACGCGCGCCCGCTGGATGTAATGGCCGCGCCGGTCGCCGGGCCGACGGGCGGCTCCAGGAAGAAGGGCGACGGCTGACGGCTGTCGAGCCGGCGCCTGGGCTACAGGCCTTTTAAAGGCGTGAGCTCCAGCGCCTTGTGGAGGCACCGACGAAGACCTGACGCCGGTACCGCGAGCGGGAACCCGACTGGCGGTGGTGATGGTGTCGCTCCCTCGACTTCGCCAAGGCCCTGGGAGGAGGAAGGCTCATGGATTTCTCCTGAGATGAAGGTTTCTTGATTGCAGCCGGGAGATTTCAAACCGAGCTACGGACTCAACCCCTGGAAGGGACCTGGAAGGGCCTTTCCTTCTCTTCTCTGCGTGCTTGTGGACCCTGGAGCTTTCCCCTGAGGACATGGTCTTCAGTTGTTCCTCCAGAAGAAACGCCTGCAAAGCTTTCTGACGCCGGATCCGGTACGGCTGTTGAACCCTTGGCAAGAAGGACAGGCCCGGTATCGTGGTTCTGGGCCTGGGCACCGGACGAGGCCGGTGGGGTCCTTGAACGGGATCTGCTTTCTCCACAAGCGCATTGGTGGATGGCCAGAAGTTGGTGATGACATCAAGATCTTGCTTGAAGAGGATTCTGAAGATTTTCAAAATTTTATCGAAAAGGAACTATTCACGTGCGCTAGCCAGACTGGTAACTGAAGGGTCAGGTAGCTAAGTCGACGGTGGAAAAGAACTGGGGAATCTGGCGGGACCGCCTTTTGTAGGCTTGACGCCGGAGGCGGAACTGACGGCTGGTGCGTCCCGCTGTAGTTAGCTAGCTAGAATTTTTCCGTGGGGTCCTGGCGCCTGGCGTTTCAGTCCTAATGGTGTAACCTGCTGCAAGAGCTGTGTCTCAGTAAGATCTCTGCCTTTTCACAGTCACCTCTGCCCACCCTCCTCCCTTTATTAAGCCTCACTATCCTTCCTTGGTCTTCCATCGCCCTGATGTACCTATAAAAGGTTTTATCCTTCTTAACTGAGTTGGCTATCTTTTCCTTGGTTTGGGCCTTTGCTGTTCTGACTGCCTTCCCAGCTTCCTTTTGCTTTAACTGATACAGTTCTCTGTCCTGCTCCTTCTGTGATTCCTTGTACTTCCTGAATGCTTTCTTTTTCTCTTGAACCTTCACTGCCACTTCCTTTGAGAACCACAGTGGTGTCTTACCTCGTTTCGTTTTGTTTATTTGCTTCACACAAAGGCTTGTTACCTCTGTGATGGCAGCTTTTATTATTCCCCATTGTTCTTCCACCCCCCCTTCCTGCCCATTTGCTAGTGCATTCCTTAGGCACTCACCCATTTTGGCAAAGTCAGCCCTCCTAAAGTCCAGTACTTTTGCCTTTGTATGGCTTGACTCTATTGCTGTGTTTACTGTGAACCATACTGTTCGATGGTCGCTAGTTCCCAGATGGCTACCAGCTTCTACATCTGTGATCCTCTCTTCATCTCCATTTGAGAGAAGCAGGTCTAAGATTGCTCCCTCTCGAGTGGGCTCCAATACTAGTTGTCTAAGGCATGCCCCCTGTAGGGCATCTAGAATAACCCCACTATTCGAAGTGGCTGCTGCAACTGCACTCCAGTTAACATCTGGCATATTCAGATCACCCATCAGCAATATCTCCCTTTTTCTGCCATTCTAAGTATACTTTCTATCATTTCCTTGTCATTTCCTCCCCCTGAGAAGAAGTCTGTGTAATAAACCCTGTGCGGTTGTGGTGCCATTACGTCTCCAAATTTACCCACAGTGCTTCTTCTCCTCCCTGTTTACCCTTTTGTTCTGTTGCTTTGATCCTTCCCTTATGTAAAGAGCTACTCCTCCTCCTCTTTTACCCTCCCTGTCCCTCCTGTAGATAGTGTATCCTGGTAAACAATTTATTTTTTACCAGGATACACTAGCCGAACAATTTATTTTTATTTCTAAAAAAAAAAATTCAGATTTCTAGGCATTTAGAACAAGTTTATTCCTATCAAAAAAGGTCTGAATTTGATCAAAAGCATTCTGTAAATTGGTTTCTGTTTTACGGAATCACCAAACGTATAAATACTGAGATTGTCAGCTTAAAGATGGAATTTAACATTAGTATTTCGGAAGGAAAAATCATTCGTATAGTCATTAGCAAGGGGCCTAATACTCACCCCTAGAGAACACCTGATACAATCTGCACAATATTCGAAACAAAGCCCTCCAAGCTGAACAGTTGTTGCCATTCCTTAAGATACCCTCCAAACCACGTCAGATAGTTGGGTGACAAACTCAGCACTTCCAGCCTGGACAGCAGAGTGTCATGGTCCAAGTTGTTAAAAGCTTTAGAAAGATCAAAAAAAGATGGCTCCAACCGGCCCTGTGGCGCAGAGGGCTGAGGTGCTGGCGCCTTACCTCGAGCCATGCCAGTGACCTGGGTTCGGGAATGGACTCGGGATGCCGGGGGCTGGCAGGGGAAGGAGAGGATTGAGCATCTGTAAGACTGCTCTCCTCTCCTGGGGTGGGTAGCGGGGATGCGTCACTCTGCAGCGGCTTCCGGTGGAGACCGGGGGCAGGGCAGAGGCAATGCAAGCGAACATCACCAGATAAGCGGAAAATGGCTCCGCGTTCAGCTGGATGACTGCCGCCTGGCGATCTGATGCCGTCAGTGTCCCGGAGCTCCCGGTTCCTCAGCAGTTCCCTGAGGGCCAAGTATTGTGCTAGCCTGCCCCCCTGGTGCCTTCCCCCTCGGAGGGGGACCTGCCCGGCAAAGGGTTAAGTCCGGGTTACCCTGGGGGACGACTGCAATATGAGGGTCAGGGCTCGGGAACAAGATAGATCAGATGCAGCCTTGGCACAGCCTGAAGGAGTGGCTGAGGCGATAGTATATAAGGGAAAAAATAAATAACACACACACAAAAAAAAAATGGCTCCAACAGACACTCTTACACAACTGGTAACAAGGAAACTGGGTGATAATTTCCTATATTTATTCCCTGTATATTGGCTTGGTATTACAGTAACCCCTCGCTACAATGAACCTCCCTATAGCAAATATTGGGGTATAACGAATGGGGACTGTGGCTTCCAACATTACCCTTTACATAATACTGTGCAGAGATTTATTTATTTTTGTTTACCAGGTAAGCACACTAGACAGCCAAGTGCCTATTTTCAGGAGCGACTTGGGCGGTTATAAAGGTAACAGATATAAAACAGTACAGGGAACAATAACATCAGCCTTTGACAGAGCCAGAGGTAAATACAATAACATCAAGCAACTTGACAGATTTCATTGATAGATAAAATAACAACATATATGCAGGCATGGTTAGTAACTTACAATCAGGTATTCAGCCATAAGTCCTAGGAATGAGGAGGGAATAGGGAGGTTTAGGAGGAGCAGGGAGCAGAGGGAGAGAGTTAGGGGGAAAAGTGGGAAGGGAATTTATTAAGTTAACCCTCAAAGAGCAATCAGGGCAGAGAATGGGCCCGGCGCTTAGGGATATAATTAACACAGCTAACTGATTCAAGATCAGCAGCAGAGGAAGTGCAATTATAAAAACAGGATATCATGCCCCCCGCCCCAGCAGGTTGGGCAGAGAATAAAGAGCCTCAGCCCTGGGTCTAGTTCGCACAGAGACAGTCAGAAGCCAATTTAAGGTAGCTCCACAGTGAGGCTTTAAAGCAAGGATGTGAGGTAGCGGAGCGGGTGATGGCAGGAAGGGAGTTCCACACTTTGGGCGCATAAGTAGGGAAAGCCCAATCACCTGCAAGGGTGAGGGTTTTTGGAACCAGTAGAGTGTGTGAGTCACTGGATCTTAAGTGGTAGGAGGAGATTCCATGAAGAAGACATTTAACGAGAGCAGAAGGGGTGGCGGTTCGGGTAAGCACAAGGCTTGACTTGGTACTGGACAAGGATTTAAAATCCACCCTTTAAATAAATACAGTACAATTAATAAACATAAATACTGTAAGTAAAAGTATTCAAACAAAAAGGCAGCTCTGAAACCCAGTCATGCTCAAACAGGACAGTAATGTAATACAGAAAAGTTGGCACCGACACCAGTTGCAACTCCAGAAAGTTTTTTATTCAGGGACAAAAAGCCCCTGCAGCTCGCCACAATACAAGCAGTAGGTGAAACCCCTTCTCTTTAGCCCCGACTGGTTTCGCACATGCGCGCTTCCTCAGGGAGGCCGGCCATATGTGGTGCTCTGGCTAATATACCTCTTTAAACAGGTGCAATCCATTAACAATAAAGGCACACATATGCCAAAAACACTGTGAAACAAGTGATTTAAAATCATCAAAGGTTTGCTGTTAAACATCTACTAATGTTTCCTATGCTATATGTGGAACAATGTCAACAATCATGTATCATATACACTGTGACACTACATACCATCTTTAAGTAAATACACTATAAAGTACATCTATGTAAGAACTTACCATAACTGTAGATCTTCGAGAGGTACTCTCGCAGTAGGTACTCACATACAGGACTAAGCCCGCCAGGCGCTAGGACCACATGGAAAACTTCTAGCTAGCAGTGTCTTGCAGGGGACCACCCATGTCATGTCACTAACGTCACCGTGGTGCTATATAGGGAGCGGTCCCCATGCCCGCCCTCCAGTTCTTTACCACCGGAGACGTACAAAGGTGCGACAGGAGAGGAGGAGTTGGCTCCTGGAGCTAAAAGCAATTAAGAGGAGAAAAAACCTAGGAGGTAGGTGGGAGGGAAAGCAGTACCTACTGCAAGAGCCTCACTCAAAGATCTACTGTTACAGTAAGTTCTTACATAACTGTACTACCTTACTTCGATAGGAATCTTGCAGTAGGTACTCACATACAGGACTAAGTTCCAAGCAGTAACCCGAGACAAGTCAGACATGGGAGGTAGGAACGAGTTGTACTTCTTGCAGAAAAAAACAGGGTACTCACGGATAAGAGTTCATGCAGAACAGCAAGGCCAAAGCCCGCTCTGCATGTTGAAGCAATGTCCAAACTGTAATGTTTGGTAAAGGTCTGGACAGAACTCCAAGTTGCAGCCGCACAAATGTCTGCGGCTAAAATGTTCCTGAAGCAAGTAGTAGAAGCAGCCATGCCTCTAGTTGAATGACCTTTGGCCTCCACTGGAAGGGGTTTGTTGTACTTCTTGTAACAGAAGGTAATGCAGTGTGCCAATCATTTGGGCAAACACTGTTTTGAAACAGCAGCGCCCTCTCTTTTGGGTACAAAGGAAACAAATAACTGGTCAGTTTTACGAACAGGCTTTGTCCTGTTCGTGTAGTACTGAAGAATTCTGTGTACATCCAGAGTGTGCAGAAGTGCTTCGGGTAGTACACTGGCAAGTCAAGTGACTGGTTCAAGGTGGATTCTGAAACCACCTTAGGTAAGAACTTTGGACTGGTTCGTAGAGCCACCCGGTCTCTGTGAAAAATCAAGTAAGGTATCTTACACATTAGGGGCTGAAGCTTGGAAATCCATCGAGCTGAAGTGATGGCCACTAGGAAGAGCACTTTTCAGGAAAGGTAGTGCACATCAGAACTCACTGCCGGCTCGAAAGGAGGCAGTTGAGTTTCTCTATGATGAAATTTAAGTCCCAGGGTGGAGCAGGGCTCTGTCCTGGCGGTTTTAAATGGAGGATCCTTTTTAATAAGGTTTTGGATACCTTAAGCTGGGTCAGAGTCTTGCTTCCCACAGGGATGTGGTAGGCAGAAATGGCAGATAAGTGGACTTTCAATGTCGAGTAACTAAGACCCAGATCGTAGAGATGCAGCATGTAATCCAAGACCTGTGTGACTGAACAGGAGAAAGGTTCTAGCCCCTTTGACTCTGCCCATATGGAAAACCTTTTCCATTTCATGACACAAGTGGCTCTAGTGGAAGGCTTTCTGGTCTCCACCAGAATTTATCCTACCCTCAGGGAGACCCGAAACGTGCAGCAGCTATGTCAGTAGGTGCCATGCATGCAGATGAAGGGACCTGAGACCTGGATGTACCAGGGTCCCCTGTTCCTGTGTCAAGAGATCTTGAGAGACTGGCAATGGAAATGGAGGTTCCACTGACAGCTGTTGCAGTAGAGAGAACCATGTTTGTCTCAGCCAGAAGAGGGCAATGAGAATCATTCATGCTCCTTCTGTCTGGAGTTTCATTAGTACTCTCTGAGTAAACAGATGTGGAGGGAAGGCGTACACAAGCCTCCCCTTCCAGCATAGAGACAGCGCATCTCGCCAGAAAACACCACACTCTGGAGCGAGCGACCAGAAGGTTGGTAGTTTTGCATTCAGTGGTGAGGCGAACAGGTCTATCTGTGGCTTTTCCCATCTTCTAAAGATGTCGTCTACCACGGACTGTCCGAGCTCCCACTTGTGTGCACTGGCTTGTGTGCGGCTGAGTGAGTCTGCCAGGACGTTTTGAATGCCTGGCACGTAGACTGCTGTCATATAAAGGTTGTGGTTGGCTGCCCAGTATCACACACTCATCACTTACCGACAGAAGGGTTAAGAGTGGGTTCCACCCTGTTTGTTCCTGTACCAGATTACGCACATGTTGTCTGTTTGAATCATGAGTTGACCCAGTTGGATGAGGTGTTGGAAAGCCTTTAGGGCGCTCAACACTGCCCTCATCTCAAGTACATGATATGAAGGGACAGTCTTCTGGGACCATGGACCCTGTGTCCTGTTGTCTCCCAGGTATGCTCCCCATCCCAGGCTTGAGGCATCTGTCATCAGGGTTTGGGAGGGAATGTCTGAGTGGAATGGGACATCCTTGCTGAGGTTGTCCAGGTTTTGCCAACACGAGAGGTCCCGAGCCATTGGGTCTGAAACCAGGATCTCGTGGTTTAGATCATCTGATCTCTAGTCCCACTACACTCTGAGGGTCCACTGAGAGACTCTTGTGTACTCTGGCTAAAGGGACTGAAGGGATGGCTGCAGCCATGAACCCGAGCAGTCGAAGGATTGACCTGGCCAATATCCTCCTCTGCAACGCCACTAAGCGTGCCTGTTGTTGTAATGTTGCCATCCTGCCCTGTGGCAGGAAGGCCTTGCCCTGGACTGTGTGTAATATTGCTCCAATAAATTGGAGCTCTTGGGTAGGAAAAAGGTGGGATTTGGCATAACTGACTGTAATGCCCACCCACTGAAAAACATCCAGGGTAAGGGCCAAAAAGTTGGCCAGAGTATCTCTCGATGGAGCTGAAATTAGCCAATCGTCGAGGTATGGGAATACTTGTCTGCGCAGAAAGACAGCTACCACTGCCAGGCACTTCTTGAACACTCTGGGTGCCGACGAAAGGCCAAAGTGAAGAGCTTTGAACTGAAAATGCGCTCCCTGAAAGGAAAACCGGAGGAATTTTCGGAGCGGCTGAAAAATCGGGATATGCAGGTAGGCATCCTGCATGTCCAAAGTGCAGAGCCAATGACCCTTCTATAACACAGGAAGTAGGCTGGGAAAAGACAACATTCTGAACCTTCTGTATTCCACAAAGAGGATCAGGGAGCTCAGATCAAGAATGGGTCCGAGATCACCTGCCTTCTTGGGTACCAGGAAGAAGTGTGAATAGTACCCGTTCTCTTGATGTTATTTTGGAACAGGCTTTATTGTTGCCTTTGTCAGCAGGGAGTTTATTTTCTCTCTTACCAAGGGTACATAATGAGGTGGGCAGAATGAGTGACCTGGGGAATTTTTTGGTGGTCTCTCTATGAATTCTATTGTGTGGCCTTTTGCCACAAATTGCAGTACCCATGAATCTGTAGTGATTTTCTCCGACTCCGGAGGATGGAGGAAGAAACTTCCTCCTACTGGTTCCTCCAGAAAGTGATCCAGTGGAGGTGGGAGGATTAAGGAGTCAGGCTGCAGTGCCTTAGGCCTTTTGGGATTTGGCCGGGGTGGGGTTGGGGGTTCTACCAGTCGAAGACACCCGATGTTTGTTTTGTCATCGGGTTTTTGCGTCAGTCTTTGCTGATGGCGTTGTCTCCGAAATGGCTTCTTTTGTTTCTGGGGTGGCTTGTACATAAATTGTACAGAGCACAAGGCATTGCCCCTGTCCAGTAAATCAGTTATGAGGTCCTTGACATCTCCCCTGAACGGAACTGAGCCTCTAAAGGGGGCATCCTGTATGGCTGTCTGTACTTCAGGTGCCAGGCCTGAGATCCTAAGCCAAGCACAGCGTCAGAGGCTGATGGTAGATGCCGAGTCTCTGCCAGCAACATTCACCGCATCATAGGTAGCTCTTAGCATATGTCTGCACACAGATCTAGCCGACCTGACTAGATCTGCCATTTCTCCTTTCGAGGTTGAGTCTTGGAGGGAGCCTATTTTGGACTCCAGCTGTCCTAAGACTGATTTCTTGTAATCCCCCACGTAGGCAGCATAATTTAATGCCCTAATCCCCAGTGTGGAAGAACAGGTTACTCACCTGTAACAGTAGTTCTAGGAGTAGTATATGTTGTTCATCCACACTCTCTGGCATGTCCCTTTCCTCTTTAAATTCACCGGAAAGTCTTCAAACTGGCTCCTCCCACCCAACCGGGTGATAAATACCATGGCTCCGCCTCATGACGGCAGATCTTAGCCCGCTGGAAGCAAGGTGGTGCGCCTAAAGCCGGGGAGGTTGGGTTGGGGTGGATGAACAATATATACCACTCCTAGAACTACTGTTACAGGTGAGTAACCTGTTCTTCTAGGAGCGTGGATATGTTGTTCATCCACATTCTCTGGCAGACTCCAAGCAGTTCTCCGGGAGGAGGGAGGCAAGGCGCACATCCCCTATTTAGGAAACAGAGATTGGAGAACCGAGGCC
Organism: Neoceratodus forsteri; assembly: GCA_016271365.2. Classification (NCBI taxonomy): domain Eukaryota; kingdom Metazoa; phylum Chordata; order Ceratodontiformes; family Ceratodontidae; genus Neoceratodus; species Neoceratodus forsteri. The sequence goes on from CM057458.1 coordinate 462,121,243, forward strand.
CCAAAACCAGCATCCCGTGTGACTCGAGGTCGATGTGGTAGTGGGTAATGAAGGTGTTTGCTGACTTCCAGGTAGCAGCCCGACAGATCTCCTGGATAGGGATGTCCCTGGAAGCAGCCACCGATGCAGCCGTATGGTGGGTAGAATGAGCTCTTATCCCTCTGGGAGGCTCCTTGCCTGCCAACTCATAGCACAGACCTATGCATGATGTAATCCATCTCGCAATAGTCCATTTAGCTGCAGGTCTGCCAGAAGCAGCTTCAGCGCAGGTGACAAACAGCTGCCGAACCTCTCCCTGAATTTCAGCCGTCCTTTCCTTATAATAGGAAAGAGCATGTCTCAGGTCCAGGGTACGGAGCCTGTACTCGGCATCCGAGGTGTAGTTAGGGTAGTATACCGGCAGAGTAAACACCTGGTTAAGGTGAAACTCTGACACTACCTTCAGAAGGAATTTCGGGTGGGGGAGCAGGAAAACTTTGTCCCTGTGAAAGACCAGATAAGGGGAGTCCACCGGCAGTGCCTGGAGTTCCTCTGTCGTTCTGGTTGACGTGATAGCCACCAGGAAGGTCGTCTTCCACGATAAGTGAGAGAGCTCACACTGTGCATGGGTTCAAATGGCTTGCCCATGAGCTTTGCCAAAACCAGCAACAGATCCCATGGAGGTGGAGGTTCATGCACCGAAGGGGATATGTGATCCAGGCCTTTGAAAAAGCGCCCGACCACTGTCTCCTGTGCCAATGTTGGCTGACCGCCCATCCCAGTAAGCAGAAATGGTTGCCAGGTGCACCTCAAGGGTCGATGACCGTAGACCCCCTCTGGAGATAGAGACCAAAGGTAGTCTAAAATGTTAGCCACAGAGCAGGATAAAGGGTCCAGACTCTTACCCTGACACCAAATGGAAAACCTTTTCCATCTGAAGGCATAACATTTCCTGGTCGATTCCTTATGAGATGCCTCCATCACAGTGTAGACATCCTCAGAACTGGTTCAATGATATCAGGTCCAGGCGTGTACAAAGCCGCTCTGGGGCCCTGCAGCTGCGGCTGAGGAGACCTTGATATCAGAACTGGCGGGGCCAATCTGGAGCTACCAGAATCACCTTTGCCTTGTCCCTCCTCACCTTGAGAAGCACTTTGTGGATCAAGGGAAATGGAGGAAAGGCGTAGAGGAGGCCTGGGGTCCACGACCTCGAGAAGGCATTCCCCTGCAGAAAGCCCTGCTGAGGGGGCCGGGCATGGTACAGTCTCAGCTTGGTGTTCTCCCTGGAGGCAAACAGGTCCACCAACGGTTTGCCCCAACGGGATAACAGATTGTAAGCTACCTCTGGATGGCGAGACCACTCATGGGATGTCTGGCCTATGCGGCTGAGAGCATCCGCCAGTTGGTTCGAGACTCCTGCCACATGAATGGCAAGGAGATCCACCTCCAGCCGGCTGACGATTGTCCAGATTTGGAGCGCCTCCTTGCATAGCAGACAGGAGTGCGTGCTGCCCTGTTTGTTGAGTAGTACATGGTCGTGGTATTGTCTGTCTGGACTTGAACCACTTGACCCCGGAGCTGAGGAGCGAAACCTGACAGGGCCAGTCTGACTGCTCTGAGCTCCAAAAGGTTGATGTGGCATCGGGACTCCGCGGGGGTCCAGAACCAGTGGGCCCTACTGTCCCCCATGTGGGCTCCCCAGCCCATGAGAGAGGCATCGGTCATCAGGACGACCGTCGACTCGGGCAGACAAACGGGATTCCTTCCTGCAACCGGTCTGGGACAGTCCTCCATTGGAGAGCGTCCCACATCTTCTGGGTTACAGTGATCAGCTGGTCAAAGTGACCATGTCGCTGAGTCCACTGGGCAGCCAGCTCCCATTGAAGGGGGCGCATGTGCCACCTGGCCCAACGGACCACCCAGGTGCACGCCGCCAAGTAGCCCAGAAGGCGCAGAAAGTCCAGAGTGGGGCACAAGTGCCCAACCAGAAATGATTGGGCAAAGGAGGAGAGAACCTCCGCCCTGTCCGCCAGGAGCTGAGCTCTGCCTTGGCGAGAGTCGAGCTCTGCCCCGATAAAGCCCATCACCTGAGAGGGCACGAGTTCCGACTTTGCCTCGTTGATCAGGAGGCCTAGTTGGAAGCAGGTTTGGAGGGCCAGATCTCTTGACCTCTCCACCTCCTGAAGGGAGGAACCTGCCAAGAGCTAGTCGTTGAGATAGGGGTATATCTGGACTCCTCGACGCTGAAGTTGGGCTGCCACCACTGAAATGCACTTGGTGAAGACCCGAGGGGCCGATGACAGGCCGAATGGCATGGCTTGGAACTCTTACAGGGTCCCTTCGACCCTGAAGCGGAGGAACTGCTGGTGGGACGGACGGATTGGGACATGAAAAAATGCATCCTGTAGATCCAGCAAACAGAACCACATGTTTCGCTCCAGAGATGGTATGATCTGGTTCAGAGTTACCATCTGGAAAGTGCGAGACCTGATAGTGATTCAGGTTGTGGAGATCTAGGCTGGGGCGCCAACCCCCGTCCGCTTGGGCACCACGAAGTACCTGGACACGAAGCCTGGGTCTGTAGGAGGATCTGGCACTGGAGCCATCGCCTCCTTGCGGAGGAGCTGAGCAATGTCGTCCCAAAGGGCCGACTGAGTGTGAGCTGAGATCCTTTCCTCCCGAGGGCTCGGGCTCAGCTGGGAGGGTACTGCTCGAATTCTAGAGGCAGTCCCTGGCTGACCACTTCCAGAACCCACCTGTCCAAAGTGATACCGGACCAGGCAGAAAAAGAGTGGCGGAGCTGACACCCACGGGAGGACCCAGAGCTGGTGTGACGGGTGTAGGGGTGGCAACCCCTGACCCGTCACTGAGCAGGCTTAGAGGAGGAGGAGGCTCCTGGACCGGCACCTCGGCCTCCTTTACAGGGCTGTTGAGGACCCTGCCTGGGCCTGGGGCGCCAAGCTTCAGCCTGCTGCTGCTGTTGCTGATCTTCTTGATAGGAGGGCTATCTAACCACAAGGGAAGAGTGCCGGAAAGGGCTTCTTCTTGTGCTTCTGCTGGTTCTTGCCCGAAGAACCCTTTGCAGAGGTGGCATCCAAGGTGGCACTGGACTGCTCTATACGCTGGAGGTGACCTGCCACTCCCGGACCGAAAAGGTCGGTGCCGAGGAAGGGCACGTCAGCTAACTTGTGCTGAGTATCCGCCGGAAAGGAGGATAACCTCAGCCAGGCCCTGCTGCGAGTGGCTACTGCGGCTGCTAAGGAAAGGGCACAGGAATCTCCAATATCCAGGGCCGTCTGGAGTTGCTGTTTGGCAACAGCACGGTCCTGGTCACGGACCTGCTTAACCGTGGTCTGCATGTCCACTGGGAGATGAGGGAGGACTTCATCTAGTGACCCCAGAAGGGCATGAGAGAAGTGTGCCATGATCACAGCCGAGCTGGCCTGACGAAGGCCCAAGGATGAGGCCGCATAAACCTTCCAGACAGAATGGTCCATATACTTGGACTCCTTGTCCGGAGGGCGGTCAGTGTCAGCTGAGCTACCCATGCGTATAAACACAGAGCAGTCACAAGGCTCTCAACCGAGGGATGCTCTGTGAAACCCGCAAGGGACCACATGGGAACCGTATACTTGTGGGACATGTGGGCAGACGGAGCTGGACAGGAGGCAGGACGTTGCCATAGCTCAAGGGCCAGGCCAACAATGGCTTCGGCCACTGGAAAGGCCTCCGTCGGGGTATCCCCCCTCTTGAGGATATCCGTGAGGGGGTACTCCGCCTATTTTGGATGGGCTCCAAGAGCATTCCGGTCGATTCTGAAATGAGGCAGAGGATGCCCTGAAAGGAGGAAGGACCTTCTTCCAAGCCTGCCACTGATGACTCATCATCCCCCGGATGTGAGTGCAGACCAGTGGCATCAGAGTCCGAAGAATGGGGATATATGGGTCTCCCACCTATGTCTCCCTTGATACGCCGGGGGCGATAGGGGACCACCATAATGGACAGACGACGGGGAAGACCGGTGACTGTCCTATCCTCCTTCAAGGGAGCCCCTCCCTGAGGCTGCTTAGGCGGTGGTTCCACCAAAATCGGTGGGGAGACCGAAACAGGCCGAGCTGGAATGTGTACCGGTCCTACGGGAGGAGGAACAGGATCCTTCAGTTCCAGAGGGGTCGGTGTCGGCCTAAGACGCTGAGGCCAAGTAATGGCCAGTGGTGCTGGCGGAGCTGGCTTCTGACCGGTCAGAATCAGCTGTTGCCACATGAGATTCTCATAATGTCGATGGAGTTTCCGAAGTCTCTCCTCGTCTGAGGAGGATGAGGATTGGTGGCGCCGCCTATTTCTAGAGTGCTTGTGACCTTTCTTTGGTTTCTCGACCGAAGGGGTCCTGGTCCTCGATCAAGACCGACAGGGTTGGCTGGTTCGATTGGGAGAAGCAGGAGTAGGTGATAAGCGAGGTTCCGGCACCGTTCCCTCGATCGGGATACCCGAGGGCTGGGTCTCCTCATCGGGGAAGGAAAGGATAGGTGTCCTTTCCAAGGAATCGTTGACAGGAGTCGGCGACAACAGCTCGATCGGGTCAAGAGAAATCTCGGCCGGTCAAGCCGTGTCCTCGGCCTCAGTGCCTTGGCCCGACGGAATGTCCGAGAAGCCGGCGGCCGAAGAGGCGATCTCGACCGAGGTCAAGACCGCAAGATCCTGGGAATCAGACCGCTCTCGGTCCCAGGAACGTCTTCTTTGGGCAGAAGATGATTTAGGGTCCTTATCCCTTTTCTTAGGGCGGGAGGGCTACGAGCCCGAGGGCGCCTCACCCCTGGTGGGGCGAGACTGGCGCAGCTCGCGAAAGAACTCAGTGATGGTGGAACCCAGGTTGAGGGGCACGAAAAAACTTCGGCTGGCCGAAGCTCGAGCAGCTTCCTCTTCGAAAGCCGCCATATGGTCGAGCTGCTCGGCAGATCCCACGGCCGCGGAAATCGCCCACCTGGCCTCCTTCGATTTCACCAGTGGGTTGCGAAGCTCCGGTCTCCCTAGTTTTAGGCGCACCTTGTGGTCGTCCAGGACATTGGGATGGAAGGCCAGACAAATGGTGCAAGAAGTGGTGTCATTTACGACACCCAAGCAATAGACACACGAGAGGTGGGGATCAGTGCGTGACATTTTCTGTCCGCAGGGACAACGGCGAAATCCGGAGGACGACTTGTCCTCCATGTCCTATGCGCTTGGTTTGGAATCGTAAACTCTGATGAAGTTTAAAGAAAGCCACTGTGGTGAAAACCGTCGTTGAGAATCCAGGGCCTACGAACTAAAGTAGCACGAGGGAACCTGAATCTTCCAGTGGAAAGGAAGATCTGGTGTCATGGGGCAAAGCTGAGGTATTTATCACCCAGGTGGGTGGGAGGAGCCAGCTTGAAGACTTTCCGGTGAATTTAAAGGGGACAGGGACATGCCAGAGAGTGTGGATGAACAACATATCCACGCTCCTAGAATAGATATTTTTCCGGTACTGGTCGAGAACTTTAGATTCCTTGTTAGAAGGAGAAGCACTAAAGTGTTTAGGTTTTGTGGACCTATCATGGGCCGTGCTGATGACCACTGAGTCAGCCTTGGGATGGAGGCTAAGGTGGTTCTCACCCTCTGGGGTCTGGTAAAATATGTCTGCCTTCCTGGCCACTGGAGCAAGGGGGGAGGAGGGTTGTTTCTAAATTGCTGTGACCAAATCCTCATGTAGCTCTATGCAGGGTGGAATGAGGGTTGGAGAGGTATCTGCCAAATCCAGGTGTGCAGCCAATCTGTGTCTCTGTTAATCCTGGCCGACCATATGCCAGTTGTATTCTGCGTGGATCTTTCTGAGGAGCTCCAAAAAGAAAGAGTCCTCAAGTGGGGATTTGGAAGATTCTTTGGGTCCACGGTCTTCCGGCATAGGGGACTCAAAGTCAGAGTCCGAGGGAACCGAATCACTTGTCAGAGTCTGACGATCAGCCATAGCCAGGTGAGCTGATCGTTGGAGGCGCAATATCCATTGGCCATGAGAATTCAGATGGCTGGGAAATGTCCACAGGCCATGGATTAGGTGGCAATAACTCCTTTCTTCTGTCAGATGTCGGGATCCAAGGTTCCAACATTGGAGGTGGCAACAGAAAAAGAGGCTTAGGGGCTGGTGAAGGGGTCGCCGTCGGTTGGTGTTTCTCGAGCTCTGACGTGAGCTGTGAGTTTGCTTCCGTCTACCATGACTTAAGAACTGCCTGCAGATCCACTTGTGGCAATGGGGATGGTGGGATATGGAATCCGTAACTCGGGTACCCATAATAAGGGGTAATTAAAGCCCGACGGAAGATAAAGTACAGTTACGTAAGAACTTACAGTAACAGTAGATCTTCGAGAACAGCTCTTGCAGCAGGTTACACCATTAGGACTGTAGCCGGCAGGCATCAAGACCCCACGGAAAATTTTCTAGCTAGCACTCTTCAGTGGGGACCGCCTCTGACGTCGGGCGTAGTACATAAGGAAGCGGTCCCGCCAAAATCCCCAGTTCTCCCGCCGGAGACTTCCGGTTGCTGGATGACATCAGAAAAGGAGACCGAGGACCCGCCATCAGATGGCCGAGACTAAGAACCAACATTTCCAATCCTAAAGATAGCGTAGGCTGGAACCTGCTTCCTCCAAGGGGGAATGGTGGGCGGGAAAGTACCTGCTGCAAGAGCTGTTCTCAAAGATCTACTGTTACAGTAAGTTCTTACATAACTGTACTATCTTCTTCGAGGTACAGCTCTTGCAGCAGGTTACACCATTAGACTGATCTACAAGCAATGGCTTTGAAAGGTCATCGGAGGAGGCAATACAGAGATTCAGACCCGTCCTGAGCCTAGGACAGGAGACCCTGAAGAACAGCAAGGCTGAAACCCGCGCTTCGGCTTTGAGGCGATATCCAGGCTATAATGCCTGATAAAAGTGTGCACCGAACCCAGGTAGTTGCAGCAAGATATGGCCGAGCGTAGAACGTTTTTCAGTGTCAAGAAAGGAGGTAGCCACTCCTCTTGTCGAATGGCCCTTGACCACTCCTGGTAAGGGTTTCTGGACGCTTGTCATAACAAAAGGAAATACATTGGATGAGCCAGCGTGAAAGGGTCTGTTTCAAACTGGGGCCCTTTCATCCTCTCAGCAATGAACGAACAACAGCTGCCCGCTTTCCGGTGCTGTTTGGTTCTGGTCAAATAATATCTGAGACACCTCTGAACATCCAGGGTGTGAAGCAGTGCTTTTCCTCGATATGACTTAGGAAAGTACACTGGTAAATCAATGTCCTGGTTAAGAGTAAGGCTGAAACCACCTTAGGCAGGAACTTAGATTCATCTCAGGACACCCTGTCCTGATGAAAATTAAATAAGGCTTCTGCACATGAGAGCATGTAATTCAGAGATTCTTTTCATCAAGTAATGGCACTAAAACAACGCTTCCACGACAGAAAACGTGCTCTAATCCAAGTGCAGGTTCAAAGGGTGGCAGCGTAAGCTGCTCCAGGACGAAGGGTAAATCCCAAGGAGGGACGGGATCCTGATGGGCGCCTAAGGTGGAGGACCCTCTTAAAAGGCACGGTAGTATCCAGCTGGGCCACCATGCTGGCCTATGGGGGCATGATAAGCTGAGACTGCACAAAGGTGCACTTTGATCGAGGAGTAAGTTAACCCGGATTGAAAGAGGAAAAGCACGTACTCAGAACCAGCTTCGGGCAATCTAAGGGCAGAAACCACGTGCCTGAGACCAGAACAAAACCCGCGCCATTTCATCGAAGTTATGCAGGTGTCATGCGGTTTCTAGCGGCAGAAAGTACATCCGCCTAGCTCTTTGCGTAGACCCTTGTCGCAACATGGCTATGTCTCTAGGAGCCAAGCATGCAGGTTCAGTGAACGTAAGTCCGGGTGGACTAGTGAACTCTCCTCCTGAGACAACAGGTAGGAGCTGATTGGTAAAGCAAGCGGAGGTTCCCGGCACAACTGATTCAGCAGCGGGAACCAAATCTGCCTGGGCCAAAAAGGCGCTATCAAAATAAGTGTCGCATGCTCCCTGCAAAGTTTGAGAAGGACTCTCTGGATCAACGGGAAAGGAGGGAAGGTGTAGAGGAATCTGCCCGCCCAGGAGAGGGACAACGCGTCTCGCCAGAAAACACCAGGCCCTGGACCTAGCGAGCAAAAATTGGGCAGGTTTATGCTGGATGGGGAGGCTTAATAGATCCAGTTCTGAGTACCCCATCTGTGGAACAGATCCTCTGCCACCTCCTGTAAGTTCCCACTGTGGACTCTGGGCCCGGAACGACTCAGGCTGTCCTGACCGTGTTGTCCTCTCCGGGACATGAACTCATGAGAGGTTTAAACCGTGTCGACATCATTCCCACACCTCATGGCCTCCTGCAAAGGGAGTAGGAGTGTGCCTCCTTGTTTGTTGAGGTAATACATCACCGCAGTATTGTCTGTTTGTAACAGGAGAGTACTGGGTGGAATCTCCGACTGGAAGGCTTGCAGGGCATAAAGAACCACCCTCATCTCCAATATGTTGATATGGAGATGAGATTCCTGGGTAGTCCATGTTCCCTGAGACCTCACCCCGTTCAAGTGCGCTCCCCACCCCAGCCCTGAGGCATCTGTGGAGAGTGTTAACACTGGGGACGGCGCTGTGAAGGGAACCCCCACTGAGAGGGTTCTCAGATCTAGCCACCATTGCCAGTCCCGAACCACGGCCTTCGTGATTCCGACTGGCTGCTGCAGATGGTCTTGCCTTTGGTCCCACTGCACCCTTAACATCCACTGGGATACCCGCATGTGGAGTCTTGCCATCGGAACCGTTGGAATGGCCACAGCCATGTGTCCGAGCAGGCGAAGGACCAACCTGGCCGGGACGGTTTTCTTTGCTGACATGTCCCTTATGAGGGATCGTATGCGTTCCGCCCTGTCCTCGGAAGAAAGGCTTTCCTTGACTGTGTCCAGAACTGTGCCTATGAACTGCAGTTTCTGGGACGGTACCAGGAGAGACTTCTGAGTTGATTAAGATGCCCAGAGACTGAAAGCGAGCCTGGTGTGCTGAATGGCTAGCAGCAATGCCTCCTTGAGGAGGCCATGAGAAGCCAGTCGTCCAGGTACGGGAACACGTAGTGACCCTGTCTCCTCAGAGACGCTGCCACGACTGCCATGCACTTGGTGAATACCCTTGGTGCTGATGACAGCCCGAAAGGAAGTGCTTGGAACTGGTAGTGGCGACTGAGAAACTCGAAACGCAGGAACCTCCTGTGCGCCTGAGCGATGGGGATGTGCAGGTAGGCCTCCTGCATGTCTAGGGACGCCAAGAAAGCATCCTTCTTCAGCATGGGGATTAGTCCCGGGAGGGTCACCATGCGGAAGTGCTTGTAAATGACCGATATGTTGAGGTCGCTGAGGTCCAAGATTGGACGGAGGTCCCCTGTCTTCTTTGGAACCAGGAAGAAGTGTGAATAATAGCCTGCTCCTATCTGGTTCCCTGGAATGTGCTCCACAGCTTCTTTCTGCAGAAGCACGAGCACTTCCTGCTTTATGAGCAGAGCGTGCTGACCCGAGTAACGGGAGAGCAGAGGAGGCCTTGTGGGGGGCTTGTCTAGGAATTCTATAAAGTGGCCTTTTTCGACCAACTGTAGCACCCACCTGTCGGTGGTGATCAAGCGCCACCCTGGCAGGTGGTCTGCGATGCAACCCCCGACCTTTGTTTCCCATTGATCCTGAGGAGGGGCTTGGCCGGAAGGAGTCATGCTGTGGCAGCAGAGGGTCCTGCAGGTTGGGCCGACTTGGTAGCACGTTGGCCCCTACCTGAGGACGTTCTGACCTGGGCTTTCCGGGAAAAGGAGCCCCTCTGTTGCTGGACCGGAATTAGGTTGTTGCCTCTGAGTCCGCTGCAAAACGACTCTGGTTCCTACGAAGGAACTGAGTCTAGATCTGTACATGGCCTGACAGATCTAACAGCCTTCCCAGCTTCCTGTAATTTGGTGATGACTTTTCTGATGCTTCACCAAACAAACCTTCGCCATGAAAGGGGGCGTCCAAAATGTTTTTCTGGACGTCCGCGGTAAACCCGGAGACACGGAGCCATGAGTGTCTCCGGAGACATACGCCTGAGGCTGCCGCTCTGGCCAAAGAGTCCGTAGAGTCATACGCGGCTCGGAGCACTTGGATCCCCACATCTGAACCCATGTGGAGGAGCTGGAGAAGTTCCTCCTTTGGGCCACCATCTGGCAATTTTTCTGCCAGATCCTGTCCCTGTTCCCACAGCGCGTTCTGAAACTGAACCATGTGGGTCAGGTAATTCAAGGATCTAATGACGCAAGTCGCGGTCGCGGAAGTGCGCCTACCCAGCACATCCAGTTGCTTGGACTCCGTGTCCGGTAGCTGCGTGCTCAGATGCTGCGGCTTCTGAGACCGGTCATGAGAGGCTGTAATGACCAAGGAATCGGCCAGAGGAGTTAGCCAGGTACTGGTTCTCCCTTGGGGCCTTGTACAGGCGGTCAGTCTTCTTCGGCATAGCCGGGGTCGAATGTGGATGCTTCCACGCTGCCTTGGTGACGTCCACGAAGGTGTCCACCAAGGGTGGTACTACCACAGGCTTGGGATCCTTTTGCCGAAGATAGCGGGCAAGGCGTAGTCTTCCGGGGTCGAGTTCCTCCGCATCCCATCCCATGTTCTCTTGGATGTGTCTCATTATCTCAGAGAACGAGGGGTCATCCGGAGGAGACCTAGGGAGGTCACGTGGGTCCGGAGAAGGGATGCTGATCGGTGAAGGAGACCTGGAGCATTCAGAGATATCAGATCTGGAGTCCTCCGCCAATGGCGAATACTGACGTCTTCTGGGTCTTTTGGGGCTGGGTGACCCTGAAGAAGATCTAGACGGAGGCCTTCTCTTCTCTGTAGATCTGCCCCTAGGAGGTGCTACTGGCTCCTGGGGGGAAGGTGCTCGGCCTGCTGCCCCTTTTGGCAAAGGAGGGGGGGCAGGCATCGGTGGTGCCACGGGTGCAGGAGGAGGGTGCGTGGTGATCACATCCTTTTTGATGGTGTCCCACCAGAAAGTGAAGAGCTCCTTCACATCTGCTAAGTTGAGGCCCGACGATGGGCCAGGCGCCGGTGGTCTGTCATCGGGGCCGGGCGTTGGCTCTCCGGGGGTCTCCGGTTCTGGGGAGGGTTCCCGTGGGAGCTCGACAGGTCCGGAGTCGCCCGCCTGGTCTTCGGACTGAGTGGATTCCTCCCTCTGACAACGCCTCCTGACCAACGTCGGTAGGCAGCGTGTGGTTCTTCTGTCTGCGGTCTGACGCCGTCCCTCGCCCGCGCCCTGGGGTGAGTGCCTGACTGGCGACGGGTGACTTAACGGTCAGCCGGCAGTGCTTTGGACCTTGTCGTCGGGTGGGCGGCATCGATCCCGACGTCCGCTTGAGGGAGGTCAGCTCCTTGGTCTTGCATTGGGGTGGTGGCGACAAGGAGACTGACTGGACGTCGGAGGCCGAGTGCCGAGACGAGGACTTGTGATGCTCCCCTGACCTGGACGAGGCCTTAGCAGAAGAAGAGGGCCTAGAGGTCTTGGCAGGCCACAGAGTTGAAGAACCGCTGGCTGATTTGACCACAACCGGGGGAGGCTGAGAGTGGGCTCTAGACGGGGAGCGGTCCGACCTGGAGCCGGAGCTGCGGGAGTCCGAGGTCTCAGAGGGGGATCTAGGTCTCACCTTCTCTCGATGTTTCGTGGTGCCTGTGCGATTTTCCCAAGATTCCCCCCTGGAGAAAGGTTCCATGGCCTTGAGCTTTTCTTCTAGGAGGAAAGCCTGGGGAGCCTTCTGTCGGCGGATTCTGGTCTGGCTGTTAAAGCCCTGGCAGAAGGAGCAAGCCTGGGTGTCATGGTCCGGGCCCAGGCACCGAACGCAGACCGAATGAGGGTCTTTAAACGGGATCTGATTCTCACAGGCACACTTAGAAGGATGGCCCTCCACTGAAGTTGGGGAGGACATCAGACGAAGAAAGGTTGTCTTGCAGAAGAATTTCTTCCAAAGTTTCCGATTTCGGAAAGAATTTCCTGGTCGTCGCGAGCTAGTACTAACCGAAGAGGTCGAGACATGCAAGTGGACGGCGGGAAAGAACTGGGGATTTTGGCGGGACCGCCTCCTTATGTACTACGCCTGATGTCGGGGCCGGGACCGACGTCGGAGGCGGTCCCCGCTGAAGACTGCTAGCTAGAAAATTTTCCGTGGCGTTCTGACGCCTGCCAGCTACAGTCCTAATGGTGTAACCTGCTGCAAGAGCTGTACCTCGAAGAAGATCCCTGCATCTAAAAACCCGGCGTGGGGGTAGTGCAGTGCCGGATAACCTGGCATCGGAAGCCCAAAGGGGTTGCCAGATGGTCCAGCCGTAGGACCTGACGGAGGGACTGAGGGGCCTGGTGTCAGTTCTGATGGTGGGACTGCAGGTTCCGGAAAACTCCCTGATGGCGAGTGCAGAGGGCCTCGACGGGGGATCAGGGAGCGGGATGAGAAACTCCAAGGGTCCAGACGGTTCAGGCATCTGGCCTGACGGTGGTTCCTGAAGAACTTCCAGGCCTGAGGGAGTCGGAGGGACCTTGGTTAAGTCCGATGGTGGCTCAGGCATTGGAGGCTCCAGCGTAGGGGGTGGCGAGGCCCCTGATGGCAGGTGATCTCTGCCCTTTGGTTCCCCTGCAGGAGGAGCTGGAGATACCACCTCAATCGGTGGTAAAGGAGAAATCAGAGTAATCTTAATCGTCAGCTGCGTATCTATTGTCAGCTGGTCCGTCACCCCATTGTCAGGCCTGTTATCGGGGCCTGGCGAAGGATCCACGGCCGTGTGTCCATCGAGGAGCCAGCGGACAACTTAGCAGCCATAGCCATACGAGACCCGGAGGAGCCGGAACTCGACTTACTGGACCCACTCATATCGCTAGGCCTCTGAATCTTTGAGGCCTTAGAGGAGGAGGTGGGTGTCTCCTGATCCCTGGAGGCTCCCGTTGGGCCCAAGCTCATGCCAGACAGTGGTGCTGATGGCCGTTTGGTAGCTACCAAAATGGTCGTCGAAGATGGATCCCCTGGCGGGGAAGTTACCATCAGGGCCGCGACTCCAGCTGGAAGTGGCGGGTTTGACGGGGACCCTTCCTGGTCCCTATGTCTCTCCTTGTCCTTTTTCTTCTTACAATGGCCCTCCGGTTTCTCTTTTCTCCTGCTGCCGAATAATTTGGACCCCTACTGATTCTCCTACCTGTCCTTTGTTCCCCGGTCATCCTTGCCGCCGAAACTTGTGGCTTCCTATTGGTCCCTGCCAGCGGTGACACTCTCCCTTGGCTCCTTAAATAGGAGCTCTGCTGAATCACCGGGAAGCTGAATCGCCGAAAGAAAGGGGAGGTGAGGGTGTCCTACTCTGTGGCGCCCCCCCCAGCGCCATCAAGAAGGTCGCCGCTTCGCCGAGTGGAGGTGCCGTGGGCTACGGAGAGCTCCGAAGGGCCTCCTCGCCGAGAAATCAACTGTGGAAGAAGCACGTGGCCCCTGCCCAAGTGCAGGAGAGAAGGCACACAGACAATCTTTTTTCCTGTCGCATCGCAGCGTTTCAGAAGGGCTGCATGATCTGGACTCCCGTTTTTCTTTTCTCCTGCTGCTGAATAATTTGGACTCCTACTGATTCTCCTACCTGTCCTTTGTTCCCCGGTCGTCCTTGCCACCGAAACTTGCGGCTTCCTATTGGTCCCTGCCAGTGGTGACGCTCTCCCTTGGCTCCTTAAATAGGAGCTCTGCTGAATCACCGGGAAGCTGAATTGCTGAGAGAAAGGGGAGGTGAGGGTGTCCTACTCTGTGGGCCCCCCACAGCGCCATCAAGAAGGTCGCCGCTTCGCCGAGTGGAGGTGCCGTGGGCTACGGAGAGCTCCGGCGGGCCTCCTCGGCGAGAAATCAACTGTGGAAGAAGTGCGTGGCCCCTGCCCAAGTGCAGGAGAGAAGGCACACAGACAATCTTTTTTAATGGCCCACCCACCCTCCCTTTGGTGAGGGGAAACTTTTATGTGTGCTGCTGGCCTCGCCTACTGTCACTCTACCCTATCAACTGTAAGGGGAGGTACTTCCCTGTTTAAAGAAGGGTGATACTCTTGCCCAAATCTCCTCCCTGTGATCTGGACTGGGCATGGCATGTGACTCATGGGCGTACTTCTCCCTTTAACTGGGACTGTGTGAATGTTGAGTATTCTACTTCCCCCTGAGCAACTACTGCTGTCGTACCTGATCAATGGGCTAGGAATAGACTATTTCCTGTGCACTATTTGTGCTCTGGATGTTTTTTTTTTTCATTTTTTCCCTATTATTTCAGCTTGACATTTGTTTCTGCTTATCTGTGTAAGGGCCTTCCATGTGCTGATCCCCCTGTGGATACCCATACCTGATTTCATATGTTTATGCTGCTACCTACCACTTATGTTAATGTTGCTCAAGTTCTGTCCAGGAATTGTCCTGCAATTTGTGTGCTACTGAAAATTCTGTGCTACTGAGTTGTCCCTCTTCTTTTTGGGCTTCCGAAATTGCTGTTGATACCCTATACGACTGTTCATGCTATTTCCAGTAACTGATGTTTATGCTGCATTGTTCTTTCTAGGGGATGTCCTGCACTTTCTGTACTACTGAAACTTTGAGCTTCAGAGCTGTCCTACATTTCCTATACTAACGAAATTGTGGTAGCTTATATTTTGTTGATGTCCACTGCCCACTGCTACTAGAGAGGAGGGTGGGCATAGGGTCATATCAGCAACCTTGGTTGCCCTGACTGCGCTGACTGTAGTGCCTGGGGCTGCCTGCCAGTGATCAGGGTTATTCCATCCCCCGCCCCACTGGTTGTGTGGACCACCTGTCTGCCGTGCCTGGACTGGCCCTCTTGTACCCGGCGGGACGCAGTATAGGTCAACCAGTCTCCCTTTAGCCTGCTGGAAGCCTCGCCACCTGGTATAGCGCAGGGGTGTGTGGATCTCCTCCCCTCTGGGTCATCCCTGTCTGAGTGTTCCTGACACGTCCTCCCATGCAGGCCTCCTTGTGCCTCCAACTACAACAGTGGGTTTGTTCCCCTTTCCCATCACTATGGATGGGAGGGAAGCTCCCTGTGTAGTGCTCAGGGATTGGCTGTCGGTTGTCCGTATGGCCATCCCACTTGTAGTGTTGGCCCTAGGGCTGGTCCTCCTACAATGTGCTACCTCTCCCCCTATATCCCTGGAAGTGACTTGGAAGTTGTCCTCCCCCTCGGATGACACGGACTTCTCCTTTTCTAACCTGCTTTCCTCCAACGTAACGCACTACAGTACTACCCTCAGTCTTGACATTAGATGCGTTATGTATGCGGCCAGGGTCAAGAAAATCAGACCGCCAAATGGTCCGGGTGGGCACCTACTTTTTAGGCGGTATCTCCCCTGGCTTTTCCTCCTTGCTTTACTCAGGGCAGGGGATATAGAGCTTAACCCTGGACTCGCTAAAATGCCCACTAACTCTCCCGCCACCTGGATTATGAGTAAGGGGCTAAAAATAGCTCATCTGAATATCAGGAGCTTGCTACCCAATCGTGATGAGTTGAGAGCGTGGGTTGAACTATACAAACCTGATGTTCTAGGGATAACTGAGACCTGGCTCAAATCCTCTATCCCCAACTCCGCCTGTTCCTTAACAGGCCAGGGGTGGGTGGCATCCTTATCTACTATAGAGTCCATCTGAAAATCTCCCTTGTGACTCATTGTCCCACTGATCATCCCCCCTGTGAGCTTCTGCATGGGCTCCTGCTGCTAGGGGAAACAAAGAAGCTGCATCTGGTATGTGCCTATATCCCTCCCAGGGGAGGCCTAGAAGGACTAACTTATCTCCTGGATACGGTCAGGTCCAGTATAGGAGACAACAAACTTATTATCATGGGTGATACCAACCTAAATTGGGAGAGTGGCAATATTAAGAAATGTGAACCTCTTCTTTCCACCCTATCCCTTACCCAACTAGACAGTCCGCTAGTGGTTCCTCGAGTACCCTGCTGAATTGGATCCTAACCAACCGCCCGGAGAGAATATCAATTTAAGGCACCCTATCGGACTCTATCTCTCATCACTCCCCAGTGTTCTGTGTCTGGAAAATTCCCTCCTCAAAAATCCCTCACAAAATTATTCGAGTCAGGAACTATTCCAGGTTTGACTCAGTGAGGTTCCTGGATGACTTAAGGTCTACTGACTGGACCAGGGTATTGGAAGCCACTGACCCCTCAGTGGCAACCTCCTGCTTTATTGATACCTTTGGTGATATCCAGGACAGGCATGCACCCATGATCACTCGAAGTGTGAGGGGAGCGGCCACCTACTGGCTGAATGGAAATCTGCTAGCCAAGATGCGCGAAAGAGACCGATGCTGGGCTCGTGCCAGGGGATCCAGTGATCCCTCTAAACTCCAGAGATATCGGCACCTCAGGAACCAGTGTAAGAAGGCTATTAGGGTAGCAAAAAGTGACTTCTGCAAGTCTGCACTACTTAGCTCTGCCAGTGACCCCAGGAGGTTCTGGAGGAACATTAAATCCCTAGTTAGTGGATCCTCCAGCACGGGTGTCACGGATATGGTCATAAATGGCGTCTCTTGCAATAATCCCCAAACCATAGCTGACTCCCTTAATTGTCACTTCTCTGACCTCTCGGCCCTCACCTCCCGACTTACGACGGACGGGGGGAGCTCGCTCACGATCCCGTCCCTCTCGAGTCAGGCGGATCAACATCATCGGAGTGAGTTTAATCTCAGGGCAGTATCAGTCCTCTACGTCCAGAAACATCTTGCTGCCCTCGCCCAGTACTCCAGCCCAGGTCTCGATTTCCTGGAACCGCGGCTTCTCAAGCAAGGAGCGTCCTACATTGCCTCTCCGGTTGCCCACATCTTTAATCTATCCCTTAGCTCAGGAAAAATTCCTGACATATGGAAGGAAGCAAGGATAGTACCAGTTCTGAAGCAGGGCAATCCCAAACTCCCTGACAACTACCACCCTATTGCAATCCTCCCATCCCTTGGCAAACTTCTTGAAAAGGTGGTGGCCGAGCAACTCTCGGAGTATCTGCACTCCCATGATCTGCTATCCAGGGCACAGCACGGCTTTCGAAAGGGACACAGTACCACTACTGCTCTGATTACTGTAACTTCCAGCATAAGATCTGCCATGGACCAAGGTAAACTGTCCGGTGCTATATTTATAGACTTATCAAAAGCTTTTGACCTTGTTAACCATGACCTTCTAGGAGAGCAACTAAGGGCCATTGGTCTCTCCTCCCATGCCTTGAACTGGTTCATGGGCTATCTGAAGGGTAGAAAGCAGCGTACCTGCTTCAACAAGGTCCTCTCGGAGCCCAGGGCGGTGACTTTGGGAGTCCCCCAGGGATCAGTGCTGGGCCCTCTCCTTTTTCGCTCTTTATCAATCAACTGCCACTGGTGACCTCTCACTGCCAAGCCACTCTATACGCAGATGATCTGGTGCTAGTGGCCCATTCCCCCAATGTCGCAGCACTAAACCAGAGCCTGACTGATGATTTCAGCAGAGTCCCGGCCTGGATTACTCACCATAGGCTGGTGTTGAACCCTAATAAAACGCAGGCCATGCTTTTTGGCTCCACGGCCAAGATAAAAGCCTCATTTTTTTTTAGGGATACTACAGATGTACTGAATCTATTACATGACGTTACAATGGAAGAGGGATGGCGACTGTGCACAGTGGATGTGGAGTCGCTGTATACAAACATCCCTAATGCCTTAATGCTCTTAAGAAATGTCTGGGTGAAACTGAATTGTTAAGCCTAAAAGAGAGAATTCATTTTGCATTGTGCTGAAAAAGTGTTAAAATATAATGTATTTCTATTCCAAAAATTATTTTTCCAGCAGATGAAGGGCACGGTAATGGGGGCTACTTTGGCCCCCAATTAGGCAAGCATCTTCTTGGGGGCATGGGAACGAGATGTAGTGGTATCTCCACAGGCCAACCCATATTTTGCAAAGGTTGGCCTGTGGAAACGTTTTATCAATGATATATTCCTTATTTGGAAAGGGAATCAGGCTGAACTGTGCCCGTTTGTGGAATTTTTGGAGAACAGTAATTTAAAATTAAAAGTAGACAGTAGTACACAAAGTGTTAATTTTTTGGCTTTGACTATCACACAGGACACTGAGGGTAAGTTACAAATTGACCCGTATGGAAAACAAACTGACAGGAACACTATTTTGCTACCCTCCAGCTGTCATCCTAGACACATCACTAGCAATATTCCTGGAGCACAGTTTCTAAGAATTAAGAGAAACTGTTCAACAGACACTGCATTCTTACAAAGAGCAGAGGAAATGTCACAAAGATTCCTTGAGAGGCTATAGATTTGATACGGTGCAGAGAGCATGGGAGACAGCACAAACTATGGATAGGAGAGAATTACTAGTTTATCAGGACAGGACTCGGGAAATTAGAGAAGTACTGTAACTAACATGAATTTTGTTTCGACATACACTGAGAAATCCAGTGCAGTTAGCGAAACACTACATAAACATTGGGCTATAGTTTAAACTGATCCCCTCGACACAGCAGTGAAGGAATTTCCTAGGATGGTGTATAGAAGAGGCCCTAATCTGAAGGATCTATTAGTACATAGTTTGCAGCCCACACCAAAGAGGAGACTTGGTTACCCCCCACCCCCAAAGGCTCACGCAGATGTGGACGCTGCATACACTGATTCAATTCAAAAAATGGATAGTTTCAGTACAGTGAATGCAGGTAAGACATTTAAAATAGAATAATTTATTAACTGTTCTATCACATCTGTTGTACATTTAGCCACATGTCAATGCAATGCCTTCTATGTTAGGAAGGTCCCTAAAGATCAGAGTGGAAGAAGACAAGGGTGCCATTAGACACATGGATTTAAAAAATGCACTTGCTAAACATGTGCATTCCAGTGCGGCACCCCTTGAACATCATTTTGTTTCTTGTGGAATAGAAAGAGTCTCTTTAGGAGAGAGAGGAGGCAATCTGGATGAGCTGCTACTGGAACGAGAATCATTCTGGATTTTCCACCTCAATAGCCTCAAAACACCAGGTCTAAATGATGGAATAAATCTTGTACCGTATTTAAAGAAAAAAAGTATGAATTAAGATAAGATTCTGGTGGCGACATCAGGATAGAAATATGTGAAGTGAAGATTGTCATAATAATCTGTACATAAATTGTTTGATACATAATTACCAGTAGAGGGTAGTAAGTGTTTTATATTGCTATTACAGGTTCTGGTCCAGATAAACCAATATATTATTATTTTAAGGGGTTGTATGCTTGAGCGATTAGCCCTTATGATCTGTCCTAGTAAGTGAACCACTGAGGTCTTATAATAATGAAATTAAAATGATGAGCATATCATTACTTATCTTTTTGCCAATAAGATATTATAGGTATAAGTAGTTAATCATATCTTACTTTTATCAAGTATTGGTAGTATCTGAAATAAAGTTAGTAATGAATTTGAGTTGACCTTGTGACCTCCCTTTGGAGCACACTCAACGGAAAAAAAAATTTTTTCCCCTGTATAAAGTTTAAGTTGCATTGCAGTTAATAATGCAGCGTTTCTATTATGTATTGGTAGTACTCTGAAAGAAAGTTAATAATGATTCTGAGTTGACCTTGTGACATCTGGACATTGTGGGGTGGGCGCACGAGTGAGCTGTAGAGTTGAAAAGGGGTTTGATTGTGCATTCTGTCGTGCTGCGGGGAACACTAAACACCTGATGAATTGTAGAAAATGTTGTTAATTTGAAACTGTATGGGGTCTGGACACCATGGAATTGGGAGCTGGGGCACGAATAAGTCGCAGAGTTTAAAACGGGTTTGGTTGTGTGCTGGGTCATACTGTGGGTAACATTATTAAAGGGAAAGTTCTGACTTTGTGAAAGTGACTAGATGGAAGCGGGAGCATACGCTGCTGGCTCCAGCCAATCACAACCTACTGTGTGGATAAATTTGACCTTGGGGACCCTAGAGAGGATAAACATGATATTCTAACTCTAAGTCTTACCACCCTCTGAATAGTGAAAATATTTGACCAAATTTTCCCTCAAAAGCACTGCATTTATATATATATATATATCTATATCTATCTATAGCTCCATAGTTATCTATGTATAACCACTGTGCATTTGCGTGTGCATAAATATAGAGATATATACACATACATACAGTGCTTTAGAGAGCAAATACAGTATGTATCTATCTCATATCGCTACAATGTTCACACAGGCAGTGTGTTGCTCAGGTTCAAGGATTCACTGACCACACTGTTGTATTTCAAAGTGCAAAATATGCCATTTTATTTTATGTAATTCATCTTCACAGACACCGGCCCCACATCTGATGTGTTTCGGATCCAAATGATGGCCTTTGAAAAGGATAATTTGGACCCGAAACATGTCGGGCATAGAGAGGGATCTCTATGAAGATGAACTACATGAATTGCAATACATAAAATGGCACATTTTGCACTTTGAAATCTAACAGCGTGGTCCAGTGGCATCATTTACAGGATGGAGGTGGTGAGCACCCAATTTTTTTCAATAACAATATCTCTGTATTTTATATGCACTCTGCTCCCATGTGGTTAACCTGGGTTTGCTGTGTGACCCTGACCACTATCCTGTACTGCTGAAATCTCAGTAATGTTGCAGAGGCAGCAGCCGCAAACTCTGCAAAGGAGGTTACTATGGTACATGTCACGGTGCTAGAGATGGAAGGAGACAATGATTGCCCACTGAGACCCCCCCTCCCCCCCAACAGTCACACACACTTTTCAGTAGTAATAGCTGTTCAAGCGACCCTGATCCATACAGCTATCAACAGCCTTCTTGTATCACTCAAATTCCTTCTCTTTCGCTATCCTGGCTGTCGATGCTCTAGCTCTTCTAGCGCTTTGTACAAGCCTACATTTATCATGGCTTATACAATATGAGCAAATATGGTGAACATTAGTTAGACAAAATCTCAGGAAATACTGACATAAAAAGCTGTAAATCGATCATCTTTAAGTTCTGCATTTGTCTCTTACTATTTAACACTACAAATAAAAGGGAAAAGGACATTACAAGAGAAGATTTAATTGAAAACCACTGGATACTCACAACTTCTTCTAGTGCAGCACTTCGGCCAAAAGAGCAGGTAAGGTGCGTGAGGCAGTTAACAAATGAAGAGAAAAGTTCACTTGGAATGGCAGTTAGGATCTCGCGAGGGAACACTGTTATCAGATTACTGATAATATTTGAAATTCCCACTGCTTCAGAGTCTTCTATTTCAATCCTAAAGACAACAGATGAGCTGTTTTAAAAAGCAATCCATTCACGAGAAAGAGAAGAACCATCACTAATTATAACCTGCAAGGTCAGACTCCTCCAACTGGCTCAGTGCTGGTCACTGACTGGGGAAAAACTGTTGGGTTTTCCAATGAAGTACTATGACCTATTACATAAAGTGAGATTAAGTTTAAGTTCTTCTTGATCAAGAATTCCTAAAAATATCTGTAGTCATTAAGTACATAGATACATAGACAGTGTCGGCAGATAAGGGCCTATGGCCCACCCAGTCTGCCCATTTGAGCTTGTAAGTTCAGTTTATGTTTTCCTAGAAGTCTGTTGCCCCTTACCCCTGACCTCCAGAATTCCTTTATGTCTATCCCATGCATTCTTAAATCCCGTGATTGTTTCAGCCCCCACCACTTCCTCTGGCAGGGTGTTCCACTTGTCCACCACCCGCTCCATGAAGAAATTTTTCTCACGCTTCCTCTGAATCGCCCTCCTCCAACTTCATCCCATGCCCTCTAGTCCTGGAACATTCTTTTCGCTTAAAAATAGTGTGTCCTGCACCCTGTTCCTCCCTGTAAGATACTTGTATGTCTCTATCATATCCCCTCTCCCTCCTCTCCTCCAGGAGTACATGTTCAATTCCTTCAACCTGTCTTCATAGGACTTGTGATGCAATCCATGCACCATCTTTGTTACCTCCTCTGAACCTTCTCTACCCTGTCTATGTCCTTACATAGGTATGGTCTCCAGAACTGTACACTGTACTCCAGGTGGGGCCTCACTAGTGTCTTGTATAGTGGAATTATGACCTCCCTTTTCCTGCTGGTGATGCCCCTGCCTATGCATCCCAGCATCCTATTTGCTTTACCTGCTGCCTTGTCACACTGTTTCCCTACCTTGAGGTCATCAGAGATGATAACCCCAAGATCCATTTCCTGCTTGGTGCATGCTATATCCTCACCTCCCCAACTGATATATTGTGCCAGGGTTTTTGTGCCCCATATGCATTATCTTGCACTTCTTTGAATTGAATTTCAACTGCCAAACCCCTGAACATTCTTCAAGTTTCTGCAGGTCCCTTCTCATTCTGTCTACACCCTCTGGTGTGTCTGCTCTGTTATAGAGCTTTGTGTCATCAGCGAACAGTGAAATTCTGCCTTCTAGGTCCTGCGCAATGTCTCTGATGAAGATGTTGAATAGGACCGGTCCCAGCACTGATCCCTGTGGTACCCCGCTGGTCACTCTTCCCTCTGTGGAGTGACAGCCATTTACCACCACCCTCTGTGTCCTGCCACCCAGCCAGTTACATGCCCACCACACTACTGTCCTGCCCACACCCATATTCCCCAGCTTGTGTAATAGTCTTCTATGTGGCACAATGTCAAAGGCCTTGCTGAAGTCCAGATAGGCCATGTCCACTGCCCTCCCCTGATCCACCTCCCTAGTCACCCAGTCAAAAAATTCAACGAGGTTGGTCTGACATGACCTCCCCCTGGTGAAACCATGCTGCCTTGGGTCCTGTAGTCCATTGACAACCAGATGTTCCACCAATCTCTCCTTCAGTCTCCTTAAGTCTAACTTTATTTTCTATATTCAGTGAGCATTTAATCAAATCCTTTTGTTCTTTTCCATCCCACACACTCCATTTTTTTCTGTTCTCTGATCTATTGGTTTTTAGAGGGCACCTTTTCTGGTGCTCACTGAAGAAACCATAAAGGACACATATCTGACCCAAAATCGATCTGTGTATAAAGTTTACCTTTTTTTGCCTATATTTAGGAAGGGAAGGGGTCGTATTTTGGCTCCGTGGAGCTGAGCCACCAATCCATTCCACTTCCTTGTCCTAAGCACCGGCCCCGCACTAGCACGTTTTGTAATGTAATTATATGGAGAGTGTGTGTGTGGGGGAGGAGGGGCGTACTCCATAGACAGTAATGGGGCTGTTTTTTAAATATATATTTTGTTATATTTTAGAAGCGTGTTCTGAACAAATCAAAGTTCCCCTTCAACCAAGAAGAAGTCAGGAGCCCAATCCCTTCCACTGCCCCATCAGCTGGCCCCATCCCTGCGAGTCAGTGTACTATGATACAATAGACTGGAGAGCACTCCATCTACTTCTGTAGGATTCAGTGGGGACATTTTTCAAAGTATATTTACAAAAAAAAAAAAAGGACCAGCTGACTTTAGTGGGGGCTTTAAATAACGAACACAGTTGCTGCTATTTAACACCCCTTTGCTCCTAACAGCCATGTTTGTGACACAGTTTGTACCAACTTCCATATAATTCAGGGGTGATACATCTGTATAACATTTCGTACAGAAGGTGCCTCTGGCCAGGTAATGACCAGTGGTACTCTTACAGCACCTCAATTCTCTACTTGACTGTTAATGCCAGCAAGCAACCAGTTTCAGTGCACATTATTACTGGCATTAATAATCATGTAGAGAACATTAATGTTGGCAAGTGACTCATTCCAGTGTACGGTATTGCTATTTTAAACCCACCTTCCTTTTGCCAATTAGTTTTACTGTTGAAAACCAGTGGATGTGAAAAAAAGTAAACCTAGGCATGATCATTAATGCCAGCAAGTGACCAGTTCCAGTGTACATTACTGCTCTTTGAAATCAACCCTTCTGTTTGATAATTTTTATTTTTTAAAGAGCACCTCTTCTGGATTTTTTGAAGTTGCTCCCCAGAAACCATAAAGGACACATACCTGCCCCGAAATAGAGTCGTGTATAAAGCTGAATTTTTGTTGCCTATACTTAGGAAGGGAAGGGATCGTATTTTGGCTCTGAATGTTAACTGCATGCACTCCACTTTTCAGAAGTCATGGTTTCAGCAAGCCTTACCATTTATTCCTCATAAGTAAATTAAGCCTCAGGTAGTTGCTCTTCGACATTCATATCCCATGTTTCTTAAGCTATAAAACAGGCATTCATAATTCTAAAAAATGCTGTGTCTGCACAAAATTAGGCTGGTGGTCATAGGTTTCTACAATGGCTACACTTGAGAAATCCAACTGACTTACAGTTGTGGTTCTGATTTTAACTGTCACAAGTATATGCAAAGCCAGCATTTCCAACTGGTTTATTCTCAAAGAGATAAAGAAAATTCTGTACCACTTGCTCTAGCTGACCTGTTACTCCAAAAAGTCATGAAAATAGGGAATATCCCATGAGGTAGCTCAAAATATTATTTGGTGTGGAGTGTTGGTGTTATTGTTCCCTTGCACAAGTGGCTGAACACCAATATTCCACACCAAACCAGCAACATTTTCAATACCTCTTGCGATATCCTATGTATATCATAGGATTTCTATATTTTATGTGACTGAAATAGTAAAAATTTCAAAAGGCAAGTACAAAATGTAAACTACACCCCTCTGTTCAACGGCTCAGCATAAAGAGCAGCCAATCAATACTATTCTGATGGGACCACTCATGTTGAATCAAAAAATAACTGGCATCTCACATAAGAATATATTTCTGACCATGCTCAGTGTAGCCAAAATAAGTGAAATAAACTTCTGAGCATGCTCATTGACTAGCTTCACTTATTTTCGCTCATGCTGGGTCAAGATAACACTTTTAAGGGGAGTGCTAGAGAGTCATCTTCTAGGCTGGAAGTACTTAATGGAGCGCTCTACCTTGTGGAGCGAATTTAATGAAAAAAAAGTCAAAAAGAAAAGTAAATATTTTCACCAACATAATCTAACTTATGAAATCCTTAGAAACAGACTGATATAAGAAATTCAAGGATGGGCAGGCAGAAAACACAACAAGAAGGGATGGGCAAGGATCAACAGCAGTCAAGTACGAGTAAGGCCTCAGGAGCAGCGAGGGGAAGTAGCACTGGCATCCATGATGCAACGGAACCACCAAGGAAGGCTATGACAGAATCCATGAACGCAAAAGATTCAACAATAGAGAAAACCCTACAGAAACTAGAAATGCACGATGCAGCAATACAGGCATTATCCGGGATGGTGGCGGAGTCGGAAAAACGATCAATCATCACACACACCACTGTGGCTAACCTCACTAAGGAAAACAACCCAACTCAGAGGCCACATTGAATCAATTGAGAATAAAGTGCGCTCAGGGAACATGCTATGGTCGGTGACCCTGAGGGTGTGAAGGGAACAAGGCTACTGAACTTTTTGGTAACTTGGCTCTTGAACAAGCTTGCATTGCCAGTAGGGTTTAACTGGTCCTCTCCATCAAAGGCGTACAGGGTAAACCCCAGAGTTCGCCCAAATTCACCCAACCAGCCATGGACCATACTTATCAAATCTGCAGGACCGGAGATCAGGGATGCATTTATATTAGCAGGGCAGGCAGTGTACTCACTAGAAATTAACGGATCGGATGTGAAACTGTACCCAGATCGCATGTTCCCAACACGAGCCAGAAGAAAGGCTTTTGATGAGGTAAGGCAGATGCTCAGGACACTGGAAATCATACACTCTTTCTACTGCCAGCCCGCCTCAGTGTGATGTATTGTTTGGGGGTGGCAGTTCAACAGCCCCCAGGATGCAGGCAATTGGATACAGAAGGTGGAGCAGGAGTTCACGGGGCATAGAGATGCCTCTTGAGTATCACCACTCGACTTCATAATCAGAAAACTGACCGGTGATCTGTCAACACCTGTTGTAACAGAATTGGACTTAAATGTAATGTTACTTGAATGTGTTCATTTCTAGGGTTCCCTAACAGAGACTAATTTCCCATTAAAAAGTTTTAGGGGATTCTAGGAGGGACTAGAGGGGACAATGGGGGGATATTATGTCAATGTTACTGCTGGAGTTCACGAGGTTAGTGAAGCGGGAAACCACCATTTTGTACGTTCCCTTTTGTCTCTTTCTTTCCCCTAGTCAGTAGTGCGGTGGCTGTCTAACCCGTTTAGGACAGTGAACAGAAGTTTAATAGTACAGCGTTAATAGTCAGAGCTGTTAATTTTTCTGGGTTACACCAAATATTAAGGAACGATAAACTGTTTTATGAATGTCGTCTATAATAGCCAATATGGGCACAAGCTCAGTGGGGGCAGAGTCTCTCACTAGGAGGGCTATTCTTGTGTATGTTTCTCCCTAGCAAAGAACTGGTTAAATAGCAATCACAGGATTGTGTTACTCACCCTTTGTCTTATTCTCCCTAACAGGACAAACCTACTGCCTCTGAAGAGGCTAGCGCTATGAGAGACTAATGGACTTGGTTTTACAACCTATATTTTGTCGTCCCCCCCCCAGTACAAGAATGCAGGGCAACCAATTAATGTATACTTCCACAATTTATGTTTGCAACACTTTCACTCTCTGTGGCTATACCCTGTATGAGGAATTGTGACTGTAATGTCTGATTATACAGAAAACTAATTAATATATATATAAAAAATAAACTTTTTAGCTGCAAAATGTATTTGCATTCCCAATAATACCAGACAAGGTGAGCAGTACTGGGATATACTAGACTGCACAGGGGCGTAACGAGGCTACATGTGGCCTTTTTAGTAACAAGAAAATACAACAAAAAATGTACATGATTGTAAAGTTAATTTTTGTTTTTGCAATATAGTCCCTTCACTGGTACATCTGCAAGTAGGGAGCACCACAGTCTTTGACAGTTGCTTGCCTGCAGAGAGGTCCCCCCCCCTCCCACATACAGGCACAGACCATTAGTTGCTTCCCTTGAGAAAGTTTACTGCCCCTCTCGACATACAAACTGTGCTCTTTTTTTTTTTTTTGCTTCTCTCTTTGTTGACAACGCTCCATCTCCAGTCTCCCTTCTATTTCTATGCCATGCCGATGCTACAAAGGGATTTTACCAGGATCAGAAAGGGCACTGCGAGCAGTGAGGCAACAGAGCACAGACGTGGTACCTTTTCTTTTTTTAGTTTTAACGGTGAAGCAGCTTTTTCCATCCCCCCATCAGCAGGGAAAACAGCGAGGGAAAAGGCAGGAACAGCAGGACAGTAGCACTATTAGGAACAGCTACAACTATGTTGGTGATTTAGTTTCAAAAAGGGGAAAGAAAAATTAAAAAAAGGATTTCTTTCTTCAGTGTCTTCATTTCAGAGTTTAAATGGCCCTTTACTGTTAGTGGGGCAGTTAGGGACGTGTTACAGTGTTAAGTGAATGGGTTTTGGGGAGTCGTTCACTCACTAACCGGTGAAAAAATGTGGCTGCTACCAGAAATGGGCACTCACAAAAAAATACCCGGTATTGTGCTTTGAAGTGGAACATGGGCACAGTAATACCTTCGGGTAATGGGTACTGCCAGCTAGTACTTGTTTTTCAGTGGGCATTGTTAAGATATGTACGGCTGAAAGGGGTTCTCAACCAATCAGATAACAGGATTTCCCAAGCCCATTTTCTAAAAGGATACATGAAAGAGAAGCTTCAACTTTTTTAGTGCAAACAAAAATTGCATTTATTAGGGCAAAGCATAACACATTTTTATACAGAACAATTACCTTCCTCTTAATGAGATGATGTAATATTCCACTGCTCAGCATTCGTTTATAAGTGCTGAAGCATCAGGAAATTAATGGAGATGCATAGAAATGTGTTTTTCTAGCAGCCAGGAAAGTACAGTTACGTAAGAAATTACCGTAACAGTAGATCTTCAAAAGAGGCTCTTGCAGTAGGTAATTACACATAGGACTGAAGCCGGCAGGCGTCTGGACCCCACGGAAAAATTTCTAGCTAGCAGTCTCTGGCGAGGGACCACCTCCACGTCAGGTGGTCAGCATCAGGCAATGTCGGTATTAAGTTACGGTCCCTCATGCCTGCCTTACAGTTCTTTCCTGCCAAAGGCCAAAAAGGCAAGACGAGAGAGAAGCGGAGATTTCCCTTCCTGGAAAAGGAGCTAGAAAAGCTAAGGGGGATGAAGGGCGGGAAGGTATTACCTTCTACAAGAGTCTCTCTTGAAGATCTACTGTTACGGTAAGTTCTTACAGAACTGTACTATCTTACTCTGAGAGGGCTCTTGCAGTAGGTAATTACATATAGGACTGAATCCCAAGCAGTCTGGAACACAGAGAAGCACACGGGAGGAGGAAACTACTCATGAGAGATCCTCTGGCTGAAGTGGACTTAAGAAAGAAGTCCTTGCAAAACACCCAACCCGAAGCCTGCTCTACAGTGAGAGGCAATGTCCAAACTGTAGTGTTTCGTAAAGGTATGGACAGAAGTCCAAGTTGTGGCTGCACAAATGTCAGCCGCCAACACATTCATGAAACAAGCAGCAGAGGCCGTGACACCCCTGGTGGAATGACCTCTGACCTGATCTGGCAAGGTCTTGTGATACTTGTCGTAACAAAAAGTGATACAGTGAGCCAACCATTTGGACAAACATTGTTTGGAAACAGCGTTGCCCTCTCTTTTGCTTGCAAAAGAAACATATAGTTGGTCAGTCTTTCTGAGATCCTTCGTCCTGTTGGTATAATATCTCAGAATCCGGTGACTGTCCAGAGTATGCAAAAGATACTCCCCGTGATTGGAGTGCTGCGTGAAAAAGGCAGGCAGTTCAATAGACTGGTTCAACGTAGATTCCGCTACCACCTTAGGGAGAAACTTAGGATTGGTGCGCCGAGCCATGCGTTCCTTGTGAAAAATCAAATATGGAATTTTGCACATCAAGGCCTGGAGCTCGGAAATTCTTCAAGCGGAAGTAATGGCCACTAGGAAGAGTGCCTTCCACGAAAGGAACTTAAGATCTGCTGAGGCTGCCAGCTCAAAGGGAGGCAGTGTAAGCTTCTCGAGAATGAAATTCAAATCCCAAGGGGGGAAGGAACTCGAATGGAGGGTCTCAGATGAAGAACCCCTCGTAGAAAAGTCTTTGCGACCTCCAGCTGAGCGAAAGTTCTGTCCCCAAAGGGAACATGATAATCGGCTAGAGCCGCCATGTGAACTTTCAAAGAGGAGTGACTGAGACCCAGGTCAAAGAGATAATGCATGTAGTCCAGTAGCCGCCCGACAGGGCAGGAGAAAGGTTCCAGGTTTTTGGACGAGGCCCAAATGGAAAATCGTTTCCATTTCATGGCATTAGTGGAGTGAGTGGATGGCTTCCTGGCCTCCACCAAGATCTATGCCACTTGAGGAGAAACCCCAAAACGGGTTTGTGCTACGTATGTAGGAGCCAAGCATGCAGCTGAAGGGACTTGAGGCCCGGATGGACCAGGGATCCCCGATCCTGGGTTAACAGTAGTCGCGAAAGTGGAAGAAGAATCAGAGGTTCCTCCGAGTACTGTTGCAGAAGACAGAACCAAACTTGCCCAGGCCAGAAGAGAGCGATGAGAATCATGCAGGCCCCTTCTGAGCTCAGCTTGTGCAGGATCCTCAGAATCAATGGAATTTTTTTGGGGGGGGAAGCATAAACGAATCTGCCCTTCCAGTCGAGAGACAGGGCGTCTCTCCAGAGTCGCCTGCGCCCTGGAGCGAGCGAGCAGAAGGTGGCCAGTTTTGCGTTTAGTGGGTACGCGAACAGGTCGACCCGAGGGGTTCCCCAACGTAGGAAGATGCCATCAGCTATTTCCTGATCCAATTCCCACTTGTGAGGTTGTGCCGAGGATCGGCTCAAGTGATCTGCCTACGACTTCTCCACCCCTGGGACGTGGACTGCCGTGAGGTGAAGGTTGTGGAGGGTCGCCCATTCCCAGACCCGCATCACTTCCTGACAAAGAGGGTAGGAATGAGTCCCCCACTGTTTGTTGAGGTACCAGACTATACTCATGTTGTCGGTCTGAACAGCTAGGTGGCCGGGAAGCAGAAAGGGGTGTAGGGCTTGCAGAGCGTACAACACCGCTCGCAGCTCCAGCACGTTGATGTGAAGCATCTGCTCGAGTATGGACCATGAGCCCTGGGTCCGCTGGGATCCCAACTGAGCTCCCCAACCTTCGCCTGTGGCGTCAGTCATTAGTGTTTGGGAGGGGGGAGGAAGACAGAAGGGAACTCCCCGACAAAGGCTCTCCTGAACCAACCACCAGTGCAAATCCCCAAGCATCACAGTCGAGACTAGCACCTCTTGGTCCAAGTCGTTGACCAACTGATCCCACTGAGACCGAAGAGTCCACTGAGAGATTCTCATGTGGAGCCGAACGCGCAGAACTGTCGGAATTGCAGCCTCCATGAGCCCCAGGAGGCGAAGGACCGACCTGGTGGGAATCCGCCTGTGAGAAGCCAGGAAGCTTGCCTGAGCCTGGGGTGCGGCCACCCTGTCTGGGGGTAGAAAGGCCATACCGGTGGTCGTGTACAGAATCGCCCCAATGAACTGTAGGCATTGTGATGGGATCAAATGAGATTTTGCCTGGTTGATGGTAATACCCAAGCTGGAAAAAACCCGCCTGGTAAGGCAAAGGGAACGCAGGAGTTCCTCCCTGGACTGGGCCGCCAGGAGCCAATCGTCCAGGTACGGGAATACCTGCACTCCCTGAGTACGCAGGTGGGCTGCCACCACAGACAGGCATTTGATGAATACTCGGTGGGCAGAGGAAAGACCAAATGGGAGGGCCTTGAACTGGTAGTGGTCCCCCTGGAAAGCAAACCGGAGGTATCTGCAGTGGGAAGGGCGGATAAGGATATACAGGTAGGCGTCCTGCATGTCCAGAGCACACAGTCACAGTCCTGGCTGAAGGAGGGGCAGGAAACTCTGAAGGGAGAGCATCCTGAACCTTCTGTACTTCACGACCAGATTTAGAGAGCTGAGATCCAGAATGGCCCTCACTTCTCCTGTCTTCCTGGAGACAAGGAAGAAATGGGAGTAGAAGCCCGTCCCCCGAAGAGGGGAAGGGATGGGTTTTATTGCCTCCTCCAACAGAAGGGAGGAGATTTCTTCCTGGACCCTGAGAAGATGATCTGGGAAGTAAGATGACCGGGGGCAGGGGTGTGTCTTGGAGGTTTCTGAAGAAACTCTATGGTGTGGCCCTCTGCTGGAAGGCGGGTGTGAGGGACCGCCCCTTTATACCAACGTCTCCTGACGCCAACCACCTGACGTCAGGGCGGTCCCTCACCAGAGACTGCTAGCTAGAAATTTTTCCGTGGGGACCAGACGCCTGCCGGCTTCAGTCCTATATGTAATTACCTACTGCAAGAGCCCTCTCAAAGTAAGATCACTTTTTCCACAGCACCCCCAACCACCATCACAGGATATACCCTGATCCCAGAGATGTACCCTATCAATCCCAAAGCCTCTTGCCCCCCACCCTCCGGACCCAACAGCCCACCAGCTACCCCCATGCCTTGCCCTCTGTGGCAGAGAACCCAGGGGGAGAGTGATCCTACCACCTGAGGCTGTCCACGCACACATGTGGATCAGAATCCAGTGCCGGCAGACACTAGGATCCCGGAGCCACCAAGACTCAGACCATCATTATGATGGCAGTGGTATTTCTGTCGCTGAGAAACCCCTCCCTCCTCTTCTGAAATGAGCACAACTCCTAGTGGCCGTGCTCACTCACACCTAACCCCGCCAACCTTCCCCAGCTGACGGGCACTGCAGCATGGCAGCTACCTTGGCCTGGCCTGCCGTGGCGACCAGAGCTCATTCCTGAGCTGGGTCACCTACATGGCAGCGTAGCGTGCTGCTGCCAGGAACACTTTTTAAAATATAACATTCAGGTAAAACTCAACTTACAGTTTATCAACTGTCTGTATTTATGTCGTCTGCTCTCATTGAAGACATTTCCACATCCCCAAGACATCAGTTCACTCTCCTGCTTTGCCCCCCGCCTCCGGTCAATCCTTGGTTTGTGACTTCATAACCTACTGCTGTAGACTACCGTGTTACTGAGGATTATGACTTCCAAGGGGTGGGGGAGGGATAAATAGGAGGCTGAGAGGAAGTTGCAGACACAAAAACACTCATGCAAACATACTCAGTAATGAAGGAGGGGTCAGAAATACAGAACACTAATTAAATGGAAGCTGAATATTGTCGAAATATTGCATTTCAAAATGTTTTCCTGAATACTGAAAAACATTTTAACCTACTGAACATAAACTATTAAGTTATAAGTTGCTGCAAAACTTCACCGCTGGGAGGAAAAATTATATTTCAGGCATGTCTCAGTAAAGGATGCTAAGAAATACATAAAAAGAGTGCTTGGGAAAACAAGAATAGGTAGCGATTTAATGGACGTGAAGATGGTGGGACTCACCCATGACAAGGTAATCGTCCCAATCACAAAAATCTTCACAAGTCCCTCTCCTTGGGAAAATTCCCCACCCTGTGGAAGCAGGCATTCGCCACATCAGTGTACAAAAATGGTGACGAGCTTCCACGGCCAACTATAGGCCCATATCCATATTGTCCCCCTTCTCTAAAGCACTTGAGAGAATAGTGTCAGACCAACTTATTGAATACCTGAATAAATACAACCTACAGTGTCCTCAGCAGCATGGCTTCAGGAAAGGCCACAGCATCACCACAGCCCTGATCGAATTCACGGACTATGTTCATCAAGCCATGGATGATGGAAGCCTTGTGGGGTCCATTTTTATTGACCTAACTAAAGCGTTTGATATGGTCAACCATAATATTCTCCTACAACTGGCAGATCTGGGTCTGTCACCAGCCTCTGTGAGCTGGTTTAGTGACTATCTAGCCGCCAGGAGCCAAAGGGTAAAGATCAGAGCAGTGTTATCTACTGCCAGAGAGGTCTCCCTAGGCGTCCCTCAGGGATCCATCCTAGGTCCTCTACTGTTTAGTCTCTTCATAAACAGACTTCCTGCATCATACCCCAATAGACTCATCCTTTATGCAGATGACACAGTCATTCTGAGCCAAAGCCCAAATACAAGTGAACTGGCATGTAAACTGCAAACTACACTTGTTGGAGGACTGATTTACTAACTACAAACTTCTCAACTATAAAAAACAAGGTGATGTTTCTAACCAGCCCCCACCTTAGGAAAAAGAATCCCACGTTTACCATCACCAACAACAAGAACGCCCCACTCGAGCAGGTACAGGTATTCAAATATCTGGGTATTCATATCAACAAATCCTTCACCTTCTCCTATCACATCAATCACATGGTAAAAAACATTTGCTAAGCTTGGAATCCTGTACAGACACAGGAAATATCTCACGCCCGATACCCTGCGACCATCGGTCACGAGTTCTGTACTGTCAGTGGTTGATTATGGCCTAGTGGTATACAGTGCAGCCTCTGACACTGCCTTAAAAAGGATCTCCACTGCGCTAAATAAGGCCTGCAGGCTTGTCCTAGGGGCTGACAACCAACTGCACACATGCCTGCTATATAATCACACAAACTGGCTCAACCTTAGGGACAGGATAAAATTCCACACCTGCCTCCTGGGCAAAAAAGCACTGCTAGCTCTTGTACAACGTTGCATCCAACAAATGTTCCAGACAACAAGTTCCCAGCACAATACCCGTTCACGTTGCGCTTTCAAGGTACCTTTCAGAAGAACATCCCTGGGGCAACGCTCCTTCTCCTACAAGGCTCTGCAATGGCTGAATGATTTCCCAGTCTGCAAAACTGGCTTACAGAGCCTGAGAATCTTTAAAACACAATTTAAACAGCACTTCACCAACTTATCCACTTTCAACTGCTTCAAGTAATACCTACTTCCCTATGGGAGATCCATCCCTTCACTTAGCAGCAGCACTTAGCCTCTCACCCCGGCCACCTCCACCTATAGTAACAACCCTTACTCACAGCACTTGCCTTGTGAGTCTCTAATCCCCAACCCCCATCCCTTTGTGTATCTGAGGACCCTTGTAGTCCAGCCTAGGGCCTCACCACCTATGCCTTTGTGGCTGCTCCTCCCATTACCCTCTCCCTCCAATTCACCCCACTTTTCCCTGGACACTTTCCCTCCCATCACAATGCTGACTCCCCTCCCCTCCCCCCAATCCTGCTTAGCTATATCACTAACTAAGCTCTGACAAAGCCTTCATCTGGTGGCATAGGGTTTCTCTTTCCATCTCTATAATCCTTTCTATTCTTTCCCATTCTCCTTTAATTAAAATCATATAGTAGTCTAAACTCTATATGTATCATGTCTCCGCTCTTTACACTAGACCGTATAAACAACTCTAAAGTCTGTAACTGAGCGAAATTATTGTTTAGAACCTTGCCAAGTGACCTTGTAGTTGATTCTTGTGACATTGCTTTTTTTCTGTATTGTATGTCCTGTCTAGACGTGGAACCCTTTGTAAACCAGCTTCTAGCTCAAAGGTGGTTTCCGAATCTAATAAACTTGAAAGAAGGTCGGGGAACTCAACTGACTTGCTGAAGGTCACACACTGAGTAAGTTGACCTGTCATGGTGGGACATAACATGGGATTTCCGGTGTCTCAGTTCTGACATTCTAGTTTTAGTACATACAGGTATAAAAGTTACTGTGTGTACAAAATCATTTTATTTCAATTATTTAGTTTTCACCATGTTAAACAAAGGGGTTAATTCCGTTACTGGCCTAAAGCATATTCCAGACTGCCTTTGGCTAGTCTGACTCGTCATCAAATCAAACCAAACCACACTGCCTTCTAGTTACAGTGCATGCAGGTATATAAATTACCATGTGCTGAATATTTCAAAGTATTTTGCTTAAATTCTTTAGATTTCTCCATGTTAAATATGGGGGTCAATTTTAACACTGTTTAACCGGCCTGCAGCATATTCCAGATGGTCTCTGCTAGTGAGAACAGTTACCAAACCACATAGCCTTCTAGTTACATAAGGATATTTTAATTAATTTATGTGGTTTTTGTTGAAAGTGGAATGAGGGCTAGGCAATTCTGCCTACTTTCAGCCTCAAACTGTCATACTGAATGGAGGTGGTGGTATTAAGCGAATGGGGGAAATTTGGCCAGGACATTGGGAAAATTCTCCTACTCTTCTCGAGAAGTGCCAGGGGATCTTTTTGGTTTTTCCAAGACTTAAAGTTTACTAAAGGTAATTTAGATTTAAATTCTTTAACAGGTAAATGGGAAATTACACTGGCTGATAAGATTCCAAATCATATCTGATCACATGCAATTGATACAACAAATATACAGGTTACTCACCTGTAACAGGAGTTCTAGGAGTGGTATATGTTGTTCATCCACACTTTGTGGCAGGTTCCTTGCTGCTTTAAATGTTGCCGGAAGGTCTTCGAGCTGGCTCCTCCCACCCACCCGGTTGATAAAACCCTCGGCTCCACCCCATGATGCCAGATCTAGCCCGCTGGAAGCCAGGCTGCAAGTCGAAGCTGGGGAGGTCGGGTGGGTCATGTGGATGAACAACATATACCACTCCTAGAAAGTACAGTTACGTAAGAACTTACCGTAACAGTAGATCTTGAAGAATCTTGTGGTAAATGATACGTATAGGACAGATGTCGACGGGCAGCAGGACCCCATGAAAAATTTCTAACTAGCAGTCTCTGGCGAGGGACCGCCTCCACGTCAGGTGACCAGCGTCAGGAGATGTCGGTATAAAGGGGCGGTCCCTCACGCCCGCCTTCCAGTTCTTTCCCGCCACAGGCCACAAGAGGCTGGACGAGAGAGAAGTGGATATTTCCCTCACTGGAAAAGGAGCTGAAAAAGCTTAGGGGGATGGAGTGCGGGAAGGTATTACCTACTGCAAGAGCATCTCTCGAAGATCTACTGTTAAGGTAAGTTCTTATGTAACTGTACTATCTTACTTCAAGAGGGCTCTTGCAGTAGGTAATTACATATAGGACTGAGTCCCAAGCAATCTGGAACAAGAAGAAGCACACAGGAGGAGGAAAACTACTCAAGCAGATCCTCTAGCTGTGAAGGCCTTAAGAAAGAAGGCCTTGCAGAACAGCAAGCCCGAAGCCTGCTCTACGGCGAGAGGCAATAACCAAACTAGTGTTTTGTAAATGTGTGGACAGAAGTCCAAGTGTCGGCAGCACATATGTCTGCCGCTGACACATTCTTGAAACATGCCGCTGAGGCAGCGACTCCTCTGGTGGAGTGTTCTCTTATTTGACCCGGAAGAGTCTTGTTGTACTTGTCATAACAGAAAGTGATGCAATGAGCCAACCATTTAGACAGGCATTGCTTGGAAACAGCATTGCCTTCTCTTCTGGGTGCAAAAGAGACAAACAGTTGATCGGTCTTTCTGAGATCCTTTGTTCTGTTAGTGTAGTATCTCAGAATCCGTTGGACATCCATAGTATGAAGTAGATACTCCCCTTGACTGGAGTACGGTGTAAAGAAAGCGTGTAACTCTATGGACTGGTTCAATGTAGATTCCGCTACCACCTTGGGGAGAAACATCAAGTAAGGAATTTTACACATCAGGGTCTGGAGCTCGGAAATCCTCTGAGCGGAGGTAATGGCCACTAGGAAGAGGGTCTTCCAAGAAAGGAACTTCAAGTCTGCAGAAGCTGCCGGTTCAAAAGGAGGCAAAGTAAGTTTCTCAAGAACAAAGTTCAAATCCCAAGGAGGGGCGGGGACTCCGGATAGGGAGTTTCAGGTGAAGAACCCCTCTGAGGAAAGTTTTAGAGACTTCCAGTTGAGCAAATATCCTGTCTGCAAAGGGAACATGATAGGCCGAAATGGCTGCCATGTGAACCTTCAGAGAGGAGTGACTGACACCCAGGTCAAAGAGATGGCGCAAGTACTCCCAACACAGCAGGAGAAAGGACTGAAGTCTTTCGAAGCAGCCCAGATTGTGAACCTTTTCCACTTCATGGCATAGGCAGACCCAGTGGAGGGTTTCCTAGCCTCCACCCAGAATCTCCGCCACCTGGGGAGAAACTCCAAAGCAGGCTTGAGCTATATCTGTAGGAGCCATGCATGTAGCTGAAGGGACTTGAGTCCTGGATCCCCTGATCCTGGGTCAGCAAAATTCGTGACAGAGGAAGAGGAAGAGGTGGTTCCTCTGAGTATTGTTGCAGAAGAGAGAATCAAACTTGCCTGGGCCAGAAAGGAGCGATCAGAATCATTCATGCTCCTTCTGAGCCAAGTTTCTGCAAGACTCGCGGGATCAGAGGAATTCGGGGAAAGGCACAGACGAATCTGTCCTTCCAATCTAGAGACAGAGCGTCTCTCCAGAAAATGTTTCGCTATTGAACGAGCGAGCAGAAGTCGGGAAGCTTTGCGTTTTGAGGGGAAGCGAACACGTCGACCTGTGGTGTTCCCCAGCATAGGAAGATATCGTCTAGGACCCCCTGATCCAGTTCCCACTCGTGAGCTTGAGCAGACGAGTGACTTAGTTTGTCTGCTAAGGTGTTCTCGACCCCCGGAACATGAATGGCCGTAAGGTGAAGGTCGTGTTGTGCTGCCCAATCCCAAACTCTCATCGCTTCCCTACAAAGAGGGTAGGACTGAGTCCCTCCCTGTTTGTTGATGTACCATACCACACACATATTGTCCAACTGGACGGCTAGGTGGCCGGGAAGAAGATGCAGATGAAGCGCTTGGAAAGCATAAAGCACCGCCCGAAGCTCGAGCACACTGATGTGAAGTGTTTGTTCGAGCTTGGACCAAGAGCCCTGGGTCCGATGAGGACCGAGATGGGCTCCCTAACCTTCGCCTGAGGCGTCTGTGGTCAGAGTCTGGGAGGGGGGAGGAAGGAAGAATGGAACTCCCCGGAGAAGGTTCTCTCGAACCATCCACCACTGCAAGTCTCGAACCATGGGAGAGGACACTAGGACCAACTGGTCCAAATCATCCACTAACTGATTCCACTGGGAGCGAAGTGTCCACTGAGAGACCCTCATGTGGAGCCGAGCGCGAGGGACTGTCGGGATAGTAGCCGCCATAAGCCCGAGGAGGCGAAGAACCGACCTTGCACTGACCTGCCTGCGGCCGGACAACAGGCTTACCTGAGTCTGGAGAGTGGACACCCTGTCTAGTGGCAAGAAGGCCCTGCCCAGGGTCGTGTCCAGAATCGCCCCGATAAACTGGTGCCTCTGGGATGGGATCAAGTGAAACTTAGAATGGTTGATGGTAATAGCCAGACAGGCAAAAACCTGCTGGGTGAGGGAGAGGCAGTGCAGGAGTTCCTCCCTGGATGAGGCCGCCAGGAGCCAATCGTCCAGGTACGGAAAATCCTGTACCCCCCGGGTATGCAGGTAGGCCGCCACCACCGCAAGGCATTTGGTACATACTCAGGAGCCAAGAAGAGGCCAAATGGAAGTGCCTTGAACTGGTAGTGGTCCCCCTGGAAAGCAAAACGGAGATATTTGCGGTGAGACAGGCAGACAGATATGTGCAGGTAAGTGTCCTGCATATCCAGAGCGCACAGCCACTGGCCCGAGCAGAGGAGGGGCAGAAGGCTCTGCAGTGAGAGCATCCTGAACCTCTTGTACTCCACGAATAGGTTCAGGGAACTGAGATCCAGAATAGACCTTACATCTCCTGTCTTCTTCGGGACCAGGAAGAAGTGAAAATAGTAACCCGTTCCTTGCAGAGGAAGGGGGACAGGTTCCATCGCCTCTTTCAGCAAAAGTGCTGCAGTCTCTTCCTGGACCAGAAGAAGATGTTCCCGAGAGTACGATGACCTTGGGGGAGGGTGACGAGGTGGTTTCTGTAGAAACTCTATTGAGTGTCCTTCTGCGATTAGCTGGAGCACCGATGAATCTGATGTTATCCTCTCCCAGCCCGGAAGATGGAGGGAAAATCTCCCTCCTACCGGTTCCTCCCGGAAGCCCGGAGGCTGTGGGAGAGGGAAGGAGTCAGGTGGTGTGTGGCAGTGCCGCAGCTGAAGCTCCCGCTGCTTTTTTGGGTGGGGGGGGAGGCTTGGCAGCTGGGGGGGCCCCCGACGTTTAGTGGTCCTCTTTCCCTGATGTCTTGCTTTGGGCCAATTCCGTCTGCGAAAGGGACAGCGCTGCAATTGATGGGGATGATACATAGAGTCCACAGACTTAGTGCCGTCCCCTTCTCCTGCAGGTTGGTGATGATGTCCTTAACATCACCCCCGATCAGCACCGAACTCCAGAAGGGCACTTCCTGGATGGCAGACTGCACTTCCGAAACCAAACTTGACACTTGGAGCCAAGCTTGATGCCACAGGCATACGGCAAAAGCTGAGCTCCTACCAGCAGTGTCCACTGCATCGTAGGTCACACAAAGGATGTGCCGACTGGCCGAACATGCAGAGCGGACAAGGTCAGCCACTTCCTGCTTGACCTCAGAGTCCAGAAGGGAGTCCAATTTAGATTCCAGCTCACTGAGAATCGGCTGGTAATCCCCCATGTGACCGACATAGTTCAGGGTCCTAATACCCAGAGTGGAAGAAGCGAAAATCTTCTTGCCATACTGGTCCAGAAGGCGGGATTCCTTGTCAGGTGGAGACAAGCTAAGGTGTTTGGGGTGAGGTGACTGGCCATGAGCGGCGCTAATCACAACCAAGTCAGCTCGAGGGTGGGAGTCTAAATAGTCAACACCCTCGGAAGCCTGGTATAGCCTGTTCGACTTCCTGGGAAGTGGGGCTAAGGTCGACGGCTGTTTCCATATAGTGGTAATAAGGTCGGCATGTGGCTCAATCCAGGGTGGCACCAAAATGGTAGCTGTCACGGGCAGATCCAGATGCTCAGCAAGTTTTTTATGCTGGGGGTCTGGCTCCAAGGATGGCCACTTATGTACTTCCTGGATCTTTCGTAGCAACTCTGTGAAGGAAGGATCCTCTGGAGGCGACGTCGGAGGAGTCTTTGGCCGGGGCTTGGACGGAGAGCGTAGCTCGTCTTGCTCGGAAGCGTCCGAGGAAGAAGAAGTAGACTACCTCTCCTGATCAGGGGGAGGAACGGACCCCTTGGGAAGCCCTCGGGGAAGCGTGTCCTGCCCCTCTCTGGACCCAGAGGGTTTAGCCCTGGTGTCCGGAGGTGGGAAGGGAGTTTGTTGTCGTGGACATTTGGGAACCGGCACCGTCGTCAGAAGAAGACTCTCCACCTCTCTGGTGAGCTGAGCCTTGGCCTCAGCCCACCAGGAGGCCAGAGTCTCCTGCAGATCCACCGGCACCTGGGGGGGGGGGCGCGGTGGAGGAGGAGGAGGGGGATACGGGTATGGACTATACCCATAAGGCACGTATCCTATGGTCCTGGGTATGACAGCGTCTGATACAATGGGGTTGGGTATGCGGGAACTGGGGGGCCTGCCGGAGCAGATGGCCCGGACGGAGGCCCCACGGGCGGATCTGGAGCAGAAGGCCCGGTGCCGGGGCGGCATCCGGGAGCGGGATGTTGCCTGGAGTCGGCAACACCGGCATCGGAGCAGGCGGCTGAGGAGCCGGCGTCCGGGGAGCCGACGTCAGATCGGTTGGACCAGCAGGTGGACGGTCTGGCGGAGGTGGAACAGGAACCTCAGCGTCGCCCGGGGATGGGGGGGGGATCCTCAGGGTTGGGCTGAGGAGACTCAGGGTCCCCGGAGGGCAGCGAAGGCTGCGGGGAGCCGGGAACGATGGACGTGGGAGGGTCCGGCATCTGCTCATCTGTTGTGCGGACGTCGGGCGAACAGAAGTACAGCTTAGCAGTGGGATCCAGGCGGGCGCCGGAGGGGCAGGCGTCCGACTAACGGACCCATCGCCGGAGGCAGGTCGCAATGGAGGGGCGGCCTGGTTGGGCGGAATAAGGGTCACGACTACCGGCGGTCGGGCGATTTCATCGACCTCTTCCGTGCTGGATATCGAGGGAGCCGACGCCCAGCTTATCGGAACCACTCGCACCGGTAGGCCACAAAACTACGGCTTTACCGGGAGCGGAGGCCTCCAAAAGCCCGGAGGCGCCTGAAAGGACGAAGAGCCTGATTTAACTAGGGAACTTTTCCGCGAGGCGCTGGACATGAGTTAACGATGGGAAAAAACTGAAGGCGGGCGGAGGGACCGCCCTTTATATACTGATGTCTCCCAACACCGTCACCTGACATGGGGCAGTCCCCTGCCAGAGACTGCTAGCTAGAGATTTTGCCGTGGGCTCCTACCGCCTGCCGACGCCAGTCCTATATGTAATTACCTACTTCAAGAGCCCCCTTGAAGTAAGAACTCCTGTTACAGGTGAGTAACCTGTATTTCTAGGGACGTGGATATGTTGTTCAATCCACACTTTGTGGCAGACTCCTAGCAGTTCTCCGGGAGGAGGTAGGCAAGGCGCGCACCCCCTACTTAGGGAATAAGGACTGGAGAACCGAGGTCCCAAAACCAGCATCCTGGCGTGACTCAAGGTCAATGTGATAATGGGAAATGAAGGTGTGTGCTGACTTCTAGGTAGCAGCCCTGCAGGTTTCCTGGATAGGGACATCCCTAGAAGCAGCCACCGAAGCAGTGGTATGGCGAGTAGAATGAGCTCTTATCCCTTTGGGAGGCTCCATGCCCACCAACCTATAGCAGAGATCTATGCAGGAGATGACTCGCCTGTCTATCATCCGCTTGGCTGCAGATCTACCAGGTGCGGCTTCAGTGTACGTGACAAACAGCTGGCGAACCTCTCCCCGAACTTTAGCCATTCGCTCCTTATAATAAGAGAGCGCTCTTCTAGGGTGCAATGTATGGAGCCTATATTCGGCCTCCGAGGTGTGATTGGGGTAGAACACCGGCAGAGTCAACACCTGGTTAAGGTGAAACTCCGACACCACCTTTGGAAGGAATTTCGGTTGGGGGCGCAGGACAACCTTGTCCCTGTGGAAGACCAGATAAGGAGACTCAACGGAAAGCGCCTGGAGCTCTCCCATCCTTCTGGCTGACGTGACAGCCACCAAGAAGGTGGTCTTCCACGACAGGTGAGAGATGCCACACCTGTGTATCGGATTGAATGGCTTGCCCATGAGCTTAGCCAATGCCAGCAGTAGATTCCATGGAGGTGGAGGTTCTCGCACCAGAGGGGATATGTGATCAAGGCCTTTGAAGAAGCGCCCAACCACCTTCTCCTGTGCCACCGACAGCTTGCCAGCCCGTGCCTGGTAAGTAGAGATGGCTGCCAGGTGCACCTTAAGGGTCATCTACCGAAGCCCTAGCTGAGAAAGGGACCACAGGTAGTCCAGAATGCTAGCCAAGGAATAGGAAGAAGGGTCCAACCCCTTGTCCTGAAACCAAATGGAGAATCTCTTCCATTTGGAGGCATAGCATTTTCTGGTCGACTCCTTACGGGATGCCTCAACGACGTTGAGGACCTTGTCGGAAAACCCAAGGCCTGGAACTCTAGCCGCTCAGGAACCAGGCCGTCAGGTGCAGAGATTGAAGGTCTGGATGGAGAACCTTCCCGTTGTCGACTGAGCGCAGGTCCAGGCAGGCTGGAAGCCGCCTCGGGAGCCTGGAGCTGAGGCTGAGGAGATCTGGGTACCAGAACTGGTGGGGCCAGTCTGGGGCTACCAGAATCAGCTGCGCCTTGTCCCGCTTCACCTTGAGGAGCGCTTTGTGGATCAAGAGAAATGGAGGGAAGGCATAGAAGAGGCCCAGGGTCCACGGCCTCGAGAAGGCATCCCCCTGCAGCGAGCCCTTCTGAGGAGGGGTGGGCATGAAACAGCCTCAGCTTCACATTCTCCCTGGAGGCAAACAGGTCCACCTGAGGGTAGCCCCAATGGGAGAACAGATCTTGTACTACCTCTGGCAGGAGAGACCACTCATGAGAAGCAGCGCCTATCCAGCTGAGTGCATCGGCCAGACTGTTAGAGGCTCCCACCACATGGATGGATAGGAGATCCGCCTCCAGGTGGATCACGAGAGACCAGATGCGGAGAGCTTCCTTGCACAGAGGCAAGGAGTGCATCCCGACCTGATGGTTGAGATAGTACATGGTTGTGGTGCTGTCCGTCTGGACCTGAACCACCTGACCCTGTACAAATGGAGCGAAGGTGGTGAGGGCTATCCGAACCGCTTGAAGCTCCAGCAGGTTGATGTGGCATCGAGACTCCTGAGGTGACCATAGGCCGTGGGCTCTGAGCTCCCCCAGATGGGCACCCCAACCCATCAGAGAGGTGTCGGTTGTTAGAGTGACCATTAGCTCGGGGCGGACGAACGGGAGACCCTCCTGCAGATGAGCTGGGACGAGCCACCACTGTAGGTCGTCCCACATCTCCTGGGTCACTGTCACTGGCTGGTCCAGAGGACCGGAGCGCTGTGACCACTGGCTGGCCAGTCCCCACTGCAGGGGACGCATATGCCAGCGGGCCCAATGGACCACGCTGGTGCAGGCCGCCATGAGGCCCAGGAGGTGCAGGAAGTCCCGGGCAGGCGAATTGCCCAACCAGAAATTACTGGGCAAAGGAGGAGGGACCTCAGCCCTGCCACTGGGAGCGGGCTCTGGCTCGAAAGAGTCGAGCTTGCCCGATGAACTGAATCACCTGCAATGGCACAAGTCTGATTTGGCCTCGCTGATGAGGAGGCCAATCTGAGAGCAGACCTGGAGAGCCAGATCCCTGGATCGCTCCACCTCCACCCTGGAGGGGGCTGCAATCAGCCAGTCATCCAGCTAGGGGTACACCCGGACCCCTCGGCGCCGCAGAAATGCTGTC
This sequence comes from Neoceratodus forsteri, assembly GCA_016271365.2. Lineage (NCBI taxonomy): Eukaryota > Metazoa > Chordata > Ceratodontiformes > Ceratodontidae > Neoceratodus > Neoceratodus forsteri. Next base: position 462,165,015 of record CM057458.1, read on the forward strand.
ACCACTGCCATGCATTTGGTGAAGACCCTGGGAGCTGGAGAGAGGCTGAAGGGCATGGCCCGGAACTCGTAGAGAGATCCCTCTGCTCAGAAGCGGAGGAATCGCTCATGAGAAGGACAGATTGGGACATGAAAGAATGCGTCCAGAAGGTCCAGAGAACAGAACCACATGCCTGGTTCCAAGGATGGAATGATCTGAGCCAGAGTGACCACCCTGAAGGTGCGAGGCCTTAGGAACTTGTTCAGGTCAGGTCATGCAGGTCGAGAATGGGGCGCCAGCCCCCCGTCCGTTTTGGGACCAGGAAGTACCTGGACACAAACCCTGGGTCTGGCACCTCTCTGATCACCTCCTTCTGGAGGAGCAAGGAAATGTCGGCTCAACGAGCCGACCGAGAGGCAGCGGAACCCGTAGCCCCCGTGGGGAGACGGCTCGATAGGGAGGGAACTGCCGGAATTCCAGAGGCAGACCCCTGCCGACCACTTCCAACACCCAGCGGTCCATGATGACAGCGGGCCAGGCAGAAAGGAAGTGGTGGAGCTGCCTCCACGGGAACTGGGGAGCAGTGACGAGGTTGGGGCGACACCCCTCAACCCGTCACTGGGCAAGCTTGGAGGAAGGCTGAGGGACCTCCTGGACCCTTGCCTCCAGGCTTCCTACTAAAGGAAGCTGCAGACTTGGCCTTGGAGTGCCAAGTGTGAGCCTGCTGGCCCTGATGCTGGTATTGCTGGGCCGGACGTCCCACAGGAGCGGAAGGGCAAAAGGGCTTACTCTGCTGCGGGCAGCCTTTGTCCTTCTGGGCAGATGTGACTGAGTGCAAGGTGGCATTGGACTTCTCGATCCTCTGGAGATGGCCTTCCACTCTGGGCCCGAACAGGTCTGTGCCCAGGAAGGGAACGTCTGCCAGCTTGTGCTGGGTGTCCGCCGTGAAGGTGGAGATCTGCAGCCAAGCTCTGCGGCGCATGGCTACTACGGCCGCTACTGACCGGGCACAAGAGTCAGTGATGTCCAAAGAAGTTTGGAGCTGTTGCTTAGCCACCGCCCTTCCCTGATCCCATACCTGCTTGACCATCGTCTGAAGGTCAGCCGGGAGATGAGGAATCACCTCATCCAGAGAGCCCATAAGGGCGTGTGAGAAATGTGCCATCAGGACGGCCGAGCTAGCCTGACGAAGGCCTAGGGAGGATGCAGCGTAAACCTTCCACCCTGAGTAATCCAATTTTTTGGATTCCTCATCGGGCGGTTTGTCCACGTCCCGAGTGTTCCCGGAAAGCCAGAAAACACTATCGGTCACCAACCCCTCCGCAAAGGGGTGCTCCGAGAAACCGGAGAGTGAACCGGTGGGGACCGCGTACTTTCGAGCCATCCTGGCCGAAGGCGTGGGACAAGATGCTGGCCACTGCCACAGCTCCAGGGCCGGGCCAACAATGGCTTCGGCCACTGGAAAGGCCTCCGTAGGGGAATCCCCTCGGTCCAGTATCTCCGTAAGGGGATACTTGGCCCGTTTTTGAACGGGTTCGAGCTGCATCCCAGTAGACTCTGAGATGAGTCAAAGCATACCCAAAAACAAGGATGGGCTCTCATCCACCGACTGGCCCCCTGCAGACTCCAGGTCAAGCGGCCTGGAGAACACGAAGGAGTGGTCGTCAGACTCCGAGGAATCTGTGAACAGCTGCCGGGCACCAGAGACACCCTCCACCTGCTGAGGTCGATCGGGAGTGAGGGTGACCGACAACCTATGGGGCAAGCCCTGACCCGACCAAGAATCCTTGATTGGGGCCCCAGTTTTCAGTTGTGGAGGCAGAGGTTCCACCACAATGGGTGGAGCAGCCAGTTTCAGCCAAACAATCGGCACCGGAGGCGGGTCCTCGACTACCATGAGGGGTTATTTCAGCCGTTCCGGTGACAGCCATTTAATGGCCGGAGAAGGCGACGGAGTCGACTTGTTACCAGTCAGTAAAAGCTGCTGCCACATCAAGTCCTCATAGTGCCGACACAACTTGCACCGGAGCCTATCCTCCAAAGAGGATGATGAGGACGAACGTTGACGCCGCTTTCCATGGTGCCAAGACCGAGACTGCAGACGTCGGCAGGACCGGCTGGACCTGGAAGAGGAAAGACACCTTCGGGGATTCCGAGGGTGGGTCAAAGAGGGAATGGGGGAAACCCGCCCCTCCTTCGGTGCAGGGACCTTAACCGGGGACTTTGGCACAGGAGGCACAGGCAAATCCTTGGTAACCACCGGGGGAACCGGTGAAGAAGGGCTGTCTGCTTCTCCAGTCGACAAACCGTCCGACAGGTCGAGAAAAATCTCGACCGCATCGATGGATGTCTCAGCCAGCTGAACTGACGGGGACAATGTGAAGCCAGCGGCCGCAGCCGCAACCTCGACCTAAGTCTAGAGCCGACGGTCCGGTGAAGGGGATCTCTCTCGCTCCCACGAACGCTGACAGTGGGACTTATCTTTAGGGTCCTTCTTTCTGGACCGACCGAAATGTCCCGATGGCCTTTCTCCCTTAGTGGAGAGGGATTGGCAAAGCTCCTTAAAAGAAGCAATGTAGGAGGAGCCCAAGGAGAGCGAGATAAATGCCATGGCTGAGGAGGAAAAAGAAGCAACCTGGGCCGCCTCCTCCTCGAGGGCGATTATCTGCTCCTACTGTTCCACGGAACCCACCGCCCGTGGACACCACCACCGGGCCTCCTTAGAGCTTGACCAGCAGGTACCATTTTGAGCCGAGAAGAAGTCTGGCAGCGGTCCTCCAAGACCGGTTGTGGCAAGGATTCTGTACACCCGGGTAAGCTCATGAATCGTGGAAGTCAAGCCCCCAGGCAGTAGACGCACGTGGAATGCAGATCGGTCCGGGACATCTTCTGCCCACATGGGCACCGACGGAAGCCAGGAGTCTATTTGTCCATCACAGCCACGAGGGAAGTCGAAGACCGGAGACTTGTAAATTTTAAAATTAGTTTCGTAAATTCCGAAGAGTGTGGATCCAGGCCTGAAACGCAGAGCGCAAAGGAGAGAACCTGAGCTTCCAAGCAGTAAGGAAGATCTGGCGTCATGGGGCGGAGCTGAGGATTTTACCACCCGGGTGGGTGGGAGGTGCCAGCTTGAAGATCTTCCGGCAACATTTAAAGCGGCAAGGAACCTGCCACAAAGTGTGGATTGAACAACATATCCACGTCCCTAGAACTAGGTATTACTTCTTCCCAATTACCACAGATCCATTTTAACCTATTACATAGAACTTGCTATACTCTACACCATTTAAATCTAATGAATCTGGAAGGTTCTTGCTTTTGCCCCAGATGTAAAATGAACATCAGTACCATGGAACATATGCTCATGGAATGCCAGGTTATACAAACCTTTTGGAATAAAGTATTACCAGTTTTGTCAACAATTACGAATATACATTTACAAAAATCCACTACATACTAATTACATACAGATACTCAGCAAGTCAGAACAATCATTATAAACTGAGACTTGCCCTATTGGGCATTATACATGCTCACAAATACATATTAATGAAGTGCAAAGATGCTTCACCCACTAAATTTAATCTATGGATAAATTTAATGATCGATCTATATAAAATAGAAAGAGTTCATTATGTTTTACAAGACAGATTCGATTTGTTTGATGAAATCTGGGACAACTTCAGTAATTCCATCAAAACCCCAATTGTGCTTAATGCACTTAATTGAAGCATCTTTGTAATTGTGATAGCCTCACATCAGCAATATTATTTACATTTCAGACTTTTCTGAACAAAACAACACATGTTGGAATGTATATTTGTCTTATTATAGATTGTCTGACATCCACAGTAGGATTTTATTTAGGCCAATTCAAAGTGTAGTTTGTTTAACTTAAGCACGTATTTCCAGATTTTTTAAATTTTTTCCTTTGTATAACCTTGTATTATAAAATCTATTTCTCTTTTAATAAAAAAGAAGAAAAAAGACTTACATTTTACTGAACACTTTCAAAAACTGACTGTACATACGACATAGATAAAAGATATACAATTCACTAATCTGCCTTATGAACAATACCTGCTGAGAACTGTAGCTCATATTTTCAACGTTCAGAGACCCCATACCATGGGATCTTTAACAATCACTAGAACCACCACCAGAACAGGCAGACTGGACCTTGGTTTAACATCTCATCCAAAAGACAGCAACTATGGAGCAAACCCCAACCCCCCAATGCTGCACTGCAGTGTCTGTACTGGGATTAACCCCAAGTGCCTGGTGTGAGGTTGGAACCCACAACCTTCCAATCTTCCGGCCTCAGATGTCAGTGCACAACCTGCCGAGACACTGACACTGCAGTTACTCTGTGTAGAATATTTTATGGTATTTTATTTAAATTTATGTACGTTAAAAAACAGGTCAATTCCAACAATGTTTTACTGGCCTGAGGCATATTCCAGACTGCCTCTGGCTAGCATTAGTCAAAAAAAAAAAAATTACCTTCTAGTTACGTGAAGGTATATTAAATTACTGTGTGTAGACTATTTTAGGGCATTTTATTTCAGTTATTTAGATCTATGCATGTTAAAACCAGGTCCACTCTAACACTGTTTAATGGCCTGGGGCATATTTCAGGCTGCCCCTTGCTAACATGACGATAGATGGATAGAAAGAAAGACAGATAGATAAAGGCAGTGTAGCACAGTGGTTTAAGGCTCTGAGCTGCAAATCTGGAGACCTGGGTTTGAATCCCACAGCCCCTACTTGCATACTGTGTGACCCTCAGCAAGTCACTTAACTTCCTTTTGCTCCCAGGTCACACCTGTAAACAAGCTTTCAGCTTAGTGTGCCACTCCTGGTTAAATAACTGAAGATAGATAGACAGACAGACAGACAGATTACTGTGTGTAAAATACTTTATTGCATTTCATCTCAATTATTTAGCTCCAGGTTGCTTGATGCAATCAGTTCATTTTTGTTTTAGCTCAAGGACTGGTGTGTGGTCAGTTGTACTGGAAGAAACTGTATGATGTTGCAGTTCCCACCCAATAAATGTTGCTATTGTAGCCACAGGCAAGTGCATCAGGATAGCAACACTCTGGTCCTACGTTCCATGCGGACAAGTCCAAAATAAGACAAGCATGATCCCTGTGAAATATACATGTAACTCAGCTATTCAGAGGTAAGAAAACCTTTTTTGATCAGCTATTATAAATTAAAGCCTTGCTTGCCCCCTCCCTGCCCCCAACACTTACAGCTAAAATGACCCCAGTATTTTTGAAGGAATATGCCAACACTCCTCTACTTGGAACATTTACAAGAAATGTTTATTAATGACATAGATGTTAACATAGCCTAAACAGTGGTCAATTATGCTGCTAGTGCATCCAGAAGTTTTTTTTTTTTTTTTTTTCAAGAAAGAAAATCTTCATGATTTTAAAGCACATCAAAGGACACTTAAGTTAGCGTATGTGACTATTACAGAAGGAAAACAGACAAGACTGTTGACTTCTGTTCTGCTCCATACATCAAGAAACTCGTGGACTACATCCCCACCAGGATGTCATTATGATACACCTCAGCCCTGCCGTCAGCTAACAGGTACTTCAGTATTATTCTGTGCCACTTTAAGACTCCTTCTTACATACCCATTAATCATGTTCAGTAATCCCTCAATGAAGTGAGCCAAGTAATCAACTTGTGACCTTTCTTCAGGAAAGATAGGTCCATGGAGGGAAGCTAGCTGCGCCAGGCACTGCAGGGAGTCTTGGGCCATGTCAGAATCTTCTCGGATTTTGCGGTGCACCTGGCAGAATAACAGGTTACAATCAAAAGCTATGAAACTCATAATCACCAGACACTTGTTGAAAAAAATAAAATTTAGAGCATGCTTGCACCAAATACTTCATTTTCAAAAAGGCTGAGAAACAAGTATAAATAACCACGTGAAAGCTTACTTTGGTATTTCATCCAGTTAATTCTGTAACTGACTTTTTTCCCCTTTTTAAAGAAATTCTCTCCCAGGGTCCATGTAACAGTCCACCAGCTCTTTGATCTGACGGAGTATCCCTAAAACTAACATTAACCCAGTCACGCATTATGCACTGTATACGACTACTACATGTTACGTCAAAGAGTTCAACAGATGCCAGCCAGTCAGACCCACTGCTTGTTCTAAAAACAGCAGAAATGACAGTCATCTATATTATGCCAGCTATGTTTAGGCTAGAGTAGAGTCTCTTGCTAAAGTTAGTTGGTAAGTCCAATTAAAAATAAGAGTATAGTGATGTGTATTTTAGGGAAGTAAATACAAGAGATAAAAAAGGAACAAACACTCTTTGGTAACAACCCCATACTATATCAAGTTATAATTTTCTTCTAAGCTCTTTGGATTTCCTATTTCAACAAGTTATGCATGTGCAAAATATTTACATGTTTTAAAAGATTTATTTAGTGGGTAGAGAGGAGTTTTGTGGATTTTTCATGTTTATTTTTTAACCTAATTTTTGATAAATCAGTTCATGGTTTTGCTTTGAAGAAACCCCTGTACTGGAATTGGACGATGCCAATCAAACACAGAACTTCTGAATGTTAAAACTGTTGGCAAGAGACACCGGTTTATGGTTATGAAAGTATCTGGAGAGTTTACAGACAATCCTAATTGGCTAAAAATGGGTGGACTTGGACCATGTTAAAACACATCTAAAAGAATGATGACAGCACTCTCTTTTCAGGTCTAGAGGCTTTCTTTAACCAAAACAAGAAGTCCGAATCCTTTAGTTTTGAATTTTTATCACTGGCCAAATGAGTTATCTGAGAGAAGTGGATGAAGCATAATGGTCCTGTTTGAAACAGCATCTCTGCTGATGTGGAGACACTGTTTTACACACTGGCCATCTCAGTGCAAATGCCATGCTTGACAGAAGCCCTGTCTGCAGTGTTCAATAGCTGGGGGTACTTTGTTTTTGCTCCTTCTGCCCTGGACACCCAGTTTGTAGCTATGTCAGGCTCTCCACAAGGCACAACCCTCCTACCCGCTGCTAGACCCTTTCCCCAGGCTTCCTGTACCTCAGCTGTTAGGCAGCACCTTGTCATCTCGGCAGTGGACAGAGGTGCAAGGGCCAGCCCACTTCAGGGCCTGGCAGCATGAAAGGGGCTACCAGAAGTCTATCATCTACAGTGCCCAGTGCAACCCTTTTTTTGTGTTTAGGGCCCTGCTCATACCACCCAAGTGCACGGTACCGCAGCAGAGTACTGGGATGGGGATGCTCAGTAGCGTGTGGCCATCCACACTGCTAAGCGCACCTGCATAAAGCCACCACTAGGTGTCGCTATCAAAGCGGAGTGTAGCCACTCATGCTGCGGTTCGGAAGCATCTGATGGACACTCTGAACCCCTTCCTGCTGGCCTGTGCTCCTGACATCCCAGGCTCGGGCCATGAACTTGGTCCCATCTCTCTGCTGCTGTGAAACACACTTTTTTTTTTTTTTTAATGTGCATTTGCCCCCCCCCCCCAAGCTCATCCCGGGCGTGACAAGGCTCGCGCCAAGGTGTTTTTTTTTCCCCCTTTAAACCCCGTGTCTGCCGGGACGGAGATAGCTGTGCAATGACCTTGGCATACGGAACTCGCTCCCACCCCGATGTGCAGAGGTCTGTCCAACAGGCCCCACCGAATAGTCCCAGACTGCCAACCCCCCAAAGTAACCACTAGGGGTCAGATGGTGCCAGACACCAGAACCCCTCCCACCCTGAAGAAGGCAATCAATCCCCTGGACGCTCAGCCTCCCAACCCCCCGCTGACTCTCTGATGACCAAGGTCCGTTCCTGAACCCTGGAACCACAGCTGGCAGCGCTACCAGCCAGGATTACTTTTTTTTTTTTTTTAATTAAGATTTTATTTAATTTTATGACATATCAATCATGACATGATACACATTATACAACCAATTCACCCTATACAGATCTCACAATTCCAAGCATCTCTTCCTCCTGCTAGATCTTTAGTGTGGCAAACAATTATTTCTAATTCTCAGTTCAAAAGATGGGGTGGTCTGTTCTAAGATTACAGATGAGAGCAAAGGCTATACACCCCACAGCTCTGACGATCAGTGGAACAAATGAGGGTAGTAAAGGGGTATTTTACTACCATGTTTGTATGATTTACTCCCACTTTCTGATTTTAGGAATTTGTTTCCCACCCTGCACATTTACAATATGTTGCACATCTCTCAACCTTTTTCCTTGAAAATCAGGGACAAAGCTTAAAAAAATCAGGGACAAAGACCCCAAATCAGTGACACATTTTAGCAATTGCTGATATCCACTCTGGAATCTGGTAGAATAAGGGGATGAGTGTAAAAAGCATTTTCTGGAGAAAAACAAGTCTAACTTTAATGTGTGACATTACTCTGTTTCCAGTCTTCTCTGTTTAGTCACAGAGATACAAATTTTAGGAGAGAGAGAGGAAAATTGTGACGCAAAATCAGGGAGATCCCTGAAAAATCAGGAACAGTTGGGAGGTGTGGCATGTTGATTCATAGCTCACATTTGGCAGCACCATACAATGCCACCAACTATGTATCCACAGACTAAGTGCGTAAGCAGTAGCAGTGGGGACAGAAACAGCATCAGTTGTGAACAGCGCTGGAGACTGTTTAAGGAGTGGCTCAGTGGCTGGATAGAAGGGAAGAAATGTTAAAATAGGGTCACAGCAATACACTGCAGTAAGTAGGTAAGTATATTGAGACCTCACGGCAGTATCAGAGAGAGTGAGTCACTGACTGCAGACATCCAGTGAGTTTGAGACTTGGTTAAGAGCAGGGTGGGGGCGAGATAGGTTAATGGATGGTATTACTACCATTTAGGTGAAAATACTATCAAGTGGAAGAAGTCGGAAGTAAATACTTCCCATTCCAAAAAATTATCTAGACCACTGCTCAGGACAGTCATGACTATTAGGTGAGCACTGATCTGTTGTAAAATCTAAGACATTATATATGTAAAATACATATACATTCAGAAGTATAGTGCCATTAACCGTGTATACTGTAATAACCTTACTGGCCAACCAGGTCTGGGTAAAGTACTAAACAACTATAACCTTCAACCTGGAGTTTTTTGATCTTGGATACTGTCAGTCTCTTGGGTATAAAAGTAAGGCAGAGTTAGGGGGTATTTATGGTATTATGTGATTATGTATGGGGGAAAGCCAAGAAATGAGTTAGAGGGCAGTGACTGCTATTTTAGGTTTGTGACAACTGCATGTTGCCTAATCTTCGTCTGGGATTGTTATAAGGGCATCCAGATGACCAAACTTCTGGAGGTATGCCTGGTGGGCGTTTCTGGGTCTGTGAGCAAGTTGTTCAAGTCGGAGGCCTTCAAGTAGATCTGTTAGCCAATTCCTTATACATGGGGGTGGGGTCGGGCATCTAGCCATGCATTTCTACTTAAATATAAACAGAAATCTAGGCTGCACTCAAAAGGAATCCAAATGAAAGAATTTGAAAAGATGAATTGACATCTGACTGCGTATCACCGATATGCAACTGATTACCCATGATGGCACAGCAGAGTATTTTCTGCTTAGCTCCTCAAATACCAACAACACTACTGGGTATAATCACTGCCATGAAGCAGAATGGGCAGACAAGATGGACCCCCCAACCACCCCAAGTCCCTTCACCCTCTATCATCATATTACGGTACATTACTATGACAGTGCAATGCATCTCCAAGCACTTTGAAGTTAAAAATAGGCATCAAATGGCCAATCTTCCTAACATGCACGCAGAGGTCACCTCTTTATATAATTTTATGATGGTATAAAATATTCCAAGCTACAACAAGGCTGGCCCAGAGCCTTGATAGGCACAGCAGGCTGCCACACGGAAGTCTCTGATTCTGAAGTGATCTTGGGTATCTCATTCACAGGGCTGGTAGAGGCTGAGCATGTCTCGAAGTGAGGACTTGCTCTTTGATTTTCCCCGCCGTAACAAGATCCAACATGTTTCTGGAGGGGGATTTGCTTGTACCCAATGTTACAGCAGGAACGGTGGATTGAAGCACAGGAAAGTCAAAGAACTTGCTCAATGTCACCCAGTAAGCCTATAGCTGTACTACAAAATTAATCCCAGCGTCTGTTTAATCGGTGTTCTAACCACTAGACCACAAATCCATCCTAAATACCTTCCTAATTTCCCAGCACATAACAGAGGAAAGTCATTTAATTCTGGCCTTCAACTGTTTAACGGTGCCACAGCACAGTCTAAACAACCCACCCAATGAGTAACAGAAATGCTTACAAACTACATACATACATACGAACATACGAAAAATTCAGCAGATGAAGGCCATTTGGTCTATCAAGTCTGCTCGTATTGCAGGGTATACAGCTTGAGCTAATGTCCCTGCGCTTCCTCCCCACACCTCTCATCCTCCCTACCCATGATCCTTACTTTCCCCTATGCCTATCCCAGCCTCTCTTACAGCTGCCCACTGTCAACGAGATGACCTCTTCTCGCAGTGCATTCCAAGTGTCCACCACCCTCTCAGTGAAGAAGTGCTTCCTGACCTCCCTCCTAAACCTCCCACCCTCCAGCTTAAGACTGTGCCCCCTAGTCTTATGGTTGCCACTGAGCTTAAAGAGACTCTCCTCATCAACCTTATTCATCCCTTTCAAGTACTTGAAGGAATCATGTCTTCTGTCTTCCAGGGAGTACATGTTCAGTGCCCTCAACCTCTCTTCGTATGCCCTACCCTGCTGACCTCACCACTGTACTTTATCTCCTGATCTGGGACTGTCTGGTCGGAAGAAAACTTGGGGTGGGGGAGACAAACGGCAATAAAAAACTGGGGGAAGGGGACCAACGACAGTCAGAACTAGTATAAAAATGTATCTGTGCAAACTATTTGCCATAACAGGGACTGCAGCTCTTTTTTTGTATAATGTTTTACCAAAGTTCAATATTTACCACTAAGATCAAACAAACAACTGTGTACCACAGGGTCCAAATAACTTGGGAAACATACAAAGCCATATAACAATTCATTCCAATTCCTGTCAATACAAGACTAAGAGGTACCATTTCATGCTTTTAATCAGGTGTGTCATTCCGTAGGCATGGATGAGCTGAAATTATTATACCAGGCCACTGCATATTATGCTTGCTTCTACCGGTGATGAGTCCAAAGAAGTCTCCCTTCTTTTAATGAAAAGGCTCCTCCCTCCCCCTAAGAGTATACATCAGTCAGTCTAATGCTAGGGATTGCAGTACCAGTGTGTTCCACTGTGTTGAAGTTGGGGTAACACAGGATACCCACGTATTCTGTATACATTGTCACGCTAAAGTGGGCATAACTCAAACCCAACTCAGAACAGTTTCCAACCCTCCTCTCCCATATCCTTTATGCACATTAATAAGGAGAGAGGGGTGCAAGGAAGCTGTCTTCCCAGCAGCATTACAAGTTCATGCACCAGCCCCATCCAGAATGGCTTCAGCATACCACAGTCTCAGAAAGTGTTTGTATGTGCCCAAGGCTACGTTACATCTTCTACACTTTGGTGACACAGTAGGACTGAATCTATGGACCACAACAGGTGGGCAATATAGCCTGTGTAATAACAAATTATGATTTCTTGGACCCATTACAAGTCAAAAGTACCATATGGAGCCAAAGTATTGTGCCCAGCTTTTATCCGCAATAGCTGTCCCCAAATCCCTTTCCCATTATGTCTTAACCTTATTAGAGAGTTCTGGGAGAGATGTTCTGTCCTGTTTGGCATCATCTCTTTGGCCAACATATTGGACTGGTATATGATTTGCTGCACAGCAGCCAATGGTGAGACCCCAACAGGGCCCCTTCCCATCCTTCTACTAAATGCTCTCACTTGCAAACATTTATAATGGTGGGACTGAGGTAAGTCCAATTTTTCTTGCAACTTATTAAAGGGCTCAAGCCCATCCTCTGAGAACAAATCCTCTATGCAATGAATCCCAGAGTCTTCCTACTCCCTATAACCCCTGTTCTCCAGCCCCGACATACATTCCGGATTGCCAGCCAGTGGTACAAGAAAGGTCCTGTCCTGCCCCACCCCTCTCCCCCTTTCCAATGGCCTTTCAAGCCTCCAACACATATTGTGCCAGTGGATTGGGAGGCTCAATATAGTTATAAGCATGTTTACCCATTTTGGGGGGGGGGGGGCCTGCAGCTTTAAGAAAAAAATTGCTTACCATAGTAATATTGTTTCTTCCAAGGTATCCCTCATTATGCTTAACTAATGCATCTATCCTGCCAGATTCAGCTGCCCTGGAGCATGAAATTTATGTAAATGATGGAACTTCAATGTAGAATTTGGAATGCAGTTCAAATCTCTGCCTCTACGAGCTGTTGCGTTCCACAGCTTACTATCAGATTCATTTTGAAGTAGACTGGGAAACAGCCCCTAGATATACTAACCTATCCTAAACTATGCTAATGACTAAGACAGTAAAAACCAAAACAAAAAAGCTGGCCACTACGGCCAAGCTATGGCAGACAATACTATAGTTAAAGGAAAAAAGGTTGTGACTGAACAACAAGAATGGTCGAGCAATTAAGTGTTGAACCAGTACGGACCGTCGTTGAATCTTTTCCAGGTTCTGGAAGGGGAGGTAGGGTGGGAAATTTAAGCATAATGAGGGAACCCTTGGAAGAAACAATATTACTATGGTAAGTACTTTTTTCTTCAAACCCCAGGAATCCCTCATTGGGCCCTATGCCAACGTGCCACATAAACCAGGTGCATTGGCATAGCTAAGTTGGAATGCTGCAGAGCGGTTGTCACACGGCATTCATAACTGGGGCATGCAGCTGGGACGCGCTTGATACCTTAGCTGCGAACAGCAATGGGCAGGGGGCATGCCAGCACTATTCACTAATACACATAGTGCTGGCCACACAGGGGCAGAGATGGGCTCAGGTTATGGCAGTGGGGACCCTGATGTAACCTACTGCGCGGCCCCACTGTCAGCACACGCTGGGGGACCAGGAAAGGGCTCTCTGTGCTGCCCCTGCCCACTAGACAGCCAGAGAGGGCAGGGGCAGGGGGACAGGCAAGTGCCTGACACTGCAGCAGAGTGGCGGCACTGGGACAGGATGTTGCGGGAAACGGAGGCACAGCCAACCTACGGGGGCTTTGGGGTGCGGCCACAATGTGGTTAGGGCACAGCTGCCGTTGCCAGGGTGCAGGCCAGAGGCAGGTTCCCAACACCAGGATACTGCAGTGTGCTGGGAGGGCACTGTGAGCCAAGGGCTGGGCCAGTGGACAGACGGCCCGTAGAGGCCATGAAGGCCCAGGGTCAGGTGCCTGCAGCTGGCATGCACTACCCCGGACCTGCACCATGCTGAGCGAGGGATTCACTGTTGGACCCGGGACGGGCATCCCATTGGATGCCTGCCTGGGTCTGTGGCTCCGCCCCCAGCCGCCCTGTGGATTTCTGCGTGCCGGGGAGGGGGCACCGCAGACAGGTGTATGCCGGTTGTGAATACTGGCATGTGTGCACCTGTCCGCATGTGCACAGTTACGCAGGTGGGGTACATGCCTTTTCCGCGTACTTTAGCCCCAACAGTGCATAGCGGCCATTATGTTTAACTAATGCACACTACAAAGCAGTACTTCAGGAGGCTAGGTATAAAACCTATTTGGGTAAGAGGTTCTACAGACTGCAGTGCCAAACCTGGCATCACTCCTGGGCTGGATGTCTAAGCAGTAATGTTTTGTAAAGGAGTGTACAGTTTTCCAGGTAGCTGCTTTACAAATTTCCAGTAAGGGAATATCCCTTGCCACTGCCACAAAGGAGACTATCCAGCAAGTAACGGTCCTCTTAGAAGCTGGCCTGCCTTCACCTACTTCACCATATGTCCAGAACAACTGTGTGTGGGAAGATCTGAGGTCTTTAGTGTGTTTGAGGTAGTAACTGAGTGACCTCTTGACATCCAGACTGCGGAGTTTCAATTTACCAGAACTGGACTTTGCTGTGAAAAACACCGGAAGAGTGATCGACTGGTTCAAATGGAACTTGGACCCCACCTTAGGGATGAATTTTCTGTTCGTCTGAAGGACTACTTTATCCCTTATGCCAGATGTTGTAGTTAGGGTCAGTGCAGAGAGCCTGTAGCTCGCACACCCTCCTGGCAGAGGTGATAGCCACCAGGAAGACTGTCTGCCAGGTGACATACTTTAGTTCTCCAGTAGCCATGGGCTCAAATGGGGACACCATGAGCTTTGCTATGCACAGGATCAAATCCCATGGAGGGACTGGTTCGCTGACAGGGTGGTAAAAGTGTAGCAGGCCGGTGAAACATTTCTTGAAAATTGGGTGGGAAGTCAGTTTTCTCGCTACCTGTGGAAATACATACAGAAAGAGCTGCAAGGTGTACCTTAAGGGTTCAGGGTCTGAGGCCCAGAGCCTGTAGGCGAACCAAGTAGTCCAAGAGGATGGAGAGGTCCAACTGCAAGGGGCTCACCTATTTAGGAGCACACCACAGGGAAAAACTTCTCCATTTGGAAGCACTGGTCTTTCTGGTAGAAGGCTTCCTGGAACCCCTGAGGACTCCAAGGACCTCCTCCAATAGCTGAAAATTAACTCTAGCTCATCAAGAACCAAGCCTTGAAGCAAAGTGACTCTAGGCTCGGGTAGGTTATCCTGCCCTGAGACATGGTCAACAGGTTGTGCCTTGGAGGTAGACGAATGGGCAGTTAGGCGGGACAGCAGCAATGAGTACCAAGGCTGCCTGACCCAGTCTGCGGCCACTAATATCATATTCGCAAGCCGTTTCCTCAGTTTCAGGAGAACTCTCAGGAGTAAAGGAAACAGAGTTAAGGCATACATGAACCTCCTTGACCAGTCCAGGGTCAGGGCATCCATGAGCACTGAGCCCACTGCTAGAGGCCTGCAACAAAACAAAGGGAGTTGGTGATTCTCTTCAGAGGAGAAGAGATTTCTGGTGTGCCCCACCTCCTGAAGAGTGTGGCCATCACCTGCTCATTTAGAACCCATTCATGATGACCTTGGCCGATTCTGCTGAGGAAGTCCGCCAGGAAGTTGTCCTTTCCCCAAAGATGTATTGCTGACAACTGCACCTCTACGGAATAAGCCAGACTCCAAATCTTCATGGCTTCTGTGCACAGCCTTGAGGATCTGGTGCCCCATCTGTTTGCTGACGTAGTACATGGTGGTGGTGTTGTCTGTCCTGATTTGGACTGAATTGATTCTTTATCTTAACATAGAAACAAACATAGAATTTGACGGCAGATAAGGACCGCTTGGCCCACCCAGTCTGCCCATTTCCCTACCTAATGGATAAGCTGCAGATCCTAGTTAACCAGCAGCCTACTTCTTTCTACTCCAACCCCCTAGAATTGCCTTATGACTGTCCCATGCATGCTTGAATTCAACCATTGTTTTTGACTCCACAACCTCCTCTGGAAGGCCGTTCCATGCATCCACAACCCTCTCTGTGAAAAATATTCTACATTACCTCTGAGCCGCCCCTCCTCTATCTTCAAATTGTGCCCCCTTGTTCTTGCACACCTCTTTTTTTGAAAGATGCTACCCTCTTGGACTTTGTTGATTCCCTTGAGGTACTTGAAAGCTTCTATCATGTCCCCTCCTCCTCCTTTCCTCGAGGCTATACATATTAAGCTCCTTTAGTCTCTCTCCATATGTCTTCTGGTGCAGACCCTGCACCATTTTAGTTGCCCTCCTCTGGACAGCTTCCATCTTGTCTATGTCCTTGCGGAGACTGGGTCTCCAGAACTGCACACAGTACTCCAGAAGGGGTCTCACCAGCTGTCTGTACAGAGGGATAACAACTTCCTGTTTTCTACTGGTGATGCCTCTCCCTATGCATCCCAGTATCCCCCAACCCTCCTTACTGCCCTCTCACATTGCTTGCCCACCTTTAGGTCATCTGATATGACTACCCCAGGTCCCTTTCCATGTTTGTTGTTGTTAGTATCTCACCCCCCATTGTGTACTCTTCCCCTGGGTTTTTGTTTCCCAGGTGCATTACCTTGACTTCTTAGCACTGAATCTAAGCTGCCATACATTTGACCATTCATCTAACTTTGCCAAGTCCCTTCTCATCCTTTCCACCCCACCTTGTGCATCAACTCTGTTGCAGATCTTTGTGTCATCTGCAAAGAGACATACTTTTCCTTCCAGTCCCTCTGCAATGTCGCTTTTATAAAGACATTGAAGAGGACCGGTCCTAATACTGAACCCTGCGGTACCCCACTAGTAACCCCCCTTTCTTCAGAGTGGACTCCATTTACTATTACCCTCTGTGTCCTATTCTCCAGCCAATTCTTTACCCAGGCTATCATCTTGGTACCCACTCCCAGGCTGGCTAACTTGTATATTAATCTTTTGTGT
Organism: Neoceratodus forsteri; assembly: GCA_016271365.2. NCBI lineage: Eukaryota > Metazoa > Chordata > Ceratodontiformes > Ceratodontidae > Neoceratodus > Neoceratodus forsteri. The sequence continues at coordinate 462,181,412 of CM057458.1, forward strand.
GGGACTGTGTCAAATGCCTTGCTAAAGTCTACGTAGGCCATGCCACAGCCCCTCCCTGATCTACTACTTTGGTCACCCAGTCAAAGAAATCTATTAGATTCATCTGGCATGACCTTCCTGCTGTGAATCCATGCTGCCTTGGGTCCTGTGCCCCTCTGGCCTCTAGGTACTTGACGATTCTTTCCTTCAGAAGTGATTCCATCATTTTCCCTATCACTGAGGTTAAACTAACAGGTCTGTAGTTTCCTGCTTCTGCCCTGCTCCCACTTTTCTGAAGGGGAATCACATCTGCCCTTCTCCAGTCCTCAGGTACCACCCCATCCTCCCATGATTTGTTAAAGAGGGTAGTCAGTGGTGTCACTAGTTCTACCCTTTAGTTCTTTTAGAATTCTGGGATGAATCCCATCAGGCCCCATTGTTTTGTCCACCTTCAGTTTTAGGAGTTCTTTCAGAACCCTTTCTTCTGTAAATGGGCTGGTATCAACTTCTGTATCCAGAGTGTTTCTATTGTCTGTTTTAGGTACCTCCCTCTTCATTTGTAAATACTGAGCAAAATATTTGTTTAGTATCTCTGTCTTTTCACCGTCACCCTCTGGGGTGCGGTGAGAAGGGGGGGGATGACTGCAGGGTGAGAAAAACTGTCCTTAGCTCAAGAAGGTTGATATGTTGTCTGGATTCCTGAGGGGACCATACACCATTTACTGACGGGTTGTCTACATGTGCTCCCCAGCCTAGAAGGGAGGCATCTGCTGTCAGCACCACTGTGTGGGACTGTTGCTGGAAGGGAACTCCCTCTCTGAGGTTGTCCCTGTTCTTCTACCATTCGAGAGCTTGTGACTGGTACCAGATTCGAGAGAGGATGTCTTCTCCGAAACCAGTGGGCTCTCACGATGGTACTGGATGTGTCTCATTTGAAATCCAGCACCTGGTACCACAACTGTGGTGGAGGCCATGTGACCCAGGAGCCATAAGAAATGCCTTGCTGGCCTGGGCTGGCCCAGGAGAAAAGAATTTGCCAGAGTCAGGAGATTTTCCACTCTGTCCTGTAGAAGGAAAGCCTTACTCTGGAGGGCATCTAGCTCTGCTCCTATGAACTCCAACAGCTGCACTGGTTCTGTTTGTGACTTTTGAGGATTTATGAGAAATTCCAGTAACTCCCAAGGTGCTCTGGGTTAAGCAGTGGGAGTCCTTGACCTGCTGGTGTGACTACCCTGTGACTAGCCAGTCATCCAAATAGGGGAAAGACCATCACTCCCTGCTGTCAAACATGTGCCGACACTACTGAAAGGCACTTTGTGAATGCCCTGAAGGCAGATGAGAGACCGCAAGGGAGGGCTGTGAACTGGTAAGGACCGGACGGTAGCCTGAACCTTAAGTATTTTCTGTAACTGGGTCTGACTGGGATGTGGAAGTAGGCGTCTTTCAGATCCAGAGATCCGAGACAGTCCTCCTGCTGCAGGGAGTGGATTACTATGGGCAGTGATAATACCTAATCTGGGTTCCTGCAGGTGCCTGCTCAGAAACCTGAGGTCCAAAATGAGTCGCCTCTCCCCACTTTATTTCTGAGGAAGTATCCTGAGTAGAGTCCTTTTTCCTGCTGCAAGAGTGGGACTCTCTCTGCTACATTTGCCTGCAGCAGCTTTCTGACCTCTAATTCCAGCAGGATGCATTGAGCTGGGGTGGGGGTGGGGTTGAAACTTCTGCGAGCTTGCAGTTTGGGCAATCTGCTAAATTGCAGAGTGAGCCCTTGGCTCACCACTTCCAGTGCCCACTTGTCTGTGGTGATGTTTTCTCATTTCTGGAAGATGTGAGCCAGCCTTCCTCCCACTGGCAATGGACTGGTGACCTGGGCGGACACATCAGAAGTTCTTGTTTGGGCTGAGCCCTAGAGACAGGGGCTGGATCAGTCCGCCTGGAAGCTCCCCTGCCCATGAAATACCCTTGTCTGTGAGAAGTCACAAGGCATGGTAACAAAAGCTTGGGTGTAGTACCCCCTACCTCCCCTTCCCTGGGACCTGTAGGAAGTGAAGGCCCTCTCTCTGCCAGTATTGCTCTTATAGGTGGTCTTGTATTCTTCCACCTTCTTCAATATAAGCCTCTGTTTTGTCGCCAAATAAGGAACTGTTTTCACATGGGAAGTCCATGGCCTTAACCTGGGTGTCCTGAGACAAATTAGTGGTTCACAGCCAGGCAAATCACCTTAGAGAGACAGCAATGGCCATGAACCTGGAGGCACAAATCACTGGCGTCTGCCATATGGAATATTTGGTGGCATCTAGCATAGCCCTGGTAGTATCTGCCAAATCCTGCGCCACATCCCTCGGGGACTTCTTGCTCTGAGAAAACACCATATGTATTTATTTATTTAAAAGTTGATAACCAGGAGAGGAACACTGAGCCGAGGCTGGTTTTCCAGGTGTGACCAAGGGAAGGGGAAAATGGAGTGTATACAGGGAATAGTACAAGTTTTACAACCACGTTAACATACAATATCCAAAATGTACAGCCACTCAAAGCATGCACAGGTTACAAAAATACAGGAGGCATAAGTTAATAAGCAAAATCTACTGGTTTCAAAAGACGAGTGAGAAAGAAAAAACTAGGGTAAGCAATAGACAGTAAGCAGTTGTTGAAACAGTTTTAAATGAGTACAGGGGGGATGAATAGGTGCATTATCTGTATGTAGAGCAGCAAAGTACAGTTACACAAGAACTTACCGTAACAGCAGATCTTCGAGAGAGGCTCTTATAGTAGGCAATAATCATTAGAACTGAGCTGCCAGGCGCCAGGACCACACAGAAAACATTAGCTAGCAGTACGTGGCAGGGGACCACGTGACCGACGTTGATCTGGTGCTATACAGTAGGCGGTCCCTACGTCTGCCCTCCAGTTCTCCTGCCAGAAACCTAAGAAGGTGCGACAGGAGAAAGGAGTGGGCTCCTGGAGCCAATGATAGGCTGAAAAGAAGCAGCAGCAGAGGGAAGGAGGGAATGAAAAAGCTTGCCTACTGCAAGAGCCTTTCTCGAAGATCTACTGTTATGGTAAGTTTTTACGTAATTGTACTATCTTACTTCGAGAGGGCTCTTGCAGTAGGCAATAACCGTTAGACTGAATCCCAGGCAGTGTAAGTCAGGCAAAGACTGACCACAGGAGGCAGGAAAAATCTGCAGAAGAGTATGGAAGTTAAGAAAGAAGGCCCTGAAGGACAGCAGGTCCAAAGCCTGCCCTGTGTCTAGAGGCAATGTCCAGACTGTAATGCTTAGTGAAAGTGTGGACAGAACTACAAGTAACTGCTGCGCAGATGACAGCGGCAGACACATTTCTGAAACAAGCAGTAGAAGCAACTGTGTCTCTGGCTGAATGCCCTTTTACTTCCCCGGAAGAGGTTTGTTACACTTCTGATAACAAAACAGAATGAAGTTTGCTAACCATCTGGATAAACACTGTTTTGAAACTGCAGCGCCCTCTCTTTTGGGTGCAAAGAAAACAAAAAGCTATCTGTTTTTTAGACTGACTTCATCAGACTAGCGTAAAAATGCAAAATTCTGTGCACATCCAGTGTGAGCAGAAGTGCCTCCCCTTGGTTAGAGTGCTCAGGATAATACACTGGCAGTGGATAGTCCGATTCAAAGTAAATTCAGAAACTACCTTTGGAAGAAACGTAGGATTTGTACGCAGAGCCACCTGGTCTCTGTGAAAAATCAAATAAGGCTCCTTGCCTGCAGCTTGGAAATTCTTTGAGCAGAAGTAATTTCAACTAAAAATAGTGCTTTCCAAGACAGCGCAGGTCGCAACTCCTGGCCGGTTCAAAGGGAGGCAATGTGAGCTTCTCAAGAATGAAGAAATTCCAATCCCACAGTGGTATAGGATTCCTAACTGGAGGTTTCATGTGGAGTATCCCCTTCAGGAAAGTACAGGAGACCTCCAACTGAGCCAAAGTCTTGCCATCTATCGGAACGTGATAGGCAGAGATGGCCGACAAATGGACCTTCAGTGAAAAATAGCTGAGCCCTAGGTCAGAGAGATGCAGAAGGTATTCCAGAACCTGAGGAACAGGGCATGAAAAAGGGTCCCATCCCTTGGCAGTTGCCCAAATGGAAAACCTTTTCCATTTCATTGAGTAGGTAGTTTTTGAGGATGGCTTTCTGGCCTCCACAAGGACCTGAGCCACTCTGGAAGAGACCTCATAGCATGACACGCAGCTATGTCAGAAGGTGCCATGTGTGAAGGTGGAGACTTGCAACCTGGATGAACCAGCGTGCCCAGCTCCTGGATCAAGAGGTCCTGGCAGAAGGGTAGAGGTACCAGAGGCTCCACCGCCAGCAGCTGCAGCAGAGGGAACCACACTTGGCCAATAAGGGATGATCGGAATCATGTGAGCCCCTTCCGCCTGCAGCTTGCAGTACCTCTGTAGTAGCGGGAAGGGAGGGAAGGCATACAAGAACCTCCCTGTCCAGTAGAGAGACAGCGCATCTTGCCAGAAAACACCAGCCCAGGAACTAGCAAGCAAAAACTGGATAGTTTTGTGTTGCATGGGGAGGCGAACAGATCTAGATCCGGATGACCCCAAAGATCGAAGATGCTCTCGACCACTGACTCCCTCCCATGCGTGTGCCCCTACCTGCATGCAGCCGGGTGTCCGCTAGGATGTTTTGAACGCCTGGGACATGCACTGCCGTCAGCTGAAGGCAGTGCTGGACCACCCAGAACCACACACACATTGCCTCCCCTGAACAAAGGCTACGACCATGTGCTTCTGTTTGTTCAGGTACCAAACCACGCACACGTTGCCTGTCTGGACAAGGAGTGGACCTGGAAGGAGAAGGGACTGGAACGCTTGAAAAGCGTGCAGCACCGCTGCATCTCCAGCACACTGATGTGCAAGGAGAGCTCCTGCTGGGACCAGGATCCCTGGGTTCTGCAGTCATGTAAATGAGCACCCCAGCCCTGACTGGATGCATCCGTCACCATGGTCTGGATCGGAGAGGGGGGCTGAAAAAGGACTCCTCGGCAGACATTGTTCAGGTCCTACCACCAGAGCAGATCCTGCTGCATGGAGTTGGAAACCAGGATCCTGTAATCCAGGTTGCCCGATCATTGATCCCACTGAACTCGCAATGTCCACTGTGTGATCCGCATGTGGAGTTTGGCTAGAGAGACAGTGGGGATAGCCGCCGCCATAAGACTCAGAAGACGAAGAACGGATCTGGCCGTAGGCCAGCAGCTGGAAGCTACATGTTTTGCCTGCAGCAGTAACGTTTCCGCCCTGTCCAAAGGGAGGAAAGCACAACCCTGGACTTTATCCAGCACCGCCCCAATAAACTGGAGGCGCTGAGAGGGGAGGAGGTGAGACTTGGGGTAATTCACCATAACTCCCACCTGGCTGAACAGGTCCAGGGTAGCTGCCACAGGAACTTCCAGTCTGTCCCTCGACAGAGTTGACAGAAGCCAGTAATGGAGGTACAACAACACAAAATGGTCCTGACGACGCAAAGCCACTACCACCACTGCTAGGCACTTCGTAAACACCCTGGGTGCCAATGAAAGTCCAAAAGGGAGGACTTTAAACTGAAAATGCTCCCCCTGGAAGATAAATCTGAGAAAACGGCAGTGGGACGGGAAGACAGGGATATGCAGGTAGGCATCCTGCATGTCCAGTGCACAGAGTCAGTGTCCCTGGTAGAGCAGTGGCAACAGGCCTGAGAGGGTCAACATGCGAAATCTCTTGTACTTGATGTACAGATTGAGCGTGCTGAGGTCCAGTATTAGCCGGAGGTCTCCAGTCTTTTTTGGTACCAGGAAAAAGTGGGAATAATACCCCCCTTCCTGCCTGGTCTGGAGAAATGGTCTCTATGGCAGACTTTCTTAGAAGAGCTCCAATCTCTTCTCTGATGAGGGGGATGACACCTTGCAGGTAGCAAGAGAGACCTGGAGGGTTCTCTGGGGTCTCTCTATGAACTCTAGGGTGTGTCCTTGAGCAACTAGCTGAAGGACCCACAAGTCCGAAGTGACCGCCTCCCACCCTGTCAAGTGGCTGGCGAACCTGCCCCTACTGCCTCCTCCTGAGCTGGTGGTGGTGGGGGTCATGAGTCAAGAGGCAGAGGGAGGCTTGGGGAGCCCTGCTCTGGAAGCTCTCTGAGATGGGGGGGGAAGGGGGGCAATAGCTGGAGAGGCCCGATGTTTGCCCTGACATCAGGTGGGCTGTTGCTTTTTTCGGCGCCATTGTTGGCAGCGAAAAGGCTGCCCAGAAAGTATTAGGATAGTACATCGATTGTACACAATGTAGAGCTTTGCCACTGTTTTGAAGGTCAGTCAAGAGATCCTTGACATCCCACCCAAACAGTACCGAGCCATGAAAAGGAGCATTCAGGATGGAGGACTGAACATCCTGGGAAAACCCAGAAACTCACAGCCATGCATACCTGCAAAGGCAAACTGCTGTTGTGATGCTCCTAGCTGAAGCGTCGACAGCATCATAAGTAGCTCGTAGAGTATGGCAGCAGGAAATTTCTACTGTCCGCACAGACTGCTCAATTTTTGTCTTGGTCTTGGAATCAGGCAAAGCTTCAAATTCAGACTTTAATTGCCCCAAGATGGCCTTCTGGTAACAGACCATGTGAGCCACATAGTTTAGAGCCCTCAAAGCCAAAGTAAAGGATGAGTACACCTTACGACCGTACTGGTCCAACTGCCTAGACTTCGTATCTGGAGGAGAGGCACTCATGTATGGGGGTAGTAGAGTGGTCATGGGCCGCATTTATGATCACTGAATCAGCTTTTGGGTGGTCACTGAAGTGGTCTTTGCCCGTAAAGGCATGATATATCCTGTCCGCATTTCTGGAGACAGCAGCTACCGATGCCAGATCGTAGAGACCAAGTCGCCATGGGTCCCAATCCACGGAGGGATAAGGAGAGGGAGTCACCTCTGGAAGATCGAGGTGCTCCCCTAGCATTTTATGTGGAGGGTCCTGTTCCTCTGTCCGCCAGCTGTTGGCCTCCTGAATGTTCCGGAGGAGTTCTGTGAAGGAATGGTCCTCCAGGGCAGATTAGGGAGTCTCTTTGGGTTTGGGATTCTCCAGAGAAGGAGACAGGTAGCCTGAAGTAGATTATGATGAGGATTCAGACTCAAGAGTCCGATGAAGTGCTCCTATCCGGAGTCAGCGCCCTACAAGAGGGAACCTGCTTTGAGGCTCCTTTGGCCCAGTACCACGACACTGTGGAAACACCCACTGTGTGACCTGATGTGGAGGGATGCGACTCCACAGGTGAAGGGGACCGTGGAGAAGGGGCCAGATATGCCGTTACGAAGCCACGACTGGCTGCCGGTGGTCAAGCTCAGACACTATCTGGGTCTTGGTTCTGCTCCACCAAGACTCGAAAAGTGCCTCATAATCCACTTGCAGCTCTGGTGGAGGCAGAGGTGGTGTAGGCAGATACACCATTGGGTAACCCAGTGTTGAGTACCCTGGCGTATGATACCCCAGTGTGGGATAGCTGGAAATATAAGCTCGTGTTGCCTGGCGTCAGATACCCTGGAGAGGGATAACCAGGCACGGGATAGCCCGGAGACTGGTAGCCTGGTGAAGGACCTGGCGGAGGCCCCTAAGGAACAGTAAAGGAGCCTGGCAAGCCAGGGTCTGGCAGCGGGCCTGCAGGAGGGATACCCGGCATCAGCCTAGAAGGGACAGACAGCCCCTCCAGATTCTGGGGAGGAACAGTAGGCCCAGGAGGAACCAAAGGCGTGGGGACCAGAGGTTCTCTGGGGCCCTCTGGTATAGGGTTGGCTGGTGCTGGCTTGAAAGGAGGGCCAGCGGGCAGCAGTTACTCCTCCTCTGGCTCTGACGGTAAGGGAGAGGCCCGGAGATTCCACTGGAGATGGAGAAGGAGCATCCTAGGAGGGAGATTCCTCCCAGAAGGCTGTGGCGTGAGCAGCAGCGGACACTGGTCTGAGAGACCACTGTTAGACTTCGATTCGGGGTCCAGCGTAAGTGCCATGACTGAGCGTTTGTCAGAAGAACAGACGCCCGACTTATCAGCCAGGGTTGTGCGATCGTCAGAGGGTCCGATGCCCGACTTATCAGCCAAACCACTGGACTCAGACCCATTGGTTTTAAGGGGCCTAAGAGTGGGAGAAGTCTCCAATTCCCCGGAGGTGCTAGCCTGAACCGTAATCAACAAGGGCTTCCCCGTGGCTGGGGGAGCAGGCTTGCCTAGTGGGGCACAATGCTTGCTGGTGAAAGGCCGCTCATCGGCCATGGTCCCTGGAGGAAGCCGTGGTCTGGAAGGAGACTGATCCCAGTCCAGAGTCTTCTGCTGCTGCTTCTGGGAGCCAGACGAACCAGCTGGTGATGAAGAGCTCCTGATCTGCTGCAGCTCCTTTTCCATGGAAGCTATTTTTGTTTTAAAACATGAGCTTCCTGAGTCTGCTGTCAGTGTTTCCATGTGGCCTAGTTGATCTTCTGGCAGGCCGCACAGGCCTCGGTGTCATAGTTGGGTCTGAGGCACAAAGTGTGGGTGTCCTTCTCCGGGAGCTGCTTGCCGCAGAAGCACTTGTTCTGATGGGATTCCAAAGGAGTTGGAGAAGACATGCAACCCGACGATGAAAAAAATACTCATTTTGAGGAAAAAAGAAATAAAATCGAAAGATATACTTATCAAAATGGTGCTCAAACTGTAGCAGCATTCCACGAAGTCAGACATGCACAGGTTGATGGCGGGAAAGAACTGGAGGGTGGGTGAGGGGACTGCCCACTATATAGCACCAGATTGATGTTGGTCATGTGACACCGGGTGGGCGGTCCCCCGCCAGACACTGCTAAAGTTTTCCATGTGGTCATGGTGCCTGGTGGCTCAGTCCTAACGATTATTTCCTACCGTAAGAGCCCTCTCGAAGTAAGTTCAGGAAAACAGAATACTGAAGAAGAGGTCACCCTAGCACAAGCAGGAGTCTGAGAACAGAGAATGTTGAGATAGTGCTCTTTTTAGATCCAAAATGGAAGGTGAGTGTCTAATGGAGAAAGGGAGAGCGTTCCGGAGAGAGGGAGGCCTATAAGAAAAGACAGCAGTGCCAGAGCAATATAAGAGGTGTGGGAGGGAGAAAGGGTGGACATCTCTAGAACAGAGAGAATAGGGGGCCTCGGATGTGGGAGAGAAAAAAGAGGCCAGAAGACAGGTAGGAGTGGAAGGATCCAAACCAGAATTTGGAGATGAAGAGCGAAGAATGCAGCTTATGGCGACAGTGAAGAGAGGAGAGGGAAGAGTAGAGGGAGCAGTGATGTTTGCCAGAATTCCAGAGGGCTTTCTGGTACTGTGCAGTGTAGGCCATGTAAGTAGCCTGTCTCAGGAGGAGAGAGGCCACAGTATACCCCTTTTACCCCATACTGTCTAGTTTCCTGGAATCCTTATCAGGCGGCTGAGTGGATGAGGGACCTTAGACTTGTCACAGGCAGCTGCCTACACCACCCATTCATGGTCTGGTATGAGTAGAGGTACTCAGCAATGGACCTATCGAGCTGGTACTTATCCACTTTCTTATCAACCCCTGGGGTGGAAGGAGGGATCACAACAGCTCCAGGGTTACTTTTCTGAGGGATCTGTGGACAGGCAGGAGCAGCCTCTTGGAAGGGGCCAACTCATCATGTCCAGAAACTCAAGCTTCCTCATTGTCCTCCACTGACTCCTGAGTGAAAAGGTTGAGGGTATTAACCATCTGCCATACAAAGGCACCATGGGAGGAGAAATCCTCTGAGCCCAGGGGAAAGAAACCAAACTCTTGACCAGGGGAAAGTACAGTTATGTGAAAACTTACCATAACAGTAGATGGCTATAACCATTAGGACTAACGCCGCAGGCCTTAGGACCCCACGGAAAAATTCTTAGCTACTAATACCCAGCAGGGACCACCCCCCGATGTATGCTCCACCCCGACGTCGGTCCGCGGTATGAAGGCGGAACCAGCTCCACCTCAGTTCCCCACCAAGACCCGGAATGGGCCCTAATGAGAAGAAAGCGAAGCCTGTAGATGATGTGTTGTACACCTCACCCGGGGGATGGAGGGCGGGAAAGCAGCACCTGCTACAAGAGCTCCTCTTGAAGATCTAGTGTTACGGTAAGTTTTTACGTAACTGTACTATCTTACTTCAAGTGGGAGCTCTTGCAGCAGGCTATAACCATTAGGACTGAATCCCAAGCAGTCCCGCACCAAGGAGGTGCATAACCCCGGGAGGTGGAAGGATAGGATAACACTGGAAAACACAGCAACTCAGGAAAGAAGTCCCTGAAGGACTGTCAAGCCAAAACCGGCACGGCATCTGGATGCAATGTCCAGGCTATAGTTTTTCACGAAAGTGTGCACAGAATTCCAGGTGGCATATGCACATATGTCTCTTGTAGAGACATTCTTCAAGGCAGCAAAGGAAGCTAAGACTCCTCTGGTGGAGTGACCCCTAACCGGGCCCGGAAGGGGTTTGTTGTGCTTTTCATTGCAAAACACAATACAGTGGACAAGCCACTTAGAAATAGTCTGCTTAGACACCGGTTTGCCAGAGTGCTGTGGTGCGAAAGCCACGAACAGTTGCTCCGATTTACGGTGTGCAGCTGTGCGTTTGAGGTAGCACCTCAGCACCCAGTGAACATCCAGAGTGTGAAGGAGAAGAAAGGTAAACTGGAAGGTCAACCGACTGGTTGAGGGTCAACTCTGAGACCACTTTAGGAAGGAACTTAGGAGTCGTTCTGAGGGAAACCCTTTCCCTGTGAAAAACCAAATAAGACTCTTTACACATCAGAGACTGGAGCTCGGAGACTCTTCGAGCTGACATAAAAGCAACTAAAAAGCAAACCTTCCAGGAAAGGTAATGCAGCTCACAATCAGCCGCTGGTTCAAAAGGGGGGAAGTAGCCGGCCCATCGGCGCAGTGGTTGGATTTCCATCTGCAATGCGGCAACCCCGAACGGGCTCGGGTCGCTGGAGGGCGGCGGGGGAAGGATGAAGCATCCGGGCACAGCTCTCCTTCTCCAGGGGGAGGGTGGAGATGTGCATCTGCTGACCCCTGGCGGAGGCTGGGACACAGTAGAATGTCAGTCTCAGTGTACAAGGGGAGTGGTAGACGTCGGCATCAACCTTGACATCAGGACATCACTTCCCCAGGTAAACCGGATGACGGTCTCAGCCCTCCGTTGCTGCCAAACCCATGACCGGCACACCTCAGCGACACCCTGGGCCAAGTGTAAGAGTGCGCTCGCCAGCTCCACTGATGCCTTCCCCTTCGGAGAAGGGGGACCCGTCCGGCGAAGGGATACGCTGGATTACCCGGGGGGGCCGCAATATGAGGTAAGTGGCTGGCGTGGGGATGGGCAGGCAGTCGGGGGCCTGAAGGAGGGCAGCCAGGGAGGAGGGGAAGATTAAAAAAAGGGGAGTGAGCTCTCCAACACAAACAGGAGGTCCCAGGGTGGGATAGGATACCTAATGGGAGGTCTCATAAGCAGAATACCCCGTAAAAAGGTGCAGGCCACATCCAGTTGAGCTAAGGTTTTATTCCCCAAGAGGACACGATATGCAGAAATGGCCCTTCCTGTGCACCTTTATCGAAGAGTAGCTCAAGCCTTGTTGGTATAAGAGGAGGAGATACTGCAATGCTGAGTTCACCGGACAGGTAAGGGGGTCCAGATGGTGAGATGATGCCCATAAGCAGAAGCACTTTCACTTCATAGCATAAGTGGAGCGAGTAGAGGGCTTCCTCGCTGAGACTAGGACGTCCGCCACCTCCTGGGATACCCCATACCTGGATTTTGCTACGTCTGTAGGAGCCAAGCATGAAGGTGCAAAGACCTGAGATCGGGATGGACCAGTGAGCCCTGATCCTGGGACAGCAACTACGAGCATACTGGCAGCGGAACTGGAGGTTCCGAGGACAGCCGCTGAAGTAGTGGGAACCAAATCTGCTGAGGCCATAATGGGGCGATTAGAATCATCCGAGCCCCCATGGCCTGTACCTTCAATAAAACTCTCTGAATGAGAGGGAAAGCATAGAGAAACCTCCTTGCCCAGCAAAGGGACAACGTGTCTGACCAGAAAACACCAGGCGCGAGCAGAAAGTTGGCAGTTTGGCATTGCGTGGGAACGCAAAGAGGTGCAGATCTGGTCGACTCCATGTGTCGAAGAGCTGGTCTGCTACTGATTGCAGTAGCTCCCATTCGTGTGCCTTGGACTGAGACCTGTTTACGCTGTCTACCAAGTCATTTAGGATGCCTGGAACATACACTGTGGACAGAGAAATGTGACGCTCCAGCGCCAAATACCAGACTCTCATCGCCACCCTCAAAGGGGGCAGGAGTGGGTTCCCCCTTGCTTGTTGATGTAGAAGACGACTGCCATGTTGTCCGTCTGGACGAGGAGAGAGCCTGGGACAAGGTCCTCTTGGAAAGCACACTAAGGACCACTCGCATCTCCAGGACATTTATGTGGAGGTCGCACTCAGTTGGGGTCCAGACCCCTTGTGTTTGGCGGGCCCCCTAGGTGCCCCCCATCCCAAATCTGATGCATCCGTTGTTAGGGACTGATTTGAAGGCTCCTGATGGAAAGGGACCCCTTTCTCTAAATTGAGAGGGTCCAGCCACCAAAGTAGTGTCCTCTTGACCGGCTCTGTGACCCTGACCATGTGGTCTAGGTCATCTGAGCATTGATCCCACTGCACCCGGAGCATCCATTGTAGGACTCTCATGTGGAGGCAGGCCAAAGGAGTGACAGGAATGGCTGCCGCCATGTGCCCCAAAAGTCTGAGGAAGGTCCTGGCCTGGACCCGAGGGATTACAAGGACCAATCCGGCAATCTCATGCAGGCAATCGCCCATCTCTGGGGGTAGAAAATCCATGCCCTGAACAGAGTCCAGGACCGCCCCTATGAAGACAGTCTTTGGTTGGGCTCCGGGGAAGACTTTGGAAGGTTCAGGGTGATCCCCACCTCTCGGAACAGAGTATCGGTGTCTCCGAGAGCTTGAAGAAGGCGCGTCCTTGACGGGACCACAAGCAGCCAATCATCGAGGTAAGGGAAGACATAATGTCTCTGGCACCTTAGAGCCGCAGCTACCACTGCCAAACATTTGGTGAAGACTCGAGGAGTGGGAGAGACCAAATGGAAGAACCCAAAACTGATAATGCGCCCCCTGGAAGTGGAACCGTGGGTACTTCCTGTGGGGGAGAAAGACACCTATGTGCATGTACGCATCTTGCATGTCTAGGGAGCAGAGCCAGTCTCCCTGGTGCAGCAGAGGAGTAAGACCCAGATGGGTCACCATCCGGAACCCTCGGTACTCTATATAGTTGTTTAGAGAGCTGAGGTCCAGGATGGGCCAAAGATCCTGCGTCTTCTTTGGAACAAGGAAAAAACGGGAGTAATATCCCTTTCCCTGCTGCTGCAGAGGGACTGGTTCTATCTCCCTTTTTCGCAAGAAGGCCTGAATCTCTCCATCTATGAGAGGTATGTGAGGAGGAGGATATCTTGAGGACCTTGGTGGAGTATCTGGGGGAATTTTGGTGAACTCCAGCGTGTGTCCTCTCCTTATAATGTCTAGGACCCACTGGTCCGCTGTTATAGAGCTCCAACCTTTCAGGTGAAGGGAGAAGCGACCCCCTACTACCTCCTCCGGAGGAGGGGGGGGGGTCGGGAGGGAGTCATTGGGCGGAGCCAGGAGTGGGCAGAGAGGCCTGGGAGGACTTGGGGCCACGAAAAGGTGCACTTCTAGGTTACTGGTTGCTGGCTCTCCTTTTGAAGCCACCTCTCTGGCCCTGTTGGTTACCATGGGCTTGAGCACCTGAGGGCTTCTGAAATGGCCATCATCTCGCTCTTTTCTGGTCCCCTCTGTACATTTGCCGGATGAACCAGATAGATTTGCCAGACTCCTGGAGAGGAAAGATAAGAGACTCTGTCTCCTGCCCAAAAAGGACAGAACCCTGGAACGAGAGGTCTCTGATTCCGGACTGCAGGTCCTGGTGAAAACCTGAGACTCTCAACCAGGCACGGCGCTGGTGGCAGACACCTGATGCTGCCGCTCTGGCCGCCGTATCTGCAGTGTCGTACAAGACACGAAGAACATGCATGCCTACGTCCGAGCCCGATTTTAAAATGTCCAGGAGCTCTGTCTTTTGTGCGGAGTCTGGCAAGGCAGTAGCTAACTCCTGCCCTCTCTCCCATAACGCATTCTAGTACTGGACCATATGTGTGAGGAAGCTGAGGGACCTTTTATTTTTTTATTTATTTTTTATTTAGTTTTTGTTTAACGGGTAAGTGCACTAGCCATAGCAATGACTATTTTCAGGCACGAACCAGGCATCAGGCCTGGACCCCAGACCCCAGGCCCAGACCTAATGGAGCAGGTGGAGGCAGAGTAGACTTTCTTGCCCAACTGGTCCAAGTAGTGGGATTCTGGGTCAGGAGGCTGGAAGCTTAGGTGCTTAGGCTGCTTGGACATGTCGTGGGCAGCCGCAATCACCGATGAGTTCGCCTGAGGGGGATCTGCCAGAAAATGCTCATCCCTCGGAGCACTCTATACAGCCTGTCTGACTTTTTCAGAACCGCCAGAACTGAAGCTGGATGCTTCCAGGTTATCCTGGTGAGATCCTGGAAGGTGTCCACTAAAGGAGGCACCACTAGAGGCTTGGGCTCCTTCTGCCTCTGGTATCTGGCCAGTCGGCGGCGTTCCGGATTCAGGTCCTCTGTCTCCCACGCATTGGAGGCCTGGATATGCCTCATGACATCCATGAAGTTCGGATCGTCAGGAGGTGAGCGGGGATAGCCTTTCTCTCCGGGGACCCCCGAGGGATGAGGAAGTAGAAGGGTGGATGATCTGCTGGGTCTTGAATGGCCTGAGATGCGTCTCGGACTCGCCCCGCTCGAGTGTCGGTAGCTGCAGGACGAGCGCCGGCGGCGGGACTGTCGACAGATCCACGACTGACGATGGCCTGGGGACCGACGTCTGGAGTGGGAGCAGGCCCGCCTAGGAGAGCAGGAACAACTCCTGGATTGGGACCAAGACCGGCGATGGCTACCGATCAGGAAGGGTGCTGACGACGGTCCTCAGACTGAGACCGGGAACGAACCTTGGAGGGCGGGTGCGGCAGCTAAAGGGTCTTCTGCGGGGAAGGAGTGGGAAGGCCCTCAGGGTCAGCGTTGTCCGGAGGTTAGTCAGGTCCAGCTTTGGCGGAGACTGTCCTTTTTTCACCGGACTCCACCAGAAGGTGAAAAGCTCCTGCAGTTGGTCTTTGTTAAAGACTGTGGTTGATGAACCTGGAAAGGGAGGTGGTGAAGCCGGTTCAAGTAGGTCATGGGAGGACGAACCTCCCGCAGAACCCTGCGAGGTGGAATATTTGGGGGGTACCCGGGGCCGCCCCTGCCATGGGGTCTTCCACTACAATAACCTCTACCGGCATCATATGGGGTCCGACATCGGTTTCACAGGAGTCAGTGCCAGGGTAAGTTTCTCACCTGGTAGCTAGCCCGCATTGGGCAAGGCCGAGACCTTCTTAGGCAGGGCCATAACTTGTGACGAAGAGATCTGGGGGGTAACTCTTAGAGGAGCCACCTTAGGCTTGGCAGATTTCCCCCCTGATGTTCCTGCCTTGGCTGGCACCAGTTTCTTGGCAGGAGGGCTCAGCAGCTTGAAGCCTTCTGGGTGTTTATGATGGTCCACTGAGCCCGAGGAGGGAGAGGCCTTCTTGGGGGTAGAGTGAGAGCGGGACTGAGACCAGGACCGATGATGGGACTGGCTACAGTCCTCATCACGGGAGCACTTGCCGGACTTGTCTTGATGCTTGCCCTTGTCCCCTGAGGTGTGCAGAACATCCATGTTCTTCTCCAGAAGGTGGACTTTTAGAGCCTTCAGGTGCCTAATTCTTGTCCTGCTGGTGAAGCCTTGATAGATGGAGCAAGACATGCTGTTGTGGTCTAGGCCAAGGCAGAAAACGCACTTGATGTGGCAGTCTTGCGAGGGGATTTGGTGGCCACAGTAGCACTTCTTCTTAGGCCCGGAGACCAATGACGGCGACGACATACACCAGACTGGAGTCGGAGGACGAAAGGAGCTGGAAAAAAAACTCGTTGAATGCCCGAAGGATAAATTTCTTCAGAAATCTTCGGAAATCTTTATTTTGCTGGGCTAGACAGGCAAAACTTCCCAACGTGGTGGTCGGCGGGGGAAAAGAGCGGGGTGGAGCTGGGTCCACCTTTTTCTCCGTGACCAACGTCGGGGTGGAGCCATCATCGGGAGGGCGGTCCCTGCTGGGTATTGCTAGCTAAGAATTTTTCCAGTGGGTCCTAAGGCCTGCGGCGTTAGTCCTAATGGTTATAGCCTGCTGAAAGAACTCCCACCCGAAGTAAGATCAATAAGGTTCCATTGGTTCCACTTCCTCCTCTTCATAGTAAAATTCTGGTCACTGGGAAGCGGGGGTTGAGCAGAGACCTAAGGAAGAACCAGGGATACCCATAAGGGTACCCCCAGCCTGAAATGCCTGAAAAATCTGCCAAGCTTTGGCCATGTCCTCAGCAAAGGGCATCTTGATCTGTCTACTGCCGGCTCCTGTACTTATTAGCAGGGACCAGATCCAGAACCTGCTCTGAAAGACTCTTGTGCTTGGCATAATCGGAGTTCCCCTTGTGTCAGAGGAGTCTTTAGAGGGCCTTTCCATGGATTTTTAGTGTGAGGAAGGGCCCTCTTCTGAATGCTTAGGTAATGTAAAGGCAGACTGAGAAGCCATGTCCTGCAGTGTTTTGGCCAGTTTTTTAAACAGTCTGGCAAAACTTGCTGCAGACTTCACAATTTGAGAAAAAAATGACTGGGACCTAGGCACTTAAAACACAAACCGTGGCTGTCTGCCTCGGCCAGCAGGTGAAAACAGTTAGTGCAATTTTTAAAACTTGTAGGTTCCGTCCGCTTCTTGGGTCTGATAAGACTGAAAACGCTGCTCCCCAATGGGAAAGAGAAAAAATGTGGTCCGATTCCAAAGGACCACTATATGAAATTGTCCCACCCCCCCAAAAGACAATGAAGCGTGAGGAAAAAAGTCTTGGTTCCCTCAGACAATGGAACAGAGACAAAAATGGTCACAAATGCCCAAAGCAAGTAAAATTTTTAATTAAAAAAAAAACACACCTTGTTGCAAAAAGGAGATGCAAGTGTGTGCTGTCTGAAAGGACCACCGAAACAAAACAAGAAGCGTCTCCGGTTCCCGTGAACTACTGAGGAACCGGAGAAAAGCGTAACATTTTTAAAATAACTAAAGTAGCTCTATAAAAAAACTTGAAGAGAAAGATAATTAAAGGAGTAAATAAAATGAACTTGTATCCACTGAAACAAATATCTGAAAGTGAAATTGCCGAGGAGAGCTCTTTGGGGAGACCTGCCTATACAGGAGGAAAAATTAATCTAATTGTAAGCTGTGGAATGCAGCAGCTCCTAGAGGCAGAGATCTGAATTGCGTTCCAAATTCTACATTGAAGTTCCATCATTTACCTAAATTCCACAAGCAGGGATGGCTCAACCTGGCAGGACAGATGCATTAGTTAAGCATAATTCTTGGGGTTTGAAATGGAGATTAATTGATGGAACTTAATTTTTACCTGTATCTCAAGACAGAAGAGGGATGGTGCTGAGTGTGGCCAATACTACCTTTCTTAAGTCTGTTTTAGAGCACAGCACACAAGAATGTTAGAAGTTCTGCTGTCCTTCTGTGTAATAGTACATTTGGCTGAAAACCATTAACTCAGAAAAGCAGGCCTCACAGACATCAGAAGCTTCCGTGTAAATAAATAAGTGGTAAGTACCGGACTGCTATATGGTGGGCAGAAGTCTAATGAAATTACTACTGGAAATGGTTTAGCAAACATGTTAGCAAACCAGCTGAAGCATAATATAAATGTATACATACAGTGCCCGTTCTGAGAAGCACATCATTACACGAATGCCGGGCTTTTCTAAGCCTCAAAGCAGGGCCTCCACGAAGTAAAATGGATATGTAAAAGTTGCAATTAAAATGGGTTACTAAGGGTTAACCACCAAACCAAATGCAGTGAAGTTCACAGCTGAGGGCAGCAGCTGCCTGGATAGTCTGCACAGCTGTTCAGATAGTCTGTCAGGCTGTTTGGTTCTTCTAGAGTTTTTCACCTTTTCGGCAAAACATCTGAATGGGAAGAAACTTTAGCTCAACATGGAAACACATTAGCAGCCTTGTGAGGCTTTACCATGGATGCCAAACATTTCAGCAGGGGTGGGCATAGTTTCACTGATCTGTACTGGCTCTGGGGACACCAACCCTTCAGCAAGTCCATTTTAAAGACTACTTGCTTCTACTGTGATTTTATTTATCATATTTTAACTGTTCTTCTCCAAGTTCCACTCCTACTGGAAAAAGTGTACCCTTCTATTCAAAACAGGACTATTTTCAGAAGGCAATGGAGTCCAGTGGCTACGAAAAACAAAACAAATGGGCACAAATGCAGTCGCTTAAAATAGTTCAAATGTAACATGTTAAAGTGATTACTAATAAATCTGCACAACCAGTGAGATCCCCTTCCAACCAACATTTTCACAAAAACAAGTTTTTTTTCAGTTGACTCGGCAGAAGGAAACCAGTTTATGCCATGAGAAGACCAGAAAGCAAATAAATGTCATGTGACAAATGGTCTAACTACAAAATTCCATGCATGCATCACCAAAAGTATCAAATTAGGCATAGAATCAGTTCTATATCTAATACAGCATCATTTCTTCTTCTCCTCCCACACCCTTGCCTCTGCCTTGCATAACTTTCTCTCTGCTAGCTGCTCCTGCTACAATCCTCCTTAACTTGTTCCCTTATGAGCCTGCTTCACGACCACTTCCTTCCTGCAAAACCCTTCATCCCGGCACCCCTTCCTTTCCTACTCCCCCCGTTCCCTCCTCTGTACACCAGCTTACCCTCACTACCCACTTGCTGTTGCCTGGCCTAGGTCCCTGGCAGGGTTCTCTGCATCCTGGAGGGGTCCAGAACCTAGGAAAACACCTTACTCACCTCCTACTCCCACCCCATTCTTTCCTGAAAGGGCTGGGTCTCGGCCCCTCTTCTCTCTCACCTCCCTCTCTCGGTCCTTCTGAAGCCTACTCCCCATCACTGCCTACTTCCCTCCTGTCGTGCTCTACCTCTGCTGCCTACAACCTGCTTCCCTCCTGTAATGCTCTACCTCTGCCTTGTGCAGGCAGGGTCCACAGTATACTGGAGGGGCAAGGCCCCGGCAGACCTTTCTCTTCCTTCCTAAAGTGCTCTAACTCCCACTGCCTACAACCTGCTTCCCCTCTGTTCATACTTGACCTCCACCTGGTGCAGGCAGGGTCCCCAGCGTTCTGGAGGGATCAGGCCCTGGCATACCCTTCTCCTCCACCCCTTGCCTTCCCCTTCTCCTCACCCCCCCCTTTCTACCCCCTGTTCTCTGCCTTTATGCCCTCCCACCCACCCACCTCTCTCCTTCCTAGCCATAGTTATTGGCTAACCCTTAATCTCTACTGCACTTACAGTAAGCCTTGCAGTTTTGCTTGGTGTCTCTCCTCGCAGTCTTGCCCTAGTTCCACCTCCTTGTATTCTATCCAGCCATTTTTTAACTACAAAGCTACGTCCCACCAATTGTTTGCAAGATAATTGTGCTATCATACCTATCTAGTTCAAGACTGTTAGCATTGTATTCCATCTAGTTCATACCTGATAGCATTCCTCCTTTTCAGTACTTCTGTATAGTCTGCTCACTTTATTAAATGTAATCAAATTGTATATCTATATTGTGTACCAAATCTCTATACACTATCCCTATGTTCCCCTACTACCCAGGTCGCAGCGGGAGACGAGCAACTTGTTGCTCAGCGTGCCTTCCTTGTGAAACATTTCAAAAAATAAAATAAATAAAATTCTTATTAAGTGTGCTTAAACAAAAATGACTGTGAAAACAACTGCTATCCACAATGAAAGGGCAGAGTGGGCTACAAAACACTGGTGATTCTGAGATGGCATGAATAAATTGATAAAAGAAAATAAAAAAAATGTTCTTGACAAATAAAAAGATTGACATGTGGTAAACTAGTCTGACAATTTCCTTTAGCTTGCAGTGTAGATCTGTAAAGAAGATACCGTTTCTGAATACCCTCTGACAATAACTTACTATGCAACTAGGAGAATGCCACTTGACATCTTTGTTACTTAACTGAGAAAAGATGGAAAAGGTCGAGGCCCATCGAGTCCATCTCCCTCCCACTCCTAGTGCGGAATTTGTGTCAGAATGACTGGAGTCTTAAATGATAGTCTAACTCATGCTTAAATGTGTCAAACGATGCAATTTCTACTAAATGCCAAGGTAGGGCATTCCAAGCTTTAGTGACCCTAGTAGACAAATAATGAGTGCGTCTCTTGGTGTTGCTAAAATGAACTTTAAGTAGTTTATTATGTGATTTTAAATTGGTGGTCACCAAGGCCCCTATGGCTCATGCTTTCATTTTTTGAATTACTTTCTTATTGAAACAACTAAAAAAAGGTGATGCAGGGCTGGGCAGAGAAGAGCGATGCAGGGCTGGCAGAGCCAAAACGGCGTCACAGGGCTGAGCAGAGCCCAAAGGGCGTCAAGAGGTTGAGAAGAGCCCAAAGGGCGTCACGGGGCTGGGCAGAGACCAAAGGGCGTCACGGGGCTGGGCAGAAACCAAAGGGCGTCACGGGGCTGGGCAGAGACCAAAGGGCGTCACGGGGCTGGGCAGAGACCAAAGGGCGTCACGGAGCTGGGCAGAGACCAAAGGGCGGGGCTACACAGAGCCCAAAGGGCACTGCCAGGCTAAGTGGAACCCAAAGGGCACCACTGGGCTGTGAAGAGCCCAACGGGCATCACTGGGCTGTAAATGAGCCCAAAGGGCAAGGTATTGTCAAGTTCCACAAAGCCTAAGGGAAAGGGGAAATTGTTTAAATAGGAAAGGCACACTATGCTGAACCTTGTTTCCAGGTGCGACCTGAGAGCACAAGAAGTTAAGTAACTTACTCAGGGTCACACAGTATGTAAGTGGGAGCTGAGGGATTCAAACCCAGGTCTCTAGGTTTGCAGCTCAGTGCCCTAAACCACAGCACTATACTACTTCCTTGCAATGGTGCCGTCTCTGTAGTGACATGGTCTTGGGCACAAGTCAGACACTGATTAACTACCAGTAGTGCCTGGATTTAAGAATAGCAAGAGACTTTACTTGTAAACATTCTGAGCTGAAATACCTTATTTCCAGATGTGTCCGTAGGGAAGGGGGAAGGGAAGAGTACAAGATTTAAGTTAACAACAAATAGGTTACAAAAATTAATAAAGGTAACAAACAGTAACAAAAAGAACAAACTACCACAAAAAACGCAGATGGCAGCAAAACAGTAGTGTGAGCAAAGCATTAACGCGTTCAGCAATAAAAGTGCAGCTGGAGGCCAAAACTTTCGGGAAAACACAAAGCCCACTAAGTTCAGCAGATAGCAAAGAATGGTGGTTGGGGGGGGCGCTGAAATTTGGCAGGGGCAAAGAGGGATGAGGTACGCAAGAGCAGCAGAAATACAGCCAGAGCCAGGGTCAGGGGCACCTGCAGGAGTGAGGAGAGAATTCATGGAGGAGAGATTTGAATGAGTGGAAGAAAGAAGCAGTATGAAAGGGAGGGGAAGAGAGATCCCCACAGTTTAGGGAAGCGTAAGGAGAAAGCAGCTTGGCCTGTGGAGGATTTTACTAAGGTGAGTGTGAGGAAGCAAGGGCCAGAGTTGCGAAGGGAGTACGAGGTAAAAGGGGAGGAATTGAGGCGAGAGAAAGGGGGGACCCAGATGAGAATTAGGAGACGAAGGTAGTGCAATAAGCAAGGTGTCTGGTGTCAAGGGACAGCAAGAAGAGGGAGGAATACAGTGAACAGTGGTGGGTTCTAAGAGTCAATTAAGGGTAAAGTGGCAGAAGGAGTGAAAGAGAGGGTCCAGTCTGGCTAAGGTGGACTTGGGAGCAGCACTGTCAACAATGTCACCATAATCGAGATAGGGAGAATCATCTTCAAAATGATCTATCCATGGGCAGGAAACAGGATATACAGGTTACTCACCTGTAACAGGAGTTCTAGGAATGGTATATGTTGTTCATCCACACTTACTGACAGGTTCCTTGTTGCTTTAAATCTTGCCGGAAGGTCTTCAAGCTGGCTCCTCCCACCCACCCAGGTGGTAAAACTCTCGGCTCCGCCCTATGACACCAGATCTAGCCCGCTGGAAGCCAGGTTGCGTGTCGAAGCCGGGGAGGTCAGGTGGGTTGTGTGGATGAACAACATATACCATTCCTAGAACTCCTGTTACAGGTGAGTAACCTTTATATCTAGGGACGTGGATATGTTGTTCAATCCACACTTACTGGCAGACTCCTAGCAGTTCTCCGGGAGGAGGGAGGCAAGGCGCGCACCCCCTACTTGGGAAATAAGGACTGGAGAATCGAGGTCCCAAAACCAGCATCCCGGCGTGACTCAAGGTCGATGTGGTAGTGGGTAATGAAGGTGTGTGCTGACTTCCAGGTAGCAGCCCTGCAGATTTACTGGATAGGGACGTTCCTGGAATCAGCCACCGATGCAGCGGTATGGCGGGTAGAATGAGCTCTTATCCCTCTGGGAGGCTCCATGCCCAGCAACCTGTAGCAGAGATCTATGCAGGAGGTGACCCACCCACCTATTGTCCGCTTGGCTGCAGGTCTGCCAGGTGCGGCTTCAGCGTAGGTGACAAACAGCTAGCGAACCACTCCCCGAACTTCGGCCGTCCGCTCCTTGTAATAAGTGAATGCTCTTCTAGGGTCCAGAGTATGGAGCCTATATTCGGCCTCCGAGGTGTGATTGGGGTAGAACACCGGCAGAGTCAACACCTGATTAAGGTGAAACTCCGACACCACCTTCAGAAGGAATTTCGGGTGGGGGCACAGGACAACCTTGTCCCTGTGGAAGACCAGATAAGGAGACTCGATGGAAAGTGCCTGGAGCTCTCCCATCCTTCTGGCTGATGTGATAGCCACCAAGAAGGCAGTCTTCCATGACAGGTGAGAAATATCACACTTGTGCATCGGTTCGAATGCCTTGCCCATGAGCTGAGCCAGAACCAGCAGTAGATCCCATGGAGCTGGAGGTTCTTGCACCAGAGGGGATATGTGATCAAGGCCTTTGAAAAAGCGCCCGACCACCTTCTCCTGTGCCACTGACTGCTTGCTGGAATGCGCCCAGTAAGCAGAGATGGCTGCCAGGTGCACCTTAAGGGTCGTCGACCGAAGCCCTAGCTGAGAAAGGGACCACAGGTAGTCCAGAATGCTGGCCAAGGAACAGGAGGAAGGGTCCAACCCCTTATCCTGACACCAAATGGAGAATCTCTTCCATTTGAAGGCATAGCATTTTCTGGTCGACTCCTTACGGGATACCTCAACAACGTTGAGGACCTCGTCGGAAAGACCCAAGGCCTGGAACTCTAGCCGCTCAGGAACCAGGCCGTCAGGTGCAGGGAATGAAGGTCCAGGTGGAGTACCTTCCCCTTGTTGACTGAGATCAGGTCCAGGCGGGTTGGAAGCCGCCTCGGGAGTCTGGAGCTGAGGCTGAGGAGCTCTGGATACCAGAACTGGCGGGGCCAGTCTGGGGCTACCAGAATCACCTGCGCCTTGTCCCTCCTCGCCTTGAGAAACACCTTGTGGATCAAGGGAAATGGGGGAAAGGCGTAGAAGAGGCCCGGGGTCCACGGGCTCGAGAAGGCATCCCCCTGTGCGAGCCCTGCTGAGGGGGGCGGGCATGAAACAGCCTCACCTTCGCATTCTCCCTGGAGGCAAACAGGTCCACCTGAGGAGTGCCCCAGTGGGAGAAGAAAAAATTACTCACCTTAGTAATGTTGTTTCTTCTAATGGAGTCTTGCTATATTATGACCATTGCAGTTTGTCCCACCATTAGAACTGCTCCGGAGGTGAAAGAGTTAACTCCCATTCTAAGAATGGAACTTGGAGCGCGAGCTCGGTTAGAGAAGCTCTGTCTGGGTTATTTCAAACCCAAACTGTCAGATCTTCTACGAGCAAAACTCACTAAGGTCTGTGTGGAAGCTGTAACCTACACTAGCCAACTGGCTACCTGACTATTAACACATATTCCTGGTCCCAACACAAAGACTCAAGTCAGGGACCAGAAGTAATAATATAATATAAGCAATAATATAAGATAAAATAAAACACCACACCCCAAAACCCCAAGAAGGGGTGGAAAACATATAATGGGCATAACTAGCGCCACACAGGCTGCCACCCATACCCAAGTAGAAGTTCTGAGAGGGGGCAGGCTGGGGGGGAGGTCATAATATAGCAAGACTCCATTAGAAGAAACAACATTACTAAGGTGAGTAATTTTTTCTTCAAACGACATGAAGTCTTGCTATATTATGACAATTGCAGACTACACAGCAGTACCTCCATGGAGGAGGGACAGAACCTGCTTAGGGAATAGACTCTGAAGCACAGCTGTGCCAAACCGAGCATCTCTCCTGGCCTGGACATCCAGGGAGTAATGCTTAGTGAAAGTGTGTACCGTTTTCCAGGTAGCTGCTTGACATATCTCTAAGATGGGGATGTCTCTGGCAGCAGCTAGAGACAGCGGCTGTACCTCTGGTAGAATGAGCCCTCAGGCCAGAGGGGAACTTTCCCAGTTTCTGATAACAAAATTGGATACAAGAGACAATCCACCTGGCAATTGATCTCTCTTAGTGGCAGAGTCTCCTTTTCCGACCTCACCATAAGTGAGAAAAAGTTGGAGGATTAAATTGTGACCCTTGGTACGCTCTATATAGTAACTTAAGGCACTCTTAACATCTAAACTGTGCAATCTCCTCTGCAGAGGAGGATGTTCAGTGAAAAACACTGGAAGGGAGATAGATTGATTAAGATGGAAATCTGAAACCACCTTAGGCAAAAACTTCCTGTTAGTCCTGAGGACTACCTTATCCCTGTGGAAAGAAATAAGTCAGTTTCTACTGACAAGGCTTGCAACTCACTTATGCGCCTGGCAAGTGATAGCCACTAGGAAAACAGTTTTCCAAGTTAAGTACTTAAGCTCTGCAGAAGACAGAGGTTCAAGGGGTTGCATTAACTGGGCAATGCAAACATTAAGTCCCAGGCAGGGCCGGATCCCTAAAAGGTGGATTAGTATGAAGTAATCCTTTAAAAAACTTGGAAAATACAGGGTGAGCGGAAAGAGAGGAGGGCTTTCCTGCTGACACAAAAGCAGAGACAGCTGCCAAATGTACTTTCAGGGTAGCTGGTCTCAGGCTCAAAGAATTAAGATGGACCATATAGTCCAAAACAATGGGCAAATCAGCAGATTCCGGGGAAATATGTTTCCCAGAACACCAAATGGAAAACCTTTTCCACTTAGAATTATAAGTAGCCCTAGTGGAAGGCCTACAGAAGCCTTTGAGATTTCAAGAACACCCTGAGAAAGGTGTAGGTCAGCAAATTCTAACTCCTCAGAGCCAGGCTTTGAGGTTGAGGATTTGAGGTTCGGATACCAAACTCTCCCCTGGGCACAGGTTAACAGGTTGTGATTCCTGGGGAGACACAGGGGAAGATGGACTGCTAAGGACAGAAGGAGTGGGTGCCAGGGCTGCCTGGCCCAATCTGGGGCAATCAGAATCACCCTGCAAGGCTGGGATCTGATTTTGACTAGCACCTTGAATAGGAGAGGGAAGGGGGGAAAGGCATAAAGAAACTTCCCTTCCCAATCGAGGAGAAAGGCATCCAGGGGGACTGAGCCCAACACTGGGGGCCTGCAACAGAACAGTGGAAGTTGGTGATTGCCTGGGGCTGCAAAAAGATCTATCTGAGGGGTGCCCCATCTGGCAAAAACTATCCCCAGTACTTGAGGATCCAGAGACCATTCGTGATGGCCCTAGGAAATCCTGCTGAGAGCATCTGCTAGGACATTGTCCTTTCCTGGAAGGTGAACTGCTATGAGGGAAGTGTTCAGGGAATAGGCCAGAGACCACAACTTCATTGCCGGTGCACAAGGCTGAAGCCAGTGCCCCCTGCTTGTTGATGTACCACATTGTTGTGGTGTTGTCTGTTCTGACTTGTACCACTTTGTTCTGAACAGGCGCAGAAAACTATTGAAGTGCTAAAAGACAGCTCTGAGTTCCAGCAAATTGATGTGGAGCAGAGATTCCTGAGGGGACCACACTCCCTGAGTGGAGAGGTCGCTATGTGGGCTCCCACCCCAGGAGGGAAGCATCCGTAGTGAGGGTCAGGTGAGACAGAGGAATGAAGGGGACCCCAGTCTTAATTGCTCTGATCCTGCCACCACTGGAGGGCCTGGATCAGGTTCGAGTCACTGGGACCAACTTGGAAAGGGTCTCTTCTCTGAGACCAAAAGGCTCTCAAGTGAAACTGAATGTCCCTCATCTGAAATCTTGCTCCTTGCACTACAGCTGTGGACGCAGCCATGTGCCCCAGGAGCTGCAAAAAGTGTCTTGCTAGTCGAGAGACCTGCAGAGTGAAGGAGGAGGCCAGAGCCATCAAGTTCCTTACCCTCTCTAAGGGTAGGAAGGCTCTGGCCTGCTTTGTGTCCAATTCTGCACCTATGAAGGTGAGCACCTGAACTGGTTCCAGAACTGACTTTGGAAGATTGAGCAAGAAGCCCAGGAGGTGAGCTGCTGCTGGGTAACTTGTAGGTGATTTTACCTGTTCTGGGGACTGGCCTACAATGAGCCAGTCGTCCAGACAGGAAAGACAGCAATCCTTTGCCTTCTTAAATGAGCAACTGCTACTGCCAGACATTTTGTGAATACCCTTGGGGCAGAGGTGAGGCCGAAGGGCATTGCTCTGAACTGGTAGTGACCTGAGGGCAGTTCGAATCTGAGGTACTTTCGGTGGGAGCTTCTGATTAGGACGTGAAAATAGGCATCCTTGAGGTCCAGGGAGGCTAGCCAGTTCCCTGGCCTTAGAGAGGGTAAAATCATTGCCAGAGTTACCATTCTGAACTTTGGTTTCAAAAGGTGTTTGCTCAGATATCTCAGATCTAAAATGGGCCGCCATTCTCCTGTCTTTTTTGGGGTAAGGAAAAGTA
Organism: Neoceratodus forsteri; assembly: GCA_016271365.2. Taxonomy (NCBI): domain Eukaryota; kingdom Metazoa; phylum Chordata; order Ceratodontiformes; family Ceratodontidae; genus Neoceratodus; species Neoceratodus forsteri. Next base: position 462,208,527 of record CM057458.1, read on the forward strand.
CAGACCCTTGCCCTGGTGTAGGGAGAAACCCTTTCTACAGCTCTGAGAGCCAGGAGGGTTGAGACTTCTGTTTCTAAAGTAAAGGTCTCTAAAGAGTTTGCAGGTGGGAAAGATCTGATTCTCATCTTTGGGAACTTTTTGAAGCTGAGAACCAGACCCTGGCTTACTACTTCCAGGACCCACTTGTCTGAAGTTAGAGACACCCAGTTCTGAACGAAGTAAGCCAACCTGCCCCATACAGGTAAAGGAGAATCGGCCCTGGGCACCCCATCAGGGTGTCTGTTTGGCAGGTGCTTTAGGCTGAGGGGTGGGAGCAGGCCTGCCCACACCCCATCTGCCTCTCCCTCTGAAGAACCCCCTCTGAACATAAGCAGAGGAGGCCTGGGTTTGGTGAAAAGGCCTACCTCTACCCCTGGGGGCCTGCCTCTGAGGAGTGACTTGCCGCTCCTTAGCCTGAGCACTCTTATAGGTAGTCGTATATTCATCCATTTTCTTCATATAATTCTCTGTCTGCTCCCCAAACAGAGAATTTCCAACCACAGGAAAATCCATACCCTTAGTCTGGGTATCCTGTGACAAGCTAGTACACCTGAGCCAGGCCAACCTTTAAAAGCTACAGACGTAGCCATGACTCTAGAGGATACATCATTAAAATCCACAGCAGCATGAAACTGCACCTTAGATGCCTCAATGCCATCAGCAGCCACCTGTTCCAGCTCATTAGCAAGCCGGAGAGAGGCCTGTTTGGCCAAAGCCATGACAGTGTCCCATCTAGATTTTTGATACCTTGCTACATAAGCCATGTAATTTGCTTGCCTGAGTCCCAAGGACGCTGCCATGTATTGTTTTTTAGCCATGGCATCAATCTTCCTGGAATCCTTGTCAGGAGGATGTGAAGCCAAGGGAATATTAGCTTTATCACAGGAGGCAGCCTGAACCACACCAACGTGACTGCATTGCTGTGAAAGGAATTCTGTATCAGGACCTGACAGAGTGTACCTCCTGTCCATCTTTTTGTCTGCAGGAGGCACAGAATTAGGAGTTTTTAAAATTTTTATTGTTTGTTTCCTAAATGATTTATGCAAGGGAACAGACAATCTCCTAGACTCTGGAATATCCATTTCTACAAAATCAGGTTCCTCTTGCTCATCCACAGCTTTCTCCAATGGGAGCTGGAGGGTTTCAGCAACTTTTTTGTAAAACATAAAGTGAGAGGGGGACTCAGAAAGCAAAGGGGGAGATTCAAAAGGTCTGTCTGAGGAGATGTCCAGTTCAATGGGCACACCCAGACCCTCCAAGTCACATTCATACTGTTCATAATCATCCTCCACCTCCTCTGGTTCATAAAACTCTTCAACATCATATTCCTGAACCGGTGGAACCGACCTTTTACCAGACAGTGGCGGTTCGGATGGAACCGGAGAAAGTGACTGGACAATCTGAATAGCTCTTGCTATCTCTGCAGCAGTTGGAGAAGGAATTTTGGGCTCCACACCTGCTGATTTTCTTGTTTTCTTTACTGGAACTGGCCCCTCCAAGCCAGCTTTAAGTTTGCCCGGGAAAGTCTCGCCCTGGTCAGAGGGCACTCCCTCCGGTTCGGGCTGGCCATCCGGGTCAGCGGACTTTTTGGCCTCTCGTTCCCTGAGCCTGCCAACTCTCTTATCCAGGGTGGCTGCAGGGAAATTTTTACAAATCTGGCAGTCTGAATTGAGGTGGTCAAACCCCAGACAATATACACATGTGGTGTGTGGGTCAGCCTTGGCAAGAACTTCCCACAGACATCACAGTGTTGAAACCCAGTGGGCCCGGTTTTTCTTTTGGGTTTCTCAGACATAATGCCAGCCTAACCAAAAACTTGCCCTTTTAAACGGCAGTGCAAGGCAAGACACCCTTATCGGTTCCTAACCGTGTCACGGGTCTTGGAAAAAACCGTAATGAAATCCGTTTTTTTTTAGAACCGATAAGAACCGGGAACCGCACTCTAAAACCTTAAATTTCAAGTTTTTAAAACAAGCTGATCGGTTCAAAACTGAACCGATAACATTTACAAGTTCCACACAGAAAATAAACTGTAATTACTTACGATACCACAGACAGGGCTTGAACCGATTGGTTTTGCGGTTAAAATAATAATATTCTCGGTTGATTTGAACCGAGAAAACACTGTTTAAACTGAGAAATGAACCGAGCAGTAGGAGAAATCTCCAGAGCGACTGTTCAGTGAGCCGGAGTAAAGAATCTGACAGTTTGGGTTTGAAATAACCCAGACAGAGCTTCTCTAACCGAGCTCGCGCTCCAAGTTCCATTCTTAGAATGGGAGTTAACTCTCACCTCCGGAGCAGTTCTAATGGTGGGACAAACTGCAATGGTCATAATATAGCAAGACTTCATGTTTTTTGAATAGATCTTGTACTACCTCCGGCAGGAGAGACCACTCGTGAGATGCAGCACCTATCCGGCTCAGGGCATCGGCCAGTGTGTTTGAGGCTCCTGCCACACGGATGGCTAGGAGATCCGCCTCCAGACTCCTCATGAGAGATCAAGTGCGGAGAGCTTCTTTGCATAGAGGCAAGGAGCATGTCCCGCCCTGGTGGTTTAGGTAGGACATGTTTGTGGTGTTGTCAGTCTGGACATGAACCACTTGACCCCGTACAAATGGAGCAAAGACGGCAGGGCTTGTCGGATCGCTCGAAGCTCCAGCAGGTTGATGTGGCATCGAGACTCCTGAGGGGACCAGAGGCTGTGCGCTCTGAGCTCCCCCAGATGGGCACCCCAACCCATCAGAGAGGTGTCGGTCATTAGAGTGACCGTCGGCTCTGGGCGGACAAACGGGATACCCTCCTGCAGATGAGCTGAAATGAGCTACCACTGGACAGTGTTCCACATCTCCTGGGTCACTATCACTGGCTGGTCCAGAGGACCAGAGTGCTGTGACCACTGGCGGGCCAGACCCCACTGAAGGGGATGCATGTGCCAGTGGGCCCATCGGACCACGCTGGTGCAGGCCGACATGAGGCCCAGGAGGCGCAGGAAGTCCCGGGCAGGGTGCAGTTGTCCAACCAGAAATGACTGGGTAAAGGAGGAAAGAACCTCGGCCCTGTCCGCCGGGAGCCGTGCTCTGGCTCGAAGAGAGTCGAGCTCTGCCCCGATGAACTGAATCACCTGCGTTGGCACGAGTTCCGATTTGGCCTCATTGATGAGGAGGCCAATCTGAGAGCAGACCTGGAGGGCCAGATCCCTGGACCGCTCCACCTCCGGCTTGGAGGAGGCTGCAATCAGCCAGTCGTCCAGGTAAGGGTACACCCGGACCCTTCGGCACTGCAGGAATTCTGTCACCACTGCCATGCATTTGGTGAAGACCCTGGGAGCTGGAGAGAGGTCGAAGGGCATGGCCCGGAACTTGTAAAGGGATCCCTCCGCTCTGAAGCGGAGCAATCGCTGGTGGGACGGATGGATTGGGACGTGAAAGAACGCGTCCTGGAGGTCCAGAGAACAGAACCACATGCCTCGTTCCAAGGATGGAATGATCTGAGCCAGAGTGACCATCCTGAAGGTTCGAGACCTTAGGAACTTGTTCAGGTCGTGTAGGTCTAGAATGGGGTGCCAGCCCCCATCCGTTTTGAGACCAGGAAGTACCTGGACACAAACCCTGGGTCTGATGGAGGATCGCCACCTCCTGATCACTTCCTTCTGGAGCTTAGGGCAATGTCGGCTTGATGAGCCGACAGAGGAAAACTCTTGGACGTAACCCCGTGGGGCGATGGCTCGATAGGGTGGGGACTGCTCGAATTCCAGAGGCAGACCCTTTCCTACCACTTCCACCACCCAGCGGTCTGTGGTGATACCGGACCAGGCAGAAAGGAAGTGGCGAAGCCGTCCCCCCCCGGGGGAACCTGGGGAGGAGTGACGAGGCTGGGGGGCGACACTCTTCAACCCGTCACTGGGCAGGCTTGGAGGAAGGCCCGGCCGAGGAGCCTCCTGGACCTTTCCCTCCTGGCTTCCTGCTGGAGGAAGCAGCAAGCATGGCTTTGGGGTGCCAAGTGCGAGCCTGCTGGCCCTGATGCTGGTGTTGCTGGGCCGGACGTGCTGCAGGGGCTGAAGGCCGAAAGGGCTTACGCTGCTGCTGGCGACCTTTGTCCTTCTGGGCAGACGTGACCGAGTCCAAGGTGGTGTTGGACTTCTCGATCCTTTGCAGATGGCCCTCCACCCCGGGACTGAACAAGTCGGTACCCAAGAAGGGAACGTCTACCAGCTTGTGCTGGGTATCTGCAGTAAAGGTGGAGATCCGCAGCCAAGCTCTGTGGCGCATGGCTACTGTGGCTGCTACTGACTAGGCACACGAGTCAGCGATGTCCAGGGAAGTCTGGAGCTGCTGTCTGGCCACTGCCCTTACCTGATCCCGCACCTGCTTGACTGTGTCTGAATGTCAGCCGGGTGATGAGGAATCACCTCACCCAGGGAGCCCAAAAGGGCATGTAAAAGTGTGCCATCAGAACGGCCGAGCTGGCCTGACGAAGGCCTAGAGAGGAAGCAGCATAGACTTTCCGCCCGGAGTAGTCCAGCTTCTTGGACTCCTTATCAGGTGGCTTGTCCACATCTCGAGCATTCCCGGAACGCCGGAAAACGCTGTCGGTCACTAGCCCCTCTGCAGAGGGGTGCTCCGAGAAACCGGAGAGAGAGAACCAGTGGGAACAGCATACTTTCGAGCCATCCTGGCCGAAGGTGCTGGACAAGAAGCTGGCCGCTGCCATAGCTCCAGGGCCGGGCCAACAATGGCTTCGGGCACTGGGAAGGCCTCCGTGGGGGAATCCCCTTGGTCCATTATCTCCGTGAGGGGATACTTGGCCCATTTTGAAACGGATTAGAGCTTCATCCCAGTGGACTCTGAGATGAATCGAAGCATTCCAAGAAACGAGGATGGGCTCTCGTCCATGGACTGACCCCCGGTGGACTCCAGGTCAAGTGGCCTGGAGAACAAGGAGTCGTCGTTGTCAGACTCCGAGGAGTCTGCAAACAGCTGCCAAGCACTTGAGCCACATTCCACCTGCCGAGGCCGATTGGGAGTGAGGGTGACAGACAACCGATGGGGCAAGCCCTGACCCGACCGAGAATCCTTGGTCGGGGCCCCAGATTTAGGTTGTGGAGGTTCCACCACAATGGGTGGCGCAGCCAGTTTCGGCCGAACAACCGGTGCCGGCTTCGACTCCTCGACTACAATGAGGGGTTGTTTCGGCCACTCCGGTGACGCCACTTAATGGCCGGGAAAGGCGACGGAGTTGGCTTATTCCCGGTCAAAAGGAGCTGCTGCCACATTAGATCCTCACAGCACCACCGCAATTTGCGCAGCAGCCTATCCTCCGAAGAGGACGAAGACGAGGATGAGTGGCGCTGCCGTCTTCCACGGTGCCGAGACAGAGACCGCCGATGTCGGCGAGATCGGATGGACCTGGAAGAGGTCCGAGACCGAGATCTTCGGTGTTTCCGAGGGTGGGTCTGAAAGGGGGCGAGGGAAACCCGCTCCTCCCTCGGTTCAGGGACCTTAACAGGGAACTCCAGCACAGGAGGCACAGGCAAGTCCTCGGTTTCCACTGGGGGAACCGGTGAAGAAGGGCTGTCGGCTTCACCAGTTGACAGCCCGTCCGACGGGTCAAGAAAAATCTCGACTGCGTCAACGGGTGTCTCGGCCGGCTGACCTGACGGGGACACCGTGAAGCCAGCGACCTTAGCCGCAACCTCGACCAAAGTCTAGTGTCGACTATCTGGGGAAGGGGACCTCTCCCACTCCCACGAACGTCGACGGTAGGACTTACCCTTAGAGTCCTTCTTTTTGGACTGAGAGGAATGTCCTGAAGGCCCCTCTCCCTGGGTGGAGAGGTACTGACAAAGCTCCTTGAACGAAGCCATGTAGGAGGAGCCCAAGGAGAGCGGGATAAATGCCGCGACCGATGAAGGTGATGCTGTGGCCTGGGCCACTTACTCCTCGATGGCGATCATCTGCCTCGAGCTGTTCAGCGAACCGCGGCAGCGGACACATGTAGGCTTCCTTCAACGGCCGGAGGATAACGTTATCAGAGCGCCCAAGTAGGAATCTGGCAGCGTGATCCTCTAAGACCGTGGCCGAAAAGGACTTGCACAAGTCGCAGGTCTGTGAATCGTGTTCAAGCCCCAGGCAGTAAACGCACGTGGTGCCCGGATCGGTCAGGACATCTCCTGCCCACAGGGGCACCGACGAAATCCAGGAGTCGATTTGTGCATAGCAGCCCGAGGGAAGATAAAGACCGAAGTCTTGTAAATTTTAAAATCAGTTTCGGGTTAACCGACGAGTTTGAATCCAGGCCTAAAACGCAGAGCGCAAAGGAAGGAACCTGAGCTTCCAAGCGGTAAGGAAGATCTGGCATCATGGGGTGGAGCAGAGAGTTTTACCACCCAGGTGGGTGGGAGGAGCCAGCTTGAAGACCTTCCAGCAAGATTTAAAGCAGCAAGGAACCTGCCAGTAACTGTGGATTGAACAACATATCCATGTCCCTAGAAACATGCTTTATGCCTGTAAAGTGCACCAGTTTAGGGCAAAGGTTTTGGTGTGTGTCATCCACGTGAACTGAGAAATGAAACAGACCTAACCAAACTACGAGATATCTAAAGGAGGAGACATCTTCAATCGTAACACCATCAAGAGTATGGAAGGCGGGAGCCAGAAAGTCTCTGCCTTGTGCCATAAATCATGGAAACAGTTTTTCTTGGCACTGAGGGACAGCTGATTTGCCCAGAACCAGTGCTGGTTGTCGCTGAAGTCCAGTTGGAGCCAGGCCATGAGGTCAGAGGCAGAGGAGCCAGAGATGCAGAAAGCCATGTCATATGTATACATGAGAGGGAAGATCATTCAGGAAAATGGAGAACAGAATAGGGCCAAGGACAGACCCTTGGGGCACGCCACAGCAGATAGGAAGTGAAGGGGATAGGGTGTCACCGATATGGACAGCTCGAGACCTCCACTCTAGGTAAAAGCGGAACCACTCACACAATGGAGGAGGCAGAGTCCTGGTGCCTTAAACCTGTCCAAAAGGATAGGATGGGCAACGGTGTCAAAGGCTTTGGTCAAGTTAATAAAAATTGCCGAGATAACCAGACCATGAGCCATGCCAGACAGAATGAAGTCAGTGAGGCACAGGAGAGAGGCGAAAGTGGAGTGGGACCTCCTAAAATCAGAATGGTATGGAGTGATGGAGGAGGAGGAGGAATCAAGGAACCTCAGACCCTAGTTTTCCTCAGGGGGGTATGACGATCCCAGACAGACATGAACTTGGGAGTTAAAGAACTCAAGTGCTAGGTTAACGATCAATCTCAAACAAAAACCACAGAAATGGACTAGATGGTTACTCCACGACAGTGGTTAAGAGAGAGATGCCCGAACCTAACTAATGGAGATACTAATTCCTTCCCTAGGAGCCACAGAATATCCCTCAATAGACTCCTGATATAGGAATTTTGGATAATGGAGAACTGGTAGTAGATAGTGGAAAGACGGAACACATCCCAGACAGTTACAATCACTGTTATTGTTATAGCTAAACTGTATTAAGGTTGGTTACTACGAACTAAAAGTACTGTAATACCTTTGTGACTTTGTCAGTATAAGGGACTTTTACCCCAAAAAATAATAAGCGAATGATGTAACAAATGCTGGCAAATGAATGACAATAAACTAAGTATAAAAAAAAAAAAAAAACTCAAGTGCTGCACTGATGTTACTAGCAGCTGAAATGGGGGACCAGTCAGTAGCCACAAGGTCAGCACATACGGAGAACGGGCCCAGAGATTGCAAATACTGGATCTGGATGAATCTGGAAGGAGATGTGGGGCGATGCATCTTGTGCACACAGTAAACCATATGGTGGTCGCTGAGGGCATTGTGAAGGGTACCAGCATCCACAATACAATGGGGGCAAGAAGACCCAGTCCAGCAGAGAACAGTTGAGGGATTTGTGACAGACGTGTGGAGCCAGTGATCAGTTGGGAGAGCTAGAGGGACTTTACCTTTTAGCGCAAGTTCTGTGGTGCCTGGAGGGACTTGATGTTTCTACGCAAGTTCTGTGGTGTATTTATGTAGTACTCTTCAATCATTGCATCCTAAAGTTTTTTTTTACAAGCAGTTTGTTTACACTGGACAGCATTGTTGAGATGCTACATCTCATTTCCAGTGCGGTCCTGCTTCTGCACAGGATAGCTCAACACCTCTCAGTACCACTGCTCCTTTGATTATGAGAGGTTTCACCATACTGATATTGCATGCAAATGTGCAAAAATCATGCTCTGCCACTCCAGCTGGACCCACCATAATAACCAGGGTATCAAACAGAGAAAACATTCTGTAACTACTAAATCCGCTAACAAAACCGGACTCTCAAATTCTGTGATTTATGGCGCTTCAAATTCATGTTTCATTTAAAGAAGTCCTCCCCGGTTTGGGGAGGGAAACAATGACACAATCTGTTTACAAGCAGTTGTAGGTTTATATTTAGAAGATGAACTACAGCAGGTCTGCCTACGCACTGCAAGAGGTTTCCATCCTCACATCCCAATCACGTGTGCACTACAATAAAGGTGACAGGAAGCAATATATACACACAGTTCTTTATAGATGCATTTTTTATGTTACTCACAATTCAAATTAAAAAGATTAAATCACCACAGAACATACTGGGTGCAGCAGCATTAATGAAGTTGTGATGAGTAATTTTTGGCACACATGATCAATAAAGAAAGCTAGCTAAAGTCCTGCAGCAATCAAAGGTACCAGTCTATTCTGTGCCTACAAAGATAATGTATGAAAAGTTTCAAACAAGTGTTCAGTAGTTATAGTAAACACCTACCTTCTTACAGTCTACTGTACGAAGACACCCCAGAAAACAACTGCAGGAAAACAGGTCTAGCTTTTACAGTTGGCACTTTTTTTTTTTTTTTAACGAAGATGCAGAGATAGATGAAAAATGCAACTTACTGTAAAAAAGAGCTCCATAACTCTTCTGTCCAGGAGGGTCTCCCGCCAGTACTCTGTAGGCTTTAGCAACACATTTTGGGAGGATTCAAACATGGCTATATAATGCCTGCCCAGTGATCTGAAGTCAAGGTCAACAGCAGCAACATTTTTATGGGGTTAAAAAAATACTTCAGACCCGGGGATCATTTTGAAAGCGAGCGAGGAGGAGAATGTAATGGAAACAAACGTTAAGCCTCTTCACATACACAGCATAACTCCTGCATGAGGCCAAGGAATAAAAGGAATTAAGGGTTGAGAAGCGAGACTCCTCTAGGAATGTTAGTTAAACATCTGATCATAATCATGTGGCATGCCACAGCACTAGGATCACTTTGATAACCGCGGTGTCTAATGTGACAGGGGCAGGAGGGGAACTACAACCGCAATTAACAGGTGTCAACATTTGCAATGGCTAGGCAAGTGTGCTGCAAACAGCTTTAAGAAATCCTGCGTGATGATTAAAAATAGCTTTCACATATATGCTTCTAGTCTCAATTCATTTTTAACCAAAGGATACAAACTAGAGCGAGCTGCCATTACACTACATGAAGACCTCACACATGAAAACTTTAGACAGTAATTCTCTATTTACAGTACTAAACTGTCCAGCTCCAAGCAGTGGTGGCAGCAGGGAGACCTGGGCCTACTTTTGGACCCTGCTTTCCCTTTCCTGGGACTGGCAAGATCTAAACCTGACAGGCATTTTTTCCTCTCCCTGGTGCTAGAGTCACAATGAAAATAAAACACTGTGTACACAAGTATTTTACAGCTGTAACAGAGTGGCACTATGGGTACATCTGAGAAGATAGCAGAGGATGGACTATATTATACACACACGGATTGTGGAAGGGTGCTTCCTAACTTGCATCGTGCCAAACTGTAATCTAATTTGTGTGTAAGTGAATTGATGCAAATAAAACTGTATATCATTGTTCCTTTCTTTGCTATGTTCTAACAGTGTATGTAACTGATTTAATTATACAGTTTAGTAGCAGGTAATGTGTGCTTCATTTGCAGCGGCCTGCAGTGTTCCTTATTTTACTGAAATAAATATACCACCACTATAAATAATGTGTTTGCCAGTACCAGAATAAAAGCTTATGTGAAACAGAATCTCACAGCAGGAGTCCAATGCCCATCAAGTCTGCCCATAGCCGTTTCTACCTTACCCCCACCTAGTGCTGTGGTGGGTTATTCACCGCCTCCCTGCCTTCACTCCCCGCCCCCTTCTGGTACCCCCAAGTGGGTTTATGACATGTTATGGCTATTCCCAGTCAATGATATTTTAAATATTTAAATATATATATATATATATATATTTTTTTTTTTTAAAGAGATTTTTCTCCTACCAGCCAGCCATTTGCCTACACTCTGATTTCGGCTACCACCCAGCCACCTCAACTGACATGGCCGGTCCCAACTTCCACAAAAGCTTTCCCGCATAATGAGGCTGACAGACGGACATCCCCCACCTCAGGTAAGGATCTGACATGAGGGCCAGGAAGGCACTGTGGGGCCCAGATGGGCTACGGCCACCATCCCAGGCGGCCACTATTTTCCACCAGCATTCTTCCCCTGCAGATGGCATCAACCGGGACCCCCAGGCATGTGTGCATGTTGAGACATGCCGATACAGGGATGCACTGGCTCAATCCCTCACCCCTTGGAATGGTGCACTACTGGGCCTGCCCAGGATTTTTTTCTCCTTCCACCTAAAACACTATTCACCTAAGGACAAAGCAAGGGTTTCTCTAATTACACTAATTACAAAAAGCTTAAATTAAACACTGGCTATCTGAAGTTGTACCAAGTAAACAGGATTAGAAATCTGAAGCACTGCAATGTTTTACATCTAGAGAAAGGATTGCCCCATCTAAATGACAGAGTGCAAATATTCAATAAGTAAAGGTCTGAATTGCGAAATTTTCTGTCACAATGATAATAAACAGATTAGCGCATTTTTCCAATTAAACATCAACTATACTGTGTCCTTATATTCTTATGCTATTCTAAATTACTGGCTTGTGGCTTCAATTTGGTGTGAAGTAGATTTACAGTATGCACCAATAACACTGATGTAGATATGTATTTTGAACAAGACAGCATGCAACTCAAATTCTGTGTATATGAACATACATACGAACATGCCAGCAGATAAAGGCCTTAGTCATATCTAGTCTGCTCGACAGTGCAGCTCCCTATGTATTTACAAAGGGAAATGCCCTGTTTCCCTTTTGACCTCCCTCTACTTCCCTTCCCCCTCACTTGCTCCCCTTCTACTCTCAATAAAAAACACTGACTTTCATAAATTTGAAACACAGTGGAGTAATGACCCACTCACCAGGGTGATTTATTCATTTAATTTTTAATTTAATTAGTATTTCGGAATTAATCGGAAAGACCTTTGAGCGTGAGCTCTTTTACAAAGGTTCCACGTCAGGGTGGACAATAGGACAATACACATATTCAGTGGTTACAGAGGTCTGATCATTAGGCATTAAAGAGCAATTACAAGAGAATTAGACAAATAGGAGAAAAACAGAGCAGTTGTAATAGAATACTAAGCTATTTCTAATTGGTTGCCCTAGGTAGCACACCCCTAGAAACCTCCAAATCCGTTGATAGACTATGGCAGAGTAGCTGCATAGGGTTTAATGCTATCCCAGATGGCGAGAGGCTGGATGACAGTGAAACAAGGGGATTGGCTTTGAACCTACCACAGAGGCGAGAGGTGGGGGGGAGTGAAACCAAGGCTCAGAGGATTTGTCGAGTAGGGTGTGTGTGTGTGGGGGTTAGGAAGGGCAGTACCAAGAGCATTTAAAGAGGACTGATAGCTTACTTAAGCCCTTGGCTGAGGCTGGAATGAGGCAGGGTTCTCTAGGTAGTCCTGCTGGGTGCTACCTTGGGGGTAGGCCTGTCTATCAAGTGAGGCCTGAGAAGCAGGTGCATTTTGAGAAAGACATTAGGTGCTGTTTGAGGCCTGCTTTGAATTGAGACAGGCTGTTTGTTTGTAATTTCATCGGGAGTTCATTTATCCAGAGGGGGTCCCGATAGGAGAAAGCGCGCTGCCCTAGTGAGGTTCGGCAGAATGGTATGGACAGTGCTCCATTCTTGCTCCCTCCGGTGATGTGTGATGAGAGAGAGAAGCTGCGAGCAGGTTTCCTATACAGGGTGGGGTTTTTCTGAGGAGTGCCTTCTTTCTCAGGAGGCAAGTTTGGTATTTGATCCTGTCTTTTAGGTTAAGCCAGTTTGTACACTAATACAGGGTGCAAGTATGAGTGTAGTGATCTGCGCACAGGGTGAGGCGGCATGCCCCTTACTGAGTGCAATCTGGACCCTTCTGAGCACTGTATCAGTAGCAGCTCCATAGACCACCAGCCCGTAGTCTATCGTGGAGAGTATGGAGCTGGAGACTAAGATTTGTAGTGCTCCCGGGGTGAGAGATTTCTTATGCCTATAGAGGACCCCAATCTTTGTGTTTACCACTCTGACAAGGAGTCTCGTGGTGCGTATAAGTGAGAGTCATCAATGACCAGGCATTGAACAAGTGCACCTGCTCAATCTACTCACCAGCCTTATTGGTGATTACGAGGGGAGCATGCCTGCGTTTGTTGTAGGGGCTGGATTGTAGCATGGTCTTGGTTTTCTTGTAATTTAGTAGCAGCTTTTGCCTATTGAACCAGTCCTCGAGTTTACTGAGAGAGTTCTGTAGTTCTGTTTGTAGGACAACCTGAGAGGTGCTGCTGCTCAGCAACATGGCATTGTCCGCATACAGGATAAGTTTGGTGTTACAGGCTGTGGGTAGGTCATTTACAAAGAGACTGAAAAGCAGGGGCCCTAGAATTGATCCTTGAGGGACTCCTAGGAGTACATCGCTGGAGCTGGATAACGTCTGCCCGATTTTAACTCACTGGCTTCTGTGTGTTAGGTAGTCATTGAACCAATTCAGGGCGTTGGGTGCCACACCCAATCTTTGGAGCTGGAGTACTAGTAGAAGGTGGTTGACGGTGTTGAAGGCTTTGGTGAGGTCAATGAAGATGGACCCCACCAATCTGCCTTCATGCAGTGCCTTGTGCGCATAGTCAGTGTACTCCAGCAGTGCCGTGGTGGTACTGTGTTTTTGCCTGAAACCATGTTGGTTTGGGCACAGCAGATTGTACTTACTGAGGTATTCTGTGAGTTGACTTGCCATAATTTTTTCCCAAAGCTTTGCATAGTGGGGAGAGGATAGATATTGGCCTGTAGTTTGACACCAGCGCCTTGTCACCATTCTTATGCACTGGAGTTACCAGGGCTTGATTCTATACCTCCGGAAAGTGAGCTAGAGCCAAGGATTTATTAAATAGCACTGTTATGGGCATGATAAGAACATCAAGGGTGAGATTTAGTAACTTCATGTCTAGCCCATCACTCCCCAATCTGGTTTTGCCTAGGACTTTCCTGACCATCGTTAGGGCCTCCTTCACCGGCACTTTCTTAAAGTAGAAGGCTGGGTGGTTAGTTATGGGCAGGTTGGCGCAACCTTGGTCCTCCTAAGGCAGGAGGTACTCTGGAGGCAGCACTGAGGACAGGTCTGTAAAGGCCTGGTTAAAGGCATCAGCAATGGCTAGCAGATCTGAGGAGGATGAGTTATTAATGTTGAGCATCTTAGGGTGCTGCTTTTGATCTTTACCAAGGATGTTCTTGATGTTGTCCCAAAACCTCTTTCCACCTCCCCATGCGTTGTTAAGCTGGGTCTTATGGAAATCGGCTTTTGCAAGCCTGATAAGTTTGGTGCACCGAATTCTAGACGTTTTGTAACACTGTAGGTCATGCTTGTTACCTGAGTTTAAGGCTTTTTCCCCAGAGGCAGTCCCTCTCCTTTAGGAGGGAGAGAAGCTTGCCATCAATCCAGCCGTTTACCTCCCCCTGAATTTTCCATTTTGTGTGTGGTGCATAAATATCACAAATGGAATTGAAGCCCTAAGTGAAAAAACTGAGGGCCTGGTCCAGCGTAGGTGCCTTGTTGATGGGGGACCAGTTGTAGGCAGACAGGGCCAATTTGAGGGATCCAAGTTTGCCTTTCCGCAGAAACACGCTCTCGATGAGGCAGGGTGGGCTTTTGGCAAGTTTAGTGGTCCATATAAAGTAGATCGGGGAGTGGTCACTCAGGACGTCCAGGAGAATCCTGAGTTCGAAGAATCAAGTCGGTGAGCTAGCTAAGACCCAATCAATGAGGGTGCTGGTACCAGCCTTCTAGTTCTGCCTGGTGGGGTGAATTATGAGCTGCGTGAGATTGTGGAAGGTGATTAGGTCTCTGGAGGGTGTCGCCTCCTTACATAACCAGTTAATATTAAAGTCACCAGTCAAGATGAGTTCTGAGCCCTTTTTGAGTGCGCTAATTTCTTCCATAACAAGAGGAAGGCCTTCCTTGGCTTTTTTGGGGGGCAGGTAGGTTGTGGCGATAGTAAGATTCTTGCCTTTCAGGCAGACTTGTATTTTTACTGCTAGTAGCTCATAATCCTCCACAACTTTGGAGATGGGGAGGACAGAGCAACTCAGTGAGTTTCTGGCCTATAAGAGGCAGCCACCGCCTTTCCTGCCTATTCTATCAAGTCAAAACGCTTGGAATCCTTCAATGGCCACCTCACCATCTTTGATCCTACCAAACAGCCAGGTTTCAGTTAGGCAGAGTATGTCAGGGGCATGGATGGTCATCTAAGCCTGGAGCTGGTCGAATTTGGCACTTAGATATAAAAAAATGCTTCCGATTATGGAATAATATTTCTTTTAATCTTTGAATCTCTTTAAAAATTCCATCGTAATAAAGTACATAAAATAGACAACGAGCACTACGACAGACAATACAGGCAAGAGCAGTGTACAAAGGGAGGCAGTATAGTGCAGTGGTTTAAGGCTCTGAGCTGCAAATCTGGTGACATCCTGCAGACCAGACCTGGGTTTGAATCCCACAGCTTCCACTTGCATACTGTGTGACCCTGAGCAAGTCACTCAACTTTCCTG
Organism: Neoceratodus forsteri; assembly: GCA_016271365.2. NCBI lineage: Eukaryota > Metazoa > Chordata > Ceratodontiformes > Ceratodontidae > Neoceratodus > Neoceratodus forsteri. Next base: position 462,223,567 of record CM057458.1, read on the forward strand.
TGCTCCCAGGTCGCTCCTGTAAAAAAGCTTTCAGCTTAGTGTGCTACTCCTGGTTAAACAACTAAATAAAAAATAAAAAAAAAGGCCTTACGTTTCAGCTGCTCACTGTGGTTTCATCAGAGTGCCCTTGCATGTATTGTGTCTGTCCTAGTGCTCGTTGTCTATTTTTAGCACTTTATTACGATGGAATTTTTAAACAGATTCAAAGATTAAAAGAAATATTATTCCATAATCTGAAGCATCTTTTCCATCTGTTTTACAATTAGTGCAAGACATTAGTCTCACTTCTTACAACCGGGATGCACTATATGTGGCTGCATTTAGTGTTGTTTGGATAAAAATAAACACTGCATGTGATCAGCTACTTTTTTCAGCAGTTCCCGGGATAACTAACTGACTTTCAATCGCCTTAATAAAGTAACAATATATTCAATGATTATATTTGATTTTTAAGAAAGTCCTTTGCCCATACAATCTTTAAACTAGTCTTATACAATTGCTTTAAACAGGTAAAATAATGTAGCACTGGATTAAACAATCTCCAGTGAACTATTTATAGCCTCATTGAATTTCTTCCCAGTTTTTGTAAAAGATAGTGTGTTTCTATCAGGCTTAAGTTGTTCATCATTTAATTTTCTTCTTTTGCTTTTTAATTTTTTAAAGGGTTAGGATAATACCTCAGTAAATGCCATCTGCCTAGAATCCTTCACAATCTGAATGCCTGTAAATGATAGATAAAACATGTTTGTTATTTTAAAACTTGATGTGTGCCTGAATAAATTGTAATTTTTCAGGGTTCATTTCTGCACTCACGTGTACAGTCAAAGGGGTAAGGGTGCAAAGAAAATTATTTTACTAAATTCTGAATAATCACACCGATGAGCGGATCATTTCTACACTGCTTTTCACTGTTGTCCTTGAGGTCATGGAGCAGATCCCTTCCAGTGATTTTCTTTTAGGAATCGAGGGCCACACATCTCCATTCCCTGGTCTTTATTTTTACGGACAACATTCTGTACAGTCCTCTTCAAGAAGCCAGACATTTGGAGATTCTTCTATGTCACAGCTTGTGTCCAGAACACTAAGCGTAAGCTGTTGACCTATCAGACCAATAATTACAGTTCTGTATAAAAGACTTGTTATAGTCAAAACTTACACATCCTGGTTTCGTGACGAGAATTGTACAGAATGCTGTCCATAAAAGAGAACACTATAAAACAAATTTTTTTCACATCATCTTTTATTCAGGTACAGCTAAACAGGGTTTTATTTAATTCTAAATATTGATTAGCGTTTTGCTCGTAAAACTGCTGATACATTATGAAAATGCATAGCACTTGCTTCACTTTAACAAACATAATTCTAGAAAACCTATATACATACTTTATTTACAATTAGTACTGTCACAGGAAAAAACTGCTAATCAATTACATAAAACCCTGCTAAATGTAGATTATTTGGAGGTATACAGTATCTGAAAATAGGTACACTACAAACAGTTCTAAATTGGCAGTAATCCGGCCCCAAATGCCATGTTTGTGATAACAGCAAAACTGTCTTGAGAAAGGCAATAGTGTTGTCTATGAAGGCAACAGGGAAGAAAACATTACTCACCTTAGTAATGTTGTTTCTTCTAATGGAGTCTTGCTATATTATGACATATGCAGTGAGTCCCAACCTTTGAACTGCTCCGGAGGTGAAAGAGTTAACTTTCCATGCCAGGCATGGAACTTTGAGCGCGAGCTAGGTTGAAAACTCTGTCTGTTGTTAATCAAACTCAAACTGTCAGATCTTCTGAGCAAAACTCACTAAGGTTCTGTGTGGAAGCCGTAAACCTACACTAGCCAACTGGCTACTAAATATAAGAACACATTTTTCTTGGTCCCAAAACAAAGACTCAAGTCAGGGATCCAAAAAATTAAAAACATAACACCCAAACACCCCAAAAAGGAGGGGTGAAAAAATAAGGTGGTCATCTACTAAGTGCCAACACTGCACTGCCCACCCACATCCCAAAAGTAGAGGTTCTGAGAGGGGCAGGCAAGGGGGGAGGTCATAATATAGCAAGACTCCATTAGAAGAAACAACATTACTAACATGAGTAATTTTTTCTTCAAACAACATGAAGTCTTGCTATATTATGACATATGCAGACTACACAGCAGTACCTCCATGGAGGAGGGACAGAACCTACTTAGGAAATAGGCTCTGAAGCACAGCTGTGCCAAAGCGAGCATCACTCCTAGCCTGGATGTCCAGGGAGTAATGCTTAGTAAAAGTGTGAACTGTTTTCCAGGTAGCTGCTTGACATATCTCTAGGATAGGGATGTCCCTGGCAGCAGCCAGAGACGCAGCTGTACCTCTGGTAGAGTGAGCCCTCAGGCCTGAAGGAGGAACCTTACCCAGTTTTTCATAGCAAAATTGGATACAAGAGACAATCCACATGGCAATGGATCTTTTAGTGGCAGGTTTCCCTTTACCAACCTCACCATAAGTGAGGAACAGTTGGAGGGAGTCAAACTTGTGACCCTTGGTATGTTCTATGTAGTAACTAAGGGCTCTTTTGACATCTAAACTGTGTAGTCTCCTCTCGCCAGAGGAGGAATGGTCAGTGAAGTACACAGGAGAGACACAGATTGATTAAGGTGGAAGTCTGAAACCACCTTAGGCAAGAACTTTCTGTTAGTCCTGAGGACCACCTTATCTCTATGAAAGGAGATAAAATCAGGTTCCACTGACAATGCTTGTAATTCACTTATGCCTGGCAGAAGTGATGGCTACCAAAACACAGTTTTCCAAGTCAAGTACTTAAGCTCTGCTGAAGACAAGGGCTCAAAAGGGGGTTGCATAAGCTGAGCAATGCAAATATTAAGATCCCAGGCAGGGGCAGGGTCCCTGAATGGAGGGTTGGTGTGAAGCAACCCCTTGAAAAACTTAGAGAATACAGGATGAGCTGAAAGAGAAGAGGGTTTACCTGCTGATAAGAAAGCAGACACGGCTGCCAGGTGCACTTTTAAGGTAGCTGGCCTCGGCCCCAAAGTATCCAAATGCACCATATAATCCAGGACTGTGGGTAGGTCAGCAGATTCTGGGGAAATATGCTTGCCAGAGCACCAAATGGAAAATCTCTTCCATTTGGAATTATAAGTAGCCCTGGTGGATGGCTTCCTAGAAGCTTCAATATATCCAATACACCTTGGGAGAGGTGTAGGTCAGCAAACTCTAACTCTTCAAGAGCCAGGCCTTGAGATTGAGAGATTTGAGATTCGGGTACCAAACCCTCCCCTGAGCACAGGTTAACAGGTTGTGATTCCTGGGAAGACACAGGGGAAGGTGGACTGCTAAGGACATAAGGAGTGGGTACCAGGGCTGTCTGGCCCAATCTGGAGCAATCAGGATCATCTTGCAGGGTTGAGATCTGATTTTGACTAGCACCTTGAACAGAAGAGGAGGGGAAGCATAGAGAAACTTCCCTTCCCAACTGAGAAGGAAGGCATCCAGAGGGACTGAGCCCAACACTGGGGGCCTGCAGCAAAAAAGGGGAAGTTGGTGATTGTCTGGGGCTGCAAAAAGATCTATCTCCGGGGTGCTCCATCTGGCAAATACTACCTCAATACTAGGGGATCCAGTGACCATTCGTGATGGCCCTGGGAAATCCTGCTGAGAGCATCTGCCAGGACACTGTCCTTGCCTGGGAGGTGAACTGCCGTGAAGGGAGGTGTTCAGGAATACCCAGAGACCACAACTTCATTGCCTCGGTGCACAAGGCTGTAGACCGAGTGCCTCCTTGCTTGTTGATGTACCACATTGTAGTGGTGTTGTCTGTTCTGATCTGTACAACTTTGTTCTGAACAGAGGTGGAAAAAACTTGAAGTGTTAGAAAAACTGCTCTGAGTTCCAACAGATTGATGTGGAGCAGAGATTCCTGAGGGGACCACAATCCCTGGGTAGTGAGATCGCCCACGTGAGCTCCCCACCCCAAGAGGGATGCATCTGTAGTAAGGATTAAGGAGTGAGACTGAGAGGTGAAGGGGACCCCCGTCTCAGATTGCTCTGGTCCTGCCACCACTGAAGGGCTTGGATCAGGGTTCGAGTCACTGGGATCAATTTGGTCAGAGGGTCTCTCCTTTGAGACCAAAAGACTCTCAAATGGAACTGGATGTCCCTCATCTGAATCTTGCTCCCTGCACAACTGCTATAGAAGCAGCCATGTGCCCCAGGAGCTGCAGAAAATGCCTTGCTGGTCAAGAGACCTGCAGGGTGAAAGAGGAGGCCAGAGAGACCAAGGTCCTTGCTCTTTCCAGAGGAAGGAAGGCTCTGGCCTCTTTTGTGTTCAGTTCTGCACCTATGAAGGTGAGAAGCTGGACAGGCTCTAGAACTGACTTTGGAAGATTGAGAAGGAAACCTAGAGATGTGAGCAGTTGCTGAGTTACCTGAAGGTGTAGTTTGACTTGTTCTGGAGACTGGCCTACTATGAGCCAGTCGTCCAGGTAAGGAAAAATGGCAATACTTTGCCTTCTTAAGTGGGCAACTGCTACTGCCAGGCATTCTGTGAATACCATCGGGGCAGAGGTGAGGCCGAAGGGCATTGCTCTGAACTGGTAATGGCCTGAGGGCAGTTCGAATCTGAGGTACTTTCGATGGGAGCTTCTGATAAGAACATGGAAGTAGGCATCCTTGACGTCCAGGGATGCTAGCCAGTCCCCTGGCCTTAGAGAGGGTAAAATAATTCCCAGAGTCACCATTTTGAATTTTGGTTTTAAAAGGTGCTTGTTTAGGTATCTGAGATCCAGGATGGGCCGCCACTCTCCTGTCTTTTTGGGGTAAGGAAGTACCTGAGTACAACCCTTGCCCTGGTGTAGGGGTGGAACCCTTTCCACAGCTCTGAGAGCCAGGAGGGTAGAAACTTTTGTTTCTAGGGCAAGTGCCTCTGATGGATTTGCAGGTGGAAAGGACCTGGCTCTCATCTTCGGAAATTTTTTGAAGCTGAGAACCAGTCCCTGGCTTACTACTTCCAGGACCCACTTGTCTGATGTTAGAGATTTCCAGTCCTGGACAAAGTAAGCCAGCCTGCCCCCTACAGGTAGAGGAGAATCGGCCCTGGCTACCCCATCAGGGTGCCTGCTTGGCAGGGGCTTTGGGCTGAGGGGTGGAAGCAGGCTTGCTTGCACCCAGTCTGCCTCTCCCTCGAAAGAACCCCCTCTGGGCATAAGCAGAAGAGGAGGCCTGGGCTTGGTAAAAAGGCCTATGAAAAGGCCTGCCCCTGCCCCTGGGATGCTGCCTTTGAGGTGTGGCCTGCCTTTCCTTGGCCTGTGCACTCCTATAGGTGGTCCTATATTCATCCATTTCTTCATGTAATTCTCTGTCTGCTCCCCAAACAGAGAATTGCCCTAACAAGGAAAATCCATGGCCTTAAGACTGGGTATCCTAGACAGGGTAGTACATCTGAGCCAAGCCATTCTGCGAAGTGCCACAGATGTAGCCATGACCCATGATGACACATCATTAGAGTCTACTGCAGCATGAAATTGCACCTTGGATGCCTCAATACCATCCATGAGCCACCTGTTCCAGCTCCCTGGCAAGCTGGTCAGGGACCTGTTTTGCTAGAACCAGCACAGTATCCCATCTGGATTTCTGGTACCTAGCAGCATAAGCCATATAATTTGCCTGTCTGAGTCCCAAAGATGCTGCCATGTACTGTTTCTTTGCCATGGCATCAACCCTCCTGGAGTCCTTTTCAGGGGGGTGCGAAGCTAGAGGAATATTTGCCTTGTCACAGGCTGCAGCCTGCACTACCCCCACATGGCTGCACTGCCATGTGAGGAACTCAGTATCAGAGCCTGATAATGTATACCTCTTGTCCATCCTTTTATCAACAGGAGGTATAGTGTGAGGAGTTTTAGAATTTTTACTGTCTGTTTTCAAAAGATTTATGCAAAGGAATAGACAGTCTCCTAGACTCTGGAATATCCATCATTTCTACATAATCAGGCTCCTCTTGGTCATCAACAGCTTCCTCAACAGGGAGCTGAAGAGTTTCAGCAACTTTTTATAGAACATAAATGAGAGGGGACTCAGAGAGCCTGGGAGGAGAAACCCTGACGGTCTGTCTGGAGAGATGTCCGGTTCAATGGGCACATCCAGACTTTCAAAACCACATTCACTCTCCTCATACTCCTCTTCCCCTTCTTCCGGTTCATAAAAATCCTCAAAATCATAATCTTGAACCGGTGGAACCGGCCGAACCGAGCGCTTCCCTGATGGTGTCAGTTCGGTCGGAACCGGGGAAAGTGACTGGACAATTGGAATTGCTTTAGCTATTTCCTCAGCGGTTGGAGAGAGAACTTTTGGCTCCACACCAGCTGACTTTCTAGTCCTTTTTAGTTGGAACCGGCTCCTCAGACCTGGCTCTTCGTTTGCCCGAGGAAGTATCGCCCTGGTCAGAGGGCACTCCCTCCGGTTCGGTTGGAACTGAACCGGGCTGGCCATCCGGGTCAGCGGACTTTTTGGCCTTCCTTTCCCTGAGCCTACCAACTCTCTTTTCTATTGTGGCAGCAGGGAAATTCTTACAAATCTGGCAGTTTGCATTGAGGTGGTCAAACCCCAGACAATATACACAGGTGGTGTGTGGGTCAGCCTTAGCAAAGGCTTCCCCACAAACACTACAGTGCTGAAACCCAGTGGGCCCGGTTTTTCTTTTGGGTTTCTCAGACATAGTGCCAGCCTAACCAAACTTGCCCGTTTATGGCAATCCGCCAAGCAAGACTCTCTTATCGGTTCCCAACCGTGTCACGGGTCAAGGAAAAAAACGTAATGAAATCCGTTTTTTTTAGAACAGATAAGAACCGGGAACTGCACTCTAAATAAGGACTAGTAATTTTTGAAAATAACCTGATCGGTTCAAACCGAACCGAAAAGCGTTTACAAGTTCCACACAGAATAATTATAAATGTAAGCCTATCTATTACTTACAATACCACAGACAGAGCTTGAACCGACCGGTTGCGGTTTAATTTCGGTCAAAAAACCGATAAAATAATACTTTAACCGACAAAACTAACCGAGCAGAAGGAGAAATCTCCGGAGCGACTGTTCAGTGAGGCGGAGTAAAGAATCTGACAGTTTGAGTTTGATTAACAACAGACAGAGCTTTCAACCGAGCTCGCGCTCAAAGTTCCATGCCTGGCATGGAAAGTTAACTCTTTCACCTCCGGAGCAGTTCGAAGGTTGGGACTCACTGCATATGTCATAATATAGCAAGACTTCATGTTGTTTGAAAATCCTATTTTAGAACGGTTTGATTTTAGTATTCCAGTTGTATTTCGTTCTGTTTTGTTACTCATAATACCAAACATTCTGAGAGACTGTCTGTATTATCCCAGTAATAATAGTAAAGCAACAAGTTTATCCCATCTTCTATTAACCCCATAGTACGATGCAAGGACCACTGAAATATGCTTGAGACTTCTAACACAGAAACATAGAAACATGGATAATGATGGCAGAAAAGACCAAAGGTCCATCCAGTCTGCCCGATTTCCCTATTTAGCCCTGGGGACTACTGTTTCTCTAGGGTCTTTGCCCTCCCCACCCCACTCCATTCTCCTCCCCAATCCTGACACCATGAGCAACCACTACACCCTTCATTCTGTTTCAGCCATGCTTAAACCCACCACGTCAGCTGGCAGCCTGTTCCACAGCTCCACCACCCTTTCTGTAAAATAATATTTCCTCACATCCCTCCTGAATCTCACTCCTGTTAGCTTCCACTCATGACCATGTGACCGTGAGCTGGTTTTCTAGTTAAATGGTTCCCCACAGTTCACCCTGTTAATTGCTTTTAGGAATTTGAAGGTCTCTTGTCATACCTCTCCTCTCCCTTCTGGTCTCCAGTAAGTACATGTTCAGTGCCTTAAGGCGCTCCTCCTAGGACATGCCCTGCTGACCTGGAATCATTCTGTTACCCCGTGTTGCACAGTCTCGGGCTATCCTTCCTGAGGTGAGGACCCCAGAACTGGGCGCAGTACTCCAGGTGTGGCCTCACCAAGGATCTATACAGAGGAAGTATTACCTCCCTTTTTCTCCTATCAATACCCCTCCCATTACATCCAAGTATCCTTCTTGCCTTGCTGTAAACCTTGCAGTACGGACTAGATTGCTTTAGGGAGTCACTGATGATAACTCCAAAGTCTTGTTCCTCAGCCGCAGTACTGAGTCTCACCCCACCCATCCAGTGCTCCGGTTCTTGTTCCCTAGGTACATCACCTTGTACTTTTTGGCACTAAAATTCAACTGCCAAACCCATGACCACCCCTACAGCTTTTGCAAGCCTCTCATCATTTCCGTTATTCACTCGTCACTATCCACCCTCCCACAGAGCTTAGTGTCATCTGCAAAGAGAAACAGCTTGTCCTGGATTCCCTCACCAGTGTCACTGATGAACAAGTCGAAGAGGACCCAACCCAGGACAGATCTCTGTGGCTCCTCGCTCGTGACCTTCCTCTCTTCTGATTTAACCCTGCTGACCACTACCCTCCTCTGCTGCCTCCCCTTCAGCCATTTACCTACCCAATTATCTTGGTCAGAAAAGTATGGTGTACAAAGATGCATCCTTTTGCTTTCACCAAAACTTAAGTGACTTTCCTAGTCATCATGTCCATGCAAATATGGTACGGTGTCAGATCGGGGCTTTTTAAACCCCTGTGTGGGACCCTCCAAAATATACAAGGGGAGTCTCAAACTCTGTGTATCCAACCTCTAAATGACCCTTTCCTTCACAAATTTCATACTCAAGATCTACCAAGGCACCTTTTTAGCAGGAACAATTTTGGCCTCCAGGGTAGGTTTCTACATACACCTGCCAAAAAACATGGAGGCATTATAGCCTAGACTCCAAAGAGGTTAGAGCACCAAGCCGTGAACCTGGAGGCTCAGCACACCCACAGCTGAAACCAACATCTGCCAGTTGTATATGGTGTGACCCTGAGCAAGTCACTTAAACCTCCCTTTGCTCCCGGGTTGCACCTGGAAATGATCTTCGACTGGGTGTGCCTTTCCCAGGCAAACAATTTTAAAATAAATGAAACAATCATCCTATGGTAGTTCAAGGAAAGGAATTTGGTTTTACACAGTGCATTTTATAATCTGTGGCCCCAAGTGATTTACAATCCAGAAGAGGGAGTAGACAGAAAATGTTGGCAGTTATTTTTAGTGCACATGGAGATTCAGAAAGCACAGAGACAGAGTAGAATGATCGATTAGCACAGGGAGACGGACACTTGCTCAGTCTCACACAGTGAGTTAGTGGCAGTTGTGGGATTTAAACCCGGGTCTCCTGGTTCACACCTCTGTGCTCTAAAACCACTAGGCCAAACAAGCTCATAAGAACCGGTTGGGAACAGGGCTGGGGGAAATCATGGACCCAGATCCAGAGCTGGTCAATAGAGCCTATGAAGAGAAGAAACAGGAAGAAAAACTAGAATTTGGTTTTATATAGCACCTTTTATACACACAGTTTATCACTGTGTTTTACAAACCAATTAAGATTCTGGCCATGTGATAAATGTATGCAGACACCACAACAGACAATAAGTGCTCAACAGGTACACAGAGTCAAGACAATGGCATACCCTCTTTTTACTAAGGGGATGTTGGACAAGACACTGGAAATAACACTACTCTTTTTAATAAGTGCCATTGGATCTGATGCCTTATTTGGACAACGGCACCTCTAAGCAGGGAAGCACCAACCATAGTAAAGCACTACACAGTAAGTATTGGGTATGGACTAAACCCACGACCATCTGACACTGCTACCATTTAATCTCACTCCCCACAACCCTTCAAATTAAGTCTGTTTTGAAGAAACATCATCTTAATGAATGAGGAGTTCTGGAGAGTCTAAAGACCATAAGAGGGACAAAAGTGTAAATAAAAAAAAATAAAAGCTCTTCATTTTGTTCTGTTAAATGCAGCTCTTTATGATACAGCTTCAAAGAGGACACTGAACTTCGTTTTCCCTCACTTGACTCTTCCAAGTTTAAACAGACAACAGCTCTGAGCAAGCCATGAGCAAAGAACATGAGCCTAATTGTTCTTTGTTTCCATAACTGACATAACAGGATCAGTGATATAACCAATCTGCGGAGTGAAAGAAGGGGTAAATTACTCTCACTATTTTAACAAGCTTCAGTATTTAGAAGTCCAATCCTGCTATTTTTAGTACTGAATCTCATACTAATGGTCTGATGACTCTTCGACAGGACAAAAACATTTGTGGTTAGTGTAACTGAATATTTCAGAAGAATCATAGGACTTTTTACGAGCAAAGGAGACTATTTGGGCCTAGGTTATGCTCGCCATTTCTCAATGGATGTACCCCTAACACCCCTGGCTTTCAAGTGTATACTGATATGATGATGACCTCTTCCAGGAGGGAGTTCCATGTGTTGATAACCCTCTGGGTAAACCAGTTTGCCCTTTTAGAGGTTTTATAGTTGTCGCCCCTTAACTGTTTATTGCGCTGTCTTCCTGTATAACTGTTTTCCCAAGCTTCCAAACCTAAGCATTTCCAGAGGTCAGTGCTTTAGAATGCTCTGAAGAAGCCGGTCCGCTGGCGCAGCGGCAAGGCGTCCACCTGTGACTCAGACGTCCCTGGTCGGGAATGAACTCAGGGGTCGGAGGGCTGGGGAGAAGGACTGGCGTCCTGGAGACAGATCTCCTTCTACGTGGAAGGGGGGGGGGTCCAGCACTATATGGACCTCTAGCGGAGGCCAGGGGTTCTGTAGCAACTGGTGCCTGACTTAGTGGGAGGTGGGACAGACATCAGGTTTGTCCCAGGGACGTCACTGCACATCCCACCTCTCAGGGAAGCATCCCACCCAGGGGAGTGTTCCAAAGGTTGGGTATTCGGGGGACGTGTCAGGGCAAAGCGAGTGGCTGATGGGGCCAGCGGCGGACCACAAAATAAAAAGAATGCTCTAAAGACCAGCCACATGTCCCCTCTAAGTTCCACAGTATACATATCCATTTCATCCAACCCTTTCTCATAGCTCCTTCCCACCCTTCCTTGCACCATTTTAGTCACACTCCTCTGCACCCCCAACTAGTAGCTTGATTTTACTTTTTGCAATGTGGAGCCCCAAACTGGCTGCAGTACTCTGCGGCCTGACATGTGAATTGTAGTGGGATCAAAACTTCTCTGCTCCTACTGGCATTTCTACCAATGCAACCAAGGATTTTATGTCCCTTCCTAGTGAAAGTGTGGATTTACTGTTGGGGTAAGTGGTGGCTGGCGCACTGGACTAGGGCAGGTATTAGAAATTATACTTTTTCTGGTAGCTACAATTTTGATACACTCTGATACACTGTTTTTTGAAGTGGCACTTGACAGTAAACAGAAATGTAAATAAAGTTCTGTACACCGTGCTTAAATTAAGGTGCTTGAAGAGTATTTGTGGATTTTTTGCTATCTAACCTAGTCCCACATGCTCACCTTCTCATAATTGGAATTGTGGATTTACTGTTCAGACTTCAATTTGCTGGTTACATTGATGCTCAAATCCGTTTCCTCAACTGTTTCCTTCAGTATTGGACTTTACACTTGCCTATACTGAAAGTACACTTACGCAAGAACTTACCGTAACAGTAGATCTTCGAGAGAGGCTCTTGCAGTAGGTAATTACATATAGGACTGACGCCGGCCATCGGCAGGACCCTAGAAAATTTTAGCTACCAGTCCCTGGCGCAGGGACCTCCCCATCGTTAGGTGACCGCGCTATGCGACGCCGGTATAAAGGCTGTACCGATGCCCACTTCCAGTTCTTTCCCCGCCACAGGCCTGGAAGGCCGGACGAGAGAGAAGCAGATGTTTTCCTTCCTGGAAAAGGAGCTGAAAAAAGCCTAGGGGGATGGAGGCCGGGAAGGTATTACCTACTGCAAGAGCCTCTCTTGAAGATCTACTGTTACGGTAAGTTCTTACATAACTGTACTATCTTACTTCGAGAGGGCTCTTGCAGTAGGTAATTACATATAGGACTGAATCCCAAGCAGTCTGGAACAAATGAAAGGCACCGGAAGGAGGAACTACTCCAAGAAGTAGCAAAAACCTTGCAAACCTCAAGACAGAAGGCCTTGCAAAACAGCTAACCCAAAGCCTGCTCTACGGCGAGAGGCAATGTCCAAACTGTAATGTTTCGTAAAGGTATGGACGGAAGTCCAGGTGGCGGCAGTGCATATGTCTGCCGCAGACACATTCTTGAAACAAGCCGCAGAGGCCACTACTCCACGCGTGGAGTGACCTCTGACTTGACCCGGAAGGGTCTTGTTGTACTTGTCATAACAGAAAGTGATGCAATGAGCCAACCACTTTGACAGGCATTGCTTGGAAACAGCATTGCCTTCCCTTTTGTGAGCGAAAGAGACAAACAACTGATCAGTTTTTCTGAGATCCTTTGTCCTATCGGTGTAGTATCTCAGAATCCAGTGAACATCCATGGTATGGAGTAAATATTCTCCTTGGTTGGAATACTGCGTGAAAAAGGCAGGTAACTCTATAGACTGATTTAAGGTAGACTCCGCTACCACTTTAGGCAGAAACTTAGGGTTCATGCGAAGAGCCACTAGTTCTTTGTGAAAAATCAAATGGGGGATTTTACACATAAGGGCCTGGAGCTCGGAAATTCTTCAAGCGGAAGTAATAGCCACCAAGAACAGCGTCTTCCACGAAAGAAACTTCAGATCTGCGGAAGCCGCAGGTTCGAAGGGAGGAAGGGTAAGTTTCTCGAGAACAAAGTTCAAGTCCCAAGGGGGAGCAGGAGTCCGGATGGGGGGCCTCAGATGAAGGACCCCTCTAAGAAAAGTCTTTGACACCTCTAGTTGGGCAAAGGTTTTATCAGTGAAAGGAACATGGTACGCTGAAATAGCGGCCATGTGCACTTTCAAGGAGGAATGACTGAGACCCAGGTCGAAGAGATGACGTAAATATATAAGCAGAACGGCCACTGAACAGGAGAAAGGCTCCATGTTCCTAGCAGCAGCCCAAATAGAAAATCTCTTCCATTTCATGGCATAAGTGGACCTAGTGGCGGGTTTTCTAGCCTCCACCAGAATCTCGGCCACTTTTGGAGAGACACCAAAGCGAGATTGGGCTAGGTCTGCGGGAGCCATGCATGAAGTTGAAGGGACTTGAGGCCCGGATGGACCAGGGTCCCCTGATCCTGGGTCAGCAATCCTCGAGATAAAGGAAGAGGGAGAGGAGGAACCTCTGAGTATTGTTGTAGAAGAGAGAACCAGATTTGCCCGGGCCAGAAAGGAGCGATCAGAATAATTCTCGCACCTTCTGTTAGTTTCTGCAATACACGAGGGACCAGAGGAATTGGGGGAAAAGCATAGACGAATCTGTCCTTCCAGTTTAGAGACAGAGCGTCACTCCAGAAAGGGCCTCGCTCTGCAGCGAGCAAGCAAAAGGTGTGAAGTTTTGCGTTTTGGGAAGAGGCGAACAGGTCTACCTGTGGAGTCCCCCAAAGCTGGAAGATGTCGTCTAGTACCTTTTGGTCCAACTCCCACTCGTGTGGCAGGGCAGAGGAGCGGCTTAGCTTGTCTGCCAGGGTATTGTCGACTCCTGGAACATGAATCGCAGTGAGGTGAAGGTTGTGAAGAGTCGCCCAGTCCCAAACCCTCATTGCTTCCCTGCATAGAGGGTAGGATCGAGTCCCTCCCTGCTTGTTGATGTACCACACCACGCACATGTTGTCCGTCTGGACAGCTAGGTGACCGGGAAGAATGTATTGGTGAAGGGCTTGGAGAGCATACAGTACTGCTCGAAGCTCGAGCACATTGATGTGGAGCGCTAGCTCCAATCTGGACCATAAACCCTGGGTTCGGTGAGGACCCAGATGGGCTCCCCAACCTTACGCCTGATGCGTCTGTGGTCAGAGTCTGGGGGGGGGGGAATGACAGAAGGGAACCCCCTCGAAATAGGTTCTCTCGAACCATCCACCATTGCAAGTCTCGTGCCATTGGCGAGGAGATCAGAACTAGATGATCTAGGTTGTCTACAAGTTGATCCCACTGTGAGCGAAGAGTTCACTGAGAGATCCTCTTGTTGAGCGGCCAGAGGGAACTGTCGGGGATGGCGGCGCCATAAGCCCCAAGGCGTGGGACCCGACCTGCTTGAACCTTCCTGCCTTCTGATAGCAGAGAAATCTGTGACTGAAGAGGGGCGGCCCTGTCCGGAGGCAGGAAGGCCTTGCTCACCGTCGTATCGAGGAGGGCCCCGATAAACTGTAGTCTCTGGGAGGGATCCAGATGAGACTTGGAATGGTTGATGGTAATACCCAGGCAAGTGAAAAACCTGCTGGGTGAGGGAGAGAAAATGCAGGAGCTCCTCCCTGGACGAGGCCGCCAGGAGCCAGTCGTCCCGGTAGGGGAACACCTGAGCTCCCATAGTATGCAGGTGGGCTGCTACCACAGCCAGGCATTTGGTAAAAACTCGGGGTGCCAAGGAAAGACCAAACGGGAGTGCCCGGAACTGGTAATGGTCCCCCTGGAAAGCAAACCGGAGGTACTTGCGATGAGAGGGACGAATGGGGATGTGCAGATATGCGTCCTGCATATCCAGTGCACAAAGCCATTGACCCGGCCGAAGAAGGGGCAGAAGGGTCTGTAGGGAGAGCATCCTGAACCTTTTGTATTCCACGTAAAGGTTCAAAGAGCTGAGATCGAGAATGGGTCTGAGATCTCCAGTCTTCTTTGGGACCAGGAAGAAATGAGAATAGTAACCCGTCCCTTGAAGGTGAGGGGGGAACAGGTTCTATGGCCTGCTTCGCGAGAAGGGCAGAGATCTCTTTCTGGACCAAAGGAAAATGGTCCCTTGCATAAGACGACTTCAGAGGGGGGTGGCGGGGTGGTTTCTGTAGAAACCCTATGGAGTGCCCCTCCGCTATAATCTGAAGCACCCATGAATCCGTTGTTATCCTCTCCCAACCCGGAAGGTGGAAGGAGAACCTCCCTCCTACCGGTTCCTCTGGTGTGTCCGGAGGCGGTGGGAGAGCGGCGGAGTCAGGTGGTGTGGGGCACCCGCTGCTTTTTTGGGCAGTGGGGGCCTGGCAGCTGCGGGGGCCCGTTTAGTGGCCCTCCTTCCTTGGGGTTTCGCTTGTGGCCGACTGCATCTGCGAAAAGGATGGCGCTGTGGGGGAATGGGGACAGTACATGGAATCCACGGATTTCAGGGCCGTCCCCTTCTCCTGCAAGTTGGTGATGATGTCCTTGACATCACGGCCGAAAAGCACTGAACCCCTGAAAGGTGCTTCCTGGATTGCTGACTGCACCTCTGGGACCAAACCTGACATGCGGAGCCAGGCATGACGCCGAAGACTTTCGGCGAAAGCGGAGCTCCGCCCGGCAGTGTCCACTGCATCGTATGTCATCCGCAGGATGTGATGACTGGCCGAACGAGCAGAACGGACTAAGTCAGCTAACTCCTGCTTGACTTGAGAGTCAGGTAAGGAGTCAATCTTGGATTCCGCCTGGGTAAGGATGGCCTTCTGGTAATCCCCCATATGAGCAACATAATTTAGGGCCCGAATTCCCAGTGTGGAGGAGGCGTATATTTTTCTTCCATACTGGTCCAGGAGGCAAGATTCCTTATCCGGAGGAGACGAGCTTAGATGTTTGGGATGTGCTGACCGGCCGTGAGTGGCACTAATCACGACCGAGTCTGCACGAGGGTGAGAGTCCAAAAAGTCTACACCCTCCGGAGCCTGGTATAGCCTGTTAGACTTCCTAGGAAGCGGGGCTAAAGCCGACGGT
Source organism: Neoceratodus forsteri (assembly GCA_016271365.2). NCBI lineage: Eukaryota > Metazoa > Chordata > Ceratodontiformes > Ceratodontidae > Neoceratodus > Neoceratodus forsteri. The sequence goes on from CM057458.1 coordinate 462,239,380, forward strand.
TGTTTCCAAATAGTGGAAACAAGGTGGGCGTGAGGCTCGATCCAGGGTGGCACTAAAGTAGGAGCTGTTAGGGGCAGGTCCAGATTTTCGGCGAGTTTGACCCGCTGAGGATCTGGTTCCAATGAGCGCCACTGATGTACTTCCTGGATCTTTCTGAGCAACTCCGTGAAAGAAGGGTCCTCCGGAGGAGACTTCAGAGGGGTCCTCGGCCGGGGCTTGGACGGAGAGCGAGGCTCGTCGTCTCTCTCGGAGCATCCGTCGGAGGAATCCGAGAGCGAAGAAGAAGAATCAGAAGCAGAATAAGACTCCCTAACACATCTAGGGGAGGCAGGTTCCTTGGGGGATCCCTGGGCGCGTGTCCTGCCCCTCTCGGGATCCAGAGGGAAGGGCTCTGGAGTCCGGAGGCGGTGAGGGAGTGTGCCGTCTTGGGCGTACAGGGGCGGCACCATCGCCGTAAGGCAGCTCTCTACTTCCTTGGTGAGCTGAGCCTTGGCCTCAGCCCACCAGGAAGCCAGAGTCTCCTGCAGATCCACCGGCGGACGAGGCGGGTGGAGGTGCAGGAGGAGGCATAAGTATACAGATTGTATCCGTAAGGCGAGTATCCGAAACCCGGCTGTGGGAAAACTGGTGCCGGGTATTGCGGCGTCGGGTACTGTGGCGCAGGATACTGCGGACCCGGGTATGACGGTGTTGGATAAGACGGCGGGTACCCGGGTGCTGGAGGAGCTGCTGGAGCAGACTTGCCCGGAAGGTGGTCCCACGGGCGGGTCAACATTGAAAGGCCCGGGGGGAGCTGGGCCCAACAGAAGGGGAATATCCCCCGCTGGCATCGGGACCGGCGTCCGGGTGGCCGGCGTCAGATCCGGTTCCCTCGGAGGAGGGTCTGACGGAGGTGTTATATCCCCAGCGTCGCCCAGGGATGGAGGGGAAAAGTCCTCGGTGTCAGGCTGGGGTGACTCAGGCTCCCCGGACGGCAGCAAAGGCTGCGGGGAACCAGGTACGATGGGGGCTGGAGGGTCCATCATAGGTTCCGTCGCCCGGCGCACATCAGGGGAGCCAACATGCGGCTTAGGGGCTGGTTCAGGCAGGCGCGGAGGAGCTGGCGTCCGTCTTCGAGGTCCCTCGTCAGAGGCAGTCGAGGAGGGCGGCCCGTCCCGAGGGCGAGGTGAGTGCGCCGCCCGAAGGGTCGGCGTCTTATCAACCTTCTCCCGGCAGACGTCGGAGGAGCCGATGTCCGACTTATGGGAGTCGCCCACACCAGTAGGCTGCAAGCCTGCGGCGGAACTGGGGGCGGAGGCCTCCTTTTGCCCGGAGGGGCCCGCAAGGCCCGAGCACGAGCCCGACGGGTGGGCCGACGCCTCCTCCAAAACCTTGGAGGCTGCCGTCGGACAGTCCCCCGGAGGGGATATTACCTGGGCCGCGACTCCAACCGGAGTCGCGGGTGAGGAGGCCTTCTCCTGGTGCCTTTCTTTGTCCCGCTTTTTACGATGCCCTTCTGGAGAAGTCAACGCCTGCCTGAGCTTCTTCAATTCTTTTTCCATCGAAGATATCTTTTTCTTTAGAAGATGGGCTTCCAGGGACTGTTGGCGTCGTCTGCGGGTAGCAGCGTTGAAGTGCAGGCTGTCTACGGGCACTTGTTGACCGAATTATTTGAGTCCCTAAAGCAAAATCGCAGAGGAATGGCAGTCCTTGTGTGAGCAGTTAGGCGCCATCGCAGTCGCACTTGTTTTGTGCTCGGAAGGTGTGGGGGCGACATACACAAGCGATGACCTGAAGAGAAAAATACTGAAAATCTCGGCAAAACCGGCGAAGAACAGGGCTGACTAAGCACGAACTTTTACCGTGAGGCGCTACGAGCTAGCGGCGGGGAAAGAACTGGAAGAGCAGGCGTCGGGACCGCCCCCTTTATACCCGGCGTCACATGGCGCGGTCACCTGACGTGGGGGCAGTCCCTCGCCAGGGACTGCTAGCAAAATTTTTCCATGGGGTCCTGCCACGGGCCGGCGTCAGTCCTATATGTAATTACCTACTGCAAGAGCCCTCTCGAAGTAAGATCTTTAGTTTCGATTTGCCAACCCTTTGACGCTTATTTTCTCAATCTTGGTGTCATCTGCAAACTTGTACATCCACACCCCCATCACTCTGATGCATAATGGAGACATAGGTGTTAAAAGAGTGCTGGCCCCAATATCGAGCCTGGAGGGACCCCACTAGTCACTGATCCCTGGGAAGATTTAAAACCCCTGATGCATACCTTCTGCCCCATCAGCCATGTTTGTACCCAATGTGTCAATCTACCAGTTAGCCCATTCCTATCCAATTCTTCGATGAGTTCCTTATGAGACACCATGTTTGAAGGCTTTGCTGTAACGTAGGTATATAATGTCCACTGGTTGTCCTCTGTCTAGTGCACTGTTGACTGGTTCAAAGAACCTCATACGGTTAGTCTGGCAAGATCTTCCTGCCCTTAAATTATGCTGTGTATCGTCCAGTAAATTATAGTTAATTAGGTGTGCCTCCGTCTCCTCCTTTGCAAACACCTCCGGGACTTTCCCAATTATAGATGCTAAACTAACCAGTCTATAGTTTCCAAAGTCTGCCTTAGACCCTTTACAGGTACAACCAGTGCCTCTCTCTCCAGCAATTTATAACTTGTCCCTCGTTTAACGATCTTTCAAACAGGCATTTGATAGGTTCTGCCAGTTCTGCCACCAGTTCTTTTATAACTCTCGGGTAAATGTAATCTGGTCCTTGCGCCTTATTTGATTTCAGTCCTATATGGATCAATTTGCCCTTGTCTATATTAATCATCCGGGTGATCCTCGGAATGTTAATCAACTCTACTTCACAAGCTTGTTTATGAAAAACTGAACAAAACTGGTTAAATGTTTCAGCCATATCTTCTTCATTCGCAACTGTTTTATCTCCCTCAATTAGTGGGCCCACTCCCCAGTTAAAGCCTCTTAAGCTATTAATATAACTATAAAAGGTTCTGTGATTGCCTTTTGTTGCTACTTGAAATTCCCAGACGGATTTACTCCTTCTCATTTCTTTTTTACACAGACTCACCAACACCCTGTATCGATCCCAGTGTGATCTGGTGCTGCTGTGTTTTGCCTTTATATACATTCATTTATTTTTCTTTATGTACTTTCTAATTCTAGAAGTAAGAGATGGAGGAATTCTACCTCTTTAATCATATTTGTCCTTATAGGGATCTAAGTTTCAAACAAAGTTCTTAATACACTCGATCTTTTTCCAGGTCTCCTCTACATTCAATCCCTCTAGTTCTTCTACCCCATTCCATCATTTGAAGCTCTTTCCTCATTTCCCTAAAGTCAGCTATTGAGAAGCATTTTACGAACATGCGAAATTGTCAGCAGATAAAGGCCTTATGGTCTATCAAGTCTGCTCGTTTGTGCAGCTAGCAGCCCCTATACCGCAGCTGCCCCTCCTTCCCTTCCCCATGACCCTCCCCCTTACTCTGTCCCCATCCCTTTTTGAAGCCGTCCACTGTTTTACAGGATACCACTTCCTCAGGCAATGCGTTCCACCCAGTCACCACCCTCTCCGTGAAAAAGTGTCTTCTCATCTCCCTCCTGAACCTTCCCCCCTCCAATCTCAGATCATGTCCTCGAGTGTCCCTCCCCCCTTAACTTGAAAAGCCTCCCCATGCATGTCTTGTTTATTCCTTTCATATACTTGAAGGTTTCAATCATATCTCCCCTGTCCCTCCTTTCCTCCAGTGAGTACACGTTCAACTCCCTCAGACTGCTCTCGTAGGGTATGTCTCCAAGCCCCTAGATCATCTTTGTCGCCCTGCGCTGCACCCCCTCCAGTAACTTAATATCCTTCTTCAGGTATGGGCACCAGTACTGCACACAGTACTCCACATGTGGCCTAACCAGCGACCTACATAGCAGCAGGATCACCTCCCCTCTCCTGGAGGATATACCCCCAGCAATACAACCCAGCATCTTGTTGGCCTTAGCAGCTGCCTTCCTACACTATGCCAAGTTATTAATAGAGCCCATAATTATCACCCCCCAGATCCTTCTCACACCTCTGTCATAGTTAGCTGCGCCACCCCCCCCCCCAAACTGGTAGGTTCTTTTGGTTTTTTTTGCACCGAAATAGAGCACATCTTGCACTTTTTAGCACTGAACACAAGCTGCCAGGTGTCCGACCAGGTCTCCAATTTTGACAGATCATCCTGCAACCCCTGCCACCCTCCTAGGTCATCCACTACTGCTCCCATCTTGGTGTCATCTGAAAACACCACACCTTTAATGAGGCCTGCGACCTCTTTGCTCCCTTTGCAAGGACCTGCTCCAAGAAACAAAATGCGCCATGGGTCACCGCTTCCCTCATCCAAAAACTTAAAGCAAGGGACAACCTTTGGCACATCGCTACAGAGTCTGGCAAACCAGCGGACAGGCAAGCTTATAGCGCCAAACAGAATAAGTGTACTTGGGCCATCCGACAGACTAAGGCTGAGCACTGCCGCACCAACCTTGCCTCCTCCTGGGGGTTCGACAGGAATTTCTGGAATAATATGAAAGAACTGAACTGGAAGTCTCGGGGGCCCCATCCCAACTCTCCAGTAACAGTACTATCATCACAGATCCTCTTGGCATTGCAGACTGCCTAAATGCCACATTCTCTGACCTTAGCTCCATCCTCCCCAGTAGTTTCTTTGACCCTGTCCCGGCCTCTCAGCCCCCCACCCTCCCATGCCCACCATTCTACCTTCACACAATATCCCCACTTGAAGCCAGGCCATATCTACAAAAAGCTGTCAATAGCAACAGCCCCACTAATGACCCCCTGGACACCAGGATCCTACATCAGGTATTGGATGTTATTCTGGTCCCCCTTACTGACCTTCTAAACCACTCACTATGTCTGGGACAGTTCCCTAGTGCCTGGAAAACAGCCGTCATCACTCCGATACACAAGAATGGGGATCGGTCCTCCCTTAGCAACTACCAGCCGATCTCTATCCTCCCCCTCCACTCTCAAAAGCCCTAGAAAAAACGGTAGTAGACCAACTCATGGAGTGCCTGACCAAGTGGGATATCATGTGCCCTGAGCAGCACGGCTTTCACTTAGGTCACAGCACCACTACGGCTCTCCTGGAATTTTCTAACTTCCTTCACACTGCCCTAGACTCTGGCAACCTCGCTGGAACCGTGTTCATTAACCTCTCCAAGGCCTCTGACACAGTCTGCCAACCTCTCCAGCTTGACTCTCTCCTCCACCACGGTTTCTCAGCTGGTCCTCTCGTATGGTTCACCAGCTATCTCTCATCGAGAGCACAGTGTGTAAAAATCAGCAGCTCCCTGTCTGACACTCAACCTGTCCACTCCGGAGTACCACAGAGCTCTATCTTGGGACCCCTTATCTTCAGTCTCTATCTGAACACGCTCCCCCACCACCTGTTCCAGCAGAATACTCCTCTATGCGGATGACGCAGTGCTATTCACCTCACACCCCAACCCTGCTTCACTACAGGCCTCACTCCAGCATGCCTTCCACCAAGCTAAACAGTGGTTCACCGATCATAGGTTGGTCATGAACTTAAAAAAGACTGAGGCAGTATAGCACAGTGGTTTAAGGCTCTGAGATGCAATCTGGAGACCTGGGTTTGAATCCCACAGCCCTCACTTGCATATACTGTATGACCCTGAGCAAGTCACTTAACTTCCCTGTGCTCCCAGGTTGCACCTGTAAAAAAAGCTTTCAGCTTCTTGTGTCTCACCTGGTTAAACAACTGGGGGGAAAAAAAAGGCAATGCTCTTCATGCACCACCGAAGCAAAGCCAGAAACGCCCCCCTCCTGATACTACCCAGCACTCTCCACTCCCTAGAGCAAGTGTCCTCCTATAAATACTTGGGTATCACTTTCGACTCTGCCTCACCTTTCACGCCTACATCAGCACCCTCTCTGCCATCACTAACTCCAGGATCGGGCTTCTATACCATCATAAGGACTCCCTTCCCCTGAGGCTCTCAGGCTGGCCATCACCTCATCAGTCCTGTCTCTAGTGGACTACGGCCTGCTTATCTATGCAGCCGCTGACATCACTGCACTCACCAAAATCCAGCTCTCCATTAACAAGGCCTGCAGGCTCCTGACCGGAGCTTCTGGGCGCCACGCACACCTGTCTACTTTGCTCCCCTCAGCCAACCTGCTCAACTTAGGAGAGAGAATCCGCTATCAGATTTGTCTGCTAACCAAAAGCGCTCCCTTGGACTCTCCCTCCTGGGGTAACCCTCCCTTCACGGTCCACCCCTACAGTCTCCACCTGTGGTGCCTGTAAGGCTTCACCCTTCTAGTACCAAGAGCCAGGAAGTCCCTTGCCCAGAGATCCTTTGGCTACAGAGCACCCTCCTGGTTCAACACCCCCCCAGCCAACGTCACCAACCTCACTAAAACTGGTCCCTTCAAGACAGCCCTCAAGAGCCACCTCCTCAGCACCCGCTGCTGTAAGTGTACCTAAATCCAGTCTCCAGCACTCCTCTGGACCGCACCTGTGTGGACTAATCTACCATCCTGTTTAGGATCATGACAAGGTCCCTCGGACTGCTTTTTCTGCACTTATGCCACTTCACAAGTCGTCCTCCCCTTGCACGAATACTACAGTCCCCCAGGCCTAATGCCTGCATCCCTTCCTGCTGTTGTCACCTGGCGATACATTGTGTTGCACCATTATTCTCACAGATCTACTGACCAGGGACCATATTTCACTATACACTGCTTAACTGTTTTGCTATTCATCTACCACTGAGGTGTTGTCCTCCTGCAACACCTGTTGAAACCTTGTAACTATTACTGTGCACTGAACTATGTAACATTGTCTGTCTTTGTACTCCATGACGAGGTGCCTTTGTAAATGAGTCCTTGACACAAAAGTCTGTAAATCCGATATTCTAAAATAAAAAATTAATAAAAATAAATAAAACAGACTGGTCTTGCTGTTGATGCCCATCATGATGTCTGATATGAATGTCCCAAACAACACCTGCCCCAACACAGAGCCCTGCGGCATCCCGCTTGTCACCGCCATCGCGGATGAGAGCTCCCTTCCCACCACCACCCTCTGCTGTCTCCCTTGCAGTTAGTTCACTGCCCATTCCACCAGCTTCACCCCCGCTCCGTGCCCTCCAGCTTACTTCCTAACCTCCCACGTGGCACCAAATCAAATGCCTTACTGAAGTCCAGGTACAGCTTATCTACAGCATAGCCCTTCTACTGCTGTCCTCCGTCTCTGATATTCTGAAGTTGCCTATTACAAATTTTACATAATTTCCTCCTATGGGTTCTTCCACACTGCAACCTGACATACCCACTTCCACATTATTATGGACTAGGTCCAACATTCTGTTTTCCCTAGAAGGCTGTTAGACATACTGGTCAAGACTAAGTTCATTAATGATTTCTGGAAATTCTTTTTCATGTGTGGTTGTGCTGGTTACATTATCCCAGTTGATTCCGGGCATGTAAAAATCCCCTACCAACCCACTATCAGCCTATCCTCTGTGTTAAAGGACCTTAAGGAGCTATGTAATTTCTCAACCATTTCATTTGTTTCAGAGGATGGCTTGTATACTACACCAAGATGGATCTTCTTTGTTTATTTGACTTGATTTCAATCCACATTATTTCTATTTCATTGCCAAAATGTTTCTTGGTTTCAACTGCCTCTATGCCCTGCTTCACATAAATGGCTACTCTTCACCCCTTTGCTAGTCTGTCTTTTCAAAACAATGTATATCCATTTATTCTTTTCCCCCCAATCTGCCTCTCCCCACAAGGTCTCGGTGATTGCACATATGTCAACATTGTTGCTTAGGAGTTAAAGAGCAGGTTTCTAGTGATTAACCCCCTCCCCAAAAAAAAAAAAACTTTTCACGGCAGCTTACCTGTCCTTTAATCAACTAGTTCAAAAAGTTAAATTTTTATAATGCTGTGTTTTAGAAAAACACTCATAAAAATCTTGAGGAGTATAGCTGGCAGCCAAAACTCTCCTACTTCCAGATTCATGAAACCGCACCTCACGCTAGCACATTTGTGATGTCAGTCACAAGAATAAGCAGAGAGGCCTTCAAAGATTATAGAGAGGACAGTTTTACAGGTTTTTATACTTTTAAGTGCTGATTTTGACATGAAGAGGCCACCACTCCAGCTAACAAGGTTGAGTGGTGGCCTTCACTTATCCAAAAATCATTTTAGTCAAAAATATACAAAAAGCAGCAAAAACTGGCCCCATTATAGTCTATGGAGCATGCCTAGTGTTTTTGTACTGACATCATTAAACGTGCTAGCCAGGGGGTGCCACTCTGCATACAGAAGTAGCTCCACAGAGAATTTTTACGAGAGTTTTTTCCTATAAACACAGCAATACAAAAATTAAACTTTATGCACCAATCAATTAATAGATATGTTAAGGTGGGGGGGAGAGAGAACTTAACCACTAGAAACCTGCTCTTTAAGATGCTAACTCCTCCTGCTTATTCCTCAGACTTCTAGCATTTACAAGGACACAGTTCCAACCCCTCCTAATATTTTTCTTTCCCTCGGCTGGCTTGTGTTCTTTTGTGACCTTAGGTGACTCTGAATGAAGTACCTTCTTCCCCTTGATGTTTGACTTCAAAGATGGCTAATACAATTACACAGTCTGTTACCCAAAGTTCTGGCTCAGCGTAGACTGAGGTGTAACCCAGTTCTTGCATATGGTGAGATAATCATAAATCTCTCCCAGTTCTGCTAGAACAGGAACGCCTCCTGTTTGCACCATTTCCTTATTCAGAAATTTACATATTTGATTTCCTTATTCTTGGCAACACCTACTCTAGGGAGAGGTAGAACTTCTGAAACTATGACTCTACAGTTATGTTTTTGTATCTTTCCAACCTCCACAAACTCCCCCCTCCACAAGTCCCACATGTGTCCTTATCCACATCATTAGCACTGATCTGTACTGCTACTTTGGCATCATTATTACTCTAAGATTTTACTTAGATCATTCCTCAACTCCCTGACCTTTGCCCCTGGCAGGCAATTTATAGTCATGTGTTCCTTCCTGCCCCTACATATCTGGCAGTCAGTGTATCTCAAAATAGAATCTACCATGACTATAATTTTCCTTAAACTGTTTCTCATTTGGACTGCAGTTTTCTTCTCTTAGGGCGGATACACTTTCAGTTTAATGGGAATACATGTAGTACAGATGCCCTTACATTCATTTACAATACAGAATCCCAAAACAAAGCAATGTTCCATATGTATTCCAGGTCATGAAGTCAAGTTACTGAACAAATAAAATTAAGACAGGCGAAACCTACTGCCCATAAGCTACTTAGTTAATTTCCTCCTAGCTACCGACATAAAAGAAAATATAGACTGAGGGTTGGGTTTTTAAAACATATTAACATTCAATTTGGTTGCTCCAGCAAACTGTAAAACATTCTTTCTCAGGCTAAAAACTGTTTGTCCGGGGCCGGCCCGGTGGTGCCGAGGGTTGAAGTGCTGGGCACCACACCTCGCTCCACACCAGCAACCCGGTTTTGGGAACGAGCCCGGATCGTCGGGGGTCGGCAGGGGAGGACTGGGATTGAGTGTCCGACGACTGCTCTCCTAGTCCTGGGGATGCCCGGTGGTACTGCGGACACGGGTGTCGGGGGGCAGTGGGCGTCTGCGTCACTGCATGGACGTCATGGCCAAATCCATGGTCCCATTGAGAAAAAAACAGAAAAAGGCTGGACACGACAGAGCAGCTTGATGGCGCGCCCTGCCATCGCGGAAAGGACTGTTGTGGGGCTCAGCTGAGGCCGTACCGGTCAGGCTTGAGCAGGAAGCCCTCCAGCGGGTAGGCCACGGCCGTGCCGATCCACCCCATTATGCGAGTGATCCTGCTGCTCTCCCTGCGGGCAGGGCCAGTGGCTGGATACCCCCACCGGTAGGCACCGCAGCAGGGCGCATAAATACAAGTTACTCACTTGTAACAGGAGTTCTAGGAATGGTATATGTTGTTCATCCACACTGTCTGGCAGGTTCCTTGCCACTTTAAATCTTGCCGGAAGGTCTTCAAGCTGGCTCCTCCCACCCACCCGGTGGTAAAACTCTCGGCTCCGCCCCATGGCGCCAGATCTAGCCGCTGGAAGCCAGGTTGTGCGTCAAAGCCGGGAGGCGGGTGGATGGTGTGGATGAACAACATATACCATTCCTAGCACTCCTGTTACAGGTGAGTAACCTGTATTTCTAGGGACATGGATATGTTGTTCATCCACACTGTCTGGCAGATTCCTAGCAGTTCTCCGGGAGGAGGGAGGCAAGGCGCACACCCCCTACTTAGGGAATAATGACTGGAGAACCGAGGCCCCAAAACCAGCATCCCGGCATGACTCAAGGTCGATATGGTAATGTGTAATGAAGGTGTGTGCTGACTTCCAGGTAGCAGCCCTGCAGATTTGCTGGATAGGGACGTCCCTGGAAGCAGCCACCGATGCAGCAGTATGGCGGGTAGAATGAGCTCTTATCCCTCTGGGAGGCTCCATGCCCGCCAATCTATAGCAGAGATCTATGCAGGAGGTGACCCACCTGCCTATCGTCCATTTCTCTGTTTTACAGCTTTTTAGAGCCACGCTGAAAACAACGCGAACAGGGCTGCAGCGAGCAACTGGCTCTACAGGGAAGCCCTTCAAACAGTGGAGCTAGCGGACCACTGGGCACTCCTATAGACTGCTATTACAGCCTGTAAATACTTTTTTTTTTTGTTGTTTCTATACATCTGTGAGTGAAACTCGCTCACTCCACCTCGCACTTTTGTGAGGGAATGTGTGCACAATCGCACAGCTGACTGCGCGCCTTGATCGTGCCAGGTCAAACTATTTGAACGGGGAGACTGATAGCGGACATTCTACAGGTGGCTTGCCTGTAGGTGGGGAAAACATAGTGTGTTAGATGCTGCTGCAACAGGCCTTAGACAGAGGAAAGAAAGAACAGGTTCTCCAGGAAATTACCACCCTTCCACACTGACGGCATGTGACTGACGTCAGCGTGGCACTATATAGGGAGCGGTCCCCACACCCACCTTCCAGTTCTCACGCCGGAGACCTAGAAAGGTGAGACAGGAAAGAAGGAGTGGGCTCCTGGAGCTAAAAGCAATTGCAGGAGAAAAAATAGAAGAAACCCAGGGGGGTAGGTAGCAGGGAAAGCAGTACCTACTGCAAGAGCCTCTCTCGAAGATCTACTGTTACAGTAAGTCCTTACGTAACTGTACTATCTTACTTTGAGAGGCCTCTTGCAGTAGGGACTCACATATAGGACTGAGTCCCAAACAGTGACCTGAGATCAGTCTGAGACATCGGAGGTAGGAACAGGTTTGCCAGAATGAACAGGGTACTCAGGATAAGAGTTCCTGTAGAACAGGAAGACCAAAGCCCGCTCTGCGCCTTGAAGCAATGTTCAAACTGTAATGTTTGATAAAGGTATGGACAGAACTCTAGTTTGCAGCCGCAAAAATATCTCTAACAGAAACATTCCTGAAACAAGCAGTAGAAGCAGCCATGCCTCTGGCTGAATATCCTTTGAACTGCCCCAGAAGGGTTTTGTTGTACTTCTTGTAACAGAAGGTAATGCAGTTTGCCAACCATTTGGACAAACACTGCCCTCTCTTTTGGGCGCAAAGGTAAACAATTGGTCAGTTTTACAGACAGGCTTCGTCCTGTTCATGTAGTACCAAAGAATTCTGTGTACATCCAGAGTGTGCAGAAGTGCTTCGCCCCGGCTGGAGTGCTTCAGGTAGTACACTGGCAAGTCAAGCGACTGATTCAAGGTGGATTCTGATACCACCTTAGGTGAGAACTTCAGGTTGGTACATAGAGCCACCCGGTCTCTGTGAAAAATCAAGTAAGGTACCTTACACATTAGGTCCTGAAGCTCAGAAATCCTTCAAGCGGAAGTGATGGCCACTAGAAGGAGCACTTTCCAGGAGAGGTAGCGCATGTCAGAACTCGCTATCAGCTTGAAAGGAGGCAGAATGAGTTTCATTAGTATGAAATTAAAGTCCCAAGGTGGAGCAGGGCTCCATACTGGTAGATTTAAATGGAGAATCCCCTTTAAGAAGGCTCTGGATACCTCCAGCTGGGACAGAGTCTTGCTTTCCACGGGAATGTGGTAGGTAGAAATGGCAAATAAGTGGACTTTCAAAGTCGAATAGCTGAGACCTAGATCATAAAGATGTAGCACGTAATCCAAGACCCGTGTGATTGAACAGGAGAAAGGTTCTATCTCCTTCGAGTCTGCCCATATGGAAAACCATCTCCATTTTGTGACACAAGTGGCTGTGGTGGAAGGCTTTCTGGCCTCCACCAGAATCTGTACTACCCTTGGGAAAACCCAGAAACATTCAGTAGCTATGTCAGTAGGTGCCTCACATGCAGATGAAGGGACTCGAGACTTGGATGTACCAGGGTCCCAGTTCCTGTGTCAAGAGATCTTGAAAGACTGGCAGCGGAAATGGAGGTTGGGAGTGGTGCAGTACAGTGGCTGTGGAGCAGCAGTCTTCCGGGAGACGTTCTGGAGGATGCAGTGTTGTCCCACCTGCAGGCACCTCCCTGGGCTGAGGGAGGAGGTTGCTCATCTCCAGGCTGAGTTGGCCAGGATTTGGGGGACCTCCTCTTCCACCCAGGGACCACTAAGGCCACTGCCGTTGCCTCAGAGGTTGCCAAGAAAGAGGAGCAGTTGGACCACAGTGGGCTCAAGGAGGGTGAGGGTGGTGGAACAGAGGTGCATCCCTCCAGTTGTACCTCTCCACAATTCATATGCTGTTCTGGCAAAGTGTGGTTCCTCTATGGACGCACCTGCAGTGGAGACCAAGGAGGATGCTGGGAACCTCCACAAAGGAGACCCACAGGAAGGTGGCATGGGATCCCACAGGGAAAGAAAACAACTCCTGGTGAGGGCTCCACTGTTAGGAGAGTAGAACTGGGGGAGGAAGGGGAGAGGGAGGTAAGGTGCCTGCCTGGCACCATGGCTTGGAGGGACAGGGAGCGAATCCTCAGGCTTGCCAGAGCAGCTGCATGGGGGAGGGAGCTGGATGTCTTTGTCCACCTAGGGACAAATGACCTGGCTGAGAAAGGGATCAGAGCAGTGCAGGAAGAGTTTGAGGAGTTGGGAAGGGGCCTTAGACAAGTAGCACACATGGTAACCTTCTCGGAGGTGCTGCCGGTCTATGGCATGGGTGAGGCTAGGGTGCTGCATACCATGGGATTCAATCAGTGGTTGAAAAACTGGTGCAGAGCTCAGGAATTTGGCTTCATTGGGGACTGGGGGTCCACCTGGAGTGATGCAGGGCTATACTGGCGTGATGGTCTGCATCTGTCCAGGAGGGGAATCAGGGTGACAGGGTGATAGGTTTAAAGGCTTCATTGGCAAGCATTTAAACTAGCCAAGGGGGAGGCACTGGAAAGGAGCAGGGAAATCCTAGCCCCACTTCCAAATAAAATCAGGGTAGTAAGTGAGGTAAACACCAAGATAGAGATGTCGATAGGGAGAAGGGCAGGGGTAAATGGAGAAAATGACAAAGGCAATAAGGACAGGGATGGGGCAAAAAGGGGTAAGGCCATCAAGAAATGGAGGGTAATGAGTACCAATGCCGTAGTCTGGGCAACAAGCTCCCTGAACTGGTAGCCTTGATGGAAGAGTGATACCGTAGCAGTCACAGAAACATGGTACACAGAGAACCATGACCAGGATGTTAACATACCAAGGTACACAACCTACAGGAGAGATGGGGTTGGGGGGAGAAGAGGGGGAGGAGTAGCTCTCTGTGTAAGGGAAGGGATAAAAGCAACGGAACAAAACAGTAAACGGAGGAGAGGAGAGAAGGCACTGTGGGTCACTTCAAAGTCTGGAAATGGCACCACAATCCGCATAGGGGTTGATACAGACCCTCATCTCAGGGGGAGGGAATGGACAAGGATATGATAGAAGGCATCCTTAGGATGGCAGAGAAAGGGGAGATACTGTTGATGGGGGACCTGAATATACCAGATGTTAACTGAAGCACCTTTGCTGCAGCCACATGCAAGAGCAGGGCTATTCTCGATGCCCTACAGGTGGCATGCCTCAGGTAGCTAGTTCTGGAACCCACTCGTGAGGGAGCAATTTTAGACCTCGTACTCTCAAATGGGGACAGTGAGAGGATCTCAGATCCAGAAATGGGTAGCCATCTGGGAACAAGTGACCACCAAGCAGTGTGGTTCACGATAAACTCAGCTACAGAGTCAAGCCATGCAAAAGTGAGAGTACTGGACTTCAGGAGGGCTGACTTTGGCAAGATGGGAGAGTGTCTTAGAAAAGCACTAGCAAACAGGCTAGGAGGAGGGGTGGAGCAACAACGGGGAAACATCAAAACTGCCATCACAGAGGCAACAAGCCTGTGAGTGAAGCAAATCAAAATGAAAGAAAAAGCCACTTTGGTTCTTAAAAGAGGTGGCGGGGAAGGTTAGGGAGAAAAATATAGCATTTAGGAAATAAAAGGAAACACAGAAGGAGTAGGACAGAGAACTGTAGCAGTTAAGCCAGAAGGAAGCAGGAAGGGAAGTCAGAATAGCAAAGGCCCAAACTGAGGAAAAGATAGCCAGCTCAGTTAAGAAGGGGGATAACACATTTTATAGGTACATCAGAGAATGTAGAAAGACAAAGGGAGGGATAGTGAGGCTGAACAGAATGGATGGTGGGTGGACAGAGAGGGACAGTGAAAAAGCAGGGATACTGAACGAATACTTCTGCTCAGTATTCACAAAGAGGAGGGGGGAGGTGCATAATCCAATTAACAGAAGCACTCTGGATGGGGGGTGTGGGGGGGGTCGATCCCAGTTCTTTCACAGAAGAAAGAGTTCTGAAAAGAACTCCTAAAACTGAAGGTGGACAAAGCAATGGAATTCACCCCAGAATTCTAAAGGAATTAAGGGGAGAACTAGTGACACCACTGACTACCCTTTTTAACAAATCATGGGAGGATGGTGTGGTACCCGAGGACTGGAGGAAGGTAGATGCGATTCCCCTACACAAAAGTGGGACCAAGACAGAGGCAGGAAACTACAGACCTGTCAATTTGACCTCTGTGGTAGGGAAAGTGGCGGAATCACTTCTGAAGGAAAGAATTGTTGAGTACCTAGAGGCCAGTGGGGCTGGGACCCAAGGCAGCATGGGTTCACAGTAGGAAGGTCATGTCAGGCGCATCTATTTGATTTCTTTGAACAGGTGACCAAAGTAGTAGACCAGGGAGGGCTGTGGACATGGCCTACCTAGACTTTAGCAAGGCATCTGATACAGTCCCACACAAAAGATCAATAATCAAATTAACCAGCCTGGGAGTGGGTCCCAGGGTGGTAGCCTGGGTAAAACACTGGCTGGACAACAGGACACAGAACGTCATTGTAAATGGAGTCCACTCTGAAGAAAGGGGGTTACTAGTGGGGTACTGCAGGGTTCAGTACTGGGTCCAGTCCTTTTTAATGTCTTTATAAGTGACGTTGCAGAGGGACAGGAAGGAAAAATATGCCTCTTTGCAGATGACCCAAAGATCCGCAACAGGGTTGATACACAACGAGTCGTGGAAAGGATGAGAAGGGACTTGGCAAGGTTGGAGGAATGGTCAGAAGTATGGCAGCTTGGATTCAATGCAAAGAAGTGCAAAATAATGCACCTGGGAAACAAAAACCCAGCAGAAGATTACACAATTTGGAGGGGGGGAGGTAGTAACAACAACAAAAATGGAACAGGACCTGGGGGTAATCATATCAGATGACCTTAAGGTTGGCAAGTAATGTGAGAAGGCAGTAGGGAGGGCTGGGGGAATACTGGGATGTATAGGGAGAGGCATCAGCAGCAGAAAACAGGAAGTTGTTATCCCTTTGTACAGACAGTCGGTGAGACCCCATCTGGAGTACTGCATCCAGTTCTGGAGACCCCATCTCCACAAGGACATAGACAGGATGGAGGCAGTCCAGAGGAGGGCAACTAAAATGGTGCAGGGTCTGCAAGAGAAGCCATACGAGGACAGACTAAGGAGCTTAATATGTAAATCCTTGAGGAAAGGAGGGATGGAGGGACATGATAGAAACTTTTAAGTGTCTCAGTGGAATCAACAAAGTCCAAGAGGTCAGCATCTTTCAGAAAAAGAGATGTTCAAGAACAAGGGGACACAATTTGAAGATAGAGGGAGGATGGCTCAGGGGCAATGTGAGTAAGTATTTTTTCACAGAGAGGGTGGTGGACGCATGGAACAGCCTTCCTGAGGAGGTTGTGGGGCCTAAAACTGGGAGAATTCAAGAATGCATGGGACAGACATAAGGCAATTCTTGTGGGGGGTAGGAAGAAATAGGCCGTTGGTTAACTAGGATCTGCAGCTTATCCTGTAGGTAGGGAAATGGGCAGACTAGGTGGGCCAAGCGGTCCTTATCTGCCGTCAAAGTCTATGTTTCTATGACAGCTGCTGCAGTAGAGAGAACCATATTTGTCTCGGGCAGAAAGGAGCAGTGAGAATCATTCACGCTCCTCCCTGGAGTTTCATTAGCACTCTCTTAATCAATGGAAGTGGAGGGAAGGTGTACATGAACCTCCCCTTCTAGAATAGAGACAGTGCGTCTCGCTAGAAAACACCACGCCCTGGAGCGAGCAAAAGGTTGGTCATTTTGCATGGAGTGGGGAGGCGAACAGGTCTATTTGTGGCATTCCCCACCTTCCGAAGATGTCGTCCACCACCGACTGTCTGAGCTCCTACTTGTGTGCCCTGGCTTGTGTGCGGCTGAGTGCATCTGCCAGGACATTTTGGACGCCTGGCACGTGAACTGCCGTCAAATGAAGGTTGTGGCTGGCTGCCCAGTACCACACTTTCATTGCTTCCTGACAAAGGGGATAAGAGCAGGTTCCGCCCTCTTTGTTCATGTATCAGACTATGCACATATTGTCTGTCTGGATCATGAGATGACCCGGTTGGATGAGGTGCTGGACGGCCTTCAGGGCATTTAACACTGCTCTCATTTCAAGTACGCTGATATGAAGGGACAATTCATTGTGGGACCAAGGACCCTTTGTCCTGTGGTTTCCCAGGTGCGCTCCCCATCCCAGGCCTGAGGCATCCATCATCAGGGTTTGAGAGGGATTGTCTGAGTGCAACGGGACATCCCTGAAGAGGTTCTCCTGGTTTTGCCACCACAAAGCATCAGGGACCATTGGGTCTGAGACTAGGACCTCGTGGTTTAGATCGTCTGATCTCTGGACCCACTGCACTCTGAGGGTCCAGTGAGAGACTCATGTGTAGTCTGGCAAAGGGGACCGAAGGAATGGCTGCAGCCATAAGTCCAAGCAGCCAAAGGACTGACCTGGCTGGTGTCCTCCTCTGAGATGCTACCAGGCATGCCTGTTGCTGCAATATTACCATCCAGTCCTGCAGTAGGAATGCCCTGCCCTGGACTGTGTCCAACACTACTCCAATAAATTGGAACTGTTGGGTAGGAACAAGGTGGGATTGGCATAATTGACTGTGATGCCCACCCATTGAAAGATGTCCAGGGTAAGGGCCAAAGAACCGGCTAGGGCAACTCTCAGCGGTGCTGAAATCAATAATCGTCCAGATATGGGAATACTTGACCCCTTAATAAGTAATAAGGCTGCTAGCACAGTTAGAGCGCCCGTGAACACCCTGGGTGCCGATGAAGGCCAAGGAGGATGGCCTTGAATTGGAAATGCTGCCCCCTGAAAACAAAAATGGAGGAATCTGCAGTGTGGAGGACAAATTGGGATATGCAGGTAGGCATCCTGCATATCCAGAACACAGAGCCACTGACCCTTCTGTAAGAGAGGAAGTAGGCTGGGAAGAGACAACATTCTGAACCTCTTGTACTCAGCAAAGAGGTTCAGACAGCTCAGATCTAAAATGGGTCTGAGGTCGCCTTTCTTCTTGGGTACCAGGAAGAAGTGCGAATAGTAGCGTTTCCCTTGATTGTTGGGGTGATTGGCTCTATTGCTGCTCTTAGCAGCAGGGAGTTTATTTCCTCTTTTACCAAGGGTATGTGGTGAGGTGGGTAGAATGAGTAACCTGGAGGACTTGTTGGAGGCCTCTCTAAAAATTCTATTGTGTCACCCATTGCCACCATTTGTAGCACCCATAAGTCTGCTGTTATTTTCTTCCACTCTGGAAAATGATGGGAGAATCTTCCCCCTACCGCTCCTCTGGGGTGCAGACCAGTGGAGGCGGGAGGCTTAAGGGAGTCAGGAGGCGGTTGGCATGAAGGAGGCTGTGGCGCCCGAGTCCTTGTGGGATTTGGCACGGGGAGCTCTACCAGCCGAAGGTGCCAGTTTGTTTTGATGTCGGTTCTGGTTTTGTCTTTGTTGGCGACGTTGCTGCCTCCAAAATGGCTGCCTTGGTTTCTGGTTTGGTTTGTACATAAACTGTACAGAATGCAAGGCTTTGCCCTTATCCTGGAGGTCAGTAATTGTGTCCTTGATGTCTCCTCCAAAAAGGACTGTGCCCTTGTAGGGGGCATCCTATATGGTTGTCTGGACCTCCGGTGCCAGGCCTGAGACTCTAAGCCATGTGTGACGTCTAAGGCTAATAGCTGATGCCAAGCCTCTACCTGCAGCATCAACTGCATTATAGGTGGCTCATAACATATGTCTACATGCAGATCTAGCCAACCTGACTAGATCTGCCATTTTCTCTTTCAGGGATGAGTCTTGGAGAGAGTCCACTTTAGACTCTAATGACCCAAGACTGATTTCTGGTCGTCCCCCATACGGGCGACGTAATTTAAGGATCCGAGTCCCAAAGTGGAAGAAGAATAAATCTTCTTTCCATACTGGTCAAGAACCTTAGACTCCTTATCCGGAGGAAAAGCACTAAGGTGTTTAGGTTTTGCAGACCTATCGTGGGCCACACCAATGACCACTGAATCAGCTTCAGGTGGAGGCTGAGGTAGTCCTGGTCATCTTGGGTTTGGTAAAGCCTGTCTGCTCTCCTGGCCACAGGGCCAGTAAGGAAGGCTGTTTCCAGATAGTTGTGACTAAGTCCTCATGTGGCTCTATCCAGGGCGGAATAAGGGTTGGAAAAGAGTTTGCTAGATCCAAGTGTGCAGCAAATCTCTGTCTCTGCAGATCCTGAGCAACCGTACGTCAATCGTATGCCACTTGGTTCTTCTTGAGGAGCTCCAAGAAGGAAGGGTCCTCAGGAGGGGGCTCAGGAGAGACTTTTGGGTTGGGGTCCTCCAGCGTAGGGGTGTCAAAATGAGAGTCGGAGGGAGCCAAATCACTGTCCAAGTCCGACGACTGGTTGTCGTCGCATGAACTGATGGTAGGAAGAGCCAAGTCCATTGGCCTTGAAAACTCAGACAGCAGGGAAAATTCCCAAAGCTGAGTATTAAGTAAAAGCTCTGGTCGTCGGTCTGACATCGGGGCCCTAGGGCTGGACGCCGGGGGAGGTTCCCGAGAAAGAGACCTTGGGGACGGCATAGGAGCAGTCAGCGGTTGGCACCTCTCAAGCTCAGACATGAGCTGTGACTTGGCTTCCGCCCACCACGATTTGAGGACCACCTGTAAGTCCACTTGCGGTTGTGGTGGTGGATTACTGAATCCATAGCTCAGAAACCCGTAGTAAGGGTAGTTAAAACCCGATGGAGGGTAACCCAGTGCTTGAAAACCCGACAGATAATGTGGCGTTGGGTACGCTGACGTAGGGTAATGTAGCATCGGGTAGCCCAGCGCTGGCTGCCAAAAGGTGGCCAGACAATCCCAGTGTAGGGCTGAAAGGGCCCCAGCATCGATCCTGATGGTAGGATCAGCAGATCCGGACAGCGTCCAAGGGTGCATAGGACCCCGGGAAATCAGGAACCATGGGTCCTGATGGTCCAGGTGTTGAGCCCGACAGCGGACCTTGAGGGACTGAGATACCAAAGGGACCTTCGTCTGGTCTGATGGTGGCTCAGGCGTCTGAGGCTCCGGCATAGGGGGTGGTGAAACCCCTGATGGCGGACGATCCCCTTCCTCAGTGTCCCCCGTGGGGGGGGGGGTCGGGAGCTACCGTCTCAATTGGCGGTAAGGGAGAAATCGGAGTAATCTCCATCGTCAGCTGGTCCATCACCTCTTCGTCAGGCCTGTTGTCTGGGCCTGATGGAGGATCCGGGGCTGTGCAGCCAGCGGACAATTTAGCAGCTGTAGCCGTGCGAGAATCGGATAAGTCGGAACTCGACTTACTAGTCCCACTCGTATCACTAGGCCTCCGAATCTTTGAGGCCTTAGAGGTGGTGGGTGCCTCCTTTTCCCCGGAGGTTCCAGTCGGGCCCAAGCCCGGGCCGAACCGTGGGGGCCAACTACTGTTTGGTAGCCACCAAGACAGATGCTGAAGGCTGATCCCCAGAGGGGAAGTTACCTTAAGGGCTGCGACTCCAGCCAGAGGTGGAGGGATTGCTGGGGACCCTTCCCGGTCCCTATGTCTCTCCTTGTCCTCCTTCTTTTGTGGTGGCCCTCCGGAGAGGACGACGACTGTCTGAGTTTCTTCAGCTCCTTCTCCATATTGGCCATCTTTTGTTTTAAAAGATGTGCTTCCGGGGACTGCAGGCGGCATTTGCATGTGGCCAAATTAAACTTCTGGCAATGCTCGCACACTTCAACCTTCTGGCCTGGGCCCAGGCAAAGAAGGCAGAGGGAATAGCCATACTTGTGAGGGAGCCGAGTTCCACAGGAGTCACACTTGTACTTACGCGATTCTGAAAGTGCCAGAGATGACATGCACAAATTTCTTATCAAAGGGAAACAATGGAAAAGACAACGCTTTCCTCAGACAATTCAGAAACTCTCAATTAGTGCTTTCGGACAGTAACAACTTTATTTAATGCTTTAGAACAGCTACCCACAACTTCCACTTCCTGTTGCTGGCAGCAGCCATTTCATGAGCAGCAGTGAGCTTCCTGAGCTCACTGTATGTTAATATGCCTGTTTCACCTCAGCTATTGGTTGGCAGGACATATTAGCATAAAGTGAGCTCAGGAAGCTCTCTGCTACTCATGAAATGGTGGCTGCCAGCAATCGAAAGTGAAAGTTGAAGGCCACTGTTTAAATCACTAAAAAATCTATTAGAGTAATTTGTTAAAAAAATGTTACTGTCTGAAAGCACTAATCAGGCATTTTTAAAGTGCCTGGGTAAAGCTGTGCCTTTTCCACTGTTTCCCTTTAACAATAAAGTGAGAATCTGTGAGAAAATTAGACTTGTAAAAACAGATTACTCACCTGTAACAGCAGTTCTAGGAGTGGTATATGTTCATCCACACTGTTTGGCATGTCCTTTCCCTTTAAGAATCTTGCCGGAAGGTTTTTAGGCTGGCTCCTCCCACCCATCTGGGTGGTATATGTCTCAGCTCCACCCCTTGCTGCCAGATCTTGCCCGCTGGAAGCTTAGGTTGTGCGTTGAAGCCGGGGAGGTCGGGTATGTTCATGTGGATGAACGACATATACCACTCCTAGAAAGTATCGCTACGTAAGAACTTACCGTAACAGAAGATCTTCGAGGTACAGTCTCTTGCAGTAGGTTATTACTCTTGGGAGTCCGCTAGGTGGCGCTGTCACATGGTAGCTTCTTCCAACAGTTATCTATGGGCGGCCCCCATACCTCACTTCCTGTGGAATTATATAAAAGGGGCGGTCCCAGGTACACTGTTCCCCACCGGCTGCAGCACACAAAAAAGGCCTAGGACTGAGGGAAACCAAGGGACCATGGAAAAAAAAAAACCCAAATCGACCTGAAAGCCAAGGACCTGTAGGCAAAAATGGCAGGAGAACGGAGGGTGGGATGGTATCTACTGCAAGAGACCATACCTCCAAGATCTACTGTTATGGTAAGTTCTTACGTAACCATACTATCTTCTATGGACAGGTCTCTTGCAGTAGGTTATTACTCTTGGGAGAGTACCAAGCAGTTATAACAAAAGGGAGGACAGGCAGAACATGAAGCCAGGATATAGGCCACGGCAACAAGCAGAGTCTCCAATAGACAAAATGGCGGCAAATACACCTGGCGGAAGCTATGGGGAAGCCACAGACATATCCAAAGGACAGCTGTGTGATCCCGGACAAGGGACAGCGTCACAAAAGTTAAAGTCAAGTAAACACATGCCATACCGAATGGGTGGATAACCGTGTAGCGATGACAGTAATACGCCATGAAGGCAGAGTAGGACTAGGGCCATGCCAATGATTCAACCAGCCGAGCTGGGGTCGAGAGGCCATGGCGAGCAGAAAATCCAGTAATGCTCCGAAGGCGTGGAAAGCGCAGGAGGCAGTGGAGTGCAGCAGGGCAAGTCGCCCTGTAAATCTCACACCAAGGGGACACTGAAGGGCTCCAGGAGGGAGAGTAGCAGAGGACCCCAAGAAATCCGCATACAGCGTCATGTCCAGTAATGGAAGCAAGCCTCCAAAATGGGTGGGTGGACTCCCATACACCTCAGAGGCCGGCATGTGGAGGTTGGGGGGGGGGGAGTCCCATGAAGTGGCCAAGGCGTAGGGGCAGGCCCACGCCCAGGAGGAGGATGGGCACGGGGTGAAGGGACCGATGGGGCAGACTCCCGTGAAGCCAGACCAAGACACGCCCCCTCAGAGCGGGGCCGGGGATCTGGAAGCCCGTCCTGCAGGAGGCGGCAGGCAGGGGTTCGCCCGGTGCACCGCAGTGAGGTCTCGACAGACAGTAGGGTTTGCCACGAGCCCTGGAGAGCATCCAGAATGGTCTGGGTACCAGTACCAAAGAGTCAGTCCCCACAGAAAGGGGCATCAGCAATTGACAACTGGACGTCGGGAGCTAAACCTGACACCCGGAGCCATGCATAGCGGCACAAGCCCGCCGGGAGAAGATGATGGGCAAGAGAGGTCAAGGCGGCCAAGGGCTGAGCCACCCAGGCTGATCCTGTGAGAGTGGCAAGGAGGACAGCATGTCCACAGTCGAGGCACCCAGTGTGCAGAGATAGCGGGCCATATGGTCCAGATAATTAAGGATGTGCAGCAGCAAGGTACTGGAGGCATAGACCTCCTTGCCAAGATGATCAGGGCACTGGGATTCCATGTCCGGCAGCACCATACTAGTATGGCGAGGCCGGGTGGTCTGGCTGTGAGGCACCGTAGTGACCACCAAGTCAGCCACAGGGGTGGCAGACAACCACAGGTGGCGCGGTGGAGCATGGTAAAGCCGGTCAGGCCCGTGGGTGGGCAGCGTGGAAGCAAGGTGGAGCCAGGCCTGGGACATGGCATTGGCATATGCCGGGATTGCAGGAGGTACAACCAGGACAGGGCCCTCTGGCATGCCAAGGTAGACTGCGAGGTCCCGGCGAAGAAAGTCCGGGTCCCCATCGGGGAAGCGGAACACATCCAGTACCTGCACCAGGAGATCCATGAAGGAGGTGACCGTGGAAGCGGAGGCATCTGGAGGGCAGGCGAGATATCCTCAATGACAGATTAAATGGAGAAGGGGAACCTGGGTCCCCGTAATCCGAACAGCCGGTATCTGAGCCGGATACCCCGAAGGAGTCCTCCCCGTCTGAGTATCCATAGTGGGAGTCTGGGTACACGGGAGGGGGGGACCAGGCAGAAACCCCTGGATCCAGGCAAAAACGCTTGGTCGGGGGTGAGGGTGAATGCCGCAGCAGAGGACCCACGGACGAGTCCGAGGCCAGGCCATGACTCATGGACAGGAGGACCTCCAGAATGATGCGGGCAATGCCGGGAACCTGGAAAGGGGGGAGGTCCACAGATGGAGGGCGCCCAAGGGCTGCGCTCGGAGGATGGGGAGGCAGCCCCCAGTGGCTGGCATCCTGACCCCTGTGGGGTGGCACGGGAGGAAAGACAAGGAAATCAGGGTGGGAACCCGGCCATGGGCATAGGAAAAGGATTGGGCGAAGGGTAATGGAGGGTGAACCCCATGCAACACAATATCAAGATGCCCATGCCAGGGCTGGAAGGGGGGGAACCTGAAGCGTACCCCTGGTCCGGGAATGTGCCGGGGTACAGGGTGTGACACTTGGCCAGCTGGTTATGATTGTTCTATGATTTTTTTTTTTTAAATAAAAATGTAGTGTGACTGTCTGTCTGGAGACATCCTATGATCCTGGCATGAACCCACCTACCCCCAGGTTTTAGTTCAAAGGACAGGATATGTTAAACAGCAGATCTCTGGATTGTGATTAACTTTCAAAAAAGTCGCATTTTATGGCCTTGTTGTTGAGCTGTGCTTCTTTGAAGCCAGGAACTAAAATATCTATTTTACGACGTCTTCAGAGAAAGAACAGTTAATTTCAACTGGTGCTAAAAGAAACTATATGACAGCTAAATGAGAAAACCTGCAGAGTTGTAAAATTCTTGGGAAGCAGGAAAACCACACTAGATCAAAGGAAAGACTCACGATCAAAGAGTCATATTGGAAATGAGTTTTTGCTGATGTCACCTTATTTAATTTACCTCCTGAGTGATAAGACATCCTGGTTGTATAATTTTTAATATTTTAAAAAGGGGGAGCTAGGTGGCGTCATAGAAGGGGTGGAGACACAAGGTTTAAACTGTATTCTGTATTTCCACTTACTGACACATTCCTGTTGGACTCTGAAGAAACAACTCCTCCTAACTTAAGCACTGTTAAGAGGTACACATTACAGGGTTTTATTTAACTCCAAAAATTGATTACTGCTTTGCTCTTAAAAGTGCTAAAACATTGCGAAAATGCATAGCACTTGCCTCACTGTGTTTAACAAACATAACACTTCTAGAAAACATATATAAATACTTTCTGTACAGTTAGCACTGACCCAAGAAAAAACTGCTAATCAATTATTTAAAATCCTGACATTAGACAGAAAATGTCTAACTGTATGTTGGTAGGAATTTGTACTTTTAGTTGTTTTCTTTTAAGTGATTGTATGCTTTGTGATATATGGTTCTGTGGTTACATTTTACCTATTTTTATCCATTTTCTAAGTAAACCCCTTATTTTAAAGAGACTGCTTGTGTCTTCGAAATTCTTTTACCTCTGAGATACAGATGGTTAAAGTTGACACTGTTCATAAGCTTAATGGTATACCACACTGGGAAAAGGTAAGAATTGATCTAAGGTCTTACATAGAGTTTTTAAGGGTTCACTTTGTATACCTGGTTAGGTGCCCGTAGGTGAAAGATATCTGGCATTCCCCCAAGGGCAGAATTATCTGAAACTGTACATTTGGGTATGCTAGCAACAGGTTCACAGTTTGAATCCCCTCCAGAACTTGAGACCAAAGATGATTCGGACCCACAAAACAGACAGGAGGGTTACCCTATTCTGTTACCCTGTTCACAATACTGCGCTCAGAGGTTGGCACTGTGGGAGCAGTGGGCCTGACCGTCTCAGTGGGGCTGTGACAGATTGGTGGCAGAGGTGCTGATAATTGACTGGTTGGCAACGATGCAGATAATTTTGGTACACAAGCTTTTAACTGTTCAGTGTGTCAGCTTGATACTATACAGCTCACTTGCACACGCAAGAAAAAGGGCAGTGATTTTTTTTTTTTTTTAAAGGAAACAGAACTATATCACTTGGCTTACAGTCAAGTTCCTACCCATTTTATTTTTTTTTCTAAACTGCCAGTTAGAGTAGCCGTAGTTAGGGAAGAAGATGATTTCCAACCACAGTGGGCACACTGTAGACTACTTAAGGCAGTTGTGCAGGGACAGAGGAGTCCTGTATGAGGCGAAAACCACCAAGCAGAACCTCGTGGATGACCTAATGGTAGCAGATACCCAGAGCATCGAGTCACAGACAGAGACTGTAAAAGACTGAACCTTGGGCATGGAGAGGATAGCAGCCAGTGCAGTGTCCAGATCCAATGAGGAGGGCAGCAGGGCCAATGCCAGCGCAGCGCCACAGCAGCAGGGAAAGGTCATCAGTATTCTGGAGCCAGAAGTACTCAGGCTGCACACTGAGTTGTGCAGAATGGAGCTGGAGTTCCAGGAAAAGAGAGCGCGGCAGCAGCAGGAGGCGGACCGTGAGGAGCGTGAGCACCAGAGAGGAGAAGAGGGACCGTGAACAGCGAGATGCGGACCGTGAGGAGCGTCAGCACCAGAGGCGGCATGAACTGGAGATGTTACGACTCCAACCACCAGCACCAGAGCAAGTAAGTGGCTTGGGTTTAACTGGAACTACAGGACTAGGTTACAAATTTAATTCAAAATTGATAGCCAAATTTAAAGAGGGGGAGGATATGGATGCCTTTTTAAATTCCTTTGAAAAAGTTTGTATTCAAGCTAAAATTCCTACAGTGTCCTGAAATTTCCAGTTATCCCCGCTACTTACCGGGAAAGCTCAGGATGCATTGGCTAAAATGGACAATGAGGACAGTAATGATTACAGCAAACTTGAAGCTGCACTTTAAAAAAAAAATTGATTTAACTACTGAAGCATACAGAGCTAAATTCCGTAAGCTCAGGAGAAGCCCTGATATGAGCTACGAGGAGCTAGCCACAAAACGTCGTCAGTTTTTGAAACATTGGTGGGAAGGAATTGAAGCAAACTCTGTGGATAAAATTGAAAATGCTATTTTGCTAGAACAGCTTTTTGGGGCATGTCCAGCAGAGCTGAAAACCTGGCTGGAGGACCAAGATCCCAAAACAGTGCAAGAGGCTGCTGAACTCTTGGCCAGGAGCAGACCTGCTCTGAGAGCGAATGGGGCGGGCGTGGCAGCACAGAAAGGGAAACGCACGCCTTCACGGCAGCTAAAACCCTCACTGCCTCCACCAAAACCAGTTAGTCCCAGGTTTCAGAGGAAATATTTCTCTGAAAAAAGAAATGAATGTTGGTTGTGTAAAGAAACTGAGCATACTGCCAGACAGCGTCCCAAAAGGGAGAGCAATACACAACCGGGGGCTAGGAAAAAAGTGAGTTGTTTGTGTGTCCCTGGAAGCATGCCTGTGAGCATGAGGGAACACATGCACCCAGTTATGGTGAATGGTGTACAGACGCAAGGGTTAAGGGACACAGGGGCATCCGGACATTGGGAAAAGGGGATCTGGTACAGTCTGGTCAGCTTATACCCAATAAATATGTCACTGTACAAGACTTTACTGGTGGGGAGAAAACATTGACCCTCGCTAGTGTTCTTCTAGACTGGGGTGAAACAGGTGGAACTGTGCAACAGGTGGCTGTAGCCAAAACGCTAGTAGTGGACGTCATCCTTGGCAACAATCTCCAACAGGGGATGGTGTGTGCAGTTACATGTAGCCAAGCGGCAAGGGAAAATTGTAGTTCCCTGAACCCCACAGAAGCCATTGTGGAAACCACTGGGGGGCTGGTTCCCCAGCCTGTGTCTCCTGATATGGAGACTAATGAAAAAGGGGTAGAAATTTCCCCAGTAGCAATTAACCACACGGCTACAGAGGGTGACTCCAAAGAGGGAGGGGGTGACCCACTGTCAGAGGGTTACGGATGACAGTGATCCTGAGTGCCCTGAAGCTAGTGCTAGGGACCCTAGTTTAGAGACTGAAGGGGACCTGTCCCATGCCTTGGGAATGTGTGAGGAGTTTGTAGCTGCTCAAAGAAGTGACACTAGTCTAGAGAAGCTGAGGGCTTGGGCAGACTGACGGAGCACAAGGAGGAGATGGTAAACATAAGATTTACTGGGAAAATGGGCTGATATATACTCAGGCTATGCAGACAGAGGGAGGGGGTGCTAGGCAGGCAGCTTGTCGTTCCCCAGGGGTATCGTGAGCAGTTGCTCAAGATTGCACATGATATTCTCTTGTCTGGTCATCTGGGAATCACGCACACTATGCAGCGGTTGACCCAGAATTTCTATTGGCTCAACTTCACCCAGCAGGTGAAGGAGTATTGCAGGTCTCGTCACCAGTGCCAAGAAATAGGGAAGGCGGGCAAGAAAACCCAAGCCGCCCTGATTCCATTGCCCATAGTGGAGGAGCCATTCCAGAGGGTGGGAATGGATATTGTGGGGCCTTTAAATACCCCCAGCTCCTCCGGGAAGAGATTCATCCTGACTGTGGTGGATTATGCCACCTGGTACCAAGAGGCAGTCGCCCTATCCTCATCGAGGACAGAAAAAGTGGCCGATGCCTTACTTGGGATTTTCTCCCGTGTTGGGTTTCCGCAGGAGGTTATCACCGATCGACGGGGTTCCTTCATGTCGAACCTAATGAAATGTTTGTGGGAGAAGTGTAGAGTGGTGCAGAGATGCACAACACCGTATCACCCACAAGCCAATGGGCTTGTGGAAAGATTTAATGGTACCCTGAAGTCAATGCTCCAGGCATTTGCTGAACAGCATGGGAGGGACTGGGAGAAATACCTTCCCCACCTGTTGTTTGCATGCAGGTAGGTGCCCCAAGAGTCAACAGGATTTTCCCACTTCGAACTCTTATATGAACGCCAGGTACGTGGGCCCCTAGACTTGATCCAGGAGGACTGGGAAGGCAAGCACGCCACTCAGCGAACTCCCATAGTGGATTACGTCCTTAGGTTTAGGGAAAGGCTGAAGGAGCTTATGGGGACAGCCCACAGCAACCTGGCAGCTGCCCAACAGAAACAAAAAGTGTGGTACGACCGCAAAGCCAGAGCTCGCTGGTACATGGTGGGTCAGGAAGTCATGGTCCTTATTCCGGTCCAGAAAGACAAGCTGCAGGCTGAATGGGCAGGACCGTACAAAGTAGTTAGGAAGGTAAATGATGTGAACTATATTAGAGAGTTACCTGACAGAAGACAGACAGAAAGGATGTACCATGTCAATATGATGAAGCCATATGCTAATAGGGCTAACATGGCGTTTGCAGTGTGTAGTCCTGGGGAGTGGACAGACAATGGGGACTCCCTTCTGGACTTGCTGGAAGAAAGCAAGCGGGAGTCCTCTGTCGAGGCAGTAAAACAGTCTCCCCAGCTGGCCCCGGACAAGATCAAGGAAGTAAGGGAGGTTTTAGCAGACCTTGCCCCCGTTTAGTGTCAAAAATGAACTAACCCCCTTAGCGACACACGATGTGAAGACAGGGACACAGACGCCCATACGGCGGACAGCATATCAGGTGTCAGAGGCTGTATAAAAGGACTTTAGCAGAGGGGTAATCCAGAGATCCTACAGCCCCTGGGCCTCACCCGTAGTCCTTGTGCCCAAGCCAAATGGCTCTACTCATTTCTGTGTGGACTATCATGGACTGAATGCAGTCACGAAGTCAGAGGCCCATCCGATGCCCCAGACGAATGAACTCCTGGACAAGTTGGGAGTGTCGACCTATCTTACGACTACTGACCTGACCAAGGGGTATTGGCAGGTAGAGTTAACGGACAGAGCTAGGGAGAGGTCAGCCTTCATCTCTCTGCCAGGCTTATTTGAATTTAAAGTAATGCCTTTCGGAATGAAGAACGCCCCGGCCACGTTCCAAAGGTTGGTGAACCAGGTGTTAAATGGTGCTGAGGATTACACCATGGTGTACCTGGATGACACTACCATCTTTAGTGCCAGCTGGGAGGGACACCTGTCATACTTTAGGGAAGTGCTGGGCAGGATACAGAGGGCCAGGCTCTCTGTAAAAGCTGAGAAGTGCCAGGTGGCCATGGAAGAAGTGGCATACCTCGGGCATGTCATAGGCCAGGGACAGCTCTGTCCTAATCAAATAAAAATAGAGGCGATCCAGGCGTGGCCCAGACCAGAAACGCAGAAGCAGGTCAGTTTCCTAGGGACAGCAGGGTACTATAGGAAATTTGTACCCAATTACAGTGCCCTGGCTGCTCCCCTATCTGACCTGGTAAAGAAAAGGATGCCAAAGATAATTACCTGGGGACCAGCCTGTGAGGAAGCCTTTACCCCACTGAAGAAGGCACTGTGCAGTGCTCCTGTATTGAGAAGTCCTGACTATAGAAAACCCTTTATAGTTCAGATGGACGCCTCAGACGTGGGTATTGGGGCAGTACTGAGTCAGACATCCAACCAAGGGAAAGATCACCCGGTAGTGTACCTGAGTAAAAAGTTACTTCCCAGGGAGCAGGCATACTCTACTGTGGAAAAAGAATGTCTTGCCATAGTGTGGGCCCTAAAGAAGCTAGAGCCATACTTATATGGGCAGCATTTTGTGGTACAAACTGACCACAACCCCCTGGCTTGGCTGACGCAAATGGGAAAGACTAATGGTAGATTGTTGAGATGGAGTCTTGCCTTACAAGGGTATGACATGACAATCTTACATAGGGCTGGAAAAAAAAATCAGAACTCAGATGGCTTGTCTCATGTCTATGAGGAGTGAACTGATTTGGTAAGCTCATCCCATGCAGAGGATAGAGCCCCCAAATTCAGTCTAGGTGGGGAGGATTGTGACATTTGGCCAGCTGGTTATGACTGCTCTATGATTTTTTTAAATAAAAATGTAGTATGATTGTCTGTCTGGAGACATCCTGTGATCCTGGGATGAACCCCACCCCCCCATACCCCCAGGTTTCAGTTCAAAGAACAGGATATGTTAAAGAACAGATCTCTGTAATGTGATTAACTTCCAAAAAAGTTACATTTTATGGCCTTGTTGTTGAGCTGTGCATCTTTGAAGCCAGGGACTAAAATATCCATTTTATGACGTCTTCAGAGGAAAGAACAGTTAAGTTCAACTGGTGCTAAAAGAAGCTATATGACAGCTAAGTGAGAAAAACTGCAGAGTTCTAAAATTCCTGTGATGCCTCAGGAAACAGGAAAACCACACTAGATCAAAGGAAAGACTCACGATCAAAGAATCATATTGGAAATGAGTTTTTGCTGATGTCACCTTATTTAATTTACCTCCCGAGTGATAAGATATCCTGGTTGTATAATTTGTAATATTTTAAAAGGAAGAGCTAGGTGGCGTCATAGAAGGGGTGGAGACACAGGGTTTAAACTGTATTCTGTATTTCCACTTACTGACGCATTCCTGTTGGACTCTGAAGAAACAACTCCTCCTAACTTAAGCACTGTAAGAGGTATACATTAGATAGAAAAAGTCTAACTGTATGTTGGTAGGAATTTGTACTTTTACTTGTTTTCTTTTAAGTGATTGTATGCTTTGAGATATATGGTTTTGTGTTTACATTTTACCAATTTTTTTTTTATCAATTTTCTAACTAAACCTCTTATTTAAGGCCCTGTACACATCAGGCTAGTTAAAACATTTTAAGGTGCTTAAAACGTTTTTAACTAGCGCAAACACGGTGCCCGTCCACATTTAAGCATGGTTTCAAAGCGTGTTAGGAAACCGTGCTTAAACCCTGCTGACAGCTGGTCTCAATCCGTTTTTAAAAATGGTTTTATGAGGGAAAGCGTGTTACCCTGAAGTGTGGACGGGTGTCTACATATTGCTCCTCCAGGAAGCACGTTAGGGTCGTGGAGAACCAGTTTTTAGAAATATTACTGGAGGCAGATGCGGACGGGAGTCAGCTGTGGTATAAAAGAGTTAAAACTCGGTTGAAGACTAATCTGGACAGGCTGCTGTGGTGAGTCTGAAAATGTTTTTAAAACATTTTTTAAACCGGTGCAAATCTTCAGCTCTAATGTGTACAGGGCCTTAAAGAGACTGCCTGTGTCTTCAAAATTATTTTGCCTGTGAGGTACAGATGGTTAAAGATGACACTGTTCATAAGCTTAGTGGTATAACAAACTGAGAAAAGGTAAAAATTTAACTAAGGTCTTTCACAGAGTTTTTAAGGGTTCATTTTGTATACCTGGTTAGGTGCCCATAGGCGAAAGATATCTGGCATTCCCCGAAGAGCAGAATTATCTGAGCCTGTACATTTGAGTACGCTAGCAAGAGGTTCACAGTTTGAATCCCTCCAGAACTTGAGACCAAAGGTGATTCGGACCCACAAAACAGACAGGAGGGTTACCCTGTTCTGTTACCTGTTCACAATACTGCGCTTGGAGGTTGGCACTGTGGGAGCAGAGGGCCTGACCTGCTGAGTGGGGTTGTGACACAGGGCACCCTCCACGAGTGGGACAGCTGTTCCAGGGAGGCCGACGGAAGGCCAGGAGGTGCCGTCGATGGAGGAAGTAGCTCCATCAATGAGGGAAGCATATCAGGCAGCTCCGTCAACGAGCAAGTGAAATCTAGGTGTCCCACTGATGAGGAATGCTCCATCGATGGGGGAAGCCTCCCCATTGACAAGGAACACTCCGTCAATGGGGGAAGACATCCCGTCGATGAGGAATGCTCCATCGACAGGAAATGAGCTTCCATCAACGAGAGAGTGGTCTGAGAACGTCCCGTTGACGAGGCAAGGCTTCCTGTCAATGAAGGAGAATTAA
The DNA here is from genome assembly GCA_016271365.2 of Neoceratodus forsteri. Classification (NCBI taxonomy): domain Eukaryota; kingdom Metazoa; phylum Chordata; order Ceratodontiformes; family Ceratodontidae; genus Neoceratodus; species Neoceratodus forsteri. The sequence continues at coordinate 462,271,713 of CM057458.1, forward strand.
CAACATGCTCTGCCGATGGGGGAAGGTGCCCCATTGACAAGGAATGTGCCGTCGACAAGGTAACAGTGCCAGTCGACGAGACACATACTGGAGAGTGCTTTGTCGACGGGGGATGACCCGTTGATGATACTGGGAGCAACAAAGGCTCCGTCGACAGGGGGAGCAGCCCTGTCGACGATGGAGGAGCCACCGTTGACAGAGCAGATCTTACGGGGTGAAAGGAGTGGGGAATCTTGCTCCCTCCAATGCTGGAAGTGAAAGCCATGGTCCAGGGTGCCCTTCACACAGGCCACCAAGGTCTGTCCCGGGAGGGCTGCCTTGTCAGCCATGGATGGAGTCCCCGACCCAGCAAGAGAGCCTGGGCCAAGAAGCAGCAGGGGTACTGTGAGTGAACACAGACCCACTGAAAACAAGGAAAGCCGGGGGTACTGTGAGGAGCACAGGCCCAGCCCTATACAAATAAAGAAGAAAAGAGAGCCGGAGTCTGGGAGTAAGCCACAGGCCCAGGACAGAGAAGAAAATTCGGGTTCAAGTTCACGTCAAAGACTGCAACGCAGAAGACTGAGCTAGCTGCCATGTGGGCTAAAGCCGGCAGGAAAATGAACAGTGTGTACCTGGGGCTGCCCCTTTTTATACAGATCCACAGGAAGTGAGGTATGGGGGCGGCCCATAGAAGACTGCTGGAAGAAGCTACTGTGTGACAGCTCCACCTAGCAGACTCCCAAGAGTAATAACCTACTGCAAGAGACCTGTCCGTAGAAGATCTACTGTTACAGGTGAGTAACCTGTTTTTCTAGGATCATGGATATGTTGTTCTATCCACAGTTATTTGGCAGACTCCAAGCAGTTCTCCGGGAGGAGGGAAGCAAGGTGCACACCCCCTCAATACTTACTTGGGGAACACAGATTGGAGAACTAAAGCCCCAAAACCAGCATCCCGGCGTGACTCTTGGTTGATGCGACAGTGGGTGATGAAGGTGTTTGCTGACTTCCAGGTAGCAGCCCTGCAGATTTCCTGGATAGGGATGTCCCTGGAAGCAGCCACCGTCGCAGTAGAATGGCGGGTAGAGTGAGGTCTTATCCCTAGGGGAGGCTCCTTGCCCGCCAACCTATAGCAGAGATCAATGCATGATGTAATCCATCTGCTAGTCATTCGCTTTGCTGCATGTCTGCCAGATGCGGCTTCAGCGTAGGTGACAAACAGCTGGCGAACCTCTCCCCAAACTTCAGCTGTCCGCTCCTTATAATAAGAGAGCGCTTGTCCAAAGTATGGAGCCTGTACTCGGCCTCCAAGGTGTGGCTGGGGTAGAACACTGTCAGAGTCAACACCTGGTTATGGTGAAACTCCGACACCACCTTCGGAAGGAACTTCAGGTGGGGGTGCAGGACAACCTTGTCCCTGTGGAAGACCAGATAGGAAGACTCAACGGAGAACGCCTGTAGTTCCCCAGTCCTTCTGGCTGATGCGATAACCACCAAGAAGGCGGTCTTCCACGACAAATGTGACATCTCACACCTGTGCATAGGTTTGAATGACTTGCCCATGACATTTGCCAGTACCAGCAGTAAATCCCATGGTGGCGGTGGTTCAGTACCAGAGGGGAAATATGGTCAAGGCCTTTAAAAAGGTGCCAGACCACCACCTTCTCCTGTGCCACCGTCTGCTAACCGGCCCGTGCCCGGTAAGCAGAGATGGCTGCCACGTGCACCTTAAGGGTCATAGACCGAAGACCCCCCTTTGGACAGAGATCAAAGGTTGTAGAGGATACTAGCCACCAGACAGGACAAAGGGTCCAAGCCCTTGCCCGGCACCAAATGGAAAATCTTTTCCATTTGAAGGCATAACACTTCCTGGTTGACTCCTTGCTGGATGCTTCCACAACTGTGAGTACATCTTGAGAGAGACCCAAAGTCTGGAACTCTAGCCGCTCAGGAACCAGGCTGTCAGGTGCAGGGACTGAAGGTCCGGATGGAATACCATCCCTTGATTGACTAATAAGACGCCTCGGAGGCCTGGAGCTGAAGCTGAGGAGATCTGGATACCAGAACTGGTGAGGCTAGTCTGGGGCTACCAGTATCACCTGTGCCTTGTCCCTCCTGACCTTGAGGATCATCTTGTGAACCAAGGGAAGTGGGGGGAAGGCATAGAAGAGGCCTGGGGTCCATGGCCTCGAGAAGGCATCCCCCTGCAGCGAGCCCTGCTTGGGGGGGGGGGGCGCGAACATGAAACAGCCTCAGCTTCGCATTCTCCCTGGAGGCGAACAGATCCACCTGAGGTTTGCCCCAGTGGGAGAACAGGTTGTTTACTATCTCTGGATAGACACACCACTCGTGGGACATCTCGCCCACACGGCTGAGAGCGTCCACTAGTTGGTTTAAGGCTCCTGCCACATGGATAGCTAGGAGATCTGCCTCCAGTCGGCTCACAACAGTCCAGATGCAGAGCTCTTCCTTGCATAGAGGCCGGGAGTGCGTGCCACCCTGCTTGTTGAGGTAGTACATGGTCGTGGTATTGTCCATCTGGACCTGTACCATTTGACCCCGAAGGAGTGGAGCAAATGCTGACAGTGCCAGTCTGACTGCTCTGATCTCCAGCAGGTTGATATGACTTTGGGATTCCTCAGGGGTCCAGAACCCGTGGGCTCTGTGATTTCCCATGTGGGCAACCCAGCCCGTGAGAACGACCATTGGCTTGGGCCGGACAAACGGGATCCCTTCCTGCAAATGTGCTACAACGGTCCACCATTGGAGAGCGTCCCACATCTTCCGGGTCACTGTGACCAGATGATCGAAATGACCATGACGCTGGGTCCACTGGCTGGCCAGCTCCCACTGAAGGTGGGTGCATATGCAACCGGACCCACTGGACCACAGTGGTGCAGACCGCTATGTACTCAGAAGGCGCAGAAAGTCACAGGCAGAGCGCAAGTGCCCAACCAGAAAGGATTGGGCAAAGGAGGAGGAGAGAACCTCTGCCCTGTCCATCGTGAGCCTGGCTTTCGCTCGGCAAGAGTCGAGTTCTGTCCCGATGAAGCATATCACCTGCAAAGGTACAAGTTCCAACTTGGTCTAGTTGACCAGGAGACCAAGATCGATGCAGGTCTGGAGGGCCAGATCCCTGGACTTCACCTCCAGTCTGGAGGAACCCGCTATGAGCCAGTCGTCAAGACAGGGGTACACCCTGACCCCTCGATGCCGAAGATGGGCCACCACCACTGCAATGCATTTGGTGAAGACCCAGGGGGTGATGACAGGCCGAATGGCATAGCTCGGAACTCAAGAAGGGCTCCCTCTGCCTGAAAACGAAGGTACCTTCGGTGAGACGGACGGATAAGTACGTGAAAGAACGCATCCTGGAGATACAGAGAGCAAAACCACATGTTCTGCTCGAGGGATGGTATGATCTGGGAGAGAGTTATTATCCTGAATGTGTGGGACCTGAGAAATTGGTTCAGGTCGTGCAGATCTTAAATGGGGCACCACCCTCCTCCCCCTCCTTCTACTTCGGGACCAGGAAGTACCTGGAAATGAACCCTGGGTTGACAGGGGGTCCGCAACTCTGGCCACTACCTCCTTGCAAAGGAGTTGGTAGATGTCATCTTGGAGCACCAACTGAGTGTATACGGACACCATTTCCTCCCGTGGGGTGCAGGCTTGGCTCAGTGGGTACTGCTCGAATTCCACAGGCAGTCCCTGACCAACCACTTCTAGAACCCACCTGTCCGTGGTAACAGCAGACTAGGCGGAATGGAAGTGGCAAAGCCGACCCCCCCCACGGGAGGACCCAGAGCCTGTGTGGCAGGTATGGGGGTGGCCACCCCCCATCCTGTCACTGAGCAGGCTTGGAGGAAGCGGGTCCGGTATGGGGACCACCTGAACCCCGTCCTCCAGGTTTACTGGCTGCCGGGGGCCCGGACTTGGGACGAGGGCACCAATGTTGAGCCTGCTGCTGTTGCTGCCCCCGAATGAAAATGGGTCTGCTTGGCCGCAGGGGCAGAATGCCGAAAAGGCTTCTTCTTCTGCTTTTTGGAACCCTGGGATTCCTTCTGCGCAGAGGTCACAGAGTCCAAGGTGACACTGGGCTTCTCGATGTATTGGAGGTGACCGTCCACACCTGGACCAAAAAGATCAGTACCCAGGAAAAGGACGTCCGTAAGCTTGTGCTGGGTGTCCCCGTGAAGGTGGAGACCCGAAACCATGCCCTGTAGCACATGGCAACCGTAGCTGCCACCAAAAGGGCGCAGGAGTCCCAGAGGTCCAAAGCTGTCTAGAATTGCTGTTTTGTAACAGCCTGACCCTGGTCCCGGACCTGCTTGACCGTGGTCTGGAGGGCTGCGAGGAGGTGAGGTAGAATCTCATCAAGAGAGCCCAAGAGGGCATGGGAGAAGTGCACCATGACAATGGCCGAGCTTGCCTGACGAAGGCCCAGCGAAGAGGCGGCACAGACTTTTCTGGGCAGAATGGCCCAGTTTTTTGGACTCTCTGTCCCGGGGTCTGTCGGTGTCTCCCAAATTACCTGAGCGCCTGAACACAGATTCGGTCACCAAGCCCTCAGCAGAGGGGGTGCTCTGTAAATCCCAAAAGGGATCCGATGGGCACAGCATATCTGCAGGCCATATGGTCTGAAGGCGCAGGGCAGGAGGCAGGGTGCTGCCACAGCTCCAAGGCCGGGCCGACAATGGCCTCAGTCACTGGGAAGGCCTCTGTCAGCAAATCCCCTCATTTAAGACGGTCAGTGAGGGGATATTCAGTCCATTTCTGAACAGGTTCTAAAGGCATCCCCGTGGATTCAGAGAGGAGACAGAGGATACCCATAAAGGAAGAGGGACCTTCCTCTGTCGAGAGACTACCGACAGATTCCTCGTCCGGGGGCAAGAATGGAGGTCAGAGTCCTCGGACTCTGGACAGATCCTCCATCCACCTAGGACAGTCGGGAGTGAGGGTGATGGAAAGCCTATGCAGAAGGCCCGGAACAGGCAGAGACTCCTTAGCAGGAGCCCCCGAAGAAGGCTGTTTAGGTGGCGGCTCCAACAGGATCGGTGGAGAGGTCGATTTCGGCCGAACTGGAATGGTCTTGACTGGCTCCGAATGTGGAAGAACAGTGTGAACCGGCTCCTGCGGACTTGGCATTGGCCTAGGTGGCAACAGCCAAGTAGTGGCCGGGATAGAAGCCGGGGCCAACTTCTGGCCAGACATAATCAGCTGCTGCCACATTAAGTCCTCATAGCATCGACGGAGTTTCTGTTGAAGCCTCTCCTCATTTGAGGAGGATGAGGAAGAGTGGCGGTGGCGCCGCTTTTTAGAGCGTTTACGTGCCTTCTTCGGCCGATCAGTCAAAGGGGTCTGAGACCTCGACTTGGATCATCGGGAGGACCGATGGGGTCATTCAGAAGGAGCCGGGGAGAACCGCGGCTCTTCCTAGTCAGGGACCGGGACCACAAGGGGATTCCCCGAGGGCTGTCTCCTCCTCGGTGACAGGCAGGAACGGGGTCCTGAATAAGGAGTTGTCAGCCTCATCAAGCGACAACGGGTCGACGGGGTCGAGAATAATCTCAACTGGATCGTCGTCCTGCGTCTGAGCCGGCTGGCCTGACAGGGGTACCGTGAAGCCAGCGGCCAAGGCCACAACCTTGACCGAAGTTGAGACAGCAGATTCCTGGGACTGAGATCTCTCATTTTCCCAAGAACGTCATTGGCGAGATGAAGTTTCCCTTCGTTCTTTTTACGGGACCAAGAGACATGCGTGCCCGAGGGCCCCTCACCCTTGGTGGGAAGGGACTGGCACAACTCCTGAAAAGAGCCAGAGAAGGTGGAGCCCAAATTGAGCAGGATGAAGAAGGACATCAAGGACCGATCCACGGCCCGAGCCGCCTCTTCCTCGAAAGTCTTCATCTGTTCGAGCTGCTCAGCAGACCCTGCAGCCGCGGAGACCGCCCAACAGGCTTCCTTGGATATGACCGGTGGATTCCATTTCTCTGGTCTGCCCAGTTGAAGTCGTGCGAGACGATCGTCTAAGACATTTGGGTGAAAAGCACGACACATTTCGCAGGCCTGGGTGTCATGACCGTCACCCAAGCAGTACACAAAGGAGGCATGCAGGTCGGAGTCAGACATCTTTTGCTCGCACGGGCAGCGGTGGAAACCAGGTGAGGACTTATCCTCCATCACGGTCGAGATCACAAAATGATTAGCAGAAACTGTAACGAGTAGAAGTTTAGGAAAATCCGTGGATTTACGCGACAGGGCCTATATTAACATGTGAGCGGTAAAGAGGGAACCTGAATCCTCCAGTGGAAAGGAAGATCTGGCATTAAGGGACAGAGCTGAAGCATATACCAGCTGGGTGGGTGGGAGAAGCCAGCTTAAAGACCTCCCGGCAAGATTCTTAAAGGGAAAGGACATGCCAAACAGTGTGGATGAACAACATATCCACGATCATAGAAACGAGTATACTCATCCAAAGATGGCGTCGACAGTAGCAGCATTCTTCCATGAGGTCAGACGTGCACAGGTCGACGGCGGGAAAGAACTGGAAGGTGGGCGTGGAGATCGCTCCCTACATAGTGCCACGCTGACGTCAGTCACGTGATGTCGGGGACGGTCCCCCGCCAGACACTGCTAGCTAGAAGTTTTCTGTGTGGTCCTAACACCTGGTGGCTTAGTCCTATATGTGAGTACCTACTGCAACAGCCCTCTCGAAGTAAGATCAAGCATGTCTGGAGGGCCAGATCCCTGGACCGCTCCACCTCCTCCTTGGAGGGACCCGCTATCAGCCAATCGTCTATGTAGGGGGACACTTGGACCCCTCGATGCCTCAGGTAGACTGCCACCACTGCAATGCACTTGGTGAAGCTGAGGAGAGGGCAAAGGGCATGGCCTGGAACTCATAGAGATTCCCCCCTACGTAGAACTGAAGGAACCGGCGGTGGGACGGATGGATTGGAATGTGGAAGAACACAACCCAAAGATCCAGAGAGCAGAAGCACATGTTCTGCTCCAGGGATGGAATGATCTGAGACAGAGTGACCATCCTAAAGGTGCTGCACCAAAGGAATCTGTTCAGGTCATGCAGATCTAAGATGGGGTGCCAGCCCCCCCCTTCTGCTTTGGGACCAGGATGTACCTGGAGACAAACCCTGGGCTTACTGGAGGGTCCAGGACTTGGGCCACTATGTCCTCCTGGAGGAGCTAGGCAATCGCTTTCCGAAGGGCTGACAGCATGTCTGCGGACACCATGTCCTCTCGTGGGTCATGGGCTCGGCAAGGCAAGTAAGCCTTGAACTCTAGAGGCATACCCTGGCAGACCACTTCAAGGACCCACCTATCCATGATGACAGCAGACCAGGTGGAAAGGAAGTGGCAGAGCCGGCCCCCATGGGAGGACCCAGGGGAGACAGGATGAGCATGGGTGAGGCACCCCTGATTCCATCCCTCGGCAGGCTTGGAGGTGGAGAAGGAGGGACTGGCTGAAGAAGCAGCAGGACCTCGACACATGACTTGCGGACAACCGTAACAACTGACTTTGGCCAAGGACGCCAATCCTATGCCTGTTGCCCAGCTGGGGGCTGGGACAGCTGGGCCACAGGGGCAGAGAGGGGCCAAAAGAACTTCTTTCTCTGAAGCTTGGGAGACCCTGGGATCCCTCCGCATGGAGGTGACAGAGTCCAGGGTGGCACTTGACTTCTTAATTTGAGTGAGGCATCCTTCCACCCCGGCTCGAACAGGTCAGTGCCCAGGAAGGGGGACATCCGCCAACTTATGCTGGGTATCTGTCAAAAAGGTAGAAATCCGCAGCCAAGCCCAGCAGCGCATGGCCACCACAGCAGCCATGGACCAGGCACAGGAATTGCTGATGTCCATGGACATTTGGAGCTACTGTTTTGCCACTGGTTGGCCCTGGACCTGGACTTGCTTGTCTGCGGTCTGTAAGTCAACTGGGACCTGAGGAAGCACTTCATTGAGTGCACCTAGAAGGGCATGAGCGAAATGGGCCATCAAAACGGTCAAACTTGCCTGACGAAGGCTGAGAGAAGAGGCTGCATAGACCTTTTTTGGCCATGTGACCCAGTTTCTTGGATTGTCGGGAGGCTTGTCTACATCCCCGAAATTGCCAGCATGCCAAAAGACCGAGTCGCCCACCTGACCCTCGGCTGAGGGATGCTCGGTGAAACTCGACAGGGAACCCATAGGGACCACATACTTTTGAGCCATATGGGCCAATGGCGCAGGGCAGGAGGCAGGTTGCTGCCACAGCTCCAAAGCAGAATGACCTCGGCGACCACAAAGGTAACCCCATGGGAGTCACCTTGGTCAATAATTTCGGTCAAGGGATACTTGGCCCATTTTTGGATGGGCTCCATCTGCATCCCGGTAGATTCCGAAATCAAATGGAGCAAGCCCCTGAAAGAAGTGGGACCGTACTCTGCAGACAAATCCTCCCCCGATTCGGCGTCCAATGTACAGGAATACAAGGAGGAGTCCTCAGACACCAAGGATTCACCGAAAAGCAGTCGATTGCCCGAGTCCCCACAGACCCTGCAGGATCTATCGGGGTAATGGTGACCGACAACCAACAAGGAAGCCCAGGAGTGATACAGGCATCCTTAGGAGGGGGACCATCCTTCGGCTGCTTCGAATGCTAAGAAGTGCAAGGTAATGCACCTGGGAAACAAAAACCCAGGGGAAGAGTACACAATGGGGGGTGAGATACTAACAACAACAAAAATGGAAAGGGACCTGGGGGTAGTCATATCAGATGACCTAAATGTGGGCAAGCAATGTGAGAAGGCAGCAAGGAGGGCTGGGGGATACTGGGATGCATAGGGAGGCATCACCAGTAGAAAACAGGAAGTTATTATCCTCTGTACAGACAGCTGGTGAGACCCCATCTGGAGTACTGTGTGCAGTTCTGGAGACCCAATCTCCACAAAGACATAGACAAGATGGAAGCTGTCCAGAGGAGGGCAACTAAAATGGTGCAGGGTCTGCACTGGAAGACATATGAAGAGAGACTTAAGGAGCTTAATATGTATAGCCTCGAGGAAAAGAGGGAGGGGGGGACATGATAGAAACTTTCAAGTACCTCAAGGGAATCAACAAAGTCCAAGAGGGTAGCATCTTTCAAAAAAAGAGGTGTGCAAGAACAAGAGGGCACAATTTGAAGATAGAGGGGCGGCTCAGAGGTAATTTAAGGAAGTATTTTTTCACAGAGAGGGTTGTGGATGCATGGAATGGCCTTCCGGAGGAGGTTGTGGAGTCAAAATCAGTGGTGGAATTCAAGCATGCATGGGATAGTCATAAGGCAATTCTGGGGGGTGGGGGTAGGAAGAAGTAGGCTGCTGGTTAACTAGGATCTGCAGCTTATCCAGTAGGTAGGGAAATGGGCAGACTGGGTGGGCCAAGCGGTCCTTATCTGCCGTCAAATTCTATGTTCTATGTTTCTATGTTAGGAGGCGGCTCCATCTGGATGGGCGGAGAGGCTGGGGCCTTGGTGGTGAAAGCCACAGAAGAGATGGGGTGGGGGCCGGAATCAGCGTCACCCTGGAAAGCATGAGCTGCTGCTGCCACATTAGCTCTTTGTAGCACCAGTGCATTCTAGGTCGGAGTCTCTCCTCCGAGGAGGAAGAAGAACAGCGGTGCAGCTTGCCCGAGTTCTGAGAGCAGGAATGCCGATGTTGGAGAGAGCTGCTCAACTCTGGACTATGGGATCTTGACCTTGACTGTCACAGAATCTGACAGGGAGAAAGGCAGGGAACCGCAAAAAGCTGAAGCTCCTCCAAGGTAACGAGACCCTGAGGGTTATGGACCAGATCAGTATGCTGGTATGACCCTCCCTGAGAGGTAATCGGTAGGAACGGAGTCCTAGAAAGTGAGGTATCCACCTCGTCTTGTGACAACGCATCAACCAGCTCGAGAAAAATCTCAACAGGTTGGTTGATGGGGGCATATCTAGGCTGACTGGCCTGACGGGGAGACTATGGAACCAGCGGCCAGGAGTGAAGAATCGACTGTAGTCAAAACCTCAAGGAAGCACGGGAATCAGAGGCCTGAGTGTGCTTGTGATCCCACAATTGTTGACGAGACTTTTTCTTAATCTCCTTTTTAGATAATTTTGAGGATTTAGTACCCTTAAGCGAGACCCAGCCCAAAGGTGGGAAGGGACTGGCACAAATCTCCAAACACCCCTGTAAAGGTGGTGCAAAAAGAGAGCGGTACAAAAGCCTAAGCGGCATGCTCCACGGCATGAGCCGTTACCTCTTCAAAAGCTGCGAGTTGTTCTACAGACCCCACAGCCACGGAGACCACCTGACGGGCATCTTTTGATCGACCAGGAGGGTCCTGTTCATTCGGTCGCCCTAGAAGACTCTAGCGTGACGGCCCTCCAAAGTACTGGGGTGCAGGTGCAGCAAAGGCCACAAGCCTGGGGATCATGTTCATGGCTTAGGCAGCAGACCAGCGGTACACAACTTTTTTTTTTGTGTGTGGAGGGCCAGACTGAAAACTTGAGTCAAAGCCGAGGGCCACTGCAAACCGGCCCAAGGTGACAAATGTCCAGCAAGCCATTATTAAATGCACACATAAAATTTAAATCAAAACATACATTTATCTGTCTATTTATTCAAATGTTACTAAAACTAAAAACAAACTCAAATAAACAAAAGCTGTAAGGGGAAGCTGTTAAGTCCTCGGGGGGCCATTTGTGGCCCCCGGGCCATATGTTGTACATCACTATCATACATACTTATGCACACACTGCCATCCCCCAAGTGATACCACACATACCCATGCACACACTACAACCCCTAGTCTGATGCCAAACATACTCAAGTAAACACTCCCACCCCTCACCTGCCACCACACATACCCATGCATACACTCCCAGCCCTCACCTGAGGTCTAACACACCCATGCACTCACTCCCACCCCTCGCCTGATGCCACACATACCCATGCACAGACTCCAGTCCCTCATCTGATACCACACATACCCATGCAAACACTCCCACCCCTCGCCTGATGCCATACATACTCATGCACACACTGCCACCCATCAAGTGATGCCACACATGCTCATGCACACGCTCCCAACACTTACCTGATGCCACAAATATCTATGCACACACTCCAATCTCTTGCCTGATGCCACACATCCCCATGCTCACACTCCCACACCTCGAGTGATGCCAGATACTCATGCACACACCCCAACCATTCGCCTGATGCCTCACATACCCATGCACCCAATACAACTCCTCATATGATGCCACACATACCCATGCACCCACTCCCACCCCTCACCTGATGCCAGAAATATACATGCACACATTCCAACCCCTTGCCTGCTGGAACACATACACATACCCCAACCCCTCGCCTGATGCCACACATACCCATGCACCCAGTACAACTCCTCATATGATGCCGTATATACCCATGTACCCACTTCCACCCCTCACCTGACGCCAGAAATATACATGCACACATTCCAAAACATGCCTGCTGGAACACATACACGTGCACATACCCTAACCCCTCGCCTGATGCCACACATATCCAAGGACACACTCCCACACCTCGCTTGATGCCACACATACTCAAGGACACACTACTACCCCTAGGCTGGTGCCCTACATACCCATGAGCACACTCCTATCCCTCACATGTTGCAACACATACCCAAGCACACACTCCAACCCCTCTCCTGATGCCACACATACCCATGCACACACTGAACCCCTTGCCTGATGCCACATATACCCATGTACACACTCCCACCCCTAGTGTGATGCCACATATACCCATGCACGCACACACACACACACACACACACACACACACACACACACACACCACTCGACTGATGCCGGTCATCAAGGCACAGGTCAGGAAGCACAGGAAAAACCAGGGGCAGTTGTAAAATTCACAATAGTATTTATGTCTACTAGCAGTAACATAAAAATAGAATTGTCCAGTATAACTATTTACAAAGGCAAAAAAAAAAACCCAGAAAAAGTCCCTCTGAGTTTTTCTTCAATCTCTGTGTCCATTCTTCTCTCTTTAAGCAATTGCAGCTCAGTTCTCTTATAAGTCCTTCCAACCCCCATTCTTAACAAACATCTTGTTCTTGTATGTTTCGGGCAGGTGCTGCAAGAACACAGTGTCCCCGAGCTGAGGCCCCATCTCCACAGATCTTCTGCAAAAGGCTTAAAACTTGAACTCAGGTAACCTTTTGACTTTGCAATAGCTTTTTGCAATCATCTCAAACTATAATTATATACATTTCAACAGTAACACTATATATTTTCTAAACAATAGGGATCCCAATATCAGTTACATTTCCATACAATGATTTGCATATATTTTTATATCAGCAGATATGCAAGAGAGAAAAAGACAGACAGCAAGGGAAGACAGAGAGTGAGACGCAGAGAATTGTGAGACTGTCGGGGTGATCAAATCCTAGGTCTCAGAAAAATGTGGTTGCGCAAACAGACAGAGAAGAGACAGGAAAGGAACAGAACAGAACAGATCCTTGCATTTAAACACTTTCTCCATAACAACTGGTGCAGGGTCCTATTCCACCCTGTCACAATGCCATACCTACCAACGCACACACTGCCACCCCTCGAGAGATGTCACACATGCTCATACAGACACACTCACCTCTTGCCTGATGCCACACATACCCATGGTACACACTCACACAGCTCACCTGCTGCCACACATACTTATGCACACACCAACCCCTCGTCTGACGTCACACATCCCCATGCACATACTTCCGTGATGCCACACATACCCATGCACACACTCCAGTCCCTCAACATATGACTCATATACCAATGCACCCATCCAAAACCTCATCTGATGCCACACATAACCATGCACACTCTTCCACCCCAGCCTGATGCCACACATACCCATGCACACAATCCAGATCACTGCCTGATGCCACACATCCCAATGAACACAATCTCACACTTCGCGTGATGCAACACATATGGGGTAGAATTTAAGAAAAAAAGGGGTATTCTTTGCAGAATACCAGATTCAGAATTTTGGTATCATGCCTGGAAATCTGGTATTCCACCTAAATTCAATGGGTTTTTTTATGTTACGCGAGTGCGCAGAAAATTTTGAATACCAGCATGTAACTGCCATTTCTACGAGTTTTTTCATCAGATTTTCAACATGGCCTTTTTGGAACCCAACCTCATGAAGAGTGCCACTGTCATTTCTTTCACTGGTCCTGAAAAGGGATTTTTGCACAACAACCATGCCATTCTGTGCCATAGGTGCGAAAACACATTTCGGGCAGGATGTGAAGAATGACAGCTGTACTGTTCATGAAGGTGTGTGAAAAAAAAACAAACAGGTTACTCACCTGTAACAGTAGTTCTAGAGTGGTATATGTTGTTCATCCACACTCTGACATGTCCCTTTCCCCTTTAAGGATTGCTGGAAGTCTTCAAGCTGGCTCCTCCCACCCACCCGGGTGTTATAACCCTCGGCTCCACCCCATGATGCCAGATCCTAGCCCGCTGGAAGCTGGGTGTTGTGCATCCGCCAGCCAGGGAGGTCGGGTGGGTCGTGTGGATGAACAATATACCACTCCAGAACTACTGTTACAGGTGAGTAAATACAGGTTACTCACCTGTAACAGGAGTTCTAGGAATGGTATATGTTGTTCATCCACACTTCATGCGCATTCCATGCCGCTTTAAATCTTGCGGAAGGTCTTCAAGCTGGCTCCTCCCACCCACCGGTGGTAAAACTCGGCTCCGCCCCATGACGTCAGATCTAGCCCGCTGGAAGCCAGGTAGTGCGTCGAAGCTGGGGAGGCCGGGTGGGTTCTGTGGATGAACAACATATACCATTCCTAGAACTCCTGTTACGGGTGAGTAACCTGTATTTCTAGGGACATGGATATGTTGTTCAATCCACACTTCATGGCAGACTCCTAGCAGTTCTCTGGGAAGAGGGAGGCAAGGCACACACCCCCTACTTAGGAAACAAGAACTGGAGAACCGAGGTCCCAAAACCAGCATCCCGACGTGACTCAAGGTCGATGTGGTAATGGGTAATGAAGATGTGTGCTGACTTCCAGGTAGCAGCCCTGCAGATTTCCTGGATAGGGACGTCCCCGGAAGCAGCCACTGAAGCAGTGGTATGGCAGGTAGAATGAGCTCTTATCCCCTCAGGGAGGCTCCATGCCCGCTAACCTATAACAGAGATCTATGCAGGAGGTGACCCACCTGCCTATCATCCACTTGGCTGCAGGTCTGCCAGGTACGGCTTCAGCGTAGGTGACAAACAGCTGGTGAACCTCTCCCCGAACTTCAGCCGTCCGCTACTTATAATAAGAGAGCGCTCTTCTAGGGTCCAAAGTATGGAGCCCATATTCGGCCTCCGAGGTGTGACTGGGGTAGAACACCGGCAGAGTCAACAACTGGTTAAGGTGAAACTCCAACACTGCCTTCAGAAGGAATTTCGGGTGGGGGCGCAGGACAACCTTGTCCCTGTGGAAGACCAGATAGGGAGACTCGATGGAAAGCGCCTGGAACTCTCCCATCCTTCTGGCTGACGTGATAGCCACCAAGAAGGCGGTCTTCCACGACAGGTGAGAGATGTCACACCTGTGCATCGGTTCGAATGGCTTGCCCATGAGCTTAGCCAATACCAGCAGTAGACCCCACGGAGGTGGAGGTTTCTCGCACCGGAGGCGATATGTGATCAAGGCCTTTGAAAAAGCGCCCGACCACCTTCTCCTGCGCCACCGACTGCTTCCCGGCCTGCGCCCGTTAAGCAGAGATGGCTGCCAGGTGCACCTTAAGGGTCATCGACCGAAGCCCTAGCTGAGAAAGGGACCAGAGGTAGTCCAGAATGCTTGCCAAGGAACAGGAGGAAGGGTCCAACCCCTTGTCCTGACACCAAATGGTGAATCTCTTCTATTTAAAGGCATAGCATTTCCTGGTCGACTCCTTACGGGATGCCTCAACAACGTTGAGGACCTCATCGGAAAGACCCAAGGCCTGGAACTCTAGCCGCTCAGGAACCAGGCCGTCAGGTGCAGGGATTGAAGGTCCGGGTGGAGAACCTTCCCCTGGTTGACTGAGATCTGGGCTGGGAGCTGCCTCGGGAGCCTGGAGCTGAGGCTGAGGAGATCTGGATACCAGAATTGGCGGGGCTAGTCTGGGGCTACCAGAATCACCTGCGCCTTGTCCCTCCTCGCCTTGAGAAGCACCTTGTGGACCAAGGGAAATGGGGGAAAGGCGTAGAAGAGGCCCGGGGTCCACGGCCTCGAGAAGGCATCCCCCTGCAGCAAGCCCTGCTGAGGGGGGCGGGCATGAAACAGCCTCAGCTTCGCATTCTCCCTGGAGGCAAACAGGTCCACCTGAGGCGAGCCACAGTGGGAGAACAGATCTTGTACTACCTCCGGCAGGAGAGACCACTCGTGAGACGCAGCCCCTATCCGGCTTAGGGCATCGGCCAGAGTGTTGGAGGCTCCTGCCACATGGAAGGCTAGGAGATCCGCCTCAGGCTGCACACGAGGGACCAAGTGCAGAGAGCTTCCTTGCACAGGGGCATGGAGCGCATCCCGCCCTGGAGGTTTAGGTAGTACATGGTCATGGTATTGTCCATCTGGACCTGGACCACTTGACCCTGTACAAATGGAGCGTAAGGCGGTAAGGGCTAGATGGACCGCTCGAAGCTCCAGCAGGTTGACGTGGCATCAGGACTCCCGAGGGGACCAGAGGCCATGCGCTCTGTGCTCCCCCAGATGGGCACCCCAACCCATCAGAGAGGCGTCAGTCGATAGAGAGACTGTCGGCTTGGGGCTGACAAACGGGATTCCCTCCTGCAGATGAGCTGGAACGATCCACCACTGGAGAGCATTCCACATCTCCTGGGTCACCGCCACTGGCTGGTCCAGAGGACCGGAGCGCTGTGACCATTGGCTGGCCAGTCCCCACTGTAGGGGATGCATGTGCCAATGGGCCCAACGGACCATGCTGGTGCAGGCTGCCATGAGGCCCAGGAGGCGCAGAAAGTCCCGGGCAGGGCGCAATTGCTCAACCTGAAATGACTGGGCAAAGGAGGAAAGAACCTCAGCCCTGTCCACCAGGATCCGTGCTCTGGCTTGAAGATAGTCGAGCTCTGCCCCAAAGAATTGAATCACCTGCTTTGGCGGAGACCAATCTGAGAGCAAACCTGGAGGGCCAGATCCCTGGACCGCTCCACCTCCAGTCTGGAGGAGGCCGCAATCAGTCAGTCGTCCAGGTAAGGGTACACCCGGACCCTTCGGCGCCGCAGGAATGCTGTCACCGCTGCCGTGCATTTGGTGAAGACCCTGGGAGCTAGAGAGAGGCCGAAGGGCATGGCCTGGAACTCGTAAAGGGAACCCTCTGCTCTGAAGTGGAGGAATCGCTGGTGGGACGGACGGATTGGGAAGTGAAAGAACGCGTCCTGGAGGTCCAGAGAATAGAACCACACGCCTCGTTCCAGGGAAGGAATGATCTGAGCCAGAGTGACCATCCTGAAGGTTCGAGACCTTAGGAACCTGTTCAGGTCATGCAGGTCTAGAATGGGACGCCAGCCCTCCATCCGTTTCAGGACCAGGAAGTACCTGGACACAAACCCTGGGTCTGGTGGAGGATCTGCCACCTCCCTGATCACCTCCTTCTGGAGGAGCAGGGCAATGTCAGCTCAATGGGCCGACAGAGAGGCTGCGGACCCCGTAGCCCCCCATGGGGCGAAGGCTCGGAAGTGCGGGGCCTGCTCGAACTCTAGAGGCAGACCTTTTCCTACCACTTCCAACACCCAGCGGTCCGTGGTGATAGCGGACCAGGCGGAAAGAAAGTGGCGGAGCCGGGGAGCGACGAGGCTGGGGGCGACACCCTTCAACCCATCACTGGGCAGGCTTGGAGGAGGGACTGGCCGTGGGGCCTCCTGGGCCTTTTCCTCCTGGCTTCCTGCTGGAGGAAGCTGCAGGCTTGGCTTTGGGGTGCCAAGTGCGAGCCTGCTGGCCCTGATGCTGGTGTTGCTGGGCCGGACGATGCCACAGGGGCACAAGGACCAAAGGGCTTACGCTGCTGCTGGCGGCCTTTGTCCTTCTGGGCAGACGTGACCGAGTCCAAGGTGGCATTAGACTTCTTGATCCTCTGGAGATGGCCTACCACCCCGGGCCCAAACAAGTCGGTACCCAGGAAGGGGACATCTGCCAGCTTTGTGCTGGGTATCCACCGTGAAGGCGGAGATCCGCAGCCAAGCTCTGCGGCGCATGGCTACTGCGTCCGCTACTGACCGGAGACAAGAGTCTCCAATATCCAGAGCAGTTTGGAGCTGCTGCTTCGCCGCCGCCTTTCCCTGATCCCGCACTTGCTTGACTGTAGTCTGGAGGTCAGCCGGGAGATGAGGGATCACCTCATCCAGGGAGTCCATAAGGGGGCGTGGGAGAAGTGCGCCATCAGTACGGCCGAACTGGCCTCACGGAGGCCTAGGGAGAACGCAGCGTACACCTTACGCCCGGCATAGTCCAGCTTTTTGGATTCTTTGTCGGGAGGCTTGTCCACGACCCTGGTGTGCCTGGAATGCCGGAAAACACTATTGGTTACAAGCCCCTCCACAGAGGGGTGCTCTGAAAAACTGGATAGTGAGCTGGTTGGGACTGCGTACTTCCTGGCCACCCTGGCCGAAGGAGCAGGACAAGAAGCCGGCCGCTGCCATAACTCCAAGACTGGGCCAACAATGGCTTCAGCCACCAGAAAGGCCTCAGTGGGAGAATCCCCTTGGTCCAGTATCTCCGTGAGGGGATACTTGGCCCGCCTGGACACGGGTTCAAGTTGCATCCCAGTAGACTCTGAGATGAGCCGAAGCAGACCCATGAACGAGGATGGGCTCTCATCCACCAACTGTCCCCCAGTGGACTCCAGGTCAAGGGGCCTGGAGAACAGGAAAGAGTCATCATCAGACTCCGAGGAGTCTGCAAACAGCTGCCTAGGGCCTGAGCCACCCTCCACCTGCCGAGGACGGTCGGGAGTGAGGGTGACCGACAACCGATGAGGCAGCCCCTGATCCGACTGAGAATCCTTGGTCGGAGCCCCAGATTTAGGTTGTGGAAGCGGGGGTTCCACCACAATAGGTGGCGCAGCTGGTTTCGGCCGAACAACCGGTGCCGGTTTGGGCTCCTCGACAATCACGAGGGGTTGTTTCGGCCTTTCAGATGACAGCCACTTAATGGCCGGGGAAGGCGACGGGGTCAGCTTGTTCCCGGTCAGAAGGAGCTGCTGCCACTTTAAGTCCTCCCAGCATCGACGCAATTTGCGTCGAAGCCTTTCCTTAGAGGAGGAAGAAGACAAGGGCGAGCGGCGCTGCCGCTTCTCTGTGCAGAGACCAAGACCGCCGGTGTCGGCGGGATTGGCTGGACCGAGAGGAGGTCCAAGACCGAGACCGTCGGTCTTTCTGAGGGTGGGTCTGGGAGGGAGCGGGGGGAAACCCGCTCCTCCCTCGGCTCAAGAACCTTAAGCAGGGACTCCGGCACAAGAGGCGCAGACAAGTCCTCGGTTTCCACCGGTGAAGAAGGGTTGTCGGCTTCTCCAGTCGACAGCCCATCCGACGGGTCGAGAAAGATCTCGACCGCGTCGACAGGTGTCTCAGCCGGCTGACCTGACAGGGACACCGTGAAGCCAGCGGCCTTAGCCTCAACCTCGACCGGAGTCAAGTGTCAACCGTCCGGAGACGGGACCTTCCTGCTCCCCAAGTCACGACGGTGGGACTACCCTTCGAGTCCTTCTTCTTGGATCGAGAGGAGTGTCCCGATAGACCCTCACCTTTCGTGGAGAGGGACTGACAAAGCTCCTTAAAAGAAGCCGTATAGGAGGAGCCCAAGGAGAGCAGGATAAATGCCACAACCGAGGAAGACGATCATCATCTGTTCAAGTTGCTCAGCCGAGCCCGCTGCCGGACACCACCCAACGGGTCTTATTTTGAGTGCACCGGCGGAATACATCTCTCGGGGCACCCAAGTTGGAAGTCTGGCAGCACGGTCTTCGAGGACATTGGCCGAGAAGGACTTGCACAAATCGCAGGTCTGTGGATCGTGGTCAAGCCCGAGGCAATAAACACACGTGGAGTGCAGATCAGTCCGAGACATCTTCTGCCCGCATGGGCACCGCGGAAAACCGGGAGTCGATTTATCCATTGCAGCTGTGAAGGAAGAAACAGACCGAAGTCTTGTAAACTTTAAAATTCGTTTCGGGTTAACCCGAAGAGTTTGGATCAGTCTAAGCGCAGGCGCCAAGGAGGAACCTGGGCTTCAGCGTAAGGAAGGTCCCGAGGCGTCATGGGCGGAGCAGAGTTTTACCACCGGGTGGATGGGAGGAGCCAGCTTGAAGACCTTCCAGCAAGATTTAAAGCGGCAAGGAACCTGCCATGAAGTGTGGATTGAACAACATATCCATGTCCCTAGAATGCGGTAGTTTTGCACTGAATGCGGACGCAAAAGGTCCAGCTTTGGACGACCCCACTTGTCAAACAGGTCATCTACAAGCAACGTCAGCAGCTCCCACTCATGCATTCTGGACTGTGATCTGCTGAGGCTGTCCGTCAAGGAATTTTGGTCACCTAGAACATGGACGGTCGATAGACCTAGACTGTGATCTAGAACTCTGTACCAGACTCTCATCGTCTCTCTGCACAGGTGGTAGGAATGAGTCCCTCCTTGCTTGTTGATGTAATAAAGCTACATTGAGGTTGTCCCATTGCACCAGCAGGGGACCCGGAAAGAGATGGTTCTGAAAGGCCCATAAGGTATACAGAACTGCCAAGAAAACAAAAGTCGTGGCACTCACCAATAGCACATAAAAGTAAATGGAGTGTCTCAGCCAGCTTAGACAATCAAATCTCCATTTACTGAGTTTGCCAAACAGTTACATCTGACCCTCCTGGGTCAGGAAGAAGATATAGCTGAGCTCTAACATTTCACCCAACAAAAAAGCTTTCTCAAAGATACAGAACTGCTCTCATTTCCAAAACGTTTACGTGGAGGTGAGCCTCTGTCGGAGACCATTGTTCCCTGGGACTGAAAGAGACCTAGGTGCCCTCCCCACCCCAGACTCGATGCATCCATGGTGTGGATCTGTTGAGGAGAAGGTATGAGAAAGGGCACCCCTCTTAGAAGGTTGTGGGGGTCCATCCACCATTGACATACTCTGCATACAGGGGAGGAGACAAGAATCTACTAATCAAGATCATCAGTGTGTTGATCCCACTGGACCCGCAGGTCCACTGGGGGATCCGCATATGCAGTCTGGACAAGGGTACAGTGACAATGGCTGCAGCCACCTGGCCCAACAACCGCTGGAATATCCTGGCTGTGATGTACCGTCTTTGGGCAACCAACTGCGCCTGAGCTGTTAGGTATTCTGTCCTGTCTTGGGGAAGGAAGGCCTTGCCCTGGACCCTGTCCAGGATCAGCCCTATGTACTGCAGCCGTTGACATGGGGTCAGGACAGACCTGGGCAGAATGACAGTAATCCCTAGGGCTTGGAACAACTGCCTGGTACATTCCAGAGCAAGTAGCAGGAGATCCCTGGATTGGGCCTTCAGTGACCAGTCGTTCAGATAAGGAAAGACATACAGGCCTCTGCACCTGAGGGTAGCCACTACTGCTGCCAAGCATTTGATAAAGACCTGTGGTGCAGAGGATAAGCCAAAGGGCAATACCCAGAGCTGGTAATGCTTCCCCTAGGAACAGGAACCTGAGGTACCGCTGCCTGTGGGGGTGCAAACCTTGATATGCAAATACACATCCTGCATGTCCAGGGAGCATAACCAGTCTCCCTAAATGAGCAGAGGCAGCAGGCCATACAGGGTGACCATCCTGAACTTCATGCACTGAATACAGAAATTTAGGCCTTCGAGGTCTAGAATGAGCATCAAGCCCCCTGTTCGCTTGGGGATGAGGAAGAACTGGAAATAGAACCCTTTGTTCCTTTGCTGCCTACGTGCTAATTTTATAGCGTTTTTGTGCAACAAGGTGAGCACCTCCTCCTGGAGCACCGGAATGTTACTGGGAAGATGAGTGGAAGGAACAGGCAGAAAATCTGGAGGCTATTCCAGAAGTTCTACAGCATGACCCTGCTCGATTAGCTGCAGGACCCAAGCGATGGTCATAAGGGCCCTCCACTGATCTAGATGGAGGGATAAACGACCCCCGACCGCCACATCCTGGCTTGGGGCATGAGGAGAGGGGTCAGATAAGGAGTCATGCTGAAGCAGAGACAGCACTGCCACCTCTGGGGCTTTTGGCAGAGGCACCTGTGGTGGAGAAAGGAGCAGGCAAGGCAGGCCCTGCTCTGCGCTTGCTCTGAGTTCAGGTTCCTGACCCAGCATTAGGGGAGACCTTACAAAAGGAGAGTCGTGGTCTGCTCCTGGGTTGGGTATGGCAGAGGAAGTGGACAGACCTAATGGCTTTGCCAGAGACCTGCTGGTCAATCATAATATCCTGTACATCAGGGCCAAAAAGCTTAAAGCCCCCAAAGGGAGCATTTAGAATGTTCTGCTGGATATCAGCAGCAAATCCAGAGACCCTCAGCCAGGAGTACCTTCTAAGGCAGATGCCAATGGCAGCAGCCATGGCATCAGCCATGTCATAAATGGCCCTTAGGAGATGACTACTGATATCTACCGCAGCCTGGAGACACTTAAATCGACAGTAGTGAGTAGAACTCATCATGCAGCACAGCTACATATCTTTTTGGGAGATGGTTTGTCCACAGAGAGGGAAAAAGGAGTGACCCTAAGAATGAGCTGCCATCAGAGAACAGGCAGTGGCAAATGCACAGACCACGTCAGAGCCAGACCACCCATGGAAGGCTCTAAAAGTATCCATGAAAGCCACCAACACCAAAGTAGAATCAATTCTTCAAAGACTCATTGATCAAGACATTAAAATCGAGGTTGCAACTTAAAGGGGACAGGAAATCTGTGCTAATTGGCAGCAGTTAGTAATGATCTCAGTAAGAGAAATGATAAACTTGCCTCCAAATGAACCATATTTAACTATACTTTAATAAACATTGGTGTGAAAAACTGTTTTCAATTGTTTTCTTTTTATGAACAACATTTTGAACAGTTCTTTTTTCTGGAACCAGTGATTTGGAGTGTTTACTATGTCACGGTTTGAGTAATGAATTAGTTAAAACTCCAGATCACTGGTTCCGTGAAGAGAACTGCAACAGAATGCTGCCCATAAAAACAAAACAATGCAAAATACAGTTTTTCATATCCCTTTTTATTCAGGTACAGTTACATATGGACTATTTAGGCTTATGGATATAATTTCTGTAAACTGGAACATTAAAAACAGCTACTAATTAGAAATCATTTCCTGTCCTCTTTAAATGGCAATCTCGGCAAGAATCATACAACTCAGGCTATGACAGCAACAAATAAGGTAGCCTAGGAAAATAAAGTACAGACTGGAGGCCATAGAAAATGCTAATAAGGCCTCCAACATAGAGCATAGTGGGTCTAATGGAGGGCTGTGAGGGGCATGACCTAATCACTTTGTTGCAGGCTGGCTGCCGAGGTTCTGAATTTAAATGCTGAAACTAATTCAAAGTTTCACCAAAGTTTACCGGATCTCCCCCAGAACCGTCAAGAGTCTATGTTGGCTGACTAGGACAGTGCTCCTGGTGATCGCCAGCTTAACGGTGAGGGTCCACATCCTGAAGGCATCAAGAGATTCAGAAGCCCCAACTACAACGGACAGTACAGTTACGCAAGAACTTACCGTAACAGTAGATCTTCGAGAGAAGCTCTTGCAGCAGGTAACACATGTAGGACTGACGCCACCTGGCAGCAGATCTCGGCAATTCTTTTCTCTAGCAGTACCAACGTGGGACCACCCACCTGGCGTCGGCTCCGCCCCCTTCACCCTGTATAAAGGTAGTAGGCACTCCCCACGTGCTCCAGTTCTTGCATGCCAATTTCGGGCCAAAACCAACATCTGTGGATAAAAACTAGTCCACAAAGAACTCCGGGCAAAACAAGGCCCACAACAGAAGGCTAAACCTTTGGCTCAGAGCAGAGAGGCTTACTCCCGGGGGAAGGAGGGAGGGAAAATTATACCTGCTGCAAGAGCTTCTCTCAAAAATCTACTGTTACTGTAAGTTCTTAAGTAACTGTACTATCTTACTTCGAGAGGAAGCTCTTGCAGCAGGTAACACATGTAGGACTGATTCCCAAGCAGTATAAAACTAAAGACAACCCTTGGGAAGGGGTGGGGGTAAACATACAGAAACATACCCAAGTGGTATGAAACTTAAGGCAACCCTTGGGAAGGGGAAGTCAACATACAGACACACTCCCGAATGGTATAAAGCTTAAGACAACTGATGGGAGAAGGAAAGGAGAGGCAGACACTCAAGAAATAAGGCCCTGGAGGACTGCCAGGCCAAAACCTGCTCGGCGTCTGGAAATATCATCCAGACTGTAGTGCCTGCTGAAAGTGTGAACAGAGTGCCAAGTGGCGGAAGCACAAATGTCAGCCGCCGACACTCTCTTGAGGAAAGCACCAAGTTATCTTGTCGGCAAGAATGCCGACCTCCCCCACAGCGATGGCACAATACCGACGCAGGTATTGTGCCGCCTCTTGCATAGATGTTTTCTGAGGGGGGGCTGTGCCCCCAACACCCCCCGGACTCTAAGATTCCAACTCCAGGTCGGAGTTGGTCCGGAGGAACACCTGGGGAAGGCAAACACAGAAAAATCGACCATTACCGCTAATGTCTTTATAATGGTCTTTTTTCTGTGTTTTGCCATCGGGGTGTCGACAACAAGGGGTGATACGTCTTGAGCGCCGCAAAGGAAGTAGCGACCGCTCTGGTGGAGTGCACTCTGACTGCACCCGGAAGGGTTTTCCAACCCTTTTCATAACAAAAGGAAATGCAATGAACCAACCAACTCGAAAGTGTTTGTTTGGTGACAGGGCACCCCAAGGACCTGTTCACAAAGGACACAAAAAGTTGATCCAATTTCCTGACCTCCTTGGCTCTGGACAAGTAACAGCGCAAAGAGCGATGCACATCTAAGGTGTGTAACAGTGCCTCATCCCTGTTGGAATGTTCCGGGTAATAAACCAGAAGTTGAACCGCCTGATTCAGAGTAAGTTCCAAAATAATCTTGGGAAGGAATTTAGGATTGGTGCGTAGATCCACCCTATCCTTATGAAAAATAAGATAAGGCTCTCTACCCATCAAGGCATGAAGCTCCGAAATGCATCTAGCAGAGGTGACTGCCACCAAGAGCAATGTCTTCCAGGAGAGGTAGCGAAGCTCACAACTCATGGCCGGTCGGGGCAAGTCTTTCCACAACGGACAATAAGTCCCAGGGAGGAACAGGGTCCCGGACAGGCAGATGGAAATGCAGGATTCCCTTAAGAAAGGTTTAACTACCTCCAATTGAGCCACCGTCCTGTCCTAGATGCAGTGATCATAGTCGGAAACAGCGGCCAGGTGTACCTTAAAAGAGGAGTAGCTGAGACCGGACTCCGACAGGGACAGCAGGTACTGAAGGATAGAGCTGGCCGGACAGACCAGAGGGCCCACTCTCCTATCTGTGGCCCAAAGACAAAAATGCTTCCATTTCATGACGTAAGTGGCCCTGGTAGCGGGCTTCCACGCCTCAACCAAGATTTGTGCTATTTTGTCAGATACTCCGAATCTAAGCTTAGCTAGGTCCGAAGGAGCCAAGCATGCAGGTGGAGGGAGCGTAGACTGGGATGGACCAGAGCTCCCTGTTGCTAAGAGAGTAACTGACCGGAAAGAGGAAGGGGCCACAGAAGCTCCACCGTCAGATGCCTGAACAGTGGAAACCAAATCTGTCTGGGCCACAGAGGGGCTATCAGGATCATGATCACCCTCTCCAACTGGGCTTTGAGAAGTACCTGCTGCAAGAGGGGGAAGGGAGGAAATGCATAAAGGAACCTCCTGTTCCAGGATAGGGACAATGCGTCTTGCCAAAAAGCTCCAGGCTCGGTACCGAGCGAGCAGAAACTGGGCAGTTTTGCGTTGAATTGAGATGCAAAGAGATCCAACTCTGGCATCCCTCATCTGGCAAACAGTGCATCTGCCAGACTGTAGCAGGGACCACTCGTGAGAGAGCGGTTTGGACCATCTGAGAGCATCTGCAACTACGTTCAGGGAACCTGGAACGTGAATCACTGAAAGACGGATTTGATGCTCCATCGCCCAGTCCCACACCCTCATAGCTTCCTGACAGAGGGGATAAGAGTGCGTGCTCCCTTGCTTGTTGACGCAGAACATCACCGAGGTGTTGTCCATCTGAACACGAAGGTGACCGGTCAGAAAGAATGGAGCCAAAGCCTGTAGAGCATACAGGACGGCTCTGAGCTCAAGCACATTGATATGCAGGTTCTCCACTAAAGGGGACCACAGCCCTCGAGTATTGTGGGTCCCCGGATGAGCCCCCATCCCGTCCTGGACGCATCTGTAGAGAGAGTCTGGGCAGCAGTGTCTGGCTGGAAGGGGAGACCTTTGCAGAGATTCTGAGGGGACTCCCATCAGCGGAGTTCCTAATGGATTGGCTCCGAGATCTTGACAGGCAAATCCAAGTCGTCCCTGGTTTGGTCCCACTGGACGCGAAGCGTCCACTGAATAGTGCGCATGCGCAACCTGGTGAATGGGACAAAAACTATGGCGGCTGCCATGTGGCCCAGAATCCTGAGAATGCATCTGGCAGGTGCAACAAATGCTGAACAGATCTGTATTGCCAGTGCCCGGAGGCGCTCCGCTCTGTCGGAAGGTAAGAAGGCCTTCCCTAGGGAAGTATCCAATCACCTATGAACTGGAGAAGTTGAGAAGGAAGAAGCCGAGATTTTTCTGGGTTCAATGTGATCCCCAGACGTCGACGGAGGGAGAGTATGTCCAGTATGGTTTCCCAGAGATGCGGCCTGGACAGGGCCAGAAGAAGCCAATCGTCTAAACAGGAGAACAGGAAGTGTCTGTCTCTGCGCAGAGCTGCTGTGACGATGGCAAGACACTTTGTAAAAACCCTGGGGGCAGAGGAGAGGCTGAAAGGAAGGACCTTGAACTGGTAGTACCGACCTTCGAACCAGAACCTCTGGAATCTCCGATGGTTCTGGCATATGGGAATGTGAAGATATGCGTCCTGCATATCCAATGACACCAGCCAATCCCCGACCGTCAAGAAGGGGAGGAGATTTGGGAGCGACACCATGCGAAATCTCCGATAGGAGACCCACTGGTTGAGGTCACGGAGATCCAGGATAGGCCTTATGTCCCCGAACTTCTTGGGAACCAGGAAGACGCGGGAGTAGAAACCAGAGTCTACCTCTGCCTCCAGCACACTCTATGGCGTCCTTGTCTTGGAGAGACTGGATTTCCTGTCTGATAGGAGCCCTGTGGTCTCTTGAATAATAAGATGGGGGCGGTGGCCTGTCCAGCGGTAAGGATTCGAAATCGATGGAGTGCCTAAATTCCACGAGGTCGAGGACCCACTGATCGGAGGTGACTTCTCTCCAGGCT
The DNA here is from genome assembly GCA_016271365.2 of Neoceratodus forsteri. Taxonomy (NCBI): domain Eukaryota; kingdom Metazoa; phylum Chordata; order Ceratodontiformes; family Ceratodontidae; genus Neoceratodus; species Neoceratodus forsteri. The sequence continues at coordinate 462,298,282 of CM057458.1, forward strand.
TGGGCATTAAGAGAAAAACAACCTCCAACCGGCTCTCCCGACAGGTCTGGGAGAGGAGGTCACCCGAATAGTCAGATTGGGCGGCGGCAGAAGGTCTAGAATGTCTAGAGGGGGTAGAGGCAGTACCTCTGGACCCCCCTCATCGACCAAAGCCTCCCCGCTGTGCATGAGACTGAGCACGGGCTGCTGAGGCTTATGTCCCCCTCTACCATAAAAAAGTACCGTTACGTAAAAACTTACCTTAACAGTAGATCTTCAAGAGAGGCTCTTACAGTAGGTATTCACATACTGGACTGACCCGCCCGGTGTCAGGACCCCACGGAAAAATTTCTAGCTAGCAGTCTCTATGGGACCCCTCTATATCAGGTGACCGCGCCATAAGACATCAGTATAAAGGTGGTCCTCATGCCCGCCTTCCAGTTCTTTTCCTGCCAAAGGCCAAAAGAGAGAAGAGGATATTTCCCCCCATGGAAATGGAGCCAAAAAAGCTTAGGGGGTGGAGGGCAGGAAGACAATACCCACTGCAAGAGCCTCTCTCGAAGATCTACTGTTACAGTAAGTTCTTACGTAACTGTACTGTCTTACTTCGAGACTGCTCTTGTAGTAGGTATTCACATTTAGGACTGAGTCCCAAGCAATCTGGAACAAGGAAAAGTACTCGGGAGGACGACTGTCATCCATGGCAGGGAACCTCAGGCTGAATAGGTCTCATGAAAGGAGACCTTGTAAAACAGCCAACCCGAAACCTGCTCTACGGCAAGAGGCAATGTCCCAACTGTAGTGCTTCGTAAAGGTATGGACAGTAGTCCAAGCTGCGGCTGAACAAATGTCTGCCACTGACATCTTGAAACAGGCCGCAGAGGCAGCTAGTACTCTGGTGGAGTGACCTCAGACCTGACCCGGCAGGGTCTTACATAGATACATAGACAGTGTCGGCAGATAAGGGCCCATGGCCCACCCAGTCTGCCCATTTAAGTTTGTAAGTTCAGTTTATGTTTTCCAGGAAGTCTGTTGCCCCTTACCCCTGACCTCCAGAATTCCTTTATGTCTATCCCATGCATTCTTAAATCCCGTGATTGTTTCAGCCCCCATCACTTCCTCTGGCAGGGTGTTCCACTTGTCCACCACCTGTTCTGTGAAGAAATTCTTCCTCATGTTTCCTCTGAATCGTCCTCCCTCCAACTTCATCCCATGCCCTCTAGTCCTGGAACATCTTTTTCGCTTAAAATAGTGCATTCCTGCACCCTGTTCCTCCTGTAAGATACTTGTATGTCTCTATCATATTCCTCTCTCCTCCTCTCCTCCAGGAGTACATGTTCAGTGCTTTCAACCTGCCCTCATAGGACTTGTGATGCAATCCATGCACCATCTTTGTTGCCCTCCTCTGAACCTTCTCTACCCTGTCTATGTCCTTACGTAGGTAAGGTCTCCAGAACTGCACAGTGTACTCCAGGTGCGGCCTCACTAGTGTCTTGTATAGTGGAATTATGACCTCCCTTTTCCTGCTGGTGATGCCCCTGCCTATGCATCCCAGCATCCTATTTTTTACCTGCTGCCTTGTCGCACTGTTTCCCTGCCTTGAGGTCATCAGAGATGATAACTCCAAGATCCCTTTCCTGCTTGGTGCATGCTATCCTCACCCCCAACTGATATATTGTGCCGGGTTTTGTGCCCATATGCATTATCTTGCACTTCCTTGCATTGAATTTCAACTGCCAAACCCCTGACCATTCTTCAAGTTTCTGCAGGTCCCTCTCATTCTGTCTACACCCTCTGGTGTGTCTACTCTGTTACAGAGCTTTGTGTCATCAGCGAACAGTGAAATTCTGCCTTCTAGGTCCCAGTAATGTCACTGATGAAGATATTGAATAGTACCGTCCCAGCACTGATCCCTGTGGTACCTCACTGGTCACTCTTCCCTCTGTGGAGTGACAGCATTTACCACCACCTCTGTGTCCTGCTGCCCAGCCAGTTACCTACCCACCGCACACTGTCCTGCCTACACCATATTCCCAGTTTGTCAATAGTCTTCTATGGGACAGTGTCAAAGGCCTTGCTGAAGTCCAGATAGGCTAGCGTCCACTGCCCTCCCCTGATCCACCTCCCCTAGTCACCCAGTCAAAAATTCAATGAGGTTGGTCTGACATGACCTTCCCTGGTGAAACCATGCTGCCTTGGGTCCTGTAGTCCATTGGACAACCAGATGTTCCCACCAATCTCTCCTTCAGTGGTGCTTCCAGATCTTCCCCACTACCAGGTGAGGCTGACTGGTCTCTAGTTCCCTGCTTCCTCTTTGTTCCCACTTTTGTATAAGGGGACTACATCTGCTATCCTCCAGTCTTTGGGTACCTCCTGTTTCTAGTGATCGGCTAAACAGGATAGCAAGAGGTTCAGCCACCACCTCTCTTAGTTCTTTAAGGACCCTGGGGTGCACCCCATCTGGCCCCATTGCTTTATAAACTCTATATTACTTCCAGTTCTTTCAGGACCTTTCTGTAAAGGGATTTGTGTCCATTTCTGCACCATTCTCACCCTTGTACTCCATTCAGACCCATTACCTCCTCTTCCTCAGTAAAGACTGAGCAGAAATACCTGTTCAATATGTCAGCTTTACTGTTGTCATCCTCCACACAGCCCCATCCTCCCCTTCAGTCTCACTATCCCTCCTTTGCCTTTCTTTTTTCCTTATGTACCTGTAAAAGGTTTTTTCCCCTACCCACTGATTTTGGCAATGTGTTCTTCTGTCTGAGCTATTTCATTGACCTCCTGCCTTTGCTTCTCCTGGTACTTCTCTCTATCCCCTTCTGCCTGTGTCTTTTGTATTGCCTGAATGCAATCTTTTGGCTTTCACTTTCTTTGCTACCTCTTTGGAAACCCATAATGGTCTCTCTTCCTTTTCCTCTTGCTAACCTGCTTAATACATAATTCTGATGCTCTTGTAATCCCCATTTTAAATACTTCCCACTGTTCCTCAACCCCTGATTCTGCCCCATTCCCTAATGCCTCTTTCAAGTATCTCCCCATTTTCTCAAAGTTTGCCCGCCCCTAAATCCAGGATACGTGTTTTGTGTGGTTTGCTTCTGCTCTTTCTGTGATTTCAAACCACAGTGACTGGTGGTCACTGTTCCCCCAGGTGCTCCCCACTCTTACCCCCATCACACTGTCCCTGTTTGTGAGGCACAAGGTCCAGTATTGCCTTCTGCCGAGTTGGTTCCATGACCAGTTGCTTGATGAAGGCACCTTGAAGGGAGTCCAGGATAAATCTGCTCCTAGTTGATGCTGCTGGGGATGCTCCAGTCCACGTCTGAATATTGAAGTCTCCAACCAGTACTACCTCACCTTTGTCTGCCATCCTCTGGATGGCTAGCATCAGCTCCCTATCTGTTTCTTCCTCCTGGGCTGGTGGTCTATAGACCACACCTGTGCGGATGGCTTGCCCCATTTCCCTTTCCAGCTTAACCCACAGTATCTCTCCCCCATTTTGTTCCTTCTGGATCTCAGTGGCCCTTATGTCATTTTTCACATACAGTGCCACTCCTCCTCCCTTCCTGCCTGCCCTGTCTCTTCTGAATATGTTGTATCCAGGTATGGCCAACTCCCAGTCGTGGTTATCATTACACCAGGTTTCAGTGATGGCCACAATATCCAGGTCTTCTTGTACTTGTCGTAACAGAAAGTGATACAATGAGCCAACCATTTTGATAGGCATTGCTTAGAGACAGCATTGCCTTCCTTTTCGTAAGCAAAAGAGACAAAAAAGCTGATTAGTTTTCCTGAGATGGTGTAGTATCTCAGTATTCTGTGAACATCCAAAGTATGCAAGAGGTATTCCCCTTGATTGAAGTGTTGCGTAAAGAAAGCAGGTAGCTTAATGGATTGATTCAGCGTAGATTCAGCCACCACCTTAGGGAGAAACTTAGGGTTGGTGAGCAGAGCCACACATTCCTTGTGAAAAAAATCAAATACAGGATTTCACACATCAAGGCCCGAAGCTCGGAAATGCGCTGAGCAGAAGTAATGGCCATTAGCAAGAGTGTCTTCCAAGAAAGGAACTTTAAATCGGCTGTAGCTGCCGGCTCGAAGGGAGGCAGGGTAAGCTTCTCCAGAATGAAATTCAAGTCCCAAGGAGGGGCAGGAATGTGGATGGGGGTCTCTAATGGAGAACCCCTCTGAGGAAGGTCTTGGAGACTTCCAAATCAGCAAAAGTCCTGTTTCCAAAGAGAATATGATGGGCTGAAATGGCGGTCATGTGGACCTTTAAAGAGGAATGGCTGAGACCCAGATTGAAGAGGTAACGCATACAGTCCAGGACTTTATTGGCTGGGCATGAGAAAGGTTCAAAGTTTTTCGAATTAGCCCAAATAGAAAATCATTTCCACTTAATGGCGTAAGTGGACCTGGTGGAAGGCTTCCTGACCTCTACCAAGATGTCCGCTACGAGAGGCGAAACTCCGAAGTGGGATTTTGCTACATTTTCAGAAGCCATGCATGTAAATGAAGGGATTAGAGACCTGGATAAACAAGGGTCCCCTGATCCTGGGTCAACAACTGTTGCGACAGAGGAAGGGGAAGTGGAGGTTCTTCTGAAAACTGTTGCAGAAGAGAGAACCAAACTTGCCTGGGCCAGAAGGGAGCAATGAGAATCATTCAAGCTCCCTCCAATCTGAGTTTGTTCAGGACCCTCGAAATTAAAGGAATGGGAGGGAAGGCATAAACAAATCTGTCCCTCCAACCGAGACATACAGCATCCTGCAAAAAAACACCTTGCCCTGGAGCAAGCGAACAGAAGGCGGGAAGTTTTGCATTTTGGGATGAGGCGAAGAGGTCTGAGGTGTCCCCATCGCTGAAAAATGTAGTTTACGACTTCTTGATCTAACTCCCATTCATGGGACCTGGCGGAGGACCGACTGAGTGGGTCTGCCAGTGTGTTTTCCACTCCCGGAACGTGAACCACAGTAAAGTGAAGGTGATGCTGGGTTGCCCAATACCAGACACTCATCGCTTCCCGGCACAGAGGGCAGGAACGTGTTCCTCCCTCCTTGTTGAGATACCAGACTACGTACATGTCTATTGTATGAGGAGATGACTGGGGAGGATGAAGGAGTGTAGAGACTGAAGGGCATAAAGGACTGCTCTCAGTTAGAGCATATTTATGTGCAGATTTTGTTCAAATTTTGACCAGCTGCCCGGAGTCCTGCGAGACCCTAGATGGGCACTCCAGCCTTCTCCTGAAGCACCTGTCAACGTCTGGGAGGGGGGTTCGATGTAGAAATGAACTCCCAGGCATAGGTCCTCCTGAACCATCCACCACTGCAAGTCCCTGATCATGGGATTGGCAACTAGTACCTCTTGGTCTAGATTGTCCATGGTCTGGTCCCATTGCGACCGAAGCGTCCACTGCGAGATCCTCATATGGAGCCAAGCGAGTGGGACTGTCGGAATGGCAACCGCCATTAGCCTAAAGAGGTGGATGACTGACCTGGCTCCGACCTTCCAGCAATGGGACAGAAGATGGGCCTGAGTCTGAAGGGTATCTACCCTGTCTGGAGGCAAAAAGGCTTTGCCAGTGGTCATGTCCAGAATCGTCCCTATAAATTGGAGGTGTTGGCAAGGGACCAAATGGGACATGGCCTGGTTGATGGCGATACCCAGGCTGTTGAAAACCTGCAGGGTAAGGGAAAGGGAGTGCAGGAGTTCCTTCCCGGATGGGGCCACCAGGAGCCAGTCGTCCAGGTAGGGAATACCTGAACTCCCTGGGTACGCAGGCGGGCCACTACCACAGACAGGCATCTGGTAAACACTCGGGGGGGCCGAGGAAAGACCAAATGGGAGGGCCTTGAATTGCTAGTGGTCCCCCTGAAAGCAAAAACGAAGGACTCTGTGGTGGGAAGGGCATATGGGCATATGCAGGTAGGCATCCTGCATGTCCAGAGCACACAGCTACAGTCCCTGCCGAAGAAGTGGTAGCAGGCTCTGTAAATAGGGCATTCTGAAGCGTTTTTACTCCACGAACATGTTCAGGCAGGAAGCTGAGGTCTAGGATAGGCCTCAGATCTCCCATCTTCTTTTGAAATAGGAAAAAATGGGAGTAGTAACCTGTTCCCCAAAGATGGTTGGGAACTGGCTCTATCGCCACCTTCGAGAAAAGGGAGATGATTTCCTCTAGGACCAGAGGAAGATGTTGCGGGGAGTAAGACGACTGGGGGGGTGGTCTTCCAGGTGGTTTCTGCAGAAACTGTATTGAGTGTCCTGCTGATATCAACCGGAGCACCCAAGCGTCTGACGTGATCCTCTCCCAACCCAGCAAATGGGAAGAGAATCTCCCCCCTACTGGTTCCAATGGAACCTCCAGAGGCAGTGGAAGAGACAGGGAGTCAGGAGGTGTGGCGCAGCGCAGCAGCCAAGGCTCCAGCGGCTTTTTTGTTGGGGCAGTCTTGGTTGCTCGAGGTGCCCAACGTTTGCTGGCCCGTTTGCCCTGCGGTTTTTGTCTATGAAAAGGATGCTGCTGCCCTTGAGGGGGCCTGTACATAGAGTTGACAGACTTGAGTGCAGTGCCCTTCTCCTGCAGTTCAGTAATGATGTCCTTGACATCACCCCCGAACCCCTGAAGGGAGCATCCTGGATAGCGGATTGCACTTCAGGGACCAAACCTGACATGCGGAACCAGGTGTCACACAGTAGGACTATGGGGAAGGCCATGCTCCTTCCAGCTGTGTCCACTGCATCGTAAATGGTATGAAGCATGTGCCGACTGGCCAAATGAGCAGAACGGACAAGATCTGCCACTTCCTGCTTAGTCTGTGACTCAGGAAGGGAGTCCAATTTAGATTCCACCTGACTAAGGATGGTCTTCTGAAAATCCCCGATATGTGCCACATAGTTAAGGGCCATAATACCAAGGGTACAAGAGAAATAGATCATCTTCCCGTATTGGTCCAGAAGCTGGGATTACTTATCAGGTAGAGATGAGCTAAGGTGTTCTGGGATTTATGGAGCGCCGTGATGGCGCTGATGATTTACCACGCCCACCGCTGGATGGCCAGAGTCCACCTGGGTGGAGGCTAAGGATCTACACCTCAGGAGCCTGATATAGCCTGTCTGCCTTCCTCGGAAGGGGGCTAATGCAGAGGTTGCTTCCAAATGGTGGAAACAAGATCCATGTTAGGCTCTATCCAGGGTGGAATCAGCGTGGGAGCGGTCTCAGGCAGATCCAGATGAGCAGCGAGTTTCTTACACTGTGGGTCTGGCTCCACTGATCGCCACTGATGTACCTCCTGGATTTTCCTCAATAACTCCAGAAAGAAGGGGTCCTCCGGAGGAGACATCGCAGGAGTCCTCGGCCTACGGCGTTCCGGAGTACGTGGCTCATCTTCGTGGTCAGAGCGGCCCGTCTCAGAGTCCGAGTCAGAAGTATCTGATGAAGAGGAAGACTCTTCCCTGTGAGAGGGAAGGATGGCCCCTCTGGGGAGTTCCTTGGGGCGTGTATCCTCCCCTCTTTGGGCGCCAGGGGACTCTCCTCTAGTGTCGGGAAAGGAGTCTCCCATCTCCGACATAGGGGATCCTGTACAGGTTCCGGCGTTGGCAGACGACTCTCAACCTCTCAAGTAAGCTGAGCCTTGGCCTCAGTCCACCAGGAGGCCACGGTCTCCTTCAGATCCACTGACGGCTGGGGAGTGGGTGGCAGAGGTGCAGGTCGAGGAGGAGGGGGATGCTGATATTGAAGGTATCTGTAGAATGAGTATCCGTAACCTGACTGTGGGTACTGAGGTATCGGGTACTGTGTCGGAGACAGGAAATGTTACCACAATCCGCATGGGGGTTGCATACAGACCCCCATCTCAGGGGGAGAGAATGGACAAGGAAATGATAGAAGGCTTCCTTAGAATGGCAGAAAAAGGGGAGATATTGTTGATGGGGGATCTGAATATGCCAGATGTTAACTGAAGCACCTTTGCTGCAGGCATATCCAAGAGCATGGTCATTCTTGATGCCCTACAGGGGGCATGCCTCAGACAGCTAGTACTGGAACCCATTCAGGAGGGAGCAATCTTAGACCTGGTACTCTCAAATGAGGATGGAGAAAGAATCTCAGATTTAGAAGTGGGTAGCCATCTGGGAACAAGTGACCACCAAACAGTGTGGTTCACGATAAACACAGCCATACAATCAAGCCATAGAAAAGCAAGAGTACTGGACTTTAGGAGGGCTGACTTTGGGAAATGAGAGAGTGCCTCAGAAAAGCACTAGCAAACAGGCAAGAAAGAGGGTGGAGGAACAATGGGAGTAATCAAAACAGCCATCACAGAGGCAACAAGCCTTTGTGTAAGCAATCAACAAAACACAACGAAGGAAAAAAACGTTATGGTTCTCAAAAGTGGTGGCAGGGAAGGTTAAAGAGAAAAGGATAGCATTCAGGAAATATGAGGAAACACAGAAGGAGCAGGACAGAGAACTTTATCAGTTAAAGCAGAAAGAGGCTGGGAAGGCAGTCAGAATAGCAAAGGCCCAAACCGAGGAAAGGATAGCCAACTCTGTTAAGAAGGGGGAGAAGACCTTTTATAGGTACATTAGGGAGCAAAGAAAGACCAAAGGAGGGATACTGAGGCTTAATAAAGGGGAGGGAATGCGGGTAGAGGGTGACAGTGAAAAAGTAGGGATACTGAACAAATATTTCTGCTCAGTATTCACAAAGGAAGAGGAGGGGGAGGTACCTAAACCAAACAAGAGTAACACTCTGAAGACGGGGGTCTATACCAGTCCATTTATAGAAGAAAGGGTTCTGAAAGAACGAATAAAATTGAAGGTGGACAAAGCAATGGGGCCTGATGGGATTCACCCAAGAATTCTAAAGGAACTAAGGATAGAACTAGTGACACCGCTGACTACTCTCTTTAACAAATCATGGGAGGATGGGGTGGTACCAGAAGACTGGAGGAGGTCGGATGTGATTCCTCTTCACAAAAGTGGGAGCAGGACAGAGGCAGGAAACTACAGACCAGTTAGTTTGACCTCAGTGGTAGGGAAATGATGGAATCACTTCTGAAGGAAAGAATTGTTGAGTACCTAGAGGCCAGTGAGGCACAGGACCCAAGGCAGCATGGATTCATAATGGGAGGTCGTGTCAGATGAATCTAATAGATTTCTTTGACTGGGTGACCAAAGTAGTAGAACCAAGGAGGGGCTGTGGACATGGCCTACCTAGATTTTAGCAAGGCATTTGATACAGTCCCACCAAAAGATTAATATACAAGTTAGCCAGCCTTGGAGTGGGTCCCAAGGTGTGTAGCCTGGATAAAATTTGGCTACACAACAGGGCGCAAAGGGTAGTAGTAAATGGAGTCACAGTGAAGAAAGGAGAGTTACTAGCGGGTACCGAGGGTACAGTGTCTAGGAACGTCCTTTAATGTCTTTATAAGTGACATTGCAGAGGAACTGGAAGGAAAAGTATGTCTCTTTGCAGACGACACAAAGATTTGCAACAGGGTTGATACACAAGATGAAGTGGAAAGGATGAGAAGGACTTGGCAAGGTTGAAGGAATGGTCAAATGTATGGCAGCTCAGATTCAATGCAAAGAAGTGCAAGGTAATGCACCTGGGAAACAAAACCCAGGGGAAGAGTACACAATGGGGGTGAGATACTGACAACAGTAACAATGGAAAGGGACCTGGGGTAGTCATATCAGAAGACCTAAAGGTGGGCAAGCAATGTGAAGGCAAGGAAGGCTGGGGGATACTGGGATGCACAGGGAGAGGCATCAATAGTAGAAAACAGGAAGTTGTTATCCCTCTGTACAGACAGTTGGTGAGACCCCATCTGAGTACTGTGTGCAGTTCTAGAGACCCCATCTCCATAAAGACATAGACAGAGTGGAGGCTGTCCAGAGGAGGGCAACCAAATGGTGCAGGGTCTGCACCAGAAGACATCAGAAGAAAGACTAAAGGAGCTTAATATGTATACCCTTGAGGAAAGAAGGGACAGAGGGGACATGATAGAAACTTTCTGGCACCTCAAGGGAATCAACAAAGTCCAAGAGGGTATCTTTCAGAAAAGATATGCAAGAACAAGGGGTACAATTTGAAGATAGAGAGGGGACGGCTCAGAGGTAATGTGAGGAAGTATTTTTTCACAGAGAGGGTTGTGGGTGCATGGAACAGCCTCCCTGAGGAGGTCGTGGAGTCAAGAACAGTGGGGGAATTCAAGAATGCATGCGACAGACATAAGGCAGTCCTAGTGGGGGGTAGGAGGAAGTAAGTTGTTGGTTAACTAGGATCTGCAGCTTATCTGTTAGGTAGGAAAATGGGCAGACTAGGTGGGCCAAGCGGTCCTTATCTGCCGTCACATTCTATGTTTCAATGTTGGGTACTGGGGAGCCAGATACTGCGGAGTCGGGTATTGTGGTGTCAGGTATCCAGGTGCCAGGGGCTCTGACGGAGCAGAGGGACCTGGCAGAGGCCCTGCTGGCACACTAGACGGTGGTAACGCTGGCCCCGTGGGCATTGGGCCCGGCATGGGTATACCTTCGATAGGGTCCGAAGGACCTGGCAGAAGGATAGGCCTCTTGCCAGGGAAGGGGACACCGGATGGCATCGGATAGGCCGGCGTCTGAACCGACGTCTGAGGTTCCGGCGTCAGGGAATCTGGCCCAGAAGGAGGGTTCTCTGACGGCAGCGTCCCAGTATTCTCGGTGACAATCGGGGAAGGAAAATTATAATCCCCAGGGGTCAGTTGAAGAGGCACGGGGACCTCATAGGGCAATTTGGAATGTTGCGGAGAGCCTGGGGGGGGGGTCAGACTGCTCCTTGGGGTCCGGTATAGGCTTCTTAGTCGGGCGGGTGTCGGTGGAACTGGCGTCAGACTTATCAGCTGAATCTGGGCGGGCGGAGGAGGAGCCAGCATCCGACTTATCAGACTCCCTGCCTGAGGAAGTCCGCGCAGGAGATGCGGCCTTGGGCCGAGTTTTGACTGGGCACTCCCCCGAAGGGGTAAGCAGCTTAGCAGCCTTGTCTGGGCAAGCATCGGTGGGACCGTCAGACTTACCGGACCAGCTCCGACCCAAAGGCCGTGTGGAAGAAGCAGTCTTCACTGAAGCGGAGGCCTCGTTTGCTCCGGAGACTCCCGAAGGGCCTGAGCGTGAGTCAGACGGGAGGTGCGACGCCTTCTTGGTAACCACCAAGATGGCCACATGGAGAGATCCCCTGGAGGGGATGTTATTATAAGTGCCGCGCGCTGCTGTGGAATCCAGTTCCTGCTTCTGGTGCTTTTCCTTGTCGTGTTTTTTCTTGTGACCTTCGGGGGAAGTGGATGCCTGCCTGAGTTTCTTTGGCTCTTTTTGCATGGAGGCCATTTCCTTCTTTAGGATATGGGCTTCCAGGGACTGCTGCCTTCTTTTGTGGGTAGTGGAGTTAAACTTCTGGCACTGCTGGCACTTCTCCAGGGGTGGTCTGGGCCCAGACAGAAGAGGCAAGGAGTGGCCGTCCTTGTGTGGAAGTTGGGAAGCACACGAGTCGCACTTATTCTTATGTGATTCGGAGGGTGTCGGGGACGACATACATAGCGAATCGTGAACTAAAATCAAAAGGCAAAGAAATCAGGTCGAAAAGTTTGAAAACTTAGGGACTGACGAATGACTGACTAGCGCTGTTCTACCGCGAGGAACTTTCACAAGCCGACGGCGAGAAAGAACTGGAAGGCGGGCGTGGGGGACCGCCCCTTTATACTGACGTTGTATGATGCTGGTCACCTGATGTGGGCGGTCCCGCCAGGACCGCTAAGCTAGAAATTTTCTTGGGGTCCTGATGCCTGGTGGGTCAGTCCAATATGTGAATATCTACTGCAAGAGCCCTCTCGAAGTAAGATCGGGGCTTGCGAAAACGCTCCCGTTTCGGGCAGTACATGGATTGCATGGAACGGATGGCCTTTCCAGAGTCCTGCAGTTTGACAATAACTTTCTCCGTATCTTCCCCGAAGAGCATAGAACCTCTGAAAGGGGCATCCAGAAGGGTTGTTTGAACCTCTGGGTCAAACCCTGAGACCCAGAGCGAGGAGTGGCGCTGAAAGGAAAATTCCAGTTTGCAGCCACCCTCACTGAGGTGTCCGCAGAGTCATACACTGCCGGAGGACGGGTACCACATCCGAGCTCGCTTAAAACCTTTGCAAGCTTCACCTTTTGGGGCAGTTGCAGGATGTCCAGTCCTTGGTCCCAAAGGGCATTTTGGAAGCGGACCACATGAGTCAAAAATTGAGGCTCCATATGCTGCAAGTGGCAGACGAGTACACCCTGCAACCTAAGGAATCCAGCTGCTTAGACTCCCTGTCAGCCAGCTGGGTACTTAGGTGCTTAGGCCTCTGCGAATGATCATGCGCAGCCGAAATAACCACTGAATCAGCTGTGGGATGTTCGGCTAGGTAAGAATGGCCCCTGGGGGCCCGCTACAAGCGATTGGCCTTTTTGGACACCGCAGAGGAAGCGTGTGGGTGCCTCCAAGTTGCCAAAGTGACGTCTTGGATGGTTATCCACTAATGGAGGGATAACTACGGGCTTGGGGTCCTTCTGGCATAGGTACTTTGCCAGACACAAGCATTCGGGGTCCAGAGCCTCTGTATCCCATTCCATATTCTCCTGTATGGGACGCATGATCTCCATAAAGTTGGGGTCATCAGGTGGAGATTTAGGCTGTTCCTCTGTGTCACCAGGAAGCAAGCCAGGGTTGGAATCAGGAAGGGAAGGTTCTGATTCTCCGTAAGCATCGGAGGAAGAGGAGGAGAAAGAATGCCATCTTCTCTTTTTGTGTCTAGGCCTCCTGGGTGAAGGAGAGCAGGAAGAGGAAGGAGTTCTTGTCCTCTTGCACTTGTCCTTGTGTTTCCTGAGGCTAGCAGGAGTCTTATCCCCCTCGTTCCCAGATGGGACAGGAGTAACCTTGGCATCTGGCTCAGGGACTGGAGGGGACAGAGGAGTAGGAGGGGAGACCAGGTCTTGTTTGACGGTTTCCCACCAACAAGTAAAGAGCTCCTTCACCTGAGACATACCCAACTTGGGGGACTCAGACTTAGGAGGTGACGTTGGATGGCCGGGATCCACACCAGCGTCGGTGGAATCGGCGATGTCAGTAATGCCTCCGTAGCACCGTAGTTGGGTTCCAGCGTCCAAGATCCGGACAAATGAGATGAGGAAACCTGAACTATGAACTAGTGCTGCAAGTATGTGTGTTAATCAAACACTGATTCTTACATGCTTTACACTGAACAACCTTTTACTTGCTTTTATATGACTGCCTACATTTCAGTTTCAGATCTTAACCCAGAGATGAAACATAAGACACAGAAACATAGACTCTGACTGCAGATAAGGACCGCTTGGCCCACCTAGACTGCCCATTTCCCTACCTACAGGATAAGCTGCAGATCCTAGTTAACCAACAGCCTATTTCTTCCTATCCCCCAAAAGAATTGCCTTATGTCTGTCTCATGCATTCTTGAATTCTCCCACGGCAGATGCCCTGCTGACGGGATATGCAGCCAATATTATTTAATACAGTTATTTTTTTCCTAACAGTCTCAACTTGGGGCTTACAAAGACATAAGACAGGATATTTGTCTCCCCATAATGGTGGCTGCCACATAGAGAGGGAGAACGGGAAGCACACTTGTATCATAAGACTGGGGAGGTATAGTCAACTCTTAGGTAGCAGATTATTTCTTATTAACCTTCTTTGAACAAGTAATTACATGAGATACAGTGGTACAACAATCTTCCTTTGCAGTGCTTATATGGGTCCTATATACATAAAGATAATATATATAAGGGGGAAAACATTTCTGTAACAACTGTAGTACAGCATGTTGTATTTCGTAAGTACTGTACTGCCGCAGGGCATTAGAAATTTACTATCTTAAATGGTATATGTTGTACCTGTTGACTGGTCTCAGTTGTGACAGTATAATTTTTTTCAATTGTTATACACGCTATGGAATACATATGTTTGGTATTAGGGTCACACCAACATAGGCTGCTGTTTGTAACCATGATCAGTATTAGCATTTTCATCTGACCAGCAAAAGTCTTGCAGGGTGTAGCATATCTTGGACCAAGGCTGGACTTGAACTCAACTTTTGAACTACCACCATAACCAAACACTGGATGCACAGATGTTATGTATCCTAACCACACTCTGTGTGTCTTGGCATGAGTAAACTGTATGACATTGTTTTATTTAAAGCAATAACACATAATTTAAAAAAAAAGTTGCTGTGGGGGCTCCAGATGAGTAAAGGTGATGGCCTAGTGAAGGAGTCCTTAATGTGGGACTCAGTACTGGGACTTCATTTGTCGTCCCCCACCCCCATTCCACCCGGTTCTCCCAAAGCCCTCCTACCTCCCCGGCTACGTACATGAGCAGGTTCACATTTGCTATGCTGACACTGCTTGTGTTAACCACCTACTAAGCAGTTTCTCTACCTGGAAAATTAGTGACTCTAAGCAGTACAGTCAGTACCACCCATCCAGAAATGGAGGGTGTTCTGTGGGATGCCCCCTCCACTTTGGTAACCTGCAGTCCACATTCCGGCTGGGAATGAAAACCTGGGTCACAGGCATGGCAAGGGTCTCCTCTATGCACTGCACTATCAAGACTGCCAGACAGTGAATCAATTCTGTTTGATCAAAGCAAGTTCTTGTAAAGTAACACATCAATTTCTGTTACCATTACTAACCTTGCGGTTCCAATGAAAACCAGCAGTGCTTTTTGTCATAAAATCAAAAAGGAAAAACAGCAGTGCTAACAATCTGTCAGTGTGCGAAAAACAGTTTGAGCTGATGGTCAGTTTGACTGCTACCTTTTAAAATGTAGTAACCAAATCAGTATCTTTTTTTTTTTTTTTTAGTGGCCATCATTGTTAAGGGCTCAAATATCACTTTACAGGCATGTATCCAGTTGGCTGGTAACTTTCAAAGTTTGACAGCCAAACCAGCTTTTAGCGGTCATTGCCTGCCTGGTTACCCAACTTGTCCCACCACAGAATCCGTACCGGTTTCTCTTGCTGGAGACAAACAGCGAAGGTTACAGATGGTTCAATACAAGGTTTCATATAAGAAAGCCAGAGATATAGCCATAAAAAGTTTTCACAATATGATAACCATGACACAAACTACAGTACCATCTATGACCATCACTACTGCATCGATCTCTGGAATGAAGAACTGAGGAAATTCAGAACTGGGTTTGTGAAGTTTGACGCTTCTAGATGTGGGGGAAATTAGGATGCATGTACAATGTGGGTACTTCCACAAATTTTAAAACACTTCTTTTTAGAAGAAAACTGCATGCCCAGAATTTCTAAGTGCAACACCAGAACATACAAGCATGGTAAATTCTGTTAACAGCTCTAGAAATTTTGGGAAGGCACATTTCTTTCAATATCCCACACAGTCACTGACAACAGCACCAGAATCGATCAGTTCTACTGAATCAACGAATGTTGGTGAGGAAACTGCTCCCCAAAAAAAAAACTCTTGCTGAAAATTCTCATGGAATCTATATCTTACACCTAGGTATCTCCCTGAAATGAAAGGACCTCCCATCACATGCAAAGGACCATTACTAAGGTAGTGCCCACAAAGTACTGCACTGCAGAATCAGCACTGGTAATAATGAGGCCAAGTGCCTGTGTGGAACTTGAATATTCAACTTTCTGAGCCAGAGGCGAGTGTGCTTCCATTAACCCACACTCACTACGTGTTTCAATGTAGAACTCAGGCATTACTGCTATAACATTTTATTTTTCTAAGTATGTTATCCCGTTGCACTCAGGTCATGATCTAAATGAAACTATTGTATAGAAAAACGTTTCCCCACAATCACATTTTTATCACTGTGAAGTGCAATCAATCCTCTTAAATTTCAACAGAGCCGTGTACTACATATCTAATAAAACTATCTATTTTGGTGCCTTGAGACAGAATATGGTGAGGCAAATCTCCAGATTTAGAAATGTTAATTAAAAAGCAAAGTCCATCTTGGGATGTAAAAGGATATAATTTGGTGGAAGGAAATTCCAGCTTAAAACCTGATTGGCTAGTGCAAGATAACGCTGAAAGACTGAAGACATCTGTGCATTAAGATTTTCACGTCTACTGAACTCCTGCATTACTTCAATCGTCAGCATGAAGATCTGCCGTAGGTCTTCTTCCTGAAATTACATTAGAAACAAGATTCTTACTGATACCTCATTTTCAAGGAGTCATAAAAATGAAAATGTAAACAAAATCTGCACAGGATTCCAACAGTATCAGTGTTTTTTTTTTTTTTTTTTTTTTTTTTTTTAACTGTAAGAGCTTCTTGGTCCCTCTTCCCCAAGCAAAACAAGGTAAAGCTAAAAAATGAACTGACCTATTTATAAGGCTTTTCTGTCTGCCAGCAACAAAACCAAAAAACAAAAACAAAAAAAAAAAGAATCACAGTCGACATCAGCAGAACTTGTTAAATTCCCACAATTTTAACTTCAGAGCCTACATTTTTGTGGCTGTGGGCGGAGCCTACAGTCATTTTGCTATCTGTAGCTTGAAAATGGAGTTTCGTGGAACACATTTTTTTGAACTTTTCAATGCATCCTTCCACATCTACAAATCACTATGACAACTAAAATAAAATAATTCCTTCTTTCTGTTTAGAATGTTGGAGACATAACTCCAAGCTGCTTATCTGATGGCCATTAGGAAACAAACAGCTTGTTAAATATTGGTTGCCTATTAAACTGGAGATTTGTTTACCCCCTTCGAAATGTAATAACTTGCACATTTAAATGATTAGCATTTTAAACATTTTTTGCTACTAACTTCAGTTGGGGATGACTATCTTTCAAGAAAGAGTCATACCTCACAAATCTATTTGCATATGTAGCCCATGATGCTTTGCATTGTGGGGTCATGTGTGACTCTGTATACCTCATAAATGTTACCCTTTCCCAGCAAATTTTGTAAAGATTTACACTGTTTTTAACCTCTCAAGATCTACCTGATAAGATACCAGGTCTTCAGTGAACTACCCAGACTAAATGCATAATTTTCTTTTTGACAGGAAGAGCTGCGGCATGCTTCCTAAACATGACAGATAAGAGCTACTGAGATCTCTAGTGAGAGAGAGGGAGAGAGTGTGTGTGTTTGGGGGAGGGGTGGAGAAACAGTCAAACTCTGGCAAGGAAAACCTCATCTAATAAATTAACTTCTGACAAACCATGAGTGATACAGAAGTAAATGATCTGATACCATTTATTGTACCAACATAGATGTAACAAAAATAACTTATACCTTTTATAAACTTCCTGATCAAACAACTGCAAACAGAAGACTGTTTTTTGTCATTTTATAATATGATACACTGAGTGTGTATTTACAGAGTTGCTGGATCAGGACCTTGACTAAATAACATTTACTTAACTCATTCAAGATTCTATCGAGTAGACAGAAAAAAAATCTATAAGAATTTGTCTGAAAACTAACATTAAGATGCAAAAATAGCATTTGTGTATGTATGTGTGTGTGTATATGTATGTCTCTATTTGTAATACATTTGTTTACAGGCATTACTAGTATCTTTTGAAAGATTTTCTGACTTGTGATTACTAATTTTGAGTATAGTTCATGAAATAATGAACTTGATATTTGTTATTTCATATAGTCCCCAATTATGCCTTATGCATAGCATATAAATCCAAATCATTCCAAGGCCATCGTGACATATAATATTAATACTGAGCAGCAAATCAGAGCACTTTTTCTAATAAAAGGCTGCTGATATAATAAAGAACAAAGTCATAAGTAAGGAACCGGTGGCTTAAGGAAAAATCTACAGGGATTTGATTCTGCCTTTGTGGGGAAAACACAGGGAAAATGAAGGTTTCTTACAGAGTAATGATTATTTGGATCTGGGAGCACTGAATATTTCTTATTCTATATTTTGTATCCTGGATAGGGCAAGGAAGATGCTACATCTCACTGTCACAGGGATGTTCATTTACACATTTTTGCACTGTATTTACTCAAGATGTTCTAGATTAGATGCATTATCTTGTTTTCAGTGGGGTCATGATTTTACCATTTTTATAATGTATTTATTCAGGCTACCTAGTCCAGGGTCCCCGTATTCAAAAGAGATACGCAGTGCATCCCAGTGGAAAAGGTAGATGTGCCTCACAACTCCAACAATGCGCAGCAGCGCAATATTCAAACGTGCAGGATGCGCCGACCGCAAGGGAATGAGCCAGGGCACACACAAATGGTATGCCATTCAAGTCGAGGGAGCAATCCCATGCATATGCCATGCTGTAGTATATTCAGTGGGAATATACCCCTTATAGTTCAGAGCACTGCAGCCCACAGTTAGGCCATGAATAGCTAATTATTAAGCTGGACCAGTGACTGTTTTTCTAGAGTCAGTAAATTTATCCAGAGACAGGTCTCGGAGTATAACCAATAAGAAAAATCTTCAACCCCTGTGTCCTGGAGAGGCCAAATGTCTTTTTTTTTTTAGGAAAATGGGCAACCCTTTTAATTTCTATTTTTTTTTTTAATCATTTTTTTGCACAAACCCATTAAAGCAGCAGTCGCTAGCAGCACTCTAGTCACCTTTTTATTTAAAATAAATATGTTCAGGCAACTTACGGAACATTAACTACCTTTGTGAGCCACCTATATTTTGGTCTTTCCCACCCGACTGCATACTGATCTTCTACAGCAAGGGTCTGGTGAACAAGCAGCTACGGGAGGTTTTGGAGGGTTTGCACAGCCCTCCCTTGCCAGACACCAAACTTTCTCCAGGACACTAAAGCTAACAGGACTGGCAAGAATATGTGAAGGGATCCAGAAGTGTTGGGAAGCTTTTTTTTTTTTTTCTTTCAAACATACATACATATATACATACGTACATATATATATATATATATATATATATTTATTTTAGCAGGCCCATCGCCATAGCGGTACCGCTATCCTCATGACGTCAGCGACCCAGGTCCAGGAACGGGCCTAGGTCACTGGAGGGCCAGACGGGGAAGCAGGATCTAGAATCCCAGAGGACACACTCCTCCTCTGGAGAGGGAGGGTATTATGTCCTGTTGCTCTAATTCCACCTGGGTGACCACAGCTGGCAATGCAGGGGAATCGCAATCGACAGTGGAGACCACTGGAGCATGCCTGTGGATTGACTGCATCAGGCCTCGCCAGCAGCCAGTCACGATGCATGGTTCTGGTTGGGGTTGGGGGGAGAACAAGGAAAAACATGTGAAGAGCACTGGGCAGATGAGACACCGCCTGCATCCCACACTGGATATCCAACCTTCAGTGCTCCTGCAGAATCCCCACACTTTCATCTTGGGTGACCAGAGGACTGTGGGGAAGAAATGCCAAAGAACTGAAAGCATACCGTAAGCTGTGGGTGGGGGGCAGCAGCACACAGGTGTGTCAAGGGCAGGAGGGGACTGGGGTGGCCACTGTGGGATCACAGTAGTGTGGAAGCTCACATGGATGGCAGGTGAAGAGGTCTTAGCCTGTGGTCTGAGGAGGAAAAAAATATGTTAACAAAAACAAAAAAGGCACAACATACTTTATTTTCCTCCTTGCCACAGGCTGGGTCATCCTTCCGCTCCCACCACAGCATGCTACCCACCCTGCCAAGGCTCTGTTACAGCCACTCCATGTCCCACCCACCTGCAACTCACCTCTGTTCTGCCCCTCCCCCCCAACCCACCTCTGAGGCCAGGTACACCTTAAGCTCCTTTTGGCTACCTGGCCACCAGAGGTGGAGGTGATGACAAGGAGAGTCCCTGGAGAGCCACAACTTAACCCCGTGTGGGCCGCCGCTAAAGCTTCATCTCCTGGCACTTGGTGCACATTTTCCCTGTTCTGTCCCACCACCCCCTCCAGGAGCATGCAGCCTGAATGGCTGCTGCCAGGACTGATGCAGCCAATCAGTAGGTGACCACCAACAGTCCCGTCTCAATCATTAAATCCCTACACTGCCAACCATGGTCACCCAGATGGCAATACAACAGTGAGATGCAATTTCCCCCTCCCCTGAGGACAGCATCCGATGGGACACAGTCCTCTTCCTCCCAACCCCCGACCTTCTGATGGCCTGGCTCATTCCCGAACCCGGGACACTGCAAATGGCAGTGCCACCAGGCTGGCCAGCAGACAGCAAGGGGAAATTTTAACAGTGAAGACAATACTAGTGTCATACATGCTAAGTGACAATTTCAGACTGCCATGGACCACTAATATAAGGGCATAACCCATATTCAGGTATTTATTATTCCCCCCCTCAATCCTCTGTTTCTCTTCAGTCATGTTTGATTCCTTTAGTCTAGCTTCTCCAGCCTAACTGGCCATTACTCCTATTGTTGAGGCTTACCTTGCTGTCCAGTCCCTTTGATATTTGTAACACGCTGTGCACAGAGTAATTTGGTGTATAAAGGCAGGGGACTGGCTTTACCAAATAAATTAAGTCTACCGCATGAGGTGGCAGTAGTTTTATTATTTTAAACAGTTGCACAGTTACTTTGGAGGAGTCGGGGTCAGGAAGTGACCTGGAGATATTCCTGCCACCAGTATAAAACAAGAGCCCCATCACGAGCATAAGCGGGGCATGCGCGGATCTTGTCGAAAGTACGAATGTCTACTGTGTCTGCTGTAGACACTGGTGGACAGGTGGGGAAAATACTGCCAGTGTCTCTAACGTAGGGAAGTGGAATAACGCCAAGGGACACAGGAAAGACAAGGTACAACCAATTCCATTATGGCACAAGGTAAACCTAAAAGGGGTAAGGGTAAAAAGGCATGTACTGTATGTAAAATGTACACAGAGGCTGCTGCTTGCAGTGAGTTCACGTGTGAAAAATGTCAGTTGGTGGTTACACTGCAAGGGGAAATTCAGAAGCTTATGCAGAGACTGGAAACTCAAAAAGATTGTGAGGTTGGAGAGTTTTATTGATGAAGTAGCCAATAATATTAGTGGTATGGGGGACATGGTTCAGAATTCTGGGGGGTAGGGGTGTCTGTTCTTGTACTGTAACACAGGAAGAGGCAGTAGAAACTAAAGGAGACAACCACACACTCACAAATAAACTCCACGCTGGGCCCACCATTAACACCGACCCTTCAACTGTCTAACAGATACATAGGACTACAATTGGAGGATGAGGGAGTTAGGACGGCTCACTTAGAACAACCCGAGGCTATAGTTCCCTCTCAGCCAGAGGTTACACAGGGTCAGATTAATACAGAACACCCTAGTAATGAGGGAACGGCAGACAGAGATGTTGTAGTGATAGGGGACTCTATTATAAGAGGGATAGATACTATAGTATGCTGGGGGCAAAAAGAGCATACCACTGTAATCACACTACCTGGAGCCAGGCTACACGATATTTCAAACCTTCTGGATGGGCTACTAGAAAATACTAGTAAACCCCTGGTGATTTTGCACATAGGAACAAGCGATGTAGCAAGAAGTAGAATGGAGGACATCCAGGCAGAGTTCAGGGATATGACAACAAGGATCAAAAATAGAAATGGAGAGATTATAATAGCGGGGATTTTATCCACTTATGGCCTACATTCACATAGAAACAATGGACTCATTAGGCTAATCAACAGGCGGCTGAGACAATTCTGCAAGGAGAAAAAATTTGGTTATATGGATAATTCCATAACATTTAATAGACCAGTTTTGTTTAAAACAGATGGCCTGCACTTAACTTCTGCAGGCACTAGGATTCTGGGTAAAAAAAACTCTTGAGGTAATGCGATTCCATTTAAACTGGAAAAAAAAGGGGGGGGGTCTGGAAAGTGACCTAAGCAGGGGCACTAAGCCCAAGACAAATCTCAAAGAAACCCCTGAATGGAAAGCCATTCTCATTAATTCCTGGAGTTTGGTTAATAAGTATGATGAATTTTCTTTGTTGTTACTTTCTCAGAATATCTATGTGGCATTAGTTACAGAAACCTGGTGGGATGATGATGATCTGTGGGATACAAAAGTGACAGGATACAACTTATTTTCCAAATCCAGATTACATAGAAAGGTGGGTGGAATAGCCATATATGTGCATAATTCTATATATTGTGAAGAACTACAATGGGATCCGGAAGCCCTAGAACTACTGTGGGTAAAGCTACTTCCCTAGAAGGGTACCAGGATCATTTTAGGATTAGTATACAGGCCACGTCTATAACATCTGAGGAAGATGAGGCACTGTTAAAAATAATAGGGGAGTCGAATCCAGTAGATAGAATATTGCTGACAGGGGACTTCAATCTACCTAGTATAGATTGGTTAAAGGAGCAAGGGGTTAGCAATCTGGACAAAAGGTATATTGACACCTTTGACCAAATAGGTCTTGAACAACTAGTCCAAGGTAGCACCAGAGGTATTAGAACCCTGGATCTCGTGCTTACCAATATGGGTAACACAATTAGCAATCTCCAGGTCAACAACCCCCTAGGTAATAGTGACCACTGTTCAGTGCACCTCAGCATCATGGAACATCTACTGATTAAAAACATGGGTACTACAACCAAGCTAAATTTTAGGAGAGCAGATTTCTCCACTATCAGAGGCCAAATGCTGGCATGGGATTGGATGAGTGATTTTAAGGGATTATCCGTGCAAGAAATGTGGAAACAGCTGTTGGCTATATTGTCAAATCTTGTAAAAACCTTTATACCAAGCGTACCAAAATACAACACTAGCATCAAAACAAATCCTGTATGGATGAATGCGTCCATTAAAAAACTGATAAACAGGAAGAGCAGACTGTACAAAAAACTAAAAGGTAACGGATCACTTGGAACAAATCAGGCTTATAGGGAATGTGTTAAGAGTATCAAAGTAAGAATTAAAAAAGCTAAAGCACAGTTCGAGTTGGATTTAGCTAACAGAGTGAAGGATAATAAAAAATCCTTCTTTTCATACATTAATAACAAAAAGGGAGGCCACTGCATGATAGGCCCATTTTTGAATGACTTAGGAAATACAGCAACAACTGCAGAAATGGCGGACATTCAGAACAAATATTTTTGCTCATTCTATAACAACAATACCGCACCATACGTTGGTAAAGAAGCATCCACTCCTGGGAAAGTTATTATTAACCCCAAGGATGTATTTGATCGACTCACAAAGACTGACATAAATAAATCACCAGGCCCTGAGAATTTACACCCTAGAGTCATACATGAACTAGCCGATGTGCTGACACCACCAGTTACTTGCATTTTCCAAGCCTCCCTAGACACTGGCTCAGTACCTTTTGACTGTAAAACTGCTATTATAGTCCCTATTTTAAAGAAAGGGCCTAAGACAAAACCTGAAAATTATAGGCCAGTAAGTCTAACCTCTCTGCTGGGAAAGATTTTGGAGGGATTGGTCAAAGACTTAATAACAGACTTCCTAACAACTCAGGGATCAGTCGACCTGGCTCAGCATGGGTTTACAAAAGCTAGATCCTGCCAAACGAATCTTTTGGCCTTTTATGAGGACATCAGTAGGGAGCGAGATATTGGAAATTCAGTGGATGTGGTTTATATGGACTTCGCAAAAGCTTCTGATAAGTTACCCCACATGGAACTTCTAAATATGCTGGAGAACAGTAACCTACACCGGAACATTTGTAATTGGGTCTCAGCATGGTTGCAGGGGCGAAAACAAAGGGTTACCATAGGCGGGTGCTTTCTGATTGGGCACCAGTCACTAGCGGGGTTCCCCAGGGCTCTGTTCTATGTTCTGCGGCCTAGTCTTTTTAATATCTATATATCCTCCCTTAGTTTACACAACCCTAAAGTATGGTTACATAAATCTGCAGACTGCAGATTTGGGACAGTGGTGAATAATCAAGAAGATTCTACATCCCTTCAGAATGCTATCAATGAGACTTTGGAGTGAGCAGTAACAAATAAACTTGCCCTGAATACAGGTACATGTAAGGTTATGCATTTTGCTAAGCATAATGCTAAGGCCTCATATATGCTTGCTAATGATATGCTAACAGTCACTCATGAGGAAAGTGACCTGGGGATTAGGATGACTGGTGATTTAAAGTTCGGGACCCATTGTAGGGCACAAGTGAGGAAAGCAAATCTGAACTTAAATTGCATACTCAGGCACATAGCTAGCAGGGATGATAAGGTACTCATGCCACTCTATGTAGCTTTGGTGAGGCCCCATTTAGAATACTGCGCCCAGGTATGATCCCCTCAAAATAGGGAAGACATCAACAGGTTGGAAAGCATTCAGAGAAGATTTACAAGATCTATAAAGGGTTTAAATGAATTGCCATATGAAGCAAGATTGTCATCCCTCAATTTTTATTCCCTTTATTTTAGAAGGTTTGGGGATATTTGTGTTTTTAATATTGAATAATGGGAGATGACAAATTTCGGGCAGAGGTTGGTATCCAGTCTAAGACTAACTGGTGCAGTAGTAGGAGACATAATAAATAACTTGCTCATTTTAATTAGAACCGTAACCTAAGGCACAGCTGGTTTAGTTAAAGGGTGGTGGTACCTTGGAATGCACTTCCATTAGTACTCATGGATAGCTCGAGTATGAATAACTTCAAAGTTAACTTTGACCAACATTTCAGCAAAATACAAACTCAATTCTAAATTTGGGTGTTGGCAAGCAATTATGGACGCAAGTCTGCTAGCTTGAAATTACCTATGAAACCTATGAAACAGTCACGACGGTGTGCCAGGCCAACGACTATCAATTGCCTAGAGCTGAGGTTTTCTCCTCCCCTTTCTTCCCATGATACCTCCCACCAACCCGCAGAAAGGTATAAGTCCCAGAGGTCAGCTCAAACACCTGCATCTTCCTCCTACCAGAAAAGCAAGCTTCCCAGCACATAGTCGGGGTTCACAGCGGCAGAAGAACATACCACCAATCCCATCTCCTGCTGGGATGTCAATGGCAGTGCCTCTCCTACATGGCAGCCCAGGCACCGAACTCCCCAGCTGAATTCAGGTCGCTAGTGCAATAGCACCGATGTGCTTCCACTGGGCCATCGAGGGGCCCGGGTCTTGATTCTTTTAATTAGATGATGAAAAGTAGGTCCTCTTCTAATTTAATACCTGCAAATTATTATTGTTTTGTCTTAACTTTTGCATTTTAATTTGATATACAGTATAGATTAAAATATTTTATCGCGCACAGCTGTTTTCAAATTAAAACACATACAGTGTTCCCTGGCCTAATTGTATCCGTTGGTGGTGAGCTGCACTGTTACATATAACACCCAAAAAGTACAGTTACGTAAGAACTTACCGTAACAGTAGATCTTCGAGAGAGGCTCTTGCAGTAGGTAATTACATACAGGACTGATGCCGGCCGGAGTCAGGACCCCACGGAAAAATTTCTAGCTAGCAGTCTCTGGCGGGGACCGCTTCGTCAGGTGACAGACGTCATGCGGTGTCAGTATAAAGGGGCGGTCCTCCATGCCCGCCTTCCAGTTCTTTCCCGCCAAAAGGCAAGATGAGAGAGAAGCGGATATTTCCCCTCCTGGAAAAGGAGCTGAAAAAGCTTAGGGGGATGGAGGGCGGGAAGGTATTACCTACTGCAAGAGCCCCTCTCGAAGATCTACTGTTACGGTAAGTTCTTACGTAACTGTACTATCTTACTTCAAGTGGGCTCTTGCAGTAGATAATTACATATAGGACTGAGTCCAAAGCAGTCTAGAACAAGAAGAAGCAAACAGGAGGAGGAGGAAAGCTACTCAGAAGTAGACCCTCTGGTTGTAAAGGCCTTAGGAAAGGAGGCATGGCAAAACAGCCAGCCCGAAGCCTGCTCTACAGTGAGAGCCAATGTCCAAACTGTAATGTTTCATAAAGGTATGGATAGAAGTCCAAGTGGCGGCTGCACAAATGTCAGCCGCTGATACATTCTTGAAACAAGCTGCCGAGGCAGCGACCCCTCTGGTGGAGTGGCCTCTAACTTGACCCAGCAGGGTCCTGTTGTACTTGTCATAACAGAAAGTGATACAATGAGCTAAGCATTTCGATAGGCATTGCTTAGAAACAGCATTGCCTTCTCTTTTATGAGCAAAAAAGACGAGCAGTTGATCAGTCTTTCTGAGATCCTTCATCCTGTTAGTGTAGTATCTCAGAATTCGGTGAACATCCAAAGTATGCAGGAGGTACTCTCCATGATTAGAGTGCTGCGTAAAAAAGGCAGACAACTCTATGGATTGATTCAGTGTCAATTCCGCTACCACCTTAGGGAGAAACTTAGGGTTGGTACGCAGAGCCACACGTTCCTTGTTAAAAACGGAATACGGGATTTTACACATCAGGGCCTGGATCTCGGAAATCCGTCGAGCAGAAGTAACGGCCACTAGGAGGAGAGTCTTCCAAGAAAGGAACTTTAGTTCTGCTGAGGCTGCTGGCGCGAAAGGAGGCAGAGTAAGCTTCTCTAAAATGAAATTCCGATCCCAAGGAGGGGCAGGAATCCGGATAAGGGGTTGTAAGTGAAGGACCCCTCTCAAAAAGGTTTCAGAGACCTTCAGCTGAGCAAACGTTCTGTCTGCAAAGGGGACAGGATAGGCCGAAATGGCCGCCATGTGAACCTTTAAGGATGAATGGCTGAGACCCAGATCGAAGAGGGGTCGCAGGTCATCCAGAAGTCGGCCGACAAGAGCACGAGAAGGGCTCGACATCACTGAAGGCAGCCCAAATAGAGAACCACTTCCTTTTCATGGCATAAGTAAATCTGGTTGAGGGTTTCCTGGCCTCCACCAGAATCTCAGTTACTTGGGGGGGGGAGGACTCCGAATCGGGCTTGAGCTATGTCTGCAGGAGCCACGCGTGCAACTGAAGGGACTTGAGGCCTGGATGGACCAGGGTCCCCTGATCCTGGGTCAGCAAAAACAGCGACAGAGGAAGAGGAGGTTCCTCTGAGTACTGCTGTAGAAGAGAGAACCAAACTTGCCTGGGCCAGAAAGGAGCGATCAGAAACACTCGAGCTCCTTCCGAACTGAGTTTCTGCAAGACCCTCGTAATCAATGGAATCGGGGGGAAGGCATAGATGAATCTGCCCTTCCAGTCTAGAGACAGAGCATCTCTCCAAAAAATGTCGCGCCCTGGAGCAAGCGAGCAGAAGACGGGAAGTTTTGTGTTTTGAGGGGATGCAAATGGGTCTACCTGTAGAGTTCCCCAGCGCAGGAAGATGTCGTCTACGACCCCCTGATCCAGATCCCATTCGTGAGCTAGAGCAGATGACCAGCTGAGCCTGTCTGCCACCATGTTCTAGACCCCTGGGACATGAGATGCCGTGAGGTGAAGGTTGTGCTGCACTGCCTAATCCCAGACTCGCATCGCCTCTCTGCAAAGGGGGTCTGAACGAGTTCCTCCCTGTTTGTTGATGTACCAGACCACACACACATATTGTCCTTCTGTACAGCTAGGTGACCAGGAGACAGACACAGATGCAGAGCCTGAAGAGCATACAGTACTGCCCTTAGTTCAAGCACACTGATGTGAAGGGACTTCTCAAGCTTGGACCAGGGGCCCTGGGTCCTATGAGGACTGAGATGGGCTCCCCAACCCTCGCCGGAGGCGTCCGTAGTCAACGTCTGCGAGGGGGGAGGGAGACCGAGGAACTCCCAGAAGAGGTTCTCCTGAACCATCCACCACTACAAGTCCCGAGCCATGGAGTGGAGACCAGGACAAGTTGATCTAGGTCGCCCATCACCAGCTGATTCCATTGAGACAGGCGTCCACTGAGAGATTCTCATGTGGAGCCGACTGCGAGGGACTGTCGGAATCGCAGCCGCCATTAGCCCGAACAGGCGAAGGACTGACCTGGCGCTGACCCACCTGCAGCTGGACAACAGGCTGACCTGGGCCTGGAGAGTGGCTGCCCTGTCCGGTGGCAGGAAGGCCAAGCCAGAGGTCATGTCCAAGATTGCCACGATAAACTGGAGCCTCTGGGACGGGATCAGATGGGACTTGGCCTGGTTTATGGTACTACTCAGGCAGGCAAAGACCTGCTGGGTAAGGGAAAGGAAGCACAGGAGTTCCTCCCTGGACGGGGCCACCAGGAGCCAATCGTCCAAGTACGGGAAAACCTGCACCCTCTGGGTATGCAGGTAGGCCGCTACCACCGAAAGGCATTTGATGAACACCCGTGGCTCTGAGGAAAGACCAAATGGAAGGGCCTTGAACTGGTAGTGGTCCCCCTGGAACGCAAAACGCAAGTATTTGTGGTGGGAAGGGTGGATAGGGATGTGCAGGTAGGCATCATGCATATCCAAAGCGCATAGCCACTGTCCCGGCCGGAGAAGGGGCAGGAGGCTCTGCAGCGAGAGCATCCTGAACCTCTTGTACTCCACGAACAAGTTCAGGGAGCTGAGGTCGAGAATTGGCCTCATGTCTCCTGTTTTCTTTGGGACTAGGAAGAAATGGGAATAGTACCTCGTTCCCTGAAGAGGAAGAGGAATGGGGATGGGTTCTATCGCCTCCTTCAAGAGAAGGGAGGACATTTCTTCCTGGACCAGAAGAAGATGCTCCTGCAAGTACGACGACCTTGGGGCAGGGTGACGAGGGGGTTTCTGAAAAAAATCTATTGAGTGTTCCTCTTCGATGAGTTGGAGCACCCAGGAATCTGACGTTATCCTCTCCCAACCTGGGAGGTGGAGGGAAAACCTCCCTCCTACTGGTTCCTCTGGAAAAGCCAGAGGCTGTGGGAGAGGAAAGGAGTCAGGTGGTGTTGGGCAGCGTCACGGCTGAAGCTTCCGCTGCTTTTTTGGGCAGTGGAGGCTTGGCAGCCAGAGGGGCCCGACGTTTATTGGCCCGGTTTCCCTGTGGTTACGCCCTTTGCCAATTCCGCCTGCGAAAGGGATGACGCTGCGCTGAAGGGGGATTGTACATGGAGTCCACAGACTTCAGTGCAGTCCCCTTCTTCTGCAGATCGGTGATAATGTCCTTGACATCACCACCGAACAGCACCGAACCCTGGAAGGGCGCTTCCTGAATAGCTGACTGCACTTCCGGGACCAAACCTGACAGACTGAGCCAGGCATGATGCCGTAAGCCTACGGCGAAAGCCGAGCTCCTACCAGCAGTGTCCACTACATCATATGTGGCACAAAGCATGTGCCGACTGGCCGAACGAGCAGAACGGACAAGGTCAGCCACTTTCTGTTTAACCTGAGAGGAAGGGAGTCCAACTTGGATTCCACATCACTAAGAATCACCTTCTGGTAATCCCCCATGTGACTGAAATAGTTCAGGGCCTTAATACCCAGAGTGGAAGAAACACAGATCTTCTTACCATAGTGGTCCAGAAGATGGGATTCTTTGTCAGATGGAGACGAGCTCAAATGCTTCAGATTAGCTGACCGTCCGTGAGCGGCGCTAATCACCACAGAGTCAGCTCGAGGGTGAGAATCAAGGAAGTAAACACCCTCGGGAACCTGGTATAGCCAATTAGACTTCCGTGGAAGAGGGGCTAATGCCGACGGTTGCTTCCAAATGGTGGAAACAAGGTCGGCATGAGGCTCAATCCAGGGTGGCAGCAAGGTCAGAGTGGTCTCGGGCAGATCCAGGTGCTCAGTGAGTTTTTTATGCTGTGGGTCTGGCTCCAAAGAGCGCCATTTATGAACTTCCTGGATTTTGCGCAGCAACTCCGAGAAAGAAGGATCCTCCGGAGGAGACTTCGGAGGAGTCCTAAAGCCTGGGTTTGGTCGGACAGCGTGGCTCGTCGTCCGGGTCGGAACAACCGTCAGAGTCATCCAAAGTGTCCGAAGAGGAAGAGGAAGAAGACTCCCTATCCCGGCGTGGGGCAGGAACGGACCCCTTAGAAAGCCCTCAGGGAAGCGTCTCCTGCCCCGCCCTGGAACCAGAAGGCTCGCCCCTGGTATCTGGAGGTGGGAAGGGAGTCTGTCGTCTGGGGCGTACGAGAGCCGGAACCAGCACTGTCGCCGGGAGACAACTCTCTACCTCTCTGGTGAGCTTAGCCTTGGTCTCAGCCCACCAGGAGGCCAGAGTCTCCTTCAAGTCCACCGGCGGCTGTGGGGGCGTTGGAGGAGGAGGAGGGGGATACGGATACTGACTGTACCCCAGGGTGCAGTTCGTAATCCGACGGGCGGGTAACTCGCGCCGGGTAGTGAGGCATCATACTGGGGCTGCCGGAAATCGCGGAGCCGGTAAGACGGCACCGAAAAACGGAGTCGGATACCCGGGGGCCGGGGGGTCTGACGGAGCAGACGGCCCGGCTGGAAGCCCAGCGGGCGGGCCTGGAACAGAAGGCCCGTCGGGCAGAGGGCCCGGCATTGGAGCGGCATCCAGGAGAGGGATGTCGCCCAGCGTCAGTATGACCGGCGTCTGAGCCGGTGCCCAGGGAACCGACGTCAGGTCATCTGGCCAAGTGGGAGGGAGATCTGACGGGGGCGCAGCAGGAACCTCGGCATCACCCAGGAATGGAGGGGAAAAATCCCTGGGGTCAGGCTGAGGAGACCCAGGGTCCCCGCAGGCCAGGAACGGCGGACGTAAGAGGGTCCGATGTCGGCTCAGCCGCCGCGAGGACGTCGGGTCAGCCGATACATAGAAACATAGACTTTGATGGCAGATAAGGACCACTTGGCCCACCCAGTCTGCCCATTTCCCTACCTACTGGATAAGCTGCAGATTCCAGTTAACCAACAGTCTACTTCCTGCCACCCCCCACTACAATTGCCTTGTGTCTGTCCCATGCATGTTTGAATTCCCCCACTGTTTTAGACCCAAAAACCTCCCCAGGAAGGCAGTTCCATGCATCCACCACTCTCTCCGTGAAAAGATTTCCTCATTACCCCTGAGCCATCCGGCTCTATCTTTAAATTGTGTCCCCTTGTTCTTACACATCTCTTTTCTGAAAGATGCTACCTCCTGGACTTTGTTGATTCCCTTGACGACTTGAACGTTTCTATCATGTCCCCCGTCCTCCTTTCATTAAGGGTATACATATTAAGATCTCTCAGTCTCTTCATATGATTTCTGATGCAGACCCTGCACCATTTTAGTTGCCTCCTCTGGACTGCTTCCATCCGTCTATGTCCTTGCGTAGATGAGGTCTCCAAAACTGCATACAGTACTCAGATGGGGTCTCACCAACTGTCTGTACAGAGGATAACCACTTCCTTTTCTACTTGTGATGCCCTTTCTATGCATCCCAGTATCCCCTGGCTCTCCTCACTGACTTTCACATTGCTTACCCACCTTTAGATCACCCGATATGACTACCCCAAGTCCTGCTCCATTTTGTTGTTGTTAGTACCTCTCTGTTATTGTGTATCGAGGGTCCAGGCGGACGCCGGAGGAACCGCATCCGACTTAGCGGACCCATCGCCGAGGCAGTCGCTGAAGGAGGCGGCCTGGTCGGAGGGGAGAGTGCGTGCGCTGCTCGGCGGTCGAAGCGATTTCTATCGACCGCCTCCGTGCAGGCATCAGGGGAGCTGACGTCCGGCTTACTGGAGCCGCTTGAACCAGAAGGCTGCACAGTGACGGCTTTACCGGGAGCGGAGGCCTCCAACAGCCCGGAGGCACCCAAAGGGCCCGAGCGCGAGTCAGATGGGTGGGCCGCCACCGCGGAAACTTCCAAGACGGCCGTCGCGGAGTGGTCGCCCAGAGGGGAAGTTACCTGGAGCATGGCAAGTTCAGCCGGAGTCGCGGTGGAAGAGGAGGCCCTGTCCCGATGCTTCTCCTTGTCCTTCTTCTTACGATGGCCTCCGGGGAGAAGTGGACGCCTGCAGGAGCTTTTTCAACTCCTTCTCCATGGAAGACATCTTCTTCTTGAGGATATGGGCCTCCAGGTACTGCTGCCTCTGTCTGCGGGTGGCGGCGTTAAATTTAAGGCAGTGCTGGCACTTCTCCACCTGATGGTCCGGGCCCAGACAGAAGAGGCACTGGGAATGGCCGTCCTTGTGCAGGAGTTGGGCGCCGCACGAGTCGCACTTATTTTTGGGCTCGGAGGGTGTAGGAGACAACATACACCAATGAAAGGCTGACGATTAAGTCGAATAATTCAAAAAAACGACGGTAAATACTACCGGCGACAGAGTTGATGAGCGTTGAACTTTATCACGAGATGCTGACATGAGCGAACTCGGGAAAGAACTGGGAGGTGGGCGTGGGGGACTGCCCCTTTTTACTGACGCCGCATGACATCGGTCACCTGACGTAGGGGCAGTCCCCCACCAGAGACTGCTAGCTAGAAATTTTTCCGTTGGGTCCTGACGCAGGCCGGCATCAGTCCTATATGTAATTACCTACTGCAGGAGCCCTCTTGAAGTCAGATCTTTGTTTTTATTTATTTTCTTCCCCCCAATTCAAGATTACTAAACAACCTGGGTACATTAATCTCTCTTCTCCTGTTCAACATCAGCAAAAGGTAACATAGAAACAGAATTTAACGGTAGATAAGGACCGCTTGGCCCACCTAGTCTGCCCATTTCCCTACCTGATGGATAAGCTGCAGATTCTAGTTAACCAACAGCTTACTTCCTCCTACCCCCCACTAGAATTGCCTTATGTCTGTCCCATGCATTCTTGAATTCTCCCACCACTCCTGACTCCACAACCTCCTCAGAAAGGCTGTTCCGGGCATCCACAACCCTCTCTGTGAAAAAATGCTTTCTAACATTACCTCTGAGCCGTCCCCCCTCCATCTTCAAATTGTGCCCCCTTGTTCTTGCACATATCTTTTTCTGAAAGGTGCTACCTTCTTGTACTTTGTCAATTCCCTTTAGATACTTGAAAGTTGCTATTATGTCCCCCCTTCCCCTTTTCTCAAGGGTATACATATTAAGCTGCTTTAGTCTCTCCTTGTATATCTTCTGGTGCAGACCCTGCACCATTTTGGTTGCCCTCCTCTGAACAGCCTCCACTCTGTTTATGCGGAGATGGGGTCTCCAGAATTGCACACAATACTCCAGATGGGGTCTCACCAACTGTCTGTACAGAGGGATAACAACTTCCTGTTTTCTGCTGCTGATGCCTCTCCCTGTGCATCCCAGTATCCCCCAAGCCCTCCTTACTGCCTTCTCACATTGCTTGCCCACCTTTAGGTCATCTGATATAATTACTCCCAGGTCTCTTTCGATTTTTTTGTAATTATCTCACCCCCATTGTGTACTCTTCCCATGGGTTTGAAAAAAATCAGCCACAGCTCCTGGAAGTCGTGAGGGCAGTCAGGTTCTCCTGCCCTCCCCCAAGCCGCTCCGATCACCAGAAAAAAATCAAGTAGTGACCCAACGCCCAAAGCAGAGCTCCAGCTTGCTCGGTTGCTGTGTGAGAGCAGTTTGAACTTGGCGCCTTTTCTGAACAAAGACCCTTGCATTTTACCGTCAGCAGAGCATTGTAGATTGTTCTTTCCCTGCTCTTCCACCACTCCACCTTGCCATATTTGAGTCCAGGCTGGAGGGAACTTTAAGGAAGCCTGTTTACTACTGGATATTTTTATTCCAGGCTGAAGGTGACTTTAAAGGGAACTCTCATTACTTCAATTTGGCTTTATTAGACCGGAGCTAAAATAGGCTACTGTGCATGTGTTGTTTGTTAGGGTTGTTTGTTAAATTCTGCCACTTCATCTGCTTAAAATCAATTTATCAGTAACTAAAAGGTAATCTGAATCAGTTGTAATTCGAATTCAAAATTATAAAACTAGGCAACATATGTCAGGGAATCTCCTACTGCACGCAACGTCTTTGTGCCTGTAATTCAGCTCCTCCTCTCCCTACCTGATCTAATAAGCTCTGTTCTCTTCTCTCCCTAGCCACAGTTCCTGGAGATCGTGAGGGCAGTCAGGTTCTACTGCCTTCCCCCGAGCACCGCCGAAAAAAAATCAGGTAGTGACCCGACACCCAAAGCACAGCTCCAGCTTGCTCGGTTGCTGTGTGAGAGCAGTTTAAACTTGGTACCTTTTCTGAACAAAGACGTTTGCATTAATCCCCACCGGCGCTGTGCTCCGGCTGCCCCACCACCCTTGGTGAGCTCTTACTTATATAGGCTGTCCCGCATGACTGGTTTGAACCGATCAGCCCACTTTTCCCTTTGCTCCTTATACCCTTCTAACACTAGTGGCCGCCCTTGAGCAGCTGCTGCCCAAACTCACTTTAAACTGTTGCCTCTCTCCCTAGCTATGGTCGCTCTGCTCATAACCATATCGTCCCTCCCACCCTCTTCCTACCCTAATCAACAATTCTTACTGCCTCTCATCCCTGAGATTGTGAAGCAACCTTCCCACTCTTCCTCTACCCTTGTGCATCACCCTCCACACTGCTGGCAAAACTGGGTACTGGGAGCTGCCATCCTCCCTCCCTCCCCTCCTCCTTTCATGATGGGTTGTTAGCCTTAAATATCTCCTACAAGACTACCTCGTGTACACCACACCACCTTCCTATCCGCTGCAAGCCACAAAGGGACATGCGCCTTTTAAAACAACTCTTGTCACTCCTGCTCCTCATAGCCGGTGATGTAGAATGAAACCCTGGTCCAAACCCCCCAATAACAGATTCCTCTCCCCCCGGCAAACCACCTACCAAGAGGTTTCAAAATAGCGCACTTAAATATATGCAGCATTCTGAATAAAATAACGGCCCTACAAACAAGCGTCCTATCCCTGTGCCCGGATATCTTAATCATTACAGAAACCTGGCTGAAGCCTCACAACCTCGATATCGAGTTCTTGATACCTGGCTACTCCCTCATTTGGCAGGACCGACAGGTTAAAAAGAGGGGTGGTGTCGGCACTGCCATGTACACCTCCTCCAAACTCCAGTTCACCACAATCATGCCTACCTCACCCACGTTGACAATAGACTCCCTTCTAATCAAAATCTCTTTCCCTCACTCAATTACCATATACGTAAGCAGGGTCGTACTGCTCCCCGGACACACTGCTGCCTATCATCCCAGACCACTAGACCACCTGGGCACCCTGAGGTCCCTCGCGGCTGGAGGCGAGCTACATATCCTTGGGGATTTCAACCTGAACTGGCTAGCCAGTGGAGGCTCTAAAGTACGAAGTCAACTAAATGTGCTAAACCTGTCCCAACAAATAACTAAACCCACCTCGCCTAAACCACAAATCCAAGAAACATACTTTATTGGACTGGGCCCTTACCACCCACCCCCATCGTATAATTGACGCTGGCCTACTACCGGACTCTCTCAGCGATCACATGATTTACGTGGTGTGGAAAATATTCAGACCTAAGGCCCCCCCCCACACACTAGATCTTACAAATCCCTGGACCTGACCATGCTCCTAAATAACCCGACTAACATCAATTGGTCCTACATCATTAGGGCTCCCTCCCTGGACAAGGCCCTCAATTTCTTCACAGCCAGATTCCTTGCTATCTGGGACTCCCATGCGCTACTCAGAAGATCCAGAGTAAGGGGAGCCCGCCTACCCTGGGTAATCGCCAATCTCTTGGAGCAACTACTAGTCACGGACTGAGCCTGGAAAACCTATAAGGCAACAGGTACTCAAATGGCTCTGCAACACTACCGCTCACTAAGGAATGCCTGCATGAGACTTATCCGACAGCACTATCCCAGCTCTCCCACTACCTCGACTCCACCTCCTCCTTCTTCACTCCATACCAGACTGGGTTTAGAAAACAATCACTCCACCATCACCTCTCTCCTCTGTCTCACCGACACCCTCCTCACGGGAATGGATAAAGGGGAGTTAACTGCGGCTATCTTCGTCGACTGCTTAAGGCCACATGGTTTCACATGCCCTGTTACTGTCCGCTAAGCTCGCCTAAGCTGGACTGACTGAACCTGCCACTAACTGGTTCCAGTCGTACTTGGCAGGCAGGTCCCAGTCAGTCCGTATTGGTTCTGACATTTCCACCTCACTCCCTGTTACCACCAGGGTCCCCCAAGGCTCTGTCCTAGGCCCTTTATTGTTTTCTATCTTCCTCAATGATCTGCTGTAGCCTGCCCTCATCCGTCTATCCACATTTATGCAGACAACACGGTTCTGTATGCCTCTGGCCATCCCCCTCAGCACTGGCAGCCTGTCTGCAGCAGGACTTTGACACTGTCCAATGCTGGTTCCGTTCAAATCAACTATTCCTAAACCCCAAGAAAACTGTCTACCTAACATTCGGCACTAGGGCAAAACTTTCCCGTCTCCCCACCACCCCAACTTTCACACACTAGATGGCTCCTCCTGGAAGTTTGTACTTCCTTCAGATACCTCGAGCTCTGGTTAGACCAGCATCTTGACTTCACTGCGCATATTGATGCTATACATAAGAAGCTACACCCCATGTTAGATGCGTTATACCATAATAAAAGTTGCATCTCACTGCCCACGCACCGGTTAATCGTTCAAAAGATGATACTCCCAATAATGGACTACGGGGATGTAGTCTACTGTGTAGCCCCTAAGTCCTTCCTGACCAGACTAGATCATCTCTTCCACTCGTTCTGCCGTTTCTCCCTGGACTGCCCTCCCATTACCCATCATTGCGACCTCTACCATTCCTTAGACCTCCCTTCTCTCCACAATCGGAGATAGATACACTGTGCTAGAACCACTGCGAAATTCTGGTCACAGTCACTCCCCTCCTACCTTGCGGCCGCCCTAACTGTTCTTCCCCCGCCAGCTTACTCGCTCAGGAACATTGATTATCGGCTACTTCACTTCCCCCACATGTCCACCGGGTCTGGACAGGCTGGTTTTAGCTTCCGGATGCCAAAGTTATGGAATTCCTTGCCAGCTGGTATTAGGCATTCCACCAGCACTCCTCACCTCAATGCACTATTCAAGACACACTTCTCCACTACTTGCTCATGCAATCTGCTCCACTGAAGCCCTTGCAGTCATGATGGCTGCTGTTTCTTTCGTCTGTATATATTTTTTTTTTACTCCTGCTGTCAACTACTCTGTTTATTGGTATGATGTTGTGCTCTGTAAATATGTGTGTATGGCTGGCTTCGCCAGTCTTTCTTTACTTCTGCTATATATATATATATATATATATATATATTTATTGTTGTTGACTACTCTGTTTTATGACTGTATTGAAATATGTATATTGAATTATGTATTTCCACTGTATTTCCCCCTCTCCCCATACCCCCCGGGCGCATCTGGAATCGAGTTGCATCCTGCTCAGTATGCCTTCCTGGTAAAACTATTAAATAAATAAATAAATTACCTTGCCCTTCTTTGCCTTGAATCTGAGCTGCCATATATTTGACCATTCCTCCAACCTTGCCAAGTCCCTTTTCATCCTTTCCACCCCACCTTGTGCATCAACCCTGTTGCAGATATTTATGTCGTCTGCAAAGAGCCATACTTTTCCTTCCA
Organism: Neoceratodus forsteri; assembly: GCA_016271365.2. NCBI lineage: Eukaryota > Metazoa > Chordata > Ceratodontiformes > Ceratodontidae > Neoceratodus > Neoceratodus forsteri. Next base: position 462,335,636 of record CM057458.1, read on the forward strand.
GGTGCTCTCCAATGTCACTTATTGTTCATTATTCCATACCTCCATCTTCTTACAGAGTGCCATAGCATTTATCGGCTGTGGAATATTCTTGATTCTGGGAGTTATTCAACTATGTTAGCTACTTCCTCCTATTAAACAAATGGAAGAGGTTCCAAATTGTATTCCTGTATCCCTAGGTAACGAGCAGGATGTTGGTACCGTCATAATTATGACCCTTGATAGAGATTTGGGCATCAAATGTTTTCAGTGCTGTATGTACCAGCAGGTGCAAACACCCCCTATTCCTAAACATAACTTTGTTTGTGATAAATGCAACTCAAACATGCAATTACAAAGAGAGACTGATTCCTTTTCTGCTTGGTTGTCAGTTCTGGAAGCCAGACAAGCAGATATGTTTAGGCATTATAATGAGTTCCATACCCCATGCCCTACTGCTGTAATAAGAAATAATAAAAATCATCCCCTCTTCATTCACATTGATTCCTCAGATGTAGTTACCGCAGAGAAAAATTTTTAAGAGCAAGTAGATACTTCTAATGTAACCATGTTTACAACATGCGACAGTCAAAGCTCAAACTCAGCAATGTCAAAAAAACGAGTCTGCGAGGAAGAGGACAAGGAAATTTACCTTGTTTCTGACTGGGTCACTCTTCCTAGTTCAAGGGCATGCAAAACGGGCCAGAAAGCTAATAAATTTCGTATTCCTACTTACAACTCCTCCACACCCCTCCAAATAATAAACCCTACATATCCAGAGTCCAACACTCCAGATAATTCAGAAGGTGGTCTACTCCCAACCAAAGAGGTAAACTGCTCAATGCTCCACCTAACAGAGAGTCACCCATCTTTGCAATCCTCTATTACTCAAGATCCTGATGTTACATCTCCCTCATTGATAAGTCATCCAACTAAACGTAATATGAAACCTACTATTTCCGAGATTAGATCCAACTCCCCCCCTCCAAATATTGCTTTAATGGAGACCAATGATATTCTAGCCCCTTCCGTCCAACACCGCCAAGTCTATGTTTTGGGTGACCATCACCAAGCATACTGACAGGGCTATATGTAATCCCGATAAAACTAACCAGACATGTTCAAGTTTTAGAGGAGCAAAGGTCTCAGAAATTGTGTTAATTTGTCTGCTGTAATTATGCTGTTGAAACAAAATGTATCTCCTTAAGTGTTGACGAGGATCCTTTATAAATGAGCTTTTAGTTCAAAGGTTTGTAATTCCAAGTTCCCGATAAATACAAATAAAATACAAATCACAGGGATGGTTAATAATATTATCTAATGCAGTCACCAACCCACTCATGATAATACACGCAGGCACTAATGGTATCAATCGCACCAACCTATTACAGCTTAGACAAGACTACGTTGCCTTAAATAATTTATTAGTGGAAAAAGACTGTGCTGTGTTTCTCAGAAATTCTCCCAGTACTGAGGGCAACTAATGAGATAACACATAAAATCAACTAATGAATGGCTAAGGAAATGGTGTTTAAAATAAGATATATACTGCATCACGCATTGGGAGAATTTCTGTGGTAGGGACTCACTCTTCTGCTGGGACAGCCTCTGCCTCAGCAGAAGAGGGAGTGCCCTTTTGGGGAAATCTCTTGCTGCTGTAATTAACATTGAACTTTCCAAGAAGCATTTAAACTAAAACACTTGGGGGAGAAAAGGAAAGTTTCCAGTTCTCTTACTATAGGAAAAAAAAACCTGCATAGCAATACTTGTAACATCCTAACTTTCAATGCCAGAGCCTTAAATAACCTTAAGATGTCTGAACTTGAAGCACACAGTACTCCCTTAGATTTGAGCATTATTGCTGTGACAGAAACATGGTGGGACGCATCATCAGCTTGGATTAGGGAAATCCTGAACTTTAAACTTTACCATAAGGACAGAGAAAATAGACTAGGTGGGGGGGGGGGGGTCTCTATATTCAGGATGACATTCTTTCACATGAGATTATTCTCACTACCAATACTGAATCCATCTGGGTCTCTGTACAAATAAAAGGTCATCCTAAGCTTTCCATTGGAGTATGCTATAGACCTCCATCTGCTGATTCACAATATACTAATAACCTAACTGACATAATTTCCCAAATAGCAGAAAAGGGAGAGACCCTGATAATAGGAGACTTTAATATGCCGAACATTAACTGGGATTCTCTTACTGGCAAAACTGAGCAAGAGAAAGCATTTATTACATCAATTACTGATACAGGTCTAGAACAACTAGTTTATGTTCCCACCAGGGGCAAGAATATACTTGACCTAATTATCACAAATATTGAGCATCAGTTTTCTGATATTGAAATTAAAGGCCCTGTCGGTAACAGTGATCAAAACTCCATCCTTTTCAGTATTAATATTAATCTTTCCAAAATATCCAACAGAACTATATATATAAGGACTATAGAAAAGCAAACTTTGTCATGATCAATGACGCATTAAACAAACTAAACCGGGTGGAATTATTCAGAAACACGACCAATAAGTTTTTTTTTTTTTTGAAATTTAATTTTATTGATTTGAAAAAACAAAACAACAACAACACAATACGAAACACATCAAGGAAACGACCAATAATAGTGCATGGGAAAAATTAAAAAATATAATTCTCAGACTGGAAGATCAATATATTCCATCCAAAACCAAATACAACAAGAAGGGTAAAATCCCCATTTGGCTCACCGAATCCATAAGCAAACAAATTAAACTCAAAGAGAAATGGTTTAAGAATCTCAAAACAAATCCTAGTCCTACTACCCTAACCCATTATAAATCTGCTGTTGAAACTTTAAAAAAATTGATAAAACTGTCAAAACTCAGGCTTGAATTCAAATTAGCACACTCCAAAAATAATAAAAGGTCACTATTTTCATGTATTAATAGCAAAAAGGGAACACTAGAACTGTTGGACCCTTATGTATAGATGGAACTACGATTAATTCTGACCATGAAACAGCAAACCACTTTAACAAGTATTTTTGTTCAGTCTATAACAAAAATGACCCGACCCCCTCATCTGTCCAAAACATACAATTAATTCTCCAACAGTCCAGTTTAATGGGCATGAGGTTAGTAAAGCTCTATCTTTTCTTAAAACATCTACTAGCCCTGGCCCTGATGGTATTCAATCCAGATTCTTAAAAGAAACCACCAATGTCCTGATCCTACCACTGACACTATTGTTCAACAAATCTCTTCTTGAATGTGACATTCCAGATGACTGGCACAATGCTATTGTGACCCTTATTCACAAAAAGGGTAATAAGTCCAATGTCCAAAATTACTGTCCTATCAGTTTAACATCTATTGTAGGGAAAGTCATGGAACATCTGATTAAATCATTAGAGCAAGTCATCTGTAGGCTTGGTATCCAAGACCTCTCCCAACATGGGTTTAAAGCTGGACACTCATGTACAACCAACCATATAGCCTTTTACAGTAATATCTGTAGGTATCTTGATAACAATATTGCAACTGATGTCATTCTGCTGGGCGACAGTAAGGCCTTTGACAAAGTCTCCCACTCTATATTAATTAACAAACTCTACACATTGGGATTTACTACTAGTTTAGTTAATTGGATATCTAAGTGGTGGCTTACAAACAGAACCCAATCAGTGAGAATAAATGGTTCTAAGTCAAAAATCAGCTGAGTGACAAGCAGTATACCTCAGGGTTCAGTGCTTGGCCCAACACTTTTCAATATCTTCATAAGTAATATGTCAATCAGCACTAGTAACCACATCTCCAAATTAGCGGGCAACACTAAACTTGGTGGCAGAGTGGACAATACTTCCAGTAGATTATTACTAGAACAAGATATAATATCTATTGAACAATGGGCAACATCAAATTCCATGGCATTCAATGTTGGGAAATGTACAGTTTTTCATTTTGGAAAAAATAACCCACAAAATAAGTATTATTTAAACAATTCCCTGCTCCAATCCTCCACCTGCGAACGTGATTTAGGCATCCTTATTAATAATAAACTGACTCCCCTTAATCACTGTAATAAAGTAGCATGTACAGCTAATATTATCTTTAATCAAGTTAAAAAAAACATTTATTAGTAAATCTGAATGCTGCCTTGTTCCACTATACTGGGCATACATTAGACCCCACATCGATTACGGTTCCCCATTTTGGAACCCTCATCTTAAGAGTGACATTAACCGTCTGGAACAGATCCTGAGGAGACTTACGAAAAGGATTCCCAAACTCAAATCACTCGACTATAATACCAGATTTAAGGCTACAGGATTATATCCCTTGCATCTCAGAAGACAGAGGAGATATTTTGCTTACATTTAAAATATTAAAATCTCCGGCCTTATTGGAACAATGTGGACTTTCATTTGCCACTAAATGTACTGTTGGTAGACTACACAATAAGCAACTATCAGTTGAATGGGCTAAAACCAATAAGTGAGAATTTCTTCTGTATAAGAGCAGCAAAAAAAATGGAACATACTGTATTACCGCAGGATATGGTTAACCTCACTAATTTTGACACCTTTAAATTGAAACTTGATACATGGCTATTTCAACAATATTTTTCAAATTAATGTCCCACACCTGTGGGGGACAATCACGAAGGGCCATGAGCCTTCTTTTGTCCTACCAAATCCAGTAAGTTTTAAGCAATTTCAAAGCAATCAGTCAATTTCAAAGCAAATTCAAAGAATTGTAATACACAGCTTATTACACACTAGCTTACTATGGGATGCCGCACATACAAAGGTAAAATACTGCGTTTAGTACAGTCAGTACAGGATACTTTGTGCACCACTGTAAGCAAACATTGACATTACATCACCACTACAGACCAGGACAGGCAACCCCAAGAAGATTGTGGGATCTCTGCACCCCACACTGGGGAGTTCTCTCTTGGGGCTTCCTCAGAACCCAGCCTCACAATGTGCACTGTCCACCGTGACCACCTACTTGTAAAGCTGGCCAGGCATTCAGTGGTTAGCCCTGTAAGTTACTTCTTCCATGTGCTTGATCTATTCTATAATGTTTAGCCACTATTTATGGGTAGGGGGCTGTGTTTGGAGCCATTGCCATGTTACAGCTTTATGTGCTGTTGTAATCAGTACCCGCCACAAATATGGGGCATCTTTGCCTCAGACCCAATCCGAGGAAGGCCCAGAATAGTTTGCTGGATAGTGATTGGCGAATCCATCAGAAACAGCTCTATGAGGGTGTCCGTAATCTGTTCCCAGCAGCTGGACAATTTGGGGCAAGTGCAAAACCTGTTACTGTGATGTGCTTTGGTTTCTAAACAATGTCTACAGTAGGCCTGTAAGGCATTTTCTAACCACTTTCCTTGTATTACAGCGGTGCAGAAAAAATGGGTTCTAACCTTCTGGGTGAACTCCTGCACAGCAGAGAGCTCATTGTCTTAAAGGCAGACTGAAAGGCAGTACACCAATCCTCTTCCAAGACTTCTATCCCATTCTCCTCTCCCCATTTCTGTTTAATGCTGCCTGCCCAAACTGGTCGCAGTCCATTTAGTGCTTTACAGAGGGCAGAAACATGTCATTTAGTGACACCCCCAGAGTATGGCTTCTATTTTTGCTACTAGGTGTTAAACTGAGGGTGGATCTTGTACCAACCTACTCTGGGTCTGGTATGTGGGCTCTTATTTGGAGCTACCTACAGTGGTCCATTTTACTTAAGTCGAATGCCTGTTTAAGAGGGTTGAAATCAAGCAGGTTTCCTCCCTTACATAGCTGTACTGGAGAACATAGACTCCTTCTGGCCCATATCTTGTAAGTCAGATCTGTGGATGCTGATGGGAACGAAGAGTACCAGGTGAGCCATTTAAATGGCCATAAGAAGGTTTGCAGATGGAACTCATCCCAGGTTCGATATCCACTAGCCAAAGTGTGGCGTATTGCCATTAGTGTAATGTCTGAGCTAGTCCTCTTGAAGCCAGGCTCCACTGTCCTAGCTCACAGGGGCAGTTACCCCCCACACACACACACACCAATTCTATCAGCATCCAGGATGCCTTATATGTACAGACCGATCCATAGGAGCAGTGATCACAAATGCACTGCTAGACAGTAGTTTACAAGATCTGGGACAGCCCTCCCTCTGACTGCTTTACTTGCTTGTAACAGTTTATATCTTATCCAAGGTCACCTTCTGGCCCATAAATATTTCGAAATGGATTTTTGCCACTGTAAAAACTGCATTTTGGGGATAAGGATAGGTATATATTGAAAGAGGTATAATATCTCGGAAGAATATTCACTGTTGAAGATCCGATTCTGGAATACAGCAGAAAATGAATCAATGCCTATCTCACCAGGTCCTCCTGTATTTTTTGTGACAGGGGATCAAAAAAGGCATGGTAGAGGTTAGGGAGTTTCTTCATAATCTTGACTTCCAGATACTTTATCTGCTTTACCTGCCATTTCAGGGGGAACAGTTATTTAATACATGGGGACGGTTTATAGTAAAATTTAAGCACCTCTGTTTTTGTTTTATTGAGGACATATCCAGCATGTGTCCCTGTCGTCAAGGCACAGGTCTGGAAGCAGAGGAAAACCAGGAGCAGTTTCAAAACTTGCAAATAGCATTTTATTTTTCTCAATAACAGCAAGATAAAAAAAATGATTCAGTATAACTTTTTACACAGGCAGTACAAACAAAGAAAACTAAGTCCTTCTTCTGAGAGTATCTCTTAATTCCAAGTTTCAGTCTCTCTCTCTCTCTCTCTCTAGCAAAAACATTGCTGCTCTTTTTGTAAATCTTTGTCTAGGAACTCTTTAAGAGAGTATTCTTCTCACAGAATGTTCTTTTCGGTTTTGTTCTTTGCAGGTGCTGCAAAAAGAACACAGTGACCCAGAACTGACTGCTTGTTTACATCTCTGGTTAACCCCTTGAGTTCTAAATAGCTTTTTAAAATCATTTCAACAGTATAACTATATACAGTTTTAAACAAAGGGATCCCAGTATCACTTACAGTTGCACACAAAGATTCACTTGTTTTTATAACTGCAGCTATGCAAGGGAGAAGAAAAGACTGAACAGCAAGTGAAGGCAGAGAGATAGTGAGAAGCGGAGAATCGCAACACCGGAGTGATCAGTTCCTACGTCTCACAAGAAAATTTGGTTGCGCAACCAGACAGAAAAGGAGAGGATAGAACAGACCCCTGCGTTTAAACTCCTTCTGCATAATAAATGGGGTAGGGCCTTATTCAACCCTGTCACATACCCTCCTCTTTAAGAGGGAACCCATTTTACAAAAGCAGGTTTCCAAAATGTTCTATTAAGTTCCCATCTAACAGCAGCTTATAACCTTTACAGTTCAGTGCATATGCAGCACATCAAACAAAGAAGTTTCAACTAAAATTTTTTCAACCTTTGGAATTCCCAGATTTGTGCATCACTTTAAATTTCAATGGCTGTAGTGCCAGGTACCACCATGTAATTCTAGAATTTGTATCCTTCATTTGGTTAAGCCAACAGAGAGGATTGTGATCTATTACAAGGACAAAGTCAGCTCCTATTAAGTAAAACTTAAGGGACTCCATGGCCCACTTTGCCGCAAGGCATTCCTTTTCAATGGTGGAGTACCTTTTCTCTCTGTCATGCAATTTCCTACTTATGTATAGAATAGGATGTTTTTTCCCCATCTATATGCCGACTCAAGACTGCACCTAGGCCTATCTCTGATACATCTGTCTAACAAAAATGGTTTCTCAAAGTCTGGGCTTCTTAAAACAGAGGTTGAACATAATGTAGCCGTAATGGCTCAAAAAGCCTCATCATACTCTGGGGTCTATTTCACAGTATTTGGGCACCATTTTTTCATGAGTTCAGTGACGGGAGTAGCTAACTCAGCAAAGCTGGGAACAACTCTCCGATAATAACCAGCCAGCCCTAAAAATGACTTGACATGTTTCTTGGTTTTGGGGACAGAGCTGTTAGCTACAGCTTCTATCTTGGAAACCTCTGGCTTGACTTCTCCATTTCCCCAAACACAGCCCACATATCTGGTTTCCTGCATGCCCATTGACACTTGGTAGTATTGTCAGACTTGCCTTTTTGATCAATTGGTTAACTGCTCGTAAGTGTTCCAGGTGGCTTTTCCAGTTTGGACTGTACACCACAACATCATCCAGGTACGCAGCACAATAACCATTGTGAGGGAATAAAATTACATCCATGTACCGCTGGAATGTAGCACGTGCGCCACGTAAACCAAACGGCATAGTGGTGAACTGATAGAATCCTATAAGTGTGGCAAATGCAGTTTTGTCTCTGGATTCTTTAGCTAGGGGGATATGCCAGTAACCACTGGCAAGATTGAGGATACTGATATACTTGGCACTCCCCAGTCTGTCCACCAAATCATCTAGTCTGGGCACAGGATAACTGTCAAATTCTGACACTTGATTAAGTTTCCTAAAATCAAGGCATATTCTTACACCCCCTTCTTTTTTGTTTACAGTCAATATTGGTGATGACCAAGCACTTCTCGACTCTTCTATGATACCCAATTCTTTCATTTTTTTTTTTTTTTCTTTAACCACATCAGCTCCTAACTGCTCTGGTAATCTGTGTGTCTTTTTTTTTTTTTAATTTCTTTTTATTAAATATTTTTTCCACATAAATACACAATGGACATTACAGAGATTCTGTTAACATTCTTTCTGAATAAAGTACATTTCTTGACATCTGTGAAGTGCATTTTCTGATTATTATACTTTTTTTTCCTTTTATTTCTCAAGAAGTAATTAATTGTGTAAATTTACTAGCAGGTAAAGCATCAGGTCAGTGACAATTCAGGGTCAGTATGACTTTATAGTTATTTTTCTTTTTAATTTAGGTAGTTTTTATATACTCAGATTTAGCTGTTGTGAAGATATATACTGAATCCACATCTTCCATTTCAGCATTCGTGATGTGGATCCGCCCCACTGTTCAGCACTGAAGGTCTCGGTTTTATAAATTTCAGACATTATTTTCCTCCAATTCTGGACAATTGGGATCTGAGTCCTCATCCAACACCTGGTAATTGCCTTCTTGGCTGCTATACAATCTCTCCCAGGGGGAAGCATGGTCCGGATAAATCTGTATGCCTTCTGTCTAATAGGGCAAGCATTCCCTGTCAGTATTACGTGCTCAACCCCTTTTGTTTGGCCTGGCACTGTGGTAAAAGTACCGTTAAATGTCTTTAGCAAGTTACAAATTTCTGCGGTTTGTTCAGAGGTTACGGAAACATTCACCTTTACAGCATCAGCAGTTATAGCTTGTTCCAATATATCATAAGCTATATCAATATCTTTTTTTTATCAGTTTCTGGTAAAACTATCAAAGCAGCTTTGTTTTATCAACCAATTTTTAAGGAGGTTAGCATGGTACATCTTGGTAGGATTTTTTCTATTGGGGTCTCAATCTCAGTTAACTGTACCAATATGTCCAAGAACCTTATAAGGCCCTTGCCACTTCATTAAGTTTATTTTCCGTAATGGGTAACAGTAGCAAGACCTTTTCACCTTGTCCAAAAACTTTTTATTTTACCCCATGGTATTAATACACCTTCTGTTGGTTTGGGGCCTCTTCCTCACTACTATGGGTGATTTTAACATATTTTGCCAGCTTTTTTCTCAGGGCACATATATAAAACGTAATGAATTGTTTCTGATGAGGGGTATCTTCCCATGTTTCTTTTATTTCACCTAGTGGCCCTCCAGGTTGTCTACAATATAGCATTTCAAATGGCGAAAAACCTGTTGATGCCTGTAGCACTTCTCTGTAAGCAAAAAAGCAGGTAAGGTAAGTATTAGTTCCAGTCTTTCCCTTCCTCTTTAAAAATCTTTTTAACATGCGTTTTAGGGTTTGATTAAAATGCTCAACAAGACCATCTGAGGGTGATAAGGGGAGGTTCTTATGGTAGTGATACCTAGTAGTCGGTACAGCTCCTCCAGTAATGCAGCACCAAAATTACTACGTTGATCAGTAATAATTTCTTTACATATGCCCACCCTGCTGAAAATCTTGGCAAGCTCTGCTGCCACTTTTAGGGCTGAAACAGTACACACTGGAACTGCCTCTGGGTTATTGAGTAGCACAGTCACACACTACCAAAATTAATCTATTACTCTTTTTACATTTGTTTAAGGGGCCAGCCTCATCCACTGCAATTCTCTCAAAAGGCACATCTTTCAAGGGTAGGGGCACCTTGTCTTTTTTTAGTCACTGGGGCTACTTTCTGACACTCGGCACAATAATTGCAATAGTTGCAACAGCTTCATGAATTCCAGGCCAGTGAAATCTGTAAAGCAGTCTGGCAAGGGTGCAGTCCCTCCCCAAGTGACCATCATGTGCTATCTGTAACAACTCAGATCTATACTTTTGTGGTGTAACCAATTGTTTTATCTGGTCCTGTGTCTGAGGTTTAACCCAAACATTGTACAGTAGCCATTACATTTTTTAAACACAGATTCACCCTGTTTTGGTTTCAGCCCCAGCTGCTTAAAATAAGCCTGGAGAGAAACATTGTTAGCTTGTTCTGAAAGAAAATCACAATCAGTGATCAGTTTAGTTTCAGCATTTTCATATCTTAACCCCTTATGTACATCAGTCTTTCATTGCCACGGTTTCTTTAGGCGTTGTCTTTCTTTACTGGATTTCCAGATTTTACAGCTGTGCTCAAACAAGTCCGAATCAAAATCAGCGAAAGGAAAGGAGTCTCCACCATCTGAGATTTTCTTTGTCCGAGTTCTTGTCACCACAGCTCCAGAAACATCAGGATTTACTCCCTCTTTGATTAACTCAGTAAATTCTGGAAAGTCATTTCCAATGATCACAGGTACAGGTAACTTACAGTAGGTACTACCCCACTTTCATTTGGTGTGACACCCCATTAATAGTCAGAGTCACTTGGCTGGTGAGATAGTATTGCATGTCCCTGTAGATGCAGATAACACCAGTACATGGTCCTTTTGGACAGAGTTTTCCCAGCACTTCAATATGCACTAGGGTCAGTCCACTTCCCAGCTCTACAAGTCCCTTCACAGTCTTATCTCCCACCTTCACATCTGTTAAGTACTTGCTCCAATTTTCTGAGGACAAATCTGCTACAGTGTCACTCTTCTTACTATGGCAATTTCTTGCAATATAACCTGGCTTATTACAGTTATAGCAAATTAAGTCTTTGGGTGCAGATTTGTTACTCCAACCCGAGTTCTTATCAGACTTGGAGTTTAAATGGGAAAAAGAGCGTCTTACCGGTGCTTGACTGATACCTTGCAGCTGTGGCATCTGTCTGGCCATTTGATAGTCTTCAGCCAAAGAAACAGCCTTTTCGCCACTTTCTGTTCGGTGTTTTTTTACCCAAAGCTGCACATCTGCAGGGAGGATGTTGATGAACTTCTCCATTACAAATGTTTTGATGATCTGTGGGAGTGTTTTGCCCTCTGGTTGGAGCTATTTCATAAGGAGTTCTCTGAGTCAGGTGAAGGCTTCTCAAGGATTGTCGATTGAGTTGTACTTCAGAGACCGAAATATCTGCCTGTAGGTCTCTCCTGAGATGTCATATCTTTTAAGGACCTCTTTTCACCAGGTCATAGTTTTCTGACTGCGCAGTGTCCATATTGCTGTAGGGAAGTTGGGCTTAGTATGTTAACCTGTCAGGTAAGGTACCAGCTGACTGCCCATTGCTGCTCTGGCCACTGGCAGGCTGCAGCAACCCTTTCAAAAGTTGTCAGGTATGCTTCGATATCGTCAGAGGGACACAACTTTGTAAGTTTAAGGTTTTTAGAAACATAGAAACATAGACTTTGACGGCAGATAAGGACCGCTTGGCCCATCTAGTCTGCCCATTTCCCTACCTACAGGATAGGCCGCAGATCCTAGTTAACTAACAGCCTTTTTAAGTTGTTGGTGTTTTGTTGCTCGGCTGGACCTGTGCCAGAACCTCCAGCTTTGATAACTTGCAAGGCATCCAGCCATCGCTGCTCCAATCACTACATCTCTTCTTTTCTCTGCTGCTCCTGTTGCTGCATCTATCCTTTTCTCCACTGCTCCTGTCACTGCATCTCTTCTTTTCTCTGCTTCCCTGTCCCTCTTTGTTGTACAGCCCACCATTTGAAGAAGGCAGACAGACTTTCAGGTTCTGTCACTGCCTGTTTATTTTTTTCCCCATTACTTGTACTGGCTATACAGTCTCAGCTTGGACTTCTGTCTCTGCTAGTTTGGCTGCCATCTTTCTGGTAATGATGCCTGGGCTTGCTACTGCAGAATCCATACCTTTCTTCTATGCTTCCCTGGTACTAGTCTAGTACCCATGCACAAAACCCCTGGCTTAAGAGTATGCACGGAGTAAATCCCACTTAAGCTGACACCATCTGTCATCAAGGCACAGGTCAGGAAACACAGGAGAACCAGAAGCAGTTTCTCAGTAACAGCAAAATAAAAATTATTCAGTATAACTATTTACTCAGGCAGTACAAACAGAGAAAACCAAGTCATTCTTCTGAGAGTATCTCTTAATTCCAAGTTTCAGTCTCTCACTCTCCTTGTCTCTCTAGCAAAAACATTGCTGCTCTTTTTATAAGACTTTGTCTGGGAACTCTTTAAGACAGTACGCTTCTCACATAATGTTCTTGTAAGATTACAGAATGTTCTTGTCAGTTTCGTTCCTTGCAGGTGCAGCAAAAAGAACACAGTGACCCAGAACTAATTTCTTGTTTACAGCTCCGCAAAAGGGTTAAAAACTGCATCTCGGGTTAACCCCTTAAGTTCCAAATAGCTTTTTGCAATCATTTCAACAGTATAACCATATACAGTTTTAAACACAGGGATCCCAGTATCACTTACAGTTGCACACAAAGATTCACATGTTTTTATAACTGCAGCTATGCAAGGGAGAAGAAAAGACTGAACAGCAAGTGAAGGCAGAGAGATAGTGAGAGGCGGAGAATCGCGACACCGGAGTGATCAGTTCCTACGTCTCACAAGAAAATTTGGTTGCACAACCAGACAGAAAAGGAGAGGATAGAACAGACCCTTGTGTTTAAACTCTTTCTGCATAACAAATGGGGCAGGGCCTTATTTAACCTTGTCACAGTCCCAAATGTTCCTCACCCCTCCACACCTCTGTTATGGAGGTTGTTGGTTAGGCTAGGTACAAGGGCACATCATCTGCGTACAGTGCTTTTTTGGGCTGTGCCCCCACCTCTATTCCTAAAATATTAGTATTTATTTAAATTTCGGATTGAGACCTTTGAGCTGGTGGCTCTTTTACACAGGTTCCATGTAATAATATACATACAGAGAGAACACATTATAGGTAAGACAAGCAACAATGCATGCGGCAAAGAGACGCAAGAACAATTGTTACTTTAGATTATTGATCTGAACAAGGAACTAACAAAAAATTAATCCCATAATAAGTAGCTGTAAAGAGGAGTAGTGCAGCCGTAAGGCCTTGTCACTCAAAATGAGCAAATAAGGGGCCAAATGGCATTGGAAAAGTACTGGACAGGAGGCTAAGGAAGGAGGGATGAAAAGACGTGCCAAGGCAGCAAATTGTAACGTAATAAAGGTGGGAATAGGTGTAATAAGGAGGTATAAGTAGGGAGCAGAGGGTACAGCATAAAAGTGCTCAAGGGATGCCAGGAGACCATGTACAAGAGAAGTCCACAGGGGTGGGAAAAGATGGGTGACATGGGGAATAGGAATGGGGTACTGTGGGGTGGCTGGGTAGGAAGTAGGCTAAGGGGGTGTCTGCAGTTTAGGTGGAGCAATCACAGGAAGCTCTAGCCACTAGTGACTCATGAAGCTTGCATTTAAATAAGCCCATAGTGGCTGTGTTTGCAATTTCACTGATCAGGGAATTAAACCACTTCGGGGCTCTAACTGCAAATGAGTGCTGCTCTTGCATAGTGCAGCAACAAGGAACTTGGAGGGTTGAACAATTAGTACTTCTGGTGTGGCAGGTGTTGCAGGAGGGGCTGAGGAGGTTCTGTACTCCCAGGGCAAGAGGTCAAGGGAAGCCTTCTTTACTACAAGGCAGGTATGACAGAATAATCTGCCCTGAAGGTATAGCCAATTAGCCTGCTCATGGAAGTCGCAGGTGTGTGTTCATGGAGCAGCCCCAGTAAGAAGCAAGAAGGGTTCGTTCAGAGTAATTGAGATATGTCTTAAGGCAGTGTTGGTAGCAGATCCACAGATCACAAGTCCATAGTCTATTATGGAGTCAATTGAGCTTTGGATTGCCTGCTTAAGGGCTTCAGCAGTTAAGCAGTGCTTATGCCTATACATGAGACCTATGTGGGAATTCACAGATTTGGCTACGATGTCTATGTGACTGGCAAAGGACAGGGTGTTATCCAATGTCACACCAAGGTAATTGAAAGTTAAAGTCTGCTCCAGGGGGATGTTTGAACGGTTTCAGACTATAAGCTGTTTGGATTTATGCTTATTGTGTGGGCCATGGAAAAGCACAGTTTTTTTTTTTTGTAACTAAGCACTAGTTTATGTACAATGAACTAATCCTCTAGCTCCGTAAAGCTTTTCTGGAGCTGGCTCTCTAGAAGGGTTGGATCAGAGTTCTTCGTGAAAATTACCGCATCATCAGCATACAGGAGGATTTGTTCCAAGCAGCAGGCTGGTAGTTTGCTGAGAAAAATACTGAAGAGTAGTGGTCCCAGGATGGACCCCAGAATGGACAGGCAGCTTAGTCAGAGCGTGTTACCTATCTTGACCTGCTGTGAGCGCTCTGTGAGGTAGCTGTTAAACCATCTTAGGGTGTTAGCTGATAGGCCTAGCTCAGCTAGCTGCTGAAGCAATAATGGATGATTGACCATATTAAACGCCTTGGTAAGGTCAATACAGGTGGCACCGATTAGATGGCCTTGATCCAGTGCTTGATGGATATTGCCCATATATTCGAGAACTGCAGTGGTGGTGCTGTGACCCTTTCAAAATCCATACTGCTGGGGGCATTGCAGGCTGCATTTCCCCATGTACTCTACCAACTGATCGGCCATGATTCTTTCGAGTGCTTTTGATAAATGAGGAAGAATAGAGATGGGCCTGTAGTTACCATAGGGTGCCTTATCTCCGCTTTTATGGATAGGGGTCACCTGAGCTAATTTCCATTTGTGGGGGAATTGGGACAGCATGAGGGACTGGAGTATCTTAGTAAGGGGGGACAGGACAACATCAAGCGTAAGGGCAACAAGTTTCAGGTCTAGGGAATCCCCACTTGTTCTGGTCTTTCCGAGCACTTTTAGTAAGTACATTTTTGCTTCACTTTCAGTCACGGCTTTAAAACAGAATGGAGGATGCACACGCTCAGTATCTGGCATAACATTAGAGCTGTCATAGGAGATGGATTCATTAGAAGTTTGAGGGTAGAACATTACTGAGGTCGGTAAGAAAAAATTACTCACCTTAGTAATGTTTCTTCTAATGGAGTCTTGCTGTATTCTGACTATTGCAGTTAGCCCCAGCACTCAAACTACCCTGGAGAGTAGAGGGTTAATTTTCTATGCAGAGTAAGCTCGGTTCAAACCTCTGTCTGCTGCACTTTGAAGCGCAACTGTCACATTCTTATGAACTAATACTAACTACTATGTGGAAACTGTAACATTTTTACTAGCCAAATGGCAACCAAATATTTTGGATCCCCAAAAGACTCAAGTCAAGAAATCCAAAATCAAAAACCAGGTAGTGAACAACTTAAGACCGTTAAATTAATAATATAACCCTCCCCTCTCTAAAGAGAGTACCCAAATACACCTAGAGTGCAACACTGCACTCTACCAGCCACTTTCCAAAAACAGGTTCCTGAGAGGGAGGAGGGAGGGAGGTCAGAATACAGCAAGACTCCATTAGAAGAAACATAATTACTAAGAGGAGTAATTTTTTCTTCAAACATGTAGTCTTGCTGTATTCTGACTATTGCAGACTACCAAGCAGTACCTCCACGGAGAAGGGAATTGAACCTACCTTGGGAATAGGCTCTGCAGTACTGCTGTACCAAACTGAGCATCACTCCTAGCTTGGATGTCCAAGGAGTAATGCTTGGTAAATGTATGGACTGTTTTCAGGTGGCTGCTTTACATATCTCTAGCAAAGGAATATTCCTGGCCACAGCCAGGGAAGCAGCTGTACCTCTAGTCGAACGAGCCCTCAGGCCTGAGGGAGGTATTTTGCCTAGCTTCTCATAGCAGAATTGAATACAAGAGACTATCCACCTGGCAATAGTTCTCTTAGTGGCAGGTTTGCCCTTACCCACTTCCCCACAAGTGAGAAACAACTGAAGGGAGACAAACCTGTGAACCTTAGTATGCTCAATGTAGTAACTAAGGGCTCTTTTAATATCCAAACTGTGTAAACGTCTTTCTCATGAAGAAGAATGATCAGTGAAGAACACAGGGAGAGACATAGATTGGTTCAGATGAAAATCTGAAACCACTTTAGGTAAAAAAAACTCCTATTTGTTCTAAGGACCACCTTATCTCTGTGGAATGAGATAAAATCAGGCTCCACTGACAGAGCTTGCAATTCACTGATATGCCTGGCAGATGTAATAGCTACCAGGAACACAGTTTTCCAAGTCCAGTACTTAAGCTCTGCTGAAGACAAAGGCTCAAAAGGGGGTTGCATAAGCTGAGCAAACATTAAGATCCCAAGCAGGGGTAGGATCCCTAAAGGGGGGATTGGTATGAAGCAATCCCTTGAAAAATTTACAGAATACAGGGTGAGATGACAGTGAGAAAGGCTTTCCCCACTGACAGAAAAGCAGAAACAGCTGACAAATGTACTTTGAGAGTAGTTGGTCTGAGGCCTAGGCCATTAAGATGAACCATAAAATCCAGAACTGTAGACAATTCAGGAGTGTCTGGGGATATATGCTTCTTGGACCACCAAATGCTGAATCTTTTCCATTTGGAGTTGTAAGTTTTTCTGGTGGCAGGCTTTCGAGAGGCTTTAAGAATATCCGGAACCCCCTTGGGACAGACACAAATCTGCATACTCTAACTCTTCAAGAACCATGCCTTGAGATTGAGCGACCGAAGATTGGGGTACCAAATCCTCCCCTGAGTGGAAGTTAACAGGTTGTAATTCCTAGGAAGAGACAGGGGAAGATGGACTGCTAGGGACAGCAACAGGGGGGTACCAAGGTTGCCTGGCCCAGTCTGGAGCAATCAGAATCACTTTGCAAGGTTGTGACCTTGCCTTGAACAGTAGAGGAAAGGGAGGGAAGGTATACAGAAATTTCCCTTCCCAGTTCAAATTCAGAGCATCCAGAGGGACTGAGCCCAATACTGGGGGTCTGCAACAAAACAGAGGAAGTTGGTGATTGTCTGGGGCTACAAAGAGATCTATCTCTGGAGTGCCCCACCTTGAAAAAAAATCACTTTCAACACCAGAGGATCCAGGGACCATTCGTGATGGCCCTGGGAGATCCTATTCAATGCATCTGCTAGCACACTGTCCTTGCCTGGAAGGTGGACTGCTGTCAGAGAGGTCTGCAGAGAATAAGTTAGGGACCACAATTTTATGGCTTCCGTGCACAAGGCCGTGGACTGAGTGCCTCCCTGCTTGTTGATATACCACATGGTGGTGGTGGTGTCTGTCCTCACCTGAACCACCTTGTTCTGCACTGACTGAGAGAAAGCTTGCAGGGCCAGAAAAACCGCCCTGAGTTCCAAGAGAATGATATGAAGAAGGGATTCCTGAGGGGACCACAGTCCCTGGGCTGTGAGAGCCCCCAGATGGGCTCCCCACCCCAAAAGAGAAGCATCCATGGTTAGGACCACTGAATGAGACTGAGTGATGAATGGGACTCCTTGCCTGAGGTTGCCCTGATCCTGCCACCATTGGAGAGCCTGGATCAGAGTCTGGGTCACTGGAACTAGTTTGGTTAAAGAATCTTTCTTCTGAGACCAAAAGGCCCTTGGGTGAAACTGAATGTCCCTCATCTGAAATCTGGCCCCTTGGACCACTGCTGTAGAAGCTGTCATGTGACCCAGAAGTTGAAGGAACTGCCTTGCTGGCCAAGGGGCCAGAAGGTGGAATGAAGAAGCCAGCTCTACAATAGCCCTTGCCCTTTCTAGGGGAAGAAAAGCTCTTGCTTTGACTGTATCCAACTCTGCCCCATGAAGGTGAGGAGATGTATAGGCTCGAGAACTGACTTGGAAAGATTAATAAGGAATCCTAGAGAAGTGAGCACTTGCTGAGTCACTTGAAGGTCTGACTTGACTTGGTCTGGGGACTGACCCACAATAAGCCAGTCGTCCAGGTTTGGAAATATGGAAATATTTTTCCTTCTTAAAAAGGCCACTACTACTGCTAGGCATTTTGTGAATACCCATGGAGCTGATGTCAGGCCGAAGGGCATAGCTTTGAACTGATAATGGCCTTAAGGCAATTCGAACCTGAGGTACTTTCTGTGGGAGCACTGGATGGGAATGTGAAAGTAGGCATCTTTTAAGTCCAGGGAGTCTAGCCAGTCCCCTGGCCTTAGAGAGGGAAGGATTATTCCCAGAGTCACCATTTTGAATTTTGGTTTAAAAGATGTTTGTTCAGGTCTCTTAAGTCTAGGATGGGTCACCACTCCCCTGTCTTTTTGGGGGTAAGGAAGTACCTGGAGTACAGACCTTTGCCTCTGTGCAATGTAGGAACTCTCTCTACGGCCTTTAGAGCCAGTAGAGATGAAACCTCTGCCACTAGGGCAATGGTTTCAGAGATGCTTGCAGGTGGAAACAATCTGGCCCTCAGCTTTGTAAATTTCTTGAAGCTGAGAACCAGTCCCTGGCTTACCACCTACAGGACCCACTTGTCTGAGGTAACAGACATCCAGTCCTGGATGAAGTAAGCCAGCCTGCCTCCTTACAGGAATGGGGGAGTCGACCCAGGCTGACACATCAGGGTGTCTGCTTGGCAGGAGCCTTAGGTTGAGGAATGGATGCAGCCCTGGTCATCCCCCTTCTGCCTCTCCCTCCGAAGAACCCCCTCTGAGGAAAGGGAGAAGAGGCCTGTGCTTGGTGGAAAGGCCTATGAAAAGGCCTGCCCCTGCCCCTAGCCTGATGCCTTTGAGGAGCTGCCTGCCTTTCCTTGGCCTGTGCACTCCTATAGGTGGTCCTATACGCATCCATCTTTTTCATGTAATTCTCTGTCTGCTCCCCCAAACAGAGAATTAACCACCACAGGGAAATCCATGGCCTTAGTCTGGGTATCCTGTGAGAGACTAGTACATCTGATCCAAGCCATTCTCTGAAGAGCCACAGATGTAGCCATGACTCTAGAGAACACATCACTGGAGTCCAGAGCATCATGAAACTGTATCTTAGATGCCTCAATCCCATCAGCAGCCACCCCCTCCAGCTCTGAGGCTAGCTGGGGGGAGGCATGCTTAGCCAGTGCCAGTACAGTGTCCCACCTGGACCTTTGGTACCTGGCTGCATAGGCCATATAATTAGCCTGCCAGAGTCCCAAGGCGGATGCCATGTACTGTTTCTTTGCCATGGCATCCAGATTCCTAGAATCCTTATCTGGGGGGTGTGAAGCCAAGGGTATATTAGCCTTATCACAGGCTGCAGCCTGCACAACCCCAACATGGCTGCATTGTTGATACAAGTACTCTGTACCAGAACCTAATAAGGTGTACCTTTTGTCCATCCTTCTGTCGACAGGAGATACAGAATTTGGAGTTTTTAAAATCTTTTGTGTCAGTTTCCCAAAAGACTAATAGAAACATAGACTTTGACGGCAGATAAGGACCGTTAGGCCCATCTAGTCTGCCCATTTCCCTACCTACAGGATAGGCCGCAGATCCTAGTTAACCAACAGCCTTTATCTTCCTGCCCCCACAAGAATTGCCTTATGTCTGTCCCATGCATTCTTGAATTCTCCCAGTTTTAGACCCCACAACTTCCTCAGGAAGGCTGTTCCATGCATCCACTACCTCTCTGTGAAATAATACTTCCTCACATTGCCCCTGAACCGCCTCCTTCTATCTTTTAAATTGTGTCCCCTTGTTCTTGCAAGTCTCTTTTTCTGAAAGATGCTACCTCTTGGACTTTGTTGATTCCCTTGAGGTACTTGAAAGTTTCTACCATGTCCCCCTCTCCTTCTTTCCTCAAGGGTATACATATTAAGCTCCTTTAGTCTCTCCTCATAGGCTTCTCTTGCAGACCCTGCACCATTTTAGTTGCCCTCCTCTGGACTGCCTCTATCCTGTCTATGTCCTTGCAGAGATGGGGTCTCCAGAACTGGACACAGTATTCAGATGGGGTCTCACCAACTGTCTGTACAGAGGGATAACAACTTCCTGTTTTCTGCTGCTGATGCCTCTCCCTATACATCCCAGTATACCCCCGGCCCTCCCTACTGCCTTCTCACATTGCTTGCTAACCTTAAGGTCATCTGATATGATTACCCCCAGGTCCCTTTCCTGTTTTGTTGTTGTTACTAGCTCCCCACCCATTGTGTATTCTTCCCCTGGGTTCTTGTTTCCCAGGTGCATTATTTTGCACTTTTTTGCATTGAATCCTAGCTGCCATACATCTGACCATTCCTCCAACCTCTAAGTCCCTTTTCATCCTTTCCACGCCTCCTTGTGTATCAACCCTGTTGCAGATCTTTGTGTCATCTGCAAAAGACATACTTTTCCTTCTAGTCCCTCTGCAATGTCACTGATGAAGACAATAAAAGGACTGGACCCAATACTGGACCCTGATGTACCCCACTAGTAACCGCCTCTTTTCTTCAGGAGTGGACTCCATTTACAATTACCTACTGTGTCCTGTTGTCCAGCCAATGTTTTACCTAGGCTACCACCCTGGGACCCATTCCCAGGCTGGTTAATTTGACTATCAATCTTTTGTGTGGGACTGTGTCAAATGCCTTGCTAAAGTCTAAGTAGGCCATGTCCACAGCCCTCCCTGGTCTACTACTTTGGTCACCCAGTCAAAGAAATCTATTAGATCATTCTGACATGACCTTTCCGCTGAACCCATGCTGCCTTGGATCCTGTGCTCACTGACCTCTAGGTACTCAACTGTTCTTTCCTTCAGAAGTGACTCCATCACTTTCCCTACCACAGAGATCAGACTGACAGGTCTGTAGTTTCCTGCCTCTGTCTTGGTCCCACTTCTGTGAAGAGGAATCACATCCGCCTTCCTCCAGTCCTCGGGTACCACACCATCCTCCCATGATTTATTAAAAAGAGTAGCCAGTGGTTTCACTAGTTCCTTCCTTAATTCTTTTAGAATTCTGGGTGAATTCCATCAGGACCCATTGCTTTGTCCACCTTCAGTTTTAGGAGTTCTTGCAGAACCCTTTCTCTGTGAAAGGACTGGGATCACCTCTATCAAGAGTGCTTCTGTTAATTGGATTAGGCACTTCCTCCTCTTTGTGAATACTGAGCAGAAATATTCATTCAGTATTCCTGCTTTTTCACTGTCCCTCTGCCCACCCACCGCTCATTCTATTCAGCCTCACTATCCCTCCTTTGTCTTTTCTACGCTGCTGATGTACCTATAAAAGGTTTTATCCCCCTTCTTAACTGAGTTGGCTATCTTTTCCTCAGTTTGGGCCTTTGCTATTCTGACTTCCTCCTGCTTCTTTCTGCCTTAACTGGTACAGCTCTCTGTCCTGCTCCTTCTGTGTTTCCTTATACTTCGGAATGCTATCTTTTCTTCCTGACTTTCACAGCCACCTCTCTTGAGAACCATAGTGGCTTTTTTTTCGCTTTGATTTGTTTATTTGCTTCACACAAAGGCTTGTTGCGCCTGTGATGGCAGTTTTGATAATTCCCCATTGTTGCTCCACACCTCCTTCTAGCCTGTTTGCTAGTGCTTTCGAGGCACCTCCCATCTTTCCAAAGTCAGCCTCCTAAAGTCCAGTACCCTCACTTTTGTATGGCTTGACTCTGTAGTTGAGTTTAACGTGAACCACACTGTTTGATGGTCACTGTCCCCAGATGGCAACCTACTTCTAGATCTGAGATCCTCTCACTGCCCCGCTTGAGAGTATAATGAGTCTAAGATTGCTCCTCACTATGGGTTCCAACCAGCTGTCTAATGCCTGCCACCTGTAGGGCATCAAGAATGGCCCTGTTTTGGATGTGGCTGCAGCAAATGTGCTCCAGTTAACATCTGGCATATTCAGGTCTCCCATCAACAGTATCTCCTTTCTCTGCCATTCTAAGAATGCCTTCCATCATATCCTTGTCCATTCCTTCCCCTGACATGGGGTCTGTCACAACCCCTGTGCGGATTGTGGTGCCCTTTCCAGTCTCCAAGGTGACCCACAGTGCCTCCTCCTCCTCCCTGTTTACTCTTTTGTTCAGTTGCTTTTATCCTTCCTTTACATAGAGAGCTACTCCTCCCCTCTTCTCCCTGCCTGTCTCTCCTGTAGGTTATGTACCCTGGTATGTTAACATCCCAGTCATGGTTCTCTGTACCATGTTTCTGTGACTGCTACGATATCCAGGCATCCCTCTTCCATTAAGGCCACCAGCTCAGGGAGCTTGTTGCCCAGACTACGGGCATTGGTACTCATTACCCTCCATTTCCTGATGGCCTTACCCCCTTTTGCCCCATCCCTGTCCTTCTTGCCTTTGTCACTTTCTCCATTTACCCCTGCCCTTCTCCCTATCGACACCTCCATGTCGGTGTTTGCCACACTTACTACCGTGATTGTTTGGGGGCTAGGATTTTCCTGCTCCTTTCCAGTGCTTCCCCCCTTGGCTAGTTTAAAAGCTTGCCAATGAAGCATTTAAACCTATCACCTAGGATCCTGGTTCCCCTCCCGGACAGATGCAGCCCATCATGCCAGTATAGGCTTGCATCACTCCAGGTGGACCCCCAGTCCCCAATGAAGCCAAATCCCTGAGCTCCACACCAGTTTTTCAACCACTGATTGAATCCCACGGTACGGAACATCCTAGCCTTTCCTATGCCATAGATGGGTAGCACCTCCGAGAAGGTTACCGTGCGTGCTACTTGACTAAGGCCCCTCCCCAATTCCACAAACTCTTCCTGCACTTCTCTAATCTCTTTCTTAGCCAGGTCATTTGTCCCTAGGTGGACAATGACATCCAGCTCCCTCCCCTGTGCAGCTGCTCTGGCAATCCTGAGGATTCGCTCCCTGTCCCTCCAAGTCATGGCGCCAGGCAGGCACCTTACCTCCCTCTCCCCTTCCTTGCCCAGTTCTACCTTCCTAACAATGGAGTCCCCACCAGGAGTTGTTTTCCCCTGCCACCCTCCTGTGGGTCTCCTTTGTGGAGGTTCCCAGCATCCTCCTTGGTCTCCACTCTAGGTGCCTCCATAAAGGAACCACACTTTGCCAGAATGGCATAGGAATTGTGGAGAGGTACAACTGGAGGGATGTGCCTCTGTTCCACCACCCTCACCCTCCCTGAGCCCACTGTGGTCCAACCGCCTCTTTTTCTTGGCAACCTCTGAGGCAACGGCAGTGGCACTGGTAGTCCCTGGATGGAAGAGGAGGTCCCACAAATCCTGGCAACTCAGCCTGGAGATGAGCAACCTCCTCCTCAACCCAGAGAGGTGCCTGAGATGGGACAACACCGATCCTCCAGAACATCTCCCGGAAGACTGCTGCTCCACAGCCACTGCACCACTCCAATCATGTCTTATTTCTGACCCCTTAACTGTTTGCAATCCTTACACTTTCGTCTGTTTTTTTTCTCTCTCTCTCCTTACTTTCTGTCTGTGTGCCCTTTAAGCTCCGGATTGTCCTGTTCTGAGACAAGAATATCCTATATTTCTCAGTAGACCACTTACTTGTTCAGAGGCAGACCTCCAGCAGCTAGAGGGGCCGGAGAGCTACTCTTGCCCTTCTAGGATGGTGGGTCCTTGGTGGTTCTGTGATCACTACTTCCTGCCCCTAAACAGGAAGTTCCTGTTGTCAGTCAAATCCTGTGCCTATAAAAATAGAACTAGCTTTGGGTGGGGGTGGAGGGAGGGAAGGAGGGCAATATAGTCCCAGCAGAGAAGTTCAGTCACACAGCAGTCCTTTCTCTTGGTGTCTTCTGCCAAGCTATTACTGATGAAGGGGAACAGACAGTCTCGTGGACTCTGGGATGTCCATCATCTCCACATAATCAGGTTCCTCTTGTTCCTATACAGCTTCTTCCACAAGGACCTGGAGGGTTTCTGCCACTTTCCTGTAAAACATGTAGTGGGAAGGGGACTCAGAAAACCTAGGAGGGGAAACACCAGAAGGCTGGTCTGGGGAGATGTCCGGTTAAATGGGCTCAACCAGACCTCCCACACCATCGTCATCATCATAATCTTCATCCCCCTCCAAATCCGGTTCATAGAAATCTTCAGGGGCATAATCTTGAACCGGAGGAACCGACCGAACCGAGCACCTGCCAGAAGGCGCCGGATCAGATGGAACTGGACGAAGCAATTCTACAATCCTTATCGCATTGGCAATCTCTTTGGCGGTCAGAAAATGGGTCTCTGGGACCGAACCGGCCGATTTTTTTCTTTTTCTTTTTGTAGGAACCGATCCCTCAGGATCGTCTCTCCTCTTGCCTGAAGAAGTATCGCCCTTGTCAGAGGCCACTCCCTCAGGTTAGGTCGGAACCGAACCGGGCTGGCCATCCGGGTCAACGGACTTCATGGCCTCCTTATCCCTGAGCCTACCTAATCTTTTTTCCAGAGTAGACTTAGGGAAATTTTTACAGATTTGGCAGTCTGAATCGAGGTGGTCAAACCCCAGACAATAAACACAGGTGGTGTGAGGATCAGCCTTAGCAAAGACCTCCCCACACACACTGCAGTGTTGAAACCCAGTGGGCCCGGTTTTTCTTTTGGGTTTCTCAGACATCGCCATCCTAACCACAAACTTACCCTTTTTATGGCAAACAACCAGGCAAGACGCCCTTATTGGTTTCTAACCATGTCACGGGTATTGAAAAAAACACAAGAAAATGCAGTTTTTTTTAAACCGATAAGGACCGGTAACCACACTCTAAGTTTAAAAACAAAGACAGAATATATAAATCACTAAACGGCCGGTTCAGCCGAACCGGTCTAAAAAATCAATTTTTACAATTTCCACAAGTTTACTATGTCTAGTTCACTACCTAGTACTTACTGTACCACAGACAGAGATCTGAACCGAAACTTGCGAAAAATAATAGGTAAAACCGAGGACTTTAACCGACTTACGAACAGTGAGCGAAGGAGAAATCTTCGGAGTGGCCGTTCAGTTAGGCGGAGTAAAGAATCTGACAGTTGAGCTTCAAAGTGCAGCAGACAGAGGTCTGAATCGAGCTCAAGCTCAACGTTCTATGCTCTGCATAGAAAATTAACCCTCTACTCTCCGGGGGCAGTTTGAGTGCTGGGGCTAACTGCAATAGTCAGAATACAGAAAGACTTCATGTTGTTTGAAATGCAGAGTTAAAAGTACTGGCAATAGTTCTGGGGTCAAGGGTTATGATGCCATTTATATTAAGCATGGAAGACTCTAGAGTCTTTCCCAGTTATTTCCTTGAGGTTACTCCAAAATTTCCTTTCATCCTTCCAGAATTGGTTAGGGTATTTCTGTAGTAGTTTGTTTTCCAGATGAATAGCCCTGGTGCATTCATTTCTTGCAGTCTTGTATGCTTGAAAGTCTGTGCCTGGCCTGTACCCCTTGCTCTATACCATAGTTGGTCACATGATTTTATCCATTCCAAGAGATCAAATGTAATCCAGGGACTATCAGTTCCTCTGATTTTCCATTTTTTTAAATGGGGCATGGACATTGCAGGCTGCGTTAAAACTTTTGATAAAAAATGTCTAGGGCTGCATCCACGTCCGCGGCATAGAAACATAGAACATAGAAACATAGAAGTTGATGGCAGATAAGGACCGCAAGGCCCATCCAGTCTGCGGCAGTGTCAATTTGTGACCAATCTTGTTGCTGAAGAAGTATAAACACAGGTGGTGTGAGGATCAGCCTTAGCAAAGACCTCCCCACACACACTGCAGTGTTGAAACCCAGTGGGCCCGGTTTTTCTTTTGGGTTTCTCAGACATCGCCATCCTAACCACAAACTTACCCTTTTTATGGCAAACAACCAGGCAAGACGCCCTTATTGGTTTCTAACCATGTCACGGGTATTGGAAAAAACACACAAGAAAATGCAGTTTTTTTTTAAACCGATAAGGACCGTAACCACACCTCTAAGTTTAAAACAAAGACAGAATATAAATTACTAAACGGTCGGTTCAGCCGAACCGTCTAAAATCAATTTTACAATTTCCACAAGTTTACTATGTCTAGTTCACTACCTAGTACTTACTGTACCACAGACAGAGATCTGAACCGAAACTTGCGAAAAATAATAGGTAAAACCGAGGACTTTAACCGACTTACGAACAGTGAGCGAAGGAGAAATCTTCGGAGTGGCCGTTCAGTTAGGCGGAGTAAAGAATCTGACAGTTGAGCTTCAAAGTGCAGCAGACAGAGGTCTGAATCGAGCTCAAGCTCAACGTTCTATGCTCTGCATAGAAAATTAACCCTCTACTCCCCGGGGCAGTTTGAGTGCTGGGGCTAACTGCAATAGTCAGAATACAGAAAGACTTCATGTTGTTTGAAATGCAGAGTTAAAAGTACTGGCAATAGTTCTGGGGTCAAGGGTTATGATGCCATTTATATTAAGCATGGAAGACTCTAGAGTCTTTCCCAGTTATTTCCTTGAGGTTACTCCAAAATTTCCTTTCATCCTTCCAGAATTGGTTAGGGTATTTCTGTAGTAGTTTGTTTTTTTCCAGATGAATAGCCCTGGTGCATTCATTTCTTGCAGTCTTGTATGCTTGAAAGTCTGTGCTCCTGGCCTGTACCCCTTGCTCTATACCATAGTTGGTCACATGATTTTATCCGTTCCAAGAGATCAAATGTAATCCAGGGACTATCAGTTCCTCTGATTTTCCATTTTTTTAAATGGGGCATGGACATTGCAGGCTGCGTTAAAACTTTTGATAAAAAATGTCTAGGGCTGCATCCACGTCCGCGGCATAGAAACATAGAACATAGAAACATAGAAGTTGATGGCAGATAAGGACCGCAAGGCCCATCCAGTCTGCGGCAGTGTCAATTTGTGACCAATCTTGTTGCTGAAGAAGTATTTTTAATGGTGCTAAGTGTCCTCGGATAAGCACCCTGCTGTTAATGTTTTTTGCCGGGTGTTTAATGAATTTGTTTGTCCAATGACACAGGATGGGGGAATGGTCACTTATTGTGTCAGGGAGGACTTCAGTATGCATGATATGGGCAGGGCGGTCTGTGAGCACCCAGTCCAGTAGCGTACTGGTCCCAGTTCTGTGGTTAGTCCTTGTAGGTGATTGAACCAGCTGTGTGAAATTAGCTGCAGCCAAGGCATCCTTGTAGTTGCTTGCATGGGGCATGAGCCAATTGAAATGAATGCCCCCCCCCAACATTATGACCTCTGAGTTGTGTTTTACGTTGTGGATGTTGTCAAGTATAGAGTTTAGGCCCAAGGCTGACAACTTGGGAGGGATGTAGACTGATGCTACAGTCAGGGCCTTGTTGTGGGCCCCGAGTAGTAGTTTGATCGCCAGGAACTGTATCTCAGGCCTGGGACTAGGCATAGACAGGGCATGCCTCATAACATTCTCTTTCAAATAAATGGCGCATCCACCACCTTTTTTTGTAAATCTATCCTGCTGGAAAACTGAGTAGATCGGAATTGCAACAGTGTTATCAGGGATCGTTAGGGACAGCCATGTCTCGAGCACTGATAGGACGTCTGGGTTATGTTGGGAGACCCATGCAGCGAGTGCACTGAACTTTTACAGTAGGCTGCAGACGTTGGTGCTAGCAAGGGTGAGGGCCCCGTTCTGTGATTGCCATTGGGACTGTTCCGAGGCAGGCCAGGATTAGGGTGGATGTTTCCAGAGATCAGCAGGAGGAGGAGTAGCAAACGTTTTAGCAGTTGCTTGAGGAACTTAACATGAAGCAATCACTCCCTTTTTCCTGTAGGGTGTTTACAGGCTTTATGCTCTAGTGTATGGACAGTAGTAAGCAGCAGTGGAGCGCAGTACAGGGTAGGTGTGTACCTCGGGTAGTTTGGGAGTAACCCTAGTGTAGAAAAAAAGACCCAGTACAGAGTGTCGCCACTGGTGACTGTCCCATAGCTATTCAGATGATATTCTTCATTGGTAGCTGACAGTGAAAGGGGTGAGCACACACTGATAATGTCATATCGTGAGGCCAATATGAACAGGGTCAGGAGGAAAGGCAGGCGGAGAAAGGTCACCATGGTGGTAGATAGTAGGTTGAGCACTGAGTCGCCGAGTAGCAAATCTTTAAGACTCACTGGAAAACACTGGTGTTGATGGTAGCGGGACTGGACAGGATTGAGGGTTGAGCCCTGATGTAGCTGTGGAGCAAGCCTTAGAAATCACTTGCAACAGAGGTGCAGATGGTAGCAGGATTGGTTCGGTTAGTTCATAGGTGTGGCTTCTCTGCAAGAGGGCCAATGGGAGGATAGGGAAGGCAGGAGGGAGGGAGGGCAAGAGTGTATTTAATAGAGGTGGGGCTGGGAGGGGTGGGAGGACAAAATATAGCTTAACCTAACTATAGCTTAACCCAGGCCTCACAGCAGTAAAGCAGTTTTCAGGGAAAGCCTCGGCCCCCAGGTAGCTGGGGTTCTCGAAAAAAATAGAATCCAAGCAACCAATAGCGGGGCTACAGCAGGGAGTTACAGCCAAAAGACAGGCAGCTTGATGGAGCAGAAGCCAATCTGATCAGGGACAGCTGTTTGCCAAAAGCGTACCAGAGTGCAGCTCGCAGGCTGGTGGGGAGAGTGTAGTCTGCCGGTAATAACCGAGCCGCTGCCCCCGGGCAGCCTGGAGTGTCCGGGAGGGCTTCACCTGAATGAGGGAGAGGTAGAGGGTTAGGCTCCTCTTAAGGGTAAGAGCCAAGAAATTAATTCAATTAGTGGGAGTGACAAACATGAAGACAAAAGGCTAAATGGAGAGTAGAGGATAAAATGGCGTAGAGGGGACAGGAATAGAGTTCAGGGAGGTGCTTGGCTGGATGGCGCCAGAGGTGAGAGGAGAACAATGGGCTAGGCTGGTTGAGAAGGATTAATTTAAAGGGCAGAAAATTAAGCACAGGTCAGGCTGATCTGGCGAGTGCTTTGGGGCGTGGAGACAAGGGAATGTTTCTAGGCATTAGACATTAGCGCCAACAGAAATCACAGTATTTTGGCAGGATTACTAGTGGAGGGGTAGCTTAAGGGAAGAAACAGACTGAAAAGAAAGAGGGACAGAGATGATGGAAAGTGGGATAAGCGCAGACTTTATCAATCCCAAAAACAGTTTCAAGCACAATATTTGTTAGGCTAGCATTTCACAGATTTACAGTACATCTATGGCTGGCAAACTATATCTAGGCAGTAACTGAAGGTAATTAGTGTACAGGCTAGCAGCAGTACAGTTCAACATATAGCTTAATCTAAATATAGCTTAACCCAGGCCTTCACAGAGAGTAAAACAGTTTTCAGGGAAAAGCTGCGGCCCCAAGGTAGCTGGAGTACTTAAAAAAAACAAAAAACAGAGAAAATCTAAGCAGTCAATAGCGGGCCTACAGCAGGGAGTTGCAGCCAATAGACGGGCAGCTTGATGGAGCAGGAGCCAATCAGGTCCAGGACCGCTGTCTGCCGAAAGCGTATCTGAGTACAGCTTGCAGGCGGACGGGGAGAGCATAGTCAGCCGGTGAGGAACCGAGCCTCTGCCGCCGAGCAGCCTGGAGTGTCTGGGAGAGCTTCACCTGAGTGCAGCTTGTAGGTGGGCGGGAAGAACGTAGTCGGCCAGTGAGGAACCGAGCCGCTTCTGCCGGGTGGCCTGGAGTGTCCGGGAGGGTGCAGCTTGCAGGCGGGCGAAGACACGTAGTCAGTTGGTGAGGAACTAAGCCGCTGCCGCCGAGCAGGCTGAAGTGTCCGGAAGGGCTTCACCCGAGTGCAGCTTGCAGGCGGGCGGGGAGAGCATAGT
Source organism: Neoceratodus forsteri (assembly GCA_016271365.2). Taxonomy (NCBI): domain Eukaryota; kingdom Metazoa; phylum Chordata; order Ceratodontiformes; family Ceratodontidae; genus Neoceratodus; species Neoceratodus forsteri. The sequence goes on from CM057458.1 coordinate 462,365,684, forward strand.
CAGCCGGTGAGGAACCGAGCCACTGCCACCGGGTGGCCTGGAGTCTCCTCGAGGGCTTCACCTGAAAGAGGACTGTCCCTTATCCATTTGTCTAGAGGTTCTATAAGGCAAATAGAAGTGATACTAGAGGGCTTCCCTGCTGCATGCCCTGGGAAAGATTAAATCTAGGTGAAAGACCTCCATCAGTACGAACATATGCCGGGGGGGGTTTACAGTATTTTTATCCCTACAATAAATTCCTCTGGGAAACGAAAATATTCTAGGACCAAGAATAAGAAGCTCCACACCATCTTACCAAAGGCTTTTTATAGCTAGATAGGATAAACTCGATAAAGATAGATAGGGAGGCAGTATAGCACAGTGGTTTAAGGCTCTGTGCTGCAAATCTGGAGACCTGGGTTTGAATCCCACAGCCCCCACTTGCATACTGTGTGATCCTGAGCAAGTCACTTAACTTCCCTGTGCTCCCAGGTCACACCTGTAAACAAGCTTTCAGCTTATTGTGCTACTCCTGGTTAAAACAATGGAAGGAAAAAAAAAGATAGACAATTTCTAAAGTGCCCCTTCCCGGGGTCTCAAAGCACTGTACAATTCATACAATATAATATGAATAAGACATTCATCTTCAAGTACATAAAAACAGTACAATGCAGAAACATATACATAGAAACATAGAATTTGACAGCAGATAAGGACCGCTTGGCCCACCCAGTCTGCCCATTTCCCTATCTAATGGATAAGCTGCAGATCCCCGTTAACCAACAGCCTTCTTCCTCCTACTTCCCCACTAGAATTGCCTTATGTCTGTCCCATGCATTCTTGAATTCCACTACTGTTTTTGACTCCACAACCTCCTCTGGAAGGCTGTTCCATGCATCCATAACCCTCTCTGTGAAAAAATACTTCCTTACATTACCTCTGAGCCGCCTCCCCTCTACCTTCAAATTGTGCTCCTTTGTTCTTGCACACCTCTTTTTCTAAAAGATGCTACCCCTCTTGGACTTTGTTGATTCCCTTGAGGTACTTGAAAGTTTCTATCATGTCCCCCCTCTCCCTCCTTTCCTCGAGGCTATACATATTAAGCTCCTTAAGTCTCTCTTCATGTGTCTTCCGGTGCAGACCCTGCACCATTTTATTTGCCCTCCTCTGGACTGCCTCCATCCTGTTTATGTGTTTGCGGAGACTGGGTCTCCAGAACTGCACGCAGTACTCCCAATGGGGGTCTCACCAGCTATCTGTACAAAGGGATAACAACTTCCTGTTTTCTACTGGTGATGCCTCTCCCTATGCATCCCAATATCCCGCCAGCCCTCCCTACTGCCCTCTCACATTGCTTGCCCACCTTTAGGTCATCTGATATGACTACCCCCAGGTTCCTTTCCATATTTGTTGTTGTTAGTATCTCACCCCCCAATGTGTACTCTTCCCCTGGGTTTTTGTTTCCCAGGTGCATTACTTTGCACTTCTTAGCATTGAATCTAAGCTGCCATACATTTGACCATTCCTCCAACCTTGCCAAGTCCCTTCTCATCCTTTCCACCCCACACTGTGTATCAACTCTGTTGCAGATCTTTGTGTAGTCTGCAAAGAGACACATTTTTCCTTCTAGTCCCTCTGCAATGTCGCTTATAAAGACACTGAAGAGGACCAGTCCTAGTACTGAACCCTGCGGTACCTCACTAGTAACCCCCCTTTCTTCAGAGTGGACTCTCTTTACTATTACCCTCTGTGTTCTGTTCTCCAGCCAATTCTTTATCCAGGCTACCATCTTGGGACCCACTCCCAATCAGCAAATTCAAAATCAACTTCCAATCCCTATATTAATAACTAAAAAGATGGTCATCAAGTTTTTCATACTATAATAAATTAAATGCTTTTTCAAATAAAAATGTCTTGAGCCCCCTCTTAAAGGCTTCCACCGTGGGGACCTCGCTCAGATACCCCGGAAGCGAGTTCCAAAGAGTAGGTGCAGCTACAGAGAAGGCATGATCTCCTGAAAGCCACAGCCTAACTCTGGAAACCACCAAGAGGTCACACTCGGAGGAACGGAGAAGGCGAACTGGGAAGTGCAGCACCAGGAGCATCAAGACTCATGATGTATGCCAGTATTTTACTGCTGATAATCCTGATGATGCCGAGTGTTTGCCAAACATTGTTGGGTGCCTCTCTGCCTAATATAAAGCCTGTCTGGTCTAAAACTACCATGGACAGGAGCAGGGGTTAAGGAGTTTTGCCAGAACTACCGTATATATCTTGCAATCTGTATTTAAAAGTGATACTGGGCAATATCAGGCAAAAAGCAGGCACCACAGAGAGCTGCAGTCAAACTCGTGGAGTGATAGGAAATTTTGGTCTAACATAAAAGACATTACAGGGAAAGAACAAAAGATCTCTCCCACAGTACTAACAGAAGATGGAAATCCTATCACGGACCCACTCCAAATCGCAAATACTTTTAATTCAGTTTCTACTAATCTGTCGGGTGTCCTCCCAAAAGACTTCTTTGATGATGCTCCCTCCTTACTAGCGGGGTCAGTGGAGACCACTAACCTAAACCCCCCTGCATTTTACTTCAAGCGGGTTTCCCAAACCCAGGTCAGAAAGATCCTCACTAAAGTTCTGGGGAAATCAAGGCATAGTGGAGACTCGCTTGACCTCAAACTCATTGCACTAACCCTTGAGGAATTTCTCCTGCCACTAATCAAGATACTAAACCTATCCCTCACTCTATCAGAGTTCTCTGAAGTATGGAAATCTGTACTGGTCACTCCAGTGCACAAATCCGGTGATCACACACAACACTGCAACTACAGGCCAATATCTATCCTCCCTCCACTATCGAAAGTCCTGGAAAGTATAGTAACCAACCAACTAGTATAGACTACCTTGAGAAGTATGCTTTACAATGCCCCCAACACCACAGTTTCAGGAAAAAACACAGCACTACCACGACTCTGTTAGAGTTCACCAGTTTCATCCATCAGTCCATAGACAAAAACAATCTTGTTGGAGAGGCTTTCATCGACCTCACGAAAGCTTTCGACACCGTTAATCACAAACTACTTCTTGATCAACTTGCAACAATTGGACTCTCACCAAATACACTGAAATGGTTCGGAAGCTACCTTGTGGATAGGATGCAACGGGTAAAGATATCCAACATCGTCCCGGAGATACAGAGAACCAGGGTCGTGCCTGAAAATAGTCAACTTTGGCTAGCGCACCTAACCCGGTTAACAAAAATTAAATAAATAATACAAAACGTCCGATCTGGTGTCCCACAAGGGTCCATTCTTGGTCCCCTCCTGTTTAGCATCTTCCTAAACAATCTGCCGCATGCCTGTCAACTAAGGACACTCCTTTACGCAGACGATGCTGTTATCTTTGCAAGCAACCATAATCCCTCTGCGCTTGAAGTAAACCTCCAACTTGGTTTCCTCGAATTCGAAAAATGGTTCCAAATGCACAAACTTGTACTGAACTACAAAAAAAACAAAACAAGCTCCTGTTGTTCTCCTCTCACCACAAGGATAGGTCGCATGCCCCAACAGTCAAAAAGAACCTTGGAGCCGCCCTCGAACAAGTTAATTCAAATATCTTGGAATAACATTGGACAGCCACCTTTCCTATGTACCTCACACTGAGATAGTTGCCAAGTCTGTGAATGCAAAACTAGGCTTGCTATACAGGCACAGAAGGAATCTGACCCCTGAAGCACTTAATCTCGCTGTCTACAGTTTATTACTCTCCACCATTGACTACGGTTTAGTAATATATGGAGCTGCCTCCGCTACATCCCTAAAAAGGCTAAATATTACCTTGAACAAAGCCTGTAGGCTCATCACAGACGCTAACCGCCTCACACACGTGTGTGCTCTGTACACATTAACTGGATGGCTTAATCTCCAAGGATGATCAAGTACCAATCTTGCATACTAGCCAGAAAGATGCTACTTGGTGCGCTGCCAACTGGAATCTCCTGCCTTCTGCCCAGATCCCTCAAGGCTCGTTATACTCTGGCCTCTATCACTGAACACCTACTTGTTCCATGGGTCCAGATCTCCCAATGCCAGCAGTCTTTTCTCTACAGAGCCAACTGGCTAAACAGCCTGGACTATGAACTTAATAGCCTTCCTCATTTGACCCAATTTAAACGTCTCCTCCACAAGCACATTATAAATGAAAGCACCTGTGACTGCCCCAACTAACCTCATGATTGTGCTCTCAAGTGCACCTAGTTCTGACCCAGGACTGGACCTCCTCTGTTCCCTTTTCTCCCTTCCCCTTATGCCAAACCCCTCTATATTTCACTCCCCTTATTCCCTGCAAATCACTTCACTGCCATGTCAGACCCCTGGCCTTAACGAATCTCCCTGCACATCCTTCTTTACCTTTCTTTCCTCCCCTTCTTCTGCCCCCGTCTCTCACCCCCCCACACTCCCACTTCTCCCCCGATCTCTGCCTACCTTACTACTCCACGACAAGGCTACCGGGCTACAACTTCCTCACCCTGTATTTCTGATCTAACTTAATTTACCTTCCCTTCTATTTCACTTAGTTTACCACCACCTTTATATTGCTAATGTATCAGTGACTGTCGTTTCAACTTTATACTATGGTGTTTGCGGTAAATGTAAAATAATTTTTGCTCTCCTTTGTCTGTCTGTTACCCCTCCCATTACTGATGTGGTACCTTTGAAAATGAGCAGTCCTCTGCTCAAAGGTACTTGTAATCAGAGAATGATTAAATAAATAAAAAAAATTAATATTAACTACAATACATAGGATCTTTCCCCGCCTTTGGCATAACAGTTCTGGTAGCACAGTTTAAGTGGACGGCAGCCCCCCTCTCCCCCATATCTTGCTAAAGACTCTTTTAAGCAAAGGGGATACCCCCTTCTTGTAAGCCTCTATAAAACTCTGCACTGTATCTATCCCGGACTGGTCATTTGTTTGATCATTACTATTTTTACTTCAAATCCAGAACAAATGGTTTGATGCCTTTTACTGGACCAACAAGAATGTTACAAAAAGAACAAAGAGCTTTAGCTTTCGGATCAACAAGTCCTTCTTCAGAAGCCTAATGAGAGTTTTTTTTTAGAAAATCCCATCTTATTAACACTTGGAACATGTAGAAAAAACACAAAAATAATTCTCACTGGTTTAAAACAGGCCTTCAGAAATAATTAAACTGACATTGGAGACCTTGAATATCTAAAGTGTGATTTTAGCTGAACCAAACTTAAAGGTTAAAGGTTGTCCAGAGATAACAGCAGGCAGAGAGTTCAACCCACATATATTATACCATGTATCACTCTAATGGATAAAAAAAAACCTAAGGTTCTCTGCTCACTAAATTGCATGTCAAGTGAAGAAACCTCCCGAAGACACATACTTCACGAGTGAGGCAACTGTACATCAGTAAAATCCAGCTTCAACTCTGCTCAGAACTCTGTTTGTGAATAAAGCCTATAATAATATGACCCTGGACAAAACAACTGCATGACAAAATGTAACATATTACCAAGTACAAAAATAATAAATAAACCCCAAAATTACACCATCAGAAATTATCTTTACATGGCATATAGAATGATGAAAGTGATGTTTACCCAAAGTGAGTAAGTGTATCACACTGATGAAAGTGTAGCTGGCTGGAGATAATATTCCCAACATACTCTCAAAAAGCTATTATGTTCCAGAAAGCTTAAGCCTTTGTTGTAACAAGATTTTATACATGATAATATCAACTGTCAGTGTAAGTGCCATATACAAATAAGTACTAGTCAAGGACCCCCAAGAAATTGAGACTATGTAGCCTGATACATACAGATTTCAATAAATTGTTAGTGTATAATCAAAATAATACATATATAGAAACGGTCCAAAGAATCTAAACAAAAATACTTGGGAATTAACTCCCCCACCCCGGGGGAAAGTAACTACTTCAAATGAAATATATATACAGGAATCCTAATACACCATCAATTGCACCCATCACTACAATAGTTACCAAAAAAGGAATTGCTACTGTCATGAACTCCCAAGTAAATGAGACAAGTGTCCTAATAAGTACAGAGTGTAAAAACATTACAGTACATACTCAAAAGGGAGGCAGTATAGCGCAGTGGTTTAAGGCTCTGAGCTGCAAACCTGGAGACCATGGTTTGAATCCCACAGCCCCCACTTGCATACTGTGTGACCCTTGAGCAAGTCACTTAACTTCCCTGTGCTCCCAGGTTGCACCTGTAAACAAGCTTTCAGCTTAGTGTATCTCACCTGGTAAAACAAAAAGTAAAAAAAAAAAAAATTACAGAACAAGCAGAAGGAAGTAAATATCCACTATAAATCTACTGTTTATGTACTTTCTCCTGACTGGTTATGTATTTTTTCTTGTTTTCTTTTTCTCTCTCTCTCATTATATACAATTTGTTGTTCACTACTATTTTTCTTCTTGTACTCTCCCGGGTCATGCCTGAAAATAGACAGGATTGTTGCCTAGTACACTTACCCAGTTATCAAAAGCTAATAAAATAAAACTAAAATAAATGTGAGTCCAGCGTCCTAGCCACTATGACACCATAATCTCATGTACCTGAACATAAGTTTACCTCAATATCCCCACAATATTCACAACCACTGTACCCACATAACCACCCATCTTAAATATGCATATTAAAAATTCAATGTGCCACACTTCTACCCCCGCAACGCACACAAACATATTCACAAACCCACACACAGACATACCCACACACACATTCACACAATACGAATGTGAGAGGCCAACCTGTAGATAACCAGTTAAGAGGGACTGTATAAGAATAAGAGTCAAAGTCCAAGGCTTGCTGAAAACCTAAAATATGTGTGTCCATCCTTTGAAGTAAAGGTCCATTACATTTACATGTAATGTGTCATATATCCAACATCAATGTTCAAGCCATCTTGCACCATATTAAGAAGTAACATAAGTCTGATCTCACAAGCTTGTCTCTGTTGTGTACTGTTGAAATGTCCTTTCAAGACCATCACAGACATATCTGAAACTGAGTGGTCATCCTGAAAGAAGTGTTGTGCCACTGGTTTGTCAGTCATCGTCCAATTAATATCATACCTGTGTGAATTCATTCTAGTGCAGAGTTGCTGTTTTCTCTCCCCCACATACCCTGTGTGAGGACATTTCCTGCATTGAATAAGATAAACAACATTGCTTGATGTATATGTATAATTACCCAATATCCTGAATTGTCTGTTTTGTGAGGGCACCTCATAGTCTGAGGTGGAAATGTGTTCACAAGTTTTAAATCTGTGTTTATTACAGGGTTGTGTGCCATAAGATGTCATGGCACTCTGTTCAGGTTTACTCCTAATAATCTGGTTGGCTAAACTGGGTGGTTGTCTAAAAGACTGTAGTGGCAGTTCTCGAAAAATACAACTAAGGGTTTCATCCTTACTGATTATGGAGTGTAGGTCCTTAATAATCTTACGTGGAAGTTAAAGGTCAGGATGATACGTTACTAGCAAGGGTTCTCTGTTAGTAGTGGCCCTTTCATTATATTGCAGTAGGTGTTCTCTTGGTACTTGTGTAGTACATTCCACTGCTCTGTCAATTTCTCTAGAGGAGTGTCCCTGCTCAATAAAGGCGTTTTTCAACATAACTAAATGTCTATCTCTGTCTTCCTCATTTGAACAGAAATGGTGGTACAGAAGTGCTTGACTATATATGACAAACTTTTTTGTGTGACTCGGGTGATTACTTTTCTTGTGTAAGTATCTCTGTCTGTCGGTTTCCTGTAAATACATGTATGTAGGGTTCCATCCTTGATGGTGACAGTGGTATCCAGCAAATTAACACTGGTGGCAAAATATTCCAGGGAAAGCTTAATGGTTGGGTGGAGATTATTAAATCTCTGATGAAAATCCTTAAGTGTGTCAGTGCCTTCTGTCCAAATTATAAACAAATCATCAATGTAACGGAAGTAAGCGAGTGGTTTGTGTGTACAGTGCCTTAAAAAGTCCTCCTCCAAATTGGCCATAAAGAGATTAGCATACTGATGAGCCATCCTGGTGTCCATTGCGGTTTCCGTAGTTTGAGCATAATGTTTCCCATTAAAGCTAAAGTTCCTATATGTCAGAATGAATTTAGTAAGTTTCTCCACGATGTCAGGGTTGATGTCGTGGTCCAATCCTTTCTCATACCTGTATTTACGGCAGGCTGAAATGCCATCTGTATGCGATATATTAGTGTAGAGGGATGTTACATCCATCGTGGCTAAAAGGGTATCAGGTGGGAAGTCCTTAAAACCAGAAAGTTTATGCAGGAAGTGAGCAATGTCTTGAATGTAACTGTCCTTTTGTATAACCAGCGGTTTTAAAATAGCTTGTACAAAACCTGAGATCCCCTCTGTCGGGGTTCCATTACCAGAGACTATGGGTCTTCCTGGGTTCCCTGGTTTATGTATTTTAGGTAGCATGTAGAATGTCCCAGGCTTGGGTTAATCAGGGATGAGGGCAGTTATTCTGTTTTGGACATGGTCTGGAAGTGATTTAACCAATCCCTGTAGTTCTCTTTTACATTCTGTCGTGGGATCACGTTCCACTTCTCTGTACTAGGTATGGCCACTTAGCTGTCTGTTGGCTTCCTTAATGTAATCTTCTCAGTTCAGTATCACCACTGCAGAACCTTTGTCAGCCTTTTTTATGACAATATTGTGGTTTGATTTTAGTGTTTGTATAGCCCTGCATTCCAATGAAGAAAGGTTGTAGCGGGCTTGTTTCTGCCTTTTAAGAATCTCAACACTCTCTGGTGAAAGCAATGGATATAACTGTCTAGTTTCTCATTACATCCACTGGGCATGGGGTGTGGGGTAGTAAAATCAGATGGTTTATTTTTCTTGTCCATTAAATTGCTACTGTTTACAACTTCTTCACTGCCTGTGATTTCTTCTCTTCCATTAAAATATTCTTTAAGTTGCAATCTGCGGAAGTATTCCTCCATTTCACCACAAAGCTGTATTCTGTCTAGTGGTTCTGTTGGGCAGAAAGTGAGGCCTTTGGAAAGTGCACTTAATTCCCCAGTAGTCAGTGTGTGGTTGACAAATTAACAACTGAAAGGTGCCCATCAGTGTGGCTTAATTGTTCAATCACTCTATTCTGCTCTTCATTGTTGTTAGGAAGTATGGCACGTTGAAGGGTATTTAAGTTCTCGTTTTTAATAAGCATGGCTTTTCTTAAGGTTCTTTGGTAGTTCACGTGCATCTCATGCAGTATGTCTGGAATCTGCCCACCAGACATCCTCTCCAGTGTGGTAACAATTCCATCAAACTGTTTCTTCAAAAATCCTTTCTCTGCAAATCAGCTATGGTTCCTGTGATTTCTCAGAGGTCCTACAGCAGAGTTGTTCAGCATATGTAGAATTATCTATGTTTCTCAATAGATTCCAAATAGTTAGACCTTTAGGGATGGTGTTATTCCTTTTGCACTGTGTTAAAAATAGATGTCACTGTCTAGCTGTGCTAGTTTCTTCTTAATGTTGTGCAACTCCCATATTTTACGGCAAATTCCGGTATCTTGCACGTTGACAAACAGAATGTTCAATGACGTATTGGTCCTAGTACGAACAAATCCAGAACAAATGGTTTGATACCTTTAATTGGACCAACAAGGATGTTACAAAAAGAAAAAAAGAGCTTTAGCTTTCGGACCAACAAGTCCTTCTTCGGAAGCCTAATGAGAGTTACGTAGAAAATCCCATATTATTTAAGCAATAAGGCATGACAAGGTGTGTGTTATTGTGTAATAACGTCACTCCTGGGGTGGGTTGAAGCACGAGGTGAAGCTGAGTGCTTCCACCACACCAGGAGTGACATTATTACACGATAACACACACCTTGGCGTGCCTCACTGCAATTATACAATGGCATGATGTTATACAACACAAAAATAAAATTAAAAATGTTTTTAGTAGATTTTTAGTGAGGCAGTATATCAGTTTCTGAAAAAAAAAAATCCATGTAATCCTCCAAAAAATCAACACAGTGATGTTATTGTTGTAATATCATCACTGTCTCAGGTACACACTGACGAATCAGAGTCCAGGAAATTTTCTTGCCATTGCATAACAACACTTAAAACACGCAGAAAAAAAACCCAGAAATAATTCTCATTGGTTTATAACTGGCCTTCAGAAATAATTAAACTGACATTGGAGACCTTGAATATCTAAAGTGTGATTTCAGCTGAATCAAACTTAAAGATTGTCCAGAAATAATAGCAGGCAGACGGTTCAACCCACATATATTATACCATATATCACTCTAATGGATAAAAAAAAAAAAAACTAAGATTCTCTGCTCACTAAACTACATGTCAAGTGAAGAAACCTCCCGAAGACACATACTTCACGAGTGAGGCAACAGTACATCAGTAAAATCCAGCTTCAACTCTGCTCAGAGCTCTTTTTGTGAATAGAGTCTATAATAATAAGATGGCCCTGGACAAAACAACTGCATGACAAAATGTCACATATTACCAAGTAAAAAAATAATAAAAAATAAACTCCAAAATTACAACATCAGAAATTATCTTTACATGGCATATAGAATGATGAAAGTGATGTTTACCCAAAGTGAGTAAGTGCATCACACTGATGAAAGTACAACTGGCTGGAGATATATTCCCAACATACTCTCAACAAGCTATTATGTTCCAGAAACCTTAAGCCTTTGTTGTAACAAGATTTTATACATGATAATATCAACTGTCAGTGTAAGTGCCAAATACAAAAAAGTACTAGTCAAGGACCCCCAAGAAATAGAGACTACGCAGCCTAATATGTACAGATTTCAATAAAGTGTCAGTGTAAAATCAAAATAATACATATATAGAAACAGTCCAAGGAACCTAAACAAAAAATTAGTATCAAAGTAGTTTTACAAACTCAGGAGGCAGTGCCTTTATATGAGCTCGCCACCCAAAGGTGGGATTATTTCTATAAATATTCAAATTATGAATTGCCCATATACTGGTCTAACCTATGTTTGAAGGTTTCAGTATTATTACTCTGAATGGTTTCACCTGGAAGGGTGTTCCATTTGTTAATTACACGCTGGGTATACCAGTTACTTCTCTTTTTTGTTTTACAATAACTACCTTTTAGTCTAAGGTTATGAGATCTAGTCTGAGTTATAGTAAAATCTGTCTCTAGACCCAAGGATTCAGTAATTACAGGATCTTTTATGGCTTTGTATGTTAAGCAAAGGTCTCCCGCGTGTATGGCGGTAATTCATAGAGTATAGGTTTAATTCTTGTAACCTTTCAGCATAATTCTTCTTTGTCATGCCTGCAATTCTTTTTGTCATTTTCCTCTGTATTCCATTAATTTTTTCCATCTGTTTGTGGAGCACAGAAAGGTGCACAGTAGTCCAAATGTGTTCTGACCAATGTCTTATATAAAGGTAAAATAACACAAGGTTGTCTACTCTTTATATGTTTAAGTATACATGCCATTATTTGTTGACATTTCTTGACCTTAGTAATTGTATTATTTTCAAAGTTTAATTTGTTACATATAATTACTCCCAAATCTTTTTCATTATCTGTCTCTTGCAATAAGGTTTGATTTAAAAAGTACTTGTTTCTTTTGTTATTATAACCCAAGTGCATTACTTTGCATTTTTGTACATTAAATTTCATTTTATTTTTATATGCCCAGAGCTCAAGTGAAGTTATCTCGCTCTGGAGCTCTACAGCGGCCTCTGAGGAGTTTACAATACAGCCAATTTTGCAGTCATCTGCATACTTTGACATCCAGGTGTTATTGGATGACTGCACTGATGAAATTAAGATACTGAATAAAACAGGGCCTAAAACCGAGCCCAGAGGTACTCCACTAGTGACCTCTGCCCAAGGAGATGTATATCCTTTAATTGAAGTACATTGTCTACGATTGAGTAACCATGATTCGATCCAATTTATTGGGTATAGAGGAAACTTCATCTTATTCCTATGCTGTATCAGAATGTCGTTCGAAACTCTATTGAACGCCTTCGCAAAACCTAGAAAAACCATATCCACAGGGAGACCAGCATCAAGTGTTGAACTAACATTTTCAAAAAACTGCAGATGATTAGTTAGGCAGGATTTGCCTCTAGTAAAACCATGCTGTGTGATGATATGAAGGTTTTTTATTTTTATATGATCTAGTTTTTGCAGAATTAACCTTTCCAGAGTTTTGCATATTACCGATGTTAGACGTATAGGCCTATAATTAGACACTTCTGTTTTATTTCCAGTTTTGTAAATATGGAAAACTATTGCATCTTTCCATGTTGAAATACACTCTCCTTCTGCCAGGAATAGAGTGAATAATTTATTCAGTGGACCAGACATTTGTTTGGCTGTTTCCTTTAGGAACCTAGGATGTATTACGTCAAGACCAGATGAGGAATTGATATTCAATTTTTGTAAAGCCATCATGGTTTATTCTGTAATGATGTAAGTCACTTTAGGATTATTATTGGTAGTTGTTATAGCAGAAGTATCTCTTTTTTCCTTTGGTGAGAATATGGTAAGGAAATAATTATTAAGTTCTGTTGCCATTTCAATTTCGTTATTAATAAGGCCTGTCTTAGTCTGAATGGGTCCCAGTATAGATTTGATACCTCTAAGTGAACCTATATAGCTATAAAACTTTTTTTTATTATTGACTGTATCAACAGCTAATCTGTTTTCTGTATTTATCTTGGCTTTTCTAATACTATGTTTTACTGTATTTGAAAGCTTTTTGTATTTATTCTAGTTGTTAGTAGATGGTTTCTGCTTATACTTTCTATAGCTTTTATACTTTTTATTGATTAATCTCTTGATCTTATTGTTCTACCATACTGGAATTCCATACCCTTTGGTGTATTTAGTTTTTTTCGGAACCCAGAGATCTAAACGATGGTTTATTTTGTTTAATGTAAGAGTCCAAACCTGGTGGGCACTAAGCAACATAAAATCTGACTCCCAATCCCATGTGTTGAGATACTTTATTATTTCCAGATAATTAGCTTTTGAATAATCCCTAATCAGAGTACTTCCTTTGGTAACAGCTAATTTAGTCTGAATTCGAAAAATAATCATGTTGTGGTCGCTATTGCCCAAAGGTGGTAATAAAGTTGGTTCTATTATTCTATTTCCCATACTGGTGAGAACAATATCTACAATATTATTGTCTCTAGTGTTAGATTTAATAATTTGGTCCAGATTTAAGTTCACAGTGATTTCCAAAAACTTCCCCCTCAGTAATTCCGGAACATTGAGACTTTTCCCAGTTTATTTTGGGGAACTTAAAATCTCCCATAAGAATGTAGTTAAATGTTGGATCAAATTTGTCAATCATTGTTAAAAAGTCCTTATTCTGGTCTGTACTGAGATTTGGGGGCCTATAAGCCAGTCCAAGACATATTTTAGTTGTTTTTAAGTTTATTTCTACCCATATAATTTCATTATTTTTTGTGGTGTGTTTAGGGGATATAATATGAGATATTTATTTATCTGCTATATATAGGGCTATTCCACCCCCCCGTTTTGTCCTTTCTGTTTTTGGTAAATTTGGAGCAGCCCTGAATATCAGTATTCCAGTGTTCATCCTGAAACCAGGTTTCAGTCACTCCACATACTGCGATATTTTCATTTTGCATAAAGAATCTCAGTTCATCCATTTTGTTCGATAAACTACGTGCATTCAGTAATAATAATTTAAGTCTGTCATTATCCCCATTGCAAGTGGGTTCATTCATTGTTATAGATTTTGTTTGATCCATATTGGGACATTTGCTTATGCATAGCACTTTCCCCTTTTTTTAGTTTAAATGTTCATTAATGCACTTTGTAAAATGTTTTCCCAAAAGAATATTACCTTTTTTACTTAAACGTAATCCATCTTGACAGTAGACATTGTCCTGAAGATAAAACACTTCCCAATGTGTTATGCAACACATTTCTTGTCTTATTGTCCATTTTCTCAACCAATCATTAAATGCTCTGATTTTCTGATTTAGTCGTTCTGAGGCCCTTGGTATGCGTAGCACTTCAGATAATATTACATCACATCCTAGATGTATCAATTTGCTGGAAAGAGCTACCAGATCTTGTTTTGACTCTTCCAGTGGATCTCTAAACATGTTATTAGTTCCCACATGAATGAGTACAAGTGGATTTTCACCTACATTTTTTTTTTTTTTTGGAGCTCCGGCTACGACCCCCGCCCTCCTCTGTTCCCCCCAGCGCCATCCTCGGACATCAGACCCCCTCCCTTGTGCACCCCGCGACTTACCCTTCGTGGCAGGGTGGTGGAGAGCGACTCAACCCACCCCAACGGATCCATGCCAGGGGGGTGCCCTTCCAAAGTGGCGCTGCGGGAACAGCTTTCCTCTGCGGGCTCACTTTTCGCTGTTTTCCTCCGCGGGTCATGGCATGCAATGGCGCTAGCGACTGGGTGCCGTGCGCTCCCGTGCATGCCCCAATCAGCGCTGCCTGCCACGTCCCACCCCCAAGCTTGCAGCTACGTGCTGTCGACCCCCAGCCTCCGCTGAGTCAGGCAATCCCGCCGCCAAATCCCTCTCCCGGAGATGGAGAGCAGTCCCTTGACACTCAATCCATCTTCCCTCCCGCGGACCCACGGCAACCCATGCCCGTTCCTCGACGGGTCGCCGGGCGTGATGTGAGCGACTAGCGCCAACCTCCTCAGTGCCACCGGGCCGGCTTCACTACATTTTTGGTGGTGGATTTGCACATCTGTGTTAAGTCTGCAATTTTTGCACCTCTGAACAATGACACGGTCCAATGGGCTTTGTCTGGGTTGCATATCTAGATCTACTGATATAAAATATATGCAAATCAATGTATGGAAATGTAACTGATATTGGGATCCCTTGTGTTTTGAAAATATACAGCATTACTGTTGAAATGAACATCATTACTGTTGAAATGTATATAATTATATTTTAAGATAATTGCAAAACCTATTGGGAAACTCAGAGATTACCAGAGTTCAATTTTTAAGCCTTTTGCAAAAGCTGTGTAAAGGGGGGGCTCAACTCAAGAAGCAAACAGAGTTCTAGCAGCTCCTGTCTGATATTTACAAAAACAGGATGCCTGCTAAGGATAGAGGTTAAAAGGACTTGAAGAGCTAAGCTGCAACTGCAGAAGAAAAAGGGACACAGAGACTGAAAGAAAAAAACTATTTAATTTCTCCTCTGTACATAGTTATTATGAACAAGTATATTTTTTTATGTTACTGCTACTGTAAATAAATATTTTTGTGAATTCTACAACTGCTCCTGGTTTTCCCTATGCTTCCTGACCTGTGCCTCGACAACAAAGTACAGAGTGTAAAAACATTACAGTATATACTCAAATTACAGAACTAGCAGAAGGAAGTAAATATCCACTATAATACGAGTCCAGAGTCCTAGCCACTACGACACCATAATCTCATTTATCTGAACTTAAGTTTACCTCAATATCCTCACAATATTCACATCCACTATATCCACATAACCACTCATCTCAAATACGCATATTAAAAATTCAATGTGCCACACTTCCTCTACCCCCGCAACACACACAAACATGTTCAAAAACCCACACACAGACATACCCACACATACATTCACACAACACTAAGGTGAGAGGCCAACCTGTAGATAACCAGTTAAGAGGGACGGTATAAGAGTCAAATTCCAAGGCTCGCTGAAAACCTAAAACATGTATGTCCATCCTTTGAAGTAAAGGTCCATGTAAGTTTACGTGTGATGTGTCACATATCCAACATCAATGTTCAAGCCATCTTGCACCATATTAAGAAGTAACAAGTCTGAACTCACAAGCTCGTCTCTGTTGTGTACTGTTGAAATGTCCTTTCAAGACCATCACAGACATATCTGAAATTGAGTGGTCATCCTGAGAGAAGTGTTGTGCCACTAGTTTGTCAGTCATCTTCCAATTAATATCACACCTGTGTGAATTCATTCTAGTGCAGAGTTGCTGTTTTGTCTCCCCACATACCCTGTGCGAGGACATTTCTTGCATTGAATAAGATAAACAACATTGCTTGATGCCAAGTTAAGTCTTTGCCCAAGCACTTGCCTCCCACCCCCCTTTTGCCCTAGCACTTGCCTCCCACCCCCTACTCCTTGGCTCTTTTCTTTCCCTCTGCCCTTCCTATCCCAGCTCCCACTGCCCCTCCCTACCTCACCCTAACAGCATGCCTCTGCCTCTCTTTCTCTTCCGCAGAACGCTGGCATACCATGTACTATGCTTTAGCACAATTTGTGCAACAGTTTGTCGTTGCAACCCATGTACTGTTGATTTTTTTTTATACTTTGTATGTATAATTTACTGTAACTATATTGTGTCTTCTTGTGTTAATGTTTCTGACGTGGAACTTCTCAATGAGCATCTGCTCACAGGTGTCATTCAAGATTTCAATAAACAGAATAAAATACAGGTCAGGGTGTGTAACGAGACGTTTACACACACCCGAGGGGTTAGATGCTACATAAACCCTGAGATCGAAGCTCGAGGGGTTTATGCATAGCATCTAACCCCGAGGGAGTGTGTAAACTTCGAGTTATACACCCTGACCCATTTTTTTATTTTATATAATTGTTGGTTTGTGTTTTTTCGTCTCAACAATTATATAAAATATGTGCTGCTGTGTGTTCCCATCATCAATAATAGTACGAAGTAGTCTTACCTTTTGGAAAGCGGTTGAACTTTTACTAAGAAGCAAAAAAACGGTTTGAACTATTTCGTTTTCTTTGAATTTATTAACGTTAACGTTTTAAATAATAAAAGTAAGTTGAAGTTGAAAGTGGAACTGCGGGAGCTATTGCTATGCTCGTTGTCTAGGAGGTTCTGGCTGCCGTGGTGAGTGCATCAGGCGACCTGAAGGGAGACAGTTTTGAATGAGGGGTCGGTCACGATTACCAGCAGAGTTTCAATGTTGACTGCGGCTGCCCCGAGGTGAGTGATTTCTGACAGTGTGTGGGACGAGGGAGAGACAGCTACAGTGGCGCGAGACAGTGCTCTTGACTCGTGTTCTTTACCATAGGAAGGTGACGCGTGATTGCCATTATAAATGCTCCTTTATAACGGCAATTTACACACACTTTTTTCCTATGGGGAAAAACACAAACCATTAATTATAAATAAATAAATGATGTACATGTATAATTACCCAATATCCTGAATTGTCTGTTTTGTGAGGTGACCACACGGTCTGAGGTGGAAATGTGCTCACAATTTCTAATTCAGAAATGCAGATCATCAGAACTATGCTTTGTTGTTCTGTTACCGTGGATAAAGCTAAGGAGCAGAGGAAGTCTCTTAACTGAGGGAGCTATGTCCAGATGTGGGCCGTAAGGTGATTCATAGTAGGCTACGAAGGCTTCTGAAATTTGCTCAGCTTTATGCACCACGGCCCTGTATGTAAACACAGAGACATAGAATCTACAGCAGTTAAGGATCGCTTGGCCCACCCAGTTTACCCATATTCCCTACCTACTGTAATACCATGGACCCTACTTAATCTCCAGTTTAGCCCTCCCTTCCCTAACAACTAAGATTCTCGGATGCCTATCCCAAGCATTCTTGAATCCCGCCACAGCTTTCGCTCCCACCATCTCCACTGGAAGGCTGTTCCAGACATCCACCACTCTCTTTGTGAAGAAGTACTTCCTTACATTTCCCCTGAGCCTACCCCCCGAGCATGCCCCCTTGTTCTTGAGCATTTTTTCTGAAAAATGTTTCCCTCTTGTACTTTATTTATACCCATGAGGTATTTGAAAGTCTCTGTCATGTCCTCCCCTTTCCCTTCTTTCCTCCAGGGTGTACATATTGAGGCCCTTTAGTCTTTCCTCACATGGTCTCTGGTGCAGACTCTGCACCATTTTAGCTGCCCTCCTCTGGACCGCCTCTACTCTATGTCTTTCCGAAGAAGTGGTCTCCAGAACAGGACACAGTACTCCAGGTGACGTCTCACCAATGATTTATACAGCGGTATCACCACCCCCCTCTTTCTGCTGGTGATACCCCTCCCTATCATAATGGGTCATCATACTGGGATTTGGACGGGAGAAGGCACTATTGCCCATACCTTCCGTTCTCCCACGTTAGCGGGTCCAAGTCCCTTCATTTAGAAGTACGTTGTCAAGTTTATTGTTGAAAGTTTCTATACCCACACTGTTAACCACATCACAGGGAAGGCTGTTCCAGACTCTACCTGTGCGTTGAAGAAAGAAATGATATCTTCCATTGTTTTTCTGCTGTATCCAATTTGATTTGCATTTTATGGGCCCTAAAATAATCTGGTTTAACCTGGAACTTTACTCTTATTTCCACCATTAATTCCTTGTCTTGCACGATTTTATACAATTGCATCAGATCTCCCCGAACTCTCCTCTGCTCCAGGCTATACAGTCCTAAATGTTTTAGCCCATTATAACTGTGGCTGCATAGTGGCCTAATCATTTGAGTTACTCTCCGCTGTACCCTCTCAATCCTATCTATTTCACCCCTATGGTGCAGGCTCCACAGTGAGGAACTGAAATCCAGGTGTGGTCTAATACAAGATTTGTAGAGTGGCATGATACAATTTTCTGTTCTATTTATAAATCCTCTCTTGACATTCTTAATCATATAATTCGATCTTTGTATCCAAGTTGTATAGTGAGCCCTAAAATTAAAATTACTGTCAACTAGTATTCCAAAATCTTTCTCCTTTTTGATCTTTTGTAACAGTACTATATTAATATGGTAGTCATCCTTTGTACTGTTTCCCAGTGTGCATCACATTTCACTTTTCAATGTTGAAGGGCATTCCATTTGTTACTGACAAATCCCCTCTATTGCTTTTAAATCTTCTTGCAGGCTATGTGCACCTTCGAGTGTGTCTACTGGGCCTCCCAATTTTACATCGTCAGCGAATTTCACTACCCAATTGGCAATCCAGTGGTGAAGGTCACTAACATATAATGTGAAAAGTGCTGGTCTCAGAACGGAACCCTGAGGGACACCACTCAATGCTTCACCATAAGCTGACGGACATCCCCTCACTCTGACCCTCTGCATTCTAGATGTTAGCCAGCTGCCAACCCACCTGATTATTCTCTCATCTATTCCTAGATACATTTTTTATGAGGAGGGTATGGGGAACTTTGTTGAAAGCTTTTATAAAGTCTAGGTACATAATGTCCACTGGTATGCTATTTGTAATGTTTTTATTTACATTTTCATAAAAACTTAGTTGATTGGTCAGACATGCTCTGTTTTATTTAAATCCATGTTGTTTGCTATCCTTATAACCTATTCTGTTCAAATGTTCCTCTAGTTTAGTTTTTAGAACACTTTCAGCTATTTTGAATTAGATATGGGTCAGGCTTATAGGCCTATAATTGGAAACTAAGGCTTTGTTTTATACAGTGGCACTACTGTGGCCAACTTCCATTCCTGAGGTATCTCCCCTGATGAAAACGGGGCATTAAATAATACAACCAGCATTTTTAAATCTCACAACAAACTTCCCTTAATAATCTTGGATGTAATTGGTCCGACCCTGCTGATTTATTTACTTTTAGCTTTGCCAATAGATTTTCAATGTCATGTTAATTTATTTCTAGGGATAAATCAGGGTATTAATTTCCTTTTATTTTTATACTTCCTCCACTATCTTTAACAAAAACAGAGCAGAAATATGAATTAAGGGCATCTGCCATTTCAGTTGGTTTGCTCAGTCCCTTCCCTTCAATGATTTAAGGGACCTATTTGGGAATTATTCCTATTTCGGCTGTTTATATATGCATTGAAGCTTTTATTATCAGCTTTCCTATGTTCATAGGTCAGTATGAGCTCGGGGGACTAGCCCATGATGAACTCGCCACCCTTTAACCTGGGTGGAAATCATATTTACTATCACCCATATAAAGATCAAGATTTTTTTTAAATAACTGAAAAGTACTACTATATACCACTTCTAGAGGTAGTGAATTCCAGATTGGCACTACTCTCTGTGTAAATAAATGATTTCTTCTTGTCTTATTAGTAGTAGATTTTAACTTTAATTTATGAGATCTGGTGTTATTCATAATATGCTGCCATTCCAAACATACAGATTCAGACAAGGCTGTGTCCCTTGAAGCTTTATAAATTAAATATAAATCCCCTCTTAAAGATCGATATTCTAGGGAATAAAGTTTCAAGTTTTTCAATCCATTATTATATGACAATGTTCTGCAATTAGAGACATATCTAGTAAATCTCCGTTGTACTTTTTCGACTAATATCTCATCCTTTATCAAAGTAGGAGCACAAAATGAAGAGCAATAGTCAAGATGAGTTCTGACTATGCTGCAATAAATAGGAATTAGCACTTCTGGTTTCCTTGATTTAATATTTTTCATGATGCAAGTACTTAATCTCTGACATTTTTGAGCAGTTTTATTAGTATGCTCAGAGAATTTCAGTTTGTTCGTAATATAAAAACTAAAATCCTTTTCAGAGGTTACCTTGCTCAATATATTATCCACAGAATAGTTGATAAACCTATTATTTTTGCCAAAGTGCATTACTTTACATTTTGAAATATTAAAGGTCAGTTTATGTTCTTTTGCCCAAAGAGATAAATTATTCAAATTCTCCTGCAATATAGAAGCAGAAGAAGAAACATTAACTATACGCCCTAACTTGGCATCATCAGCATATTTGTTTAACCACACCCCATTCGTTGTATTCATGCTGGAAATGAGGATATTAAATAAAATTAGGCCCAATACTGACCCTAGTGACTCCACTCGTAACCATACTCCAGGTTGACATAAAACCCCTAATACTGACTTCATGTTTTTTGTTGGTTAATCATATTGAAATCCACCTAACAATATTTCTGTGCAATCCAATATTCATAAAACATTCAATCAAAATTTTATGGGACACTGAGTCAAATGCCTTTTCATAGTCCAAAAAGACTATGTCCACAGGAAGTCCTGAATCCAGGGCTGTGCTAATTGGTTCGAAAAGGTTTTTTTTTTTTCAGTTTTTGTTGACCAGGTAAGTGCACTAGACAAATCCTGCCTATTTTCAGGCACGACCCGGGGAGGGCGATACAGATGAATGCCAATTGACCTTGAACCAGATTAAGCTGTTGGTGGTATTTTTAGTGAATGAGGGAAATTTGGCCAAGACACCGGGGAAATTCCCCTACTCTTTCAGAGGGGAATACTCTGTCCAAGATGGCGGACGCTCTGGTGACCACCGTGTCTCTGGTGTCAGAGCTAGCTGGTGAGGCAGGGGACTTGGTCTCTGCTCCTGTCTCCGATTTACTAGAGACCGTTTCAGACAGAATTTTGTATGAACATGTACTTACTGTGCCTGAAGCTGCTCCCATGGATTGTACTGTTCTTCCTCCTGCTCGTGCAGTAGCCCTGACGGAGATCGTAGAGATGCCGCTGCAGTTGTGTCCAGCGAATTGGAGGTGCTGCAGCCCGCTATGCACAGTGGGCTGGTGGAGGTAGTGAATGCTACGCGCTTGGTGGATCATATAGAAAACTTGTCTGTGGATATCGCAACAAGATGTGATGCCTTTTACAAGGCAGTTACTGGAGGGGGATCGCCCTGGCAGTTCCTGGATCCCATCCTATTTTTGGACCTTCTGTTGACCCGCTGTTGCCCCGAACTGAGTCAACGCCTTTTTTGTTCATTGCCGCGGCACGGCCGCCCACGCAGAGGGTGCACAGCTCAGGGATTGCATCACAGGATTCCTCACCTACTATGTTGGAAACTGACAGCCTGATGTCCTTTTCTGAGATATTGCCCCAACCTAAGCCTGTGTGGTCCGTGGAGCAGGCTTTGCAAGGGGCAGGCTGGATACAGGACCCCAGGAAGAGACAGTGGATCTCTGGTCCGTCCCCTATTTGGTCCCCTAAACCTGAAGACTTCCTGGAGGAACAACTGAAGGGACCGGAATTGAATGACTCTCCTGACCCCTTGAGTTTGCCAGGGGAATTGTCACTCACCCAAAACCCTGTATTATCTCTCCTACAGGATACGACCTCTAAGGCATCTCCTATGATGGAATCCATGGATTTTACAGCTGCGGACCCTGATCTACCTCTCTCTGATCAGGGAAAGACTCCATGTTCCTTTTCTTCCCTCTTCAAGGCACCTGTTGTAGCTGCTAAGCGACATAATGCTGTCCGTCTTATTTATAGAGGTGGACTATCTGACCCCCCGGATCGTGTCTTTGTGGCTAGATCCCTGATAAAAGACTCTTTAAAATTTTTTGCTCATGAGATATATGCCTTGATACATGTGTCTGGAGAATCTTCCTTTGACGTCAGTTTTCAGACATCTCGTGGACTTGAATGATTTTGGTCTAGATACCATGCTTTGAAGAATACCCCCTTATGGACCCCCTTCCAGGGCATCCCCCTGTCGAAGCCTGCCTTTAAATTTATTACGGTTATGTTCCGTAATGAAGGTGTTGATGTCTCTGATGTGATGTACTGGCTGAAACAGCTGCACGGTACAGGGTCAGCCTGAAGCCATTCTAGACACTGAAAATATTTGGACTGGGGGTTGGAGGTTTCGGGTGCTGTTGCACACAAATGACTCGGGTCCTGTGCACCTGCCCAATTCCTTTTTTTTAGGACAAGACAGTGGAGTTTTGTTTTATCCTGGCCAACCCAAGGCCTGTTATAGATGTGGGGATCCCTCACATCTCAGTAGTGTCTGTGATAAGATTAAATGTAATAATTGTGGTGAAATGGGTCATGTGGGGGTTCACTGTCGGAATGCTAGTAAATGTAACTTGTGTGACGAATTAGGGCATCTATTCCAGACTTGTCGCTGGGCTGCACATGCTCAGGAAGACCATGATAGTGGGGCTGATCAACGCTTGTGATCACAAGCACAAAAAGCACGTTACGTGCATCTGTGGCTAGCACCCTCTGATACGGGAGATTCAGCGGTGCAGCCCCTACTGCTAGCACCCCCAGAACCCTGTTCCTCAACCTGACAAGAGGGTACCACCCTTATCGGTACCTGAACCCACCCCCACCCCAGAATGGAGAAAATCAGGCCTGTTGCTTCTGACGTGACTCTGTCCCAGGTCCTAGTAAAATGCTACCTCCCCGTGAACCTATTGCAGGTACTCGCCTAGGTCTCTGAGAACTGCTTCTCGGCCTTTACCACTTCCTATGGCATCCTTGTTGCCTGCTCCCATACCCCTGTCGAATCCTTTTGAATTACTACAGCCAACTTCGGAAAACGCAGGTGGTGAGTCTGACTCATCCTCGGTGGCGTCCTCCCTCCCTGATGGTCCTGCTGACACTGGACCTCCAGTGGGCATTGGACTTTCACAGAAACGTAAGGCTAAAGTCAGGCTGAAAGGGAAGAATATAGTTGGGAAGAAGAAACTGTGATATGTTATACTTTCCTGTTGTCTACATGGCGCAGTTTACTTGTCACACTATTAATGTTAATAGTATGAAACGTGTTCCTAAGAGACGGTTAGTTTTTTTTTTTTTAAGACTTTTACCATTGGGTATTTTCTTATTGCAGGATACCAGACTCCATATGACTCAAGAGATCAGACAAGCGTAGAATGATTGGCTCTTAGGCCCCTCATTCTGGTCCATAGGCCACGACCCCTGTTCAGGCCTTGGCATTTTGATAAATATGCCTGACTTTCGTCTTTTGAAACTATTTGATTTGGTACCCAGTAGGGCTCTGGTTTTGGACTTCACCATAGGTAATTGCCCTTATCGAGTTATCAATATTTATGCTCCACAACTTAAATCAGCACGCATAGCTCTTTTTGCTGAGATCCGCCCTTACTTGCACACTTCATTCCAAGTTTTATTTCTGGTGACTTCAACTGTGGCTTGAGTCTTTGGGATAAAGTTCCTTTGCCACTACTAAAAACTGTACTGCGACTCACAAGAACTGAGCAAGCTAATACATACTGCCCACTTAGTTGATGCTTATTTTCTTTTCAACAACATACCCCTACGCTTCATAAAGGTAAATTGGCTACCCGCATTGATTTTGTTTTCTTGTCCCGCATTTTACCAATTGTTTCAGCTATGGTGCAGGCAGTGGCCTTTTCGGATCATAGCTTGCTTTCTGTTGTGTGGGTACTACAAATCCTTATTCAAAAGGGCCGGGGTTGTGGAAATTTAACACCTCCCTATTGCAGGATAAGATGTTTTGTCGACCCTTTGGTCCTTCCTTTTACCACGAAATCTGTGTTTCTCTCGTTATGAAGACCGATACAGTGGTGGTTTGATACAAAACATGCGTTGATATCATTCCTGAAACGGTATAGTCGCAAAAGTAGGAGCCAATATTTGACTATTTACAAAGAAGAGCGCATCTTCAATCACTTCTTTCTTTATCATATACCACGGGTCATGACCTTTCCTCTCAAATTCAATTGACGCAAGAAGCTATGTTGCACTTCCAATCTCGACAATCACGGCAATTGTACCACCAACATAAATTTCAGGTTACTGGACCTCGGGAGATCATTTGTCCCTTTGAGTCTAACTCTCGTCGGACTGCTCAAAAGACAATATTATGTCTTACAGATTCCACGGGGACTATATGCTCTACTCAAACAGAGATTCAGCAGATAGTTGCTAACTACACGACTGCTTTGTTTTCCCCTTTCCTGCTGATCTACCTGACCCTGCTGCCCTGTACGAGAATTTAGAGATCCACTCCTTCTACAACAGCAGTGGAGATGGCATGCCAGTCCATTACGACCTTGGAGTTGTTAACTACTATATCCTCTCTGGTTACATAAAACTCCTGGCCCAGATGGTCTTCCGGCAGCTCTCTATAAAGTTCTGGTGACCACTTACTTATTGAACTTACCTCTGTCTTTAATTTTGTTGAACAGCTAGTCTGTCCCTTTAGAATTTACGACTGGTGTTTTGCTTATATATATAAACAGAAGGGGAAGCCCACTCTCTTGAGAATTGGCGCCTTGTATGCTAAACACCGACTTTAAGATATTGATGAAGATAATAGCAAAACGTTTAACTGGTATTGCAGAAACTGTTCTGCATCCTGCTCAATCTTGTTCTGTCCCCAACAGGAACATCTCGGATCATTTGATTCTGATCCGTGAATTGTTCTCTCACGGGTACTCAGCTTCGACTTCTGGATTTGTAGTATCTGTGGATCAACGGGCAGCATTTGATTCGGTGAATCATGATTTTTTATGGCAAGCACTCAGTTTTTTGCATATACCGGCTATCATTATCCAATGGTTACGTAATTGTTATAGGACAGCTATGGTCATGCCAGTAGTGAATGGTTGGGTGGGACCTCTGATACCTGTTCGAAGGGGTGTCCCACGAGTCCATTACTATATGTACTGTTTTTGGACGTTTTGCTCCGCCGTGTGAATATGCTTCCACAGATACATGCTGTATCGTGTCCTGTAACAACAGCACCTTACAAAGCCATTGCATATGCAGATGATATCTGCTTTTTGGTGGCGGACGAGGATTCGGTGATAGCCTCCTTGCAGGAATGTTCCTTATTTGGGACATATTGAGACTACTCTGAATTTTGATAAAAGTGTTGGTATACAGCTGGGATCTGCTATTGCACCGATTAGGAACATCGGACCATTGCAGATTGTAGATGGCCCTGTTCGTATTTTAGGGATTTATTTTGGTACTCGAGCCGATGACGTTTATAATTGGACCTCCAAACTACAACAAGGTTGCATAAAGGTAGCCTCATGGAACAGGAGTCAGATTGGGGAAAAAGAAAAGAGTCTATTTAATTAAGACATATATTACTTTCCCTCTTTCTCTATGTTAGCTATATCTTTCCTATTCCAAAACAATTGGAAACGGCGATTCTTAGCCTTTTTTTTCAGGCATTATGGGGAGCAGATTGAACCCAATAAAGCGGATGTCACCTATCTCCCTCTCACGGATGGTGGTGTTGGCATGACTAACCCCCTTTGTTTTTTCACCAGTATTTTTTACTGCGTAACATTAGACCACTTTTCATTAACTCGTGAAAGGATGGGAAGCGTGGTTCTATGATTCTTGTAAAATATGGTTTCACCAATGGGAACATGACTCCCTCGTATTCTCGTGCGTGCCTCGGGAAACACGCGCCCATTATGTGTAGGTGGCATGCTCTACGTCTGAAGCAATGGCGGGTATTCCCAATAAAGCTTCTCACTAATGCGCACAAATCCCTGTATAGATTGCTTCTTTCCTCTGTGTGTGCAGTTCAGTCCCCTTTTTTTAAATGTCCTGCCCAATATTGTCCCTCTCTGCTTATTTTGTTGCGTTGTGTGCAAATCCCAATACATCTGTGGGACTTTCATTGGTTATCCTGCCATGAGAGAATTAATGTTAAATCGAACCATAAACATAAACAGCTTCAAGACAGGCTGTGTTCTAGGCCCTCCTGTATTGATGAATTGGAAACTATTTCTCATTTATTTTTTGATTGCCCCTTTATACAACGTTGGTGGGCCTTTCTAGCCCAAAAATGGGGTATGCCATTGCTTCAATTTGTCTCTTACCCAATGATTATGTATGGAGCATTCCCCCCTCAATGGTCTCTGTGGAACACTGATACTTTAAATCTTATTTTTGTTGTAATTAAATGGCATATTTGGATGGCAAGATGCCAGTTCACCCTGCAGCAGAAAATTTGTACATATACAGAAATTGAACAAAAGATTGTTCGGGATTTGAAAACTGTTTATGCACGTGAACTTGTATCTCATTCCAGGCCTGGTCTGTTCACCCTTGGGAAAGCCCTACCTTGGATTACAGACTCGGATGCACCAGGGACTTTTGTTCTTTCAGTATCATTTCCTTAGTTTTCTTTCTTTGTTTTCTCCCATACCTTTTGATATGAACACTGTTGTATACTGTCTTGATTTTACCTGGTTTGTTCTTCTTGTGTTTTCTTTATTGTATATTGCCTGATTTCTTGTTTCAATAAAACATTCCCCTACTCTTTTCGATAAGTGCCATGGGATCTTTAACATCCACCTGAACTACCACCAATCCAGGCAGACGGGACCTCAGTTTAACGTCTCATCCGAAGGACGGCACCTCAGAAGTGCAGCACCCCTCTCATGCTGCACTACAGTGTCAGTACTGGGATATTAACCCAAGTGCCAGATGTGGGAACTGAACCCACAGCCCTCTGATCTCCCGGCCTCAGAGGCGAGTGTGCTACCTACTGAGCCACTGACACTGTAAGTTGATCAAGTTATTTTGACGTTATCTACCTGAAACGAAACCGTACTGAGTTATATCCAACAATCCATTTCTTGCTATATAAATACTTATTTTATGCGTTAAAGGTTTTTCCATGGCCTTACCTATACAGGAGGTCAAACTAATAGGTCTATAATGCTCCACTTTCTATTTTGCCCTTCCCTTATGAATGGGGATAAATATAGGCTTCTTTCCATTCATCCATAACATCACCAGTTTTGATGGAATTGTTAAACATAAGGGTCAGGGCGCCTGCTATTTCATACGAAATTTCCTTTAAAAAAAGAAAGGGGATACCATCTGTTTCTGCTGATGGTGAAGATTTAAACGAATTTATAGCTGAAAAAACTTCAGGAACTGTAAATTCTTCTAAACATTCTACTGAAGTATAATCCGTATTACTTACTGGCTCCTTGGTTTTATAAATACTAGAAAAGCATCTATTAAATTAATTTGCCATAAGCTGTTAATCAGATATTAAGTTATCATCAATTAGTAATGGATCAACTTTGGATGAATTACTTCTCATTGAACTAATATAATTAAAAAACCTTTTTTATTATCTTTATTCACAGTTGCTAATTTATACTCCATTTCTTTTTTTGCCTTTTTGATTGCTAATTTTGTTTAAACCTTTTCCAACTGATATCCATCCACTGCTTTTTACATTTATTAAAGGCCCTTTTGTTTGACCTCAAGTTTTTTGATCCATAATGAGAACCAAGGAGGGAGCCTTCTATGATTATATTTTTTACGTTCTGGTACCCAGTTATCAACACAGTAATACAGTTTTTCTTTAATTTTATACCATGTATGCTTAGCATGAAGTTCATTCAGCTCCTGTTGCCAATTCCAGTCTCTAAGATATGATTTTATTTCGCTATAATTAGCCCTCGAGAAGTTCCTCATTTTAGTTATACCTTTAGTAGCTACCTCATAATAACTGATTGTCCATAGTACCATGAAATGGTCACTATCGGCCAAGGGTGCCAAAATAATAAGAATTTCCGCCTGCTCACAGATGTTAGTGAGTATTAAATCAAGAATATTTTCCTTCCTTGTAGGACCACTTACCAGTTGTTCTAAACCCAAGGATACAATTGTTTCCAGGAATTTAGTTTCCTGGTAACATGAGCCCAAGAAAGTGTCCCAGTTAATTCCTGGAAAGTTAAAATCACCCATTAATATTATATTATCTAGGTGGTTCATCTTTTGTAAGTAGTCCAAAAAGGAATTATTATTATCCTTATCTATGGAAGGGGGAATGATAGCAGAGTCCTAATGCTATAGCTTCCTGTTCAAATGTTAGGCTGACCCATACACATTCAATACCATTTGGGACCAGTATATCAGTGTTCTCTTCATGACAGGCTATTCCCTCTTTGACATACACTGCAACCCCTCCTCCTCTAGAATGTGAGCGATTCATTTTAAATAAAGTGCATCCCTGAATGTTTTGGTCCCACTGTTCTTCAGTGAACCAAGTCTCAGTCACCCTGCAGACATCTACATTCCTAGTTTTTAATACAAGACTGAGCTCATCCATTTTATTAACTAAACTTCTAGCATTTAATAACAATATTTAAAGTTTTGAATAATGTATATTATTATTTTGCTCAAAACAGGCCTTAGGTAGAGTCATAGTCTCATTACTGTTGCAAATTCGAGGGTTGGTCAGAGGGATAGCATAAATGTCATTATTTCTATCTATCCCACCCCCCTTTATAAGTTTAAAAAAGAAACAATCTCTATGTGAAATGTTAAATTCTAACTCATTTCTTTCACCCCTTATTTTCTTTCGTGCTTTTACTTCCTTCTTGCATGACATAATAGAATCTTCTGTACCTATTCTTGTCATCTTACAGTATGCTTTTCTCTTTTTGGGACATTGTTATTTTATTTGTGCACCACACAGGTAGTTTAACCTTTCTGTTGTACAATTTTTTTTTTTTTTTAACCAGGTACATATTTTTCTTCTACCTCTAACAGTTGACCCTTAATAATGTCCCATATTTGGTCCACATTTTTATTCTGTAGTAGATATGTCCAATCGCACTTTGATAACTCATTTCTCATTTTATTAAAGTTTGCCTTATTATAGTTTGTTATATATGTCACACCATTTATTGCTACTGCAGTTGTTTTTATAGTGCACTCAATGGTACAGTGGTCGGAGTTAGATTTTCTCATATTAATTTTTTAAATTTTTTATTAAATAACCAGGGTTTGCTATCAACAAAAACTAACATACACGCCCCGTGGGTTTATAAACCATTTGTTCAATGCCAGCCATTGCTAAGGATTCCATAAACCTATTTTCAGTGTTCCCCTTTGAAGCTTGTGTAGTCCAGTTTATGTTGGCTCTCTATGTAAAGGAAGGGATCAAAGCAACAGAACTAAAGAGTAAAGAGGGAGCAGATGAGGCACTTTGGGTCACCCTGGAGACAGGAAATGGCACCACAATCCGCATGGGGGTTGTATACAGACCCCCATCTCAGGGGGAGGGAATGGACAATGAAATGATAGAAGGCTTTCTTAGAATGGCAGAAAAAGGGGAGATATTATTGATGGGGGACCTGAATATGCCAGATGTTAACTGGAGCACCTTTGCTGCAGGCACATCCAAGAGCAGGGTCATTCTTGATGCCCTACAGGGGCATGCCTCAGACAGCTAGTATTGGAAACCCACTCGGAGGGAGCAATCTTGGACCTGGTACTCTCAAATGGGGATGGAGAAAGAATCTCAGATTTAGAAGTGGGTAGCCATCTGAGGAACAAGCGACCACCAAACAGCGTGGTTCACGATAAACACAACCCGTACAATCCAAACCATACAAAAGCAAGAGTACTGGACTTTAGGAGGGCTGACTTTGGAAAATGAGAGAGTGCCTCAGAAAAGCACTAGCAAACAGGCAAGAAGGAGGGGTGGAGGAACAATGGGAGCGATCAAAACAGCCATCACAGAGGCAACAAGCCTTTGTGTAAAACAAATCAACAAAACACAACGAAGGAAAAACGTTATGGTTCTCAAAAGAGGTGGCAGGGAAGGTTAAGGAGAAAAGGACAGCATTCAGGAAATATAGGAAACACAGAAGGAGCAGGACAGAGAACTTTATCAGTTAAAGCAGAAAGAGGCTGGGAAGGCAGTCAGAATAGCAAAGGCCCAAACCGAGGAAAGGATAGCCAGTTCTGTTAAGAAGGGGGATAAGACCTTTTATAGGTTCATTAGGGAGCGAAGAAAGACCAAAGGAGGGATACTGAAGCTTAATAAAGGGGAGGGAATGTGGGTAGAGGGTGACAGTGAAAAAGCAGGGATACTGAATGAATATTTCTGCTCAGTATTCACAAAGGAAGAGGAGGGGGAGTTACCTAAACCAAACAAGAGAAACACTCTGAAGACGGGGGTCGATAACAGTCCATTTACAGAAGAAAGGGTTCTGAAAGAACTAATAAAATTGAAGGTTGACAAAGCAATGGGGCCTGATGGGGTTAACTCAAGAATTCTAAAAGAACTAAGGGTAGAACTAGTGACACCGCTGACTACTCTGTTTAACAAATCATGGGAGGATGGGGTGGTACCCGAGGACTGGAGGAGGGCAGATGTGATTCCTCTTCACAAAAGTGGGAGCAGGACAGAGGCAGGAAACTACAGACCAGTTAGTTTGACCTCAGTGGTGGGGAAAATGATGGAATCACTTCTGAAGGAAAGAATTGTTGAGTACCTAGAGGCCAGTGGGGCACAGGACCCAAGGCAGCATGGATTCACGATGGGAAGGTCGTGCAGACTTAATCTAATAGATTTCTTTGACTGGGTTACCAAAGTAGTAGACCAGGAGGGGCTGTGGACATGGCCTACCTAGATTTTAGCAAGGCATTTGATACAGTCCCACACAAAAGATTAATACACAAGATAGCCAGCCTTGGAGTGGGTCCCAAGGTGGTAGCCTGGATAAAAAATTGGCTAGCCAACAGGACTCAAAGGGTAGTAGTAAATGGAGTACACAGTGACGAAAGGAGGGTTACTAGCGGGGTACCGCAGGGTTCAGTACTGGGACCAGTCCTTTTTAATGTCTTTATAAGTGACATTGCAGAGGAACTGGAAGGAAAAGTATGTCTCTTTGCAGATGACACAAAGATCTGCAACAGGGTTGATACACAAGATAGAGTGGAAAGGATGAGAAGGGACTTGGCAAGGTTGGAGGAATGGTCAAATGTATGGCAGCTCAGATTCAATGCAAAGAAGTGCAAGGTAATGCACATGGGGAACAAAAACCCAGGGGAAGCATACACAATGGGGGGTGAGATACTGACAACAGTAAAAATAGAAAGGGACCTGGGGGTAATTATATCAGATGACCTAAAGGTGGGCAAGCAATGTGAGAAGGCAGTAAGGAAGGCTGGGGGATACTGGGATGCATAGGAAGAGGCATCAATAGTAGAAAACAGGAAGTTGTTATCCCTCTGTACAGACAGTTGGTGAGACCCCATCTGAGTACTGTGTGCAGTTCTGGAGACCCCATCTCCGCAAAGACATAGACAGAGTGGAGGCTGTCCAGAGGAGGGCAACTAAAATGGTGCAGGGTCTGCACCAGAAGACATACTAAGAAAGACTAAAGGAGCTTAATATGTATACCCTTGAGGAAAGAAGAGAGAGGGACATGATAGAAACTTTCAAGTACCTCAAGGAATTAAAGTCCAAGAGGGTAGCATCTTCCAGAAAAGAGATGTGCAAGAACAAGGGGCACAATTTGAAGATAGAAGGGGATGGCTCAGAGGTAATGTGAGGAAGATTTTTTCACTGAGAGGGTTGTGGATGCATGGAACAGCCTCCTGAGGAGGTCGTGGGGTCAAGAACAGTGGGGGACTTCAAGAATGCATGGGACACGCATAAGGCTGTCCTAGTGGGGGGTAGGAGGAAGTAAGCTGTTGGTTAACTAGGATCTGCAGCTTATCTGTTAGGTAGGAAAATGGGCAGACTAGGTGGGCCAAGCGGTCCTTATCTGCAGTCAAATTCTATGTTTCTATGTTGGGATAATTAAAGTCTCCAGCAATAATTACATCACCTAGTTCTGACATTTTTCCTATCTGTTCATCAATTTTCCTATGCACGTCAGTGGATGAGTTAGGGGGGTCTACAGTGTACTCCCAAATATATATTTTTTTGCAAGTTTTATATCCACAGCTACCCAGAGTGATTCTAAACTGGATTACGCTTCATAGGCTGTGCATGTTGTGCTTTGCATGGTGTTTTATATGTATATGGTAATCCCACTCTCCTTTCGTTCTATTCTATCCTTTGAGTAAAGAGTGTAACCATTAATGTTTTTGCTTCAGGTTACTTTACTGTTCTACCATGTTTCTGACACAGTACAAATGTTCACATCCTCTTTGATTAGTAAAACTTCCAACTCTGATATTTATACATATTTAAACGGTTTGGTTAAATGTTTCCTGGTTCCTCCAAGCACCGTACCCCCTCTCCCCCACTTTATTCGTTTAAACATTTGTCCATGATTTTTTTAAGGATACCTCTAATTTTCTGCTCCCCATCTTATTTAGATGCAACCAGGGCTTCAGTTAACTCCATTTTGGGAGTATTTGACTTCCAAGCATAAGGCAAAAACTTCCAAAATAAAGAAGGAGGAGGTCATTGACTTCCAGATGTAAAAGCAAAAATTAGGCGACTTCCAAAATTTCAGGCTTGGAAGTCAGAAATTATGGATTTTTTTGAAAGAAACTATTTTACCACTAATATATTAACATCCATAAATTTTTTTTTCTTCCTAGAATACTGACTTCCAAAGGTGGGATTCTGGAAGTAATTTAACTTCTAAAAAATTGGAATGACTTCCAGATTTCAAGTCCTGGAAGTTTTAGACTTCCACTGAAAATAAATTAACTGAACCCCTGGATGCAACCCATCAATGCTGTAATATTCATGATTATTGTTAACATTCTTCCCAGTGGGTGATGCATTCTGTTCCCTTCTGTAACGTCCAGAGTCATAACCAATTATTTAACTCCTTAATCTTGTCATTATTGAAAGTACTTTCACGTGGTACTGGGAGAATTTCTGAGAAGCGCAAAGTACAATTTAGTTTTTGCACTTCATGTTTAATGCCTTTGAATTCCTTTTTTTATTTCTGATATTCCTTGACCTTTAATATTATTGGTTCCCAAGTGTAATATTATAGCAGATGAATGATATTTCTCCCTAATATCTGGTAGCATTTTCTGAATATCCTTTACCTTAGCCCCAGAAAAATAACCTGTAGTTATATTCTCTTTATTGCCTCTTGATGTGTGTGTGTGTGTGTGTGTGTGTGTGTGTGTGTGTGTATATATATATATATATATATATATATATATATACATATACACATAACACACACACATATATACATATATATATGTATATCTGCATATTTCAAAATTGAGTCCCCTAGTACATAGACCTGTTTTATAATGTTAGTTTCCTCCATCCCACCACCCCATTCTCTATGTATACTTGTTTATTTTGTTTATTTGTTTACTTATTTGTTTATTTAGATCTAGGATTATAATTACCTTTGAGCCAAGGCTCTTTTACAAAGGTTCCACGTCAGGAGAGTACATACATGTTAAACAAGGGCATACAGGGGGAAGTTAGGGGTGGCAGTCACATGAGCTGGAGGCTGTGAGATGATGATGGAGGCTTGATTTGAATATGCCCAGTGAGGAGGTGGAGGTGATGTGAGTGCTGAGGGCATTCATCCAGCTGGGTGCACGGTGTGCAAAGAATCTTTGGCCCAGAGTGGTGTGGCATCGGGGGACCTGTAGAAGCTGATGTTCAGACCCTCTGGTGTTACGAGGATTAGTGTTTGGGTGCAGGAGGGTTTGGACACTAGGTGGAGTAAGGCCCAAAGTAGTTTTTCTCGCCATCAAGCAGGTAAGGTACTTTATGCGGTTACGGAGTTGAAGCCATCCCGCTTGAGCGTAAAGTTCACATGTATGTGTGAGTCAGTGGGATCCAGTAAGCAGTCGACAGGCCTTGTTTAGGGAGGTCATTATGCGCCTGAGGGTAGTAGTAGAGGCAGAGCCATAGATTATGAGGCTGTAGTCTATGACGGAGACCACAGAGCTCTGGATAGCAATCTTCAGTGCTGCCTGGGTAAGATGCTATCTATTTCAGTAGAGAATTCCAATGCATGAGTTTACCACTCTGGCAACACTATCAATGTGAGTCCCATAAAATAGGCAATGGTCAAGTGAGATTCCAAGATATTTAAAAGATGATACTTGTTCGAGGGTGTTACCAGCGCTTGTATTGATATCAAGGGGGTATTGCCTGTGTTTGTTTTGTGAGCTGCAGAAAAGCACAGATTTAGTCTTTTTGTGGTTTAGAACCTGTTTATGTTTTGCAAACCAGTTTTCAACAGCGGAGAAAGCAAGCTGTAGGTTGTGAAGTAATGTCTGTGGATCCTTATGGGGGGTGAGAAGCACGGCGTCATCGGCATAGAGGATAATTTGTTCTGGGAAGGATAGTGGAAGGGAGTTAAAGAAGAGGCTGAAAAGTAGTGGGCCCAGTATGGATCCCTGAGGGACGCCTGAGCGAACAGGTCTGGAGTCAGAGAGTACTCCTGAGATTTTTACTCTTTGTGAGCGCTGGCCTGTTAAACCATGCAGTGGAGTCCTGAGAGAGCCCAGCATTCAGCAGCTGTTTGGTAAGCAGGCCATGGTGAACAGTGTCAAATGCCTTAGTCAAATCGATGAATACTGCTCCAGTTAGATGGCCTTTGTCCAACGAGTTGTGAAGGACTCCAGTGAATTCCAGGAGGGCGGTTGATGTACTGTGCCCTTGCCTGAACCCGTGTTGCTGTGCACATAGGATGTTATATTTGTCTAGGTAGTCTGTAAGCTGGTCAACAACAATGTGATCAAGGGTCTTGGGGGTTAATATAGAGATCGGCTGGTAGTTCCCCTGTATGGACTTGTTGCCGTTTTTAAAGACCAGAGTGACAACAGCAGATTTCCATTTGCTTGGGAACTGACTGAGGCTGAGGGAGAGGTTGAAGATTTTGGTAAGCGGGTACAATACTGCTTCAAGGGTGTGGGACAGCAGTTTAAGGTCCAGTGAATCACCACTGGCTCTGGACTTGGAGATGACAGCCTTTGTTATGTATTTGCGGACATCATTCACCTTGACTTTTTTGAAGTGGAACGGTGGATGATTTGAGGTGGTAGGTACGGAATTTGGAGCAGGTGAGTCAGTTTTGGAGAAAAAAATCTGGGGGGAGAACAGCACTAAGGTCGGTGAAGGCTGCATTGAAAGTACTGGCAATGACCTTCAGGTCAAGGGTGGTGGCTCCGTCAACAATCAGTAGGGTTGGGGAAGATCTGGACTGCTTCCCTGTGACTTTCCTAATATTGTCCCAAAAAGCTCTCCCATCTCCCCAGGTGATGGCTTCCTTGTAGTAGGTACTCTTCGTCTGTCGTATTTGTTTTGTGCAGTTGTTGCGAGTCTGTTTGTAGTTTTGAATGTCCAGTTGAGCACCAGTGGCCCTAGCTATTGCCCAGAGGTGGTCCCTTGATTTTAACTGAGCTGGTAGCTCAGCCGTGAGCCAGGGATTGGAGAGTGCCTTGACTTTGCGCTTTTTTACTGGGGCCTAGGAGTCGCAGGCAGTGTTGAATGTGGTGATGAAATAATCAAGGGCCAAGTCAACTTGGATCTCATTAACTTCCATTTGTCCATTATTTGCAGTGTTAGTATTTAATATGTCATTATTTCGCTATGTTGTTCACGGTGTATATGCTGCCATTGGGAGACACTGCAAGATGGTATGGGCTGGGTTTTCACTGCTATACAGACGATGCCCAGCTCTACCTGTCTTTTGTGCCCGAAAAGGATAGTGCGGTCTCTGTGTTTAACAACTGCCTTGCTGAGATCCAGGACTGGATGACTACCAGCTCGTTGAAGTTGAATCCTGATAAGACTGAGGTGTTGGTAGTAGACCCAGGTCGCCAGGTAGAGGTGTCGGCAGCTGGTCAGGCCTCCAGGCTTTGGCCTGAGTGGCCCGACAGCTGCCGACCTCAGAGCAGGCACGGAATCTGGGCATTATGTTTGACGACAGGATGATGCTACGTTCTCAGGTGACGGCCATTGTCAAAACCTATTTTTACCATCTCAGGACTATCACCCGGATTAAGCATCTCGTTCTGCCTGATGACCTTCCAACTTTGGTCCACGCCCTTGTGACCTCCCGCCTTGATTACTGTAACTTCCTGTACCTACAGCTGCCAGGGGTTGATATTCGCCGCTTGCAGCTGGTGCAGAACGCAGTGGCCCGGTTGCTGACTGGGTTGTCTCGATCTAGCCACATTACACCTGTGCTGCACGGACTGCACTGGTTGCCAGTACCGTGGCGGATCACTTTCAAGGTCGGTTTGCTGACCTATAAAGCCCTGCACTGACAGGGTCTGAACTACCTGCAAGAGTTCCTTCATCCCTGCTGCCCCTCCAACCGCTCCGCAGACAAGGGGTTGCTAGAGGCTCCCAGGGTTCGGCTGAATATATCTGGGGCTCGTGCATTTGAGTTCGTGGCCCCTACCCTGTGGAACTCTCCAACTCATTGGATATGACAGTGCCTGCTGTGGAGGGCTTTAAAACCACTTTAAAAACTCATCTGTTTGAACTTGCCTTCCCTGACTGTAATACTGTAATAATTAGAATAATGTTCTGTTGATTTTACGGCTGAATATTTATTTACTGAATTTTAGTGTACCGTTGCTATGATCATCGGGAGTAGCACCTTTTTAAAAATAAAGTGAACTGAATTGAACTGAAATTTCTTTGATTTAGTGGTAGCTCTTGGCTAAGTCCCCTTTGTAAATTTGTAGTACTTTGCATCATGGTATTTATATCATGAACATCCATCTCTTACCTGTTGCCACTAACAGTGTGTTTCCATGATTAGCTTATTATGCTGTTTACCTTCAACAGTTCTGTTCTGGTTTTGAGAATGTGATATGCTTAATGGGGCAACCTCCACACTAACCCCTGTTATGTAATTACTTCTGTACTTATCTTTCTGCAAAGAATACATCTTATACGTAACTCTCCATTCACTAACTGCACTATGTTAGTGTGCACTATTTTAGTGTCCATTATGCTTTCAGTCCCACAGAGTGTCATGGGGGGGAACGATTATTTACCAGATATAAATGTCTCCAAACACTTCAGAAGATGTGCGCTTCAGACTACCCTGTGTACTGTTTGGTGAACGGACACAACTAGATGGAACTATACCACCAATAGAGTACGTTACTTATACTCGATTTGTGCAGATACTTTTAGGTTTCATTTAACCTGCTATAGCACTGATGCCCTCGTTCCCTTTGTCCCCTGAGGACAATGTAGGCAGACATGCTGT
Organism: Neoceratodus forsteri; assembly: GCA_016271365.2. Lineage (NCBI taxonomy): Eukaryota > Metazoa > Chordata > Ceratodontiformes > Ceratodontidae > Neoceratodus > Neoceratodus forsteri. Next base: position 462,403,404 of record CM057458.1, read on the forward strand.
GTATGTCCGCGCGTGGCGAATGCACACACCACACACACTCGCGGCTCAGTTTTTATAGCGTCCGTGACCGGAAGTCAAGTATGGGTCACATGACCTCAGTATTTGTTTTAGTCTTTAAATATTTAAAAGTCTTGGCCCTCACAAGAGCCTCCTTCCCCTCGAACAGTCAGGCACACTGACTGAAACTATGTCTCATTGTGCGGTCTTGCCAGAAGGGATAAGACCACAACACACCAGCTCCTTTCCCGTCTCCTAGCACTCGTTGCTACGAGACTAACAGTATAGAGTCTATTCAGTCCAAAACAAAATGCTGCCAAAAAACACACACCACTAGCCAGTAGTCGTTTCTCCTGCCACATCTTGTCTCACCACTTGAAGTGGTCTCACAGCATATGGACAAGAGCACCCTAGCATCCCACTGACTCTCCCCACAGCCTTGTCACAGTGTTTGGCCACCTTTAGGTCATCACATATTATTACCCCAGGTCTCTTTCCTGTTTGGTGGTCATCAGTACCACTCCTTCCATCTTGTACTCCGCCCTTGGGTTTCTATGACCCAAGTGCATGATTTTGCACTTCTTTGCATTGAAACTTAGTTGCCACACTCTTGACCACTACTCAACTTTTCCTAGATCCCTAATTATTTGCCTGGCGCACCCCCCCCCCCCCGCGTATCTACCCTATTGTAGATTTTAGTGTCATCTGCAAAAAGGCACACCTTCCCTCCTAGTCCCTCTGCAATGTCACTAATAAATACATTACAGAGGGCCGGTCCCAGTACTGACCTTTGTGGCATTCTGCTGGTTACCCTCCCTTCCTTGGAGTGAACTCCATTTACCACCAACCTTTGACGCCTATTCCCCAACCAATTTCTTACCCAGTTTACCACTTATGGCACCACTCCAAGGCTACCCAGCTTGTTTGCTAGGGTTCCATGTCATTTTGGCAAAAGCAAAAAAGCGACAGTGAAAACGGTGCCAGCTTTACAGCGACCGGAAAGATGGTGACTGCTGTATTTGCAGAAGGCTTTGTTGTGCCCCCCCACCCCCTTGAAGATACTAACTCCGAGGTCATAGCATCTTGGAGAGGGGGGAATGCAAATGTCGTGGTCATTCCAGTCGCTGTAAAGCCAGCGCCATTTTCACTTTCACCTTTCTGCTTTTGCCAAAATGATGTGCTACGGTTTACTAGTCTCCTACGTGCAACAGTATCAAAGGCCTTACTGAAATCTACAGCAGGTAGGCCACATCCACTACTCCACCCAAATCTACATACCTGGTCACCCTGTCAAAGAAATCAATCAGATTTGTTTGACATGACCTTCCCCTGGTGAATCCATGCTGCCTCGGATCCTGTAAGTTGCTGGTATAAAGATATTCCACAGACCTTTCCTTCAGTAGTGATTCCATTTATTTCCCCACCACCGAAGTCAAGCTGACTGGCCTGTAATTTCCAGCTTCCTCCTCATGATCACTTTTGTTAAATGGGACTAAAGCTACTCTCCTCCAGTCCTCCGGGACCACTCTGTCTCCAGTGAGTGGTTGAACAGGACTGTCAGAAGTGCAGCCAGCACCTCTCTGAGCTCCTTCAGGATCCTTGGATGTATCCCATCTGGCCCCATTGCCTTGTCCACTTTCAGATTTGTGACTTCCTTCAGGACTCTCTCCTCTGTAAACAGACAAGTGTCCACCTCCCTTCCTTCGATGATTCGGTCACTTAACTGTGGTCCTTCACCTTCCCCTTCCTCTGTGAACACTGAACAAAAATATTTGTTCAGGGTGCCTGCTTTTATCTGGTCTCCCTCCACGCACTCCTCTCCTTCATCTTACAATCCCTTCCCTGCTTTTTCTCCTTTCGCTTACATATCTAAAAAATGTTTTATCCCCTTTTCTTTACTGCCTATGCTATTTTCTCCTCCATTTGTGCCTTTGTGCTCCTGACTACTTTCCCTGCCTCCCTCTGCATCTCGTGAGACACCTCCCTATCCTCTCTGTCTCCTTATACCTCCTGAATGCTAACTTTTTTTGCCCTTACCTTCCTAGCCACCTCTTTGGAAAAACCACAGCAGTCTCTTTTTCTTCTTGCTTTTTCTTACTTGCCTGATGCAGATGTTTGTTGCCTTCCTTATGGCCCCTTTTAGTTTTGCTCACTGTTCCTCCACTCCACCCATGTCCTCCCCCCTTGCCAGGGCATCCCTGAGGCAGTTCCCCATCTTTGTAAAGTCTGCCCTCCTTAAGTTCAGGAACCTTGCCTTAGTGTGGGTTGATTCTGGCTCAGTAGTTATACTGAACCACACTGTACTATGATCACACTGGTCCCCAGGTTGTCACCCACCCCGACGTCTGCAATGTTGTTCTCGTTGATGAGTACCGGGTCCAACACTGTTCCCTCTCGAGTGAGCTTCCTTACTAGTTACCTGAGGAATCCCCCGCAGGAGTCCAGGATGTCCCTGCTCCTAGCTGAAGCTGCAGCTGTGATGCTCCAATCCATATCCTGCAGACTACAGACCCCCACCAGCAGCACCTCCCACCTGCTCACTATCTTTTGGATGGCTTCCACCAGTACCTTATCTGCCCCCCCACCCTCGTGCTGGAGGTCTATAGGTTACGCCAGTGTGAACAGTGGTTCCATTCCCTGTCTCTAGGATAATCCAAAATGCCTCTGCTCCTCCGTTTTCCCTGCGTCTCTGTAGCTTTTATGCTGTCCCTTGCATAAAGAGCCTCTTCTCCCCTGTCCTTCCTGAACAGAGTATAGTTTGGTATGGCTATATCCCAGTCATGGTTCTCATTGAACCACAACTCAGTGATGGCGGCAATGTCCAGGTTAGCCTCTGCCATAATGGCAACAAGGTCCAGGATTTTATTTCCCAGACTTCTTGCATTTGTGTACATGGCCTTCCCAAATTCATCTAGACTATCAAACACATTTCTTATCAGTCCCCCTTTTTCCCTTTTGCCTACTCTCATTATCCTTTCCATCTCCATTCCCTCCCCTGCTCATTTCTACCAATCTGCTTTTCCTGCTATTAGAAACCTTTGGGATTTCCCTACCTTAGGGTTTTTCCTATTGCCTACTTCAGCTTCCAGGGATGGATAGTTCATGTCTCCCTGCTTCCTTCCGCTACCCCCCCTTGGCTAGTTTAAATGCTTGCCAATGCAGCATTTAAACTGTCCACTAAGAACTGTGGTTTCCCTTCCGGACGGATGCAGGCCATCACCCCTGTATAGGACTTTATCCCGCCAAGTGGGACACCAGTTCCCCATGTAGCCAAAACCCTCCTCTCTGCACCAATCCTTCAACCACTGGTTGAAGCTCTTTGATACAGAGTACTCTATCCTCCCCTCTGTCACAGACAGGCAACACCTCAGAAAATGCCACTAAGCGTGCTACCTGCCTAAGACCCTTCACCAATTCCCTGAACTCCTTCTGCACTCTCCTAACCTCATCCCTAGCAAGGTCATTGGTCCCTAGGTGGACAATGACATCTGGCTCTCCCTCCCGTCCTGCTGCCCTAGCGATCTCTAGGATCCGCTTCCCATCCCTCTAAGCCATGGTGCCAGGTAGGCACCAAACGTCTCTCTCCCTCCCAGTCCCCAAATCTATCCCCCTAACAACCGAGCCCCCCACCAGGAGTTGCTTCCTCCTCCTCCTCCTCTGGGGTCCTTTGCCATCCACTCTGGATGCCCCGTACAGGAGTCCCACATCCTCCTTGGCCACTACTGCGGGTGCCTCCATGGGACAGTCCCTCCATGCCAGAGCGGTGCATGAGTTGCATAGTGGTACCATCTGGAGGATGTGCCTCTGACTCACCACCCTCACTCTTCCCGAGCCCACTATAGTCCAGCCGCCCCTCCTTTCTGGCAACCTTTGAGGCAGTAGTGGCAGACTTGGTGGTCCCTGAGTGGGGAAGGAGGCCTCCCAAATCCTAGTCAACTCGGCCTCGAGACGAGCAACCTCCACCCTCAGCCCAGCCCAGAGAGGTGCATGGGGCAATGTATTTTTATTATGGATACTCCAGCAGTGTGTTGCTTAAGCCTGTACAACAAGAATTTAGCTGCACAGGATTCCCAACCCATAGTACCTTTATTTTAAATACTGTCTCTGCTTTTTGTGAAGTCTCATTTAGTCTGTTGTGCAGTCTCCATTTCCTGGAGTTTCTGGCTGAGCTCGGCTAGGTTTTTCGTACATTTCCGCTTTCTGTAATTTGCCATCAAGGTCATTTCTCCTCTAAGAGCTGCCTTAGCAGTGCCCTACAGCATATGGGATGGTGACGCCTGAGGTGTCATTGTCATGCACCACCAACTGGAAAGCGTCCTTAAGCTCCTGTAAAAAGGTTGAATCCCTAAGAAGGAAGACATTCAGCGTCCTGTGTGTTTTCTTTCGGGGAATATACACGTCTACCTCTAGGAACACCAGCTGATGATCCAAGATGGTCGACGAACAAAACCACATCGAATCAAATTGTCCCAAGTCTTGACTAGAGATTACAAAGGTATCTAGTCTGGAGTATATTTTAAATCTGGGCAATAAACAGGTATAGTTTCTGGCTTGGGAGTATTCGCGGCACCAAATATCCTCCATCCCCAGTTTGTTCAAAAGGGCCTTAACTTTTTTCGCCACCGAATTAGTTAGACTGGAATCTGGGAGGTGGTGTCCACTGCTCTGTCAAAGATTCATTTTTGGTCTCCTCCCATGACCAGCAAGCTGTTCACCTTTTCCACCATCAGTCTCAGTAACACTGAATAAAAGCTGAAAGGAGAGCCCAGAGGGATATATACATTCACCAGGGTGAAAGGAGTGTCTTGAATTACCCCCAACACTAGCAAGCATCTGCCCCCTGGTTCTGCAATCATCTCTCCTTCCTCAAAGGGAAGAGTGCTGGCTATCAATGTTAGCAGCCCCCGTTTCTTTCCCTTGGGTAAGGAAGTGTGGTATGCCCGCAAGAAGTCCCCTTTCTGAAACTTAAGAGCCTCTTGCGGAGTTAAGTGTGTTTCCTGGATGAATGTAATTTCTCTCCGTTCTACCCATATAAATTTAAGCAACTGCTTTCTCTTGATTGGTTTACTTATACCATTTACATTTATAAATTAAATATCCTGTTTCCCTTCTTTGCAAGTGGCTGTGGACACCATATTTCATCAGAATGCTGCAATGACTGCACCTCCATGGCTTTATACCCATAACAACAGATTCTGAGGGTTCTCCCACCTCAGCAATGACTGGTGCACTGACCTTGGGAGTCAGATCAGGGCTTGGTACTCTTCTACTGTTGGTGAAAAATGGGATAGGTGGAAGACATGAAGAGATTTCATGTGAAGCCTGGCCTAAGGAAACACCTCTATGGTAGCAGACATCAAACCTAAAATCTGGAAACACATGTGGACTGACTCTACCTTGTACAGCCTAAATTGGTGAATCTGATCCATGAGACTGATCATTCTGCTCTGCCAGAGGAACTCTCTCCCCAGGTATGTATGAAAGTACTTTCTCAGCTGCTCGAGAGACTGAGAAGTCAGAAGGGAGCTCTCCTCCTGGCTCACTATCCAACTGTGTTCCGCCACAAGCTACAAAGACCTGCAGACCAAATGAAGGGCAAACTGCTCTAAACCTGCTCAGATCCGGATATCACCCAAGTAAGGATAAACAAAGTGTCTCTCCTGACAAACCACAACTATTAAGGACTTAATGAACACTCCAGGGGTAAAGGCTGAATTGAAGGGGACAGCCTGGTACTAAAAGTGTTGATCCTGGATGGCAAACCTGAGAAATTTCTGGTGCGACTACCAAATCAGAACCTGCAGATAAACATTCGATAGGTCTGTTCAGGCTAGAAAACCACCTGGCTGAGCTGCATAGTGATTGACCTGAGAGAATCTGCTGTAAACCTAATGGGTTTCACAAACTGGTTCAGACTGGAGAGATCCACAATAGAACAGTAACTCTGAAGAAACAGAGTAAAATCCATTTTCTGTTTCTTCAGGAGGAACTGTAATCACTGTCACTATTCTGAGTGGATGATCTAACATTTGGTGTACTACTTGCTTTTTCCTGGGATCTATAGAGACTGAGAACTGGAAAAAAAACCCTCTCTGGACTGCACAGAAGAAAACTACTGCACAGCCCTACTAAATTATCTCCAATACTCAGGTGTATTATGTAGTCTGAGTCCATCTGTTGCAAAATCTCTGTAGTCATCTGCCCAGAGCTGGGCAAACATGAGCCAGCACATCCTCATGCGCTGTTCGGTCTTCCAAAATGTTTACAGAAGTGCCTCCATCTTGCCAAGACTTGAAACCTGAGAAAGCAGCTCTACCCTGCTGGTATCTATATCCTCAAAAAGAACAAAAAATTTCTACTGGGTTTCTGGCCACGTCCAAAGCCATTACTGGATGCATCGAGTCTTGGAACTTGATAAAAAAAAAAAGGCACTAAACTTTCTCTTCCTGAAGAATGCCTGCTAACAGGCTGAGTGGCGTGGAGGGCTGAGGTACTGATGATGCCTTCACCTCCTGGAGCATGAAGTGACCCATGTTCGCAGTCGCAGTGCTGGGGGCTGGCCAGGAGGAAGGATCAAGCATCCAGAAAAGACTGCCTCCTCTCCCGGGAGGGAGGGACCAGCGGTCGGTGTTAGCCTGGCTCCTAGCGGAAGCTGGGTGTTGGCACACAGGCACTGCCAACAGGGGGGCAGATGCCTGGCATGATTTTCACGGGAGCATGTGTGGCACTGCCACTGGCATCACTGCATGCCTTATCTCCCCACTGGTGAAAGAAAAACAGGGAAAACATTGCTGACCAGTACGGTGACACCGGTCCACTGCAGGCTTCGCACCCGCCCAGCAGGACACCTCTGAAGCAAGCATGAGGAGAGTTCCAGCAGATGCCAGGGTGACGGGGCGGGGCGGACCAGTGGATGGGGACTGGTCAACAGGGGTGCATAAATAGATTTAAAAAAAAAAAGGAAGAAGAAGAAGAAAGTCTGCTAACTGTGGACAAAACAACATACCACTGATGGAAGTCCCACGAAGCATGTGTGTCTTGGAGGAACGATCAGCCGATCAGTGTCATAGCCAAATCGATCTAAGGGTCATCACAGCTGCAGCACAGTTGCTTGCTGAGGCACAAAGGAAAGCCAACAAGAAGTCCACTGAAAAGGAAGCTGCCATATACACCAGTGGAAGGAGAACTCTGACTGGAAATTTTTTTTTTTACTTTTTGTTTTATTTTTAGTTTTTGCTGACCGGGAAAGGAGGACTAGACAATTCTGCCTATTTTCAGCCTTGTCCCGGGAGAGGGGGATGAGAGGGGGAGATGGATGTCCACTGGCATTGAACCAGATGAAGCTGTTGGTGGTATTTTTAGTGAAAATCCTCCAAGAACTCATGTCTTTTTTGTGAGAAAAAGAAAAGGACAGAGGGATAAGAAAAGTGCATAATAATCTTGAATTTAAGAAAATATTAGTAACTTTTTAATTACAGTATAGCTTAAACAGATAGATATTATATACATCTTTTTCGCTACAACATACATTGTACTGGTGGAACATGAACAAAACTAGAAATGGACAAGGGGGATGGATGTATGGGGGTGTGATGGACTTCCTTCAGAGAATGTGGGGGGGCGCTGGTGGGCGAACAGAGAGATGGGTATGGTGGTAGGCTGTAACAACTGCAGAGTGCCAATCTTTCAAGGGTCAAAAGAGAGCAGAAAAGGGGGAAAACTGAGGACTGGGGGAAGTGGGGAGATAACAGACATAGAAGCAGTAGCGAGGGGGGGCTGGTAATACGAAAGAGTAAGTATGTGGTAGTGAGGAGGCATCGAAAAATCAATTCACAGGACTGGGTGATGTGATAGAGGGTGCGATCGGAGGAGAAACTAAAAATAAACCGGAGGAACATGGAACGGGCAGAACAACAACTGGGGATGATTCAGCAGGGTCGGAAGGGGGAACAACTGTGCTGGAGGATGAGGGGTAGTCTGAAGGAAGGGGTTGGGATGAAGGGAGACCAGGGAATGCGGCTCATGGAAAAGAGGGTGGAATCCTAGTGCTTGGAGACTCAATTCTAAGAGAAGTCAGATGGGGAAGCAAGGGAGAGGTACAGTCGCATATGGGTGGAGGCCATGCCAGGAATGACAACGGAAAGGGTGGGTCAGTCTGTTCTAAAGTTTGCTAGGAGGGGTAGGGTGAAAACCACATATAGTTCTGCATGTGGGGACAAATGACCTAGTGAGAGAGAGATAGCTGATAAAGGTAGTTCAGGGGAAGTATGAGGAACTAGGACCAATATGTGAGGAGGCAGGAAGATCAGTATTGTTCTCAGAAGTACTTTCAGTGCCCAGGGCAGGCACTGCAAGGAAACTGAGGATAAAGGAATTTAACAAATGACTAAGAACCTGGTGCCAATTCAAAGGTTATGGGCTGGCGGGTGAGTGGGGAGGGACGTGGGAGGACAGTGATCTCTATGGTAAGGACAGACTTCACCTAAGTGAGGAGGGCAAGAAGGTATTGAAGCAGAGGATGGGGGATTACATAGCAAAAGAAGGGCATTTAAACTACAAGCGGGGGGGTGGCAAGTGGGCAGGAGGCATGTAGAATCCACAGGAAGGGAAGCCAAATTAGCTTACCCCGTGCTAGAAGCAATAGGAAAAAAGGGAGTACTAGAGGGGGTGCTAGGAAGGTAGAGCAGGAGGGGGGGGGGGGAGGAAAAAGGGTGGAGGGTGGTCACCCTGAACGCTAGGAGCCTAGGGAACAAAACAGCAGAGCTACAGGCTCTCATGGCAGAAGGGGAGGTGGACATGGCAGCCATCACCAAAACATGGGCCACCAATTACCAGGACTGGTACCTGGCGGTACCAGAATATAAGATATTCTGCAGAGAGAGGGTAAATGGGAAGGGTGTGGGGGGGGGGGCACTGTATGTAAGAAAAGGACTAAAGTGTGTTTGTGAAGAGGAAGAGGAGGGTAGTACAGAGTCGTTATGGATGCAAATCCAGAATTCCAAGAATAGGACTCTCAGGATGGGAGTAGTGTACAGGCCACCATCTCAGACAGAGGTGTTAGACAGGGAACTAGCGGGGTGGATTGGACTACCCCAGCCACCACGAACAGAAGGGAGCAGATACTTCTGGAAGCGTTCCAGGATAGCTTCCTAATGCAAATGGTCAGCAAGCCAACCAAGTTAGGAAACACCCTAGACCTCGTCCTGGCAAATGGGGAGTTTGAGAGGGAGCTGGGGGTGGAAGAACTGCTGGCAGGGAGCGACCACCACTCAGTGTGGTTCACGCTGAAAATGTTAAGGAGGGAGCAGAAACAGGTACACGAGTGTTCAGGAAGGCCAACTTAGGGAGGATGGGGGAGGTAGTCAAAGGGTATCTAGCCAGAATTCAAACTAATATGGACACTAATCAGAGGTGGGAGGTCATAAAACTGGGGACTGAGGAGGCAACCAAAACCTGCATCAGGGTCCAGAGTAAGAGCTAGGGTCAATAAACCCAGCTGGTTGAGCAAGGGGGTCATGGAGAAAGTAAGAAATAAAAGAGCCACCTTTAGGAGGTTCAAAAAAACAGGGAGGGGAAGGACAGAGAGGATTACCTGAAGGAATCAAAGGAGGTGACGAAGGCAGTAAAGGCAGCCAAGGTGTCTAAGGAGCTCAGGCTGGCGCAAAGCATCAAGAACAGGGAGAAAGAATTCTTCACGTACATCAGGGAGAAAAGGAGTTGTAGGGACAAAATAGTAAGGATTAAGAGGGATGGGAGTGGGTGGAAACAGGGGCAGAGCAGGCAGAAGCGCTTAATGAATACTTCTGCTCAGTGTTTACTAAGGAGAAAAGAGGGGCGCTACCAAGGGGGGTGGGAGGTCAGGCTCAGGGGGGAGGTCACAGATGGGGGAATCACAAAGAGCAGGGTACTAGAGAGCACTGAGGGTGGACAAGGCACCAGGGCTGGATAGCATTCACTCCAGGGTACTGAGAGAGCTAGCAGAAATCCTAGCAGGGCCCTTGGCAGACCAGTTCAATGCCTCCCTGGTCTCAGAAAGTGTACCTCAGGACAGAAGGATGGCTCCCGTGGAACCCCTCCATAAGAGCAGTCCCAAAGATGAACTTGGAAACTACAGGCCAGTAAGCCTCATATCCATTGTGGGAAAACTGATGGCAACAACCCTGAAGAAGAGGCTGGTGTCCCTTCTGGAGACCAATGGGCTGCAGGATGTTAGGCAGCATGGGTTTGTAATGGTCAGATCCTGTCAGACCAACTTGGTGGACTATTATGACTGGGTAACTAGAGAGCTGGACAAGGACCATGCAGTGGATGTCCTGTTTCTGGACTTCAGTCAGGCATTCGACTCGGTGCCGCATGGGAGGCTGGGTAGTAAGCTGGCAGGTACAAGTGCCGGGGCAAAAATGGTGGGATGGGTAGTAAACTATTTACAGGGAAAGCAGCAGAGGGTGGTGGTGCGAGGGGAGCTCTCATCTCCAAGGGCAATGACAAGCGGAGTACCACAGGGCTCAGTGCTAGGACCGGTGTTGTTTGGGTTGTTCATATCACATATCTCAATGGGCATCAAGAGCAACATCAGTTTGTTTGCAGATGACACCAAGATGGGAGCAGTAGTGTATGACCTAGGAGGGTGGCATGGGTTGCAGGATGATCTGTCAAAATTGGAGACCTGGTCAGACACCTGGCAGTTTGGGTTCAATGCCATAAACTGCAAGATTGCTACATTCAGGGCAAATAAAATAAGAAGGGCTACCAGCTTCGGGGCGAGGGGGCAGCTAGTCATGAAGAGGAGGAGAAGGATCTGGGGTGATAACAGGCTCAATTAACAACTCAGCACTATGCAGGAAGGCAGCTACAAAGGCCAACAAAATGCTGGGTTGTACTGCCAGGGGGATATCTTCAAGGAGAGGGGAGGTGATCCTGCCGTTGTATAGGTCACTGGTTAGGCCACACCTGGAGTACTGCATGCAGTACTGGCGCCCATACCTGAGGAAGGACATTAAGTTGCTGGAGGAGGTGCAGAGCAGGGCAACAAAGATGATCAGGAGACTGGGAGACATATCCTACGTGAACAGGCTAAGGAAGTTGAACACGTACTCACTGGAGGAGAGGAGAGACAGGGGAGATAGGACTGAAACCTTCAAGTACATGAAGGGAATAAACAAGACAGGCATGGAGGGACTATTCAAGTTAAGGGGGTAGGGACACTTGAGGTCATGATCTCAGATTGGGGGAGATTCGGGAGGGAAATGAGAAGACACTTTTTACAGAGAGAGTGGTGTCTCGGTGGAACGTGTTGCCTGCGGAAGTAGCATCCTGTAGAACAGTAGACTGCTACAAAAGGGGATGGGATAGGGTAAGAGGGAGGGTCAGGGGAAGGAGGGGCAGCTGCAGTATAAGTGTTGCTAGATGCACACTCGATAGACCATAAGGCCGTTATCTGCTGGCACATTCATATGTTCCCATGTGCTACTGCCCGTTGACTATTCACACAGCACTCATGATAATAAATGTTGAAGTCGACATCACTCGTGAGCCAAAACCTGATGCCTGTTTTCAAGCTGTTTTCAGATGCTTCCCAGTAACCTCTGAGAGCACTGCTGTACTTTATACTGAAACAGTTACATTTAACCATGCAAGAGATGGCTGCATCTGTAACTGGAGGAGTCTCCCATTTATTTTTTTAACCAAAACTGCTTTTTCTTGTCCATATTATCCCATTCATCTGTAACTATCTGTGTAAAATGTTCAAATTCAGGAAAGCACATGAGAGCAGTTCCTGTAGGGGACAAGATGGAATTAACATTCAGCACAGCAGTAGATGGTGTCTCCGACAGCTTCAGAATCCTACAGGTCTCCACCACCAGGAAAGAAATATGCTTCAGATCAAACAGCAAGGAAGACTGATTCTTCACTGCCCGTTCACCTTCATTTTCATCCTCTCTAGAATCCTGAGTTCTTTGGATCCTGAGGCTCAGTAGGATTTGTATTACCTAGGGAGCCTTCCAAACAGTCTGGCTGAGGGACGGTGCCTTAATCAGACAGGCCCGGAGATGCTTTCAAATCCGGAAGAAAGAACAGTTCTTTACCGTAAAAGCAGATCTTTAAGAGAATCTCCTCCATTGGGCCACACCTTTGGAACTGTAAGCCGCTGGTATCAAGACCACTCAGAAAAGAACAATTACGTACTTACTGTAACAGTAGATCTTCAAGAGACTCATCAGGCCACACCTTTGGAACTTCTAGCTGCCACACACTAGGACCAAATGGAACCTTTTGCAAGCGGTCAGCCAGGGGCCGCCCACTGTAACATCAGGTGTCAATGTATAGATAAAAGTGGGCAGCCCCTCCTCTACTCAGTTCCCTACCAGAAATCATGCTCGGAGGACCTCCCCTTTAGGGAACCAGAAGAGACCCCAGCCCTCCACATATCAGGTGAGACAGTGGGCTGGATAATATAGTAATGGAGATAACAGCACAACAGTCCATTGTTGCAGACTCAGAAAAAGGAGGGTGGGATGCCATGGCCTGATGAAGAAGAGTTTCTCTTGAAATTCTGCTGCCATGGTAAGCACATAACGGTTCTGTCTTCTTCAAAGATATCTCTTATCAGGCCACACCTTTGGAACAGTACCAAAAGCTAACAGTCTGGGCAGTTGGAACCTGTAGACTTATGAAAGTAGGCCTTGCAGTACAGCTAGGCCAAACCCAGCTCATTTACGAAAGACAATGTCCAGACTGCAGTGCCTAGTAAAGGTGTGGACAGTACCTCAGGTAGCAAATGTGCATATTTGTGTAGCGGATACATTTCAGAAACAAGCAACAGATGTGGCCATGCCCTGGTGGAATGACCACGGACCACACCAGGAAGTTCCTTATCATATTTCCTGTAACAAAAACCTAACACGGTTTGCTAGCCATTTGGACAAGCACTGTCTAGGAACTGGGGAGCCCTCTTTCCCAGGGATGAGTGAAATTAAAAGCTGCAAGGACATCCTGCAGTCCTTTGTATGGTGTGTACAGCACCTAAGTATTCTATGCATATCTAAGTTATGAAGCAATACTTCCCGTGGACTGGCATGCTCTGGAAAATACACTGGCAGGCGGACAGTTTGGTTTAAGGTAAACTCCAACACCACCTTGGAAAGAAATTTGGGATAAGTACATAAAGACACTCTGGCTTGTGGAAAATCAAATTAAGAAGGCTCACACATTACAGCCTGTAGCTGTGAAATCCTTCGAGCAGAAGTGAGGGCAACTAAAAATAACACTTCCAAGAGAGAAAGCATAAGCCACAAGTTGTAGCTGGCTCTCAAGGAGCCACGGTGAGCTTTTCCAAAATAAAATTCAGGTCTCAAGCCAGGACTGGATTTCAAATAGGAGGTTTTATGTGTAGAATGACTCTCAAAAATGTACGGGCTGCCAGCCCAGTGGTGCTGAGTGTTGAGGCGCTGGACGCCACACCTCTCGCTGAGCTGGCAACCCAGGTTCGGGAATGAGCCCGGACCGCCATGGGTCGGCAGGGGAGAGAGAGGATTGAGCGTCTGCAGGACTGCTCTCCTCTCTCGGGGAGGGATCCAGGGGTAACCGCACACCGCGACGCCAGGGTCCTGGCCAAGCGCAAGACGCTGGAAAGTAGTTGCCCAGGACGTGCGGGTGGGAGCACCTACGCTGCGGGCTGGGCGCATTGCACATCCAACGTCGAGGGCGTAAACACATCCAGAAATACCCCTCTGGCTCGGATAGGCGACGGCCCTGCCAGTGCCACCGCCACACGCTGGTTCCTCGTCAGTGCCCCTGCGGTTTCCCTGGGTTGTCATCCCCCTCCGATCTGGGGGACCGTGACGAAATTGAAGATGTAGGGGAACACAGCGGGCGATAGAGTGTGTCGGCAAGTGCAGTGGCCCGAGACACTTCCAAGCTGGAGGGCCAGAAAAATAGTTGGAAAAAAAAAAATGTACGGGCTACCTCCAGCTGAGCAACTGTACGACTATCTATAGGCACATGGAGAGCTGATATGACAACCAGGTGCACTCTGACTGAGGAACACTGCAGGCCTGAATCCAGTAAGGATAGCAGGTACTGTAGAACATGATTAACAGGAAAAGGGATCCAGCTGGTGCGAAGTGGCCCATAACTCAAACCGCTTCCACTTCATGGAGTAAGTATGTCTGGTGCAATTTTTTTTTAGCAGCCACCAGAACATCCGCCACTTTCTGTGAAACCCCAAAGTGAGCTATGGCTATTTCTTCAGAGCCATGCATGCAGATGGAGAGATTTCAGATCCGGATGGACCAGGTTTACCTGTTCCTGTGACAGTAGACCCTTGCACAAGGGCAGAGGGAGGGGAGGTTCCACTGCCAGCTGTTGCAGCAGAGGGAACCAGATCTGCCGAGGCAGCCACAGAGGAGCAGGCAATGAATATAATAGTTGCCCTTTCCAATTTCAGCTTGAGTAGTACTCTCTGAATGAGAAGAAAAGGAGCAAAGGCATACAGAAACCTCCCTTTCCAGTAGAGGGACAATGTGTCTCACAAGAAAACTCCTGGCCCTGGAAAGAACAAGCAGTAATGTGGCAGTTTTGCATTGTGTGGGGATGCAAAAAGGTCCAACTCTGGATGACCCCATCTTTTGAACAGGTCATCAACCACTGAGATCAGCATTTCCCACTTGTGCATCCTGGACTGTGACCTGCTTAGTTTGTCTGCAAGACGTTTTGGACACCTGGAACATGTACTGCTGATAGTTCTAGACCATGTTCCAGAGCCCAATACCAAATGCTCGCTGCTTCCCTGCACAGCGGATAGGAATGAGTCACCTTTGTTTGTTGATATAAGGCAGCTGGAAAGAAATAAAATGGCGGCAATAGCAGCAACGTTTCCCACAGCAGTCCAATGAACCTGATCGACGGCAGAAAAAGGACTCTGGAGAGGAGGGGCCGCCCACGTTTATCTATTATCAGACACCTGACATACTCGTGGGCAGCCCCGGGCTGACACTTGCAAACATTTCTGTGTGGTCCTAGTACCTGGTGGCTATAGCTCGCAAAGGTGTGGCCTGATGAAAGAGACATCTGTGAAGATGATATTTTGCTAGTATCAGGAGTTGCCAATAGTGTTGACGTTGATGCCTACAAAATGTGGGTGGCCCCATCACTCCTCCATTCCCCACCAAAGACAAGCCTGGAGAGCATCTTACCAGAAAGAACCAGGAGACTAACTAGAACCAGTCACACAAAGAGAGGTATGGGAGTGGAAAACATAATGATAGCCATAAGGCACATATGAACACCTCCAGAAAAGTAGTGGACAAAACTGACAGCTTATACCTCAGTGAGGGGGAAGGAGGGTGGGTGCTCCATGACCAAATGGAGGAAATTCTGTTAAAAGATCTACTGGTATGGTAAGTAATTGTTCTATTGTCAATGAGGCTGTCTCCTCCACTGGGCCTCACCTTTGGAATGAGTCCCAAATAGTACACAAAGTACCCAGAAAGAATGACAAAGTCTGACATGACACGAGGCCTCGCAGCACCACAAGACCAAAACCAGCACATCTGCGAGATATGATGTCCAGACCATAATGCTTAGCAAAGGCATGCACAGTGCTCCATGTGGCACCAGCACATATGTCAGCTGTACAAACATTCTGAAAACAAGCAACAGAGGTGGCCATCACACAGGAAGAATGGCACGGACAGCACTAGGAAGTTCCTTACCTTACTCTCTTTAACAAAATGTAATACAGTTGGCCAGCCATTTGGACAGGCACTGTTTAGTCTCAAGTGCGCCCTCCCTACCAGGGACAAACTAAAAGCGCTGAGAGGACAACTTTCTGCAATCCTTAGTGCGATCAAGGAATGTGATCAAGGTAAAAATGTAGTGTTCTATGTACATCAAGTGTATGGAGTAATGCCTTACCCTTGCCCTTGTTAGCATGTTCAGGATAATATACAGGAAGTTGTATGGTCTGATTCGATGTGAAATCAGAGACCATCTTAAGTAAGGCACAAGGAGTGGGACACGTGGAAAATCAAAGAAGGAGGCTCGGCTATGAGAGCCTGAAGCTCGGAAATTCTGCAAGCAGAAGACACAGTGACAGCCGGCCCGGTGGTGCTGAGGGTTGCGGCATCAGCCTTACCTCGCGCCATGCCAGCGACCCAGGTTCGGGAGTGAGCTCCGGAAGCTTGGGGTCGGACAGGATCGTTTGTCCTTCTTTCAGCCTGGCAGCTGAATTTGGAAGAGCGCCTGTAAGTGATGGCAGCCCAGTGGTCTGAGAGTGGGAGAGGAACTCCAGAGAAGGATCTGAGTTGGAGGGGGTCACAGAAAGGGTGTAACAAGCCACTCTGGTGATCTACTCCCGAGGAAGATCGCAGGTGCCGGTGACTGGAGGGAAAAAGTTAAAAAAAGAAGACACAGCGACAAGAAAAAGTGCTTTCCATGAAAGAAAAAGCATCTCACACATCACAGAAGGTTCAAACACAGCCAGAGTCAATTTCTCAAGTATGAAATTAAGGTTTCAAGGTGGAACCTGTTTACAAATTGGGGACATGAGCAGAATGCCCTTAAATGTATGGGACACTCCTAGTTGTGCCAGCATGCGCCCATCAATAGGGGCATGAAAAGCCAAAACAGCTGCCAAATGCACTGTAATAGAAGAGTACTAGAGACCAAGTTCAACAGGTACAGAAGGTTGTCCAGTACAGTATTCGCAGGACATGTAAATGGGTCCATAGAACAGGATGCACATCATACAGAGAAGTATTTCCACTTCAAAGAACAGGTGTGTCATAGAAAGTTTTCTAGCTGCAAGCAAGACATAAGTCACCTGGAAGTGAGACCCCAAAACAGGCAATGGCGGTCTCTTCAGGAGGCAGGCATGTTACTGCAGAGACAGCAGGTCCGGATGGAGCAGGGACCCTTGCACCTCGAACAGCTGACCCGACACAGAGAGGGCTGAACAGGAAGCTCCTGTGCTAAGTGCTGCAGAAGCAGAAACCAAATCTGGCGAGACCAGAAGGGAGTCATCTGTATCAGGGCAGCATGCACCGACCGCAGTTTGAGTAGAATTCTCGGAATGAGAGGGATCGGAGGAAAGGATTAAAGGAAAGAACAGTTATGTACTTACCATAACATTAGATCTTCGAGAGAATCGCTCATCAGGCACCGCCACCAAGCACTACAACCACATGGAAACGTTTTGCAAGCAGTTCACTAGGGGCCGCCCACGTTGGCATCATACGTCGGTACTTTCCATATAAATAAGCATCCCCTTCCCTCCTCAGTTCCCCGCTGGACGTCATGCTCAGAGAACCTCCCTCTAGGGAACCAGGAGAGAACTTATGGTTCCCGCTACCAGGTGAGGATGGAAACAGCAGGTAAACGTACTGGAGAAAGACAGGAGTTACAGAGCTCTATGTCTGAGGGGGACGGAGGGTGGGATGGCATGGCCTGATAAAAGAGAATCTCTCGAAGATCTACTTTTGCAGTAAGTACGTAACTGTTCTATCTTCTTCGAGGATCTCTCTTTCATCAGGCCACACCTATGGAAGGAGTACCAAGTAGTACTAGCAACAAAAACAGTCTGGCCAGCCCAGTGGCGTGGAGGGTTGAGGTGCTGGATGCCACAACTCGCACCACACCGGCGACCCGGGTTTGGGAACAGACTCAGGTCGCCGGGGGAGGAGAGGAGAGAATCAAGCATCTGGAGGAATGCTCTCCTCCCCTGAGGTGGGTTGCAGGGGTTTCCCCGCCTGGTAGTGGCTCCTGGTGGAGACCAGGGGTTCCTCACCCAGCGGGGATGTGACAGGGGCGAGGCAGCAGTAGATGTCTGCGGGAGGAGGAGGCAGAAGACAACATGCGCTGATGTCCTTGCAAGTCCATGCCTCAGGGGAGAAACCAAGGAGGAAAACCCTGACGGCCAGGGGGGCGACGGCAGACCCGAGTGACCTGCCCACCGCCGGTCCAATCCCTGACTTGACTTCTCTATGATCCCCCCCCCCCCAGGACACGGTGGGGGGACATCCAGCACCCAACTCCTTGGTCGGGAAGGGATTCACGCCAGGCAGTAAAAGGCAGGGTCGAGTGGGTCTCACCCGAGAGAGTCTCAGTGAAAGGAGGGAAAAGAGTTGACAAAAAATTAAAAAATAAAACACACTGGGTGCCTTGAAGTACAGCTAGGCCAAAGCCTGCCCTTTTCCGAGAGGCAATGTCCAGACTGTAGTGTTTAGTGAAATTGTAGACAGTACTCCAGGTTGCAGCAGCACAAATTTCTGCAGCTGACACATGCTTGAAACAGGCAACAGAAGTCGCCGTCTCTCTGGTGGAATGACCACTGACCACAAACACCACCAGGAAGTTCCTTACCATACTTCCTGTAACAAAAAGTAATGTAGCTGGTCAACCATTTGGACAGACACGGTTTAGAAACTGGTACGCCCTCTTTCCCGGGGCAAAGGAAACAAAAAGCTATAAGGACTTCCTGAAGTCCTTTGTGCGGTGTATTTAGTACCTGACTGTTCTATTTACATCTAAAGTATGGAGCAATGCTTCCCCTGGATTGGCATACTCACAAAAATAAACTGGCAGGTGGATAGTTTGATTTAAAGTAAACTCGGACACCACTTTAGGAAGAAACGTAGGATTGGCACGTAAAGACACCCTGTCTCTGTGGAAAATCAAATAAGGAAGCTCACACAGAGCCTGAAGCTCTAAAATCCTTTCAGTAGTAGTAGTAATACATGGGCAACTGTTCAGACTAGGTGGGCCAAAGGCCCTTATTTGCCGTCAGTTTCTATGTATCTATGTAACAGCAACTAAAAATAATGCTTTCCAAGAAAGGAAGCGTAGGCCACAAGTCACGATGGTCTCAAAAGGACCCAAAATAAACTTTTCTAACACAAAATTCAGGTCCCAAGCTGGGACTGGATTGCAGATAGGAGGCTTCAAGTGCAGAATGCCCCAGGAAAGAACAGTTGGGTACTTACTGTAACAGCACATCTTTGAGAGAATCTCTCATCAGGCCGCACCTATGGAACTATTGCCATCAAGCACTAGGACCACACGGAAACTTTCTGGAAGCAGTCTACTAAGGGCTGCCCACGACGACGTCCTACATCGGCTCTTCCTATATAAACATGGGCAGCCCCTTCCCTCCTCAGTTCTCTGCCAGAGATCATGTATGGAGGATCTCCCTATAGGGAACAAGGAGAGAACTTATAGTTCCAGATAAGAGGTGAGGCCAGAAACAGCAAGTAGACTGCCCTGGAGAAAGAGACAGGAGTTGCAGAGCTCTATGTCTTTGGGGGATGGAGGGTGGGATGGCATGGCCTGATGAGAGATTCTCTTGAAGATCTACTGTTACGGTAAATACGTACAGTTATGTAAAAACTTACCGTAACAGTAGATCTAAGAGAGAAGCTCTTGTTGCAGGCCACACCAGTAAGAGATGTCAGGTGCCAGGACTATACAGAAAACATCTAGCTAGCAGTCTACCATGGAGGACCGCCAACTGCTGACGTCAGCCTATCCTATAAAGACGTGCGGTCCCCCACACCTAACTCAGTTCTCCTGCCGAGACCTAAATGGGCAGCAAAAGGAGAACCGAGGAGGTTCCCGAGAGCCAAAGGAAAGGCAGAAGCAATGTGAGAGGAACAAACAGCAGCAGGGGGAAAGAGGGAGGGAAAGCAATGCCTGCTGCAAAAGCTTCTCTTGAAGATCTACTGTTACAGTAATTTCTTATGTAACTGTACTATCTTACTTTGAGTAAGGCTCTTGCAGCAGGCCACACCGGTAGGACCGAGTCCCAAGAAGTACCTGGTATTACCAGGATAATAACACTGGGAGGAGGACAGATCAGCAGCCAATACCTCAGGAAAGATGGCCCTGAAGCACAGGTAGGCCAAAGCTGACCCTGCGCCTAGAGGTGATGTCCAGACTGTAATGCTTGATGAAGGTGTGGACAGAACTCCAGGTGGAAGCTGCACAGATGTCCACAGCAGGCACATTTCTGAAAGAAGCCATAGAAGCGGCCATACCCCTGGTGGAATGGCCCTTAACGACTCCCGGAAGGGTCTTCTTGTACTTGCAGCAGCAATAAACGATACAATTCGCTAACCACTTAGACACACACTGTTTGGAAACAGGAGTGCCCTCTCTCTTACGGGCGAACGAAACAAAGAACCGCTCAGATTTCCTTGAGGGCTTTGTGATACCATATACCACCACAAAATCCTATGTACAGTACATCCAAAGTATGGAGCAAAGCCTCCCACTGATTAGAATACTCAGGAAAATAAATTGGAAGGTGGACGGATTGATTCAAAGTAAACTCCAACACCACTTTGGGTAGAAAGTTAGGAGTAGTACACAAAGATGCTCTGTCTTTGTGAAAAAACAAATAAGGCTCCTTACACGCAAGAGCCTGGAGCTTGGAAATCCTTCGAGCAGAACTAACAGCAACTAAAAAGAGCGCTTTCCATGACAAAGCGCAGCTTGCAACTCGCAGCTGGTTCAAGTGGGTTTCTCCAACATAAAATTGCTGTACCATGGAGGGACCAGGTCCTGAATAGGAGGTCTCAGATGCAAGATGCCCTGCATGAAGATACGGGACACTTTAAGCTGGGTGACAGCTTTGCCCTCGATAGGTCCATGGTATACAGAGATGGCAGAAAGATGCACCTTGAATAAAGAGTTCCCCAAGCCAGAGTCTGAAAGAGAAAGAAGGTACTCCAATACCTGATTCACAGGGCAGGTGAAAGGGTCCAATTGGTGAGCAGCAGCCCAAAGGGTAAAATGCTTCCATTTCATAGTGTAAGTGGCTCTGGTGGAGGACTTCTTAGCAGCCACCAGGACATCTACAACCCTAGATGACACTCCAAAGCAGGCGATAGCTAGGTCCACAGGACCCAAGCATGGAGATGCAGGGACCGGAGGTCCAGATGGACTAATGTGCTCTGGTCCTGGGACAGCAAGCCGGTGCACAGGGGCAAGGGCACCAGATGTTTCACTGCCAGCTGCTGCAGCAAGGAGAACCAAATTTGACGTGGCCTGAAGGGAGTTATGAGAATCTTCTACACCCCTTCCAACTGGAGCTTCAGCAGAACCCTCTGTAGAAGCGAGATGGGGGGAAAGGCATATAGAAACCTCCCCAAGAGAAGAACAATGCATCTCGCTAGAAAACTCCAGGCCCAGACTCGAGCGAGCAGAAAAGAGATAGTTTTGCATTGAGTGGGGACGCTAAAGGTCCAACTCTGGGTGACCCCACCTGTCAAAGAGATCTTTGACCACTGAGGTTAGAAGCTCCCACTTGTGAGCCTGCAAACTGGAGTAGATGAGACTGTTAGCCAAAATGTTTTGGACGCCTGAAACATGTACAGCCAAGAGCTCCAGATCATGCCCGATGGCCCAATAACAGACTCTCATCGCCTCCTGACACAGGGGGGTAAGAATGGGTCCCCCTGCTTGTTTATGTAATGGACCAGGGAGGGGATGAGTCTGAAAGGCCTGCAGGGTGTAAAGGACCGCTTGCTCCTCCAAGATGTCGCTATAGAGACCTTGTTCCAATTCCGTCCAGGTACTGGGTCTGGTGATTGGCCAGATGAGCACCCTGTTTCAGGCTGGATGCATCTGTCCTAACAATCTGACCGGGGGTCGTTGAAAGCTAAAAGGAGACACCCCAAAGGAGGTTGGCCACATCCAGTCACCATGACAGAACACTTTGGACCAGGTCGGAAACCAGGACCACCTGGTCGTTTGCGTGTTGGTCCAACTGGACCCACAAGGTCCACTGAGACACTCGCATGTGCAGGTGGGCTAGGGTAACCATGGCAATAGCTGCTGCCATACAGCCCAGCAAGTGCAGAAAACCCTCTGGTGGGGACCTGCTGACTGGAGGAAACCAAATGAGCCTGTTCCATCAGTCGCTCCACCCTATCCATGGGCAAAAAGGCCTTGCCCTGGGTCATGTCTAGGATCGCTCTCCTATGTATTGAAGGAGCTGGCAAGGAGAGAGACAGGACTTCGGCAGATTGACGGTAATCCCTAAGGCCTGGAACAGGCTAAAGGTGTAGACTAGAGTCTGAATCAGGCAGTCCCTGGAGGGGGCTGTTAGCAGCCAATCATCCAGGTAAGGGAACACGTAGAAGCCCTGCCTCCTCAGAGCTGCAGCCACAACCGCCAAGCACTTCGTAAATACCCTGGGAGCAAAAGGGAGGGCCCATAATTGAAAATGGGCTCCCTGAAAATGGAAGCAGAGGAAGCGATGATGGGCGGGAAACATTTGAATGTGCAGATAAACATCCTGCATATCCAGAGAGCACAGTCAATCCCCCTGGTGCAAAAGGGGCAACAGTCCCTGGAGAGTGACCATCCTGAAGCATTTGTACTCCATGTACAGATTCAGATGACTCAGGTCCAGGACAGGCCAAAGGTCCCTAGTCTTTTTGGGGATGGGGAAGATGTGGGAGTGAAACCCCTTGCCCACTGAGCCAGAGGGACGGGCTCTATGGCTCTTTTTTGTAGGAGAGCCTGAATTTCCTCCCAGATGAGGGACAAATGGGCCGAGGGTATAAGAGGAGTTTACTGGAGGATTTTCTGGAGGCCATTCTAGAAACTCCAGCATGTGCCCATGTTCTATGATCTGGAGCACCCAATTGTCTGTATTCACTTCCCGCCACCCGACCAGGTGGAAGGAGAACTGACCCCCAACCACCTCCTCCAGAGTCTCGGTCGGGGGGTAGGAATTGGCTAAGGAGTCAGGAGGTGGGAGCAGATGCTGGCAGGGCGGCCGCAGGTGCTTGAGGGGCTCTGGCGGCAGCAGCTGCTAGAGTTGCTGTGGCCTTTTGCTAGTTCTGGCCCTTGGCAGACTGGTTTCGGGACTGCTTGCGAAAGGACTCATGTTGGCCCACTCTAGGCTGAGTGTGATAGAGCAATTGAACAGATTTAAGGGCTCGCCCAGGTTCCTGCAGAGTGGAAATGATGTCCTGGACATCTCCCGCGAAAAGGACACAGCCCCAGAAGGGGGCTTCCAAAATACTGGCCCACACATCCAAGGCAAAGCCGGAGACCCTGAGACAAGAATGGCGCTGGAGGCAGACCTCAGCAGCCGCCCCATGCCCAGAGGCATCTATGGCATCATAAGCAGTCTGGAGACTTCAAGAGTTGGGAGAGCTGAGTCTTGGTGGGATCTTCTGGCAACGCCTACACTAGGTCCCTGGCTTGGTCCTAGAGAACATTCTGATACTGGACCATACGGGCCAGGTAATTAATTGGCCCCGATTGCCACGGTAGTAGACGTGAACACGCGCTTACCCAGGTGGTCCAGCTGCCAAGACTCCTTGTCTGGGGGAAGGGCACGAAAGTGCTTGGCCTTTTTTGGTATGGTCATGCGCTGTGTTTATGACCACAAAATCAGCCTTGGAGTGATGCCCCAAGTAGGGCTTACCAGCAGGGGAATGATAAAGGCAGTCCACCTTCTTGGGCAACAGAGGGGTGGAAGAGGGGTGATTCCGTGCTGCCCTTCTGACATCTTTGTAGGAGTCAATTATGGGTGGCACTACCAGCGGGGAGGCGTCCCGCTGCCTTAAATATACAGCCAGGAGACGGCACTCTGGGTCCTGCTACCCGATTTCCAAGCCCATAAGGGACTGGATGTGGCACATGATGTCCATAAACGTTGAGTCATCAGGGAGAGATTTAGGGACCTCCCTAGGAGGGGCTCTCCCCATCCGAAGACTTCCCAGGTGAGGAGGAAGACCTGAAACAGTGGGTCATCCTCACTGGTCTCACTATCTGGGTCTGACACCAGTGGCATTCGCTAATCCCAGTGATGGCCAGAGCTAACGTCAAGTAGAGACACAGAAGACCTCTATGTGCGGGGCTCACTAGAGCCAGCAGGCCCAGATCCTGAGGCAGTGGATCCCGGGACGGATGCTGGGGGGACACCAAAGGTGGTCCTAGAGGAGCAGGGGTCTGTCTCTGGACAAAAGACTACCATGCCAAAAAGAGCGTGTTATAATCCACCAGTGGTGGAAGATTATATACTGGTGGGTAGGGACAGGAAGGCACCGGGTAAGGGTACGACGAAGGTGGGGACTATGTTGGATACCCAGGGATAGGGCCGCTCGGTGCCAGCTGAGGATCCAGCATCTGCTGCGGCATGGGGTGCAGTTAAGGAGATGCCAGTGTTGGGCCCACGGGCTGGGGCAGCAGTAAGGCAGGAAGCGTCCGGCAGACAGGTCCACCGGCGCAGGCCGAGCTGAAGGAGGCACCGGGGCCTTGGCAGAGGCGATGCTGAAAAAGCAGCAGCGGCGGTAGCCTGCTGCAGGCACTGCCTAGAAGGACTAGCACTGGCTCCAAAGGTAGGGACCAATGACAACAGCGCCTTGGCCAGAGGGGGCAACGGTAGAGGAACTGACGCCCAATGAACCAACATTGGCCAAGCCACCTCGCTGAGGGACCAAGAAAGATAAGGGCCTGCACATCAGGGGCTGGGGAGCAAGAGACGAAGTTCTCTGCCCCGAGCAGCCGCTGCCCGAAATAGCAATGAGGGCGGGCAGCTGAGCCACCGGGATGAGAGGAAAAAACAATGGCACCGCAAGTATATGGAAATCTTAAATTTTAATCAATGCATAATATATGCTCAGCCGCTCAGCAGTACAGGCTACAACCTCAACTAGTTTCGCACCAAACGTGCGTCATCAAGAGGATGGTCTACCTACAATCCACACCTTTAAAAAGCTAACATTTAAAGTGACAGTACCACATTACCATACACCTCTATATACAAAAAGCCCTTATATGAAAAACAATATTAATATATCACTATACATAAAATTACAAGACATATACAAGTAAATCACTATAGATCAAAAGTAATTAAAAATTGCATTTAAGACAATATATATATATTTTAAATGCTCTATTAAATATGTTAGTCATTCTAGGACAATCCTGGTCCTTTAACCATTAATCTTACCAGTAACCATTATGACCAGGTGACTTTTATAGATTTACTAACGAAGTCCAAATGTGTCGGAGGGGGTATTAACAACTACTCATGTACCGGAAAATACTGTGATGAATATATCACTGGTACCCTTATCTGATATTGAGATCCAGGTACTGCAAAAAGGGTTGACTTTTGTACCTACATCTAATATTAATTATTTTGAAGTTTATTTGGATATCAAGTGCCTTTCTAGAACATTAAATCTTAGGTCATTTTTTGCCGCAGATATGGGTTATAATAGTGTTACCAATTTAAATGGTGTTTCTGTGGATAAAGTAGGGGTACCATCAGTAATATCTGGTGGTGTCCCCCCTTTAAGGTTACCATCTACATTTAACCCGCCCTATTCTGATATAGTTAGAATCTGTGAAAGAGCTGTATTGAATGATGTGGAAGCTATCAATTTGAATGATGGTTCTAACTATGTTAATTTATCTAATAATGAAAGAGCGGCAGTAAAATCATTACAGGATAATCCATTATTGGTTATTAAGCCTGCTGATAATGGGGGAGCCATAGTCGTTATGGATACAATGAAATATATCGTTGAAATCAGAGAACAATTGGCAGATTGTAATTTTTACAAAAAACTTCGGGGGGATCCTACTAAAAACTTTAAATCTGATATTGATCAAATGCTTGATGTGGCACTTGTGGAGGGAATGATAGATCAGAAAGAACATTCCTTTATGGTAGTTGCACATCCTATAATATCAACAATTTATGTATTACCTAAGACACAAAGATTTGGAGAATCCCCCTAGTAGACCGATAGTGGCTGGTATTGGTTCATTAACTGAACCATTATCACGATATGTTGATACATATATTAAGCAGTATGTGCCTAAATTGCGATCTTATGTCAAAGATTCAGCTGATATATTAGGAATATTACAGGATATCCAATTAGACTCTGACTCCCTCCTTGTCTCAATGGATATAGGGTCTTTATATTCAAATATACCACATGCAGGGGGGTACTAGCATTGGATCATTGGTTAAGTATGGATTTAACATTGATGAACAGAAGAAAAGATTCATCTTAAACTGTGCTGAAAATGTGTTGGAGAAAAATGTTTTTGTTTCAAGGTGAGTATTTCTCCAAACTAAGGAACAACAATGGGTACATTTCACGTTTTTCATATATAACCTTTATTTGGGTCTATGGGAGAACGAGGTGGTCTACGAAGAGGTCAATCCTTTTACCATACGATTGATCTGTGGTGTCGCTTTATTGACATTTTTTGATCTGGAAGGGCACTGTATGTGAGTTGAGAGATTTTGTTCTATATTTGAAACCAGTAATCCTAATTTGAAGTTCAGTGTGACAAGTGATAAAGATATGGTCACATTTTTGGATTTGAAATCAGAAGA
The DNA here is from genome assembly GCA_016271365.2 of Neoceratodus forsteri. Classification (NCBI taxonomy): domain Eukaryota; kingdom Metazoa; phylum Chordata; order Ceratodontiformes; family Ceratodontidae; genus Neoceratodus; species Neoceratodus forsteri. The sequence goes on from CM057458.1 coordinate 462,429,778, forward strand.
GATGTTGATGATGGTATACAGACCTCTCTTTTAGGAAAACACTGATTGAAATTCCTCTGCATGCATCCAGTTGCCATCCCAGGCCTATGATTAACAACATTCCCAGGGCCCAATTACTTAGGGTACGGAGAAATTGCAGCTCTGATGGTGATTTTGTGAAAGAAGGCACAGAGATGTGTGGTAGGTTTCTAGACAGAGGATATTCGAGACAATTAGTGGAGGATGCCATGGACGATGCCTCTATTAGAAAACGTGAGGATGTAATGAAACCTAAGGCTAAATTTGGTTCAACTGAGAAATCCATCCATTTTGTTACAACATATTGTAAACAGTCTGGTGCTATTGGTGATGTTATTAGGAAACACTGGCCACTCTTAAGTCTGGAACCTAAACTTAAAGAAGTGGCAGGTATTTTGCCACGCATAGTATATAAATGAGGTAAAACCTTGGTGATATCGTACCAATAGTTACCAACCTACTCAAAAGGTGATGCAGGAGGTTAAACTTGGTTACCATTAAACCTAGTGGCACCTATGCATGTGGAAATTGCAAATATTGTGCTACTATTGTAAAAAGCACAACATTTGCAACTGTTAATTCTGATAAGACGTATAAAATGCAGTCCTTCTTTAGCTGTGTTACTGAGAACTTGATATATCTGGCAACATGCACATGTGGTGCATTCTATATTGGCAAGACTATACGCCAATTTAAGGTTCGAATTGGTGAACATATGCGTAGTATAGAAATAAATGATGACAGAAGTGCATTAGCTACACATGTACGTAAACAGGGGGTGGACGGTGTGAAATATGTCTTTAAATTCTGTGGGATTGAATGGGTTAAACTTGGACCCCGGGGTGGAAATATCAATGATTTGTTACTTAATAGAGAGGCATACTGGATATATACTCTTGGTAGTCTTAAATCACCGGGTTTGAATGACAAAGTTGACGTTGTTTCCTTGATCAATATGAGAAAGAAGAAATGAATTTTTACATAAAAAAAGTTACTTAGATAAGGAATATCAGTTTATATTTCTATCTACGGTGTATTAATGATTTAAGATGATATTGGATATATAATGATGTATATTGTTGTTATAAACATACATCTTTTTCTCTCCTTTCTCCCTAGATGGTGTTGATACAATGTGTATGTTTATACATACGATTGCCTGAAAGTTTTCCAAAAAAACAAAAAAAAAAATTATCAAAATATGTTACAAATTTGGACTTCGTTAGTAAATCTACAAAAGTCACCTGGTCATAATGGTTACTGGTAAGATTAATGGTTAAAGGACCAGGGTTGTCCAAGATGGACTAACATATTTAATAGAGCATTTAAAATATATATATTGTCTTAAATGCAATTTTTAATTACTTTTGATCTATAGTGATTTACTTGTATATGTCTTGTAATTTTATGTACAGTGATATATTAATGTTGTTTTTCATATAAGGGCTTTTTGTACATAGAGGTGTATGGTAATGTGGTACTGTCACTTTAAATGTTAACTTTTTAAAGGTGTGGATTGTAGGTAGACCATCCTCCTGACGACGCACATTTGGTGCGAAACTAGTTGAGGTTGTAGCCTGTACTGCTGAGCAGCTGAGCATATATTATGCATTGATTAAAATTTAAGATTTCCATATACTTGCGGTGCCGTTGTTTTTTCCTCTCAACTTTCTGTTCACAAGTTGGCACGCATCAGTGGAGCTGAGGATTTCATGTATTCTATGAGCCACCAGGAGCCTGGTAGAAGAGAGGGCTGGCGGGGCTGACTGCCCGTGGGAGGATGACCCTGTTGCGGTTGACGATTTATAGGGCGACCGCAAGCGGGAAGCAGACCGGTCCCCGTGTTTGTCCCAGTGCGTGTGCTTCACACCGGATTTCTGAGAACAAGAGGCCCCGGAGGACTGTGCCAGCGAGGCCAAAGAGCTCATGGCCCGCAGCTCCTTTTCCATCACAATCAACTTCTGCTTCAAAAGGTGGCTCTCCAGCGTTTTTAGACGATGTCTCCAAGTGGCCTGACTGAATTTCTGGAAAATCTGGCAGGCTTCAGTGTCGTAGCTGAGGCCTAGGCACATGAGACATGCAGAATGGTCAGCTTTTTCAGGAATCTGTCTGCCGCAGGCACACTTATTGGAGCAGTCAGAAGACTAGGCTGGTGGAGAAGACAAATTCCTCAATGAAAATTCCAAAAATTCAATGTTTAACGCTAAAGAAAAAAGGAAATTAAAAAAAAGCACAGGTAATGGCGGTCGACTGTAGCTGCAGCGTCCACTAAGGTCCAACATGAACGGGTCAATAATGAAAAGAGAACTGAGGTAGATGTGGGGGACTGCTAACCTTTATAGGATAGGCTGATGTCAGCGGCCAATGTCAGTGGTGGGCGGTCCCCCACGGTAGACTGCTAACTAGAAGTTTTCTATATGGTCCTGGTGCCTGATAGCTTGGTCCTACCAGTTGTGGCCTGCTGCAAGAGCCTTCCTCGAAGTAAGATCTGTTCTATCTTCTTCGAGGATATCTCTCATCAGGCCACACCTAAGGAATGAGTAACAAGCAGTACTGAGAAACAGTCTGGGTGGCTGAAGCCAACAGGTCTAAGAAAGAAGGCCTTGAAGTACGGCTAGGCCAAAGCCTATCGTTTTTCTTGAGGAAATGTCCAGACTGTAATGTTCCATGAAGGTGTGGACAATACTCCTGGTGGTAGCTGCACATATTTCAGCAGGAGACACATTCCTGAAACAGGCAACAGAAGTAGCCATGACCCTAGTCGAATGGCCACAAACAACCACATGAAGTTCCTTACCATACTTTCTGTAACAAAAAGTAATACAGTTGGTCTACCATTTGGACAAGCACTGTTTAGACACAGGAATGCCTTTGTTACCAGGGGCAAAGGAAACAAAAAGCTGCAAGGATTTCCTGCAGTCCTTTGTACGGTGTATATAGTACCACAGTATTCTATGTACATCTAAGGTATGGAGCAATGCTTCCCCTGGACTGGCATGCTCTGGAAAATAAACTGGCAGGTGGATAGTTTGATTCAGAGTAAACTCCAACACCTCCTTTGGTAGAAACGTAGGACTGGTATGCAAAGACACCCTATCCTTGTGAAGAAAAATCACATAAGGAAGCTCACACATTAGAAAGAAAAATTACGTAAGAACTTACCATAACAATAGATCTTCAAGAGAATCTTTTGCAGCAGGTCACACCTTAGGATCTACAGCCACCAGGGCCACATGGACACATTTTTGCTAGCAGTCTAACTGGGACTGCCCACGGTGACGTCATCATGTCAACGTCCCCCTATATAGCCGTGAGTGGCCACATGTCCTCCCGAGTTCCCCGCCGGAGACCATCTGCTGAGGACTCGCTCACGAGGGAACCAAGGGACAGTCAGAGAGACCTGGCAAAAGGAGCATGTAGGAGAGACAGTACACCACCCTGAAAAAGAGAGAACAGGAACACAGAGACAAGGGGGAAGGAGGGAGGGATGGCATTGACCAGCTGCAAGAGACTCTCTTGAAGATCTACTGTTACATTAAGTTCTTACATAACTGTTCTATCTTCTTCAAGGACATCTCTTGCAGCAGGTCACACCTTAGGAAGGAGTCCCAAACAGTAATGAAGAGGAGACCAGATTGGGCAGCTGGAAAACAGGGACCCAAGAAAGGAGACCCTGTAAAACAGCTAGGACCAAATTTGCCTGCCTTCTAGAGGAGACGTCCAGACTGTAGTGCCTAGTGAAAGTGTGGACAGTACTCCAGGTGGCAGCAGTGCAGATCTCAGCTACGAAACCCCCCCTGAAACAAGCAACAGAAGTGGCCATGCCTCTGGTGGAGTGGCCCTTGACAGCCCCAAGAAGTTCCTTCCCATACTTTCTGTAACAGAAAATAATACAGTTGGTCAACCATCTGGACAGACGCTGCTTAGAAACCAGTACACCCTCTTTCCCATGAGCAAATGAAATAAACTACTGCAAGGACTTCCTGCAGTCCTTCGTGTGGTGAACATAACATCTAAGAATTCTATGTACATCCAAAATATGGAGCAATGCTTCCCCTGGATTGGCATGTTCCAGGAAACAGGCAGGTGGATGGCTTGATTCGAGGTAAATTCAGACACTACCTTCGGCAAGAACTTAGGGTTAGTATGCAAAGACACCCTGTCTTTGTGAAAAATCAAATGAGGCTACTCACACAAGTGCCTGTAGTTCAGAAATCCTCTGAGCAGAAGCAACAGCAACTAAAAATAATGCCTTCCACGACAGAAAGTGTAGCTTGGAAGTTGCAGCCAGCTCAAAAGGAGCCAAAGTAAACTTTTCTAAAACAAAGTTCGAGTCCCACACTGGGACAGGGTTATGGATGGGAAACTTCAAGTGCAGGATGCCTCTCAGAAACGTATGGGCCACATCCAACTGGGCCACCGTTCAACCCTCAATGGGCACATGGAAGGCTGATATGGTGAACAAATGCACCTTCAGTGAAGAGTATTTCAGTCCCGCGTCTGACAAGGACAACAAGTACTCAAGAATCTTGTTCACCGGGCAGGTGAAGGGGTTCAAGCGATGAGAAGCCACCCACAAAGCAAAGCGCTTCCACTTCATGGAATAAGTCGCCCTGGTGGAAGGCTTCCTGGTGGCCACCAGGATGTTGGTCACTTTAGGTGAGACACCAAACCTGGCAATGGCTACACCCTTAAGAGCCATGCATGCAGGTGACGAGACCAGAGGTTTGGATGAAGAAGGGTCCCTGTTCCTGTGATAGTAAGCCTGGGCACAAGGGAAGGGGCACTGGAGGCTCCACTGCTAATGGCCACAACAGTGGAAACCAGATCTGCCAAGGCCAAAAAGGGAGCCACCAGAATCAGGGTAGCGCCCTCCATTTGGAGCTTGAGTAGCACTCTCTGAATCAGAGGAAAGGAAGGGAAGGCGTAAAGGAACCTCCCTTTGCAAGACAAGGACAATGCCTCTCACCAGAAAACTCCAGACCTTGGATCGAGCGAGCAGAAAGGCGGCAGTTTTGCATTGAGTGGGGACGTAAAAAGGTCAAACTCTGGGCGACCCCATCTGTCGAACAGCTCTTCTGTTACTGAGGTGAGCAGCTCCCACTCATACATTCTGGACTGCAACTGGCTCAGCTTGTCTACCAGGACGTTTTGGGCACCTGGAACGTGGACAGCTGACAACTCTAGACCATTCTCCATGACCCAGTACCAAACTCTCATCGCCTCTCGGCACAGGGGTAAGAATGAGTGCCCTCCTTGCCTGTGGATGTAGTTAACTGCATTGACATTGTCCATCTGCCCTAGCGGGGCCCTAGGGACAGATGAGACTGGAAGACCTGCAGGCCACAGAGGACAGCTCTCATCTCAAGGACACTGATGTGGAGTTGAGCCTTGAGCATAGTCCACATCCCCCAAGTATGGTAAGGATCAAGATGAGCACCCCCAGCCAATCCCCGAGGCATCCAGGGTGAGGAGCTGCTGAGGAGTGGGTATGAGCAAAAGAACTCCTTTGAGAAAATGGCTGGGTTCCATCCACCACAGGAGGACCTTCTTGATCGGGCAGGAAATAAGGACCATCTGCTCCAGATCACCAGTCCACATATCCCACAGTACCCTCAAAGTTCACTGAGGGATGAGCATGTGTAGGCACGCCAAGGGAACTGTGGCAACATCAACGGCCATCAGACCCAGCAGTCTGAGGTATGTCCTGGCTGTGATAAATTTCCTGGGTCTGCACTAGCAAATGGTCCACCCCTGTCTGGGGGCAGAAAAGTAGAGCCCAGGGCTGCGACCAGTATGGCCCCTATGTACTGGAGCCGCTGACCAAGAGTCAAAACTGACTTGGACAGACCGACTGTGATCCCCAGCTGGTAGAACAACTGCAGGGTATTTATCTATTTGAATTCTGGTAACCTGGTGAGCCCGCTGAGACATTACGGTCCCTTTTTCAGGGGCGACCCGGGAAGTGTTGTACATTGACAAAGGCAAGATAGTTACAGTGGATACATATATGAAGAAGCCAGCAGAAGAAGGCCATTTGGTCTATCAAGTCTGCTCGTGTTGCAGGGTCCACAGCTTGAGCTACTGTCCCTGCCCCCTCTCCCCACTCTTCCCATCCTCCCTACCCATGATCCTTACCCTCCCCCTTTACCTGTCCCAGCCTCTCCTAAGGCTGCCCACTGTCTTCAACGAGATTACCTCTTCTGGCAGTGCATTCCAAGTGTCCACCACCCTCTCTGTGAAGAAGTGCTCCCTGATGTCCCTCCTAAACCTCCCACCCTGCCGGCCCGGTGGCGCAGAGGGCTAAGGCGTTGAACGCCACACCTCGCTCCACGCCGGCGACCCGGGTTCGGGAGTGGACTCGGGTAGCCGGTGGGTCGGCCGGGGAGTCAGGCTGCCGCCCACCACAGCTCGCCTCCGGGAGGATTCGCCACATTCGCCTTTAGCGACCCCTCGAGCAGAGGCTCGAGGAAGCGCTGCGCCCTTTCAGGGATTGGTCGGAGGCCACCAATAGCAGTATAGACGCTACGACGCGCCGCGACGCCAGGGGATTGCATCTGCAAAGGGGAGGGAGAAACAGGAAAAATGGAGCCTGCCTTGTCCGGGAGGCGGGGTCCTGGGGCGTGCCAGCGATTTGCCCGTGCCCACTCAGCAAGTCCACAGGGCCGACGGCAACTGTAAGTTACGGGATGGCCCCCACTGCCCGCCTGGGGTAAACCATGTCTATGGGGGCTCGTGGATTGTAAAGAGCTGGGTCACGGGTAGTGGGATGTCTGCATTTACAACAATAACAGATTTACAACATTACATTATTTACAGAAACACTTACTAATTAACAAATTACTGTACATACAGATAGATGGTGGAGTACATTGACAAGTACACGGCAGTTACAGTGGTTCCAGCTACATTGTTCACAGATTTACCAATTACAGCATGTACTGATACTCTTACAGATTACATTTACATATACATAGGAGGTTCGGAGAGCAGGGATCTCATACTTGTGCATGGAAGGTAAATGGGGCAGGGATAGCTATACACAGAGTTTGGGAAGTTGGTACAAGAGTCATCGGAAGCAGGAACAAGGTGTAAGGGCAGAGAGGTGGGGTAGTAAGGAGGACTGAAACTCAAACAGGACAAGAGGGAGTGTGGTAATGAGTTCCAGCCAGACACTGCCGAGAAGGCAAATGATCTCTTAGCCACAGCCAACGGCAGCTTGGGCATTATGAGAAGGGGGAAGGAGGTGGATCTTAGAGCTTTCGGAGGTTGTCGAAGCTGGATAATTTCATCAAGGCGGGGGGGGGGATGTAGCAGTGTACGAGTTTGTGCACTATGCTCAGGGTGGCATACTGTAGTTTAGATTCATATGATAACCAGCCCAGGGAGAAGGGGACATCACAATGGTGATGACAGGTATTGACCCCCAAACCAAATCTTCCCACCCTGTGATAAGCCTGTTTGAGTCGAGATAAGATAGTTGCGTTGGTGGTGAGTAAGGGGAAGGAGAGGGGCAGCCACGATCTTGCGGCAAGATGCAGATGTAAGGAAGGGAAGGGACGGATGCGATAAAGTAGGCCAAACTTTTAGTTTAAAGCTTTGGTTAGAAGGGTGAAATGAGTGTCCAGAGTCAGCAAGGCATCTAAGGTGCCCTCCAAATATTTAAAGGATTGGACAGATTCAAGGGCATCACCACTATGGGAGAGTATCACAAGAGTGGGGTGGGGATGCAGAGTTGAGGAGGGAATGGAAAACAGCATACATTTGGCTTTCTGATGCTGAGGACTACATGGTTTTCTAGAAACCAGCCCTCAAGAGCTGGGAAGTCTGATGCTAGCTAAGTGTTGAGCCACCCAACGTCAGATGAAGAACGGTACACAATGGCGTCGTCAGCGCAGAGGTGCACAGAGGCCCCATCACAGTTATTAGGTAACGCGTTAATAAAGAGGGAGACTAGTAATGGGCCCAGGATAGAGCCCTAAGGGACACCGTGCATATGCAGCCAGGGTCAAGGACAGCTGTTCTTTGGACTGGGCTTTGAGCAACCAGTCGTCCAGACAGGGAAAGACATAAAGGCCCTCCCTCCTGAGGGCCGCCACCACCACAGCTAGGTATCTGGTGAAGACTCGAGGTCCCGAAGATAAGCTGAAAGGGGGGACTCTAAACTGGTAGTGCGCCCCTTGAAACACTAACCTGAGGTACTTCCTGTGGGGGAGGCAGACATTTATTTATTTATTTAGCTTTTGTTGACCAGGTAGGTACAATAGACAAACTGTATGCCTATTTCAGGTACGACCCGGGAGAGTACAATGAAAATGCAGGTTCAAACAAGGTACATAACAAGAGGGGCAATGTACAGAGTATCAAGAGAGTAAGATTAACATAGATAGTATACAGTGAGCAGTAATAGGTAAAATATACATATACATACAGAATAAATAGAATAAGACATTCAATGGTAATTACATTATATGAGTGCCCCTATTTACCAGGACCACATAATTCATAAGCAGATGGTGATCAATCACATGCTTTGATGTGCAAGTACACGTCCTGCATATCCAGGAAAAAGATCCAGTCTCCCTCCCAGAGCAAGGCCGACAGGCCAGGGAGGGTGACCATCTTGAACTTCTTTTACTGGATATAGTAGTTCAGATTTCAGAAGTCCAGGATGGGCCTCAAGTCCCCTGTGAACTTGGGGACGAGAAAGAAGTGGGAGTAGAACCCCATGTTTCATCGATTCAAGGGAACAGGGTCTATGGCCACTTTCCACAGCAGCATCTGGATCTCCTTCAGCAACACGGAAACGTGATTTTGGGGGGGGGGGGTCTTGGAGGAAGCTCTGGAGGCATCTCCACAAACTCTAGAGCATGCCCTTGATCTATAAGCTGTAGCACCCAGGCTTTAGACAGGATTTCCTGCCCTCGTCCAGACGGAGGTAGAAATGATCCTCACCACCGCATCCTGAGGAACCAGATAGAAGGGGTCGGCGCCAGGAATCAGGCTGATGCTGAGCCCTTGGCCAGGCCCACTCCTCGAGGACCTTCCTGTGCTGGTGGTGGGGGTGGTTAGGCAGGGCAGTGGTAGCTTTGTGTTTACTGGGCTGCTTGGTGCCAGACCTAGGCCTATGGGTGGCAAGTCAAAAGGCACCCTCTGCCAACTCTTCTGGTGGGTGTGGTAGAGGGAGTGAATGGACTGCAGGGTTCTTCCAGAGGCTTGCAGGTCATTAAGAATGTTCTGTACATCCTCTCCAAATATCTTTTAGCCCCTGAAGGGAACATTCAGGATGAACTGTTGAACATCAGTGGCGAAGCCAGAAACTCAGCCAGGAATACCTCCTCATCAGTGTTGGGTAAGTTACTTTTTCTATTACTTTTCGAAACTCATTCCAGAAAGCTCTGTGCAGTCACCAGCAAGGATGGAGAAGTACTGGAAAAAGTAATACATCTTACAGTTACAATTATTTATGTATTTTTATACAAAAGTAATACGTAACTGTAACTTGATTATTGATTTGGAAGTAACTTGTAACTAACCCATTACTTTCAAATAAATGTCATCTGTTACAGTTTATTATTTTTGTACTGTTTTATAAAAAGAAATAAGTAACTGTAACTGTCAGGTGTATTACTTTTTCTAGTACTTCTCCATCCTTGCAAGTGACTGCACAGAGCTTCCTAGATCAAGTTTCTGAAAGTAAATAGAAAAAGTAACTTACCCAATACTGCTCCTCATGCAAATCTCCACCACAGAGGGCCTGGCTGAGGCATCTAAGGCATCATAGGCAACCCTCAAAAGATGCCTACCCATGTCAGTACCAAACTGGAGTGCCTTGAGTAGCTCCTGCATCTGGGGACCATTAGGGAGGGACCGGACGACCGACCTGGCTGTCTCCCAGAGATCATTTTGGCACTTGAGCATGTGGCCTACACAATTAAGGATCCTCATCGCCAGAGTGGAAGAGGTAAATACACTCCTGCTCATGAGGTCCAGCTTCCTGGATTCCTTGTCTAGAGGGAGGGAGCTAAGGCACTGGGGCCTCTTGGATTGGTCATGGGCTGCGTTTATAACCACCGAATCCACCTTGGGGACCCAGTGAAAAAGGGCTTCCCAGAGGGGGCCTGGTATAGTTTGTCCGCCTTCCCAGGCATTTTGGGGAATCAGGTTTGGTCTATACCACGCTGCCATGGTGGTTGCGACAGGGCTGAATAAGACCCTGTCCTATTTGTTAGGTAGAAAGATTTGTTATGTAGAAAGAGTTAGATGCAAGGATCTGTTTTATCCTCTTCTGTTCTGTCTCGTCTGTCTGTGCAGTCAAATATTCTAGAGAGACCTAGGACCTGGCCACTCTGACAGTCTCGCTGTTCCCCACCTCCTGCTATCTTTCTGCCTTCACTTGCTGTTTCTATCTCTTTGCCCCCCCACCCCTTGCGTATCCGAAGTTATAAAATATGTGTAAATCTTTATGTGAAAGTGGGATCCACTGGTTTGAAAATGCATATAGTTGAAATGACTGCAAAACACTATTTGGAACTTAGGGGGTTAACCTGGAATCCAACACTAGCTCTTCTGCAGAAGCTGTCAACAGGAGATCAGTTCTGGGACACCATGTACTGCTTTTTGCACCTGCAAGGAAGGAAAATAGCAGTTACATAAGAACTTACCGTAACAGTAGATTTTCGAGAGAGGTTCCTGCAGTAGGTCTTCACATATAGGACTGCGCCCCCTGGCATCAGGGCCATACGGCAAACTTGTAGCTAGCAAGAGTCAGCAGGGACCGCCCCGTCGTCAGGTGATGCAACGTCAGTTCGACTATAAAAGGGGGCAGTCCCACGCCCGTCCTCCCTCCAGTTCTTTTCCACCAGAGACCTAAGGATAGGAAGTAGAAAGAATGAGTAACAGCTCCTGGGACCCTGTGCCCTGGCTGAGCCAGAGGACTAGACAGGAGAAAAGGAAATAAACTCCAGGAGCTGGGGATAGGTGGGAGGGAAACTAGATCTACTGCAGAAACCTCTCTTGAAGATCTGCTGTTACAGTAAGTTCTAATGTAACTGCTATATCTTACTTCGACAAGGTTCCTGCAGTAGGTCTTCACATACAGGACTGAATACTAAGCAGTCTAACAAAAAGGAGTCGGAGACGAGGTTCCGGGAGGAGGAAAATGTCTGCCAACTAAGAGTCTGTCTTAAGACAGAAGACCTCGCAAAACTGCAAGGCCGAAACCATCTCGACACCTAGAGGCAATGTCCAGACTGTAATGCTTAGTGAAGGTGTGGACGGAAGATCAAGTGGCCACTGCACAAATAACCTCAGTGGACACATTCCTGAAAAAGGCATTAGTGGCCACGCTCCTAGTGGAGTGACCTTTGACTGCCCCCAGAAGGGTTTCTTGTACTTCTGGTAAGTGTACTGGATACAGTTAGCCAGCCACCTAGACAGAGTCTGTTTAGTGATTGCCTTGCCCTGGCACTGGTAGGTAAAGGCCACAAAGAGCAGATTCGACTTTTGAACTTCTTTAGTCCAAGAGGTATAATACCTCACATTCCTGTGCACACCGAGTGTGTCCAGAAGATATGCCCCCCTGCTGGAATGCCCTCGGAAGAAAACCAGCAGTTCAACACTCAAAGTCATCTCCAAAAGAACTTCCACAAGAAAAGAAGGATTAGTCCACAGAACCACCTGGTCTCTGTGGAAAATTAAATAAGGCTCTCTACAAACTAGAGCCTGAAGCTCTGAAACCCTTCGAGCTGAAGTAACTGCAGCCAAAAACAGCATCTTCCATGTCAGGAAGCGCATTTCACAACTTGCTGCCAGTTCAAAAGGGGGCAAAGTAAGTTTTTCCAACATAAAATTAAGATGCCAGGGAGGACAAGGGTTCTAGACTGGAGGTTTGATGTGAAGGATCCCCTTCAAGAAAGTCTTGGAAACCTCTAGCTGGGCTAGGGTTTTGCCCTCCACTGGATGGTGGTAGGCCGACACCACAGAGAGATGGATCTTAAGTGAGGAGTAACTAAGGCCCAACTCTGAAAGATGTAAGAGGTACTCTAACATCTGGCAGGTCGAGCAAGAAAAAGGGTCCAAGCGCTTAGCTGTGGCCCAAAAAGAATATCTCTTCCACTGCATGGCATAAGTGGATCTGGTAGAGAGTTTTCTGGCCTCCATCAAGACCTGAGCAACCTGAGAGGAAACTCCATAGTGAGAAATCGCTATATCCACAGGTGCCACGCATGAAGATGGAGAAACTTGAGACTCAGATGTACCAGGGTGCCCTGCTCCTGAGGCAGAAGGCCGTGAGACAGAGGAAGAGGAACCGGTGATTCTAGAACTAGTTGTTGCAACAGTGGGAACCATGTCTGCCGGGGCCACAGAGGAGCAATCAAGATCATGTGTGCCCCCTCCACCTGCAGTTTCAGAAGAACCTTCTGGATGAGAGGAAAGACGTACAGAAACATCCCTGTCCAGGATAGAGACAGTGCGTCTCACCAAAAAGCACCATGCTTGGGAACGAGCAAGCAAAACCTGGGTAGTTTTGCGTTGGATGGGGATGCGAACATATTTAGGTCTGGTTGACCCCACAGAAGAAACAGGTCTCTACTACTACCTCCTGCTTTAGTTCCCACTCGTGAAACCTGGCTACTGATCAGCTGAGACTGTCCGCCAGGGTACTGTGAACCCCCGGCATGTGGACTGCTGTCAGAGTCAAGCCATGCTGAATCACCCAATACAGGGTTTTAAATAATTGATTAGCAGTTTTTTTCTTGGGACAATACTAACTGTACAGAAAGCATTTATATAGGTTTTCTAGAAGTGTTATGTTTGTTAAACACAGTGAGGCAAGTGCTATGCATTTTCACAATGTTTTAGAACTTTTATGAGCAAAACGCTAATCAATTTTTAGAGTTAAATAAAACCCTGCAATACCATACTCTCATTGCTTCTCTGCAAAGAGGATATGATCAGGTACCTCCCTGTTTGTTCAGATACCAGACAGTGGCCATGTTGTCTGTCTGGATGAGAAGTGTTCCCGGACAAAGTAACGACTGGAAGGCCAGATCTTGTCTCCAGGATGTTGATGTGAAGATTCTCCGCTGTAGGAGACCAAGAACCTTGCGTTCTGTGATCTCCTAGATGAGCTCCCCAACCCATTCTGGAAGTATCCAAGGTAAGGGTTTGGGAAGGAGCCTGAAAGTTGAAGGGGGCCCCTATCAACAAGTTGGTGAGATCCTGCCACCAGAGGAGCTCTTTCTGAAGACTGCTGGACATCATGACCAACTGGTCCCTGTCGTCCAACCGTTGATCCCACTGGACTAGAAGAGACCACTGAGTAACCCTCATGTGGAGCCTGGCCAAGGGAACTGTTGGAATGGCAGCCACCATTAGACCCAAAAGGCAAAGTACTGAACAAGCTGGGGTCCACAGAGACTTGGCCACCAAGGAGGCTTGGGAGACAAGCATCTCCACTCGGTCTAGGGGTAGGGAGGCCTTGCTCCGGACTGTATGAAGCACCACTCCAATGAATTGGAAGCGCTGGGAGAGTACTAGCTGGGATTTGGGTAGGTTAACTGAAATTCCCAGGTGGAAGAACAGATCCAGAGTGAAGGAGAGGGACTCCTTCAGGCTGTCCAGCAATGGGGCTGAAAAATGCCAGTCGTCCAGGTATGGGAACCCGTATATGCCCTTGCGGCGGGAGAAAAACTCCCCCACCACCGCTAGGAACTGGGTGAAGACCCGAGGCACTGAGGACAGGCCAAAGGGAAGTGCTTTGAACTGAAAATGATTCTCCAGGAAAGAGAACCTGAGGAAGTGGTGGTGGGCCAGGAGGTTAGGGATATGAAGGTAAGTATGCTGCATATCCAGAGAGCACAGCCAAGTGTTGGACAGGAGCAGGGGCAGGAGTCCCCGGAGAGTCAACATGCGGAACCTCTTATATTCAAAGAAGAGGCTGAGCATGCTGAGATCCAGAATAGGTCTTAGATCCCGCGTTTTCTTTAGGACTAGGAAGAAATGGAAGTAAAACCCCTTCCTACTTGTTCTGGTGGAATGAGCTCTATGGCTTCCTTCCGCAGCAGAGCCTGTATTTCCTGTTGGACGATGGGGATCTGTCCTGAAAGGCAGAAAGACCTTCCCAGAGGATCTGCTGGAGGTGTCTCCAGGAACTCGATTGAGTGACCTCTTTGTATGAGTTGCAAGACCCATACGTCTGTGGTGATGGCCTTCCAGGTGGAGGCCGAACCTCCCTCCTACCGGTTCCTCCAAGGGGGACGGAGGGAGCGGGAGGAGGGGAAATGAGTCAGGACGCGGAGGGGAGGAGAGCCTTAGCTCACGAGGCAGCTTTGGCAAATTTGGCCTGAGGACTTTGGGCTCCTGAACCAGTGGTACGTCATTTATTTTGATGTTTGCCCTTGTTCTTGTTCCACCTCCTTTGGTGGTGAAAAGGCTGCTTCTTTTGGCCCGTATGGTACATACAGAGTACATCTCTGAGGGACCTACTGCTCTCCTGCAGCCCCGTAATTATGTTTTATGCATCACCCCCAAAGAGAACCGGACCCCTTAATGGTGCATCCAGCGAGGATGACTGAACATCCTGTGCCAAACCTGCCAGGCGTAGCCAGGCTAGGTGCCTAAGGCAGATTCCCAAAGCCGCAGCCCAAGCCACAGAGTCCACAGAATCATAATTTGCTCAGAGTGCGTGACAGCAGGATGATTTATTCATCCACACTTTTTCCCGGAGCTTAGCCCTGAGCTGTTCATCTGGGATATCCTGGAGATCCTTCTCGAGTTCCGAGAGAGAGGACTTCTGAAAGGCCACCATGTGCGAAACATAGTTTAAGGACCTGATGGCACAGGTGGATGAGGCATAGATTTTCCTGCCATACTGATCCAGTTGCTTAGAGTCCTTGTCCGGAGGAGAGGAACTTAAGTGCTTTGGTTGTGCCGATCAGTCATGGGCTACAGTAATGACCATAGAGTCGACTTTGGCCTGAGTGGTAAGGTGAGAGATCCCTTCCAGGGGAAAGTAGGTTCTATTAGCTTTCTGGGAAACAGCCGGGATAGAGGAGGGCTTTTGCCATATGTTGTTCGCGAGATCCTCATGTGGACCCATCCAAGAGGGAATGGGAAGGGGATCCACATTGGCAAGGTCCAAATGTTCAGCAAACCCCTTGCGCTGAGCGTCTAACACCTTGGATGGCCAGCCACAAGCTTTTTGGATGGTTCTCAAGAGCTCCCCAAAGGAAAGGTCCTCCGGGGGTGATTTAGGGGACTCCATAGGTAAGGGTTTGACCAGTGAACAGGATTCAGATTGGTCGATATCTGAGTCTTCATCAAACTCAGAAGAGTCTGGTCTGCTATGCAGGGAGGGGTCCACACCAGTGTGTCCCACTGAGAGAAAGCCCGAGGCTTGGCCAGAAGGGACCGGACTAGGGGGTGGTGCCCTAGTAAGAGGGGTACCCCCTACCAGCTGAGACTGATTTAATTCAGTACTGAGTTGCGTCCTGGCATCCTGCCACCATACTGGGACAGCCTCACAGTTGGGCGGCGGTGGTGGAGGAGGAGGGGGCGGAGGCTGGTACCCAGGATACCCGAAGAAAAGGGGTAACTGGGTGGGTGATGCCAGTAAGGAAACTGGTATAGACTCTGCCGTGAAAAGCATGGCAAAGGATATCCTGGCGTCGGGTATCCTGACGGCAGATAGCCTGGCGTCTGCTAACCTGGCGTAGGGTAGCTCGGCGTTGGCAGGTAACCCGGTGCATTCAGGTAACCTGGAGTCAGTGGAACAAAGCCCAGCATCAGAGGGATATTGTCTGGCAGTGGGCCACCCGGTAGCGGAAAATGAGGGCCAGGCCCTGGAAAAACTGCCAGAACCAGCTGAAGGAGGCGCTGAAGGGCCGCTAGGCAGTGGCAGCAGGTCAGGCGTAGGACCCGTGGGTCCATGCCTGAAGTACCCACGTCCGGCGATGGATCCCTGGCGAGGAGGGTTCCAGCAGAAGACTAGAACCTGGTGATGGGGGGAGATCCGGTAGGGACAACGACAGGTCCGGTAACATGCCCGAACGGAGAGATAGTCAGGAATGGGTGGTGAATCCCTGGGGGTGGAGACCGGCAGGGATGAAGGTTCCCCTATGAGCACACTTGTCCCTGGGTCAGGGTCCTCAAGGGAGCCCGATGGGAGAGCAGACGTGTCTCCACAGTCGACGGGGGACCCGTCGGCGAACTTATCAGGCGTGGGCGGGCTGACCACGGCGGTAAGGTCGCAGTCAGGTTTATTGGCCAAGGCCAGGTGGTGAAGCCGGAGGGCGACCTATCGGGGGTGCTATTAGTGGGAAACCTAACAGACACCTCTAGAGAGGCAACCCCCTGCTGCCCACTCACCTCGGCCGGGCCGGGGGGGAGAAGGCGTTCGCCCGTGGGAGCGGATGAAGGCCCAGCAGAAGTGGTACTCATGGTTCTTGAGGGACCACCCTGGTCGTTGACTGATGCCTGGCTGGTTTTCCCCTGTTTAGAAGGGCTTCTCTCCCGGCGTTTCTCCTTGTCCTTTTGTCTTTTCTCAGGGGCCGGAGGCAACAACCTCTCTCACAGCTCCTGAAGCTCCTTTTCCATGGAAGCTAGCCTCTTGGACAGAAGGTGGGCCTTGAGGGTCGATTTGCGTCTGGTTCGGGTGGCCTGGTTGAACCCTTGGCAGATAGCACACTCGGTCGAGTCATGCTTAGGACCCAGGCAGAGGAGGCAGCGGGAGTGGTCGTCCCCGTGTGGAATTTGGGCACCGCACTTGGAGCACTTTTTCTTTGGACAAGACAACATACACTCATGGGTATTTTTATTAAAGTTTTATGTGAAAAATAAGACAAAAAATGTTGAATATTGAGCGGGCGACTGATTGCTGTTCTACCAGGTCTGTCGGACAAACTGGCGTGACGGTGGGAAAGAACTGGAGGGTGGACGTGGGACCACCCCCTTTTATAGTCGAGCTGAAGTCATGTCACCGGACGACGGGGACGGTCCCCGCTGACAACTGCTAGCTACAAGTTTGCCGTGCAGACCGGACGCCGGGGGCGCAGTCCTATATGTGAAGACCTACTGCAGGAACCTACTCTAAGTAAGATCTGACAAGAACATTTTCTGAAAAACAGGATGTCTTCTTAACGCGTTCCCAGGCAAAGACTTATAAAAAGAGCAGCAATACTTCTGCTAGGGAGAGACAGCAAGACTGAAACTTGAAATTAGAGATATCCCCAGACGAAGGACTTTGTTTTCTGTGTTTGTGTAAACAGTTATACTGAACAATTTTATTTTTTATTTTACTGTTATTGGAAAACTAAAATGCTACTTGCGAATTTTATACTTGCTCCTGGTCTTTCTATGCTTCTTGACCTGTGCTTCGATGACAGTGGCATCTCATGTGCGTCAATCACAGGAGGGATAATAATAGGAGGGGACTCAGGCAAGTCCAAACAGTGGGCCAGGTTCTGTCTGTTAACGTCCTGCTCCGTATCATCAAACCCCACGGCTGCCTGTAGTTGCCACATGACAACGATGAGGGAAGGGTCATCCAGGGGGACCTCAGGACATAACTGGAGGAATCCTCCCCTGCCAAGGAGACCATGGAGGTGTTAGAAAGAGTCTCGGCCCGAGCATCCTTATCTTCCTAATCCTCCTCATCCAGCTGGAGGGAATTAAGGTGATAGTCCTCATCATCAGCTGGCTCAAAGGGCAGTATTAATGACACTGACAAGCGAAAGGGGGAAGGTCTCAACGATGTGCGATGTGGCAGTGCCAAAAGCTGAGAAGGCCCTTTCAGCGACACTGAGGCAGTACAACCATTTGCATGAGGTCCAGCACAGAAGAAAAGAGAGCCTGAACATCGATGGTCATTGTCGTTGGGAGGGTTGGAACAACAACGGGATGGGGACAGACTGAGGGACCAGCTGAGGGACCTGCAGTCCCAACAACATATGGAAGGTCACAGGGTCGACAAAAGAGGTCTACCGCCTGACGACACAAGACCATCGCCGGCCTCCAGCAGGGCAACAACACTCCCCGACTGCAGCCCCTGAGGAGGTGGAAGGGTGTTTAGCAGGGGCAGACACGTCGGTAGGGGTACAGGAGGAAATCCCAGGAAAGAAGGGCCAGTGTAGGCGGCGCCGAAGGGTCACACTGCCAAAGCAGCAGACAGGATGAGGGAGGCAGTAGGAATTGTCGCCAGGAAAAGAGTAAAGCCCGCCAACAATGAAGCACCACTGGAGAGGGCCACCAAGGCCAACCCTGGAAGCGACGGGGGCAGTGGGAATCGTTGACGGGAAAAGAGCAAAGCCCACCAACAATGAAGCACTGCCAGGCTGAAGAGAACTGGTGGAGATGGTTGCCAAGACAGTCCCTGGAGGTGAGAGGGTGTGGGTGGCAGCGGAGGTATCTGCCGGTCTGGTCGATGACCCTGAAGCAGTCGGCGCTGGGTGCAGCGACCTAGAACGCTCCCGGGAGGACTGGTCCTTCTCCCAGTGGTGATGCTTCCCTGATGACTTCTCCCAGGCTTTGACAGAGTGGGAGCCCGAAGACAGGGCCAGGGAAGCAGAGGAGCCCTGAGCCTGATGTTCCTTCTCCAAGGTGGTGACCACCTGTTCCATGAGGAAATATTTGAGCTCCTTTTGAGGACGACGATAACTGGTAGCCTGGCTGAAGCCGCAGCAGATCTCACAAGCCTGGACGTCATGGTCGGTGCCGAGGCAGTGGATGCAGGTCTTGTGAAAGTCCTTATCATACATCTTCTGTCTGCAACTGCAGCGATGGAAGAAGGTGTCAGAACCAGGCATAAAAAAAGAAAAGAAAAAGGGGAATCACTTTAGGAAATAAAAGTGATAAGAACTAGGATGAGAAAAACAAAATTCGAGAAAATGGGCAGTCGACTAAAGCGACGGTGCTCCATGGAGTACAATGTGCAATGGTCGACGGCAGGAAAAGAACTGAGGAGGGTGTCAGGTCACCCACAGCTATATAGGGGGATGGCAATGTAATAATGTCGCTGTGGGTGGTCCCAGTTTGACTGCTAGCACAATGTCCATGTGGTTCTGGTGCCTGGCGACTATACTTCCTAAGGTGTGACCCGCTGCAAGAGATATCCTCAAAGAAGATCCTGAAGTTCTAAAATTATTCGAGCTGAAGCAATAGCAACCAAAAATAATGCTTTCCATGACAGAAAGCTTAGGCCACAAGTCACAGCTGGCTCAAAAGGAGTCAAAGTAAGCTTCTCCAACACAAAATTCAGGTCCCAAGCCAGGACAGGATTAAGTATAGAATGCCTCTCAAAAACATATGATCTACCTCCAGCCGAGCAACCGTACAACCATCACTAAGCACGTGGACAGCTTAAATGGCTGCCAAGTGCACCTTAATAGAAGAATATTGTAGGCCTGCATCACATAAGGGCAGTAAATACTCTAGAACCTAGTTTACTTGTCAGGTAAAGGGGTCCAGTTACATAGATACATAGACAGTGTTGGCAGATAAGGGCCTATGGCCCACCCAGTCTGCCCATTTGAGCTTGTAAGTTCAGTTTGTTTTCCTAGAAGTCTGTTGCCCCTTACCCCTGACCTCCAAAATTCCTTTATGTCTATCCCATGCATTCTTAAATCCCGTGATTGTTTCGGCCCCCACCACTTCCTCTGGCAGGGTGTTCCACTTGTCCACCACCCGTTCTGTGAAGAAATTCTTTCTCATGTTTCCTCTGAATCGTCCTCCTCCAACTTCATCCCATGCCCTCTAGTCCTGGAACATCTTTTTCACTTAAAAATAGTGTTTTCCTGCACCCTGTTCCTCCCTGTAAGATACTTGTATGTCTCTATCATATTCCCTCTCTCCCTCCTCTCCTCCAGGGAGTACATGTACAGTTGTTGAGAAGTGGCCCAAAAAGCAAACTGCTTCCATTTCATGGAGTAAGTGGCATTGGTGGAGGGCTTTCTGGCAGCCACCAAGATGTCTGCCACCTTTTGGGACACTCCAGACCTGGCAATGACTATGGCTACATGAGCCATGCATGAAGGTGGAGTGACTTGAGGACTGGATAGACCAATGTTCCCTGCTCCTGTGACAGAAGACAATGGCATAATGGCAGAAGTTCTGGAGGTTCCACCACCAGCTGTTGTAGTAAGGAAGCCAAATCTGATGAGGCCACAGTGGGGCAATTTAAGTATCGGAGTTGCCTTCTCTATTTGAAGCTTAATTAGTACTCTTTGGATTAGAGGGAAAAGAGGAAATACATACATGAACCTTCCTTTCCAAGAGAGAGACAACATTTCTTACCAAAAACCTCCAGGCCCTGAAGCGAGCAAGCAGAACAGCAGCAGTTTTGCGTTATGTGGGGACGCAAAAAGGTCCAACTCTGGATAACCCCATCTGTCAAACAGGTCTTCTATGACCGAGGTCAGCAGCTCCCACTCGTTCATCCTGGACTGTGACCGACCTAGTCTGTCTGCTAAGATGTTTTGGTCCCCTGGAACTTGCACTGATGATAGTTCTAGATTGTTTTCCAGAGCCTAGTACCAAACCCTCATTGCCTCCCTGCATAGGGGATAGGAATGAGTCCCTCCCTGCTTGTTGATGCAGTGCATCACACTTATGTTGTCCATCTGAATTAATAGAGGAACCCAGGAAAGATGGGACTGAAAGGCTTATAGGCCATACAGAACAGCGCTCATTTCTAGGATATTTATATAGAGGGTGCTCTCCACTTTCGTCCATGTTCCCTGTGTCTGATGAGGCCCTAGATGTGCCCTCCCTCCCCAGTCCATCCCAGAGGCATCTAACATACTAACATGCCAGCAGAATAGGCCTAACGGTCTTTCGTGTCTGCTCGTTTGGTCAGCCCCCACCTTGGGTGCTGACCTTGCTGTCCCCCCTCGCCTTCTCTGGCTTCTCCCTTCCCAGTTCGGATATTCTTGCCATTGGATTTTGCTTCCAGAACCCTTCCCTGTACCTGTCCCACCCTCTTGAACCCCTCCACTGTGTCTCTGCCTCACCAGCCCCTAGGTAGTGCATTCCATGGCTCCACCACCCTCTCCAGTGAAGTAGCACCTCCTCCTTTCTCCCCTGAATCTTCCCTCCAGCTTCCACCCATGCCCCTCTAGTGGCCCTTCCTCCTTCCTTCAAGCACCCTGACTGTTCCTCCCCTATTTACCCTCTTCATGTACCTGAAGACCTCTATCATGTCCCCCCGGTCCCTTCTCTCTTCCAATGTGTACATATTTAGCTCTTCGAGCCTCTCCTCATAGGTCCTGTCCCCCAAGCCCCAAATCATTTTGGTTGCCCTCCTCTGGATCCTCTCCAGGAGGTTAATGTCCCTCTTTAAGTGTGGCCTCCAAAACTGCACGCAGTACTCCAGGTGCGGCCTCACCAAGCAGTTATAGAGGGAGTATCACTTCCCTCCTTCTGGAGGTGATCCCCCTAGCGATGCATCCCAGCATCCTGTTGGCCTTGGCTGCTGCCCTCCTACAAGTCTCAGAGTTGTTCATCTTGACATCCACCACCACCCCCAGGTCCCTCTCAGCCATTGAGACTTGTAGTATCCCCCAGGGTGTACACTTGGCCTGAGTTTCTGGCCCCCAGGTGGAGTACCTTGCATTTCCCTGCATTGAACCTCGGCTTCCACTTTCTAGACCATCTTTCCAGAGCCTCCAGGTCCCTCTGCAGGGCCACCCTGCCCTCCTCCACCGCCCCCAGTTTCGAGTCATCTGCAAAGAGACTCATCTCATCTGTGGTGAGAATTTGATGAGGGGAAGGGATCAGGAAGGGAACCCCCCTTAGCAAGTGGGTTGGTTCCATCCACCACTGAAGTACTTTTCTGACAGGGGAGGTTACTGGAATTTTTTGTTCTAGATCTGTGCGTTGGTCCCACTGGATTCAGTGTCCACTGTGGGATTCTCATGTGCAGTCTGGCCAGTGGTACTGTGGTAACAGCTGCTGCCATCAGGCCTAGAAGTTGCAGGAATGTCCTGGCTGTGACATATCTGTTGTTGTAGACCATCTGGGCCTGTTCTATCAGACACTCAAGCCCTGTCATGTGGTAGTAAGGCTAGGCCTTGGGTTGTGCTGAGGATTGCCCCTATGTACTGCAGACATTGCCAAGGGGTCAGGACTGACTTTAGTAGGTTGACAGTAATACCTAGAGCACTGAATAGGTGTCTGGCACAGTCTAGGGTGTGGGAAAGCTGCTCCTCAGAGTGAGCTTTGAGAAGCCAGGCATGGGAAGACATATAAACCGTCCCTGCAGAGGGCTGCTGCCACCACTGCTATACATCTGGTAAATATCCGTGGCACAGATGACAAGTCAAAGGGCAATACTCTGAACTTGTAGTGCTCTCCCTGAAACAGAAATCTTAATATTTCCTGTGTGATTTGCAAATCTTGGTGTGCAGGTAAGCATCATGCATATCTAGAGAGAAAATCCAGTCCCTGGCTAGCAGCAGTGGAAGCAGGCCTTGCAGTGTGACCATTCTGAACATCTTGTATTCCATAAAAAAGTTCAGCTCCCTAAGGTCTAGAATGGGTCTCAGGTCTCCTGTCCTTTTTGGGACTAGGAAGTACCGAGAATAGAACCCTGTGTTTCTTTGTTTCAAGGGGACAGGTTCTATTGCCCTTTTTTGAACCAGGGTGTGAATTTCCTCCAGGAGCAATGGAATGTGTTCTGGAGGGTAATGGAAAGGCACTGGTGGATGGTCTGAAGGTAGTTCCACAAGCTCCAGAGCATAGCCTTGTGCTGTTATCTGCAGGACACAAGCATATGAAGTTACCTTTCTCCACTGGTCCAAGTAGAGGGAAAGGAAACCCCGGACCACCACCCCTGGAGGCACAGGTAGTGTAGGAATGAGTCAGGTAGAGCCAGTTGCCTCGGCTGCTGCCACAGTGCCACCTCTAGGAGCTTTTGAGTGGGCACCTGGGATGGAGCCTGGTGGGGGTAAGGTTGCTGCTGCTCTACCCTTGCCCAGCTGTCTGGCTGCAGATCTATGTCTGGTAGTGGCTGGGCGAAAGGGCACCCTCTGCCTAGGCCTAGGCTGGGTATGATGCAAGGAATGTAGTGATTTCAGGGTTCTACCTGAAGCCTGTAGATTGAAGAAAATGTTTTGTACATCTGCTCCAAACAGCTTGTATCCCCTGAATGGTGCATTAAAGATGGATAGCTGAACATCATTAGTAAAGCCAGCCACTCTGAGCCAGGAGTGCCTTCTGAGGCAAATAGAGGCAGCTGCCCTGGCAGAGGCAACAGAAATATCACAGATGGATCATTGGAGATGTTCACCTACATTGGCACCTGCAGACAGCGCATTCAGTATCTCCTATTTAGCAGTGCTCTCTGGGAGGGCCTAGGCGGCTACCTTGGCCCTCCTCCAAAGAGCATCCTGGTATTTTACCATGTGTGTTTTGTAATTTGCAATCCCTAGCTCTAGAGAAGCTGAAACAAAAGTCCTTTTGCCCAAGACATCGAGTTTTCTGGACTCCTTGTCAGGAGGAAAGGAACTAAGGTGCTTTGGAACCTTAGATCTGTCATGGGCTGCCTTGATGACCACAGAATCTGTCTCTAGCTGGCCTGCAAAAAAGGGCTTGCCTAAGGGGGCCTGGTACAGCTTATCTGCTGTCCTTAGTATGGAAGGTATCATGTTAGGTCTGTGCCAGGCAGCTAAGATGGCATCCTCTAGGGCTGGCAGGAGTGGAGGAATCACTATTGGTGGATTGTCAGGCAGTTCTAAGAAGTCCACTAAGTTCTTCCTAGTAGTATCCTGCTCCTCTGCATCAAACCTCATTGCAGACTGAAGATCCTACATCATTGCTATAAAGGAAGGGTCTTCGGGGGAGACCTGGGGGAGTCTTCACTCCCAGCAGACACTGTGGAACTGGTTCTCTCTTAGGTGGCCATAAACCCCTCTCCCTCCTCTTCAGCTAGAATAAATTCTGGATTATATTCCTGATCCTTACTGACGTGGTCTGGAGGATGCAGTGGTGAAGATGAAGAAGCCATTGACAGCCTGGAGGGTATATGGCGCATCAACCTGACAGGCGTCATCACAGGGTTTGTTATATGAACCCCTTCACTAGAAAGCTCATCGATAGAGGAAGAGGTAGCAGGCATTAAAGGATGTCCATAAAAGATGCTAGAACTACCTGAACATCAGCACCCGTGTTTGTGTTAAAAGGAACGCTGGTAGATGTCGACAGGGGAGGCATGGGCCCCAACGTCGACTGTGACACACCAACCGTGGTAGGCCTGGAGGTGCTAGAGGTCGACCCAGCTGTGTCAACAGTCTGGGTAATGGGCTGCATCGCCACCAGCGTGGTCAACAATCCAGAGGAGTTCACACCTGAGAGAATAGGCGACCTAGAATGCACAGGGGAAGTCCTTGCCTTTTCTTTCGGCCTATCCCTGTGCTTGTGATGGTGAGAGACTGGTGTCTTCTCCAGGGATATGGATCCTTGCGATCCCGAGAAGTGGGCCGGTGACGCAGCAGCGGCTTCCTGGTGTAGCTCCTTCTCCATTCCGGCCAAGCACTGTTTCAACAGATGCTTTTCGAAAGTGCCCTTTCTGCGTCGCCAGGTGGCCGTATTAAAGCCTTTATAAATCGGGCAAACCCTGATGCCGTGAGCCGAGACAACACACGCAGATGTCGTGTGATTCTTTTGAATAAATTTTATCACCATACTCGCAATATCTAAAGAGCTTGGATGGCGACGGCTCTTACTTTTACTGTGAGGAAAAAAACAATATCAGCAATGGCATTTCTGTTAACAGGGTCCAACGAGAATGGTCGATGGGAAAACAACCGAGGAGGGAAGAGGCCGCCCCGCGTTTATATAAGAAGAGCCAAAGTAGCATGTCATCATGGGCAGTCCCTAGGGGACTGCCTGCAAAACGTTTCCATGTGGTCCTAGTGCCTGACGGCTGTAATTCCATAGGTGTGACCTGATAAAAGAGATATCCCCGAAGAAGATTGTACAGGCTACCTCCAATTGAGCAACCATACAACCATCAATAGGCACATGGAAAGCTGAAATGGCGGCCAAGTGCACTTTAATAGAAGACTAGTGCAATCCTGCATTTGACAAGGACAGCAAATACTCTAGAACCTGATTTACCGGACATGTAAAAAGATCCAGTTGATGAGCAGCCGCCCACAAAGCAAACCACTTCCACTTCATGAAATAAGTGGCTCTGATTGAAGGTTTTCTGGCAGACATCAGAACATCAGCCACCTTTGGAAACACCCCAAACCTAGTAATGGCTTTGTCTTCAGGAGTCATGCATGGAGATGGAGTGACTTGAGGTCCTGATCCTGATGGACCAGGGTTCCTTGTTCCTATGACAGCAAGACCTTGCACAGGGGCAGAAATACTGGTCACTCCACTACCAACTGCTGCAGTAAAGGGAACCAGAAGGGGGGCAATGGGGAGTTGCCCCTTCCATTTGGAGCTTGATTAACATCCTCTAGATTAGAGGGAAAGGAGGGTGTGACAGGGAGATCTTGCCACTCTTGAGGACTGACCTTTTCTTAAATCTGTTGCAACAGTTCTATTTCTTAGACTAATCCATACTTTACAATTTCTAGTCCATAAGGTTGGCCACCTATGGGCACCCTTCCCCTTTCTTGACTATGCTATAGTGTGCTCGTTAATTTTCCTTTTCTCTCAGGTCCTTGTACAGGGAGGTTTACTGTTTTGACCTCTGAGCTGATGTAAAAGAACAGGCTGCGTTCCTCGCTGCTGGATTTAGTATGCAATAGCACTATGTCATAAAGTACCTTAATGTATATGCCTCAGGTATATGAAACCTGCAAATGTTGAAAATACCATGGCACTATGTGTTTTTGATAAAGGTAAAAAGTTACTAGGGAACTGTGTAAGTTAGTTGTGTTATTTAAAATGCATGTAAATTACAGATTGTTTGGAGGCCCTTTGGCACCACACATTCCTGCTTTATGCTGAACAAGTCTAAAATTTTATGGCGATTTGCATATAGATCCCATTGCATTATGGAGTATGTGTGCTGTTGTGTTTCTTTGAAACTTGGCTACTTTGCCAATGCCCTTTGGGGTAACGCTTGCTCCAGTGCTTCTGCACCGAGGTTCTTTTGTCTTTAGATTGTCTTGGGAGTTTTTCTTTTTTTGAGCTCTCCATCACCCAAATATACAAGACAAACACAGGAATTTAAAAATGTTCACTTAAGAGGTAGATCAGTGGGTCAGTAGGTGCTAAGTACAGAGCAAGAACATGTATAGTCTGTTGCTGCAAACTGATGTATTGAAGAAGGGATATGCCATTGCTTAATGTTATTCTCTGTGTTTTAAATAAACATCACACAGAGACTGTGTGTAAAGCCTGAAGTTCTGTGTCTGGTCCATCTGTTATCCCACAACTCCTCCACAGAGGGAAGGCATAAAGGAACCTTCCCTTTCAAGAGAGGGACAACACAAATACGGAATCCAGGAGTCTGGTCAGGTAGGCAGGGACCATTTGGATATAGGTAGAATGACTCCTGTTTCAATGCTTACAGTAGCAGCTTATCTGTATATGCTATTATTACTTATAATTGCCTACAGCCTAGCGTTGAAGATCTTTATCATACTGTACATTCCAATATGAATATTGGTTTTAAAGAGAAATGTAATTGTCCTTGTACCCTAAATAATGTATGCACATGTACATTAAGAAAAATAAAGTAAAAAAATAAAGAGAGGGACAACCCTACCTGTTGAACAGGCCTTCTGCTACTGAGGTCAGCAGTTCTCACTTATGCATTCTGGACTGTGACCTGCTTAGCCTGTCTGCCAAGATGTTCTGGACACCTGGAGCATGAACTGCCAACAGTTCTAGACCATATTCTAGAGCCTAATACCAAATCCTTATTGCTTCCCTGCATAGGGGGTAGGAATGAGTTCCTCCTTACTTGTTTATGTAGTGCATCACGCTGATGTCTGTTTACATCAGCAGATGTCCCAGGCACAGACTGGTCTGGAAGGCTTGTATGTCACATAGAAGCCCACATTTCTAGGATGTTTATGTGCAGGGTACTCTCCACTTTTGTCCATGTTCCTGGTGTCTGATGAGGTACCAGATGCGCCTCCAACCCACCCCCGAGGCATCTGTGGTAAGGATCTGATGAGGGAAGTGGATCAGGAAAAAACACGTATCCTGGATTTTAGGGGGGCAGACTTTGGGAAAATGGGGAGATACTTGAAAGAGGCATTAAGGGGAATGGGACAGGAATCAGGGGTTGAGGAACAGTGGGCAGTATTTAAAATGGGGATTATAAGAACAACAGAATTATGCATTAAGCAGGTTAGCAAGAGGAAAAGGAAGAGGAGACCATTATGGTTTTCAAAAGAGGTAGCAAAGAAAGTGAAAGCAAAAAGATTGCATTCAGGCAATACAAAAGACACAGGCAGAAGGGGATAGGGAGAAGTACCAGGAGAAACAAAGGAGGCAGGAAGTCAAAGCTCAGACAGAAGAACACATTGCAAAATCAGTGGGTAAAGGGGACAAAACCTTTTACAGGTACATAAGTGAAAAAAGAAAGACAAAGGGAGGGATAGTGAGACTGAAGGGGGAGGATGGGAGCCGCGTGGAGGATGACAACAATAAAGCTGACATATTGAACAGGTATTTCTGCTCAGTCTTTACTAAGGAAGAGGGGGGTAATGGGTCTGAAGGGAGTACAAGGGGTGAGAATGGTGCAGAAATGGACACAAGTCCCTTTACACGAGAAAGGGTCCTGAAGGAACTGGAAGTAATAAGAGCTGATAAAGCAATGGGGCCAGATGGGTGCACCCCAGGGTCCTTAAAGAACTAAGAGAGGTGGTGGCTGAACCTCTGGCTATCCTGTTCAGCCAATCACTGGAAACAGGGAAGTATCCAAAGACTGGAGGACAGCAGATGTAGTCCCTTATACAAAAGTGGGAACAAAGAGGAAGCAGGGAACTACAGACCAGTCAGCCTCACCTCGGTAGTGGGAAAGATCATGGAAGCACTACTGAAGGAGAGACTGGTGGAACATCTGGTTGTCAATGGACTACAGGACCCAAGGCAGCATGGTTTCACCAGAGGAGGTCATGTCAGACCAACCTCATTGAATTTTTTGACTGGGTGACTAGGGAGGTGGATCAGGGGAGGGCAGTGGACATGGCCTATCTGGACTTCAGCAAGGCCTTTGACACTGTGCCACATAGAAGACTATTACACAAACTGGGGAATATGGGTGTGGGCAGGACAGTAGTGTGGTGGGTAGGTAACTGGCTGGGTGGCAGGACACAGAGGGTGGTGGTAAATGGCTGTCACTCCACAGAGGGAAGAGTAACCAGTGGGGTACCACAGGGATCAGTGCTGGGACCGGTCCTATTCAACATCTTCATCAGTGACATTGCACAGGATCTAGAAGGCAGAATTTCACTGTTCGCTGATGACACAAAGCTCTGTAACAGAGTAGACACACCAGAGGGTGTGGACAGAATGAGAAGGGACCTGCAGAAACTTGAGGAATGGTCAAGGGTTTGGCAGTTGAGATTCAATGCAAGGAAGTGCAAGATAATGCATATGGGGCACAAAACCCTGGCACAATATATCAGTTGGGGGGTGAGGATATAGCATGCACCAAGCAGGAAAGGGATCTTAGGGTTGTCATTTCTGATGACCTCAAGGTAGAAACAGTGTGACAAGGCATCAGGTAAAGCAAATAGGATGCTGGGATGTATAGGCAGGGCATCACCAGCAGGAAAAGGGAAGTCATAATTCCGCATACAAGACACTAGTGAGGCCCCCACCTGGAGTACAGTGTACAGTTCTGGAGACCATACCTACGTAAGGACATAGACAGGGTAGAGAAGGTTCAGAGGAGGGCAACAAAGATGGTGCATGGGTTGCATCACAAGTCCTATGAAGACAGGTTGAAGGAACTGAACATGTACTCCCTGGAGGAGAGGAGGGAGAGAGGGATATGATAGAGACATACAAGTGTCTTACAGGGAGGAACAGGGTGCAGGAAAACACTATTTTTAAGCGAAAAAGATGTTTCAGGACTAGAGGGCATGGGATGAAGTTGGAAGGAGGACGATTCAGAGGAAACATGAGAAAGAATTTCTTCACAGAACGGGTGGTGGACAAGTGGAACACCCTGCCAGAGGAAGTGGTGGGGGCTGAAACAATCACGGGATTTAAGAATGCATGGGATAGACATAAAGGAATTCTAGAGGGCAGGGGTAAGGGGAAACAGACTTCTAGGAAAACAAACTGAACTTACAAGCTCAAATGGGCAGACTAGGTGGGCCATAGGCCCTTATCTGCCGACACCGTCTATGTATCTATGTAGGAAAGGAACACCCTTCAGCAAATAGTCAGGTTCCATTCACCACTGAAGCACCTTTCAGACAGATGTTACTAAGACATTCTGTTCTAGATCCGTCGATGCACTGGTCCCACTGGACACAATGTCCACTGGGGAATCCTCATATGCAGTCTGGCCAGTGGTACCATAACAATGGCTGCTGCCAGCAGACCCAAATGTTTCAGGAATGTCCTGGCTGTGATATATCAGTGGTTGTATACCATTTGGGCATGCTTATGCGTTCGGTCCTGTCCTGAGGCAGGAAGGCTAGGCCTTGTGCTGTGTCCAGGATTGCTCCTATGTATTACAGGGGCTGACAAGTGGTCAGGACTGACTTTGGCACAATGACCGTGATTCCGAGGGTATCAAACAACTGCCTGGTGCATGCTAGAGTCTGGTAAAGCTGCTCCTTGGAACAAGCCTTAAGCAGCCAGTCATCCAGGTAGGGGAATACATATAGTCCCTCTCTCCTGAGGGCTGCTGCCACTATGGCTAACAATTTGGTAAAGACCCAAGGCACAGATGATAAGCCAAAGGGCAATACGCTGAACTGATGATGTTCCTCCTGGAAGAGAAACCTGAGGTACTTCCTGTGAGGGGGACAGATCATGATGACATGCAGGTAAGCATCCTGCATGTCTAGGAACAAATTAAGTCCCTATTTGCAGTAGTGGCAACAAGCCTTGTAGAGTGACCATTCTGACCTTCTTGTACTGCATAAAGAGGTTCAGAATTCTGAAGTACAGAATGGGCTGTAAGTCCCCTGTGCATCTGGGGACTAGGAAGTAGTGAGAATAGAACCCCCTGTGCCTTTGGTCCAAAGGAACTGGTTGTATGACCCTTTTCTGAAATGGGGTGTGTACTTCCTCTAGCAGAACTGGTATGTGCACTTGAGGATAGGTCGAAGGGGATGGAGGATGGTCTGTTGGTAACTCAAAAGCTCTAGAGCATGGTCCTGTTCTATTATCTGCAGGACCAAGCATCTGATGTGACCTTCCTCCACTCGTCCAGGTGGAGGAAAAGGCGACCCTCTACTACCACCCCTGAAGGTGCTGGTGGTTGGGAGTCTAGTAATGAGTCATACAGATGTAGATCCTGTGGCTGCAGCCACACTTCCACCTCTAGGGGCTTTTGAATGGGCACCTGGGGCAGGCATAGCTCATCCTCCTCTTCTTTTAGCTGGTTTCTAAATGGTATCTGTTGCTGGCTGGACAAAAAGACACCCTCTGCCTACTTCTTGGCTGTGTATAGTACAGGGAGTGTACTGATTTTAAAGTCCTGCCCAAAGCTTGTAGGTTTAAGAGGATATCCTGAACGTCTGCCTCAAACAGTTTGTATCCTCTGAATGGGGCATTAAGGATGGATTACTGCACATCATTAGCAAATCCTGCCACCCTCAACCAAGAATGCCTTCTTAGGTAGACATCAGAGGCTGCTGCTCTAGCCAAAGCATCAAAAACGTCATCAGTAGACCCCAACAGGTGTTTTCCTACATCTGCCACTGCCTGTAGGGCCTTTAGCAGCTCTTGCTTTAGGGTACTCTCTGGTGGGGCTTGGGCTGATGCTTTGGCCTTTCTGCAGAGGGTGTTCTGGTATTTTACCATATGGGCCTGATAGCTTCCAATTCTCAGGCCCAAGGTGGCAGTAGCAAAGGTCCCCATCACCAGGGCATCTAGTCTCCTGGACTCCCTGTCAGGAGTGAGTGAAATGAGATGTTTAAGCACTTTAGACCTATCATGCACTGCATTTACCAAAACTAAGTCAGCCTCAAGCTGGCCTGCAAAGGTAGCCCATGATATGGGCGACTGCGACTGAGTGCAAACAAAAATGGCAACTCAATCGCAGCGCATGTCATGGGGGCTACAGAGGAGGTAGGGCGACTAGATTGGGGTGGGTTCGCGCATATAGCGACAGGATGTCGCTACATGTACGCAGGGGGGGGAGGGGCTGGAGGGTTTTTGAGGGGTGGTGCCATGGTGAGCTGCCGAGCTGACCTCATGGCGTGGTGGGTGGTTGGGTTCAGGACTTGGGTGGACAGGGTGCTGGGCTCAGGTGTAGGTACATTTTTTTTTTTTTTTAATTTCGTTGTTTAACCAGGTATAGCACACTAAGCTGAAAGCTTTTTTACAGGAGCGACCTGGGAGCACAAGGAGGTTAAGTGACTTGCTCAAGGTCACACAGTATGCAAGTGGAAACTGTGGGATTCAAACCCAGGTCTGGTCTGCTGGATGTCACCAGATTTGCAGCTCAGAGCCTTAGACCACTGCGCTATACTGCCTCCTATTTTTGTTGCTCCTAGCCAGAATTTTTTTTTCTTCTTCTTCTTCAGGGTTTACCCCGAGCTGAGAATCCTAAAGTAGAAAGGGTGCAGGGGCACAGCCCCCCCCCGCATAAAATTGTAAGTCCCCAGCACCCTTTTGTTGCGCGCCAGGGAGTGTCATCACCGAAACTGATTTTTGGCGATGTGACAGCACCCTAATGGCAGTCGCCATTATGACATGGAACCGCCTGCAAAGAAGGTCTTCCCTGAGGAGGCCTAGTATAGCTTATCTGCCTTCCAAGGAATGGTAGGACTCATATTAGGCCTATGCCAGGCAGCCAGGGTGGCATTCCCTATGGTAGGCAACAGAGGAGGAATCACAATAGGTGGGGAATCAAGTAGCTCTAAAAATTCTACCAGATTCCTTTTGGTGATGTCTTTCTCCTCAGTTTCGAACCCCATGGCAGACTGGAGTTGCTGCATCATGGAGATGAAGGGTCTTCAGGGGGGACCTCAGGGTGTACAGAATTGAGTCCTCACTCCCTATGGAAATGATGGAGATAGACCTCTCAAAAGAACTCTCCACATATTCTTCCTCCTCCTCATGAGGTCAGGGTTATATTCCTGATCCTTGTTGATGGCTTCTGTAGGCCTCAAGGAAGAAACAGAAGAGGTCATCAATGCCCTGGAAGGGAGTGGGCACATTGACCGAACAGGCGTCGGCAGTGGGGCTTGTCTGGGGTGCCCAGTCGATGCTGCTGCTGCGGCAGGAGGAGGAGGTAGCAGGCACTGCAGCATGTCCCCGAAGGACGAAAGCACTGCTTACACTGTTGTGCTTGCCTGTACTACAGGCGTGCTCTGGGATGTTGGCAGGAAAGGCCCTGTCGCGCCCCCGACATAGACAGTCCTTCGCCAGCCATGCTAGGCTTGGTGGCAGTCACAGCCTGCCCCAATCCGGAGGATCAGAAGTCCGGGCGGCCGGTGGCATCATCACTGAGGTGGACAATGGTGCTGTGGCGGTCGCATTGGACTGGAGAGGCGACTGAGAACATACCAAGGTGGATTTCTCCTTGCTCCCAGTGCTTATGCTTATGTTGCCCAGAGGTTTTCTCCTGGAACTTCAATGAGTGGAGGGTTGGTGACGTGGTGGAGCCTTTTTATTGGAGCTGTTTCTCCATCCTGGCTACCTGCTTTTTAGAAGGTGGGTTTCCAGGGTGATCTTCCTACTTCACCGGCTAGCTGTACTGAACTTATGGCAAAGCTCACAGGCCTTAATGTTATGGGCTGCGCCGAGACAGCACACACAGATGTCATGCAGGTTGCCTGAGTAAATCTTTTCACCGCATTTGCTGTATCTAAAGAGCTTAGTGGCTCCTTTAGACAACATACATGACAATGATGATCACTTTTAAAAAGTGATGGTGAACCAGGGAGAGAAATTCAAAAAAAAACAACAAAAAAACACCAACTAGCAGTTGACTGTAGCTGCTGCATCTCCGTGGAGGGTCCAGAGAGTAAAAGTGATATCCTCGAAGAAGATCTTCCCTTTCCAGGAGAGGGACAATGCGTCATGCACTGTGTGGAGCACAAAAAGGTCCGACTCTAGACAATCCCACCTTGCGAAAATGTCATTTACCACAGAGGTCAACAGCTCCCATTCGTGAACATAGGAACTGAGATCTTCTTAGCCTGTCCACCAAGACATTTTGGACATGACGGAGAAACATATTGGACAGCTGAAGACCGTGAGACATGGCCCAGGTAAAGGACTGAGCGGCCAGTTGTCAGCTCTCCTCTCCTGGACAGCGGAAGTAAGCCTTCCCAGCTCTTGGCTGCCACTGAGTGGAGGCTCGGTAGTAGCATCAAGCAAATGGGGGTGCCTGGCATTAGGCCAGGTGGGTGAAGCAGAGTCACTGGTTCCACAGCATCTGCATTCCTTCATGCACATGTGCTTCTATATCACTGAGGCCCTGAGGAGTAAGGGAAGAAAAACGGAAAAACATGTCCCTCATCATTGTATACGATGGCCCTTGGGGACTCTTGGGTCCTGCACTGTGTGGATCGTGATCGGCAGGGACGGCTGGGGGGGGCAGATGACTGGGGGCTCCCGGGAACTGGTCTGACAAAAGGCAAGATGTGCCAACAGAAAGATAAAAAGCTTTCTTAAAACAAAAAAAAAAAAGAGAACACTCTGTAACTGGTTCTGGCCATCCACCATACCAAAGCATAGTAAAAAGGAGACGTGACGAGAACCATTTGTTCCAATTCATCCATCAGCTGGTCCCAATGTACCCGAAGAGTCCAATGCAGAATGTGCATGTGGAAACGGGCAAAAGGAATAGTTATGACTGCCGCAGCCACCAATCCTAGCAGATGCAACATCATCAGGGCTGATACATAATGACTCCTGTGTATCAACTGCGCCTGGGCAACAAGGGCCTCCGCGCAGTTTGTGGAAGAACTTCCCATAGCCGTATCCATTACTGCCCCCAGTATACTGGGGTCGCTGACAGGGAACTAGGATGAATTTCAGTACGTTCACCATGACACCCAGTTCCTTGAACAACTGCCTCATTCTGGACAGTGTGTACAGGATTTCTTCTCTGGATGGGGCTTTGAGGAGCCAGTCATACAGACAGAGGAAGACAAAGCTCTTCCCTCCAGAGGGCTGCTGCCACAACTGGTAATTTAGTAAATATCCATGGTGCAGAGGATAAGCCAAACAGAAAGACATGGAACTGAAGATGGCTGCCCTCCAGCATGAAGGGTAGGTACTGCCTGTGGCATTTGCAAACCTTGATATGAAGGCATGTGTCCTTCATATCCATTGCACAAAGCCAATCCCCTATTGCAGCAGGGAAATCAGAGCCTGAAGAGGCACCATTTGAAACTTTATGCATTCGATGAGCAGGTTCAAGACACTTAAGTCTCTTAGGTCCAATACAGGACACAGATTTCCAGTCCAGTTGTGGACCAAGGAAGTAGGCATTATAGCACAGTGGTTTAAGGCTCTGAGCTGCAAATCTGGGTTTGCATCCCACAGCCCCCACTTGCATACTGTGTGTCCCTGAGCAAGTCACTTAACTTCCTTGTGCTCCTAGGTCACACCTGTAAACAAGCTTTCAGCTTAGCGTGTCTCTCCTGGTTAAAAAAAAAAAAAAAAAAAAAACTAATGGGAATAGAATCCCTTGTCTCTCTCTTAACTTAAGGGGGAACAGATTCAATAGCGTGTTAAGTGACTGAACCTCTGTCACGAGAAGGCACAAGTGGTCCAGATGATGACAGGGAGGAGGTGGATGCACTGGAGGGGTAGACAGCAGTTTCAGTTTATGCCTCCTTTCTACTATTTCTAGGATCCATTCATCTGTAGTGACCTCCCTGCACTTTGCCAGATGAAAGGAGATCCTTCTGCCCCATATCCCCAGAGGTAGTGTGGAGGGCACAGAGTCAGCAGGTACCGCAACACCTGAGACCACTAACTTTGGGTGCTTTAGCATGGGCACCAGAAGGGAGGGGGCCTGACGGAGGACCTCCACCATGAGCACCGGACTGCTGATGGGAGGCACAGCCATCACCAGCAGTAGGCCTTTGAGAAGAACTCCTACCATGCCCCCATAGCGGGCTGAGAGGTCAGGGATTTAAGTAACATTTGGAGCCATCCTGGAAGACTGAAGCTCACAGCATTTTCAGCAACACAACCAAACAGTCTGCCCCCCCCCCCCCAAGGCATTAAAGACAGACTGTTGTATGTCAGTGGCAAAACCAGGAATACACAGCCATGAGTTATCTCCAATGACGAATGCCAGAGGAAGCTGTCCTGGCAAAAGCATTGGATGCATATGCAGAACACAACAGAAGCTTACCAGTTTCCATGCCAGCCAAAGCAGTTTTAAGCATATCAGCCTTGGTAGGGCTTTCAGGCAAAGACTGCATAGTGGACAAGGCAGATTTCCATAGGCTATTATGATATTTAATCATATAAGCCTGGTAATTAGATATTCTGAAGCTTAAGGATGCAGAGGCACAAGTCCTTTTGCAAATAACATCTGTCCTCCTGAATTCCTTATCAGGAGGTAAGGAGGCTCATATGTCTAAGTGCCCTAGACCTATCATAAGCAGCCATAATGACCACATAGTCAGTTTCAGGCTGTGAGGCATAACAATAATGCTTAGCAGATGGAGCAGGGTACTGCTTATCAGCCTTCCTGAGCTCAGCAAGCAAAGTACTGGGCATGCGGCTCCAGGCAGCTAGAGTAGTATCCTCTAAGGCAGGCTATAATGGAGGGACTACAATACATGGAGTAATATGGACCCCTTAAAAACTCCAGATTTCTCTTGGTAGAGTCCTTCTCCTCAGCAGCAAAGACCATAACACTTTGCATCATCCACCTCAGCAACGCCTGAAAAGAGGCATCCTCAGGAAGAGATCTGGGAGTATAAATCAGTGTCTTCACTACACAGGGAGAGGGTAGGACTGGACCCCAGCCACTCTCAAAGGGATCATGTTCCCCATCCTCATTCTCCAAATTCTCCTGCATATTAAGGAGATCAAGATTGTAATCCTCCTCATCTAGAATGACGGTGGGGAATACAGGCATGGCCAGTGAAGATGGTAGCAGCTAGAAGGAGGAATGAAAAACGTATGCTGTGAATCCGTTGACAACGGTGCCAAAAGGGGAGGCCCTGTCGATGACATAGCCATTACTGTCAGTGGAAACGATGGTAACAGTTTGCTAAACATCTCAGAAACTGACACTAGTACAACCTGGGAATTGACAACACCCTGCAAAGTGATTGGGACCACCACTGTCAACAGGGTGGTACCTGTCGAAGGGGGCTGCAAACCATCCGGTAGTAGGCATGGCAACACTGGAGCCAGAGACTGACCTTGGTGTCTCTTGGGCAGGCAGGGTGGCTGAAGTCATCAGAGAGGACGACGATGAGGACTTATCCTCCTAAGAGAGCAGAGACCTTGACCCCTCTAGGGAAGCAGAAGCCTTGTCCTTATGCTTGTGCTAAATGGGCAGAAGAGAGGATTTTGACACATCCTTGTCTTCAGAACTCGACACTGACGATGTATGTCACCAAGGGTAACCCCTATTTAGCAAACTTTTCTGAGTGTTTCCGACACCAGTGGCTTACAGTTCCAAAGGTATGGCCCAATGGGAAGATCGTAATGTCCCAATACATCCAAATCTGCCTGTCCCAACCCCCAAACGGAGAAGCCTGTTGTGAATCAGGTGTTAGAGAAGGAATGCTTTCC
This sequence comes from Neoceratodus forsteri, assembly GCA_016271365.2. Classification (NCBI taxonomy): domain Eukaryota; kingdom Metazoa; phylum Chordata; order Ceratodontiformes; family Ceratodontidae; genus Neoceratodus; species Neoceratodus forsteri. Next base: position 462,466,669 of record CM057458.1, read on the forward strand.
TGTGTCCTTATTACTTGATCTTCCTTGTAGAAGAGATTGCTGAGTCACAGTAGGGACTTATGTAACACTCTACTGGCACTGCCAAACATGAAACCGAATGTACCTTCACCAGGGCCACCAGCAGTTTGGGGACGGGATGAAAAAATATTAGCAATGAATGGTCTTGGTAGCACAGAACAAACAGAACATTCCACAGGAAGACTGTCTCAAAGTCCTTACACATGCTTTACAGTTCTTATTAGCAGAAAAGGATCTGCAGAATGGCATGATACCTTCTAGAATTGTTTTACTCTGAAAACTATAAAAAAAAATCTGAGTCAAAAAGCTTTTGCCACGTGTGTCAAAGTTCCTTTGCACTTGTGTCAACTTTCCTGTGCACTTGCATTAATATTTGTGCACCTGCATCAAATTGTTTGCGCACTTCCATCAATTTTGCCACACTGTGCGTCACATTTCTCTTCGGCTGTATGACTTCTTACACACCTGCATCAAAATGTTAGCGCAGCTGCCTCAAACCTACCAAACTGATGCAAATTTGAAAACAATGCCACAAGTGCATCAAAAACATGGTGGCAAAAGATCTGAAGGCAAAAACAGTCAAAAATATAACATTTCAAAAACATCTAACAGCCCTACAGGAACACCAAGAACTCTCAAAATTGGGAAGATACCCAAACTAAATAATCCTACGTTGAGGAAAAGAGGAAAGGAAAACTTTTCTGAAGAAAGAAATTGCAAGCTGAGTTAAAGAGGGATGGGAAACATTCTGAAGAAAGAAATTGCAAAATGGCTTATCTATACACCAATCTAAATGCAGACCACAACAGCAAGACCATTATCACTTAGCTTACATCCCTGAAGTTTTATTTTTCTTTCTTTTTTGCAGTTATAGTCATGTTTATCTTCACAGCATCCAAGCCACCCTCCAGAAAGTGACTGCCCCTAGCCCCGCTGCCACATTTTCCTCCAGGCCTTACCTCTGTGCATGAGGCAGCGTTGCCTGGGTGCTCAGTGGAGGGGCAGGGTTCTGGATGGTCGGTGTCACCGGCAGCTCAGTCAGCCATGGATATTTTTTCTCTCGTTTCTCCCTTGAGGGGTGGCATGCAAGGCCGTGTGCACGACTTCAGGCACACTTCCGTGCTTGGAGGATCAGCAGCCACAATTCACTACTCCAATGAATTCAGTCCCATCTTGCCTTACCCCTAACCAACACAAGGGACCAGGCAAGTGCCAGGAACTGAAATTCTCCTCCCAGGAGAGGAGCAGTGGCGGCTCTACACCAGGGCCCGCCAGGGCACGTGCCTCGGTAAAAAAATGCAGTGCCCCAGTTGGTGCCCCTTATGGTGCAGAGCTTCCCCCATAGTAACAATATATCAGTGCCCTGGCTGCCATCTGTTGTGCCCCAGCTGTGCCCTGGTAACCATTTGTGGCTAGAGCCGCTGCTGGAGAGGACAGTCATCCTCAGGATGCTCAATCCTCTCCCTCCCCAGTCGACCAGCAGTGACCCAAGTCTGCATCCAAACCCGGGTCGCCAGCATGGTGTGAGGTGCAGCATCCAGTGCCTCAACCCTAAATGCCACCATGCCAGCACCGTTGAAGAATTCTTTTTTTTTTTTTGGGTGTTTATTTTCTCCTCGAGCTCAGGCTACAACCCCCACATATCATCGTTCAGCCTCGGCGCCATCCTCCGACATGAGAACCCTCCTCCGGTGACCCCGACGGTCTTTCGCTGCAGGTGGTGAGGAGCAACCGACCCACCACAACGGATCCATGCCAGGGCGTCCTCCAGGAATGGCACCAGGGAACGACATGAGTGCAGCCGGACACCCATTTTCTTGTTTTTCTCCCGGACGGCCATGGCGTGGGATGACGCCATGCGATCGAAAAGGCCAGATGCTCCCCTGCGGCGCGCATCAAGCCGCCTGCCATGTCCCGCTTCTCCCTTTGTCGTGACAAGCACGTGCTGTTGATCCCCAGCCTCTGCTAGGGGTCAGACAAGCACCGGCCGACAAATCCCCCATCCGGAGATGGAAGCAGTCCTCCGGACGTTTGACCCATCTCCGCCCTGCCGACCCCCAGCAACCCGCGTCTGCTCCTCGAACACGGGAGCCGACGGGCGCGAGGTGTGGCGTCCAGCGCCCCAACCCTCAGCGCCACCGGGCCGGCCCACCGTTGAAGAATTCTTAGCAAAATTCAGGCAGAATGGCGAAACACCCAACCTCTAAAAGGAATTTAGAGTTAAAGCAGGATCTAATTAAGCAAATAAAGAACAGACATGGCTTGAATTTAGAAAGTAACAGGATTCTCTGCTGAGAGTTACTACAATAGCTAAAAACAGAGGCTTTCAAGAAAGTCTTTAAGCAGAAAAGCTCCTAGTTCTATGCTATCTGCCCATCAGCCAACACACAGACTCAACATTCTAAGCAAACCACCAAGGAATGAGATGGAGTCAGGGGTTCTGTGATGTCACAACTTGGGAGGGTGTTGCCCCTTAAAAGGTGAGCCTGTAATACCCAGCAATAAATGACTAGCCCAGTGACAAAGTGAAATGACACAGAAGACCTTATAGATGGAGAACTCGCACATGGGGGAGACATGCAATAGACCCCGTGGGGCTGTACCACGTAAAGGAGAAATAGATGGACACCATCAAGGGGAATAGAGGGCAAGCCCCAACAGGAGCCGAATAGACCTGGCTTTGAAAAAAGAATTACCTTTAAGAAAGAGATTCAGGATTGTGTGCCTCACTAGAGGCCACAAGCAGGACATGCAAAGCCATGCCATATGCTTTAGGTACTGCTGAAGATGCACACTCAAAAGCAAGAAAAAATAAAAAAAACTGGGGTGGTTGGTGCAGGCATCTCCATTATACTGTGAGGGTGCATGACCATCTGTGCCGTCCTCCCCATGTGCTTAAGCTCCTGAGGGATCCTAGTGCTTCTACTACTAAGACCCAAGAGTGTTGCTCTATGGGGAAGAATGTCTCCAACAAGACACCTCCAAATTTGTATGGCACTTGGTTTTAGTTCAGATTTATTTCTGTGGATCTTATAAAAGTTGATGGTACTGTCCAGGGCTCATATAGCTGGCATTATCAATAGAATTCTCTTAGTAGGTACGGCTGGGTTGACATCAATTCGTCCCCATTAAGCAGCTGTCTGTATTAACAGAAGCTCATTAATTTAGTGACAGACTGGTCAGTTTTGTCAAGGTTTAGTCAAGGCTGTCTGTCTTTATTGTTTCATCACGTTTTGTCTTATCAATACAGAAGAATAATTGCCATTGAGAGACACAGAACTGTACACACGACATGATTTCCCAGAGCTGGTGTCTGCCAATTCCAGCTCTTTATTCATACTATCAAGTTAACAAACAATCCCCATCAGTGACAAGGAATACGAAGATCAACTTTCACATAGTGGCAACATATATAAAAATCAGATCTGCATATGCAACATAAAGTTTACCTGAAACACTCGTTTACAGTTACCATGGAACTCCATGCTGAGTCCTATGTTGCTTGTTTTACTAGAACTTGAGAACTCACTCAACAGTGCAGTAAGAATGGAACAGGCCAATGTCTGCTGCAAAATTAAAAAATAAATAAAATGAATCAATGTAAGAAGCAATGTATAGGATGAGAGCTGGAGATTCAGTACCAGGATATATCATGAATAAAATAATGTTCAATGTGACAGTGAGATGAGAAAACACACAAAACAGTAGAGAAAGGGAACAAAATAATCAAGATCCAAAACAGTGACATGCTTCTTATTTACATTGTAGGTCCCATACTATTTAAATTGAAAACACTTTTAACTTGTGATGCAAACATGTAACACATACAGCACATCAGAAATAAAACAAAGTATTCTGCTCATTTTAAAGAAAGTCAAACAAAAGGCTGAGATGACACCAAACGCACACCGCACTGCGTAACCTCAGTAGCCATCACTTACTTAGGTTATCATGTATACATTTACATAAACACTGCTGCAATCCTACGTTACTGAATGAAATGTCTTCTCCTGCTGCAGGCCACATGTTCCAAATACCTTGCTGTTACACCACACGCACACTACTGTTATCGTATCACAGAGTTGTACGTTTAACTGTCTTTACATGCTCCACTTCTTTCTGCATTGTTATTTTCCATTTCATCCCCCATTGCCTTATCTGTTTCTCTCTCCTTTAGTAATCTGTTTTCACCAGCAAAGGTTTTGGAGCCCGTAGACACTGTAACATACCTTAATTAAGTGGCACTGGACTCCAGCAAGGCACTATCCATAATTCTCTGTTTTGTGCTTCAGCTTATATTGTCTAACACTGCTGTCTTATTTTAAACATGAAACACACAATGGAAGCAAAACAAGTACAGTAAAACCAGGGCACTAGTGTTTCAATTACAGCAGTGGCAGGATCTACTTTAAAGTTTTAACTTAATTTCCCATAAAGCTTTGCAGTCACTCAATCAGGACCCCCCGCACCCCCCCCCAACTGCACACCCCTGCTTCTGAGTTATACAAGACTACAATTTAAACTAAAGCAGAAGACAGAAAGTTATGAACAGTGCCTTATGGGAGTCTGGTACCACTTACCTAGGTGCAGTTATCTCAGCCCTAGGCAAGGATTAAACAGGCATCTCTTACATCCAGTATAAAGATACCTTATTCACAGGAGACCTAGATATTACAAATGCACTGAACTGTCATTTCACTAACCTCAACCTCAAGTTCTCACCACCTCCCATTAATTATGTACCTTCAACATGTACTGCTAATGCTAACAAGATAAAACCTACTCATGGGGCAAGTAACTCCAGTGGCAGCCTTCCATCTCATATCAAAACAATCCCCTCACTAGTTGACTTATCAGACTGTACTATAGACGGTAATGATGCACCAATCGATAATATGGATATCATGGATTGTACTGCTGCATAAAAATGACAAATATTTATCATAGGAGATTAAATTATTAAACACATAGAGTTGTGTGCAATCAGGACAAAATAAACTGCATCTGTTCAACCTTTTGTGGTGCTAAAATTGCTGATATCACCAGAATGTTACCCAACATCCTATATGACAAGGGAGTACACCCACTAGTTATATATCCCATGTGGGGGCAAACAATATCATGCATGATGAGCTAGCCGTATAAAACTCGACCTAGTGGCATTATCAAATAAACTAATCAGTTTAGACTGTGTGCCAGCATTCTACGAAATTCTCCCCATTCCCAGAGCTTCTACTGAGGTGAATAATAAAATTAAACAATTTAACGAGTGGCTCAGAAAGTGGTGTTTCAAACAAGGTATCCAGTGTATTCCTCACTGGGAGGATTTCGCTGATATATTTGAATTATACTGCGGTGAGAGTCTTCATCTCAGCAGAAGAGAGAGTTTACTTCTGGGTAACTAGTTAACCTAGGGGAGAGGCCGGGCTTGCCAGCCTCTCTTAACAGGGGTGATATCTCTAACACTTCCTTAAGTAAAACACTAACATTTTTATATTTCAGCGCCAGAGGCCTCAACAAGAAAATTGATGAGTTAAAAATAATAAATCAAGATAATATAGATGTCATAGCCATTACTGAGACGTGGGGCGATGATAAATCATTACGGGACTGGACCTTACTTGGTTTTACACTACACAAATTAAATAGAGCTATCAGAAAGGGAGGCGGTGTTGCCTTTTTTGTTAATAGTAACTTAAGATCACTTAACAGCTGACAAAATCAAATATAATGACGACACAGAATCCATATGGATCATACTTTTACTTAAGGAGGATGAACACATCATACTTGGTGTATGCTACAGACCCCCCAGAGCTCTACCACAAAAATCTCTGATGACATACTGCTTGCTCTATAAACAGCTTGTGAAATGTGTAATATAAGTATGGGAGATTTCAATTTAGGAGATCTTCTTTGGAACTCCTCTACTGCCACAAAAGGCCCAGGCAAAAAACTTATCAGTTTGCCATCAACTTAATTTGAAGCAATGTGTCAGGCTACCAATTAGGGGTGAGTGCACTTTAGATCTAGACATTCATAACGAGGATTTGGAAATTAGTAATGTGTCAGTTACATCTCCGATCGGAAACAGTGATCACAATTCTATTTTTCTGACTCCACATAAATTCTGTCTGTAGTGTTAATACTACTAAAATATGATATAAAATATGATAAAGCAGATATGTAGAAAACAAAAAGGGAACTAGCGGCATTAAACTAGGATCACATGTTTTCCACTCAGTCTATATGGAAAAACTGGGAGTTGTTTAACAGCATGCTGATCAGTTTAAGAGATAAGTATATTCCCCTCCAAACATAAAAATTACAATAGGAATCTACGTCCAAAATGGCTGAATAAATCCATTCGTAAATTGCTAAAACAAAAAACAAATATTCTATGTATTTCAAATCACATACACAGGAAAATTGGGCAGCCTATTTGAAAATTCAAAAAAGATGCAAAACTAAAATACGTAAATCAAAAGCTTCTTGGGAGTATAATTTAGCCAGAACTGCAAACAAAAATAAAAGGAAATCTTTTTACTCAACTCAAACTTGCTCAAAAAACCTGCACGTCAGGTTGGCCCTTTTTTAGATAATACCCTAATCTACGAACCGCGAAAAAATGGCAGATATTCTTAACTCTAAGTTCTGTAACATCTTTCATCGACTAAATGTCGACAAATATGAAAGAGTGGACAGTAATGGTGACGTATTATGTATCTCTGAAGATGCTATCAGAAATAAATTAGTACATCTAAAAGGGAAAATGAGCACTGGACCGGATGACATTTCTGGTCATTTCTTTATACCTTCTGGCAGATAGTATATCATCCATCCACTAAGGCTTCTCTTTGAAGGTTGTCTGGTGTTTAATTTTGTTCCCATTGTATGGAAATCAGCATCTGTTATTGCACTAAAAAAGAAGAAACGTCCAAAGACAAATTGGGAAAATTATCAACCAATACGTCTTACTTCAACCATTTGTAAACTGTTAGAACTGTTGGACTTTAGAAGGGCTGACTTTGGCATAATGGGTGAATACTTGAGGAATGCATTAGCAAATGGCCAGAAAGGAGGGATGGAAGAGCAATGGAGAAAAAATACAGGTTACTCACCTGTAACAGGAGTTCTAGGAATGGTATATGTTGTTCATCCACACTCATTGGCAGGTATCCTTGCCGCTTTAAATCTTGCCGGAAGGTCTTCAGGCTTGCTCCTCCCACCCACCGGGTGGTATAACTCGGCTCCGCCCATGGCGCCAGATCTGGCCCGTGGAAGCCTGTCAGGCTAAAGGCCAAGCCGAGAGTCGGAATGTAGGATGAACAACATATACCATTCCTAGAACTCCTGTTACAGGTGGAGTAACCTGTATTTCTAGGGACATGGATATGTTGTTCATCCACACTCATTGGCAGACTCCTAGCAGTTCTCTGGGAGGAGGGAGGCAAGACGACACCCCCAATACTTACTTGGGAAAGAGAGACTGAGAACCGAGGCCCCAAAACCAGCATCCCGGCGTGACTCAAGGTCGATGTGGTAGTGGGTAATGAAGGTGTTTGCTGACTTCCAGGTAGCAGCCCTGCAGATTTCCTGGATAGGGACGTCCCTGGAAGCAGCCACCGTTGCAGCAGTATGGCGGGTAGAATGAGCTCTTATCCCTCTGGGAGGCTCCATGCCCGCCAACTTATAGCAGAGATCTATGCAGGAGGTTACCCACCTGCTTATCGTCCGCTTGGCTGCAGGTCTGCCAGATGCGGCTTCAGCGTAGGTGACAAACAGCTGGCGAACCTCTCCCCACTTCAGCCGTGCGCTCCTTATAATAAGCGAGCGCCCTTCTAGGGTCCAGAGTATGGAGCCTATATTCGGCCTCCGAGGTGTGATTGGGGTAGAACACCGGCAGAGTCAACACCTGGTTAAGGTGAAACTCCGACACCACCTTCGGAAGGAATTTCGGGTGAGGGCGCAGGACAACCTTGTCCCTGTGGAAGACCAGGTAAGGAGACTCGATGGAGCGCCTGGAGCTCTCCCATCCTTCTGGCTGACGTGATAGCCACCAAGAAGGCGGTCTTCCACGACAGGTGAGAGAGATCACACCTGTGCATTGGTTCGAATGGCTTGCCCATGAGCTTTGCCAGTACCAGCAGTAGATCCCACGGAGGTGGAGGTTCCCGCACTGGAGGAAATGTGATCAAGGCCTTGAAAAGCGCCAGACCACCTTCTCTCAAAGAATCGACTGCTTCCCGCCCACTGCCGAAGCAGAGATGGCTGCCAGGTGCACCCTTAGGGTCGCCGACCCAAGCCCTTGACTAGAAAGGGACCATAAATAGTCCAATATGCTTGCCAAGGAACAGGAGGAAGGGTCCAAGCCCTTGCCCTGACACCAAATGGAAAACCTTTTCCATTTGAAGGCATAGCATTTTCTGGTCGACTTACGGGACGCCCTAACTACATTGAGGACCTCGCCGGAAGACCCAAGGCCTGGAACTCTAGCCGCCAGGAACCAGGCCGCAGGTGCAGGGATTGAAGGTCCGGATGGAACACCTTCCCTGATTGACTGAGAGCAGGTCCGGGCGAGCTGGAAGCTGCATGAGTCCTGGAGCTGAGACTGAGGAGATCTGGTACCAGAACTGGCGAGGCCAGTCTGGGGCTATCAGAATCACCTGCACCTTGTCCCTCCTCGCCTTGAGAAGCACCTTGTGGATCAAGGGAAATGGGAAAAGGCGAAAAGAGGCCCGGGTCCACTGCCTCGAGAAGGCATCCCCTGCAGCGAGCCCTGCTGAGGGGGCGCATGGAACAGACTCAGCTTCGCTTCTCCTGGAGGCAAACAGGTCCACCTGAGGTGTGCCCCAATGGGAGCACAGATGCTGTACTACCTCGGCAGGAGAGACCACTGTGGATGCAGCCCCATCCGGCCCAGGGCATCGGCCAGGGTGTTGGAGGCTCCTGCCACGTGAATGGCTAGGAGATCCGCCTCCAGGCTGCTGCGAGTGACCAAATGCGGAGAGCTTCCTTGCATAGAAGCATGGAGCGCGTCCCCCTGGCGGTTTAGATAGTACATGGTCGTGGTATTGTCCGCCTGGACTCGGACCACTTGACCCGGAGGAACGGAGCAAAGGCGGTGAGAGCTAGGCGGACCGCCGGAGCTCCAGCAGGTTGATGTGGCATCGGACTCCCCGAGGACCAGAGGCCATGAGCCCGGTGTTCCCCAGATGGGCACCCCAACCCATCAGAGAGGCATCGGTCGATAGAGAGACCGCAGCTCGGGCGGACGAACGGGATGCCCTCCTGCAAATGATCTGGAACGGTCCACCACTGGAGAGCGCTCCACATCCCCTGTGTCACCGGCACAAGCTGGTCCAAAGGATCGCAGTGCCAGACCACTGGCTGGCCAGTCCCCACTGAAGGGGACGATGTTCCAGCGGGCCCAACGGACCACGCTGGTGCAGGCCGCCATGAGACCCAGGAGGCGAGGAAGTCCCGGCAGGAAGCAATTGCCCAACCAGAAATGATCGGGCAAAGGAGGAAAGAACCTCGGCCCTGTCCGCCGGGAGCCGCGCTCTGGCTCGAAGAGAGTCGAGCTGCGCCCCGATGAATAGAATCACCTGCTTCGGCTCGAGTTCCGACTTGGCCTCGTTGATAAGGAGGCCCAGTTGAGAGCAGACCTGGAGGGCCAGATCTCTGGACCACTCTGCCTCCTTCCTGGAGGGAGCTGCTATCAGCCAGTCGTCCAGGTAAGGGTACACCCGGACCCTCGCGCCAGAGGAATGCTGTCACCACTGCAATGCATTTGGTGAAGACCCTGGGAGCTGGAGACAAGCCAAGGGCATGGCTTGAACTCAAGAGGGATCCTTCCGCCGGAAGCGAAGGAATCTCTGGTGAGACGGACGGATAGGGACGCGGAAAAACGAGGTCCTGCAAGTCCAGAGAGCAGAACCACACGCCGCGTTCCAAGGATGGTATTATCTGAGCCAGAGTGACCATCCTGAAGGTTCGAGACCTTAGGAACTTGTTTAGGTCGTGTAGGTCGAGAATGGGGCGCCAGCCCCCCGTCCGTTTCGGAACCAGGAAGTACCTGGACACAAACCCTGGGTCTGAAGGAGGGTCCACCACCTCTCTTATCACCTCCTTCTGGAGAAGGAGAGCGATGTCGGCTCGACGAGCCGCCAGTGAGGGTGGGGATCCCGAAGCCCCCCGAGGGGCGACGGCTCTGAAGGGTGGTGCCTGCTCGAATTCCAGAGGCAGGCCTCTTCCCACCACCTCAAGACCCACCTGTCCGTGGAAACAGCGGACCAGGCGGAACGGAAGTGCGGAGCCGTCCCCCACGGGGACCCAGGGATAAGGTGACGGAATGGGGCGATACCCCTCAGCCCGCCACTGGGCAGGCTTGGAGGAGGGACCGCCGAGGACCTCCTGGGCCTTTTCCTCCTGCCTCCTGTTAGAGGAAGCCGCGGCTTGGGTTTGGGATGCCAAGGCCGAGCCTGCTGGCCCTGACGCTGCTGGGCCGGGCGCCGGGGCACAGAAGGACTAAAGGGGCTTAGGCTGTGGTTTGCGGCCTTTGTCCTTCTGAGCGGAAGAGACCGAGTCCAAGGTAGCATTGGACCTCTCGATCCTCTGCAGGTGACCTTCCACCCCAGGGTCGAAGAGGTCAGTCCCCAAAAGGGAACATCCGCCAACTTGTGCTGGGTATCCAGGCAAAGGTGGATATCCTCAGCCAAGCCTCACCGACGATAGCCACCGCGGCCGCCACCCATCTGGCACATGAGTCCCCTATATCCAAAGCAGTCTGGAGCTGCTGTTTGGCCACTGCCTGCCCTGGTCCCGCACCTGCTTAACCGTAGTCTGCAGATCGGCGGGAAGATGAGGATGACCTCATCCAGGGAGCCCAACAGGGCATGAGAAAATGTGCCATGAGGATGACCGAACTGGCCTGAAAGGCCGAGAGGGAGCTTAGCGAGACTTTTCGCCCGACATAGTCCAATTTCTTGGACCCTTGTCAGGAGGTTTGTCCACATCCTGGCGGCGGGCGCTCCGAAAACGCTGTCGGTAACCAACCCTCAGCAGAGGGGTGTTCCAAACCGGACAAGGAGCCAGTAGGGACTGATACTTCCTGGCCATCCTGGCTGAAGGCGCAGGGCAGGAAGCAGGCTGCCAAAGCTCCAGTGCCGGACCCACTATGGCCTCGGCCACCGGAAAGGCCTCCGTCGGAGAATCCCTCGTCCAGAATCTCCGTGAGGATACCTAGCCGCTTTGGAACGGGTTCGAGCTCCATCCCGGTGGACTCCGAGATGAGCCGAAGTAGTCCTAGGAAGGACGACGGGCTATCGTCCATTGACTGACCTCCTGAAGACTCCAAGTCCAGTCGCTTGGAGAAAAAGGAGGAATCATCTTCAGACTCGGAAGAGTCCTCGAAGAGCTGCCTCTGGCCTGAGGCACCCTTCACCTGCCGAGGTCGGTCGGGAGTGAGGGTAACTGACAGCCTATGGGGTAGACCCTTAGCCGACCGAGAATCCTTGGTCGGAGCCCCAATTGGTGGCTGTGGAGGCGGAGGTTCCACCGGAATCGGTGGAGCAGCTGGTTTTGGCCGAACAACCGGCCTGGGTATAGCCTCGGATAAGTCGAGGGGTTGTGTCGGCCGCCCGTGACAGTTACTTAATGGCCGGGCGACGGGTCGGCTTACTCCGCCAGGAGGAGCTGTTGCAACATAAGGTCTCGCATCGCCGACGTACTTACGCCAAGCCTCCTCATCCGGTGAGTGAGGACGAGGCCGAGCGGCGACGCCGCCATCAGGTGCCGAGACCGAGACCGCCTACGACGGTGGACCGGGCTGGACGCCGAAGAGGTCCGAGACCGAGAGTCCCGGAATTTCCGAGGTCGGTGCGGGGAGGTGTCGGCCGGAACCGGCACTCCCTTCGGCTCGGATGGTGCATCCGAGGGCTCCGGAACCGGAGGCACAGGCGAGCCCACGGGATCCTCAACTCCTCCCGGGGGAACCGGGGAGAGGGGAATCTTGGCTGCTAAAGGCGACAGCCCGTCCAATGGGTCGAGAAAAATCTCGACTTCATCGGTGGGAGTCTCGGTCAACTGACCTGACGGGGACACCGTGAGGCCAGTGGCCGAAGCCGAGCGGTCGACCGAAGCCGACGGTCGACGGCCCGGAGAGGGACCTTCCCGCTCCCAAGAGCGCCGATGGAGGGACATACCCCTGTCCTCTTTTGGACCGAGAATAAGGTCCAGAACGAGGCCCTTCTCCTAGTGGAGAGGGACAGACAAAGCTCCATAAAAGAAGCTGTAAGAAGAGCCCAGAGAGAGCAGGATAAATGCCGCGGCGAGGAAGAAAGCGGCCCGCCGCCTCCTCGCCGAGGCGGCGACCATCTGCCCGAGCTGATCCGCTCCGAGCCGCCGCCATGGACACGCCAACCGGGCCTGCCCGGACTTCACCGAGAAACGCTCGGGACGGCCCAGTTGCAATCGGGCAGCACGGTCTTCGAGGACGTAGGCCGAGAAAGATGAGCACAGGTCGCAAGCCTGCGGGTCGTGCTCAGGGCCTAAGCAGTAGACACACGTGGAGTGTGGATCCGTCCGAGACATCTTCTGCCCGCATGGGCATCTCCAAACTGAGTCGACGGTCCATCGCAGTCATGAGGGATAGAAGACTGAAAGTCTTTTCGCAAAATTTATTTTAAATCCGCAAATGGAGAAATAGGAACAGTCTCAAACGCAGAGCGCTATGAGGAACCTGAGCTCAAGCGTAAGGAAGATCTCACGCCATGGCGGAGCCGAAAGTTATACCACCCGGGTGGGTGGGAGGAGCAAGCTTGAAGACCTTCCGGCAAGATTTAAATCGGCAAGGATACCTGCCAATGAGTGTGGATGAACAACATATCCATGTCCCTAGAATCAAAACTGCCATCATGGAGGCAACAAGCCTTTGTGCGAAACAAAGAAAACAAAGAAAACAAAGCGGAATAAAAAAAACACTATGGTTCTCAAAAGAGGTGTCAGGGATGGTTAAGGAGAAAAAGGCTGCATTCAAAAAGTATAAGGAATCACAGAAGGAGCACGACAGGGAACTGTAACAATTAAAGCAGAAAGAACTGTGGAAGGCAGTCAGAAAAGCAAAGGCCCAAACCGAGGAAAAGACAGCCAACTCAGTTAAGTAGGGGGATAAAACCTTTTATAGGTACATTAGGGAGCATAGAAAGGTCAAGGGAGGGATAGTGAAGATTAATAAAGGAGAAGGGAGGTGGGCAGAGGGAGACAGTGAAAAGGCAGAGATACTGAATGAATACTTTTGCTCAGTATTCACAAAAGAAGAAGAGCAGGAGTTACCTAACCCAAACAACAGAAGCACTCTGGGTAGTGGGGTTGACGCCAGTCCATTTACAGAAGAGAGTCCTGAAAGAACTCCTAAAACTCAAGGTGGACAAAGCAATGGGGCCTGACAAGATTCACCCTAGAATCCTAAAAGAATGAAGGGAGGACCTAGTGACACCACTGACCATATGAAGAGAGACTGAGAGAGCTTAATATTTACACCCTTGATGAAAGGAGGGACGGGGGACATGACAGAAACTTTTAAGTACCTCAAGGGAATCAACAAAGTCCAGGAGGGTAGCATCTTTCAGAAAAATAGATGTGTAAGAACAAGGGGGCACAATTTAAAGACAGAGGGGGGACAGCTCAGGGGTAATGTGAGGAAATTTTTTTCACAGAGAGAGTGGTGGACGCATGGAACCGCCTTCCTGGAGAGGTTGTGGGGTCTAAAACAGTGGGGGAATTCAAACATGCATGGGACAGACATAAGGCAATTGTAGTGAGGGGTTGCAGGAAATAGGCTGTTTAACTAGAATCTGCAGCTTATCTAATACGTAGGGAAATGGGCAGACTGGGTGGGCCAAGTGGTCTTTATCTGCTGTCAAAGTCTATGTTTCTATTGTTAAAGATTTAATTACCCCAATTCTTAATGCACTTGTTCGAGAACAACATGGTTTTAAAACGGTAGGAGTTGCTTAAGCAATCTCTTGTACTTCTACAAGCCTTCCTGAGGAAGTTGTGGGGTCTAAAACTGTGGAAGAATTCAAGAATGCATGGGACAGACATAAGGCAATTCTTGTGGGGGGGTAGGAAGAAATAGGCTGTTGGTTAACTAGGATCTGCGGCCTATCCTGTAGGTAGGGAAATGGGCAGACTAGATGGGCCTAGCGGTCCTTATCTGCCGTCAAAGTCTATGTTTCTATGAACAAGTCAGTTTTCATCTAGATAACAGACCCCCTTTGACATTATTTATATCGATTTCAGCAAAGCTTCTGATGTAATGCCACATGGGTCTTTAATTTATTAAATTACACACAACTGGTATTAATAAAAAAAAAAAATATATATATATATATATATATATATATGTATTAATTGGATGGAGAACTGGCTCAGCTATAGATCCCAACAAGTTTTAATTAATGGACATTTGTCAGACCCCGGTAGGGTTACTAGTGGGCTTCCGCAAGGGTCTGTATTAGACCCTTGTTTATTCCAATTATTTATATCAGACTTAACAAAAAATTGTTTTTCAACGTCTATTAAGTATGCAGACGATATTAAAATAGGCAGCCCTTGTAACTACACTGAAATATTCTAACCATCCAAAGAGATCTCGATAACAATACAAAATGGGTTCATTTTTGGGGTATGAGACTGAACACCTAGAAATGCAAAGTCATACATCATTTAGGGGTTAATAATCCATTAACAGAATATTTCTTAGATGGTACTGTTTTAGATATTACAACAGAAGAAAGAGACCTAGGCATATTGATTCCTAATGATCTTGGCTATAATAAACAAATCAATACAGCCATTAATAAAACTAATAGTGTTATATGGGCCATAAAAAGAAATATTGTATCTAGGGACCCTGTAGTCATGAGGCCCCTCTTTAGGGTATATGCAAGGCCACATATCCAAAATGCCTCTCAATTGAGGAGCCCTTATAAAAAATCCAGAATTTCTTGTTTGGAAAGGGTACAGAGAAAATTCACAAAACATGTATCAGGCCTATATAATGTACTATATGAAGATAGGATAGAACAACTGGGTCTTATGTCATTGGTAACCCGTCACCAGAAGGTAGACCTATTATTTATGTTCAATTTCAACAAAGATCCATATTTAATTACAGAGTTGGATTTGGATTTTAAAAGTGACCATTATTGTACCAGGGGGCACCCCTTCAGCTCATGAGGAAAAGTTTCTGGCATGTTAATCGAAAATACTTTTTATACAAAGAATTATTAATCCTAGGACCAGACTTCCTTTAGACATTATTGTTTTAAAACAAAATCAGAGCTTAAACGTCATCTTGACGTTCATATTCTAGAAGGGCTAGATATTAGCTATTATAATTTAACAGGTGCATTCACGGGCGCATACCCTCCTAGCACATTACGTACCTTAGTGAACCCCAAGCAGCCAAGCCCAAACCTAATGAGGATGACCAATGCTAACATTACCAACCTCCTTCTACTTCATAGACATTCATCAAGACAGAATTTCTAAAGCTGCTCTAAGAACCCAATACAGTACTACAAAGAGTGCCAACTTTGATGGTGTTAAACCAAGATTTTAAGAATGGTGGCAGATTCTCTAGAGACTCCAGCAACGTCCCTCTTCAATGTCTCCCTCAGCATTGAGCAGATTCTATCAGTATGGCAGACAGCCATTGACAAATCTGAGTCACCATCAGCCCAAACTAAATACCATCCTATTTTAGTCCTATCAAAGCTCAACAAGCTCATAGAAAAACTAGTTTATAATCAGTTTGTGTCATACATTCTCAATACTGTCAGAGGATTCTCACAGAAGTGCTCTCTCAATTAAGATCCAACCACTCCATACAAGTGTAGTGTCCCAAAGTATGGGGGCACAACAGGAAAATAAACAGGTGCCCCTGGGAGTATTAGGGCTGTCTGGGCAGTGTTTAGGGGCCCAACTCAGCAGACATGACAGTAGGGCTATGTTAATAAAAAAGAAAAGAGAAAGAAGGTTTTTTCTTTTTGTGGCTGCCTGTTCCGTTCTTTGGACCCCCTCCTTGAGCAGGCAGCACAAGTGGTGGTCACATACGGACTGGGACTTCTGTCCCTGCCCACTGCATGGTGTTTCTGTTTTTTAAAAAAAGTCAGATGCTTTGGCACAGATTTGGGGTTCTGGAATTGGACACCGAATCTTCCTTTTTAAAAATTGTCATTTTTGTGGGCAGTTTGACGTTGGTCCGAGAGAAGTGAGGACACAGAAAGTGAGTGGGGACCCATGTGGCTTACCTGGCCGGTTGAAGCCGTCCCGTGGGCTTGTCTGTGCACCACAGCTCCCCAGTCAGCAATCTCCGGTCCATGCCTGTTTGTGCTCTGTAGTGCGGCGGTTGTCAGAAAACAAGAAGCGGCATCTCCAGAGCTTGGTGTGGGCTCTGTCTAGTTCCATTTTTTTTATTTTAAATTAAGCTTAAAAGTTAAATTTAGTCTCATGTCAGTGTCGAGTGAAGAGCCGCGTATTCAGAGTGGAAGAGAAGACAACACTGATGCCCCAGGTCGTCCACCACAGTGCCTGCCTCCTTTCATCAAGCTCTCCCTCTGCCACCAGTATCTCCCAGCCTCCAGACACCCTGTCTTCACCCCAGCCCAGAATAGTGAGTTGGTGGCAGCAACAGCCGCCGGGTGCTGACCACCTAAAGCTTATTTTTGAAAGAAAAATAAATTGTTTAAACGTGCCAAAGAATGCCTTCGAGGAGCAGCCGAGAGGGTGGGGAAGGAAATACAGGTTACTCACCTGTAACAGGAGTTCTAGGAATGGTATATGTTGTTCATCCACACTGTCTGGCAGGTTCCTTGCCGCTTTAAATCTTGCCGGAAGGTCTTCAGGCTGGCTCCTCCCACCCACCCAGGTGGTAAAACTCTCGACTCCACCCCATGACGCCAGATCTAGCCCACTGGAAGCCAGGTTGTGCGTCGAAGCTGGGGAGGTCGGATGGGTCGTGTGAATGAACAACATATACCATTCCAAGAACTCCTGTTACAGGTGAGTAACCTATATTTCTAGGGACATGGATATGATGTTCATACACACTGTCTGGCAGACTCCTAGCAGTTCTCTGGGAGGAGGGAGGCAAGGCGCACACCCCCTACTTAGAGAATAATGACAGGAGAACAGAGGCCCCAAAACCAGCATCCCTGCATGACTCAAGGTCGATGTGGTAGTGGGTAATGAAGGTATGTGCTGACTTCCAGGTAGCAGCCCTGCAGATTTCCTGGATAGGGACATCCCTGGAAGCAGCCGCTGATGCAGCAGTATGGCAGGGAGAATGAGCTCTTATCCCTTTGGGAGGCTCCATGCCCGCCAACCTATAGCAGAGATCTATGCAGGAGGTGACCCACCTGCCTATCGTCCACTTGGCTGCAGGTCTGCCAGGTGCGGCTTCAGCATAGGTGACAAACAGCTGGCGAACCTCTCCCCGAACTTCAGCCGTCCGCTCCTTATAATAAGCGAGCGCTCTTCTAGGGTCCAAAGTATGGAGCCTATACTCGGCCTCCGAGGTGTGATTGAGGTAGAACACCGGCAGAGTCAACACCTGGTTAAGGTGAAACTCCGACACCACCTTCAGAAGGAATTTCAGATGGGGGCGCAGGACAACCTTGTCCCTGTGGAAGACCAGATAAGGAGACTCGATGGAAAGCGTCTGGAGCTCTCCCATCCTTCTGGCTGACGTGATAGCCACCAAGAAGGCAGTCTTCCACGACAGGTGAGAGATTTCACACTTGTGCATGGGTTCGAATGGCTTGCCCATGAGCTTTACCAAAACCAGCAATAGATCCCACGGAGGTGGAGGTTCATGCACCGGAGGGGATATGTGATCCAGGCCTTTAAAGAAGCGCCCGACCACTGTCTCCTCAGCCAAAGTCGGCTGACCGGCCTGCACCCAGTAAGCAGAAATGGCTGCCAGATGCACCCTAAAGGTCGAAGACCGTAGACCCCCTTTGGAGAGAGACCAAAGGTAGTCTAGAATGTTAGTCACAGAGCAGGATAAGGGGTCCAGACTCTTACCCTGGAACCAAATGGAAAACCTTTTTCATTTGAAGACATAACATTTCCTGGTCGATTCCTTATGAGATGCCTCCACCACGGTGTAGACAACCTTGGAAAGACCCAGAGCCTGGAACTCTAGCTGCTCGGGTACCAGGCTGTGAGGTGCAGGGATCGAAGGTCCGGATGGAATACCTTCCCTGGTTCAATGATATCAGGTCCGGGACTGTACAAAGCCAATCCAGTGGCCTGCAGCTGAGGCTGAGCAGATCTGGGTACCAGAACTGGCATGGCCAATCTGGGGCTACCAGGATCACCTTCGCCTTGTCCCTCCTCACCTTGAGTAACACCTTGTGGATCAAGGGAAATGCAGGAAAAGGCGTAGAGGAGGCCTGGGGTCCACGGCCTCGAGAAAGCATCCCCCTGCAGCGAGCCCTGCTGAGGGGGGCGGGCATGGTACAGTCTCAGCTTGGTGTTTTCCCTGGAGGCAAACCGGTCCACCAACGGTTTGCCCCAAAGGGAGAACAGACTGTAAGCTACCTCTGGATGGAGTGACCACTCATGGGACGTCTGGCTTATGCGGCTGAGAGCATCCGCCAGTTGATTCGAGACTCCAGCCACATGGATGGCTAGGAGATCCGCCTCCAACCGACTTACAAGGGTCCAGATGCAGAGCGTCTCCTTGCACAGCAGATGAGAGCGTATGCCGCCCTGTTTGTTGAGGTAGTACATAGTCGTGGTATTGTCCGTCTGGACTTGAACCTCTTGATCCTGGAGCTGAAGAGCGAAAGCTGACAGTGCCAGTCTGACTGCTCTGAGCTCCAACAGGTTGATGTGGCATCGGGACTCCTCAGGGGTCCAGAACCCGTGGCCTCTGCTGTCCCCTATGTGGACTCCCCAGACCATGAGAGAGGCATCGGTCGTCAGGACGACTGTCGGCTCTGGGCAGACAAATGTGATACCTTCCGGCAACCATTCTGGGGCGGTCCACCACTGGAGAATGTCCCACATCTTCTGGGTTACGGTGATCAGCTGGTCGAATTGACCATGGCACCGAGTCCACTGGGCAGCCAGCTCCCACTGGAGGGGATGCATGTGCCACCTGGCCCAACGGACCACTGAGGTGCACGCCGCCATATAACCCAGAAGGCGCAGAAAGTCACAGGCAAGGCGCAAGTGCCCAACCAGAAATGACCGGGCAAAGGAGGAAGGAACCTCCACCCTGTCCTCCGGGAGCTGAGCTCTGGCTTGACGAAAGTCGAGCTCTGCCCCGATAAACCCATCATCTGAGAGGGCATGAGTTCCAACTTGGCCTCGCTGATCAAGAGGCCGAGCTGGGAGCAGGTTCGGAGGGCCAGATCCCTGGACCTCTCCACCTCCTGAAGGAAGGAACCTGCCAAGAGCCAGTCATCGAGATCAGGGTATATCCGAACTCCTCGACGCCGAAGATGGGCCGCCACCACTGCAATGCACTTGGTGAAGACCCAAGGGGCCGATGACAGGCCGAATGGCATGGCTTGGAACTCGTATAGGGTCCCCTCGACCCTGAAGCGGAGGAACCACTGGTGGGACGGATGGATTGGGACGTGAAAGAACGCGTCCTGTAGATCCAGTGAACTGAACCACATGTTTCACTGGTATGGTCTGGTTCAGAGTTACCATCTGGAAGGAGCGAGACCTGAGATACTGATTCAGGTCGTGGAGATCTAAGATGGGCCGCCAACCCCGCCATCCACTTGGGCACCAGGAAATACCTGGACACAAAGCCTGGGTCTGTAGGAGGATCCAGCACTGGAGCTACCGCCTCCTTGCGGAGGAGCTGAGCGATGTCGTCTCAAAGAGCCGACTGAGTGCAAGCTGAGATAGAAACATAGCATTTGACGGCAGATAAGGACCGCTTGGCCCACCCAGTCTGCCCATTTCCCTACCTACTGGATAAGCTGCAGATCCTAGTTAACCAGCAGCCTACTTCTTCTTACCCCCACCCCCCAGAATTGCCTTATGACTGTCCCATGCATGCTTGAATTCCACCACTGATTTTGACTCCACAACCTCCTCCGGAAGGCCGTTCCATGCATCCACAACCCCTCTCTGTGAAAAAATACTTCCTTAAATTACCTCTGAGCTGCCCCCCTCTATCTTCAAATTGTGCCCTCTTGTTCTTGTACACCTCTTTTTTTGAAAGATGCTACCCTCTTGGACTTTGTTGATTCCCTTGAGGTACTTGAAAGTTTCCATCATGTCCCCGCCTCCTCCTTTCCTGAGGCTATACATATCAAGCTCCTAAGTCTCTTCATATGTCTTCGGTGCAGACCCTGTACCATTTTAGTTGCCCTCCTCTGGACAGCTTCCATCCTGTCTATGTCTTTCGGAGACTGAGTCTCCAGAACTGCACACAGTACTCCAGATGGGGTCTCACCAGCTGTCTGTACAGAGGGATAATAACTTCCTGTTTTCTACTGGTGATGCCTCTCCCTATGCATCCCAGTATCCCCCAGCCCTCTTTGCTGCCCTCTCACATTGCTTGCCCACATTTAGGTCATCCGATATGACTACCTCCAGGTCCCTTTCCATTTTTGTTGTTGTTAGTATCCCCCCACCATTGTGTACTCTTCCCCTGGGTTTTTGTTTCCCAGGTGCATTACCTTGCACTTCTTAGCATTGAATCTAAGCTGCCATACATTTGACCATTCCTCTAACCTTGCCAAGTCCCTTCTCATCCTTTCCACCCCACCCTGTGCATCAACTCTGTTGCAGATCTTAGTGTCATTTGCAAAGAGACATACTTTTCCTTCCAGTCCTTCCGCAATGTTGCTTATAAAGACATTGAAGAGGACCGGTCCTAATACTGAACCCTGCGGTACCCCACTAGTAATCCTCTTTTCTTCTGAGTGGACTCCATTTACTATTACTCTCTGTGTCCTATTCTCCAGCCAATTCTTTACCCAGGCTATCATCTTGGGACCCACTCCCAGGCTGGCTAATTTGTTCATTAATCTTTTGTGCGGGACTGTGTCAAATGCCTTGCTAAAGTCTAGGTAAGCCATGTCCACAGCCCCTCCCTGGTCTACTACTTTGGTCACCCAGTCAAAGAAATCAATTAGATTTGTCTGGCATGACCTTCCCGCTGTGAATCCATGCTGCCTAGGGTCCTGTGCCCCTCTGGCCTCTAGATACTCGACAATTCTTTCCTTCAGAAGTGATTCCATCATTTTCCCTATTACTGAGGTTAAACTAACAGGTCTGTAGTTTCCTGCTTCTGCCTTGCTCCCACTTTTGTGAAGGGGAATCACATCTGCCCTCCTCCAGTTCTCGGGTACCACCCCACCTCCCATGATTTCTTAAAAGGGTAGTCAGTGGTGTCACTAGTTCTACCCTTAGCTCTTTAGAATTCTGGGATGAATCCCATCAGGCCCCATTGCTTTGTCCACCTTCAGTTTTAAGAGTTCTTTCAGAACCCTTTCTTCTGTAAATGGGCTGGTATCAACTTCTGTATCCAGAGTGTTACTACTGTTTGTTTTATGTACCTCCCCTCTTCATTTGTAAATACTGAGCAAACATATTTGTTTAGTATCTCTGCCTTTTCACAGTCTCTCCTGCCCACCCTCCTCCCCTTTATTAAGCCTCACTATCCCTCCCTTGGTCTTCCTTTGCTCCCTGATGTACCTATAAAAGGTTTTATCCCCCTTCTTAACTGAGTTGGCTATCTTTTCCTCGCTTTGGGCCTTTGCTGTTCTGACTGCCTTCCCAGCCTCCTTTTGCTTTAACTGATACAGTTCTCTGTCCTGCTCCTTCTGCGATTCCTTGTACTTGCTGAATGCTTTCTTTTTCTCTTGAACCTTCACTGCCACTTCCTTTGAGAACCATAGTGGTTTCTTACATCGTCTTGTTTTGTTTATTTGCTTCACACAAAGTCTCGTTACCTCTGTGATGGCAGTTTTTATTATTCCCCATTGTTCTTCCACTCCTCTTTCCTGCCCATTTGCTAGTGCATTCCTTAGGCACTCACCTATTTTGGCAAAGTCAGCCCTCCTAAAGTCCAGTACTTTTGTCTTTGTATGGCTTGACTCTATTGCTGTGTTTACTGTGAACCATACTGTTCGATGGTCGCTAGTTCCCAGATGGCTACCCACTTCTACATCTGTGATCCTCTCTCCATCTCCATTTGAGAGAATCAAGTCTAGTATTGCTCCCTCTCGAGTGGGCTCCAGTACTAGCTGTCTAGGGCATGCCCCCTGTAGGGCATCTAGAATAACAGCACTCTTCGAAGTGGCAGCTGCAACTGCACTCCAGTTAACATCTGGCATATTCAGATCACCCATCAGCAATATCTCCCCTTTTTCTGCCATTCTAAGTATACTTTCTATCATTTCCCTGTCCATTTCCTCCCTATGAGAAGAGGGTCTGTATACAACTCCTGTACGTATTATGGTGCCATTGCCTGTCTCCAAATTTACCCAAAGTGCTTCTCCTCCCTGTTTACCCTTTTGTTCTGTTGCTTTTATTCCTTCCCTTATGTAAAGAACTACTCCTTCTCCTCCTCTTTTACCCTCCCTGTCCCTCCTGTAGACAGTGTATTCTGGTATGTTTATGTCCCAGTCATGGTTTTGTGTGTACCATGTTTCTGTGACTGCCACGATATCCAGATGTTCCTCCTCCATCAAGGTCATTAATTCAGGAAGCTTGTTACCCAGACTACGGGCATTGGTACTCATTGCTCTCCATTTTTTGATGGCTTTACCTTCTGTTGCAGCATCACCCACTGACCGTTCTACCTCGGTCTTTTTCTCATTTAGGACCCTGTTTTGTAGGGAGAGGCTGGGATTTTCCTGCTGCTCGTCAGTGCCTCCCCCTTTGACTAGTTTAAAAGCTTGCAAATTAAGCATTTAAACCGAGTGCTCAAAAGACTTGTTCCCTTCCTGGACAGATGCAGACCATCCTGCCAGTATAGGCTGGTGTCCCTCCAGGTGGAACCCCAGTCCCCAATGAAGACAAACCCCTGTGCTCCGCACCATTTTTTCAACCATTCATTAAACTGCATGGTGCCAATTACCCTCGCCTCCCCCATGCCTTTGACAGGCAGCACCTCTGAGAAGGATACTGTGTGTGCTACTTGTCTTAGGTCCCTCCCCAACTCTGCACTGTCCTCCTGCACTGCTCTAATCTCATGATGAGCCAAGTCATTTGTCTCTAGGTGGACAATTACGTCCAGCTCAGAATCCCTTGCAGCTATTCTCGTGATCCTGAGGATGCGCTTCCTGTCCCTCCAAGCCATGGCACCAAGCAGGCACCCTACTTCAGTTTTCCCAGCTCCCCCCAGTTCTATACCCCTAATAAATGAGTCCCCCACCAGGAGCTGCTTCCTTTCCCTGTGGTGTCCTCTGCCTCCTTCCTGTGGGCCTCCCTTGTGACAGTTGTCATCAGTCTTCTCTGCGGGAGCATCTATAGGGGAGCTATGCTCCCCCAGAATGGTGCATGGATTGTAGAGTGGAACAATTGACTGGGTGTGCCTCTGTTCCACCCTCCTCACCTTCCCTGAGCCCACTGTGGTCCAACTGCAGTGCTTTCTTCGCAACCTCTGAGGTAGTGGTGGTGGCGCTAGTGCTCCCTGGATGGGGGAGGTTCCCTTCCTACTGTCCAGTGTGGCCTGGGGGAAGGTTTCCTTACTACTGTCCAGTGCGGCCTGAAGGCAGGCAACTTCCTCCCTCAGGGCAGATAGTTGTCTGCAAATAGGGCAGCATCTCAGCCTCCAGAAAGACTCCGAAGACTGCTGCCCCACAGCCATTACATTGCACTACTCCCCACATGTTTATCTAGTTTTTTTTATTTGTGTGTGTGTGTGTGTGTGGTGTGTGATTTGTTATATAGAAATATATATATTATACAATGCGTATGCTTATATTGTCAGTGCAGTGTGCTAGAGAGGATATGACAGTGAAATGCACCTTGCACTCAAGGAAATGATGTCAGAACCTCAGGTATAAAGGAACTATTTCCAGAGGTGGGTGGGGTGAGGGGTGGGAAGGGGTTGGGCCTAAACTGTGCCCTCACAAAACAATCAGCTAAAAGCTCTCACCCACCGCTGCGATAAGTGCCTTCCTGTCAGCAAGATACCCTACACAACAATTTGACAGAGAAAGTACCCTGCTAATCAAACAGAGAAAAATCCAGACATTCAAGTCAGACACAGGTAAACCTCTCCAGCCCCAAAACAGCCTGGTGGTTTGTTAGCCACAAAGGAAAATCAAATATGCAGTTATTTCAGCCCTTCTGAGGATGCTGACAAGATAAGCAGTTTTAAAAACTCCCTTCCTGAATTAAAACCTAAAACAAACACAAAGCAATACCACTTTAAAAGTGAGGAAAACTTCTCTCAGATGTAAGCGAGAGAGAGAGATAAGTTACAGATATTTAGTCCAAAATAGTATATCCCACGTAGCTTCTCAGTTGTTTCCAAGCACACCCTGTACACAACTTGGAAGAAGATGGACTTCTGCCTCAAACAGGATCACACCACCAGTTTATAGTAATTGAACAATGCTGAAATGGTCTAGCTAGACCAGGGGTTCTCAAATGGTGAGGCCAGCCTCCCTGGGGAGGCCCCAAACTGTTCCAGGGGAGGCTCAAGCAAGTCTGAAAAAGTACTGTATTTAAATTTTGAGTTTTTTATATTTTGCGTGAAGAGATGGAGCAAACTGAAAGAGGATAATAGTAGGTGAATTTTATGCATTTATTTACTAATAGGGGACAAGGGAAGGTGAATGAGCCAAGGCTCATTTCAGGTGTACCCGGGAAAGGGTAGGGAGTGAATACATTTCAAAAGGTAACTGCACAGTGAACAATACTGCAAATAATACGAACAATAAACTAATAATGAGTGGTGGTAATTGATCAATTTGTAGACTGATGGTAGAACAGCCCAAATACAAGGGTTGAACAAAGAAGTGCTAAGAGCAATAGTAGGAAGGAGCAAAGTAATCCCAGAGAAGTTGCTTAGGAGCAGGGAAGGAGATGGAGAGGCAAAGTATGTAGGAAGGTTATTTTACATAGAGAGGAAACAGAGAAAGTAGTCTGACCCATGAAGGTACAGCAATAAGGGGTAAAAATGGTTCAAGAATGAAAATAGTGGCGCAGGTAGGCTGGCCTGGGGGTTTACAATAAACTGAATAATAATATTTGTTTATTTCATTTGTTATTCAGATAACACCTTTGAGCACAGGAGCTCTTTTTCAAAGGTCCCACGTTAGTATAACACAAAGAACTGAATGTGAGCCAAGTACTCAAAGGGTTTTCAATTTATTCATGGTGTATTGTGCAAAGTACAGTATGTTATTTTTCTTTGGGGAGGCCAAAGGTTATCTCAGTGTTTGGGGGAGGCTCAAAATGTTTTACATGGATTTGGGGAGGCTCACTGTGACAAAGTCTAAGAACTATTGAGCTAGACAAATGGCTGTGATGCAGACCTCTGACTTGTGAAGACAATTTCCCCACCTCAGGCTATGGCTGGCATCCAATTACAAACTGCAGCTTTTGCTATTTTGAATCACACAACCCCACCAAAAGTTGCAAAATATATTGATGCAGATTCTCACAGAATTCTAGTAATCAGTCCAGTTAGCCACAAAGGAAAATCAAATATGCAGTTATTTCAGCCCTTCTGAGGATGCTGACAAGATAAGCAGTTTTAAAAACCCTTCCTGAATTAAAAACTAAAACAAACACAAAGCAATACCACTTTAAAAGTGAGGAAAACTTCTCTCAGATGTAAGCAAGAGAGAGAGAGATTAGTTACAGATATTTAGTCTAAAATAGTATATCCCACGCAGCTTCTCAGTTGTTTCTAAGCAAACCCTGTACACAACTTGGAAGAAGATGGAGATCCTTTCCTCCCGAGGGGTGTGGGCTCGGCTGGGAGGGTACTGCTCGAATTCCAGAGGCAGTCCCTGGATGACCACTTCCAGAACCCACCTGTTCGAAGTGATACCAGACCAAGTTGAAAGAAAGTGGAGGAGCCGGCCCCCCACAGGAGGACCCAGAGCTGGTGTAACGGGGTGTAGGGGTGGCAACCCCCAACCCGTCACTGAGCAGGCTTGGAGGAGGAGGAGGAGGCTCCTGAACCAGCACCTCGGCCTCCTTTACGGGGCTGTTGGGGACCCTGCATAGGCTTGGGGTGCCAAGCTTAAGCCTGCTGCTGCTGTTGGCCTCCTTGAAAGGAGGGCTGTCTAACCGCAGGGGAAGAGTGCTGAAAAGGCTTGTTCTTGCCCGAAGAACCCTTCACAGAGGTAGCATCCAAGGTGGCACTGGACTGCTCTATGCGCTGGAGGTGACCAGCCACTCCTGGACCGAAGAGGTCAGTGCCTAGGATGGGCACATCAGCTAACTTGTGCCGAGTATCCGCCAGAAAAGGAGGATAACCTCAGCCAGGCCCTGCTGCGAGTGGCCACTATGGCTGCTAAGGAGCGGGCACAGGAATCTCCAATGTCCAGGGCCATCTGGAGCTGCTGTTTTGCAACAGCACGGCTCTGGTCACCGACTTGCTTCATAGTGGTCTGCATGTCCGCTGGGAGATGAGGGAGGACTTCATCTAATGATCCTAAAAGGGCGTGAGAGAAGTGTTCCATGATAACAGCTGAACTGGCCTGACGAAGGCCTAAGGAGGAGGCCACATAGACCTTCCGGGCAGAATGGTCCATATTCTTAGACTCCTTGTCTGGGGGGCGGTCAGTGTCGGCTGAGCTACCAGCGTGTCTTAACACAGAAGCAGTCACAAGGCTTTCGGCCGAGGGATGCTCTCTGAACCCCGCCAGGGACCCTATGAGTACCGAATACTTGCGGGCCATGCAGGCAGACAGAGCTAGACAGGAGGCAGGACGCTGTCAGAGCTCAAGGGCTGGGCCAACAATGGCTTCAGCCACTGGAAAGGCCTCCGTCGTGGTATCCCACCTTTTGAGGATATCCGTAAGGGGGTATTCCACCTTCTGCTGGATAGGCTCCAGGGGCACTCCAGTCGATTCGGAAATCAGGCGGAGGACGCTCTGAAAAGAGGAAGGACCTTCCTCCAATCCTGCCACTGATGATTCGTCATCCCCCAGATGCGAGTGCAAACCAGTGGCATCAGAGTCTGAAGAGTCAGGATATAACGGTCTCCTGCCTATGTCTCCCTCAATACGTCAAGGGCGATCGGGGACAACAGTGATGGACAGACGATGGGGCAGTCCAGTGTCTGTCCGGTCCTCTTTCGAGGGAGCCCCTCCCAGAGGCTGACTAGGCAGTGGTTCCACCAAAATCGGTGAGGAGACCATAATAGGCCAAGCCAGAATACGGGCCGGCCCCATGGGTGGGGGAACCAAAGCCTTCGGTTCCGGAGGGGTTGGCATCGGCCTGGGAGGCGGGAGCCAAGTAATGGCTGGTGCTGCTGGCGGAGCCGTCTTTTGACCGGTCAGAATCAGCTGTGCACACAAGAGATCCTCAGAACGTCGACAGAGTTTCCATCGAAGTCTCTCCTCGTTCGAGGAGGATGCGGATCGATGGAGATGCCTCTTTCTGGAGTGCATGTGACCTTTCTTCGGTTTTTCGACCGAAGGGGCCCTGGTCCTCGATCGAGACCAATGGGGTTGGCTGGTTCCATCGGGGGAC
This sequence comes from Neoceratodus forsteri, assembly GCA_016271365.2. Taxonomy (NCBI): domain Eukaryota; kingdom Metazoa; phylum Chordata; order Ceratodontiformes; family Ceratodontidae; genus Neoceratodus; species Neoceratodus forsteri. Next base: position 462,494,395 of record CM057458.1, read on the forward strand.
GCCGGAGTCTAGGAAAACCGAGGCTCCGGAATGGTTTCCTCGATGAGGTTACCCAAAGGTACAGTCTCTTCGTCGGGAAAAGAATGAACCAGGGTCCTTTCTAAAGAATCGTCGACAGGAGTCGGTGATAAGGGCTCGATGGGATCAAGCGTACTCTCGGCCGGTTCGGCTGTTTCCTTCGGTCTCGGTGCCCTGGCCCGACGTAAGATCCGTAAAACCGGTGGCTAAGGAAGCAATCTCGACCAAAGTCGAGACCGTGTTCCTGGGACTGGACCTCTCTCCATCCCAGAAGCTTCTTCTTCTGGAGGAAGGCGACCGGTCCTTGTCCTCTTCTCCGAGGGCAGGGGAGGATTCTTGAGGCAGGGGCGCCTCACCCCTGGTGGGGAGAGACTGGCACAACTCCCGAAAGGAGCCCATAAAAGTCGAGCCAAGGTTGAGGGAAACGAAGAAGCTTCGACCAACAGAAGTTTGAGCTGCTTCCTCCTCGAATGCCTTCATCTGTTTCAATTGCTCAGTGGATCCCACGGCCACGGAAACGACCTGCCTCGCCTCTTTCACAGGTGGATTCCTTTTCTCCAGTCTCCCCAGTTGAAGGCATGCCTTGCAGTGATGCGCGACATTTTCTGGCTGCAGGGACACCGGCAAAATCCGGGGGACGATTTGTCCTCCATATCCGAATCGGAATTCAAACTCTTATCAAGTTTGATAGCAAGTTATGGAAAACCAGCGTTTTGAAGCCAAGACTCTGATACAGAAGTATACGAGGGACCTGTATCTTCCAGCGGAAAGGAAGATCTGGAGTCATGGGGCGGAGCCGAGGTATTTACCACCTGCGTGGGTGGGAGTAGTCAGTCTGAAGATTTCCGGCATGTTTAAAGGGGAAAGGGACATGCCAGAGAGTGTGGATGAACAACATATCCACGCTCCTAGTAGTTTTTTTTTTTTTAATATTTCCCACCTTCGGACCACCCACAGAGGCGACCAAGGAAGGCTCTGGTTAGCAGCTCCATAAGCAAGCTAACATTGGGGGTAAGAAGGGCAATTGGGATATTTTAGAGTGGCAATAAGGCTAAAACTGTGTCTGATCTCTGCTACCTGCAATTGCCTGCACTGTATTTTATTGCCCGCAATTGCTTGAACTGTGTTTTACTATCCACAGTTGACTGAACTGTGTTAAATTACCCCCAGAAACTTGTCAATTGCCCCTGAACTGGTTATTTGCCTCTGCTACTGGCAATTGCCCACTAGAACTGGTCAATTGCCTCCAAAATGGTTATTGGCCTCTGCTACTGGCAATTGCCCTTGAACCGATTATTTGCCTCTGCTACTGGCAACTGACCCCTGAAACTGATCAACTGCCACCATACTGGTTATTTGCCTCTGCTACTGACAATTACCCCTTGACTGGTTATTTGCCTCTGCTACTGGCAATTGCTCCCTAAAACTGGTCAATTGCCCCTGAACTGGTTCCAAGTATACCAACTACCTACAATTGCCTTAAAACTGTGCACCTGTACTCAACCTCTAGTAACTGCACCGAACTGAAAGTACTGCATGCAGACTCAGAAAGTACAGTTATGTAAGAACTTACCGTAATAGTAGATCTTCGAGAGAGGCTCTTGCAGTAGGTAATTACATATAGGACTGACGCCCGGCCGGTGGTCGGACCTGGAAAATTTCTAGCTAACGGTCCTAAGCGGACCACCCCACATCAGTGACGCGGCGTCTATCGACGTCGGTATAAAGGGGCGGTCCCAGACGCCCACCTTCCAGTTCTTTCCCGCCACAGGCCAAGAAGACCTGGACGAGAGAGAAGCAGATATTTCCCTAAATGGAAAAGGAGCTGAAAAAGCCTAGGGGGATGGAGGGCGGGAAGGTATTACCTACTGCAAGAGCCTCTCTCAAAGATCTACTGTTACGGTAAGTTCTTATGTAACTGTACTATCTTACTTCGAGAGGGCTCTTGCAGTAGGTAATTACATATAGGACAGACTCTCAAGCAGTCTGGAACAAACGAAAGGCACCGGGAGGAGGAACTACTCCAAAAGTAGAAAATAATCTAGCAGGACTCAAGAAAGGAGGCCTTGCAAGACAGCTAACCCGAAGCCTGCTCTGCGGCGAGAGGCAATGTCCAAACTGTAATGTTTAGTAAAGGTATGGACTGAAGTCCAAGTGGCAGCAGCACAGATGTCTGCTGTAGACCCGTTCTTGAAACAAGCCGCGGAGGCGGCAACTCCACGAGTGGAGTGACCTCTGACTTGACCCGGGAGGGGCTTGTTGTACTTGTCATAACAGAAAGTGATGCAATGGGCCAACCATTTTGATAGGCATTGCTTAGAGACAGCATTGCCTTCTCTTTTGTGAGCGAAACAGACAAACAACTGATCAGTCTTTCTGAGATCCTTCGTCCTATCGGTGTAGTATCTCAGAATCCTGTGGACATCCATGGTATGGAGCAAGTATTCTCCTTGGTTGGAGTACTGCGTGAAAAAGGCAGGTAATTCAATAGACTGATTTAAGGTAGACTCCGCTACCACTTTTGGGAGAAACTTAGGATTTGTGCTAAGAGCTACTCGTTCTTTGTGAAAAATCAAGTAGGGGATTTTGACATCAGGGCCTGGAGCTCGGAAATTCTGCCAGCAGAAGTAATGGCCACCAAGAAGAGCATCTTCCACGATAAAAACTTCAGGTCTGCGGAAGCCGCAGGCTCAAAGGGAGGAAGGGTAAGTTTCTCGAGGACAAAGTTTAAGTCCCAAGGCAGAGCTGGAGTCCAGATAGGGGGCCTAAGATGAAGAGCCCCTCTGAGGAAAGTTTTGGATACCTCCAGCTGAGCGAATGCCTTATCAGCGAAAGGGACATGGTAGGCTGAAATAGCCACCATATGGACCTTCAAAGAGGAGTGACTGAGACCCAGGTCGAAAAGATGACACATGTACTCAAGCAGAAAAGTCACAGGGCAGGAAAAGGGCTCCACGTTCCTGGACGCAGCTCAGATAGAAATTCTTTTCCATTTCATGGCTTAGGTGGACCTAGTGGAGGGTTTTCTAGCCTCCACCAGAATCTCGGCCACCTTAGAAGAAACGCCAAAACGAGATTGGGCTAGGTCTGTAGGAGCCATGCATGAAGTTGAAGGGACTTGAGTCCCGGATGGACCAGGGTCCCCTGATCCTGGGTCAGCAATTCTGGAGATAAAGGAAGAGGAAGAGGAGGAACCTCTGAGTATTGTTGTAGAAGAGAGAACCAGATTTGCCTGGGCCAGAAAGGAGCAATCAGAATCATTCTCGCTCCTTCTAGAGCAAGCTTCTGTAACACATGAGGGACCAGAGGAATTGTGGGGAAAAGCATAGGCGAATCTGTCCTTCCAGCTTAGAGATACAGCATCGCTCCAGAAAGCGCCTCGCTCTGGAGCGAGCGAGCAAAAGATTGGAAGCTTTGCGTTTTGGGAGGAAGTGAAAAAGTCTATCTGAGGAGTTTAGGACTTTTTCGTCCAATTCCCACTCGTGTGGAAGAGCCGACGAGCGACTTAGTCTGTCTGCCAGGACACTGTCGACTCCTGGAACATGGATCGCCGTGAGGTGAAGGTTGTGGAGAGTTGCCCAATCCCAGACCCTCATTGCTTCCCTGCACAGCGGGTAGGACCGAGTTCCTCCCTGCTTGCTGATGTACCATACCACGCACATGTTGTCCGTTTGGACAGCTAGGTGACCAGGAAGGATGTATTGGTGAAGAGTCTGAAGCGCATAAAGCACTGCTCGAAGCTCGAGCACGCTGATGTGGAGAACTATCTCCAGCTTTGACCAAAGGCCTTGGATTCGGTGAGGACCCAGATGGGCTCCCCAACCTTCGCCTGAAGCGTCTGTGGTCAGAGTCTGATCGGGGGGAGGATGAAAAAGGGGACCCCCGGAAGAGGTTCTCTCGAACCATCCACCATTGCAAGTCTCTTACCATGCGAGGAGATCAGAACTGGATGATCTGGGTGGTCTACTCGTTGATCCCACTGAGATCGAAGAGTCCACTGAGAGATTCTCATGTGTGGGCGTCTTGCGGAACTGCCGGGATGGCCGCGCCATAAGCCCCAGTAGAGCGGATCACTGACCTGCGGGACCCTCCTTTGTTCCGATAGGAGGGAAATCTATGACTGGAGGGAGGCCCCCCTGTCCGGAGGCAGAAAGACTTTGCACAAAGTTGTGTCGAGAATTGCCCCGATGAACTGGAGCCTCTGTGAAGGATCCAGGTGAGACTTGGAATGGCTGATGGTAATACCCAGGCCAGTGACAACCTGCTGGGTGAGGGAGAGGAAATGCAGGAGTTCTTCCCTGGACGGGGCCGCCAGGAGCCAGTCATCCAGGTAGGGGAAAACCTGAGCTCCGAAAGAACGCAGGTGGGCTGCTACCACCAAGCAACTGGTAAAGACTTCGGGAGCCGAGGAAAGACCAAATGGGAATGCCCGGAATTGGTAGTGGACCCCCTGGAACGCAAACCTGAGGTACTTTCGGTGCGAAGGGCGAATGGGGATGTGCAGGTACACATCCTGCATATCTAGTGCACAAAGCCATTGGCCCGGCCAAAGCAGGGGCAAAAGGGATTGAAGGGAGAGCATCCTGAATCTCTTGTACTCCACATACAGGTTCAGGGAGTTGAGATCGAGAATAGGTCTGAGATCTCCCGTCTTCTTTGGTACAAGGAAAAAGTGGGAATAGTACCCCGTCCCGTAGAGGTGAGGAGGGCGGGTTCTATCGCCTGTTTCACAAAGAGCTGAGATTTCTTCCTGACCAAAGGAAGATGGTCCCTTGAGTGGCGGAGTTCAGAGGGGGTGGCGTGGAGGTTTCTGTAGAAACTCTATTGAGTGCCCCTCTGCTATGATCTGAAGCACCCATGAATCCGATGTTATCCTCTCCCAACCCGGAAGGTGGAGGGAGAACCTCCCTCCTACCGGTTCCTCCGGCGTCCGGAGGCAGTGGGAGAGGAAGAGAGTCAGGTGGTGTGAGGCAGCGCCGCAGCTGGGGCACCCATTGGTTTTTTGGGCAGCGGGGGCCTGGCAGCTGTGGGGGCCCAACATTTAGTGGCCCGCCTTCCCTGAGGTTTCGCTTGAGGCCGGCTGCGTCTGCGAAAGGGACGGCGCTGTGGGGGATGGGGACCGTACACTGAATCAACGGATTTAAGGGCCGTCCCCTTCTCCTGCAAATCAGTGATGATGTCCTTGACATCACCACCGAAAAGCACAGAACCTTTGAAAGGTGCTTCTTGGATGGCTGACTGCACCTCCGGGACCAAACCTGACACATGGAGCCATGCGTGACGCCGAAGACTTACGGCGAACACAGAGCTCCATCCTGCGGTATCCACTGCGTCAAAGGTCATCCTCAGAATGTGACGACTGGCCGAATGAGCAGAACGGACCAGGTCGGCCAACTCCTGCTTGAGTTGAGAGTCAGGCAGAGAGTCGATCTTGGATTCCGCCTGGGTAAGGACAGCATTCTGGTAATCCCCCATATGTGCAACATAGTTCAGGGCCCTAATCCCCAGTGTGGAAGAAGCGTAGATCTTCCTTCCATACTGATCCAGAAGGCAAGACTCCTTATCCGGGGGAGACGAGCTCAAGTGCTTCGGATGTGCTGACCGGCCGTGAGTGGCGCTAATCACAACCGAGCCTACGCGGGGGTGAGAGTCTAAAAAGTCTACACCCTCTGGAGCCTGGTATAGCCTGTTTGACTTCCTGGGAAGTGGGGCTAAAGCAGACGGTTGTTTCCAAATAGTGGAAACAAGGTGGGCGTGAGGCTCAATCCAGGGTGGCAGTAAGGTAGGAGCCGTAAGGGGCAAGTCCAGATGCTCGGCGAGTTTTACCCATTGAGGATCTGGTTCTAAGGAATGCCACTGATGAACTTCCTGGATCTTTCTGAGCAACTCCGTGAAGGAAGGATCCTCCGGAGACTTCGGAGGAGTCCTCGACCGGGGTTTGGATGGAGAGCATGGCTCGTCGTCTTTCTCGGAACCTCCATCGGAGGCCTCTGAGGAGTCCGAGAGAGAAGGGGAGGAACAGTCTGAAGCAGAGTAAGACTCCCTAACTCGTCTAGGGGGAGGAACGGGTTCCTTGGGAGGGATCCCAGAATGCGTGTCCTGCCCCTCTCTGGATCCCAAGGGCAAAGCCAGGGAATCCGGAGGTGGAGAGGGATTGTGCCATCTGGGGCGTACGGGAGCCGGGGGTGGCACCATCGCCGTAAGACGGCTCTCGACTTCCTTGGTGAGCTGAGCCCTGGCCGCAGCCCACCAAGAAGCAGGAGTCTCCTGCAGATCCACCGGTGGCCTAGGGGGCGGTGGAGGAGGAGGAGGGATAGTTGTATGGAGGAAATCCGTAGGGGGAGTATCCGTAACCCGGCTGCGGGTATCCCGGAGTCAGGTACTGTGGCGTCGGGTAGTGCGGCGAAGTAGTCGGCACCGGGTACGGCGGCGCAGGATACTGCAGACCTGGGAAAACTGGCGTCGGATCGGCGGCAGTTGCAAGCTGGAGGGAGCTGCGAGCAGATGGCCCAGCGGGTACTCCGCAGGCGGATCAGCGGGATGGGCCCGTGGGGTGGAGGGCCCGAAGGAAGGAGAAAATCGCCCGGCAGAGGGACCGGCGTCAACAGCGGGCCGGTCGGGAGCCGGCATCAGATCCAGCTCTTCAGGAAGAGGATGGGAGAGTATATGGTCCGAGTCTCATCCGGGGAGAATCCCAGGGGTCAGACAGGGGACTGAGGCTCCCTGGCAGCGAAGGCTGCGGAGAGCCTGGAGCGACAGAGTACTAAAGTTCACTTGCGTGAGCTCAGAGAATAGCATACGTCGGAGGAGCTGGCCTGTTGCTTATGGGCGAGTCGGCGGACGCCAGAGGGCAGGCGTCCGGCTTGAGGTCCCTCATCGAGGCGGGCCAAGAATGAGAGGGCCCAGTCGAGGGAGGCGGCTGCCGGCGCTGCCCGAAGGGTCGGCGTCTTGAGAGCCTTCTCCGGCGTACATCGGAGGGTTGGCGTCCGGCTTAAGGAGGTGCCTGCACCAGTGAGCGCGGGCCTGCAGCAGTACTGGGGGCTGGAGTCTCCTTTCGCCCGAGGCGCCTGGCGAGGCTCGAACTCGAACCCGTCGGGCGGGCCGATGCCTCCTCCAAAGCCTTAGAGGCTGCCGTCGGGCGATCCCCCGGAGGGGATGTTACCTTGCCCGCGACTCCGGCTGGAGTCGCAGAAGAGGAGGCCTTCTCCCAGTGCCTTTCCTTATCCCGCTTTTTGTGCCCTTCAGGGGAGGTCGACGCCTGCTGAAGTTCTCTCAGCTCTTTCTCCATCACAGACATCATCTTTTTGAGGAGATGGGCTTCGAGGGACTGCTGGTGTCGTCTGCGGGTGGCCGCGTTGAACCGGAAGCAGTGCGGACACTTATCGACCGCGTGGTCGGATCCTAGGCAGAAGAGGCAGAGGGAGTGACCATCTTTGTGAGGCAGTTGGGCGCCGCACGAGTCGCACTTATTCTTTGAAAGGGACGACATATACTGACGTAAAATTCTGAAACTAATGGGAAAAAAACGACGAAGTAACAGGACTGAGCGATAAGAACTTAAACGCGAGGCGCTACACGAGCTGATGGCGGGAAAGAACTGGAAGGCAGGCGTCTGGACAGCCCCTTTATACCGACGTCGTTTGACGCCGGTCACCTGACATGGGGCAGTCCCCGCCAGGGACTGCTAGCTAGAAATTTTTCCGTGGGGTCCTGCCACCGGCCGGCGTCAGTCCTATATGTAATTACCTACTGCAAGAGCCCTCTCGAAGTAAGATCTAAGATTGTGCGTTTGTTGTTCCAATTGTATGCCAATTGGAATCAGTCTCTATCCTGCAGAGAAAAGATTCTACAGCTTCATTCAGTGTCACCAGCTTCTGCACCTGTGGTCCTGGTTGAAGTCAAGAATCGCACTGAGCTTAGATGAAACTTGGGTCCAGCGGCAAACAAGAAACTGAAAGTCGATTCGGTTCTTCCAGGAAGAGTATACTTGGAGCGAGGATGGTTTCAACCAGGACCACAGGTGCAGAAGCTGGTGACACTGAAAAGCTGTAGAATCTTTTCTCTGCTGGATAGAGACCGATTCAATTGGCATACAATTGGAACAACAAGCAATCACAATCTTAGATCTTCGAGGAGGCTCTTGCAGTAGGTAATTACATATAGGACTGGCCGGCGGCGTGCAGGACTACGAAAATTTCTAGCTAGCGGTCCTGGGCGGGACACGCCCCATGTCAGGTGACGGTCCTTCACGCGAGTACCGGCGCCACAGTACCCGACTCCGGGATACCGCGGCGGTCACCTGACATGGGGAGGTCCCCGCCAGGGACTGCTAGCTAGAAATTTTTCCGTGGGGTCCTGCCGCCGGCCGGCATCAGTCCTATATGTAATTACCTACTGCAAGAGCCCTCTCGAAGTAAGACCTAAGATTGTGCGTTTGTTGTTCCAATTGTATGCCAATTGGAATCAGTCTCTATCCAGCAGAGAAAAGATTCTACAGCTTCATTCAGTGTCACCAGCTTCTGCACCTGTGGTCCTGGTTGAAGCCATCCTCACTCCAAGTATACTCTTCCTGGAAGAACCGAATCAACATTCAGTTTCTTGTTTGCCGCTGGACCCAAGTTTCATCTAAGCCCAGTGCGATTCTTGACTTCCGATTTATTTTCTGGTTCTCGTTCAGATACCTCAAGATCCTTTGTCTTCACCCATATTTCAACACCTCATCTGTTATTTTGCTTTCTTTTTAGGTTTCACCTGGCGATGCGGTCTAGAGGCCTTCATCTGGAACTTTTGCCCAAAGACCTTCCGAGTGAATTTCCTTCCGAAGACCCACATTGAACTGGTTGTATCCATGCTTCTGCTCACAGCATTCATCTCCGGCAGCTCATCTTGTCCCAGCAGCCCGCTGGAGGGTTTGTGTCAAAGATAAGATAAATGGGAAGAGGAGGCAGGTGTAGGAAATCCAGTGTTTAATCTCAACACACCAGCAAGTCATATTTAAATTACTTTTCCTTTCATATAGGTATTAATTGATGGCTTAAAGAACAGTTAAGTAAGAACTTACCAAAACAGTAGATCTTCGAGGGGATCTCAGTCATCAGGTTACACTGTGGGAACCTTTGCCGTCAGAGAAGGGGAATCCACACAAAAGGTTTTCATCAGTACAACTGGGGCCACCCACGCCGTCTGCCATTTTCAGCAACCTTATATAGACGTGGGAGGTCCTGCTCCCTCCTGAGTTCTTTCCCCCAGGGACTAAGGCTTTCACCCTGGGGGACCAAGGAGAGAAAGAGGTACCCTGACCAAAATAAAAGGCTGGATACACCAGACAGCCAGTTCCTAGACAAGTGCCCCAAGAAGGGGGATGGTGGGAGGGAAATATACTTGATGACTGAGGTCCCCTCAAAGATCTACTGTTACGGCAAGTTCTTACATAACTGTGCTATCTTCTTTGGGGGTATCTCAGTCATCAGGTTACACTGTAGGAACAAGTACCAAGCAGTGACAAGAGAAAACAGACAGTCTTGGAGGCTGGAGCTCCATAAACTTAAGACAGGAGTCCTTGTAACACAGCCTTGCCAAATCCTGCCACGGGCTCTTGAAGCAATGCTTGGTGAAAGTGTGGACTGTACTCCAGGTGGCTGCAGAACAATTGTCAGTGACGGAGACCCCTTTGAAACAGGCCACCATAGTAGCCATGCCTCTGGTGGAATGGGATTTGACAGCATCAGGCAATTCTTTGCTATACTTATTGTAGCAGAACACAATGCAATTTGCCAACCATCTGGATAAACACTGTTTAGTACCTGAAGCGCCCTCTCTACCTGGGGCGAAAGAAACAAACTGCTTTGACTTTCTGGACTCTTTAGTCCGAAGCAGAGAATACTTCAAAGTTCTGCACACACATCTAACGTATGGAGCAGTGCTTCCTCTGGATTGACATGCTCAGGAGACTAAATGGGAAGGTGGATATACTAAATGTGAACTCAGAGACCACCTTGGGTAGAAACTTAGGATTTGTGCGCAAAGATACCTATCTTTGTGAAAAATCAAATAAGGCTCCTCGCACCAGAGGGCCTGAAGCTCTTAAATTCTTCAAGCAGAAGTAACTGCAACTAAAAACAGCGCTTTCCAAGACAGAAAGCGCAAATTGTAAGTTGCAATTGTTTCAAAAGGAGACAGGGTCAACTTTTCCAAAATAAAATTCAAGTCCCAAGCCAAGATTGGGGAATGCATTGGGGGTTTCAGGTGCAGGATGCCCCTTAAATGGTACAGGAGACATCCAGCTGAGCAATCGTACGGTCACCCACAGGCTCATGAAAGGCAGAAATAGCTAAAAGGTGAACCTTGAGGGAGGAATACTGGAGGCCTGAGTCACACAAAGAAATCAGGAAGTTCGGGATAAGATTCACTGGGCAGGTGAAAGGCTCTAGGGAATGCTTGGCAGCCCAGATGGAAAACCGCTTCCATTTCATGGCATAAGTGGCACAGGTGGGAGGCTTGCGAGCAACCACCAGGACGTTTGCCACCCTGTTAGAGACCCCAAACCTGGCAATGGCTACATTCTCAGGAGCCAGGAATGCAAATGGAGGGACCTGAAGTTGGGATGAACCAGGGTCCCCCAATCCTGGGTCAACAGATTCCTGCAAAGGGACAGAGGATTGGAGGTTCCTCCACCAGCTGCTGAAGCAGAGGGAACCATATCTGGCAAGGCCAGAATGGAGTTACCAGAATCATGCTGGCCCTCCTCCATCTGCAGCTTGATCAGCACCCTCTGAATTTAGGGAAATGGAGAGAATATATGTACAGAAATCTCCTGCTACAAGAGAGGGACAATGCCAGAAAACTCCAGGCCTGGATCTAGCGAGCAGAAATTGGGCAGTTTTGCACTGAGTGGGGAAGCAAAAAGGTCCAACTCTGGATGACCCCATCTGTCAAACATATCTTCTACTACAGATGAGAGAAGCTCCCATTCCCCATTCATGCATGCTGGACTGAGTCCTGCTGAGACTGTCTGCCAGGATGTTTAAGACGCCTGGCACATGGACAACAGAGTGTGTCAGACTGTCTTCTAGTGCCTGATACCACACTCTCATGGCCTTCCTGCAAAGGGGGTATGATTGAGTTCCACCTTGCTTGCTGATGTAGTAGACGACACTCAGATCGTCCAACTGCACCAGCAGTTGGCCTGGTGCAAGATGCTCCTGAAATGCCTGCATGGCATAGATCACCACTCTCATTTCCAGGACACTGATATGCAGGACAGTTTCCCACTGGGACCAGGAGCCCTGGGTTTGGAAGGGACCCAGGTGTGCTCCCCAGCCTAGACCCAAAGCGTCCATGGTTAGGATCTGATGCGGGGAAGAAATCTGGAAGGGAACCCCCTTGAAGAAGATTCAATGGGTCCATCCACCACTGCAGCACCTTGCGTACTGGGAAGGAGACCATGACTTGTTGGTCCAACTCATCCATGCGCTGGTACCACTGCACTCCGAGAGTCCACTAAAGGATGCGCATGTGAAGCCTGGCCAGTGGAATGGTGGGAATGGACCCTGTCATTAGACCCAACAACCGGAGGTACAGTCTGGCAGGAATGTACCGACTCTGAGTGACTTCCTGAGCTTGGGCTATGAGGCACTCCATCCAGTTTTGGGGTAGGAAGTCCTTCCCCTGCTCAGAATCCAGAACCACTCCTATATACTGCAGTCTTTGGGATGGTACTAGAACAGACTTGGGCAGGATGACAGTAATGCCCAGAGAGTGGAAGAGCTGGAGAGTGCACTCCAGAGTCAGCAAAAGCTGTTCCCTGGACGGGGCCCTGCAAAGCCAATCATCCAGGTAAGAGAAGACATACAGTCCCCTCTCTTCTGACAGCTGCTGCGACCACTGCTAAGCACTTGGTAAAGACATGCAGCACAGAGGATAAGCCAAAGGGCAGCACTTTGAACTGGTAATGCTCGCCCTGAAAGGCAAAATGAAGAAACCTCCCGTGGAAAGGAAAAGCCAAAATGTGCAGGTAAGTGTCCTGCGTGTCCAGTGAACATAGCCAGTCCCTGGTCTTGAGGAGGGCCACAAGGCCATCCGGAACTTTTTGTACTCGACAAAGAGATCGAGTTCCTTTAGATCGAGGATGGGCCTCGATCTCCGGTCTTTTTGGGAACCAGGAAAAACCTGGAATAAAACCCAATTTCTCTGACGTCTTGGCACTAATCTGATTGCCTGCTTGCGCAGAAGAGACTGTACTTCCTCCTGGAGAACAGACAAGTGAGCCAGGGGGCAGTTAGAGGGTGGGGAAGGGTTGTCTGAGGCTGCTGAATAAGCTCCAGAGTGTGACCCTTCTCTATGCTCTGCAGGATCCATGCATCTGAGGTTATGGTTCTCCACAGATTTAAATGGAGGGACAGCTGACCTTCGACTGCCACCTCCTGGATCTGGACCAAAGGAGGGGGTCGGGCAAGGAGTCAAACTGAGATGGAACCAGTTGAAGAGGATAGTCCATCATTTCTGGGATGCTTGGCCTCAATTCCAGCATTGGAGGGGGCGGGCAAGGGAGCCTGGGCTCTATGTTTACCCTGGGCAAGGGGAGCCAATCCTGGCCTATTGGCCTGTCTCCGAAAGGTAGACCACCTTCTACCTCGTGGCTGAGTATGGGTAGAGAGAGAGTGGATGGATCTGAGGACTGTGCCCAAGACCTGCAATCATTTACTAGGTCCTGGACATCAGGGTCGAAGAGCCTGGTACCACTGAAAGGGGCATTAAGCACCTTGTTCTGCACATCAGTCACAAATCCAGAGACCTGAAGCCAGGAGTGCCTATGAAGGCATATGCCAGTAGCAACTGCTCAGGGCACTGTATCAGCCATATCATAAAGGGCCCTGAGGAGGTGTTTCCAAACATCCTCAGCAATTTGAAAACACTGAAGCAGTTCTTGCTTCTGGAGGCCATCAGGTAGGGCCTGAGTGGCAGCTTTGCCCTTTCTCCAGTTGGCATCCTGGTATTTAACCATGTGTAACAGATAATTAGCAATCCTCAGACCCAAAGCAGAGGATGCATAAACCCTTTTGCCCCAGAGGTCAATCCTGCAGGCTTCCTTGTCCAGGGGAAGGGAACTAAGGTGCTTTAGATCTGTCAAGGGTTGCCTTGATGACCAAAGAGTCAGTTTTGGCCTGGGCAGCAAAATATGGAAGACCCTGAGGGACATTATAAAGCTGGTCTGCCCTGCGTGGCATAGCTGGCACCATGTCTGGCCTGTGCCAGACTGCCATGGCATTCTTTAGAGATGGAAGCATAGGAGAAATGATCTTAGGGGGAAGAGTTGGGAATCTCTAAGAAGACCACGGGGTCTTTCCTGGTGACGTCCTCTTCCTCAATCTAAAAGCCCACTGTGGCAGACAACTGCTTCATCACACTTGAAAAAGTGGCATCCTCAAAAGGAGACCTTGGAGTATGCTTGACAAAGTCCTCACTGAACGAGGCAGAAGCAGACTTATCTGAAATTAGGATTTCTTCCTCTTCATCCTCTATATCATCAGGGAGGATGTGGTCAGGATGATACTCCACAACATCTACCTCCTCATCTGGGTCTGGCATCGGATTCGCTGGCGGTGGCCAGCGGGGAATCTCCCGGGGTCGACAGACAGATGTCAATGATGAAGCTGTCGTCAATGGTGCCGGCGAGGAGGGACTATTGAAGGCACCCAGCTGCTGAACGAGTACATTTGTGAATTTGACCAGTACTTCATTCAGGTCCATAGTGGACATTGACAGAGGGGGGTTTGACGGCACAGGAGCAGACAACCCTCCATCCTGGGAGACAGATGAGCCTGTAGCCCTGGAAGGAGAAGGGGCAGGCTTCAATGGAGCTGTTGTCGATGTGCCCATCGTCGATGGTGGAGGGGTCGACGTCCAAGCACCCTGTGAGTCAGGCGGAGGAGCTGTCTGTATGGGTCTGGTAGGAAGAGAGACCTGGACAGCTGGTCCCTTCATCGAAGCAGCCACCAAACCCCCCCCCACCCCCCAAAAAAGAAGAAGAGGTCAATGGGGAACAGGATTGCCGCCAGGGGGAGCGGTCACGATCCCGGTCTTTTTTATGACTTTTCCCTGCAGACTTGTCTCGGGCCTTGGAGGCCTGGGAGCTCGAAGATCCGGGGGGTGAGTGGGCAGCCAGGAGGACCCTAACCCAGAGCTGGCTACCTACTGTTCCATAACTTTTTTCAGAGCCTTCTTGCTTCGCCTGAGGGTTGTTTGGTTAAACTTCTGGCAGAGCTCACAGCTGGAAACGTTGCTGTCAGGCACAAGTCATCAGACACAGAGTGTTCATCTGTAGAGGTAATCATCTTTCCGCAGTGGCAGCGACGGAAAAGAGAAGGATTAACTCTTGGCATAAGTAAAAGGAAAAAAATCTCTAAAGAGAGATTTTGGTAAAGGTTAGAGGAAAAAATGGCTGTAGGCCGAAATAAGCACGAACACTGCAACAAAGCTTCTGTGGAGTCTGTGCAAGCAAGTCGACAGCAGGAAAGAACTGAGGAAAGAGCAGGGCCACCCACGCCTATACAGAGTTGCTGATGTCAGCATACATCAACCATGTGGGTGGCCACTGATGAACATCTTCTGTATGGATTCCCCTTCACTGACGGCGAGGATTCCTACGGTGTTAACTGATGACCGAGATACCCCTGAAAAAGATCTCACTAATCTGAAAGTGGACAAGGCAATGGGGCTAGACGGGATACATCCCAAAGTATTAAGGGAACTCAGGGAGATGTTGGCAGCACCACTGACAGCCCTGTTCAATAGTCTGCTGGAAACAGGTATGGTACCACAGGACTGGAGAAGAGCAAATGTAGTCCCTCTCCACAAAAGTAGGAGTAGTGAGAAGGCTGGCAATTACAGGCCTGTCAGCCTGACCTCAGTGGTTGGGTAATCTAATGGAGTCACTACTAAAAGAAAAGTTTGTGACATCTCGAATCCAGCAGAGCACAGGATCTGAGGCAGCATTGATTCACAGCGGGAAGATCTTGTCAAACAAATCTGATAGATTTCTTTGACAGGGTGACCAGGGAGGGGCAGTGGATGTGGCCTACCTGGATTTCAGCAAGGCCTTCAACACTGTCCCACAAAGGCTAGTAAACAAGCTGGGCAGCCTGGGAGTGGGTCCCAGGGTGGTAAACTTGGTCAAAAAGTGGTTGAGCAATAGAACACAGAGGGTGGTGGTGAATGGAGTTCAATCCAAAGGGGGGGGGTGACCTGCGTGGTCCTGCAGGGATCAGTGCTTGGACCAGTCCTCTTTAATGTCTTCATAAGTGACACTGCAGAGTATCTGGAAGGGAAGGTGTCTCTCTTTGCAGACGACAACGATCTGCAACAGGGCTGACACTCCAGGAGGTGTAGACAAAATGAGAAGGGACCTAAGCAAGCTAGAGGAATGGTCAAAGGTGTGGCAGCTAAGATTCAATGCAAAGAAGTGCAAGATCATGCACTTGGGGTACAGAAATGCAGGGGAGTATAACATGATTTTTTTTGGGGGTTTGACAGCCACCAAACAGGAAAGGGACCTGGGAGTAATCATATCTGATGATCCAAAGATTACTAAACAATGTGAGAAGGCTGTGAGGAGTACCTGTGGGGTGCATAGGGAGAGGTATCTCCAGAAGAAGGAAGGAGGTGTTTATGCCACTGTATAGACATTGGTGAGACCTCATCTAGAGTACTGTGTCCAGTTCTGGAGGCCACATCTCTGGAAGGACACAGAGTACAAGTGGTTTAGAGAAGGGCAACATAAATGATGCAGGGGCTGCATCAAAAGTCATATGAGGGAAGACAGGAGGATCTCAATATGTATTCCCTGGGGGGGGGTATGAAAGAAACTTTCAAATACCTCAAGGGTGTAAATAAGGTACAAGACGGTAGCATCATTAAAAAAGAAAAATGTTCAAGAACAAGGGGTTGTGATATGAAGATAGAGGGGGTAACATGAGAAACTATCTTTTCACAGAAAGGGTGGTGGATCCATGGAGCAGCCTCCCCGCAGAGATGGTAGGGGAATTCAAAAACACATGGGACAGTCATAAAGGAACTCTAGTGATAGGAAAGAGCGGGTAAGCCATAGATCATTTAGGGTCTACGGTATATGAAACAGGTAGGGAAAATGGGCAGACTAAGTGGGCCAAGTGGTCCTTATCTGCCGTCAAATTCTAAGTTTTTATGTTTCCATGTTTGGGGTGCAGCTTCTTGTGGATGGTATCTACATATCCAGAAAAGTCAAGGTTCTGGGCAAGCCAAACCCTGAGGTACCCAAAGGACGTACTATCCTCTAGCAAGGTCCCATCTAGGGTGTGGAAGGGGGGGAGGGAAGGGAGCCGAAGAGTCTCTGCCTAATGCCAAAGGTCATGTAGACGGCGTTCTTGACGTTCAGGAACAGCTGATTAACATGAAACAAGAGCAGAATCTTATTAAAGTCGTGATGAAGTCTGGACGCTACATTAGAGGGGGAAAGGCCAGAGGTATACAGGACAGTACTGTCCACATACATGTGGACTGAGGTAAAAGGGCAGACAGTGGGAAGGTCGTTTAGGAAGATTGAGAAAAGCAGTAGTCCCAGAACAGAACCCTATGGGACTCCAGTGTTGATGAAGAGGGGAGGAAAAATTGAATCACTAATCCAAACTGATTGCGTCCTCCCCACAAGGTATGAATGGACCCAGCTGGTGGCTGCTGTTGAGAGCCCAGTGGCAGAGAGTTTGGCAAGTAGGAGGGGATGGAAGACAGTGTCGAAAGCCTTGGCCAGGTCGACAAAGATAGCAGTGGTGATGAGGCCTTGGTCCGAGTCAGTGAGCCTAAGGAGGGAGGAGTGGAGCTTCCTGAAATTAGACTGGTAAGGGGTGAAAAAGGAGGAGGAGTCAAGGTAGGAGCAGAGTAGGCATAACAGCAATAGTAACTGGCTTGAGTTTTGGGAAGGGACAAACATGGAAGGCTACAAGTGGAAATATAGGGTAGATGCAGAAATACACTCGATTAAACACGTATAGAACCCAAGGGAGCTATTTAACCATGTAAAGTCCCAGTCACATGCTCGTAAGTGTGAAAATGATACACGCCTTCTAAGTACAATACAACCTTGATTGTTCAAATGCTCTGGGAAACATCAGATTTGTTTGAGTAGTTGACAGTTCGACTAATCGGGGGTTAACTGCATTAGGCAAACCAGAGTAGGGAGACAATATCAAAGTTCGTATAATAAGGACATCTGGATAATCAGGGTTTGGATAATTGAGGTTGTCCTGTATACCACCTAAATAGGTACCCATTATGACTAAGGAGCAGAGCATTTTGTGGCCAGAGAAGAAACATGGGTTTGGGAGCAACTTCTGGTCTCTCTCACACTCTGTCAGTGAGCAGTGGGAGCATTACAAAGGTATAATAGTAACAGGCTTGGATTTTGGGTAAGGACAATAACTTCTAGCGTGCAAACATTCTGCTGAACCCCTGTAGTAACAAGAGCAGTGTAGCAATGTGTCAGAGAAGACCACTGCACTCACACAACTCAGCTTTGACTGTGTGCCCGAATGCACTCTGGAAGCGTGTAACTGGGGGACAGTGGTTATCTAGAGAGAACATGGACAAAACAGGGTATCCAGGAACAAGAGTTACCAGAAACAGTGAGGGTCTGCTGGAACAGAATAGGCAGGAAAAAAACTGGGTAGGCAGGGTGGGCCAAGGGGTCCTTTTCCGCTGAAAAACAGAGAAACATGGAATGTGTTGGCAGATGGGGACAGCAGGACCCATCTAGTCTGCCCATACATAAAAACACAGAAACACAGACTTTCACGGCAGATAAGGAGCACTTGGCCCACCTAGTCTGCCCATTTCCCTACCTAGAGGATAAGCTGCAGATCTTATTTAAGCCTATTTCTTCCCACCACCCCCCACAAAAATTGCCTTATGTCTGTCCCATGCATTCTTGAATTCTCCCACAGTTTTAGACCCCCACAACCTCCTCAGGAAGGCTGTTCCATGTATCCACCACTCTCACTGTGAAAAAATACTTCCTCACATTGCCCCTGAGCCATCCCCCCCCTCTATCTTCAAATTGTGTCCCCTTGTTCTTGCACATCTCTTTTTCTGAAAGATGCTACCCTCTTGGACTTTGTTGATTGCACTGAGGTACTTAAACGTTTCTATCATGTCCCCTCCTCTCCCTCCTTTCCTCAAGGGTATACATATTAAGCTCTTTTAGTCTGTCCTCGAATGGCTTCTCTTGCAGACCCTGCACCATTTTAGTTGCCCTCCTCTGAACTGCCTCCACCCTGTCTATGTCCTTGCGGAGATGGGGGCTCCAGAACTGGATGCAGTACTCCAGATGGGGTCTCACCAACTGTCTGTACACAGGGATAACAACTTCCTGTTTTTGGCTGGCGATGCCTCTCCCTATACATCCCAGTATCCCCCCAGCCCTCCCTACCGCCTTCTCACACTGCTTGCCAACCTTAAGGTCATCTGATATGATTACCCCCAGGTCCCTTTCCATTTTTGTTATTGTTACTACCTCCCCCCCCATTGTGTAATCTTCCCCTGAGTTTTCGTTTCCCAGGTGCATTACTTTGCACTGAATCCAAACTGCCATACTTCTGACCATTCCTCTAACCTTGCCAAGCCCCTTCTCATCCTTTCCATGCCTCCTTGTATATCAACCCTGTTGCAGATCTTTGCGTCATCTGCAAAGAGGCATATTTTTCCTTCCAGTCCCTCTGCAATATCACTTATAAAGACATTAAAAAGGACTGGACCCAGTACTGAACCCTGCGGTACCCCACTAGTAACCCCTCTTTCTTCAGAGTGGACTCCATTTACAATTACCTTCTGTGTCTTGTTCAGCCAATGTTTTACCCAGGTTACCACCCTGGGACCCACTCCCAGGCTGGTTAATTTGACTACTAATCTTTTGTGTGGGACTGTCAAATGCCTTGCTAAAGACTAGGTAGGCCATGTCCACAACTCCTCCCTGGTCTACTATTTTGGTCACCCAGTCAAAGAAATCAATTAGATTCGTCTGACATGACCTTCCCGCTGTGAACCCATGCTGCTTTGGGTCCTGTGCACCACTGGCCTCTAGGTACTCAACAATTCTTTCCTTCAGAAGTGATTCCATCACTTTCCCCTATCACAGAGGTCAAACTGACAGGTCTGTAGTTTCCTGCCTCTGTCTTGATTCCACATTTGTGAAGGTGAATCACATCAGCCTTCTTCCAATCCTCAGGTGCCACACCATCCTCCCACGATTTGTTAAAAACGGTGGTCAGTGGTGTCACTAGTTCTCTGCTTAATTCTTTTAGAATTCTGGGATGAATTCCATCTGGCCCCATTGCTTTGTTCACCTTCAGTTTTAGGAGTTCTTTCAGAACCCTTTCTTCTGTGAAAGGACTTGGATCGACCCCCCTCTCTAGAGTGCGTCTGTTAATTGGATTAGGCACCTCCCCCACTTCCTCTTTTGTGAATACTGAACAGAAGTATTCATTCAGTATCCCTGCTTTTTCTGTCACTCTCTGCCCACCCACCCACCATCAACCAATCTCATCAATCAGTTTTATTTATAAAAAAGGCGCCTTTCTAAAACCAAGATGCCTGTACAATAAATACATAAAATAAAATAAATTATTACAAAAAACATATAATTCAACAAATAACCATATAATAGCAACACAACAAAGCAAAAACGGAGCCTCAATCAGCAAGGACCAGGCTAAAAAAATAAGTTTTTAAAGCAGTTTTAAAACTCTGGACGATTAGGCAATCTCGAACCCGATGAGGTAGAGTGTTCTACAGGGAAGCAGCAGCAAAGCTAAATGACCTAGCTCCAGATGTTTGCAAACGTACCCTGGGAACTTCTAGCAATCCCTCATCGGAGGATCGGAGAGGACGGAGGGGATGGTAGGGACAAAGGAGATCTTTCAGGTAACTCGGTCCCTGTTCGTGTAGGGCCTTATAGGTTAACAAAGCAACCTTAAAGGTGATCCACCACTGTATCGGCAAACAGTGCAGACCGCGGAGCACGGGCGTTATATGACTAGTTCTTGATGCACCCGTCAAAAGCCTGGCTGCCATGTTCTGCACCAGCTGCAAGCGGCAGATATCAACCCCTGACAGCCCTAGGTAAAGGTCACTGCAGCAGTCAAGGTGGCAGGAAATGAAGGCATGAACCAACATTGAAAGATCATCGGGAGGAACCAGATGTTTCACCCGGGCGATATTTCTCAGATGGTAAAAAGATGTTTTAACAACTGATGATACCTGTGACTTCAGGGTCAAACAGTCATCAAACATAATGCCCAGGTTCCGCACCCGGTCACAGGTAGCTAGCTGGACACCTCCAAGCCATAAACCGGAAGGTGAACCTGCCAACATACCCACCTCACGACGACCGGGGTTCACAACCAACACCTTGTTTTTTTTCAGGGTTCAACCTTAGCCAACTCACATTCATCCAGGCCTAAATTTCAGTCAGACAGCATTCTATTCAGCCTCACTATCCCTCCCTTTGTCTTTCTACGCTCCCTGATATACCTATAAAAGGTTTTATCCCCCTTCTTAACCGAGTTGGCTATCTTTTCCTTAGTTTGGGCCTTTGCTATTCTGACTACCCTCCTTGCGTCCTTCTACCTTAACTAGTACAGTTCTCTGCCCTGCTCCTGTTGTGTTTCTTTATACTTCCTAAATGCTATCTTTTTCTCCCTAATCTTCACCGCCACCTCTTCTGAGAACCACAGTGGCTTTTTCTTTTGTTTTGATTTGTTTATTTGCTTCACACAAAGGCTTGTTGCCTCTGTGATGGCAGTTCTGATCTTTCCCCACTGTTGATCCACCCCTCCTTCTAGCCTGCTTGCTAGTACTTTTCTAAGGCACCCTCCCATCTTGCCAAAGTCAGCCCTCCAGAAGTCCAGAACCCTCACTTTTGTACGGTTTGACTCTGTAGCAGAGTTTATCATGAACCACACTGTTTGGTGGTCACTTGTTCCCAAATGGCTACCCACTTCTAGATCTGAGATCCTCTCACAGTCCCCCATTTGAGAGTTCGAGGTCTAAGATTGCTCCCTCACGAATAGGTTCCAAAACTAGCTGTCTGAGGCATGCCACCTGAAGGGCATCAAGAATGGCCCTGCTTTTGGGTGTGGCTGCAGCAAAGGTGCTCCAGTTAACACCTGGCATATTAAGGTCCCCCATCAACAGTATCTCCCTTTCTCTGCCATCCTAAGTATGCCTTCTATCCTATCCTTGTCCATTCCATCCCCCTGACATGGGGGTCTGTATACAACCCCTGTGCGGACTGTGGTGCCATTTCCAGACTCTAAGGTGACCCACAGTGCCTCCTCTCCTCCCTGTTTACTCTTTTGTTCAGTTGCTTTTAGCCCTTCCCTTACATAGAGAGCTACCCCCCCTTTCTGCCCTCCCTGTCTCTCCTGTAGGTTGTGTACCCTGGTATGTTAACATCCCAGTCATGGTTCTCTGTGTACCATGTTTCTGTGACTGCTACGATATCCAGGTATCCCTCTTCCATCAAGGCCACCAGTTCAAGGAGCTTGTTGCCCAGACTACGGACGCTGGTATTCATTACCCTCCATTTCTTGATGGCCTTATCCCTTTTTGCCCCATCCCTGTCCTTATTGCGTTTTTCACTTTCTCCATTTACCCCTGCGCTTCTCCCTATTGACATCTCTATGTTGGTGTCTGCCTCACTTAGTACCCTGACTTTTTTTTTTGGGGGGCCTAGGATTTCCCTGCTCCTTTCCAGTGCCTCCCCCCTTGGCTAGTTTAAATGTTTGCCAATGAAGTATTTAAACCTATCACGTAGGATCCTGGTTCCCCTCCTGGACAGATGCAGACCATCACACCAATATAGGCCTGCATCCCTCCAGGTGGACCCCCAGTCCCCAGTGAAGCCAAATCCCTGAGCTCTGCACCAGTTTTTCTACCACTGATTGAATCCCATGGTGTGGAGCACCCTAGCCTCACCCGTGCCATAGACAGGCAGCACCTCCGAGAAGGTTACCGTGTGTGCTATTCGTCTAAGGCCCCTCCCCATCTCCACGAACGCTTCTTGCACTGCTCTGATCCCTTTCTTAGTCATGTCATTTGTCCCTAGGCCATAGGTGGACAATGACATCCAGCTCCCTCCCCTGTGCAGCTGCTCCTGCGATCCTGAGGATTCGCTCCCTGTCCCTCCAAGCCATGGCGCCAGGCAGGCACCTTACCTCCTTCTCCCATTCATCCCCTGGTTCTACGTTCCTAACAGTGGAGTCCCCCACCATGAGTTGTTTCCTTCCCCTGTCGGGTCCCATGCCACCCTCCTGTGGGTCTCTTTTATGGAGATTCCCAGCATCCTCCTTGGTCTCCACTGTCGGTGCCTCCATACAGGAACCATAATTTTCCAGAACGGCATAGAAATTGTGGAGAGGTACAACTGGAGGGATGCGCCTCTGTTCCACCACCCTCACCCTCCCTGAGCCCACTGTGGTCCAACCGCTCCTCTTTCTTGGCAACCTCTGAGGCAACGGCAGTGACCCTGGTGGTCCCTGGGTGGGAGAGGAGATCCCACAAATCTTGGCCAACTCAGCCTGGAGATGAGCCACCTCCTCCCTCAGCCCAGAGAGGTGCCTGCAGATGGGACAACACTGCATTCTCCAGAATGTCTCCCGGAAGACTGCTGCTCCACAGCCACTGCACTGCACCACTCCAATCATGTCTTTTTCTGGCCACCTTACTATTGTTTGGAATACTTACTCTTTCCTCTGTTTATCTCTTTTTTTTTTCTCTCTCCCTACTTGCTTACTGCCTCTGTGCCCTTTTAGCTCATGATCTTCCTGTTCTGAGACAAGAGGTTCCTATATTTCTCAGTAGTCTCCTTACTTGCTCAGAGTCAGACCTCCAGCAGCTGGGGGGCACGGAGAGCTACTCTTGCCCTTCTAGGATGGTGAGTTTTTGGTGGCTCTGTGATCACTCACTTCCTGCTCCCAAACAGGAAGTTCCTGTTGTCCATTAAATCCTGACCTTCATACCATATCTTCAGCTCCCCCAGTTTATTGTATTTTTGAGGATCTTTTTTTGCCTGTCCCATGCTAGTTTAAATTCCGTTACCATGTTTGCTCCCATGACCCCCTAGGGCAGGCCGTTCCATTGTTCCACCACCCATTCTGTGAAGAAGTATTTTCTCACACTGCTCCTGAATCTGCCTCCCTTTGCGTCGCGTATCGTGTCTTCTAGTCCCGATATAGCTAATAACCTGAAAAAGGTTCTGTTTCTGAACCTTGCTGATACCCTTCAGGAATCTGAATGTCTCTATCATATCCCCATCGATCCCTATGCTGCTCCAGGGAGTACATGTTGAGCTTCTCCAGTCTTGCCTCGTACGGCTCTTGATGCATACCCTGCACTATTTTCATTGCCCTTCTCTGTACTGTCTCTAATCGATTTATGTCTTTCCTGAATTGTGGTCTCAGAGAACTGGATGCAGTATTCCAGGTGAGGCCTCGCCAGTGATCTATACAGCGGCATGATCACTTCCTGTCTCCTACTTGACAAATTCTATATTTTTATGTCTTACCACAGAACAAAACATATCCTTTAGTCACAAGGTGATGCTAACAATGGTTTTGTACTGTATAAAGTTCCTATAACTTAGTTAAACCCACATCTTCCAAATACTAGCCGAAGACCACATACCAATGAAAGTAACAAACCTATAAACATCTGGGTCTGCACCTTAACCCTTGCTTAACTTTTGAGCTCCATCTATCCAAAATCACCAAAAATATTCACCACAAAATGCAGCGGGTATAATCTTCAGGTAAAAAATGCAAATGAACAGGGTCACCAAACTGTAGCTCCTACTGCATCTGCCGAAATACTGTTGAACCTGCTTCTGGGAGACACTGCCTCACCCAAGATTCAATATGGCTGATCCATCCAGATTAACCTGATAGGGTGATTTTCTCTGGACACCAAGCAAGACCACTACCACCACTGTGACTTGCAGTGTCAACTACACTGACCTGCCACATTTCTACACAAGGTACTGGACTATCAGATGAGAGCCACTCCTGTTACTCTACCTCTGCACTGTCCCATTAACCAAAACTCAACCTGCGGTTACAGGACACAAGCTCCTCAATATCCCACTACTAAAATCCAGCTGAGTCCAGAAGTCCCTCAGCTATACTGCATTGAATACAACAGTCTTTGCCTTGTCTCCTTACTCGATAGAAAAGAGAACTTAAGCAGCCCTCTCTAATTTACCAAATGCATTCCTAGACTGTACTCTGGGTACCTTGGCAACTTGTTAAAGCTCAGCTAAATCTACTATCTCAGGTCACTTTCCAGTCACCTCCTTCACAGTGCAAGAGTTCATAAAGCTGTTAGCAACAAAAGACATTACTATTGCTGCTCTGTTCAAATCAAAATCAAAATCAAAATCAAATCAACTTTATTTTTTTAGCGCCTTTCAAAGCCAA
Organism: Neoceratodus forsteri; assembly: GCA_016271365.2. Classification (NCBI taxonomy): domain Eukaryota; kingdom Metazoa; phylum Chordata; order Ceratodontiformes; family Ceratodontidae; genus Neoceratodus; species Neoceratodus forsteri. The sequence continues at coordinate 462,518,910 of CM057458.1, forward strand.
GGCGCTGTACATAAAAACATATACATAATAAAATTTAAAACAAACGTTAAAACGTATCAACCACAACTAAGTAAAAGCTAAACTAAATAAATATGTCTTTAAACCAGCTTTAAATCTATCGACGGTTGGGCATTCTGTCAACCAACGAGGTCGAGAATTCCTCAGGGTTGGTGCTGGAAAAGCAAAAGCACAGGATCCTAATGTCTTTAATCGAACCCTGGGAATCTCCAGCAATCCCTCGTTGGCGGAACGGAGAGGACGGAGGGGGCAGTAGGGAATCAGGAGATCTTTCAGGTAACCGGGTCCCTGATCACGTAGGGCTTTAAAGGTTAGTAAACCAACTTTAAGGTGATCCGCCACCAAACAGGCAGCCAGTGCAGTTCGCGGAGCACAGGTGTAATGTGACTGGTTCCAAGAGTCCCAGTCAAAAGCCTGGCCGCCGCGTTCTGCACCAGCTACAGGCGGCGGATATCAACCCCAGGTAGCCCTAGGTAGAGGGAATTGCAGTAATCAAGACAGGTAGTGACAAAGGCATGGACCAATGTTGGAAGATCACCCCAAGGAAACAGGTGTTTCACCAGGGCGATATTCCTCAGATGGTAAAAAGAGGATTTGACAACAGCTGACACCTGAGATTTTAGGGTCAGACCGTCATCAAAAATAACACCCAGATTTCGCACCTGATCGGAGGTAGAGAGCGGTATACCACCAAGTGACAAACCTGATGGTTGTCCAGCTCCCAAACCCGCCCCCAGACGACCTGGGTCCACTACCAATACCTCAGTCTTATCCGGATTCAGTCTCAGCCAGCTGGAACTCATCCAAAGTCTGATCTCAGCAAGGTAGTTGTTCAGCACGGACAGTGCATCGTCCTGACTGGGCAGAAAGGACAAATACAGCTGAGTATCATCTGCATGGCAGTGAAAACCCAGACTGTATCGCCTGATGATTTCTCCCAATGGCAGCATATACACTGCAAACAACATGGGAGCTAAAATGGAGCCCTGCAGTACCCCACAAGGCAGGGAGTGAGCGCCAGAGCAATATATTCCAGTGGCAACTCTCTGGGACCTGTCCGTGAGGCAAGAATGAAACCATTTGAGGACTGTACCAGACAGCCCACAAAAAACCTGCAGGCGCTCCAACAGCACACCATGGTCTACAGTGTCAAATGCAGCAGAGGGATCAAGAAGGACCAGAATGGTACATGTCTTTCGATCTCTAGCCATTAGGAGGTCACTCAATACCTGGACAAGGGCAGTCTCCGTGCTATGCTTCTTCCTAAAACCAGACTGGAGAGTATCATAGACATTGTGAGTTATAAGATGATCATACAGTTGCAACGCAACTGCCTTTTCAATAACCTTACCAACAAATGGCAGGTTAGAGATAGGCCGGTAGTTAGCTAGACAATCTGGATCCAAGGAGGGTTTTAAAGGAGTGATTGAACGATCGCTTCTCTTAAGGGGTCAGGAAAGACCCCCAAAGACTTCCAAACAATGTCAGCAAGGATTGGGCAGATAACTTCTACAAATCCTACTAAGAGAGGTGTAGGCCCCGGATCCAAACTACAACTAGTTGGTCACAATGTCTGGATGATTTTCACAATGTCACTGAACTCCAGCCAGCGAAAATCTGACCAGACAGACCAAGTGCATGCCACTTCCTGTCGACCACCGCAGTCCCCCATAGGGGAGGTCGGACCGATGCCAGACCTGATGCTGGCAACCTTATCTGCAAAAAGACGAGTGACCTCCTCGCATCTTAGCTGAGAAAAAGCTTCTCTGGGCTGGAGACAGATTGGATTGCATGATCTGTCCATGGGCTGGAAAAGCTGAGCCGGTTGATTCTGTGCAGTAGAAATCTCTCTGGACAGGAACTCTGCCTTCTTACGGGTGATTTCTGATTGATAGCCATCATAATGTGCCATCAACCTAAGCCTGTCAGCATCATGGCCAGACTTCCACCAGGCTCTCTCCAACCTTCGGCCGAATCGTCTTAACTCCTTCAAGAAGCCATCAAACCAAGGGCTCCTTGGATGAAGGACGAGAGGTCGAACACAAACAGGAGCAATTTTGTCCACAGCATCTCCCACAGCCTTGTTATAGGCTAGTACGAGAGCATCTGGACTCATGCATTCACCCGACAAGCCAGATAGATCCAGTACCGCCATTAGGTCACTGGGGTTAATACCCCTTAAAGAGCAGTACCGAACCATCTCTGTAGGGGCAGACCTATAACGTGGGCCCTGAAACTGAACCTTATAGTGTGATGGTCAGACCAGCTGACTGGTTCCACCCCCAAAACAGCGACCTCCATACCCAAAAGAAAGATCAGATCCAATGAATGACCCTCTACATGGGTCGAGGAGGTAACCACCTGGGTTAGGCCCAGCGTCATCATCAGCTGGAGGAGATTTTGACCAAAAAGCGAGAGTTCATCATCGACGTAGGCATTGAAGTCCCCCAGAACTATCAGTCTGGGGAACCTCAACACCATGTCGACGATGAAATCTGCTATCTCCTGCAGGAATTCTCCACCGTCACCTGGTGAACGGTAGATGAGGATAATCCCACAGCCTACATTCTCTCCCAGGATATATTCAAAGGATCTAGTACTTCCCAATGGCACATCAACAAGGCCCAGCTCAGTCCTAAACATAATGGCCACACCCCCACCCCTACAATCCAACCTTGGATGGTGTATCGCCGAGAACCCGGCTGGAATTGCCGAGGCCAATATAGGGCATGGATTTTCATCCAGCCAGGTCTCGGTGATGCAAGAGAGATCAGTTGATCCAACAAGATCAGCTATAATAGCTGCCTTGTTTTTAATAGATCTGCCATTGCATTGTTCAGCTGCAACTCCCTACCAGACAGTATTAAAGAATCCAGGAGACCATGATCTTCAAGTGAGCCTTATTTACTCACCTAGAGAGCCTATGAACCTGTGGACTACCGGCATAAGCTAGGTAACATTATCACTCACTGCTTTCACCCAGTCCATTACTTATGCATTCCTACCCCCCAACTACTTCTAATACTTCAAAGTAATTTTTTTCTGTACACTCTCACTGCAACTCACTCAGTCGTCCTTGGTATATTATTACATAGTTGCGTGCCCCCAAAAAACTCATTCTGTATTGATGAATCCTATTCTTCTAACTGTGCCTAATTATGGAAATCAGGGTAGTCATATCAGATGACCTAAAGATGGGCAAGCAATGTGAGAAGGCAGCAAGGAGGGCTGGGGGGATACTGGGATGCATAGAGAGAGGCATCACCAGTAGAAAACAGGAAGTTATTATCCCTCTGTACAGACAGCTAGTGAGACCCCATCTGGAGTACTGTGTGCAGTTCTGGAGACCCAATCTCCACAAAGACATAGACAGGATGGAAGCTGTCCAGAGGAGGACAACTAAAATGGTGCAGGGTCTGCACGGAAGACATATGAAGAGAGACTTAAGGAGCTTAATATGTATAGCCTCGAGGAAAGGAGGGAGAGGGGGACATGATAGAAACTTTCAAGTACCTCAAGGAATCAACAAAGTCCAAGAGGTAGCATCTTTCAAAAAAGGTGTGCAAGAACAAGAGGTACAATTTGAAGATGGAGGGCTCAGAGGTAATTTAAGGAAGTATTTTTCACAGAGGGTTGTGGATGCATGGAGCAGCCTTCCGGAGGAGGTTGTGGAGTCAAAATCAGTGGCGGAATTCAAGCATGCGTGGGACAGTCATAAGGCAATTCTGGGGGGTGGGGGTAGGAAGAAGTAGGCTGCTGGTTAACTAGGATCTGCAGCTTATCCAGTAGGTAGGGAAATGGGCAGACTGGGTGGGCCAAGCGGTCCTTATCTGCCGTCAAATTCTATGTTTCTGTGTTTCTATGTAAATCTCATGTTTGTTACAATGTACTTTGACTCTGGTTTTATGTATTTGTCTCTCCTACGATTATTATTGTGTCTTGTTTTGTGATGTATTTATTGACTTGGACACATTTGAAAAAGGGCTCTTGAGTTCAAAGGTCTTACAAACACAAATAAATAACTAAATAAATACAAGTACTACACATTTTTATACATATTACCCTCTTTTACTGCAACTCAGAGTATGTTGTGTGTAAATTTGTAAACAGTGATTCAAATCTGTGTGCATCAATGCAATTTTTTTCTTTGTAGCTTATCTCTGTAATAACTTGCTGCTATAATATTCCACGGTACCCTCTTGAAATATAGGTGTTGCACCTGAATGAGGCCATCTTACTGTGCAAAAAATTTATAAATCAAATAATAATACACGTTTTCAGTGGCAGCTGGCTCCAATAAACCACTGCAAGGCATCTTTAAACTTTGTCTTCCTAGTTTCTTTATAACTTTTCCCTCTAAGCCCTTCTCCAGTCCCTCTTTGCATCTCTTCCCTTTAGCCTTTTGTTTCTTTTTCATGTTATTTTATAGTCTCCACTTCTTTTGTTTGGTCAGTTTTCTTTTACAGTCTGTTCAGTGTCTTTTTTCTTTCTCCCCTAGACACAACAGCCTACAGAAATCGGGCCAAAATGTTACTACTACAGCATGAACACAAACCCACTCTTGCTGCCATCAATCCTGTACTCTTCCTCATGCTTCACATCGTACTTCGTAATGGTCAGAGGTTCTCCAAGCTCCAAGAGCAGTGCCGGCGCACAAGGCAGATGTTCAAAACGACTTCAATAACCATCACATAAGTGCAGTGTGATGCAACTCAGTGCAAACTGCAAACATTCAAACGACTTACATAACCATCACCTAATATCCAACATCTTAGATTTGGCCAAACTTCTAAAGACTTTACTAAATTCCCAACCAGAAGATTTTGAAGGCACTCTTTATTCGACGTGGCAATATTTACAGCTGTACTGAAAAAGTTAAACGATATCTTCACTTCCTTAGATAAAGGTCTATCATAATATTGACAGACCCGAGTAAAGCTTTCGATAAGGACAATGGTTTGCTGTTTAAAGATGACCAGAATACCAGTAATCTCTCTCCAGTAGTGCTCTGCATAAATGGGTGAGATTACCAGCTATCGGGCCTGGCACCGAGTGAGAACGGATGAGGACTGGCATGCTGCACTGGACAGTATAGTTATTCATTTTAAAACATAACTAAATGGGAGAAAGGATGTCTGTGGTGGGGAGCTCATATGGCAGGGATGGGATTTATTATATTAGAAAGGTAGGAAGCCATTATCTGTCTTGAGTATTCTACAAAAATAAACGATCTAGCCGGCCCCATGGTGTCGAGGGTTGAGGTGCTGGACGCCACACCTCATGCTACTCCAGTGACTCAGGCTCAGGAATGACCTTGGGTCATCGGGGTGCCAGCATGGGGAAGGGCGGAGCAGGATCGAGCATGCAGACGGGCAGCTCTCCTCTCTCTCGAGGGGGGGGTTGGCACCCCCCCCCCCGTAGTTCTGCTCCCACTGGGTGGAGGTCCGGTGGGTAGTGTAGGCAGAAAGGGGGCAGCATACAGTTATGGGAGGTGGAAAGGGTTGAGCTGGCAGCATGGGGTGCGTGACGTGCCTCCACACGCTTGCACGGCCATGTACCGAGGCCTTGGGGAAGGGGGTCAGGGGAGAAAACCAATCTGACAAAAACAATCAGGCTCATATTATACAAATCACTGATTACAAATTCAATATTCTTCCAATGAGGTAAGATTTAGGGTAAAAGTCATATTAATGCTATTCGCATATGCGAGGCCCTACCATACTTCATGAAATTAGGAAGCCTGACATCTCCTTTAGACTGTGGCAATTGTAAAATAGAGCATCAAATCCAAGATGATGCATGCCCCCCCCCCCCGATAACTAGGTCAGAGCATGGGGGTCATATGTCTCAACTTGTCACATGAATGTAGGACATGGTGGGCATTGGTACTACATATGAAACAAAACATCTAACAAGAAGAAACAACCTCAGAATACTGCAAATACTGTGCCTTTATCTCTGCAAAGTTTTGATTCAGCATCTTTAAAATATGAATTCCTATGTTAAACAGTTTACAACACATTCTCTGTGTGGGCAGCATCTTTTCCATGAGGACAGAGTAACTGTGAGGCATAAAATAAGGACATCATTTGTAATATGGGGCAGTTGAGAGGAAAAAGGGGGGGGGAGACAACAATACCACACTGGGAACCTCAAAAACGCATTAGGCTCTGAAAATTTCTTCAGTGGCTCCCAATCTTTCTACAGGGGGTCCCAGACAATCAAAATAAAACTCCTACTGACAACCCTGTTCTATAAATACAGGTTACTCACCTGCAACAGGAGTTCGAGGAGTGGTATATGTTGTTCATCCACACAATCTGGCAGGTTCCTTACCGCTTTAAATCTTGCAGGAAGGCCTTCAAGCTGGCTCCTCCCACCCACCCGGGTGGTAAAACCCTCGGCTCTGCCCCATGACGCCAGGTTGCGCGTCAAAGCCAGGGAGGTCGGGTGGGTCGTGTGGATGAACAACATATACCACTCCTAGAACTCCTGTTACAGGTGAGTAACCTGTATTTCTAGGGATGTGGATATGTTGTTCAATCCACACTGTCTGGCAGACACTTAGCAGTTCTCCGGGAGGAGGGAGGCAAGGCGTGCACCCCCTACTTCGGAAAAAAGTACTGGAGAACCGAGGTCCCAAAACCAGCATCCCAGCATGACTCAAGGTCAATGTGGTAATGGGAAATAAAGGTGTGTGCTGACTTCCAGGTAGCAGCCCTGCAGATTTCCTGGATAGGGACGTCCCTAGAAGCAGCCACCGAATCAGCGGTATGGCGGGTAGAATGAGCTCTTATCCCTCTGGGAGGCTCCATGCCCGCCAATCTACAGCAGAGATCTATGCAGGAGGTGACCCACCTGCTTATCATCCGCTTGGCTGCAGCTCTGCCAGCTGCAGCTTCAGCATAGGTGACAAACAGCTGGCGAACCTCTCCCCGAAATTCACCCGTTCGCTTCTTATAATAAGTGAGCGCTCTTCTAGGGTCCAGAGTATGGAGCCTATATTCAGCCTCCGAGGTGTGACTGGGGTAGAACACCAGCAGAGTCAACACCTGGTTAAGGTGAAACTCAGACACCACCTTCGGAAGGAATTTCAGATGGGGGCGCAGGACAACTTTGTCCCTGTGGAAGACCAGATAAGGAGACTCGATGGAAAGCGCCTGGAGCTCTGCCATCCTTCTGGCTGACATGATAGCCACCAAGAAGGCGGTCTTCCACGACAGGTGAGAGATGTCACAGCTGTGCATCAGTTCAAATGGCTTGCCCATGAGCTTAGCCAATACCAGCAGTAGATCCCACAGAGGTGGAGGTTCTGCGAATGGAGCGGATATGTGATCAAGGCCTCGAAAGCGCCTGACTACCTCTCCCCTGCGCCCACCCGACTGCTTGTCGCCTGCGCCTGTAAGCAGAGATAGCTGCCAGGTGCACTTCAAGGGTCACGATCAAGCCCTAGCTGAGGAAAGGACCACAGTTAGTCCAGAATGCTAGCCAAGGAACACGACGAAGGGTCCAACCCCTTGTCCTGACACCAAATGGAGAACCTCTTCCATTTAAAGGCATAGCATTTTCTGGTCGACTCCTTACGGGACACCTCAACGACGTTGAGGACCTCGTCGGAAAGACCCAAGGCCTGGAACTCTAGCCACTCAGGAACCAGGCCATCAGATGCTGGGATTGAAGGTCCGGATGGAGTACCTTCCCCTTGCTGACTGAGATCAGGTCCGGGCGGGCTGGAAGCCACCTTGGGAGCCTGGAGCTAAGGCTGAGGAGATCTGGATACCAGAACTGGTGGGACCAGTCTGGGGCTACCAGAATCACCTGCACCTTGTCCCTCTTCACCTTGAGAAGCACCTTGTGGATCGAGGGAAGGCGCAGAAGAGGCCCGGGGTCCACGGCCTCAAGAAGGCATCCCCCTGCAGCGAGCTCTGCTTCGGGTGGGCCTGAAACAGCCTCAGCTTTGCATTCTCTCTGGAGGCGAACAGGTCCACCTGAAGGTGCCCCAATGGGAGAACAGATCTTGTACTACCTCCGGCAGGAGAGACCACTCGTGAGATGCAGCGCCTATCCGGCTGAGGGCATCGGCCAGACTGTTGGAGGCTCCTGCCACATGGATGGCTAGGAGATCTGCCTCCAGGCTGATCACGAGAGAGCAGATGCAGAGAGCCACTTGCACAGAGGCAAGAAATGCATCCCGCCCTGACGGTTGAGGTAGTACATGGTCGTGGTGTTGTCAGTCTGGATCTGGACCACTTGACCCCATACAAACAGAGTGAACGCAGTGAGGGCTAGTCGGACTGCTCGAAGCTCCAGCAGGTTGATGTGGCATCGAGACTCCTGAGGGGATCAGAGGCCGTGGGACCTGAAGTCCCCCAGATGGGCACCCCAACCCATTAAAGAGGCGTCTGTCATTAACGTGACCGTCGTCTCGGGGAGGACAAACGGGATACCCTCCTGCAGATGAGCTGGGACAAGCCAACACTGCAGGCCGTCCCGCATCTCCTGGGTCACCGTCACCAGCTGGTCCAGAGGACCGGAGCGCTGTGACCACTGGCTAGCCAGTCCCCATTTCAGGGGACGCATATGCCAGTAGGCCCAAAGGACCATGCCGGTGCAGGCCACCATGAGTCCCAGAAGGTGCAGGAAGTCCCTGGCAGGGCGCAATTGCCCAACCAGAAATGATTGGGCAAAGGAGGAAAGGACCTCGGCCCTGTCCGCCGGGAGCCGGGCTCTGGCTCAAAGAGAGTCAAGCTCTGCCCCAATGAACTGAATTACCTGCGAAGGCACGAGTTCCGAATTTGGCCTCGTTGATGAGGACGCCAATCTGAAAGCAGACCTGGAGGGCCAGATCCCTGGACCACTCAATCGTCCAGGTAAGGGAACACCCGGACCCCTTGGTGCCGCAGGAATGCTGTCACCACTGCCATGCACTTGGTGAAGACCCTGGGAGCTGGAGAGGCCGAAGGGCATGGCCCAGAACATGAGGATCCCTCTGCTCTGGGCGGAGGAGTCGCTGGTGAGACAGACCGGATTGGGCGTGAATCGTCCCGAAGGTCCAGAGAACAGAACCACATGCCTAGTTCCAAGGATGAAATAATCTGAGCCAGAGTGACCATCCTGAAGGTGCACGGCAGTAGTAACGTGTTCAGGTCATGCAGGTCGAGAATGGGGTGCCAGCCCCCCATCCGTTTTGGGACCAGAAGTACCTGGACACAAATCCTGGGTCTGGAGGAGGGTCCGCCACCTCGATCACTTCCTTCTGGAGGAGCAAGGCAATGTCGGCTCAACGAGCCTCAGAGAGGCTGAGGAACCCGTTGTCCCCTGTGTGGGACGGCTCGATAGGGAGGGAACTGCTCGAATTCCAGAGGCAGACCCCTGCCTACCACTTCTAGCATCCAGCGGTCCATGGTGATAGCGGACCAGGCGGAAAAGAAGTGGCGGAGCCGTCCCCCCATGGGGGGAACCCGGGGAGGAGTGACAAGAGTGGGGGCGACACCCCTCAACCAGTCACTGGGCAGGCTTGGAGGAAGGGCCCGCTGAGGGACCTCCTGGACCCTTGCCTCCAGGCTTCCTACTGGAGGAAGCGGCAGACTTGGCCTTAGGGCGCCAAGTGTGTGCCTGCTGGCACTGGTGCTGCTGGGCCGGACGTGCCACAGGAGCAGAAGGGCAAAAGGGCTTACGCTGCTGCTAGCAGCCTTTGTCCTTCTGGGCAGATGTGACAGAGTCCAAGGTGGCACTGGACTTCACGATCCTCTGGAGATGGCCTTCCACCCCCGGCCTGAACAAGTCGGTGCCCAGGAAGGGAACGTCTGCCAGATTGTGCTGGGTGTCCACCGTGAAGGTGGAGATCCGCAGCCAAGCTCTGCGGCGCATGGCTACTGCGGCCACTACTTAATCAGGCACAAGAATCACCAATGTCCAATGAAGTCTGGAGCTGTTGTTTTGCCACCACCCTTCCCTGATCCCGCACTTGCTTGACAGTCGTCTGAAGGTCAGCCGAGAGATGAGGAATCACCTCATCCAGGGAGCCCATAAGGACGTGTGAGAAATGTGGCATAAAAAGTGCCGAGCTAACCTGACGAAGGCCTAGAGAGGAAGCAGCGTAAACCTTCCGCTCCAAGTAATCCAACTTTTTGGATTCCTTATTGGGTGGTTTGTCCATGTCCCGAGCGTTCCCGGAATGCCAGATAATGCTATTGGTCACTAACCCCTCCGCAGAGGGGTACTCCGAGAAACCGGAGAGTGAACCGGTGGGGACCACGTACTTGTGAGCCATCCTGGCCGAAGGTGCGGGACAAGATGCTGGCCGCTGCCACAACTCCAGGGCCGGGCCAACAATGGTTTCGGCCACCGGAAAGGCCTCCGTAGGGGAATGCCCTCGGTCCAGTATCTCCGTAAGGGGATACTTTGCCCATTTTGAAACAGGTTTGAGCTGCATCTCAGTGGATTCTGAGATGAGTCGAAGCAAACCCAAAAACGAGGATGGGCTCTCGTCCACCGACTGGCCCCCTGCAGACTCCAGGTCAAGCGGCCTGGAGAACAGGAAGGAGTCCTAGTCAGACTCTGAGGAGTCTACGAAGAGCTGCCGAGTGCCTGAGCCACCCTCCACCTGCCAAGGTCGATCGGGAGTGAGGGTGACTGACAACCTATGGGGCAAGCCCTAACCTGACCGAGAATCCTTGGTCGGGGCCCCAGTCATTGGTTGTGGAGGCAGGGGTTCCACCACAACAGGTGGAGCAGCCTGTTTTGGACGAACAACCAGCGCCAGGTTTGGCTCCTCGATCACCACAAGGGGTTGTTTCAGTCACTCCGGTGACAGCCACTTAATGGCCAGAGAAGGCAACGGAGTCTGCTTGTTACCAGTCAATAAAAGTTGCTGCCACATCAAATCCTCATAGCGCTGACGCAACTTGTGCTGGAGCCTATCCTCCGAAGGACGACGAGGATGAGCGGCGATGCCGCTTTCCATAGTGCAGAGACAGAGACCGCCGATGTTGGCGGGATTGGCTGGACCTGGAAGAGGACCGAGACCTTCGTGGATTCCGGGGGTGGGTCAGAGAGGGGACAGGGGAACCCACCCCTCCTTCGGTTCAGGGACCCTGACCGGGGACTTCGGCACAGGCAAGTCCTCGGTAACCACCGGGGGAACTGGTGAAGAAGGGTTGTTGGCTGTTGCAGTCGACAAACCATCAGACAGGTCGAGAAAAATCTCAACCGCGTTGACTGATGTCTTGGCCGGCTGACCTGTCGGGGACACCGTGAAGCCAGCGGCCGCAGCCACAACCTCGACCCGAAGTCGAGGTTGTGATCGGTGAAGGATCTCTCCGCTCCCGAACATCGGCGGTGGGACTTACCTTTAGAGTCCTTCTTTCTGGACTGACTAGAATGTCCCAAAGGCCCTTCTCCCTTAGTGGAGAGGGACTGACAAAGCTCCTTAAAAGAAGCTGTGTAGGAGGAGTCCAAGGAGAGCGGGATAAATGCCACGGCCGAGGAGGAAGAAGAAGCGGCCTGGGCTGCCTCCTCCTCAGGTGATAATCTGCTCAACTGCTCCATGAAACCACGCCATAGACACCACCGGAGCCTCCTTAGACTTGACCGGTAGGTACCATTTTAGGCGCCCAAGAAGTAGTCTAGCAGCGCAGTCTACCAAGACCGAAGCCAAAAAGGACTTGCACAATTCGCAGGCCTGCAAATCGTGGCCAAGCCCTAGGCAGTAGATGCATGTGGAGTGCAGATCGGTCCAGGACATCTTGTGCCCACAAGAGCACCGACAGAAGCCGGGAATCGATTTGTCCATCGCATCCGCAAAGGAAGACGAAGACCATAGTCTTGTAAATTTTTAAATTAATTTCAGGAAATCTGAAGAGTGTGAATCCAGCCTAAAACGCAGAGTGCTAAGGAGGGAACCTGAGCTTCCAAGTGGTAAGGAAGATCTGGTGTCATGGGGCGGAGCCGAGGGTTTTACCACCCGGGTGGGTGGGAGGAGCCAGCTTGAAGACCTTCCGGCAACATTTAAAGTGGCAAGGAACCTGCCAGACAGTGTGGACTGAACAACATATCCATGTCCCTAGAAACGTTCATTCTTGATCCACTAATTTTTACTATACCTGTGAACAATAGGCAAAATTGTTTTTGCTGTTAAGGCTCACTTGTATCCTAAAGACACAATGGAACTACTGATAAGGTTAGGGTTAAACTGCAACTATCATTCAACTGTATGTGGTACAACCAGAAATGGGGTAAGTTGATTTTTAGCTCTCTAAAAGGGACACTGTCGACCCTCTTAGGCCTCAAAGTGTTTCTAGTTTAAAAAACATTATTAGTCACATTCTTTATATATAGATGATGTAACTAGTAAATTAATTCTGAGTTCTTTTTTTCTTTCTAAAAGTGAAAAGCAGACTGCCCACCATACTGATGATACCACGCAAAAACATGTTTTACAGTCCTTTATCAACTCCCACTACATCTTTCATGAATTTTGGAACACTTCCAACACAGTTTAGCCACTCATGATGCAGTGGGAGGAGAGATCAAGTCATCATGAGCAGTTGCACTGTTTGGTGGTATTCATAATGTTCAGAAAGTATTCAGAATACCTTGTTCTCTCCCAACTCTCCCCTTTTCTCGACTCTGCCTCCTTCGTCACTCCTTTCCATTCTAGCTTTAGAAAGTCCTACTGCACTCAATCTCTCTCTCCCCCCCAGTTCACTAACCTCTCTGGCATGGATGAGGGCCTTGTCACCATCGCCACCTGTCGACTTAGCCAAATTTTCAACACTGTTGTCCATCCCATTCTTCTGGACAAACATAAGGGAGCTGGACTCTCTGCCTCCTCAGTTGCGTTTTTCTGTTACTACACTGAGGGCAGGTCACAAGCTGTCAATATTGGGAGACTTCCTCTCCCTCTCATTTCCAATCAGCTTGGGTATCCCCCAAGGGTCTGTCCTTGGCCCAATTATTTTCTCCATTTTTCTACATGACCTCCCCACTGCCCGCTCTTCTACTTCTATTCATATGTACACAGATGACATGGTACTATATACCTCTGGCTCCTCTGCCTCAACCTCATGAGCCAGTTCCAACTGAACTTTAGCAACATGAGGCAGTATAGCGCAGTGGTCTAAGGCTCTGAGCTGCAAATTTGGTGACATCCAGGAGACCAGACCTGGGTTTGAATCCCACAGCTTCCACTTGCATACTGTGTGACCTTGAGCAAGTCACTTAACCTCCTTTTGCTCCCAGGTCGCTCCTGTAAAAAAGCTTTCAGCTTAGTGTGCTATACCTGGTTAAACAACTAAATAAAAAAAAAAAAAAAAACATCCAGCACTGGTTCAGAGAAATTCAGAAATGATCTTTATGACTTAACACCAGGCAGAGGCTTGCCAGAGTCTCCCCCTTCCCTCCTTCACTTCCCTTATGATACAACAATTGAAGAGGTTTCCTTCCTTCCTCCCTCAAGCACCTTGAGGTCTGGCAGGATTATCACCCTGATTTCTCTGTTCATGTGGATGCAATCCACAAGAAGCTCCAACCCATACCTGAAGCACTTCACAGGAATAAGAAGCATCCCACTTCCTCTGCGCTGAGAAATCCTCACCAAGATGATTCTCGCCATTTTCAACTATGATGACATTGTTTACAGTGCTGCTCCAAAGTCCACTTTAGCTAGACTTGATCCCCTCCTTCCACTCCTCCTGTTTTGCCCTTGACAAATCCCTACATATTAACCACTATTTCTTTGTCTACCTCCTTTCTCTTGATGCCAGACACCTAACCCACTGTGTCATCTCAAAGGTTTGGTTCTCTTACCTCGTATCTTGCTTCTCTCCTCTCTCGCCCCTCTTCTACCGCTCACTCCCTTTGCAATGCCTGCTTTTGCTCTTTTACCAATGAAATGTACTGCTGGCCAAGCTGCTTTCAAGATCCGCTTCCCTGAACTATGAGGCTCCCCTTTTCTATTCACTCTGCACCTTCCCTTCTCAATCTCTCCTCCGTGATGTCTCTATTCACTCCTGCAGTTGCTTCTGATATTAGCGTGGATTTCTGTCAGCTGCCTACCACCATATATTGACACTAGCACAGCCCCTCTCCTCCAATAATAATTTACAATAATTGTTTTGCTGCTCACTGTTTAATATCCTTTTGCTTCTTTCACAATTTACTGTATGGCAATTTTATTCTTGTAACTTGCTTATTTTGTACTTATTTTCATATTGTTGTATTATCTTTAGACACTGTACTTTGTTCTGTTCTCTACTCTTTCCACTCCCTCCAGGGCACATTTGGAAATGAGCTGTTATAAATACATTGATACATAGACAGACAAACTCCAGACAGGGGCTGGCCCAGTGAAGCAGAGAGCTGAAGTGCTGTGTGCCTTACCTGTTGCTACAACGGTGACCCGAGCTTGGGAACCAGCTCGGATCACCGTGTGTTAGCCAAGTAAAAGCGCTGGGAGTGAATCAAGCAGCTGCCAGGCAGCTCTCCTCTCTTGGCTAGGGGTGGCATGCCTACTCAGCTCATGGCTGCCATCAGATGGAGGCCTGGTGGTGGCACCGATGCAGCAGATGTTAGTCAGGAGTGGGGGGAGCAATGATTCCGGGATACAAGTAGCCCATGCCTCCACGGCTCAGGGGATAAAAACAGAAATAGGGACCCCAGGACTTAATAAAGCCTAGCACATCTCCCCAGACCTGCAACACGACGCGGAGATCTGGATTTGGAGCTGGGTGAAGATGCTCCCCCCGGCCCAGCCACAGGGCGCAATCCGTGGGGGACTCGTTCCAGGTAAATCGGTGCTGGAGGTTGGTGCATGCCACGGGGGATGGGAACAGGAGCCAACAGCCATCTGAGGGTTAAAAAGCTCATGGAACAAAATAATCTCCAGACACAAATGCAATGTACTGTGTACATCAAGGGTATGAAGCGATTCTTCACCCTCGTTAGGACGTTCAGGGTAATACACTGGTAGGTTATGGTCTGATTTAATGTGAATTCAGAAACTACCTTGGAAAAAAAAAATTTAAAAAATAAATTAGGCCTCATACACAAAGCCACCCTATCCTTGTGGAAAATCAGGTAGGGGTGCACAATCATCAGAGCCTGAAGTTCAGAAATCCTTCGGGCTGAGGTAACAACAACCAGAAAAAGCATATTCCAAGAAAGGAAGCTTAGTTCACAAGTTGCAGCAGGCTCAAATGGAGCCAAAGTCAACTTAACAAGTATCAAATTAAGGTCCCTTGGCAGAGCTGGTTTACGAATCGGGAGGATGCATGTGCAAAATACACTTCAAGAAGGTATGGGACACTTCTTGCTGTGCCACTGTGTGTCCAGCAATAGGGGCATGGTCATTAGCTACCTGGGGAGAATCCCCAAAACATGCAATGGCTATGTCCTCAGAAACCAAGTTTGCAGGTGGACAGACCTAAAGGACCTCCTGTCCTGGTACAGTAGACCCCGACACAGGAAGAACTGAACCAGAGGTTCCAGTGCCAGATCCTGCTGAAGTGGAAACCATATCTGGTGAGGCCATAGGGGGACAATCAGTATCAGTGTGGTGCCCTCTGCCCATAACTTTGGAAGCATCCGTTCAATAAGAGAGACTGGAGTGAATGCATTAAGGAACCTCCCCCTCCAGGAGAGGGACAGCACACCTCACCAAAACACTTCAGGCCCTAGAACAAGCAAGCAGAAATGTATCAGTTTTATGCTGTGTGGGGACACAAGAAGGTCCAACCCTGGACGACTCCATCTTGCAAAGAGGTAATTTACCACGGAGGTCAGCAGTTCCTGCTTGTGTACCAGAGACCAGGACTCATTTAGTCTAAGACATTTTGGACTCCTGGGAGAAAAACCGGCCGTCGACTGCAAGCTATGAGAGTGTGCCAATTGCAATACTCTCACTGCTTCCCTGCACAGAAGATACGACTGAGTGTCCCCTTGCTTGCTGATATAGTGCATCACATGGATGTTGTCTATTCATATAAAGAGGGGACCTTAAGAGATGGTCTTCCAAGGCCTGAAGCCCAAGAAGAACAGCCCTCATCTCCACAATACTGAAATGGAGATCCGAATCACGGTCTATCCACAACCCCTGGATATGGTAATGGCCCAAGTGAGCACCCTATCCCATCCCATCCCATCCACAAGCGTCTGTTGTGAGGTTGTGCTCTGAAGTTGGGGAAAAGAAAGGAACACCCTGCAGCAAGTGCAGGGGGGGTCCCATCCACCGTGGTAGAGACTTTCATAGAGGGAACATGACAAGGCTCACTCGTTTACTAGTCCATCAGCTGGTCCCACTCCACCAGCAGACTCCATTATGGGATTCTCATATGAAGGCGTGTGAATGCGATGGGTCACAATGGCAGCTGCCATAAGGCCCAAGAGGCAAAGCATAGTCCTGGCAGACACATAGTGACTCCTGTGCATGAAATGAGCCTGAGCAATCAGGACCTCTGCTCTGTTCTAGGGCAAGAACTCACTCACCACTACCATGTCCAGTACTGCTCCAATATACTGGAGGCACTGGCACAGAGTAAGAATGGATTTCAGTACAGTGATATCCAGGTCCTCGAACAACTGTAGCGTTTGAGATACTGTGAACTGGACCACTTCCTTGAACGGGCTCTGCAGGAGTCAGTCATCCAAACATGGGAAAACATAAAACCCTTCCCTCCCGAGGGCTGCTGCCACAACTGCAAAGCATTTGCTAAATACCTGAAATGCTGAGGATAAGCCAAAGGGCAATACTTGGAACCGATAATGGCAGTCCTCCACAGATAATCTGAGGAACTGTCTGTGGCATGGTCTGATTCTGATATAATGTCAGCATCCTTCATGTCCACAGCACAAAGCAAGACCTCTCTCTGCAGAAGAGGAACGTGAGCCTGAAACTTTGTATTTAATGAACCAAACTTGTTCAGGGCCCTGAGGTCCAACACGAGATGTAAATTTCCTGTGACTTTTGGGACCAGAAAGTACTTTAGAGTAAAACCCTGTTCTATTCTTTGGGAGGAACAGGATCTATGGCCTTTTTCTAAAGCAGAGACTGAACGTCTTCCCTCAACCAGGACAGGTGTACCAGAGGGTAATGTGAATGGGGTAGAGCATGCACTGGAGGTTTTGAGATCAGTTCCAGGGCATGCCCTTATTCTAGTATTTCCAGGACCCATTCATACAAGGTGCTCTCCCTCCATTTCTGCGGGTGAAGGGAGATGTTTCCTCCCACCTGTATGCTGGGCAGCAGTCGTGGGGAGAGAGAGGTGAAGTGGGGAGTCAGAAGGGGCCGGAGGAGGCAGGGCCACCTGAACTGGAACCTCTGGGTGCCTTGGAGTGGCCACCCTGGGCAGAAAGTCCAGCAGAAGGGCTGCCTCATCTTCCACAGCAGGGATGAAGGTTGCCACAACCAGCAGGCTTCTGAAAAGTACCCCTAGCACTACCCCTGTAAACATTCTTGGGGGGGGGGGGGAGAGACAGGAATTCTCAGATGTTAAGAGCCATTTCAGATGACTGTCTTTCAATGCATTCTTTACAACATGGCCAAACAGCTTACAGCACCCAAAAGGGAGCACTGAGCATGGCCTGTAGAACATCTCAAGCAAATACTGTCACTCTGAGCCAGGAGCACCTTCTGAGGTATATACCAGAGGCAGCTGATCTAGCAGCAGCATCTAAAGCATCATGCAGACCGTAGTAAATGTTTGCCAGTATCTAGGCTAGCAGAGGCAGCTTTAAGCAATTCTGCCTTTGCAGGGCTATCCAGCAGTGTCTGTGCTGTAGCCATAGGTGACTTCCAGGGGCTATTCCAATATTTTAATCATGCTAGCTTGGCTGTTTGTGATACGAAGGCCCAAAGTGGAAGAGGCTTAAGTCCTCCTATGCACTGCATCCAATCTCCTGGACTCATTGTCAGAAGGCAGGGTGCTCATAACTCTAGGAGTCCAAACCAGTCATGTGCTGCCATGATAAACACACAGTTAGTTTCAGGCTGAAAAGCATGATAAGGCTTGACAGATAGGGCAGGGTACTGTTTCTGTCAACCTTTCTAGGGACTGCTGGCAGAATACCAGGTCTGTGTCAGGCAGCAAATGTAGCATCTTCCAGTGCAGAGTAAACAACAATGGGAGCAGCTGTTACCTCCAATATCCCCATTAAGTTTATTTTATTGGCGTCATCCTCTTCAGCTTCAAATCCCATAACACCCTGTATCTGTTTGAACAAAGGTGGAAGGAGGGAACCTCTGAAGGAGACCGGGGATTATACACCACAGACTCTTCACTGTATAATGATAGGAATAAGGTTGAGCTGGAAGGGAAAAGTACAGTTACATAAGAACTTACCATAACAGTAGATCTTCGAGAAGAGCTCTTGCAGTAGGCAACACCTTTAGGACTCAGCCACCAGTCTCTAGTACCACACAGAAAACGTCTAGCTAGCAGTCTACAGTGGGGGCACACCAACGTCCTCCCTATGGTATAAAGGGGGTGGTCCCTCAGCCACACCTCAGTTCTCCTGCCAGAGACCTATAAAGAGGAGTGACAAGAGAAGGAGGGGGCTCCTTGGCCACAGAAATACCCAACATGAGCCAAAAAAAGAGCAGGGGGTGGAGGAAGGGAAAATGCAAGCAAGGGGGGGAAGGCACTGGAAAGGAGCAAGGAAATTCTAGCCCCTCCCCCCCAAAAAAAAAAAAATCAGGGTAGTAAGTGAGGTAAACACCAAGATAGAGATGTCGCTAGGGATAAGGGCAGGGGTAAAAAGGGGTAAGGCCATCAAGAAATGGAGGGTAATGAGTACCAATGCCCGCAGTCTGGGCAATAAGCTCCCTGAACTTGTGACATTGATGAAACGGGGATGTGTGGATATCGTAGCAGTCTTAGAAACATGGTACACAGAGAACCATGACTGGGATGTTAACATACCAAGGTACACAACCTACAGGAGAGACAGGGAGGGTAGAAGAGGGGGAGGAGTAGCTCTCTATGTGAGGGAAGGGATAAAAGCAATGGAACAAAAAAGTAAACGGGGGGGGGGAGGCACTGTGCATCACCTGAGAGACTGGAAATGGCACCACAATCCGCACAGGGGTTGTATACAGACCCCCCATGTCAGGGAGACGGAATGGACAAGGATATTTATTTATTTAGCTTTTGTTGACCGGGTAAGTGCACTAGACAAATTCTGCCTATTTTCAGGCACGACCCGGGGGAGGGGGATACAGATGAATGCCAACTAACCTTGAACCAGATTAAGCTGTCAGTGGTATTTTCAGTGAATGAGGGAAATTTGGCCAGGAGACCGGGGAAATTCCCCATCTCTTTTCGATAAGGCCATGGGATATTTAACATCCACCTGAACTACCACCAATCCAGGCAGATGGGACCTCGGTTTAAAATCTCATCGGAAAGACGGCACCTCAGAAGTACAGCACCCCTCTCATGCTGCAATATAGTGTCAGTACTGGGATATTACCCCAAGTGCCAGTAGAAGGCATCCTTAGGATGGCAGAGAAAGGGGAGATATTGTTGATGGGGGACCTGAGTATGCCAGATGTTAACTGAAGCACCTTTGCTGCAGCCACATCCAAGAGCAGGGCCATTCTCGATGCCCTACAGGTAGCATGCCTCAGACAGCTAGTTTTGGAACCCACTCGTGGGGGAGCAATCTTACACCTCGTACTCTCAAATGGGGACAGCGAGAGGATCTCAGATCTAGAAGTGAGTAGCCATCTGGGAACAAGTGACCACCAAACAGTGTGGTTCACGATAAACTCGGCTACAGAGTCAAGCCATACAAAAGTGAGGGTACTGGACTTCAAGAGGGCTGACTGTGGCAAGATGGGAGAGTGCCTTAGAAAAGCAACAGCAAACAGGCTAGAAGGAGGGGTGGAGCAACAATGGGGAAACATCAAAACTGCCATTATAGAGGCAACAAGCCTTTGTGTGAAGCAAATAAATCAAAACGATAGAAAAAAGCCACTATGGTTCTCAAAAGAAGTGGTGGGAAAGGTTAGGGAGAAAAAGATAGCATTTAGGAAGTATAAGGAAACACAGAAGGAGCAGGACAGAGAACTGTACTAGTTAAGGCGGAAGGAAGCAGGGAGGGAAGTCAGAATAGCAAAGGCCCAAACTGAGGAAAAGATAGCCAACTCGGTTAAGAAGGGGGATAAAACCTTTAATAGGTACATCAGGGAACGTAGAAAGACGAAGGGAGGGATAGTGAGGCTGAATAGAAAGGACAGAGGGTGGGCAGAGAGGGGCAGTGAAAAAGCAGGGATACTGAACGAATACTTCTGCTCAGTATTCACAAAAGAGGGGAAGGGGGGAGGTGCCTAATCTAATTAACAAATGCACTCTGGATGGGGGGGGGGGTCGACCCCAGTCCTTTCACAGAAGAAAGGGTTCTGAAAGAACTCCTAAAACTGAAAGTGGACAAAGCAATGGGTCCTGATGGATTTCACCCCAGAATTCTAAAAGAATTAAGGGGAGAACTAGTCACACCACTGACTACCCTTTTTAACAAATCATGGGAGGATGGTGTGGTACCTGAGGACTGGAGGAAGGCAGATGTGATTCCCCTTCACAAAGTGGGAGCAAGACAAAGGCAGGAAACTACAGACCTGTCAGTTTGACTCTGTGGTAGGAAAGTGATGGAATCACTTCTGAAGGAAAGAACTGTTGAGTACCTAGAGGAAAGTGGGGCACAGGACCCAAGGCAGCATGGGTTCACAGCGGGAAGGTCATGTCAGACAAATCTAATTGATTTCTTTGACTGGGTGACTAAAGTAGTAGACCAGGGAGGGTCTGTGGACATGGTCTACCTAGACTTTAGCAAGGCATCTGACACAGTCCCACACAAAAGATTAATAATCAAATTAACCAACCTGGGAATGGGTCCCAGGGTGGTAGCCTGGGTAAAACACGGGCTGGAAAACAGGACACATAAGGTAATTGTAAATGGAGTCTACTCTGAAGAAAGAGGGGTTACTAGTGGGGTACCGCAGGGTTCAGTATTGTGTCCAGTCCTTTTAATGTCTTTATAAGTGACATTGCAGAGGGACTGGAAGGAAAAGTATGCCTCTTGCAGATGACACAAAGATTTGCAACAGGGTTGATACACAGGAGGCGTGGAAAGATGAGAAGGGCTTGGCAAGGTTGGAGGAATGGTCAAGTATGGCAGTTTGGATTCAGTGCAAAGAAGTGCAAGTAATGCACCTGGGAAACGAAAACCCAGGGGAAGATTACACAATGGGGGGGAGGTAGTAACAATAACAAAAATGGAAAGGGACCTGGGGGTAATCATATCAGACGACCTTAAGTTAGCAAGCAATGTGAGAAGGCAGTAGGGAGGGCTGGGGTGATAGTGGGATGTATAGGGAGAGGCATCACCAGCAGAAAACAGGAAGTTGTTATCCCTCTGTACAGACAGTTGGTGAGACCCCATCTGGAGTACTGCGTCCAGTTCTGGAGACCCCATCTCCACAAGGACATAGACAGGATGGAGGCAGTCCAGAGGAGGGCAATTAAAATGGTGCAGGGTCTGCAAGAGAAGCCATATGAGGAGAGACTAAAAGAACTTAATATGTATACCCGTGAGGAAAGGCGGGAGAGGGAGGACAGGATAGAAACTTTTAAGTATCTCAGTGGAATTAAAGTCCAAGAGGGTAGCATCTTTCAGAAAAAGAGATGTGCAAGAACAAGGGGACACAATTTGAAGGTAGAGGGGGGATGGCTCAGGGGCAATGTGAGGAAGTATTTTTTCACAGAGAGGGTGGTGGATGCATGGAACAGCCTTCCTGAGGAGGTTGTGGGGTCTAAAACTGTGGGAGAATTCAAGAATGCATGGGACAGACGTAAGGCAATTCTTGTGGGGGGTAGGAAGAAATAGTCGGTTGGTTAAATAGGATCTGCAGCTTATCCTGTAGGTAGGGAAATGGGCAGACTAGGTGGGCCAAGCGGTCCTTATCTGCTGTCAAAGTCTATGGTTCTATGTTTCAAAGCATGCCTACTACAAGAGTTCCTCTCACACATCTACTGTTACGGTAAGTTCTTATGTAACTTATTTCGAGGGGGCTCCTGCACTAGGCAACACCATCAGAACTGAGTCCCAAGCAGTGCCAACAAGTCGAGACAAGACTCGGTAGGAGGAGGAGGAAGATCTGCTGTAAATGAAGATGGACAGCAGGCTCTAAGGGACCGTTGGTCCAAGGCCAGCCCTGCCCGGCAAAGGTAATGCCCAGTCAGAAGAAATCAGCACTGGGAACATAATGCCTCCTGTGACAGGCAAAAACTGAAGACAGGCTGCAGAATGGGGCCAGCCACCCAATGGGGAGCCCTGACCAACCCCAAGAAGGGGATGGTTACGGTGTTAATAGCCAGACAGGGCACAAAATGCAACCCCCTGTGACTGTTAACAGGGGAGCAAGAGGGTTACTGAAAAAAAAAAAACAGGATGGTCGGAAGAGCCTACATCACACGAAGTAGACTGAGCAGAGATGGCTCACAATCAGGAAGGGAGAAGGGGAGAATCCTTCCTGGGAAGGAGATATGGAATAACGCACCCAAGGATGTGCAAAATGACCCAGAGAAAAAAAATCCGATGCTACCAGCAGTAGGAACTAGGTAGAAGCTGGAAGAGTCCCTTTCTCTTGGCGAGAGGGTACATAATGCTCCGCAGCCCCGTAGGGCTTGCGGCTCAGAAATACCTGTTGGAAGGAAAAGGCACTTCCCAATAAGCATGAGGACATGAGAAACACCCCCTCGAGAATGGGTAGGGGATTCCCCAAAGTGATCGAAGCACCGCTGCCCCCACTGGGAATAGATGGGCAGGGAGGCAGAAGGGATGCACTAGTAATCAAGGGGGACCTAGACATGAGCTGAAAGCGGAGAGAAGACCATCCCAGAGCTGGGGAACTAGCCTGCCCTGGATAATAGAAGCTAAACCCGGCGAAGGCCCCGCTTCCGCGAGGCGTTTATGGGTCGAGGGGGTGACAGCATGCCGACCCCCAAGGTATCTCAGGAAATCTCGAGAAAGGACCCTTAAGCAGGAGGAAGCTACGGTACGAGGAGCACAGCTGGAAGGGGAGGAACTTGAAAGTGCAGTGGTGCAAGTCTCACTGGGCCAGGATGAGCAAGGTGAAGATGTGGAGATGGGGAAAGAAATGGTTCACTGCTCCAGGGAAAGCAGAGAAGACCGTGGCAGTCATAGCCAGCATGTGGCTACAGAGAACATTCCAACCCCCCTCTAACCACAGTAGGAGGGGAAACTCCTTGGGGAAGTGGGAAAGGGAGAGGTAACAGACCTGTCCCTCAAGGGAACCTCAAGCCCTGGAAGAAGTAGGCAGTAAGTGAGTGGGCCAACATTATAAGCGGATCAGACTGGAAGGAAGAGATCGCCTCGCCTGTCAAAGCATGACCATGCGTAGATATACCCCGCGAGACTAAACCAATGTACTGCCAAGAATGGTCTCAGGGTAGAACAGCATGCCTGGGACCAGCTCTACCTAGAATTTAGGGATGGGCTCCGGGAAAAAACACCACACCAGTCTTGACCTCCCGATGATGGTGATCAGCGAGCAACACCGTTACCGTCATCGTTCCAAGCACCAAAGTGGAGATTGGAAAACTCCGACTAGAACCCCTGACACTCCTGAAACCCGCAGGGTGAGCCACGGAAACTTCTGGGCAGCATGGTCAGGAGAACTGTAAGGGCGGCCACTGAAAGGAGGCAGCTAGGAGCCAGCAACAAACGAAACCACTTGGAGCATGTCCCTTGGGGGTCGTCATTCTACCTAGGAAAGGGACAAGACCAGCCCCAGCTGAATCTTCACAACACCTAACAATGACCTAGGTAGCGGCCAAAGGGTAGAGGGATGGTATATAGGCCGTGACCCTTCTCAGAGGAATGGCTGCCGAATACAGTACCAGTCTCAGAATCCCCGGAAGACCTTAAATCATTGACTATTCCAGTCGAAAGTCCTGAAGACCCATGCCAGCTCTGGGCCCCACGGGCAGCCAACCACGAGACAAAAGCAGCCCAAAAAAAAAAAAAGAGGGGTCTACAAGGAGGGGATTAAAATAATTGCCTCCCCCTGACAGTAGGGCCTGGGGAAAATGGCACAGGGATCAGAGTAACAGGAAGGAACGCACTCCCATCTCCAAGAAGGATCCATAACAGGGGGCTACAGGAGGGCCCCCCTCATCGAAGGGGGAACTCTAAGACTGGCAAAAAGACCCAGGTCCCAATAAATCTGGAGGTCCCCTGCATACCCCCTCAGCCTCCGAAAGAGATGGGGGAGGAAACTACGCCCAGTCTGTCCTGCAGAAAGGGCTCCTAGGTACTTGTCCCACAGGAAAAATAGGTACCTGGAAAAGAGAAGCCACTTGAAAGAAAAGGCCAAAGTGGCTCAAGGGAGTTGGAGGGAGGTCCCCTCAAAAGAGAAAATTACCCGTCATCTGAAAAAGCTATCCTCCATTCATTAGGGCGGATGGTAAGGAAGCCCCCTAACCTCACCAGAAGAAACATAGGAGGGGAAGGGGGGGCTTCAAGCTATAAGTCAAGAGTCAGTGGAGGGCATATGACGCCTTACTGCCTCGGCTCTATGAGCCTTAGAGGCAGGGGCCAAGGGGGCCAACACTTGCCCTTAGACCGAAAAGGCTGGTTGCGGGTGAAACGCTCTGCTGGGCGGTAAAGGAAAGATGAGTGTGCCCCACGCGCAGGGCCCTGCCCAAGTCTTGTAAGGAGGTGAGCATATCTTGGACCTCACCCACAAAAAGGACGAAGCCCTGAAAAGGGTGTCAAAAATAGAGGACTGGACACCTCGGGTAAAGTCTGACAGGTGAAGCCAGGCATGACGGCGGAGACAAACCGCCAAAGCCAAGCTCCACACCGAGGCATCCACTGTGTCATAGGCAGCACAGAGGACGTGGAAGTTCACTTTTGAGGCAGAATGTAAGAGATGCCTCAATTGGGCCTCAGAGGAGGAATCCAGGAGGACATCTAGAGCACTTGTGGCTTGGTCCAACAAGGACTGTTGATGGATGACCATGTACGCCAGTTAATTCTGGGCTCACAGGGCCAGCGTGGAGGAGGCATATATCCTCCTACCAAAGTGGTCCAACTGTTTGGTCTCTTTATCCAGAGGAAAGTCGCCCAAACATTTGGGTTTAGGGGAGCCAACGTGGGTGACCGCCAGTACGGCGGGGTCAGCCTTAGGGTTGGTCCCATAATGGGGGCTACCCTCTGGGGAATGGTACAGCCTTGTCTGCCTTTTTTGGCAATGGAGAGACAGATGCCGGCTGTTGCCATATGGTGGAAGTAACATCATTGTGCAGAGCCACCAGGGGTGGGATAACGACTGAGGTAAGTTCCGAGAGGCAGAGATGCTCCAACAAATGCCAACGCGGAGGGTCTTGCCCCACAGCCTGCCAACCCTGAGATGCCTGAATGAGCTGCATCACTTCCAAAAACGAAGGGTTCTTTGGTGGGGGGGGATTTGGGGGTCTCCCATATCCACTGCTCCTCAGGAAAGGAGTCAGAGGCATAGTCTGGTGACTCGAAAGAGTCTAACTCTGTATCTTCCATATAGTCACAGCATATCACCGAGTGTCGGACCCAGCCTACGACCGTACAGATGCCTACTCTAGCATCGGACTGCATCTCCTACACCGGAGGAACCCTAGGGGTGGGCTGAAGAAAGTCTCGTGTTGGTGCAGGGGCCGACTGTGGAGCCATTGGGACCGGCATCAAGTGCCAGATGTATGCCCACCAAGAGCTACACAGCTTGCCTCAACCCGCCAATGACGGCTGAGGAGATGTCAGCGATAACGAAGGGTCCAGCTTCAGCTGACCATGAAAAGAATCTACCAGCGGCCTAGCGGGGCCGAGTGACGGCCTCAAGGGTGTCAGTGGACAGCCCAAAGTTGCCCTCAAAGAGGTGGGGGGGTCAGGCTGTGGACCTGAAGGTCAGTCGGGGCCAAGAGTCAAAGGCGGTTGGAAGTCGGGCACAAAACCTGATGTTTCTGAAGGAGGCGCCTGAAGCCCCGGGGGGGCCCAACGTCAGACGTGCCGGGTCCGTAAGTGGAGGACCAGAGGATCCCAATGTCGGGCAGCATGGTGACAGGTCTTATAGGACTGGCAGGCGGCAGCCTAGCCAGCGCTGGGTGGGAGAATCTCAGAGGGAAAGCACACCAGCGGCTGCTGAGAGGCAAGAGGTGCCTGGGGGTGGTCCCCTTGGGCACAGGCTGTAACCACAAAAAAGTGGGCGAGGCAGGTTGAAGGACCATCGTCAGACTTCAAGAAGGGTCCAGAAGTGCCGGGGCCAGGCAGGCATCAGTGGAAGTACTGACGTCCTGAGAACCGGCCGAGCTCCCAGGCTGAGAACCCTGTGGAGTGAAGGGCCTGAGTGACAGGGGTGGTGGGACGGAGGAGGAATCCCCCGAACCCACTAAGGTGACGTCCAACACAGTAATTACAGTGGGTGGTGGGGCCAGGGGCAGCCCAGAGGGTGAGGGCTGGTTTGGCTGTAGGGGTTGACCCCCACCCGGGGGAGAACCAGCATCGGCCGAGGCCCCCATGGGCGACTGCAGCCTACAGGCGGACCTATCCCGGTCCTTGTCCCACTTGTGCTTCTTTTTTTAGACGGAGCAGAGGTCTGAGACAAGGCCACCAGGGAGGAATATGCACTCCGGTCCTGCAGCTCTTTCTCTATGGCAGACAGTTTATTTTGAGGGAGCTAGGCTTCCAGGACCCTCTGGCGTCGTCTCCGTGTAGCCTGGTTGAACTTCAGGCAGGCCTGGCAGGATTCGGTGTCATGATCCGGGCCTAGATAAACAACGCAAGAGGAATGGCTGTCTTTTTCTGGAATCTCTTTGCCGCAGGCACACTTTGATTTGCGGGACTCTGCTGAAGAGGTTGGCGACGACATGCAGCCAATGGTAAACTAACGAACACCGTCGAAAGAGGTTTAAAAAAAATAACAAAAATAAAGCAAATGCTCGAAAAAGGTAGGTGATCGACTGAAGCAACCTTCTATAAGGTCCGATGTCCGCAGGTCGACAGCGGGAAAAGAACAGAAATGTGGCTCGGGGACCACCCCCTTTATACTATTGTGGGGGACATCAGCATGCCGATGTTGGGGGCAGTCCCCCGCTGTAAACGGCTAGCTAGAAGTTTTCCGTGTGGTCCTAGCACCTGGCGGCTCAGTCCTAACGGTACTGCCTACTGCAAGATCCCCCTCGAAGCAAGATCCTCTATCAAAAGGTTCCTCAATCCCACCTTCAGCTTCCAAATCCTCCTCCATTTCTAGGAGGTTAGGACTGTATTCCACCTCGTCCCGGATGAAAATGGGAAATCGATGGAGGTGGCGACTGTACCATTAGTGCAACAGGTGAGTTTTTCGGTCCCGTCAACAACGGTGCCAATGGGGAAGGCCCTGTTGATGTAACCAGCATCACCGCTTGTTGCAACGGAAATAGACGTATCAACATTTCTGAGAATGACACCAGCATAACCTGGAAGTCTACAATGTCTGGTGAAGCGGCTGGGACTAGCACCGTTGGCAGGATGGAATCTGCTGAGCAACAGCTGCGTACCGTCTACAGTAGGTGCCGCAGTGCCAGACCCAGACCCCGAACTTGGTGTCTCAATGACAGTTGCGGGGAGGGCTGCAGTCGACACCACCGGAGTAGAGGCTGCCAAGGATTTACCCTCCTTAAACGGAGTCATCAACCTCACCAGTGAAGCATGTTTTTCCTTATGCTTATGGCAGCTGAAAGAGGAGGGTCTTAGTGACGATTTTGCCTTATCTTTGGATTTATCAGTTGTCCTCCTGGACCATGGTAGTGCTGCAGTCGACGACAGCCGTGGTGCCTACTTGCCTGTGTGTGTGTGGTCGTCAACAGGGAGAAGCCAGTTTGGATCCCACGGCCTGTGCTTGAGCTTCCATTGCCTTAATGGCGAGGAAAGCCTCCAAACCCTTGTCCTGGCCTGGTTAAATCCCTGGCAGATCTTGCGGGCCTTCGCGTTGTGGGACAGGCCCAAACACCAAACACACACACATCTGTGTGTGCATTGTCCTTCTAGATCTTGTAACCACAGGTACCAAAACCTAAACAAAGGTTCTCTGGACGGCAGCATACAGGGACATCAAGATTAGTTCACTTGGAAAACAAACTACAATGAAACAAATGATGGTGTTATTTCTCTGCAGGTCCGATGAGTGTGTCAACAGTGAAAGAAAAAACTGAGGAGTGAGACAGCTGCCTACATTTTATAGGTGCTGATGCTGTATGTTATTGTGGGCAACCCCAAGCTAGGTAAAAGTTCCTGGAAGGTCCTGATGCCACCGGTTTACAGTTCCAAAGGTGTGGCCCAATGGAGGACATGTCCTCCATGAAGATCTGGACTCTACGAGTTAGGCGTGACACCTGGTGCACATCCCTGCTTCTACAGCTCTAGTGGTGGCATCTAAGGTGTCACAGGACGTGTGAAACAGGTGTTTGCTGACTTCTTTCCCTGTAAAACAGCTTCTGAAATTTGGGGCCCCTCTTTTAAAATATAAGTCGATAAGGAAGGCCAAGATGACTATAGCATTTAGGTAGTTAAAACATAAAGGACTGATAATAGGTCTCACGAAGCCCTTATGCTGAAGAAAAGAATCCTGACCTCATTAGCCAGTGACTGAGAGTTAAGGTGCCGGAGGGGCCAGCACCCTGAGTCTATTATGTGCTACCACTATCATCACAGAAACAGTGTCTGGCTGAGAATAATATCTAGCAGCAAGAAAATGTCCGGCTGCCTTCACAGTGAATTCTGATCAAATCCTTTCCACTTTAGTGAAAATCTCAACAACTAGGGAAAAAAATAGAAGGACCGTCCAGAAAGGAGGTTACTGGCAGTCCCAGATGGAGAAAACACATTTTTTTTTGCAACTATCTACACACAAGGCCTCAAACTTGAGAGGATTTCATCAACTGAATTAAAGTCTGAAAAGACAGCTTCTCATGGGAGGTGGGCTTACTGTAATGACTCTAAATCCCTCCCCCAATAGTCTGAATGTAAAACCTCTGCAGCATGACCTAGGGCTTCACTGTTCCTACCTGGCTTGGGTCTCGAGCCCACATCTTCCACATGGTAGCACTATGCCCAGTGCCACCAGACCAAAACGTAGCAAACTATATACATATTTTTTTTTTAAACTGCTAGCACTTACATGAAACTAGCACATATGAGGGAAAAACCGAGAGAGAGAGATACAACTTGTTTAGCACAGAAAAATGACCTAATGGATGTTAAAAGTTTGGATTCAAAAAGCTGAACAAAACAAGGACTCTACATGTGTAAAACATAATGCTAGCGTGGGGAGCTGTAGATGAGTCTGCTGAGTGAAAATGGACCTCTATGTGGTGAGCAGGTCAATTAAATGGATTTGTGACTGACAGTGTAAAACGTACAAGCCTTCCACTTCACCTTGAACTCTTAAACCCCTCCAGCAAGTTATTAACTGCTGGCACTGGACTGGCAAGACATTCATGCTTCAGGAACTAGAGAGAGTTTCCTTTTCACACTGACCGCCATCTGATTTTATGTTCTTGAAGTATATCAGCCCTCCTGGGCTCTTAATGGATTAAGCCCCAAGGAGTCTTCAAATATTCATTCTCAAAGCCCAACATAAACCCACACAAATAAAGTGAAGGCAGACTTTTTCAATGGGATGAACTTTTGCTTAAGGCTGTGCCCAACACTACCGCAACTTCAAAGATACTGGCTTGAATCCTAGACTGTTTGGAGCCAAGGTGCCAAGGATGGACATAGGGGCATGAATATTTAAAGAGTTATGCATGCAGGCAAATGTCTGGGGGGTTAAATGAAAATATGCACACTACCTCTGAACACCCCAGAAGATTAAAGCCGGGATGATACTATTTATGTTACTATAATCACAACAGCTGAAAGTAATGCCAGCCACCCACCAACTGCCAACATCTTTGTTCAGAAATACCGCTAATGTCAACAGTACCTTGACCCCACAATCCTATGCTAATTATCCATTCAATGCAGCACACCAAAGCAGATATATTTAGTCTACTTCCTACTTAATGAGATTTCCAAGCAGCTTGGATGTTTTCACATTGTAGTTTGTTTTGTTTTCAGGTACTAGTACTGTGGGAGAAAAACCTCTAAATAAAATGTACTGGTGTGCCTGAAAATGCAAACAGAACTCGGACATCAAGTTTAACTCTTCTATAAGCAAGGGCCAATCTTTCAGTTGCGTGTACGATACCAGTTTACTAGTATGATTTAAGCTTTCAATAAACCGTTCTCCTAGATTTTGAATTAAACAATGGTTACATTTCTGTAATCCACGTTTAGCACAGTTTACTGTTTTGTGGCAATATACTGGATTTCACTTTCTTGTTCTAAGGGATGGCTAATCTGACATGTTTCAGAAATCAATGTCCTTTGTTTCGTTACTTAAAGGAATAGTAACAGGAGGTTTACAGGGTTGGTTTAAACCTTCGTATTTCCAATGAAACTATTCCTCCCAGTGTTCCCCGCTGCCAACCCTCTGATGATATGAACGACAGGCTAAGCCTCGGGGAAGTCCATGCGCCAGAACATCTGTTCTAAACCTAACAATGTTTAACAGCACCTTTTCACACTTATTCTAGCAGTACAATAAGCGCGAAAAGGTGCTGTTCTACACCGTCAGACTTGCAACAGACATTACGGCACACAGACGACCCCCTGCAGCTTAGCCACTGTCCATGTCATCAGAGGGCTGGCGGTGGGTGACATTGTGACAGCATGGCAGGCTGGGAGACGCAGGATCAACCAGATACAAACTAAAGCTACAAAACAGGAAATAACCAAAAAAACTGATGTCTAGTTTGCTTAATCGGGACATCGGCGTTCCACAGCATTATTGTGGGGTGGCTGAGAGTTCCCCTTTGATGCATGCTCCAGGGGTTTGAGGCAAGAGTCATAGCCGAGTGCCTTACACACCTGTAAAGTACATTACAATACCTTAATGCATGCACCAGAGGGCATGAAGAAGGAGGCAGCGTGTTCTTACTCCTCTAGAAAGTGCACAGATTCTTTACTGCACATCCTGGAGTGGCTTATTGTGCTTAAAAAATGGTTCGTTGCTCTTCTGTAGTGTATGTAAAGTGAAGCATGTTTAATTTTTTTTTTTTTTTTTTTTACATAATATCACTTGCTTAAATATATTTTAAATGGTGAACTTGTACATATGAAATAACATCACTTGCTTAAATACATTTTAAACGGTGAAACTACACACATGAAATAGTTTCTGATTTTGTAAGAAATGAGGCTTTTTTGCCTTGGAAATGACATCCGGTACCTGGCCACGCATCATTAGCTTTTTAATGCACAGTCAGGTGATGTTTTTCAGCCTGCGTGGTTTCATAAGTTTTCCTTGCCATGTCCCCTCACACCTGGACTAGCCCCCAATTGCTCTACCCTCGCACCCAGCCACATCATCTATCTCCCCGGGACTTATTCTCTCTCTCTCTCTCTGTGTTCCTCCCTGGCTTATCCCCACTTCCCAGAAGGGCTTTCGGGTGTCAAGGGAGTGCTACCATTCAGCGGTGCAGGGCCTGCGGTGCAAGGTGAGTGGCATCCTGCGGCGGTCCAGCTTTTCCCCTGTTCATCCCCCTGGGAGACATGGCGTGCAAGGACATAGTGGTGCACATGCCGTCTGCCACACCTCCCCAAACTTCGAGCCTGGGCTGTCTCTCTCCAGAAATCCATCAGGAGCCAGTAATACACTGGAGGCTTCCCCACCCTCCCCCTTGATGCTCGATTCTTCTCCACCACCCCCCAGCCGGGCCACCGACCTTACAGATTAATTTCTGAACCCGGGTCACCGGCGTCACAAACGGTAGTTTTACCGCTGCACCATCAGACCAGCCCCTCTTTGCCATTTTATAAAGCATGTTAGTACATGGTTATGTGACATGTTTCAGCCAATCACATTTGTGGATTTTTCTAATGCCATTTTATAAGTCGTATTCCAAACATCAACGGAGATTTTAAAATATATTTTGGTGTCTTATATTCTAATTTTTATTAGCACTCTGCAAAAGGCAGCAAATAACTCCTTTCAGCTTATTCTGCAGAACATGTCGAGCAGACTGGTGTAAGCAGCATTCAAAGTAACTAGCTAACATTCATATATCTCCAATCTTTTTTGTGCTTCAGCATTAATCTACGGACGAGAGCATATGCAAATCGTTTACAGTAAGACCTTGAAATAAATTCAGAAGAAATAGACATTTAATTAACTTTTTGTATTTTGAAGTATACTAAAAATATTCAGTTTATACCGTACTCCTATAGTCCCTCACAAAAAAGGGCTTCCTTTTTTTTGGGCCCAACTGGCAAAATTTCTATAACCGCAGAAAGCATTTTCCTTCCGGTATTTTAATACTTCACCACAGAGGACTGGAAATTGACCACACAAGCACTTAATTCTGATTCTTTAGCCCATTACGTTTAATCTCCTATATTCATATGGTGATCATGAGTTAAAGTGCAGGGGGGCCATCCTGGATCTGTCATGTGTCAAGAATGAGCCTGCGTCATAGGGTGCAAGGGGGAGGGGGGACTGAGCAGCTGACAGGATGCTCATCTCCTCCGGGAAGGGAGGGTAGCACACATAGCTGCTATACCCACCACCTGACTTACCATAGATGGTGGAGCCAGCAGGAGCCACAACAGGTGGATGGTTGCCTCCGGATAGCAGTGTCAACGTGCTCTGCATGCGCACGCCATGCTGTCCCAGCTCACATGGCATTTAGAGGAATCAGGCAAGAAAAACAAAAGAACACCATCCTACTGCAACAGGATGAAAGCCAAAGACGGCGGATGATGGGACTGTGGGGGATCGGGTGCAGGTCTGACAGAGGGAAGAAAAAGTATTTAAAAAAAAAAAAGGCAAGCTGATAAGGGGATTACTTTTTTTATTTTCCAGAGTTGGGGAGGAAGTGGTACACTGGACAGGGATCCTTGCACATAGAACAGTTACATAACAACTTACCGTAACAGTAGATCTCCAAGGAAATCTCTCATTAGGTCACACATATGGAACTTTGCCGTCAGGATCCCAAGGAAACCTTTTTCTGCAGCAGTCTATTAGGGGTCACCCATGCTGACATCAGGCTCCGACGTCACATACCCTATAACACCATGGGAGGCCCCACTCCCTCTTCAGTTCTTTCCATAGCTGGAGGCCATGAGAAACAGAAGTCCCAGCAGGGAACTGGGGGGGGGGAGAGAGGAGGTGCCCAGCTAGCAGAAAGGCTGAAGCAACAAAACAGCCAAGCTGGAGAGAAAAACAGAAAAAGGGGGATAGAGAGTGGGACGGCATGACCTGTTGACAGCGATTTCCTCGAAGATTTACTGTTACGGTAAGTTCTTGAGTAACTGTTCTAGCTTCTTCGGGGATATCTCTGTCATCAGAGCACACCTCTGGAACCAGTCCGAAACAGTGCTGACAGCAAAGACAGTCTGGGTGGAAGGAAGGCCAGAGGCCTAAGAAAGAAGGCCCTGAAGCACAACCAGAACAAAGCCTGCCCATCCTCTGAAGGCAATGTCCAGACTGTAGTGCTTGGTGAAAGTGTGGACAGTACTCCAATTGGCAGCAGCATGAATCTCAGCTGCAGACACACCCCGAAACAGGCAACTGAAGTGGCCATGCCCCTAGTAGAATGGCCCTTTACAACCACAGAAAGCTCCTTATTGTACTTACTGTAACAAAAAAAAATACAGTTGGCCAACCATTTGGACAAGCACTGTTTTGAAACTGGAACGCCCTCTCTGCCAGGGGTGAAGGAAAAACAAAATGTTTGGATTTCCTGGAGTCACTGATACAGTGTGTATAGTAAACCAAAATTCTATGCACATCTAAAGTGTAGAGCAATGCTTTCCCTGGATTGGCATGCTCTGGATAATAAACTGGCAAAGGGATGGACTGATTTAGGGCAAAATCAGACACCACCTTAGGAAGAAACTTAGGATTAGTATGCAAAGTCTTTGTGGAAAATCAAATAAGGCTGCTCACACATGAGAGCCTGTAGCTCTGAAATTTTTCGAGCAGAAGTAATGGCAACTAATAATAATGCATTCCATGACAGAAAGCGTAGCTCACAAGACACCGCTGGCTCAAAAGGAGGCAGGGTCAGTTTCTACAAAAACAAAATTCAAGTCCCACGCAGGAACCGGGTTACAGATAGGAGACTTCAAGTGGAGGATGCCTCTCAGATAATATAGGCCATATCCAGCTGTGCCACAGTAAGGCCATCAATGGGCACACAAAAGGCTGAAATGGCTGACAGGTGCACTTTAAAGGAGGAGTATTTGAGCCCTGCATCAGACAAGGTTAGTAGATACTCCAAAACCTCATTCACCAGACAGGTGAAAGGATCCAGGTTATGAGCAGCCTAGATAGCAAATCACTTTCATTTCATACAGTAAGTGGCCCTGGTGGAAGGTTTTCTGGCAGCCACCAGGATGTCAGCCACCTGCTGAGACACCCCAAGTCAGGAGCCATGCATACAGGTGGAGGGTCTTGAGGTCTGGATGGACCAGGGTCTCCTGGGCCTTAGTCAGCAGGTCCCGGCAGAGGGGCAGGGGAACTGGAGGTTCCACAGCCAACTGTTGCAGTAATGGAAACCATATCTGCCGAGGCCAAAATGGGGCCACGAGAATTAGGGTGGCACCTTCTATCTGCAGTTTGATGAGAACCGTCTGAATCAGAGAAAAGGGATGGAATGCATAAAGAAACCTCCTTTTCCAGGAGAGGGACAACACATCTCACCAGAAAACTCCAGGCCCTGGATCTAATGAGCAGAAACGTGGCAGTTTTGCGTTGAGTGGGGACGCAAAAAGGTCCAACTCTGGATGACACCATCTGTTTAACAGGTCTTCTGCGACAGAGTACAGCAGCTCCCTCTCATGCACTTTGGACTGCGACCAGCTGAGGCTGTCTGCCAAGGCGTTTTGGGAGCCTGGCACATGGACAGCTGACAGTTCTAGACCGTGATATACAGCCCAGTACCAGACTCTCATTGCCTCCTGGCACAGAGGGTAGCAATGGGTGCTTGTTGATGCAATAGATCACACTGAGATTATCCGACTGCACTAGCAGAGAGCCTGGAGAGAGAGGATTCTGGAAAGCCGGAAGGCATACAGAACTACCCACCTTTCTACATGATCTCCCAGTGGGACCAGAGACCCTGGGTCTGATAATAACCTAGATGGGCTCCCCAACCCACACCCAAAATATCCATGGTGAAGATTTGGTGAGGAGTGGAGACAAGAAAAGGGACCCCCTTTCCTAGTTTGGCCGGGTCCATCCACCAGTGAAGCACTTTGTGTACTGGCAAGGAGATAAGAACAAGCTGGTCTAGATCATCTGAGCATTGATCTCATTGAACCTTGAGGGTACACTGCAGAATCCTCATGTGCAACCGGGCCAGATGGAACGTAACAATGTCCACAGCCAAGCAGCCTGCGAAATGTCCTGGCTGGGACATGCTATCTGAGCCTCTTCCTGGGCCTGGGCAATAAAGTGGTCCATGCTGCTTTGGGGGAGGAAGGCTTTGCCCCAAGTAGAGTCCAGACCTGCCCCGATGTATTGCAATCACTGAGGAGGGGCAGCATAGACTTGAGCCAATTTACAGTGACTCTTAGGGACTGGAATAACTGCAGGGTGTGTTCTAGAGTCAACAATAGGAGCTCCATGGATTGGGCTTTCAGTAACAAGTCGTCCAGGTAAGGGAACACAGAGGCCTTCGTGTCGAAGGGCTGCTGCTAGAGCTGCTAAGCACTTGGTAAATACCCATGGCGCAGAGGATAAGCCAAAGGGCAACACCCTGAAAGGGTAATGCATCCCCCTGAAACAAGAACCGCATGCACCTCCTGTGAAGGGGGAAAACCATGATATGCAGGTAGGCCTCTTGCATATCGAGGGCGCACAGCCAGTCGCCCTGCCTGAGCAGCAGCAGAAGGCCATGCAAAGTGACCATCCAGAACTTTTTGTACCGGATAAAAAGGTTCAACTCCTTGAGGTCTAGGATGGGCCTCAAGTCCCCTGGTCTTTTGGGAACCAGAAAAAAACTAGAGTATAATCCCTGTTCCTTTGCTGCCTGGGCACTGGCTCTTTGGCTTGTTTGTGCAGTAAGGTGAGGACCTCCTCCCTGAGCACCTCTGTGTGATCTGAAGGGTAAAACATCAGGACTAGTGGAATGTCTGGAGGCTGCTCCAGAGCATGGCCCTGTTTGATTATCAGCAGGATCCAAGCATCTGTCGTGATGGTTCTCCAATGAGACAGATGGAGGGAGAACGGGTCTCTAACTACCACCTCCTGGCTTGGGGAGGCGGGGTCTAACAAGGTGTCAGACAGAGGCTCAACCGGTGGTCAGGGCTGCACCCCCTCCTATGGATTGCTTGGCAGAGGGACCAGATGAGGAAAAGAAGGCAGGCAAGGCACAGCTGGCTCTGCATTTGCCCTGATGCTTGGCTCCGGGACCTGACTTGTGAGAGATCGTCTGAAAGGAGGACCTCGGCTGGGTATGATGCAAAGAATAGACAGACCGAATACCCCTGCCAAAGGCCTGCAGCTCATTGATAATATCCTGCACATCTGGACCAGAAAGTTTATGGCCCACAAAAGGGGCATTCAACACCTTCTGCTAGACGTCTTTCACAAAGCCAGAGACCCGCTGCCAGGAGTATCATCTGAGGCAAATTCCAGAGGCAGCTGCCCTGGCTGTAGTGTCAGCCATATCACAGATGGCTCTGAGGAGGTGCTTGCTAACAGCCTCCTGAGGCCAGGAGTACTGTAAGAAGCCGAGCAGCCACTTTGCCCTTCCTCCAAAGGGTGTTTTGGTACTTAACAAGATGAGTCAAATAACTGGCAATCCAAAGGCCAAGGGTGACCGAGGCAAAAGTCCTCTTGACCCAGAAGTTCAACCTCCGGGACATGCAGTCAGGGGCCTTAGTCCTATCTTGAACAGCTTTGATGACCACAGAGTAGGTCTCAGGCTAGGCTGCACAGAAGGGCAACTCCTGAGGCACCTTGTGCTTGTCTACCTTCCTGGGCATGGCTGGTACTATATTGGGCCGAAGCCAGGCTGCAATGGCTGCATCATTTAAAGCTGGCAGCAGAGGAGGAATAACCTTTGGTGGAGACTCTGGGATCTCCAGGAAGTCCATCAAATTCCTGCTGGTTTCATCCTCCTCAGTTTGGAAACCCTTAGTGGAGGAGAGCTGTTTCATGATATTGAAAAAGGAGGAGTTCCTCTGGGGGTGGGGTGGAGGAGGACCTGGGAGTGTGTTTGACAGACTCCTCACTCCCAGAGGAAACACTTCACCAGTCAGAGGATTCCACCTCTTCATCATCTTCTTCCTCCTCGTCCTCAGGGAGGATAAGATCAGGATGGTACTCCTCTTCGACACTGATCTGCTCTGAAGCAGGAGCCAATGAATGCCTTACTGATGACTCTCTTGAGGGCACAGGGCGTGCAGGTCGAACAGGGGTTGACTCAAACAGCAGACAATGCTGCGGGTGACAACAGCCCAGACCGTGAAATTAGCTGCTGGAAGAAAGACGTGGTAATAGAGGTAAGTACAGTATTAAAGTCGATGGCAGGAAGGAGAATAGTCATTGACACAGGTGTCGACAGAGAGGGCTCGAGGCCCTGGTCTGGACTCCATGAGGAATTTCTGCAGGGCTTTCTTGCGTCGGCATCGGGTGGTAAGGTTGAACTTCTGGCAGGACTTTCAGGTGAGGACACTGTGGCTGGGCCCAAGATAGCAGACAAAGAGCTGATGTTCATTGGTGGAGATCTTCTTTCTGCAGTGACAGAGATGGAAAAGAGCCAATGAAAGAGTCATTCTCAACATACAAAGGATAAAAGAATCACTTTATATAAAAGTGATTAGATGGTAAATAAAATAAAAAGGGTAAGTAAAAATGGTGGTCAAACTGAGCAACGAAGCTTCCGTAGAGTCCATGCGGGAATGGTCAACGGGAAAGAACTGTGGAGGGAGCAAGCTGCCCATGCTTTTATAGTGTATGTGATGTCGGGGTCTGATATCGACATGGGCATCCCCTAATAGACTGCTGCAGAAAAAAGGCTTCCATGGGATCCTGACAGCGAAGTTCCATAGGTGTGACCTGATGCCAGAGATATTCCCGAAGAAGATATTCAGGATTTTTGAGCCAATGTGAGGATTTGGGACCTAAATATGTACACCTGAAAAGAGGGAATATGACAGAGACTTTTAAATACATCTCTGAGTAAGTAAGATACAGAAAGGATGTATTTTTCAGAGAAAAATTTGATCAAGGACAAGGGGGCACGATAAGAAGCTGGGGGGGTAGATTCAGGAGAGCTGGGAGGAAGTACTTTTCACAGAAAGAGTGGTGGATTCCTGGAACAGTCTTCCTGCAGAGGTGGGGGGGGCAGAACAGTGGTGGGTTTCAAGAATGCATGAGAAAGGCATAATGGAATCTTAGGGAAGGGGGGGGCGGTGAATGGGCCGGAGATCAAGTAGGATCTGATGTGACACTACAAGTACAGAAAAATGGGCTGACCAGGTGGACTAAGCAAGCCTTATCTGTTGGAATTCTATGTTTCTACGGAAGCCGTAAGTCAAGTGGGGTTAAGGAAACTGTTCGGGCCCTCAGGAAAGGGATAGCACGAACTATCCCTACATCGACAGCAATCTCACAAACAGCGTCAACACTTTTTATGCCTGTGGCATCATGGCGTATACTCCTCTTTGAACAAATGTGGCAAAAGAAAGTTATGGAACACTTCCTCTTCATGAGGAGTAGGAAGATCCATCATGTTACTCCTCTTCCACCGTCAGCAAGTCCTATACTGGAACATCCTTGCTGGTCACAGTCCACCGCTTTTGGCCTGCAACTGTGCCGACAACGAATCACCTGCAGAAGGCTCGTCCTGCCACACCTGCATCCAGCACAAGTTCATAGCTTGGTACCAGTGGAATGCTCCACATCATTGGCAATGTCCAAGTAGTACATAAAGTCATCATAGCAATCTGTGAGAGACATGGTGAACTTGCACACCACCCAGCTCTTGAATCCTGGGTGTCTCCTCAGTTCTATACCAAACATCAATGGAGCAGTGAGGTGGAGAAGAGGTGGAAACAGCGAACTGAAAAACCAAAGCAAACTTAGAAAACCTGTTGAAATTTGCCTGACAACTACGCAGAATCCTAATTCACTAGCAAGAGCTGTGAAAGGAAAATGTAGTAATTGCATGGGTCAGGAAGCATAGGCAGGTCAAGAGAAAGTTATAAAATTCTCAAGTAGCATTCTATAATCAATAAAAATAAAATAGTAAAAATAAAACTGCAAAGGATAGCTCTCCATAAAGGTAGTACAAATAAAGTCCTCCATCTGAGTCTCCTCCCCCAAGAAACATTCATAAGAGTATATAAGATGTTTCCCCTGGCAGTTCAAACTCTGCATCTTCTTGCTGCTGAAACAGAGAGAGAGAGAGAGAGAGAGAGAGAGAGAGCAGCCAGAGATTCCTTAAATCAAGTAGGTTATTTTCTAGACTACACTGAACTGAATTATTACTTTCTGGACCTGTGTAAGTAACTAGTATTGATTCTGTTTTTGGGGTTGACTTGTCTTAGTTTTAACTTTACTTTGCCAGGAAGGAACTGTAGCTTGCAGATATTTGCAGTCATCTGTGACTAGACCTGGTACTTAACCTCTGTGAAATAGGTGTCTGAAAGGAAGGAAGGTACTCCCCGGGGTGGAGGGTCAGAGTTGTAGTTGATCGTTTCTGGACGGCATAGGTTTACTCCCTCCCACCCTTCCCCACACCCTACCCGCCCCAAGCGCATAACTTCCTTTATAGCAAGGGTTCTGACTTCCTTCCCCAAATCTGCCAACAACATACACCTGTTCGTATCCTTAAAGGCACAGCACACTGAATAGGGGGTACAGACACTGACAAGCTTGCACACACTAAAACAAGAACAAATAAAACAAAAGAAAAGCATCTGTAACAGTAAGGGACACAGACATATGGGGAGTGGTGCAATGTACTGGCTGTGGAGCAGCAGTGTTCTGGGAGACATTCTGGAAAACTGCATTGCTGCCCTATTTGCAGACACCTCTCTGGTGATATACAGTACATTTGTCTCTAAGTCTGAACAGTGTATTATGACCCTGTATAGATCTCATGTCAGACCCTACTTGGACTATGGCTCCCCTTTTTGGAGTCCTTATCTAGTCTCGGATATAAACAGAATTGAACAA
Source organism: Neoceratodus forsteri (assembly GCA_016271365.2). Lineage (NCBI taxonomy): Eukaryota > Metazoa > Chordata > Ceratodontiformes > Ceratodontidae > Neoceratodus > Neoceratodus forsteri. The sequence goes on from CM057458.1 coordinate 462,559,252, forward strand.
ATTCAACATAGGGCTACAAAAATTATTCCATACCTTGCTCACTTAGAGTATGATTCTAGATTACAGAAGACAGGCTTATATTCACTCAAACAGAGAAGAGCAAGAGGTGATCTTTTACAACTATTCAAGATTATTAAATCATCCGCTCTGATGGTGCAATGTGGTATAACATTATCCTCCAGAAAAACTGTAGCCAGGTTACATAACAAACACCCGGATATCAAAAAATGTAACACAAACAAAAGACAAAACTTCTTTTCTACAAGAACTCCTAGGTTATGGAATACTCTACCTCAATATATTGTTGATTCACCTGCTGTTATGATTTTCAAAAACAAACTCGACAAATGGTTAATAAAATAGTATCATAATAATGATCCACACATGTGGAGGACAATCTTGATAGGCTATGGCCTTCTTCTGTCCTTTTAACCAAGTAACCTGGCAATGATACGGAAAACCTGCTCCCCCACCCAGGCCACTGCCACTACCTCAGAGGTTGCCAAGAAAGAGAAGTGGTTGGACCATGGTGGGCTCAGGGAGGGTGAGGGTGGTGGAACAAAGGTTTATCCCTCCAGTTGTACCTCTCCACAATTCATTCGCCAGTCTGGCAGAGCATGGGTCATCTATGGAGGCACCCGCAGTGGAGACCAAGAAGGATGCTGGGAACCTCCACAATGGAGACCCACAGGAGGGCAGCACAGGACCCCACAGGGGAAGGAAACAACTCCTGGTGGGGGACTCGACTGTTAGGGGGGTAGAACTGGGGGAGGGAAGGGAAAGAGACGTAAGGTGCCTGCCCAGCGCCATGGCTTGGAGGGACAGGAAACAAATCCTTAGGATCGTGAGAGCAGCTGCAACGGGGAGTAAGCTGGATGTCATTATCTACCTAGGGATGAATTACCTGGCTCAGAATGGGATCAGAGCAGTGCAACAGGAGTTTGTGGAGCTGGGGAGGGGCCTTAGACAAGTAGCACACACGGTAACTTTCTCGGAAGTACTACCTGTCTATGGCATGGATGAGGCTAGGGTACTTTGCACCATGGGATTCAATGACTGGTTGAAAAACTGGTGCAGAGCTCAGGGATTTGGCTTCACTGGGGACTGGGGCTCCAACTGGGGGGGGATGCAGGCCTATACAGGCGCGATGGTCTGCATCTATCCTGGAGGGGAACTAGGATCCTAGGAGATAGGTTTAAATGCTTCATTAGCAAGCATTTAAACTAGCCAAGGGGGAGGTACTGAAAAGGAGAAGGGAAATCCTAGCCTCCCCTCAAAAATCAGGGTAGTTAGTGAGGTAAACACCAAGATAGAGAAGTCAATAGGGATAAGGGCAGGGATAAATGGAGAAAAAGACAAAGGCAGTAAAGGACAGGGATGGGACAAAAAGAAATAAAGCCAGAAAAAAATGGAGGATAATGAGTACCAATGCCCGTAGTCTAGGTAAAAGGCTCCCCGAAATGGTAGCTTTGATGGAAGAGGGATGCCTGGATATAGTGGCAGTCACAGAAACATGGTACACAGATAACCATGACTGGGATGTCAACATACCAGGGTACACAATCTACAGGAGGGAAGAGTAGGAGGAGGAGGAGCTCTCTATGTAAGGGAAGGGATCAAAGCACCAGAACTAAAGGGTAAACAGGGAGGAGAGGAAGCACTGTGGGTCACCCTAGAGACTGGACATGGTTCCACAATCCGCACAAGGGTTGTATACAGACCCCTCGTCTCAGGGGGAGGAAATGGACAAGAAAATGATAGAAGGCATCCTTGGGATGGCAGAGAAAGGGGAGATATTGCTGATGGGGGACCTGAATATGCCAGATGTTAACTGGAGCACCTTTGCTGCAGCCACATCCAAGAGCAGGGCCATTCTCGATGCCCTACGGGGGCATGTCTCAGACAGCTAGTTTTGGAACCCACTCGGGAGGGAGCAATCTTAGACCTGGTACTCTCAAATGTTGACGGAGAGAGGATCTCTGATCTTGAAGTGGGTAGCCATCTGGGGACAAGTGACCACTAAACAGTGTGGTTCACGATAAACTTAGCTGTAGAGTCAAGCCACACAAAAGTGAAGGTACTGGACTTCAGGAGGGCTGATTTTGTCAAAATGAGAGTGCGCCTCAGAAAAGCACTAGCAAGCAGGCAAGAAGGTGGGGTGGAGCAACAATGAGGAAACATCAAAACTGCCATCACAGAGGCAACAAGCCTTTGTGTGAAGCAAATAAATCAAAACGAAAGAAAAAAACACAATGGTTCTCAAAAGAAGTGGCAGGGAAGGTAAGGGAGAAAAAGATAGCATTCAAGAAGTATAAGGAAACACAGAAGGAGCAGGACAGAGAACTGTACCAGTTAAAGCAGAAGGAAGCGGGGAAGGCAGTCAGAATAACAAAGGTTCAAACTGAGGAAAAGACTGTCACCTCGGTTAAGAAGGGGGATAAAACCTTTTATAGGTACATTAGGGAGCAAAGAAAGACGAAGGCAGGGATACTGAGGCTGAATAAAGAGGAAGGTGGTTGGGCAGAGAGCGACAGTGAAAAAGTATGGATACTGAACGAATATTTCTGCTCAGTATTCACAATGGAAAAGCAGGGGGAGAGATCTAATCCAGTCAATAGAAGCACTCTGGATAGGGGGGTTGATATTAGTCCTTTCACAGAAGAAAGTGTTCTGAAAGAACTCTTAAAACTGAAGGTGGAAAAAGCAATCAGGCCTGATGGGATTCACCCCAGAATTCTAAAAGAACTAAGGGAAGAACTAGTAACACCACTGACTACCCTTTTTAATAAATCACGGGAGGATGGTGTGGTACCTGAGGACTGGAGAAGGGTGGATGTGATTCCCCTTCATAAAAGAGGGAGCAAGACAGAGTCAGGAAACTACAGACCTGTCAGTTTGACTTCAATGGTAGGGAAAATTATGGAATCACTTCTGAAGGAAAGAACTGTTTAGTACCTAGAGGCCAGTGAGGCACAGGACCCAAGGCAGCATGAATTCACAGCAGGGAGGTCATGTCAGACAAATCTAATTGATTTCTTTGACTGGGTGACCAAAGTAGTAGACCAGGGAGGGGCTGTGGACATGGCTTACCTAGACTTTAGCAAGGCATTTGACACAGTCCCGCACAAAAGATTAATGAACAAATTAGCCAGCCTGGAAGTGTGTCCCAGGGTGGTAGCCTGGGTAAAACACTGGCTGGACAACAGGACAGAGTGGGTAATAGTAAATGGAGTCCACAGTGAAGAAAGGAGGGTTACTAGTCGGGTACCGCAGGGTTCAGTACTGGGGCTGGTCCATTTTAATGTCTTTATAAGTGACATTGCAGAGGGACTGGAGGGGAAGGTACGTCTCTTTGCAGATGACACAAAGATCTGCAACAGGGTTGATACACAAGGTTGGGTGGAAAGGATGAAAAGGGACATGGCAAGGTTGGAGGAATGGTCAAATGTATGGCAGCTTAGATTCAACGCAAAGAAGTGCAAAGTAATGCACCTGGGAAACAAAAACCCAGAGGAACAGTACACAATGGGGGGTGAGATACTGACAACAACAAAAATGGAAAGGGACCTGGGGGTAGTCATATCAGACAACCTAAAGGTGGGCCAGCAATGTGAGAAGGCAGTAAGGAAGGCTGGGGGGATACTGGGATGCATAGGGAGAGTCATCACCAGTAGAAAACAGGATGTTGTTGGCCCTCTGTACAGACAGTTGGTAAGACCACATCTGGAGTACTGTGTACAGTTCTGGAGACCCCATCTCCGCAAAGACACAGACAGGGTGGAGGCTGTCCAGAGGAGGCCAACCAAAATGGTGCAGGGTCTGCACCAGGAGACATATGAAGAAAGACTAAAGAAGCTTAAGATGTATAGCCTCGAAGAAAGGGGGAGGGGGATATGATAGAAACTTTCAAATACCTCAAGGGAATCAACAAAGTCCAAGAGGGTAGCATCTTTCAAAAAAAGAGATGTGCAAGAACAAGGGGGCACAATCTGAAGATAGAGGGAGGACAGCTCAGAGGTAATATGAGGAAGTATTTCTTCACAGAGAGGGTTGTAGATGCATTGAACAACCTTCCTGAGGAGGTCGTAGAGTCAAAAACAGTGGGGGAATTAAAAAATGCATGGGACAGACATAAGGCAATTCTAGTGGGGGGTAGGAAGAAGTAGGCTGTTGGTTAACTAGGATCTGCAGCTTATCCGTTAGGTTGGGAAATGGGCAGACTAAGTGGGCCAAGCGGTCCTTATCTGCTGTCAAATTCTATGTTTCTATGTTAAGTTACAGCTCCTGTTTTTCACAAAATGCATCAGCATTTTGTCATTTTCCTTTCTGAGGTCAGTCTGAAGAACACATCTAGTCTTAACAGGTGCAACAAAATAATACATTTTGTCCCGGTACTGGTTTCCTGTTGACAATTCTGTAATCAAGCTTGTGGAGGTTGAAATGCATCTCAAAGTTAACCCCCGTGTTCCAGATTGTTATATTTTCTAGTACACCCAAACAGCTTTCTGCAAACATTTCAACAATATAATTATAAACATTTGCAAACCGAGGGATCCCAGTTTCACACAGAGATTCACATATATGCTATCTCGGTGACAAAGACAGCTGAGGCGCCATGGGCGCCCTACGTTTTCCCATGCCCGTGACCCGGGAATGGGAGAAGATCAAACATCCAAAGGACTGCTCTCCACTCCTGGGGTGAGGAAGCATGCAGGTCCACCCTAGGCTGCCCCAAGGTGGAGGCCTGGGGGTAGAGCAGCATCAAGGTGGCACGTAAACGGAGGAGACTGTGGAATGACAACCACTGTGCTTCCACACGAGTCTGACACTCCACAGCGGGGTGGGAAGAAAAGTGGAAAATGGACCATCAAACGGCTTAATGAAGCCAAGTCCCGCTGCCTCCGAGCCCGCACCGCCACATGTTTGGCACCTTAGACTTACTGTACGGGGGGACTGCCCTCCCCCTCACCCTGCCATGAAAGGGGAACTCATGGGGAGAACTACTGACCAGGTAAGCTCGCCAAGCTGGGGACCGCTTAAGGGGATCTGCGGAGTAAGCTGATGCAGTTGTCCCTTGGATGCAACAAGGAAAAACACCTACATGGAAAAAAGATTCACGTATATTCTTTTAACCACAGAGAAGCAAGGGGAGAAAAAGAATAAAAACAGCAAGTGAAGGAATGAAGATAACAGGGGAAAGAAGTGTTGGACCATCGGAGTGGTCAATTCTCAGGTGCCACAAGAAAAATCTAATTGTGCAATTAGACAGGCAAGAGACAAACAAGCGGCAGAATAGGGAAGGCAAAATAAATCCTTGCTTTTAATTCTCTCTATGTAACAAATGAGACTGGGTTTTACCCATCCTGTCACAGGGAGACCATTTTCTTCAGACAGTGCATGCCTTTACCACTTCTATGCTTGACTATTGCAACATTTTATGCCTCGGGTTACCTGGATGGTTGTTGCAATGCCTTCAACTATTCCAGAATGCTGCAGCCCAGTTGACCGAGGGCTCCTCTCATAAGGACCACATTACACCGGTTCTGTGTGCACTCCACTGACTGCCTATGCGGTGGCGCATAACCTTCAAGGTATGCTTCACAACATTCAAGGCCCTACACAGTTTGGGACTAGACTACTTAAAAGACCTCCTAATTCCTTACTACCCAACTTGTTCCCTCCACTCTTCTAATGCGGGTTTGCTCTCTGTCCCTGTATCTAGGTTGTGAATCAGGTGACAGATCATTTTGTGTTGTGGCACCTACCTTATGGAATGCCTTATCACAAAATATTAGATCTGCCCACACAGTAAGGGCCTTTAAGTCCAATCTAGAAACTGTTATTGTTTTGCTGAAGCCTTTCCCTGACTTTTTTTTTTTTTTAACTCTCCTTTATTTAAGAGTAAAAGACAGAAACACCAGATAGCAATACAGTGTTTCACTCAGCCTGGTTAAAGTTCATCCTATGTCCATATAATGAAGTGGGGTGTTCTATTAGTCTTATCTAGACACAATTCAACTACTCTAACTAACAGGTTCAACCTTAAGAAGAAAGAAAAGGTTGTAATAAAAATGTAATTGGGTGCACAGTCATGAGGATTCTTTCTATTAAAATCTCCAGTCGAAAGAAAGCCAGTCCTTATGGTTCACCCCTACCAAAACACTGAGCATACATCCTGGTCAAGAGGACTGGAGCAAGATAAGGGGGAGTCCAATAGGAAAAACTGCCGTACAGTAACCCACCTAGACAAGGCCTACTCCCCAATTCCCTGTTCCAACCAGTGCATTTCCCTGACTTTTTAAATTATTGTTGCTATTTATGATTTATTGCTCACTGTCTGTTGCTATACTGTTTTGAAGTTTTACTGTAGTTACTGTAAAGCACCTTGAGCCTCCGAGAAAGGGTGCTATAGAATTAAAACTGCCTTGCCTTCCAAGGGAAGAAACAAATCTGAGTGCAATAGGGGCAGAAGACCACATGGTTGGGTGGCAGGTGCAGTCAAATTAAAGACTTTTCTACTGACTTCATTCTAGCAGGGCCCCTTCAGACCAGTCACCCAACCCTGTCACCTAGCTTCCCCTGGACTTACTCGACTCCCAATCCCCCAATGCTTACCCCTCCCCCAACAGCGGGGGCAGCAGAAAGGTTCTTTATCTATGGTGAACAGGATCTAGTTGGAGTCATAGCCTTGGTCGCGGGTGTGAGGCTTACAAGGGGGGGTGGGCATTCATCCTCCTATTGGGAATTTTTCCCTTTTCGCCCCAACCCTCAGGACACCAGTGGATGCGGGTGTGCATGCACAAACATTCACCCAAGCATGCACAATGAAGCACTAGCCAGCATCCTCCCTCCCATGTCATGACTGTTTACACTGCCACCTCTGGTCACCCAGCTGGCAGCACTGCAGAGCAGCCAGCAGCCCCCCTCCATGAAGCAAAGCCTCCTCCGAGATGCTCAATCCTCCTCCTTCCAATGATCCAGGCTATTTTCCGAACCCAGGTTACTAGCATTGCAAGCAATAGCCCTACCACTGTGCTGACTGGCTGGCTAGTTAACTGAATGTAGGTAGTTAGAAGATACGTTATGGTATGAATAGGTTACCTGTAACTCTTCTTTTATTACGATTATTCAGTTGATGGATGAGGTCACTTAGCCATTAACAAGGAGGAACACAAGACTGCTTCACTGCCCTGCTGTGTGTGAGCGTGCGTGCGTGCATGCGTGAGAAGGGGCTGTTGGGCCCAGTTCACTGCAACATCCTTAACAGCCTCTATGAGGTTCACTATGCTTTCTTTGGAAACCCTCACCCAAAGTCCCAGTGGTAGCTTTACCTAGCCTTAGTTAATAGAGCACAAAATGGAAATTTTTACTAGTGTACTGGCCTTTTAGAAGGGATCATAAATTTGTCCTGTGGTGTCTGCTATACGACCCTGTTCCCTTCCGTGCATGAGAGCTCTGTCCTCCTGCTCCAACATTTTGTGATGTTAAGAGTTTGGAGAGCACAGGGGCGCACTCTACAGACACTAGGTGTGCCTTTTAAAATACTATTTTCAGTCAGTTTCTGTCAAGTCAAAGTCACTGTTCAACTAACAAGGCCCTTTAATAAGGTACAAAATGGAAAGTTTTACTACTGACCCATAAGGAGGGGAAGGCATCATAAATATGTCCTGAGGTGTCTGCTGCATGCTCACTTCCCCCTCCAAAAAGGCCAGCAGTAACAATTTCCATATCGTACACTATTAACCACGGCAAAGAAAGGCCACCACTAAGTCTTGGGGAGAGGGCATTGCTGAAGTAGCTCTTTAAAGAAATGCAAAGGGATATGTAATGGTGGAGACTGCAGCAAATGCAGTATATGGAGGAGGAGGCTCATCTTGGCTAACATTAATCAATCAAATCTTTATTTATCCAGGCGGACATCATTGAGCAATGCTCATTTGCAAGATGGGCCTGGTTAGGTCAGGGACAATTACATAAACATAGTGCAATGCAAGGAACAAGATACAATATACATAGTGTTGATTTATACAATTTACATAGTTGAATTATCAGGAAATTCTGATAACTCTGTACCTTTTTTTTTATTTACAATTTTTACATAACTTTAAGGTCATAGACAGAATATTGAAATGTGGCATGGAGGAAGTGTCGTTGACGACTTGTATACACGGTTGAGAAGATTAATCCTGCTACACGAGGACAGCGGGAGCGACCTACATCTTAAGTAGTTATTTATTTTATTTATTAGTTTCCGGAAATATCTTTGAGACAGAGGCTCATTTACAAAGGTTCCACGTCATGAAACAAAATATAGAACATAAGAAATAGTACATTTAACAACTAGTACAGAAAATTATTCTAATTATACAGAGTATTTACAGGTCTAGTACATTCAAGAGTCAGGAGTTACATTTTCCTGGAGACAAAAAAGGGGAGAGGCAGAAGAAAATTACAACAGTAGGAAGACACAGCGAGGTATGGAAGGGTAAAAATAGTTCCAGGAGACCTATGCAAGGCTGGGAACCAGAAACCTGATGGGAGATGCGGTTGCATCAAACTAAAAGTTGTAGAAAGGGGAACATGGTATTAGGCAGAGAACAGTGGAAAAAAAAAAAAGAGGGGCGAACAGTACAAGGGTAGAGGGGAGTGGAGAGGGAGAATAAGGCAGAGGGTAGTCAGGGTAGACAAGGCAGGTCAGTTACCGAAACTAGAGGAGGGGCAGAGAAGGGGGACAGGGGGAGGAAGGAGCATAGAGGGGGGCAGGGAGGGGGGTAATTGAGGGGACATACCAGAAGGTGGAGGTGTCATAGGGGAGGATAGGAGGGAGAGAAACTGGTGGAAAGAGAGAGGTAGTATGGCCGTTAGTTAACGGAGTGGACAAGAGAGAGTGCAAGGTGAAGGGGCAGAAGGAAAAAGTGAGGGAGGGGTGTGCTGAACAAGGAGGTGCCTGAGAACAAAAGGGTGGTGAGCAGGGGGTGAGAGGGGAGGAAGGTGCCTGGGTCTGGCAATCGCAACCACTAGGAGGGAGCCTAGTTTCAACAATCACATCCACTAGTAGATGCAAGTAGTGTGCGAAGTTTAGTCTTAAACTGACTAAGCCTAATTCCCTTTTGTAGGTCTACACTAAGAGTTTAGCCAGGAAGGTGCCCAGTATTCAAAAGACCGCTGGCCTTGCACTGTATGGCGGAAGGGAACTTTGAGGGAGTGGTTATGGGTGTTCCTGGTGCTTCTTGAGGAGTCAGGGAGGCTAAGGAGGTTCCTGATACCCAATGGGGTAATTCCGAGGGTAGCTTTCTTTGCCAGCAGACAGACATGATACTGTATCCTGCAATCAAGGTTAAGCCAATCAGTCTGTGCATAAAGGTCGCAAGTGTGGGTCCTCTGGGTAGCACCCAAAATGAGCCTACAGGCCTTATTTGAGGAAGTTTTCACCCATTTGAGGGCCATGGGGTTGCTGATCCATAAACTACAAGACCATAGTCAATGACCGATAGAACTGTGCTAGTGGCTGCCATTTTGAGGGCTTCATAGGTTAAGCAGTGTGTGTTTCTATAGAGAAGCCCTAGCCTTGAGTTTGCTGTCTTAGCAACTAGGTTGATATGTTGTGAGTAGGAAAGAGCGCTGTCCAGAGTTACTCCCAAATATTTAAAGCAGTTTACTGTCTCCAGCGGGGAGGCGAGTTTGTCGTAAATTTGTATTGCGGAACACCTGTTATTACAGGTTTGCTATCAGACAGGGTGTTGTGGATTTTTACCCTTTGCTCTCTCCCAGAGAGGCAACTCCTGAACCACAGAATTGTGTCAGGCGAGAGACCAACTTGGGTTAGTTGGTACAGCAACAGTTCATGGTTAATGGTGTTGAAGGCTTTAGTGAGGTCAATATAGGTTGCCCCACCACGAACCCTCTATCAAGGGCATTGTGTATGAAGCCTGTAAATTTGAATAAAGCAGTAGTGGTGCTGTGCCCCTTCTAGAAGTCATGCTGTTGGCAGCACTGTAGCTATTTGTCCAAATAGTCTGTTAGCTGATCCACAACGATACGCTTGAGTGCTTTTGAAATGGGTGGAAGGATTGAAATAGGTCTGTAGTTAGCGTGGTTAGAGTGATCCCCACTTTTATGAATAGGCGTGACCATTGCAGATTTCCATAGGGCCAGAAATACCCCAGTAGTAAGGGACAGGTTTATAATTTTGGTTAGAGGGACAAGGAGGATATCAATGGCAAGCCCAACGAGCTTTAGATCGAGTGAGTCACTGCTAGCTCTGCAGTTGTTGAGAGCTTTTGATAGGTATTTTTGTTTGGAGTGATGATCTTCAAGTAGAAGGGGGTGAAAGGCCCTTAATGAGCAGAGAAATTCTGTGATGGACCTTAATTCCCAATTAGGAACTAAATTTATTTATTTAGATTTTGGTAACCGGGTAAACCCACTGAGACCAGAGATCCCTTTTTCAGGGGCGACACGGGATTAGTTACAAAGAGGACATATCTTGGCAACATTCAACAGTAGTCTTAGAAAATACTTTTGTAGATTCAGTGTGTACATAGACTAACGGTCAAAAGTTTTAGAACACCCCCATTTTTCCAGTTTTTATTGAAATTTAAGCAATTCAAGTCCAGTGAATAACCTGAAATGGTACAAAGGTAAGCGGTAAACTGCAAGAGGTTAAAAAAAAAGTTTAGGTTAGCAAAAACTGCTGTAGATAAATTGCAAAGAAAGCCAAAGGTGTCAGTGAGTACAGTTTCTACACCATCAAAAGGCACTTGGAAACTGGAGGAAACTCTGACAGGAAGAGGTCTGGCAGACCCAAAGCCACAACAGAATCAGAAGACAAGTTTCTGAGAGTCAACAGCTTATGGATAGGTGGCTCACAGGACAACAGCACAGAGTGACTGGCACCTGAACCAAAAGGGCTACCACAGCATTTTGCAGCGCCATGCAATACCCTCTGGTCTACGCCTAGTTGGTCAGGGGTTCATCCTACAGCAAGATAATGACCCAAAACATACCTCCAGGCTATGTCAGAACTACCTTCGAGGAAAAGAACAAGACGGTAGACTTCAAATCATGGAATGGCCAGCACAGTCTCCAGACTTCAACCCCATCGAGCTGGTTTGGGATGAACTGGACAGAAGGGTGAAAGCAAAGCAACCTACAAGTGCTACACATTTGTGGGAACTTCTGCAACAGTGTTGGGAAGAACTTCCCGAACAATATGATGTCCATTGTAGGAAGAATGCCAATAGTGTGTTCAGTGTTATCAGTATATCTGCAAAAGGTGCTACTTTGATGAGTCAAAAATTTAGATTAAATTTTGTTAAACAAAATGATTCTATGATTTCTTTTTTATCTCCAATTGTTTATTTGTTCTATGCTTTAATTTCAGAGTACACTGAGACATTAACCTGCGTAAATTTCAATAAAAACTGGAAAAATAGGGGTATTCTAAAACTTTTGACCAGTACTGTACAGAGTAGAATTGTATAGGATGACATTAGATAAAATACATAACAAGGAGTGTGATACATAGGAGCAACAGTAGAGCAGCGTTAGCTGAGTACTTAATTAGTCACAGGAGGTACATGGACAGGTATTAACGTACATAAGTTTATGGTTTGTACATGGTATACATAGGGTAACATCATTTGGCACAGAGAACAGAGAGTGCCACTAGGCTAATAGATGTTAAGACAGTTTCAAAGTACCTTAGCAGTTTACGTAGGGATGCTATAGGGAAAGCGGTTGAAGTTGTCACTGGAGGTCACAGGGGGGTGCTCATGATCAGGGACTAATGGTTGCAGCCACAGAGACTAAGTTCCAGGAGATATACTTTGAGGCCCGATTTAAACCCTAGGAGAGAAGGTCTTGACTAGACTTTCAGGAAGGGCATTCCATAAGAGGGGGGCAGCATAATGGAAGGAGCGCCTGCCTTGGTTGGTGCGAACCCGGGGGGTGGCAAGGGGACATCTAGCTGTGGAGCGATGGGTACGGTGCTGGATCTTTGAGGTGAGTAGATCACTCAGGTGAGGAGGAGGGCCAAGGGAGGTGAATTTGAAAGCCAGGCAGGCAGAGGAGTAGGCCAGTTTGTGCCAGAGGGAGGGCCAGTTTAGGTCCGCTAAGGCCTCGCAGTGATGCCTCCTAGGGAGAGATTTAGTAGCAAAGCGAGCCACTTTATGGTAGAGTGTGGAGAGCTTATTGAGCTCGGTCTCTCGGAGAGACTGCAGTAATGGGGCTCCGTAGAGGATTGTAGGGAGGAGACTGCAGTTGGTGATTGCACGACGCGCCTCGCCAGAGAAATTAGTCCACTCTTAGCCAGGAGAGGGGAGTAAACTGTACTTAAGGAGCAGAGAAATTTTGTGAGAGACCTTAATTCCCTATTAGGGGCTAAATGCCGCCATAGATCTTTATTGCGAACAGGCAGTAACTCGCACTTATGCTAGTAAATTATATGTCCTGATTGTGGGCCATATTTAAATTAAAGGGATGCAAGAGCTGGAATTACCTCCCGAGGATCAATTAAATAGAGAAGAATACCGTATCATCTGCATCCCTCCCACCTATAAACCACAAATCTGAGGATGGACTCTGATGGCATACACCAATGGTTCTGTGATGAAGATGTCAAAACAGCTGGGAAAGCTGGCACCCCTGCCTGGTACATGTAGTGAGGGGGTAATGAGGCTCAAGAGATTTTGATGGATCTGGGCCTTGGAACCGTGATACAGAATTGGGATTCACCGCTGCCTCCTGTAGGCTGAAATGAAATTTGACAAGGGTGTCCAATATGCCCCCAACCCCACACTCCATCCAAGTCTTTTTAGCATCCAGAGAAAGCAAATAAGCTTTTGTTTTGCTTTTCTTAGCCTGCCCCACTACCACACAGTATTAAGGGTCCTCCAGACATTGTTCCTAGGATGCATGCCCCAAACAAAACTAGACTAAATTCATGAATGATACGGGGAGTAGGAACACAACAGGATGTGGACTGCAGCATCCCAGAAGCAGCATCAACTAGGAGCAGATTTATCCTGGACTCCCTTCAAGGTACCTTCCTAAAGCAACTGATCATGGAACCAACTCGGCAGAAGGCACTACTGGACCTTATGCTCACAAACAGGGACAGTGTGATGGCGGGTGCACCTGGGAAACAGTAACCACCAGTCACTGTGGTTTGAAATCACAGAAGGAGCAGAACCAAACCACACAAAACACGATCCTGGATTTAGGGGGCAGACTCGGGAAAATGGAGAGATGTTGAAAGAGGCATATGGAATGGGCAGAACTAGGGCGGTAGAACAGTGGGCAGTATTGGAAATGGGGATTACAAGAGCAACAGAATTATGCATTAAGCAGGTTAGCAAGGGGAAAAGAAAGAGGAGGCCATTATGGTTTTCCAAGGAGGTAGTGGAGAAAGTGAAAGCCAAAAAGATTGCATTCAGGCAATACAAAAAGGCACAGGCAGAAGGGGATAGGGAGAAGTACCAGGAGAAGCAAAGGGAGGCAGGGAGGTCGGTAAGGGAAGCCAAAGCTCAGACAGACGAGCACATTGCAAAATCAGTGGGTAGAGGGGACAAAACCTTTTACAGGTACATAATTAAAAAAAGAAAGGCAAAGGGAGTGATAGTGAGACTGAAGGGGGAGGACGGGGGGGCATGTGGAGGATGACAACAGTAAAGCTGACATACTGAACAGGTATTTCTGCTCAGCCTTTACTGAGGAAGAGGAGGGTAATGGGCCTGAAGTTAAGATTCAAATGGTCAAGCTCTCAGATATCCTTTTCTGCCATTAGTCACCACAGGTGGTGGGTCTGATGGTACCAACAGTTCTCTTGAGACTTCTGCAGGACAGGCTTCTTTCAGTGTGGCAAGAATCAACCTTTTACCTTCATTCCCAACCTTCAGACTGGGAGACAACTCCATCCCAGGTTCCTGCCCAGTAACCCTACAACCATCGGGAACAGATGATTTTTTTATCCCCCCGAAGTGCTTTCCTAAACAAAGAGAAGTAAACCAGCCATATAGTCTTACAGGACCAAATTCAGTCACAGACGGTGTAGTTAAGATTGGACAATACCATCATCGTGATGCACATAAACAGGCTACCACAGAAGCAACCAGAGTGTCTCAGCTGGCAGAGGGCTAGTTACTGACGGACTCTAGTAGCAGTTCTCCTAAGCAGGGGACCAACTGTCAGGTCTGCTGGAACCCAGGGAATGTCTGATCTGCTGTGCAGGGGGCATCTGTCCACCCTAGATGGATCATTTTATTCACTGAGAAGAACTCACAAGTGCGGATGTTCTTTGCTAATTTTGGTACCTGTGGGTGAAGTCAGTGGAGGCACTGTTCCTGCAGTGAGGCTCAAACAGAGTAATTAGTTCCGCTGTTTTGACTGCAATTCAGGCACTACAACTACCTCGAGTCAACTGGATGTTAGCTCCAATAGTCCTGGAGTGCAAAGTCTTGGTACGCATATGTGATCAACTGGCTATGCCGGTGCTGTGTTGTTTTGCTCCTACTTGGTCAGGGACCTATCATGCATTATAGCAAGAGGGATACCATATGGCTACTAAGAGCAGGGCACTCCAGACCCAGGGGCTCTCCATGGGGCAGACTCCTGAGAGGAAGACACTCCGGATGCAGGGACTCTCCACGGGGGTAAGCGCCCTGGTTGGTTCTAGTAAGTATCATTGACATGGACAACGACAGCATGTGGAATGTCCTCTCGGTCTGGATCACAGCCCAAGGCAGTATCTAGGCTATGTTAAGTAGTGCTTAGTTACTGCTGGAGGTGGGAACAGACAAGTTTTAATATTATGTACCGTATGGAGTCAGATGTCCACTATCAGTGCAGTACTGGGGCATCTGTGGGAACCTTCTTGAGAAACATCTCGGATGTTAGTTTTTTTTTTTTTCCCACTATATTACTTTTAAGCCTCGTTCATCTCGGGTGGGGGTCCTGTCTCTATATCTTACTTGAGCTTGGTGCTGCACGTCTTATGCACTGCTCCATTCTTGCTCATTGCTTCCATCAATGTTCTCCTTAATTTTCATCCGGCAAGTGCATTTACTGGTTGAGATTTGCTTGACCAGGTGAACTGGCAATTTTCAGTCTCCTGGGTATAGGAATCACTCTCTTCTATCATAGAGACAAGGTGGTATTTACTTCTTGAGATTACAGAAAGGCAGAAAGACACTGGACAGACCACCTCTGAAGTCACCTTAGACAGGTGAATTAGATGCTGCACTGCAGTCATATGTGGCAAACAGGAAAGGCCCGCTCTTACAGCACTCTCCTCAGGAACATGCACAGCACCCTGGACTATGGGAACTGAAGCCATTTAGTCATGGCCTTTTTCAGGCTCTATGCAATTCATGTCCAGGAATCCTCTGGGTACCTATCTTGCACAACATTTGACAGCGTTAGTTGTCAGATGAATCCATTATCTACCTGCAAGGGTTATACATGGGACAATATTCTCTCCCACTCTACTTTGGATAGGTACTTTTTAGAACCCATGTGTATTAACCACTTTCCCCATTGCCAACATACACATTCCTTCATAATTACCATAATTTCCTTTTCTGTTAGCTCCAACGTTGTCCATTAGACCTCTCCTTGGAGCTGTCCACTCCTTTAGAGAATATTTTCAAATATATCTAGTAATGTTCAATTGAAGGATTTGTGCTACAGGGTTAAGGATTTATCACCCATTTCTGGACATTGTGGTATGTAAGTTTACACTGTATAGAAAGTTATATTCGCATTCATTTTAATTTCGCTATATTAACGATCAGCACTCATATAACTATTTATTTTCGCTATATTAATGATCGGCACTCACATAAAAACAAACGGAACGCAAATATAACCAGATTTATAACCTATGTATAAAAGAAAACAATCAGAGGTAGTGATTCACAAAAAAAAATAAACCAGTAATTTTATTTATGTAACCCAAAGAAACTAAATAAAACAGTAACAGCAAATAAACGAGTTTCCAAGCATTAATTCATCCTACATGCCATGGGGCAAATAAATGAGTAACAAGGCATGAATTCATCCTTCATGACGCTTGGTAGGCAGAGAGTAACAGATTTTAAAGTAACTATTTCTTTATTTAAAGAGTATCACAATCACTTCTGTGTCCTGCCGCACACTGCAGTATTCCTCTGTTCTGTGTTGCGTTCTTCTGTGATGTTAATGTGTCTGTAAGGGAGAGTACAGTAACAACAATAAGGCTCTCCCCTAAGCAAGCAAGATGCATTTGCTTTTTTTCCCCACGGAAGAACGAACACACCTATGGCGTAATACAAGATTAGCAACATTTAAACGTTTTTAAATAGCTGCATTAACAGTGGGAAGGAACACAATAAAATGGCATTAACAAACATCAACACCCCACTGCTTTCAGTGTCTGCATACAACCCAAGTAAAAACAAAATAAAATATGGGCACTTACATAAGTAAGGCAGGTCAGATGTACGTCATAGATTCCTGCCTGATGAAACCCTTGAATGACATCTTCTCTGTGGGCTTTATGCGCCTGGTAGGTTGTCTCCAGTCAACAGGCATAGTGCCCTTTTAGAGTTTGCAGTCCCAGATCTAGGCTAAGGTTATCAGTGCCACCAGCAACAAGTTTCTCTGAAACGGGCCCTGCATACCAGCTGGTAAACAGTTTTTTTTAAATGTCTTTAAACGATTTATTCATGGACACATCCAGCAGTTGCAGGACATCTGTGCAGGAGGCAGGCACATAAACAGGCATAAGGCTGTTATCCTCCATGTGTTTAATTACAGCCTCTGTTGTGTATGCCCCATAAAGATCCAAAATCTGGAGCCCCTTTTGTTCATCTGGCAGTGCATACTTCATTTTAACAGAGTCTACATACGTTACTACAACATTTTCAATGAATTGTAGTGTCTCAACATTGGCCAGTGATTGTCAGAGGGGGTTATGTACCACTCGGTAGGGAACTTATGGTTCGGGTGGCACAGTGTGCTTCTGCCCTTGTATATCAATTGGGGTGGAAGCATACCAGAAAGGTTACAAGCAAGGACGACTGAGATTTGCCTTTCATCTCCAAGTCTGGTAACTGAGACTTATTTGATCCTGTGGCCATCATAGTCCACTCTGATACTGAGATCATGTTCATCCCTGTCTCATCCAAACTGATTATCAGTTCAAGGTGGATAAGTTCCTGTGCAGTAGTACGATCAAGTCTGTTCAGGAAGGTATGTTTGAGATTAACAAAATCACCTGGGGTTTTGCGACCAACTTTTGTCCCCTTCCTTTTACTGAAGCCTATTCTATTGAGAAATCCCCAAGCCCACTTGGAAGTCAAAAAATGTCCACCATTCTCAAACAGGGAATGTGGAGAAATGGCTTTGACAATAATGAAGGCAACTGCTTGTATGACATCGGCATTCACCACAGCACCCTCAGTAAGCAATGACAGAACAATCTTTCTGAGTTATTCTTCAATATTTGCTTCTAAATGTGTGGGGTGACCATGAGGCTTTTTGGGCAGGACAAGGGACACTGTGGTTGGGTCGAGTGTTTTCTCTGCTTCTGACAGGTAATCTAATTAAAATTTTCGCACTGTGCTTTCATTAATTATCTTGCCAGTATACGCATAGTGCTGTCAGACTGTAGCCATTACCCCAAACTCAACAGCGAATTAGCCAAGCTGAAACTGGGTCTCGGGAGGGTAGTTAACATAGAAAGCTGGGTGGCTTTTCTTAGATGGTGAGGGAGTAACAGCTGCCAGCTCCTCTGCTACTGGGGTCATCACTGTGATGTCCACTCCGGTGCTCTCACATAAATCAGCACCGGACACACTGCTCACCTCCACAGGATATTTTCGTTTCACCTGTGATGTTTTAATCCACTTCATGAGTACCACTGAAAAAATGAATGCACGAAACTAAGGTAACGCCAGGGGTTTAAACTGTATGCACTGACTAAACAGCTCTTACAGCTCTTACAGCTCTGTTTAATAAGCTGTAAGCTGCTGAAAGCTGCTATCAATTAACAACAATTACTGGTGCCCGGATAGTAGCAGAAATAGAGGCTGCTGCTTGTCCTTTGTTTTACTGTAATTGTAAGGATGCCCAGAGTGCTAATTCTTTTGAGCATGATTTGGTATTGCAGGTAGTGATCCATGAAATAAATCGGGCACAATTTCAACCTGCTATACAGTAGTTTAAGCAGTGAAATAATGGATTGTAAGGTCGGGGCCTATGAAGTCAGGTTTGTCTGGGGAACGACATGAGTTTCCACCACAGATGTTTTTATTTTTTTCACTAATCATTATATGCTGTTGCGGTTTGTTTTTGAGACAGGCATCTGAGGCTTGTGAGTCTACAATGCTCACTCGAGAGCTCGACGCCCTGGACCAGCCAATGATGATCTCCACTTTACAGAGGAGATAAAGACTAGATCTCGTTAGGTGAATACCATGCTTCAGGATAATGTAGGCCTGTGTTTTTTTCCAGTCTTATTCAGTTCCATGGTATGTTTTAAGAGAGTTCAACTACAAATGTGAACATTAATTGATATGTATGTTTGAGTAGCAGTTGTACAAAAGTTCATTCAAAAGCTGTGAAGGAGCTAAAGAGGCAGTCCATAATGCTCTGTTATCTAGTAAAAATGTAATGAGCTTGGTCGATTTAAAAGCTAACCTTTTTCTGGAGTTGGACTTATCTATTCCAAATAGTATTTCCAAGGGGAGCACATGTCACGGGTTTACCACACACTGTGTAAAAAAAGTACCATCTTTTCTTTTGTCTTAAAACAATGTTCTGCTACTTGTAGAGGATGACCCCCTAGTGTTTTCTTTACATTTTAATTCAAACCCATTTCACTAAAAAGGTATTCATGCTTGATGACCTCATGCATAAACAATAGGTCCCCCTTCAGGAGACGGTGTTCCAAGGACAGAAGATTTCATTCTGCCAATTTGAGTATCGGAATAGTTTTTAAGAGTGTTTACTGTTTTGGTGGCTCATCTTTGTACCTTTTCTATATCATTAATGCCCTTCCTTTTGTATGGGCACCAAAACTGAGCAGCATAATCCAAGTCAGGTCTAGATTTATTTAGTTTTTGTTTACCAGGTAGGTGCGCTAGCCATAAAGATGAATGTTTTCAGGCACGACCCTGGAGGTTACAGGGCAGACATTGCAGGTACTGTATAACAAACAGTAGATTACATTGAGGTACATAAACAAGGTGTTGTCAAACATTAAACAATAGGCTAAGCAGCACAGGTAGTATACAGGGTATTTCAAAAAACATTTAACAATAAGCTAAGCATTACAAGTAGTACACAGGGTGGTCCTGGTAGGATCATAGAGATTTTTACAGTCACAGCATGACGAACAACACATAGTAGCAAGAGTATTGCAGTAGTAGTCCTAAAAATACGATTTGGAAAGTACAACAAAAATAGATAAATAAAAATTTGGTCAAATACTGACAAGTGCAGGGGGATAATGGGCAGGAGAATGGCAAGATTGTGAACAGCTGGGATAATAGCGGGTCAGGATAAGGAAAAGTAGGGTATATAATAGGAGCTGGCAGAGAGAGAGAAAGGGATGGCTGCAGGGGGGGTAGTGTCAGGAGAGAAAGAGCTGGGATAGGCTGTACTACATGGGGAGTATTGTGGAGAAAAGGTAAGAGCTTCAGGATAGGCAGGATACCCAGAGGACGAAGGAGGTTTGAAACAGGAGCATTGGTTGGTGGAGCTGAGATGCTGGAGGAGCACGTTTTTAAAAGCACTGTGTGTAGAAGCTAGCCGGATGTCCAGAGGGAGTGAGTTCCATAATTGAGGTGCATGGTGGGCAAAGGCTCTAGAGCCTTTGGTGGTACTGCATTTGGGAATGAATAGAACGGATTTGTCAGCCGTGCATAGGCCATAGTTGGAGGTCTGATAGGTGAGTAGCTCGGCTAGAGTTGCTGGGGTACGAGATCTCATGATGCTGTCAACAGTACAGCCGAGGGAGTAAAGTCTAGTATTAAGGGGGGCAACCAGTTTAGATCCGAGTATAGCAGACAATTTTGTTTTCAGTCTGTGGGAGGCTGAGGCGAACCTGCAGATGTTGTTATAGGTGACATCCCATCTTTGAAGATTTGATTTTGGTAAAGGAGCACAAGTTGCCACTCCATAGGTCAGAGTAGGTAGGCATATGCCTCAAGCTATAGCCACTCCTAGAAGTAGGGGCTAGCATGTGGCTGGTCCGGTATGACATGCCTAGCATGGAACTGACAGATTTGTACTTGATGATGTGGAGTTCAATATTTAGAGATTGGTCAAGGGTGACCACAAGGTATTTAAACAACATTACAGGAGTTATGAATGAGCCATCTAAGCAGGAGACCCTGAACTTATCTTGGAATGTCTTGAGTTTAGGGAGGGTCCAGAATAGCATGGACTGTGTTTTTGCCTCATTTAGAACAAGTTTGTGGTCCCGTAGCCAGGCTTGTGTGCATTGGAAATTGGAGGCGAGACGTAGGTTGATATCAGACACATCTTTCACACTGGTATACATGACTATGTCATCCTCACAGAGTAGCGATGAGGTGTCAAGGAGATTAGTGGTGACGCTGTTGATAAAAAATTGAGAAGAGATGTGGCCCAAGGATTGAGCCTTGGGGAACTCCAATGTTCACCATCTTTAGGTCGGAGCATGTAGAATTTAATTTTAATGGTTTGGACCCTATTTGACAGGTAGCTGTTAAACAAACTGACAACACTAGGAGCAAAGCTCACAGAGTGGAGTGTGTTGAGAAGTGGGTGGTCTACCACCATGTCAAAGGCTTCTGACATATTGATGAAAACCGCTCCTGTGAGAAGCCCTGAGTCCATGGCAGTGAGGGTGTCTGTAGTAAATTTGAGTAGGGTGGTTGTGGTGCTGTGACCTTTTCGAAAGCTATGCTGTGCAGCAGTTAGGAGATTATTGTCTCGGAGGAATTCAATGGTTTGCATGGCAACTAGCTTTTCCAATATTTTGCTTACAACTGACAGTATGGCGATGGGCCTATAATTAGAGGGGTCTTTAGGGTTGCCTTTTTTGAAGACAGGGGTGACTCTCACTGTTTTCCAAATGTCCAGGACTCTGCCATGACATAAGGAGAGTGTAAAAATTCTAGCCAGGGACCTGGCAATGAGAGGTGCGGCAATTTTTAGCAGTCTGGGCTCGATACCGTCTGATCCACTGGCTGTGCTGTCCAAGATCTTTCTGAGGACTTTTGTGACCTCCTGACAAGTAACGGCCTTAAAGTGAAAGGAGGAAATTTTGGATGCTTGGCGGGAGGGAGTTGAAGGACCCAGTTGATTCCAGGCAGGGAAAGCGGATGTGTATTTGGTCAAGTCTGTAAATTGGTCATTAAAGAAATTAGCAATGGTCTGAGGGTTGTTGCAGTGGGCACCATTTAGTACCATGTCATTTGAGGTAGGGGAAAGGTTAGATCCCAGAAACGTTTTTATGTGGGACCAGGATTTTTTAGGATCCCCTGATGCACTGGTTAATAAGCCGTTGCAATAGGAACTTTTAGCTGCCCTGATCTCCTTTTTTGCATGTATTTCTAAGTGTCCAGTATATGATCTTGCTGTCTTTTGATGTTATTATATTCCTTTTAATTGCCCACAATATTTTATTTGCTTTAGAGAGTGCAACATTACATTGTGATTTGTTTTCTAAATCTCTAGTTACCGAGACACCCAGATCCTTTTCACATGTGGTGCAGGACAGAGTAATGTTCTCCAGTTTGTACTGGTGGTATGTGTTATGCTCACCCAGATGCATAACCTTGCGCTTGACAGTATTAACATTTCCCATTTCTTAGCCCAGCCATCAACAAGATCAAGGTCTTCCTGTATTGATCTACGCTGTTCTACTGTAACACATGGCCTACCTAGTTTGGTGTCATCTGCATATTTGATGTACCAGTTTTGTAGACCCACAGTTAGGTCTGTTAAAAACATTAGAAAAATTAGCAAACTCAGGACTGACCCCTGGCAAAGTGCACTGCTCAGTGGTCCTGGTTTTGAGAGATCGCCGCTTACTACTGCCCTCTGTGTTCTGTCAGTCACTGATGAATCCAAACAATAAGTTTATTTATTCTTAAATCATGTAGCTTTTTAATGACTGCCCAGTGTGGCATCAAGCTGAAGGCCCTACTTAAGTCCAAGTATATTATGTGTCAGTCAATTTTGTTATCCAGTAGACTGCTGAATATTTCATAGATTTTTCACAGAAGCAGATCAGATTAGCAGTACGTGACCTCCCCTGTGTAAAATAGTTTTAGATGTATTTCAGGTATTGTGTGGACAAAGGTGAGCTGAGGTAACTGCTGTATTCAGAATGTACATATTCCTAGGGCTCTATGCAGAGGCCACATCTTTGTGCTGTACCACTGTTCCCAGTGGAGAAGCACATTACCCCCTATGTAGTAACAGTCTTCCTCACCGACACTGGAGCTAACAGAAAAGGAAATTATTGTAAGTATGAAGGAATTTCTGCTATAACAAAATGTAATACATTTAGCCAGCCACTGCTTAGTCATTGGCGCACCTCTCTCCAAGGGTCGAACAAGACAAAGAGCTGAAAGGACTTCCTGCAGTCCTTCGTGCCCTCCAGACACAAACACAAGGTTCTATACACATCAAGGGTATGCAGCAACTCCTTACCCTTGCAAGTAAGCTCAGTATAATATACAGGTAGCTTGATGGTCTGATTCAATATGAAATCAGACACCAAAAAAACAAGAATTTGTACGCAATGCCACCCTATCCTTGTGGAAAATCAGGTACGGGTGCACACTCATCAGAGCCTTAAGTTCAGAAATTCTTTGGGTTGAAGAAACAGCAAACAGAAAAAACATCTTCCAAGTAAGGATGCATAGTTCACAAGTTGCAGCCGGCTTAAAAGAAACCAAGGTCAACTTCAAGTATAAAATTAAGGTCCAAAGGCGGACTGGTTTATAAATCAAGGGACACGTATGCAAAATACCCTTCAAGGAGGTGTGGGACACTTCCAGCTGTGCCACCATGTGTCTATCAACAGAAGCATGGAAAGCCGATGTGGCAGCTATGTGCGCCTCGACTGAAGGAGTACTGCAGACCAGAGTTTAATAGAGACGGAAGGTAAGTACAGTATTAACAAGACATGTTAAATGGTCCTCAGAGCAGGATGCACATCAAATGGCAAAACGCTTCCACATCAATGAATACATATGTCCAGTGGAGGCTTTTCAGCCTCCAGTAAGACATTAGCAACTTGGGGGAACCCCAAACCATGCAATGCCTACGTTCTCAGGAGCCAAGCATACAGATTGAGGGATCTGGGGTCCAGCTAGACCAGGAACAACCTGTCTTGAGACAGGAGACCCTGACACAGGGGTAACTGAATCAGAGGTTCCACTGCTAGATGATGCAGGAGTGAAAACCATATCTAGAGAGGTCAGAGGGGGTCTTAGCAGTATCAGGGAAGCCCCCTCAACCCACAACTTTAGAAGGATCTTCTGAATGAGAAGGATCGGAGGGAATGCATTAAGGAACCTCTCCCTCCATGAGACAGACAAGGCATCTCACCAAAAAACTCCAGGCCCTGGAGCAAGCAGGCAGAAATGCAGCAGTTTTGTGTTGTGTGGGGACACAAAAAGGTCCAACTCTGATGACTCCATCTTGCACAGAGGTTGTTCCGAGGTCAGAAGTTCCCACTAGTGTACCTGGGATTGACTTAACCTGTCTGCAAGCTGTTCTGGACTCCTGGGAGAAAAATGGTTGTCAGTTGCAGGACATGAGAGAGTATCACTGCCATACTCTCACTGGTTCCCTGCACAGAGGGTACAAGTGAGTGGCCCCTGCTTGCTGATGCAGTGCATCACACTGATGTCTGTTCTTATCAACAAGGGACTTCCAACTCATCTGTCAGCTGGTCCCACTGCACCAGAAGAATCCACTGCAGGATTCTCATATACAGTAGTGCTAATGCTTTCATTACAACGACAGCTACCATAAGGCCCTAGAGGCAGAGCATAGTCATGGCAGACACGAGGTGACTCCTGTACACAAGCTGGGCCTGAGCAATCAGAGTCTCTGCTCTGTCCTGGGGTAGGAAGGCACTGCCCAGTGCCATGTCTAGTACTGCTCCAATATATTGGAGGTGCTGCACGGAGTGAGGACTGATTTTGGTACACCGACCATGATTCCCAGGGTCCTCGAACAATTGCTAGTTCTGAGATACTGAGCACTGGACCACTTCCTTGGATGGGCCCTGCAGAAGGCAGTTGTCCAAAAAGGGAAGACATAAAGCCCTTTGTTTATGATATTTTTTGCACATAACTGTCACAATATTTTTTTGCACTGTTTAAGAAATGTGTTGCTCCTTTGTGGGACTCTGCACTGTTTACATAAGCAGGAGAGCTCTATCTGCAGCACTGTTCCCTTTAGGAGAATGTGCTTTACTCCAAATATTCATGAGTTAATATATTTAAATTTATTCTGATGTGATCAGGGGCTGCATCCGATAAATGGATTGGTTTGTACATGGGGCTCCACCCCCGAGGAAGGAACATGTTGCTCTGAATGCACATGGGGTGTTTGAGCACAGAGGGCTGACACTACCGCACTCTGTATTTTGTAAAGTCAGTTTAATAAACTGAATTTTATACTGCAGACTCCTAGGTGCAGGTCCTTTTTAGTTGTTGATGTTTCATGGCTGGTAAGTCATGGGGGGGCAATCACCAGTCACGGGAGTGAGCAGGGCTGAGGGAGCACGCCAAAAAACGGGGGTCCCACTGGCAGCAGTGCAATGCCTGAGCACATCGTTGCAGCAGTGGGTCATGAATTTTTTTTATTTTTATTGAACAGTATTGGAATTACAATCCTTTGAGTCAGACTCGTTTACAAAGGCTCCACGTCATAGAGATACAAAACAGGCATATACAGTTTACAAATCCAAAATAATGCTGGTACAGACATTAGGTGAGGTAATACATTCAGGTGCGGGGAAGTACAATTAGATAACCACAGAAAGTTGACTGGTACATACATTAGGTATGGGAATACATTCATGGAGGAAGAGGAACAGTTTAGGCACTGGCACATTAGTTGCAGTAGGGTTTTGATTCACTATTGCCAGGGTTAATGCGGGGGGGGGTAAGCAAGACATAAGTCCTTTGTTAGGGCAGGCTGCAGGGAGACGAGTTAACCAGGGCAGATGCAGGAGCATGAGGCAAGGGGGTAGTCCCAGTGGAAGGACAAGAGATGCCCAGGACTAGGGAGAAGGGAGTGTAGGTAAGGTGTTGACACATTATTGCCAGAGTTGAAGCAGTGGAAGAGGTTGGTAGGACTGGGGTCCTTTGTCAAGGGTGAGTTGTGGGGAGGTGAGTTAACCAGGGCAGTCGCAGGAGCGGTAGGTAAGAAGGTGGTCCTTGAGGAGGGACTTGAAATGCCCAAGTTTGGGTTTAAGGAAGATGGGACTTGAGAGGGAGGGAGCTAAACCAGGTGGGGGCTCTGTAGGTAAAAGAGCACTGGGTCTGGGAGATCCTACAGCGTGGGACCAGAAGATTGGATTAGGTTAAGCTGCGCGTGGCAATGGAGTTGTGAGAGTGTTTGATGAGGAGGGAGAGCCCTGGACGGGCCAGACCATTAATGATTTTTCGGGTCAGTAGAAAAGTCTGGTACCTGAGCCGTTCCCCAAAGTTTAGCCAGGGGACCATGTTATAGAGCGAGCAGGTCTGGGTTAGTCTAGGGCAGCCTGTGGCTAGCCAGCATGCCTTGTTTAAGGAGATTGTGATTCTTTACAGTGCAGTGTTATCAGCTGCCCCATAGACTAGGATCCTGTAGTCTATAAGTGGTAGGACCAAGGATGAGACAGCGGGGTGGAAGCATTCCGGGGGGAGGCAGCTCTTGTGGTGGTAGAGCATGCCAATGCGAGAGTTGACTGCTGTACTAAGGAGGTGAATGCGACTATGGAAGGTGAGGGTTGAGTCGAGGGTAACTCCCAGATACTTAAATGCATTCACTTGCTTAAGGGGTTGGGCAAGGCTGGTAAGTATGTCAAGGGAGGATTCACTGTGCTTGTTCTGGGGGTGGGCAAATAGCATTACCTTGGTTTTCTTTTGATTTAATATGAGCTTGTGGTCGACGAACCAGGTTCTGCCACTGCAAAGCAGTTCTGGAGTGATATCTGGAGGGAGGAGGGCTCAGTGTGAGCAGAGTAAAGCACCGAATCGTCAGTGTATAGGAGGATTTTACCCAAGCATGACTTTGGGAGGGAGTTAAGAAAAAGGCTGAAAAGGAGGGGTCCCAAGACGGAGCCCTCAGGGACACCAGAAAGCACCGAGAGAGGGCTAGAGAGGGTGTTACAGATTCTGACCTGTTGGGTACAGTTGGATAGGTAGTCCTTAAACCAGGAAGTGATATCTTGGGAGAGGCCCAAGTGGGAGAGGACAGTTAGCAGAAGGGTGTGACTGACGGTGTCAAAATCCTTTGACAGGTCAAGGAAAGCGGCGCTAGCTAGCCGCCCACTGTCCAGGGAATCATATATGAAGCTAGTAAACTCCAGGAGTGCAGTGGTCTTGCTATGACCACACCAGAAGCCGTACTGCTCTTTAGCAAGGAGGTCATAATTGGCAAGGTAGTCAGTGAGTTGGTTGGAGACAACTCTTTCAAGGGCCTGGGGGGGGGGATGGCTATAGGATGGTAATTCCCAGGGAGGAGACAGGCGCCACTCTTGTCGATGGGTGTGATGATGGTGGTCTTCCAGACTGAGGGGAATTTATTAAGGCAGAGAGCAACTGAGCAGACAGGTGAGAGGGGAGAGGACCACACCTAGCACTACGTATAGCAGTTTGAGGTCCAGGGAGTCATTGCTCTGACAAGAGCAGTTTAGGGTTTTGAGAAGGTATGGTCTGGCTTCCTGGGGAGTGAGGGCTTTGAAGCGGAAAGGGGGTTGGGGGACAGGGAGGGCTCTGTACATACAGTTGGTAAGACCACATCTGGAGTACTGTGTAGAGTTCTGGAGACCCCATCTCCGCAAAGACATAGACAGGGTGGAGGCTGTTCAGAGGCGGGCAACCAAAATGATGCAGGGTCCGCATCAGAAGACATATGAAGAAAGACTAAAGGAACTAAAGATGTATAGCCTCGAGGAAAGGAGGGAGAGCGGGGACATGATAGAAACTTTCAAGGGCCAGCCCAGTGGCGCTGAGGGTTGAGGCGCTGGATGCCACACCTCGCACCATGCCGGCGACCCAAGTTCGGGAGCGAGCTCGGATCGTCGGGGGTTGGCCGGGGAAAGACAGGTTGAGCATCCGGGGACAGCTTGCCTCTCCGGGGAGACTCTGATACTGCAGCGGGCGGCCTTCGGCGGAGCCTGGGAGCGACAGCAAGCTGGAGTCTCAGAGGCATGACTGGTTGCAGCTGTAGGCCGGGCAGCCAATCAGCCTCAGAGACTGCTCCATCGGGGGGAACGTTGTGGATGCCAGCAAATGCCTTGATGCTCAGGCATGTAGCGTCCCATGAGGAAAAACCCCTCAGAGCCAAGATGACGGAGCGCCGAGCCGGGTCCGGATGTGCCAGCACCTGCCTGCGACCCAGGACCCTGACAAGATTTCAAGATTCGGGGGTTGCCCAACCCTGCCTGGGGGGTTTCCGTGGCTCGATGGAGGAACCGGAGGGTACAGGTAGGTGCTGGCAGGGGCAGGCTTCATGGGTGCTCCAGATGGAATGGCTCTGTGGGGCAGTGGGAGGAAAAATAGAAATTAAAAAAAAAAAGAAACTTTCAAGTACCTCAAAGGAATCAACAATGTCCAAGAGGGTAGCATCTTTCAGAAAAAGAGATGTGCAAAAACAAGTGGGCACAATTTGAAGATAGAGGGGGGACGGCTCAGAGGTAATGTGAGAGGAAGAATCTCTTCACGAGAGGGATGTGATACATGGAACAGCCTTCCTGAAGAGGTCGAGAGTCAAAACAGTGGGGAATTCAAGAATGCATGGGACAGACATAAGGCAATTCTAGTGGGGATAGGAGGAAGTAGGCTGTTGGTTAACTAGGATCTGCAGTTTATCAGTTAGGTAGGGAAATGGGCAGACTAGGTGGGCCAAGCGGTCCTTATCTGCAGTCAAATTCTATGTTTCTAAGAAGCTGGGTGGCAGAACCGCACTAAGGTCCGAGAAGGAGGAGTTTAGACCGTCGGCGACGCTTTTGGGGTCAGAGGTTATGGAGCCACTGATGTTCATTTGTGTAGGGGGAGGGGTGGCGGATTTACTGGTGATAACCTGCATGTTATCCCAGAATTTGCGACCAGAACCCCAGGTGGCAGTAAGGGAGGTTTTGTAGTGATCAGACTTTGCTTTGCGTATTGCCCAGGTGCATTTGCTGTGCAACTCATGGTAACTTTGCCTGTCTGCAGGCTTTCCGGAGTCTTCTCTGAGCTGCATCATGTTTAAATAGGGCCTATGATAGCCAGAGGGTGTTAGGGCCCTTATAGGTGCATTTGGTGAGGGGGGCAAAAATATTGCAGGCATAGTTGAATGAATGGATGAAATAGTCTAGGGTTGTGTCGATGTCACTGGTCAGGGTGATGGGTGGCCAGTCCCATTTTGCAAGGAAATCTTTGAGGGGGTCTAACCTGCCAGGTTTGAGGAGTCGGCGGACAACCGTTTTGTGGGCTCTTTTTTCAACCTTGCAGGACCAGGTGCATAGGACAAGGAAGTGGTCACTGAGGGCACTGGGGAGTACCGTAGTATTACTTATTTTGTGAGGGCGATTGGAGAATACGAGGTCCAGCAGGGTGGCAGTGCACGTGGTGGGGTTGACATGCATAGGGTGGGTAACAAGCTGCGTGAGGTCAAGAGTGGCTATGGCATCTTTGTGTAGGGAGGCAGTCTGAGAGAGCCAGTTCGTACTGAAGTCCCCAAGGATTAGTTGTTCGGTCTTGGGGGCCGGGGAAGGGAGGAGAGTAGTCAAGAGTGGACTGGAACACAGGTTTCTGGTCATGGGGGGGGAATGTAAACTATGGTGATGATCAGGGGTGCCCTAGAGTGGCCAGGCATGACATTAAGGGATAGTGCCTGTGCACCACCCTTTGGGGGGGAGGGCATGCAGTTGGAGGGATTCCCAGAGGAAGAGTGCACAACCGCGTCCACGTTTCACAACTCTGTCAGACCAGTGCAATGCGTAGTCGGGGATAGCAACTGCAGAGTCAGGGGTGGATATAGTTAGCCAGGTCTCCACCAAGGAGAGTATATCGGGCTGGTACTGTCCCACCCAGGCCTGGAGGCAATCATATGTTTTTGGAAGGCTGCATATGTTCATGAAGGCTATGCGCAGCCCTAGTGGGGAGGGGTTGGAGTCAGCAGATCTGGAGGGGGGACCGGGATTAGGGTGTATGTTTCTTGACATAAGGAGGAGTAATGAGAGGGTACGTAGTAGCAGGCGGCATAGAGGGCAGGAACCTGTGTGGAGGAATGAGGTGGGGGCTGGTAGGGATTGGCAGTGTCCGGATGTGGATGGAGAGGTGGGGGGAGACCATGGGGTCTCCGGGTGATTGTGTGGTGAGAGGGTGAGGGGCCTAGGTGGGGGATGGAAGGGACACGAGTAGGCGAGGGTGATGGTGTGATGGGTGTATCGGGAAGGGGTGAGTATCCCAGCAGGGGTTGGGCTGTTGGGGGGACCAGCAGGAGATATGCCATAAGGAGAAAAAGGGTGAGAAGAGAGAGTTGAAATGGGGCCATACTTAGCAGGCAGTGTGACATCACAACAGAAAAGGAGAAAAAGGGCATGAACTAGTAGGGTGGCTACAGTAGCACAGCGGCAGGGTGCCCAGCCTTGGTGCGGAAGGTACAAGGTTCAAGGCAGGGGGTGGGAGGACTGAGAGAACTGTCAAGTACATGGAAAAACGGTAGGGGAAGACAGGGGAGTCAGGGAGAAAAGACAGGGCAGAAGTGTGGAAAGATAAGGCAAAAAGAGGTAGAGTGAGTAGGAAACACCGCCTCCTAGTGGTGAGGAAGAGGAGTGAGGTGGAGGACAAAGGTAGTGGTGGGGATGAAGATGTGTGCTGCCACCTAGTGGCAGAAGGAGATAAGCTAAGGGAAAAGTGAAATTTCGTCCAAGGGGGTCATGTGACAGGAAGTTACCTATAACTTAAGAGACGCCCCTGGGTGAGTAGCTGGGTTGGGCAGTCCCTGCACAAGGCTGCTGAAGAAGGGAGCAATTAACTTTAAAAGGCTGTGTGAGGCTGGCTGGATTGTGTGCACCGAGGCAGCAGCTCTGCAGAGCTCCTTGATTGAGACTGTAAAGTACCTGGCAGTAACAACTGAGACAGCAGCATGTCTGGTACAGTGAGTCTTCCACACCCTTAGGTGGCTCCTCCCCAGCTAACCTGCAGCAAGATCGATACTTGAGGTTATCCATTAGCCAGTGGTCTGCTTAATCATCGGTATGCCTGGAGTGGCTTCAGACTATATGAGAAACATGTAGAGCCTTACCCTGAACCCGCTGCTGTGCCCTCCTTGGAATACAGTAGCACCTGGCACATATCCAAGGAATGAAGCAGACCCTCAGCCTCCCAATCGTGCACCTTGTTCTGGCACAACTCCAAAATATCTTCCACAGGAACTTTGCATGGAGCAAAGGGCCACCTTGTTCTTCTTGAAAAGCATCTAGCTGAGGTGATAATGACCAGAAACGTTGTTTTAACACAACAGGTGTGACATGCCGCATGTGTCCATTACCCTGAATGGTTTATCCATCAGCTGTGACAGCACAAGTGATCCCACAGTGATCCAGACCTCTGAAAAGGAGCCCAGCCACTTTAACCTGGGTGGCAGAGGCTCTTGCACTGGAGCAAACAAGTAATCCAGGCCTTTGAAAAAGCACCCCAACCACTTTCTCCTCGGCCACAGCTGGCATACCAGCCAATGCCCCATATGCTAAAATGACGTCCAGGTGTACCTTTAGGTATGTGGCTTGTAACCCCCATCTGAGACAGGTACCAAAGGTTGTTAAGGATGCATGATACACAACAGGTGAGGGGATCTATCTCCTGCCCAGCACACCAGTGTGAAACCTCATCCACTTGGCAGAGTAAGTCTTACGAGTCGACACATTCCAGGATGCCTCCAGCATCAAAAGAACATCTTTCGAAAGGCCCAAGACCTAGAACTCTAGCCACTCAGGAACTAGGGACACAGGTGTGGAAAATGCAGGTCTGGATGCCTGACTGCACTCCCCCATCCCCCAATCTCATCAGCAGGTCCAGACAATAGGGAGCTACCACAGCAGCCTGCTGCTATCGGGATCAGGTTCGCCTTTCCCTGTGCGCCTTGAGGACCACCTTGTGGATCAAGGGGAATGAAGGGAAGGCATTCAGAAGGCACAGGGTTCTGGGCCGGGACAGAACTTTTTCCATCAGAGTTTTTTTTGTTTTGTTTTTTTGCTGCTATCAGTTTCTACTCCTCTTTCTTCGGCCTTACCCTCTGGTGGGAGCTCCCAGTCCTACCAGCTGGCGCTGAACACTACCTCCAGGGCTCCTCCACCCCCACTGAAGACCAGATCCAGTGCGGTCAGCACTGTGGATAGCCGGGGGCAGGACCTGCAAGGTGCCCTCAATCATCCACTGCAGCAACCTTTTCTCCCCTAGGTTTTTCTCCCCTCAAAGATGGAGCGAGCAAGGACTCCAGCGGCAGCAGTGCGCACACTCCTAAAGGCATTTGCCTCATTTCCGCCCACACTGACAGCATCAGTGTGCTACCCCAAGCCTCCACTAGGGGGCCAGACATTCGCCAACCACTGGCATCCCCCCTCCCCGGAGAAGGAGAGCAGCCCCTGAGCCGCTCGATCCTTCTCCTCCCCTGCCAACTCCCGGTGGCCCGTGCTCGTTCCCAAACATGGGTCGCCAGCATAGCGTAAGGTGTGGCATCCAGCGCCTCAACCCTCAGTGCCACCAGGCTGGCCTCCCATCAGAGTTCCTGTTTGATGGAGGTGGAAACTGAACAGCCTCAGTCTTTTGTTCTGCCAGGAGGCAAAACGGTATATCAGAGGTGTGCCCCACTGGGTGAAAAGTTGTGAAGCCAAAATCAAATACAAAGGACTTGAATAATTGGGGTAAATTAGTGCTCTCCTTCTTTCAGAAAATTGATACAATACATATGAACATTTTACCTAGATTACTGTACCTTTTTTAGACTCTTCCATACCTTCTGGCACATGATTTCTAATTTTATATTTTTGGGTACAATGGCACAGGGTGCGGATTTCGGCCTCCAGTTTTCCTGACCCGTGAGGAGGGAACTTACTGAACTTTGAATTATATGCTAAGGCAGCCCATTTTTAAGAAGGTATTTTGTTGGATGTCAACACGATATAGTGCCCCGTGGAAAGACAATGAGTTTTTGCACAATGATTTATATGATCTCGCCCCCATTTTGTTCACCACAAAAAAAATTCACCCCTCTCAGACACTTCACCCCATCACAGCGCAACCATTAAAATGCACCTGGGACACAGAAACCCAAGAGAGGAATACAAGATGATTTTTTTTGGAGCTACATTCCAGCCACCAAAAGTCAGGAGACAGACCTGGGGGTTATCATATCCAATGACCTGAAGTCAGCCAAACAATGCGAAAAAGCAGTGGGGAAGGCAAACAGAATGCTGGGGTGCACAGGAAGGGGCATAACCAGTACGAGGAGTGAAGTGGTGATACCACTGTATAGATCACTGGTGAGGCCTCATCTGGAATACTGTATCCAATTCTGGAGAAAGCATCTCAGGAAGAACAGTCAGAATGGAAGTAGTCCAGAGAACAGCAACAAAAATTATATATGGACTGCACCCCAAGCCTTATGAGGAAAGACTCAAGGAACTAAACATCTATTCACTGGAAGAGAGAAGGGAGAGAGGGGATATGATAGACACATTCAATTACCTTAGAGGAATAAACAGGGTACAGAAGGGGAGCATATTTCAGAGAATAAAGTGCACAAGGACAAGGGGATATAACATGAGGTGGAGGGAGGCTTAGGGGGAATGTTAGGAAGTATTTTTTCACAGAGAGGGTGGTGGATACATGGAACAGCCTACCAGCAAAGGTGGTGGAAGTGAAGACAATACGGGGATTCAAAAGTGCATGGGATAAGCATAACACCCTGCTGTACAGCATAGCGAGGGAAAGGCAGTCCAGATTAGATTAAGGATTGCCAAACCAAGTAGGGAAATGGGCAGACTAGGTGGGCTGTATGGTCCTTATCTGCCAACAGATTCTATGTTACTATTAAAAGTGTGGCATAGTTTGTGAAGCCATTTGAAATTTTCATATATGTTTTACTATCAGCAGATGAATATTTTCTCCCAAAACGTCTAGATATCATCTTTAAACACTGGCGCCTCCTGGGTTTACAATTCATATATCAATTCTTCAATTCAGATGGGGTTGTCCCCTTCAAGTCCCTTCAACGCAGCTATAACTTACCTGCCAGGGACAATTACAGATATCTACAAGTTAGAGATTACATTCAACAACCCAGTACAGGCAATAGGCTGCCAACACCAAAACCCCCTTTATTAAGTTTAATAATGAATCATAATGATGGAAACCTAGAAGTGCATTCAATATGATAAATATATAGAGTACTGAGAAACTGGGGAATTCAACCTCCACTATACTAGAGAGTAGGAATATGGAGTTAGGCTCAGTAATTCCCTAAGACACTTGGATACAAAATGTACTCCCGGCAGTGAAAATTACGAATACAAAGATCTGGCGGGAGTTTTCCTGGAGGTGCGGAAGTAGATATTTTCATGACTCAGCATTATTGACCAAATATCTTCCAGCCCAATATGGGATCTGCTGGAGGGGTTGCCATTGCCAACTAGCAGATTCGGGACATGCGTTTTGGTCCTGCCCCTTACTAACCCCATTCTGGTGTACGTTACAGGACGAGTTAAGAGACTGCATGGTAGAAACAGTAGAGTTGTCTAACGAAATGGTCCTGTTGATGATAATGCCTCAACACTCCCTCTCCTGGTTTAAAACGTTACTGCCGATATTTATATTGGCTGCAAAGAAGGCAGTAATTAGGAGATGGATGCAACTGGTGATACCAACGATTGTGGATTGGAGACAAACTGTAATGACAATGTATCAATTTATTTATTTATTTGCACATCGGTTTAC
This sequence comes from Neoceratodus forsteri, assembly GCA_016271365.2. Lineage (NCBI taxonomy): Eukaryota > Metazoa > Chordata > Ceratodontiformes > Ceratodontidae > Neoceratodus > Neoceratodus forsteri. Next base: position 462,593,436 of record CM057458.1, read on the forward strand.
AACCTTTGAGCCAGAGGCTCATTTCCAAAGGTACCTCATCACATAGAGGACAAATACAAGTATAAGCATTCTCGGTTCCAGGATATAGGTTACATAGTTTACAGGCACATGTGACAATGAACATGACAAATACATATACAAGCATTATAGGTTCCAGGGTATGGGTTACATAGATAGTAAGCACATGTGATAAAGACAGTTATACAGAGAAGCGAGTTTGGTTACACTGGCACATATTAGTACGACAGTAAGAGCAGGCAACAGAGTAATAGCAGTTTAATCAGAAGTGGTACATACTAGCACAGAGAAAGGGCAAGCAACAGGAATAATGGCAGTACACACAGAAAAGGTGCAGGATTTAAAGAGGTGTGGTAAGGATGCTGCCCAGCGGGCATTGTCAGGGCACAGAGTGTAGCGCCTCAAATTATAGACAGGTGCAACTACGTGTGTTGAATAGTTCGCTTCTAAGTGCAGATTTGAATTTGGAAATCGTGGGGGCATCCGAGATGGGGAGAGGGAGTGAGTTGTACCAGGATGGGGCTCTATGGCAAAATGACCTCTGTCCATGGGAGGTCCTAGATCTTGGTACCAGAAAAGTGGCCTTGGAGGAGGTCCGTGTACAGACCAAGGGTTGGGCTAGGTGGAGGGAGGTTGTCAGCCCGGCCGGGGATAGCCCTAGAAGAGTTTCTTTTGCTATTAGCCATGTTTGATATCGCAGTTGTTCGTCTAGGTTCAGCAGTGTTGCCATATCATATAGCTGGCATGAATGTGTGAGCCTAGGAGCCCCAGTGATTAGCCTGCACGCCTTATTTAGGATGAGGCAAATTTTATTGAGGGCAGTTGTGTTCAGCACCGAGACCAGTAGTCCATAGCCAAGCAGGGATAATATGGAGGATGTTACCGCAGTCGGAAGGCGGCGAGCGGGACTGTTTTTGTAGTGATATAAGATACCTAGCTGCACACTGGTAGCTGAGGCACGTGCATCAATGTGGGTGTGGTAGGCGAGGCTGAGTCAAAGGTGACCCCAAAGTACTTGTAGGAGTGGACTTGCTCTAGTGGCTGTTTGGAACAGGGGAGGATATGGAGTGGGAAATTGCTGGCTTTGTTTTGGGGGTGGACAAAGAGCATTGTTTTTGTTTTTTTGAGATTTATGATCAGTCTGTGCTCTTTAAACCAGGTTTCGGCTTCATTAAAGCAAAGTTGCAGGGAGTCCTGGAAGGAGGTAGGGTTACGGTAGGAGGCAAAGATGATGGCGTCATCTGCATACAGCAGAATTTTCCCAGTGCATGCACTGGGCAGGGTGTTGAGGTAGAGTGAGGAGAGTAGGGGTCCCAGGATGGAGCCCTGAGGAACCCCTGAGTGGATGGGACATGTTTTGTAAAGTGTCCCATTAATTTTGACACGTTGGGAGCGGGCAGATAGGTAGCTGATGCACCAGGCGAGTGGCCCAGTAGCGAAGCCAGTGTGGCAGAGGGCATCCAGCAGGAGGGGGTGTCCAGGGAGGAGTGCAGGAATGTTGAAAATTCAACTAGTGCAGTGCCGGTACTGTGTCCTGCATGGAAACCGTGCTGTTCAGGGCAGAGGATGTTGTGTTTGGTCAGGTACTCAGTGATTTGCATGGCAACCAGTTTTTCAAGGGCTTTGGAGAGGGGCGGGAGTATGGAGATAGGCCGGTAGTTCCCGGCGGAGGAACTGTCACCCCCTTTGTGAATGGGAGTAGCAATGGCAGTTTTCCATGCAGTAGGGAATTGACCCAGGCAGAGGGATTTGTTAAGAAGGCTGGTGAGTGGGGCAAGGACCTGATCCAGTACCAGCCAGAGAATGTTGGGGTCTAGGGAGTCATCGCCGGGACTACTGCTTTTTAGTGCACGGATCAAGTGGGGTCTAGCTTCCTGGGCAGTTACACTACGTAGATAGAAGCTAGGGTGTTGGAGGGTTGGGGCCTGCAGGGAGGGTGGTGGGTCAAGGATGTGTTGAGGTAGTTTGCAATGTTTGTAGGGTCCGTAACGGTAGTGCCGTCCGTCAATGGTGATCTGTGATGGGGGAGGGGAGCGTGCGCTCCCGTTCAATTGTTTGACATTATCCCAGAAAGTTCGGGCACACCCCCAGGAGAAGGTGAGGGTGGCCTGATAGTGGTCGGCCTTGGCTTTCCTAATGGCCCAAGTGCATTTATTCCGCGCAGCGTTATAGGCCTGTCTATCAGCTGGCCAGCCTGTTTCTGTTGCAAGGTGCCACAGGTTATCCCTAAGCCTGAGCAACTGTAATAGGGCAGGAGTAATCCAGGGCACTTTATGTTTTTTGGTTTGGAAAAAAATAACTGCCAATCTGATAGATAAGTTGCCAGATTTCACTATGAAGTGGCAACGATAGATAAGGTACATGGCCCAAATAGATGGAACATGTGTTCCATAGTGCCAGTAGGGAGGATGAGTGGTAGGGTGCTGCTCCAAGAGAGATTGTTGGGAAGGGGAGTTGTAATGTTAAAAAGGCTGACTCTTTTGTCAGTAACCTATTTAATGGCTACAAATGTGAGAATGTCTTATGAATGCTTTGAAAGATTGACAGAGATTATCATATTGTATCTGAATTTAGTTGAACATAAGTTCCATGGTATAACAGTATAAGTGAGTTGATAGAATGTTATGCATGTATGTGTGCGTGTGTCTCTCACAAATACAGGTTACTCACCTGTAACAGGTGTTCTAGGAGTGGTATATGTTGTTCATCCACACTGTCTGGCAGGTTTCTTGCCACTTTAAGTTGGGCCAGAAAGTCTTCAAGCTGCCTCCTCCCACCCACCTGGGTGGTAAAACCCTCAGCTCCGCCCCATGAAGCCAGGTTGCACGTTGAAGCCGGGGAGGTCGGTGGGTTGTGTGGATGAACAACATATACCACTCCTAGAACTCCTGTTACAGGTGAGTAACCTGTATTTATAGGGACATGGATATGTTGTTCAATCCACACTGTCTGGCAGACTCCTAGCAGTTCTCCGGGAGGAGGGAGGCAAGGCGCGCACCCCCAATACCTACTTGGGGAATAAGGACTGGAAAACCAAGGTCCCAAAACCAGCATCCCGGCATGACTCTAGGTCAATGTGGTCATGGGAAATAAAGGTGTGTACTGACTTCCAGGTAGCAGCCCTGCAGATTTCCTAGATAGGGACATCCCTAGAAGCAGCGGTATGGTGGGTAGAATGAGCTCTAATCCCTTTGGGTGGCTCCATTCCTGCCAACCTATAGCAGAGATCTATGCAGGAGGTGACCCACCTGCTTATCATCCTCTTGGCTGCAGGTCTGCCAGGTGCAGCTTCAGCGTAGGTGACAAACAGCTGGTGAACCTCTCCCCGAACTTCAGCCATCCGCTCCTTATAATACGTAAGCGCTCTTCTAGGGTCCAAAGTATGGAGCCTATATTCGGCCTCCGAGGTATGACTGGGGTAGGACACCGGCAGAGTCAACTTCATAGGTGAAATCACACCACCTTCGGAAGGAATTTCGGGTGGAGGCGAAGGACAACCTTGTCCCTGTGGAAAACTAGATAAGAAGACTCTATGGAAAGCGCCTGGAGCGCTCCCATCCTTCTGGCTGACGTTATAGTCACCAAGAAGGCGGTCTTCCACGGCAGGTGGGAGATATCGCACCTGTGCATCGGTTCGAATGACTTGCCCATGAGCTTGGCCAGTACCAGCAGTAGATCCCATGGAGGTGGAGGTTCTCGCACCAGAGGGGATATGCGATCAAGACCTTTAAAAAAGAGCCAGACCACCTTCTCCTGCACCGACTGCTTGCCGGCCCGCGCCCAGTAAGCAGAGATGACAGCCAGGTGCACCTTAAGGGTTGTCGACCGAAGCCCTAGCTGAGAAAGGGACCACAGGTAGTCCAGAATGCTAGCCAATGGACAGGAAGAGGGGTCCAACCCCTTGTCCTGACACCAAATGGAGAATCTCTTCCATTTAAAGGCATAGCATTTTCTGGTCGACTCCTTACGGGATGCCTCAACGATGTTGAGGACCTCGTCGGAAAGACCCAAGGCCTGGAACTCCAGCTGCTCAGGAACCAGGCCACCAGGTGCAGGGACTGAAGGTCCAGATAGAGCACCTTCCCCTTGCTGACTGAGATCAGGTCCGGGCGGGCTGGAAGCCGCCTCGGCAGCCTGGAGCTGAGGCGGAGGAGATCTGGGTACCAGAACTGGAGAGTCCAGTCTGGGGCTACCAGAATCACCTGCCCCTTGTCCCTCTTCGCCTTGAGAAGCACCTTGTTAATCAAGGGAAATAGAAGGAAGGCGTAGAAGAGGCCCAGGGTCCACGGCCTCGAGAAGGCATACCCCTGCAGCGAGCCATGCTGAGGAGGGGCAGGCATGAAATGGCCTCAGCTTCGCGTTCTCCTTGGAGGCGAACAGGTCCACCTGAGGGGTGCCCCAATAGAAGAACAGGTCTTGAACTACCTCCGGCAGGAAAGACCACTCGTGAGATGCAGCGCCTATCCGGCTGAGGGAATCGGCCAGACTGTTCGAGGCTCCTGCCACATGGATGGCCAGGAGATCCGCCTCCAGGCAGATCACGAGAGACCAAATGCGGAGAGCTTCCTTGCACAGAGGCAAGGAGTGAGTCCCGCCCTGACGGTTGAGATAGTACATGGTCGTGGTGCTGTCCATCTGGACCAGAACCACTTGACCCGGTACAAACGGAGCGAAGGCGGTGAGGGCTAGCCATACCACTCGAAGCTCCAGCAGGTTGATGTGGGCCCGAAGCTCCCCCAGATGGGCACTCCAACCCATCACAGAGGTGTCGGTCCTGAGAATGACCATCGGCTCAGGGTGGACAAACGGGATACCCTCCTGCAGATGAGCTGGGATGAGCCACCACTGCAGGCCATCCCACATCTTCTGGGTCATGGTTACTGGCTGGTCCAAAGGACCAGAGCGCCAAGACCACTGGCGGGCCAGCCCCCCACTGCAGGGGGCACATATGCCAGCGGACTCAACGGACCACACTGGTGGAAGCCGCCATGAGACCCAGAAGGCGCAGGAAGTCCCGGTCAGGGCTCAGTTGCCCAACCTGAAATGACTGGGCAAAGGAGGAAAGGATCTCGGCCCTGTCCACCGGGAGTCGAGCTCTGCCCCAATGAACTGAATCACTTGCGATGGCACGAGTTCCAATTTGTCCTCCTTGACTAGGAGACCAATTGAGAGCAGATCTGGAGGCCAGATCTCTGGACCACTCCACCCTCTGACCTGGAGGGGCTATCATCAGCCAATCGCCCAGGTAAGGGTACACCTGGACCCTCGCGCTGCAGGAATGCTGTCACCACTGCCATGCATTTGGTGAAGACCCTGGTAGCTGGAAGAGACCCAAGGGCATGGCCTGAACTCGTGAGAGGAATCACCACGTGACGGACGATTGGGATGTGAAAAGAACGATTCTGAGATCCAGAGAGCAAAACCACATGCCTAGTTCCAAGGATGGTATGGATCTGAGCCAGAGTGACCATCCTGAAGGTGCGCCCTAGGAACTTGTTCAGGTCATGCAGATCAAGAATGGGGGCCAGTCCCCGTCCGCTTTGGGAGCAGGAAGTACTTGGACACAAACCCTGGGCTTGGAGGAGGATCCGCCACTGCTGATCACCTCCTTTGGAGGAGCAGAGCCACGTTCAACGAACCAATAGAGGCTGCAGAACTGTAGCACTTCCCGAGGCTTACCTGCCCACTCAAATTCCAGAGGCAGACCCCTGCCAACCACATTCAGCACCCAACGGTCCATGGTGATAGCGGACCAGGCAGAAAGGAAGTGGCTGAGCCATCCCCCCACGGGGGGACCCAGGGGAGGAGTGACGAGGTTGGGGCGGCACCCCTGAACCAGTCACTGGGCAGGCCTGGAGGTAGGGCCAGCCGAGGAGCTGCCTGGACCTTTCCCTCCAGGCTTCCTGCTGGAAGAAGCAGCAGGCTTGGCCCTGGGGCACTAAGCATGAGCCTGCTGGCCCTGTTGCTGGTGCTGCTGGGCCAGACATGCCACAGGGGCGAAAGGGTTTACGCTGTTGCTGGTGGCCTTTGTCCTTCTGGGCAGACGTGACAGAGTCCAAGGTGGCATTGGACTTCTCGATCCTCTGGAGACGGCCCTCCACCTCGGGCTCGAACAAGTCTGTGCCCAAGAAGGGGACATCTGCCAGCTTGTGCTGGGTATTCGCCGTGAAGGTGGAGATCCGCAGCCAAGCTCTGTGGCACATGGCTACTGCGGCCACTACTGACCAGGCACAAGGCAGTCTGGAGCTGTTGCTTGGCCACCGCCCTTCCCTGATCCTGCACCTGCTTGACCGTCGTTTGAAGATCAGCTGGGAGATGAGGAAGTACCCCATCCAGGGAGCCAATAAGGGCGTGGGAAAAGTGTGCCATCAGTAGAGCAGTTAGCCTGTCGAAGGCCTAGGGAGAAGGCAGTATAAACTTTGCGCCCGGAGAAGTCCAGCTTTTTGGACTCCTTATCTGGGGGCTTCCCTATGTCCCAAGCATTTCCGGAGTGCCGGAAGACATTATCGGTTACCAGCCCTTCAGCCGAGGGAAGCTCCGAAAAACCGGAGAGGGAACCGGTGGGGCTTGCGTACTTGCAGACCATCTGGCCAAAGGCGCAGGACAGGATGCAGGCCACTGCCACACCTCCAAGGCCGGACCAACAATGGCCTCGGCCACAGGGAAGGGCTCCGTGGGGGAATCCCCTCGGTCCAAAATCTCCGTGAGGGGATATCGAGCCCATTTCTGCACAGGTTCAAGCTGTATCCCAGTGGACTCTGAGATGAGCCAAAGGATACCCAGGAATGAGGATGGGCTCTCGTCCACCAACAGACCCCCACAGGATTCCAGGTCGAGGGGCCTGGAATACAGGGAGGAGTCGTCGGACTCCGAGGAGTCCGCAAACAGCTGCCGAGCGCCTGAGCTACCCTCCACTTGCCGAGGTCAATCGGGGGTGAGGATGACAGACAACCTGTGGGGCAAGCCCTGACCTGACTGAGAATCCTTGTTCGGGGCACCAGCCTTCGGTTGCAGGGGCGGAGGTTCCACAACAATAGGTGGAGCAGCCGGTTTCAGCCGAGCAATCGGTGCCGGAGCCGGCTCCTCGACCAAGGGGTCGATGGTGAGAGGTTGCTTCGGCCATTCGGGCGACAGCCACTTGTTTGCCAGGGAAGGAGACGGAGTCGGCTTGTTGCCGGCTAATAAGAGCTGCTGCTGCCAGATCATGTTCTCAAAGCACTGACGCAACTTGCGCCGGAGCCTATCTTCAGAAGAGGACGATGAAGATGAGTGGCGGCCGCTTCATGATGCGGGAATCAAGACGTTGATGTCGGGCGGGACCTACACGATAACGGAGGAGGACCGAGACCGCCAGGGTCGCCAATGGTGGGTTGAAGAGGGGCCGGGGGAAACCTACTCATCCCCTGGTTCAGCGTCCTTGACCGGGGACTTCGGCTCAGGAGGCCGAGGCAAGTCCTTAGTAACCATCTGGGGAATCAGTGAAAGAGGGTTATCGTCTTCTCCAGTCGACAACCTGTCCAACGGGTCGAGGAAAATCTCGACTGCATCAACAGGTGTCTCGGCTGGCTGACCAGATGGGGACACCGAAAAGCCAGCGGCCTTAGCCGCAACCGCGACCAAAGTCGATTGCAGACGCTCCAGGAAGCGAGATCTCTCCTGCTCCCACGAACGTCGATGGTGGGACTTACTTTTCGGTTCCTTTTTCTTCTACCTACTGAAGTGAGACCCTGAGGGCCCTTCTTCCTTGGTGAAGAGGGATTGACAAAGCTCCTTAAAGGAAGCAGTATAGGAGGAGCCCAAGGAGAGCAGGATAAATGCAGACGGCAAGGAAGCAGAAGAAGTGGCCTGGGCCGTCTCCTCCTCGAGGGCAATTAACTGCTCCAGCTGCTCCGCAGAGCCCGCAGCTGCGGACACCGCCCAATGGGCCTCCTTCAACTTCACAGCCGGAAAACTGTTTCTCGGGGCACACCAGTAGGAGTCGGGCAGCGCGGTCTTCCAGAACCGAAGCTGAAAAAGACTTGCAGAGATCGCAGGCCTGCGGATCATAAGCAAGCCCCAGGCAATAAACGCACATGGCGTGCGGATCACTCCAAAACATCTTCTGCCTGCAAGGGCACCAACGGAAGCCAGGAGTAGATTTCGAATCCATCGCAGCCGCGAAGGAAGGAGAAGACTTAAGTCTTGTAAATTTTAAGACGATTTTTGGAAAAATGGAAGGATTGGGATCCAGGCCTAAAGTCGCAAGAGCGCTAAGGAGGAAACCTGGGCTTTCAAGCGGTAAGGAAGATCTGGCATCATGGGGTGGAGCCGAGGGTTTTACCACCCGGGTGCGTGGGAGGAGCCAGCTTGAAGACTTTCCAGCCCAACTTAAAGCGGCAAGGAACCTGCTAGACAGTGTGGATTGAACATATCCACGTCCCTAGAATAAACATTATATTTAGAAAAAAAAAAGCTGTGAAACCACTTCCTGGTGTTAGGACACTCATGAAATGTCTCTTCCAACCAGCTGAGAGTGTCATCCAGCTGCAGGTCCTCCCCTATGACGTGAACTGCAAGAAGGTGCGCCTCCAGACTCCATACCAGGGTCGAGGTCTGGAGCACTTCCTGACAAAGAGGAAATTAGTGGGTTCAGCCTGAACATGGTGATCGTGTTGTCAGTGTTGACCTGCATCCTGATCAGTGCCCTCCTTGTTATAAATTTCCCTTTTAAGTGGTTTGCACTGTATACATGTTTTTGTACTAAATTTTGATTGATCCAAACTCATTTTTCCAGGCATTTTCAAATTACTAATATGCTTATGGGTCTAGCACCAGCCTAGCGGTTACCGGATCCCTCACCTTTAGAACACGGGAACACAAGAAAGTGCAGGCAGAAGGGGACTGTATGATCCATCTAGTCTGCCTGTGTGGGCTACCCGGCCCCCCCCCCCAAAGTCTTTTTTCCTTCCAAAGTTTCCGCAGTGCCTATCCCATGCTAGCTTGAACACTCTCTCTCTCTGTCTGTCTTGGCTGCCACGACTTCTGGGGGTAGACTGTTTCAGGGCTCCACCACTCTTTTGGTGAAGAAAAACTTCCTGATGTTGGTTTTGAATCTACCTCACTTTAGGTGCATGCTGTGCCCCTTGTTTGTGTAGACAAGCTTTCTCTGAAAAGGTCCTGAGTTTATACAGAGTTAATTCCTTTGAGGTATTTAAATGTCTCAATCATATCCCCCTTGTCCCTCCTCCTTTCAAGTGAGTACATCCGAGATGGTAGAGTCTTGACTCGTAGAGTTCTTGACGAAGTACATGCATCATCTTCGTAGGGCTCCTCTGAACAGTCTCCAGACGATCTCTGTCTTTCTTGAGGTATGGTCTCCAGAACTGGAAGCAATACTCCAGGTGCAGCTTCACCAAGGACCTGTACAGCGGAATTATCACCTTGCTTTTTCTAGTCGTGATACCCCTACCTATGCATCCAAGGATTCCATTAGCTTTCTGTGTCACCTTTTCGCATTGGTTGGTTGTCTTTAAATCATCAGATACGAGTACACCTAAATCCCTCTCAACCTTAGTTTCTATCAACTGTTCCCCTCCTAGGGTATATTTCCTGCTCAGGTTCTTTCTCCCCAGTTGCATAACTTTACACTTCTTGCCGTTGAATTTTAACTGCCATTGTTTTGACTATTTTTCCAGCTTTTTTTAGATCAGAGTCCATTCCTGTGGTCCCCTCTTGCATGTCTACTCTGTTGCACAGCTTGGTGTCATTTGCGAACAGGCATACCTTTCCTTCCAATCCATCAGTGATGTTGCTGATGAATATGTTAACTGGAATTAGCCCCATTACAGATTCCTGTGGGACTCAGCTGGTTACCCCACCTTGTTCTGACAGAGCGCCATTTACCATGACCAAGGCCACTGTTTTTCGTTTTTTACCGGAAAATCCAGTAAAATTCCGGAATTAGGGCTGCCTGAAGACCGGTAAAAGCAAACATTTCATGGAATCTGGCATTTTATATCAGATCAGTAGATCTACAAAACTTGTGTTTTTCTTTTAATTCCTTCCTGTACTATTTTCAATTTGCTCTATTTAATGCTCTGTATATTAAGCCTTCTTTAATTCTGATTACTTATGCACATACTAAAAGAATGATAGCAGAATCCTGGTAAAATTCGGAAATTAGAGTAACAATCACCGGTGTAATTCCGGAATCTGAAGTCTTGAAAACGGAATTTCATTATTGTAATCACCGTAAATCAGTGGCTTTGACCATGACCCTCTGAGTTCCCCCCTGGAGCCAGTTCCTAACCCAGCTGACTATTTTATGCCGCACTCCAGTGCATTCCAACTTGTTTATTAGTCTCCTATGTGGAACGGAGTCGAACACCTTACTGAAGTCCAGATACACTTTGTCTACTGCTCCACCCTGGTCAACCGTTCTGGTTATCCACTCCAAGAAATCGATCTTGTTTGTCTGGCATGATCTCCCTGCTGAGAAGCCATGGTGCTTTGGGTCCAGTTTTCCATTTGCTTCCATACAGTGTACTATTCTTTCTTTCAGTAATGTTTCCGTGATTTTCCCCACCATTGAGGCAAGGCTGACTGGATGGTAGTTACCAGCATCTTCCCTGCTCCCACTTTTGTGCAGGGGTACCACTGTGGCTTTTTTCCAGTCGTCTGGGACTCTGCCACTCTCCAGGGACTTATTGAAAAGGACTGCTAATGTGGAGGCAAGTTCCTCTGCGAGTTCCTTCAGTATTCTTGGGTGGATACTGTCAGGTCCCATTGCTTTGTTGGTTTTTAATGTTTTCAGTTCTTTTGGAACCCTTTCTTTTGTAAAGGAATGTGTCACCTTCACTGGTGTGGTGTCCTTCATTTCCTAGTACCGGCCCACTACCCTGTTCCTCTTGTGTAAAGACTGAGCAGAAGTATTCATTCAGAACCTGTCTTTTCTTTGTCAGTCTTCACGATCTGTCCCTCTCTGGTTCTCAACCGAACAATATCCCCTTTGCTTTTCTCCTGTATAGATCTGTAAAAGGTCTTGTCCCCCTTTTAACCCCTTCAGCAATTCTTTCTTCTGTTCCTGCTTTGGCTATACTAATCGCCTTCCCTGCTTCCCTGAGCCTTGCCTTGTATTCCTTCACGTCACTATCCCTCTTTGTCCGTTTGTACTTCTTGAAGGCTTTTTTCTTCTCCTTTATACTGAACACAACCTCCTTAGAAAACCAAAGAGGGTTTCTCCTCCTCTTAGTTTATCTGTTTGGTGCATTCTGCTGTGGCTAGAGTTATTGCATCCTTTATGGCCTTCCAGCTTTCCTCCACGTCACCCCCTGTAACAACATCTCTGAGATGGTTTTTAATGCAAGCTTTCATTTTGACATAGTCAGCCCTCCTGAAGTCCAGGATCTTCAGTTTTGTGTAACTTGTGTCCTCTTCCCTTTTGACTGTGAGCCAGACTGACCTATGGTCGCTTAACCCCAGATCGATTCCTACCTTAATGTCTATGATCCTAGTACTGTTTGATAGTACGAGGTCCAGGATTGCGTTTTCTCTGGTGGGCGACTCCACCAGCTGTTTTGGTCCTGCCCCTTTTAGAGCTATGAGGAATTCTCTGCTCCTGTTCGATGAAGCCATGTTGGAGGACCCAATCAATATCAGGCAGACTGAAGTCTCTGACGAGTAACAAGTCGCCTTTATCAGCCATCGTTAGGATGGTTTCTAGTAGCTCTTTGTCTTTATGTTGAGACGGGGGGGTCTGTAGATCACACCCACTCGGATGGGGGACTTTTCCCCAGGTCCAAGGGTGATCCATAGGGCTTCAGTCTCAGTGTTTGCCATCTGTACCTCTGTGGCTTTGATTCCTTCCCTTTCCTTCCTTTGTGGTCTATCCTGTACAGAGTGTGCCCTATGACAGCAAAATCCCAGGTATGGTTCTCATTAAACCAAGTCTTTGTTACAGCTACCCAGTCAAGGTTAGCCTCTGTCATTATGGTAGTGAGGTCTGGTATCTTGTTTACTAGGCTACAGGCATTAAGACTGAGTACCCACCAGCTTTGGCTGTGTCTGTCTGCTGTGTCTTTCCTTCTATTACGCCGTTTCTGCTTCTTGAGTGGTTTGGCTTGGGCTGCATGGACTTGTTTTGTCCTGGTCAGTGCCTTTATTGAGCATTCTAGCTACCCTCATGGAGAGGAAAGGTCTGGTGTCTTTGCTCTATACACATCTGCTTGGTTATGAAAGGGAACACTGTTATGGGGGGGGACACTGCAGAGCCAGAGTCAAGAAGCTGCTACTCATACCAACTCAGACTTTCGACACTGAACATAATAATTAATGTAATTTTCAACATCTAAACTAGAAATAAGTTACCTGGTACAAGAGAAGAAGGGGCAGGGCGCAACATGGGAAAGCAGAACAAAAATCAATCTTCAGGAGAAGGAAGAAAAGACGAAGGGAAAGGTCCACCGGCTAGTCCAAGAATCCGTTCTATGCATGGAAGCTCTGGCGAAGGGGATGAGGCAGAGGAGACTCTGCAATCCCTTGGTCTCAAAATGAAGCAGCTTTTGGAATTTTTGGCATCTACAAATAAAAAGGTAGATTTATTAATGGGCAGAATTGCCACCGTGGAGAAAGCGGTACACACCATGCAGGGAGAGATGGAGGATGTCAATCGTCGCTCCAAGATGTGTCACAGCACCATGCTGCAATGAGCGAATAAATAGCAGGACACAGACAACAGGCTGGAAATTTTAGAAAACCAAGTGTGCAGTCAAAACTTAAGGTTGGTGGGTCTACCGGAGGGGCTAGAGGGAGATTCAGCTTGAATGTTTGTTAAGGTGTGGCTACTAGATCAGTTTCGAGCCCATGTAATGGAGGAGGACTTCTCTATAATATAAGCATATCACTTGCTGCACTGTGGCAGACCTTTGGCTGAACTCCCAAGAGTCCTAATGATTGTACTGGACAGTGTGGCCGTGAGAGATAGGCTCCTAAACCTGGCAAAAAAGATACAGACCACTCAGTCAGGAAAGTACAACAGTTCATTTATTCCCTGACATTTCCTTTGTGACCAGACTCCACCGTAAAAAATTTGATAAGGTTCATGCAAGGTAGAAGGAGTTGGAAATACCGCACATCATTCAACTTCCCACAAAGTTACGGATTATTCAGGATAGTAACGTGTACAAACTTACAAACCCAATCGATGCATGTAAGTGGGTGGCAAAGATGGTGGCCACCAAGAATGCCACGAGGAGATCAGTGACTGAGGACTCAGAGAATGACACTTGAATGCTCCGTAGAAATAGGTTCTTGCCTAAGGTAGTAACTGTTTTGAGACTTTATACCCCACTGTGTAAAATTTGTTTCCAGTTGTAGTTTAAATTGAAGTGAGTTAAGTTTAATGCCGAAATCTGAGGGGAGATGTGTTAGGCGGGTAAATACTTTAACATGAGAACCGAGTAGTTCAGCATAGCGCACTGAATAGTGAGCAGTAGTGAGCTATGTTTACAATCGGTCCCAAGGTGAATTTATATTTTCTTCTGAAGAGTTTGTAATATTTCCCCTCTTCTTCTCAGACACAAGTTTAAAAAAAAAGCTTCAAGATCAATATAAATTGTTTAGATGGAATCCTAGTTAACGGGATTTGCTCACTTAGGGATCTTATACATTTAATTAGATCCTAAGAGTTTTCACGTAGAATATAGTGACTGTTTTTTTATATATTAAGAAGTTTTGGTACATGTTGTACAAAGCATAGCACCAATAGCCCATTGAGCGATGGACAAGTAGCAACACATTTTTGGGCTACCTTATTTGGTATGAATGCCATGATCTCATGGGCTGTTAACCCACGCATCTACAGAAACTGTTGTATGTATACGGCCATTAAGATGCCCTTACCAATGGTTGGAATAAGCAACAGACACTGTCTCCTGAATATCTGAGAGGTTATCGGCTGTTCCTTGCATGGGACAATTGTATTCGTATGCATTTTATTTTAAAATGAATAAAATATAAATTTAAAAAAGGAACACTTGCTAGAGTTAACATGCCTCATTAGGGCTCCCTGAAGAGGATGATTCAGACTGGGAACACTTAGTTATGGAAAGTACACGATTTCCATACAAATGGATCGAAAACGCACAGTATCAGATTTTGTATCTATCCTATTTAATTCCGCCAAAACGCGGCAAGCATGTGGGTGGGGGGCACACAGCTGTTGCCCAAGGTGTTAGTTAGCAGAGGCAGATGTTACCTGCCTACTGACATTTCAAGGAGGGAGCAATAAGCACAGCTCAGCAGATCACTTATCAGATTTCTTTGGCACATGTGGGACTAGGGGACTTTAAAGCATTAATGGAAACTATGCAACTAACACATGGGGAAGATTTAGTTCTGTATTTGTCAATACTAGTTGCTAAACAGTTTTTTTCTGTTATATAGAAAGGCTGCACAAGTATCCACCATGCAACAGCAGGTGGCCACTTTAAGTGTGCTATGTCGGAGAAAATAAACTGTAGGGTGAGAGGCAGATTTACCTTCCATGACTGTAAATAGCCTAAACAAGAGGCAAACTTACACCTGTAATGGTTTCTGCAGGCACCATATTGGAGTTGTTACTACTACCATGCCCCTATAGTTTTCCTTGGTTATAGTCCCGGTAAACAAAATCTAAATAAAATAAATAAATAAATATTGGTGACTTTTTGTTTGGTTAGTTTATGTTGACCATAACTTACCTTGACAATATTATATTCAGCTAACAGAGGGGTAACTTTGTGGATGGTAATCTAGAGAGGTTTCCTTTTTAGTTGCGTACTGGTACACAGGGAGGCTTGTTGCATTTTGTAATACTACTTGAGATGTAGGGAAATGTGTTCTGTTGCTCACCTCTAAGAGGGTGATTTACTTTTTTTCATTGCAAACATGCTTCTGTGTGTCTGGCCAACAGATATTTTGCGTGATGATATGTTTAGATGCTCTCAGTTGTATGACATGCTGTATCTGAAAAACTTTCAGTAAAGTATGTTTTTTTTTTAATTATTATTATTAAGTTTATTCTCCCTGTGGGTCTGCTGGCAGTCGGCTTCCGGCTCTCTCGAGATGGCTCCATCCACCCCGAACCACGGCCTCTCTCGTGACCCCATTCCGTCCGAGTAGAGTCCCCCACAGATTCCCCCCCGTGGTGGGACCAGGGAGGAAAGGGCCATCTCCTCCTCCCCCCGCCCCCGTGACACACATCCAGATACTGGGGTAGCTGTAGGTTGGAAGCACAGTGGGGGCTTCATGTTGCCTGCCAGCCTCCCCAGTTTCCTCCTTTCCCTGTTGCTGGGGCGCACACATCAGCATGTGCACGCCAGAGTCCCACAGCACCTCCCTTCAGTGGTATCCCTGACCCGTTCTGCCCTCAGGCCTCCACCTGGGAGGCAGTCATTCAGTTGGACTGCCAACATACCTTCCCCCAGAGAGGGGAGCTGCCCTCTGGATGCTCAATCCTCTCCCTCCCCAGCCAGCCCCCAGCAACCCGCATCTGCCACTGAAAACAGCTCTTCAGTGAGGCAGGAGGTAAGGCGCAATGTCTCAGCCCTCCATGCCACTGGGCCAACTCAGTAAAGTATGTTTTAAAACAAACACTTCAAAACATAAAACATACACTAGCAATCTAAACATATTAAAATTTGTTACAAATCAGCAATATACACAGTAGGATGCACTAGAGAAGGTACGATAATCTACACGTTCAATACCTTAATGTGCTAATCAAGAACACAGGTGTAGGGCTTATAGTAATGAGCATTCCCTTTTAATATTTTTACAAGGAATAACTTACTGATCTGGAAACTGAGCAGCAGTGGTTGGAGAAAATCCAGACCATCATGGCAGATATAGTCCACACTGATGTGAACTGCACCCAAGAATACCGTACACAAGACCGGTAAACCTCACAATACTAACACATTAAAGCCTCTCATACTGCATGTCCTTATACAAAGAAATGTCACACTCCCTGCTGTGATTGTCAAGCCTAATACTCCCTCCCATCTAGTGACTCCCCCAACCCTTATGTATGATAATTTCCTTAGTGTCTAGGGCTCCTCCCCGATTCCCTGTATGGCTATGTTTTACATAATAATGTTCCTTTTTGTCCAGTGGCACCACCTCACGACGACAACTGGTAAAACCCTCCAACTTCTACCGATGGCCTGCCCCCATCTGATCTGCAAGTCCATTACTGAGTGACTGTACCAAAGGTAAGTACTGTCCATCAATGCAGGACCTGGAGGATGACCTTTCAAACTCGGCTTCCATGACTCTGAATGGCCATCCCACTAGTCTTGTACAGATAAACTATACTTGCCTGTAATACAATCCCTCTATAATGGACTTGCATGGCAGATGGGAGCAGGCTGTGGAGGTAAGCAGAGGGTTATGCCAGCTGGCATTCTGGGGTAGTCGGCACTTGAGTGGTTGGAGTTTACCACTAAATATAAATGGTTATCGGGGTGGGAAAGAGGAACATTAGATGCAGAGCAAATACTTGCATACAGCAACTGGTATTCGGAGAAGGCACTAGATGCAAAAAAGTATTAGTGTAGGAGGGTTTACTGGACCACAACACACCCTCCACCCTTATCTGATACAGGAGAGGTTGAAGGTGGAAGGAGCTTTGAACTCCCTTAAAAGGTGTGTTTTTCTGCATGCTGTAATTACTGCTGCTCAGGCAAGCTTTTAGTGCAGAAAGCTTTCAATATCCTGCTGCAGCCATATTTATGGCTCTGACTTTCATTTACCATTTACATCCACTCATGTGGTGCCTCTGGGCTTGCTCACAGCAAGGCTTCCAATATGGTTAGTGCAGCGTAAACTGGGGCAAACTTCCCTTAGCGGGGGCAAACCCTGTTTACTCAGCACACCATTCTGCCAATATACTCCCCTGGATATTTCTCATTCACACTCTGCAAGAAAGGACCACTTCAGAACTGGATAATGTAGTTTACGTCCTTCCACAGCACTTCTGTTGTTGGCACAATGCATTGTTATCTACTTCTGAACTCTGTCTGAAAGGGACAGCAATGACATACAGTTCTAAAATGGTACTGAACACCAGTGTGCAAATCAGAAACACCCACTGTGTTCTGTAAAGGTCAGTAAAGATGGAACAATAACAGAATGGGAACCAGTATTTAAACAACAGCTTTCACACCAAAATATGAATTAAAAGTTTTCTCACAATAAAACCAAAAAACAAAAACTGTCACATACTTCTAGATTATAGAAAACAAACAATAAAGTGTAGTATTCTTGGAAATGCTGCCATCTTAGGGAGCCAACGAGGTCATTTCTACCACTCGGTTTCATAATTAAGTATAGTACAGTTATGTAAGAGCTTACCGTAACAGTAGATCTTTGAGAACAGCTCTTACAGCAGGTTACACCATTAGGACTGAAGCCGGCAGGCACCAGGACCCCACAGAAATTTTCTAGCTAGCAGTAATCAGCGGGGACCACCCCGACGTCGGTCCCGTCCCCGACGTCAGGCACAGTACATAAGGGGGGGGGCGGTCCCTCGGAATCCCCAGTTCTCCCGCCGGAGACTCCCAGCCACTGGATGACATCAGAAGAGGAGAGAAGACTGAGGATCCGCCATCAAATGGCAGTCAGAGAAATGCTAAGACACCTGATCCTTGGAGAAGGATATTGAAACTAGAATCTACCTCCAGAAGGGATGGTGGGAGGGAAAGTACCTGCTGCAAGAGCTGTTCTCGAAGATCTAGTGTTACGGTAAGTTCTTACGTAACTGTACTATCTTACTTCGAGAAACAGCTCTTGCAGCAGGTTACACCATTAAGACTGATTCCCAAGCAATACTGGAAATCCCACACCACTGGGAGGAGGGAAGGTAGAAATCCTTAATGGAACTTAAGCCTAGGACAGAACTCCTTGAAGGACTGCTAGACCAAAACCTGCTCTTCGCCTCAACGTGATATCCAGGCTGTAATGCCTAATGAAAGTGTGCACGGAGCTCCAAGTAGATGCAGCACAGATAGCCGAGATGGACACATTCTTAAGAGCCGCAAAGGAGGTAGCCACCCCTCTTGTGGAATGACACTTGACTGTGCTCAGTAAGGGTTTGTTACGCTTCTGGTAACAGAATGTGATACACTGAATGAGCCACCTGGACAGCGACTGTTTAGAAACAGTAGCTCCCATCATCCTGTGGGCGAAGGAGACAAAAAGCTGGTCCGATTTTCGGTGGTGTTTTGTTCTGGTCAGGTAGTATCGGAGACACCTATGCACATCTAGGTTGTGCAGCAGGGCCTCTCTTCGATTCAAATAGTTGGGAAAGTACACTGGTAGATCAATGTCCTGATTAAGGGTGACAGCTGAGACCACCTTAGACAGAAATTTGGGATTAGTCCGTAGGGATACCCTGTCTCTGTGAAAAAACAAATAAGGCTCTTTGCACATGAGTGCATGGAGTTCAGAAATTCTTCTGGCCGAGGTAACGGCAACTAAAAACAACGTCTTCCAAGTGAGAAGACGTAGCTCGCAATCTGCGGCTGGTTCAAAGGGTGACAGCGTAAGCTACTCCAGGACAAAGGGTAGATCCCATGGCAGAATTGGATCCTTAATCGGAGGTCTAAGGTGGAGAATACCTCTCAGGAAGGCTCGTGCCGTGTCCAACTGAGATATGGTACATTGGTCTATAGGATAATGATAGGCTGATATGGCACAGAGGTGTACTTTGATCAAGGAGTAGGCCAGGCCTGTCTGAAAAAGAGACAGGAGGTAGTCCAAGGCTGACTTTTCGGGACAGTATAGAGGCGAAACCCCCCGCGCTTGAGCCCATAGGCAAAAACGGCACCATTTCATGGCGTAAGTAGCATGAGTGGACGGTTTTCTCGCGGCCACCAGAACGTCAGCTACCTCTTGTGAGACCCCGTGTCGCAAAATGGTTATGTCTCTAGGAGCCAAGCGTGCAGGCTCAGTGAACGAAGCTCCGGATGGACCAAGGAGCCATCCTCCTGAGACAGCAAGTGAGAGCTGATTGGCCGAGGCACCGGAGGTTCCCGGGATAGCTGATGTAGCAGAGGAAACCAGATCTGCCTTGGCCAGAACGGTGCGATGAGTATCAGCGTTGCTCGCTCTCTTCGAAGTTTCAGAAGAACCCTCTGGATCAACAGAAAGGGGAGGAAGGCAGAGAGGAATCTGCCCGCCCAGGAGAGAGACAACGCGTCTCGCCAAAAAACACCAGGCCCTGGATCTACTGAGCAAAAATTGGGCAGTTTTGCGTTGGATGGGGACACGAAAAGGTCTAACTCCGGTGTACCCAATCAGTGAAACAGATCCTCTACTACCTCCTGGAGTAGTTCCCACTCGTGGACTCTGGCCTGAGAGCGGCTCAGGCTGTCTGCAATGATGCTGTTCACTCCTGGGACATGAACAGCAATGAGGTTTGCGCTGTGTTGCAAAACCCAATCCCACACCCTCACAGCCTCCCTGCAAAGCAGGTAGGAATGGGTGCCTCCTTGTTTGTTGAGGTAATACATCATCACGGAATTGTCTGTTTGTAACAGAATGGTACCCGGTGGGATCTCCAACTGGAAGGCCTGCAGGGCGTAAAGAACTGCTCTCATTTTCAGGATATTTATGTGGAGATGAGTCTCTTGGGCTGCCCACAGGCCCTGAGACTGGACACCGTCGAGGTGTGCTCCCCATCCAAGCCCCGAGGCGTCTGTGGAGAGTGTCACTATCGGAGACGGCACAATGAAGGGGACCCCTGCCGATAGATTCTTCGACTCTAGCCACCATTGGCAATCCTGGATTACGGTCTTCGTGATCCGGATTGGAAGCTGCAGATCGTCTTGCTTTTGGTCCCATTGGACCCGTAACACCCACTGGGTCATCCGCATGTGGAGACGCGCGAGCGGGACTGTTGCAATGGCCGCAGCCATGTGTCCATGCAGGGAAAGTACCAATCTGGCAGGAACGGTCCTCTTCGCTGAAATGTCCCTGATGAAGGATCTGATATATTTCGCTCTGTCCTGAGGAAGAAAAGCTTTCCCTTGGACGGTGTCCAGAACTGCACCTATGAACTGCAGAGTCTGTGACGGAACCAGGCGTGACTTCTCGTAATTGATCATGATGCCCAGTATAATGGGTGGCGGACATCAAGGCCTCCCGAGAGGGTGCCATGAGAAGCCAGTCGTCCAGGTAGGGAAACACGTAGTGGCCTTGTCTCCTCAGAGCCACCGCTACGACCACCATACACTTCGTGAATACCCGAGGTGCTGATGACAGTCCAAAGGGGAGGGCTCGGAACTGATAATGGTGGCCCTGGAACTCAAAGTGCAGGAACTTCCTGTGCGCTTGAGCATTGGGAATATGCAGGTAAGCATCCTGCATGTCCAAGGACGCTAGAAAGGTGCCCTGCTTGAGCATGGGAATCAGACCTGGGAGGGTCACCATGCGGATGCGTTTGTACAGGACCAACTCATTGAGGTCCAGTATCGGACGGAGGTCCCCTGTTTTCTTGTGAACCAGTAAGAGGTGAGAATAATATCCTGCACCCCTCCGGTTCCGTGGAACGTGCTCTATCGCTTCTTTTTCCAGGAGCGCGAGCACCTCCTGCTGTATGAGCAGGGTGTGCTGACCCGAGTAACAGGAAAGTAGGGGAGGTCTTGCCGGCGGGTGGTCGAGAAATTCTATGAAGTGACCTTTCTTGACCAACTGGAGAACCCACCAGTTGGTGGTAATCGACTGCCACCCTGAAAAGTGGCGAGCGATGCAACCCCCGACCTTTTGTGCCCATTGATCCAGAGGAGGGTCGGGGGCCAGGAAGAAGTCATGCTGTGGCAGCACTGGTCCCTGCAGGCTGGGCCAGTTTAGTGTAGCGTTGGCTCTGCCTGGGGATGACTTAGCCTGGGCTTTCCGCTGAAAGGTGCCCCTTTGTTGCTGGCCGGAACGTGGCTGCTGCCTTTGTTGCCGGCTGCGAAAAACGGCTCTGGTTCCTATGAAAGGAACCGGGCCTGGATCTGTACATGGCTTGTACAGACCTGACTGCCTTCCCAGTATCCTGGAGTTTGGTGATGATCTTCTCCGAGGGTTCACCAAAGAGTACTTTGCCATTGTAGGGGACGTCAAGAATGTTCTTCTGTACGTCCAGGGTGAAGCCGGAGACAAAAAGCCAAGAGTGTCACCGGAGACAGACGCCTGAAGCTGCAACTCTGATGGACGAGCCCGCAGAATTGTATGCGACTCATAGTACTTGCGTACCCACATCAGACCCTATGCAGAGAAGGTTTAGGAGCTCCGCCTTCTGATCGCCATCCGGAAGCTTATCGACCAGGTCCTGGCCCTGTTCCCATAGGGTGTTCTGAAACTGTACCATGTGGGTTAGGTAGTTCAGGGACCTGATGGAGCATGTAGCAGCCGCATACATGCATCTCCCCAGGGCATCCAATTGTTTGGATTCCTGGTCCAGTGGCTGTGTGCTCATGTGTTGTGGTATCTGGGACCGGTCATGTGAGGCCATAATGACCAAGGAGTCTGCTAGAGGTGTTGAGCCAAGTACTGGTCCTCTCTCGGGGCCTTGTACAGGCGGTCAGCTTTCTTTGGCACCACAGGAGTGGAGTACGGTCACTTCCACACAGCCTTGGTGACGTCCGCAAAGGTGTCTACCAAAGGTGGCACTACCACAGGCTTTGGGTCTTTCTACCGAACATAACGTGCAAGGTGCTGCCTTTTGGGGTCGAGGTCTTCAGCATCCCACCCCATGTTGTCCTGGATGTGCTTCATGATCTCAGAGAAAGAGGGATCATCCGGAGGAGACCTGGGAAGGTCATGTGGGTCAGGTGATGAAATGCCGAGTGGAGAAGGAGATCTGGAGTAATCCGAGGTATCTGATCTGGAGTCCTCTCCCCACGGAGCATACCGCCGACATCTGAGTCACTTGGGGCTGGAAGACCCTGATGGAGATCTTGAGGGAGGCCTTCTCCGATCCTGGGATCTACCCCTAGGAGGTGGAGTCTGTTCCTTGGGGGTTGGTGGTCGTCTTGCTGGCCCCTGTGGTGGAGGAGGGGGCATAGGAGGTGAAGGAGTAGGAGAAGGAGGCTTTACTGGGACCACGTCTTTACGGACGGTGTCCCACCAGAAAGTAAAGAGCTCCTTTACTTCTTGAATATTCATGCCCGACGACGGACCTCGCACCGGTGGTCTGTCGCTGGGGTCAGGCGCTGGGTCCTCGGGTGTCTCTGGGGTGGGAGAAGGTTCCCTCGGAAGCCCGGCATCCTCTGTGTCGCCCGCCTGGTCTTCAGGCAATGCGGTGTCCTCCTCCGTGGAGTCCCTGTGACCAGTGTCCATGGTGACTGGGGGGGCGGTCTTTGGCTCTGGTGAAGCCGACGACTTCGGGTCCGGTGAACGCCTGGCCGACTTCGGGTGCTTGGCTGACGTTGGGTCAGTCATCCGCTTGAGGGACGTCAGGTCCTTCGTCTTCCTCGGTGGTGGATCCGGGCCCCTAGGGGGCTGGGAGACCGACCTGGAGTCGTGGTCCTGACGTCGGGTGGAAGAGGAAGACTTGTGGTGTTCAGAGGACTTAGAAGAGGCCCGAGACGGAGTAGAGGAAGCCGAGGGCCTGGAAGTCTTGATGGGCTGAAGAGTTGAAGAACCACTGGAAGCCCGGACCTTAACCAGAGGGGGCTGAGACCTAGCCCTCGAGGGAGAGCAGTCCGACTGGTTGGAGCCTGAGCTCCACGAATCTGATGCCCGGGTTGGTGATCTGGATCTTGCCTTCTCCCGGTGCTTGTGGACCTTGGAGGAAGAATCGCCCCTGGAGGATGGTTCTTTGTCCATCTTACTAAGTTTTTCCTCTAGCAGGTAAGCCTGAAGTGCCTTCTGACTGCGGATCCTGGCGCGGTTGTTAAACCTTTGGCAAAAGGTGCAGGCCTTGGTGTCGTGGTCCGGGCCTAAACACCGCATGCAGGAAGAATGAGGATCCTTGAAAGGGATCTGTTTTCCACAGGCACACTTTGAAAGGTGTCCCTCAAATGAAGGAGTTGGAGAGGACAATAGTTAAATAGAAACTCTTGAAGTTCTAAGTCGTCGTGCGCTAGGAAAAGACCAAGAGGCCGATGCTGGCGAGTCGACGGCGGGAAAAGAACTGGGGATTTTGGGGGACCCCCCCCCCCTTATGTACTGTACCTGACATTGGGGGCGGTCCCCACTGAATACTGCTAGCTAGAAAATTTCCATGGGGTCCTGGCGCCTGCCGGCTTCAGTCTTAATGGTGTAACCTGCTGCAAGAGCTGTTTCTCGAAGTAAGATCTCATTAGCTCCCCTCAATGGCAATTTTTTCTTGTACACCACACTTTCATTTATTCTAGATATAATCAATTATTATTGACAACCTGTCTAGCATGCTGGCGACATAGGTTCCAGACCCAAACTCAGGACAGCAGGAGGGCTTATGCATCCATGCTGACACTCTCCTCCAGAGAGTGGCTGAGCAAGCTGGTCTCATTTTTTGAAGCGATCCAGGTGGAGGGGGGGTGGTGGCACAATTATATGTATGGAAGCACACTCACTGCCATGCACCCCACCCCAGAATGCAGCAGCCTGCACGCTCATGAAGAAGAGTCGCCGGAAAGAGGCAAATGCTTGGCCTGACCAGCTAGGCCGATGACTGTCTTCTCCTCACTCCCCACATCAAACCACCAACCCTCCGGCACACTTAATCCCACTGCCCTCAGTCAGTGACTGAAACCTATACTTGTTCTTCCTTTGGCAGCTGCTGAAGAGGGCTACACGGCAGGGTAACACTAGAGCCAAGGAACGCTGGGCCCCCAGGGCCATCTGGAGGTATGACTTGGGGGAAGGGGAGGAGAGTCTGGCTGGCAGAAGAAAGCATGGATGAGATGAGAAGGGCAAGCATGCAGACTGGGAAAGGAGGATAAACAGTAGACTAAAAAAGATGGCAACATGCCTTTTGTGATCATCCAGATCATCCAAAAAGCAGAAAATCCAACTGAAATAGGCAGTCGTATTGCCAATTTTCCAAAGAATAAAAAACTTCATACAGACAAAACCAGACATATTACCCAACTTTTAATATCTACTTTCCTCCTCACAATGCACTGAACAGTAAAAATCTTCAAAACCAAAGCAAGGCTGGCAAACCAGAAGCAAGAGGGGGACCTCCATTTCATGAAGGACTCTGGTTTCTCACTCTAGGACCAGCAGAGGAAATGAGGCCCTCAATTCCAGGGAGTGGAAGAGATGGACAGTCTGGCACCTGTACACCCCTACCACAGGACTGTTGAGCAGCACTGGCATTGGCTCCGAAGGCAACGGCTCACCCACCCAACATCCCAGGCAGAAGTCAAGTTGTGGTTGCACCAGCCCCAATCTCAGAATGGGGGAAACTCAGTGCAAAAGTGGAGGCTTGGTCCACAAAGAAAAAAACTGTTCAAGTTTCCATTTTTCAAAGTTCAATTATGACATGTCACACACTTTTACACATTGCATGCTATCAACAGAGAAGAAGTCACAACATTTGCAGAATACAATTTTGGTCTCAGGAAAGTATGTTCACAATGGAGGCTATAAATTTTACTTCAGGATCATTTTCCAATAATTTCACACTAGTGTTAAAAAACAAAACCTAAGTAAATAATACAAAAGCTAAGATTCAGTGATCAATAAAAATCTCAGTCCCTTACGTTTTGGGGTGCAAAGTGTGATCTGTTGGGACAATGATGTTTAGACTTGCAGGGCAGATAAGACAGACCCTATGTCCTTTCAGCTACTGCAACAAATCTTAGTACAGTCCTATATGTTGAAGGATTACAAATTAAACTCCTCATTTTACAACATTCCATGAGCGGGCAGGCATTGTGATCGTCCCAGTGGATGCTCTCCTCCCCCAGGGAGCTACAATACTGCCACCTGGGTGGAGAAGGCTCAGGATGTGTAGCATGCACAGGCTGATAAGTGTGTGCATGCCGGTGCATCATACTTGCCGGCACCCAAGGGTGTCACACATGCTCTACTGGGTGGGATGAAAAGTGGGACAAAACAGCACTAGCTGATTAGGTAACACACACACATACATCAGGCTTGTTTCCTCTACATGCCCTCAGGGATGACCTCGGAAGGACCTCTGCCTCGGAGACAGGATAACAGGGGTTTTGTTGCCACTGCTCTAAAGGCTGGACCCCACATCAGGGAGCAAATCAAGAGGGGAACCATCACGGTGTGACGCAAGTTCCCTGGGTTCCAGAAGAAAGTGGCTCCAAAGGCTGTGTACGTGGCACTGGCAACAGTAGAAGACAGAAGTCAGCTGGTAGCTTAGTAAGATAAATTGTATCTGGCTACAAAACCCATGCAGCACCTTTGTTAGAGTTTATGAAAGGGTTGGGAAACTCCTGCCCCTGACTGGCTGAGGTAGGCTACCACACACGTGTTTATCTCAGTCCAACCAAGTGGTAAAAAAGTACTGGTGCCAGCCTTACCACGTTACCCATAGTAGAGTCTACTTCCATAACACAGTCTGCTTGGGATGTTCATTTTAAAAGGGGCTGCCATTTTTGTCATTAGTTAAAAAAAAACTACTGTAACATTGGCAATGTCAGTGGCTCAAGTACGTGGAGCCAATATGCACGGGTAGACATTATACCATTGGTAATGTAGGGGGCAGGGTCGACATCGGGGGGTGGTCCCTTGCCTTAGACTGCTAGATAGAATTTTTCTGTGGGGTCCTAGTTCCTGGTGGCATCATCCTTATGGTCCTAATGGTGTTACCTGCTGCAAGAGTTTTATCTTGAAGTGAGATCTACTGTAACACTGGCAGTGTCAGTGGTTCTGCAGATTGCACACTTGCCTCAGATGCCAGAAGATCAGGAGGTTGTGTGTTCCAGACCCACATCAGGAACTTGGGGAAAACCCCAACACTAACACTGCAGTGCAGTCTGAGGGGGGTACTGCACTCCTAAGATACCGTCTTTCAGATGAGACTTTGATCAAGGTCCCGTCTGCATGTTCTGGTGGTTGTTCAGGTGGATGTTAAAGATTATAAGTCTAATTAATTATTCATGATGCTACCAATGTCGCTGATTGGGTGCCACACCAGTCTGAAATCTCTCAGAAGTGACCAGCACGGCAGCCGTTCAGCTCTTCCCGCTAATTGCCACCACAGGAAAACCACAATCACGCCACCACAAAAAAATGTGATTTAAACACAAATGAAATAAATTATTATTACGATTAAACTTATAATCGCAATAATTACCTCAAAGCCAGTCATTTCCTTTTGATTAACTACCAGCTAGGTGGGGGTGGCCTTCAGCTGTACCTCAGGCCACCCTCCCCCCCAGCCGGTCGTTAATCTCTAGGAAATGCCCAGCTCTTCGATCGTTATTACTTAATTCTATGGCACTTCTTGAAAAGAGTATGGGAATTTCCCTGGTGAACTGACCACATTTCTACATTTACTGAAAAAAAATACCACCAACAACTTAACCTGGTTCCATTTCAGTTGGTTTCCATCTGTGTATCCCCCTTCCTGGGACAAAGCTGAAAATACGCAGAATCATCAAGCCCTCCTTTCCTACTCAACAAAAAACTAAATAAAAATAAATACAAACATTAAACAGCACTACCTTTGAAAAATCAAGAAATTCCTTATCCACTTAATAAACTGTTTCTCCATGTCAGTATTCTCTCCTTAAAAATTTTTAATTTTTTTTGGTGACATTGGCCTTCATGATTCTACTTATGGTCGCCCTCACCATCACTCACTGTATACCTCGCACACAAACTCACCCATGCAACATTACCCGACTTTGTTGCAGCAGTTTTCCATTAGCAGCACTGATCAGCAATTTACCTCCACCTACCAACAATATTTTGCAAAATGCTGTAAACCCCACCCCCCAAAAAGCAATCCTTTGCTCAGCCACTCAGCATTTCTTTCTTTCAAACATTTCCTACTCCCTGCAGGTCTAACAGAAAATAAACCATAACAGTTCCACATGCAAACTGTGATGTACGATACACATGAATGAATGCACCGCTAAGGCACAAAAGTCCCATCTTCCAACAATTCCAATACAAACTGCTGACTATATGATTTCTATCTACGCTTCATCCCGCCAACATTTAGCCTGCAGACTGAGCCTAACTGCCAATTCAAGTGCGCACCCCCCCCCCCGGTCACACTCTCCAATCACAGGTACAGTTAACAAAATAATACATCTACAGCATAATGCGAAAGAGTGTGTGTGTCCCCAGAATGAAACAGTCCCAACTCCTACTATTCATTTCATTACTCTGAACAGCAGACCAGCTTCATGTTGGCTCCCTCTACTGGCACACATCAGCAAATGGTCTACTTTACATTATTTTAACAAATTTTATTTTTGAAACATACTGCACATTTTTACTTTTATTTTATTATACAGCTTTTTGCCCGCCTGCTGCCACCTGCTCCTGTCTTCAGGCCCTGTATCGAGGGTCCCCCAGTCCCGTCAATGGCTCCCCCCACCGTCACACCAGCAGGGATCCACATGGAAGCAGGACCCCAGAGCTCCCCCTAAGGCCATCACATATGGCGACGGGGGAGGGGGCTCAGACATAGGTTTTTTTTCCCTCCCTTCTACTGCTCTCCTGGATCCTCCACTACCATCTGGCCTCCACTGATTGTCAGTCATTCAGTGGAGCATGCAGGTCACACATCCCTCCCCCGGGAAAGCAGAGCAGTTGCCAGGCGCTCAATCCTTTCTCTCCCTGGCTGACCCCCAGCAACCCGCGTTCACCACCAAACACAGGTCACCGGTATGGCAGTAAGGTGCCAGCACCTCAGCCCTCCATGCCACTGAGCCTGCTTACTATAATATTTTTAAACCCATTTCATAACCACATTAAGACAGTTGAGAGTGTTGGTTGGGCTCTGATACACACTTCCAGGGGCTAAAGGCACTTGGCTGCATCCCCGGGCATGTCTTTAGCCATTACCAACCAACACCTTGCCAAGTCTTATTTGCTTGCTTATCATCTTAGAGGCAGCTGCACAAGGCTTCTGGTCGTGTTGTCAATATCAAGCTACAGGTACACTGCTCACCTTTTGGTGCTGTGTGTAATCTATTTGCAAAAAAAAAAAAAACTAACGTATCACTTAGGGTCAAGTAAGGAAATATGAAGTTAAAGTAAAAAGTTCCCAGAGTCTTGGTGAGTCTCTGGCGTGCTGTTCCTCAGGGTCTAAACAACAACGTGATGCAATGTTGGTGTTGCCCTAACTTAATCATGGTCTGTCCAGGCACAGAAAAATGGACACCAATGCTTGGTGTAAGGCTACCGAACTTAGAGCAAAGCCAGTGCTGTGTCAAGTGATCCTTCAAACCCCGAGGAATACCATGCCACAAACTCACCACTGCTCGGGGAACATTTTACTCTAGCATCACATTTTAATACCTCTGTAGCATCAAGCGACAACCCTAAATGGTGCAAATTAATTTCAAACTTTTTTTAAAAGTACAGTTATGCAAGAACTTACCGTAACAGTAGATCTTTGAGAGAAGCTCGTGCAGCAGGTAACACATACAGGACTGTAGCCAGCTGGCGACAAGACCCCATGGCAAACTTCTATCCAGCAGTACCAAGCGGGGACCGCCCCCGATGTCCCACGTGGTATAAGAGGTGGTGGTCCCCAATGTGCCCCAGTTCTTTTCCTGCCGTCAATATACGCTCATCGGCTCCACGGCCCAACTTACGCCAATTCAACCGCTTTTCTCACTTTTCCGTAATCCTTTTCCAATCGCTGTTTTCGCCTTTCTCCATCCATCCTGCATGTCTTCTCCCCCAACAAGGCACATGAACAAGTGCACCGTTGGGAAACAGATCCTCGCCAAGGATGGCAATGCGGCCTGCTTGTTGTGCCTAGGCCAAGACCATGACACCCAGTCCTGCTCCCACTGCCAGGCCTTCAACAGCCGGACTTGGATCCATCGCCAGAAGTCCCTCCAGGCCTTTCTTGCACAGCAGCAGTGGGCAGCAATGCAGGGGGGCTCCTCCTCTGAAAGGGAGTCTTCCCACCGTCCTCATAAGAGCTCAGAGAAACATTGCTCCTCAAAGTCCAAGGAAAAGGAAAAAGAAAGGGAGAGATCCCACTCCAGGTCTTGATCCTACAGATCTCTTACTGTCTCACGGCTATAGTAGGCTTAGTGCATAGCCCTACAGGCCATACTTCAAAGCACCTGTTCCATCACATAGTCATAAAAATCAGATGCATTTTCAAATCAATTTTAAATTCTTCTGTCAGCAAAGTCAGTAAAAACCCATTTTCAGATTAACTTGAACATATATCGGTTTCAAGATCCACTTCTGAAAACGCATTTTTTTCTGCAGCACCTGTGCAAATACAATCTGTGTAAGCATGCACTTGTAAATATATCTTTATTCATAACTTTGGTATTTTTAAGTCCCATTTCCCTTCTGAATTTTGACACTCTTCTGGTTACCACCATCACACAAGTCATTTTTTAAATCCCTGCCTTTTTGCTTTTGCTAACCACAGTGGGGTCCTGTTGTCTCAGATACAGCATTTTGAAAATCTAGTTTTCGCAGATCAACTTTAAAATTGTTCGATGTTAAGGGTCCTCTGCAAAACACTGTTTTCACAGCACAAGACATGCAACAATGGGACTTCAGAGTAAGGCATGAATTAGCCTTATTTAATGCATTTTTCATATTTTTCTCTCCCCCACTTTCTAGCAAAAACATTGAACCAAATTTCTCCAAAATTGCCTGGTCTTTAGATCATGGCCCAGAATGAGTGATTTTCTAGCTTCTATGACTGCAGGTCAAGAAATGGCCGCGATATAAGCTGCAAAACAATTGTGTTAGACACCGACATATCTACTGAGTCCTCACTATAGTGGCCTACCATGCCACTATAATATCAGTACTGAAAGGCCAACCCAATGTGATGTGGGTGGGTGCACAGCTTCATATATTGGTGACCTGGATTCTTGTCCCAAACGTAGAGTGCCAACATGGGTCAGCAGAGGAATGAGTGTCCCAGAGGCTGCTCTCCTTCAGGGAGAGTGGATAACTGGAAGAACAAGTGCAGCAGGGAGCACTGCTGAAGGAGAAGATGCACATGCAGCGTGTCAGGCATGCTTCTGCATCTTCCACAGAGGGGTCTCAGAGAGCACAGAAGGAAGAAAAGGATTGGGCTTCTTACAGTTAAGGAAAACACTGTTTTCCATAGGATTACCTTTTCCCTTAGGAAAATGAGTACCACAATTTTATTCAGATCATCTGACTACTAACTGTGTATCTACCTGCCTTGATTTTATGGAGGAAATTATAAGGGTGGGGAAGGCACACTGGATTAAAAATGGGAAAAGGTTGGTACTGCAAAGCAAAAAAAAAGATAACCAAAATAATATAAAACAAAATATCTATATCAAGCACTAAAATTCTTGTTGGTTTAACCAAGATTATTGTTTAAATCTATATTGCAGTAGCGTTCTTAAAGTCTCAGAAGCACATGATTAGTAAAGTTTTTGTAGTGTAAGAATTATTTCCATCGCCTTGTACTAAATTCTGTGCATTTATCCTTTTCCCTAATGGCAGACTGCAAGTGGCAGCTGTATTAAGTAAGATTTATGGTGTGGAGGAGTTTCCGCACCCCGCCAACTGTAAATACTGTTGAACTTTTCTGTTTATTCTGCTGCTCCTGCACATCTTGTGTTTTTCTAGATCAAAGTATTACTACAAATAACAGTTCTATTTTCAGAAGCTACCAATTCTCTGTGTTTAAGATGCAGCACTTTTTCTGTTTTGTTTGTTTAAACACGACTGCTCTGCAGTTAACATTTACAGCATGTTTTCACTTGCCTAACTACAATCAAGTTAAAAATCTATTACTGAAGTTTTTGGTGTGCACTGAAATATAAGATGTTACACCGATGTTGGGTTTACTGTATGTTTGGTATGAGGCCATATTAACATTTTTAATACGTTTGGAATATGCACTCTCTCATCACCCACCAATATCTTGTGGGGTGCAGCTGTTCTGGCATATTCCTGGACCTAAAGACTTGGATATACCCCCGCATCCAAAAACAAGAATGCTTAAATTTGTAATTACTGTACCATTTAATGGATTTGTGCATTACGTGATGTCTGGCATGCAAACATTTGGTGGTGGTGTTTTTTATGAAAACGATAAAGAACAGCTACGTAGGAACTTACCGTAAAAGTAGACCTTCGAGGGAATCTCCTCCATTAGCACACCTTTGGAACTGTAAGTAGTCAGTGTCAGGACCACTCGGAAACTTTTATCTAGCTGGAGCTGCCTACAAGGATGTGCAGCGTCAATGCACATATAACATGGGCAGTCCCATCTCTTCTCAGTTCCCTGCCAGAGATTAGCCTCAAAGGGCCTTTAACCATGAGGAACCAGGAGAGTAAACCAGTACCAGGCATACAAGGAAGAGGCATGATGCTGGAAAATATATGATGCATGGAGTAAAGCTTTAGGTGCATCTGATACAACCCTCAGAATATTTAGCAGGGAGAAGTATGGAGGCTATGGCATGGCCTAAAGGAGGAGATTCTCTCGAAGATCTACTGTTATAGCAAGTTCTTACGTGACTGTTCTATCTTCATCGAGGATATCTCCTCCATTAGGCCACACCTTCGGAATGACTCCTAAGCAGTAATAAAGCAGCAGGGAGGATGGCACAATCTGATATGTAATTAGGACAGAAAGCCTTGCAGTACAGCAGGACCAAAACCAGCTTGTCTATGAGAGATGATATCCAGACTGTAATGTTTAGTGAAAGTGTGCACAGTGCTCCATGTGGCTGCAGCACATATGTTGGCAGCAGCGACATTTTTGAAATACGTAACAGAAATGGCCATATCCCTTGTGGAGTGACCATAAACAGCACCACAAAGTTCCTTGCCATACTTCCTGTAACACAACGTAATGCAATGTGCCAGCTATTTGGAAGGCCATTGTTTAGACTTGGGAGCACTCTCTTTCCCAGGGGAGAATGACAGTCCTTGGTGTGATCAATATATAATCTCAGTATTCTATGCACATCTAAAGTACAGAGCAGCGCCTCACCCTGGCTGGCATACTTGGGGATAATGTACAGGAAGGTGCATCATTTGGTTCAGTGTAAATTCTGATACCACCTTCAGCAGAAACTCAAGATTCGTACACAAGCAGACTCTTGTCTCTGTCAAAAACCAAATGAGGAGGTTCACACAGAGCTTAAAGCTAGGAAATCTTTTTGAGATCGGAAATACTGTTTTCCATGAGAATAAACATAAGCTACAACGCGAGGCAGGCTGAAAAGGCGCGAACATCAACTGCTCAAGAATGAAATTCAAGTCCCAAGACTAGACTGAATTACAGATAGGAGTTTCATATAAAAATATCACTCAAAAACGTTTGTGTCACTTCTAATTGGGCAATCATACGACCTTCAATAAGGGCACAGAAAGCAGATATAGCAGCCAAATGCACATTAAAAGAATACTGCAGGCCAGCCTCAGACGGGGAAAGCAGGTGTTCCAACACAGAATTCACAGGACACGCAAAAGGGTCCATATTCCAGAAAGTAGTCCACAAAGTGAATTACACCCATTTCAGGGAATAAGTATGGCTGGAAGAAGGCTTCCTAGCTGCAAGCAGGACATCAGAAACTTTAGTGGATACTTCAAAATGTGTAATGGCTATATTTCTTAGGAGCCATGCATGCAGGTGCACGGACAAACAGGTCCAGATGGACCATAGACTGCTTGCCATCTGACAACAGTCTCTGATACAGAGGTAGCGGGACAGAAGGCTCCACTACCAGATGCTAAAGGAGTGGAAACCAAATCTGGAGAGGCCAGAATGGAGCTAAGGGGATAAGAACAACACTCTCCACCCACAGTTTGAACAGAACCCTCTGTATTATAGGAATTGGGGGAAATGCTTATAGGTGTCTCACTTAAAAAAAAAAAAAATCCAGACCCTGGAGCGATCAAGCAGAAATGTAGCAGTTCTACGTTGAGTAAGGATGCAAAAATGTCCAACTCTGGACGACCCCATCATGGGAAGCGGTCATTTACCATGGAAGCCAGAAATTCTCATTCATGAATCATCAACTGGAATCTGTTTAACCTACCTGCCAAAATGCTCTGGAGACCTGGGAGAAACACGACTGACAGCTGAAGGTCGTGAGACAGAGACCAGTTCTATACTCTCACTGCTTCCCTGCATAAGGGACAGAAGTTACTGCCCCCTTGTTTATTGATGTAATTATCTGTTTGGATTAGCAGAGAACCAGGGCAGGGATGAGTCTGAAAAGCCTGGAGACTGCACAGGACAACCTGCACTTCCAGGATTTGTATATGCAGCTCAGTCTCCTCTGTGGTCCATGACCTCTGTCTGGTAAGGACTGAGATAAGCACCCCAGCCGGAGCCCAAGACATCTGTGTTATCTGTACAGCAGCTGGTACAAAGAATGGAATGCCCTTTAATAGGTTGTCACAATCCATCCACCATAACAACGCTCTGCAAAGAGGAGAAATGACAAGAGGGGTAAAGAAGATGACCCACTCGTTGTCGTGAACAGTTAATATACAGTATATTCAAGATTTTAAGATACTGACACCAACAGTTGGAATGACGTGAATATTTTATTCCTATTTTATATTCACCTACCAACACCATCAATGGGAAAAGGGCAGCACTTCCTGATAGCCCTGACTGGTTTCGCATATGTGCACTTCCTAGGGCGCGCACATGCGGAAACCAGTTGGGGCTATCAGTAAGTGCTGTCCTTCTCCCATTGATGGTACTGGTTTCTTCAAATCTAGAAGAGCCATGACAAAAAACATTTTCTCTAGGTCGTCCGTCAACTGATCCCAGTGGATCCTGAGTATCCAGTGAAGCATCATCATATTAAAATGTGCCAGTGGCACAGTCACTTTGGCCGCAGCCATGAGGCCTTGGAGATACAACACTGTTCATGCAGAAACATAACGGCTTCTGTGTACCGAGTGTGCCTGAGCAATCGGTGTCTGCCTTTTTTTTTTTTTTATATATAATTTTTAATGCAAAGTTTTCCACACATGAAACAAGATAAAAATGTTTACATAGTTAAGTACATCAGTTTGTATTATATCACAGTCATTAAAACAAATCCATTTAATAGGGGTAATAAGCAATCAGTGTCTGCCCTGTCTTGTGGCAGGAAAGCACATCCCTTCTCTGTGTCCAAGACTGCCTCTGTGTACTGTAGTCTCTGGCATGCAGCCAACATATATTTTGGCACATCTACTTTGACCACCCCCCACCCTCACCAAATCATCCAACAACTGACGTGCCCGAGATAGGGTGTGAAGCAGAGCCTCTCTCTGGAGCTGGCCTTCAGAAGCCAATCATCCAGACAGAAAACATAGAGACCCATCCTGCAAAGGGCTACTGCAACTACTGCCAAGTATTTTGTAATGACCCATGCCACAGAGCACAAGCCAAAAGGCAATACCCTGAACTGATAGTGTTTGCTCTCCAGCATAAAGCAGAGGTACTGACTATGGGATTTCCTGATCTTTACTTGAAAGTATGCATCCTTCATGTCCAGAGAACAAAGCCAGTCCTCATTTGCAGCGGGGGAATCCGAGCCTGTAGGAGTACCATTCAAAACTTTTTGTATTCGATGTATAGGTTTAAATCTCAGAGATCTCATTTTTATATGTATGTATTTGAAATCCATGAGATCTAACCTGGGACACAGATCCCCCCTGTCCACTCTGCGACTAGGAAGTATCTGAAATAAAATCCTTTGATTCTCTTCTGAGGAGGAACCGGTTCTGTGGCACATTTTTGAAACAAAGTCTGAACTTCTTCCTTTAAAAGGGACAAGTGGCCCAGAGGATAAAAGGAAGGAGGTGAAGGATTATCTGGAGGGATCTGCAGCAGATCCAGAGCAAGCCCGTGCAACTGTCTCCAGAATCCACTCATCTGTGGTGATCTCCTGCCACTGTTTCAGAAGCAGGGAGTTCCTGCCCCCCTCCCTACTGGAGGTAACAGCTGAAAAGGGGGGGGTAATGGAAGAGAGTCAGGTGGAACAGAGGTATCAGAGCCACAACAACAGATTTTTTAAGGTGTTCTTGCATGGGCACCAGGAGGAAGTGGACCTGAAAAGGGACCACTACCTTTGCCATGGCCCTGCTGATGGTAGGCATGACAACCTTGGGCAGCAACCTGACGAAAAGAGCCTGGACCAGGACCTCTAGCAAGAGTGAGATACAGAGACCTAACAGATCTTAGAGTCATTTTAGCCCTTAGGCTGCCGGAAGATTTAGAACGCAATAGTTTTTAGGACAAGATATCTTGTCAGAGGCAGCCTAAGGGTTAGAAGTCTGAAAGTCATGCACAGCATCTCTGACATCATAGTCAAACAGCGTATGCAGATGTCAGTCTGAGCATTCTACCTCGAACAATACTGCAGCGACAGGTTGCTGAAATGTCACCGTTGGACCCCAGCACTGCTTTCTCTGGGTCTTGCACCCCTTCCCCGAATCAACTCCAACTCAGAGTTGATTATATTAATTATTGGGGGTTTGGGGGCAAAGCCTACCTTAAAAAAAAAAAAAAAAGTGTTTTCAGACATATTTATGTCGACTGCAACTGCAGTCGACATAAATCCGTCGCTGTAACGTCAGTAAAAAGCAATGTTGTCAAACCAGCATAGTAGAGCCGTCAAATGTTTTCAACCCTTTAAAGGGAGCATTCAAAAATGTCTGTTGCACATCAGTGGCAAAGTCAGCAACTCTAAGCCAAGAATACCTTCTCTTGTAAATGCCAGAAGCTGTCACCCTGGCAGATGTGTCAGAGACATCATAGGCAGAGCGCAGCAAATGTTTGCCAACCTCAGCACCCACAGACAATGTTTTAAGCAAATCAGTCTTGGCAGATCCATCAGGCAGAACATGAGCAGCAGTATAAGCAGCTTTCCACAGGCTGTTCTGGTATTTGATCATGTGGGCCTGGTAGTTGCAATCCTAAGGAATTGTAATCCATAAGCATAAGCATGCTTGCTTATCACATCCAGCCTCCTAGATTCCTTATCAGGAAGCAAACTCGCATGTGTCTAGGGGTCTAGCTCTATTATGAGCAGCCATGATGACCACAGAGTCAATTTTAGGCTGGGCAGCATAACAAGGCAGATGGTGCGGGATACTGCTCATCAGCCTTTCTAGGGACTACAGGTTGTGAATTTCACCTGTGCCATTTGGCAAAACAGCACCCTCTACTGCAAGATACAGAAGTGGAATAATAATGGATGGTGAGCAAGGCACCGCCAAAAATTCCACGAGACTCCGTTTAGTGGATTCAGCTTCATCCACATCAAAGCCCATGACAGACTGCATTTGCTGCATCATGGTTTTGAAAGATGGGTCCTCAGGAGGAGACCTCGGGTATAAACCACCGAGTCCTCATCACAGGACAAGAGAGTAGAACTAAAATGAGAGGGTCCCTCTCCAAATTGCTCTCCACCCTCCTATTCCTCCTCTAAATCCACTCCTAAGTCCATGAGGTCAGGATTACATTCCATTCTGTCTGCATCATGATCGACGATGAAACACACAAAAGTGGCCAGCAACACCGGAAGCAATTCAAAGGCAGGAATCTGTGATGTGCAAATGAATCCATCCATCGATTGGAGGCTATAGAACCAGAAGGCCCTGTTGGCTGAAAAACTGAATGCATTGCCAATCCTGGTAAAATGCGTTGAATCATTTTAGAGAACGATGCCAGCACAACCTAGGAGTCGAAGGTGCCCTGAAAAGGGCAGGGACTACCTGCACTGATCAGCCTAGGCCCAACGATGATGTAATTCTGTCCACTGTAGGTACAGCAGTGCCTAAAGCCCAGACCTTGGTGTCTTTACAACAGTTTTTTGGGGGGGGGTTGTAGTGTACGTCATCAGAGCAGGCATTAACAAGGACATACCTTTCCTCAATGAGAAAGGCACCTTGCTGGCGAACCAGATTTATCCTTGTCTTTAAGGCTGTGCTTATGGCTGGACAATAAGGAAGCCCAAGACAATGACCTTTCCCTGACCTTAGACTGACTGTTTTATGGCTGATGAGGTAAAAGCAGATTTTAGCCCTTTTCATTATCTTCGGCCTTCAGCGCTTTTAAGATATGGACATTTTCTAGAGCTTTCTTACGGCTTTGCCTTGTATCCTGGTTAAAGCTCTGGCAAATCTCACAAGTTCTCACACTGTGAGAGGCTCAAGCAGCACACACACAAACCAAGTGTGTGTTCCCTGTAAATGTTATAGCCACACTTTTACAATATCGAAATAAATGTTCTTTCGACTTCAGCAACATACAGAGACGATGACAGAAACTAGATAAAGTAAAATAAACGGCAACAGCTAAGTTGACGATGTTTCCTTCAGCAGGTCCGACGAGGATGATCAACTGCGGGAGAAAGAACTCAGGAGTGATGGGGCCGCCCATGTTATATATGCATCAACACTGCACATCAAACTGAGTGGGCCCTACTAGCAAAATGTTTCTGAGTCCTCCTGATGCTAACGGCTTACAGTTCCAAAGGTGTGGCCTCATGAAGGAGATATCCTCGATGAAGATCTTATAATTTAAAAGCAATGAAATTCTGAGCTCTTCGTAGATAATTACATAACAAGTTCAAATAAAAGGAATAAAAAAAAAAAAACTTACCACTGTATGGTTACCACTGCTTATTAACTGACTGACTTCATGGAAAATGCTCTTGCAGTCAATAGATTTATCTAATGATCCACGTTTGACAATTACTGCTACTGCTAAGAGAATCTGTTCTCTGACATATTTTTGAAGGCTGTAAAAACAGTGAAAAGAACAATATCAACTGTTAGTCATGCATTTACTTCATTTTCCAAGGCTGAGGCTCACAGCAATAGAAATATATTTAATAAGAGGGATCAAACCAAGAAACTGGCAATAAAATGGTAGGTTTCAGCAAGAAGCTGCTTGTTTATAATCTTCCGATACTTTCGCAGGCAAAGCTTGTGAAAGCAAGAAAGAACAAGAATTACTAAAGGGAAGAGTGAAATGCTCACAGTGCAATTAAAGGCATACTGGGAATGAAAATACAGGTTACTCACCTGTAACAGGAGTTCTAGGAATGGTATATGTTGTTCATCCACACTGTCTGGCAGGTATTCTTGCCGCTTTAAATCTTGCCGGAAGGTCTTCAAGCTGGCTCCTCCCAGTAAAGTAAAACTCTCGGCTCCGCCCCATGATGCCAGATCTGGCCCGCTGGAAGAAGCTCAGGTTGTGCGTCGAAGCCGGGGAGGTCGGGTGGGTCATGTGGATGAACAACATATACCATTCCTAGAACTCCTATTACAGGTGAGTAACCTGTATTTCTAGGGACATGGATATGTTGTTCATCCACACCGTCCGGCAGACTCCTAGCAGTTCTCCGGGAGGAGGGGGGCAAGGCGCACACCCCCTACTTAGGGAATAGAGACTGGAGAACCGAGGCCCCAAAAACCAGCATCCCAGCATGACTCAAGGTCGATGTGGTAATGGGAGATGAAGGTGTGTGTGCTGACTTCC
The DNA here is from genome assembly GCA_016271365.2 of Neoceratodus forsteri. Taxonomy (NCBI): domain Eukaryota; kingdom Metazoa; phylum Chordata; order Ceratodontiformes; family Ceratodontidae; genus Neoceratodus; species Neoceratodus forsteri. The sequence continues at coordinate 462,632,071 of CM057458.1, forward strand.
AGGTAGCAGCACTGCAGATTTCCTGGATAGGGACGTCCCTGGAAGCAGCCACCGATGCAGCAGTATGGCGGCCAGAATGAGCTCTTATCCCTCTGGGAGGCTCCATGCCCGCCAACTTATAGCAGAGATCTATGCAGGAGGTGACCCACCTGCCTACTGTCCGCTTGGCTGCAGGTCTGTCAGATGCGGCTTCAGCGCAGGTGACAAACAGCTGGCGAACCTCTCCCCGAATTTCAGCCGTGCGCTCCTTATAGTAAGCGAGCGCCCTTCTAGGGTCCAGAGTACAGAGCCTATATTCGGCCTCCGAGGTGTGATTGGGGTAGAACACCGGCAGAGTCAACACCTGGTTGAGGTGAAACTCCGACACCACCTTCGGAAGGAATTTCGGGTGGGGGCGCAGGACAACCTTGTCCCTGTGGAAGACTAGGTAAGGAGACTCGATGCAGAGCGCCTGGAGCTCTCCCATCCTTCTGGCTGATGTGATAGCCACCAAGAAGGCGGTCTTCCACGGCAGGTGAAAGAGTTCACACCTGTGCATTGGTTCGAATGGCTTGCCCATGAGCTTTGCCAGTACCAGCAGTTGATCCCACGGAGGTGGAGGTTCTCGTACCGGAGGGGAAATGTGATCAAGGCCTTGGAAAAAGCGCCAGACCACCTTCTCCTGCGCCACCGACTGCTTCCCGGCCCGCGCCCAGTAAGCAGAGATGGCTGCCAGGTGCACCTTAAGGGTCGTCAACCTACGCCCTTGCTGAGAAAGGGACCAAAGGTAGTCCAATATGCTCATCAAGGAAGAGGAGAAAGGGTCCAGGCTCTTGCCCTGGCACCAAATGGAAAATCTCTTCCATTTGAAGGCGTAGCATTTTCTGGTCTACTCCTTACGGGACGCCTCAACTACGTTGAGGACCTCGTCGGAAAGACCCAAGGCCTGGAACTCTAGCCGCTCAGGAACCAGGCCGTCAGGTGCAGGGATTGAAGGTCCGGATGGAATACCTTCCCCTGATTGACTGAGAGCAGGTCCGGGGCTGTTGAAGCTGCCCTGGAGCCTGGAGCTGAGGCTGAGGAGATCTGGGTACCAGTATTGGCGGGACAGTCTTGGGCTATCAGATCACTCTGCGCCTTGTCCCTCCTGTTTTGAGAAGCACCTTGTGCATCAAAGGGAACGGGGAAAGGCGAGAAGAGGCCCGGGTCCACGCCTCGAGAAGGCATCCTGCAGCGATCCCTGCTGAGGGGGGTGGGCATGGAAGAGTCTTAGCTTCGCATTCTCCCTGGAGGCAAACAGGTCCACCTGAGGTGTGCCCCAATGGGAGAACAGATCTTGTACTACCCTCCGGCAGGAGCGACCACTCGTGGGACGCAGCCCCTATCCGGCTTAGGGCATCAGCCAGGGTGTTGGAGGCTCCTGCCACATGAATGGCTAGGAGATCCGCCTCCAGGCTGCGCACGAGTGACCAGATGCGGAGAGCTTCCTTGCATAGAAGCATGGAGCGCGTCCCGCCCTGGCGGTTTAGACAGTACATGGTTGTGGTGTTGTCCGTCTGGACCCGGACCACTTGACCCCGAAGAAACGGAGCAAAGGCGGTGAGAGCTAGCCGGACCGCTCAGAGCTCCAGCAGGTTGATGTGGCATTGGGACTCCCGCGGGGACCAGAGGCCGTGCGCTCGGTGTTCCCCCAGATGGGCACCCCAACCCATCAGAGAGGCATTGGTCGATAGAGAGACCGTCGGCTCGGGTTGGACAAACGGGATGCCCTCCTGCAGATGAACTGGAATGGTCCACCACTGGACAGCGTTCCACATCCCCTTGGTCACCGTCACTAGATGGTCCAATGGATCGCAGCGTTGGGACCACTGGCTGGCCAGCCCCCACTGAAGGGGGCGCATGTTCCAGCGGGCCCAACGGATCATGCTGGTACAGGCCGCCATGAGACCCAGGAGGCGCAGGAAGTCCCAGGCAGGGCGCAATTGCCCAATGAGAAATGATTGGGCAAAGGAGGAAAGAACCTCGACCCTGTCCACCGGGAGCCGTGCCCTGGCTCGAAGAGAGTCGAGCTCTGCCCCGATGAAAAGAATCACCTGCTTCGGCTCGAGTTCAGACTTGGCCTCGTTGATGAAGAGGCCGACTTGAGAGCAAACCTGGAGGGCTAGATCTCTGGACCGCTCCACCTCCTGTCTGGAGGGGGCTGCTTTCAGCCAATCATCCAGGTAAGGGTAAACCTGGACCCCTCGGCGCCACAGGAATGCTGTCATAACTGCCATGCATTTGGTGAAGACCCTGGGAGCTGGAGATAAGCCGAAGGGCATGGCTTGGAACTCGAAAAGGGATCCCTCCGCTCGAAAGTGAAGGAACCTCTGATGTGACGGATAGGAGAGGCGTGAAAGAAGCAGCGTCCCTGCAGGTCCAGAGAGCAGAACCACACGCCGTGTTCCAAGGATGGTATTATCTGAGCCAGAGTGACCATCCTGAAGGTTCGAGACCTTAGGAACTTGTTTAGGTCATGTAGGTCGAGAATGGGGCGCCAGCCCCCCGTCCGTTTCGGAACCAAGAAGTACCTGGACACGAACCCCGGGTTTGAGGGAGGGTCCGCCACCTCTCTTATCACCTCCTTCTCAAGGAGGAGAGCAATGTCGGCTCGGCGAGCTGACAGCGAGGCTTCGGACGCCGAGGCCCCCAAGGTGCGACGGCTCTGAAGGTTGGGGCCTGCTCGAACTCCAGAGGCAGGCCCTTTCCCACCACCTCCAACACCCACCGGTCTGTGGTGATAACGGACCAGGTGGAAAGAAAGTGGCGGAGGCGCCCCCCCATGGGGGGCACCTGGGGTGAGGCGACGGGGTTGGGGGCGACACCCCTCAACCCGTCACTGGGCAGGCTTGGAGGAAGGACCGGCCGAGGGACCTCCAGGGCCTTTACCTCCCTGCTTCCTGGAGGAGGAAGCCGCGGGCTTGGGTTTGGGATGCCAAGCGCGAGCCTGCTGGCCCTGATGCTGCTGGGCCGGACATGCCGCGGCCGCAGACGGACGAAAGGGCTTAGGTTGCGGTCTGCGGCCCTTGTCCCTCGGAGCTGATGAGACCGAGTCCAAAGTGGCACTGGACTTTTCGATCCTCTGGAGGTGGTCTTCCACTCTAGGGCCGAAGAGGTCGGTCCCCAGGAAGGGGACATCCGCCAATTTGTGCTGGGTATCCGCTGTGAAGGTGGATATCCTCAGCCATGCCCGATGGCGCATAGCCACTGCGGCCCCGACTGACCTGGCGCATGAGTCTCCAATGTCCAGAGCAGTCTGAAGTTGCTGCTTGGCTACCGCCCTGCCCTGATCCCGCACCTGCCTAACCGTGGTCTGCAGGTCAGCCGGGAGATGAGGGACTACCTCATCCAGAAAGCCCAACAGGGCATGGGAGAAATGTGCCATAAGCACGGCCGAGCTGGCCTGACGAAGGCCAAGGGAGGGACGCAGCGTAGACTTTTCGCCCAGCATAGTCCAGTTTTTTGGACTCCTTGTCAGGAGGTTTGTCCACATCCCTAGCGTTTCCGGCACACCGGAAAACGCTGTCGGTAACTAACCCCTCGGCTGAGGGATGTTCCGAGAAACCGGACAGGGAACCGGTAGGGACCGCATACTTCCTGGCCATCCTGGCCGAAGGCGCACGGCAGGGAGCACGGCGCTGCCAGAGCTCCAAGGCCGGGCCCACAATGGCCTCGGCCACAGGAAAGGCCTCCGTAGCAGAATCCCCTCGGTCCAATATCTCCGTGAGAGGATACTTGGCCCGCTTGGATACGGGCTCGAGCTGCATCTCGGTGGACTCCGAGATGAGCCTGAGCAAACCCAGGAAGGACGAAGGGCTGTCGTCCAGCGACTGACCTCCAGAGGACTCTAAGTCCACTCGCCTGGAGAAAAGGGAGGAATCGTCGCAGGACTCAGAAGAGTCTGCAAAGAGCTGCCTCGGGCCTGAGCCACCCTCCACCTGCCGAGGGCGATCAGGAGTGAGGGTGACCGACAGCCTATGGGGCAGACCCTGAGCCGACCAAGAGTTCTTGGTCGGAGCCCCAAACAGCGGCTGTGGAGGCGGAGGTTCAACCGGAATCGGTGGAGCAGCTGGTTACAGGCTCCTCGGGTAAGACGAGGGGTTGTTTCGGCCGCTCCGGTGACAGCCACTTAGTGGCCGGGGAAGGCGACGGCGTCGGCTTGTTCCCGGTCAGAAGGAGCTGTTGCCACGAGGTCCTCGTATCGTCGACGTAACTTACGTCGAAGTCTCCCCCTCATCCGAGGAGGAGGACGAGGATAAGCGGCGACGCCGCTTACTGTGGTGCTGAGACCGAGACCGCCTATGACGGCGGGATCGGCTGGACCACGAAGAAGTCCGAGACCGAGAACCGAGGACGGTGCGGGGAGGGGACAGGTATAACCGGCTTCCCCCTCGGCTCGGAGGGTTCACCCGAGGCTCCGAAATCAGAGGCACTGGCAAGCCCACGGGATCCTCAACTCCCACCGGGGGAACCGGTGAGAGAGGATTTTCGGCTTCGCCGGTCGACAACCCGTCCAACGGGTCGAGAAAGATCTCGACTGCGTCGACGGGAGTCTCGGTCAACTGACCTGACGGGGACACCGTGAGACCAGTGGCCGAAGCCGAACGATCGACCGAAGTCGATGGCCGACAACTCGGGGAGAGGGACCTTTCCCGCTCCCAAGAGCGTCGACGGAGGGACTTACCCTTGTCTTTCTTCTTGGACCGAGAAGAAGGTCCAGCAGACGTTGGTCCCTCTCCTCTAGTGGAGAGGGACAGACAAAGCTCCTTAAAGGAAGCTGTGTAAGAGGAACCCAGGGAGAGCGGGATAAATGCCGCGGTCGAGGAAGATGCGACCCGCGCCGCCTCCTCTTCGAGGGCGATCATCTGCTCTAGCTGATCCACCAAGCCCGCCGCCGTGGAAACCGCCTACCAGGACTCTTTTGACTTCACCGGAGGAAAGCGTTTCTCAGGGTGCCCCAGCTGTAAACGGGCAGCACGGTCTTCGAGGACGTAGGCTGAGAAGGAAGAGCACAGGTCGACAAGCCTGCGGGTCGTGCTCAAGGCCTGAACAGTAGACACACATGGAGTGCGGATCCGTCTGAGACATCTTCTGCCCGCAAGGGCATCTCCGAAAACCGGGAGTCGATTTGTCCATCGCAGCCGCAAGGGAAAGAAGACCAAAGTCTATAATGCAAAAAACTTTTAAATTCGGAAAACCGAAGAATTAGGAACCAGTCTTATACGCAGAGCGTTAAGGAGGGAACCTGAGCTTCCAAGCGGTAAGGAAGATCTGGCGTCATGGGGCGGAGCCGAGAGTTTTACCACCTGGGTGGGTGGGAGGAGCCAGCTTGAAGACCTTCCGGCAAGATTTAAAGCGGCAAGGATACCTGCCAGACAGTGTGGATGAACAACATATCCATGTCCCTAGAAACTCAGTTGCAAAAACAATTTCTAACTAATGTTTAGTACACTATTACCAAAAAAAAAAAAGTAAAAAAAAAAAAATTTCATCTGCCACTGCATTTCATATACAAAAATGTATTCATACATTCTCTCGATACAGAAAGACAATAATGATACAATTGTAATAAGATCTCTAAAAACAATTTCTTTAAAATGTTATAACTGTTCACATTGGAATCTCGCTTCTAGCTCTTTCGTTCCTTCATCTCCTCTCTTTGTATCTTTTTATCTCCTTTTCTTCTTCCCTTCCCTTCTTCATCTTGTTCACTTTCTTAGATATTATTCTCTTTTTTATGTTCTTCCTTTATACAATCTTACACATACTTGTATTAAATTACAGCATAATAGAAGTACAATCACAACTACTCATATTTCTTGTTGGTATCTACTCCTTTTACCCCTTGAATCATAAATTGCCATATTTTCTATCATACAGATTGTACTGCTACATATTGTTTTCTCAGCATTTGTTTTCCCCTTTGATATCATAATACTTCAGACATGTTTTTTCCTTCTCCCATTAAGAATTTATTTAAGTGTATATTGTAGAATGTAGTGTATTTGTATGTATAATCACAATAACTACAATAAAAAGATTAACTGCAAAAAAAACGTGATAACTCTGGAACAATTGGGGCTAGAAACTTAACTGTTTTCAAAATATAAAATCTTGGGAGTGATTAAGTTGCTATATTGATACACAGATACACAAAGAATAGTTACTTACCGTAATAGTAGATCTTCAACAGAGTCTGCTCCATTGAGCCATATCACGGAACCGTAAGACGTCAGCATCAGGACTACCTGGAAAGTTCTTCTAGCTCTGGCTGCCCACACCGACACCTATATAATGTACACAGCCCCATCATGCTTCAGTCCCCTGCCAGAGACAAGCTCGAAGGATCACTGGACCAGCAGGAACTGAGGCAACCAGATCAAACCTGGCACACTGGGGAGGATATGGAAACATGAGTAAATATGCCAAATTCAGGCATAAGAGGAGAACCAGCATGCAAGAGCAGGCAGAATAACCACCTGTCACCCGAAAAGGGAGAAAGGAAAGAGGGAGAGCTGTGGCTCAATGAAGAATAGTCTCTCAAACATAGAACAGCTACGTACTCACAATAACAATAGGTCTTCAAGAGAATCTCTGTGATCTGGCCACATCTACGGAACTTGTAGATGCCAGGCACAAGGACCACATGGAAACTATTGCAAGCAGTCCATCAGGGGCCACCCACGATTATGTCAGACGTGGCTACTACATAAACTTGGGCGGCCCCATCCCTCCTCAGTTGCCTGCTGCAGATCATGTTCGGAGGACCTCCCTGAACCCGGAGGGAACCTAGGGCTCTTCCAACTAGACAAGGCAGAGAACAGCACGTAGATCCTCATGGAAAAGGAGACAGTACTCACCAGAGTCTCAGGATCCTAAAGCGGGAAGAAGGGTGGAAGGGCATTGCCTGATGAAACAGGTTCTCTCGAAGATCTACTGTTATGGTGAGTACGTGACTGTTCTATCTTCTTCGAGGATATCTTTCATCGACCACACCTACGGAACAAGTACCAAGCAGTATTCACCATAAACAGTTGGGGGGCTGGAGCCTACAGACCTAGGAAAGTAGGCCTTGAAGCACATTTAGGCCAAAGCAGACCTTTCTGTGAGAGACAATGTCCAGACTGTAGTGTTCAGTGAAGGTGCGGACAGTATTCCAGGTATCAGTCTGACAAGATTTCTGCAGCAGACACACTTCTGAAACGTGCAACAGATACGGCTATACCTCTAATGGAATGACCACGAACAACCCCAGGAAGTTCTTTACCATACTTCCTATAACAAAAAGTAATACTGTTTGCTAACCATTTAGATAGGGCACAATTTAGAAACTGGAGCGCCTTCTTTCCCAAGGGTGAACAAAACAAAAATCTTTTTTCCCCAGGGGTGAACAAAACAAAAAGCTGCGAGGGCTTCCTGCAGTTCTTTGTGCAATGTATACAATACCCAAGTATTTTATGTACATCTAGAGTTTGAAGCAATGCTTCCCCTGCATCGGCATACTCAGGAAAATGAACTGACAGGTGGATGGTGTGATTTAAAGTAGACTCAGACATCACCTTTGGTAAAAACTTAGGATTAGTATGCAAAGACACCCTTTCTTTGTGAAAAATCAAATAACTGGAGGCGCACACATTAGAGCCTATAGCTCTGAAATCATTCAAGCAGAAGCAATGGCAACCAAAAAAGTACAGTTACGTGAGAACTTACCATAACAGCTGATCTTCGAGAGGAGCACTTGCAGCAGGTAATACCACTAGGATGAAGGCCTCCAGACGTTAGGACCCGAAGGAAAAATCTCCTAGCTAGCAGTCTATGGTGGGGACCATCCCCGACGTCTGCTCCACCCCGTCAGACGAGGTATAAAAGGGGCAGTGCCCCAATACCACCTCAGTTCTCACACCATAGATCCGGCCGAAAAACAGATGGAGAACCGAAGAGTATCTCCTATCCCCAAAAAGAAGCAAAGGTAATATTAGTCCCCGGGGGCAGGTGGGTGGGAAAGCCATCTGCTGCAAGAGCTCCTCTCGGAGATCTACTATCTCACTTCGAGGGGGAGCTCTTGCAGCAGGTAATGCCATTAGGACGGAGTCCCAAGCAGTGCCCAAGAAGAGACCCAGGTCAGAAGGATGGAGGGCAATAGTGCTAGGTTGTAGACAATTAGGAGAGGTGTCCCTGGAGGACTGCTTGGCCGAAATCTGCTCTCCTTCTGGAAGCCACATCCAGACTGTAGTGCCTAATCAAGGTGTGCACTGAACTCCAAGTAGTGGCTGCACAGAGGTCCGCTGAAGAAACATTACTCAGGGAAGCAAAGTATGTCGCTATCCCTCTGGTGGAATGACCCTTAACCGGTAAGGGTCTGATGTGCTGCAGATAACAGAATGTGATGCTGTTCATCAGCCACTTAGTCAAGGTCTGCTTCGTAACGGGTGCCCCAACCTTTCTGTGGGCAAACGAGACAAACAACTTATCTGTCTTTCCGGAGGAACTGGTCAGAGCCAAATAGTAATGCAGAATCCTATGTACATTCAGATTGTGCAACAAGGCCTCCCCTCTGTTAGGGTACTCTGGGTAATAAACTGGTAGTTGAATGTCCTGGTTCAACGAGAACTCAGACACCATCTTCAAAAGGAACTTAGGGTTTGTACACAGGGCTACCCTGTCTCTGTGAAAAATAAGATAAGGTTCTTTGGAAATCTTCCAAGCAGAGGTTATAACAACTAAGAACACCTTCCAAGAGAGAAGCCATAGCTCACAGCTCGTGGCTGGTTCAAAGGAGGGGCAAAGCGAGTTTCTTCAAAACAAACAGGAGATCCCAAGGCGGCACAGGGTCTCTCCTGGGAGGCTTAATGTGCAAGATGCCCCTTAGAAGGGTCTTGCATATGTCCAACTGTGCCAGAGTCTTCCTATTCAGTGGTGCATGATAAGCTGACAATGCACAGAGGTGCACCTTAATGGACGAGTAGCTAAGGCCCAAGTCAGACAGGTAGAGAAGATACTCCAGCACAGACTCCACTGGACAACTGAGGGGATCTAGAGAACGGGGGAACGCCCACAAGCAAAAATACTTCCATTTCATGGCATATGTTGCCCTGGTAGAAGGTTTTCTCTCTGGCATGAGCACCTCTGCCACTCTGAGGGATACTCCAAATCTATCCCTAGCTAAGACTGCAGGAGCCATGCATGCAGATGTAGGGACCGAAGGGCTGGATGGACTAACGTCCCTTGCTCTTGGGAGAGTAAGTGAGTGGAGAGGGGCAACAGAACCGGTGGTTCCAATGCCAGTTGTTACAACAGTGGGAACCAAATCTGTCGAGGACAGAAGGGCACTGCCAGTATAATTCAGGCTCTCTCTGCCTGCAACTTGAGCAGGACCCTCTGAAGAAGGAAGGGAAGGCATACAGAAACCTCCCTGTCCAAAAGAGGGACAATGCGTCTCACCAAAAAATACCAGGCCTTGGATCTAGCGAGCAGAAACTGGACAGTTTGGCATCGTGTAGGGACACAAAGAGTTCCAGTTCTGGCCGACCCCACCTTTCGAAGAGGTTGTTTATGACTTCTTGATGTAGTTCCCATTCGTGGTTCTGAGATCGAGAGCAACTTAGGCTGTCTGCGAAGACGTTGTAAATCCCTGGAACATGGACAGCTGAGAGATCCAGGTTGTGATCCACTGCCCAAGTCCATACCCTCACTGCCTCTCTGCATGGGGGATAAGAATGCATGCCCCCTTGCTTGCTGAGATGGACGACTACTGGGGTATTGTCCAACTGGACCAAAAGGGGGCCAGGAGGGATTACCCCTTGGAAGGCTTGAAGGACCTACAGTATGGCTCATCTCCAAAGTGTTTATATGGAGAGACTATTCCATTAAATTCCAAGAACATCTCGCCTGATGAGAAGCAAGATGTGCTCCCCATCCCAGTCCCGAGGCATCCGTAGTAAGGATCTGCTGTGGGCTGAATCACTGAACGGAACTCCTATGCCCAAATGGGATCAGGGACTGATGGACTGCGCTGGAGACCTAGATGGGCTCTTACATAGAAACACAGATTTTGACGGCAGATAAGGACCGCTTGGCCCACCCAGTCTGCCCATTTCCCTACCTAATGGATAAGATGCAGATCCTAGTTAACCAGCAGCCTACTTCTTCCTACTCCCACCCCCTAGAATTGCCTTATGACTGTCCCATGCATGCTTGAATTCCACCAGTTTTTGACTCCACAACCTCCTCCGGAAGGCCGTTTCATGCATCCACAACCCTCTCTGTGAAAAAATACTTCCTTAAATTACCTCTGAGCCGCCCCCCTTCTATCTTCAAATTGTGCTTCTCCGTGCCTTGGTCCCACTGTACTCTGACATGCCACTGCAGGATCCTCATGTTTAAGTGCGCGAGGGGAACTGTGGCTATGGCTGTGGCCATATGACCTAGAGGCTGCAGAATCACCCTTGCTGGGACCAAATACGAGTCCATCACCCTGTGAGTGACTTCTCTTAACCTGTCTGCCCGGTCTGCAGGCAAGAAGGCTTTTCCTTGGACAGTGTCCAGGACTGCTCCTATGTACTGCAGCCTTTGAGCAGGCCATGGGTGTGACTTGGGCAAGTTTAGGGTGATGTCCAGCATCCTGAACAGACCAAACGTCTCCTCCATCGTCCTGTTTAATTGGTCTTCTGTTGGAGCTGAGAGAAGCCAATTGTCCAGGCAGGGGTAGACAAAGTGACCCCCTCTCCTGAAGGCCATGGCCAATGCTGCCAGGCACTGGGTGAAAACCCATGGTGCTGATGACAGGCCGAACGGCAGTGTCCTGAACTGGTAGTGTAATCCTTGGAAGGTGAAGCAAAGGTTCTTCCTGTGGGACAGCAGGATCTTTATATGCATATATACATCCTGCATGTCCAGTGAGCAGAGCCAGTCTCCTTGATGGAGCATGGGCAACAGGCTAGCTAAGGTCACTATTCTGAACCTTTTGTATTCGATGAAAGTGTTCAGCTGACTTAGATCCAGAATGGGATGGAGGTCTCCCATCTTCTTCGGGACTAGAAAGAAGTGGGAGTAAAATCCTTTGCCTCTTTGAGCATAGGGGACCTCCTGGATGGCTCTTTTGTCTAGCAAGGCCTGTATCTCTGCTTGCAGGAGAGCTGCATGGGAGGGGACTGGTGGATTGTCCAGTGGGATCTGGGTAAACTCTAGGAAATATCCTCTCTCTATTATCTGGAGGACCCAATGATCTGATGTGATATTGGACCATCTGGATTGGTAAAGCGGGAACCTCCCTCCTAACACATCCCCACACTTGTTCGGGGGTCGGTAGGGAGTCATGCTGTTGTGGAGGGGTAGGCAGGGGAGGTCTGGGCATCTTGGGATTTTTGGAGCCCTGAGGGCCTCTTCTTTTAAAACCTCCCTTGTGTTGTGTCGGATGTCTTCCCTGCTGTCCCTGGTTCTTTCGAAAGGGACGGAGTCAGGGGGCCTGTGGCTCTGATCTGTACATTCTGTGGACTTCAGATACTGCTTTACCAGAATCTTGTAACCCAGTTATAAGTTTCTCAGTCTCCTGGCCAAATAGGACTGGACTCTGAAATGAAGCGTCCAAAATGGCATCTTGCAAATCCTTTTTTATTTATTGAAATTTCGGATAACACCTTTGAAAACAAGCTCATTTCATAGATTCCACATCAGACGAACAATACATATTGGGAAAGTAGAAAGTATGAGATGGAGAACAAACAAAACAAGGAATTATACAAGACATTACAAGAGTGTATAACTAGAGAAGTTCCAATACATGTGGCATTGTACAATGCATGCCATGGTGCATATTTGATTAAAACCTGGAATTCGAAGGATCATACTAGAAGGGGTGGGGTCTTATGAAATGACCCTTTACAGGAAAATGAGAACAGACTCAGCCTATTATCTAATAATCAACAAGGTAAGGGATGGCATCAATCAGGAGCCTCATTAGAGGTGAGAAGGCATGGGACAAAGAAGTTTAAAGGGAGCTCAGGAGATATAATTGGGGTGGGGGATGGGGAAAGCCATAGAGAGGTGAGGAAAAAGTGGACCAGATGGGCCGTAAGGTGTACTTATCCTGGCAGAAACCAGAAACTCTAAGCCATGCATGCCTGCGTATGCAAACACCAGTGGTTGCTGCCCTTGTAGTCGTGTCTGCAGAGTCACAGGAGCTCCTTACCACGTGCTTGTCCACATCCATGCTGGAGTAGATTACAGCGAGGAGTTCTGCCTTACTCTCCGAGTCTGGCTGGGCCATGGCCAGATCCATCACTTTTGCCCAAAGACTTTTGATAAGCGACCATGTGGGCAAAGAAGTTCAATGACCTGACCGTGTAGGTTGTTGACGAGTACACCTTCCGGCCCATCTGGTCCAACTTTTTTGATTCTGGGTCTGGCAGCTGGGCACTCATGTCTTGTGGCTGTTGTGCCTGCTGTGAGCAGCCATCGGTACCATTGAGTCAGCCTCTGGTTGCTCAGCAAAGAAAGGCTCCCCTTTAGGCATTTTATACAGCCTGTTTTCCTAGGTACTGCGGTTGCGGTAGCCATATGTTTCCAAGTTAATCTGGTAACATCTTGAAACAGTTCTACCAGTGGGGGGATGGCCAACAGTTTAGGGTCAGTGGCTCCCAAAAATTTTGCCAAACGGCACCTTTCTGGGTCTAGCTCTTCTGTGTTCCATTGGTACAGAGCTTGAATGTGCTTCATGATGTCCAAGAAGGACGGGTCATACGGAGGTGACATTGGTGAGTCCCTTCTTGGATCTGGAGACGGATCAGGCAATTCATCCTCAGAGGAGTATTTGGATGAAGAGTCTCCGGCGTCCTCCCCTGAGGTCGATGGTGGGTATCTGCCCGTGGACAGGACAGACGACGGGTACCTTTTTCTGGCACCTGACCCACGTGTTCGCCTATCTTCTTCAGTGTGTGGCAGATGCTCAGTCAGTGGAGGCCGCTGAGGCAACTGGTCCCTGGGTAGTGGCCGAACCGGGGATGGGTCCTGGGTTTTGGGAGAAGATTCCCTTTTACAGTACTCCACCAGGCGTTAAACAGCACTCCCAGCTCAGACAGTGGAATAACTGGGGGCGGAGGCGTTGGGTTTGGGATGCTGGTGGAACCAGGCGTCGGACCTTGTGGACCTTGGGTTGCTGGCATCTGGTCATGGGGCATCTTTTCTATCAGTCTCTCTGGCATCAGGCCCGACGGGGCCTTGTCTGGTGAAGTCAACCCCCGTGGTCTGGCGTCCTGCTCCTTTGCAGGAGGCGGCTGGGCGTCCTGTGCCCCTGTTGCTTTGTCTTTTGGGACCTTGATCATCGGTGCAGACAGCCGGTCCTCTGGGGCCGATAGCCGTTCTTTGGCCAGAAACATCTGATCCATCTCTGATGCAAAGTCAGAGTGGCCAGTCATCTGCCTTCCCTCGGAGGCCGTCACCCTTTCTTCCGGCAGAGGAGGCATCTGGTGGAATCATCAGACTTTTTATGCCTTTCGGACGAACCAGCATGCTTACGGGCAATGGATTCTGAGGGTTTGCCCGAAGCAGACGGCTGTCCCTCTTGGGTCGAACCATGGAATGATTTGTGGGGTCAGTGGGCCAAGGGAACTTGGACTGACGAAAGCCCTTGGGATGAAGACTCCCTACCTTTCGAATGCGTTGAGGCAGTGGTCTTCTGGTGAACCCCCGAAACTGCTGTGGTACCTGGGGGAACAGACTCTGACCTCCCACTGGAGGTGGAGGTAGTAGAAGTCCTGTGAGGGAATTTTGGGTGGGATTCCGACCTGGTTCTCTCCTTCTCCCAGTGATGGTTCTTCCCTCCCAATTGCTTCTCCTTGTGCGGAGGCTCCCTAGCTGAGGAGGATGAACTACATAGAAACGTAGACTTTGATGGCAGATAAGGACCGCTTGGCCCACCTAGTCTGCCCATTTCCCTACCTAGAGGATAAGCTGTAGATCCTATTTAACCAACAGCCTATTTCTTCCTACCCCCCACAAAATTTGCCTTATGTCTGTCCCACGCATTCTTGAATTCTCCCACAGTTTTAGAACCCACAACCTCCTCAGGAAGGCTATTCCATGCGTCCACCACCCTCTTTGTGAAAAAATACTTCCTCACATTGCCCCTGAGCCGTCCCCCCTCTATCTTCAAATTGTGTCCCCTTGTTCTTGCACATCTCTTTTTCTGAAAGAAGTTACCCACTTGGACTTTGTTGATTCCACTGAGGTACGTTTCTACCATGTTCCCCCTCTCCCTCCTTTCCTCAAGGGTATACATATTAAGCTCCTTTAGCCTCTCCTCATATGGCTTCTCTTTCAGACCCTACACCATTTTAGTTGCCCTCCTCTGAACTGCCTCCATCCTGTTTATGTCCTTGCGGAGATGGGGTCTCCAGAACTGGACGCAGTACTCCAGATGGGGTCTCACCAACTGTCTGTACAGGGGGGTACCAACTTCCTGTTTTCTGCTGGTGATGCCTCTCCCTATACATCCCAGTATCCCCCCAGCCCTCCCTACTGCATTCTCACATTGCTTGCCAACCTTAAGGTCAACTCATATGATTACCCCACGGGTCCCTTTCCATTTTTGTTGTGGTTACTACCTCCCTCCCCCCATTGTGTAATCTTCCCCTGGGTTTTTGTTTCCCAGGTGCATTACTTTGCACTTCTTTGCATTGAATCCGAGCTGCCATACTTCTGACCATTCCTCCAACCTTGCCAAGTCCCTTCTCATCCTTTCCACACCTCCTTGTGTATCAACCCTGTTGCAGATCTTTGTGTCATCTGCAAAGAGGCATACTTTTCCTTTCAGTCCCTCTGCAATGTCACTTATACAGACATTAAAAAGGACTGGACCCAGTACTGAACCCTGTCGTACTGTCCCGATGGGGCCTTCTGCATGGCAGCCACTTGTTGCTCCAGTATGTAGGCCTTGAGTATCTTTAGTCGGCAAATCTGAGTTTTGCTATTACATTTCTGGCAGTGTGGGCAGCAGTCAGGCTGGTGGTCTGGGCCTAAGCAGATCAGGCAAGCAGAGTGGCCATCACCCGCCGAGATCTGCTTCCCGAATGCGCACTTTGACTTTCACGGTTGGGAAGTCGATGAAGACATGCACTTTCTTGATGTAAACGGAGGAAAAGAACGAACTACTACTAAACTGTGCAAGGTGCAAAATGGTGATTGACTGCAACAATGGCGTCCATATATCTGATGTTCGTGGGTTGACAGAAGGGAAAAAACTTGACGTAGTGTTGGGGGACTGCCCCCTTTATACCACATCTGACGTGGAGGCGGTTCCCCGCCACAGACTGCTGGCTAGAAGATTCTTCCATGGGGTCCTAACGCCTGTAGGCCTTAGTCCTAATGGTATTACCTACTGCAAGAGCTCCCCCTCAAAGTGAGATCAGCACTTTCCAAGAAAGAAAGCGTATGCAACAATATGTGGCTGGCTCAAAAGGAGCCAAAGTAAGCTTTTGCAAAACAAAATTCAGATCCCAAGCCAGGACTGGAGTGTGATGGGAGGCTTCAAGTGCAGAATGCCTCTCAAGAACGTCCAGGCCACCTTCAGTTGTGCAACCATATGACCCTCAATGGCCACATGAAAAGCTAAAATGGCAGCCTTGTGCTCTTTCAATCAATCATTTATTTATAAAAGTGCAATTCCATAACTGATCAAAGCACTTGTACAATAAAATATAATAGGGTATATAAAACACCAAATATATCAATAAACACAACATACAAACATATTAGTCAACCTCTGAAAAAGTCAAACTAAAAAGATTAGTCTTAAGGGTTGATTTGAAGTTCTCAACAGTCAGGCACACTCTTACCCGACGAGGTAGAGAGTTCCATAGTGTAGGAGTTACAAAGGCAAAAGAACGAGCACCAGAGGTTTTATGCTGAACCCTGGGAAACTCTAGCAATCAATCATCAGAGGAGCGGAGGGACCAGAGGGGACAGTAGGGGCTAACAAAATCTTGTGCTCCCTGGCCATGTAGGGCTTTATAGGTCAGTAATCTGACCTTGAAGGAGATGGGCCAATAAACTGGCAGCCAGTGCAGGCTGCGAAGCACAGGTGTGATGTAGCAAGATCTAGGTAAACCAGTCAACAACCTGGCTGCCACATTCTGGACTAGCTGCAATCAGCGGATATCCACCCTCAGTAGCTCTAGGTAGAGGGCGTTGCAGTAGTCAAGGTGGGAGGTCACAAAGGCATGGAGCAAGACTGGAAGGTCGTCGGGCGGGACCAGGCATTTAACCCAGGCGATGTTCCTCAGGTGATAAGAAAAAATTACTCACCTTAGTAATGTTGTTTCTTCTAATGGAGTCTTGCTATATTATGACAAGTGCAGTTTGTCCCACCACTAGAACTGCTCCGGAGGTGAAAGAGTTAACTTCCATGCAGAGCATGGAGCTTAAAGCGCGAGCTCGGTTAAAGAAGCTCTGTTAGGGTGGTTTCAAACCGAAACCGTCAGATCTTCTACGAGCAAAACTCACTAAGGTTCTGTGTGGAAGCTGTAACCTACACTAGCCAACTGGCTACTAACATATTCACACATTTTCCTGGTCCCAACACCAAGACTCAAGTCAGTGGACCAGAAAAATAAGATAAAATAACTAAATAAACACAACACCCAAACACGAAAGAGGGCATCAATAAATGCCAACAGTGGACTGCCCACCCCATACCCAAAGTAGAAGTTCTGAAGAAGAAGAAGAAGAAGAAGAAGAATCAGCACTTATATAGCGCTTTTCATACATCCAAAGTGCTTTACAAGCAATGTTAGACTGGTAGTGAAGTGACTGAATGTGTGGTGGCAGCCATATCGCACATCATCACCCACACACAGCCTGGATAATTGCATGAACCGGTTTTATGGGAAGGGGAATGTTGGCCAGGACACCGGCAATGTTCCCTACTCTTTTGCGAAGAGTGCCCTGGGTTCTTTCACTTCCACCTGGACACCCACCAGGACAACACCAGGATGGGCAGAAGGGACCTCGGTTTAACGTCTCATCCGAAGGACGGCACACCCCAGCAGTACAGCACCCCCCAATACTGCACTCGGACACCAGCGATTTTTAGGTGCAAGTCCAATCCCGGTGTGGGACGAGAACCCACGACCTTGTGGTCCAGAGGCGGATGTGCTACCAACTGAGCCACGCTGACACCTGAGAGGGGCAGGCTGGGGGGGGGGAGGTCATACTATAGCAAGACTCCATTAGAAAAAACAACATTACCAAGGTGAGTAATTTTTTCTTCAAACAACATGAAGTCTTGCTATATTATGACAAGTGCAGACTACACAGCAGTACCTCCATGGAGGAGGGACAGAACCTACTTAGGGAACAGGCTATGAAGCACGGCTGTGCCAAACCGAGCATCCCTCCTGGCCTGAATGTCCAGGGAGTAATGCTTGGTGAAAGTGTGTACTGTTTTCCAAGTAGCTGCTTGACATATCTCCAAGATAGGGATGTCTCTAGCAGCAGCCAGAGATGCAGCTGTATCTCTAGTAGAGTGAGCCCTCAGGCCTGAGGGGGGAACCTTACCCAGCTTTTGATAGCAAAATTGGATACAAGAGACAATCCACCTGGCAATGGATTTCTTAGTGGCAGGTCTCCCTTTCTCAACCTCACCATAAGTGAGAAACAGTTGGAGGAGTCAAACCTGTGACCCTTGGTACGCCTCTATGTAGTAACTTAGGGCCCTCTAACATCTGTTGAGCAGCCTCCTCTCACCAGAGGAGGAATGGTCAGTGAAGAACACTGGAAGTGAATAGATTGGTTAAGGTGGAAATCTGAAACCACCTTAGGCAAAAACTTCCTGTTAGTCCTGAGGACTACTTTATCCCTGTGAAAGGAGATAAAGTCAGTCTCTACTGATAAAGCCTGTAACTCACTTATGCGCCTGGCAGAAGTAATGGCTACTAGAAATACAGTTTTCCAAGTCAAATACTTAAGCTCTGCCGAAGACAGAGGCTCAAAGGGGGGTTGCATCAGCTGAGCAATTCATACATTAAGATCCCAAGCAGGGGCAGGGTACCTGAATGGCGGATTGGTATGAAGCAATCCCTTAAAAAACTTGGAAAATACAGTGTGAGCAGAGAGAGAAGAGGGCTTCCCTGCTGAAATGAAGGCAGAGACAGCTGCCAAGTGCACTTTCAGGGTAGCTGGTCTCAGTCCCAAAGAATTAAGATGGACCATACAGTCCAATACAGTGGGTAGATCAGCAGATTCCGGGGAAACATGTTTCCCAGAACACCATATGGAAAACCTTTTCCACTTGGAGTTATAGGTAGCCCTAGTGGAAGGCTTCCTAGCAGCCTTTAGGATTTAGAGAACACTTTGAGAAAGTTGTAGATCAGCAAACTCTAACTGCTCAAGAGCCAAGCCTTGAGGTTGAGGGATATGAGATTCGGATACCAAACTCTCCCCTGAGCACAGGTTAACAGATTGTGGTTCCTGGGGACACACAGGGGAAAATGGACTGCTAAGGACAGAAGGAGTGGGTACCAGGGCTGCCTGGCCCAGTCTGGAGCAATCAGGATCATTTTGCAGGGCTGAGACCTGATTTGACTAGTACTTTGAACAGGAGAAGGAAGGGAAAGGCATAAAGAAACTTCCCTTCCAATCGAGGAGAAAGGCATCCAGGGGACTGCAACAAAAAGTGGAAGCTGATGATTGTCTGGGGCTGCAAAAGATCTATCTGAGGAGTGCCCATCTGGCAAACACTATCCCCAGTACTAGGGGATCCAGTGACCATTCGTGATGGCCCTGGGAAATCCTGCTGAGAGCATCTGCCAGGACATTGTCCTTGCCTGGGAGGTGAACTGCTATGAGGGAAGTGTTCAGGGAATAAGCCAGAGACCACAACTTCATCGCCTCGGTGCACATGGCCGAAGACCGAGTGTCCCCTTGTTTGTTGATGTACCACATGGTAGTGGTGTTGTCTGTTCTGACCTGTACCACCTTGTTCTGAACAGATGCAGAAAAAACCTGAAGTGCTAGAAAAACAGCTCTGAGTTCCAACAGATTGATGTGGAGCACAAATTCCTGAGGGGACTATAACCCCTGGGTGGAGAGGTCGCCCATGTGAGCTCCCCATCCCAAGAGGGATGCATCTGTAGTAAGGGTCAAGGAGTGGGACAGAGGGATGAAAGGCACCCCTTGTCTCAGATTGCTCTGATCCTGCCACCACTGAAGGGCCTGGATCAGGGTTAGATCACTGGGATTAACTTGGATAGGAATCTCTTCTTGAGACCAGAAAGCTCTCAAATGGAACTGAATGTCCCTCATCTGAAATCTTGCTCCTTGCACTACAGCTGTGGAAGCAGCCATGTGTCCTAGGAGCTGCAAGAAATGCCTTGCTGGTCGAGAGACCTGCACAGTGAAGAGCGAGGCCAGGGCCACTAAGGTCCTTACCCTTTCCAAGGAAGGAAGGCTCTGGCCTGCTTTATGTCCAGTTCTACGCCTATAAAGGTGAGTACCTGGACAGGTTCCAAAAACGACTTTGGAAGATTGAGAAGAAAGCTCAGAGAGGTAAGCAGCTGCTGGGTAACTAGCAGGTGTGATTTGTTCCTGTCTGGAGACTGACCCACAATGAGCCAGTCGTCCAGGTGAGGAAAAAGCCGTGATCTTTGCCTTCTTAGATGAGCAACTGCTACTGCCAGACATTTTGTAGACACCCTTGGGGCAGAAGTGAGGCCGAAGGGCATTGCTCTGAACTGATAATGGCCTGAGGGCAGTTCGAATCTGAGGTACTTCGATGGGAGCTTCTGATAAGAACATGGAAGTAGGCATCCTTGAGGTCAGTCCCTGGCCTTGGGAGAATAAAATCATTCTCAGTGTCACCATTTTGAACTTTGGTTTTAAAGGTTGCTTGTTTGAATATCTTAGATCCAGGATGGGCTGCCACTCTCCTGTCTTTTTGGGGTAAGGAAGTACCTGGAGTACAGACCCTTGCCCTGGTGTGGGGAGAAACCCTTTCTACAGCTCTGAGAGCCAGGAGGGTTGAGACTTCTGTTTCAAAGCAAGAGTCTCTAAAGGGTTTGCAGGTGGAAAAGATCTGGCTCTCATCTTTGGAAATTTTCTGAAGCTGAGAACCAGACCCTGGCACTACTCCCAGGACCCACCTGTCTAATGTTAAAGACTCCCAGTCCTGGACGAGTAAGCCAGCCTGCCCCTACAGGTAATGGAGGCAGGCCCTGGGCATCCCACCAGGGTGCCTGTTTGGCAGGGGCTTTAGGCTGAGGGGTGGGAGCAGGCCTGCTCGTACCCCGTCTGCCTCTCCCTCTGAAGAACCCCCTCTGAACATAGGCTGAAGAGGAGGAGGCCTGGGTCTGGTAAACAGGCCTGTGAAAAGGCCAGCCCCTACCCTTGGGGGGCTGCCTCTGAGGAGTGGCTTGCCGTTCCTTGGCTTGTGCACTCCTATAAGTGGTTCTATATTCATCCATTTCTTCATATAATTCTCTGTCTGCTCCCCAAACAGAGAATTTCCCACCACAGGAAAATCCATAGCCTTAGACTACGGTATCCTGTGACAAAGTAGTACACCTGAGCCAGGCCAATCTCCGAAAAGCCACAGATGTAGCCATGACTCTAGAGGATACATCATTAAAATCCACTGCAGCATGGATTTGCACCTTAGATGCCTCAATACCATCAAGAGCCACCTGCTCCAGCTCCTTTGCAAGCTGGCCAGGGACCTGTTTGGCTAAGGCCATGACAGTATCCCATCTAGATTTCTGGTATCTCGCAACATAAGCCATATAGTTTGCTTGTCTGAGTCCCAAGGATGCTGCCATGTATTGTTTTTGCCATGGCATCAATCTTCCTGAGTCCTTGTCAGGAGGATGTGAAGCCAGGGAATATTAGCTTTATCACAGGCTGCAGCCTGAACTACTAACATGACTGCATTGCTGTGAAAGAAAATCTGTATCAGGACCTGACAAAGTATACCTCCTGTCCATCTTTTTATCTACAGGAGGCACAGAATTAGGAGCTTTTAAAATTTATTGTTTGTTTCCTAAAAGATTTATGCAAAGGGATGGACAATCTCCTGGACTCTGGGATATCCATCATCTCTACATAGTCAGGCTCCTCTTGCTCATCCAAAGCCTCCTCTAAGGGAAGCTGGAGGGTCTCAGCAACTTTTTTATAAAACAAAAAAATGAGAAGGGGACTCAGCAAGCCTAGGGGGAGATTCACCAAAAGGTCTGTCTGGGGAGATGTCCGGTTCAATGGGCACATCCAGACTTTCAAAGTCACATTCACACTGATCATAATCCTCCTCCCCCTCCTCTGGTTCATAAAACTCTTCTATACCATATTCCTGAACCGGTGGAACCGACCGAACCGACCTTTTGCCAGATAGTGGCGGTTCGGAGGGAACCGGGGACAGAGACTGGACAATCTGTATTGCCCTGGCTATCTCTGCAGCAGTTGGAGAAGAATTTTGGACTCCAAACCTGCTGATTTTTAGTTTTCTTTGCTGGAACTGGCTCCTCAGAGCCAGCTTTCGTTGCCGAGGAATTTCGCCCTGGTCAGAGGGCACTCCTCCGGTTCGGTTGGCACCAAACCGGGCTGGCCATCGGGTCAGCGGACTTTTGGCCTCTCGTTCCCTGAGCTTGCCACTCTCTTGTCCAGGGTGGCTGCAGGAAATTTTACAAATCTGGCAGTCTGAATTGAGGTGGTCAAACCCCAGACAATAGACACATGTAGTGTGTGGGTCAGCTAGCAGCAAGAGGCTTCCCCACAGACACGCACAGTGCTACAGAAACAGTGGGCCCGGTTTTTCTTTTGGGTTTCTCAGACATGATGCCAGCCTAACCAACAAACTTGCCCTTTTAATGGCAGTGCCAGGCAAGACACCCTTATCGGTTCCAAACCGTGTCACGGGTCGTGGAAAAAACCGTAATGAAATCCGTTTTTTTTAGAACCGATAAGAACCAGGAACCGCACTCTAACAAGCCTTAAAAGGCTTTAAAACCAAGTTTAAGTACAATTCGATCGGTTCAAACCAAATCAATAACAATTTACAAGTTCCACACAGAAAAACCTATCTATTACTTACAATACCATAGACA
Organism: Neoceratodus forsteri; assembly: GCA_016271365.2. Taxonomy (NCBI): domain Eukaryota; kingdom Metazoa; phylum Chordata; order Ceratodontiformes; family Ceratodontidae; genus Neoceratodus; species Neoceratodus forsteri. The sequence continues at coordinate 462,654,174 of CM057458.1, forward strand.
GAGCTTGAACCAATCGGTTTGCGGTTAAAATAAAATAAATCGCGGTTAAATTCAACTGAGAAATAGCGTTTTAAACCGAGAAATTAACCGAGCAACAGGAGGAATCTCCGGAGCGACTGTTCAGTGAGGCGTAGTAAAGAATCTGACGGTTTCGGTTTGAAACCACCCTAACAGAGCTTCTTTAACCGAGCTCGCGCTCTAAGCTCCATGCTCTGCATGGAAGTTAACTCTTTCACCTCCGGAGCAGTTCTAGTGGTGGGACAAACTGCACTTGTCATAATATAGCAAGACTTCATGTTGTTTGAAAAAGAGGTTTTCACAATGTCAAAACCTGAGATTTTAAGTCAGGACGCTGTTGAAAACAATGCCAAGGTTCCACACCTGATCCGAGGCAGGTAGCTCTCTGACAGAAGAATACTGCAGGCCTGTGTCTGACAAGGACAGGAGATACTCTAGAACCTGATTTACTGTTCAGGTAAATGGATCTAAGTGATGACAAGCAGCCCACAAAGCAAACTGCTTCCACTTCATAGAATACGTGGCCCTGGTGGAAGGCTTTCTGGCAGCCACCAGGACATCAGCCACCTTTTGGGAAACCCCAAATCTAGCAATGGCTATGTTTTCAGGAGCCATACATGAAGATGAAGCGATCTGAGGTCCAGATAGACCAGAGTTCCCTGTTCCTGTGACAGAAGGCCCTGGCATAAGGGCAGGGGTACTGGTCGTTCCACTGCCAGCTGTTGCAGTACACAGAACCAGATCTGGCAAGGTCATAGGGGAGCAATGCAGATCACAGGTGCCCTCTCCATCTGCAGCTTGAGCAGCATCCTCTGAATGAGAGAACGCGTCTCGCCAGAAAAGTCCAGGTCCTGGAGCATGTAAGCAGAAAATACAGGTTACTCACCTGTAACAGGAGTTCTAGGAATGGTATATGTTGTTCATCCACACTGTCTGGCAGGTTCCTTGCCGCTTTAAATCTTGCCAGAAGGTCTTCAAGCTGGCTCCTCCCACCCACCCGGGTGGTAAAACTCTCGGCTCCGCCCCATGACGCCAGATCTAGCCTGCTGGAAGCACAGGTTGTGCATCGAAGCCGGGGAGGTCAGGTGGGTCGTATGGATGAACAACATATACCATTCCTAGAACTCCTGTTACAGGTGAGTAACCTGTATTTCTAGGGACATGGATATGTTGTTCATCCACACTGTCTGGCAGACTTCTAGCAGTTCTCCGGGAGGAGGGAGGCAAGGCGCACACCCCCTACTTAGGGAATAGAGACTGGAGAACCGAGGCCCCAAAACCAGCATCCCGGCGTGACTCAAGGTCGATGTGGTAATGGGTGATGAAGGTGTGTGCTGACTTCCAGGTAGCAGCCCTGCAGATATCCTGGATAAGGACGTCCCTGGAAGCAGCCACCGATGTAGCAGTATGCCGGGTAGAATGAGCTCTTATCCCTCTGGGAGGCTCCATGCCCGCCAACTTGTAGCAGAGATCTATGCAGGAGGTGACCCACCTGCTTATCGTCCGCTTGGCTGCAGGTCTGCCAGGTGCGGCTTCAGCGTAGGTGACAAACAGCTGGCGAACCTCTCCCCGAATTTCAGCCGCGCGCTCCTTATAATAAGCGAGTGCCCTTCTAGGGTCCAAAGTATGGAGCCTGTATTCGGCCTCCGAGATGTGACTGGGGTAGAACACCGGCAGAGTCAACACCTGGTTAAGGTGAAACTCCGACACCACCTTCGGAAGGAATTTCGGGTGGGGGCGCAGGACAACCTTGTCCCTGTGGAAGACCAGGTAAGGAGACTCAATGCAGAGCGCCTGGAGTTCTCCCCATCCTTCTGGCTGACGGACAGCCACCAAGAAGGCGGTCTTCCACGACAGGTGAGAGAGTTCACACCTGTGCATTGGTTCGAATGGCTTGCCCATGAGCTTAGCCAGTACCAGCAGTAAATCCCACGGAGGTGGAGGTTCTCTCACCAGAGGGAAATGTGATCAAGGCCTTTGAAAGACCACCAGACCACTCTCTGCGCCACGACTGCCTCGCCCGCGCCGTAGCAGAGATGGCTGCCAGGTGCACCCTTAGGGTCGCCGACCTAAGCCCTTGACTAGGAAAGGGACCATAAATAGTCCAAGATGCTTGCCAAAGGACAGGAGGAAGAGGTCCAAGCCCTTGCCCTGACACCAAATGGAAAAATCTCTTCCATTTGAAGGCACAGCATTCCTAGTCGCCCCTCATGGAGACGCCTCCAACAACATTGAAAGGACCTCGTCGGAAAGACCCAAGGCCTGGAACTCTAGCCGCTCAGGAACCAGGCCGTCAGGTGCAGGGATTGAAGGTCCGGATGGAACACCTTCCCCTGACTGACTGAGAGCAGGTCCGGGCGAGCTGGAAGCTGCCTCGGGAGCCTGGAGCTGAGGCTGAGGAGATCTGGGTACCAGAACTGGCGGGGCCAGTCTGGGGCTATCAGGATCACCTGTGCCTTGTCCCTCCTTGCTTTGAGAAGCACCTTGTGAATCAAGGGAAAAGGGGGAAAGGCGTAGAAGAGGCCTGGGGTCCACAGCCTCGAGAAGGCATCCCCCTGCAGCGAGACCTGCTGAGGGGGCGGCATGAAACAGCCTCAGCTTCTCGTTCTCCCTGGAGGCAAACAGGTCCACCTGAGGTGTGCCCCAGTGGGAGAACAGATCTTGTACTACCTCCGGCAGGAGAGACCACTCGTGAGATGCAGCCCCTATCCGGCTCAGGGCATCGGCCAGGGTGTTGGAGGCTCCTGCCACATGAATGGCTAGGAGATCCGCCTCCAGGCTGCGCACGAGTGACCAAATGCGGAGAGCTTCCTTGCAAAGAAGCATGGAACGCGTCCCGCCCTGGCAGTTTAGGTAGTACATGGTCGTGGTATTGTCCGTCTGGACTCGGACCACTTGACCCCGGAGAAACGGAGCAAAGGCGGTGAGAGCTAGGCGGACCGCTCGGAGCTCCAGCAGGTTGATGTGGCATCGGGACTCCCGTGGGGACCAGAGGCCGTGCACTCGGTGTTCCCCCAGATGGGCAACCCAACCCATCAGAGAGGCATCAGTCGATAGAGACCGACGGCAACAAGGCGGACAAACGGGATGCCCTCCTGCAGATGAGATTGAACGGTCCACCACCGGAGAGCGTTCCACATCTGCTGGGTCACCATCACTAGCTGGTCCAATGGATCGCAGCACTGTGACCACTGGCTGGCCAGTCCCCACTGAAGGGGGCGCATGTGCCAGCGTGCCCAACGGACCACGCTGGTACAGGCCGCCATGAGACCCAGGAGGCGCAGGAAGTCCCAGGCAGGGCGCAATTGCCCAACCAGAAATGATTGGGCAAAGGAGGTAAGAACCTCGGCCCTGTCCGCCGGGAGCCGTGCTCTGGCTCGAAAAGAGTCGAGCTCTGCCCCGATAAACAGAATCACCTGCTTCGGCTCGAGTTCAGACTTGGCCTTGTTGATGAGAAGGCCGACTTGAGAGCAAACCTGGAGGGCCAGATCTCTGGACTGCTCCACCTCCTGTGTGGAGGGGGCTGTTATCAGCCAATCGTCCAGGTAAGGGTACACCCGGACCACTCGGTGCCACAGGAAAGCTGTCACCACTGCAATGCATTTGGTGAAGACCCTGGGAGCTGGAGACAGGCCGAAGGGCATGGCTCGGAACTCGAAGAGGGAACCCTCCGCTCAAAAGCGAAGGAATCTCCGATGTGACGGACGGATAGGGACGTGAAAGAACGCGTCCTGCAGGTCCAGAGAGCAGAACCACATGCCGTGCTCCAAGGATGGTACTATCTGAACCAGAGTGACCATCCTGAAGGTTCGAGACCTTAGTAACTTGTTCAGGTCGTGTAGGTCGAGAATGGGGCACCAGCCCCCCGTCCGTTTCGGAACCAGGAAGTACCTGGAAACAAACCCCGGGTCTGAGGGAGGATCCGCTACCTCCCTGATCACCTCCTTTTGGAGGAGGAGGAGCGTCGTCGGCCCGGCAGGCCGACAGTGAGGCTGCGGACCCGAGGCCCCCAGGTGCGACGGCTCTGAAGGGCGGAGCCTGCTCGAATTCTAGAGGCAGGCCTTTTCCCACCACCTCCAGTACCCACCTGTCCGCGGTAATAACGGACCAGGCGGAAAGGAAGTGCAGGAGCCGTCCCCCCACCGGGGAACCTGGGGTGAGGTGACGGGTTGGGGTGACACCCTCAGCCCGCCACTGGGCAGGCTTGGAGGAGGGACCGCCGAGGGACCTCCTGGGCCTTACCTCCTGCTTCCTGTTGGAGGAAGCTCCGGCTTGGGTTTAGGATGCCAAGCCTGAGCCTGCTGGCCCTGCTGCTGGTCCGGACGCTGCGGGCGCAGAAGGACGAAAGGGCTTAGGCTGTGGTTTGCAGCCTTTGTCCTTCTGAGCGGAAGAGACCGAGTCCAAGGTAGCGTTGGACTTCTCGATCCTCTGCAGGTGACCTTCCACCCCAGGGCCGAAGAGGTCAGTCCCCAAAAAGGGAACATCTGCCAACTTGTGCTGGGTATCCGAAGTAAAGGTGGATATCCTCAGCCAAGCCCGCCGACGCATAGCCACTGCGGCCGCCACAGACCTGGCACATGAGTCCCCGATGTCTAAAGCAGTCTGGAGCTGCTGTTTGGCCACTGCTCTGCCCTGGTCCCGCACCTGCCTGACCGTAGTCTGCAGATCCGTGGGAAGATGAGGGACGACCTCATCCAGGGAGCCCAACAGGGCATGAGAAAAATGTGCCATGAGGACGGCCGAACTGGCCTGGTGAAGGCTGAGAGAGGACGCAACATAGACTTTTCGCCCGGCATAGTCTAATTTCTTGGACTCCTTGTCGGGAGGTTTGTCCACATCCCTAGCGTTCCCGGCATGCCGGAAAACGCTGTCGGTAACCAACCCTCAGCCGAGGGGTGTTCCAAAACGGACAGGGAACCGTAGGGACCGATACTTCCTGGGCCATCCCTGGTCAAGGCGAGGACAGGAAGCAGGGTGCTGCCAGAGCTCCAAGGCCGGACCCACTATGGCCTCGGCCACCGAAAGGCCTCCTAGAGAATCCCTCGGTCCAGAATCTCCGTGAGGGGATACCTGGCCCGCTTAGAAACGGTTCGAGCTTCATCCTGGTGGACTCAAGATGAGCGCAAGCAATCCTAGGAAGACGGAGGGCTATCGCCCACCGACTGTCCTCCTGAGGACTCCAAGTCCATTCGCTTGGAGAAAAGGGAGGAATCATCCTCGACTCGGAAGAGTCCTCAAAGAGCTGCTCGGGCCTGAGCCACCCTCCACCTGCCGAGGTCTATCGAGGAGGGTGACAGACAGCCTATGGGCAGTCCCTGAGCCGACCGAGAATTTTTGGTGGAGCCCTTCCACGGAATCGGTGGGGCAGCTGGAATTGGCCGAACAACCGGCCTGGGAACAGCTCCTCGGCTAAACGAGGGTTGTTTCCGGCGCTCTGGGTGACAGCCACTTAATGGCGGAAGGCACGCGCCTGCTTATTCCGGTCAGAAGGAGCTGTGTTGCCATGAGTTCCTCATACCTCTGACGCAACTTGCGCCGAAGCCTCCCCTCGTCCGAGGAGGAGGAAGAGGAAGAGCGGCGGCGCCGCTTGCCGCAGTGCCGAGACCGCCCATGACGGCGGGATCCGCTGGACCGTGAAGACGTCGAGATCGAGAACTCGCTAGGCGAGGACAGTGCGGGAGGTGTCGGGGAATCGCACTCCCTTGGTTTGAGCGATTCCACCGAGGCTCCGGAACCGGAGGCACAGACGAGCCGACGGGATCCTCAACTCCCACCGGGGGAACCGGGGAGAGGGGATTCTCAGCTTCTCCAGCCGACAACCAGTCCAACGGGTCGAGAAAAATCTCGACCACGTCGACAGGAGTCTCGGTCAACTGGCCTGACGGGGACACCGTGAAACCAGTGGCCAAAGCCAAGGGGTCGACCGAAGTCGACGGCCGACAACTAGGGGAGAGGGATCTTTCCCACTCCCAAGAGCGTCGACAGTGAGACTTACTCTTGTCTCTCTTTTTGGACCGAGAAAACGGTCCAGAAGAAGTTGGACCCTCACCTTTTGTCGAGAGGGTCAGACAAAGCTCCTTAAAAGAAGCCGAATAAGAGGCACCGAGAGATAGCGGGACAAATGCCGCAGCCGAGGTAGAAGCGGCACGCGCCGCCTCCTCTTCGAGGGCGATCATTTGCTCGAGCTGATCTGCCGGAAGCCCTGCCAGCTGACACTACCGACCGGGCCTCTTTGACTTAACCGAGGAAATCTCTTCTCGACGCCCCAGTTGTAAATGGGCAGCACAGTCTTCGAGGACGTAGGCCGAAAAGGAAGAGCACAGGTCGCAGGCCTGCGGGTCATGCTCAAGGCCCAAGCAGTAAACGCACATGGAGTGTGGATCCGTCCGAGACATATTCTGCCTGCAAGGGCATCTCCGGAACCGGAGTCGATTTGTCCATCGAGCCGCGAGGAGAGACGAACAAGTCTTTTAGCAAAACTTTTAATTTCGAAATTCAAGAATTAGGAACTCAGTCTTATACGCAGAGCGTTAAGGAGGGAACCTTAGCTTCCAAGCGGTAAGGAAGATCTGGCGTCATGGGGCGGAGCCGAGAGTTTTACCACCCGGGTGGGTGGGAGGAACCAGCTTGAAGACCTTCCGGCAAGATTTAAAGCGGCAAGGAACCTGCCAGACAGTGTGGATGAACAACATATCCATGTCCCCAGAAAGTGGCAGTTTTGCATTGTGGGGGGATGCAAAAAGGTCCAATTCTGGAGGACCCCATGCTCGGAGGACCCCATCTATCAAACAGATCTTCCATCATGTAGGTCAGCAGTTCCCACTCATACATTCTGGACTGTAACCTGCTTAGCGTGTCTGCCATGATGTTTTGGACGCCTGGAACGTGTACTGCTGATAGTTCTAGACTGTGTTCCAGAGCCCAACACCAGATTCTCATTGCATCCCTGAACAAGCTACCCCTTGCTTGTTGAGGTAATGCAAAACACTGACACTGCCTACCTGTACTAACAGAGAACCCCAGGACAGGTCAGCCTGGAAGGCCTGTATGCCATACAGGACAGCTCACTTTTCTAGAACATTAACGTGCAGGGTGCTCTCCACTGTGGTCCATGTATCCTGCATCTGATGGGACCCTAAAATGTACTGCCCAGCTCATCTCCAAGGCTTCCACAGTTAAAATCTGGTGAGGGTAGGGGATCAGGAAGGAAACCCCCTTTAAAAGGTTGCCAGGCTCCATCCCCACTTCAGCACTTTGCATACAGGAGAGATTACTAGACTCCTCTGTTCTAAATCATCTATGAGCTGGTCCTACTGGACCCTTAGGTTCCACTGAGGGCTCCTCATGTGCAGTCTGGCCATAGGTACTATGACAATGGCCGCTGCCATCAGACCCAGGAGCTGCGGGAATGTACTGGCTGTTGTGAACCATTTGGGCCTGGGCAATCAGACATTTGGCCCTGTCCATAGGCAGGGAGGTGGAGTCTTGGGCTGTGTCCAAAACTGCTCCTATGTACTATAGGTGCAGACAAGGTGTCAAGACAGACTTGGAAATAACATACAAAAAAAAGCCCACACAGGGAAGTTGGTGCTCTCAATATAAACCATTTAACCGCAAAACAACAGAACTGGGCACTCACAGCTGGCCAAGTAGTGCAGAGGTCTGAAGCATGGCGCCTTACCTTTTCCCACACTGACGATCCGGGGTCGGGAGTGACCTTGAGTCTCGGAGGGTCGACCAGGGAAGAGAAGGATCAAGCATCCCCTGGACTGCTCTCCTCCTCTGGGGAGGGAGGGTGGAGTGGAATTGCTGAGGCACTGGTCCCGCGGTGGCTGGGAAATGCAGACACAGCGAATGAGCTGGGCTGGCATTAGCAGGCGCTCACTCTGCTGGTACAGAGCTGTGACGGCATCCCAGATGCCACTGCACACACATGCCATGGGGTGGGGTGGGGATACAGGGGAAAAGCACCAATCCTCCGGGCGCCAGTGATGGCTAACTTCCCGGTGCTGCGACAGACCCACTTAAGCGAGCTCCCCTTCAGCCCCCAGCCTCCAGGTCTTCCGCAGTGTGCAGGATGGATCCCCACTGTGACGTGACTCTGGGATGGCAGGGCGAAAGGGCTGAGCTCTGACTGGGTCCAGGGCAGCAGCCAAGAAAGTTGGCGGAAGCAGGGGAACCATAGGACCACTCCCAGCTGAGGAGGTAATGAAGAAATTAAAGAAAAAAAAAATGCACACACCACCAATATAAAAAGTCAACACACAAGTGTAAGTTAAAACTGATCCATGCATCCTTTATTTAGTGCCAAAATACACAAAAGAACAAACACCCAGAGCTGCCTGACGTGTTTTGGATCCACCAGTCCTTTCTCACAGGCCTTTGAGAAAGGATCGGTGGATCCGAAACACATCAAGTGACTCTGTGCATCTGTTCTTTTATGTACTTTGACCATAAATAAAGAATGCACCAATTAACTTACAGAGCTTTTCTGCCAACTTTATATACCGGTGGTGAATGCTCAATTCTTTTGGCTTGTGATTAAAAAGACTTGGGTACATTCATAGTAACCCCTAGGGCTTCGAAGATGTACCGTGTTCAAGCAAGGATGTGCAGGAGCTGCTCCCTGGAGTGAGCTTTCAGTAGCCAGTCATCCAGGTAAGGAACTGCACAGAGACCGTCCCTGCGAAGGACTGCTGCCACAACTGCCAATCATTTGGCAAATACCTGTGGCACAGAGGACAAGATAAAGGGAAATACTCTGAATTGATAGTGTTCCCCCTGAAACAGGAACCGCAAATATTTTCTGAGGTTTGCAAATTTTGATATCTTGGCAGGCATCATCTTTCATGTCAAGGGAACAGATCCAAACCCCTGCTTGTAGTAGTGGGAGCAGGCCCTGTAGGGTGACCGTTTCTGAACTTCTTGTACTCTATAAAAAAAAAAAAAAGTTCAGGTCTCTGAGATCTAGAACAGGTTGCAGATCTTTTATCCGTTTTGGAACTAAGTAGTACTGAGAGCAGGACCTTGTGTTTCTCTGTTCCGAGGACACAGGTTCTATAGCCCCTTCTGAAGCAGAGTGTGGATTTCCTCCAGGAGCAGAGGAATCTGCTCTGGAGGATAGTTTGTTGGTACCAGTGGATGATCTGGAGGTTTTTCTCTAAGTTCCACAGCATGATCTTGTGCTATGGTATCCAGGATCCAGGCATTTGATGCCACCTCCTGCCACTTGATTTAGATGGAGGAAGAGATTACTCCCAGCAGCCACCCCTGGAGGTAAGAAGGTGTACAAAGTCAGGCAGAGCTGGTTGTGGTGGCTGCTGGTGCACCACCTCTAGGACATTTTGAATGGGCACTTGGGAGTGGTTCCAGGGGTTGGCAAAGCTCCTGCTCCCATGCTATTACCTTATTGTCTGAGAGTAAGACGGTATCTGGCACCAGCTATACGAAAATGTATCCTCTGTCTACCCCTTGGTTGAGTATGATAGAGGAAGTGTACTGACCTTAGGGTCCTACCTGAGGCCTGGAGGTTAGGATATATTGGACATCCAATCAAAATGACTTTTATCCTCTGAAAGGGCACTAAGAATGGACTGTTGTACATGATTCACAAAGCCTGCCACCCTAAGCCAGGAGTACCTCCTTAGGCATATTCTGGAGGCAGCAGCCCTGGCCAAAGCACCAGATACATCATAGGCAATATGAAGTAGGTGTTTTCCTACATCAGCCCCAGCTGTGAGAGCTTTGAGAAGTTCCTCTTTGGGTGTACCCTCTGACAAGGTTTGAACAGCTATTTTGGCCTTTCTTCACAGTGTATTCTGCTTCTTGACCATATGGGCCTGGTGATTAGGAATTCTAAGGTCCAGGGAGGCTGAGGCGACAGTTCTCTTACTTGGCACATCCGACCTCCTGTACTCTTTATCAGGAGGAAGGGAACTGAGGTGTTTTGGTACCCTTGATCTAGCATGGTCAGCACTGATCACTACAGAATCTGCCTCCAGGTTGGCCAGTAAAGAGGGGTTTCCCTGAGGGAGCCATATACATCTTGTCTGCCTTTCCTGGTATGGCAGGAATTACATTTGGCTTATGCCAGGAAGCAAAGGTAGCATCCTCCAGGGCATGGATGAGAGGTGATATCACTATAGGGGGAGCATCAGGTAACTCCAAGAAATCTGTAAGGTTTTTCTTGGTGGTATCCTGGTCTTCCAAATCAAACCCCACGGCAGCCTGTAACTGTTGCATCATGGTAATGAAAGAGGGGTCCTCTGGAAGGGAGGGTGTGGTATAAACTACAGAGTCCTCACTAAAGATAGACACAGTGGAACTATTTGTTTCATAAGGACTTTCCACACAGTCTTCAGCCTCCTTCTCATCATCCTGCATCATGAAATCAGGATCATACTCAAAGTCATCATCAGTCTGTTCAACAGATCGAAGGGAGTGCGCACTGGGGAGGCCATCAGCCCTTGAGGAGGCAGCTGAGACGCAGCTCTAGGATCTGTCTTCACGGGGGTTTGAATTACAGGCCCCGTCAATGGGCCTTCTGATACAGGACGAAGAGAAAACGGGTGCTGGAGCACATCCATGAAGGCCAACAGCACCCCCTGGATGTCGGCGCCAGTGTGGTCAACGGGTACACCGATGGAAGTCAACAGTGGAGGCAAGGCCCTCACACACCAGCCACACTAGGCCTGGTGGTGCCTACAGGCTGCCCCAACCTGGAAGTGAGGTCAATGGTCGGGGTGATGGGTGGCTTCACTGCCGAAGCGGTCAACGGCACTGCAGAGGTCTTACTTGTGCAAAAGGGCTATCTGAAGTGCACCACGGAGAGTTACTCCTTCTTTCTTTCCTTCTCCTGGTGTCTTTGCTTGTTAGTCCCAGATGATTTCTCCAGGGATTTTGATGACCTTGACCCGGAGGAGTGGGCTAGCAATACGGCGGAACTCTTTTGCTGGAGTGCCTTCTCCATACGGCTACCTTCTGCTTTAAAAGGCACTTCTTAAAAGTTCATTTTTGACGTCTCTGGGTGACTGTTCTGAACCCTTTACAAATCAGGCAGGTTTGCACACTGTGGTCCGGGCCAAGGCAACAGATGCAGACATTGTGTGAATTGCTGATGTAAATCTTTTCACCGCATTCACAATAACAAGACAGTTTTGATTGTTCTTCTGACGACAGACTGCTTTTGAAAATCAGTTATTAAAGTGATAACTTCACAATGGAGAGAAAATAAAGAAAGCGGCAGCTATTGCAGCGGTGTTTCCATGCACAGTCTGACGAGTATGGTCAACGGCAGGAAAAGAAATGAGGAAAGAAGGGGCTGTCCACATTTATGTAGTGGGTGACGCCTAATCTAGTTTTGGGCAGCCCCTAGTGGGCTGCCTGCAAATGTTTCTATGTGGTCCAAGTGCCTGGCATCTGTAAACTCCATAGGTGTGGCCTGATGAAAGAGAAAGTCCTTGAAGAAGAACTACTGTTACAGTAATTAACTGTTCTATCTTCACTGTCAAGAAGAGGAAAAAGAGACCCACTATGGTTCTTGAGGAAAGTGGATGTGAAGGTAAAGGCTAAAGGGATGGCATCCAGGGGGTACAAGGAGACACAACGGGACAAGGAAAAGGTAGTGTACCAGGAAAAGCAGAGGAAAGCAGGGAAAGCGATAAGGGGTGCAAAGACACAAACAGAGGAAAGGAAAGCCAAAGGGGTAGCTAAATATGACAAGACCTTTTTCAGATACATAAGCAAAACGAGAAAAACAAGAGGAGGGATTATGAGATTACAGTAGTGTCAATGGCTCAGCAGGTTGCACACTCGCCTCCGAGGCCGGAAGATCAGATGGTTGTGGGTTCAATCCCCAAACCAGGCACTTGGAGTAAAATCCCAATACAGACACTGTAGTGCATCATGAGAGGGGATGCTGCACTTCTGAGATGTCGTCTTTCGAATGAGATGTTAAACCGAGGTCCCGTCTGTCTGTTCTGGTGGTTGTTCAGGTGGGCGTTAACGATCCCAAGGCAATTCTCGAAAAGAGTAGAGGAATATTTTTACTGAAAAAAAAAATCATCATAAACAAATACAAGGGCACTAAAGCCAAGAAAACAAATATATCAAAAACACATACTTAAAAAAAGAAAGTACAGGTTGGAATCACAACTTGAAATGCAGTATCACAAAAACCAAAAAACCTTTCCCAGTGTTTATACATTTTACATCCCTTTTTTTTCTTCATTATGTCCTATCTATCAGTGCGCTGATTCAGGGGTTAGCCAACTTATTTATACTTAATAAAGAAAAACCTTTCCACAATTTATTTACTGTGGATACTAGATGGTGGCTAAGAAAAAATTACTCACCTTAGTAATGTCGTTTCTTCTAATGGAGTCGTGCTGCTTTCTGACTATTGCAGTTAGGTCCTGCAAACACTGCTCCTGCCCACCCACATCCCAAAAACCAGGTTCGGGGGGGGGGGGGTCAGAATACAGCAAGACTCCATTAGAAGAAACAACATTACTAAGGTGAGTAATTTTTTCTTCAAACAACATGAAGTCTTGCTGTATTCTGATTACTGCAGACTACCAAGCAGTACCTCCATGGAGGAGGGACAGAACCTACTTTGGGAATATGCTCTGAAGTACTGCTGTGCCAAACCGAGCATCACTCCTAGCCTGGACATCTAGAGAGTAATGCTTGGTGAATGTATGGACTGTTTTCCAGGTGGCTGCTTGACAAATTTCTAAGATAGGAATATCCCTGGCAGCAGCCAGGGAAGCAGCTGTACCTCTAGTAGAGTGAGCCCTCAGGCCTAAGGGTGCGGTTCTACCCAGTTTTTCATAGCAGAATTGTATACAAGAGACAATCCATCCAGCAATAGATCTCTTAGTGACAGGTTTGCACTTACCGACCTCTCCATATGTGAGGAACAACTGGAGGGACTCAAACCTGTGACCCTTAGTGCGCTCTATGTAGTACCTGAGGGCCCTTTTAACATCCAAGCTGTGCAGCCTCCTCTCTCCAGAGGAGGAATGGTCAGTGAAGAAAACAGGGAGAGACATAGACTGATTAAAGGTTGAAATCTGAAACCACCTTAGGCAAAAACTTCCTGTTAGTTCTTAGGACCACTTTATCTCTGTGGAAAGAGATGAAATCAGGCTCCACTGACAGGGCTTGCAGTTCACTGATACGCCTGGCAGAGGTAATGGCTACCAAAAACACAGTTTTCCAAGTCAAGTACTTAAGCTCTGCAGAGGACAAAGGCTCAAAGGGAGGTTGCATAAGCTGAGCAATGCAAACATTAAGGTTCCAAGCAGGAGCAGGGTCCCTAAAAGAGGGATTGGTGTGCAGCAATCCCTTGAAGAATTTACAAAACACAAGATGGACTGACAGAAGAGAAGGCTTGCCTACTGACAGGAAAGCAGAAACAGCTGCCAAATGCACTTTAAGTGTAGCTGGCCTAAGGCCTAGGCCATTGAGATGGACCATATAGTCCAGAACCGTAGGCAACCCAGCAGAATGTGGAGAAATATTCTGCTTAGAACACCAAATAGTGAACCTTTTCCATTTGGAATTGTAAGTCTTTTTGATGGAAGGCTTTCAAGAAGCCTTAAGGATATCTAGAACCCCTTAGGAAAGATGCAGGTCAGCAAACTAACTCTTCAAGAGCCATGTCTTGAGATTCGGGTACCAAATCCTCCTCTGAGAGGATGTCAAGAGGTTGTAATTCCTGGGCAGAGACAGGGGAAGGTGGATTGCTAAGGACAGCAACAGGGGTTACCAGGGCTGTCTAGCCCAGTCTGGAGCAATCAGAATCACTTTGCATGGTTGTGACCTTATCTTGACTAACACTTTGAACAGGAGAGGGAAGGGGGGAAAAGCATACAGAAATTTCCCTTCCCAATTCAGAATCAGAGCATCCAGGGGGACTGAGCCCAAGACTGGGGGTCTGCAACAAAAGAGAGGAAGTTGGTGATTGTCTGGGGCTGCAAAAAGATCTATCTGTGGAGTGCCCTATCTTGAGAAATTCACTTTCAAAACTAGGGGCTCTAGGGTCCATTCGTGATGGCCCTGGGATATCCTGCTGAGAGCATCTGCTAGGACATTGTCCTTCCCTGTGAGGTGAACTGCTATCAGAGAGGTTTGCAGGGAATAGGCCAGGGACCACAACTTCATTGCTTCTGTGCACAAGGCCGTAGACAGAGTGTCTCCTTGCTCGTTGATGTACCACATTGTGGTGGTATTGTCTGTTCTGATCTGGACCACCTTGTTCAATACAGATTTGGAAAAGGCTTGCAGTGCTAGAAACACTGCTCTGAGTTCCAAGAGATTGATGTGGAGCAGAGATTCTTGAGGTGACCACAGCCCTTGGGTGGTAAGATCCCCCAGATGGGCACCCCAGCCCAGCAGGGAGGCATCTGTGGTGAGTATCACTGAATGAGACTGAGTGACAAAAGCAACTTCTTGCCTCAAATTGTCCTGATCCTGCCACCATTGCAAAGCCTGGATCAGGGTTTGAGTCACTGGGACTAGCTTGGTAAAGGAATCCCCTTTCTTTGGGACCAGAAGCCTCTTAAGTGGAACTGAATGTCCCTCATCTGAAATCTTGCTCCCTGGACCACTGCTGTAGAGGCTGCCATGTGGCCCAGAAGCTGCAGGAAATGCCTTGCTGGTCGAGACACCTGAAGGGTGAATGAAGAGGCCAGTTCCATAAGGGTCCTTGCCCTGTCCAGGGGAAAAAAGGCTCTTGCTCTTATTGTATCCAGCTATGCACCTATGAAGGTGAGGAGCTGTACTGGCTCAAGAACCGACTTTGGAAGGTTGAGGAGGAATCCTAAAGAAGTGAGCACTTGCTGAGTTATTTGCAGATGTGACTGACTTGGTCTGGAGACTGACCCACTATGAGCCAGTCGTCCAAGTATGGAAAGATGGAGATCTTTTTTCTCCTTAGGAAAGCAACCACTACTGCCAGGCACTTTGTGAACACCCTTGGGGCTGACATTAGGCCAAAGGGCATTGCTCTGAATTGATAGTGGCCTGAGGGCAACTCGAACCTGAGGTACTTTCTGTGGGAGCACCTGATGGGAATGTGAAAATAGGCATCTTTGAGGTCCAGGGAGGCTAGCCAGTTCCCTGGCCTTAGAGAGGGCATAATTATTCCCAGAGTCACCATTTTGAACTTTGGTTTTACAAGGTGCTTGTTCAGATACCTTAGATCTAGGATGGGCTGCCATTCTCCTGTTTTTTTGGGGGTTAGGAAGTACCTGGAGTACAATGCTTTGCCCTTGTGTACGGCAGGAACCCTCTCTATGGCTCTGAAAGCCAGGAGGGAAGAAACCTCTGCCTCTAGGGCAAGGGTCTCTGATGGATTTGCAGGTGGAAAGGATCTGGTTCTCATCTTGGGAAATTTTTTGAAGCTGGGAACCAGTCCCTGGCTTACTACTTCCAGGACCCACTTGTCTGATGTCAGAGGCTTCCAGTCCTGGACAAAGTAAGACAGTCTGCCCCCTACAGGTACTGGAGAATCGGCCCGGGCAGACCCATCAGGGTGTCTGCTTGGCAGGGGCTTTAGGCTGAGGGGTGGAAGCAGGCCTGCTCATTCCCCGTCTGCCTCTCCCTCTGAAGAATCCCCTCTGAGCATAGGAAGAAGAGGAGGCCTGGGCTTGTTAAAAAGGCCTTTGAAAAGGCCTGCCCCTGCCCCTGGACTGCTGCCTTTGAGGAGTGGCTTGCCTTTCTTTGGCCTGAGCACTCCTGTAGGTGGTCCTGTACTCGTCCATCTTTTTCATGTAGTTCTCTGTCTGCTCCCCAAACAGAGAATTACCAATGACAGGGAAATCCATGGCCTTAGACTGGGTATCCTGTGATAGGCTAGTACATCTGAGTCACGCCATCCTCCGAAGGGCCACAGATGTAGCCATGACTCTAGATGAAACATCACTGGAGTCCACAGCAGCATGAAATTACACCTTGGATGCCTCATTCCCATCTGCAGCCACCTGCTCCAGCTCCTTGGCAAGCTGGTCAGAGGCCTGTTTAGCCAGAGCCAGAACAGTGTCCCATCTGGACTTCTGGTATCTAGCTGTGTAGGCCATATAGTTAGCCTGCCTGAGTCCCAAAGATGCTGCCATGTACTGCTTCTTTGCCATGGCATCAATCCTCCTGGAGTCCTTATCTGGGGGGTGTGATTTTTTTGAAATTTAAGTTTATTGGTTTTCAACATACAAACAAACCAAACAAAACAAACCCCCCCACCTCCCTAAACCCCAACACAGTATACAAATAAATGCAATATACATCATACCACAGAAACCATACCCCCAAACTCCTCACCCCCAAAGAAAATTCCAATACCTCCTAGGAAGCCCCAATTATCCACAGATCCGAACCAAACATATAAGTCACAACCTGTAGACCCCATAACCCCCCACCCCAAATGGGTGCACCAGCGTAAGACCTAAAGGAAAACCTCTTAAATCTGGATATCCTTATATATTTGGAACAAATTAGTATGTCTTTCCATCATATAAGTCATATAAAGCGACATAAAAGATCTGAAGTCAGCAACTATACACAGGTAAATACAGTATGCCATATGAGGGCAAAGGATCAGGTTGTCAGGCCTAAATATTACTTCAAACATAAAGTTTGTAGCTTACCCCATCTTTTATAGAACAGATCCTTCCGATCTTTAAAGCTGGCAATTAAGCTCTCAGATTGGAGAAACGACATCAACTCCTTCAGCCAATCTCATATGATAAACCAAATAGTCCTTCCAGTGCCTTAAGACCAGTTTCTTAACCGCCATGGACACTAAAGCCATATGGTATCGACATTCTACACTATGTATGTTAGAAAAATCTCCCAAAACACAGACTTCGGACAGAAGTAACCACTAAGACCTAGAAGAGGATCCAGATTCCTTTGGATCAGAGACCACAGTGGAGCCACTTTAGGACACTCCCAGAAGATATGAATTAGATTCCCTCCGCCTGCAAGCACCTAAAACAGACTGAACTGGAGATCATTTTCGCTGAAAGAGTTTAACGGGGGTGTAATAAAGATTATTCACAATATAATACTGTATTAATCGCAGCCTATCCTGAGTGTGATATCTATACAAACTACGCCAAATATTTGTCCAAACCGGGACAACATCAGGAAGAAGATCTACCCAGACCGAAGAGCCCTCTACCCCCTCATGTAACCCAAAGTTTAATAGGTATGAGTAAATTAGCGATATAGAGTGGGGCTGGGAAGCAAGACTCACAATACTAGATAGGAAAGGTTGCACTACCGATTGCCTAAAGGAAATACCGAATTTAGTGCTCACTAGGTGCCGAAGTTGGAAGACCTTAAAGATTCCTTTACTTGGTATACCAAATTTATTTAGAAGCTCATCTGATGTTAGCAACAAATCTTGACTAAACAACTGCTCCACTGTAGCCTCTTTAAGTTGGGATCCATCTTGGGCTATCCAAGAGTTTCCGATTTTAACATTAGGGTTAACACCACTGGCTGTCCTAAGTCCAATTCATTGGAAATCTGAAAGAAATTAGACATTGTACCCAAGCTTTAAGATTATCGGCCACCACTTTATTTGGAATCAGCTGAGAAAGAGTCTCAAGGGCAATAGAACTAAGGCGGAGATATCCAGTCCAAGTTCAGAAAGGAAGTCCTTTTCCAGCTGAAGCCAAATTGGACCAGAATTGATGTACCTTGGAGAACCACCTTCCCAACTTAGAAAGGTGGGCACCCAGTAATACAGCTGAAGACTGGGCAGTTGTAAACCACCTCCTTCCTTAGGGAGGCGAGAGATTAGCATAGGACGTCGAGCTCCCTTCCCTCGCCAGATAAAAAGTTGGAAAATAACCGGTGAAGCTGCTGGAAGAAAGAAGGGAACCAGAGATTAGTCAGGTTCATTGGATAAAGATCGGGGAAGTATATTCATTTAAGAATATTAACTCATTCCCCAGAGCGAGATAGGCAGAGTTGTCAATCGTTGCAAATCCTGACTAATCAAATCTCAACTCTATCTAAATTTAGTTTTCTCAGCTGGAAAGGTCGGTAGAGAAATGTATGCCCAGATACTTGATAGATCTGGGAGTCCATCTCACCCGAAAGAAAGTCCTGCTTATTGACATAGTGATTCAAAGGATAAACTTCACACTTCGAAATGTTCAACTTATAACGAGAAAAGAAGCCATACTTTCCAATAATATCAAGAGCAGCCTCTAGGGATGTTACTGGGTCCATTAAATGAAGCATGACATCATCTGCATACACAGAGCAAACTAGCTCACGTTGCTGAAGCCTGATACCTCTCACCTGAGGAGATTTAAGTTTAATCAGCAAGGGTTCCAAAAATAAATTAAATAGCAAAGGAGAGAGGCAACCTTGCCTAGTACCGGCAAAAGACGAAAAAGAAGATAAAACCCCATTACAATAGATCTTAGCAGAGGGGCAGCTATAAAGTGCCTGGATCATAGCCAAGAAGGAAGCGGAAACCCCTACTCTCCATTACAGCCCAAAGAAAGGACCAATCAACCCGATCGAATGCTTTCTCAGCATCAAGAGATCAGGGCTATCGGACACGCTGTTGCTTGAGCGCATGGGAGATATGTGACAGGGTTCTCAAATGATCCGCCGCCGATCTCCCAGGAACAAAACCGCTTGTTCAGGACTCAGCAGCCCCATCCATACTTTTTGATCCTTTCAGCTAAAATCTTGGCTAATATTTTAATATCATAATTTTGAAGAGAAATGGGACGGTGATTAGCCGGTCAGTCAAAACTTTATCTGCTTTAGGATTAGAACAATTGTAGACTCAAACAATGCGGGTCAAGTTCAGAAGAGATTGGTAGATAATTATATAGTTTAAGAAGGATAGGTATCAGGTCTTCAGCAAACACTTTGTAGAAGTTTGCGGAAAGCCATCCGGCCCCGTGCTTTATCTGATACCAAGGAAGCAATAGTACTACTTATTTCTTCAGCCAAAATAGGCGCTAAGTAAGTTTGCCTGCTGGGTCTCCGACAAAACAAGGGACGTCTATTGTTCTAAGATAGTCCATAATAGCTGAACTAGGAAAAGGAGAGAAGGGCAACTATAGAGCTCTGAGTAGTAATCTTTGAAGATACTGCAATATCTCTAGGCGAAGAAACTACAGTACCAGCAGGAGAAGACAGAGAAGGAATAATCCTAGAACCTCTAATGAACACAGGCGTAAAGCCAACAATTTACCGGCCTTTTCACGAACTCAAAATACTTTGCTTGGTTTTTATCATGCAGTACTCAGTTTTTCTTTTTAAGAGGCCTGAGTACTCATTTTGACTAGCAAAAAGCTCCTTAAGATCCAGTGTTGAGGAAGTAGCAGAATAGCTAGCCTCTAGCTCCTCAATTTACTCACCAGAGCCAAAGACCTCGCCATCCTAGTCCTCTTCCTAAAAGAAGCCATTTAATAAGTTCCCCTAAGATAACATTTCAGCGCCCAAACCATGTCAATTCTAGAGGTGGAATTCAGATTATCAGCCGGAAGAGAGGAACGGGATCTGATTTCAGAGACAAGCTGGCGATCTTTTTAACAGCTGTGTATTTAGTCGTCATATTGAGTCCCGAGAATAACTAGGATCAAGAGACAATTGTATCCAGACTACAGCATGATCTGACACAATTATCGGCTCAATACCAGAAGAAAGAATATTCGGGAAAAGGAGGACTGACCAAAATCATATCTAACCTTGACTTAGTTCCATGCGTTGAGAATAGAAGGAGAAGGCACGCACAGGAAGGATTAGCGAGCCTCCGGTGCGCTGGACCAAACATCGAGACCAGATCCGAGAAAGCACGTTGCGCTCGGGGAGGGTGGGTGTTTGTCTGGCGGTTCCTATCTAAGGTGGGAGAAAAGGCATGTTCCAATCCCCCAGTATAAATTGGGCCGAGAAAGTTAGCTAATTTATTAGCCAAGGCCATGAAAATACAGGATTACCCTGACTGGGCCATAAACAGAACCCAATACCACCCTGTCACCATTTAAGGTACCTTTCACCAAAACAAACCTCCCTTCCGGATCTGTGACCACCTGGTCCTTAATAAACAGTACTTGTTTTTTAATAAGAACTGCAACTCCCTTACTGAAACTTGAATTCCCAGCAAGGTAAGCCTGGGAGAAGCCAGATCGGGAGAGCAGTCTGGTTTCATCTTGGGATAAGTGTGTCTCCTGCAAAAACAGGACGTCAATGTGGAATAAGGAACAGTGGTTAAAGGCTTGTAATCTCTTAACCCGATCCCTAAGCCCCCTAACATTCCACGACGCTATCTTGACATTGTTCTTAGCCATTTCAAGAAAATAATAACAATAATATACATCCAGACAGAGGCAATAATATACATAAATGCATGGTGCACCCCAATAAACAACCTCACCCAGAAATGAACTATCACAGCAAACCAACAATCATGCAGTACGTCTGGGACAACTACTACTAATCCTCAATCCCCAACCCTCATCCCCAAACCAGAAGACCCGAAATTTAACGAGTAGTCGATCCTCAGAAACAAGTATTCCCTCCCCATCCCAGCTCAAGAACATCTAGCCAAGTCATAAGAATAAAACCAGAACCCCCACCAACATCCCAATCCCCCACAACCTATACCCCCAACCAAACAAAACATAAGTATTTACAATGGTGGCCGAGCCAGAATGCGCCAAAAGTTATCCATTCGACTAAACGCTCAGGCCCGCAACCCTAGTGCGAACCTCCAAACCCCAGAGCCAGGACCAGCACCCATAGAGAACGAACTGTGACTCTCCCAGGAGAATGCCAACCCGGCTACCAGGTTGCCATCCCCGAGAGCCCTAGCACCAGGGAGGTTAGCTAACCCCTAATATATGGCTCATGATTCCACATCTAGCGAGCAAGTCCTCGAGCTCGACCCCCCCCCACCCGGCCACCTCCCCCATAGTCTGTAACAAGTGTGAAAGGAGGAAGAGTACAGGAGAATAGGAAGAGACCATCAAAATAAGATATTGGTAGTAACACAACCACCCAGTTATGGTAACCCTAGTCCCAAACAAATTAGCAAGCTGCAACTCAACACCACCATAAAGGCAGAGCCAGAATGAGATAGCGAGAAAGGAAAAGGAATCCTACCCGAGTCATAGCAGTCCAAGAGAAGGAAGGAATCCAG
The DNA here is from genome assembly GCA_016271365.2 of Neoceratodus forsteri. NCBI lineage: Eukaryota > Metazoa > Chordata > Ceratodontiformes > Ceratodontidae > Neoceratodus > Neoceratodus forsteri. Next base: position 462,675,367 of record CM057458.1, read on the forward strand.
GAAGCCAGCAAAATCAAAATAAAATCGCCATGCAAGTCATCATGCAACCAAAATCCCATCAAGAACGTTGTTTCCAAGGGAACCAAAGGCTGAGGACCCGCAGAGTCCGTCTCCAGGAAGTCCCCCTCGAAACTATCACCGCTTGAAACAAAGTTCCGCCGGCAGGGCAAATGGCGAAAAGGGGGCAGCGCCGCCGAACCGGAGCCCGCCACCACACCCCATCATAGGCCCGACACATCGGGAAAAAGGGGACCCAACAGAGAGAACGGAAGGACCAGAAGAACAGCAAGGCAAGAAGCGAGAGCCAGAGAGAGGAGATAATCGAGAAGCAGGGCATGGCCACCACCAAGTAAGTCTCTTAATGAAATTTAAACAGCAGCAAAGATAATTTTGTCCCAGCGAAAAATAGGGTTCAACTCTGCGATAAGGGCATGCAGGAATTTCAGCTCATGCGATTTAAATAAGTCCGCAGTTTAATTTCCAAATCTTTGTTAGTCAGCCTCGGATAGCTGTAGCTTGCTGTAGCGCCATTGATCGTAACTTTCAGGATCGCTGGATACACCATTCTAAATGGATAGAAGCTGCAATCAATTTTGTACAACTGGATGGTAGGCTGCTCTTCTCTCAAGTCTCCTTGGTAGGTCCTGGTGATCCTGATTTTCGATTAGCCCCACAAAATGTCTTTCAGCTCACGGGATTTCGTAAAGACATGGTTCCTCTCCACATAACTCAAAAATTTAACAATAATGGGACGTGGAGGGGATCCTGGAGCAGGCCTGGGTCTCAAAGAGCGATGAGCTCACTCTAAATGATGGGTAGGGCTAATAGGAGATGGGCCCACAATTTTGCACAGGAATTTTTTCAAAAAGACCATGATGTCTGGGCCTTCCTCAGATTCGGGTATGCCCATAATTAGTAGGTTATTTCAGGTTTCGTCTTCTTCAAATCTTCAGTTTTTGCCTGCAATTTTTAACTTGTTGTCTGAGTTCAGTGATCTCCGCTTCGCCCTAGACCTCCACGCTTCTGAAGAGATTAGCCTAGTTTCCATGTCTCGCGACTCTTGTAGAGACGGAGGAAAGATCGCTTCGTAGCTTACTTTAATTCCCAGCTAGGTCCTGAAGAATATCTTTCAGGGAGTAAGCTCTGAAGAAACCTGTCTTGGATAGTGGTACAACCGCTGCCTTTATCCCCACTTGATCAGCTCTGGTAGGGCCCTGGTTCCTCTGCTTCTTGGAGGCCTTCTCTGGGAAGCAGGAGGTGTATGCCTGACTGAGGCCTGCCTGTTATCTACCTCCATCTCAAGCCAGCAACCGTTTATTTTAACTGCCACAGTACACCGGATAGTGGTAGGAACTTTCCCCAAACGATATTTATACAAATTAGTCAGGAAAATGAGCAGGATGGCTAGTTAAAAGCTCAAAAAGGTGACCAGCGGGGGGAGCTCAGAATCTCAGCTGCTCTCTAGCCAGATGCCATCACGTGACCCTGGGGGGTGTGATGCCAAGGGAATATTTGCCTTATCACAGGCAGCAGCCTGCACTACCCCAACATGGCTGCATTGCTGAGAAAGGAACTCTGTGTCCGAGCCTGAAAGGGTGTACCTCTTGTCCATTCATCTGTCCACAGGAGGTATAGAGTTAGGAGTCTTTAGAATTTTAATTGTCTGTTTCCCAAAAGATTTATGGAGGAGAATAGACAGTCTCCTGGACTCTGGGATGTCCATCATTTCAACAAAATCAGGCTCCTCCTAATCCTCTACTGCTTCTTCCATTGGAAGCTGGAGGGTTTCAGCCAGTTTTTTGTAAAACATAAAGTGGGACGGGGACTCAGAAAGCCTAGGAGGAGAAACACCTGAAGGTCTGTCTGGGGAGATGCCCGGGTCAATAGGTACATCCAGACTTTCATAATCACTATCATCATCCTCATACTCTCCCTCCTCCTCCTCCAGTTCATAAAATTCTTCTGAAGCGTAATCCGGAACCGGGGGAACCGATCGAACCAAGCCCTGCCAGATGGTGCCGGTTCGGCCGGAACTGAAGTTAGCGATTTCACTATCCTTATCGCTTTGGCTATCTCATCAGCGCTCGGAGTATGAATTTCTGGATCCGAACCGGATGATTTTTCTCTTCTCTTCCTTTTAACTGGAACCGACTCCTCAGAATCTGCTCTCCTTTTCCCTGAAGAAGTTTCGCCCTGGTCAGAGGGCACTCCTTCTGGTTTGGTCAGAACCAAACCGGGCTGGCCATCCGGGTCAGCGGACTTCTCGGCCTCCCTTTCCCTCAGTCTACCTACTCTCTTATTCATGGTAGCTTTGGGAAAATTCTTACAAATTTGGCAGTCTGAATTGAGGTGGTCAAACCCCAGACAATAAACACAGTTGGTGTGGGAATCAGCCTTAGCAAACGCTTCCCCACACACACTGCAGTGTTGAAACCCAGTGGGCCCGGTTTTTTTCTTGAGTTTCTCAGACATGGCCAATCCTATCCAAAACTTACCCTTTTTTCGGCAATCCACCAGGCAAGACTCCCCTATCGGTTCCTGAACATGTTACGGGTCTTGGAAAAAAACGTAATTAAATCTGTTTTTTTTTTTTTTAGAACAGATACAGACCAGTTACTACACTCAAAGTAAATTCACAAACTTTTTAAGACTAAACTGATCGGTTCAGCCAAACCGATCTGAAATTTACAAGTTCCACACAGAAACTAAATGTAAAACCTATCTAGTACTCACGGTACCACAGACAGAGACTTAAATCGACAGATTCGGTACCAGAAATTCGGTAGAAACCGAGCGAAAAACAACACTTTAACCGACTTTTTAGAACCGAGCAAAGGAGAAATCTCCAGAGCGACTGTTCAGTGAGGCGGAGTAAAGAATCTGACGGTTGGAGTGTAAACAACAGCAGACAGGGGCTTCAACCGAGCTCACGCTGAACGTTCCATGCTGGCCATGGAAAGTTAACTCTTTGTTCTCCGGGGCAGTTGAAAGGCAGGACCTAACTGCAATAGTCGTAATACAGCAAGACTTTATGTTGTTTGAGCATCTTTGTTATATGCTGATAACACTGCTAATTTACATTCTATACTGAATGATTCATGCATCATTTTTGTCTTAGTACCCACTGGCATTTTGCCTGCTATAAAAACAATTTTAAGACGCACAAAAAATACTTTAAGGGTTTCCTTACAATAGCTATTAGGGAGGGGAAGAGTAGTCACCTATTACCATTATGGTATAGACTAAAGTATTTAGCCATGGAAGACTCCATTTGTTAGCTAAATATTTCCAGAGAGTTTGTATGTGATTACATTGGAATAGGAAGTGCTCCATAGTTTCTTCTATTGCCCAACATGTAGGATATGGACAGTATCTCTCCTCTTGGACTTTATGCTTACTGTTGCCCTTTACATTTAGCCCCCCATAGGACGCAAGCCATAGTATTTCCCACATGTGAGGGGGGATCCTAATATTATTTAACTGTGCTAAAGCCCTTTTGAGCAAATGTGTGTGTCGGAGGGGGCAGTTCTTAAATTCAGCCGGGGGGTGGTGACAGATTCTCATAATTATATTATAAAGCCCTCAAGTGGAGCTCTAGGTTATCTGGGATTTGGACAACCCCACAATTATATAGTTTTGAAGCTGTGGGTTTGGGAAAAAAAATCTGGTGTTTTAAAGCTTGGGAGAAGCTTAGGGGCTTTATCCCTCCAAGCTAAGAGATAAGGCATTTATGAACACTTTGACAGAGGGGATTTGGTGTGGGAGTCAGTGCAATCTTTAGGGTTTGTGATAAAAAAACAGAATGGAAAAAAGGACCAGATCTAACATTCCAAGATTATCCTTGGCCTTAGAGAAGTATGTAAAGGACCTTTTAATGGGGTTAAGCCTGCTCCCCTGCAACATTTGAAAGAAGCAACTGTAAATTCTGGTTTCCAATAAAACGGGGGGGGGGGGGCATGGCTATGTACAGAAAACAAGGAACCAGAAATGTTTTTAATAATCTGTACCCGTTCAAGTCTGGACAATTTCCACCCCTTCCATATGTGTACCTTAAATTCAGAAGTTTTTAAGGCATTTTCCCAATTTAGCAGAGGTAACTTATGTTGACCAATATGGATTCCTAGTAATTTTATAGGTTCTAAGGAGAAGGGGATACCATTAATAGTTGATGCTGGTCGGGTGTTTAGGCATAAAAAAAAAAAAAAAAGGCTCACACTTTTACCCAAATTTAAGCTGATGTTGGAAACTACTGAATATTTTGCAATGTCTTCCAAGATATTGCTGCCCAGGCACGCCAACCACGACAGTCACCAACCTTCTGTGCCAGCTCTCATCTCTTGCCCAGTCAGGTGAACTATATGTTATGGATGACTTTAACCACAACTGGCTAGCGCCCACTTTTAACAAAACCCAAACTGAGATAACTGCTCTCAACCTTAGCCAAACCATTTCGGAACCCACACGCTCAAACCATTAAGTCCGGTAATCACTCCCTCCTAGACTGGGTGCTTACAACCCACCCACACCGTGTCGTCAGTTCAGGCCTCCCCCCTGATTTCATTAGTGACCACCACCTAATCTACTTGGTCCGCAAAATCCAGAGTTAAATCCCCTCCCAAATTTATATTCCAATAGTCATACAAATCCCTCAACCTCTCCCTCCCTCCTCCTGGAAGATCTATCTCACTCTAACTGGGTCCCGAGCTCAAGCTGCTCCAACATGGATTCTGCCCTTACGCACTTCCGGAACACCTTCCTCACTGCCTGGGACAAACACGCCCCCGTGCGCCGGGCTAGAGTCCGTGGGTCTCACCTACCCTGGATATCCCCTGAGCTGACAGCTTGCCAACAAGCCCGTGACAAGGCCTGGTGAAACTACAAATCCTCGCTCCTCCCAGCCGACTATATCACCTACCGCATGCTCCGCAACAAGTGCACAAAGGCCATCCGCTTAGGTAAGGCTGAATATTTTAACACCACCCTAAATGCAAATCTTGGGAGACCTTCTAAATTCTGGAAAGTCATTAACTCCCTTTTCTCACCCCAAACCTCTCCTCCTCGCCCAAGGGACTCTCCTCTCCGACCCCCAGAAGGTAGCCTCAGAGTTTAATTCCTATTTCACTACTTGCGCCCTGGCCCTCCTAGATTCCCTACCTCCTGCAACCACACCCGCTCCCCACACATCTATCCCCCTACCGTCCGGCAGGAACACTTTTCCTTCAGACACATCTCTCCACCAAAACCCTAGATGCCTTCACTCCCTTGAAACCTCAAAGGCAAACTCTGGACGGTCTCGACAAACTCCTCTTCCTATCTGCCCCCGCCATCGCTATTCCCTCAAGAGTCTCTACTAAAGCTTTCATTCACCACCGAGTCACTCCCCTCCAAATGAAAGCATGCCACTGTCCTACCCCTACCAAAAGGTGGTGATCCTACCTCCACAACTAACTACTGTCCCATCTCCCTTCTCCCCACCCTCGCCAAACTCCAAGAACACCTAGCGCTATCCCAACTCTCCCACTTTCTCTCAGAAACTAACTTCTTCACTCCATTTCAGTCCTGTTTCAGAAAACACCACTCTACCACCTCCTCCCTACTAAGACTCACGGACTCCATCCTCACTGGGATGGATAAAGGGCTAATCACTGCCGCTATTTTCATTGACCTACCAAAAGCCTTCGACATGGTATCCCATTTTCTTCCACTATCCTGCCTATCAGGGGCTGGGTTAGCAGCGTCCGCCAGAAACTAGTTCAGTGCCTACCTACTAAATAGAACCCAATCCACTAAAACAGCTGATTACACCTCCCCATCACCACTGGCATTCCCCAAGGCTCAGTTCTTGGCCCCATCCTCTTCTCCATCCTTCTAAATGATTTGCCTAACTCTTGCTCCACTACCGCAATCCACATGTATGCTGACGACACGGTCCTCAAGAAGTCACCTCCAAACTTCAAACCGATTTCAACAAAATCCAACACTGGTTCAATACCAACCAACTCTCCCTAAATGCCAAGAAAACTGTCTCTATGTCTTTCGGCACTAGACAGCGTCTATCCAAACTCACCTCCCCTCTGATCTTCCATACCCTAAATAACACCATCCTTGATGAAGTGCCCTCCTTCAGGTATCTAGGGGTTTGGCTTGATCGCCACTTCTTTTCCACACACGTGGATGCCATCATTTCAAAACTAGCGCCCAAAACTTGGTGCCTCTATAGAAACCGCACTAGTCTCCCACTCCCTGTCAGACGTGAATTAGTCCAGAAAATGATCCTACCCTCCTTCGACTACTGTGATGTCATTTACAGCTCCGCCTCTAAGACCACCCTAACCAGACTGGACCCCCTCTTTAATGCTTTCTGCCACTTTGCCCTCGATGCCCCCCCCCCCCACACATCACTGCGAGCTCTACCGTTCCCTGGCTCTGCCATCCCTGAGTAACCGGCGCCTAATTCATAGTGTTAAATTCGCCTCCAACTCTGGCTCGCCCTCCCTCGTGATCCTCCCTATCTTCCCCATCTACCCCATCCACGCCCTCCGGGTCTACTGGACGCTAGGCTGTTATCCTCAACGAGGACCACCGTAGGCCAACCGGCCTTCTTTACCTCTTCCCTAAATTCTGAACGGCTCATGGCCCAGACCCGCCATTCTTCATCCAAACACTCCCTATCCTCTGCCCTCACTAACTTCCTTGCACCAAATTGCAACTGCCCCGACCCCCCAATGAGATAGCTTCTCTTCCCCCGTCCTCCCTCAGCACCTGACCAGTGGCTTGGCCTTCGCCTAACTGTCTGGCATATACACTGCCCTACGCACTTACACTCTCACTCTTACTCACTCCTAATATCTCCCTTCCCTTCCCCCTCCTTCCTAAATAACCTATGCTCTTCAGCCTTACTCACAGCTATTAACTCCCTTCTCCTTCCCCCCACCGCATATAAACCACCCTCCCTACACACCTAGTGTTTACTGGTCCACTCCTCCTCTACCCCCTAACTTCACTCTCCAATTCCTACTGTCAACTTGGTGCATCTCGCTTCAGCTCAAGTTCTGTTACTGGCACTTATGTAATGATGTATTGCCCTCGATGTGTACCCATGATATGTATACCCTGTCCTTGATAATCATGTTCTGTACTGTTCTCCTTATGTAACAAGTTCAAATGTAATCCCACCCAACTATGTTCATTATCTGTATTACTCTACTCCTAATTTCAACTGTAGTATGTATACCTTCCTCCACTGTAACCCTTCCCCCCAGGCCGCATCGTGAGACGAGCATCTTTTTGCTCAGTGTGCCTTTCCTGGTGAAACATTTTCAATAAATAAATATCAGGGATATATTCAGCATTAGCTGGGAATAGACAGCGGTCATCAGCGTATGCTATTACCTTGACTTCATCTGAACTAGTAGTACCTGTTAAACCTTTCCATGCAGGATTATTAACTAAAGACCTTACAAGGGGATCTAGGGAGAAAATGTAAAGGAGAGGACTGAAGGGGCATCGCTGACGGACCCCTGCTGATAACTGCATTATCTCAGAGAATTTATTTGAGTTTTGGTGACCAGGTAAGTCCACTGAGACAATACAGTCCCTTTTTCAGGGTTGAATTACATACAGTAGCAATGCAAATTAACAGAGTAGTATTACATTGAACATACAGTAGAACACAATAAGGGCTGCCCATGATAATGGGTCATGCTACGGCAGAGGAATATAGGGTATATGACCATTCTATGAATATAGGGGAAATATCATAAGCTGAGAGCATACTTAATAAGGAGTGGTCAACTTTATCAAAAGCCTTGCTTTGATCAACTGATAGATCAGTCCAGTTTCCTGCTTAGAATTGTAATATTCTACTATTTCTCTGATAATCATAAGTGGATATTGTATCAGTCGTTCAGGGAGGCCACAGAACTGATTTGGGCGAATGATAATATTTGCTACATTTCTTAGTCGGAGATTTAATAATTGGGTTAAGATTTTATAGTCTGAATTAAGAATACTGATTGGTCTCCAGTTCTGTATCTGATGCTTATCTCCTGATTTATATAAGAAAATAATAAGTCCTGTAAAGAAATCTGCTGGAGTGGAGTCTTGTTGTAAAATGGAGTTGAATACTTTTACTAAACAAACAGACAATGTCTGAAAAGGTCTTATAAAATTCATATGGCAGACAGTCAATTCCCAGGGATGTACCCAATGTTTGTTTTTTAATAACCGTCTCTATTTCTACTGCTGTAATAGAGGCTTCTAATATCTTATTGTCACAGGGTGGAATAAGAGATTGAATGCTATCTAAATAAGATTCAATTTCAAGAGTTGTAGGTGGGGAGGAGAGAGTAAGACTGCGAAGGTGATCACTGATCAGTTATAATGTTAGGGAGCCAATTTCTGGAGGACCTCACAGTACCCGTTTTGTCTTTTAGGCAAGTGAAAATGGTAGTATCTCTCTCCTCTGCGTGCATGCCTCATAGGGGTCTCCTATGGGTGTTTTCTGGGTCCCATAGCCAAGCTCTGCATTAATGGTATGTGCTCTATCATAGTAGTACTGTCTCATTTGTAGTTTATTATTATTAATTTGTTCTGAATAATCATTTTTTGAAGTTGATACCAGTGAATACAAATATTGTAATTGAGAACGAAGTTTGAGATATTGAAAGAATTTGTCTCATTCTTTTGTCCTACCAAATTTCTGAAACCATAGTTTAATATCTAGTTCTGTGTCATCCCACTAAGCCTCAAAGTCTTCTTACAAATAAAATACTGATGTTCTTGCCCACAAAAGGTTGGTGATACTTGCTATAACATATGGGTATGCCAATACTGAAGAGTTAAGTCTCCATCTATTATGTTTCCGAGTGTTGTTCAGGGCATGATGGAAATGGACTTCCAAGATCAGACGGTCTGAACATTCTGCAGGTGAAACTCCGAAAGCAGAAATCTGCATATTTTTAGATGTAAAGATGTGGTCTTTTTTTTTGTAACTCATGTTTATTCAAATTTTAAAATACACCATATAACAATATGTACAGTTATCTCTGCATCTTCTTAATATACAGTACCACTGAATGAATCTATAGCAAATTAAAAAAATGTAACAGACATTTTCCTTTTGAGTGTCATACTGTAGATACTTACACTGTAAATTCTATCCCATTCAGCAATTAATAACCTTAATACATATTAAGTTGTAATAACACAAAACAGATATAAACTCATAAACTATATATATCTAAGCCTGGAATTCATGTAAACATAAAAATGACATAGGCAAGACATTATACCTCCTTTGCCTATTTTCTTAATTCCATGGAATAATATTTAATTATTCCAAGTTGGTAGGAAGAAACCAACATTGGTCCATTACCTCCCACCCCTTTCAAAGGAAAAGGAACACTGTTTAACCAGGAGTAGCACACTAAGCCGAAGCTTGTTTTCAGATCGCCCTGGGAGCACAAGGAAGTTAAGTGACTTGCTAAGGATCACACAGTATGCACCTAGGCAGCTGTGGGATTCAAACCCAAGCCTCCAGATATGCAGCTCAGAGCCTTAACCAACTGCGCTACACTACTTCCTAAGCTGCTTACTGCCTACTGCTTGAAAAGGGGGGGGATAAGTGCAGCGAGGTACGAGGGGAGTGGTAAGTGTTGTTGGGGGGGCATTCTGGCCCTAACTAGCCACATTTTTATCCAATTATCTTAATGACTGAGAGTCATCCTATGTTTATGGCACCAAACTACAGAGGGGAAACCTTCAATCTTCCCAGCTAATGTTGGGGATATGAAAGGGAGTCACACTATCCTGGTGTTGGGTCTGTCGTACCCTTTGTTCGTTGTCCAGCTGAGCCAGGAATCCCACACCAATATGTATTTCTCTTCTCTCAGATAAATTATGTCCATCATGTGCTCCATTTCACAAATATGTGACATTCTATTTTCCCATTCTTTTAATGTTGGGGCGCTTGCACTTAACCAGTGTGATGTAATGCTTTTCAGAGCTGCTACCAGTGAGGCAAGAACTAGCTTTCTCTGTGAAAGGGGGAGTCCTACGGACGTGGGTGTGCCCAGAAACTACTCAGAAAAATCTTCTGGGCTGTCTACAGCTGTAATCTGCCATATCGCTCTCCTAACCGAGACAGAAAATATACAGGTTACTCACCTGTAACAGGAGGTGATGAAGGTGTGTGCTGACTTCCAGGTAGCAGCCCTGCAGATTTCCTGGATTGGGACATCCCTGGAAGCAGCCACCGATGCAGCGGTATGGCGGGTAAATTGAGCTCTTATCCCTCTGGGAGGCTTCATGTCCGCCAACCTATAGCAGAGATCTCTGCAGAAGGTGACCCACCTGCCTATCGTCCACTTGGCTGCAGGTCTGCCAAGTGCGGCTTCAGCGTAGGTGAGAAACAGCTGGCGAACCTGTCGCCGAACTTCAGCCATCCGCTCCTTGTAATAAGCGAGCGCTCTTCTATGGTATATGTTGTTCATCCACACTGTCTGGCAGGTTCCTTGCCGCTTTAAATCTTGCCGGAAGGTCTTCAAGCTGGCTCCTCCCACCCACGTGGTAAAACTCTTGGCTCCGCCCAATGATGCCAGATCTAGTCCGCTGGAAGCCAGGCAGGTCGGGTAGGTCGTGTGGATGAACAACATATACCATTCCTAGAACTCCTGTTACAGGTGAGTAACCTGTATTTCTAGGGACATGGATATGTTGTTCATCCACACTGTCTGGCAGACTCCTAGCAGTTCTCCGGGAGGAGGGAGGCAAGGCACACCCCTTACTTGGGAAATAAAGACTGGAGAACTGAGGCCCCAAAACCAGCATCCCGGCGTGACTCAAGGTCGATGTGGTAGTGGGTGATGAAGGTGTGTGCTGACTTCCAGGTAGCAGCCCCGCAGATTTCCTGGATAGGGACATCCCTGGAAGCAGCCACCGATGCAGCGGTATGGCGGGTAGAATGAGCTCTTATCCCTCTGGGAGGCTCCATGCCCGCCAACCTATAGCAGAGATCTATGCAGGAGGTGACCCACCTGCCTATCGTCCGCTTGGCTGCAGGTTTGCCAAGTGCGGCTTCAGCGTAGGTGACAAACAGCTGGCGGAACCTGTCGCCGATGTCAGCCATCCGCTCCTTGTAATAGCGACGCTTCTCAGGGTCCAAGTATGGAGCCTATTCGGCTCCGAGGTGTGATTGGGGTAGAACACCGACAGAGTCAACACCTGGTTAAGGTGAAACTCCGACACCACCTTCGGAAGGAATTTCGGGTGGGGGCGCAGGACAACCTTGTCCCTGTGGAAGACCAGATAAGGAGACTCGATGGAAAGCACCTGGTGCTCTCCCATCCTTGTGGCCGACGTGATAGCCACCAAGAAGGTGGTCTTCCACGACAGGTAAGAGATGTCACACCTGTGCATCGGTTCGAATGGTTTGCCCATGAGCTTAGCCAATACCAGCAGTAGATCCCACGGAGGTGGAGCTTCTCACACCGGAGGGGATATGTGATCAAGGCCTTTGAAAAAGCGCCCGACCACCTTCTCCTTCGCCACCGACTGTTTCCCGGCCCGTGCCCGGTAAGCAGAGATGGCTGCCAGGTGCACCTTAAGGGTCGTCGACCGAAGCCCTTGCTGAGAAAGGGACCACAGGTAGTCCAGAATGCTTGCCAAGGAACAGGAGGAAGGGTCCAGGCCCTTGCCCTGACACCAAATGGAGAATCTCTTCCATTTGAAGGCGTAGCATTTTCTGGTCGACTCCTTATGGGACGCCTCAACAACGTTGAGGACCTCGTGAAAGACCCAAGGCCTGGAACTCTAGCCGCTCAGGAACCAGGCCGTCAGGTGCAGGGATTGAAGGTCCGGATGGAATACCTTCCCCTGATTGACTGAGATCAGGTCTGGGTGGGCTGGAAGCCGCCTCGGGAGCCTGGAGCTGAGACTGAGGAGATCTGGATACCAGAACTGGCGGGGCCAGTCTGGGGGCCTAGAATCACCTGCCTTGTCCTCCCTCGCCGTGAGGAAGCACTTTGTGGATCAGGGAAATGGGGGAAAGGCGTAGAAGAGGCCCGGGGTCCACAGCCTCGAGAAGGCATCCCCCTGCAGCAATCCCTGCTGAGGGGGGCGGGCATGAAACAGTCTCAGCTTCGCATTCTCCCTGGAGGCAAACAGGTCCACCTGAGACGTGCCCCAGTGGGAGAACAGATCTTGTACTACCTCTGGCAGGAGAGACCACTTGTGGGATGCAGCCCCTATCTGGCTTAGGGCATCGGCCAGGGTGTTGGAGGCTCCTGCCACATGAATGGTGAGGAGATCCGCCTCCAGGCTGCGCATGAGTGACCAAATGCGGAGAGCTTCCTGCACAGAGGCATGGAGCACGCCCCGCCTGGCGTTTAGGGTAGTACATGGTCGTGGTATTATCCGGCCTGGACCTGAACCACTTGACCCGTGAGAAACGGAGCAGGCGGTGAGGGCTAGATGAACCGCCTCAAGCTCCAGCAGGTTGATATGACATCGGGACTCCCGAGGGGACCAGAGTCCGTGCGCTCTGTGCTCCCCCAGATGGGCACCCCAACCCATCAGAGAGGCATCGGTCGATAGAGAGACCGTCGGCTCGGGGCTGACAAACAGGATGCCCTCCTGCAGATGTGCTGGAACGGTCCACCACTGGAGAGCGTTCCACATCCCCAGGGTCACTGTCATTAGCTGATCCAGTGGATCGAAGTGCTGTGACCATTGGCTGGCCAGCCCCCACTGAAGGGGACGCATGTACCAGCAGGCCAAACGGACCACGCTGGTGCAGGCTGCCATGAGGCCCAGGAGGCGCAGGAAGTCCCCGCCGGCGGGAGCCATGCTCTGGCTCGTAGAGAGTCGAGCTCTGCCCCGATGAATTGTATCACCTGCTTTGGCACGAGTTCCGACTTGGCCTCGCTGATGAGGAGGCCAACCTGAGAGCAAACCTGGAAGGCCAGATCTCTTGACTGCTCCACCTCCGCTCTGGAGGGGACTGCAATCAGCCAGTCGTCCAGGTAGGGGTACACCCAGACCCTTCGGCGCCGCAGGAATGCTGTCACCACTGCCATGCATTTGGTGAAGACCCTGGGAGCTAGGGAAAGGCCGAAGGGCACGGCCCGGAACTCATAAAGGGATCCCTCCACTCTGAAGCGGAGGAATCTCTGGTGGGACGGACGGATTGAGACATGAAAGAATGCGTCTGAAGGTCCAGAGAACAGAACCACATGCCTCATTCCAAGGATGGGATTATCTGAGTCAGAGCGACCATCCTGAAGGTCCGAGACCTTAGGAACCTGTTCAGGTCGTGCAGGTCGAGAATAGAGCGCCAGCCCCCCGTCCGTTTTGGGACCAGGAAGTACCTGGACACAAACCCCGGGTCTGGAGGAGGATCAGTCACCTTCCTGATCACCTCTTTTTCGTGGAGCAGGGACATCGGCTCGGGCGAGCCGACAAAGAGGTCATGGATTCGCAGCTCCCCCGAGGGGCGATGGCTCGGACGGGGCGGGGCCTGCTTGAACTCCAAGGGCAGGCCCTTTCCTACCACCTCCAAAACCCAATGGTCTGTGGTGATAACGGACCAAGCAGAAAGGAAGTGGCGGAGCCGTCCCCCCACGAGGGGAACCGAGGGGGAGTGAAGAGGCTGGGGGCGACACCCCTCAACCCGTCACTGGGCAAGCTTAGAGGAAGGACCGGCCGAGAGACCTCCTGGGCCTTTACCTCCCTGCTTCCTGTTGGAGGAAGCCGCGGGCTTGGGTTTGGGATGCCAAGCGTGAGCCTGCTGGTGCTGTTGGGCAGGATGTGCCACAGGCGCAGAAGGACGAAAGGACTTGTGCTGCTGTTGTCGGCAGCCTTTATCCTTCTGGGCGGAGGTGACAGAGTCCAAAGTGGCATTGGACTTTTCGATCCGCTGGAGGTGATCTTCCACTCCAGGGCCGAAGAGGTCAGTCCCCAAGAAGGGGACATCCACCAATTTGTGCTGGGTATCCGCCATGAAGGTGGATATCCTCAGCCATGCTCTGCGGCGCATGGCCACCGAGGCCACAACCGATCTGGCACAGAAGTCTCCAATGTCCAGAGCCGTTTGGAGCTGCTGCTTAGCCACTGCCCTACCCTGGTCCCGTACCTGCCAGACCATGGTCTGCAGGTCGGCCGGGAGATATGGGATCACCTCATCCAGGGAGCCCATGAGGGCATGGGAGAAGTGTGCCATCAGCACGGCTGAGCTGGCCTGGCAGAGGCCAAGGGAGGATGCAGCGTACACCTTGAGCCTGGCATCGTCCAGCTTTTTGGACTTCTTGTCGGGGGGCTTGTCCACAGCCCTAGCGTTCCCGGAACGCCGGAAAACGCTGTCGGTGATCAACCCTCGGTAGAGGGGTGTTCCAAAACCGGCAAAGAGCCGGTAGGGACCGCATACTTCCTGGCCATCTTGGCCAAAGGCGCAGGACAGGAAGCAGGCCGTTGCCAGAGCTCCAAGGCTGGGCCAACAATGGCCTCAGCCACCGGAAAGGCCTCCGTGGGTGAATCCCCTCGGTCTAGTACCTCCGTCAGGGGATACTTGGCCCGCTTGGATACGGGCTTGAGCTGCATCTGGACTCCGAGATGAGCCGAAGCAAACCCATGAAGGACGATGGGCTTTCGTCCATCGACTGGCCTGCAGAGGACTCCAGGTCAATGAACCTGGAGAACAGGGAGGAGTCTGACTCTGAGGAGTCCGCGAAGAGCTGCCTGGGGCCTGAGCCACCCTCCACCTGCCAAGGACGGTCGGGAGTGAGGGTGACCGACAACCTGTGGGGCAGGCCCTGACCCGACCGAGAGTCCTTTGTCAGCACCCCCGATTTTGGTTGTGGAGGTGGAGGTTCCACCACAATCGGTGGGGCAGCTGGCTTCGGCCGAACAACCAGCTCAGGCTTGGGCACCTCGGCTACAGCGAGGGGTTGTTTCGGCCGCTCGGGTGACAGCCACTTGATGGCCGGGAAGGCGACGGCTTGTTCTCGGACAGAAGCAACTGCTGCCACATCAGGTCCTCGTAGCGTCGACGCAATCTGCGCCGAAGCCTCTCCTCTTCCGAGGAGGAAGACGAGGACGAGCGGCGGTGCCGCTTACCTCGGTGCAGAGACCGAGACCGCCAATGTTGGCGGGATCGGCTGGACCGAGACAATGTCCGAGACCCTCAGCGTTTCCAAGGACGGGTCTGGGAAGGGTAGGGGACACCCGCTCTTCCCTCGGCTCGGAAGCCTTAACCAGGGACTGCGACACCGGAGGCGCAGGCAAGTCCTCGGTCTCCACCGGGGGAACCGGTGAAGAAGGGTTGTCTGCTTCACCAGTCGAAAAATCTCGACCACGTCGACGGGTGTCTCAGCCAGCTAGCCTGACAGGGATGCCGTGAAGTCAGCGGCCTTAGCCGCAACCTCAACCGAAGTAGAGTGTCGACTGTCCAGGGAAGGGGACCTCTCCCGCTCCCACGAATGCCAACGATGGGACTTACCCTTTGAGTCCTTCTTTTTGGACCGAGAGGAATGTCCCAATGGCCCCTCTCCCTTCGTGGAAAGGGACTGGCAAAGCTCCTTGAAAGAAGCTGAATATGAGGTACCCAGTGAGAGCGGGATAAATGCCGCGACCGAGGAAGAGGATGATGCGGCCTGTGCCACCTCCTCCTCAAGGGCAATCATCTGTTTGAGTTGCTCAGCCGAGCCAGCCACCGCAGTAACCGCCCAATGGGCCTCCTTCAACTTAACCGGCGGGTAGCGCTCCTCGGGGCGCCCAAGCTGTAACCAGGCAGCACGGTCTTCCAGGACATTGGCGGAAAACGAACGGCATAACTCGCAGGCCTGCGGGTCATGTTCTAGGCCGAGGCAGTAGACGCACGTGGAGTGCAGGTCCGTCCTGGACATCTTCTGCCCACAAGTGCACCGCCGAAAACCGGGAGTCGATTTGTCCATCGCAGCCATGAGGGAGAAACTTGACCGAAGTCTTGGAAATGTTAAAATAAGTTTCGGCCGAACCAAAGAATTAGGATCCAGTCTACACGCAGAGCGTTAAGGAGGGAACCTGAGCTTCCAAGCGATAAGGAAGATCTGGCGTCATGGGGCGGAGCCGAGAGTTTTACCACCCGGGTGGGTGGGAGAAGCCAGCTTGAAGACCTTCCGGCAAGATTTAAAGCGGCAAGGAACCTGCCAGACAGTGTGGATAAACAACATATCCATGTCCCTAGAACCGCTGATTACTGGGCATGCCCAGAAAATGTGGAGGTGAGATCCCACATTGCCACATTTCCACCAGCTCTGAGCGGTATAAGAGGCATTGAAGGGGTTCAAAAGAATCATATCAAGATCTTCCAAAAATTTATTTCCACCCAGGGGAAAAGGTTACTCTCCAGCCCACCCCGAGCCTCCTATCTCAATCTCCCCCCCCCCCCCAACCAGGGATTGTGTTCTGGAGCCCTCTCTCCCATGCCTCCTTCATCCTGTAATATGTGCTCTATTGTTGTAACTAATTTCCCTCTTTTTTAAGTGAATTTAAGACCAGTTGTTTGGAAATTTACACAATTCTAAAGATCTGCCAAATTAATACATTTTTCGATGGCATTAGAGTCGCAATATTTTTTCTCCCGATGGTAGTCTTATCTGTATCATGAAACCCTCAATAAAAGTCTCCACCCAAAAAGATTTGTCTAGATGTAACTAGGTAAGGCTGGAGGGAGGTCAATAGGTCAATTCTTTCAGCTTTCAGTTGAGGGCCATAAACTACTATAAATCTAGAGGGGTTATTATTCCAGTTCCCATCTGTAATTAATAACAAAAGCAATGCTTTTCTCCAAATCAAAGCTCCACCAGCACCTCCCCACTAAGCAGTCTCCCCCAGCTATGCACTATCCTTGGAGAAAATCTGGAGTATGTAGAAAAATTCAAATACTTAGGTGTGTGGATTGATAACAGACTTGACTTCACACATCATATTGAAGAACTGCTGAAAAAAACTTCGCCAAAGGCTTGGCCTATTCTATAGAATTAAACACTTCCTAACAAGAGACTCAAAGATGAGGTTAGTCCAGGCCACTTTTCTTTCAGTTGTTCACTATGCAGACTTCCTTGATAGTCACTGCCCCATCTCCTACTTAAGCAAACTGGATACCCTGTACCATAGAGCAATATGATTCATAACAGATCTTCCAGCTAACACTCATCATTGCTCTCTCTATGCAGCAGTTGGATGGGTTTCTCTACATCTCAGAAGGAACAGAAATGCAGCACTATGGATCTACAGAGCATTGTCTAAAAAACTTCCAAACTATATTCTAGACTGCTTCACCCAGGCCATAGCTAGCTCCTATGCCCCAAGAAGCAATAACCTCATCATGCTCAAAATACCTAAAGTCAACACCCGGCTAGGGAGGGCGGCAATCAGCTATTCTCTAGCTATGGCTTGGAATACTCTACAGAAATCCCTAAAGCTGTCCAATCTTATACCTATAGCATCCTTTAAACAGCTTTGCACAAGCTTTTTCGCAGAGAAATGCAACTGCTACCACAAGAGCTAGACTTGCCATTTCACAACCCCCCTTCCAGACAGCCACTATATGTGGCATATTTTTGTTCCACAGTCTCTCCTCCCGGCAGCCACCCTTTTTATAGTACCCCAGTTCCATTTAATTCTACCTAACTACCTACTACCTACCTAATCCTTCTCCCACTAATCACTGGCCCGTACATCATTCCTAAATGCTCCCCATTCATCCTAGTGTTACATTATGTTGTGTGTATGCCTTGACTCCTATATTGGGATATGTATATACTTTATCTTTTGTATAATTTTCCTGTAAACTACCTTGTCATGTATGTCTGAATCAACTTCTTACCCTTAATCATTGTATTTATAAGTGTTTTTTTTCTGTATCTGTTATGCATATATTAGTGCATTGATGTATATGTTGTGTACCTACTATCGAACCTTGACCTTATCAGGTCCATCTTGTAAATGAGCCTTGCTCAATGATGCTCGCCTGAATAAATAAAGATTTGATTGATTGAATAACCTGCCTGGAAAGGCATCTGTACGTTTTGAGAGGTGGAAAAACAGGCCTTCAAATAAAATACCCACCCTATCCACCTTATCCAGCCCAAAGAACCAGAATGATGGACCCTAAACCCACTCAGATGAAAACAGATGGGCCTGATCAGATGCAAACATCCATGTTTCTTGTACAAAAAGGACAGGGACTTTGCAATCATGAAAATGCTGAAAAACAGCATGCCGTGTTATGTAGTTAAGCAAACTACAAACATTCAAAGAAGCAAGCCCTAATTTGGTTATTTAATCAGTTGTAGAGACCATATTAAGTATTTTGTTTTTTCCTTTTCTTTTTCCTTTTATAGTCTGTAGTATTAGAGTGGGGCCCAGGGGTCCAAAGGGGATTTGAGGGGAGGACAGTTTCTTCAGTATCCATCTCAGACTCTCCCCAAGTGGAGTTGGCCTGGGCTACTTGTAGTTCTGCAGGGTCCTCCTTAGAGATCCTTGCTGACCTCCATCTCCCTGTCACAGTGGACCATTGGCGTGGTGGCAACACAGTTGAGGTACCCCTTTGGTCATGTTTTCGGCCTCCACTGGGGTGGGATCTTCATAACACACAGGTTGCAGGGTTAGAGGAACGTCTTTTGCAGCTATGTCCAGCTTTGCAAGGGGGGGGGGGGTCGACAGCCTCCTCTTGAGGTGCTGTGTCTTTAACTTCAATTTCTGTGTCCTCCACAGGGGTCTCTTTCTGTAAATGATGTACCCGATTCCTGTTGTTCCGGTATTAAAACTGTGTCTTGAGCTTTTTGGATAAGGGAATCTGGATTTACTGTGCTTGATTTATTTCTTGCTGCCCAAGGGCACACTGAGAAAGTATGGCTATATTCCTCACAAAGGTCACTCCAATTATGGTTGGCACACTGAAGGGAGATGTGCCCCACTTCTCCACAACTGTCGCATCTAGGTCGATCACAGAGGCTTGAGAGGTGGATGCGGGCCCCGCACTTGTAGCATGCTCTGGGTTGCCCCACATAAAAAAAGACCCCCTCCCCCAGTCCCTCCCTAGTAAAAAGGAGTTGGGGATACGACAAATGCCTTCTGTGGATTGATGCAGCTTTACCTTAAATTTCCACCCCCTCCGTCCAGAACATTTCTTCGTCCAGGACAGCCTCTGGAGAACTGAGGACATCACATTTCTGGTTGAGTCAGTACAAGATATCTTCTATATGGACCCCTTCGTTGCAGAACATGATTGTCACAAGCTTTATGAGGGGTTTAGTAAGAGGGATAACCAAGAAGGGGTAGAAAGTGATGAAATTTTCACTCTGTTGTATCTTTGCCGGAAGAGCTGTAAAGCATGGGGGGACCTAAAGCTGATATCGCAGTTGTCCTCGTCAAACACATTAACAAAGGCAAAGACCTCCGCAGTTGTGAAATGTAGGGAGTCCTTAAGCAAGGTTTTACCAACATACTTTCTGTTAGGTCTTTGTGCCAATCCCCCTTTATATTGGATGCATACTGCATTTCTCTGGGGAGCAGCTTGTTTCTTGCTTTTGGCAAATAATTCAGACAGTAAAGGACTAGAAGCAGTATCTGAATCCCCTAGATTTTGACTTTGGGGCTGTCCAGGCCCTTGAGCACCTTCAACAGGTTGCTCAACTTGGGGGTCCTGCGCTATCTATCTCAATTTTTGCATCAAAGCGAACCTCAGGTTCAGAAATAATAACGGGGATACAGCAGTGTTTGGATTAAGTGGGATGTTTGTATTACTTTGTCCCCCTTGCTGCATGATACTGCCCTTAGTATTTTGTTGTTTTTTGTTTAGTTCAGTTGCCCTTTAAGAATAGCAGACCCAATACTGCCTGCAGTGACAAGATTTTGTCCTGGTTTTGCTACCTTTGAATTCCATGAAGAAGTTTGCTGAGAAAATTGCACTGTGCCCCTTAGTGGAGCAGGAGTCCAGGTACCACTGTCTGTTTGCATCCACCCTAACTCCCGTAGGGCTTTTTCAGGTGTCCATGGAGTGCTTGACTCAGCGATGGTTGGGATCACAAATGCGGCTTTCACCGCTGCTATCTGCAGCACTTCTGTAGCTTCTGGGGCTGTAACAGCCTTTTCTTGTATAGTCTCGGTTGCAGACTCCTCATCTGAAGTCGTCTGGTTCTGAGGAATGTTCAGTTTGCTGAAAATAATAGAGGTTTGCCTTATTTTAGCATGGTCTTGTAGCACTATTTTTATTGGTGGTGCTTTTGCAGTAAACAAAAATAATGTGGCACAGGATTGATCCGTGTTAGAAGTTCGAAAAATAACAGGGTAAGCGGTCACTTCAGACTTCCAAGGAGGACATCCTGAGTATCTGGCACATGGAGTGTGATCTGCCTGCAAAACTGCCAGGGCAGGCTCTGGCATCTGAAGGGCCCGAAGCCCCAGTCACAACAGTATTGCCTTTTTTTCAGCTTAAACAGTGCTTCAGATATTTCTCTTTGTCTGGCTGCCAGGCGTTGAACCTCAAGTTCTAGGTCTGCTTGGGAATATTAACATACTATTTGCCAGCAGATTAGGCCTTACGGTCTATCGAGTCTGCTCGAACCTCAGATCCCTAGTTGGGTGCCGAGGCCCTCCCCTCCCTTGTGTTCCAGAAACTCCTATCATCCATCCCCACCCCCCTGGGACAGGCCATCATCTGATACATCCACTTTCTGTGTCTGTCCCACCCTCTCTTGAAGCCCGCCACTGTGGTTCTCTGAACCAGCTTGCCAGGCAGTGCATTCCAAGGGTCCACCACCCTCTCAGTGAAAAACCTCCTCTTTTCCTCCCTCACCCTTCCACCTTCCAACTTCAAACCATGCCCTCTGGTGATGCCTCCCTGCTTTAGTCTAAAGATCCCCTCCATGTTTACCCTATTTATTCCCTTGAGGTACTTGAAGACCTCAGTCATGTCCCCCCATCTCTCCTCTCCTCCAATGAAGACAGGCAGAGCTCCTCAAGTCTGTGCTCATACTTCAAATCCCCTAGCCCTCGTATCATCTTAGTTGCCCTCCTCTGTACCCTCTCCAGGAGCTGTATGTCCCTCTTCAAGTGTGGTCTCCAGTACTGTACACAGTACTCAGGTGTGTCTAACCAGTCCATTGTACAGCGGCAGAATCACTTCCTTGCTCCCGAGGTGATCCCTTACGATGCATCCCAACATCCTGTTTGCCTTGCCAGCCGCTCTCCTGCACTGCTCAGAGTTATTCATACATGCATCCACCATGACCCCAGGTCTTTTTCCCTATTGAGGTCTCCAGCACCTCCTCCCAGGGTGTACCTGTGTTTAGGTTTCCCCCAAGATGCAACACCTTGCACTTGGTGACATTGAAATTTACCTACTTGTGTGAGCCAAGTTTTCCAGGGTGTCCAGGTCCCCTTGCACGGCCAACCTCCCCTCTTCTCCCTCAACTACTGCTCCCATCTTGGAGTCATCAGCGAAGAGACTAATTTCACACCCTATACCCTCCCTGATGTCCGATATGTATGCATTAAACAGGATCGGACCCAGGACTGAGCCCTGCGGTACCCCACTACCAACCTCTCAAGGGTTCGAGAGCTCCCCACAGACCACTACTCTCTGGGTGCATCCAGCTAGCCAGTTTTCAATCCATCTGACCATCAAAGGGCCTACTCCTAACCCCATCAGTTTCTCCACCAGACCACTGTGGGGGACAGAGTCAAACGCCTTGCTGAAGTCCAAGAATAACATATCCACAGGCTTTCCCCTGTCCAGTTCTGATGTTACCCATTCGTAGAACTCCACAAGATTGGTTTGACATGATCTACCTGGCACAAACCCATGTTGCCAACTATCCAGATCTCCCACCTCCTCCAAGTACATGCACATATTCAGTTATTTCATTCAAAACTGGTAAACCTGAAGTACTCACAGAAGTTGTAGTTTCTAACTTGGAATTAGGTACAGCAGGTTCATCTGGATCAGAATCAATCCCTCAATGGCATCCGCATTGAAGAATTCTTCAGTCTCAGGCAAAGCAGAGGCTGAGGAGACCACCTGCCACCCAGCCTCCTCCACATCCATCTCAGCTGGCTTCCCAGTAGAACTGGGCTCCTTCATTCCACTCACAGGAAGTCAAGCCCCCTGCTAGTAGAGAAGGGGAACGCCCCCAGTGTCCTGGCTAAATTTCCCCCATTCACTAAAAATACTACCAACAACCCAATCTGGTTCACTTTCAGATGGTTAGCATCTGCATCCCCTCCGCTGGGACGAAGCTGAAAATAGGCAGACTTGCCTAGTCCTTTCCCGGTCAACAAAAACGAACTCAAAAGGGCAGGGGTGATTGTGCAAAAGATGATCAGGAAAAAGCAAATATCCTTAACAGATACTTCTGCTCAGTCTTCAAAGCAGCAGACTGGATGGTTAGGTTGAGACTTAGTACCATGGCTGAGGAACGAGACCTTGGAGTTATCATCAACGACTCCCTAAAGCAACCGAGTCAGTGCAACTAGGATACAGCAAGGCAAATAGGATGCTTGATGCTTGGATGTATCAGGAAGGGTACTGATAGCAGACAAAAAGAGGTGATATTTCCCCTGTAGAGACCCTTGGTGGGGCCACACCTGGAGTACTGCACCCAGTTCTGGAGTCCTCACCTCAGAAAGGATAGGGATAGGCTGAGGGCGGTGCAGCACAGGGTAACAAAAATGATTCAGGGCCAGCAGGGTGAACATGTACTCGCTGGAAACCAGAACGGAGATGGGAGATGTGGTAGAGACCTTTAAATTTAGCAGGGGGAACTGCAGGTAAAGAGCAGTTACGTAAGAACTTACCGTAACAGTAGATCTTTGGGGATCTCAGTCATCAGGTTATACTGCAGGAACTTCACCATCAGCGATGGGGAATCTACACAGAATATTTTCAGCAGTACAACTGGGGCCGCCCACACTGTCTAAATCACCAACCATATAAAGGCATGAGTGGCCCTGCTCCCTCCTCAGTTCTTTCCCCAGGAGACCAAGGGAGCATAGCCCTAGCCACGGGGGACCGACGATAGACAGAGAGGTGCCCAGACCGATGTAAAAAGGTGGTTACACCAGACAGCCAGTCCCTAGACAGGAGCAGGATGGTGGGAGGGAAAGCAGACCTGATGACTGAGATCCCCTCGAATAGCTACTGTTACGGTAAGTTCTTATGTAACTGCTCTGTATTCATTGTGGTTATCCCAGTCATCAGGTTACACCACAGGAACGAGTCCCAAACAGTGACAGGTACAGACAGACAGTCTGGGAGGAGGGCTCACCATAAACTTAAAACAGGAGGCCCTGCAGCACAGCCCTGCCAAAACCTGCACAGGCTCTAGAGGCAATGTCCAGACTGTAGTGCTTGGTGAAAGTATGGACAGTAGTCCAGGTGGCAGCCACACAGATGTCGGCAGCTGAGACTTTGAATTTCAACTTTCCTTAGTCCAAAACAAGTAGTATTTCAAAGTTCTGCACACACCTAATGTGTGCAGCAGTGCTTCCACTGGACTGGCACGCTCGGGGAAATAAACATGAAGGTGGAGAGACTGGTTGAGTGTAACTCTGAGACCACCTTAGGAAGAAACTTAGGATTTGTGCGCAAAGATGCCCTGTATTTGTGGACAATCAAATAAGGCTCCTCACACCAGAGGGCCTGAAGCTCTGAAATTCTTTGAGCAGAAGCAATAGCAACTAAAAATAAGGCTTTCGAAGAGATAAAGTGCAGATCCCAGGTTGCGACAGGCTCAAAAGGAGACAGGGTCAACTTTTCTAAAATAAAATTCAAATCCCAGGCCAGGACAGCAGAATGGGTTGGGGGGGGTTCAGGTGCAGGATGCCCCTGAGAAAGATACAGCAGACATCCAGCTGAGCAATTGTGTGGTCACCCACGGGCTGATGAAAGGAAGAAATGGCCGAAAGGTGCACTTTAAGGGAGAAGTACTGGAGACCTGAGTCAGACAAGATCAGATGGTCCAGGATGTGGTTCATCTGGCAGGTGAAAGGCTCCAAATGATGTCTGGCAGCCCAGATGGCAAACCGCTTCCACTTCATGGCATTTGTGGCTCGAGTGGAAAGCTTCCTGGCGGTCACAAGGACATCCACCACCCTGTTCAAGATCCCGAATCTGGCTATGTCCTGAGGAGCCAAACATGAAGATGGTGGGACATGAGGTCAGGATGGACCAAGGTCCCCTGATCCTGTGTCAACACATTACTGCATAGGGGGAAGAGGGACAGGAGGTTCCTCTGTCAGCTGCTGTAGCAAAGGAATCCATAATTGCTGAGGCCAGAAAGCAGCCACTAGGATCACGCCGGCCCCCTCCATCTGCAACTTGATTAGCACCCTCTGGATCAGGAGAAACAGAGAAAGCATAAAGAAACCTCCCGCTCCAAGAGAGGGACAACGCGTCTCGCCAGAAAACTCCAGGCCCTGGATCTAGCAAGCAGAAATTGGGCAGTTTTGCACTGAGTGGGGATGCAAAAAGGTCCAACTCTGGATGACCCCATCTGTCGAATAAGTCTTCTGCAATGGATGAGAGAAGCTCCCATTCATGCATGCTTGATTGAGTCCTGCTGAGACCATCCGCCAGAGTGTTTAATATGCCTGGCACGTGGACTGCAGAAAGTGTCAAACTGTGATCCAGCACCCAGTACCACACACTCATGGCAGTGATCCACTGCGTGAAACTCCGGCCAAGTTCTGCTCACTTTCCTTACCTCCGTACCTTGCCTCTGCTTTAACCCACCAATAGCCTCCTGCGTATCCTCTTAGATGTTTCGACACCCGGCATCTTGTCGTGCCTCGCATGGCTTCCTCGACTGGTCAGGCAGCTTTCAGACATCGAATGCCTAAACTGTGGAACTCCCTCCCAGTGGACACCTGGCATGTGTGTTCTACCCAGCACCTCGAGTCCCTCATATGAGCACATTTCTCCTCCATCTGCTCTTGCGGAAACTGAAGCAGTTTCCTACACATGCTCCCTTGGACTGGTGGTTCCTTCACTAGGGCTCCCTGACCCTTGAACCCTGGCGATGTCCTATACATCCTGTATTGTACAATAATACTGCACTTATATATAGTAATTGCATCTGCTAGCCTGCTCTGTTATGCCAAATTTGTTTTCTACTGCTCTGCAAAATGTCTGCCAAAGTAAAGTGTCTGCTGGTATTTAACTAGCTTTCACTGCTATGTAAAATGCCTTCTACTGTTCTGTAAAAACTGACAGTTGTTTCCAATGTTCCTCTCCCCCCAGGGCACACTTAGAATCAAGCAGTACTCTGCTCAGTGTGCCTCCCTGGTAAAACTCTTAAATAAATGGCCTCCCTGCACAGGGGGTACAAATGAGTCCCCCCTTGCTTGGTGATGTAGTAAACTACACTCAAATTATCTGACTGCACTAGCAGCTGACCACAGCAAGGTGGTTTTGAAAAGCCTGTATGGCACAGAGCACCACCCTCATCTCCAGGACACTGATATGCAGGGAGGTTTCCAGCTGGGACCAAGAGCCCCCAGCCCAGACCAGAGGCCTCCGTGGTTGTTAGGATCTGTTGCACAGAGGAGATCTGGAATGGGACGCCCTGAAGCAGATTCAAGAGGTCCATCCACCCTCGCAGTACCTTGCGGACTGGAGAAGAGACCAGAATCAGGTGATCTAACTCGTCCGTGTGCTGGTTCCACTGCACCCGGAGGGTCCACTGGAGAGTGTGAATATGAAGTCGTGCCAGTGGAACAGTGGGTATGGCAGCCCCCATCAGGCCCAGTAATCTGAGGTACACCCTGGCAGGAATGTACTGGCTTTGAGCAACTTCCTGAGCTTAGGCTATAAGACACACTGCCCCATTTGGGGGCAGGAAAGCCCTTCCTTGTGTCAAGTCCAGGACCGCCACTATATAATGCGGTGTTTGGGACGGTACCAGAACCGACCTGGGCAGACTGGCCGTGATGCCCAGGGAGTGAAAGAGTAGGACAGTCCACTTCAGAGTCAGCAAAAGCTGTTCCCTGAACAGGGCCTTTAGAAACCAGTCATCCAGATAAGGGAAAAAATACAGACCCTCCCTTCTAATAGCTGCTGCAACCACTGCTAAGCATTTGGTAAAGACTCGCAGGCGCAGAGGATAAGCCAAAGGGCAGCACCTTGAACTGATAATGCTTGCCCTGAAAGGCAAAACAGAGAAACTTCCTGTGAGGAAGAAGACAGAGATGTGCAGGTAGGCATCCCACATGTTCAGTGAGCAGAGCCAGTCCCTCGTTTTGAGTAGGGGCATCAGGCCTGGCAAAATTATAACCCAGAACTTTTTGTACTGGACGTACAGATTGAGGTCCTTTAGCTCCAAAGTGGGCCTCAAATCATCAGTCTTTTTGGATACCAGGAAAAAACAGACAGAATCTCTCGATTCTCTGGTGCCTGGGAACTGGTTCAATGGCCTGCTTGTGCAGAACGACTGTACCTCCTCCCGGAGAACAGGCAAATGAGCCAGTGGGGGTAAGTGGAGGGTGAAGGAGGGGTTTCTGGAGGTTACTCAATGAGCTCCAGGATGTGCCCCTGCTCTGTGATCTGCAGAATCCATGCATCTGAAGTTATGGTTCTCCATTGGTTCAAGTGAATGGAGATTTGGCCTCCAACCATTGCCTCCTGGTCCAGAACCAGAAGAGGGGTGTCCAGAAAGGACTCAAGTGGAGGTGAAGCCAGCCACTTGGGCTGGTCCATCATTCCTGGGACACTTGGCAGCCGCTCCAGTGCTGTCGGAGACGGAGAAGACAGCTGGGGCCCTGCGCTTCCCTTGGGGCTGGGAGCCAAAATCTGGCCTACTGGGCACTCTACAAAAGGGAGGGCACCCTCTGCCTTTCAGTTGGTTTGTATGGTAGAGGCAGTGAACAGACTTGAGTGCCCTGCCCGAGGCTTGATGGTCATTACTATCCTGGATATCTGGGCCAAACAGCTTAGTGCCATTAAAGGGGAATTAAGCACCTTTTGCTGAATATCAGCAGCAAAACCAGATAATCTCAGCCACGAGTGCCTACATAGGCATATGCCCATGGAAGCGGCCCTGGCAATGGTTATCAGTCATGTCGCAGAGGACAGTGAGGAGGTGTTTATGAACATTCTCAGCGGCCTGGAGGTGCTGAAGCAGCTCTTACTTCTGTGTGCCGTCTAGAAGGGCCTGTGCCGTGACCCTGCCCTTTTTCCAACTGGCATTTTGGTACTTTACCAAGTGAGACAGGTAGTTTGCGATCCTCAAACCCAGAGTGGAGTTGAAGCAAACACCCTCTTTCCTCAGAGGTAGATTCTGCGAGACTCCTTATTCTGGGGGAAGGAAGCTAAGGTGCTTAGGCCCCTTAGACCTGTCATGAGCTGCCAGGATAATCACCAAGTCTGTCTTGGGCTGGGCAGCATAGCAGAAAAGACCATGGGGCTATGATAAACTTTATCAGCCCTGTGGCGCATAGCTAGCACCAAGTCTGGTCTGTGCCAGGCTGCCGTGGCTGCATTCCTCAGAGTGGGAAGGACTGGAGGAAAGATCTTTGAGGGAGATTCAGGGCTCTCCAGGAAGTCCACCAGATCTTTTCTGGTGGCATCCTCTTCCTCAGTGTGGAAGCCTACAGCAGAGGACAGCTGCTTTATCACACTAAAAAAATGTGGGATCCTCCGATGGAGACCTAGGAGTATGTTTTATTGAGTCCTCACTGACAGAAGCAGCAGCAGATCTGTCAGAGAGCAGGATTTCTTCCTCTTCATCCTCATCTACAGGAAGAATGAGGTCTGGATGGTACTCCTCCTCAAAATCAACCTCTTTGCTTCTAGGTCTGGCGTCGGATGCGCCGGCAGAGGCTCACAGGGAGCTTCCCATGGCCAAGTAGGTATCGATGATGAAGCTGCCATAGACAGTGTTGGCGTGGGGGGCCTATAGGCACCCAGCTGCTGTACCATCACATTTGTGAATTTAAGCAGGACTTTGCTCAAGTCGACAGTGGTCTTCGACGGAGGGGGATCGACAGCACAGGTGTCAATGACTTGCCTGCTGGGTCCTGAGGAACCGAAGAGCCTGTAGCCATGGAAGGAGAAGGGGCAGGCTTCGATGGAAGAGTCGTCGACAACAAGCCTGTTGTCAACAGAGGGGCTGACAACCCAGAAGTCAACGGCCAGGTGCCCTCAAAATTGGGCGCAGAAGCTGCCGGTATGGGTCCGGTGGGCACAAAGACCTGGACAGCGTTTTTCCACGTCAGGGCAGCCACAGCCGATGAGAATCCCCCAGAGGAAGAAGAAGAGGCCGTCGGGGAACGAGATTGTCACCTGGTGGAGCAGTCACGATCTCAACCTGTTTTATGACTTTTTGCCAAGGATGTGTCTCGGGCCTGGGAGCTCAACGATCCGGTAGGCTACTGAGAGGCTGAAACCTCGGAGGGCCCCTGCCCTGAGCTGGCTACCTGTTGATCCATCAGGAAATTTTTTATTGCCTTTTTGTGTTGCCTGAGGGTTGCTTGATTAAACTCCTGGCAGAGCTCACAGTCAAACTACATGATCAGGCCCAAGACAGCAGACACAGAGAGTGTTCATTTGTGGAGGTAATCTCTTTTCCACAGTGGCAGCAATGGAAGAGAGGCAGGAGGATTAACTCGTGACATAAACAAGTTGGAGGAATCTCTTCAAAAAGAGATTCATAAAAAATATTAAAGAAAAGCTGTCGGCGAAAAATTGGCGCAAGTACTGTCAGCTTCCACGGAGACCCATGCGATCGAATCAACAGCGGAAAAGAACTGAGGAGGAGCAGGGCCGCTCATGCCTTTATACGGTTGGTGACATCGACACAAGTCGACTGTGTGGGCGGCAGCCCCAGTTGTACTGCTGAAAATCCGTGTGGTTTCTCCTTCACCAAGGGTGAAGTTCCTACGGTGTGACCAGAAGACTGAGATAACCACGATGAAGATCTAGTGTTGTTCCACAGCACCAAGTCAGTGACTAACCTCTCCTCCTCTCTAACCCAAAACAATGGGGTGACCCACAGACTCCTGGTAAACTCAAACAAGACAAAGTCCATGCTCCGGGGATCCAAACCCAAGATCACTAAACTGATAAATACTCGCTCTACCCTGCAGTCCTATCTCCAGATGGCTCCACCCTTGAAAACGTACTCTTCTTCAAATACCTTGGTGTCACCCTTTACCTGCCCTTGACTCTCCCCGTACACAACCAAAAAGTGATGGGGGTTTCTGTCTAAAGCACTACTTGACCCCGGAGGGGAGGGTTGCCATAGCTCAATGCAAACTCCTTCCTTTTATGGACTACTGTGCCCCCACCTACACTCATACTTCCTCCCAACTTCTCACAAGGCTAATTACCACCTTCAATAATATTTGTAGATTTGTGTTAATGGCACCCTACTCCATGCACCATTGCTTCCTTTACCAGACCCCAGGCTGCCCCCCCAAGACAGAAACAGCTATTTCCTCAGCTACACCATAGATAATGCTATCAGAAGTGATGGCCTGTCCCCTTTTTTCCCCTTGATCAAACTAAATAATTGCCCACGTAACCTTCAGACCTCTAGTGTTCCTCACTTAGTGGTTCCACGGATAAGTACTTGCCTGGGGAGTAAAGCTTTCTCCTCTATAGCCCCCAGACTGTGGAACAGGTTACCTACCCCCCCCAGACTCACATGTAGCATTCAAGACACACTATAAAGCTACCCTGATGGCCTCTGCCACATGTACCTGGCTCCCCTGGGTGAAATGTTATGCTTCACATTTCTTGATATGGATTACTCACTCACAAATTCTGATGCATATGCAGCTGTTTTATCCTGTTGTACTGCACTGAATAGCCCTGCTGTTACATTTCCACATTTTGTATTTTACTTCTCTGTAACGTAAGCTGTACTTGCACATGCACTTTGTATCCCTTGTCCTACTTCTGTACCATTTTTTTTTTGTACCTGTGAAACTGTATTTTCAAAACTGTTTTACCTATGTGCCATCTCCATGGCCCAGTTGGTGCCTGAAAATGGTCCCTGGGATCAGTGCACTTACCCGGCAAACAAATACATAAATAACTAACTAAATAAATAACTTGAATACTAGCGTGTGGTCATACGAACATACGAAATTGCCAGCAGAACAGACCTGCTGGTCTATCAAAGTCTGCTCAATTATGCAGCTAGCCCTCTAGCATGCAGCTGCCACTCCCCATCTCCCTTGACCTCCCTTTGTCAGTCCTCCTCACCCACCCTTACCCACCCTGTACTCTGTCCCAAGCATTCTTAAAGCCAACCACATTTTGTTTGACATCACTCCTTCTGGTAGTGCGTTCCACAATGCCACCACTCTGTGAAGTAATGCCTTCTCATCGCTCTCCCAAATCTCCCTCCCTCTATTTTTAGCCTGTGCCCCCAGATTTCCCTCCCACTCCTTAGCTTAAACACCCCCTCTGCCCCCCTTGTTGATACCCATTAGGTACTTGAAGGTCTCGACCATGTCCCCCCCATCCCACCTCTCTTCCAGTGTGTACATATTCAGTTCCTTTAGCCTTATCTCATAGTCCATTCCCTCCATCCACTGAATCATCCTTGTCGCCCTCCACTGCACTCCCTCCAGCAGACTGACAACCCGTCCCAGGTATGGCCCCTCCAGAACTGCACACAGTACTCCAAGTGCAGCCTGACCAATGACCTGTAGGGGGGCAAGATCACCTCCCTGTACCAGGAAGTGAATTCCCGTGCTATGCACCCCAGCATCCTGTTTACCTTCACCACCGCTCTCCTGTACTGGGCAGTATTGTTCATGCTCCCCGCAACCAATACCCCCAGGTCCTTTTCCTCCTCTGTGATCCCCAGCTTGATCCCCCCAAGCCAGTATTCTCTCCTTGGGTTCCTAGCCCCAAAATGCACCATATTGCATTTTTTTGCATTGAACCCCAGCTGCCACTTCCCTGACCATTCCTCCACCTTGGTTAAGTCCTCTGTAGTTGTATCCATCTCTCTTCATCATCCACTACTGTGCCCATTTTGGTGTCGTCGGCGAACAGGCTAATCCTGCCCACCACCCCCTGCACAATGTCGGAGATGAATAGCCCAAACAGCACCTGACCCAGTACCAAACCTTGCGGTACCCTGCTCATCACAGATCTAGGCTCCGAGACTCCCACCCCCACCTGTTGTAGCCTACCATGTAGCCAATTTAAGAGCCAACATGCCATCTTTTTCCCCACTCCCATCCCAGAAAACTTCACACCTAGTTGCCCATGGGGAACTGAATCGAAGGCCTTGCTGAAATCCAAGTACAGCACACCCACAGCATGGCCCCTATCCAACTCCCTCATCACCCAGTCATAGTACTGCATAAGACTGGTTTTGGCAGGCTCTCCCTGAAACGAACCTGTGCTGCCTCCCTTCCTGAAGGTCACTGCCCTCCAGAAATGTCACCAGCCTCTCTTTTAGTATCGTCTCCATAAGCATTCCCACTATGGACATCAGACTGACTGGCCTATAGTTCCCTGGCTGAGCCCTTGGACTACTTTTATGTAACAGTACTACATGGGCCATCTTCCAGTCCTGAGGCACCTCTCCCATTTCCAGCGAGGTGCCTAACAGGTCTGGCAGTGGTTCCACTAGAACCTCTGCCATCTCCCGCAGCACCCTAGGGTGGATACCATCTGGCCCCGATGCTTTACTCACTTTCAGCGCCCTCAGTCCCTCCAAAACTCTACTACCTTGGATTCACAGCGGGAAGGTCATGTCAGACGAATCGAAGACTTCTTTGACTGGGTGACCAAAGTAGCAGACCAGGGAGGGCCGTGGACTTTAGCAAGGCATTTGATACAGTCCCACACAAAAGATTAATAAACAAATTAGCCATCCTGAGAGTGGGTCCCAGGGTGGTAGCCTGGGTAAAAAAATGGCTGGAAAACAGGACACAGAGGGCAACTGTAAACGGAGTCCACTCTAAAGAAGGGGGGTTACTGGCCGTGTACTGCAGGGTTCAGTACTGGGTCCGGTCCTTTTTAATGTCTTTGTAAGTGACATTGCAGAGGGACTGGAAGGAAAAGTATGCCTCTTTGCAGACACAAAGATCTGCAACAGGGCTGATGCACAAGTGGGGGTGGAAAGGATGAGAAGGGACTTGGCAAGGTTGGAAGAATGGTCAAAAGTATGGCAGCTTAGATTCAGTGCAAAGTAATACAAGTGGGAAACAGAAACCTAGGGGGAAGAGAGTACACAGTGGGGGGGAGGTATTAACAAAAATGGAAAGGGACCTGAGTTAGTCATATCAGATGATCTAAAGGTAAGCAAGCAATGTGACAAGGCAGTAAGGAGGGCTGGGGGATACTTGGATGTATAGGGAGAGGCATCACCAGTAGAAAACAGGAAGTTGTTATCCCTCTGTACAGACAGTTGGTGAGACCCCATCTGGAGTACTGCACGCAGTTCTGGAGACCCCATCTCCGCAAGGACATAGGCAGGATGGAGGCAGTCCAGAGGGAGGCAACTAAAATGGTGCAGGGTCTGCAACAGAAGCCATATGAAGAGAGACTAAAGGAGCTTAAAATGTATACCCTTGAGGAAAGGAGGGAGAGGTGGGACACAATGGAAACTTTCAAGCACCTCAAAAGGAATCAACAAAGTCCAAGAGGGTAGCATTTTCAGAAAGAGATGTGCAAGAACAAGGGGGTACAATTTGAAGATAGGTAAGGTAAGGTAAAATTTATTTATATAAGATGCCCTTCCCGAGCTCAGGGCACCTTTACAAAATGTTCAACATAACAACAAATTTAAAATCCATAATAATTAAAACACATTTAAACATCACAGACATTAAGTTTCCAGGAATGCTTGTTCAAATAGAAAGGTTTTCAGGGCTTTTTTAAACCCTTCTACAGTCAGACTATCTCGTATCTGACGAGGTAGAGAATTCCACAGGGTAGGTGCCATAAAGGCAAAAGTTCTTCCTCCAGATGTTTTCAGGATTACCCTGGGAATCTCTAGCTACCCCTCATCAGAGGATCGGAGGGAGCAGGAGGGACAGTAAGAAAACAGGAGTTCTTTCAGGTAGTGGGGTCCCAAACCATGTAGGGCCTTATAGGTCAGCAGTGCTACCTTGAACGTGATCTGCCACTGTACAGGCAGCCAGTGCAGTTCACGCAGCACAGGTGTAATATGACTGGATCTAGGGCTTCCAGTCAACAACCTGGCCGCCGCATTCTGCACTAGCTGCAAGTGGTAGATATCCACCCCCGGGCAGCCCTAGATAAAGAGCATTGCAGGAATCAAGACTACAGGTAACTAAGGCGTGGACCAGGGTAGGAAGATCTTCAAGTGGGACCAGGTGCTTCACCCGTGCTATATTCCTTGGATGGAAAAAGGAAGATTTGACTACAGCAGACACCTGTGCCCTCAGGGTCAGGCCCTCCTCAAACATAACACCAAGGTTACGCACCTGGCCAGAGGTCATAAGCGGGCTCCCCCCCAGAAATAAACCTGAGGGTTTCCCCAGCCATGAACCTAACATTCTCACCCCTGGGTCCACCACCAATACTTCTGTTTTACTTGAGTTCAACCTCTGTGTCTCCAGCAGGCGGCAGTTAAACACTGTGATTGACTCAGACTTCTGCTTGGGCACAAAAGTTGTGTAGAGCTGAGAATCATCAGCACAACAATGAAAACTCGGCCCATACCGTCTTATAATGTTCCCCAATGGAAGCATATACTCCGCAAATAACATGGGGTACAACACCGAACCCTGTGGCACCCCATAGGGCAGGCAGTGAGAGGCCAAGGAATAAATCCCCGACACCACTCTCTGAGTCCTGCCCTCAAGGAAAGATCGAAACCAACTGTGGATCACCCCTCAGTCCACAGAAGAACCACAGGCGCTCGAGCATCACTCCATGATCTACAGTGTCAAATGCTGCTGAGAGATCAAGGAGAACCAAGATGGACCGAGCTCTCCGATCTCTCGCCATCGGGAGATCATTTAGTACCTGTACCAGGGCTGTCTCAGTGCTATGCCATTTCCTGAAGCCAGACTGGAGAGGATCATAGATAATGTGGCTGGTTAAATGATCCTCCAGCTGCAAAGCGACCACCTTCTCGATAACCTTCCCTAAAAATTGAAGGTTTGAGACCGGTCTGTAGTTTGCTGGGCAGTCAGGGTCAAGGGAGGGTTTTTT
Organism: Neoceratodus forsteri; assembly: GCA_016271365.2. NCBI lineage: Eukaryota > Metazoa > Chordata > Ceratodontiformes > Ceratodontidae > Neoceratodus > Neoceratodus forsteri. Next base: position 462,709,553 of record CM057458.1, read on the forward strand.
TCAGAAGGGGGCAAACTACTGACTCCTTTAAGGGATCTGGAAAGATCCCCCTCTCCAATAACGCCACCACTATCCCAGTCAGGACTGAGCCAATGACCTCTATACACACCACTAGTAGGCGAGTAGGGCCCAGATCCAGACTACTGTAGGTAGGACACTAAGTCCGGACAATCCTCACTACATCCATGACTGCCAGTTGGCTAAAGGTGAACCAAGTCAACTAGGCATTAGTACCCCAAAGGGAAGGCACTGGCTGATCTCATCCCGGATGGTGGACACCTTATCAGCGAAGAACAGCGCAAACTCCTCACACTGTAACTGTGACAATGCTCGACCAGCATGAAGACAGGCTGGATTGCACAGTCTGTCCACAGTTCAGAAGAGATGGGCCGGTCTATTCCTCGCTGCAGCAATTTCCCTAGACAGGAACTCTGCCTTCTTATGGGAAATTGCTGATCGGTAGATCTTATAATGATCCAACAATCTGAGCTCGTCCACCTCCAGGCAAGTTTTCCGCCAGCGTCTCTCCAGTCTTCGACCTGGTCTCTTCAACCTACGGATCTCCCCGGTAAACCACAGGAGCCCCTGGGCGAAGAGTACGGGGCGAACACAAGTTGGAGCAATGACATCCAGAGCCCCCACAACTGCCCTATTATAGGCCAGCACTAGGGGCTCTGGGTCAATGCTATCCATTGGCAATCCTGAGAAGTCCAGCTCAGTCATTAGGCCCTCCCAGGTAACTCCTCCCAAAGGACGGAACTGTACTATCTCCTTAGGGGCAGGCCTCTTTCGGGGGGCTGCGAAACTGAACCTCAGGGCGTGATGGTCAGATCATCCGATAGGCTCCACCTCCACATCAAAGATTTCCATCCCCAGATGGAATATCAAGTCCAATGAGTGTCCCCCCTCGTGAGTTGCAGAGGTAACAACCCGTGTCAGGCCCAATGAATCCACCAATTGGAGGAGGTTTTGTCCAAAAAGCAAGAAATCGTCCTCGATCCAGGCATTGAAGTCCCCGAAAATTAACCATCAGGGGGACTCCAGTACCCTCTCGGCGACGAAGTCCACAACCTCCCTCAGGAATTCCCTCCCGTCACCTGGTGGACGGTAAATGAGAAGGATCTTGTAGCCTGCACCTACTCCCACAATACAATCAAAGGAATTGGTATCAATCAATCAAAATTTATTTATAAAGTGCTTTTCAATAAATTAAAGCACTGATACAAAACAAGAGATAAAACATCAGCAATAATAAATAAAAACATAAACAATAAAATAACCATAAAATAAACTATTCAAATGCCAGTGAAAATAGGTGACTTTTCAAGGATCTCTTAAATGATTCCACGGACAGGCACTCTCTAAACTGACGAGGTACAGAATTCCACAGGGTCGGGGCCATAAAAGAAAAAGCCCTCGCCCCAGATGATTTAAGACAAACCCTGGGAATCTCTAGCAATCCCTCACCAGTGGAGCGGAGAGGATGGTAGGGACAAAGGAGATCTTGCAGGTAGCCTGGTCCCTGACCATGTAGGGTCTTACAGGTTAGCAATGCGACCTTGAAGGTGATTCTCCACCGCACTGGCAGCCAGTGAAGTTCGCACAGCACAGGTGTGATATGACAAGTTCTTGATAGCCCAGTCAACAACCTGGCTGCCGCATTCTGCACCAGCTGCAGGCGACGGAGATCTACCCCCGGCAACCCTAGATATAAAGCATTACAGTAATCAAGGCGGGAAGAAACAAAAGCGTGGACCAACACAGGAAGGTCATCATGTGGAACAAGGTGTTTTATCTGGGCGATATTCCTTAGATGGTAAAAGGAAGATTTGACAGCGGCCGACACCTGCATCTTTAGTGTTAGCACACTGTCAAAAATAACGCCCGGATTTTGCACCTGTTCAGAAGGTCTCAACTAGGTATCCCCTAATAAAAGACCAGGGGGGACCCCAGGAGTCAACTTCTTTGCATAATGACCCGGGTCAACGACTAACACCTCAGTCTTATCTGGATTTAGCCTCAACCAGTTCGCACTCATCCAATCCTGAATCTCAGCGAGGCAGCTGTTAAAACCTGACACTGCATCATTTTGTTCAGGTACAAAGGACATATAGAGCTGAGTATCATCTGCATAACAGTGAAAACTCAGCCCATAATGCCTTATAATGTCTCCCAACAGCAGCATGTACACCGTGAACAACATGGGGGAAAGCACAGAGCCTTGCGGCACCCCACAAGACAGAACAAAGGGAGCAGAAGAGAAAATCCCTGAAACTACCCTTTGACTTCTGCCTGTGAGGAAAGAATGGAACCATCTGAGGACTGTCCCTGACAGTCCGCAGAGTAGCCACAGGCGATCCAGCAACATCCCATGGTCCACGGTGTCAAACTGCAGAGAGATCAAGGAGAACAAAGATCGAACGGTTCTTCTGATCTCTTGCTATTAGGAGATCATTAAGTACCCGAACTAATGCAGTCTCGGTACTGTGCCTCTTCCTGAAACCGGACTGGAGAGGATCATAGACTTCATGGGTGGTAAGAAAGTCATCGAGCTATAACGCGACTACTTTCTCAATAACCTTGCCCAAAAAGGGCAGGTTAGAGATCGGTCTGTAGTTAGCGAGGCAGTCGGGGTCAAGGGAAGGTTTCTTCAAAAGGGGTGTCACGACAGCCTCCTTCAAGGACTCCAGAAACACCCTTAGATCCAAAGAACTCCAGACTATTCTCGCAAGGATTGGTCCAGTCACATCCATGCACCCCACAAGGAGGCGCGTAGGACCAGGATCCAAACTACAGCAAGTCGGTCGCAAGCCTTGGACAATCTTCATGATATCCATGATTGCTGGCTGGTCAAAATCCATCCAGACAGACCGAGGGCATGTAACCCCATGTTGGTCACTGCAATGCTCGTTTGAACGTATGCTGCAGATCTCCGACCTGATTGATGACACCTTATCATCAAAGAACCGAGCAAACTCATCAAACTGTATTTGTGAAAAAGCTCTCCGACCCCGCAGACAGGCTGGATTGCACAGTCTGTCAATGGTCCGGAAGGGCTGAGCAGGTCGGTTTCTTGATGCAGTTATCTCCTTGGACAGGAACTCTGCCTTCTTATGGGAGATTACTGATTGATAGTCCACATCCAACTGGTAACTTCCTGAGATCCAGTTCCTGTCTAAAACAGACTGCAACCCCTCCACCCTCACCCCCACCCCTACGGTGCACTCTCGGGTGGTGAATCACCGAGAACCCAGCTGGAACCGCAGACTCTAAAATAGGGCCCGCATTCTCATCCAGCCAGGTCTCGGTGATGCAAGCCAGGTCAACAGATGCAACAAGACCCACCACCACTGCGGTCTTATTCCTGATAGACCTGACATTGCTTAACACCGCCCGAAAGGGATGAGAGTCCAATGATGACTCCACTTCCTGCCTGACCACGTCAGTGCCCTTGGGTATGGGCACAAGGTAAGTCTCGCTCCTGTATCCATTTCGCCCCAGGGCATCTCCTGATTCTAACTGTCTCTATCCGCCCATTTTTTCCCCACCACCCCCAAAGAGTTCCAGGATCTCCTATTCCTTACACTCCTCCGTCTCAAAATGCTGAAAACTCGGCAATTTTTATAAACTTCCGGAGGAAGTGAAGGGTATTCAAACATCGGAGATCCTTTAGTCTTGAGGGGGAGTACCACCTGACTGTATCCTTAACACCCCAACACATATTTCAAATAGTCTAAATAACACTATGTCTGCTTTATAACCCAACACAGCCAACACTTCCTCCTCTTTATAATTAAAAAACATACAACTATCAAACCCCCTATCACAGTGTTGACAGCTCAGGGGCAATGTGGATCAGACCTGGGACAATCTGGACCAAGAGGTACTAATATCAGATCCATGATCAGGGACTTGAGAGATCCTCGTATGGAGCAGAGCGAATGGGACTGTTGGAATGGCAGCCGCCATTAGCCCAAGGAGGCGGAGGACTGACCTGGCTCTGACCCTCCTGTGGCCGGACAGAAGACGAGCCTGAGTCTGAAGGATGTCTACCCAGTCCGGACACAAGAAGGCTTTCTCGGTGGTCGTGTCCAGAATCGCCTCTATAAATTGGAGACGTTGGCAAGGGACCAAGAGGGACTTGGCCTGGCTGATGGTGATACCCAGGCTGGTAAAAACCTGCAGGATAAGGGAAAGGGAGTGCAGAAGTTCCTCCCTGGATGAGGCAGTCAGGAGCCAATCATCCAGGTACAGGAATACCTGTACTCCCTAGGTATGCAGGTGGGCCGCTACCACCGACAGGCACTTGGTAAACACTGGGGCAGAGGAAAGACCAAATGGGAGGGCCTTGAATTGGTAGTGGTCCCCCTGAAAACAAAACCAGAGGAATTTGCAGAGGGAAGGGCATATGGGGATATGCAGGTAGGCATCCTGCATGTCCAGAGCGCATAACCACTGTCCCGGCCGAAGCAGTGGTAGAAGGCTCTGCACAAAGAGTATTCTGAAGCATTTGTACTCCACGAACATGTTCAGGGAGCTGAGGTCCAGGATGGGCCTCAGATCTCCCATCTTCTTTGGAGCTAGGAAGAAATGGGAATAGTAACCTCTCCCCTCAAAGATGAGTGGTGACTGGCTCTGTTGCCGCCTTTGAGAGAAGGAAGATGATTTCCTCTAGGACCAGAGGAAGATTCTGCGGGGAGTAGGACGACTGTGGGGGTGGTCTTCAGGGCAGTTTCTGCAGAAACTCTACTGAGTGTCCTGCTGATATCAACTGGAGCACCCAAGCGTCTGTTGTTATCCTCTCTCAACCTGGCAGATGGGAGAAGAATCTCCCCCCTACCAGTTCCTCTGAAACCTCCAGAGGCAGTGAGTCAGGAGGTGTGGGGCAGCGCAGTAGCAGAGGCACATGCAGCTTTTTGGCTGGGGGGAGTCTTGGTTGCTGGAGGGGCCCGACGTTTGTTGGCACGTTTGCCCAGCAGCTTCTGTCTTTGTCGGTTCTGGTGACAAAAAGGACGCCGCTGCCCTTGAGGGGGCCTGTACATAGTCTGGACAGACCCGAGTGCAGTACCAGTCTCCTGCAGTTCGGTAACGATGTCCTTGATGTCACCACCTAACAGCACCGAACCTCCTGAAGGCAGCATCCTGTATATCGGTTTGTACTTCAGGGACCAAACCTGACACGCAGAGCCCAGCATAACGCTGCAGGCCTATGGCGAAGGCTGAGCTCCTTCCAGCTGTGTCCACCACACTGATTCAAATTCGGCAATTTTGTACTTTTGGCCAGACTCCCTCTTTAAGAAACCCAGGTGGGCAACCCACTCCATTCAGAAACATCCATAGTGAGGACTAACCCAAGGGAAGAACCAAGAACTGGGGTCATCAGTAAGAGATGGAGGCAGTCCTGCCACCAGCAAAAATTGCTCCGCAATACTGACGTAAGACAGACCAGGTAATTCTGGGATTCAAGAGCCTGGGTCCACTGGACACGCAACATCCACTGTGGAATCTACACCTGGAGATGGGTCAGTATGACAGTCAGAATAGCAGCAGCCATGGGGCCCAGCAGTCTGAGTATGGACCTGGCAGTGACCCAATCGCTGGAGGCAACCATGTGAGCCTGACCAATCAAGGTAAAGGCACAGTTATTTGGAAAGAATCCCGTAGCCTATATGCAGGGATCGAAATTAAGTTTTGCAGCCACTAGTCGGCAGGGCTAGTGACTGGGAAAATCCACTAGCCCCACAGACTTTTCCACTAGCCCAGCTGATGTACTTATTGAAATGTTACCTTCTCCAGTACAAGCCTGCAGGACTAGTTAAAGAAAAATCTTACTAGTCTGACAAAATCTAGTAGCATTTGGCTAGTGGGCCGGTGCCAATTTCGACCCTCTGTGTATGGCATCCACGACTGCACCTAAAAGCTGCAGTCACTGGTATGGAATCAGAACCAACATGGGTACGTGAACCAGAATTCCCAGCTGGTCAAAGAACTGATGAGTCTGCTGTAAGGTCTGTATAACCAAAACTTTGGAGGAGGTATTCAGTAGCAAATCATCCAGGTATGGGAATCTATTCAAGGACTCTCATTGCATGGTCGCTGCTACCACACCAAAGCATTTGGTAAAGGTTAGCAGCACATAAGACAAGCCAAAAGGTAAGACACTAAATTGGTAGTGCTGGCCCTCAAGAAGGGAGTGCAGGTACTGCAGGTGGCAGTGCTTGATCATGATAAGCAGGTAAGCATCCTGCATATCCAAAGCGCAGAGCCAGTCCCCCTCTGATAACAGAGGGAGGAGGGTCTAAAGAGAAACCACCTGAAACTTTTTCTATTCTATGTACTCGTTCAGATCTCAGAGGTCTAACATAGGATGTAGACCATCTGTCACTTCTGATACAGTACAAGAAAATACTGTAAGTAAAAGCACTGGATCAATTCTGACAGGGGAGGGGCAAGGGCTGAACTGCCCTTTTTGCCAACAGATTGTGCACGTAGGTCTGCAGGAGCAACAAATGTGCCGGAGAGTAACTGCAAGGGCTGGTAAGGATGCACAGGAGGTTGTGTCAGCAATTCCAGAGCATGTCCCTCCAGAATAATATTCAGGACTCACCTGTCTGACATGATGATCTACCACTTGAGACGGAACAGAGATGTACTGCATCCAACCTGAACCCGTTAGCAAGGCAGCAGGGGAAGAAAGTCAGTCAGAAGGGGGTTGGGGTAGGAGCACCATCCCATCCCTTACCTTTGGGAGACTTGAAGGGGCACACACAAGGACTGGTGCATCTGAAAGACCATGAGGTGGCCGACCTAACCATATTCAGAGAGGGGGAGCAGCAGAAGCCACTAAAAAAATTAGCTTCCATTCCTACCACAAGTGGGCTGAAGGTAAAGTGCCGATAGGGAGCAGCAAGTAATTTCGGATGACTGCAACTCCCAGAGAGTGATTTCATCATCATGGCCAAACAGTAGCGTCTCAGAAGAAGAGTTATGTAGAGACAGCTATATATCAGTGGTGCTGGAATCACTTCTGAAGGAAAGAACTGTTGAGTACCTAGAGGCCAGTGGGGCACAGGACCCAAGGCAGCATGGATTCACATCAGGAAGGTCATGTCAGACGAATCTAACTGATATCCTGGACTGAGTGATCAAAGTAGTAGACCAGGGAGAGGCTGTTGACATGGCCTACTGAGACTTTAGCAAGGCATTTGACACAGTCCCGCACAAAAGATTAATAAACACATTAGCCAGCCTGGGAGTGGGTCCTAGGGTGGTAGCCTGGGTAAAACACTGGCTGGACAACAGGACACAGAGGGTAATAGTAAATGGAGTCTACAGTGAAGAAAGGGGGGTTACTAGTGGGGTACCGCAGGGTTCAGTACTGGGGCCAGTCCTTTTAATGTCTTTATAAGTGACATTGCAGAGAGACTGGAAGGAAAAGTATGTCTCTTTGCAGATGAGACAAAGATCTGCAACAGGGTTGATATGCAAGGTGGGATGGAAAGGATGAAAAGGGACTTGGCAAGGTTGGAGGAATGGTCAAATGTATGGCAGCTTACATTCAACGCAAAGAAGTGCAAAGTAATGCACCTGGGAAACAAAAATCCAGGGGAAGAGTACACAATTTGGGGGGGGGGGGGTGAGACACTGACAACAACAAAAATGGAAAGGGACCTGGGGGTAGTCATATCAGACGACCTAAAGGTGGGCCAGCAATGTGAGACGGCAGTAAGAAGGGCTGGGGGGATACTGGGATGCATAGGGAGAGGCATCACCAGTAGAAAAACAGGAAGTTGTTGGCCCTCTGTACTGACAATTGGTAAGACCACATCTGGAGTACTGTGTACAGTTCTGGAGACCCCATCTCCGCAAAGACATAGATAGGGTGGAGGCTGTCCAGAGGAGGGCAACCAAAATGATGCAGGGTCTGCACCAGAAGACATATGAAGAAAGTCTAAAGAAGCTTAAGATGTACAGCCTTGAGGAAAGGAGGGAGAAGGGGGACATGATAGAAAAGTACAGTTATATAAGAACTTACCGTAAAAGTAGATCTTCGAGAACAGCTCTTGCAGCAGGTTACACTATTAGGACTGAAGCCGGCAGGCGTTAGGACCCCACAGAAATTTTCTAGCTATCAGTCTTCAGCGGGGACCACCTCCGACGTCAGTCCCGCCCCCATCAGGCGTAGTACATAAGGAGGCGGTCCTCCCATAATCCTCAGTTCTCCGGCCGGAGACTCCCAGCTGCTGGATGACATCAGAAGAGGAGACTGAGGATCCATCACCAGATGGCAAAGAGTGTTGAATAGGAATGTCCCATCCCATAAAATGGGTGTTTGACTACGAACTACCTCCAAAAAGGGGGATGGTGGGCGGGAAGGTACCTACTGCAAGAGCTGTTCTCAAAGATCTACTGTTATGGTAACTTCTTACGTAACTGTACTATCTTACTTCGAGATACAGCTCTTGCAGCAGGTTACACCATTAGGACTGATTTCCAAGCAATAGTGGCAATCATGCGCCACTGGGAGGAGGAGGAAAGGTAGAGATCTCGATATTACTCGAGCCTAGGACAGAAGTCCCTGAAGGATGGCTAGACCGAACCCAGCTCTTCGCCTCGATGCAATGTCCAGACTGTAATGCCTGATAAAGGTATGCACAGAGCTCCGAGTAGCTGCAGCGCAAATAGCTGAGGTGGAGACGTTCTTTAATGCCGCAAAAGAAGTAGCCACCCCTCTTGTGGAATGACCCTTGACCGCGCCCGGTAAGGGTTTATTGCGCTTGACATAACAGAAAGTGATGCACTGGATGAGCCACCTCGAGAGTGACTGTTTGGAGACAGGAACTCCTTTCATCCTATGAGCAAAGGAGACAAAAAGTTGGTAGAAACTGTTTGGTTCTGGTCAGATAGTATCTGAGACACCGATGCACGTCAAGGGTGTGCAGAAGGGCTTCTCCCCGATTAGTGTACCTTGGGAAATACACTGGCAAATCAATATCCTGGTTAAGGGTGAGGGCTGAAACCACCTTAGGCAAAAACTTTGGGTTTGTCCTTAGGGATACCCTGTCCTGATGGAAAACCAAATAAGGCTCTTTGCACATAAGAGCATGCAACTCCGAGATCCTTCTCGCCAAAGTAACAGCAACTAAAAATAACATTTTCCAAGAGAGAAAACGTAGCTCGCAATCCGCGGCTGGTTCAAAAGGTGGCAGCATAAGCTGCTCCAGGACGAAAGGTAAGTCCCAAGGAGGAACTGGGTCCTTGATAGGTGGCCTAAGGTGGAGGACTCCCCTTAAGAAGGTACGAGTAGTGTCCAGCTGGGCCACCATCCGATGGCCTGCTGGGGCATGGTAAGCAGAAATTGCACAATGGTGCACCTTAATTGAGAAGTAAGCCAGTACGGAGTGGAAAAGGGAAAGCAGGTAGTCCAGGACAGTCTAACGGCGAAAAACCACGCGCTTGAGCCCACAAACAGAATCTACGCCATTTCATGGCGTACGTTACGTGGGTTGCCAGCTTTCTAGCGGCAGAGAGTATGTCTGCCATTTCTTACGAGACCCTGTATCGCATCATGGCTATGTCTCTAGAAGCCAAACGTGCAGGTTCAATGAACGTAAGTCTGGGTGGACCAATGAACCCGCTTCCTGAGACAACAGATGGGAGCTGATTGGCAAAGGAACTGGAGGTTCCCGGGATAGCTGGTGCAGAAGAGGGAACCAAATCTGTCTGGGCCAGAAAGGCGCGATCAAAATGAGCGTCACTTGCTCCCTGCAAAGTTTTAAGAGAACTCTCTGGATCAACGGGAAAGGAGGGTAGGCATAGAGGAAACTGCCCGCCCAGGAGAGGGACAACGCATCTCGCCAGAAAACACCAGGCCCTGGATCTAGCGAGCAAAAATTGGGCAGTTTTGCGTTGGATGGGGACGCGAAAAGGTCTAACTCTGGAGTGCCCCATCTATGAAACAGATCCTCTGCCACCTCCTGTAGAAGTTCCCACTCGTGGACTCTGGCCTGAGAGTGGCTCAGACTGTCTGCGATGGTGTTGTCCACACCCGGGACGTGTACTGCAGTTAGGTTTGCGCCGTGTTGTAATATCCACTCCCACACTCTCATGGCCTCCCTGCAAAGCAGGGAGGAGTGAGTGCCTCCTTGTTTGTTGAGGTAATACATCACCGCGGTATTGTCTGTTTGTAACAGGAGTGTACCCGGTGGAATCTCCGACTGGAAGGCTTGCAGAACGTAAAGGACTGCCCTCATTTCCAAAATGTTGATGTGGAGATGAGACTCTTGGGCTGTCCCCACAGGCTCTGAGACCGAACGCCGTCCAGGTGTGCTCCCCACCCGAGCCCTGAGGCGTCCATGAAGAGTGTCACAGTCGGAGACGGCGCTGTGAAGGGAACCCCCGCGGAGAGGTTCCCCGGATTTAGCCACCATTGCCAATCCCGAATTATGGCATTTGTGATTCAGATCGGCTGCTGCAGATGGTCTTGCCTTTGGTCCCATTGTACCCTTAGCATCCACTGGGTTACCCGCATGTGAAGATGTGCCAGCGGGACTGTTGCAATGGCCGCAGCCATGTGTCCGAGCAGGCGAAGGACCGATCTGGCCAGGACGGTCTTCTTCACTGACAAGTCCCTGTTGAGGGATCTGGTGTGTTCCGCTCTGTTCGAGGGAAGAAAAGCTTTCCCTCTGACGGTGTCCAGAACTGCTCCTATAAACTGCAGTTTCTGGGATGGCACCAGGAGTGACTTCTCATAGTTGATGAGAATACCCAGTGATTGAAAAAGGGACTGGGTGCAGTGAATGGTCGTCATCAGTGCCTCCCTGGAGGGCGCCATGAGAAGCCAGTAGTCCAGGTATAGGAACACGTAGCGGCCTTGTCTCCTCAGAGACACCGCTACGACTGCCATGCGCTTTGTAAATACGCGAGGTGCCGATGACAGCCCGAAGGGAAGAGCTCAGAACTGGTAATGGCGGCTCTGAAACTTGAAGCGCAGGAACCTCTGGTGCGCTTGAGCAATCGGAATATGCAGGTAGACGTCCTGCATGTCCCAAATGGGAATTAAGCCCGGAAGGGTCACCACACGGAAGCTTTTGTAAACGACCGACAGGTTGAGGTCACTGAGGTACAGTATTGGACGGAGGTCCCCTGTTTTCTTTGGAACCAGGAAGAAGTGAGAATAGTACTCTAGTCCTCTCTGGTTCTCTGGAACGTGCTCTAAGGCTTCTTTTTCCAGAAGCGTGAGCACTTCCTGCTGTATGAGCAGGGCATACTGACCCGAATATCGGGAAAGCAGGGCAGGTTTTGTAGGTGGACTGCCTACAAATTCTATATAGTAGCCTATTTTGACCAGTTGCAGAACCCACCTGTCGGTGGTGATCGACTGCCACCCTGGCAAGTGGCGTGCGATGCGACCCCAGACTTTCTTTTCCCATTGATCCTGAGGAGGGGCGGGGGCCGGGAAGGAGTCATGCTGTGGTAACGTTTGATCCGGCAGACTGTGCCAACTTTGCAAATCGTTGACCTCTGCCTGGGGATAACTTGGCCTGGGCTTTGCGGGTGAAAGTGCCCCTCTGCTGTTGGCTGGAACGTGGCTGTTGCCTTTGTAGCCGGCCACGGAAACGGCTCTGGTTCCTATGAAAGGAACTGGGCCGAGACCTGTACGTGGCCTGTACAGATCGGACTGCCTTCCCTGCGTCCTGAAGTTTGGTGACTACTCTCTCGGAGGCTTCACCAAATAGTACCTCGCTGTTATAAGGGAAGTCTAAGATGTTCTACTGGACGTCCGGGGTAAAACCGGAGACATGGAGCCAAGAGTGTCTCCGGAGACACACGCCTGAGGCTGCAACTCTGGCTGAAAAGTCCACAGAATCATATGCGGCTCTGAGCACCTGGGTCCCCACATCCGAACCCGTGCGGAGGAGGTTCAAGAGCTCCTCCTTTTGGTCGCCATCGGGCATCTTCTTGACCAGGTCCTGTCCCTGTTCCCACAGTGCATTCTGGAATTGAACCATGTGGGTGAGGCAATTCAGTGACCTGATGGCGCAAGTCGCAGCCGCGTATGTGCGCCTACCCAGGACATCCAGTTACTTGGATTCCTGGTCCAGTGGCTGTGTGCTTAAATGCTGAGGTCTCTGAGACTGGTCATGCGAGGCAGTGATGACCAGGGAGTCAGCCAGAGGATGGTTCGCCAGATACTGGTCCTCCCTAGGGGCCTTGTAGAGGCAATCGGCCTTCTTCGGCACTGCTGGAGTACAATGCAGACGTTTCCAGGCGGCCTTGGTGACGTCCGCAAAGGTATCCACCAAGGGCAGCACTACCACAGGCTTCGGGTCTTTCTGCCGAAGGTAGCGGGCAAGGCGTTGTCTCTCGGGGTCAAGCTCTTCAGCATCCCACCCCATATTCTCCTGGATGTGCCTCATGATCTCCGTGAAAGAGGGATCACCCGGAGGAGACCTGGATAGGTCGTGTGGGCCCGGAGAAGGGATGCTGATGGGAGAAAGAGATCTGGAGGTGTCAGATCTAGAATCCTCCCCAGACGGGGTGTACCTGCGTTGTCTGGGTCTCTTGAGACTGGGTGACCCTGAGGTGGATGTGGAGGGAGGTCTTCTCCTTTCTAAGGATCTGCCCCGAGGAAGTGGTGTTTGCTCCTTGGGGGTTGGCGACCGACCTACAGACCCCTTGGGCAGAGGAGGGGGCGTAGGCGGTGAAGGAGTAGGAGGAGGCGGAGTCGGAGTAGGAGGAGGACGTGTGGCAACCACATCTTTTCTGATGGTGTCCCACCAGACGGTAAAGAGCTCCTTTACCTCTGCCAAGTTCAAGCTTGACGACGGGCCCGGCGCCAGTGGCCTATCGCCAGTGTCGGGCGTCAGGTCCCCGGGGGTCTCCCGCTCCGGGGAAGGTTCCCTTGGGAGCCCGGTGTCGCCCGCCTGGTCCTCGGGCTGTGTGGTATCCTCCTCCAATGAGTTCTTCTGACCGGCATCAGCCGGCGATGGTGGTGCGGTCCTCTTCTCTGGGGTAGCAGACGTCGGTCCCCTGGCCGATGCCCTCGGAGGCGAACGCCTGGCCGGCGACGGGTGTTTTGATGTCGTCAGGTCCTTGGTCTTGCGAGGAACCGGATCCGACCCACGCGGAGGCTGGGAAACCGACCTGGCGTCGGAGTCCCGCCAGCGGGAGGAAGACTTATGGCGCTCCCCGGACTTCGACGAGGCCTTAGATGGAGTGGAAGAGGCCGACGGCCTGGAAGTCTTCAGGGGCTGCAAAGAAGAGGAACCGCTGGAGGATCTGACCTGAGCTGGGAGAGGCTGCAATTGAGCCCTGGAAGGAGAGCAGTCCGATCGCAAGCCGGAGCTTCGGGAGTCCGAGGCCCTCTCAGGGGACCTGGGCCTTTCCTTCTCCCGGTGTTTATCCCGCTGCTTGTGGGTTTTACCCGACGACTCCCCCACCGGAGGAAGGTTCTTTATCCATGATCTTCAGTTTCTCCACTAAGAGAATCGCTTGATGGGCCTTCTGGTGGCGGATCCTGGTGCGACTGTTGAAGCCCTGGCAGAAGGAGCAGGCCTTGGTGTCATGTTCCGGGCCTAGGCAGCGCACGCAGGCCAAATGTGGATCCTTGAAGGAGATCTGTTTGCCGCAGGCACACTTCGATTGGTGACCCTCCAGAGAGGTAGTTGGAGAAGACATCAGTTGAATCCAAAGTCATGAAGAAAGACAAAATCGTCGTAGCTCTAAAGGTTGTCGCACGCTAGAAAAAGGAACGAGAGGCCGATGCTGGCGATGTCGACAGCGGGAAAAGACCTGGGATTATGGGGGGACTGGCTCATGTACTAAGCCTGACGTTGAGGGCGGGACCCGCTGAAGACTGCTAGCTAGAAAATTTCCGTGGGGTCCTGACGCCTGCCAGCTTCAGTCCTAATGGTGTAACCTGCTGCAAGAGCTGTATCTCAAAGTAAGATCTTTCAAATATCTCAAGGGAATCAACAAAGTCCTAGAGGGTAGTACTTTTCAGAAAAAGAGATGTGCAATAACAAGGGGGCACAATCTGAGGACGGGGGGGGACAGCTCAGAGGTAATGTGAGGAAGTATTTCTTCACAGAGAGGGTTGTAGATGCATGGAACAGCCTTCCTGAGGAGGTCGTAGAGTCAAAAACAGTGGGGGAATTCAAGAATGAATTCAACAATGCATGAGACATTCTGCTAGCAGCTGCGAAAAAAGCCATCACTAAATTCTGGTTGTCCCCTAAGACCCTGACCGTGCAGGATTGGTGGGCCATAACCAAACAAACCTACCAGCTGGAAAGAATAACACATAGCTTGAATGACAGATTACCAATTTATAACACGTTGGAGCAGATGGCTTCTGTACTATATGCTTAAAGACACAACTTTTGTACCATAAGGTAATAACATTTTCCCCCCTTATCATTCCCCTCTCTCTCTTTCCTTTCCCCTCCCACATTTACTGCGGTAGAGAGGTCTGTGTGGGTCCCAGGGGGCCTCCCTCAGTCTCCAAGGTTTGGGTGACCTGAACTGATTAGAAATAACAGTACACTTGTGGTTTGCATTTATGTTGAACTTCTATTACTCTATCTGGCACCCAGGACCTTCTTGAATAGCTCTTTAAGAAGTGAAGTAAATTTGAAGTTGGGGACTCTCTGAACCTACTAGCCCCTTCATGGACAGTGGACTCTAGTCACACTGGTATTAATCTTTATCAATTCTCCTATGAGTATTCAGTGTACTGTGACCAGTGAGAATTCTGTAAGTATCTTCTCTTGATTCTTTTGTTCTGATGCTTGGACACAATCAATTGTGAGTAAAAATGAAATAAAGATGAGACTTTAAAAAAAAAAAAAAAATGCATGAGACAGACATAAGGTAGTTCTAGTGGCGGGTAGGATGAAGTAGGCTGTTGGTTAACTAGGATCTGCAGCTTATCCGTTAGGTAGAGAAATTAGCAGACTAGGTGGGCCAAGCGGTCCTTATCCGCCATCAAATTCTATGTTTCTTTCAGTGGCAAAACCAGCAACACACAGCCAGGAAGTTTTAATGAATACCAGTACCAAAGGAATGAGCAGAAGCATCAGAAGCATTGTAAGTAGAACACAATAAATGCTTGCCAGTCTCCAAGCTACGGTTAACACACTGCTGAGCTTCCCTCCTGCAGGCAGCATCAGGCATGCAATACACAAGCTATTTTGATATTTTATCATATATGCTTGTCAGAAGGCAATATGGAGGCCTAATGTAGCAAAGTCAAAAGTCTAGCTTGCCCGTGGTATCCAGCTTCCTGGACTCTGGATCAAGAGGTTTAAAGAGCTAGTGTACTGCTTGAAATTAATAGCAATTATCAGATGCCGTCAGCTATCACTTCCAATATCCGAGGTATTTTTGTATTTTCTATTTGCTAATTAGAAGGTTTTCCACCTGGCAGTACTGGGGTGATGTGTGCAGCAGCACTCTATAGGGAGGAAAAAAAAAGTCAGTTCTGTTCCTCCCACTACATTGTCAGAAATAAGACCAAACACCTTGAGGCACTACAATTCTTGCAGCCTGAGCAGTGACTTTCACAAGCTACCAATCAAAATGCAGGAAATTGTGACATCACTAGTAACCAGGGAGAGCCAGTCCCCGCTGCTTCATGTGAAAGTGAAACCTAGCAGTGAGAAATGGTTCTCATTGGTTGCTAGTGATGTCATAGTTAGTGTGGTCTCAGTGTTGATGTAGTGGGAGGAACAGAACTGACTTTTTCCCCCTCCAGACAGAGTGTTGCTCCACACATCACCACAGTACTGCCAGGTGGAAAATCTTCTAATTAACAAACAGAAAATAATAAATACTTGAGATATAAGAAGTGATAGCTGACTACATCTGAAAGTTACAATTAATTGCAGGCAGTTTCCAGGCAGTACACTAGCTCTTTAAACTTTAGCAAGGCCTTTGACACTGTACCACATAGAAGGCTCATAAGGAAACTAGACAGTTTGGGAGTTTGTCCCAAGGTGGTAATGTGACAGGGTGGAATAGGACCCAGTCCCAGTTGTTAGAGAAAGTGTTTAAATACAAGGATCTGTTCTTTCCTTTTCCTGTCTCTTGTCTGTCTGGTTGCACAACCAAATTCTTCTCGTGAGACCTAGGACTTGATCACCCAGACAGTCTCGCAATTATTTGCCTCTCACTGACTCCCCTTGCTGTCTTCTTCTCCTCTTGCATATCTGCTGATATAAAAATATATGCAAATCATTGTATAGAAAAGTAACCGATGTGGGATCCCTTTGTTTAGAATATATATATATATATATATATATATATATATAGTGTTCATTCTTGAAATGCATATAATTATAGTTTGAGATTATTGCAAAAAGCTATTAGAAACTCAAGAGGTTACCAGAGTTCAATTTTTAAGCCTTTTGCAGAAGAGCTGTGGAAAACGGGGCCTCAGCTCAGGTACACTGTGTTCCTGCCTTGCACCTGCCTGAAACATACAAAAAAACAGGATGCTTGTTAAGAATGGGGGTTGGAGGGACTTATAAGCAAGCTGAGCTGCAATTGCTTGAAAGAGAAGACTGGACACAGAGACTGAAGGAAAACTCTGATGAACCTGATGTTTATTCTTCTTTTGTAAATAGTTATTCTGAACAAGTTTTTTTTTTTTTATGTTACTGCTAGTGTAAAAAAATATTTTTTGTGAATTTTACAACCGCTCCTGTTTTTTCCTATCGTTCCTGACCTGTGCCTCGATGACAGGTAAACTGGGTGTGAAACTGGTTGATGAATAGGCAACAGAGGCTGTGGTAAATGGCACTCACTCGGTAGAGGGTAGAGTGACCAGCAGGATAAAACAGAGCTCAGTACTGGGACCAGTCCTCTTTCATGTCTTCATAAGTGACACTGCAGAAGAGCTGAAAAGGAAGGTATATCTCTTTGCAGAAAACACTAAAATCTGCAATAGGGTAGATACTCTGGAGGGGGTAGAGAAACTGTATAGAGACCTGAGAAAACTCAAAGGATGGTCAAGGGTATGACAGCTAGGTTTTAATGCATAAAGTGCAAAATCAGACACCTGGTGCACAAAAAGCCAGAGGCAAAGTATAAAATGGGGTGAGAGGTACTGACAGTCACTAAACAGGAAAGGGACATTGGAGCAATCATACTGGATGACTTCAAGGTGGCAAGGAAATGTGACAAGGCAGCAGATATGGCCAACAGAATGCTGGGGTGCATAGTGAGGGATATCACCTGCAGAAGGAGAGAGGTGGTGTTACCACTGTATAGATCATTGGTGAAACCCCACCTACAGTATTGTGTCCAGTTCTAAGGACCATACCTCAGGCAAGATATAGGCAGCGTAGAGGCTGTCCAGAGGAGGGTAACTAAAATGGTGAAGGGGCTGCATTGAAAGCCTTATAAGAATAGACTGACAGATCTCAATATGTACATCCCATAAGAGAGCAGGAAGAGTGGGGACATGACAGAGACTTACAAATACCTCACGGGGGTGGCGAATAAGGTACAGGAGGAGAGTATCTTTCAGAGAAGAAGGTGCAAGAAAACAATAGGGCATGCAATGAAGCTGAAAGGGGAAAATTTAGGAGGGATATGAGGAACTACTTCTTCACTGAAAGAATGGTGGATGCCTGGGACAGTCTTCCAGTGGAAGTGGTGGCGGCAAAAACAGTGGTGGGCTTCAAGCATTCAATGCATGGGATAGGCACAAAGGAATTTTGGTAGGAAAGCAGGGTTGGGGGACCAAGTATGGTCAAAGGTGACAGAACAGGCAGGGGAAAATGGGCAAACTGTGTGGGCCAAGCAGTCCTTATCTGCTGACAAATTCTATGTTTCTAAAAGCTCATATAACAAGGTATTTTAGACCTAGCAAGACTAAGCTGAAAGAGCAGGATACTGTTTATCCGCTTTCCTAAGGATTGCCGGCAGAGTGCTGGGCCTATGCCAGACTACGATGGTAGCATCCTCAGATGCAGGTTAGAAAGGCTGGATGACCACAGATAAGGCAAGAGGGACTTCCTAAAATTCATACTCTTTTCAGTGGAGTCCTCTTCCTCAACAGAAAATTGGAGCTTTTCAGCACGAGGTACAACAGTCTAAAAAGACAACCTCAGGAGGAGACCTGGGGGGAATAAACAAAGTACAGTTACGAACTTACCGTAACAGTAGATCTTCGAGAGGAGCTCTTCCAGCAAGCCGGTAGGACTTAGCCACCAGGCGCCACAATCACGCTGAAACTTTCTAGCTAGCAGTCTACCACGGGGGAACCACCCACTGCCGATGTCACCCTCCGACATTGGCCTATCCTGTAAGGGCGGACGGTCTCCCACACTCTCCTCAGTTCTCCCACTGAAGACCCAAAGCAGGCATTGGAGGAAGAAACTGAGGAGGTTCCTGAGAGCCACGAAGGAAAAAAGGGGAGCAGAAAACCCATACAAATGGAACAGGAAATAGCAGAGAGAAAAAAGGAGAAGGGGGGGGAAGCAGGGTCTGCTGCAAGAGCTGCTCTCGAAGACCTACTGTTACAATAAATTCTTACGTAACTGTACTATCTTACTTTGAGGAGACTCTTGCAGCAAAAAAGCGGCAGTTTTGCGTTGAGTGGGGATGCAAAAGGTCCAACTCTGGCTTACTCCACCTGTGGAAGAGCTCTTCAACCACTTGTGTCAGAAGCTTCCACTCGTGAGCCCTGGACTGGGAGCAGATCAGAATGTCTGCCAGGACGTTCTGGATGCCTGGAACATGGACAGCTAAGAGCTACAGACCATGCTCGATGGCCCAATACCAAATTCTCATCGCCTCCCTGCACAAAGGTAAGAGTGAGGCTCCCCCCCTCATTTGTTAATGTAATACACCATGCACATGTTGTCCATCTGCATCAAGAGCAGACTGGGGGAGGAGATGAGTCTATAAGGCCTGCAGAGAATGCAGAAACACGCACATCTCCAGAACATTGATGTGGAGACCCTGTACCACATCTGTCCAAGTGCCTTGAGTCCAGTGAGCTTCCAACTGAGCTCCCAACCCCAGACCCGAGGTATCCATCATGAGGATCTGACGAGGGGCCTGTGACTCTCTGCCCACCTGCTTACTGTATTATTGTATAATATTTGTAAAATAAATATATGGTATGTGAAGGTCTGCTTAGGCAAGAAGACAGCTTAGCAGTGATAAGTGACCTTTGACCTCTAATGTGTCAGTGTGGTTGAAGCAGCAGGATGTGCTCAAATAACCAAGGAAACCCCAAATTAAAAGCCTTCCTTCCAGAGGGACAGTTTATTACCCCTTATAATCTGTTTCTGCTTTTGAAGTTGTAAACTAAATATGAATTTTATGACCCTACAGGAAGGGAAGTTATTTGACTGATCATTTATGGTTTTCTCACCTAGCAGAGAACTAGTAACAGAGTGTGAGGATGTAAAACATCAAAGGGGATGTTTTGATCAGACTCATTTTGGGAAATTGCTAGTTGCCGATTTTTCGCTGTAATAAAATGCATCATTGTGAGTATCCATACTCGGGTTACAGATTCATCACAGATCTAAGAGTGACCTTATGGGTAACATCACCAGGAGGTGGAGAAAACTGACTTGTGAATATTGCTTGCAAAAGAAGTTGGTGCAGAAGGACTCTCTGAAAGGCAAAGACACACAGTCTGTGGACTGGTAACTAAGCACTTTATGGTAACATCTAGCTAGGCAAGAACGTTTAAGTATTTGTAGTAGGCGTATTTGTGTTCTGCAACTTCCCAATTATTTTATGTGACAGTAAGTTGCTGATATAATTGTTCTGCATTTGATTTTACCTGTTTTACGATTTTTAGGAAACAATATATTCTTTAAAATACTGCCTGTGCTTTTTCTCAGTTCGTTTACATATGAAGGCTGAACCCGTGTTTAAGTCTGACAGCTGTTAAGGGCTTGAATGTGTTACTAATCTTGAAAAAGGTAAGAATATACCTAGGTCTCATATTGAGTCGTAAGGCTACATTTTGGAAACCTGGCTGGGTGCCACTGGGCAAAGGACTGTACTGCATTCTCGAAGAGGGTACATATCTGAGCCTGTTAACTGGGTATGCTAGCATAAGGTTCACATTTGACCCCCAGAACTCGAAGCTAGTAGGCGATTCGGACCCAAAACAAACAGTAGGGTTACCCTGTTTGTCCCCTGTTCACACTATTGCACTTCGAGGTTGGCACTGTGGGAGAAGAGGGACTGACCTGCAGAGTGAGTCTGTAACAGATTTGGTTGGCAGCGGTGCGATTTAAAAGTATTTGGTAACACGGGCATTAACAGTCTAGTGTGTCAGATTAATACTGTACAGCTCACATGCAAAATAAGGCAGTGATTTTTAAAAAGTAAACAGAACGATATCATGCTTACAGTCCAAGTTCCTACCTGTTTTATTTTTTTTCGACTGCAAGTTAGTGTAGCCGTAGTTAAGGAAGAAGATGGCTTCCAACTACATTGAGCATACTGCAGACCAACTGAGGCAGTTGTGCCAAGAGAGGGGAGTCCTGCAGGAGGGCAGAGCCAGCAAGCAGCACCTCATGGAGGCTCTTGTGGCAGCCGATGCCCAAAGCCTCGAGTCACAGTCGGTGACTGGGAAGGGACAAACCTTGAGCGTGAAGGGGCCAGGGTCCAGTGCAGTGTCCAGATCCAGTGAGGAGCACAACAGGGCCAGTGCAAGCCAAGGCCCACATTAGCAGGGGAAGGTCACCAGCATTCTGGAGCCAGAAGAGATCAGGCTGGAGATGAAGCTACGGAGAATGGAGCTAGAATTTAAGCAGAAGTTGTTCCAGTTGCAGATGGAAAGAGGGGAGAAGTGGAAGCAGCTGCAGCAAGAGGCAGAGGAAAGAAAGTGACAACTTCAGCGAGAGGCTGAGCGAGGCAACATTAACTGGAGAAGCTATGACTCCAAACACCAGCACCAGAGCAGGTAAGTGGCCTGGATTTAACTGGAACTACAGGACTGGGTTACAAATTAAATTTAAATTGATAGCTGAATTTATAGAGGGGGAAGATATGGATGCCTTTTTAAATTCCTTTGAAAAAGTATGTATTCGGGCAAATATTCCTAGAGGGTCCTGGAGCTTCCAGCTATCCCTGCTACTTACCAGAAGAGCTCGGGATGCACTGGGTCAAATGGACAATGAGGACAGTAATGATTACAGTAAACTTAAAGCTGCACTTTTGAAAAAATATGAGCTAACAGCAGAGGCACACAGAACTAAATTCTGTAAGCTCAGGCGAAGCCCTGACATGAGCTACGAGGAGCTAGCCACTAAACGACGTTAGTTTTTAAAACGTTAGTGGGAAGGAACTGAAGTAAACATTGTAGAGAAAATCGAAAATGCTGTACTGTTAGAGCAGTTTTTTGGGGCATGCCCAGCAGAGCTGAAAATCTGGCTGGAGGACCGAGATCCAAAAACAGTGCAGGCGGCTACTGAACTCTTGGACCGCTATGCCGGGAGCAGACCTGCTCAGAGAGTGAATGGGGTGGGCATGGCAGTGCAGAAAGGGAAAAGCTAAAACCCTCCCTGCCTCTACCAAAACCAGGTAGCCCCAAGTTACAAAGAAAAGAGTTACCTGAAAAAAGAAATGAGTGTTGGGTTTGCAAAGAACCGGGTCATCTGGCCAGACGGTGCCCCAAAAGACAAGCAGTACACAAAGTGGTACTAGGAAAGAAGTAGATTGTGTGTCCCTGAAAGCATGCCAGTAACCACGAGGGAACACATGCACCCAGTCACTGTGAATCGTGCATAGACACATGGATTGAGGGACACGGGGCCGTCCCTGACTTTAGTAAAAGGGGATTTGGTAGAGCCTGGTCAGCTTATACCCAATCAATCTGTGACTATACGGGGATTCACTGGGGAGGAGACAACATTCTCACTAGTGTTCTCCGAGACAGGGGGAATTGTGCAAAAGGTTGCTGTAGCCAAGACTTTGGCTGTCGATGTAATTATTGGCAACAATCTCAAACTGGGTATGGTGTGTGCAGTTACCCACAGCCAAGCATCAAAGGAAAACTGTCGTTCCCTGGACCCCAGAGAAGCCCTTGTGGAAACCACTGGGAGGCTGGTTCCCCAGCCTGTGTCTCCCGATATGGAGAATAATGAAGGGGGGGGGTAGAAATTTCCCAGGTAGCAGTTAACCAAACAGTTACAGAGGGTTACTTCAAGAAAGGAGGGGAGACCCGCTGTCAGAGGATTAGGGATGGCAGTGATCCTGAATGCCCTGATGCTAGAGGCCCTAGTTTAGACACTGAAGGGGACCTGTCCCATGCCTTGGGAATGTGCAAGGAGTTTGCAGCTGCTCAGAAAAATGACCCTAGTCTAGAGAACCTGAGGGCTTGGGCAGACTCTGACGGAGCAGAGGGAGGTGACGGGAAACATAAGGTTTGGGACAATGGACTGATGTATATGTGGGATGCTAAGACAGAGGGAGGGGTGATGGGCAGGCAGCTTGTTGTTCCCCAGGGGTACCGTGAGCAGTTGCTGAACACTGCACATGATATTCCCATATCTGGCCATCTGGGAATCACGTGCACTACGCAGCGGATGGCCCAGAATTTCTATTGGCTCAACTTCACCCAGCAGGTGAAGGAGTACTGCAGGTATTGTCACCAATGCCAAGAAATAGGGAAGGCAGGTAAAAAAAAAAACAAGCTGCCCTAATTCCTTTACCCATAGTGGAGGAGCCATTCCAAAGGGTGGGAATGGATATTGTGGGGCCTTTAAATACCCCCAGCTCCTCCGGGAAGAGGTTCATGCTGACTGTGGTGGATTATGCCACCCGGTACCCAGAAGCAGTCACCCTATCCTCACTGAGGACAGATAAGAGTGGCAGATGCCTTACTAGGGATTTTCTTCCTTGTTGGGTTTCCGCAGGAGGTTATCACTGATCGAGGGGGTTACTTCATGTCTGACCTGATGAAATGTTTGTGGGAGAAGTGTGGAGTGGTATAAAGATGCACTACACCTTATCACCCACAAGCAAATGGGCTTGTGGAAAGATTTAATGGTACCCTTAAATCAATGCTCCAAGTGTTTGCTGAACAGCATGGAAGGGACTGAGAGAAATACCTTCCCCACTTGTTTGCATACAGGAAGGTGCCCCAAGAGTCGACTAGGGTTTTCCCCCCTTTGAGCTCTTATATGGACGTAGGGTATGTGGGCCCCTAGACTTGATCCAGGAGGGCTGGAAAGGCAAGAACGCCACCCAGGGAACTCCCATGGTGGATTACATCCTTAGGTTTAGGGAAAGGCTGAAGGAGCTTATGCGGAGAGCCCAGAGCAACCTGGCAGCTGCCCAACAAAAACAAAAGGTGTGGTATGACTGCAGAGCCAGAGCTCACTTGTACACTGTGGGTCAGGAAGTCATGGTCCTAATCCCGGTCTGGAAAGACAAGCTGCAGGCCGAGTGGGCAGGACCGTGCAAAATAGTCAGACGGGTAAATGACGTAAACTATATTACAGAGTTACCTGACAAGAGACATACACAAAGAATGTACCATGTCAACATGATGAAGCTATATGCTAATAGGGCTGACATGGTGTTTGCAGTGTGTAGCCCTGGGGAGGAGACGGACGAAGGAGATCTCCTTCTGGACTTGCTGGAAGAAAGCAAGCCGAAGTCCTCCATGAAGGCAATTAAAATGACACCCCAGATTACCCCAGATCAGATCCAGGAAGGGAGGTTCTAGCAGACTTTGCCCCACTGTTTAGCGTTAAGCCTGGACTAACCCCCCCCCTTAGCGATGCATGATGTGGAGACAGGGATGCAGGCGTCCATACGGCAAACAGCATATCGGGTGTCAGAGGCTGTCCAAAATTACATTAGGAGGGAGGTGGAGGAAATGCTATATTTAGGGGTAATCCAGAAATCCCACAGCCCCAGGGCCTCACCTGTAGTCCTTGTTCCCAAGCCAGATGGCTCTACTCGTTTTTGTGTGGACTATCGTGGACTGAATGCAGTCACAAAGTCAGACGCCCACCTGATGCCACGGACAGAAGAACTCCTGGACAAGTTAGGAGGGGCGGCATACTTTATGACTACTGACCCGACAAAGGGGTACTGGCATGTACAGTTAACTGACAGAGCAAGGGAGAGGTCGGCCTTCATCACTCTGATAGGGTTATTTGAATTTATTTAAGAGATTAACCAGGCAAGCAACTGAGCGAGGACCGCACGTTTCCAGATGTGACCTGGGGGTTACATAGACAATATCACAGGACAAGTACATGCAGGAGCAAGACAACAGGTTCAGAACAGATACAAAGCTGGACTCACATTAGATACAGAATTTAAAGTAATGTCTTTCGGAATGAAGAACGTCCCAGCCACTTTCCAAAGGTTGGTGAAACAGGTGTTAAATGGTGCTGAGGAGTACGCCGTGGCGTACCTGGATGACACTGCCATCTTTAGTGCCAGCTCGGAGGAACACCTGTCCCACCTTAGGGACGTGCTGGGCAGGATACAGAGGGCCAAGCTCAGTGTCAAAGCTGAGAAGTGGCAGGTGGCCATGGCTGAGGTGGCATACCTCAGGTACGTTGTAGGCCGGGGGACAGCTCAGTCCTAACCAAGTGAAAATAGAGGCAATCACGGCATGGCCCAGGCCAGAAACACAAATGCATGTCAGGACTTTTCTAGGGACAGCAGGGTACTATAGGAAATGTGTACCAAATTACAGTACCCTGGCCGCTCCCCTATCTGGCCTGTTAAAGAAAAGGATGCATAAGAAAATTACCTGGGAACCAGCCTGTGAAAAAGCCTTTACCAGACTGAAGGAGGCACTGTGCAATGCTCCTGTATTGACAAGTCCAGACTATAGCAGACCCTTTGCAGTCCAGACTGACGCCTTAGATGTGGGTATTGGAGTAATGCTGAGCCAGACATCCAACCAAGGAAAAGAGCACCACACAGTGTAGCTCAGTAAAAAGTTACTTCCCATGGAGCAGGCTTACTCTGCTGTGGAAATAGAGTGTCTTGCCATGATGTGGGCACTAAAGAAGTTAGAGCCATACTTATACGGACAGCATTTTGAGGCACAAACTGACCACAACCCCCTGGTTTGGCTGGCACAAATGGGTAAAATGAATGGTAGGCTACTAAGATGGAGTCTTGCCTTGCAAGGGTATGACATGACTGTCTCACACAGGGCCGGGGCAGCCAATGAAAATGGAGATAGATTGTCGCGTCAATTTGAGCAATGAACTGACTTGGGGAGCTCATCCTATGCTGGGATAGAGCCCCCAAATTCAGTCTAGGTGGGGAGGACTGTGACACTCTGCCCACCTGCTTATTGTATTATTGTATAATATTTGTAAAATAAATATATGGTATGTGAAGGTCTGCTTAGGCAAGATGACAGTTTAGCAGTGATAACTGACCTTTGACCTCCAAGGTGTCAGTGCGGCAGAAGCAGCAGGATGTATTAAACTGACCAGGAAAACCTATAATTAAAAGCCTTCCTTCCAAAGGGACAGTTTATTACCCCTTATAACCTGTTTCTGCTTTTGAAGTTGGAAACTAAATATGAATTTTATGACCCTAACAGGAAGGGAAGTTATTTGGCTGACCATTTATGGTTTTCTCACCTAGCAGAGAACTAGTAAGACTGTGGGGATGTAAAACATCAAAGGGGATGTTTTGATCAAAGACTCATATTTTGGGAAATTGCTAGTTGCCGATTTTCGCTATAACAACATGCATCCTTGTGAGTATCCATACTCAGATTACAGATTTATCACAGAACTAACAGTGACCTCATGGGTGACATCACCAGAAGGTGGAGAAAACTGACTTCTGAATATTGCTTGCAAGAGAAGTTGGTGCATAAGGACTCTCTGAAAAGCAAAGACACACTGTCTGTGGACTGGTAACTAGGCACTTTATGGTAACATCTAGCTAAGCAAGAACATTTAAGTATTTGTGGTAGGTGTATTTGTATTCTGTAACTTCCCAATTATTTTATGTAATTAAGTTGTTGATATAATTATTCTGTGTTTGATTTTACCTGTTACGATTTTTAGTAAACAATATATTCTTTAAAATACTGTGTGTGCTTTTCCTTTTTTTTTTTTTGTGAAATTGAAATATTTTTATTATTATAGTATCTCATCGCATTGTACAGCCATACACCATAATATAAATCATAGTCTACAGATATGAAAAGGGCACAATTACATTTCATCACATATATCAGTATAGGTCCAATCCAGCACACACAGAGGAGGTACTACCTTTCATAAGCATTCACATTCAGCAAGAGACAGATAAATAATTCATAGATACATAGACAGTGTCGGCAGATAAGGGCCTATGGCCCACCCAGTCTGCCCATTTAAGTTTGTAAGTTCAGTTTATGTTTTCCAGGAAGTCTGTTGCCCCTTACCCCTGACCTCCAGAATTCCTTTATGTCTATCCCATGCATTCTTAAATCCCGTGATTGTTTCAGCCCCCACCACTTCCTCTGGCAGGGTGTTCCACTTGTCCACCACCCGTTCTGTGAAGAAATTCTTCCTCACGTTTCCTCTGAATTCAATGAGTAGGGTCCCCTCCTTGAGCACATTTAGCCAACCCAGTTCTGAAAAAGGGCATAGTCCATTTTTCCCTTAGTTCCAGCTCCCTCCCAATCTCTCTTGTAGTGTTACGCTGAATTGTAAATTAATTCTGTCCCTCATGGTACAAAATCTGGGAAGTGTTCCAACTGGTATAAGACCCATTTTCTCCATCTAATCTCAAAACTGTTTAGACGGTTATTTAATCTGGCTGTGACTCGCTCAAGACTGTGTATTTCATAGGACAGACACCTCCAGGAGTCCTTAGATGGAACTCTAGGGGACATCCAAAACCTCGTGATAATCTTTTTGGCTGCAAGAATTAAAACAGTCAACAAATTATATATATTTTTATCAAATTTAGTGCCCCTTGGAGGAACTGCAACAGGATAAAGGTGGGGGTAAGCATTTCTGGGCATTCAAATATAGCAATTATTACGGATAGAACATCTTGCCAATAGCTAGATAAGTATGGACAAGACCATAGGATATGGGTATGTCCAGCCTCATTATGCCCACAGTCCCGCCAACACTGGGCATAATCTCCACCCTTAAATTTCACTGTAACCATTGGGGTCCTAAAGAACTGAAGCCATAGCTTCCATGCATATTCCCACCAGCAAATATTAGAGGAAATCCGAGTATACCAGTGTGCATTTGCATCAGTCTTCTTTGTCTATTTCAACCCCCCTCCCCATTCCCTAGCCCAACACAGCTTAAGGTCTGTTAGAGAATGTACATGATAAACCCTCAGTGCCTCATATAAATAACTGATAATATGTTCTTGCACCATCTCCCTTAAGTGATGTAGGACAATCTGGACAAAGCTAGAGGCCTTTTCCACCACATCCACTATCCCCTCTTTGAGAAAAAGAAGTCTGTTCCTGAGAGCCACATATGTCAAATATTGGGATACAGGAATCTTATAGGTAGCTCTAAGGAAGGAGAAGGAGTGTATACCCATAGGGCCTACCACTTGAAATACATACTGCAATGTATATGATTTCCACTGAGGAAGTGCAAGGGCTGAGAGGCAAGATCTCTCAAACAGAGAGAGAGAGAAGTGAACGCCAGACTTGGAGCCACTGTTTAAAGACCTCCACCATAAAGGAATGAAATCGTGTCATAGGGAGGCATCCAAGGAGGGGTCTCCCAAAAGATAGGTAGAGAAGTCCTCCAAGCCATTGACAGTAGCCTCTGTATCTTTCCAATATGCCACACAGTGAAAAGCAGAATAGAGAAGAGCTATCCTAATCTGTGTCACCTGGGCGTATCTTCTCATGTTTGGAAGATTAAGACCTCCCAGAGATCTGGAAAGTCGTAAGGTAATATATTTAATCTGTGGAGCATGTCCCCCCCAATAAGTGTGGTGATGGGAAAATTGGGAGTGTTTGCCAAAAAAAAAAAAAAAAAAAAAAGAGACATTAACCTCCTAGAGAGGGTCCAGAGGAGGCAACCAAAATGATTTGGGGCTTGGGGACAGTAATCGCTATGAGAGGCTCAAGAGCTAAATATGTACACATTGGAAGAGAGAGGGACCGGGAGACAAGATAGAGGTCTTCAGGTACATGAAGAGGGTAAATAGGGGAGGAACAGTCAGTGTGCTTGAAGGAAGGAGGAGGGGCCACTAGAGGGCATGGGTGGAAGCTGGAGGGAAGATTCAGGGAGAAAGGAGGAGGAGGTGCTACTTCACTGAGAGGGTGGTGGAGCCATGGAATCGCTACCTAGGTGGCTGGTGGAGCAGAGACAGTGGAGGATTCAAGAGGGGTGGGACAGGTGCGGGGAAGGGTTCTGGAAGCAAAATCCAATGCAGCAAGAATATCCGGAACTGGGAAGGGAGAAGCCAGAGAAGGCGAGGGGGGCAGCAAGGTCAGCACCCAGGGTAGGGGCTGACCAAAAGAGCAGACACGAAAGACCGTTAGGCCTATTCTGCTGGCATTTTAGTATGTTAGTAGGATACGTGGCAAAATGTTTTGTTGTATGGTTTCAGCTCGGCTGAAGATTCCCACTGGTAGCCTAGCCCATTTAGATAAGTCTAAGGCGAGCTGCTGGGTCAAGGGCTCCAAGTTCACCAATTCTAAGTGTAACATTTTAGAGGGTATCTTAATACCAAGATACTGCATCTGCACACAGCTCCAGCAGAAAGGAAAGTCTGCTTTCAACCTTCAGTCTTCAGCTAGAGGAGAGAGAGAAAGGGCCTTTAGCTGCTGAGTGTGTTTGTAAGTTGATTTAAAGTACTTTTTTTAGCTGCCATTTCTCTGTGTTGGACACTGTATTCGAGGTCTGTTCCTAACTGCCTTTTTTTGTGCTTTAAAATTTGGTTTGGGCAGGATTAAGGTATTCTAGTAGACAAATTGGTGATCGTGTGTTTAAATGTTGCTCTCTGGCCTGTAAGTGCAGGCATCATATTACAGGGATTAGTGATGTTAGAAGGTGATGGTTAACTGCCATCTCATTCAGCCTTCAGCTAGAGGGGGGAGAGAGAGAGAAAGGGCCTTTAGCTGCTGAGCGTGTTTGTAAGTTAATTTAAAGTACTTTTTTTAGCTGCCATTTCTGTGTGTTGGACATTGTATTTGAGGTATGTTAACTGCAGGATCAGTTAAGGTCTGGCAGAAGTTGTCTGAACCTTCTTTTGCTGAGCAGTTGGGGAAAGGATTTATTTGCTGGATAAGCATTACATTCTTTTTCAGTCTGTGAAGGAACTAGAAGGGGAAAGGATCAGATCTGTTCCAGTACAGTAGCTTCTTCTTGTTTTTACATTGTTTCTTGTGGATTTTACTTGGTAGAAGGTTATTTCTTTTCTTTCTTACTACTAAAGGGCTAACGGGGTATTGTTTTGGGGCTGTTGGAATTTTGAAACCGGTTTTGGTGGCTATAAGTGGGCTCATTTGTTTGATGTTTCACTGTGTAGCAGGCTGCATTTGTGGAGGCCTATTTCTTCTGATTTAAAACCTATTTGGTGTGATTTAATTGGGACTGTTTCTTTGAATTGGAGACCTAGATCTTCTAATTTCAAGCCTATTTTTATGTGTTGGTGAAGCTGTTTGAATTGGAAACCTGTTTCTTTTGGTAGCAAACCTATTTTGGGGGCTTTGAGTAGAATTGAGATTCATTTTTGCTGGCTTCACTAGCTGCAAAGTTTAGTGCATAGTGGGGGAAGGGTGCTAATGGTCTGACCAGGGGCCTCAGCTACCTGATTTGGGCTGGTCCCACACCCAGCCCTGGTGCGTGATTTCCTTTATACCAGGGTTCGGACATCACTTCCTCAAACGGGCAAAGGATATTTCAGCAGAAGCAGAAATCCAGGAAAGGAACAACAGCGAGTGAAGAGGTGACTGCTATCTCAGTGGAAGGGAAATAACTGCAAATCAAGGAGCTTTCTTTGTTACTTCTTTGCATTTATTTTTTTCCATAACATGTTTGAGTT
Source organism: Neoceratodus forsteri (assembly GCA_016271365.2). Lineage (NCBI taxonomy): Eukaryota > Metazoa > Chordata > Ceratodontiformes > Ceratodontidae > Neoceratodus > Neoceratodus forsteri. The sequence continues at coordinate 462,739,550 of CM057458.1, forward strand.
TTTCCCATAAATATATACAAAAAAACCCCAACAAAATCAGCCATGTACAATAAAAGACAATAACCGCATGAAACTAACATACATGCATATCCCCCCCCCCCCTCGTCATTACTAAAACGTATTAAATTATCCCGACCACCACCCCGGCCCCTACAGAACATACCACACCTGTCCAAAGGTCCCATTTAAGGGACAAAAAAAAACAAACTAGAAAACATAATGACAAGAACTTATTAACTGTGCAGACTGTTAATAACTTAAAAAGAGGTTGTCTCTCATATTAATTATTTTCCACCTTATCTGTCCCAAGGTGACTGCTCATCTTCCTTGGTTCCTCATTTGCATCAGCTCCCCCCTCCCCCTCAATTACTCAGCCACCCCATTTTATCCTTGCAACCCTTTTCTTATCATATCCATCTCTCCTGGTGGCAACATAGCCTTTCCAGGCCCAGAACCTGCATACATAGGTTTTTCCACTGTTGAATAGTGGGAGTTTCACTCGAGACCCATGTATTTAATATGCAGTGTCTGGCCAGTACAATCAGAATCCTCACCCGTCTAGGAAGGAGTCTCCAGTCCTCTTCCTCCGAATCATCCACCCCAAACAACATGACCACTGGGTTCCATTCCATTTGCCTCCCCCACACCCTACCAATTTCACTGGCAATACCATCCCAGAACTGTTTTAGGGCCGCACACTCCCAAAAGCAGTATATGTACGTCCCCTCCTCTAATTTACACCTCCCACATAAGGGGGAAATCTCAGGGCGAAATCTATGAACCATATCGAGGGGAGGGGGAATAAAGCCTATGTAAAAATGTATACTAGGATTCCTGATACTTATTGAAAACTAGTTGACTTCTTTGCATTTCTATTGCATTGTGGAAAGTTGTAGGAGTTTGAGGATGGTTGTGCAATAGCTACTTAAAGTCTCTTTTTGGGTGTGGATAGGAATAGAAAAAGCAGTTTCTCAATCTATCTAAATGTGTACAACAAAGGGGTAAGGGAAATTAAGAAAATAATGTTTTGCACTGGTAGAGGGGGAGAGGAGAGACTTGGGGGAGTGTTTGGTATCCTTCATCTGGAAGGGTGGGGGGGGGGTCGCTGGTGGGCAACAGCAGCAATGCGTAGGGTGGTAGGCTGCAACAACTGCGGTGCACCAATCTTTCTGAAAATTGCCTGGAGTGTGGGGGATGTTTAGTGTGCACCCACATAGAGAAACTTAGAAAGGAGATTGAGGGTCTGCAGGAGGAACTCAGACAGGCAAGGCAGACTGTGGATGGGTTTAGCCCAATACTGGAGGGAGGAAAAAGGGGAATTGAGGAAGGGCGATTTGAGCCAACAGTTGTGAGGAGAGGATCAGAAGTAGGAAAGCAGAGACAAAGGGGCCCAGGCCAGGAAGAACGATTGCCAGGGAAACCAGGACAGGAGACAAAAGACAAATGGAAGGAGGAGATAGGGACTTGTGAGGGGAGGTGAAGATGTGGCAAAAGTCATGGAGTGAAAAGGAGAGAACAGGTTACTATGAAGAGAGAGGGAGCGGGCATTTGTGAAGGGTCTTTAGAAAACAGTTTTGCACTGCCAGAGAGGAAGGAGGAGGAGGAGGAAAATGATGAAATTAGAGGAGTAACTGATAAATGCCTGGACCAAACCGGGGCGGGGGAGTTCTGCTGGAAGAATTGCAACAAGGGCAAAGGGAAATAATGTACAGGAGGAAGAAGAGGAGCCAGAAATGAGAGAGGGAGATGAATGGAAGCAAGCAGGGAGTAAGAGGAGAGGAATCTTAGTGCTGGGGAACTCAATACTAAGAGGAGTCAGGTGGAGTAGCAAGGGGTAGAGGCACAGTCGCATTTGGGTGGAGGCCATGCCAGGAATGACAGCGGAAAGGGTGGGATAATCTGTTCTAAAATATGCCAGAAGGGGTAGGGACAAGCCTCATTTAATTATACATCTTGGGACAAACTACGTGACTGACAAGACAGTAGATATAGTCCAGAGGAGGTTTGAGGAACTAGGACAATTATTTGAGGAGGCAGGAAGATCAGTAACTTTTTCAGAGATACTTCCAGTGCCCAAGGCAAGCACAACAAGAAAGTTGGGAATAGAGGAATTTAACGGATGGCTAAGAACCTGGTGCTGTGCTAAAGGGTATGGGCGGTTGGGGGAGTAGGGAGGGACCTGGGAGGACAGAAGTCTCTAGGACAAGGACAGACTACACTTGAGTGAGGAGGGACAGAGTGCTGAAACAGAGGATAGAGGAGTACACAGAGGAAGTTGGGAATTTAAACTAGGAGCGGGAGGTGGCAACTGGGCAAGAGACATGCAGAGACCACAGGTTGGGAAACCATACGAGTTTACCGGCCCCCCCCAATAACAGTGACAAAGGACAAATGGCAAGTACTATTGGTGATGCTAGTAAAGGAGGGTAGGATGGGGGGGTGGAAGGTGGTCACCCTTAATGCTAGGAGCCTTGGCAGGAAAACTGCAGAGTTACAGGTGCTCATGGCAGAGGGAGAGGTGGACATTGCAGCCATCACAGAAACATGGACCACCCAATACAATGACTGGGACCTGTCTGTACCAGGGTACAGGTTATTTCGTAGGGACTGGGTTACTGGGAAAGGAGGGGGTGTGGCACTATATGTGAAGGAAGGACTGAAGTGTGTAAGGGAGGAAGAGGAGGAAGGTAGTACGGAGTCACTTTGGATGCAAATCCAGGATTCCAAGAATAGTATTCTCAGAATGGGAGTGGTGTACGGGCCCCCATTTCAGATGGAGGAGTTAGACAGCGAAATAGCGGGACAGATCAGGAGGACCTGCGAGAAGGGTAGTGTGGTGACTGTGGGGGACTTCAACATGCCAGGAGTGGACTGGTGTACCTCAACAACCAGGAACGGAAGGAAGCAGCTACTGCTGGATGCCTTCCAGGACAGCTTCCTGCTGCAAATGGTCAGTGAACCAACCAGGTTAGGGAATACCCTTGACCTTGTGCTGGCAAATGGCGACTTTGTGAGAGAACTTACAGTGGAGGAACCACTGACAGAGTGTGACCACCACTCAGTATGGCTCACACTGGATATGGGCAAGGAAGGAGTGGAATCTGGCACAAGAGTGCTGGACTTCAGGAGGGCCGACTTTGGGAGGACTGGGGAAGTGGTAAAAGGGTACCTGGCCAGAATTCAATCTAGTATGGACACTAACCAGAGGTGGAAGCTCATAAAGCTGGGGATAGTGGAGGCAACCAAAGCCTGCTGCAAGGCCCAGAGCAATAAGGTTAGGAAACTGAGCTGGTTGAGCAAGGAGGTCATGGAAAAGGTAAGGAGGAAAAGAGCTTCCTTTAGGGTACAAGAAAAGCGGAGACGGGAGGGTACTTGGCCAGATGAAGGTGACAAGGGCAGTAAGGGAGCCAAGGCATCTACTGAACTCAGGCTGGCACAAGGCATTAAGAAGGGAGAAGGACTCTTTAGGTACATCAGGAGAAAAGGAGCTGTAAGGACAAATAGTAAGGATTAGGAAGGGGGTTGGGTGGAAGCAGGGTGCGATGAGCAAGAAGCACTAAATGATTACTTCTGCTCGGTATTTACTAAGAAGAGGGGTGACACCCAGGGGGAGGAATGGCAGAAGCGGAGGGAGGGTGACAGATGGAAATCATGGAGGCAGAGTTCGGGAGGTTTGAAGGCACTGAGGGTAGATAAGGTGCCAGGCCCAGATGGCATCCACCCACTGATACTGAAAGAGCTGGCATAGATCCTGCGGACCTTTGGTAGGTCGATTAATGCCTCATTACATTCGGGTGTGTATCGTCAGGACTGGAGGATGGTTCATGTGGTGCCCCTCCACAAGAGTCGCCCCAAGGATGAACTGAGAAACTACAGACCAGTGAGCCTCACATCCATCGTGGGTAAGCTAATGGAGACTATCCTGAAGGAGAGGCTGGTGGGCCTCCTAGAGGCCAAAGGACTACAGGACAGCAGACAGCATGGCTTCATATGGGGCCGATCCTGCCAAACCAACCTGATGGAGTTATATGACTGGGTAACTAGGCAACTGGACGGGGCCATGCAGTGAATGTCCTGTATCTAGACTTCAGTAAGGCATTCGACTCGGTCCCGCTGGCAAATAAGTTAGAAGGCACAGGGGCGGGTGCAAAGCTGGTGAGATGGGTAGGGAACTGGCTTCAAGGAAGGCAACAGAGGGTGGTGGTGGGTGGGGAGCTCTCACACCCAAGGGTAGTGACAAGCAGTGTTCCACAGGGCTCGGTGTTGGGACCACTGTTGTTTGGGGTATTCATTACAGACATATCATTGGACATCAAGAGCAAGATCAGTCTGTTTGCTGATGATACCAAGGTAGGAGCAGTGGTGGATGACGTAGGGGTTGCAGGATGATCTGGCAAAGCATGAAACCTGGTCAGACACCTGGCAACTGGGGTTTAATGCCCAAAAGTGCAAGGTGCTGCATTTTGGGATGAAGAACCCAAGCAGGAGTTACCAGCTGGTGGGGGAGTGCAGCTAGCCCAGACAGAGGAAGAGAAGGATCTGGGGGTGCTCATTACAGGGTCAATGAACAACTCGGCACAATGTAGGAAGGCAGCTGCAAAGGCCAACAAAATGCTCGGTTGTATTGCAAGGGGTATATTCTCGAGGAGGGAGGAGGTGATTCTGCCACAGTATAGGTCATTAGTTTGACCGCACCTGGAGTACTGCATGCAGTACTGGCGCCCGTATCTGAAGGGGGACATTAAGTTACTGGAGGGGATGCAGCACAGGATGACAAAGATGATCAAGGGGCTGGGGGACTTATCACATGAGAGGAGGCTGAGGGAGTTGAACATGTACTTGCTGAAGGAGAGGAGGGATGGGGGGACATGATTAAAACCTTTAAGTACATGAAAGGAATAAACAAGACAGGTACAGAGGGGCTGTTCAAAGTAAAGGAGGAAAGGGACACCAGGGGCCATGATATGAGACTGGAGGGAGGAAGGTTCAGGAGGGAGATGAGGAGACACTTTTTTTTTTTTTTGAGAGAGGTGGTGGCTGGGTGGAATCGTTACCTGCAGAAGTGGTATCCAGTAGAACAGTGGACTGCTTCAAAAGGGGATGGGACAGGACAAGGGGGAGGGTCAATGAAGGGGAAGGGTGGAAGGGAGGGGCAGCTGCAGAATAAGGGGTGCTAGCTGCACATTCGAGCAGACTTGATAGACCTCTAGGCCTTTATCTGCTGGCAAATTTTGTATGTTCGTAACCTAGGGGAGGGTAAAAAGAAAAAGTTAAGCACTTCTGTTTTATTACTGTTAATTTTATAACCTGCCAACAACCCAAATGTGTCGAGCTGACCCAAAACCGCCAGAATGGATATTTCCGGTGATGTGAGTGTAAGAACTATATCGTCAGCAAAAAGTGAGAGTTTGTGTGCCCCCCCACCAATAGGAATCCCCTCTATCTCATTCCTCTGATTGATATTTGCCACTAGGGGCTCAAGGTATAGAGCAAACAGCAAGGGGGATGGGGGCATCCCTGTTGGGTACCCAGTGTTAGAGAAAAAGGAGGTGCCAGTGCACCGTCTACTTTAAGACGAGACATTGGGTTCTGGTACATTGTTTTAATTTGAGAGATGAATTTCTCCAGGAAGGCAAAACAATCTAAAACAGCCCACAGAAAGGACCAGGAAACCCTATTAAATGCCTTCTCAGCATCAAGGCCGAGAGAAGGACTAGGGGAATTTGTCTCTCTGTGGCGTAGGAGGTAAAGAGCAAAACGTGCCTTACTGCATCCTGGGCCTGTCTTTTTTGGACAAAGCCCACTTAATCCCAATCAATAAGAGTAGGGAGAAGAACATCTACCCTATGTGCCAAAATGGACATGAATAGTTTATAATCACAACTGAATTTTTAAACTGGGCGATAGGTCCTTTCCAGGCTTAGGGACCGCTACCATTTCCGCATATCTCCAGGAGGATGGAGGAGGATGCCCTTCCTGTATCTCTCTCAGGGCTTCTACCAAAACTGGAGAGAGCCAACGTCAAAATGTTTTATAGAACTCATTTGGATAACAATCTGGCCCCGGAGCCCTTTGAGATTTAGTCTTTTTAGGGTCTCATGTAGCTCAGCGATGTAATGGGATGAATGAGTTTGTCTGACCTGAGACCGTGTCAGTAAAGGGTGGCTTTAAATATTCGTAATAACCTGAGTCGTGGGGGAATCCAATTACATTGAGAACTTTATAATATTGAGCCATGGCTTGTCTGATATCTTTGGCATGTGATAATAAATGCCGGTGGTGGGATCCCTCAATTTAGACACCATAGCCTGGGATTTCGCCCCTCTAAGGCATCGGACCAGACTTCTAGCCCCTCAAGGCCCACCCTCCTGGTATTTAAGTTTTAAATAGAGCAACTGTTGCTCCACTTTCTGATCCGCAGCCACTGGAGCGTCTGTTTAGTATTTTGTATTTGTGTCTTCGCCGTCAGATCCCCCTGAAACATTTTATTCTGAAGTTGTATCAGCTCTGAGTGAAGCTTATTCTGGAGAGCTTCCCTGGCCTTCTTCTGCTGGGTAGATTATTTCAGAATTTTTTTTTTTTAGTTGTTTAACCAGGAATAGCACACTAAGCTGAAAGCTTTTTTACAGGAGCGATCTGGGAGCACAAGGAAATTAAGTGACTTGCTCAGGGTCACACAGTATGCAAGTGGAATCTGTGGGATTCAAACCCAGGTCTGGCCTGCTGGATGTGACTAGATTTGCAGCTCAGAGCCTTAGACCACTGCGCTATTCTGCCTCCTGAGAATTTCTCCATGGAGAACAGTTTTGAGGGTATCCCATCACACTGCCCATGAGGTTTCTGTGGAGTTGTTCTCTGCTAAAATAACTGGAATCATTTCTTGGACTTTCTTCATAAATTCTGTATCACAAAGGCATAGAAGGTTAAAGTGCCAAAAACTTTGGGATCCAGGTGTATCAACCAGTAATTTGATATATATATATATATATATGGGAATGGTTGGACAGAATAGATGCCCCAACATATATATCCCTAATATTTTCTAAATGTTCAATACAAGATATAAAATAAATCTAACTGGAGGATGTGTGGGTCCTGGGAGAATGATAAGTATACATTCTCACCGATGGGTAAAAAGGTCTCCAAAAGGTCTACCAAACCTAGTTCCGGAAGGACTGCCTTAATATATTTTTGTAATGGGGTGGCCCTGTGCCCAGCAGCTGGTGAGGTATCCAAGTCAGTATTAATGGTAATATTAAGGTCACCCCCCAATTATACAAATGCCCCCCATATGGGGCAGGAGTGTGTCAAAAAATGTATTGGCCACTTGCGGGGTGGATCCCAGGGGTACACTGAGGCCAAAGTGACAGGTTTAGAACACTGCTATAGCGAATCGGCCTTCCTTATCTTCTATTTCATGTTGTAGGTGGAAGTTTACACCACAGGGAATCAGTACTGCAGCCCACCTCCAGTGGCCAGAAGGGTGAGAAGACGTCACTACAGTTTGAAATCCCCATTGTTTGAATTTTACATGTTCTTCTAGCGGGAGGTTCGTCTCTTGTAATAGAACAATACCTGGTTTATCCTGCTTAAAAAACTGGACTAACCTCTTTCACTTTATTGGGTTACGGATACCATTCATATTAAATGAAAGAATAACTGAGGGCTTAGCCATTAGAGTGTGTTCTAAAAAGGCTTATAACAGTGTGGCTTAAATCTCTGGCCCTCGTCTCACCCACCCCATTGACTCCCTTTCTTAGTATCCTCCTCTTCACACTTCCAAGGACCCCGCGCCCTCATAGCTCCCCCAATAAACCATACCAACATATATGTGCCTCAAGCGGGGTGGCAATAAGTGGTGCAAGATTACCCCCATGTCCTGTTTAAAAACTGTATATACAATGCATTATTACTGATCACCTCGAACATCTGCAGTAAGCTAATTGTCAATTGGGCATAAATGTGGGTCACAGACCAAAGAACAGTGGTAGACCCTCTAATAGGGTCTAAAATACTCACTGTAATATGTAAACAAACTGAGTTATATACAGTATAGGCTCCCAAGATGGGGGAGACAATACAAAATCTCCCTAGGATATCCAGAGAAGCTATGATGTAACCAAGCTCCCATCCAGATAAGGGAGTAAGGCCAGGGCCATGCAGGCCCCAAGCCCCATGAGCCGATGCAACCAAAACATAAACAAAGTAGGGAAGAAAACATAAAAAGGGAAGCAGGTAGCTAAATAGCCAGCTGTGATCTTCAGCACATCCGAGGAATTTACCATAACCATTTAGTTCCCCTCTTTAAGGTTTTTGCATTAACAGCACGAATCAGGGCAAGGGTGTGAGGGGGAAGGGGAGAGCTAATAAACGAACATCTCAGTGTAGCCACCCCACACCCATAATACAGTAAAGTCAATATACAGTCCGAAAGTTCAGACTCCAAAACAGTGTGCTGCTCAGTCCCAGAGTCCATATCATAACTCCCAGGCTTCTGATGAACTGTTAAGAGCCCCAGAATGTCTCTCCAAAGTATGGTAAAAACAAGGAACATTTTATAAAAGTCCTCAACAGATGATGCCAGAGTCATCTGGTGAGAGTGGGGGGGAGCCAGAGAAGGAGTGGCAGCAGGGCAGAGCTCCAACAAGTGGCCATATACGTCCCAGAACAGTACAGGGATATTCAAGACAGTTATCGGCCTAGAGTTAGGTCCGGCCCCGTGCCTAGGCTGGAAAACTAATCCCTTGCCTGCCCAACTCCCTCCTACCTTTACTATACCATCAACCCTCTACCTGATATGTATGAACAGGTAAAATTCCACTGCACTCAAATATCTTCAAGTGTCCCCATCGTTATTATCAGCACGTCGAAATTCAGCCAACCGCTGCTTTAGGGTGGACTGAGTATCGCTAGTATTCCTTTGTGTGCGTTGCTTCCTCTCAATAGTTTGCCATCTTGGGGGCTGGGGGTTTGAACCAGATTCATCTTGGGGCATTCTGGAAAAGATATCTCCTGCTTAGCCAGTTCCACACGGGCCTCCTCCGAAGAAAATTCCCTCTTCCCTGTTGGTAACATTACTAACAACCGTGCGGGGTAGGAAGTGGTGAACTTCAGGCCCTGGGCTTTCAGAGTACAGAGAAGAGGAAAGTATGCTCTCTGGAGCCTCTGTCCATGGGCAAGAAGGGCATGCCCTGGGCGGTATCTAGGACCGCCCCTATATACTGGAGGCTCTGGCAGAGAGACAGGCAGGCAGGACTTCAGCCGACTGATGATGATGCCCAAGGCCTGAAAAAGGTGGATGGTAAAACTCCATGGTCTGGACAAGATGGTCCCTGGAGGAAGCTGCTAGGAGGCAATCATCCAGGTAGGGAAACACGTAGAAGCCCTGCCGCCTCAAGGCAGCCGCTATCACCACTAGGCACTTGGTAAAGACCCTGGGGACTGAGGACAGACCAAAAGGATGGGCCCTGAATTGAAGGTGGGCTCCCTGGAAATGGGAGCGGAGGAAGTGCTGATAGGAAAGAAACATTTTGATATGCAGGTATGTATCCTGCACGTCCACAGAACAAAGCCAGTCTCCCCAACGCAGGAGAGGCAATGGTCCATGGTCATGGAACCAACTCGGCAGAAGGCAATACTGGACCTTGTGCTCACAAACAGGGACAGTGTGATGGGGGTAACAGTGGGGGAGCACCTGGGAAACAGTGACCACCAGTCATTGTGGTTTGAAATCACAGAAAGAGCAGAATCAAACCACACAAAAACACACATCCTGGATTTTAGGGGGGCAGACTTTGGGAAAATGGGGAGATACTTGAAAGAGGGCATTAAGGGAATGGGACAGGAATCAGGGGTTGAGGAACAGTGGGCAGTATTTAAAATGGGGATTACAAGAACAACAGAATTATGCATTAAGCAGGTTAGCAAGAGGAAAGGAAGAGGAGACCATTATGGTTTCCAAAGAGGTAGCAAAGAAAGTGAAAGCCAAAAAGAGCTGCATCTGAAGCAATCAAAAAGACACAGGCAGAAGGGAGATAGGAGAAGTACCAGGAGAAGCAAAGGGAGGCAGGGAGGTCAGTAAGGAAGCCAAAGCTCAGACAGAAGAACACACTGCAAAATCAGTGGGTAGAGGACAAAACCTTTTACAGGTACATAAGTGAAAAAGAAAGACAAAGGGAGGATAGTGAGACTGAAGGGGAGGATGGGGCCGCGTGGAGGATGACAACAGTAAAGCTGACATATTGAACAGGTATTTCTGCCTCAGTCTTTACTGAGAAGAGGAGGGTAATGGGCCTGAAGGGAGTACAAGGGTGAGAATGGTGCAGAAATGGACACAAGTCCCTTTACACGAAAGGGTCCTAAGGAACTGGAGTAATAAGAGTTGATAAAGCAATGGGGCCAGATGGGGTGCACCGAGGGTCCTTAAAGAACTAAGAGAGGTGGTGGCTGAACCTCTGGCTATCCTGTTTAGCCGATCACTGGAAACAGGGAGGTACCCAAAGACTGGAGGACAGCAGATGTAGTCCCTTATACAAAAGTGGGAACAAAGAGGAAGCAGGGAACTACAGACCAGTCAGCCTCACCTCAGTAGTGGGGAAGATCATGGAAGCACTACTGAAGGAGAGATTAGTGGAACATCTGGTTGTCCAATGGACTACAGGACCCAAGACAGCATGGTTTCACCAGGGGAGTCATGTCAGACCAACCTCGTTGAGTGTTTGACTGGGTGACTAGGGAGGTGGATCAGGGAGGGCAGTGGACATGGCCTATCTGGACTTCAGCAAGGCCTTTGACACTGTGCCACATAGAAGACTGTGCACAAACTGGGGAATATTGGTGTGGGCAGGACAGTAGTGTGGTGGGTAGGTAACTGGCTGGGTGGCAGGACACAGAGGTGGTGGTAAATGGCTGTCCTCCACAGAGGAAGAGTGACCAGTGGGGTACCACAGGGATCAGTTCTGGACTGGTCCTATTCAACATCTTCATCAGTGACATTGCGCAGGACCTAGAAGGCAGAATTTCACTGTTCGCTGATGACACAAAGCTCTATAACAGAGTAGACACACCAGAGGGTGTAGACAGAATGAGAAGCGAACTTGAACTTGAACAGAGAACTTGAAGAATGGTCAGGGGTTTGGCAGTTGAAATTCAATGCAAAGAAGTGCAAGATAATGCATATGGGGCACAAAAACCCTGGCACAATATATCAGTTGGGGGTGAGGATATAGCATGCCAAGCAGGAAAGGGATCTTGGGGTTGTCATCTCTGATGACCTCAAGGTGAGGAAACAGTGTGACAAGGCAGCAGGTAAAGCAAATAGGATGCTGGGATGTATAGGCAGGGCATCACCAGCAGGAAAGGGAGGTTATAATTCCACTATACAAGACACTAAGTGAGGCCCCACCTGGAGTACAAGTGTACAGTTCTGGAGACCATACCTACGTAAGGACATAGACAGGGTAGAGGAGGTTCAGAGGAGGGCAACAAAGATGGTGCATGGATTGCATCACAAGTCCTATGAAGACAGGCTGAAGGAACTGAACTCCCTGGAGGAGAGGAGGGAGAGAGGGGATATGATAGAGACATGCAAGTATCTTACAGGGAGGAACAGGGTGCAGGAAAATACTATTTTTGAGCGAAAAAGATGTTCCAGGACTAGAGGGCATGGGATGAAGTTGGAGGGAGGACGATTCAGAGGAAACATGAGAAAGAATTTCTTCACAGAACGGGTGGTAGACAAGTGGAACACCCTGCCAGAGGAAGTGGTGAGGGCTGAAACAATCACGGGATTTAAGAATGCATGGGATAGACATAAAGGAATTCTGGAGGTCAGGGGTAAGGGCAACAGACTTCTAGGAAAACAAACTGAACTTACAAGCTCAAATGGGCAGACTGGGTGGGCCATAGGCCCTTATCTGCCGACACTGTCTATGTATCTATGTATCTATGTAATAACCCCTGAAGAGTGACCACCCTGACGTGTTTTTACTCTAAGTACAAGTTGACATGACTCAGGTCCAGAATGGGCTTGAGATCCCTAATCTTTTTGGGGACCAGGAAGAAGTAGGAGTAGAATCCCCTGCCCCACTGAGCCAGAGGGACGGGCTCTATGGCCCTTTTTTGCAGAAGAGGCTGTAGTTCCTCCAAGACAAGGGGCAAATGAGCTAGGGGCTAAGAGGAGTTGCCAAGAGGATTTTCTGAGGCCACTCGAGAAGCTCTAGCATGTAGCCATTTTCTATGATCTACATTCCCAGTTGGTCAAGGTAACGCTCCACCACCCATCGAGGTGAAGGGAGAACAGACCAACTGCCTCCCTCAGAACTCTCTTTTGGGGGGGGGGGGATCAGCCAAGGAGTCATGAGGTAGGAACGGGCGCCAGGAGCTTGACCACTGCTCAAGGGGCTCTGGCGGCGGCCGATGGGGCTGACACTGCTTTGCCTTTGCCCTGACCTTTGGTGGGTGGGCAGACCTGTCTGCGGAAGGAGCGGCGAAAGGACAGTCGCAGACCAGTCTTAGGCAGGGTATGGTACAGCAGAGTATGGTATAGCGAGTGAATGGATCAGAAAGTGCAGCGCAACTCATGAAGGGAGAGAATGAGAACCTGGACATCCTCCCTTCCCCCTGAAAAGGGAAGAACTCCGAAAGAGGGCGTCCAAAATACTGAACTGCACATCAGGGGCAAAGCCAGATACACGGAACCAGGAGACAGATGCCTGAGACAGGCTCCTCATGCACTAAGTTCAGCCTCCCTCCCCCTCCTCTTACGACCCAATTTGTGCCTAGCTGTTGCATGCAAGTCCTTTCCATTTGCAACGATGGCTGACTTGAACTCCCTCCGCCCTTGCCCAATCTAGTTCCTCTTTTACTATGTTCAAATCCAATCTGTTGTCCTTCCTTTCTGCCTCTGCTCTTCCTACCACTAATGGCAACTCTCCTTTCACTGTATGCTATCCTTTCCCTCCTACACCTACCCCCTCTGCCTCCTCTTTTCCTCATTCCTTCCAATCTACCATTTTTTTCCCCGACTTTGTTGCCACTCGTTTCCTAGTGCCTGAACAATTATCTAGACTAATGCCATAACATATGCGACTTTTTTCCCTGCCAGCCTATACTCTCCTTTAGGTCTCTGGCATGTCCAATGCAAACTTCTGGATTCTTATCGGTCTTACTCATGGATGTGACATGTATGGTGTTTACAATTATGTGGTTTGCCTGTATATTTCACTGGTTACTTGCTTTTTAACGTTTTATGCTTCTGTATATTCAACTACTGTATCATAATATGTTGTATATTCATTACTGCAGTCATTCGTATGATGCTTCAACTTTGCCTTCTTGTATGTAACTCACTATACTGTACCTTATTGCTGTACTTCCAGGTCGTCCCTGAAAATGGGACTGTAATTGTCTCAGTGGACTTACCCAGTTGCAAAAATTCTAAATAAATAAATAAGATGCTTGCAGCTGCACCTCTGCCCAAGGCATCCACAGCATCATAGGCAGCCCGAAAGACGTGGGTCCCAACGACAAAGCCTGCCTTGAGGACCTGGGCAAGCTGTTTTTAGAGGGGTCATCAGGCAAGGCCTGAACCAGTTCTCTGGCCTGGTCCCAGAGGACATTCTGGTACTGGACCATGTGGGCTAAACAGTTAATGGCCCAGATGGCCAGGGTGGAGGATGCGAAGACTCCCTTGTCCAGGTAGTTCAGCTGTCTGGATACCCTATCAGAGGGAAGAGCGCTGAGGTGCTTGGGCTTCTTGATGTGGTCCTGCGCTGCGTTGATGACCACAGAGTCAGCTTTGGGCTGACACCCCAAAAAAGGCTTACCAGCCAGAATGTGGTGGAGCCTATCTGCTTTCTTAGGCACCGCTGGGACTGTAGAGGGACAATTCCAAGACACCCTGGTGACAACTTCATAAGAGTCAATAAAGAGGGCACTACAATGGGAAGGGCATCAGGCTACCTCAAATAAATGGCCAGGTGACACCGCTCTGGATTCTGTTCCTCCCATTTCCCTGCCTATGGTGGCCTAGACGTGCCTCATGATGTCCCTGAATGATGGATCATCAAGAGGGAACTTAGGAACCACTTTGAAGGGTTCTTCGTCCTCTGAAGAGTCCCCAAGGATGGAGGAAGACCCTGAATATTCTGAATCCTCCTCATCCAGCTCTTTTTCAGCTGGCTGGCGCCCGTCCTGGCAAGTGCCGGAGCCAGCGTCGGGTCTGTACACGCTGAACCCCGGCAAAGACAATTACAAAATCGGCAAGGCAAAACCACTTGATGACATGCAAGTCGCACAATCTGGAGCTGCTACGTGATCTGGCCTTAAGCTTACATCTTACCCTGGTGTTTTGACAATGGCTGGGCCAGCAAAGGAGGTCGACAAAATGGTCTTAGACTGCCCTCACACTGCATCAAAGGAGACAGGAACTGGCGGGGGAGGCATGGCAAAGATCCTCCAAAGAAGACTTTTTGTCTTATCCTTCAATGAATGACGCTTCTCCCTTGGAGGAGAGTGTCATCGTACTGCAAGAACAACAACTGGGCTCCAACTGAGCTGGTCCCATAGAATGCTGAGGAGACCCCCTTCATAGGCGTGGACCCTGCATGCCTCGCATTCTCCATTTTCTGCAGAAAGTTCTCTAGTGACTAAAGGCAGGACCTCCTTGTGGCTTGGCCAAAACCTTGGCAGACAGGGCATGACTTCATGTTATAACACACAAGTTCCTTTGGCAGTAAATTATCCCCCCACTGTGAGGTCCTCATGAAGGACAGCGAAAGAAATTAAAATCAATAAGGCCTGCTTGCCAGCCACACTGGATGGACCAGGCCAGTGCTGGGAGGCAAATAGCTGAAACTGCTTGTAATCAATACCTCTATCGTATTTTAACCTGTTGCATCGTCTATAGAAATCATGAGGCTGACAACAAATAGGAGGCTAGCTCCTGGGCTGCCCTAGAAATGTTCAAGATTAAGAAAAATTTCTCAATGACAAACTGGTAGATCTGAACTCCATAAAAAGATGAAATGGAAATAATGGTGGGCATGACAAAAGAGTGAGTCACCTGGAGGAAAGGACACCTAAAGTCAGTTGCATCTAAGGAAGTTATGAAGACACTAGTAGCTTAACTTTGAACTTCAACTAAGCAGATGAGGCCAACAACCAAGCAGTCCAGTCACTGAAGACATCTGAAGTATGTATCTGGACACAAAAATGCAAATTACGTGCCTAACGTCATTCTTGATCTTCTTAAACGAAGTCTCCACCACTCATTGACACTAATGGGAGTACGCCGGAGGCACTAGGACCCAGCGTGAGCCAAAGTATTTCAGAAGGGCCGGCTCCGAGATGGAGCCACAAGGAAGCGGCACCACGAGCCAGGCTCATGTGGTAAAGACAATCTAAACGTCGACCCTCCAATCGCCTCAGTACCCACCCCCCCCAAGGAGCTGCAGAGTAACTAACCTAAAGAGGAGTAACCTAAAAACTGGACATAAGATAGTCCAAATGACCTGTGTAAGAAGGGTCAAAAACATAGTCTTCACAGTCCAACCACTGAGGGAGTGAAGACCAGAAACAGAGAAGTGAGCTCAGGGGATGGTGGGTGGCCGTGTGAATGAGTGAAGGAGACTTCATCCAAGAAGATCAAGAATTACGGTAGGTAGGCAATTTCGATATCTTCCTGGACATAAAGTCTCCACCACTCATTCAGCCTAATGGGAGAGTACCAAGCTAAATAATCCCCCGAGATGGGCAGCAGAAGAATGAGGAGCTCACTTTTTAGGACAGAAGTCCGTTAAGAATTGTCCTGTCAAATAACTGATGTCATCTGGCATGGACATCCAAGTCATAGTGCTTAACAAAAGTATGCACGAAGCTCCATGTAACCACACAGCACATGTTTGCAATGGGGACATTACGAATTTCTGTCAGAGATGCCGTAACTGCTCTGGTAGAGTGAGCGTACACTTTGCCTTCCAGCATGACCTGTGCCATGGAATAGCAATGGCGAAGGCATGCCATCAACCATGCTGAAATGCACCTGACAGCAACAGGCTGACCCAGTAGGGTCGTGCTGAAGGAAACAAACAGTTACTGAGCCTTGCGAATTTCTTTCATTCTATCCAGACAGAACCGCAAGGCTCTTTTTATGTCTAGGGAATGAAGAGTACGCTCTCCCTCGTTCTGGAAGTTGGCAAAGTAGGTAGGAAGGAATAAAGGTCGTTTCAGATGGAAATCTAAGACAACCTTAAGTAGGAACTTAGGATGAGTCTTAAGAACTACTTTGTCCATGTGAAATACAGTATACGGAAGGGGGGGTCTGTGATCAAGGCATGCATTTCAGATACCCTACAAGCAGAAGTAATGGCTACCAGGAAGGCCATCTTTCAAGAGAGAAATTTCAACTCGCAAGTAGCTAGAGGCTCGAAAGGTTTATGAGTGAGAATGTCTAGCACAAGGTTAATGGCCCAGGCTGCAACTGGACGTCTACCAGGAGGTCTGGTATGTAGAATCCCCTTAAGAAACCTCTTAACAACAGGCAGCTGAGCCAGGGACATGGAGAGTACTGGCTCATGATATGCCAAAATTGCACAAAGATGAACTCTGACTGTGGAGCACTGCAGACTTGTGTTTGAAAGGTCTAAGAGATACTCCAAGACTTTATTCAGTGGGCAGGAAAAGGGATTCCAAGAGGATTTTGCACACCAGATAGAGAAACACTTCCATTTAGCTGTGTAGGTTTTTCTGGTGGCTGGCTTGGGTGCAGCCAATGGAATATCCGAAACCCTACAAGAAACATTAAACCTATTCACCTCTATCTCCTCAGGAGCCAAGCGTGGAGGTGAAGGGAACTCAGACTGGGATGGACTACAGGGCTCTGGGTCAGAAGGTTCGGCTGAAGGGGAAGCGGTTTCAGAGAGGTTTCCGATAGTCTGTTGATTAGGGGAAACTAGATCTGATGAGGATAGAATGGAGCAATGAGAATCATTCTGCCCCCCCCCCCCGTGCCTCCAGTTTGAGCAGTGCCCTCTGAATTAGATATAGAGTAGGAAATGCATATAGAAAGCGTTTTGTCCACTGCAGCCTGAATGCATCCTGACAAAAAATGCCAGGTCCTGGATTTCTGGGGCAGAAGAGAGGTAGTTTTGCGTTGAGTGGGGATGCAAAAAGGTCCAGGTCCAGAGTTCCCCACACTTCGAAGAGTGACTGAACGACGGTTACATCGAGAGACCACTCATGAGACAGTCTGTCAGCTCATTTTGTACTCCTGGCAGATAAAGCACCTGAATCAGAGCCTTGTGCTCCAGGCACCATTCCCACACTCTCATTGCTTTCCTGCATAATGGGTAACAGTGTGCGCTGTCCTGTTTGTTGATGTAATACATCACTGCCTTGCTGTTCATTTGAATGTCCTTCAAAGCTCGGACTGCACAGAGGACAGCTCTCATTCCCAGGACGTTTATGTGAAGTTGAGACTTGTCCCAAGTTCAAGTACCCTGGGTGTGGAGATCCCGGCAGTGAGCTCCCCAACCCATTAGGGACGCGTCCATGGTAATGGAGATCTGATGATCCAGAGGGGCGAAGGGATATCCTTTCAGAAGGTTGTCCTCCTGAGACCACCAGCCGAGTGACCTCTTCAGAGGTTCCGTTACCTTGATGAGAAAGGACTGAGGGCGAGTGGTTGGGGACCACTGAGTACCGAGCATCCACTGGGAGGTTCTCATGTGGAGACAAGCCAAAGGTGCAGTGAACACTGAGGATGCCATGAGACCCAGTATCTATTGTATCGAGAGAGCTCGCACTGATCTGTGTTCTCTGATGAAGCAGGCCGTCTGCAAGATATCGCTCCTTCTGTCCTCTGGAAGAAAGGAAAAAATTACTCACCTTAGTAATGTTGTTTCTTCTAATGGAGTCTTGCTATATTATGACAGATGCAGTTTGTCCCACCATTAGAACTGCTCCGGAGGTGAAAGAGTTAACTTCCATGCAGCGCATGGAGCTTAGAGCGCGAGCTAGGTTAGAAACTCTGTTAGGGTGGTTTCAAGCCAGAACCATCAGATCTTCTGAGCAAAACTCACTAAGGCTCTGTGTGGAAGCTGCAACTATCACCAAGACTCAAGTCAGGACCAGAAACAAAGATAAAATAAATAAATAAACACAACACCCAAACATAAAGGCACCAATAAGTGCCAACAGTGGACTACCCACCCATGCAGAGTAGAAGTTCTGAGAGGGGCAGGCTGGGGGGTGTAATATAGCAAGACTCCATTAGAAGAAACAACATACTAAGGTGAGTAATTTTTTTCAAACAAAACAACGCAAGTCTTGCTATATTATGACAGATACGAACTACAGCAGTACCTCAGGAGGAGGACAGAACCTACTTAAGGAATAGGCTCGGAAGCTCGTGGCTGTGCCAAACCGAGCATCCCTCCTGGCCTGGACATCCAAGGAGCAATGCTTGGTGAAAGTGTGTACTGTTTTCAAGTAGCTCTTGACATATCTCCAAGATAGGGATGTCTCAGCAGCAGCTAGAGATGCAGCTGTACCTCTGGTGGAAGTGAGCCCTCAGGCCTGAGGGGAGACCTTACCCAGTTTTTGATAGCAAAATTGGATACCAGAGACAATCCACCTAGCAATGGATCTCTTAGTGGCAGGTCTCCTTTCCCAACCTCACCATAAGTGAGAAATAGTTGAAGGAGTCAAACCTGTGACCCTTGGCACGCCCTATGTAGTAACTTAGGGCCCTCTTAACATCTAGCTGTGCAGCCTCCTCTCACCAGAGGAGGAATGGTCAGTAAAGAACACTGGAAGTGAAATAGATTGCTAAGGTGGAAACCAAACCACCTTAGGCAAAAACTTCCTGTTAGGTCCTGAGGACTACCTTATCCCTGTGAAAGGAAATAAAGTCAGTCTCAACTGATAAGGCCTATAACTCACTTAAACGCCTGGCAGAAGTGATGGCTACTAGAAATATAGTTTTCCAAGTCAAATACTTAAGCTCTGCCGAAGACAGAGGCTCAAAGGGGGTGCATCAGCTGAGCAATGCAAACATTAAGATCCCAAGCAGGGGCAGGGTCCTGAATGGAGGATTGGTATGAAGCAACCCCTTAAAAACTTGAAAAACAGGGTGAGCAGAAAGAGAAGAGGGCTTCCCTGCTGAAATGAAAGCAGAGACAGCTGCCAAATGCACTCAGGGTAGCTGGTCTCAGTCCCAAGAATTAAGATGGACCATATAATCCAATACAGTGGGTAAATCAGCGGATTCCAGGGAAATATGCTTCCCAGAACACCATATGGAAAATCTTTCCACTTGGAGTTATAGGTAGCCCTGGTGAAGCTTCCTAGAAGCTTTCAAGATTTAGAAACACTTTGAGAAAGTTGTAGATCAGCAAACTCTAACTCCCCAAAGAGCCAGGCCTTGAGGTTGAGAGATGAGATTCGGATACCAGACTCTCCCTTGAGCACAGGTTAACAGATTGTGGTTCCTGGGAGGCACAGGGAAGATGGACTGCTAAGGACAGAAAGAGTGGGTACCAGGGCTACCTGGCCCAATCTGGAGCAATCAGGATCATCTTACAGGCTGAGACCTGATTTTGACTAGCATACTTGAACAGGAGAGGGAAGGGGAGGCATAGAAACTTCCCTTCCCAATCGAGAGAAAGGCATCAGAGGACTGAGCCCAACACTGGGGCCTGCAACAAAAAGTGGAAGTTGATGATTGCACAGAACTGCAAAAAGATCTATCTGAGGGAGTACCCCATCTGGCCAAAAACTATCCCCAGTACTAGGGATCCAGTGACCATTCGTGATGGCCCTGGGAGAATCCTGCTGAGAGCATCTGCCAGGACATTGTCCTTGCCTGGGAGAGTGAACTGCTATGAGAAGTGTTCAGAGGAATAAGCCAGAGACCACAACTTCATCGCCTCGGTGCACAAGGCCGAACCCAGTGCCCCCTTGTGTTGATGTACCACATTGTAGTGGTGTTGTCCTATTCTGACCTGTACCACCTTGTTCTGAACAGATGCAGAAAAAAACCTGAAGTGCTAGAAAAACAGCTCTGAGTTCCAACAGATTGATGTGGAGCAGAGAGTTCTGAGAGGACCATAACCCCTGGGTGGAGAGGTGCGCCCATATGAGCTCCCCATCCCAAGAGAGGCTGCATCTGTAAGGGTCAGGAGTGGGACAGGGGATGAAAGGCACCCTTGTCTCAGAATTGCTCTGATCCTGCCACCACTGAAGAGGCCTGGATCAGGGTTGAGTCACTAGGATTAGCTTGGAAGGGGATCTCTTCTTTGAGACCAGAAGGCTCCTCAAATGGAACTGAATGTCCCTCATCTGAAATCTTGCTCCCTTGCACTACAGCTGTGGAAGCAGCCATGTGTCCCTAGAGCTACAGGAAATGCCTTGCTGGTCAGAGACCTGCACAGTGAAGAGGAGGCCAGGACCACCAAGGTCCTTACCCTTTCTAGGGAAGGGCTCTGGCCTGCTTTGTGTCAGTTCTGCGCCTATAAAGGTGAGTACCTGGACAGGTTCCAGAACACTTTGGAAGATTGAGAAGAAAAGCCCAGAGAGGTAAGCAGCTGCTGGGTAACTAGCAGGTGTGATTTGACCTGGTCTGGAGACTGACCCACAATGAGCCAGTCGTCCAGGTAGGGAAGAATGGCAATCTTTTGCCTTCTTAGATGAGCAACTGCTACTGCCAGACATTTTGTGAACACCCTTGGGGCGAAGAGGTAGGCCGAAGGGCATTGCTCCTGAACTGATATGCCTGAGGGCAGTTCAGATCTAGAGGTGCTAGATGGGAGCTTCTGATAAGAACATGGAAGTAGGCATCCTTGAGGGTCCAGGAAGCTAGCCAGTCCCTATGAGCCTTGGGAGAGTAAAATCATTCCCAGAGTCACCATTTGAATTTTGGTTTTAGGATGCTTGTTCAGATATCTTAGGTCCAAGATAGGCCAGCCACTCTCCTGTCTTTTTGGGGTAAGGAGTACCTGGGTACACCCTTACCTGGTGGGGAGAAACCCTTTCTACAGCTCCTGAGAGCCAGGAGGTTGAGATCTGTTTCAAACAAAAGTCTCTAAAGGGTTTACAGATGGAAAAGATCTGGCTCTCATCTTTGGAAATTTTTGAAGCTGAGCCAGACCATAACTCACTACTTCCAGGACCCACCTGTCTGATGTTAAAGACTCCCAGTCCTGGGCCAGTAAGCCAGCCCTACAGGTAATGGAGGCAGACCCTGGGCATCCCATCAGGGTGCCTGTTTGGCAGGGCTTTGAGGCTGAGGGGTGGAGAGCAGGCCTGCTCATGACTAGTCTGCCTCTCCCTCTGAAGAACCCCCTCTGAACATAGGCTGAAGGAGGAGTGCAGGTCTGGTAAAAGGCCTGTGAAAGGCCTGCCCCTACCCCTAGAGACTGCCTCCTGAGGGTGGCTTGCCGTTCCTTGGCTTGTGCACTCCTATAAGTAGTTCTATATTCATCCATTTTCTTCTATATAATTCTCTGTCTGCTCCCAGAGAGAATTTCCCACCATAGGAAAATCCATAGCCTTAGACTGGGTATCCTGTGACAAAGTAGTACACCTGAGCCACAACAATCTCCAAAGCCACAGATGTAGCCATGACTCTGAGGATACATCATTAGAATCCACTGCAGCAGGAGTGCACCTTAGATACCTCAATACCATCAAAGCCACCTGCTCCAGCTCCTTTGCAATGGCCAAGGGACCTGTTTGCTAAAGGCCATGACAGTATCCCATCTAAATTTTGGTATCTTGCAACATAAGCCATATAGTTTGCTTGTCTGAGTCCAAGGATGCTGCAATTGTGTTTTGGCCATGGCATCAATCTTCCTGGAGTCTTTGTCAGGAGGATGTGAAGCCAGGGGTATTGCTTTATACAGACTGCAGCCTGAACTACCCCAAACATGACTGCATTGCTGTGAAAAATTCTGTATCAGGACCTGACAAAAGGTACCTCCTGTCCATCTTTCATACCACAGGAGGCACAGAATTAGGAGCTTTTAAAATTTTGTTCGGTTTCCTAAAAGATTTATGTAAAGGAATGGACCAATCTCCTGGACTCTGGGATATCCATCATCTCTACAAAGTCAGGCTCCTCTTGCTCACAAAAGCCTCCTCTGAAGGAAGCTGGAGGGTTTCAGCAACTTTTATAAAACAAAAATGAGAAGGGACTCAGCAAGCCTAGGGAGATTCACCTAAAGGTCTGTCTGGGGAGATGTCCGGTTCAATGGGCACATCCAGACTTTCAAAGTCACATTCACACTGATCATAATCATCCTCCCCCTCCTCTGGTTCATAAAACTCTTCTATATCATATTCTTGAACCGGTGGAACCGACCGAACCGACCTTTTGCCAGATAGTGGCGGTTCGGGAGGGAACGAGGACAATACACTGGACAATCTGTTGCCCTGGCCATCTCTGCAGCAGTTGGAGAAAGGGATTTGGACTCCACACCTGCTGACTTTCTAGTTCTCTTTGCTAGAACTGGCTCCTCAGAGTCAGCTTTACGTTTGCCCGAGGAAGTCTAGCCCTGGTCAGAGGGCACTCCCTCCAGTTCGGTTGGCACCGAACCGGGCTGGCCATTCGGGTCAGTGGACTTTTTGGCCTCTCGTTCCCTGAGCCTACCAACTCTCTTATTTAGGGTAGCTGCAGGGAAATTCTTGCAAATCTGGCAGTCTGCATTGAGGTGGTCAAACCCCAGACAATAAACACATGTGGTGTGTGGGTCAGCCTTGGCAAAGGCTTCCCCACATACACTACAGTGTTGAAACCCAGTGGGCCAGTTTTCTTTTGGGTTTCTCAGACATAATGCCAGCCTAACCAAAAACTTGCCCTTTTGATGGCAGTGCCAGCCAAGACACCTTATCGGTTCCCAAGCCGTGTCACGGGTCATGGAAAAAGCGTAATGAAATCCGTTTTTAGAACCGATAAGAACTGAAACGCCTCTAACAAGCCTTAAAGGCTTCAGAATAAAGTTTAAATACAATTTGATAGGTTCAAACCGAACCATAAACATTTACAAGTTCCACACAGAAAACCTATCTATTACTAACAATACCATAGACAGAGCTTAGAACGATCGGTTTGCGGTTAAAATAAAGAATATCGCGGTTGAATTTAACCGAGAAAAGACACTTTAAACCGAGAAAATGAACCGAGCAGCAGGAGGAATCTCCGGAGCGACTGTTCAGTGAGGCGGAGTAAAGAATCTGACGGTTTCGATTCGAAACCACCCTAACAGAGCTTCTCTAACCGAGCTCACGCTCTAAGCTCCATGCACTGCATGGAAGTTAACTCTTTCACCTCCGGAGCAGTTCTAATGGTGGGACAAACTGCATCTGTCATAATATAGCAAGACTTCATGTTGTTTGAAGCTTTCACACAGAAAGTGTCCAAAAGGGTTCCTATGAAAAGGAGCTTCTAGGAGGGCTGCAACTGTGACTTTTTTGAGGTTCAGCAGGACTCCCATGGATGTGAGGAAGTCTGAGGCCATGGCCACGACCTCCAGAGTCTCTTGCCTGGAGGGGCTTGCTAGAAGCCAGTCGTCCAGATATAGGAACACTTGGATTCCAATTTTCCTTAGATGCGCTGTGAGAACTGCACAGCACTTTGTAAAAACTCGAGGCACCAAGGACAGCCCAAAGGGCAGAACTCTGAATTGATAGTGCTGACCCAATGCCAAGAACCTGAGGTATTTGTGGTGATTTTGGTGTATGAGCAAGTGCTGGTAGGCGTCCCGCATGTCCAGAGAGGTCAGTCAATCGTGTTGATGAATCAAAGGTAGAAGGGTACCGAGTGAAATCATCTTGAACTTTTCCTTGTGCAGGAATTTGTTTAACTTTCTGAGATCCAGAATAGGGTGCATGCCACCAGTTTTCTTTGGAACGAGAAAGTAATAGGAGTAGAAACCTGTGTTTCATTGATCCAGCAGAACTACTTCTACTGCCCTGCTGTTCAGAAGGCCTTGTACCTCAGATGCAAGAAGGTCAGACTGTGCCGCAGACAGCCTTGGCTATCAGTTGAGAGGATGATCCAGAGGGGTTTCCGACAGATTGAGAGTACCCCTTGCGGATTATCCTGAGGACCCATCTGTCTGATGCTACAGATTTCCACTGGCCACAGAACTGAGTCAGACGTCCTCCCACTGTCGAGGAAGAGTCCCCCTCGGGCAACTGAGGTGGGACCTGGGCCAGAAACTCAGAAAGTGGCACAAGGCGCTTTTGGGCCATGTGCCTTCTGCTGCACTTTCTTTTGTGGCTGAGGGGTTTGGTTTCTGTTAAAGCCTCCTCTGCCTTTGCCACGAAAGGACTGACTGTTGTGAAACTGACGCTTGTTCCCACCTCCTCGAGAGGGAACGGGCGGAGGTCTAGCAGTCTTAATGGCAGACCTAGTCTTCTGTGTGGCCTCTAGCGCTTGTTCCCCTGAGGCCCAAACAAATACCATACCGTCGAAAGGTAAGGCCATGACTTTCTGTTGGGTGTCACATTAGTAAAGCCGAGAGTACGCAGCCAATGAGATGGCGACGGGTGCAAATGCCAGCCGTCAACGCACAGGAAGCAGTATCGAAAGTGTCCATTGCAGCTTTAATTTGTTGATTATTGGACTCGATACCTCTAATTATGGTCTGTAGTAGCTCTGAGTTAACCTCTGACTCAGTCAGAGCTTTACCATTGTTTTGAGTGAATGCCAAAGAACATACTCATATTGAGAAAAATGCCCTGGTAACTGGCAACGTGCATGCCTAGGGTTGAGGCAGTAAAGACTCTCTTACCCAAGGTGTCTATCTTGCGAGATTCTTTGTTTATAGGACGGGCTGTAGATTCCTGAGGGAGGACAGCTTTATCATTCTCTGCCAGGACCAAAATGGCATCAGCAAAGGCTTGTGAGGCCAAGATGGGGCAATTCTTGGGAGGGGCATATTTCCTAGTAATTGACTTGGCCACAGAAGGAATAAGAGCCAGATTCTTCCACACCATCCGGGGAAGAATCTTGAAAGAGGGCTGTACCGGAGGGGTTAAATCCATAGGGATTTACAAAACATGTAGATACTGGAGAGCAGAAGCCTCCCAGGATCGATTTCCGTGGTCTGGAGAGAAAGAGTAGAATTTCAATTCTTGAGCAGAGACTTAAAGGAAAGGTCTTCAACAACAGGATTTGCAGGAAGATTGATCCCTGCCCCCAGGGCAGAATCGGCATCAACATCATCACCCAGCCGAAGATCCAGATCGGGCTCAAAATCATCTCCTGACAATCTGGGGGGACTGTATAGACAAGAATGGAATGAAAAGCAGGAGGAAGAAGAGAAGGAGAAAGAATCGGAGTCGAAAACCTCTGGAAACTAGCCGGCGCCATATACATCCTCGGTGCTGAAGAGAACGGCACCGATTTCAGAGACAGCGCCGACACAAAACGGCATTGCACATGGCACAGACAGGGAGCGCAACACTGCACAAATAACGGGTAGCGTGGCACTGCACATGGCGCCAACACCAACCC
Organism: Neoceratodus forsteri; assembly: GCA_016271365.2. NCBI lineage: Eukaryota > Metazoa > Chordata > Ceratodontiformes > Ceratodontidae > Neoceratodus > Neoceratodus forsteri. The sequence continues at coordinate 462,765,069 of CM057458.1, forward strand.
TAGCGCTAAGAATGGCACCGACAAGGAATGCGACGCCGCAGACAGTGCAGACACCACCCACGGCACCGAGAAGGACCTCCGTACCAGAGAAGTTCTGCACTGCAGTCAGCAGCACCGCAGAAGTCTGAGAACTGTGATTTGAAGGTAAAGGATGAAAAATGGCAGGAGATAAAGGCATCAGTGTGGACCCCTGCGCCGCAGCCACGTGAGGGGAATAGACACCGGAGCATGGAGTCGACGGCACTGAAGAAGGGGCCACATAACTATGAAGTCCTAACCGCCCTGCCTGCTGATCCAAAACTGAAAGGCCCCAGCGATGGATTGGCTGGTTCGGGCAGTCGGGACAACCTCTGAGCCCACTGCTCCATAAGAGTGGCCCAATGGTGAAACTGCTCATCAGAAGCCCCTCCAATAGACGGAGAGGAGCTCCGGTGTCTAAGAGGCCAGCTACCAGAGACAGAAACTGGCAACTCCAAAAGAAGCAGAGACCGGCTCCTGACGCTAACAACCAACAGTCTACGTGCAGACATGCCAGAAGGTAACCTCGAGTGAGGCCGTTTCTTCTTTGCCCGGTGGGCCGAAGAAGAATTCTAGGTTGAATGGTGCCATGAATGGGATCATTTCATTTTATGCTTTTGAGGGGACCACCCATCCCCCCAAGAGAGGGCAGTGGGTCAGATCCGGCCCGGCTGACTTGAACAGCTTTCATATGAAGTCTCCCTACCATCAAAAGCCCCATCATGGTCAACTCCATCAATGGAGGGCTGAAGACTTCTTTCTTGTACAAGTAAGAAATTTATTAAAATATAAATCGGTACTTTTGTGATAAAATACAAAATAATAAAACTGAAAATTAAGCTGCTAGTTTGAAGTTTGACTCCCGGGAGGCAAGCGACGTAGTCACTGAAGAGCACTCAACGGCGGGAAAAAAGTGAGGCGGTTGGAGGGTCAACGCTGAGATAGTCTATACCGCATGAGCCCGGCTCATGGTGCCACTTCCTCTCGGCTCCATCTCAGCGCCGGCCCTCCTGAAAAAGTTTGGCTCCCACCTGGTCCTAGCGCCTCCAGTATACTCCCACTAGTGTGAATGAGTGGTGGAGACTATGTCAAGGAAGATTCATGCTTTGCAGGGTCTACAGGGAACTGGTCAACCATTTTTGGTGCTGTCCACACCAACATCTAACCAGCACACCATTATTTGAAGGATTGTTATGCTGTAACATTTTAATTACACACATCTAGTCATTTTTTCCAGTACTAATTTAGCAAGTTTTAAAAATGTATAAGAACTTGGCAACCCAAAAATGAGCGCTATCCATCAAATTCCACTTAGGAAAGGTATGATTACATTATCTTACAGTGGCAGACATAACACTACTGAACCCCCCCTTTTTTTTTTTTTTTTCATTCTTTTTCCCTCCGGTCATGGATCCAGGAGCCTCTCTCAGGCATCCAACCTTTGTCCTGTCCTGCCTGAAGTCCCCCCCCCCCCAGACCCTTCCTCTCCTCCGCCCCCGCCTCACAGCTGGCATACCCAGCTTAACCCCTCCGGGGTGGGGCCGCCCCGCCTACCTTGGGTGCTCTTCAATTTGTAAATTCCAGCTGTGGACATGGGCCTCTGGGCGGAAGGTCTTTGAAGGCCTGCCGAGTTGAACCCAGTCATGGACATGGGGATTGGTGCCATCGCCTACCCCTGGAACCGGTGTTTTCCTATGTTCTGTTTTGCCCGCTACATCCCTGCGTGTGCACACCCCCCCCCCCGACGCTATGGCTTACGGCAACCCTGTCAGCATCAGACACGCTATTACGTGCAGCTCAGCTACTGCAGCGCCCAGTCTCCACCAGGGCCGCTGGAGCGCCGAGGCCCCCCAATGCCCCCCAGGACAGGAGAACAGCCCAGCAGGCGCTCAATCCAGTCCCTCCCCTGCCGACCACCAGCACCCGAGCTCGGATCGCCAGCGTGGCATGACGTGTGGCATCCAGCACCTCAACCCTCAGTGCCACCAGGCCAGGCTACTGAACCCTTTTTAAAGATACACAATTACCATCAAGCAAGATTGATGGATGGTTGACCCATCAGAGTCTAGATTCTTAGGATTCCTCCATTCAGAACCTGACCCGGAAAACAGTTTTCTGAATGGATCCAGCAGTTTGGCAAGAAATTACCTGGAAAGCAAAATTTAAGAAGGGATAACAGACTTAGACTCAACATGGAAAGGGTAAGAAAAGAATTTACTAAACTTTATTTGCCTTCCTTGTAAGATTTTTCCTCTTTTCCTCTCTTCTTTGTGGTCTGAGAAAGACCTCTGTCATTTTAAGATTCAGGTTACTCAAGACAGCAAAGCAGGTAGATAGACCTAGTCAACCTGCATTTGCCTGGTACTCGGTTTCTGACTCGAGACCTTGGCAGATGAAGCGGCTAGTTTGAGGGTTTCCTCGGCCCAAATCCAGAGCATTCATGGGAATGACTCCAATCCTGAACCCGAGTGTAATGTACAGTGAAGATTTCAACTTCACAGGATCCGTCTCAAGTTCTCTGGTGCCCGTTCATTTGCCTACATGGCACCCACCTTGTAGAATTCTTTAACATGACAGATCAGAGAGAGCCTAACAGTTGAGAGCTTTAAACTGCCTTAAAAAACTCTCTTATTTCAGACTGCTTTTTCAGATGCTGATGACATTTAGCTATTTTACTGATAACTCAATTCTTTGATTTTACTCTAACATTCTGTTTAGTAGTATTTATGGTTAGTCTTAAATATTTTCAAAATTGTACAGTGCTTTGATCTACGGAATTTCTCTTACAAATACTGATTGATTGACCTAAGCTCTGCTTAGCCACTAGAGCCATAAGGCTGATCTTAACCAGTCATAAAGGTAATCTCATAAAGGTACTCAAGAATGCCATCTGACAGACTAATCAAATGGCAACGTTTGCACTCCCTCATATCATGCTCTAGACTCAAACACTTCAGGCAAATGTCATGTGGTTCCACAGTGCCACAATCAAGGAACAAGATGAGCAAAACTTTAACTCTGTCTTGCCTGTTACCGGGGTTGCAGCAGCAACAGGCCAGAAAGCAGGTAGTCTGAAAGAAACATCTTCGATGTGAAGAACAAGGATGCTGAATGTCTTTCATTTAATTGACCAGGGTTTTAAATAATTGATTTGCAGTTTTTTTTCCTTGGAACAATACTAACTGTACAGAAAGTATTTATATAGGTTTTCTAGAAGTGTTATGTTTGATAAACACATTGCGGCAAGTGCTATGCATTTTCACAATGTTTTAACACTTTTATGAGCAAAACGCTAATCAATTTTAAGAATTAAATAAAACCCTGTTGACACACTGGGTGTTCCACTCTATGAACTGCTACAACTTGTAGTAGCATAACAGAAGTATTTTTTGGAGCAAAGAAACTAGAAGAATCCAGTCATTTTGACAAAAGAGAAGACCAACTTGCTCAGTGAGTAGCCAAAGGCAGTTCCGAGACCAGTGCTGTGCTATACTATATTTATTATTGGTCTGTACTTGCTTGTGATGATTTCTTTTTGTACAGCACCTTGGTTACTACACAGGCATATCTACCCATCTGTCTGTCAAACTATCTATCTAGGTGTCAGCTCCATGGGGTAGTGTTCAAATATTTGAATGTTCCACAGGTTCTGCACAAGTATGGACATTTTTGGCAGGAAGGAAAACTAAGCTGAAGCTTGTTTCTCGGTGTGACGTGGGAGAGAACTAAGAATGGGGAGGTCAAGTGACCTGCTCAGGGTCACACAGTATGCAAATGGCAGTTATGAGAATATTCAAACACATGCCTGTTGTGTCTCCCGAGTCACACCTCTGTGCTCTAACCACTAGGTTACACACTGCCTTCATCATTACAGCAAGAGTGAGGAGCTTAGGATGAGTCCATGTCAATCAGCACAAAAAAATTTTTAAAATTAATGAACCAATGGAACAGCAGCAGCATTTGCACTGGCATGCAAACAGCCCAGGTAAGTATTTCCAACCCAGAAGATCCACATTATGTTAGCAGAAGTCGAACAGTGTAGTACAGATGATACACTCAGTGTCTTGGGAGAGGAAAAAGGAGAACCCCTTGTGAGCTTCCAAGTCTTGGCAAGTGAATTCACTGTCAAGGACGGTGTCCACTATTAGAGGAAGGGGTTACAAAAATGGAGCATAAAAGGCTACTTGGGAGAAAAGCGTTCTAAGGGTTATACTTAGTAAGTGTGGTGTGCTAAGCAACTGTTAACTCCAGAACTGCAAAACTGAACGTGCACTGCAGATTCTACAACAGTGTTATGGATTCAAATGGTACTTACTTGGGTCTTTGTAAGACATAGGTCAAAAGGAATGTTCTTAGTGATTCAATGCTATTTTTCTCCAAAAGAACCCACTCTCGTACTACTGCTTCCATTACCGCTGTGGCAGCTTGAAAAAGGACATAGTCCACTTTACTAGTTTCTGTGGAAAGAGAAACGGCACCATACATTCACTAAACATGCAGTTCTCTGTACCATATTTTTAAAAAATTTCTCAATACATTCAAAAAATTCTAGGCAATATATTTAAACATTCTGCAACATTATTTTCCAACCTGGGCAGCTTAATTTTAATTTTTTTTGCAACTGTTGTTTTGCTTTTATGTCAACTATAACAATATGGAGTTTAAATACCTAATAAAATGGATCTGAAATATTGTTGGTAGTTTCTCTAAACAACAAAACATTTTGATTTCCTCACTGTATTGTGTTTATATGCGTTCTCCTTGCTTTATCTGATTTCCCAGCCACTTTTCATTGTTTTAGCACCCTAAAAAGCTTTTTTATAATGCATCTTTTATTACATTTACAATAATCATGCATAAGCATTTATTTTTTAATTTATTTATTTATTTCAATTTAGGATTACAATACCTTTGAGCCGAGGCTCTTTTACAAAGGTTCAACGTCAGTGTGTGTGCAACAGTCATCATTTTTAGTTACAAACATATAGTCATTGACTTACAGACATGTAATAACCAGTACAAAGACTTGAGCTATAGAGCAAGACAAGGGGGGGGGTGGGTGGTGGGAAGTGGCGGTGGGAGATCGAGGGGAGGTACAGGGGTGTAAGGGAGGGGAGTGCAGGAGGTGGTTGGGGCGGGGCAAAGTGGAGATACGGGAGAGGTGGCGTGGGAGACAGTGCAGCCAGGGGGCCTTGTCAAAGGAATATGACAGGTAAGGTGCTAGGGGTGCAAAGACCGATTTTAAGTGCTGGGGCATTTGCCGCTGGAACGGTGGAAATGTTAAGATGGGCAATTGCAGGATACAAGCAGTGAGAGGCGCAGCTTGAACTTGAAGAGGCTGAGTGTTGGAGCGGTCGCTATGTCGCTGCCAAGAGAGTTGAGCCAGTTGGATGCCCGATAGGCGAATGATCTTTGTCCTTGTATTACATCAAGAAATAAAAATCACAAGTTAGTCTCTTTAAGAAAGGTATGAAAATGCATTTTGCAGGCAGAATTTATGCCCCATCTATCTTGTGTTATAACGTATAGAGGTACAACGATTTACTAAATTTGAGTCTCAAATTTAACATTTTGCTGGGCCACGCAATGGTAAAGGTAGCCCAATGAATAAGTCCATTAGGTGAGAAAACTGCAAACTCTTCCAGTTGTTTTTTATCCATTAAGAAATCAGTTTATGGGATAGGTCTTCAATCTTGGTTCCTAAAACAGAAAAAAAATAAATCAAGCAATTGTTCATACTAGTTATTGCACGTTTTTCTGTTTTAGTACCATCATTTGCAGCAATTCCAACAAAGATGGGGCAAACTGTTGGATAAGCTGACAGAAGACCCAACTTGATAACTTCAAATAAAAACACACTCTCTCACCCTCTCTTGGTACTTATTATAATTACTGCCGATATATTTAAAATCTAACTTCCCTGTAATGTACTTCCACTACAGTACAGTTACATAAGAACTTACCATAACAGTAAATCTTCGAGAGGATCTCTTGCAGCAGGCCACACTTATGGAACTATAGCAGCCACGCGCCAGGACTACACGGAAACTTTTGAAGCTAGCAGTCTTCCGGGGGCCGCCCACTCCAAAGTCACACGCTGACATCGCCCTATCCTATAAGAGTGGGCGGCCCCTGTGCCATCCTCAGTTCTCCAACCAGAAACAACTTGTCTCCTGACAAGCAACTGAAGAACAGACGATAGTTCCCGCCAATAAACAAATAGCATAAGGTTCTCCACTAAGGAGAAAAAGAGACAGAAACAGGAAGGCCCACTGGGGCAGGGGGATGGAGGGTGGGACCACATGGCATGCTGCAAGAGATCCTCTCGAAGATCTACTGTTACAGTAAGTTCTTAACTGTACTATCTTTATCAACGGTACCTCCTGCAGTAGGCCACACCTATGGAACGAGTCCCAAGCAGTTCTGACATCAGAAAATGCAGTCTGGGTGGTTGGAAACCAAGAGCCTAAGAAAGTAGGCCCTGTAGAACAGCTAGGCCAAAACCGGTCCTATGCCTAGAGGCAATGTCCAGACTGCAGTGCTTGGTAAAGGGTGTGGACAGTACTCCAGGTGGCAGCAGCACAAATCTCTGCAGCCGATACATTCCTGAAACAAGCAACAAAAGTGACCATACCTCTGGTGGAATGGCCACGAACAACCCAAGAAAGTTCCTTACCGTACTTCCTATAACAAAAAGTAATACAGCTGGCCAACCATTTGGACAAGCACCTATTTGGAAACAGGAATGCCCTCTTTTCCCGGGGCGAAAGAAACAAATAACTGGGAGAAATTCCTATAGTCCTTTGTATGATGCGTATAGTAATACAGAATTCTATGCACATCTAACGTGTGGAGCAATGCTTCCCTTGGATTGGCATGCTCTGGAAAATAAACAGGCAGGTGGATGGATCGATTTAAAGTAAACTCAGAGACCACCTTAGGAAGAAACTTAAGGTTAGTACGCAGAGACACTCTGTCTGTGGAAAACCTGTAGCTCTGAAAGCCCTCAAGCAGAATTAACAGCAATTAAAAATAACGCTTTCCATGACAGAAAGTGTAGCTCGCATGCCTTGACTGGCTCAAAAAAAAAAAAAAAGCCACAGTAAGCTTCTCCAGGACAAAGTTCAAGTTGGACTGGATTGCAGCCTTGAGCTTCAGACAGAGAATGCCTCTAAGAAATGTACGTGACACCTCCAGCTGTGCCACCATATGGCCCTCAACAGGCACATGGAAGGCAGAAAAGGCAGACGTGCACTTTAAGGGAGACAGGAAATGGTTTACTTATGTTTTTAACTGTTAAAGTAGAAATGCCCAACGATGGCCTGTGTTTTTTGTTTTTTTACTGTTGCTATTTACAGTGCATTTTTTTTTTTTTAACTATTTTTAATTCAGAGAGATAACATTTTAATACATAAGAAAGCAGTCTAAATAAAATCTCTCTCGAAATAAATTACATTATTCCAAATCCATAAAGTTATAATATTTCAGGGGTGTAAAAAGTTTTCAATTTAGATAATCGTATAGTGAAACTTCTTAGATTATTAGCTTATTACATTAATAATTTCATATTGTGAGCTCCAAGCTTATGCCTCCATTTAAAAAGAGAATAAAGATCAATAAAGATCAAAAGATAAAAACATACCCCAAAACACGTACTTAGAATTACTGGTAGATACAAAAAAAAAAAGCCAAACCATGAAATATAACCAAATAGTTAATTTAACAGTTTCAGCTCGCTAAGAAACTTCCATTTATTTCCTCATGAAGTCATCGGGAGATATTGGGTATTAACTTCTTCTGTCGTTTCAGCTTCACTGTCCATCTCAGAGCTCAAATTAGTAGGCAGTGCAACATTATTCTCATAAAACAGACGAGCTGCGTCTACATCCACAAAAAAACTTCCTTGCCTTGAAAAGTCACCTTTAACTTACTGTAGCTGGAGCTTGAAGAACCGCAGGGACTCCAGTTTGAATAAATTAATTTTGAATCGCTAAAAAGAGTTTCCTTTGTCTTTGTGTAATCATACAAAAGTCAGGGTAGAGATGGGGTTTAACTCCTTCATATGTAAATCCCTTATTTCGTCTCGCCATCTGTAGAATTTTATTTCTCTCAATTATTGAGCTAAGGGTACAAATTACATATTTCACTCCAAATCTCTGACCAGAAATTCCCTGTGGACGAAATACAGATTCCAAAACAAGTGAGCTCTCAAGAACCAGAACTTTTGTTAAGCATCTCCTCGATACAGCTTTTTAAATCTGCTGTCTGAATATCACCTGCCAGTCCAATAAGCCTCAGGTTCTTTAGCAAAAGAGTATTTTCAATTCTTTCAAGCTTTGAGATCGTAGAGAGCTGCTCATGCAGTGAAACGTTAACTGTACTCTCTACCATCAGAACTCTAGTAGACAATTTCCCAGTTTCCTTCTCAGCAGTCTCCAATCTTTCTTCCAAAGAAAACATTTTCCCCCCTATCTGCTGGCAACGATCAGCAATTTTTCCCAGCAAGTTATGCCGTTTATTCACTGATGAGCGCGTCTCGTCCTGAAATTCAATTAGCAAATTTTGTATTGATTGAAGTGTTGGTTTACCAGACTGCTTTTGTTTGGCGCCCGGTTCATGGCGTCCTGTAACAAGGGAAGCCATTTCACTGGCAACATTGACAGCCACTACAGTCCCCCTTCTCGGTGTAGCCTTTCCAGTTTTCGGAGACAAGAATTTCTCCATCATGCCCAGCTTACTCTCAGTGATTTCTTTATGCAGTTTCAAATGAGTTTGAGACATTTGACGCCGAAAGTAGCATCTAATCAGCGGAGCTCACAGCACGCGTGTGTACCCTTCGCTTTCCGGAAGTAACCCCAAAACAGTGCAGTTTTTTTTCAGTATCAGAAGTCAGCACGTGTCATGTTTTGAAACATTGACATTGTCTCCCGATTCAGACTGAAGGTAATGTGCGCGCTGGACTCAAACGGTTTACAGCAACTACTGTACAGCACACAAGGTATAATGACTCCTCCAGATATTGACACCTGACAAAAAAAATAATATAACTCCGCGACTATCACCCTTTCCCCCAGCCGATCACCCTACAAATTCTTGACCAGTCCTTATCGAAATCAATGTATTTTTTTGTAGTGAAATGTACAACAGTATAAACAGCACATAAAAATGCACTGTAAACAGCAACAGTTAAAAAAAGGACAGGCAATTGCTGGCCATTTCTGTAAACCATTTCCTGTCTCCTTTAAGAGAGGAGTACTTCAGGCCGGAGTCTGAAAGGGACAGCAAGTACTCCAGAATATGATTTACTGAACAAGTGAAGAGGTCCAGATGACGAGAAGCAGCCCACAGGGCAAAACGTTTCCATTTCATGGAATAAGTGGCCCTGGTGGAAGGCTCCCTAGCTGCCACCAGAACATCAGCCACCTTGGGGGCCCCCAAATCTAGCCATGGCTGTGTCTTCAGGAGCCAGGCGTGAAGATGCAGGGATTTGAGATCCGGATGGATCAGGATGCCCCAGTTCTGGGAGACCAAGCCTGTGCACAGGAGCAGGGGCACTGGAGATTCTACTGCCAACTGCTGCAGTAAGGGGAACCAGATCCGACGGCGATGAGGATCATGGAGGCCCCTTCCATCTGTAGTTTCATTGGAACCCTCTGTATTAGGGGAGTGGAGGGAAACGCATACAGAAATCTCCCTTTCCAAGAGAGGGACAACGCGTCTCGCCAGAAAACTCCAGGTCCTGGAACGAGTGAGCCAAAAAAGCAGCAGTTTGGCGTTGGGTGTGGATGCAAAAAGGTCCAACTCTGGACAACTCCACCTGTCAAACAGATCTTCTGCAACAGAGGTCAGCAGTCCCCACTTATGCATTTTGGTCTGCGACTGGCTTAGCCTGTCCGCCTGGAACATGGACGGCCGACAGTTCTAGACTGTGCTCTAGAGCCCAGTACCAGACACTCTCATCGCTTTCCAGAAGAGAGAGCATGAGTGAGTGCCCCAACCCCCGTTTGTTGATGTAGGGAACTACACTGATGTTGTTGGTCTGCACCAGCAGAAGGCACAGGGATAGCTGTGTCTGGAAGGTCTGTAGGGCGTAAAGGACTGCTAGCATCACCAGGACATTGATGTGGACAGAAGATTCCATTCTGGACCATGTCCCTTGTGTTTGGTGGGGCCCCAAATGAGCCCCCCCCAACCTCAAAGCATCTGTGGTGAGAATTTGCTGAAGGAAGAAAGGAACCCTCTGAACAGACTGCTGTGTTCCATCCACCAAAGCAGAGGGAGACCAACACGTGCTGTTCCAAGTTGTCGGTACATTGATCCCACTGGACCCTCAGTGTCTGCTGGGGTACACTCGTGTGCAGCCTGGCTAGCGGCACTGTGACTATAACCGCAGCCATCAGGCCTAAGAGCTGGAGGAAGGTTCTGGCTGAGACATATCTGCTGTTGTGCAGCAGGCGGGCATGAGACATTAAGCTGTCCGCCCTGTCCTGGGGCAGGAAGGCCATACCTTGAGTCATATCCAGGATGGCCCCTATGTACTGGAGGTGCTGACAGAGGATCAAAACTGACTTGGGCAGTTTAACTGTAATGCCCAGCTCCTGGAACAGGTGAATGGTATGTTCTAGAGTCTACTACAGGCATTCCCTGGACTGAGCTTTGAGGAGCCAATCGTCCAAGCATGGAAAAGCAAAGAGTCCCTCACTCCTGAGGGCTACTGCCACTACTGCCAAGCATTTGGTAAACACCAGAATGGCAGAGTATAAGCCAAAAGGCAGGGCCTGAAACCGTACGTGCACTCCCTGAAAGTGGAACTCAAGGTACTGATAGTGGGAGGCACATACTTTGATATGTAGGTATGCATCTTTCATATCGAAGGAGCAGGTACAATCTCCCTGATGCAGGATGGGCAGTAGTCCCCGAAGGGTGACCATTTGAAACGTCTTGTACTGAATGAAGAAGTTTAGTTCTCAGAGGTCTAGGATGTGCCTGAGATGATCTGTGCATTTGGGGACCACGAAGAAGTAAGTAGAACCCCCTGCCTTGCTGCATCTCTGGGATGGGTTCTATGGCCCTTTTGTGCAGCAAGGTGCAAATCTCCTCCCAGAGCACTAGAATGTCGTCTGGAGGGTAAGAGGACTGAATCAGAGGATTTTCTGGAGGCCACTCCAGAAGCTCAGAGTATGGTCTTTTTCTATGAGCTGCAAGACCAAGGCATCTCTGGTGATCTCCACCACTTGTCCAGGTGCAGGAAGAAGCGACCCTCGACTACCACCTCCTGCCCGGCTGGGGGGGGGGAGGCTGGACAGAGTCAGGCTGAGGTTATACCTGCAGCCAGAACTGCACCACCCCTTCTGGGACATTTCCCGGTGGAGGAGGTGGGGGGTAGGCAGGGCTGCGGCTGCTCTGCATTGGCCCCGAGGTTTGGAACTGGGATTGGGCCTATGGGCAGCATGCCAAAAAGGCACACGCTGACCACTTCTTGACTGGTTAGTGTGATACATGGAATAAACTGACGGCAAGGTGTGGCCAGAGGTCTGCAGGTTTGATAGTATGTCTTGCACATCCACCCCAAACAGTTTGTATCCTCAAAAGGGGGCATTAAGGATACACTGTTGGACATCCGGGCAAAGCCAAACACCTGTTGCCAAGAATGGTGCCATAGGCAAATGCCCACCACGGCCACCCAGGCCGAGGCATCGAAGGCGTCATAGGCAGAGCAAAGAAGATGCTTGCTGATGGCCTCTGACTGAATGTTTTGGAGCAGCTACTGCTTCAAGGGGTCCTCCGGGAGGGTTTTGTTGCCTCCTCGGCCTGGGCCCAAAGCTGGTTCTGAAATTGGACCATATGTGCGATATAATTTAGGACTTTTATTGTCAAAGTGGCGAAGGTGTGCTTGCCAAAGAGAATTAATCTACTGGACTCCTTTTCCGGTGGGAGGCAGCTAAGGTGTTTGGGGCCTCTCAGTACGGTCGTGGGCAGCATTAATTACTACAGAGTCCACTAGAGGCTGCTCGGCGAAGACAGGCTTCCCCACGGGAGCCAGGTATAGCTTAGTTTGTCTGCCTTCCGATGATGCCAAGTAGCCATGGTGGCATCCTCAAAGGGCTTTATCAATGGGGGTATGACCAGAGGAGAGGCGTCCAGCAGGCCTAACTGGATAAACTGCGCCAGAAAGGGTCCTGCTTTTCAGTGTTGAACCCCCATGGCTGCTTGTAGTTGTCTCAGAACAGAGACAAGGAAGGATCCCCTTGGGGGGAACATGATATATACTTGGGGGTCTCCTCCCCTTCGGATGACACTGTACATGTAGAGTGGGAGTGGGTAATGCCTCCTTCATCTCCAGCACCTCCCTCATCCTCTTCGTCCAGAAGAAGGAGGTGGTATGACTGATACTCTACCACATCCCCCGGATCCTGATGGGGTGAGATGGCACATAACCTCAAGGTGCATGCCGCAGCACCATGTGGGGAGGGCGTGGGGGCAGGTACCAGATGGCCTTTGCAGCATCAGCCCTTGTTTTTTTTGTGGGGGGGGTGGCAAGACAAGCTTGCATAAAAAAACCCAGAGAGGAAAGCATACCTTGGAAATTTACCACGACCGGCGTCAGGGCACCTGGGGGTGCTGGCTGAAATGGCACCATGGCTGGTGTCACGGGGCTCAGGATGGCGGCCCAGCAGGCAGAGGCATGCAGGGCATCTCCTCTGTCTAGCCCATCATCAGAGAGGGAGAGGACTGCCACGGAACAATGCCAGGCATGGCCGAGGAAACAGCAGAGGTCAGCACCGAGCTAACGTCAGATGACGTCGAATTGGCAGAGCCGCCTGATGGCCCATGAAAAACAAGTGGCAAAACAGCAAGGGCTGAAAAGTTGGTGGGGCACGTGCACCCAAGGAACAGTTGCCAGCCAAAATGAGATTGGTGAGAGAAGCTGCAAGTGGTAGCCCTGCGGGGTAGAGGGTCTGCGAGGCAGAGGGGGCGGTTCCAGAAAAGGATGGCGGCCCCGCTGCGGCCAATGCACGAAGCAGAGGCCACGAATAGGATGGGGAGGACCGGGTCTTGATGTGGTCCTTGTCACTATGTTTATGCTTCCTGGTGGATTAGTCCCAGGCCTTAGGGAGGCTGAACCCGAGGACGGGGCCGGGAAAATAAGGCACTCCTGGCTTGTAACTCCTTCTCCATGTGGGCGACCTGCTGTTTGAGTAGGAAAGTTTCCAGGGTCTTCTGTCAATGCCACGTGGTAGCCTGGTTGAAGCCACGCAGATGCTGCAGGCCTGGGTGCCATGGTCTGGGCCTAGGCAGCCGACACAGGAGACATGATTGTCCTTTTCTGGAATCTTCTCACCACAGGCACACCTTCTGAGAAGCACACTGGAGATGGAGCTCAGCATAAACAAAGAAAAAGATTTACAAAGTAAAGTGATGCTAAACTAAGGAGAGAAAAACGACAGAAATTACATGAAATGGAGGTCGACTTGAAGCTGGCCAGATCTCCAAGAGGTCTGACATTCAATGGTCGACGACAGGAAAAGAACTGAGGAGGGCATGGGGGCCACCCCACTCATAAGATAGGGCAATGTCAGCGTGAGATCGGAGTGGGTGGACCCCTGGAAGACTGCCAGCTATAAAAGTTTCCGTATGGTCCTGGTGGCTATAGTTTCATAAGTGTGGTCTGCTGCAAGAGATGCCCTCGATGAAGGTATAGCATTCCTATATCTACCATGTTAATTACTTAAGAATGTTTTGTGTCATCTAATTTTCCCCCCTCTCCTGCTCGGGTGCCCACCACTCCTTCAGATGCTGCTATGGTCCCACTGCTATACCACTCTACCACCTCACTCGGTTCTGATTCCCCCACTAACCCCATATCACAGCCCTCCCGCGGTATCCTGGCATTTCCCATCGCTGGGCAGATCCCCCCCCCCGAGGGAATGCACCAGTGGGGGCTACCTGGCACTTACCTATAGGCCACGGGATGCTGGTGAGGTTGCGAGGAGCGGCTGGCTGAAGTTAGTGGTGCAGAGAACCTGGAGACGTCATCCGGTGGGCGCCAGCTAATTTTCTCTTTTCTGCGGGTGGTAGTGGCGTCATGGCTAACACTGACATCCGCCTCTCCCCGGTTACGTGTTGGTCCAACGTCCTGCGAAGCTCCCAGCCTCCACTAGAAGTCAGCAAGCGCCGGAGCACTCCCCTGCCCTCCCCAAGGAGAGTTATCACTGAGACGCTCAGTCCTTCTCCCCCCAGTGACCCGTGCTTGTTCCCGAACCCAGGTCGCTGGAATCGCAAGCGGAAATCCAACCACTGCGCCAATGAGCCGAACCCACTGAAGAATTTAGAAGATGTACAAATGGAAACTTTTAATATTAGGAGACCTATAGTTTACACTTTTTTTTCTGGAATATACAGTAACTATACATTGTTAAACAAATCTATCTCATGTCCTAAAGTACTTTTTTTACATTTAAAAAAAAAAAAACACTGCCTAAAGACACCGATTTAATATCAACATTGAAACATCTTGCCTATCAACTTACAGCCAGTGAACAAACTGATATAATAAATTAGCCCATTTTTTGTAGACAACACAGTAGCAGTGTAAACCATAAAATCGAAAAATGTTCCAAGTCACACAGTAGACCTGATTCTGAGCAACATTTTAATAGTAGAGATGGGCACCGCCTCGTTATTGCCATTTTGAGTGATGAAGGGAAACACATACCTAATGCAGTATGAACATTTACTCTGGCTTTGATCCTAAAATAAGGCCCACAAAAAAAAGAGGACTTAGTGGGGCTGCCGTATCTACGGGGTGTACAATGGTAAATCACTTCTGAGACAGCCTTATTTTGTGTCCAGTTCTGGCCACAAAGACAGATCTTGTGCCTTATATTGGTCACAATTTTTCCACCCAGTTTTGGGCAGCAAACTAATCTATGCAATTTGGCTACAACTGACGTGGTTTGGGGGGGTCAACTTATAGGCAAGTACATATGGTATATAAAAATGTATGAAAAACAACAGTCATCCAGACCTGAAAACTAGGTTCCCCTTTTCAAAACAGTTCCAGTCAATCAGAAATGTACCCTGCAGTCTTGGTCACTTAGACCTTCAGTTGTTTACAGTTCTTCCTCAGAAGCATCCCGTTCTTGTAGGGTGCTTTTTGGAATTCTGCAGACGTTTTACCAACTCATCAGCCAGCATCCTTGAGGTCCACAAACTGAAAGGTTCCCCCCCATATGTGATCTGGGCCAGGTCCAAAAGTAAGTGAAACTAGGTCTCACCCACGCAGTTAATTCTGGATAGCATCAAACATCAAAATGCTTCTGATGAGCTTTTTATTTGCTTATTTATTAATTTGCTTTTCTTCCCCCAGACCTACCCGTATCAGCCATCCTCTCTCTCCAATCCCCATCACATGTGTTCTTGGGCATTAACCTGTACAGTGTCTCCAAAGTTTGAACAAATTTCTTTTTTGGATAATTATGTTATGTTGTATGTGTTTTCAAACAGGACAGCTTTGTAAATAGGACTTTACTGGACCTAAAGTTCTTCTTTTTTCCTGTATAAAAATAAATATTTAACAACAACCCCCCCTCCCCCACCATGATGAGGTCCCTTGGGTTCCCTAAGCCCAGAAGGGATTTAATCCAGGTGTAGTCGGCAGCCCTGTGAGCGGTGCGGGGCCTGCAGAGAGAAAGAGAGAGACTGTGCCATTTTTTTCTCCCTTCCCCCATTCCCATCCCACTACACGTTAGTCTGCGGATGCTGCTCTGAGGGTTTGTGCTGCCATGCTGAAAACGGTCTGAAAATGCTGTGCTATGGGTCCTTGGAGCTGCCACTGAACTGTCAGTTGGCCACCTGATGGACCCATGACCAACAGCAGTCCTCAGAATGAAAAAATCCCCAGATAATTTGTTAAGTGATCAGGGGCAGCCCCTGACGGCAATCAAAGGATTACGTCAAGGTTCGATCAATGGTAATCTTCGGCAGCAGCGAGAAAGGACGTCCTCCGATTTCATGCCTCTTGACCTGCACCAATGAAGGTAAACTAACGGCATTATAGAGCCCTGCCGGAAGGATGAGGCTGAAGCAGCAAGAAATGCGAAAGGAGCACAAGAAAGGAGGAAACTTTAGGCTCCCCTGACTCTACGGAACTATGCAAGTCCCGGACGTACAGCCTGTGAGGCAGGAGATAAACTGGAAAATAAGCAATGGTGGCCTCTCTAGGACACCACATAAGGTGTCAACATGCTTAAGACATCTTCTGCCTGTTGCAAGAGAATATCTACCCACTCGTAAACATGACGGATGCATCCTATTCTGCAAAATTACAATCTGAAATGATTCTGACAGCTTTGTTTTACAAAATTTGTAATTTATGCAACAACCATTTGAGCATTTACTGTGTGTTGTAAAATGGGTTGCGAAATTCCTGCCTCCTGTTTGGTGGAGAAGGTTCCAAAGCAGTGCGATACAGGAGTATGAACGCATTGCTCTGCACTTTTCTTAATTTTTTTTTTGTACAGTGGACACATTTTATAAGCACAATAGGGGAATTTTCTTCCTACTTACCTTAACTTCCTTTTCTGTTAGCTCCAATGTTGTCAATAAGGATGTGCAATGAGCTCCCTTCTGGGGTAGTGGAACAGCCCAAGGCCGTCAGTCAAGGACAGAACCATGGAGTCATGAGGATTCAGAAGGCAACCGCTACTCTGTCTTTGTTGTACCACATACGGTTCTGCAGCGCCGTCCCTGCGTGCCGCCCACCCACCTGCACTACCCTCAGGCCTCCACCTGGCGCAGTGGGACTGTGGGGGGGTGACAAAGTCCTTCCCCAGGAGAGGAAAGCTGCTGAGTGGCTGCTCAATCCTAATCCCTCCTCCACCCCAGACGCCCCAAAACGACCAAGGCTCATTCCTAAACTCGGGTTGCCGGTGTAGCGCGAGATGTGGTGTCCAGCGCCTCAACCGTGCTCCTTATTTTTAGTTCTCCCAAATATTGTTAAAACAGTTTTTACAACTAATTTTGTAATTAATGACCCATGTCATTAAATATGGGAGTCACTCAATTTTTAAAACTCTCTTAGGCTAAGGTTACCTGTTGAACGTACATGCTAGATTCATACTGCAGATATCAGAATAGTGCTACCACAGGTTTCTGAAAGTAAACAGCACAGTGCTTTACCAAGATATTTAATTTTTTCATGGTGGGCATGGCACAGGACTAGGAATTTACAAGAACTTCTAAAATCCTGTATCTTGCTTCAGGCATGAAAGAAAATGAAAAGAAAAATGTGCATCTTGATACTTCTGTAAGAGAAATATTACTATTGGAAAAAAAACAAAAAAAAAACAATATGGTGGTTACTAACAAATACTGCTACTTTCATGTATGAGTCGGAAACCCTTGGCAAAACAAGAGTGGTTTTGTGTACATTCTTGCAGTAACAGAGAAGCAAAGCTGAAAGACAAAGAACCTCAGTGCAAAAGCACTAAGGCAAGGGTTACCCCAAAGAGCACTGACCATAAAGCCAAGCTTCAAAGAAACACAAACTAGCACATACCCCCATAATGCAAATCACCATGAAATTTTAGGCTGGTTCAGCTTTAAGCAGGAATGCATGGTGCCAAAGGGCCTCTCACACAATCTGCAAAGAGTGCAAACAGAAGACACAGATGCATGTTTCGTCCTACCAAGACTCATCAGTGTGCTTCATCTGTGTGACACCCAAGGGGAAATTAACCAGCCCCTAAGTTGGTCTTACAGGTTTGGGTCGTGGTGAGACCCCTCAAAAAACCAAGCTAAAAGACAAAGAACCTCAGTGCAGTACTTTTAAAGCAAGGGTTTCTCCAAAGGGCATTGGCCATAAAGTCGTGTTTCAAAGAAATACAAAATCACACATACCCCCATAATAGCAAGCAGAGCTAAGCTGTTCTGTCACTCTAAGAATGCAAACGAAACCACTATTTCTCAGTGTCAGACAGTGTAACAGAAGAAAAAGTTACTTACCATAGTAATGTTGTTTCTTCTAATGGAGTCTTGCTGTATTCTGACAATATGCAGTTAGACCAACCGGTTCAGCTGCCCTGGAGAACCAAGAGTTAAACTCTATGCAAATGCATAGAACGTTGAGCTCGAGCTCAGTTTTCAAACAACTGTCCTCGGTACGTTCCAGTAACTGATCAGATTCTATGAAGCGAACTAATTTAATGTGTGTGTAATGGCCAAAACTAAGCCTAAACAGGACCCCAACAGGGGCCACATCAGGAAACAAAAACCAAAGGGCATATAAAAGACTCAAGTCACAGATGCCCAGAGAAAACCATTACCACTGATGGTTTCATAAAGTTGCTACAGAAGAGTCACCCTTCCCCAGGTTCTGAAGGGGAGGTAGGGTGGGAGGTCAAAATACAGCAAGACTCCATTAGAAGAAACAATATTACTATGGTAAGTAATTTTTTCTTCAAACATGAAGTCTTGCTGTATTCTGACAATATGCAGACTATAAAGCAGTGCCCCCAGGAGGTGGGCACAGAACCTAGTTGGGGAACAAGCTCTGCAGTACTGCTGTGCCAAACCTGGCATCACTCCTTGCCTGAATATCCAGGCTGTAATGCTTAGTAAATGAATGGACAGACTTCCAGGTGGCAGCCTTACATATCTCGAGCAAGAGGACTTCCCTGGCAGCCGCCAGCGAGGCCGCAGTGCCTCTGGCAGAGTGGCCCTAAGACCTGCTGGTGGGTCCTTAGCTAGCTTACTGTAGCAGAACTGGATACAGGCCACATTCCATCTGGCTATAGTCCTCTTTGCAGCTGGCCTGCCTTGGCCAACAGCCCCATAAGTAAGAAAAAGCTGGGAACAATCTTTCCTTAGCTCTTTTGTCCTGTCCATATAATAGCTAATAGCTCGTTTAACACTGTCAGTTTAGCAGGCAGTGTCAGTGGCTCAGTAGGTAGCACACTCGCCTCTGAGGCCGGGAGATCAGAGGGCTGTGGGTTCAGTTCCCACATCTGACACTTGGGTTACTATCCCAGTACTGCCACTGTAGTGTAGTGCAGCATGAGAGGGGTGCTGCAGTTCTGAGGTGCCGTCTTTCGGATGAGACGTTAAACCGAGGTCCCATCTGCCTGGATTGGTGGTAGTTCAGGTGGATGTTAAAGATCCCCTGGCACTTATTGAAAAGAGTAGGGGAATTTCCCCAGTGTCCTGGCCAAATTTCCCTCATTCACTAAAAAAAAAAAATACCACCAACAGCTTAATCTGGTTCAAGGTCAGCTGGCATTCATCTGTATCCCCTTCCCCCAGGTCGTGCCTGAAAATAGGCAGAATTTGTCTAGTGCATGTACCCGGTCAACAAAAAATAAATAAACATCTAGGCTGTGCAGCCTGTGTTCACCTGAAGTAGAGTGATCGGAGAAAAATACAGGTAAAGTAATGGATTGGTTCAGATGAAAATCAGAAACCACCTTAGGGAGAAACTTCCTGTTGGTTCGGAGCACAATGTTGTCCCTGTGAGGTGAAATATAGTTGGGCTCCACAGATAAGGCTTGAAGCTCACTGATTCTTCTAGCAGAAGTGAGAGCCACTAGAAAAACAGTTTTCCAAGTGAGAAACTTGAGTTCTGAAGAAAACATGGGTTCGAAAGGAGGCTGCATAAGCTGACCTGTACATATGTTCAGGTCCCATGCATGGATAGGTTCCCTATGTGGGGGATGAAGATGCAACAACCCCTTGAAAACCTTTTTGAAAATTGATTCTGCAGCCAGCAAAGATGCTTTCCCTGCTGAAAGATGAGCAGAGACAGCAGAAAGGTGTACCTTCAGGGTAGATGGCTGTAAATGCAGAGACTGAAGGTGGACCAGATAGTCCAGAAGCTGCAGAACTGAAGCTTGCTGAGGATCAAAATCCTTCTGTGTACACCAGATGGAAAATCTTTTCCATTTGGAGGAATAGGTTTTTCTGGTAGCAGGCTTTCTGGCACCTTTCAGGATATCCAGGACAGGTTGAGACAGGTATAAATCTACATATTCTAGGTCCTCAAGAACCAAGCCCTGAGGTGAAGAGACTGAAGAATGGGGTACATTATCCTGCCCTGAGAGGATGTCAGCAGATTGTACCTCCTGGGTAGAGAAATCGGTTTAGTTACTGACAGTGACGACAGCATCGGATACCATGGCTGTCTAGCCCAGTCTGGGGCTATGAGAATCATTGTGGCAGACTGCGACCTCTACTTGACCAAGACTCTGGCTATCAGAGGAAAGGGAGGAAAAGCATAAAGGAACCTGTTTGACCAGTCCAGAAGGAGAGCATCCAATGACACTGAGCCCTGGAGTGGAGGCCTGCAACAATACAGAGGTAACTGGTGATTGGGGCTGCAAAGAGATCTATCTCTGGAACCCCCCACCTCCTGAACACTGAAAGAAGGACCTGCTTGTTCAAGGTCCATTCATGATGGCCCTGGCTGATTCTGCTGAAAGCATCCGCCAGTACATTGTCCTTGCCTGGCAAGTGAATTGCTAACAGCGACATGCTGAGAGAATATGCCCGCTTCCAGATCTTCATGGATTCTGTGCAAAACAATAAGGATCTTGTTCCCCCCTGCTTGTTGATGTAGTACATGGTGGTGGTGGTGTCTGTCCTGACATGTACCACCTTGCCCTGTAGGAGACTGGCAAACTCCTAAATAGCTAGAAGCACTGCTCTGAGTTCTAGAAGATTCATGTGCAAGAGGGACTCCTGAAGGAGCCATGTACCATGTGCTGTGTGATCCCCCAGGTGGGCACCCCAGCCCAGGAGAGAAGCATCCGTTGTCGGTACCAGAGGGAGAAAAGGGACCCCCACTCTGAGGTTGTCCATCTTTTGCCACCACTGAAGAGCTAACAGAAGGGTGTGAGACACTGGAATCAGTTTGGACAGAGAAGCCTTTTTTTTTTTTTTTGAGACCAGAAGGATCCGAGGTGGAACTGAATGTCCCTCATCTGAAACCTGGCTGCCAGAACCGCAGCTGTGGTGGAGGCCATGTGCCCTAGAAGCTGTATAAAGTACCTCGCCGGACGAGGAACTTGAACCTGAAAGGATTTTGCCAACTCTATGAGGGCCTGCACCCTTGCAGAAGGCAAAAAGGCTCTTGCTCTGAATGGTATCCAGCTCTGCCCCTATAAAGTCTAGTCTCTGTACTGGGGTTAAGACAGACTTCTGATGATTTACCAAAAACCCCAGGGAGCGAAGAGTATCCTGAGTGAGTTTTAGGGCTTCTGTGACCTGCTGGGGGGATTGACACACCAACAGCCAGTCGTCTAGATAGGGGTAAACTGAAACCCCTTGTCTCCTGAGGAATGCCACTACTACTGCCAGACATTTTGTAAACACCCTTGGTGCTGATGTCAGGCCGAAGAGCATAGCCCTGAATTGGTAGTGGCCTGAAGGCAGTCGACACCCGAGATAATTTCTGTGAGACTATCTGATGAGGATGTGGAAGTAAACATTCTTTAGGTCTAGGGATGCCACCCAATCCTCTTGCTTGAGAGTAGGTAGAATGGCAGTCAGGGCTGACACTCTGAATTTTGGCTTTGTAAGATGCCTGTTCAGGAATCTGAGATCCAGAATGGGCCGCCACTCCCCATTTTTCTTTGGTGCCAGGAAGTACCTTGAGTGCAGTCCTTTTCCCCAGTACTGATGTGGCACAGGTTCCACTGCTCTTGACTAAAGAAGTGTGGAAATCTCTGCCTCCAGCTGGGCTGTTTCTGCAGTGCTAGAAGGTCTGAAAATTCTTGCTGACGGTTTTGGGGGCACCTTGAAACTGAGAGCAAGTCCCTGACCCACAATCTCCAGGATCCATTTGTCTGAAGTGATGGAATGCCAAGCCTGGAGATAGTGGGTCAGCCTGCCCCCAACAGGATACGGGGATGCGGTCCGAACAGAGCTTTCAGGGTGTCTGTCTGACTAGGGTAGCAGACTGGGGGGTGGAGGGGGGCCCTGCCAGCACCTCTCCCTCTAAAGAACCCCCTGGGTTGCTGGTAAGAGGGAAAAGCTTGCGCCTGGTGAAAAGGCCTGGGGTTAGGTCTGCCCCTGCCCTGCTGCTTCTGAGGAGTGGCAGCCTTCTCTTTTGCTGAAGCACTCCTGCATGCCACTCTGTACTCATTCATTTTCTTCATATATGCCTCCATCTGTTCCCCAAACAGAGAGTTCTGGACAAGGGGAAAATCCATGGCATTATTCTGTGTATCCTGGGACAGGTTAGTACACCTGAGCCTGGAAAAACACCTGAGGGATACCGCAGAAGTCAGAGCCCTAGAAGCTGCATCATTGGAGTCCACAGCCATGTGGAACTGGGATTTAGATGCTTGTACCCCCCTATTGACCAACTCCTGAAGGTCAGCAGAAAATTCAGGAAGGGCCTTTTAGCTAGTTGTTAGACAGCCTCCCAAAAGGACTTTTGATACCTGGAGGCATAAGCCATGTAGGAGGCTTGCCTGATACCCAAGGAAGATGCCAGGTATCCTTTCTTGGCAAGAGAATCCACCTTCCTGGAATCCTTGTCAGCGGGGTGAGAGGCCAGGGGAATACCAGCCTTCTCGCAGGCTGCAGTTTGAACTACCCCTACATGGCTACAATGGCAAGCTAAAAAGTCAGTGCCATTGACAGCCAGAAGGTACTTCCTGTCCTTCTTATCTAAAGGAGGAACAGAAGTAGGGATTTGGAGGCTCTTTAAAAAGTCTGCTTCTTTGGGGAGTTGTGAATGGGAATCGAAAGTCCCTGGGATATAGGAAGATCCATCATCTCCTTGTAATCCTCTTCCTCATCATCCTCCTGCCTGGCCTCTTGTAAAGAGAGCTGCAGGGTCTCAGCCACCTGCCTCATAAAAGTAAAATGGGAAGCAGCCTCAGACACAGGCCTAGGAGGAGATTCGTACTGAGGATGGTCAGGGGAGACCTCAGGGTCAATGAGCTCCTCTTCATCCTGCTCCTCATTCTCCTCCTCATATTCAGAAAAGTAATACTCCTCAGGATCAAGGTGTCCTGAAGGAGATGAACCGGAATCCAGAACCGTTGGCTGCTCAGACGGTACCTGTGACGGTTCGCAAAATCCAGATTGCAAAGACTGCACTATTCGGATGGCCTTTGCAATTTCATCCACGATTGGAACAGAGACCGACTGCTTACGCAGTTCCGAACCAGAGCGTTTGGCTTTCTTTGACTGTGCGGGTTCAGAAACAGACTCCGAGCATCGTTTAACCGTCGACAGTTCACCCTGGTTTGAAAGGTTGGTTGTCGGATCAGTAGGTTCAGTAGAACCGGAACCTGCCTCAGCAGTCTTGTCCATTCTTTCCTTCAGTTTACCGAGGCGCCTGTCTAAAGTAGACTGAGGGAAATTCTTACAAATATCACAGTCTGTTTGTAAGTGGTTAAAACCCAACAATACTGACAAATCAAATGTGGATCAGCTTTTGCAAATTGCTCCCCACACTCAGTACAACGCTGAAATCCAGTGGGACCATTTTTTCTCTTGGGTTTCTGTGACATAACCCTAAAATTTGAAGCTTAACCCAGTGGCTCAGTTAGGCCGGTTAAGCAAGACTCAAATACCTATTTTATCAGTAGTAGCTTAATTAGGCCAGGATAAAGAAATAGAAGGAAGAGAGAAAAATTACCCCTGAAGGCTTAGTTAGGCCGGGTAATAGAGAAGACAAAGTCCGAACCAGCCAACGGTTTAGTGCCAGCCAAAAAATGAACCAAGAGCCCCCGGTTCTGGTCAGGACTTTGCACCAGTATCCCAATACAGTGAAAATTTAGATAAACAGAGAAATTTAGAAGTTCGGTTCCCTCATGGTCGCGGAACTGATAGGAAACCGAACACTTACCCAACCTAGGAAATGTGAGCTATACCGAAGACAGTGGTTTGCAAACATTACTGAAATAAAACAACAAAGCAGTTTGAAATAAAAACTGTCGAAACTACGCTAGACTGAAAGCAGCGAGGAGAAATCTCTGAGGCGTTTTCACTAGTGAGCGGAGTAAAGAATCTTATCAGTTACTAGAACGTACCAAGGACAGTGGTTTGAAAACAGAGCTTGAGCTCAATGTTCTGTGCATTTGCATAGAGTTTAACTCTTGGTTCTCCAGGGCAGTTGAATCGGTCGGTCTAACTGCATATTGTCAGAATACAGCAAGACTTCATGTAGTCTGAACTGCATAGTCAGGGTTTATCAGTAAAATTCTATTGAAATATCAAAAATCAGTACAAGTAACAAGTCAAGATTTAATAACATAACTGTCTATCACTAACTGACAGTTGAATAGCACAACTACATTTTCAAAAAATTCTGATGTGCAGGCCAGCCCAGTGGCGCTGAGGGTTGAGGCGCTGAACACCAGACCTTGCGCCACGCTGGCAACCTAGGATTGGCAGGGGAGGGAAAAGGATTGAGCGTCCGGACTGCTCCCTCTCCCAGTGTGGGGGGTTCTCGTCCTTGGATGCCCCCTAGTGGAGGCTGGAGGACAGTGCCGGAGTCAGGGAAGCACAGGAGACAGGGCTGCATGCAGCACATGCCGCCACACGCGCGCTTTATGCCGTCAAGGAGAGGGGGGCAGGGATAAGACCGGAAAACGTGGGACTGGCAGGCTTCACGATGACCTAGCTATATCCCGATCCCGACTCACCCCAGCATCTAGATTGTGCTCTGGGGGAGGGAGGGGGAGCTGGCACTCCTCTCTCCGGCCCTGCAATGGGGAGGAGGGATTCGTTGGGGGAACCACCAGGGTAGAGCTGGACTGGGACTACCGGGCTCTGAAAGACAAGCCCTCTGACAGGGGGCCGGAGCCTCCTGCCAGCCCCCGAGGCGAAGAAATACAATAAAAAAAAATTTAAAAAAAAATTCTGACCATGCAAAAAATAATTTACAAGCAATCATTTTCTCCTGTTTCGATAGGAACTTTTATGTACGGAAGACAGAATAAAAATGGAAGAATAAAGAGCGAAAAAATCAGTTATGCCAAAAAAATCCTCCCTGGACATGAAGCTACAAACAGTTTACTTGCTTTGCATGTTTGCTGTTGCCGCTCTCCTGTACTGCTGTGTGTAAGTGGCTGCCATGGATACAAACAGCTAAGCTGGAGCAGAGCAGAAGGCAAATAGACTGCCTCACAGACTGTTAATGTATGCATTCCGATAGGCTGGCAAAGTTATGAATCATATTCCCATTATTAAAGTGGGGTAGGTCGATTCATTGATTGAAGACCAGTCTTTTTCAGTTACGCAAGGTATGATTCTGATTTTTAGATAAAATGTCCAAAACATTTGTTTTGACATCCCATATATTTTCATATTGTATTACATACCTTATCTAAAATAACAGAACAAAGAACAGTAAGGTAAAAGGGGTCCTTTATTAAGCTTTGTCCCAAAATTTCGCCAAAGCTGTCCCACTAAACCATCAAACAAGAGAACCAGTTTTTCAGCTGTGGTGGACACACTGAGAAGAGCTTAATGTAAATGTGAATTCTTACCCAAAATGTGCTTGCATATTGCAAATGGGGATTTGGATTTTCTAAAAGACAGGAATATGTGCTCTGCATGCTGGCGTTGTTCATTGTTGACCATGGAGGGAGGTGCCTAATAACAAAGAAAATATAACAAGTCAAAAACAGCTTTCTTCAGTGTCAGGATATTACTCTATAGCAATGTTGCTCAAAAGGTGAGGCCCCAACCTGTTTAAGGGGAGGAGGCTCAAGCAAGCACAATAACATACCAGTTACTGAATAACAGATTGTACTATTTTGTGTGACGGGACTGGCTGGGTCAAGCTTCATAAAGTAAGTCCATCAACTGTCTATGGAACAAAGTAATATTGTACTACTTACCAACTCCATCTTTTTTGACAATATCAAATGTAACATATGTAAAGACATTAAAAAGACAAAAAAAAAGCCGGCCCAGTGGCGTAGAGGACTGAGGCGCTGGACGTCTCACCTAGCAGCATGCCGGTGACCTGGGTTCGGGAACGAGCCTGGGTCAGAGGTCAGCACGGGGGTGGAGGTGGATGGCATCCCCTCGCCACGGCTGCCCCAGGTGGAGGCCAAGGGTTCAGAAAGCAGGGTGCAAGGGAGAGGGCCAATGGGGCGGGCGGAGGAGGTCATTACCGGGGCTGTAAGGCGCATGCGTGCCTCCACACACATGCGACCTTCTCCTGGGGCCCTTGGGCAAAAAAATGGGGAGAAAAATGGAGGAAAAAAACGGCAGCAGGATGGCAACCGACTCTCCGCAGGCACCACTCCCAGGACCAGGCATAAGGTAAGCCCCAGTAATTCCGGGAGATGGAGCTAGTCAGATGGGGCCGCACAGAGAGAAGTACACAGCCTTGTACAGAGAAAAAAAAAAAAAAATACTTCAGCACAAAAGCACTGAGGCAAGGGTTACCCAAAAAGAGCACTGGTGAAATAGCCAGGTTTCTAAGAAATACAAAATTACACATGCCTCCATGATGCAATGCATCATAGGATATATAAGCAAATCACCATGAAAATTTAGGCTGGGTCTACATATATATGTCCCATGCTTTGCATTTTTTTGGGTATATGTAAAGAATGTCATATGAATAAACGTATTAGGTTGTACACTCCTTTTTGACCCCTCCCCCACCTAGTCTCCTGCCAAGTGCTCAAACTACTCAGTTCCTTGTGTCCAACCACAATGGAATCGCAGCCTCCTTTCAAGAGCATCAATCGTGCACGCATTTCAATTTTGTTACCTTAGGCCCTTCCCCCATACCCTATCTGCACCAGAGTCTAAGTCGTCATATGTTAAAATTTTACTTCTGATGTTTTTTTGAAGAGGAAGGGATCATAAATAAGAGCTGGCCACCCAATCTCTTTCCCTTTCTGATCCCGATCTAGTCCAGCTTCGACGTCACAAAACAGGGGGGGGCAGAGCTGGACAAGGTCAGGACCAGGAAGGGTTAGGGACTGTTGGGTGGCCAGCTCTGATTTACGATGCCTTCCCCCATACAAAATATAACAAGATAAATTTTAAAATATGACTAAACACCAGTGCAGATATGCTACGGTAAGGTGCTTAGGGAAAGCAACAAAATTGGTGCTCTTTACCATCTCCTCTATTTGCACCTTCTCACTGCTACTCCCCTTTCTCCTCCACACACACTCACACTCACACTCTCTTTTCCCTCTTTCTTTATCCCCTATCACCTCCTGGCTCAGACCTTTGTTGCCTCAACTATTCTAAAGGACAGAGCCCAGACAGACTTGACCCCAAACTTCTCTCTCTTCTCCCCTTAAACAGCTAGTGGAGCCAAAACATGCAGACAGGAAAATTATATAAATCTGAAGTAGCTAGTTGTAACTTTTTAATTTTTAAGTATTTTTCTTTTTCGTTTTGCTCATCAGAAAGTTTTCTATGTGCAATATTGTACTAGATGTGTGGTGCAGATCTTAGCCTGGCAGTTAACATATCTAGCTCCGATGCCACCCACATCATCAGCACTATGATCTGACAGTGTACCTGGCAGTCACTGAACTGCAGTTTTTAAGTAGCAGTGATGTCACTCAGTGAGGTCACAATGCTGGTGATATAGTGAGGGGCACTAGAGCTAGATATGTCAGCTGCCAGGCAGAGTGCTGTTCCAAACATCATATCTTCTAACATCAGGTAAACAATCTTCTAAGTAAACAAAGGGAAAATAAAAAGCACCTCACATACAAAAGGTAATAGTTGGCTGCTTTTAAAATCTAATATTAGTTTTAGGCAGTACAATAGCTCTTTAAGGGCACATAACTATTTCCTCCATACTGAAGATCTTGGACAATGTCAAGAAGGCTATGGACTGCAGAAAGATAACCAGAACCAAGGGCTTCTTCTTCTTCTAAGATCTGGAGCCCTTAGGATCCATCTGGGCAGAGGTCAGAGTCTCCAAGGTGGTGTTGGATTTCTCAATACGGGTGAGGTGCCTTTCAACACCAGGCCCGAACAAGTCTGTGCCCAAGAAGGGGACATCAGCCAGCTTGTGCTGGGTATCCACCTTAAAGGTTGAGATCCTTAGCCAAGCCCTGCGGCGCATGGCAACTGCAGCCACCACACACCGGGAGCAAGAGTCTCCAATACCCATGGCAGTCTGGAGCTGTTGCTTAGCTACCACTCAGCCCTGATCCAGGACCTGCTTGACCGTAGTCTGCATGTCAGTCGGGAGACAAGGAAGTACCTCATGAAGCATGCCCCAAAAGGCGTGGGCAAAGTGGGCCATCAGAAGAGCCGAATTTGTCTGCCAAAGGCTGAGCGAGGAGACAGCATAAACTTTCTTGGCCACGTGGTCCAATTTCTTAGATTTTTTGTTGGGAGGCTTGTCCACGTCCCTGACATTGCCTGTGCACCAGAATACTGAGTCGGTCACTAGACCCTCAGCCGAGGGATGCTCTGTAAAACCCAACAGTGAACCGGTAGGGACCGCATACTTGCGGGCCCATCCGGGCCAAAGGTGCAGGATAAGAGGCCACATGCTGCCAAAGCTTCAGAGTAGAACCAAGAATGGCCTCTGTGACCAGGAAGGCTACCCCAGGAAAGACACCTCGGTCCAGAATCTCAGTAAGTGGGTACCTAGCCCATGTTTGGACGGGCTCCATCAGGAGACCTGTGGACTCTGAGCTTAGGAGTCCATGAAGGAGGTGGGGACCCTGTTCTGTTGATAAATTGTCTGCCAACTCCTCGTCCATCAGTGGGAGTGCAAGAAGGGGCCCTCAGACTCCAAGAATTTGTCGAACAAAGGTCGACCACCCAAATTCCCGCTGACACTGCGAGGTTGGTCGGGAGTGACTGTGACCAACAGCCGATGAGAAAGCCCCAATGCCAAGCGGGCATCCTTAGGGGTCTGTATCTGTACACATTTAATTTCTTTTTCATTTTTATCACGTCTCCATCTGTCACCTTTCAGCCTTCTTACTAGGCCCTGTTAATCAGTCACCACCTGGGGACTTCTCTAGCTCATTCACTCCTATTATGCCTTATCGTTCCCATCATCACCTTTTTGTTTCACAGATTCTCTCAATCTTGCCATTTATCACTTCTTCTCCCTAAGCCTTCCCCTTTTTCCTTTCCCCACATATATACATCCCTTATTTTACCTCCCCACTACACTTTGTTTTTTTATCTTTTAGATATTTCCTGAAGAAGACCTAAGTTCGAAATGTTAATTTTTAACTCTGTTTTCTATTTTCAGTGTGTATTTAATATAACCATTTTGTTATCCTTGGGGGAAGGGGGGCCAAACTCCAGCTCTTCCGGCGGTGGCCCCACCAAAATAGGCAGAGAAGCCACAGGGGGCCAAGCCAGGGGGCTCCCAGGTCAAGAAAGGTGGAGGACTCTGCGGTAAAAGCCATGTGATGGCCGGGACAGAGGCTGGACTCTGCTTCACCCCTGTGAACATGAGTTGTTGCCACATAAGCTCTTCACAGCACCGATGCACCATACAGCGGAGCCTCTCCTCATCTGAGGAGGAGGAAGAAGAGGAATAACAGCAGCAGTGCCGCTTGCCTGAATGTCGAGAGCATGATCGTAGAGGTCGACACAGGCTGCTCAACCCAAGACTGCAGGATCGTGACCGCGACCACAACCATCAGGGAAGCCAAAGGCCAGAGGAGGGAGATGCAGTGGTGGGAGACAGCGAAAGCAGAGGGTCCTCCGGGTCCACTGAATCCCGAGGAAGAGGTGGCAGAGCAGCAGACTGGTCTGTCCCTCCTTGAGAAGTCACAGGCAGGACCAGAGTCCTAGAGAGCAAAGTATCGGTCTCATCTAGAGATAATGGGTCAATTGAATTGAGAAAAATCTTGGCAGGAAGGTCAACCTGCATTTCAACCAACTGGCCCGGTGGGGAGACTTTGGAGCCAGCAGCCTGGGCCAAAGGATCGAACACAGTCGAAACCTCCATGGAAACATGGGAATCCAAGGCCCAACAGTGCTCTCGATCCCATGATCGACGGAAAGACTTTTTCCTTAGCTTCTTTTAAGATTTAGTGCTGAAGAGGGTCCCTGCCCAAGAGCAAGAAGGGCTTGGCACAAGTCTCTGAATGCCCCTGAAAAGGAGGCACCCAAAGGGAGCGGCAAAAAGGCTGAAGCCGAGGAAGCTTGAGTAACGGCCTGAGTCGCAGCTTTCTCATAGAAACAAAGACTTTGACGGCAGATAAGGACCGCTAGGCCCATCTAGTCTGCCCATTTCCCTACCTACAGGATAGGCCGCAGATCCTAGTTAACCAACAGCCTATTTTTTCCTACTCCCCACAAGAATTGCCTTATGTCTGTCCCATGCATTCTTGAATTCTCCCACAGTTTTAGACCCCACAACCTCCTCAGGAAGGCTGTTCCATGCATCCACTACCCTCTCTGTGAAATAATACTTCCTCATATTGCCCCTGAACCGCCCTCCTCCTATCTTTAAATTGTGTCCCCTTGTTCTTGCCAGTCTCTTTTTCTGAAAGATGCTACCCTCTTGGACTTTGTTGATTCCACTGAGGTACTTAAAAGTTTCTATCATGTCCCCCTCTCCTTCTTTCCTCAAGGGTATACATATTAAGCTCCTTTAGTCTCTCCTCATTGGCTTCTCTTGCAGACCCTGCACCATTTTAGTTGCCCTCCTCTGGACTGCCTCTATCCTGTCTATGTCCTCGGAGATGGGGTCTCCAGAACTGGACACAGTGCTCCAGATGGGGTCTCACCAACTGTCTTTACAGAGGATAACAACTTCCTGTTTTCTGCTGATGATGCCTCTCCTATACATCCCAGTATACCCCAGCCCTCCCTACTGCCTTCTCACATTGCTTGCTAACCTAAGGTCATCTGATATGATTACCCCAAGGTCCCTTTCCTTTTTGTTGTTGTTACTACCTCCCACCCATTGTGTATTCTTCCCCTGGGTTCTTGTTTCCCAGGTGCATTATTTGCACTCTTTGCACTGAATCCTAGCTGCCATACTTCTGACCATTCCTCCAACCTTGCCAAATCCTTTTCATCCTTTCCACGCCTCCTTGTGTATCAACCCTGTTGCAGATCTTTGTGTCATCTGCAAAAGGCATACTTTTCCTTCAGTCCTCTGCAATGTCACTGATGAAGACATTAAAAGGACTGGACCCAATACTGAACCCTGTGGTACCCCACCAGTAACCCCTTTCTTCAGAGTGGACTCCATTTACAATTACCTTCTGTGTCCTGTTGTCCAGCCAATGTTTTACCCAGGCTACCACCCTGGGTCCCACTCCCAGGCTGGTTAATTTGACTATTAATCTTTTGTGTGGACTGTGTCAAATGCCTTGCTAAAGTCTAGGTAGGCCATGTCCACAGCCCTCCCTGATCTACTACTTTGGTCACCCAGTCAAAGAAATCTATTAGATCTGCCTGACATGACCTTCCCGCTTGTGAACCTGCTGCCTTGGGTCCCTGTGCTCCACTGGCCTCTAGGTACTCGACTATTCTTTCCCTTCACAAGTGACTCCATCACTTTCCCTACCACAGAGGTCAGACTGACAGGTCTGTAGTTTCCTGCCTCTGTCTTGGACCCACTTTGTGAAGGGAATCACATCCGCCTTCCTCCAGTCCTCGGGTACCACCATCCTCCCATGATTTATTAAAAGAGTAGCCAGTGGTTTCACTAGTTCCTCCCTTAATTCTTTTAGAATTCTGGGGTAATTTCATCAGGACCCATTGCTTTGTCCACCTTCAGTTTTGGGAGTTCTTGCAGAACCCTTTCTTCTGTGAAAGGACTGGGATCGATCCCCTATCAAGAGTGCTTCTGTTAATTGGATTAGGCACTTCCCCTCCTCTTTCATGAATACTGAGCAGAAATATTCATTCAGTATTCCTGCTTTTCACTGTCCCCCTCTGCCCACCACCGTTCATTCTATTCAGCCTCACTATCCCTCCTTTGTCTTTCTCATCATCTGATGTACCTATAAAGGTTTTATCCCCTTCTTAACTGAGTTGGCTATCTTTTCCTCAGTTTGGGCCTTTGCTTATTCTGACTTCCCTCCCTGCTTCCTTCTGCCTTAACTGGTACAGCTCTCTGTCCTGCTCCTTCTGTGTTTCCTTATACTTTTGGAATGCTATCTTTTTCTTCCTGACTTTCACAGCCACCTCTTTTGAGAACCATAGTGGCTTTTTCTTTCATTTTGATTTGTATATTTGATTCACACAAAGGCTTGTTGCCTCTCTGATGGCAGTTTTGATAATTCCCCATTGTTGCTCCACACCTCCTTCTAGCCTGTTTGCTAGTGCTTTTCTGAGGCACTCTCCCATCCCATCTTGCCAAAGTCAGCTCTCCTAAAGTCCAGTACCCTCACTTTTGTATGACTTGACTCTGTAGCTGAGTTTAACGTGAACCACACTGTTTGATGGTCACTTGTCCCCAGATAGCAACCCACTTCTAGATCTGAGATCCTCTCACTGCCCCGTTTGAATCACGAGGTCTAAGATTGTTCCCTCATGAGTGGGTTCGAAACTAGCTGTCTAATGCCTGCCACCTGTAGGGCATCAAGAATGGCCCTGCTCTTGGATGTGGCTGCAGCAAATGTGCTCCAGTTAACATCTGGCATATTCAGGTCTCCCATCAACAGTATCTCCTTTCTCTGCCATTCTAAGAATGCCTTCCATCATATCCTTGTCCATTCCTTCCCCTGACATGGGGTCTGCCCAACCCTGTGCGGATTGTGGTGCCCTTTCCAGTCTCCAAGGTGACCCACAGTGCCTCCTCTCCTCCCTGTTTACTCTTTTGTTCAGTTGCTTTTATCCCTTCCTTTACATAGAGAGCTACTCGTCCTCTTCTCCCCTGCCTGTCTCTCCTATAGGTTACGTACCCTGGTATGTTAACATCCCAGTCATGGTTCTCTGTGTACCATGTTTCTGTGACTGCTACGATATCCAGGCATCCCTCTTCCATTAAGGCCACCAGCTCAGGAGCTTGTCGCCCAGACTACGGGCATTGGTACTCATTACCCTCCATTTCCTGATGGTCTTACTCCCTTGCCCCATCCCTGTCCTTCTTGCCTTTGTCACTTTCTCCATTACCCCTGCCTTCTCCCTTCATCTCTCTATGTTGGTGTTTGCCGCACTTACTACTGTGATTATTTGGGGGCTGGATTTTCTGCTCCTTTCAGTGCCTCCCCCTTGGCTAGTTTAAAAGCTTTGCCAAGGAAGCATTTAAACCTATCACCTAGGGTCCTGGTTCCCTCCCGGACTGATGCAGCCCATCATGCCAGTATAGGCTTGCATCACTCCAGGTGGACCCCAGTCCCCAATGAAGCCAAATCCTGAGCTCCACACCAGTTTTTCAACCACTGATTGAATCCATGAGTGCTGAACACCTAGCCTCTCCTATGCCATAGATGGGCAGCACCTCCGAGAAGGTTACCGTGCGTGCTACTTGACTAAGGCCCCTCCCCAATTCCACAAACTCTTCCTGCACTTCTCTAATCCCTTTCTTAGTCAGGTCATTTGTCCCTAGGTGGACAATGACATCCAGCTCCCTCCCCTGTGCAGCTGCTCCAGCAATCCTGAGGATTCGCTCCCTGTCCCTCCAAGCCATGGCGCCAGGCAGACACCTTACCTCCCTCTCCCCTTCCTCCCCAGTTCTACCTTCCTAACAATGGAGTCCCCCACCAGGAGTTGTTTCCTTCCTGCAGGGTCCCCTGCCACCCTCCTGTGGGTCTCCTTTGTGGAGGTTCCCAGCATCCTCCTTGGTCTCCACTGTGGGTGCCTCCATAGAGGAACCACATTTGCCAGAATGGCATAGGAATTGGAGAGGTACAACTGGAGGGATGCGCTCTGTTCCACCACCTCACCCTCCCTGAGCCCACTGTGGTCCAACCGCCCTCTTTCTTGGCAACCTCTGGAGGCAACGGCAGTGGCACTGGTGGTCCCTGGATGGAAGAGGAGGTCCCACAATCCTGGCCAACTCAGCCTGGAGATGAGCAACCTCCTCCCTCAGCCCAGAGAGGTGCCTGCAGATGGGACAACATCGATCCTCCAGAACATCTCCCGGAAGACTGCTGCTCCACAGCCACTGCACTGCACACTCAATCATGTCTTATTTCTGGCCCCTTAACTGTTTGCAATCCTTACTCTTTCCTCTGTTTTTTTTTTTCTCTCTCCTTACTTTCTGCCTGTGTGCCTTTAAGCTCCTGATTGTCCTGTTCTGAGACAAGAATATCCTATATTCCAGTAGACCACTTACTTGCTCAGAGGCAGACCTCCAGCAGCTAGAGGGGCCGGAGAGGCTACTCTTGCCCTTCTAGGATGGTGGGTCCTTGGTGGTTCTGTGATCACTCACTTCCTGCCCCTAAACAGAAAGTTCCTGTTGTCAGTCAAATCCTGTGCCTATAAAAATAGAACTTGCTTTGGGTGGGGGGTGGAGGGGAGGGAATGAGGGCAATATAGTTCCAGCAGAGAAGTTCAGTCACACAGCAGTCCTTTCTCCTGGTGTCTTCTGCCAAGCTATTTGCAGAAACTTTCTAAGGAAGTCTTTAAATGTAGCTTCCTTCTAGCTAAGCCACTCCCCCTACTTACCAGATCTTTCTACAAGTAATTTAAACCTCACAGCAGTTAAGTCCTTTCAGTCACCTGAGATTTACACCTAGATAACTCTTCAGATACCCATTCAGTTCAGTTAACCCAAACACACACTTTTTTTTTGTATGTTAGTTTTTTTACCTTAAATTAAAGGTCAAATACAAAAGTTCTTCTACTTTAGTCCCAGCAGAGAAGTTCAGTCACACAGCAGTCCTTTCGCCTGGTGTCTTCTCAATGCCGCAAGCTGTTTGGCAGACCCTGCAGCCACAGAGACTGCCCAACGGGTATCCTTAGATTTCACAGGAGGATCCCGTTCATCTGGGTGTCCAAGAAGTTGTTGCGTATGCCGGTTTTCCAAGGCAGAAGCATGAAACGTGCAACAGAGGCCACAAGCCTGTGGATCGTGCTCATGGCCCAGGCAGTAGATGCACATGGTGTGCAGGTCTGTTCACATTTCCTGCCCGCAGGCACATTTTTTGAATCCCTGCACCAACTTCGCATCATCCATTACAGATGAGGTGAAGGAGTCGCTTGAAGACAATAAGTCCTAAGTCAAAGTTTTACTATAAAGCAAAGGGCCTTCTCAGCACATGAACAATAAGGAGGAAACATTTTTCTTCCAGTGGAAAGAAAGATCCGATGTCACGGGGCGGTGCTAGGGGAGTTACCACCCAGGTGGGTGTGAGGAGCCAGCTTGAAGATGTTCTGGCAGCATTTTAAGGGGAAAGGAACACTGCCAGAAGTGTGGCTAGTACACCATATCCACATCCCTAGAACTGAGTTTTTTAGGCTAGCACGACTATCGCACTGCGCAGCATTCCTTTCATCTGCCTCTGATTATGGGGACATCCCTCATTTCACCCCTCAAAATTGATCTCTCCCTCATGAAAATGATGCAGCCCACGCATGCTGCAAATTCAGAATTTAAAACAATATCAAACAAGTTCACTGTATGATCTCTTCCTTTTTTATGGAAAGGCAAAGCAACTCAGCGAGCCCTCCCCAAGCTTATGTGAACCAAAACAGATGGGAGATTACAAGCCCCTAATGTTCTCTTATATTACCTGGCAATGCACCTCTCAAATTTTTCCTATTGGTTTCACAAAACAGAAAACACCCAAGTGGAAACCTATACCCCGCTCTGGGTAGATATAGAGCAGAATCTCAGCATGGCTGTCCAGGCGCTCCCATTCAGAACAAAGAGAGGGCAGCCTCCCCCTCTGAAAAGTACCCCACTGGCGGCCTCAATAATGATACACTCACAACTATGTGACCTACTTAAGCTTCACCCTCACAAGGATGTTAACCAGCCCCTGTTCAGTAACCCCAACCTTCGTATTGTTGGCCGACCACTCTCACAATCCTTTTGGCCTAACATGGAAATGGAACACATTCCAAAGAAAGGGGGTTACTAGTGGAGTACCTCAGGGCTCAGTACTGGGTCCAGTCCTCTTCAACATCCTTACAGGAGACACTGCAGAGGGTCTGGAGGGAAAGGTATGCCTCTTTGCAGATGACACAAAGATCTGTAACAGAGTTGATACACAAGGGGGGGTAGAAACGATGAGAAGGGACTTGGCAAGGTTGGAGAAATGGTCAGACATATGGCATCTTAGATTCAATACAAAGAAGTGCAAAGTAATGCACCTGGGAAACAAAAACCCAGGAAAAGAGTACACAATAGCAGGGGAGGTACTAACAACAACAAAAATGGAAAGGGACCTGGGGTAGTCATATCAGATGACCTAAAGGTGGGTAAGCAATGTGAAAAGTCGGTAAGGAAGGCCAGGGGGATACTGGGATGCATAGGAAGGGGCATCACAAGTAGAAAAAGGTAAGTGGTTATCCCTCTGTACAGACAGTTGGTGAGACCCCATCTGGAGTACTGTGTGCAGTTTGGAGACCTCATCTCATGCAGGACATAGACAGGATGGAAGCAGTCCAGAGCAGGGCAACTAAAATGGTGCAGGGTCTGCAGCAAAACCATATGAAGAGAGACTGAGAGCTTAATATGTATACTCTTGATGAAAGGAGGGACAGGGGGATATGATAGAAACGTTCAAGTACCTCAAGAGAATCAACAAAGTCCAGGAGGGAAGCATCTTTCAGAAAAAGAGATGTTTAAGAACAAGGGGGCACAACTTAAAGATAGAGGGGGGACGGCTCAGGGGTAATGTGAGGAAATTTTTTTTTCATGGAGAGAGTGGTGGATACATGGAACAGCCTTCCTAAGGAGGTTGTTGGGTCTGAAACAGTGGGGGAATTCAAACATGCATGGGACAGACATAAGGCAATTATAGTGGGGGGTGGCAGGAAGTAGGCTGTTGGTTAACTAGAATCTGCAGCTTATCCAGTAGGTAGGGAAATGGGCAGACTGGGTGGGTCAAGTGGTCCTTATCTGCCGTCAAAGTCTATGTTTCTATGACCTCAGTGAAAGAACTTATCCTCAGTTCCAAGTGTTTACCCTTTCAGGAAGCCAGAAACAAATACCATTACGCCTCCCCCCCCTTCTGGTGCTTTCAAACAATCCACATGTTGTCCCACTACTTTGGCACTGATCCAGGCGACAGTGGGTTTGGGAGTTTCCTCTTCCCTCTCTTTAAGCAAGCCCCGACTTCTCACTGCTTCTCCTATTACTACCACTCTCTGCAAGAAGCCCTAGCAACCATCGAGGGTCCAAGGAGATATAGCTGGGACCAGTCCCTCACAAACCTTACTGGCCCCAGGAACTGGGACACTATCTGGAAACACCTGTATGCCTTTGTCAAATGGGACAGATACAGATATATGCAATTTAAGATAATCCATAATCTCTACTACATCCCAACTATACTATATAAAATGGGTAAACTCCCAACCGATCTCTGTTCAAGATGTGGGAAAGAAAGTGGTTCCCTCCTGCATATATTATGGTCCTGCAAAAAGGTTCTCTCCTTCCGGAACATCATACAGAGGAAACCTGATCCTCTCCGTGGCCTCTCAGAAGCTTTAACCCCGGAGATATGCATCCTTGGGGAACTGAAGATAAGCTTTTGGGAAATCAAAAACCCCACATGGCTCATCTCAGCCTGTGCCAAAAAAGTCATACTACGACACTGGCTAGACCAACAAACACCCTCAGTACATGAGTGGTACCAAGACATTTTGTTTGGTCTGCAAGCAGAATCTATGCTAGCTAAATTGGCAAAAAAAAAAAATCAGCTAGGTACTCTGTAGTCTGGGAGCCACTGTATATTTTAATCACGCTTTGAAAACTCCCCCCCAGAACTACAACCCTATTAGATTTTCACATTTTAACTATAGCCCATTAGGAAGGACACTCAAATTTTCCATCATATGCGAAGTAAGAACTCTCCTAACTACCCTTTTTCTTCACCCTCCAGTGGTCGTATCAGGGGGAAGGGTTGAGGGGTGTGAGGGGAATATTGGATAGAATTTAGTGTAAATAGTTAATTGAGGGACGGGTAGGAGGGGATGGGAAAATGCTTTAGTAGCATGTATTGTATACTTTTATGATATACCACTAGAGGAACAATTTCTCATTCAACACATCAAACACATTATCCTGGTATTGTCACCTGTTGGATAACAGATAACCAGTGTTTATCTTTCTTGGAAATTCTAATAAAAAAAATATAAATGCAGTGGATTCCATAGTATCTGCATGGTGGTGTGTCCCTGCCACTGTCCCTCATTTTGAGTATTTATGTCCCTCATTACAGTGCCTAAAGGCTGGGTGGAGGGTGGTGGTAGGTGGCGCAGACCTTTAGTTTTTGGCAAAGAGGACATGGCTGGGGAGGCTGAGATGGGTGGGGGTTTTGGCAGGTACCCTATTCTGGCAAAGGGGACATGGCTGAGATAGGTGGGGGTTTTGGCAGGTACCCTATTATTCTGGCAAAGGGGACATGGCTGAGATAGGCAGGGGTTTGGCAGGCACCCTATTCTGGCAAAGGGGACACGGGGGTTTTGGCAGGCACCCTATTCTGGCAAAGAGGACATGGCTGGAGAGGCTGAGATGGGTGGGGGGTTTGTCAGGTACCCTATTCTGGCAAAGGGGACAAGGGTGGGGGGTGTTGGGGGTACTAAAACAGATGAAGCAAAGACAGAACACATTTTAAGATTTTATTTAGGTTATAAACAATATTTAAAACATATATACATATACACTTGCACATTTTTAATTCTGCTAATCAAATTGAGGCATGTGTTATTCATTTTCACGATTGATTAGCACTTTTCATGTGCAAAACTGCTAATCAATTTTTTGAACTTATTTAAAACCCAGAATATTCAGCATTTTGCGGGCAAAACTTCACACTTTGCAGATCGATCTGTACTCCACGAATTGTGCTAAATTCATGGATTAATTTGCAGAGTGAATTTTACCAACTTCACCCATCTCTAAAGAAGATACTTCCCAGCATCCAGGCCATGGACAACTGTCTGCTGGACTTCCGTTTTAGAGGGTCCTTCAGGCACCTTGTCAGTCATGGCCGAGATAAATTTCCCCAGGCAATTCTGATATTTAATCATGTAAGCCTGACAGTGAGCAATTCTAAAGCGAAGGGACACCAAGGCATAGGTCCACCTGACCATAACCTCCAGCCTTCTGGACTCCTTGTCAGGAGGAGGGGAGCTCATATAATAAGGTGCTATGAACTGCAAAAATGACCAAAGACTCTCTGGATGAGAGGAGTAAAAGGCTTTGGTGGATGGAGTCGGTTACTACTTGGCCACCTTACATGGCACAGCAGGAAGGGTGCTAGGCCTGTGCCGGGCAGCCAGAGTGGCATCCTCCAGATCAGGGTCTATAGGAGGCACCGTAAAAACCTCCAGAAAATCGTATAGGTTCCTCTTGGAGGAGTCTTCTTTGTCCACAAAGCCAAGAGTCCTACATCAGCTTTCTGCAACCCAGAAATGAGGCTTTCTTGGGACAGAAAATGTGGGGTATTGGACACACTGTCCTCACTACAGGACAATAGGGTAGAGCTGGAGCCAGTACCTTCAGGCAGGAGAAGGTCACTTTCTTCACCCTCTTCCTCCTTATAATCCTACTCCAAACGCTGGAAGTTAGGATTACATTCCTCCTCCTTATCATCATCATCAGGGATGAGGGACGCATGGAGTCAACGATGAAGGCCAAACTCACTGAACCAAAGCCAGCATCAGCTATGCTGACAGACCACCTTAAAGCAATAGT
This sequence comes from Neoceratodus forsteri, assembly GCA_016271365.2. Lineage (NCBI taxonomy): Eukaryota > Metazoa > Chordata > Ceratodontiformes > Ceratodontidae > Neoceratodus > Neoceratodus forsteri. The sequence goes on from CM057458.1 coordinate 462,804,838, forward strand.
GGCATAGGCACAAATGGCAGGGCCTCAAGCAGGAAATGTATGAAAACAGCCAACATAGTATTAACATGGCCTGCACATTTACGACACCTGTAACAGGAGTCAGTGATGAACCAGTCAACGTGCCAAAGCCCAATGACTGAATCGGCCTAGATCTGTTATTAGCAGCAGAACCAATGTCAGATGCCAACTTTGGGGTCCCAGAGACAGCAGAGGGCAACAGAACCTGAGGTTGCAGTCATGTCCTGGGCATGTTTAGACATACCTTTGTCTTCTTTTAAGCAGAGACCAGGAACGGGTAGGGGAAGCCGCTGACCAGGAATCTTTGCATTTCACCTGGTATCAATGTTTCTCAGAGTCTGTCAAAGGCTTTTCGTTTGATTTCTCCTTGGGATTTGATGTCCGTGGTGGAGGGGGCCAACACTGACCACCCAGACGAGTAGTGGGACATCGAAGACGAAGGGCTGGTAAAGCAGGTAGGTAAAACTGGTATCGAAGCATGCATCAAATGTTGTGCACCCTTCATACCAATAAGAAAAGCTTCTAAATAGCCAGCCCAGTGGCATGGAGGGATGAGGAGCCATGCACCTTACTTCCTGCCACACCGGCAATCAGAGTTCGGGAAGAGACTCTAGTCATTCCAGGGCTGGCCAGGAGAGGGAGGATTGAATCTGTAAGACTGCATTCTTCCCTCAGGGAGCAGAGGTTTGGTTGGCTCGCCACTGGGCTGCCACCAAGTGGTGGCTGGGAGGCAGCAGACGCGATGCCACATGCTGGGAAGGGAATGTACAGCTAAGAACATACCGTAACAGTAGATCTTCCAGAAGAGCTCTTGCAGCAGGCTACACAATTAGGACTATGCCGTCAGGCACTAGGACTCCACTGAAAAATTCTAGCCAGCAGTACCCAGCGGGGACTGCCCCCGACGTCCCACCAATGGCATAAAGGGGGCGGGTCCAGAGCCCTACCTCAGTTCTCTCGCTGAAGACCCTGCAGATGGATAAATAGAGAACCGAGGAGGTTCAAAAAGTTCCCAATAAGGAAAAGATAGGATCAGGGGGATGGTGGGAGGGAAAGTAGCCCCCGCTGCAAGTGCTCTTCTCAAACAGCTACTGTTATGGTAAGTTCTTATGTAACTTTACTATCTTACTTCGAGCTGGAGCTCTTGCAGCAGGCTACACAATTAGGACCAATTCCCAAACAGTACCAAATGCAAATATTGTAGGAGGGAGGTAGGGAACTTTATACAGCCTTATGAAAGGCGGCCCTGAAGAATGGCTAGGCCAAGTCCCCCTCTCCTCCTAGAGGCAATGTCCAGACTGTAGTGCTTCATGAAGGTGTGCACTGAGTTTCAAGTTGCTACAGCACACATATCATCTGCTGAGACATTTCGTAAGGCAGCAAAAGAGTCGGCCATCCCCCCGGTAGAGTGTCCCTTCACCGATCCAGGTAAGGGTTTCTCATATTTTTTGTAACTGAACGAAATGCAATTAACCAACCACTTGGAGAAGGTCTGCTTAGTAACCAATGCTCCCAGGGATCAGGGAGCAAAGGCACCGAATAACTGATCAGTTTTATGGACCGACCTGGTGTGTTCTATATAATAGTTAATCACCCTGTGAACATCTAGAGTATGAAGAAGAGCCTCCACCCGATTTGAATACTTGGAGCAATAAACAGGAAGGCTGATGTCCTGATTCAGGTAAGTTTGGACACCACCTTTGGAAGAAATTTAGGATGGGCTCTCAGAGACACCCTGTCCCTATGAAAAACTAAGTAAGGCTCCTTACACGAGGGCCTGAAGCTTGGAAATCTGAGCAGAAGTAACAGCAACTAAAAATATTGCTTTCCAAGAAAGAAAGCAAAGCTTGCACTCCACAGCCGATTCAAAAGGAGGCAATGTAAGTTTCTCTAAGATGAGCAAAAGGTCCCATGGGGGAAATGGGTCCCAAATGGGAGGTTTAATATGCAATATACCTTGTAAGAAGGTACGGGACAAATCCAGTTGGACAATAGTCCTTCCTTCCACCGGTGCATGATAAGCTGAGATGGCAGACAGATGCACCTTGATGGAGGAATATAGGAGCTCTGTGTCGCAAGCAGACAGCAGATATTCCAGGACAGAGTTCACCGGACAGGAAAATGGATTCAGGGAACGAGTCGATGCATGTAAGCAAACACGCTTCCACTTCATGGCGTACTTAGCACGTGTGGAAGGCTTACAAGCCTCTACCAAGACCTCTGACTCTCTGAAAGACCCCATAGCATGAAACTGCTAAGTCTGCAGGAGCCATGCATGAAGATGCAGGGATTTGAGGTCTGGGTGGACTAGGGTACCCTGCTCCTGAGAGAGCAATCGTGAGGACAGGAGAGAGGGATCAGAGGCTCCACTGCCAGCTGCTGAAGCAGGGTGAACTAAATCTGGCGCAGCCAGAATGGAACGACCAAATTAATTTCTGTCCCCTCCTCCTGAAGTTTCAACAGCACCCACTGGAGCAGAGGAAAGGGAGAAAAAGCATTGAGGAACTTCACTGCCCAACAAAGAGACAAAGTGTCTCGCCAGAAAACACCAGGCCCTGGATCTAGTGAGTAGAAAATGGGCAGTCTGGCTTTGTACGGGGACGCAAAGAGTCCAGTTCTGGACAACCCCACCTTTCGAAGAGGTCATCTGCTGCTTCCTGAAGCAGCTCCCACTCGTAATTTTGGACCGGGATCCGCTGAGTCCGTTTGCCAAGACGTTTTGGACACTGGGAACATGGACCACAGTTAAGGTGATACCATGAACTATGGCCCAGTACCACACCCTCATCGCTTCCTGGTACAGAGGGTATCGATGAGTCCCACCTTACTTGTTTATGTAGACTATTACAGACATGTTGTCCATCTGTACAAGCAGGGGTCCCTGGATGAGGTTCGTCGGGAAGGCCCGAAGGGCGTAGGGGACTGCTCGCATCTTTAGGATGGTGCTATGTAATGTCAACTACAGAGCTGAGCACGTACTTTAGGGCTGGCAGTCTCTGTAGTGGGCTCCCCACCGGAGGCATCAGCTGTGAAACTCTGCTGTGGTAAAGCTCTCTGGAAAGGAATCCCTGACGCTAGGTTGCGAAACGTCTGCCATCAGGACAGAGTCTGTGACACAGCTCTCAAAATCCGTATGGGTTGCTCTAGGTCGTCCAACCTTTGGTCCCATGAGTCCTGAGGGTCCATAAAAGCACCTACATATGTAAGCATGCCAGAGGAACTGTCACTATGGCTGTCTCCATGTGACCGAACAGTTGGAACATGGTCGGAATCGGAACCTGGGCAGAGGAGGTGACCCAAAGAACCAGGTTCTGTAGCCGAGCACCCGTCTGGTGGAAGAAAGGCTCTCCCTTTCTCCGTGTCCAGGATGGCCCCTATATACTGAAGGCACTGGGAGGGCCAGGGACATGATCTGGGGAAGTCCAGAGTGATGCCTAGATTCTGAAGCATCCCGAAAGTGTCTGACAGAGTGGACAGGAGTTGAACTCTGGAAGGAGCGGTCAGGAGCCAACCATCTACGTAGGGGTAGACGAAATGGCCCTGGAGCCATAAGGCCGCAGTCACTACCGCGAGACACTGTGTGAAGACCCGCAGAGCTGAAGAGAGGCCAAACGGCAAGGCTGTGAATTGGTAGTGCTCTCCCTGGAAGGCAAAACGGAGAAATTTCCTGTGAGCTGGGAGGACCGGGATGTGCAGGTAGGTATCCTGCATATCCAGGGAACAAAGCTAGTCCCCTTGACGCAGCATGGGAATCAGGCCTGGCAACGTCACCATCCTGAATCTCTTGTATTCTACGAAGTGATTCAGGAGGCTGATATCCAAGATGGGGTGTAGGTCCCCCATCTTCTTGGGAACCAACAAGAAGTGGGAGTAGAACCCTGTCCCTCTCAGAGATGGATGCAAGGCTCTACGGCCATCTTGGATAACAAGGCTTGTATCTCCTTGGAGATTAGAGATGTATGGGATGGACAGCACTGAGAAGGAACTGGGGACTTGTCAGGAGGAATCTCGACAAATTCCAGAGTATGTCCCTTCTCTATGATATCCAAACTCCAAGCATCTGAGGTGATGCTGGTCCACCCTTTTAGGTACAGGGAGAAATGACCCCCCTACCGCCTCCCTGTGGACTCCGCTGGGGGGGGGGTGGCAAGGAGTCGGGCATGGGTCCTCGAGGTTGGAAAGGAAACCTGGGAGGATCTGGCATTCCAAAGTCCCGCAGTTCCAGAGGGCTGGGAAGGAGCCTTTCATTTGAAAGGCCCTCTGGACTGCTGTCCCTTAGACTTCTAGGAGGTCAGATGCCGAAAGGGTCTTTTCTTGGCAGAAAAGGGCTCTGACCTATACATTTGGTGGACTGACTGAAAAGCCTTGCCAGAGTCCTGCAGATCCTTGATTATTTTCTGCGCGTCCTCCCCAAAGAGGACAGACCCATTAAAGGGCACATCCAGGATGGCGTCCTGGAGGTCTTGTATGAATCCCGACACCCGCAGCCAAGAGTGGCGTCTGAGACAGACTCCTGTCACTGCGGCACGGGCAGCTGTGTCGGCCAAGTTGTAGAAAGCCAGAAACTCCTTCTAACTCTGCCTACTTGGGCTGTGTGGCTGGGTGTTTGTGTTTGTCTCTGTCAATAGTTTAGTTTTGTGGATTTTCATGTGCTTTGGCTTGGAGGAACTAGATTATTCTTGGATATGTGATCTATGAATGTTTCCTGGACTAAGAAACTTGTAAACATCACCAGCAGATACTGGGATTCACTTATAAATCAACTATTTTGGAAGCCGTCACAATTAAAGTATGTACAGCTAAGAAATTCTACAAGCTCTGACCTGGGGAGTGCAAACTGAATCCACATTTCAGTCTACCTTGTTGCTAAAGGGAACTGCATGTCTGAGAACCATTCACAACTATTTAAACAAAGGGAAGACACTGACAAAGGGTTTTAGCTTCCTGCATATGCCCCAGGCCAGTGTTCCAGGAATTTAACACATCCTTTGTCTTGTTACCATAGATCAAACAGTTTACTGGTAATTTTCCTGTGGATTTGATTATTTTACATCATTTGGCAATGGGGCAAATCCTCCCTCTGGAGGCACATCACCGAAATTGATCTGTCCCTGCTCATGTGTGAGCCTTGGGCACATCTAGCCACACTGTATACAACTATTCCTATGTTGCATTTTCGACATTACCACCTGGCATACTACTGTTCAAAAAAGAAACACAACCTCTCTCTCTCTCTCTGACTGAACTCTGCCTATGCACCCTGAAACTTGTGCTCCTCCTCCTGCTGCTATCAGGGACTGTTCACCCTAACCCCAGACCAAACACCTCCAACCAAAACAAACCAGCAGGTACTCTCTCAATCATGTGCCTGAACATCTGCAGTTTACTTCCTAAGCTTGATGTACTGCAAGCCTTTACCACCCAACACAACCCGGATATTCTGTTGTGTTAGTTGAAACTTGGCTCACCCCAAAGATTCCTGAACAGGCAATCACCCTTCCTGGCTACAATGTCTTCGGGTTGATCGTGAAGTCAAAAGAGGTGGAGGTGTGCCTTATATGTGAAAGACACTTTCAAGGACACCCCATTGATTCCAATCTTCCAGCAACACCTGCTCAGATTCTTCCCATCAGACTCATATTAGGTGCCCACAATAAGGCCCTCACAGTTGTCACTGTTTATATACTTCCTAAGGAACAGGGACCTGGTCTAACTGCTGTCCTTGACTTTGTCAAATCCCACCCATCGGACTCCGAAATCATCCTTCTTGGTGACTTTAACATTAATTGGCTCTCATCTGAAGGTGGCTCATTTAAGAACTCCATTATATCAGCTAACCTGGCTCAAATGGTTGACTATGCAACCAGAAAGAACTACAGAACTGGGACCTGCACCCTACTCGACTGGATCCTAACCAACCACCCCTCTCGGATCACGAAAACCTCAGTGCTCCCTAACTCACTCAGTGACCACTCTCCCATCAGCTGTACCTAGTCAAACAAATTCTATAAGCCCCCTCCAAAAATCATCACCAGCAGAGTCCTACCCCTGGTCAGCTACCCCACCTCAAATTGCACCTCAGTCTGCAGGACTGGTCCCCCATTTTCAAGGCAACAGATACTAATACTGCACTGGAGCAATTTATTCACATTTTCAATGAAGCCTGTAATAAATTTGCCCCCCTCAAAAAGCATAAAGTTAAATCACTCAGTAACCCTTGGCTGTCAGGAGACCTCCTAAAAAAACTTAAATCCAGGGACCACCTCTGGGAACTGGCTAGAAACTCCGGTAAGGAACTCGACATCCAGAATTATAAACAGACGCGGAACAACTGCACCAAATCCATTGGCAACAGAAATCGACTACTATAAAATACCCTCACTAACTCCTGGGGAAATGGGAGGGACTTCTGAAAAACATTAAAGATGTCACTGGGAAGCAGTCAAAATCTTAGCGAACATACTCAACATAAATGGGCACACTATCCTCGACTCTAAAACTATTGCGAACACTTTTAACATTGCTTTCACTGACCTTAGCAGTGTTCTCCCCTCCAACTTCTTCCAAGATGTGTCAACTCCCATCCCTCCCAACTCCTCCACCCATGCCTGTCACCCACCTTTCTACTTTAAAGCACTAAAGAAACATCAAGTCCGAAACTACACTGCCAAAGCCATCAGCAAATCTAGAACAAGCAATGACACACTTGACCTCAAGCTACTGGCCCTAACACTTGATGAGGTACTTGGGCCCCTCACAAAGATCTTTAATCTCTCTCTTTCCTCTAGCCAATTTCCAGACAAATGGAAAATGGCCACTGTTACCACGATTCACAGAAGTGGTGATAAGGCTGACCATACGAACTTCTGCCCTATCTCCATTCTGCCTCCCCTATCGAAGGCACTGGGACGTATAGTAGCAGACCAACTTACCGAGCATCTGGGCAATTATAATATTCTCTATAAACAGCAACATGGCTTTAGAAAAGGTCATAGTACATCCTCTGCCTTACTCGAATTCACCAGCTCAATTCACAGCTCCTCGACAGTGGACAACTAACTGGTGCCATTTTCATCGACCTGACCAAAGCCTTGATACTGTCCACCACTCCCTCCTGCTGAGCCAACTAAAAATGCTGGTCTCTCCAATGATTCAATCTCTTGGTTCAAAAGCTATCTTGAAAAGCACCAAAGTGTAAAAATGGAGATGTGCACTCTGATTCAAACCTGTCCTCTCTAGAGTCCCCAGGGTTCAATACTGGGCCCCTACTCTTCAACCTGTTCCTTAACACCTACGGACTCCTGCACTAAACATATCACCCTGTATGCCGATGATGCAGTAATCCTTGCCACACACCAGGACCCGAAGAAACTGCAAGAAAATCTCCATCTCGGCTTCTCCTCGGTTGAGAATTGGCTCACAAAGCACAAATTGATCCTTAATCAAAAAAAAACAAAGGCCATGATCTTCAGCAGCTCCCATAATAAACATAAGCACTTCCAACTCTCCGTTATCAGCAGACAAGGTGCCGCATTGGAACAGGTCAAAAACTTTAAATACCTCAGGATCACCCTTGACCCTCACCTCGACTACACTGCCCACATCTACCATGTCGCCAAAGCCGTTAACTCCCGACTAGGCCTGCTATTCTGTCATAGGAAACACCTGACACCCGAAGCCCTCACTGTTGCTGTCCAGAGCTCCATCATATCCATCATCGATTATGGCATTATCATTTACGGCTCTGCTACAACCACCACACTCAAACGTGTATCCACCGCCCTCAACAAGGCCTGTCGACTTGTCACTGGCTCCCAACGCCTAACTCACACCTGTGACCTCTATTCTCAAACTGGATGGTTGAATCTTGCCAATCGAATAAAACACCAAACTTGTATTACTACTAAGAAAATGTTGCTGGGCCTTGCCCCCCAGTCTGAGTCCTCATACAGCCTAGAATCCACCAGACATACCAGGATCGAAACCTCAGCTTCACCATCCGCATTGCCGCACAACACAAGGCCAAGATCCTTTGCTTACCAGGCCACTAGTTGGTACAGCGGTCTTCCCAAGCGACATCTCATCCTCACTATCGCTCAGCACTTTTAAGACTCGTCTCCGCCTAACACTTACTGCCTCCAACCTCTGTGACTGTTGTGGCTAAACATGTCTTTTGGTTCCATAGCTGAAGATGCTCTTTTGGATCCACAACTATTCCTGCGCTTTGCCAGCACCCCCAACCCCATCTTCACCTCCCCTGCTGGCCCATGACAAATGCCACCCGGCTGCACTACCTCTATTCTTATCCGCTTTCCACCTCTCCTCTCTCTGTCCCCCCCAACCTACCTCCCCCTTTCTCCCATCCACTTAGTCTCCCTGATTTCACCCTCCTCCTTTCCCTTCCCCTCCCCAAAGTTTCACCTTATTGTTCTTTTTTCATCTACGAGACAGTGTTTTGTTTTTTTTTTAATTTTATAAACTGTTATCTTTGCTTATGATTGTCTCAATTGTACCAATGACGTGGAGCCTTTGTAAAAGAGCCTCGGCTCAAAGGTATTTGTAATCCTAGAACAAACAAAGTAAAGAAAAGCATGCTTGCCTATGTCCAGACTCAACTGCAGAACATCCAGAAGTTCTGTTTTGTGGGGGGAGTTCCAGTCTTCTTCCAGAGAGACTTCTGGAATTGCACCATATGGGCCAGAAAATTCTAAGATCTTATGGTGCATGTTGCGGAAGAGAAAATCTTTTTTCCGAATTGATCCAATTTCTTTGACGCCATCAGGCGGCTGCAAACTCGTATGTTTAGGCTGTTTGGTTCACCCATGTGCTGCCATGAGAACTATGAAGTCCACTTTGGAGTTCTCCCCGAGAATGGCTCTATAAGCCTCCCAAGAGTGAGCCTATCTGCTTTCTTCGGGACAACTGTGGCTCTAGATGGATGCCTCCATGCCAATTTAGTCATGTCTTGAAATGGCAGGACTAAAGGGGGGACTACTACAGGTTTAGGGTCGCTCACACCCAGAAAGGTAGCAAACCTGCACCTTCTGGGTCCAACTCTTCAGTATCCCATTGATTGAGATATTGAGTATGGCGCATAATGTCCATAAAAGCTGGGTCGTCTGAAAGTGACCTAGGCAAATCTCTGTGGTCCTCAGGATGATGAGGCAAAGACTCTTCATCAGACGAATCCGAATATGAGGACAAAGATCTCCCTCATGAGTATTCTGAAGAGGGGGATCTGGATACAGTCCTTCTGGGTCTATGCCCTATCTTAGAGAGAGCAGAAGGGGATCTCAAGGAGGAGGGCCTCCTATGACCCCACCGGTGAGGTACTTCCTCATCGAAACCTTTCTTAAGGAGAGAGGGACTCTTGGGGGGGGGGGTCCGCCCTGTGAGAGGTGCCGTTGGAGTTACTGGAACTAGAACCACGAGTGGCGTCACTGGTGTAGAAGGCTTCTCCTTGAGGAGAAGGTCCCCCTTGACTGTATTCCATCATATATTAAATAACGTCCCTACCTCAGCCAAGGAGACTAAGGAGGGCTGCGGGCGCTCTGGTTCCTTAGGGGTGTTCGCCAAGTACGAAGTCAGATCCAAGGGAGAACAGGGCTCTGACGTTTTGACCGGCACCTGAGGATCCCATTGTCAGGTCCCCCAAAGGATGGTTTGGGGGTGTCAGGCCAGTCATCAGGTCTGGAGCGTCTGGGACTTCTGACAGCCCCTTTTGCATCTGGGCTGGAGATGCCAGCTTGGCTGGCGTATGGTCCCCTGGCAAACGAGGTGGGAGTGCAGGTATAACTGGCATATGACCCCCTTGCGACAGGGTCTCCTCTGACTGCTCAGTCGGCGACTTCGGAGAGAAGCTGCCTAAGTGGACTCAGAGGAAGAAGCGGACGTCCGGGTCTGTCGTTTGGAATCTAACGACTGCTTCTTGGGGAAGCGATCCCTGGAATGGCAAGGGTGCTCCTGATGCCATGCCTGTGGTCAGGACCAGAGGACATGGCTGACAACAGTGACGTCCCAGCTGGACGAATGGCAGACTTCCTGCCATTGGAGATCTCGGCTGAGTGCCTACGACCTGTTGGAAGGGATGAAGGCTCAGGGAAGGACCCGAAGGCCTATGCCCATAAGGACCTCCACCCGATGTCTGGATAAGGGCGGGGGCCAACATCAACGGCAGCCCAGATGTGGAAAGGCCTGCAGAGGGGGTAGAGTCCACTCTCCTGCGGGAGTGCAAACTAGAGGACTTATTCTTCAGGTGAGGAGACCAGGAAAAAAAACTTTGACCTACGCTGCTCCTTCTCCCCATGATGGCGCTTCCCGTTGATCCTCTGTTTCTTAAGGGAAGACGGAGACCTATGGGTGGAAGAAGACGAGGAGCCAGCTGGTTTCTGTTGGAGAGTGATGAGTAGTTGCTCCCTGGGGTAGGCCTTCCAGGTCTTCAAGCAGTGAATCTGGGTGTGCCGACTGAATTTTCGGCAGTGTGGGCAGGCGTCTGCATCGTGGGTAGGCCCCAGACAGAAGTGGTGCGCCAAAAAGCCGTCCTTGCCTAGGATCTGTTTACCACAGGCATACTTAAGACTTCCACCACTCGGCTGTAGACGAAGGTGAAGACATAAAATGGTAATCGCTGAAAAAAAAAAAAAAAAAAAAAATGAAATAGGGAGGCATAAAGGGTAGAAAAAAATGGTGGTCAACGAGAAACAAGGCGTCCGTGAGAGTCGCTGCAATGGCTAAAGGAGAGGAAAACTGAGGAGCTGGGAACTGCCCCCTTTATACCACTGGCAGATGTCAGGGGCAGTTCCCGCTGGGAATTGCTGAAGAGAATGCTTCTGTGGGGTCCTAGTGCCTGCTAGCATAGTCCTAGTTGTTTAGCCTGCTGCAAGAGCTCCAGCTCGAAGTAAGATCCCATGTTTTGGGCACCTGGGACATCTACACAGAGGCAGAGCTTGCCCACCATGCCCACTGCATGTCTGTGAAGGCTCAGGGCAAAAAAACCAGAGTGGAATAAACCCAGCTACAGGATGATGCCCGACCTCGCGCAGGACCAGCACAAGTGACCAGGCACCCCCACTGTCCTGCAGCAGAGGACAACCGTGGGAAGGGAAGTCCCAGCGCAGCAAGGTGGGGGGGGCAGTCAGAAGAGGGCAAGCCAGAAGAAGGAGCATAAACAGATAAAAGGGGGGGGGGGGTTTAAAGCTTTTCAGCAATGTCTCCCAGTGGCCTGGCTAAAACCCTGTCAAATGTCACAGTTCTTTTTATTTATTTATTTATTTAAACTTTCTTTACTCCAGTCGCCAGACTTCAGGGCCCCTTCAGTAGAGTCCCACACAGTCGGCACTACCGTCCTGCCTGAATCCTACCCAGCGAAGAATCAGGGACAGGGTCCTCCCCACCGGTCCTAAGAGAGAGGGGAGGCCCAAGAGAGGGTCAACCGGGTAGGGAATAGCGGTGGATGTGTGCCACGTCCCCCAGGGACCATCTTCTACTTCCTGCAGTCCAGGTTTTTCCATTATGGAATCCCCCCGAGGCAGCAGATGTGCAGTGATATTGGCATGCGAAGGAAACATGCCCACCCCCTCCTGCAGATGTCTGCCGCCTCCCCTTATCCTGTCACCACCTGGGTTTAGTGCCCCAATCTCCACCGGGAGCTGCTACATGGCAGGGAAACCCCAAGATCCCACCCCAGGAGAGGAGAGCAGTCCTCCGGACACTTGATCCTCGCCTTTCCCTGCCAATTCCTGACGACCTGAGTCCACTCCCGAATCAGAGTTGCCAGCGTGGCGCAAGGTGTGGTGTCCAGCACCTCAACTCTCAGCGCCACCGAGCCGGCCAATGTCACAGTTTTTTATTTATTTATTGAAATGTTTCAACAGGAGGGCACACTAAACAACAAATTGCTTGTCTCACATTGCAACCTGGGGGGGAGGGGTTACATAGGGTTGTGAAGGATGATAAGTTACAATAGTTTGTGGGTAGTACAAATAATACAACACTGTAAGATTGTGCAACAGTTGGAACACAAGGTATTGTACAATAAACAGTAGTGGAACATTGGGTAAATTACAATACATCTCCAAAATCATACAAAAGAACATATGAATGTACAAAACGGTAATAATGCTATAGAACCATTTATAGTGCAGGAGTATACCAGGAGCAGGCTCGAGGTAGTACACAACTGCTGTTGGGGTAAGAAGGATGGGGTTAGGTTGAGCACACTGGTGACCCAAAAGGGCAGGTGGAGAAGAGAGTGGGGAGAGAGAATAACTGAATATGAGGAGAAGGGGTAGCTATTTCCTGATTTCCCCTTCAGGATGTTGAGAACCCTGCCGGGGGGGTTCATGGTATGAAGGCAGAAACTGGGGACAGGTATTAAGGTGGGTTAAAGTAGGAACAGCTGACGGAAAGGTAATTGTGTAGGGCAGAGGTAAGGGAGTATTGGAGGAGTGTCGTATTTCAGGGGAAGGGAATTCAAATTTTTTGGAAAACAATGGGCGAAACCAGTCTGACCGATGAGGGTGAAGCGGCGAGGGACCGTCAAGGTGCAGGCGTCATTTGATCTGAGAGAGTGGGTGGGGGAAAGTGGAGTGAACAGAGGATGAGAAACAGGAGGGAAGCCCTTCAAACCAGAATTTGGAGGTTAGTTTAGCACAGTGAGATATGCCTCTGTGAGATAGTGGAAGGAAGGTTAGAGAGAGACAGAGTTCACAGTCGTGGAAGCGGGAAGGGAAGTCGATAGCAAAGCAGCAGAAGGAGTTAAAGAGAGTGTCCACTTAGGGAAGATTTGGGAGCAGCACCATAGACTATGTCGCAGTAGTCAAAGATGGGGAGTATCATCTTCTGGACAATTTAGCGCCTCGCAGTCAGCGGGATGCAACTACGATTCCTGTACAGAGCACCAAGCTTGGGGTGCAGTTTCTTCAGGATAGCATTGATATGTACAAAGAAGTTGAGGTTCTGTTCCAGCCAAACTCCCAGATATCGAAATGAGGAGGTGTCCTCCAAGATGGTCCCATCAAGGGTGTGGAAGGTGGGTAGGGCTGGGAGCCTAGAGAGTGTCTGCTTGGTGCCAAAGGTCATTGAGACTATCTTCTTGGCATTTAGAAAAAGCGGGTGAGAAGCAAACCAGAGCTAAACTTGGTTGAAGTCATGTTGTAAGCTGGTTTTCACAGCAGCAGGGTTTTTGCCGGAACTGTATAAAACAGTATCGTCAGCATACATGTGGACAGAAGAGGATGAGCAGGTTGTGGGAAGATCATTCAGGAAAATGGAGAAGAGTAGGGGACCAAGCACTGAGCCCTGAGGGACACCAGTGTTGATGGGGAGTGGAGGGGAGATGGAATCAAGTATTCTCTCCGACTGGGTCCTGCCAATGAGGTAGGATGTAAACCATTTGGTGGCTGATGGAGAAAAGCCAGCTGAGAAGAATGAATCAAGAAGCAGGAGATGGGAAACAGTGTCAAAAGCTTTGGCTAGGTCAGCCATCCATCCCTGAACAGATGGAGTCAGTAAGCCTGAGGAGGGAGGTGGTTGTTGAGTGGTTCTTCCAAAAACCAGACTGGAAGGGGGTGAAGAAGGAGGAATCAGAGAGGAATGGTGATAGTTGAGAGATAACTAAATGTTCTTGAAGTTTGGCAAGGGTAGGAAGGAGGGAAATGGGGCGATAGTTGCCAGGAGTGGATGTGTCACCACCCTTGGGGAGAGGAAGGACTACAGCGTGTTTCCAGGATGAGGGTACTTGGGCAGACATAAAGGACAGGTTAAGGAATAGGGAGATAGAATAAGCAATTGCAGGAGTAGAAAGTAGAATAGTTTAGGATTGAGCTCATCTGGTGAGGAGCCTTTAGAGGGGTTGAGGGATAGGAGAGCATTAAGAGCTTCATCAGGGGAAGATGATAGAAAAGAAAAATGGGGGAGGGGTAGCCATTGGCTGCGGCGAAGGGATGAAGTTAGTAGGTGGCAATGGAGAGATGGAATTTAGAAGGGACGTAGCACACAAGGTGTAGTAGGCATTAAATTCATTGGCCATGGAGCCAGGGTCAGCAACTAGGGAGTTATTTATTTTGAGAACTGGAGGGGGAGGGAACAGGGCATGAACTACCCTCCAGAATTTAGATGGAGAGTTAGTGTTAGTCAGGAAGGAGGAGTGGAAATAATCAAATTTAGCCAGTCTAGTTGCTTTAGTACATGAATTGCATAGCATTCTGTACTTGGCATAGACGTTTGGATGTTTAGTAGATTCGTGTTTTCTCCAGGCCCGATCATGCTCCCTGAAGCAGGCCAGTAGTTCGGGGGTGATCCAGGGGAGGTGAAGCCCACAGACTCTGTTCAGTCAAAAAGGAGCAAAGACACTCCAGGTGGCAATGAATTTATCCTTAAAATAGTCAAGTGCTTGGTCAACAGAAATGGCAGTGGAGAGGGGGTCCCAGTCGGTGGAAGCGAGTGCAGAGCTGATTGGAGTAAGGTCTAAGGATTTAAAGGACCGGAGATGTATGATTTTAGAGGGAGATTTGGGGCGATGAACCTTACGTACAATGAAAATGGGGTTGTGATCACTAAGGGCATCGGGGAGGAGACCAGATTTAATGACGTGGTATGGGTGGGTTGAGAGTGTCCAGTCAAGCAGGGTGTGGTTTTGTGTTTAGGACGTGTGGGTTCAAGTATAAGCCGAGTGAGGTTTACAGCTGCAACATCATTGCATAGTTTGTTTAACTTGGGAGACAACCAATTTAGATTCACATCACCCATTATGAAAAGTTCATCAGACTGTGAGAAGGAGGTGATATTAGCAAGGAGTTCAGTCGTGACCAAGGGTTGAATGCTTGGGCGGCAATAGATGCCAGCCACAAAGATTGGAATTGAAAAAGGAAGGGTAATGCAGGTGACAAAGGCTTCATAGGTAGCTGGGATGGATGTAGATAGGGTGGTAGTAAACTGCAGTGAGGGCAGGATATACATGGCCACTCCCCCTTCACGACCCGATCGATCTTGTCTGGAGATGGAATACCCAGGGATGGCAATGGCACTGTCAGGGGTGCTTTTTTTGAGCCATGTCTCAGTAATAATTAGGATGTCAGGGGTGTGTGAAATCGTAAGAGCTTATAGGAGGTCGATTTTAGGTAGCAGGCTGCAGATGTACAGGTGGAGGAGCCTCAACCCGTTAGGGAGAGATGTAGAGGGAGTGGGGTTTGGAGACAAGTTATTTGGGTAAGGAGCCAGGGTAGGAGAAGAAACAGGGCCAGGGTTTGGGTGGATGTTCCCTGATAAAAGGAGGAGGAGGAGGGCAAGGATGAAACAGTGAAGTTTAGGACTTTTGTAATTTGAGTAGGAAATACATGAGGAAGGGGAATAGGAAGGGAGGGGTGGAGAGAAGAAGATAAGGAAACGAAGAAAGGCAAAATGACTAGGAAGGGAAAACAGAGATGCTGGAGGGTAGTAGGGAAAGTGGGTCTGCTTACAAGGGGAGCTGTAGGGGCGCTTGACAGAATGAAGGATGTATCTGGAAGGGAAGGGGAGAGAGAAGTGGCAATAGGTGTAGATGGGGGGGGGGGAGACTGGGGTAAGAACCAGGAAGGGTGTGAACAGGAGGGAGATGAAAGCCATTCTGAGTAGGGTAGTAAGAGTCTTTGTACAGGCTTACAGATTCAGATCACACCACTGAATGTTAGGACATTGATAATTTGCTTTAGTTATGAATGACCCAGGACTAGAAGTGTTAGGAGAGTAGTGGGTAGAGGATTGCAACCTACTTGTGTTGTTGCCCTCTAGTGGTTTTACAGCAAAATTTGCAAATGAAAAAAAAAAAAAAATCAACACATCACTGACTGGTCAATGCTTGATGACGTACAAGAGGCCCAGGTAACAGACACAGTGTATGATATCATCCGGGCAGATTTTTACTTGTTGCAGCAACACAGACTGAATAACAGCTCTTTATTCTTCAATGGCGACATAAAATACCCACTGCATAAAGAAAATAATGAACAATGAAAAACACCAGCAAAGGCGATAGCGAGTTTGGAATTGATTCTCTGCAATTTGATGAGCGGTTTCACTTATTAACTTTTACTGACCAGGTAAGTACACTATATACCTTTGTGTCAATTCTTAGGTATGATGGGAGAAAGAACAGAGTAGTGATGGAGCCACCCATGTTACATAGGCAGCGTTGATGTGCATCAATGTGGGTGGCCCTAGCTAGCAAATATTTCTGAGTGGGCTAGGAGTCGACAGCTTACAGTTACAAAGGTGTGGCTCAACTGAGGGCGATGTCCTCAAAGAATATTTTACTTATTTAATTTTGGTACGATCTAGCTGTTTTACAGCTCAGCAGGCCTTTCCTAATAAACCTTTTGACTAAATATATAAAATAAATTCAGAGGCATGTTACTCCATCAAGTACCTGGTGCACGGTACAAAGTAGCCGCAGTAGAGTGGACAAGGGAGGTCCAGGATGTGGTGAGGGAGAAAAAGGCTGCTTATAGCAAATACAAACATTCTCGGGAGGCTATATCCAAGGAGGAGCACGATTTCATAGCCAGGAGGGTCACCAGGGTGGTGAGGTCGGCCAAGGTGGGGGCAGAGACGAGACTGACACAGGGGATTAGAAAGGGGGAAGGGTTCTTCAGGTATATCAGAGAAAGAAGGAGAAAAGGGAAGGGGCAGATTAGTAGGCCGAGGATGGTGAGTGGGTGCGTGGAGCAGGCAGAGGTACTAAATGAATTTTTTTGCCTCGGTCTTCACCAAGGAGGACGGGGGCATGACAAAGGGAGGGAAGAGGGGGACCTGCAGATGAAGTGGGGGCAGTGGATGTCGAAATCCCCATTGGGAGGGTGTGGGAAGCCCTCAAGGCCCTAAGAGTAGAAAAAGCACCGAGCTGAAACGGGATCCATCCCAGGGTGCTTAAGAAACTAGCCGATACCCTGGCGGACCTTTATAACTCCTCCCTTCAGTTGGGGTGGGTGTCTCAAGACTGGAGGATGGACCATATCGTGCCTATACACAAGGGCAGCTCGTGAGAGGAGCCCAGAAATTATCGGCCAGTTAGCCTGACGTCGGTAGTGGGCAAAGTGATGGAGGTCATCTTGAAAGAGAGGCTGGAGGAGCTTCTGAAGCCATGGGGCCACCTAGATAGTCAGCATGGCTTTGTTAAGGGCAGATCGCGTCACACCAACCTGGTGGAGTTCTATGAAGGGGTGACGAGAGCGCTGGATCAGGGCAGGCCAGTGGATCTCCTCTTTCTAGACTTCAGCAGGGCGTTTGATTCGGTGCCACATCCCGGGCTGCTGGAGAAGCTGGGGGGGGGCAGATGGTCAGGTGGATAGGAAACTGGATAGTGGGGCATGTATAGAGGGCAATGGTTGGGGGGGGGGTCTCATCACCCAGGAGATGGCGGATGGGGAGAAGGAGAAGTTGGCTCTCCAGGAGGACCTGGAGACTCTGGGGAGGGGGTCACGTGCCTGGAAACTAAAGTTTAATACTGGGAAACGCAGGGTTCTTCACCTGGGGGCCAAAAACCTGGCTCATGTATACATCCTGGGAGGGGAGGCCCTGCAGTTTTCTAGGGGGGGAGAAGGACCTTGGAGTGGTGGTGGATGCCAAAATGAATAACTCAGAGCAGTGTAGAAGGGCCGTGGCCCAAGCAAATAAAATGTTGGTGTGCATAGCCAGGGGGATGACTTCAAGGAGCCGAGACGTGCTCCTTCCGCTGTATAACTGCCTGGTTAGACCACACCTTGAATACTGCGTGCAGTTTTGGTGTCCTTACCTAAAGAGGGATATTGCTCTTCTGGAGAGGGTCCAGAGGAGGATGACCAGGATGATACAAGGTCTAGGGGAAAAGCCCTATGGGGAGAGACTGAAGGAGAGGAGGAACAGAGGGTATATGATCAAGGTCTTCAAATATCTCAAGGGAATGAATAGGGTAAACCTAGAGGGGTGCTTCAGCTGAGGGAGGTAGGGGCCACCAGGAGACACTCAATGAGGCTGGTCGGGGGGAATAAGGAGTCACTACTTCACTGAGAGGGTGGTGGAGCCTTGAAATGCACTGCCCATGGAGCTGGTGGCTGTTACAACTGTGGAGGGGTTCAAGAAAGGCTGGGATAGGTACAGGGTGAGGGTGCATCCCTGAGCCCTGCTGGGGTTGGGGGACCTTGTAGGGAGAGTGGGGGGCTGTAACAGTGCCCTGGGTGGGCACTGATCCCCAAGAAGACAACAGACCACAGGGCCTAATATGCTGGCTAGTATGTAGTACGTTAGTATTTTGTATGCAATAGCAGAAGGCAGTCTTTTCATTGCTAAGAAGAGGTTCACCGTCAGGGCTAGCTTCAGCTTTTATTTTTTTTGTAACAACATCTCTGTCAGAATATTTTTTTATACCGTATAATCAGTTGGACCCATTTTCAACTATTTAATAGTGCCAGTTAAAACAAAAAAAATTATTCACAATTTAATAATAAAAATATTTTGGGACAGCAAGCCCTGAAGTGGACAGAGTTTGATGTCTAAATTAACTGTAATTTCAGACCAGGAAAGGCACACTGAAGTGTGATACCTCATTTCCAAGTGTTTCTTAGGTGGTGGGTTACATGATCGGTTTTGACACTAGGAAGGTTGGCAGAAACATCCGGGAAATTTTTTTTTTTTTTTGTTTTATTCATTTTTGAAGTGCATTACAGTACAGCACACGACATTATCATCACATATTATAGCGTTCATACATTCATTGTCGTTAATTTAATTCAATGTGGCATAGTTTGTTTCTATTTTCATTTTATCTATCAGTTTATTTACATTTCTTTCTGTTTAATTACAGGTATTGTTTTCAGTCACATCTTGCTGCAGCATTGTTCATCCCTTTCTTCTGGTTCATCCTTTCTGTTCTGTCTACACACCTTCACCTCTCCTCTTGTTATGTACTTATGTTCTACCCCAAAAGTTAATAATGCTTTATTTCCCACATTCTGCTTGGTGTCTTATTTTTCTCCCTCTAGTTTATCTTTTCTTTAAGAGGCAAAGTCTGCATAGTTATCCAACTGATATTTCACCCATTTCTGCCATTTGTTAGTACAGCTTTTCTGATGACTGGTTATTCTGGCCTCTATATTCTCCAGAGCATATATTTCTCTGACCTGTGTATTCCAACACTCCTTTGTAAGTGTTTTTTTTTTGTTCCCCTTAAGTGTGTGATTGCTCTAAGTGCTGCTAATATTAGGATTACAGTTTGTATGTGATTTTAATTTACCTTCATGCCTACTGGGAGAGTGAAGGTTAGAATATACGTTGGCGTTAACCACTGTTCTGATTCATATATCCCATTTATATTTTGTATCACTTCACTTCAATACTGTCTTAATTGAGCAGAGTCCCATAGGATATGGGTTTGGTCTGCTTGCTGTGCCTCACATCCCCTCCAACACTTTCCTTCCCTATATGAGCTGGCAGTATAGCCTAGAGGTTAGAGGAACGAGGTGTGAACGATCTTGGTACATCCAGCAGCCCAGACCAGAGTTTGATTCTCACAATCTCCACTTGCATACTGTGAGACTCTGAGCAAGTCACTTAACCGCCCAGTGCTCTCAGGTCGCCCCTGAAAACAGGCACTTGTGCCTAGTGGGCCTTACCCGGTGACCAAAGACTAAAATAAAATAAATAAAAATACATCCCATACTGTGCTACTATTTTGTGGGTGCGGAAGAAGCGACTTCACAACTTCCAAGTGAATTCCTTCCAATAATTAGAGCTAGAAATTTTATATGTTGGTAGGGCAGTGTCTAACCAACTTTCTTTTGATATTGCTGTTTGTAGTTCTATTTCCCAATTTTGTCTAATTTGGTCTGTTGATTCTGGTGAGAATTACCCAAGTGCCTCATAAGTTCTACTTATTATATGTTCTATCAGTGCTCCATTTATGGATGTTGTTATAAGTGTTATAAGTTTAGGAAGATTTTCTACTGTCTCTACTAATGATACTTCTAATGGTTGTAGATATTTTTTAATTTGGAGGTAACTGTAGAAAAAGTTTTGTGGCACTTTATATTTCTCTTGCTAGGTTATAAATGGGTAAATACCAAAGGGTCCTATTAGTTGTGAGATAACACACTAACATACTAAAATGCCAGCAGAATAGGCCTAACGGTCTTTCGTGTCTGCTCGTTTGGTCAGCCCCCACCCTGGGTGCTGACCTTGCTGCCCCCCTTGCCTTCTCTGGCTTCTCCCTTCCCAGTTCCGGATATTCTTGCTGCATTGGATTTTGCTTCCAGAACCCTTCCCCTGTACCTGTCTCACCCCCTCTTGAACCCCTCCACCAGCCCCCTAGGCAGCATATTCCATGGCTCCACCACCCTCTCAGTGAAGTAGCACCTCCTCCTTTCTCCCCTGAATCTTCCCCCCTCCAGCTTCCACCCATGCCCTCTAGTGGCCCCCTCCTCCTTCCTTGGAAGCACCCTGACTGTTCCTCCCCTATTTACCCTCTTCATGTATCTGAAGACCTCTATCATGTCTCCCCGGTCCCTTCTCTCTTCCAATGTGTACATATTTAGCTCTTCGAGCCTCTCCTCATAGGTCCTGTCCCCCAAGCCCCAAATCATTTGGTTGCCCTCCTCTGGACCCTCTCCAGGAGTTTAATGTCCCTCTTTAAGTGTGGCCTCCAAAACCGTACGCAGTACTCAAGGTGCGGCCTCACCAAGCAGTTATACAGAGGGAGTATCATTTCCCTCTTTCTGGAGGTGATCCCCCTAGCGATGCATCCCAGCATCCTGTTGGCCTTGGCTGCTGCCCTCCTACAAGTTTCAGAGTAAGCTGTATTCCACATTATTCCCATCTACGCAGGACCCTGGATCTCATTTTATTAGGCGGTAATTCTGGTTCAAATGTAAGAGCTGTTATAAACAGCCTCTGTTCTTTATTTAAGTAGTTTCTTTTGACAATGTTCCACCCTTTTAAGGTTTCCCTGGTGTGTTGTGGAAGGAGCTGAAGTAGATTCCCTTTGATGGGTCTGCCTAAAATCATTTCTATTAAATTATTGTACTGGTTTATGTCCATCTCTAATTGATTCCAATGCATCTGATATCCAGGGTTAAGCCATTTAAGGACTGATTTTATCTGCGCAGCTAGCACATATTGCTCAAGGTTTGGTAGAGCCAGCCCCCCTAATTCTCTAGGTAGTTGTAAAACTGTGTACCTGATTTTCGGGGGTTTACTTTCCATATAAACCTGGATATTATCCTATTCCAGGTATAGTAATAACTTTTATCCAGTGGTATTGGGAGTGTTTGAGCAAAGTATAAGATTCTAGGTAATATATTTTGTTTTATAACTCCTATTCTAGTTATTAAAACTTAGTGGAAGTTTTGTTCACTTGGCTAGGTCTTCAATTATTTGTTTGGTTAATGGTTCATAATTTATTATATCCATTACTTCTAAGTTTCTAGCTAATTTGACTCCTAGATATCTAATCATGAATTTAGACCACTTAAAATGGAATTTTGATTTAAGCTGGACTGAGGGTTTAAATTCAAAGGTGAGCACTTCAGTTTTTTGGTCATTCATTTTATAGCCTGCCACTTGTCCAAATTGTTTAATCTGTTCCCATACCACTGGTATAGATCTCTCTGGGTTTGCTAGGGTCAGTAGAATATCATCTGCAAATAGGGAGATCTTATTTTGTCTTTCTCCTACCTGCAGCTTGTATTTCTGGATGGGTCCTTATTGCCACCGCCAGTGGCTTCAGCTAAACGGCAAATAGGAGTGGCGACATAAGAGATTCCTGCCTTGTGCCCCTTGTTAGTCTAATTGGTTCTGACAATGCACCGTTTACCCTCACATATGCCACATGTTCTTTGTATATATTTTTAATTTGGGTTATAGTGCTTTCTGGGATGTCAAACTTCAACAGGGCCGCCCACAGAAATTCCCAGACGACCCTATCAAAGGCCTTCTCCGCATCCAGCCCCAGCAAAACCAGAGGAATCTTTTTAGTTTGAGAATATTCCATTATCATATGGGTCCCTCTGACCGCATCTTGGGCTTGCCTGGTTTTCACAAAACTAACCTGGTCTGGGTTTATTATATCTGGTAGTAATTCCTCTAATCTGTGGGCCATGATTGACATATAGAATTTGTAATCCAAATTAAGCATTGATATTGGTCTATATGAGGCCGGATATTGATTGTCTTTCTGTGGTTTGGGTATAGCTGCTATTGTGGCATATCTCCATGATAGGGGTGGGGGTTCTCCTTCTTGTGTGGCACGGTAGGCCACATGCAGCGCTGAGATTAGGAGACTTTTGAATTGCTTATAAAATTCATCAGGGTATCCATCTGGCCCCGGGGCTTCCTAATTTTAGTTAGTGCCTTTTTAATTTCTTCTAGGGTGATTGGGGCTGTTAGTTTATTTGCTTTTTCTGTTTTCAGCTGGGGCAAGTCTAATTTTTCCAGGTATTCCCTAATTAAATCTGGTTGAGCTGGGGTAGGTTCTGTATATAAGTTTTGGTAGAATTTGGCTAGGGGTTCCCTTATTTCTCAGGAGTATGTGGGTCTATCCTGTGTTCGGGTCCACTAGTTGATTTATGGTTATTCTGGCTTTTCTTTCCCTGATTTTCCTTGCTCTTCTAGGTCCTCCTTCATATATTTCCAGTTTTAGATACATTAATTGTTGTTCTATTTTATGATCCAACATTTTCTGTATTTGTCGTCTGATATTGTTGATTTGTGTTTTTATTTTTATTTCAGTCCGAATTTCCTGTGTTTGCAATTGCTTTAATTCTATATGTAAATCCTTCCATTTCTTTTCCCTTTCTTTTTTTTTTTTTTTGTCTGGATATATATTTTATTATTTCTCCCCTTATCACTGTTTTTAAGGTATCCCACAAAATTGGTGCTGATATTTCTGGATTGGTGTTTTCCTTTATTGTTCGGGGTATGATTTATTTCATGGGAGTTTTAAAATTAGGATCCCTCAAGTGCAGTGGGTTAAATCTCCAATGGGTGTCCCCCCCCCCCCAGTCAAATTTTGCTACAATTGGAGCATGGTCTGAGAGCACTGTCGTTCCATGCCATATATCTGCCAGTGCTTCCTGAAATTCCACATCTGTTATAATACAGTTTATCCTTGCTGCTGTGTTTGTATGGGCTGATCTATGCATGTATTCCTTTCCTTTAGGGAAACATTGTCTCAAGCAGTCAATCATACCCAAAGATGTTTTGTTTTGCTGTACGCATTTCTGGGTAGTGTTAGTTCGGTGTGGGAGAGGTTGGGCAGTGTCTAAGTGAGGCTGCAAAATTATATTAAAATCTCCACCAAATATCAATAGGCCTTGCATTTTCATTGCCAATTTGGGAAAAAAAGGATTGGGTGAAGTTCCTCTGAGATCTCGGGGGGGATATATAAATGAGACTATTGTCACTTTACACGCATAGATCTGGGCCACCACTGTTACATACCTTCCTTCTTCATCTATTTCTTGCTCTAGCACCTGTAAGGGCAAGTGTTTCGATGCTAATATCGCCACCCCTCTACGCCAGCCTGATGAGTATACTGATTCTGCTACCAGTTTATACCTTGAATTTTGAAGTTTATGATGCTCCAGGGACGACAAATACATTTCCTGCAGCAACAGATCATCAGAATTCTGGGCTTTACGGGATTGCTGCAGGCGCACACGCTTTACTGGGCTGTGTATCCCATTTATATTTAGGGATAGTACTTTTGTTGATCTAGCCAGTTTTATTTTTTTGTGAATCTATATGCAGTTCCAATATACATTCATATTTCCCCAGCAATGATGCTCTCTGTATGCATCACTTTCACATCTTGTAAACAGTCTACTGCACTGTAATTGCATGCACGATAATACAATTTCTTCATGTAAATTTCTAAATAACCAACTGTTTTTTAAAACAACAAACTTTTATCCAACAGGGCTCACAACTCATTATTTCTGTCTGCCACATATTCATTCTTGATGTGTCTACACAGTTTGACACATCATACCATTGTTCTTTCTTAATTTGATTTTTCTTATTATTATTGTTTAACTTCCTAGGTTTGGAGAGTAAAAGTTGCTCTCCATTTTCGGGTTTGATGGTTTTACCCTTGGGGGTTAGTCCCCAGATAGTCCGGGGGCCCCTATTGCCGTACCCCCAGTTGGTATCAGCATCCACTTGTATACGCCCCACCTGGATCAGCATCTGAAGAAACAAAAGCGCTATTCTAATGCTAGTTACTCACTTAAATATTTGTGATCAGCATCGGGATAGATGTATTGTTCTTTTCTGTTCCTAAAATGGGGGGCCTGGGTTAGTTCTTTTCAGCTATCAACTCTGAAGCCAACACTCAAGCCTCGTTTCTTTAGTCATCCTCTTTCCAAATATTAGTTTCCATATGAGGTCTCTACTAATACTTAAAGTTTTCTCACTTTTTCTCTTGGTTTTCTTCCTAATACCTTCTAATGGGTGAGCCTCTCTTTATAAACAGAGGATGACACAGTGTTTTCCCGTTGTTTAAACCAGAAATCTAAACCTCCCTGTCATCTCTGTGGCTTAATTCTGTAACTTTATATTACTTCAGTATTTACATTTATTTCCTGCCTTTCTGATAGCCTTAATATCATTTAATTACTTTTAGCTTACAGTCTCTACGATGTTGATTCAGTCCAGGCCCAGCTCTTCTTTTACTTTGAAGAGCCAATTTCAACAGTACTTGTCTTAAAACCTGATGTTTCATGCTGGCATGTCCCTTCCAAACTTTTGCAGCAGTTCTTTCGCATCCTGAAGTGTTGCGAGACCCTGCTTCTTTCTAGTCTGTATGTCCTTTTTTTTCTCCCAGGCTTCCTTTTTTGTATTCCTTTGGTCCTCTTCTATGGCTTGTCTGTTTGTTGTTGGGATAATGATTCCTCTTTTATTTAGTGCCTGTGTTGCTTCTTGAAGCATCTCGTACATTTTCTGGCCATCCGGGAACATAACCACGAGGCGGGTCGGGTATGGCATAGTAAATTTTAGTTGCTGCGCTTTCAATGTTCTCAAGATCGAAGCATATGCTCTCCGCTTGGCAAGAACTATTGGTGAGTAATCATTATCAAAGAAGACATATGTACCTTTGTAGCGGAGCTCTTTCATGCGGCATGCTCTAGTTAGCAGCTTTTGTTTAACTTGATAACTCAGGAATTTGAGAAGTATTGCTCTCAGCCTTTGATCAGGTTGTGATTTTGGCTGCAGAGTTCTATGCGCTCTTTCTATGTCGATTGAGAAAGCTGGATCTAGTTGAAGTATATCCCTTAGGAACTGGTCTAAGAAGGCTATCATGTCGGTGCCCTCTTCGTTTTCAGGTATCCCTGATATTCTGAGGTTGCACCTTCAGGACCCATTTTCTAAGTCGTCACATTTGTCTGTTAATTCCCGGTTACTGTCCACCAGATGAATTACCAAACGTTCCAGTCTATCTGTTCTAGAGTCGTTAGTTGTCTGCTGGGTCTCCAATTCAGTAATTTTCTGCCCAATTTGTGATACTTCAGCCTTTATGTGAACTTTAAGGTTTCTAACATCTTTTCAGAATTCCTGCAGTTCCGACAGAATGTCCGCGTTGTTCAGTTGTTGCTGCGCACCTTGTTGGGTCGCCATGTTTGCCGTGTTCGCCAAGCCAGCTAGGTCGTTGTCTTGCTTTTTATTTTTACTTGCTTGTTTCTCAGCTTTTGTTTTTTTCTTGCCTC
Source organism: Neoceratodus forsteri (assembly GCA_016271365.2). NCBI lineage: Eukaryota > Metazoa > Chordata > Ceratodontiformes > Ceratodontidae > Neoceratodus > Neoceratodus forsteri. Next base: position 462,830,562 of record CM057458.1, read on the forward strand.
CCATTAACTTTCTGAGCACCCAGGGAGTGTAGATTTAAGTTTTTATATTTTATAATATCTAACTTTGGGCGTGTTTTATCCCAGATGAGCTGCGCTCCTTCCTTAGTGCTGCATAACAGGCGGTGACATCACCGGAAGTCTCCCGGGGAAAATGTTCTGCTCTTGTGATGAGTGCCATGGAACCTTAACTTCCACATGAACAGCCACCAGAAATGGGCAGAACAGACCTTGATGTAATGTGCCATCTGAGGTTGATAGGTTGCATTTATTTATATGGCACCCAATCCCAGGGGCTCTGGGCATCTTACATAATAGCAAGCAGGGTAATACAAATTAATAAAACAAGCTGCATTACGTAGAACAGAAACTTCTGTATCTGTGGCAACGCTATGACAGTGACCCTCGGGCACTTCATCTGCTGGCGTGTCATCTTAGAGTGTAGAGGGCTAGGGCAACCATTAGTGTAATTCATACAAACAGAACAACTCAACCAAGCAGAACAATATGGGATATCTCCCAAGCTTTTAAAAACTATTATGCTACATTATACCAAACAAACCTTCCTCCTCCAGAAATGGATAGACCAATCTCTCCAGGCATTACTTCCTCCCACACTTCAGGATGAGCACCGGATCTCTCTAATTGCGCCGGTCACAATACCAGAGATCAGAGCTCAAATTGGGAGACTTAAGGCAGGGAAGTGTCTGGGCTCGGACAGTCTCACTGGGAAGTTCTATAAAGTTCTAAATGCCAAGGTCTCCCCAATTCTCCAGAGGGTCTTGTCTTTTGTTTTGAGTTCATAAGGCTCTATCTCCCCTTCGTGGACCCATTCTATCATTTCCGTTATACCGAAGCTGGGCAAGGACCCTACAAATTGCGCCTCCTATAGGCCAATATCAGTTTTGAATACTGATGATAAAGATACTGACTTCCATTTTTGCAGTATGCCTCCAACGGATGATCCCTGCCCTGGTTCATAGGAATCAGGACGGATTTATTCCGGGCAGGCAGGTACAAAATAATAGCCGCCGAATGGCATACCTCATTAATCATTTGCAACAGCAGAAAATACCAGCCCTCTTATTAAGCCTTGATGCAGAGAAGGCCTTCAACAAAGTGTTGTGGGCCTTCCAGCATAGAGTCCTTACCCGCTTCGGTTTTCCCAATGGTTTCCTCTCGTTTCCTTTTAAACTTTATGGTAAACCTCTGGATTTTGTTAGAACCAATGGTCATCTCTCTGATAGCTTTGTTTTACAAACAGGCACCCATCAAGGTTGCCCCTTGACCCCCCTCTTATTTGCCTTACATGTAGAGCCCTTGGCCCAAAGTATTTGACAGCACCAACTTCTCCCTGGTATTCAATTAGCTAACTATGAGCATAAACCCTCCCTTTATGCTGACAACACTTTGATTTACCTGACAAGCCCAGAGACTTCCCTTCCAGCCCTTTTTGCTCACCTCACAGATTTTCTACCTTATCAGGTTATACCTTAAATGCACAAAAGACAGAGGTTCTTGAATTCAATTTTTCACCCCGGCCTCCTTTTATATCTCTTTTCCCATGAAAATGGGATTTGGCCTCCCTTAAATATCTGGGCATTAGAATTGCACTTGAAAATTCCTAGTTGTTTACTTTAAACTATGTCCCTTTAGTAACACAGTTATGGCTGGACCAAAGATGCTGGCATCTTTTGCCTCTTTTTTTCTATCAGATGGTGCAGGCAGTAAAACTCAATGCACTTCCACATTTACTTTACCTCTATCAGTGTGTTCCCTGCTCGGTCCCTCTCGCGGAATTGCTCAATGCGCTTATTTGTTTGGTAATATAAACAACCCAGTGTTTGCCAACAATTACCAACTCTTCCAAAGAGTCGGGGGGGAGGCTAGCCTTTCCTAATCTCCTGTACTATTGGGCTGTAGCACAAATGAAACTGGCACTATTAGGAGGATGTGGGGCTACAGGGCACACTGGAAGATGACTGACCTTTCGTGACCAGCCCCTATCCCATTGCAGGCAGTTTTTTTTCCCCCCTTCCTACTTGACTCTGATGGAGAAGTCCCTTCCCTCAGAGTCAAGGGTCATCTCGGAGGGATGGCGTAGCGAACTGTCATCTAAAGGGTGAGAATTCACTTATGGAAGTACAAATGGTGGCTAGCGAACTCACTGTTTCTACTGGTCACTCAAGGCCCTTGGTATAGGATTCAAGCTGGCTAAGGGTTTTTCGCCCCCCTGGCAGCTTCTTAATAAATTAACAATACTTACATTTAAACAGACCCAACAATGATATGATTGGCGGGATTCCGATAGACTTAGATATTTACAAATGTAAGACTAGCCAGACCAGTAGCGCTGAGGGTTGAGGCGCTGGACACCACACCTCGCGACACGCCAGTGATCCGAGTTCGGGAACGGACCCAGGTTGGCGGGGGTCGGCAGGGGAGAGGAAGGATCGAGCGTCCCACAACACCGCTCTTTCCTCTTGGGTGGGTAGTGGCACTGCATCAATCTGCAGCAGCACCTCGTGGAGGTCAGAGACACTGCAAGGGCGTGCACAGTCAAGGGTTGGAGCACGGCGGGCATCAGCATGTCAGTGTGCTGACGTCACTGCATAACCCGGCTCCGTGGGACAAAACATGGCGGAAAATTGTGGGGTGATCGTGGCGGCTGACGGCCGTGCCCTGTGACCCCGGACATGAGAGGTCGCCTCAAGACCCAGGTTCCTGTGGGGGCTCCATGCGCCTGGCTTGTGTGGGGAGAGCGTGTTGCAGGCCAGACCTGGTTCGGGGGTGTAGGTGCCGGTGGCCGGACGACTCACCACCCACTCTGCAGCGGAGGAGAGGATAAATAATGATATGTTTAAAAAAAAAAAAAAAGAGAGAGAGAGACTCTCTCTCCAAATATTAAAGACTTGGCTCTGTTCCCCTTCAGATTCCCTTTCTTGAGGTTTGGTCATCTGTGGGAGAGGAGAAGGCAATCACCTTGTTGTATCAAGCCCTCATATCCACTCAGTTGTATCAGGTTGACATGCTACACCCAACCAGTGGCAACAGATTTAGAGGCGGACGTGGTGTACTACTCTCTCCCCTCTCTGGAGAAAATATACCAGGAAAGTAAAGGTACATTTTTTCTCAGTCTCCACCTTTTTGGTCAGATGGTCCCAGATAACTCCCCTCACTGCTGGAGGGGTTGTGGTCAAGAAATGAAAATTACGTACCTACCGTAATTCTTGATCTTCTCTTGTAACTTCACCATTCATTACTTCCTGGGTGTAAGCCGGAGGCGAGCACCCATCACGGGAGCTTTTTTTTTTAAAGCTTTGGCTAACGGCCCCGCCCTCGAGAGTGACGTCATGCGCGAGGGGCGGCCGTTAGTAGCGACCGACTCCTCCTCCAACTCAGTTCTGTGAGCCGGAGAGGCAAAAGTGAAAGCAGAGAAATAGAGATGGCGAGGCAAGATAGCCAAGGGATAGCAAAGTAAGGAAGAATGAACTGAAAAGGAATAAGCGATGGGAGGAAGGACAGAGGAGATAAGAGTATCCTAACCTAGGGACTGCAGGGCCTCCTTACCTGGGCGACTCTAGGAGGAGAGAAAGAAGGTAATGAGAAAGAAGAAGAAGAAGAAGAAGAAGAAAGAGAGAGAGATGGGATGTTGAAGGGACCAGAATGCCCACGAGCATAGTTAGCTTATAGCTCAAGGCTCGACTAACAGGAAGCAAGAATCCCGGAGATAGAGCTGAAGAGAAGGTTCACGAACCCGCTAGACAGACTCAGGAGGCATAGTCCTCATCTTCAACATGCCATTGTTCTTGATCCCACTTGGGCTCCTGGCCGCGGAAGGCTTTAACTGGAGGACACCCGAGGAGGGGAGGATAAAACCCAGGCAGCATGAGAGCGCTGCTCAGGGGTTTAGAAATGGAAAATCTAAGCCTTTCAGGCATTTATAGGTATAGAAGTGGGACTCAGTCGGACTCGCCAAGGCAGGCCAGAGGCTTAGACTGGCTAGGATTGGTCATGGTCAGCACTGCTCGTCTGTAAAACTGTCCAGGAGGACACTTGAAAGGAAAACCAATCATCAAAACTCAAGAAGGGCTTTGTCTGCCCTTGCATCTTCCTTTTTTTTTTTTTTTTTTTGATAATCGCTTGCAGGCTTAGGAGCATGACCTCAAATGTAAAGAATGCCTATGGCAGTGAAGAGAGTTCCCTCAGCTTTTCCCTTTTTTAGAAAAAAATAATGTCGTGCCCGTTCCTCTGCTCTGCAGGGCAAGAATTAGAGAGGGAGGGTGCGATTCTAGGGCTGTCACAGCTGGAAGCAGGGATTGCAGGATCAAACTGAATAGCCAGAGCCAGGCTAAAACCCCAGAAGTATCTCGCCCGAGGGATGGCAAGAGATAGTTGTGCAGTTTGATCGCCAATGCAATTCCACGAGATGGCCCAAGAATCTTAGAGTAAATAATTTTTCTGTAAGAAATAAGGCCTCAAAGATATAGACTTTTTTTTTTTTTTTGGAAAATTGGAGCAATTCTTCCTACTTTTTATTATTTTTTTTTTTTTTATTTATATTTTTGCAGAGAGAGGAAGGAGATGGGAGGTGGAGAAGCCACAGGAAGAGGCCACTGAGGGGATGGTGGGCGGGTGTAAGTAATGAATGGTGAAAATACAAGAGAAGATCAAGAATTACGGTAGTTACGTAATTTTCATATCTTCCCTTGTCAATTTTCACCATTTATTACTTCCTGGGTGAGTACCAAGCTCCTCTTCCCCGGGGAGAGCCATACCCTAGAGGAACAAGACCCCAGCCTTCTGCTGGTGAGAAACAGAAGGAAGACCCTGGCTTATTCAGAAAGCCTAAGTGGGAGAAGAGCTAGGAGGTGCCTCCCGAGGGCGAGGGAGACGGAGGGGCCCTGTAAAAGTCTCCTAGCTCTAGAGGAGAAAAGACAGGTCCCCCGGAAGGTGAAGCGAATCACCCTACGCCGGGCCAGGGGTGACAACCTAGAGAGACGAAGCCATGCCGTCCGCCTGATGCAGATCGCTGTCCCCGCAAGCCTGGAAGCCACCTCACTGGCGTCGTAAGATGCCCTTGCATGGTGTCTTGCCAGCTCCAGGCAACAGCTTGTCTGGTTTGCTCCATGTCAGGCATTGATGCCAACAGCTGGGACATCATCGACCACAAATGCCGGTTGTAGGCAGCGTGGTGAGCCTGATGAGATGCAATACAGGCACTCGCACGAGAAGAAGAGAACACTCTTCGCTAGCGGTCAAACTGGAGAAGTCGGATCCGTGGGGATGTCAAGGCGCCAGCAGCGGCGCCCAGAAGGAGTATCTAGGTAGACCAAACCAGAGGCCGGGTTGGAAGGGAACCTAGAGACTCTGAGGGGCACAATACCCACGCTGACAGTCAGCCAGGGCTGGAGAAGAGCGGCTGGGGACTGCCAGGACCGGATAGACGCCTCCTGAAGAGGATAGGCCAGGAAGGTACCACCAAATGCTGGGCACTGAATTCACCAAGGAATTCTCGCGTCTCGCTCGTATTGTCTCTCTGAACATAGGAAATTCAAGATCCCTCACCATCCTCGAGAGGAAACGCTGATATTCCGTGAAATCAGCATCGGAGGAAAAATGAGCAGGGGGTTCCTCTCCCTCAGAGGAGGGAGACGAGGATGATGGGGAGCTGGAATGTCCAGAGGATTCCTGCAGCGGTGGGGAGAGTCGAAAGACCCGCTCATGCATGTATCTAACATATGAGGGGAAGGCCGCCGCAGAACCCCTGAACTGCTCCCAGGATAACGGATCCGTAGGACCGACATGGCCTGGGAGCGGGGGTGGTGAAGGCAGTGAGATGGGAGAGGGGCACCTCCGAGGAGGCAACTGCTCTCTGCGAGGGCTCTGGAATCCGGGGAACGGAACCCTAGTAGGAGGGATCCCGGACAACAGACCAGGCCGCAGGACGGAACTCTGGGGAAGCGGAGCCTGGAAGAGCCAGGGGAGAACCTCCCCTGTGGCGACACGCGGACTGCATGGATCCAGAAGGGCAGTCCGCCTGAACGCCGCCAGAGGGCACCCTAGAACCCTGGAGGAGAGGCGGGGTTCTGCACTCGGCTCCTGGCCACCCCTTGAGGTGGCCAAGAGAGGCAGTGGCAGACCCCTGCCCCTCAACCTCGGACTCGAGGCCCTCCTCCTCGACCACAGTGTCCCCTGTCCCTAGAGGGCAACAGCACCCTGGGGGTAGCTGTCACCCGGCCCTCCAGGAGAGGAGCCTCCCCTCCGTCACCCCCACCTGCCCCGGGGCTCCAGCCACCCAGCCGGGGAACCCTCAGGAGACAGCGGAAGGGGACAGAGGAGGGGCCGCTTCATCGCCTGGTACCTCTAGCTACAGGGGACCCAGACCCAAGAGTGGGGTGCCAGGATGGGTCCATCCTGAGTCATCGCCCTCCGAGGAGGACGAGACCAGCTGGACCTCAATGCTGGCCCCAGGGGTCCCTGAGGCCACGGGGTGCCGACGGCCCCGTACCAAGGGCACGCCGCCGCTTCCCCGCCCGGCAGCAGCCAGGCCCAACTCCAAACCCCCATGGCGCCGCCGGCCCGCACCGCCTGAAGGATGGACTAGGCCCACGGCGCGCCCGGCGTCGGGAAAGCGGCGCTTCGCCGTGGCGCCCGCCATGTCCATCAGCGCCCGCGAGCAGCGCCCGAGCCCGCGGCACCGCCCAGCAGGCGCCGCCATGATCACCGGCCCAGATGACGCCGGGATCCAAGCAGCGCCGCCAATAGCGCCCGCCCTGATCACCGGCGCGGGATCCGCTAAAAGCGACGAGAGCGGCTTACCCACCGATCACCGGCACCGTGACGGTGCGGAAGTCAAGCTGTAGCGCGGCGGCATCAAAGACCCACCAAAGCCAGGCGAAAGTCGAGGGCCTCGGCACGGGAAGAGCCTGCACCTCCGAGGAGGTGACTGCCGAGGCCGGTGTCGGCGCGCGGCCCGGAGGGACTGACCTCCCCCAACACCGGAGAAGGGCCTCCTCCTCGGCAAGAAGGCGAGGAGACCCCCTCCTCTCGGACGTATAGGCCGGGAGGGACCCGGGGAAGGGCCTAACGACCTTGCCCGAGAATCCCGGGCGGCGTCGTCCCCGAAAGTCGGCGGGCTTTGCCAGTTAAGCAGCGTGGATTTCGGGGACGGCGGGGTCCATCGAGAAACAGGCGTTGGCAGATCCATATCATGGTTGGGTCCCAGGCAAGCGAAGGCAAGCGTCATGCCGTCCGAGACGGAGAAATGCCGCCACAGGAGCACCGACGCATAGGGCGCGCCCGTCTTTGAAAAGCGCTAGCTTCCGAACCGACATAACGCGAAAATAACAAGGCTAAACACAGTAGGAAACACACCCGCGCCGTAAGATAGAAAAAGAACAGTCTTACGGATCGGCGTCGAGTGTGATGAAAAACAGGAGTCGGTACACTCGCGCGCAATTGACGCTTCCATGAACAGGTGCTGCCTCGACGGCAGGAGAAACAGAACTGAGTTGGAGGAGGAGTTTGTCGCTACTAACGGCCGCCCGCGCATGACGCTACTCTCGAGGGCGGGCCAGTAGCCAAAGCTTTAAAAAAAAAAGGTTTCGGTGACGGTGCGCCTCCGGCTTACACCCAGGAAGTAATGAATGGTGAAGATTGACAAGGGAAGATCATGCCTCACACACCCACATCTTCTTACATTGTTCAGGTCTGATCTCATTTTGGAATAGGATAGCTTCTCACATTCAGGCTATATTTGGTTTATTAGAACCTCTCACTTGGGAACACCTCCTTTTGAATTTAGTCCCCTCTCGTTACGAGGGAAGGAGGCTCTGTATCTCTGGGATAGTCTATTAGTTGCAGCATGTAAAACAATAACCAACAACTGACTGCAGAAAACCTCTCCCACTCTACGAGAGTGGAAGCAAATTATTAATACAATTCAAGTCATGGAAAGGTTGACGTTTGAGTTGCAACAAAAGTCTGAATTGTACACTAACAGATGGACAAGATGGGAACTCTACCAGGGAAACATACTTGATGTGATAACTAACAAAGATACAGTGCCTTTTGGCAAAGGGTGTCAGTCCATCCTTAACTTTATTTAATTACTCCTAATGATTTCTATGTTACATGGTTCAGAAGGTAGTGCCTGGGCCAGCCTTACTCTGTTGTGAGGCCATCCACCTCTACACCTATTTCAGTGGGTTTTAATACTCAGTGGTTTTGGTTGAAGATGTTGGGAGTGGCGTCAGCAGGTTACCCCAGGGACCCAAGACGATGGAGCTCTTCAACCCTCCTTCTTTCCCCCTCCATCAAAGTCTATAGAAATATATAACTCCAATGGGAATTGGGTTATTTTAACCGCTTTGGCCACAGTTGTATTTTTTTGTTGTTGTCTCTCCTTTCCTAAGAATTGTTCTGCTACTTTTGTTAAACTACAGCCTTGCAATGCTATACATGATGGTTTACAATGAGATGACAATTTTGTGAATCTGGCAAGACAAATTTTAATTGAATAAACAAGTATAAAAAAAAAATAAAACAAGCTACAGGATATAAATAGACTAAAATACAACATCCAGTACAATTATACTAATCAATAAATACAGTCTTAATAATATAAAACAAGTCTGGTTAGTCCAGGAAAGCCAGCTAGAACAAATGAGTCTTACAACCCCTCTACTTTTTCCAAATAGATGTTTATCCCTCCAGAGTCCTGGCAGGTGGCTAGGGCCCTCCTGATGGAGGGTTTCTCCTTCTCTGGTCCCGCTGCTCCCGCACTCACCGATCCCCAGTAATTCCCCCGCTGACTGCCCCCCGTGGTGGGGCCAGGAAGGAGGCAGCCAGCTTCTCCTCCCTCCCCGAGACCCAATCCAGAACCTGGGAGCAGCTGACCACAGAGCCTGCCAGGCTCTTTTCTCCCCTCCCATCCCCTCCATCAATGTTGGGACATCTGACCATGCCTCCCAACCCATACTGCCCTGCAGCCACCACCAGAGAGCAGTCAACAAGCAGGATGACTCCCCGAGAGAGAAAGCAGTCCTCCAGGCTCAATCCTCTCTCTCCCCCAACCCCCAGCGGTCAGGCTCGTCCCAGAACCCGGGTCGCTAGCATGGCGCAAGGTGTAGCGACCGGCGCCTCAACCTTCAGTGCCACCAGGCCTGCCTTAAGACCCCTCTTAAAATCCTCCTCCTCCATAGGGGTCTCTCTAAGAAAGTTAGAAAGCGACAAGTGAGTTACAGAGGGCCAGACCAGCGACTTCAAATGCACGGTTGCCAGATGTTTTTAACCTGGCCCTTGGAACCGCAAGGAGGCCCCTGGTGGAAGAGCAGTGGGAGCGGACAGAGGTGGCAGGTCTCAATAGATCAGCCAGATAGCCAGAGCTCACACCGTATAGGGCCTTACAGGTGAGCAAGCCCACCTTGAAGATGACTCTCCACCTGACAGGCAGACCGTGCAGAGCTTGCAGGACCGAGGTCACGTGATATGACCTAGACAGGCCCGTCAGTAACATGGCGGCTGAGTTCTGCACCAGTTGTAGCCATTAGAAGGTCCTTCCACTGATCCCGAAGTACAGAGCATTACAGTAATCAAGCCTGGATGCAACAAAGGCATGTACTAGTGAAGGCAGGTCATCAGGCAGAACTAAGGGTTTAATCCGGACAACATTCCTTAAGTGGAAAAAAACACTTTGGATGACAGATGACACCTGAGCCTAAACTGTAACATGTCATCCAGGAAGATGCCCAGATTTTGCACCCTAGAGGAAGCCATCAACGGAGTGGTTTCCAGAACCAGTCCTGTTGCCACCCCGAGGCACTTATCATGCCAGTGACCCGACTTAATCACCAGAACCTCTGTTTTGTTGGGATTCAGTCGTAACCAGATAGAGGACTTCAAGTCCTCAAATCTCGGCCAGGCAGGTGTTAAGCACTTCCATAGCGTCATGTGTTCCAGAGACAACGGACATATCCAGTTGAGTATACTGCATAGCAGTGAAAATCCAAACTGTAACGCCTCAAGAGCTCAGCCAGGGATAGCATGTACACTGTGAATAGCACTGGAGACAGGATCGAAACTTAGGGACTCCACAAGGCAGGAGCTTCAGGAGAGGAGGAGAAATTCCCCATCACTACCGCTGCTTCCTGCCTGAGAGATGGGACTCAAACCAGCTGATGACATTACCGGTGAGCCCATAATACTCTCTAAGGCAATCCAAAAGCACAATGTGATCCATGATGTCAAATGCTGAAGAGAGATCAAGGCGCACAAGAACTGACCGCTCTCCTCCATCTCATGCCCTGAGGAGGTAATTTTGCACCCTAACCAATGCTGTTTTGGTGCTGTGCCTTGCCAGAAACCAGACTGGAATGGCTCCGATATCAAAGGCCATGAGGTGCTCCTCGAGCTGCTGTGCCACTATTTTCTCAACAACCTTTCCTAAAAATGGAAGGTTGGAGAAATTAGTCACAACATCAGGGTCGAGTGATTGTTTTTTCAGGAGGGATCTCACCAGCGCCTCCTTCAAGGCATCAGGAAAGGCCCCTTCCAAAAGCAAATACCAGATTATCCTGGTGAACAGCAGACCAACGTTCGATACACCTCACCAAGAAGTGAGTTGGGGCCGGGTCCAGTTCACAATAAGTGAGCCTCAGCTTTGAGATCAACCCAATGACCTCAGCCACCTCCACCGGTCTAAACTCCTACCAGACAACAGGAGTGACCAAGCACGTACCAGGCCGATTACTGCAGTGCAATACTTGCCTCACTGGCAAAATCCTCGACAGAATGGAGGACACCCTGTCAGAGAAGAACTGAGCACAAACACTGCACAAGGTGACTGAAAAAGCTTTTTTCCGGCTGTAGACAGGCTGGATGGAATGGTCTGTTCTTCGCTGCAGCAATCTCCCTAGACAGGAACCCTGCCTTCTTACAGTTAATTGCCCCTTGGTACTTAAAACAGTGAGCACACAAGGCCAGTTTAATCTCATCGGAATGGGTCTTTTGTCAGGAATGCTCCAACTTCCAACCCCTGATCTTCATCACCTTGCAAGCCCTATCAAACCATGGGGTCTCAAGCGAGAGGATCTAGGTCATATATGGACTGGTGCGATGGTATCAAGTGCCTCGGAGAACACCGAATTAAAGGCGGCCACCACCTCACCCAAACCAATCACACAAGCAGCAGCCACACCAGATAAATCCATTCCCACCAATGGTCTCTCTGGGGACAATCCCCTTAAAAGGGCGATAGCTAACCATCTTAACGGGGGTAGGGGAGACTATCAGAGGAATCCCAAACAAGAATTCCAATGTGCAATGATCAGACCATATGGCCCAATCAATCTTGAGGGATGTGACCTCAAGCCCCAGTGAGGAAACCAAGTCCAGTGAGCGGCCGTGGTGATGGGTCACAGAAGCAACTGCTTGTGTAAGGTCCAGTAAGGTTATCAACAGGAAGAGATCATGTCCAAATCATGAGGATTCGTCAACAATCCAGGTGTTGAAGTCCCCCAGAATCAACCATCTGAGGGACTCCAACACCCTGTCGACAACGAAATCCACAATCTCCTGCACGAAATCTCCCCTCAATCCCGGAGGGCGATAAATGAGGGAAATCCTGGACCCGACGCACCGCCACACACAAAGGATGAGGCAGAAACCACTAGGTGCAAAGTGAAGTTCAGGCTAGAACTAAAGCAGATGGCACCCCTGCATTCCCTGCTGTGGCAGTGCACTAAAGAGTACCTGGCAGGAACAGCCACAGCCAAAATTGGTCCAGCGTCATTTCCCAGCAAGGTCTCAGTGATGCAAGCCAGATTGACCAATGAAATCAAGTCTACCATTAGTGCGGTCTTGTTTCTCACCGATCTGGCATTACATAGCACTGCCTGAAGGGCACTGGTGGATGTTATAGGCCCACCAGCGACCTGCCCACTCGATCCGGTGGGAATCCTGGGAATGAACACCAAACACGCCTGGCCTCCCTCCTGGTTCCATTTACCCCAATACTGCTCACCTCCACCAAGACCACTGTTCCCTGCCACCAACCAACACGCTTCCTATTAACATCCAACTCCCTGCAGTTTCTTGATGCTGCGGCTGAAACAGAGGGGTCGGTAAAGGGGCAGAAGTCACGCAGCTGGGACACAGCTATTCGAAGGGGTCCATGACTCCTACAAATCCCCAGATCTAACAAGTAGCCTTACTGCACTAATTCCTAAAAATAATAAAACTTTCTTGACCCAACAATTGAAAAAAAAAAAAACTCCAAAACCTATCCTTAATCAAACTTCCATCATTCACACTTAATATAAACTGTCCTAAAAACCCACACTCACCACAAATGAAACTAAATCACCCCACTCCAACAACCCCAAGCAAACCCAAAATAAAATTAAAAAACAGCAAAATATATAATTTCACGGGAGACTCCTCAAGGGCAAAATAGACTCAGACCAGTTTATAAAGTAAATGAAAATCAAGTCCAATAAACAGAACAGTTAGCACAGTCTCTCAGGCTTTGAGGGTGCAGAGTCAAAGGGGAAATGCTCTCACCAACTTCCTATTGAAACAATAGTCCACCAGCAGAGAGACCCAATCCAGAAAACAAATACGCTAGAAAGCTGGAAAACCTTCGGCCAGGATAAGAAGGCATTCCCACTGTCTTATTATAGTTTAACAGACAACAGTTTTAATCCGGAGGGGGGGGAGAAACAGAGTAACCAGATCAGTGAGCACTCTCACCACTCACAACTCCTCACCACTCACAACTAAAAAAAGAAGACAGTACTTACCGGAAGCACCAAAGTAGAAAAGGGTCAGGCAACCAACCAAAGATGTTCCAGCCCTACAGCTAATCGGCCAATGAGAAATCAATGTGATCTGACTCCTGGTGCGGTTGTTTTACTCACATGCGGCACAGTTCAAAGGCCGTCACCAGATCTTTATGACTCCAGCTGCTATTCCAACTCCTTATGGCTCATCACCAGTCAAAAGACCGGGCTATTTCGATGTTATTCACAATCCACCATGAACTCTTTTGAACTTGTGATCTTCCTCTGCCTTCACTCTTCAGACAGGGTTTCTTGTTGCTTCACAGTCAGTATACAGGAATGCTGTTCCAAATCTCAAGATCTCCAGAGCGTCTCCCTCCCACAGGTGCTTCTTTCTCTGGATTCACAGCCAGCAACCTCAAAGGTCAGAGAACACGTCCCTCTTCCAGCCAGGGACCCCTAACTTAGTTATTTTAATGCACAGTCATCTGGACAGAAACCAGCAGGGAAAAACCAAAAATAATAAAACTAAACTCCTGCGCTGACTCAATAAAACCCCTACCTGCAACTGAAGACACTACCCTAAAACTCTATCAACTACGTTAAAAACAAACAAAAAATGTCAAGGATCACTCCCCAAAGGATGACACCTCTGCAGTCCAGCATTCCTCTAGTGCTGCAGTAGTGTCAGTATTGAGTATCAGCCTACATTCCTGGTGTGGGAATAAAAGCTGCAACCTTCTGATCATCCAAACCCAAAAGTGAGCGTCCAACCTACTGAGCCACAGAGAATGCCATTTTCTAATATTCTACAAGAATACTCTCATAGCGCTGTGTTGGACAAACTTTATCAAAAGACATGACCCTGTTCCCTCAGCTCCATTTATGGCATTTTGTCAACAAAGACTGAATCTAAGATGTAGGTGATACGATCAAGAGTGAGAAAGTCTGAACTCGAACCCTGAGACCTGGCGAATAATGAAAGCTCAAATACAAGTGGAGACATGGCACGAAGCTGGACCGTGCTGCCCATAAGCAAACATTTGTTTCGGTTTTTTAAACACTGCAACCTCAAGTTAAGTAAGATGGTTTCCCTCTAAGAAATTAGATAAGCCATGAAGCACTCTATGTAGTTTGGACATTAGGCCAAGTTCACTGGCTCCACTCATTTTATTTTTACTTGAAATATATTTTACCAGGTAAACAGAGTACAAATGAGCTTGTTTCCATCTGCAACCTCAGGAGACAGGGAACACCACTGATACTACATACAAACAAAATGGGGTATGCAATTCAAGAGTCAAACTGAACAATGGGTAACGGCAACATATATTTTTTATCTGATTTCTGGAAAAACACCTTTGAATAAGTGTGTTTATTTATTTCGTTTTTGTTTACCAGGTGAGTACCATAGCCAAAACATGACTATTTTCAGGCACAACCCGGGAGATTACAATGACACAGGAAATACAGTAGTTTCAGGGTGAGACATAGGAAACCAATTTACAGTACATGAGTGAAATAAAAACAAGATAGGACAAGAATTCAATAATGCAATGACCAATTACAAAGGTTCCATGTCAAGTTAAGATATAAAGAACAAAGCACCTATGACGGAAGCCTAGTCATACATACGAACATGCCAGCAGATACAGGCCAAATGGTCTATCATGTCAGCTCAATTCTGCAGCACAGAGGTTAGATTCCTGCTGCTCCCCCCAACCCCTTGCTCCCTCTACCCCCCCCCAACTAGTATAGTGCCCTTAACCTTATCCCACCCCTTTTAAAGCTCTCCACCGTTTTAAGAGACACCACTTCTTCAGGGAACACATTTCATCTCCCTACCACCCTCTCTGTGAAGTAATGCTTCCTTACCTCCCTCCTGATTCTACCCCCAACTTCCTCAGGCTGTGTCCCCTAGTAATCCCTTCTCTCCTTAATTGAAACATGCCCTCTGTACTAACCCTGTTGATGCCCTTTAAGTACTTGAAGGTTTCGATCACATCACCCATTTTCATAATCCATAATCGCAAAGGCAGGAAGAATACACAGATTATTACAGTTAATGGATAGATAATTACAATTAATCATTATTACAGTGATCAGAATTAGGAGACTGCAGTCAAACAGTGTTAGTCTAGAGTAGAAGTGGTCAGGAGATACAGCAAACAGAGGGAGGACAGACACCTGAGAAGAAAGACTGGAGGGGGAGACAAGGGAATGGTCAGCCGAAGCATTTGCAGCAAGAGCCGACAGTGAGCTCTCTTTTTCTCATAGAGCTGCTTAAGTTCCTTCGGCGGGCCACTGCTGCCATCCGCCACCCTACCTGTCTCCGGGGGCTGCTCAGGGTCTTGTTACACTGTGTGTGCCCCAGCGGACCCCCAGGAGCTGGCCCAGAGGCATCATCCTGCGGCAGCCCCCAACTTTTCCCTGTTTTTTCCACCCTAATTATACCAGGGCTCCAGACAGAAAGGTGCACACATGCGCCCTCTTGTTCTGGTGACGGCCCCATCCTCCCACCCAATTGGCTCAGTGCCTCTGGCTTCCCTCTGCTGCACTGCCCCCTGGCCTCCACCGCAAGACAGTCAAGCTCCAAGGCAGCACAGATTCCCTCCACGGAGAGATCTGCCCGATAGCAGCTTATCTTGCTCTGCACCACCCATGGCAACCTTCGACAGCCTGCACTCACTCCCAAACACAGGTCACTGGCGTGCAGATAGGCACAGCGTTCAGCACCTCATCCCTCTATGCCACCGGGCCAGCTTTTTTTTTTTCTTTTTTTTTTCCCCCCTCTTTTTTATCATTAGTAATTTTTCCACCTCCTGTGTCGACCAGCCACTTTCCAACGTTCCCCGGCACCCATCAGGTCTACTTGGATGGCATGGAGGTGCCCAGCTGGCCGGGTGCAGAGCCTGTGGAGGACTGGTGTCATCCTGCAGGTCAACACAGTTTTCTGCCCCCTCCCCAACTCGCGGTGTGAGCGTGCGCTTGTGGAAGCATGTGCATGTCACATACTCATGCTCCTGTGCCTCCCTAGCTCCGGTGCTACATTCCAGCCTCCACTAGGGGGGCAGCCAAGGAGCAGGACTACAACCCTCTTGTCCCTGGGTGAGAAGAGCAGTATGCAGTCTGTCAGACGCTCGATCCTCTCCCTCCCCTGCCAACACCCGGCAACTAGAGGTCGTTCCCAACCTCGGGTCACAGGCGCAGCACGAGGTGTGGCATCCAGCGCCTCAACCCTCAGTGCCACCAGGACGGCAAGAATGAGCTCTTTAAGGGCTTTCTTGAAGGGTGTAATCTTGGGGAGTCCAGCAATAGAATCTAGGAGTTCATTCAGCCACTGGGCAGCACGATAGGCAAAGGAGTGCCTACCCACGCCGGTTCTGCGAAGGGGAACAGTAAGGGCCGGCTTAGCCATACTCCTTATAAAATAAAGGTTGTAGACCGGGCAGAAGAGGGCATCAACAGAATGAGGGGAGTGGCCCAGCAGTGCTTTCTTAGCCAGCATGATGGTCTGGTATTGAAGCCGGGCCCTAAGAGGTAGCCAGTCAGTAAGTGCATAGACAGAGAGCAGCTATGGGCGAGTATCGGCCCCTAATACAAAACGGAATGCTTTATTAAGCACCACCCTTGCCTATCAAGAATTATGTCATTAGCCGCCCGTACACAGAGACCATAAATCAAGGAGCAGAGGATTGTGCTGGAGACAGCCTCTGGGGTGAGATTTAGTCGTTGCTGATAAAGCACACCTAGCTTCCTACTGGCAAGGTTTGAGATGTTGTCGACGTGTTCAGCAAAAGAAAGGGCATCATCAAGGGTGACATCCACGTACTTAAAGGATTCAGCCTGGTCCAGGGTGGCACCTAGGGTGTCACGGACAACTAGGGGAGGTTTTTTTTTCGTAAGGTGTGCACCGGCAAACAGCATGCATTTTTTTATTTTTATAGTCAAGGACCAGCTTATTGCGTTTAAACCAACCCTCCAGGGACACAAGGCTGCACTGTAGGTCACTGGAGAGTACACCATGCAGAGAGCTGCTATTATAGATCACAGCATCATCAGTGTAGAGCAGTATGTTAGAGCGTGGCCAAGCTTCCAGAAGACTGTTAAATAGGCAGAAGAGGAGGGGGCCAAGTATTGATCTTTGCGGGACCTAAACTGTTAACACTCCTTGTTTCTGAATGTGCTCCACCAATTCTGACTCTTTGAGAACGTCCAGGTAGGTAACACTGAAACCAAGTCAAAGTTTCAGAGGAGAGAGACACCTGGAGGAAAGCTTGCTGAGTAAGAGTGGGTGGTTCATAAGGTTGACTGCCTTAGTGAGGTCCACGTAGATAGCACCACCCACATTACCCTTATCCAGGGCCTCGTGCAGAAGGTGGGTGTATTCAATGAGAGCTGTTCCGGTACTGTGACATTTCCTGAAACCATGCTGTTGGTTACACAACAGGTTGTACTTACTGAAGTGGGATACTGTGGCAGGGAGATCCTGCCACTCTTGAGGACCAGTCTTTCCATATGGTTCACAATAAACACAGCAATAGAGTCAAGCCATACAAAGGCAAAAGTACTGGACTTCTGAAGGGCTGACTTTGCCAAAATGGGTGAGTGCCCAAGGAATGCACTAGCAAATGGGCAGGAAGGAGGGGTGGAAGAACAATGAGGAATAATAAAAACTGCCATCACAGAGGTAATGAGCCTTTGTGTGAAGCAAATAAACAAGACAATGTAAGAAACCACTATGGTTCTCAAAGGAGGTGGCAGTGAAGGTTCAAGAGAAAAAGAAAGCATTCAGAAAGTACAAGGAATCACAGAAGGAGCAGGACAAAAAATTGCATCAGTTAAAGCAAAAGGAAGCTAGGAAGGCAGTCAGAACAGCAAAGGCCCAAACCGAGGAAAAGATAGCCAACTCAGTTAAGAAGGGGGATAAAACCTTTTTAGGCACATCAGGGAGCAAAGAAAGACTAAGGGATGGATAGTGAGGCTTAATAAAGGGAAGGGGGGTGGGCAGAGGGTGACGGTGAAAAGGCAGAGATACTAAACAAATATTTTTGCTCAGTATTTACACATGAAGAGGGGGAGGTACCTCAAACAAACAACAGAAACACTCTGGATACAGAAGTTGATACCAGCCCATTTACAGAAGAAAGGGTTCTGAAAGAACTCTTAAAACTGAAGGTGGACAAAGCAATGGGGCCTGATGGGATTCATCCCAGAATTCTAAAAGAACTGAGGGTAGAACTAGTGACACCACTGACTATCCTCTTTAACAAATCATAGGAGGATAGGGTGGTACCTGAGGACTGGAGGAGGGCAGATGTGATTCCTCTTCACAAAAGTGGGAGCAAGGCAGAAGCAGGAAACTACAGAACTGTTAGCTTAACCTCAGTGATAGGGAAAATGATGGAATCACTTCTAAAGGAAAGAACTGTCGAGTACCTAGAGGCCAGAGGGGCGCAGGACCCAAGGCAGCATGGATTCACAGCGGGAAAGTCATGCCAGACGAATCTAATAGATTTCTTTGACTGGGTAACCAAAGTAGTAGATCAGGGAGGGGCTGTGGACATGGCCTACCTAGACTTTAGCAAGGCATTTGACTCAGTCCCACACAAAAGATCAATAAACAAGTTAGCCAGTCTGTAAGTGGGTCCCAAGATGATAGCCTGGGTAAAGAATTGGCTGGAGAATAGGACACAGAGGGTAATAGTAAATGGAGCCCACTCTGAAGAAAGGGGGGTTACTAGTAGGGTACCGCAGGGTTCAGTATTAGGGCCGGTCCTGTTCAATGTCATTATAAGCGACATTGCAGAGGAACTGGAAGGAAAAGTATGTCTCTCTGCAGATGACACAAAGATCTGCAACAGAGTTGATGTACAAGGTGGGGTGGAAAGGATGAGAAGGGACTTGGCAAGGTTAGAGGAATGGTCAAATGTATGGCAGCTTAGATTCAATGCTAATAAGTGCAAAGTAATGCAACTGGGAAACAAAAACCCAGGGGAAGAGTACACAATGGGGGGTGAGATACTAACAACAACAAAAATGGAAAGGCACCTGGGGGTAGTCATATCAGATGACTTAAAGGTGGGCAAGCAATGTGAGAGGGCAGTAAGGAGGGCTGGGGGGATACTGGGATGCATAGGGAGAGGCATCCCAGTAGAAAACAGAAGTTGTTATCCCTCTGTACAGACAGCGGGTGAGACCCCATCTGGAGTACTGTGTGCAGTTCTGGAGACCCAATCTCCGCAAGGAGATACACAAGAATGGAAGCTGTCCAGAGGAGGGCAACTAAAATGGTGCAGGGTCTGCACCAGAAGACATATGAAGAGAGACTAAAGGAGCTTAATATGTATAGCCTCGAGGAAAGGAGGAGGGGGACATGATAGAAACTTTCAAGTACCTCAAGGGAATCAACAAAGTCCAAGAGGTAGCATCTTTCAAAAGAAGTGTGCAAGAACAAGGGGCACAATTTGAAGATAGAGAGGGCTCAGAGGTAATGTAAGGAAGTATTTTTTCACAGAGAGGGTTGTGGATGCATGGAACGGCCTTCCGGAGGAGGTTGTGGAGGCAAAAACAGTGGTTGAATTCAAGCATGCATGGGTCAGTCATAAGGCAATTCTAGGGGGTGGGGGTAGAAAGAAGTAGGCTGCTGGTTAACTAGGATCTGCAGCTTATCCATTAGGTAGGGAAATGAGCAGACTGAGTGGGCCAAGCGGTCCTTATCTGCCGTCAAATTCTATGTTTCTATGTTAAATCTGTTGCCAACAGTTCTTCTATTTCTTAGGTAATCTATCCTTTACAATTTCTAGTCCATAAGGTTGGACACCTTTGGGCACCCCCTCCCCTTTCTTGACCATGCTATAGTGTCCTCTTTAATTTTCCTTTTCCCTCTCAGGTCCTCATACTGGGAGGTTATTGTGGTGACCTCCAAGCTGATGTAAAACAGGCTATGTGTTCCTCATTGTTGGATTTAGTATGCAACAGCACTATGTCATACAATACCCTGATATATATACCTTATATGCATCAAACCTGTAAATGTTGAAAGTACCACGGCACTAGTGTTTTTGATGAAGGTAAAAAGTTACTAGGGGACTGTATTATAAAAATGAAGTTAGTTGTGTTATTTAAAATGCATGTAAATTACATATTGTTTGAGAGGCATTCCTGCTTTAAGCTGAACAAGCTTAAAATTTCATGGAGAATTGCATTATCATGCATTCCTGCTTTAAGCTGAACAAGCCTAACATTTCATGGTGATTAGCATTATGGGGGTATGTGTGATGATGCGTTTCTTTGAAACATGGCTTTATTGCCAGTGCCCTTTAGGGTAACTCTTGCTTTAGTGCTTCTACAATGAGGTTCTTTGTCTTTAGAGTGTTTTGCGTTTTTTTTTCTTTTTTCAGCTCCCCATCACCCAAATACACAAGACCAACATAGGGAATAAAATAATTTTCACATAACAGATCAGTGGGTCAGTAGGTGCTAAGTGCAGAGGAAGGACATGTGTAGTCTGCTGCTGCAAACTGATGTACTAAAAGAAGGGGATATTACATTTCTTAAAATTATCCCTTGTTTTAAATAAACATCACACCGAGAAGTGTGTGTTGAACCTGAAGTTCTGTGTCTGGTCCATCTGTTTTCCCACTACCCCTCCACAGATACCAGCTGGTTATATACTATTATTTCCAATGCCTTGGATATAGGCAATCAGAAATGCAGAGGGACTGTTTACAGAGTCAATGAGAAGCGAAAGTGCAATGCAATATTATACAAAAACATACACTGAATGAAGAAATAAACAAGGGGTAAAGCTGGGTATCTGGGCATAGCACCAGGTACCTGGGATGACGTTATTGGCCTGTTACATGTACAAAGCACATTTTTAAACAGACAGAAGCACATTCTTTCAGGTAACGATATCTACCTGAAGTCGTGCTCTCTTTTCTCCTTTAAAGCATCACCATATCCAGAAGCTCAAAAGGTATGTGTTGACTGTGCAGAGAAAAAGGGATAGAAGAAAAAGTGCTGTGGAGTTTGTACTGCAGTTTCTAGGGTTTTCATTCCTGTTCCTTTCTACCCCCCCAAAACCCACAAACAGCTTAGATAGTACAACAGAAACCTCACTATGGAAGTATACAACGATGTACACAGCAGACCTCATCTCATATTAGCAAGCACACAGTCCAGAAGTCGAAAAACTGATGTGCTCCATGCAAACCTGAATTTCACCACAGAAAAGTCAGAAAGTGGATCCATCTATTTCAGACTCTTGAAATACAAGTTCTAGCAAACACTAATCAGCTTCAACTGTAAACCATTTTCCTCAGAAACACAAAGTAATGGGTCTGAAAGCCACCAAAAACATTTTGCTTCCTGCTTAAAGCTGCTGCATATGTAGCAACTTTTTTTATATATACATTTATTGAATTTTGCACTGAGAGATACCAACAGTACAAATGACAAACGTGAACAGTATCTGCCAGACTAAAATAACATAATTTACAACATGCAGTGAAACAAGGAACTGTGACAGTGAAAGAACAGGAACAGCCAAACAATCAATATCCACCCTCCTCCTTTTGACTGTCATCGGCCATCTTTCAGTCCTATATCCACAAAGCGGATGTAAAGGGGAACAGTCAGCAGCAAGGGAACTATACTCAGGTGTAGGGATGATCCAAATGTACATTTCGTGAGCAAAAATATTTTGGTTTACAGTAGTATAATTGATTGTATCAGACTCATTTTTGTTTACATCTAGGCAGACACCTTCTATTACTAGAAATCCTAGAATTTCCTACGGCTGACCTCAAAGCAGTAAACAGAAGTGAGATTGAATAGTTTGAAGTGCATGTTACTACATAAGCTCTTGTCTTTTGCTTGCTGTCCCCGTTGTCCTCCCTGGGCTAAGTAAAGTCACAGAGGAATCTGTGACAGCACTAGGGGTTTTAAAATAAGGGTCAAATTAGACCCACTGATGTAAAAAAAAATGTGTTGCAAGATGAGACCCAACTGGGTCTAAACCTAATGTAAAGTATAAATTTAACCAGTACAGTAGCTAAAACCTAAAGATACTTTCCTGCTATTCACTTCTCCATCTTTCTGCTACTGCTACAAACCAGATGTACCGTTGTGAACCCACTATCAAGTAGAAACCGGGTCAGTTTAGGGCCGGCTGCAACTTCTTCTGTTTTTGCCCTATGAGGAGTTGTCCCCGTGAGGATTGTAATAAGCCAAGGGAGAACAGCGAGGCTGGTAAACATCTTATCAGAGGTTATAAAACCTAACATGCACTGCAGGCAATTAAATCTCTCTCTGATGCAACTCTGTTCTGATGTCAGCTGCAGGAGATTCTTGGATTTGTAGTAATAGAAGATGCCAGCCTAGAAGTAAACAAAATTAGCTTGATACATCTACTAAAGACAGTAGGCAAACCAAAATGTTTTTGTACACAAAGTGCACATTGGGTCCAGACCCACACTTGAGACTGGGGCCCTTTGTGCTGACCGTTCCCTTTAAGGTGGCTGATTTAAACCTACAGCAAATCATTTTATAACCCAGAAGATGTAATAGCAAAACAGGACACAAGTCCAGTATTGACTGGATGATGGTCACAGATATTTACAAGATCAGATTCTGGTATACTTCCAGATGTGATTAGTGATCATAGTGCAATTTTTTGCACATGGTCAGCCAAAACGAAAAAGTGTTCCCAGATTTTTGAAATCCAAAAACTATAACACCTCAGCAAACTGGCTCAGCTTTGATGGGGGGCTAAAGTACCAGGCCTGCCTCTTCGCTAAGAAAATCACCTCAGGATTACTCCCAACAGTCCTCTACTTCAGTCCCCACTGTCTACCCGCCTCACACGGCAATCAGCGACTACCCACTGTAGGGTACCTCGCTGCAAGACCACCTCAGGCCAAAGAATATTTCGATATCTGGCCCCATCCTGGCTCAACTCACTCCCAAATTCCCTCCTCACTGAACCCAAACTTGGTAGGTTCAAGTCCCAACTAAGGGAACTTATCACCCAGGGATCAGTATGTGACTGCCCCTAAACCTGACCTTCCATTTCTACCACCCAACCCCCTCCCCTTGACCATGGACCTAACACCGGTCCGCCGCCTCTGGGCATGCCTATACCATGACAATGGACCCCAATGTCCTGCCTTGGCCAACGAATGACCTCCTGGGCATGGCTCTGAAATGTTATGTTTGTACCTGTAACCTTTTGTACTTTGTACCTTGTTAGCAGCTTTCTGTTACCATGTATTCCCTGCTGCTATTTTGTGTTTTCTGTATTCATTTGCAACTATTCTGTAACCATTGTCTTTAATTACTATGTTAGTTGTTACTTTGTTCACGGTTGTCTCTGTCTTATGTACGATGTGGAACCTTTGTAAAAGAGTCTTTGACTCAAAGTTGTTATCCGATATTTATCAATAAACAACAAGAATCTGGATGTGACCTCCTTTGCCGCTAGTTTGTCAGCTGTGGCCTAGTCTATAACTGACAAATGTGATGATACTGATTTGGCTCTTAATTTATTCTAAGTTTCAAAAGCTTTGTGATTTTTTCATTTTTGGCACCTGAAAAAATTTATTAGGATTAAGAAAGATGTGGCCAGCCCATTGGTGCAGCGGCAGCGTTACCACTTGCAACGCAGGCAGCCCAGGTTCGTGAACAAGCCTGGGTCACTGGGGGCCAGCCACGAAGAGGAGGGTCAAGCATCCCGAAGGACGTTCTTCCTCCTCTGAGGAGGAGGGGGGGGGCTGGCGGGTCCTGGCACTATACTGTCAGATGGCTGACCATAGGTGGTAGTGCACACACTATAGCATAGCAATAGGGAACGGACATCGGACAGCATCATGCGCCACACACTTATGTGTGCGTGTGGCACCCTCAGTCGGTGTCATAAGTAACGGGGATGGAAATGCCCTGAGAAGTGCACCATGATGTACTCTTCTACTCCTGCACCTGTGGCAGGGCGCCCTCCCGGTTGACATCAGCTCTGTTCTGTCGGCTGGTTAGAGGGACGATCCGCCAACCCCTGCCACCAGAGGGCAAGTCATGGAGGAACACACACAGAACTGTGGGTAAGCCCCCAAGATGCTGGGTGACAGGCTGGAGCCAGCCTGCACCAGACAGCAAAAAACAAACTAACATTAAAAAAAAGATTAAGGGAGACAAACAGCCTTGGATTAGTCCACAGCTATTTATAGGGGAACAGTCAGCACACAGGTGCCCCCCCATTCAAGTGTGGGGCTGGTGCCAATGTGCACTTTTTGCAAAAACATTTTGGTTTACTTGCTGCTTACTGTAGTATAGTAGATTGTACTAACATACTAAAATGCCAGCAGAATAGGCCTAATGGTCTCTCGAGTCTGCTCAATTTTCAGCACCCGCACTGAGGGCCGATTTTGGTGCCCCCCCTCCTCCTTGGGTTATACTGTCCCCAGTCCCAGATGTTCCACCTGTACTGTGCCTTGTCAGATTTACCCCCCCCCCCCGGTGCCTGTCCCATCCCCTCTTAAACCCGTCCACAGTCTCCATCTCTATCAGCTCCATGGGCAGTGCATTCCATGGCTCCACCACCCTTTCACTGAAATAACATCTCCTCCTCTTCCCCTCTGAGCCTGCCCCCTTCCAGCTTACACCCGTGCCCTCTTGTTGCCCCATCCTCCTTCCTTTGGAGCACCCTGACTGGGCCTCCTTTATCGATCCCTTTCATGTACTTAAAGACCACTATCATATCCCCCCTGTCCCTCCTCTCCTCCAGGGTGTACATGTCAAGCTCCTTAAGCCTCTCCTCATAGGTCCTCTCCCCCAGGCCCCAGATCATTTTGGTTGCCCTCCTTTGGACCCTCTCTAGGAGTGTAATGTCCCTCTTTAAATCTGGTCTCCAAAATTGTATACAATACTCGAAGTGTGGCCTAACCAAGCAGTTGTACAGTGGAAGGATCACTTCCGCCTTTCTGAAGGTAATCCTCTGGCGATGCATCCCAGCATCATATCTGCCCTTGCCTCTGCCCTCCTACAGGTCTCTGAGTTGTTCATTTTGACATCTACCACTACCCCCAGGTCCCTCTCACCCTCTGTGACTTGACTCATGTCTCCTCCCAGGGTATGCCCCTGGCTTGGATTTCTGACTCTTAGGCGCAGAACCTTGCACTTCCCCACATTGAATTTTAGTTTCCATTTTCCCGACTACCTTTCCAGAGCCTCCAGGTCCTCCTGCAAGGCCACCCTCCCTATCCACCACTGCATCTAGCTTTGAGTCATCTGCAAAGAGACTCATTTCACTCCTGATCCCCCTCCTGATGTCTGAGATATAGGCATTGAACAGGAGTGGCCCCAGCACTGACCCCTGGGGAACCCCACTAGTAACCCACCTTGGGGATGAGGTTAACCCTCCAACCACCACCTTCTGAGTATGCTCAGAGAGCCAATTTCCTATCCGTCTTAGCAACTGTCTCCCTACCCCCATTTCCATCAGCTTAGCCAACAGGCCACTGTGGGGTACCGAATCAAACACCTTGCTAAAATCCAGAAAGAGGACGTCCACTGGCCTACCCTGGTCCAGGGCCCTCATTACCTAGTCACAGAACTCAACAAGACTTGTCTGGCATGATCTTCCCGTGACAAAGCCATGCTGCCTATCGTCCAAGTACCCAGTTTGCTCCAGTAACCCCCCTAGCCTTTCCTTGACAATACCCTCCATCATCTTGCTGACCACCGATGTCAGACTAACGGGTCTGTAATTTCCCGCCTCCTCTCTTGATACCCCCTTGTGGATCGGCAGGACATGGGCCACCCTCCAGTCTTGGGGCACCCACCCCGTCCTCAGGGAGATGTTGAAAAGCTCCACTAGAGGGACTGCCAGGACATCTGCCAGTTCCCTCAGCACCCTGGGATGCATCTCATCTGGCCCAGGTGCTTTCTCCATCCGAAGGGACCCGAGGGCTTCCCTTTCTCTCTCTACTGGGATTTCAGCCTTGTCCTCCCCCTCTTCACCATGCATTGCTGGGCCCCCATCTGTCTATGGTGGCCACTCCCTTTCCCCAGACCCATCAGGGCCCTTAGTTTCTACCGGTCTCACCCCTTGCTCCGGTTGGCCCCCACTCCCCTCATAAGACACAGCCCACCCATCCCCCCGGTACAAACTGAGGCAAAGTACTCATTTAGGACTTCTGCCTGTTCCCCTGCCTCCTGTGCCCAACCATCCCCTACCCTTATCTTGCTGATCTTTCCCATTACTTTCCTTTTTTTCCCCTATGTATCTAAAGAACCCCTTGTCTCTCCCCCCCCCAATACCACTGGCCAATGACTGCTCCTTTTTTGCCTTAGCTGCTCTCACCACCCTGGTGACTCTCTTGGCTGTCAGCTCATATTCATAGATACATAGATACATAGACAGTGTCGGCAGATAAGGGCCTATGGCCCACCCAGTCTGCCCATTTAAGTTTGTAAGTTCAGTTTATGTTTTCCAGGAAGTCTGCTGCCCCTTACCCCTGACCTTCAGAATTCCTCCTGATCCCTTTCACTCCTTGACCACTTGAAGCACCTATAGGCTGCCTTCTTTTCCCTCACCACCTCCTGTACCTCCCGGGTCCACCAGCAGGGTTTTCTGGACTAACCGAATTTACGCCTTTCCCTTGTGCAGGATCTGGTAATCTCCTGTATTCCCCATCTAATGATTCCCCCACCTGCTGTCAGCATCCATATCCGGCTTTATCCTGTCTAGATTATCTTTAAAGATCCTTCCCATCTCCCTGAAGTCTGCACCCCGAAAGTCAGTTACTACCATCCTCGTTCAGCCCTCCCTCCTCCCCCCCCCCCAGGTCCAGGAAGAACCAGACTGTGGCATGATCACTCCCAGCCAACAGGTCCCTCACCTCTAGGCTCCTAATCTGATCACTGTCCACCAGGACCACGTCCAGTGTATGGGCCTCCCTGGTTGTATCAGACTAGTTTAAAGTGATTTATGGAAGTTCCACAAATGCCTTTTTCACACAGTATGCCACTGCCAGCCATGCTTCAGATGTTGAAGCTGCAATTTGTTTTGTAAAAATAAAAATAAAAAAACTGTCAGTCATATTATGGTTTATCAGCGCTTTGTTTCTGCCCACCCTCCAGTTTTCTGTGTCCGGCCACATCCACAGAATGATGTCATGCGAGGGAACTGTCAATGTTTCACATACAGCAACAAGGAAGTCTAAGTAAATTATAAGGTTGACAAAAGTTCCTTACTCAGAGGTGCAGTATTTTATTTTGGTAATGGTGACTGCAGTATAGCACCCAATATGTAGATATACATAGCAATGCATTGTGGGTACAATAAGAAGCTGTTTTCCAATTTCCTTACTGTGAGGTGCAGCCTCGTATTTCTGTAGTGGCTTCAACGATATACAAGTTCTCATATGTTTATTTTCAAAACAAGGCATTGTGCATACAGTATCTAACTGACAAGATTTCATTACAGAGAAATGTAGTCTACTTCTGTAGTGAGCACAGAAATATAATAACCTGTATACTAATTTACATAGTGAGGCATTGTGGGTATAGTAAATAGCTGAGTTTTCTATCTCCCTAATCAAAGTGTAGTCTTCTATTTCAGTAGTGTTTACAGCAGTACAATCTGTAGAAACATTTCTGGAAAAATGTTTTTGTGATGCAGGTAGGCCAAAAACATCATTAGCCATTCTGTGTATATAGAAATACAAAATCACACATACCCCCATAATGCAAAGCACAATTTTGCCTCATAATGCCTTGTTGGTCTAGGGGTATGATTCTCGCTTAGAGTGCGGGAGGTCCTGAGATCAAATCCCGGATGAGCCCAAGAATCATGTGGTTTAAACAATCTCTGTTTCAGGGATAAAGGACAACCAGGGAAGGGGATAGAGTAGAACAGCTAAACAGTCTAGGGAGGTCAAATCATGGAAAGCCATGTGTGCCAATGCCAGGAGCCTTAGCAACAAGATGGAAGATCTGGAGGCTGTCATGGTGCAGTCGGACCTGGACATTGTGGCCATCACAGAATCCTGGTGTAATGATAACCATGACTGGGAGATGGCCATTCCTGGCTACAACATATTCAGAAGAGACCGGGCAGGTAGTAAGGGAGGAGGAGGGGCACTGTATGTGAAAAATGACATAAGGGCCACAGAGATCCAGGAGGAACAAAATGGGGGAGAGATACTGTGGGTTAAGCTGGAAAGGAAAATGGGGCCAGTCATCCGCACAGGTGTGGTCTATAGACCAGCCCAGGAGGAAGAAACAGATAGGCAGCTGATGCTAGCCATCCAAAGGATGGCAGACAAGGGTGAGGTAGTACTGGTTGGAGACTTCAACTAGTCCAGACGTGGACTGGAGCATCCCAGCAGCAGCATCAACTAGAGCAGATTTATCCTGGACTCCTTCAGGGTGCCTTCCTCAAGCAACTGGCCATGGAACCAACTCAGCAGAAGGCAATACTGGACCTTGTGCTCAAAAACAGGGACAGTGTGATGGGGGTAACAGAGGGGAACCTGGGAACAGTGACCACCGGTCATTGTGGTTTGAAATCACAGAAGGAGCAGAACCAAACCACACAAAACCACGTATCCTGGATTTTAGGGGGGCAACCTTTGGGAAAATGGGGAGATACTTGAAAGAGGCATTAAGGGGAATGGGGCAGGAATCAGGGGTTGAGGAACAGTGGGCAGTATTTAAAACGGAGATTACAAGAGCAACAGAATTATGCATTAAGCAGGTTAGCAAGAGGAAAAGGAAGAGGAGGCCATCATGGTTTTCCAAAGAGGTAGCGGAGAAAGTGAAAGCCAAAAAGATTGCATTCAGGCAATACAAAAAGACACAGGCAGAAGAGGATAGGGAGAAGTACCAGGAGAACCAAAGGGAGGCAGGGAGGTCAGTAAGGGAAGCCAAAGCTCAGACAGAAGAGCACATTGCAAAATCAGTGGGTGGAGGGGGCAAAACCTTTACAGGTACATAAGTGAAAAAAGAAAGGCAAAGGGAGGGATAGTGAGACTGAAGGGGAGGATGGGGCGTGGAGGATGACAACAATAAAGCTGACATACTGAACAGGTATTTCTGCTCAGTCTTTACTGAGAAAGAGGAGGGTAATGGGTCTGAAGGAGTACAAGGGTGAGAATGGTGCAGAAATGGACAAGTCCCTTTACAGAAAGGGTCCTGAAGAAACTGGAAGTAATAAGAGTTGATAAAGCAACGGGCCAGATGGGGTGACCCAGGGTCCTAAAGAACTCAGAGAGGTGGTGGCTGAACCTCTGGCTATCCTGTTTAGCTGATCACTGGAAACAGGGAGGTACCCAAAGACTGGAGGACAGCAGATGTAGTCCCTTATACAAAAGTGGGAACAAAGAGGAAGTGGGGAACTACAGACCAGTCAGCCTCACCTCAGTAGTGGGGAAGATCATGGAAGCACTACTGAAGGAGAGATTGGTGGAACATCTGGTTGTCAATAGATTGCAGGATCCATGGCAGCATGGTTTCACCAGGGGGAGGTCATGTCAGACCAACCTCGTTGAATTTTTTTGACTGGGTGACTAGGGACGTGGATCAGGGGAGGGCAGTGGACATGGCCTATCTGGACTTTGGCAAGGCCTCTGACACTGTGCCACATAGAAGACTTATTACACAAACTAGGGAATATGGGTGTGGGCAGGACAGAAGTGTGGTGGATAGGTAACTGGCTGGCCGGCAGGACACAGAGGGTGGTGGTAAATGGCTGTCACTCCACAGAGGGAAAAGTGACCAGTGGGGTACCACAGGGATCAGTGCTGGGACCGGTCCTATTCAACATCTTCATCAGTGAAATTGCGCAAGATCTAGAAGGCAGAATTTCACTGTTCGCTGATGACACAATGCTCTGTAACAGAGTAGACACACCCGAGGGTGCAGACAGAAAGAGAAGGGACCTGCAGAAACTTGAAGAATGGTCAGGGGTTTGGTAGTTGAAATTCAATGCAAAGAAGTGCAAGATAATGCATATGGGGAACAAAAACCCTGGCACAATATATCAGTTGGTGGGGTGAGGATATAGCATGCACCAAGCAGGAAAAGGATCTTGGGGTTATCATCTCTGATGACCGCAAGGTAGGGAAACAGTGTGACAAGGCAGCAGGTAAAGCAAATAGGATGCTGGGATGCATAGGCAGGGGCATCACCAGCAGGAAAAGGGAGGTCCTGATTCCACTATACAAGACACTAGTGAGGCCCCACCTGGAGTACAGTGTACAGTTCTGGAGACCTTACCTACGTAAGGACAGACAGGGTAGAGAAGGTTCAGAGGAGGGCAACAAAGATGGTACATGGATTGCATCACAAGTCCTATGAGGACAGGTTGAAGGAATTGAATATGTACTCCCTGGAGGAGAGGAGGGAGAGAGGGGACATGATAAAGACATACAAGTATCTTACAGGGAGGAACAGGGTGCAAGAATACACTATTTTTAGTGTTCCAGGACTAGAGGGCATGGGATGAAGTTGGAGGGAGGACGATTTAGAGGAAATGTGAGGAAGAATTTCTTCACAGAACGGGTGGTGGACAAGTGGAATACCCTGCCTGAGGAAGTGGTAGAGGCTGAAACAATCATGGGATTTAAGAATGCATGGGATAGACAAAGGAATTCTGGAGGTCAGGGGTAAGGGGCAACGGAGTTCTAGGAAAACATAAACTGATGTTACAAACTCAAATGGGCAGACTAGGTGGGCCATAGGTCTTTATCTGCCGACACTGTCTATGTATCTATGTAACTGACAGTGTCCCTTTAAAAACTTCCCTTGCATGATGTCACGGCTGAGGGTTGCAGCACTGAGAAAAAAAAGGGGAGCAAGGTTATGCACATGAAGCACAGCACAGAAATAAAAAGATTTTTTTTCATCTAAAACAGCACTTTTTTGGCAGTCTGAATGGTAGGAGACTGATTCACAACTCCTATAGGTTATTACTCCCAGTTGCTATGGCAAACTTCCATAAATCACTAATTCTAGGCTAACGTCTTATGTTAAAACAAATCCCAGAATCCTCTGCAGTTGTCATCAAAGCAGTAGACAGCAGTGGAAGACTCAATAGCCTACAGTGCATTTTAGAGCTTTTGTAATCTCTGATCAGATGTTTTCTGCGTTTGGTTTTCTCCAGGGGCTAAGTACAGTCCTCTGAGACTGCAGTTAGCCCAGGGGTGACAGCAGGACCAGAAAACAAAAGATCAGAGCTTGTATAAACTCTAACATGCACTGCAGACTACTGAATCTCCCACTGTAGCCCTGCTCTGATGTCAGCTACAGAGGATTCTGGGGTTTGTATTAACAGGAGAAGTCAGGCTAGAATTAAGCAAAATTAGTGTGATACAATCCACTATACTACAGTAAGTAAACCAAAATGTTTTTGCCCACAAAGTGCACACTGCGACAAGCCCCACGCTTGAGTGTGGGGCCCATGGTGCTGACTGTACTTATTTAAATGCATGAGGAAAAGGGATAAGATCTGGGTATCCTATTGCAAACATAAGACACTGGAGCATTTATCAGCACTCACACAAGCAAGAAACTTGTGTAAAATGAGGCCAGGAAAGCAAACTCAAATGATTATAAGGAGAGCCAAAAAATGTCTTTGGTAAAAATCCTTGTCAGACTTGGATTTCTTTGAATACACTGATAAGGGAAAATACATGTACAAATACAACAAATCTCCAGTCAGGTGATTAAGTTTGTGCGATGTCCAGGAAACAGCAGGAACCTTTAATACATTTTTCTGCAATTTATCTCATTATGCTCCATCCCAGGCATCAGTAAACAAATTAGTGAATATTAAAACATGTCCCTGAAGGATGCTAACTAACCAAGATTTTTATTTTAAAGTTCTATCTGTACATGAAGTGGCAAAATATCTATAGAAAATGTATCAGAGTCCCAACATAGGCAATAATGGCACAGATGTTGGTTTGGTGAAACTGGTTGCCAACAGTCCTGCTGTACATCTGTACAAACAGAACAATCTCTCTGTCTGCGTCCATTCCAGCCTAGCCAAGGGCTTAAGTAAGCTATCAGTCCTCTTTAATCGCTCTTTGTACTGCCCTCACTAATCCCCCCCACACACACACACACACACACACACACACACACACACTCACTCTACTCGACAAAGCCCTCTGAGCTGCTCTCCAGCACCCGATTTCACTATCCCCCACCTCTCACTCTCTGCGGAAGGTTCAAACCCAATCCCCCTTGTTTCACTGTCACCCAGCCTCTCGCCATCTGGGATACAGTTAAACTCTATGCAGTTACTCTGCCGTAGTCAGTCAACGGATTTGGAGGTTTCAAGGGGTGTGCTACCTAGAGCAACCAATTAGAAATAGCTTAGTATTCTATTATAACTGCTCTGTTTTTCTCCTATTTGTCTAATTCTAATGCTCCGAGCTGCAAATCTGGTGACATCCAGCAGACCAGACCAGGGTTTGAATCCCACAGCTTCCACTTGCATACTGTGTGACCCTGAGCAAGTCACAGCCTCCTTGTGCTCCCAGGTCGCTCCTGTAAAAAAGCTTTCAGCTTAGTGTGCTATACCTGGTTAAACAACAAATAAATAAAAATAATTCTCACGTAATCGCTCTTTAATGCCTAATGATCAGGCCTCTGTAACCACTGAATATGTGTATTGTCTTACTGTCCACCCTGACGTTGAACCTTTGTAAAAGAGCTCACACTCAAATGTCTTTCCGAAATACTAATTAAATAAATAAAATAAAATCAGCACTAGGGATGTCACAGTATACCAGTTTTATGGTATACTGCGTTATCCTAAGTCTCGGTATTAATACTGTGGGCAATTTCCGATACTGCGATAACCATTATTCACGGTATACCGTGATATTAAGACCTTTCAACCCATTTTTTATTTTTATGGGAAACTGTCCCTTCCACACCTACTCTCCCTGATGCTTTGTACAAAAACTACGTCTTATGTTATACTGTGATATAACTTATCGCGATAATTTTATCACAGTTATTGTATTGTGGAAATTTTATTATCATAACACCCCTAACCAGCACTATGCCTTCTGCCTGGAAACAAGCTAATATTTCCCCTATGCTGAAATCCGGTGACCCATCTAATGTAAACATTCACCAACTGCTCTATTGCATCCCCTGGCAAAGGTCCTGAAAAAGACCATCTTCGATCAATTGTGTAATTTCCCTGATCAAAGGAACACTCTTACAGATGCCCAGCATGGGGTTAAACCAAACACAGTAATGTAATAGTCTTGGTGAGATTCACACGAAATGTGCAGAATGCATTAGATACAGAGAAGATGGCTGCAGCATGGGTGTAGGCAGGCATACACCATGTACTCCATGGTGTACACTTTTATTTGGGGGGGGCAGCAAACAGGCCCTGAACTGCCTCCCTAGTCCATGGAAACACAACAGAACCAGCAGAACCTTTCTGTAAGTTTATTCACATTCGTCAAAACCAGAAGGATTATCACTGGTACTGTCTTTGCATCCAAAGGACTATACAGCCTACAGGATCTGGGCTGGTATATTGGTGACTTAAGGAACAAGGCATGGCATCTGTTTATACCCATGCATGGGGGGGCAGCAACCAGTGTCATGGGGTACAAAAGTTGTTATATATTGTGCCAAACGGGGCAACAAACACAATCCTGGTGTACATATTTATATTGTGCCAAACAGGGCAACAGACAGTCCTGGTGTACATATTTATAGTGTCTGGCTACACCCCTGGGTTGCAGCAGTCTATGTGGGCCTCACCAAGGCCTTCAATTCAGTACATCATAGTTTATTACTTGAGGTTGTTCAAGGACTGGGGGTTTCAACAGATGTATGTGAATGGTTCAGAAATTACCTCACCTCTCAACAGCACAGAGTGCAGAGATAGTCATTACATTCTTAAATGATCTGGGTGTTTAGTGATCAATCCTAGGGCCCTTTTTTTTTTTCAAACTCCCTTTTCCCAAGGTTGTTCTCCTATAAGCACAGTTATATATGCTTATCATGCTGTTATTTATTGTGAAGGGAAGGATTTAATATCTTTAAAAAAAAATGAACTGAAAACCAGCTTTGCAACTTCCAGTCTTGGCTCAGTGAACACTATATAACTTTGAATGCTAAGAAAATAAAAACCATGATCTTCAGAAATTTAAGGAAAACTGACCAGTCCAATAAGGATTTTGGTATCATGGATGGAAGTAAATTGGAGCTGGTGGAACCATTTTTATACTTTTAGTGTAGTCCTGGATTTTTCTTTGTTGTACAAAAAATGTTTTCGACCAGTTAGAACCATTCACACAAGTCTGGATCTTCTGTATATGGTGAATGAACACCATCTTCCAAAAACTTATAAAGTTCACAGCGCAGAGCTTTTTGTTATCAGTAACAGATTATGGCCTCCTCTGTTGCAGCTCTGCCTCTAAGACAATACTGGATAAATACAGGTTACTCACCTGTAACAGGAGTTCTAGGAATGGTATATGTTGTTCATCCACACTTATTGGCAGGTTCTTTGCTGCTTTAAATCTTGCCGGAAGGTCTTCAAGCTGGCTCCTCCCACCCACACGGGTGGTAAAACTCTTGGCTCCGCCCCATGACGCCAGATCTAGCTCGCTGAAGCCAGGTTAAAGCGCCTGCCGGGAGGTCGGTGGTCGTATATGAACAATATATACCATCTCAGAACTCCCTAGCTACAGGTGAGCAACCTGTATTTCTAGGGACATGGATATGTTGTTCATCCACACTTATTGGCAGACTCCTAGCAGTTCTCCGGGAGGCAGGAGGCAAGGCGCACACTCCCGATACTTACTTGGGAAATAAAGACTCGAGAACCGAGGCCCCAAAACCAGCATCCCGGCGTGACCCAAGGTCGATGTGGTAGTGGGTAATTAAGGTATGTGCTGACTTCCAGGTAGGAGCCCTGCAGATATCCTGGATAGGGACAACCCTGGAAGCAGCCACCGATGCAGCGGTATGGCGGGTAAAATGAGCTCTTATCCCTCTGGAAGGCTCCATGCCCAACAGCCTATAGCAGAGATCTATGCAGGAGGTGACCCACCCGCACATCGTCCGCTTGGCTGCAGGTCTGCTAGGTGCGGCTTCAGCGTAGGTGACAAACAGCTGGCGAACTGCTCCCGAACTTCAGCCATACGCTCCTTAGGAAAACGAGCGCTCAACTAGGGTCCAGTATGGAGCCTATATTCGGCCTCCGAAGTGTGACTGGGGTAGAATACCGGCAGAGTCAACACCTGGTTAAGGTGAAGCTCCGACACCACCTTCGGAAGGAACTTCGGGTGGGGCGCAGGACAACCTTGTCCCTGTGGAAGACCAGATACGGAGACTCAAAGGAAGCGCCTGGAGCTCTCTCGTCCTTCTGGTTGACGTGATAGCCACCAAGAAGGCAGTCCTCCACAACAGGTGGGAGATATCACGCCTGTGCATCAGTTCGAATGGCCTGCCCATGAGCTTAACCAATACCAGCAGTAGATCCCACGAAGGTGGAGGTTCTCACACCAGAGGGGATATGTGTTCAAGGCCTTTGAAAAACTGCCCGACCACCTTCTCCTGCACCACCGACTGCTTCCCGGCCCGCGCCCGGTAAGCAGAGATGGCTTCCAGGTGCACCTTAAGGGTCGTCAACCCAAGTCCTTGCTGAGAAAGGGACCATAGGTAGTCCAGAATGCTTGCCAAGGAACAGGAGGAAGGGTCCAGGCCCTTGCCCTGACACCAAATGGAGAATCTCTCCCATTTGAAGGCGTAGCATTTTCTGGTCGACTCCTTATGGGACGCCTCAACGACGCTGAGGACCTCGTCGGAAAGACCCAAGGCCTGGAACTCTAGCCGCTCAGGAACCAGGCCGTCAGGTGCAGGGATTGAAGGTCCGGATGGATTACCTTCCCCTGACTGACTGAGATCATGTCTGGGCGGGCTGGAAGACGCCTCAGGAGCCTGGAGCTGAGACTGAGGAGATCTGGATACCAGAACTGTCTGGGGCTACCAGAATCACCTGCGCCTTGTCCCTCCTCACCTTGCGATCAAGGGAAATGGGGGAAAGGTGTAGAAGAGGCCCGGGGTCCACGGCCTCGAGAAGGCATCCCCCTGCAGCGAGCCCTGCTGAGGGGGCCGGGCATAGAACAGTCTCAGCTTCGCATTCTCCCTGGAGGCAAACAGGTCCACCTGAGGCGTGCCCCAGTGAGAGAAGAGATCTTGTACTACCTCCGGCAGGCGAGACCACTCATGAGACGCAGCCCCTATCCGGCTTAGGGCATCGGCCAGTGTGTTGGAGGCTCCTGCCACATGAATGGCTAGGAGATCCAGCTCCAGGCTGCGCACAAGGGACCATATGTGCAGAGCTTTCTTGCATAACAGCATGGAGCGCGTCCCGCCCTGGCGGTTCAGATAGTACATGGTCGTGGTACTGTCCGTCTGGACCTGAACCACTTGACCCTGTAGAAACGGAGCGAAGGCGGTGAGAGCTAGGCGGACCACTCGGAGCTCCAGCAGGTTGATATGGCATCGGGACTCCCAAGGGGACCAGAGACCATGCGCTCTGTGCTCCCCCAGACAGGCACCCCAACCCATCAGAGATGCATCGGTTGATAGAGAGACAGTCGGCTCGGGGCGGACGAACGGGATACCCTCCTGCAGATGTGCCAGAACGGTCCACCATTGGAGAGTGTTCCACATCTCCTGGGTCACTGTCACGGGCTGGTCCAAAGGATCACAGCGTTGTGAGCACTGGCTGGCCAGCCCCCCATTGAAGCGGTGCATGTACCAACAGGCCCAACAGACCACGCTGGTGCAGGCCAACACGAGGCTCAGGAGGTGCAGGAAGTCCTGGGCAGGGCACAAATTCCCAATCAGACATGGTTAGGCAAAAGAAGAAGAACCTCGGCCCTGTCCGCCAGGAGCCGAGCTCTGGCTCGAAGAGTAGAGCTCTGCCCAGATGAAAAGAATCACCTGCTTCGGCACGAGTTCCGACTTGGCCCCGTTGAAGAGGAGGCCCATCTGAGAGCAACCTGGAGGGCCAGAACTCTGGACCGCTTCACCTCCTTTCTACAGGGGGTTGCAATCAGCAGCCATCTGGGTAGGGTACACCCGGACCCTTCGGCGCCGCAGAAATGCTGTCACCACTGCTATGCATTGGAGAAGACCCTGGGAGCTGGGAAGAGGCCGAAGGGCATGGCTCGGAACTCGTAAAGGGATCCCTCCGCTCTGAAGCAGAGGAACCTCTGAAGAGACAGACGGATTGTAACGTGAGGGAAGCATCCTGGAGGTCCAGGGAGCAGAACCACACGCCTCGTTCCACGGATGGGATATCTGAGTCAGAGTGACCATCCTGAAAGTCCAAGACCTTAGGAACTTGTTCAGGTCGTGCAGGTCGAGAATGGGGCACCAGCCCCCCATCTGTTTGGGAACCAGGAAGTACCTGGACACGAGCCCCGGGTCTGAAAGAGGATCCGCACCTTCCTGGTCACCTCTATCTCGAGGCATAAGGCAAGGTCGGCTCGGTGGGCCGACTGCAGACCCGTGGGTCCCCCGGGAGAGGCAACGCTCAAAAGGGAAGGGCCCGCCAAGACCAGAGACAGGCCCTACCTTCCACCTCCCACGCCCAATGGAAGGGAAGCGGCGACAGATTTCGGGGACCCAGGTAAGGGTGATGAGGTCGGGGCAGGCCCCCAATCGGTCACTGAGCAGGCTTGGAGGAGGGACTGGCCAAGGGAGCCCCTGGGCCTTTACCTCCTTGTTTCCCATTACAGGAAGTCGCTGGCTTGGGTTCGGGATGCCAAGCGCAAGCCTGCTGGCCCTCCTGCTGGTGCTGATGGGCCGGTCATGCCGCAGGGGCTTACGCAGAGGTTGCCGGCGGCCCTTGTCCCTGTGGGTGGAGGTGACCAAGTCCAGAGTGGCATTGGACTTTTCGATCCCCTGGAGGTGTCCCTCCACTCCAGGGCCGAAGAGGTCAGTCCCCAAGAAGGGGATGTCCGCCAACTTGTGCTGGGTATCCGCCGAGAAGGAGGATATCCTCAGCCACGCCCTGCGGAGCATGGCCACCGCGGCTGCTACTGACCTGGCACAGGAATCGCCTATGTCCAGAGCAGTCTGAAGCTGCTGCTTTGCCACCGCCCTACCCTGGTCCCACACCTGCCGGACCGTGGTCCGCAGGTCGGCCGGGAGATGAGGTATCACCTCATCCAGGCAGCCCAAGAGGGCGTGGAAGAAGTGTGCCATCAGCGTGGCCGAGCTGGCCTGTCGGGAGGCCTAGGGAGGACGTGGTGTAAACCTTGCGCCCAACATAATCCATCCTTTTGGACTCTCTGTCGGGAGGCCTATCCACATCCCAAGCGTTTACGGAATGCTGTAAGACGTTGTCAGTAACTAACCCCTCAGCAGAGGGGTGCTCCGAGAAACTGGGCAAAGAACTGATAGGGACTGCATACTTCCTGGCCATCCTGGTCGAGGGCGCAGGATAGGAAGTAGGCCGCTGCCAAAGCTCCAAGGCTGGGCCGACAATGGCCTCAGTCACAGGGAAGGCCTCCGAGGGTGAATCCCCTCAGTCTAGGATCTCCGTCAGGGGAAAATAGGCCCGTTTAGACACGGGCTCGAGCTGCATCCCCGTGAACTCCGAGATGAGCCTAAGCAGACCCAGGAAGGACGTTGGGCTGTCGTCCAAAGACCGGTCCAGGGAGGACTCCAGGCCCACCCGCCTGGGGAACACGGAGGAGTCATCGTCTGACTCCGAAGGGTCTGCAAAGAGCTGCCTCAGGCCTGAGCCTCTCTTCACCCGCCGAGGGCGGGCAGGAGTGAGGGTGACAGACAAGAAAAAATTACTCACCTTAGTAATGTTGTTTCTTCTAATGGAGTCTTGCTGTATTCTGACATATTGCAGTGATGTCCAACCTTTGAACTGCCCCGGAGATGAAAGAGTTAACTTTCCATGCCAGGCATGGAACGCTGAGCTCGAGCTCGGTTGAGACTCTGTCTGTTGCTGTTTGAACTCAAACCGTCAGATCTTTTCGAGCTATACTCACGGGGTGTCCTGTGTGGAAACTGTAAACTTACACTAGCCAACTGGCTACTAAATATAATAAAAATATTTTTTGGTCCCAAAAAAAGACTCAAGTCAGGAAACCCAAAAATAAAACAAAACACAACACCCACACACCCAAACTAAAGGGGTGAGAAAAGAAGGTGGGAGCACCTCCCGAGTGCCAACACTGCTACTGCCCACCCACATCCCAAAAACCCAGGTTCTGAGAGGGGAGGCGGGGGTCAGAATACAGCAAGATTCCATTAGAAGAAACAACATTACTAAGGTGAGTAATTTTTTCTTCAAACAACATGAAGTCTTGCTGTATTCTGACATATTGCAGACTACCAAGCAGTACCTCCATGGAGGAGGGACAAAACTTAGGAAATAGGCTCTGAAGCACTGCTGTGCCAAACCGAGCATCACTCCTAGCCTGGATATCCAAAGAGTAATGCTTGGTAAAAGTGTGTACTGTTTTCCAGGTGGCTGCTTGGCAAATCTCTAAGATAGGAATATCCCTGGCAGAAGCCAGGGAAGCAGCTGTACCTCTAGTAGAGTGAGCCCTCAGGCCTGAGGGTGGGATCCTACCTAGTTTTTCGTAGCAAAATTGAATGTAAGAGACAATCCACCTTGCAATAGATCTCTTAGTGGCAGGTTTTCCCTTACCAACCTCACCATAAGTGAGGAACAGTTGGAAGGAGTCAAACCTATGACTCTTGGTGCGCTCTATGTAGTCACTAAGGGCCCTTTTCACATCTAGGCTGTGCAGCCTCTTCTCCCCAGAGGAGGAATGGTCAATGAAGAAAACAGGAAGAGACACAGACTGGTTATGGTGGAAATCTGAAACCACCTTAGGCAAAAACTTCCTATTAGTCCTGAGGACCACCTTATCTCTATAGAAAGAGATAAAATCAGGCTCCACTGACAAGGCCTGTAACTCACTTATCGTCTGGCAGAAGTGATAGCCTGAAAAACAGTTTTCCAAGTCAAGTACTTAAGCTCTGCTGAGACAAGGCTCAAAAGGAGGTTGCATAAGCTAAGCAATGCAAACATTAAGATCCCAAGCAGGGGCAGGGTCCCTGAAGGGAGGATTGGTATGAAGCAATCCCTTGAAAATTTTAGAAAACACAGGATGAGCTGAAAGGGAAGAGTGCTTGCTTGCTGAGAGGAAGGCAGAGACAGCCGCCAGATGCACTCAGTGTAGCTGGTCTGAGTCCCAAGCTATTAAGATGAACCATATAGTCAAGGACTGTGGAAAGGCCAGTAGACTCCGGAGAAATATGCTTCCCAGAGCACCATATAGAAAATCTTTTCCACTTGGAGTTGTAAGTGTTTCTGGTAGAAGGCTTCCGAGAAGCCTTTAAGATATCCAGAACACCTTGAGAGAGGTGCAAATCAGCAAACTCTAACTCTTCAAGAGCCAGGCCTTGAGATTGAGAGATTTGAGATTCGGATACCAAACCCTCCCCTGAGCACATGTTAACAGGTTGTAATTCCTGGGAAGAGACAGGGGAAGGTGGACTGCTAAGGACAACAAGAGAGGGTACCAGGGCTGTCTGGCCCAGTCTGGAGCAATCAGAATCACCTTGCAGGGTTGAGACCTGATTTTGACTAGCACCTTGAACAGGAGAGGGAAGGGGGGAAAAGCATACAGAAACTTCCCTTCCCAATTGAGAACTAGGGCATACAGGGGGACTGAGCCCAACACTGGGGGCCTGCAGCAAAAAAGTGGAAGTTGGTGATTGTCTGGGGCTGCAAAAAGATCTATCTGTGGGGTGCCCCATCTGGAGAAGATCACCTTCAAAACCAGGGGATCCAGGGACCATTCGTGATGACCCTGAGATATCCTGCTGAGAGCATCTGCCAGGACATTGTCCTTGCCTGGGAGGTGTACTGCTGTAAGAGAGGTGTTCAGGGAATAGGCCAGAGACCATAACTTCATTGCCTCTGTGCACAAGGCCGTAGACCGAGTGCCCCCTTGCTTGTTGATATACCATACTGTGGTGGTATTGTCTGTCCTGATCTGAACTACTTTGTTCTGAACAGATCTGGAAAAAGCTTGAAGTGCTAGAAACACTGCTCTGAGTTCTAATAGACTGATGTGAAGCAGAGATTCCTGAGGAGACCACAACCCTTGGGTGGTCAGGTCCCCCAAGTGGGCTCCCCACCCCAAGAGGGAGGCATCTGTAGTAAGGATTAGAGAATGAGACTGAGACTGAGAGACAAAAGGAACTCCCTGTCTTAGATTGTCCCGATCCTGCCACCACTGTAATGCCTGGATCAGGGTTCGAGTCACTGGGATTAGTTTGGTCAGAGGATCCTTTTTCTGAGACCAGAAGGCTCTCAAGTGGAACTGAATGTCCCTAATTTGGAATCTTTCTCCCTGAACCACTGCTGTAGAGGCAGCCATGTGTACCAGGAGCTGCAGAAAATGCCTTGCTGGTCGAGACACCTGGAGGGTGAATGAAGAGGCCAGTGAGATAAGGGTCCTTGCCCTGTCCAGGGGAAGGAAGGCTCTTGCCTTTACTGTATCCAGCTTTGCCCCTATGAAGGTGAGGAGCTGCACAGGCTCTAGAACTGACTTTGAAAGGTTCAGAAGGAAACCTAGAGAAG
The DNA here is from genome assembly GCA_016271365.2 of Neoceratodus forsteri. NCBI lineage: Eukaryota > Metazoa > Chordata > Ceratodontiformes > Ceratodontidae > Neoceratodus > Neoceratodus forsteri. The sequence continues at coordinate 462,872,016 of CM057458.1, forward strand.
TGAGCAGTTGCTGAGTTATCTGCAGGTGTAACTTGACTTGGTCTGGAGACTGGCCTACTATGAGCCAGTCGTCCAGGTATGGAAAGATGGAGATTCTTTTTCTCCTTAGGAAGGCAACTACTACTGCCAGGCATTCTGTGAACACCCTTGGAGCAGAAGTTAGGCCGAAGGGCATTGCTCTGAATTGGTAACGGCCTGAGGGCAGCTCAACCCGAGGTACTTTCGTGGGAGCTTCTGATGAGAATATGGAAATAGGCATCCTTGAGGTCCAGGGAAACTGGCCAGTCCCCTGGCCTTAGAGAGGGTAGAATTATTCCCAGAGTCACCATTTTGAACTTTGGCTTTAAAAGGTGCTTGTTTAAATATCTGAGATCCAGGATGGGCCGCCATTCTCCTGTCTTTCTGGGGGTTAGGAAGTACCTGGAGTACAATCCTTTTCCTTTGTGAAGGGGTGGAACCCTCTCTATGGCTCTCAGAGCCAAGAGGGAAGAGACCTCTGCCTCTAAGGCAAGTGCCTCTGAAGGATTTGCAGGTAGAAAGGATCTGGTTCTCATGTTTGGAAATTTTTTGAAGCTGAGAACCAGTCCCTGGCTTACTACTTCCAAAACCCATCTGTCTGATGTTAAAGACATCCAGTCCTGGACAAAGTAAGCCAGCCTGCCCCCTACAGGTAGTGGAGAATCGGCCCTGGCAAACCCATCAGGGTGCCTGTTTGGCAGGGGCTTTAGGCTGAGGGGTGGAAGCAGGCCTGCTTGTACCCCATCTGCCTCTCCCTCTGAAGAACTTCCTTTGAGCATAAGCAAAAGAGGAGGCCTGGGCTTGGTAGAAAGGCCTATGAAAAGGCTTGCCCCTGCCCCTGCAATGCTGCCTCTGGGGAGTGGCTTGCCTTTCCTTGGCCTGAGCACTCCTATAGGTGGTCCTGTATTCATCCATTTTCTTCATGTAGTTCTCTGTTTGCTCCCCAAACAGAGAATTACCCACAACAGGAAAATCCATGGCTTTAGTTTGGGTATCCTGAGACAGGTTAGTACATCTGAGCCAAGCCATCCTACCAAGGGCCACAGATGTAGCCATGACTCTAGATGAAACATCACTGGAGTCCACAGCAGCATGGAATTGCACCTTGGATGCCTCAATACTATCCGCAGCCACCTGCTCCAGCTCCTTGGCAAGCTGGCCAGGGACCTGTTTAGCTAAGGCCATTACAGTGTCCCATCTAGATTTCTGATATCTAGCTGTATAGGCCATATAATTAGCCTGCCTGAGTCCCAAGGATGCTGCCATGTACTGTTTCTTTGCCATGGCATCAATCCTCCTGGAGTCCTTATCTGAGGGGTGTGAAGCCAAGGTTATATTTGCCTTATCACAGGCAGCAGCTTGCACTACCCCAACATGGCTGCATTGCTGGGTAAGGAACTCCGTATCTGAGCCTGAGAGAGTATACCTCTTGTCCATTCTCTTGTCCATAGGAGGTATAGAATTAGGAGTCTTTAAAATTTTTATTGTCTGTTTCCCAAAGGACTTATGGAGGGGGATAGACAGCCTCCTGGACTCTGGGATATCCATCATTTCAACATAGTCAGGCTCCTCCTGGTCGTCCACAGCTTCTTCCATAGGAAGCTGAAGAGTTTCAGCCACTTTTTTGTAGAACATAAAATGGGAAGGGGACTCAGAAAGCCTAGGAGGAGAAACCCCTGAAGGTCTGTCTGGGGAGATGTCCAGGTCAACAGGCACATCCAGACTTTCGTAATCACCATCACTATCCTCATACTCTCCTTCCTCCTCCTCCGATTCATAAAAATTTTCTAAATTATAATCTGGAACCGGAGGAACTGACCGAACCGAGCCCCTTCCTGATGGTGCCAGTTCAGTCGGAACCTGGGTTAGCGACTGAACAATCCTTATCGCTTTGGCTATTTCATCAGCAGTCGGAGAAAGAATTTGTGGATCCGCACCGGCTGATTTATCCCTTCTTTTTCTTTTAACCGGAACAGACTCCTCGGAGTCGGTTCTCCTTGTGCCCGAAGAAGTCTTGCCCTGGTCAGAGGGCACTCCTTCTGGTTCGGTTGGAACTGAACCGGGCTGGTCATCGGACTTCTTGGCCTCCCTTTCCCTGAGCCTACCAACTCTCTTTTCCAGGGTAGCTGCAGGAAAATTCTTGCAAATCTGGCAGTCTGAATCGAGGTGGTCAAACCCCAGACAATAAACACAGGTGGTGTGGGGATCAGCCTTAGCAAAGGCTTCCCCACACACACTACAGTGTTGAAACCCAGTGGGCCCGGTTTTTCTTTTGGGTTTCTCAGATATGGCCAGTCCTAACAAAAGTTACCCTTTTTTCGGCAATCCGCCAGGCAAGACACCCTTATCGGTTCCTGACCGTGTTACGGGTTGTGGAAAAAAACATAATAAAAATCTGTTTTTTTTTTAGAACTGATAAGGACCGGTTACCACACTCTAAAAGTAGAATAAACTTTTTTTAAACAACCTGATCAGTTCAAACCGAACCAATCCTACGTTTACAAGTTCCACACAGAAGAACAAGAAAATAAACCTATCTAGTACTCACGATACCACAGACAGAGACTGAACCGACAGGTTAACGGATTAAATTCGGTCGAAAACCGAGAAAATCGGTACTTTAACCGACAAACTTGAACCGAGCAAAGGAGAAATCTCCGGAGCGACTGTTCAGTGAGGCGGAGTAAAGAATCTGACGGTTCAAGTTCAAACAGCAACAGACAGAGTCTCAACCGAGCTCGAGCTCAGCGTTCCATGACTGGCATGGAAAGTTAACTCTTTCATCTCCGGGGCAGTTCAAAGGTTGGACATCACTGCAATATGTCAGAATACAGCAAGACTTCATGTTGTTTGAACCTGCGGGACAGGCCGTGACCCGACCGAGGATCCACCACAATCAGTGGGGCAGCAAGATTTGGTCAAACAACCGGCCCGGAAGTGGGCACCTCGACTGCAGCGAGCGGTTGCGTCGGCCATTCAGGCGGCAGCCGCTTGATAGATGGGGAATGAATCGGAGTCGATTGATTCCCAGACAACAGCAACTGCTGCCACATAAACTCCTCGTAACGTTGACACCATCTGCGTCGAAGTCTCTTCTCATCCGAGGAGGAGGAAGACGAGGAGGAACGGTGTTGCCACTTAACTCAGTGCCCCGACCGAGACTGCCGAAGTTGGCGGGAGTGGCTTGACCGAGAAGACCCGAGGACCCTCAGTAAAACCCGAGCGGGTCTGGGAAGAGCGGGGACACCCGCCTTCCTCGGCTCGACACTTTGACCGAGGACTGCCGCCCCGAAGGCGCGGGCAGAACCTCGGCCTCCACCGGGGAAACCGGCGAAGGGTTGATGACTCTTCCAGTCCACCACCCGGGTGACGGGTCGAGAGAAAACTTGACTACGTCGACGAAAGTCTTGGCAGGCTGGCCTGACGGGGACACCATGAAGCCAACGGCCTGAGCCGCAATCTCGACCGAAGTCGACGGTTGGCTGTCCGGGGAAGGAGACCTCTCCTGCTCCCACGAACGCCGACGGTGGGACTTGCCCTTTGACTCCTTCTTCTTGGGCTGAGAGCAATGTCCCGATGGCCCCTCTCCCTTCGTGGAAAGGGACTGGCGAAGCTCCTTGAAAGAAGCCGAATGAGAGGAACTCAGAGAGAGCGGGATAAATGCCGCGACTGAGGAGGAGGGGAATGCGGCCTCCTCCAGGGCGACAGACAGCTCGTGGCTGCTCAGCCAAGTCAGCCGTCGTGGACACCGCCCAACGAGCCTCTTTGGATGTTACCGGCGGGGAAAACCCCTCGGGGCACCCGAGCCTCAATCGGGCAGCACGATCCTCCAGGGCGTTAGTAGAAAAGTGCGCACACTCCGAAACCTGCGGGTCGCGGGTCCAAATCAAGGCAGTATACGCACGTGGAGTGCGGATCAGTCCTGGAGATATTCCGCCCGCCGGGGCGCCTCAGAGAGCTGGGAAACTAATTGTCCATCGCAGCCGCAAGGGAAAGAAGACCGAAGTTTAGAAAACTTCAAAGCTAAATTCGGACGAACCGAAGAATCAGGAACCAGTCAAAAAACGCAAAGTGCTAAGGAGGGAACCTGAGCTTCCAAGCGGTAAGGAAGATCTAGATCTGGCGTCATGGGGCGGAGCCGAGAGTTTTACCACCCGGGTGGGTGGGAGGAGCCAGCTTGAAGACCTTCTGGCAAGATTTAAAGTGGCAAGGAACCTGCCAATAAGAGTGGATGAACATATCCATGTCCCTAGAACGTGAACATTCTCTTAAATAAAATACTATATTTTGTTACACAGCTTCCTAAAAGTACCCATAACAGTCAGCTACTAAATATGGGGCAGTGTTTGTCTGTCAGGCAGAGGATGGCCTGTCTTCTGTTTAAAGTTTATTCCAGCTGTTTGCGTGGTAATTTCAGTGACCCATTTCCTTTAGCCCACCCATCTATAATAACCTGTCTGTCAAACGGAACACTCTGAACTACCATTTATGCATACTAATCAGGGACAGAGATCTTTGGGTTTTTGGTACCATCTGCTCTCAAACTATTGCCTACGGATTTGTATAATCATTCATCACTCCATGGATTTAGTGATAGTACTACGTTTATACAGGATTGAGAAAAACAGCTTCATACACCACTAGGGCTATAAAAGCCCTTTTTACAAGGCACTCTTGTCTAATGTTCTTTCAAGAAAAAGCTCCTGATGGGGCATCCAGCCATGCAGCAGCTCAGAACTCCTTCAGCTGCTCGCTTTCCATCCCCGCCTGACCCAAACAGCACCTCCCAGAAGGAAGCCCTTGATCGGGCATCCGGTCATGCAGCGGCTGTGGTCAGAACTTCTCTCGCCGCCCGCTCTCTATCCCCACCTGACCGAAGCAGCACCTCCCAGGAAGAAGTCCTTTATCGGGCATCCAGCCGTGCAGCCCGCTCTCCATCCCCGCATGACTGAAGCAGCACCTCCCAGGAAGAAGTCCTTGATCGGGCATCCAGCCACGCAGTGGCTGCGGCTCGGAAACTCCTCCGGCCGCCCGCTCTCCATCCCCGCCTGACCGAAGCAGCATCTCCCAGGTACAGTCCCAGCAAAGCTTAAAGCCATGTCTCAAATTGGTGGGCTCAGCTTCAGCGCCGAAGCCCACTGGCGGCTCCTTGAATCTCTCTACCTGCCATTGGCTCTAAAAGTCTCTGCTGAAGCCAGTTTCTCTGTGCACAGTGCAGTCTTCTACAAGCACAAATTTCAACTGCTACATTTTGTACTGCATTATTTATCAGTTTGCTTGGAAATTGCTATGCTGTTTACCATAGTCAGGAAATGTGATTCCAGCCACCTTAGGGCTTAGAATCTAAAGCTCTGTAAACTGCCTGAGGCTCCAAGTTGCTGGGGTTTAGAATCTAAAGTACTGTATATTGTCTGAGGCTCTACGTTGCTAATTTGTATTGTTTTTCTCCAAACTCCTGCCACAATTTTTCTCCCTTCTACTGCCTGCTTCTACCCCACTAAATCCCAACCTGTCCTTCTTTTTCTGCTCTGTCTCCCATGTTTGCAACCCCACGTTAACAGGCCATAAGGCACTCGGTGGCAAAGGTCTGACTCTTCCCCCCAGCTGTGTATTTACTTGTTCAGTTTTCTCTTGCTGTGTTGGCTGTCGTAGGCACTCATGACAAGGTCAGACCCCCAGCTGTGTAATTCTTTTTCTTTTTCCTTCCCCGTGAACAGCCGCCTTTTCTCACTTACTCCCTCTATTGTGTCGAGTCCCTCCCACTGGATTATCCTAAGGCACCAGCCCCACGGCACCCCTCCTTAACCATTCTAATCCTCTGTTTCTCTTCCCTTTCAGGAAGAAACCCTTGATCGGGCATCCAGTTGTGCGGCGGCTGCGGCTCAAAACTCCCCCGGCTGCCAGCTCTCCACCCCTTCCCCGACCAAAGCAGCACCTCCCAGGTTACGGGCCCAGCAAGAGGATGATAGGATAAGAGCATAAGTTGGGCGGAGGAGGCGTAAGTGCTAGGAGGTAGGGTAAATGGGGAGTTTGTTCGAGGAGGGATTGGTTAATAGCAGTCACAGGAGTTAGAGGCCAGAAGAGCTTGGCGGAGTTTGGTCTTGAAAGCACCCATAGTTGCCAGGGTCGTGATGTCACTATTGAGATTATTTACCCAGCTAGGTGCCCGATAAGAAAAGGACCTTTGGCCTTGGGACGTGCGACAGTGTGGGATTTGCAGCAGGTGTGGTTTGGATTTCCTGGTGTTGCAGTTGTTGGTCTTGAGATTGATGAGAGAGCAGACTCCAGGAGGGGCACTGCCCATCATTACTCTTTTCGCTGTGGTGCAGGTTTGATATTTAATGTGATCATTTAGCGGTAGCCACCCCGATAGAGTGTAGAGGTCGCAGGTGTGGGTGAGACAGTGAGATCTGGTGGCGAGACGGCAGGCCTTATTGAGGGTGGTAGAAATCTGCTTAAGGGAGGAGGCAGTGGCCGAGCCACAGATAACTAATCCACAATCGATGATGCTAATGATGGAGCTCTGGACGGCAACTGTTAAAGCTTCAGAGGTGAGGTGTTTCCTGTGTCGGAACATCAGGCCCATCCTGATGTTAGCTGCTTTAGCCACGTTATTTATGTGGGCAGTGTATGAGACGTGGGAGTCGAGGGCGATGCCAAGATATTTAAAGGATTGTACTTGTTCGAGTGCGACTCCTTGCTTAGTTTTGATGGTGAGGTGGAACTGTTTGAATTTGTGACGTGAGCTGCTGAAGATCATGGATTTTGTTTTTTGCTGGTTTAGGATAAGTTTGTGTTTTAGGACCCATCTTTCGACTGAAGTGAAGCCATGTTGAAGGTTATTTTGCAGTTGTTGGGGATCCTGGTGGGAGGCCAGGATGACTGCATCATCCGCATAGAGAACGAGCTGCTGGGGACAGGACTCTGGAAGCGAGTTCAGGAACAGGCTGAAAAGGAGAGGGCCTAGGATGGAGCCCTGTGGGACACCTGAGCGGACTGGTCTGGGATTGGAGAGGGTGTTGAAGATTTTAACTCTTTGGGACCGGTTGTCTAGGTAGCTTCTGAACCAAGTTACCGAGTTAGGAGAGAGACCCAAATTCCGGAGCTGGGCAAGCAGGAGGCCGTGGTGGACAGTATTGAAGGTCTTTGTTAGGTTGATGAAAGTTGCGCCAGTTATATGCCCTTTGTCCAGGGAGTGGTGGATGGTGCCAATAAATTCGAGCAGTGCTGTGGAGGTGCTATGATTCTTTCTGAAACCGTGTTGCTGCCTGCTCAGCAGGTTGTGTTTGTCAAGGTAATCAGTCAGCTGGCCAGTGACAATACGATCCAGGGCATTAGAGAGAGGAGGGAGGATGGAGATGGGTCAGAAGTTCTCAGGAGCAGTTTTGGCACCACTTTTATGGATGGGGGTTACGGTGGCTAGTTTCCATTTTTCAAGGAATTGGCTAAGGCTGAGGGAGAGATTGAAAATCTTTGTCAGTGGATGAAGCAATTCATCAAGAGTGAGGGATATAAGTTTGAGGTCCAGGGAATCACTGCTGGTTCTGTACTTACCGACTGCTTTGGTTACGTAGTCACGCACCTGGTGCATCTTAACTGCTTTAAAGTAGAAAGGTGGGGGTGACTAGTCGGGGTAGTTGGGGGGGGGAGGATCTCCCGTTTCATTGAAAAAGTCAGGAGGGAGTACTGAGCTAAGGTCAGTGAAGGTGTTATTGAAGGTGTCTGCTATAAGTTTGGGGTCAAGCGTTATATCTCCATTAACGCTGAGAACTGAAGGGGTGTATCTTATCTGCTGCCCAGTGATTTCTTTTATATTTTTCCAGAAATCTCTTCCCTTTCCCCAGGAGTTGGTGAGGGCATTCTTGAAATAGGCCAATTTCTTATCCCAAATTGTTTTGGTGCAGTCATTTCTTGCACGTTTGTAGTTGGTGATGTCAGCGTGTTTCCCCAGAGGCTCTGGCAAGTGACCAGAGGTGGTCTCTTTCCTGTAGTTGCTTAAGAAGGTCTCCAGTGATCCAGGGGTTACAGAGTGCTTTAACCTTCTGCCTTTTGATAGGTGCGAAAATGTTGCATGCTCCAATAAAGATATTGATAAAGTGGTCCAGAGCCGTGTTCACATTTGTAGATGAGTGGACCGGTGTCCAGTCTTGTTGGAGGAGGTGCGCCTTGAGATAAATTAATTTGCCACAGGGTAGAAGCCTACTAGTGACAGTTTTTGGAGGTGGTTTGATGAATTTATTAGACCAGAGACACCTGACTGGGGAGTGGTCACTGAGTGTGTCCGGGAGAACAGTGGTTTTAGAGATCCGGGCAGGGTGGCTGGTTAGGATCCAGTCCAGGAGAGTGCTGGAGCCTGTTTTATAGTTCTTTCTAGTCGGTGACTCTACCATCTGAGAGAGGTTTGCAGCCGCATCAGAGTCCCTAAATGCTCCTGCTTCAGCAGCAGGCCAGTTTATGTTAAAGTCTCCTAGCATTATAGTTTCAGCATCAGGTGGGAGTGAGTGGGTGAAATCCAGGACGGCCGAGAGACCATTACATTGCTCTTTCAGTTGTATGTACACTGTAACGACAGTGAGGACTTTGTTGTGGGCACCAAGCAGGACTCTGATGGGGAGAATCTGAGCCGTAGTCAACAGTGGGGAAGTGTTCATTTGGTGCCCCAGGATGGAGTCTTTGAGGTATAGGGCGTAGCCACCATCCTTTTTTGTGGTCCAGTCTAGCCTAAACACGTTGTAGCCAGGGAGGGCGATAGCCTGATCTGGGACTCATGGGGAGAGCCAGGTTTCTACTACTGCTAGGATGTCCGGCCTATGTTGACTGGTAAAGATATGAAGAAGGCTGCCTATATTGAGTGTAATAATAGAGATGGTGCCAGGGGGTTTGTTCTGGCTGGCAACCCTAGTGGGTACAGGGCCAGGATTTGGGTGGATATTTCCAGGAGAGCATCAGGAGGAGGAGGACTAGCTTGAGCACGCATAGCTGTAGGTTACTGGTTCTGTGTCTCCTTTTTCTGGTCAGGTGTGAGCGTGACTTTTGGGGAGAGTGGCGGTCCAGAGACAGAGTGAGGGGGCATGGTGGTGTGCCCAGCGCCAGCAGGGTTGAAGGAACAGGTCGCTTGAGGCATGCAGGGACCAGAGTTTAAAGATGGGATCAAGAGGAAGAGTCACAGAGTGGTAATATGAGGGGTCAGGTACAAAGCTGAGGGGACGGGAGGGGAAGCAGGCTCTGGGGGGGGTGGAGTACAGGAATGAGAGAAGTGAGAAGCGAGGAGGAGGAGAAGGGGACGCAGTGTACAGTGGAGACTCATGGTTTTAAGGGGGGGCATGGGGTGACAGGGAGGTGGGGGCAATTAAAGTGGGAGAAGAGTGGGAGGATGTAAATAGGTCAGTGAAGTGAGGAGAGGAGCCTGAGAATAACAGGTTCCCTAAAACTTAGGGAGGTAGCTGTACAGGGACTGCGTAGAGAGTGCAGGGGTTAAGAACAGGGCTAGAGGGCAGTGGGAGGGAGTAGGTTGTTACAGAAACCAATGAGAAAGGTAGAGGAGGTGGGGTTTCAAGAGGGGCGGGGAAGGGTCTAGTAACTAAGGCAAAGGTGAGGAGGGGGCGTGAACATTTCACCCACTTCTACTCACACTCAATGGGTGCTGCAGTCCCGAGCGGAGGAGAAATTCAGCTGGAGCAGCTAGCCAATCAGGAACATGGAGGAGTGCAAGAGTCCAATCCCGCTGCAGCTTGGCAAGTGACTGGCCAACAGCGGTAGCTCACGGCAGCCCTGGACAGTCTAATGACTTACCCAGCTTTCTGAATCCTTGGTTCGGGCAGGAGGTGGGCGGCAGGGCAGTCGGGAGCCGCAGCCGTGCACTTCAGGGGGCTGGAGCACCCGAGATGTACAGCTGGATCTAGTGGTGGAGAGGAGAGAGAAATCAGGGGTTAGAGATGGGCCGGGAGAGCAACACAAAGCAAGAAAGATAGTCTAAATCGGGGGGCGGGGAGCAGGGGATTTTAGTCAGACAGAGGTGATAATCGGGGGTGGGAGGGGGGTGGCAGCCCAAGTATAGCTTTGTTAGGGATACAAATGCCTGCTTAAAGCCGCGTCTCTGACTGGCTGGCTCAGCTTCAGCACCAAAGCCATTTGGCAGCTACTTGAATCTCTCTACCTGTCACTGCCTCTAAAAAGCCTCTGCTGAAGCCAGCTTCTCTGTGCACAGTGTAGCCTACTGCAAATTTCAACTGTAAACTTTTGTGTTGTATTTATCTCGCCCGTGCTCCCCGGCCTCTATTAAATACACACTGACTCTTTCCATAATCTCTTTCCCCTGTCCTAGTGATCCTACCTGTTAATTCCCTACAAACAAGCTACTCCCACTCTGCTCAGTAGCAACATGCATCTCTTGTCATCACCACAGATTCTGACTCTCCTACTTACTCGATCTGTTTTCCATCTGTTATAGTATTACTATCCTGTCCATATTAAAGCTATTTCTCCCACATACTAGGGACCTATCTAAAACCACCTCAAGTGTCATCTCAGTGCTGCACTAATAAGCAAGTGACCTCCAACCCCACTACTACTTGCTTGCCTCTGCAGTTATAAATAGTGCCCTTCATTTGTGATCATGTAGTGGCACAAAGATTGTACTTTTACTCCTTCTTAGCTACTGTGGGTGCATTTTTACAATGCTGAGGTACAATCTCCGCATGGCTACACTCTCGCTCCCTGGCATTCTACTTCTCTGCACCTTATTTCCCCCAGCCTACAACCCTCCCCACCCTGCCCTGAAACTTAGCAACACCCCTCACCTGCCCTGAGCTTGGACTTCCTAGATCCACCACCCCACCCTCCCCTTCACTCCTCCCCATTACTTAACCTTCCTGTGAGATTCCACACTTCTGTACTGGCGGTATACCTCACCCCCCCCAAAAACATCGTGTGTGTCATTGTTACTCTATGTCTTATGCCCCTCAACCTTCTATACAGTGGCACATATGTGCCACCTACATATCCCCTACGTAGATGCCCCAAATCCTTCAGACTTAAGCTGCTCTGTAGGTGGGTCAGTAATACAATTTTCCTGCTACAAATCTGTGCAGGAAATGCTGAATTAAACCCTGGTCCACCACAAACCCTAACATCACCCACTGCCTTCACAGAAACTAAGGGCCTGAAGTGCCTGCACCTTAATGTGTGCAGTTTATTGAAAAAGGTATATCCTGTCCAGGCCTGGATCTCCCACACAGACCCAGAAATACTAGTCTTAACTAAGACTTGGTTGAAACAACGCACCCCTGATTCAGCTATATGCCTCCCCTCGTATAACATCTATCGTAGTGATAGACAAACCAGAGGATGGAGCCTAGCTATCTATGTCAAAGAAAAATATTATGTTTCTGATTTTGCCTCTACTACTGTGCCAAAGGAATTATAATCCGTTCTGATAAATCTCTCACTATCCCCCATGGAAACCTTAACGGTAATTGGTTGCTACTGCCCACCCTCTGGGGGTCTGGAACTCAAACCACCTACGCAATATATCTGACTCTAGACAGAACTAAATCATTATCCTCGGTGATTTAAACACTGACTGACATATGACCTGCATCAAATGCTCGCAACTTAAAAACTTCTGCGACAAAGCTAGCTTCACCCAACTGGTTATCAGATTACACCTGTCCAAACCCCAAAACACCCTTAAATGATTCATTGATCAACCTCATACTTACAAACAGATCCCATAAAGTTACATACTTAGTAGTTTTTCACAATGATGTCAGTGATCATTGCGCCATAGCCTGTGTTAGAGGGCAGCAATTGTCTAGTTCGCCAAACAGATTTACATGGAAAAGGGGCTTCCACAAGTTCAATCTATCCCTTTACTTAGCTGACCTCAGAGACCTAGACTGGACTAACTTTTATCTAGCCTCGAACATCAATGTTGCAACCTCCCTTTTCAACAATATCTTACGTGCAATCATCAACAAATATGCCCCTATGTTAAAATGTAGAACCTGAAAACTCTCCTGCCCTTTGTTCACAGTTGACCTAAGGGTTGCACTTAAAGCAAGGGATCGACTCTGGGCTACTGCCAGAAGGACCAAACTCCCAGCGGATTTGGCAGCCTTCAGAGCCTGCCGAAATGAATGCACCAAACGAATTTGGGCCTCAAAAGCTTCCTACTTCCTAACAGCCTTCGACTCAGCAAAGGGGAATTCAAGCAAGTTCTGGCGTATAAGCAAATCAGCAGATAGCAATAAAAACAGGTTACTCACCTTTAAAAGTAGTTCTACGAGTGGTATATGTTGTTCATCCACACTCTTTGGCATGTCCCCTTCCGCTTTAAATCTCACTGGAAGTCTTCAAGCTGGCTCCTCTCTCCCACCCGCATGGTATATACCTTCATATACCTTGGCTCTCCCCCTTGACGCCAGATCTTAGCCCGCTGGAAACCAGGTGTTGTGCGTCCGCAGCCAGGGAGGTCGGGTGGGTCCATGTGGATGAACATAACATACCACTCCTAGAACTACGATTACAGGTGAGTAACCTGTTTTTCTTGAAGTGTGGATATGTTGTACATCCACACTCTTTGGCAGACTCCTAGCAGTTCTCCAGGAGGAGGGAGGCAAGGCGCACACCGCCTACTTAGGGAACAGAGATTGGAGAACTGAGGCCCCAAAACCAGCATCCCGGCATGACTCAAAGTTGATGTGGTAATGGGTAATGAAGGTGTTTGCTGACTACCAGGTAGCAGCCTGACAGATTTCCTGGATAGGGATGTCCCTGGAAGCAGCCACCGATGCAGCAGTATGGCGGTAGAATGAGCTCTTATCCCTCTGGGAGGCTCCTTGCTCGCCAACTCGTAGCACAGACCTATGCATGATGTGATCCATCTTGCAATAGTCCGTTGGCTGCAGGTCTGCCAGAAGCGGCTTCAGCATAGGTGACAAGAGGTATGGAGCCTGTACTTGGCCTCCGAGGTGTGACTGAGGTAGTATACCGGCTGGGTTAACACCTAGCTAAGGTGAAACTCTGACACCACCTTCGGAAGGATTTTCGGGTGAGGACGTAGGACAACCTTATCCCTGTGGAACACCAGATAAGGGGGAGTCCACTGAAAGCGCCTGGAGCTCCCATGTACTTCTGGCAGACATGATAGCCACCAGGAAGGCAGTCTTCCACGACAAGTGTGACAAGGCACACTTGCGCATTGGTTCGAATGGCTTGCCCATGAGCTTTGCCAGTACCAGCAGTAAATCCCACAGAGGTGGAGGTTCACGCACCGGAGGGGATATGTGATCCAGGCCTTTGAAAAAGCACTTGACCACTGTCTCCTGCGCCACTGTCGGCTGACCGGCCCGCGCCCGGTGAGCGAAGATGGCTGCCAGGTGCACCCTAAGGGTCGATGACCGAAGACCCCCTTTGGAGAGAGATCAAAGGTAGTCAAGAATGTTAGCCACTGGACAGGAGAGAGGGTCCAGCTCCTTGCCCTGACACCAAATGGAAAATCTTTTCCATTTGAAGGCATAACATTTCCTGGTCGATTCCTTTCTGGATGCCTTCACCACGGTGTAGACATCTTCGGAAAGACCCGAAGCCTAGAACTCTAGCCACTCAGGTACCAGGCTGTGAGGTGCAGGGATTGAAGGTCTGGATGGAATACCTTCCCCTGATTTAGAGTGATATCAGGTCTGGGCGTGCTGGAAGCCGCTTCAGGGGCCTGCAGCTGAGACTAAGGAGATCTGGATACCAGAACTGGTACAGCCAAACTAGGGCTATCCCGGATCACCTTTGCCTTGTCCCTCCTCACCTTGAGGAGCACCTTGTGGATCAAGGGAAATGGAGGAAATGCGTAGGAGGAGGGCTGGGGTCCAAGGCCTCGAGAAGGCCTCCCCCTGCAGCGAGCCCTGCTGAGAGGGGCGGGCATGAAACAGCCTCAGTTTGGTGTTTTCCCTGGAGGCACACAGGTCCACCATCAGTTTGCCCCAGTGGGAGAACAGGCTATAAGCTAACTCTGGATGGAGAGACCACTCATGGGATGTCTCTCCTAAGCGGCTGAGAGCATCCGCCAGATGGTTTGAGACTCCTGCCACATGGATGGCTAGGAGATCTGCCTCCAACCGGCTCACAAGGGTCCAGATGTGGAGCGCCTACCTGCACAGCAAACGGGAGTCGTGCTGCCCTGTTTGTTGAGGTAGTATATGGTCGTGGTATTGTCCGTCTGGACGTGAACCACTTGACCCCGGAGCTGAGGAGCGAAAGCTGACAATGCCAGTCTGACTGCTCTAAACTCTAACAGGTTGATGTGGCATCGGGACTCCTCGGGGGTCCAGAGCCTGTGGGCCCTTTTGTACCCCATGTGGGCTTCCCAGCCCATGAGAGAGGCATCAGTTGTAAGGACGACCAGCGGCTCGGGGCAGACAAACGGGATCCCTTCCTGCAACCGATCTGGGGCAGTCCACCACTGGAGAGTGTCCCACATCTTCTGGGTTACAGTGATCAGCTGGTCAAAATGACCATGGCGCGGAGTCCACTGGGCGAGCAGCTCCCACTGGAGGAGGCGCATGTGAAACAGGGCCCAACGGACCACTGAGGTGCACGCCGCCATGTAACCCAGAAGGCGCAATTGCCCAACCAGAAATGATTGGGTAAAGAAGGAAAGAACCTCCGCCCTGTCTGCCGGAGGCCGAGCTCTGGCTTGACAAGAGTCGAGCTCTGCCCTGATGAAGCCCATCACCTGAGAAGGCAAGAGTTCCAACTTGGCCTCGTTGATCAGGAGGCCGAGATGGAAGCAGATCTGGAGGGCCAGGTCCCCTGCACCTCTCCACCTCCTGTTGGGTGGATACTGCTAGGAGCCAATTGTCGAGGTAAGGATAAATCCTGACACCCCCTCTCCCCCGATGCCTGAGATGGGTCGCCACCACTGCAATGCATTTGGTGAAGACCCATGGGGCCGATGACAGGCCAAATGGCATGGCTCAGAACTTGTACAGGCTCCATTCACTCCCTTCAACCCTGAAGCCAATCTGGGTACTCTCATGGACTCCCATAAATCTGGTACTCTCTCCCCCCTCAAATCCATCATTCATCCTCCTCCTACTCCACCTGGACAGCTCTAAATAACTACCTTGCTCCCAACTGTACCTGCCACGACCATCCCTAATTCCCTCCTCTAAGTCCTACCCTCTGCCATTAGATCCAGTCAGGCTCCCTCTCTGACTTGGCCCCATTCCTCTCTCATCAATACCGCTTCACTGGTCTTCACAAACCCCATCGTGGCCCCAAGGTCCCGTAGCATACTCTCCCTTGCTGCCTTCAGTCTGCTATCCTCCTATCGTACTCCACCTCTGCCTTGTGCAGGCAGGGTGTGTTCAGCATACAGGTGTAGTCAGGCCCTGGCAGTCCTCTCTCCTTCTCCTCCTCCCCTTTCTGTTGGAATTATCTGCTCCTCAAGGTTCTTTGCTCTAGGTAAACCCTTACCTTCCTCTACCTACCCCACCACTTCCCTCACTTATTCACCTAACGCTTGCCTTGGACCATCCCCAAGCAGGGTTCTCAACAGCTGAAACTGGCCTGAACGGGTTAAGCTTCTATCTCACCCTCACTGCCTTATAGCCTACTCTCTCCCTACATGTACCACCTCTGTCTTGTACAGGCAGTGTTCTCTGCACCGTGGTAGGTTCTGGCCCCGGCAGACCTCTCCCCATCGCTCTTCCCCCCTCTCTTCTCTATACCTGTCCCGTGAACGGACTCTTAGCCCCCCATCCTTGCTCCCCTACCTCGCTTAAATCTACCTCTGACTGGATCCTCCTTTCTGATGTCACGAATCTCAAGTGCCTTCCCCGTCCCCTACCCTTTCACCCCTCCCCCCCTTCAGTTATTTAGCTGCAACTATGGCTAACCCTACTCTTTTTATTCTTTTTTGCACTTCTAGACAAAACTGCACTTCCATCTTAACTTAGCTAACTTGTACTGTTATATTACCTTGCTACCTTGTACTGCCTCTATGACCCCCTACTAGACTCCCCTAGTTTAAATCACTAGAATTCCTCTCAACCGTATTCAGGCTTCCCATTTACGGGACACATAGAGTATACCATTAATGTCATGTTATGCTATTGTATCCATCAAGTTCTACACTGTTGTCACTGTATCCACCTAGTCCTAAACTGTTGTACATTGCTGTCTCATTGCAGCATCACTGTTTACTCACTGTTCATATTATATGTAATCTACATGTAAATCTCGGTCAGTGTTCAAATCTATGTAATTATCCTCATGTTTCTCTTCCCCCTAGGTCACACTGGGAGATGAGCAACTTGTTGCTCAGTGTGCCTTCCTGGTGAAACATTTCAATAAATAAAACAAAAAAGTAACTCTTTTCATAGCAGTTTTGAAAGTATGGACTGTTATATCTTATAATTTCAAATTTAAAGGTAAGTTGTTCCATGTTGCAGCAGCCCTGTGTTGAAATGTCATTTTTTCCACAGTTATTTGGGGTTTTCGGTACCACCAAGTTTCTGGCTCCCCTTTTTCCTTTAATTAAAATTTTGGTTTGGTTTGACCATTTTATCTATCAGTCTGGAAGATCTGTTATTTTTGTGCATTCTATATACAATAGTTGCCCAAATTTCTTTTCTTCTGAATTCCAAAGGCATCCAATCTAATCTTTCATACATAAGACAGTAATGAGTCTTGTAATTACATTTAAGCACGAATCTGGCCAGTCTATTAGAGCAAGCGTCAAGTTTATGTAATGAGTGTTTGCTTGCAGGAGTCTAGATGCGACTCCCATAATCAAGGCCCCTAGAATTCTGCGGCCGCAGAATTTTGCGCAGAACTTGCAATCTACCGCAGAACTTCTGCGGTGCCGCATAATTCACTCTTCTTGTTGATTTTTTATTAATATTTCTGTTTTTCCATAGAATCTGGTTCCCTTCCCCTCTTTTTATATCCTAAACCCCCTATATGCTCAGAATGTGATGTTATAATTGCTATAACATCATACATTAGCTAATGAAATGGCTGCAATCTGCAACAGAAATGAACAGTCACTTATCTTCCACAGCTCCCACTGCCAGAGATGGTGGCACTGCACATCAGGCATGGTGATATTTGTTCAACCTGCACTACAGCCTAATACAATTTTCAGTCTTACATCGTTGCACTAGGGCCAACTTAAATAAAACCTTGTCAATAGCACAGGCCTGTTAAGTCCATACCTCACTTTGTACAAACCTATTTGTGCCTTTAAGGTAGAGAGATGCCATCTGAAATGAATAACTGGTAAAATGAATTTAAATGTCATTTTTAAGAAAAATAATGTAATTATGCCCAGAAAAGTGGAATATAATAATGTGTAGACCTGTTGAAAGAATAGACCTGTTAAATAAATAATTGCATTGTACGCATTTTTGCCAGGGTTATTGATTACATATTGTCACTGGTTGATAGAATCACCTAAAAGTTATGGAGAAATGTTGTGCGCAGGGACAGCTGTTGGGCCAGAGGGTAGCATGCTGCATTTCCGTGCCGGCAATTCAGGTTTAGAGATTAGCTCTGGGAGCTGGCTGGGCAGCACAAGGATTGGTGGAACACATCATTGCTCGGAGCTTGGGAAGGTATGGTGCAGTGTTCTGTCACATGGTGGATACACTGTGCTGATCTGGAGAGCTCTATCTCACAATCGGTTCACATGCATGTCATGGCCTGATGGTGTTATGCAGTGTGTCAGGGAAAGCAGGTTGACATCAAAAATGAGTTTTGCAATAACTCCTCTATTCCATTTCTAATGGGACCTGTATGAATGAGGATGCAAGTCCATGGAAATTAAAAAAATATATACTGTATGTATATATACACACACACACACACACACACAGTATCTCTGTCTCTCTCACCACACACACACACGCACATTTGTATGTATGTTACAGTTTGCATATAAATATTTAAGTGATAGACAGTGGAAACCTCATTAGTGGGATAGATAGCATGCATATAGAAATACCATTTTTATCACATAAGATCCCCTCTGCATACGTCATTTATGCAACAGGCTAGGATCTTAAGGGAGAGACATTTGTATTGCTTTTTTAGGCATAAAATTATTTTTATAAGTCTGTTATTTTTTGAACTAGTGTTACTGTGCTTTCCACAATCCTGATTGCTATAAAAACTGCCATGAAAGTGAAGTCAGGATGGCAAGCTGTCACTGTGATGTGGTAGTTTGTTAGTGCTGCAGAACTTCCTCAGAAATTACAAACCACCGCCGTAGAAGTTCTGCGGCAAATGGTAGTCTTGTCGCAGAACTTGGTCCCACTGTGCAGCAGAAAAGTAGGGGCCCTGCCCATAATCCATTATGGGAATAATTAGTTGATTAGCTACAGTTAATCAGTCTGTCTTTGTCATGCAATTTGACACTCTCCTCAGCACCCCAGCCTAATATTCACTTTCCTTACCAAGCCATTGTTGTTCAAAAGAAAGCTGGTAATCTATGTTTTTACCCAAGTATTATATGTAGAGACTTTGAATAATATAGTCCCATTTAAAGTTTTTATTTCTAGATTGTTTGCTTTCCCCTTATTTCTTGTAGGGTCAATGTTAAAAAGCATAGACTGTATTTTTTAGTGTTTAGTATCAATTTTGAGAAGGTGAACCAATTTTGTAGTATAGTGAAATCTGACTGTAGCTTAAGTTCAATCCGGCCCGGTAACAGATGCAAACCGTTATGGCCAGGGAGCGGTGCAGTGTGTCCACCGCCCGGCAGTGTCCATTAAGGGACGGTACCGCCGGTCCACACTCTGAGGAGCGGTGACTGTGCAGCGGCACCCGATCCCACAATGCAGCTTGCACTGCGCTGGGGATCAGTGCCACGCTGCCACTACGACCGCTAGCTTTGGTATCGAGGCATAACCAGTTTCTTAACCATTGTTGAAACCACCTCATGTGTGGTTTCAACAATGGTTTCAAAAACGCCATCTGTAAAAATACAGGTATAAACGCAAACCACTGCGGTAACGGTTTGGGCCCTCTGTAACATTACAGAGGCGTAGTGTGGATAGGGCCTCAAACAGACCCATGTGGGATGCCTCGAGACACTGGAGATGTGTTAGCAGATAGGTCACAGATGGTTACAGTAGGCGGGAAGTGCTCTACTGTAACCATCTGTGACCTATGCTAAGTATGACTGAAACCACTTGAGAGGCTTTTCAGCCTTATCTATATCTTTTAACCTATGTAATATAATTCTATGGTCTACAAGGTCGAAGGCTTCTAAGAAGTCACAAGCTGGTCCTGAACCTGAAAAAGACACAGGCTATGCTCTTTGGCTCAATGGCTAAAATCAAAGCCTCATCGGCCTGCTTACACGTCACCAGCACAGATGGATCCTCACTACCCATAGTGAGCTCCATCAAATATCTTGGGGTAACACTTGACCCCCAACTTGGCATGGGTAATCATATCCTTAACATCTGCAGGGCGGCAAACTGCAAACTGGGTCTGGCCTATAGGGCCAAGTATAACCTTACACCGGCAGCCAGGCTTGCCCTAGCGAAGGGATGTGCTCCTTCCCTCCCTCAGCTATGGGCTGCACCTATTTGCTTGCTCTCCAAAGACACATCTCACCCGGTGGTACACTGCTTACAATAACATTTGTTGTTTTGCCTTGGCTGCCCCCCGACTCACCCACTGTTGTGAGCTATATGAGAAACTCTGCTGGCTCTCACCAGCTAGATACCTTGATTTTGGTTTGGGATACCTCTCTGGGAAAGTGATCAGAACTAGCACCCCCCAGGGGCTGGCCCGACTTCTGCCTAAACTGAATCCCACCCCCTACCAACTTAGGTCTCTCACATCAGGGATGCTCAAAGTCCCTCCTACAAGGACCCTCATGGGGGACTGAGACTTTGCCATAAGTGCGCCCAGACTCTGGAATTCACTGCCTGTGGATATCAGAGGTGCCCCCTCCTATCTGAGTTTTTGAAATTCCCTGTGGGGTTTCCTAAAACTAGCATCAGAGTGTGACTGCCCCAAACCTCCCTAGAGTAAAGTGTCAAATTGTTTTGTCTGAACCTCCCAAGGGTGTCTCCATGGAATTCCTGGAGATATTTTCCCCACTGTAGCAATGACTTCTGACTACTCCTGCCTAAAAAGTCTTGGGCATTTTTACACCCATTACTGCTCCACGGTTATAGGCTAACCATGACATATTGCACCTTGGTCACTTGGTAGAAACTTGTACTACCAAGTGTTTCTGTCTAACATGTGCATATTTAGAAAAATGTGATGAGCTGTATATACCTGTCCGCGATCCAACTAGCCTAGGGGTTGTATACGACAATGTTATAAATTATATTATGACCAATCCAGTCCTTGAACTATGCTCCACTCCAATGTATGATGACCTGTATATATCTGTTAGTTGAACTAGCTAGTCTAGAGTGTATAATCTGAAATGTGCTTACTACTATATGTTTCCCCTAGCGTCAAATGATGTATTTCTCACGTTTGTGTACTGTGACAAAAAACTGTACTCTCTTTGCCATGTCTCCTTGACTGTTGTTCCTCATGTTGTACTCTCCCGGGTCGTTCCTGAAAATAGGCATAATACTTGTCTAGTGTACTTACCCAGTAAACAAAAGCTAAATAAATAAGTCAATGAACACTGAGCTCACGGCTCTCAACTCCCCAAGAGGGGTGGCCACTAGATCTATGAAGTCCCTTCCTAAACCCTGACTGGAAACTATTCAATTTGTTGTACTTCTCAAGGTAGTCCATAAAGTTGGCTGTGAACCAGTCTTTCCATGATTTTTGAAATAACTGATTGTAATGCAATTGGCCTGTGCTTGGTAGGGCTTACATCTTCTCCACCTCTGGAGATTGGAACAATCTTACCCAGTCAGGGTTTACAAAGGGCTTGCCGATGAGCACCACACTCATGGACTTCACAGAGATCTAGAGGCCACCCCTCACCTATGGCACACTGAAACATGTCTTCACTGTACCCTACAAACCCCATCCTATCATACTGTGATTGCAATGATAGGTTATTAGTTGGCTGTATAACCGTGTTGTATATAACCTTGCTGTACACTGAACACTATAATTCTGTCCTAGCTGTAATCTTGTATTGTCTGTTCAAAAATGTACTATTCTATTTAAATGCTTCACTTTATGTAACTAATTCTGGGTCGCCCCTGAAAAAGGGACCTTCGGGGATCAGAGGGCCTACCCGGTTTACAAAATTAATAAAATAAAAAAATGCCACGTGCTGGGGAAGGTACTATCTTAAATTCCAATTAAAGATATCGGTTAGAGTCTGGGCAATTTCAGAAACAGAATCTTTTATAAACCTAATTTCAATTTCATCAGGTTCACTAGCTTTATTTACCTGGAGTTAGTTTATTTAATTTATGACTTCCTTCCTGATATTTTTTTTAAATCTGAACTTGGGCGTTATCATCTGTTCTTGTAAATTGCCATTATTTTTAAGACTACTTGTCTCATTGTCTTATTTTTGTTTGGAACATATAGGTCAGGGAGCTCAATAAAGTATTTAAGAAGTCAGCTGCTCTTTCTAGCCTTACGAGAACTCAATTTTCTAGAATCTTTATATCCATTGTTTTGACCTTTGTGTTTTAAGTGATTTGATTAATGTCCAGTGTTGCTTAGGGTCTTTAGTACCGTTTACTTTTTTTTTTTTTTTAATAAAACCCTTTAAATTTCCTAATTTCTTGGGTAACTTTATTCCTAATGTTTTTGAACTGATCCCAGGTCGTCGGATTTAAGGATTTGCCTTTTTCCATAAAAAATGTTGGTGTTTAATTAAATGTTTTAATATTTCCATTCATCCATGGCAAGTGGTTTGGTTTTCGAGTTTGCTTTCTGAAAGATGCACTCCTGTTACAAGTGTCCAAAAACATTTTGGTAAACTCCTTCACCATTTAAAATTTGTTCAAGAACACATTTTTTAGCAAGTGAAATCTGTCAATGATGTGTTTAAATTACTTGGTCTGTTAATCTTTTTGTATTGTTGTGTATACTATATTTGTTGTTTATACTTTTTATTTCTTTTGTATCTTCCTCCCAGGCTATCCATGAAAATGGGCAGACATCTGGCTCATGGGCTAACCAGGTCTTTTAAAGCAGCAGTGCAACTAAAATGTCCTTCGCCCCCCAAAAAAAAAAAAAAAAAAAAAAAACTAGTTTCAGCTACATTTAATGAAAATATCAGCATACTGTTGAATGTACTTGTCTAGGTACCTCCTATACTCGCACCATAAGTCTTTTTCTCACTTTCTCATTCCTATCCCTTGCCAGGTCTACAATGCCATTTCTATGCAAAATGTGTCAGCCATCTTTTTCTTGAGAAAAAATCTACACTGAAATAGTTATAAAATACTCAAATTTTGATGGAATATGAAAATCACTTCACAAAATAAAACTGAAAGATGCCTTCAATCTATATGGTGAAAAAAAAATATATGGTCAAAGTTTTTGCCCAATTTTGTTGTGCTGCTGTTTTAATAAACAAAATCAATCAAGGTACAAAATCTAGTCCATCTATTTCTGCAATTCTCCTCCTATCGCATAATGTAATATGTTAAAGCCTCCATCTTAAATATATTTGTCATTTTCCCACTCCATTCTCTTGTGGTCGATCTATCTGGAGTGAGCCATTTTTCAGGTATATATTTCTTTGTTGCCACCAATAATATGCCAATAGATATATGCAAGACAGTTCTTAAAAATGTGAATAAGAAAAGCTGAGGTGTAAGAATGAGGGAGTAGCTACTTTTTCTCTGCCCAATTTGGAGGGGAGGGGAATCCTTAAGTTGAAAATAGAGGGGTTCATTAGTGAAGAGTGGGGTTTAAACTTGTGAAGGGGGAGGGATGGGAGAAAAGGCTGTGGAGGGGGGTCCGATAAAGGAGGGACTCTGTCTCCACCCCCCTGGGGAGCTGGAGGAATGCGGGAAAAGGCCAACTGGTAAAGTGCAGACAGGGGAAAATGGAATCCCCATGGGAACACGAGCAGGGGAAATGGAAGAATAGGGAAAGGGTGGAAGGTAGTCCTGCTAAATGCCAGGAGCTTGGGCAATAAAATGCCTGAGCTCCAGGCGATGTTAACTGAGAGAGCAGTGGATGTGGCAGTGGTCACTGAGACCTGGGCCACCGCAGGACACAACTGGGACCTGTACCTGGAGGGTTACACTATGTTCAGGAAGGAGGGGGGGAGAGGAGGAGGTGTAGCAATAACAGTCAAAAACTGCATTGGCATAGGGGGAGTAGAGGAGGCGGAGGGTACTGTGGAGGCAATTTGGGTCACCTTTATAACAAGGGGGGAGCAAGAGAGTAAAAATAGGAGTGGTGTATAGACCCCCTGCGCTGGTGGAGGAGCTGGAGGAGAGTCTGGTGGCAGATGTTGGGAGACACTGCAGATTGGGCAGGGGAAGGGTGGTGGTGTTGGGAGACTTAAACATGCCAGGAACAGACTGGGAGACTGTGACATCCTCGGTGGCCAGGGAAACAGAGGTTGCTGGATGTCTTTCAAGATGCGTTCCTGACTCAAGCAGGTGGGGGAACCGACCAGGGAGGCGCAGGTACTGGATGTGGTCCTGGCAGACAGTGACCAGATTGGGTGCCTGGAGGTAAGGGACCCGTTGGCGGGGAGCGACCATGCCACGGTCTGGTTCTGCCTGGACCTAGGGGGGTAGAAGGCTGCACAAAGACTGTGGTAACTGACTTCAGGGGGGCAGATTTTAAGGAAATGGGAAGGATCCTTAAGGAGCATTTGGATGTGATTGGGTCAGACATGGACGCTGACAGTAGGTGGGAAATAATCAGGAGGAGGTGCAGGATGCTACCAGCACCTGTGCTAGAGTAAGACGAAAATGCGGTAGGGCCCGAAAACCCTGCTGGTGGACCAAGGAGGTCCAGGAGGTGGTGCGGGGAAAGAAGGCAGCCTATAGGCAATTCAAGTGCTCAAGGAGTGAAAGGGATCGAGGGGAGTACGAACTGATGGCTAGAAGGGCCACTAGGGTGGTGAGGACGGCTAAGGCAAGGAAAGAGCAGAACCTGGCCAGGGAAATTAGGAGAGGGAACAAGGGGTTCTTTAGATACACTGGGGAAAAACGAAGGGTGAAGGGACAGATCAGCAGGATTAAAACAGGGGGGAGATGGGCACAAGACCCGGGGGAAGCAGGCTGAAGTACTAAATGAGCACTTCACCTCAGTTTCTCACCAAGGAAGATGGGGGCTGCATCATACATGGGAGGAGACAGTGATACTGAGGAGGGGACTCTTGCCGATCGGCAGGTCTAGGGAGAGGAGGCATCACTGGCAGGAGGAAGGCTAAGCAGGGAGAAGAGGTAGCGGAGGTGGAAATCACAGCAGAGAGAGTGAGGGAAGCCCTCAGTTCCCTTAAGACGGAGAAAGCACCAGGGCCGGATAAATTACATCCCAGAGTGCTGAAGGAACTTGTGGATGTCTTAGCGAAACCCCTGGTGGAGCTTTTCACCATCTCTCTGAGGACAGGGTGGGTGCCCCAGGACTGGAAGGTGGTGCCTATAGTGCCTATCCACAAGAGGGGATCAAAGGAGGTGGCAGGGAACTACAGGCCTGTCAGCCTGACATCGGTGGTGGGCAAGGTGATGGAGGGCATTGTCAAGGAGAGGCTGGGGGGGGGACCTAGAAAAGTCAGGGTGCCTGGACAACAGACAGCATGGATTCGTCCCACGGAAATCGTGTCAGACAAATCTTGTGGAGTTCTATGACTGGGTGACGAGTGCCTTGGACCTGGGTAGACTAGAGGATGTCCTCTTTCTAGACTTCAGTAAGGCATTTGACTCTGTTCCTCACGAGGGCCTGTTGGATAAGCTGGGAGAAATGGGGTTGGGGAACCAGATGATCAGATGGATAGACAATTGGCTCCAGGACCGGACCCAGAGGGTCGTAGTTGGCGGGATAGTCATCCCCAAGGAGGATCATTAGTGGGGTCCCACAGAGATCAGTCCTTGGACCCCTCCTGTTCAACGCCTACGTCTCTGACGTGAGGACAGGTATCAGGAGTGAGATGAGTCTCTTTGCGGATGACTCAAAACCTGGGGGCGGTGGTGGATGGGGAGGAGGGGAGGGTGGCCCTACAGGGGGACCTGGAGGCTCTGGAAAGATGGTCTAGAAAGTGGAAGCTAAGATTCAATGCAGGGAAATGCAAGGTACTGCACCTGGGGGCCAGAAACCCGGGCCAAGTGTACACCCTTTGGGGGGGGAATGCTACAAGTCTCGATGGTTGAGAGGGACCTTGGAGTGGTGGTGGATGTCAAGATGAACAACTCGGAGACTTGTAGGAGGGCAGCAGCCAAGGCCAACAGGATGCTGGGATGCATCGCTAGGGGGATCACCTCCAGAAGGAGGAGTGATACTCCTCTGTATAACTACTTAGTGAGCCGCACCTCGAGTACTGCAGATTTTGGAGGCTACACTTAAAGAGGGACATTAAACTCCTGGAGAGGGTCCAGAGGAGGGCAACCAAAATGTTTTGGGGCTTGGGGGACAGGACCTATGGGGAGAGGCTCGAAGAGCTAAATATGTACATATTGGAAGAGAGAAGGGACCGGGGGGACATGATAGAGGTCTTCAGGTACATGAAGGTGGTAAATAGAGGAGGAACAGTCAGGGTGCTTCGAAGGAAGGAAGAGGGGGCAACTAGAGAGCATGGGTGGAAGCTGGAGGGGGGAAGATTCAGGGGAGAAAGAAGGAGGTGCTACTTCACTGAGAGGTGGTGGAGCCATGGAATCCGCTGCCCAGGGGGCTGGTGGAGGCAGAGACGGTGGAGGGGGTTCAAGAGGGGGTGGGACAGGTACAGGTGAAGGGTTCTGGAAGCAAAATCCAGTGCAGCGAAAATATCCGGAACTGGGAAGGGAGAAGCCAGAGACGGTGAGGGGGGCAGCAAGGTCAGCTCCCAGTGTGGGGGCTGACCAAACAAGCAGAACAAAAGACTGTTAGGCCTATTCTGCTGGCATTTTAGTATGTTAGTATATGTAGCTGAAAACCACAAGAACCAAACAAACTATGAGACCTCATCATGGGTTATGACCAGCAAAACAGTGCATTAGAAAGTACCAGCCCAGTTTTGCAAGTCAGCCTAGGAATCCTATACTAGGAAAGGCTAGATGGCAAGCACGTAAAGGAGGTGAGGCATTTGGCTCTTGGGGGGCAGGTGCAGGCTGTCCAGCATCTGTGCTGCCCCCACCTGCTGATCACAGAGTAGAACTGGTACCTGCTTCCAAGGCAGCAGCTCACACCCTGTCTCAATCCCAGGGTATAAAGTTGTGTGAACTGGACATGATGCAGAGTGCTGACCTAGGGCAAGGTAGCATCATACATTTAGTCCTGTGTTAGTGGAATATCCAGCTGGTCTAGACTGTGCTAGCACAATCTACTGTCAGTGACCCTACTAACATTCTACCATACTAACATACTAAAAGCCAGCAGAATAGGCCTAATGGTCTGTTGTGTCTGCTCAGTAGCCAGCCACCTAGTGGGTGCTCGCCTTCCTGCACCCCCAACCCCCAAGAGGGTCTTCTTTGGCTTCAGTTTCCCCTTGTACCTGTCCCACTCCTTCTTGAAACCCTCCACTGTGCCCTCCTCCACCAACCTCCCAGGCAGCGCATTCCACGGCTCCACCACCCTCTCAGTGAAATAATTTTTCCTACGCTACCCCCTGTAATTTCCCCCCTCCAGCTTCCACTCATGCCACCTGGTTGTTCCTCCCTTCTTTTGCCTGAACAGCTCCTTGGTTCCACTCTTGGTTATTCCTTTTATGTACTTGAAGACACCTATCACGTCTCCCCTGTCCCTCTTCTCCTCCAGAGTGTACAGCCCAGGCTCTTCCAGTCTCTCCTCATAGGGCCTCCCCTCCATGCCCTGAATCATCCTGGTTGCTCTCCTCTGGACTCTCTCCAGCAGTGCTATGTCCTTCTTCAGATGAGGTCTCCAGAACTGTACACAGTACTCGAGTTACGGCCTGACCAAGGCATTATACAGAGGGAGGATCACCTCCCTCTTCCTGGACGTAATTCCCCTGGCTATGCAGCCTAATATCCTTTTTGCTTTGGCTGCAGTCCTTCTACAATTTCCAGAGTTATTCATTTTGATGTCTACCACCACCCCAGATCCCGTTCACCCAATGTGGCTTGCAGTGTGACCCCAGGTGTATATATGGCCCGGGTTTCTGACCCCAAAATGAAGTACCCTACATTTCCTGGTATTAAATTTCAATCCCCACCTCCTTGATCACCCCTCCAGGGTATCCAGGTCCCCCTGGACTGTCTCCCTCGCTTCTTCCCTATCCACCAGTGCTCTCAGTTTGGAGTTGTCTGCAGAGACTAATCCCCCTCTCTATATCAGAGACATAGGCATTGAACAGGAGTGACCCCAATACTGAACCTTGGGGAACCCCACTGATTACCTTCCTAGGGAAGGAGACTATCCCAAGGACCATTACCCTTTGTATTCACCCAAAAAGCCAATTTTCGACCCACTTGAGCACCTGTCCTCCCACCCCCATCTCCCTCAGCTTTGCTATCAGACCATTCTGGGGTACCGAATCAAACACCTTGCTGAAATCCAGGTATAGGACATCCACCGGCCTATGTCTGTCCAGGGCCCCCGTCACCCAGTCATAAAAACTCTACGAGATTGGACTGACACGATCTCCCCGGGACAAAGCCATACTGTTCATCATCCTGGTGCCCAAACCTTCCCAGCTGCCTCCCAAGCCTCTCCTTGATAAAGTCCTCCATTACTTTGCCTACCACAGACATTAAGCTGACATGCCTATAATTCCACATCTCCTCCCTAGACCCCCTTTTGTGGATAGGCACTAAATGAGCCACCTTCCAGTCTTGGGGCACCCATTCTGTCTGCAGAGAGGTGTTAAAGAGTGCAGCCAGTGGAGCTGCCACCTCCTCCTCCAGTTCATAACCCTCAGATGTAGCCCATCCGGCCCTGGTGCCTTATCAGTTTTTAGCTTCTGAAGGGCCTCCTTCACCCTATCCACTGTGATTTCTCCCTCCATTCCTTCCCCTCATGCAATCTCCCCACCTCTTCTGGGTCTGGCCCAGCCTGTACCCTAGCCTCATTCCTTTCTCTGGTCTCCGACTGGCCTCTCACTTTTGTTGGCCCCTCTTCCCTCCCATCAGGCTGTAGGGATCCCCCGTCTCCCTCTGCAAAGATGCAAAGACTGAGGCAAAGTACTTGTTTAGCACCTCTGCCTGTTCCCCTGCTTCCTGAGATTATCCCCCCCCCCCCAAGTCTTAATCTTGATGATCTGTGTCCTCTCTTTTCTCTTCTCTCTTTGTATCTATAGACTCCCCTCCCCTCCCACGGATATCTCTAGCCAGGTTTGCTCTATCCCTGCCTTGGCTCCCCTCACCACTCTGGTGACCCTCCTGGTCATCAGTTCATACTCTCCTCGCTCCTTGTCCCCCCTTGAGCATTTAAAAACGTGCGTAGGCAGTCTTTGTTCCCCTCACCGCCTCCTAACTAACAGTCTTATCACTACCACTTGTAATACACATCCCTAGTGGGGTCACTGCTAGGTGCTGTCACTTCCCATCAAACACCCTCGCCCTCCATCCACAACTTTTGCCAGGGGATCTACCTGCTGGTGTGGTTAGGTAGTCAGGAAGCTCCAGCTTCCTTTAGAATATGACTGCATCTTCTTCCCTTCCCACCGTCTTCCATTATTCTTATCTCACTTTCCTTCCAATGCTCCTCCTCCTCCTTGTCCACGGTCACTAGTTCCTGTTATCTCTTCAGGATACAGGCCTGGAAACATCTCTGCTCTAATGCACAAAGCATAATGAGATTCTACTCTAGATCCTAAACTCTGTTCTCACGAGCAGAAACTAGCCTGCATCATTCTCGGGTGAACTCGTCAAAGTTACCTCATCCCAGGACAACATAAATTAGTACACGTTTGCACAGCATACTTACTCATACCTGCTTATGAAGAAACGGGGCAAACATGTCTTTTCTAAACACTGAAAAACGATGTCCCTATGTTTAACTGCCTCCTTTTCCAACTGTCATTTCATGCAGATGGAATTTTCTTTCCACCTCCTTGCATTTCCCAATGTCCCCTTCCTCTAACTACCCAGTCAGTGCAGTTAGAAAACTGACACTTTTATTAGTCTGGCCATTACCTCCTGTGACTGCCCCCCTCCCTTTGAGACAGACCCCGACGGGAGAGAGGACCCGGGTGGAGGAACCTGGAAGGTCAGATTGGATATGCCCAGCACTGGGGATGGGGGCAGGTGCCGTCGCCTACCCCACAGACCTCTTTGTTTCCTTTTTCTGTTCCCCTTCCCCCCCTCCCGTGCGTGTGCACATCCCCGAAGTAGGACACACAGCAATCCCTGCCCATGTCAGGGCACGCTAACTACGTGCAGCCAGACATGCTGCAGCGCCCTTGGTCTCTACCAGGAGCTGCCGGCATGCCGAGCAGTCCCACCCCATCCCACGGGGAGGAGAGCAGCCCAGACGGGCACTCAATCCTCACTCGTCCCCCGCCGATCCCTGGCGTCCCGAGCTCGCTCCCGAACCCAGGTCGCCGGTGTGGTGTCCAGCGCCTCAATCCTCAGCGCCACCGAACCAGCTCTGTGACTGCTTTTAATTCTGGGGTTTAACCAGTGACAGCACTTGAGACAGTAGTTAAGCATGATAAGCTCCCTTCCCCAATCAGCACTCGGCCCTCGGAAGAAGCAAACAGCACTTAATGCCAACTAGAAATCATCTACTGCTCTCTATATTACAATTTAAAAGATTAAGAATTTAAAGCATTCTTGCCTTCTACATTCCATATCCCACTACCTCTAACCCCCCCCATTAATTCTGGGCTTTACCATGTTACATACATGGGCATTTCCCCGCTCAGTCACTGACAGGCATTAGCCCCCTTGAGATAGGGATATCTTTTAATATTCCTGCCAAGCTACATCAGAGGACAACTGTACAGTTAGTTACCTCTGACATAATTTAAGAGTGTACCCTCAATCAACTGAGGGATCAGCAGCCCTGGGGAGCTGAACACAATGTTGCTGCCATATCAATGGAAACATAGCTATAGGCAGACTGCATGAACTGGGTCCCATTTAAAAGGACAGATATCCCCATGTACGGCAGCACTGTTGTCTCGCCCTCAACTGTCCAACATCAATGGCGGAAACCACAGCCAATAGTCCAAGAAGCTCATAGATGGATCCCAGAAGAGTCCCAGTTGCAGAGCTAAGGGCACTACACACGTGACATGCCAGGATTCCTGGCGACTGTTGAAGGGACAGGCATTGAACACTACTGTCTATGTGAGGAGTGAGAGCATCACTTAATCAGTATTAAAAAAAAAATGATAAAGGTCATCACCCATCTGGGATCCTGTAGCGATTAATTTAGTAACGTATCTTTCCAAGTAAAAGGATTTTTTTTTCGAAGGGGGGACAAATAGAAGTTATGGGGTTGTATGCCTATATTTTGACTGCAGAGACCGTTTATGGTTCCTGCAGTATCAACATAGTTTGTGCTCATATGTTCTACATTTTCATATCTTGATTCCTCTTTTGCAGAATAGCTATTAAGCATTGCAATTTATGTATTCCCATGTTTGGTATGGAATCACTTCAACGCTTTTGACTGTGTATAATCAATGTTTGGGATACAACATGTTGGTTCTGTATACCACACTCTTGTAGGGTGCAGCATTTCCAATAAATGTTGGCTAAAACACACAGTATTTGTGGAGCACCTCCCTCATCTGTAATTCAGACTGTTTCAGGTCACATTGTATGTTTATATCCATTGGATGGATCCTTATGCTGGATTTTAATTGTCATTGCATATTATTGTTTTTATGAACACAATATAATTACAAAAAAAAAGGTCTGCTGCCCTGGCACTGCCCGAAAGTCCCACAATCTTAACTGTCACAAAGAATGTACTCCCTAACAAAGCTTCAACGACAGAACGACACAATAGCCCTGGAAAGGAGGAGCCCATGAATGCAAGTGAGAACCACCTTGTGTTCTGCCATTCAACTAAAGCAGGAGTGGTTCACCAATTAACTGAAATAAAAAATGACTCACCTTAGTAATGTTGTTTCTTCTAATGGAGTCTTGCTGTATTCTGACAATAGCAGTGAGTCCCAACCTTCGAACTGCCCCGGAAGTGAAAGAGTTAACTTTCCATGCCAGGCATGGAACGCTGAGCTCGAGCTCGGTTGAGACTCTGTCTTGTTGTTCAAACTCAAACCGTCAGATCTTTACGAGCTAAACTCACTAAGGTCCTGTGTGGAAGCTGTAAACCTACACTAGCCAACTGGCTACTAAACATAAAACACATTTTTTGGTCCCAAAACAAAGACCCAAGTCAGGAGACCCACAAAATGAAAAACACAACACCCAGTCACCCCAAGAAAAAGGGGGGTGAAAACAACAAGGTGGGCACCTACTGAGTGGCAACACTGCACTGCCCACCCACATCCCAAAAACAGAGGTTCTGAAAGGGGCAGGCGGGGAGGTCAGAATACAGCAAGACTCCATTAGAAGAAAAC
The DNA here is from genome assembly GCA_016271365.2 of Neoceratodus forsteri. NCBI lineage: Eukaryota > Metazoa > Chordata > Ceratodontiformes > Ceratodontidae > Neoceratodus > Neoceratodus forsteri. The sequence continues at coordinate 462,903,634 of CM057458.1, forward strand.
ATTACTAAGGTGAGTAATTTTTTTCTTCAAACGACATGAAGTCTTGCTGTATTCTGACAATAGCAGACTACAAAGCAGTACCTCCATGGAGGAGGGACAGAACCTACTTAGGGAATAGGCTCTGAAGCACAGCTGTGCCAAACCGAGCATCACTCCTAGCCTGGATATCCAGGGAGTAATGCTTGGTAAAAGTGTGAACTGTTTTCCAGGTAGCTGCTTGACATATCTCTAGAATAGGGATGTCCCTGGCAGCAGCCAGGGAAGCAGCTGTACCTCTGGTAGAGTGAGCCCTCAGGCCTGAGGGTGGAACCTTACCCAGTTTTTCATAACAAAATTGGATACAAGAGACAATCCACCTGGCAATGGATCTTTTAGTGGCAGGTTTCCCTTTACCAACCTCACCATAAGTGAGGAACAGTTGGAGGGAGTCAAACCTGTGACCCTTGGTACGCTCTATGTAGTAGCTAAGGGCTCTTTTCACATCTAAACTGTGCAGCCTCCTCTCACCAGAGGAGGAATGGTCAGTGAAGTACACAGGAAGAGACATAGATTGATTAAGGTGGAAATCTGAAACCACCTTAGGCAAGAACTTCCTGTTAGTCCTGAGGACCACCTTATCTCTATGAAAGGAGATAAAATCAGGCTCCACTGACAAAGCTTGTAATTCACTTATGCGTCTGGCAGAAGTGATGGCTACCAGAAACACAGTTTTCCAAGTCAAGTACTTAAGCTCTGCCGAAGACAAAGGCTCAAAAGGGGGTTGCATAAGCTGAACAATGCAAACATTAAGGTCCCAAGCAGGGGCAGGGTCCCTGAATGGAGGGTTGGTGTGAAGCAATCCCTTGAAAAACTTGGAGAATTCAGGGTGAGCTGAAAGAGAAGAGGGCTTACCTGCTGAAATAAAAGCAGAAAGAGCTGCCAGGTGCACCTTCAGTGTCGCTGGTCTTAGCCCCAAGGTATTTAAAGGGACCATTTAATCAAGGACTGTGGGCAGATCAGCAGACTCTGGGGAAATATGCTTCCCAGAGCACCATATGGAAAATCTTTTCCATTTGGAATTATAAGTAGCCCTGGTGGAAGATTTCCTAGAAGCCTTCAGAATATCCATTACACCTTGGGAGAGGTGTAAATCAGCAAACTCTAACTCTTCAAGAGCCAGGCCTTGAGATTTGAGATTCGGGGACCAAACCCTCCCCTGAGCACAGGTTGTAATTCCTGGGAAGACACAGGGGAAGATGGACTGCTAAGGACAGTAGGAGTGGATACCAGGGCTGTCTGGCCCAGTCTGGAGCAATCAGGATCATCTTGCACGGTTGAGATCTGATTTTGACTAGCACTTTGAACAGGAGAGGGAAGGGGGGAAAAGCATACAGGAACTTCCCTTCCCAACTGAGAACTAAGGCATCCAGGGGGACTGAGCCCAACACTGGGGGCCTGCAGCAAAAAAGGGGAAGTTGGTGATTGTCTGGGGCTGCAAAAAGATCTATCTGCGGGGTGCCCCATCTGGAAAATATCACCTCCAAGACCAGGGGATCCAGTGACCATTCGTGATGGCCCTGGGATATCCTGCTGAGAGCATCTGCCAGGACACTGTCCTTGCCTGGGAGGTAAACTGCCGTGAGGGAGGTGTTCAGGGGGTAAGCCAGAGACCACAACTTTATTGCTTCTGTGCACAAGGCCGTAGACCGAGTGCCTCCTTGCTTGCTGATGTACCACATTGTGGTGGTGTTGTCTGTTCTGACCTGGATAACTTTGTTCTGAACAGATTTGGAAAAGTTTGAAGTGCTAGAAATACTGCTCTGAGTTCCAACAGATTGATGTGGAGCAGAGATTCCTGGGGGGACCACAACCCCTGGGTGGTCAGGTCACCCATGTGAGCCCCCCACCCCAAGAGGGAGGCATCTGTAGTAAGGATTAAAGAGTGAGACAGAGTGACAAAGGGGACCCCTTGTCTCAGATTGTTCTGATCCTGCCACCACTGTAGGGCCTGGATCAGGGTTCGAGTTACTGGGATCAATTTGGTCAGAGGGTCCTTCCTTTGAGACCAGAAGGCTCTCAAATGGAACTGAATGTTCCTCATCTGAAATCTTGCTCCCTGCACTACTGCTGTGGAAGCAGCCATGTGCCCCAGGAGCTGTAGAAAATGCCTTGCTGGTCAAGACACCTGCAGGGTGAATGAGGAGGCCAGAGAGAGACAAGGGTCCTTGCCCTGTCCAGGGGAAGGAAAGCTCTGGCCTTTTCTGTATCTAGCTCTGCGCCTATGAAGGTGAGGAGCTGGACAGGCTCTAGAACTGACTTTGAAAGATTCAGAAGGAAACCCAAAGAGGTGAGCAGTTGCTGAGTTATCTGTAAGTGTAACTGACTTCATCTGGGGACTGGCCTACTATAAGCCAGTCGTCCAGGTAAGGGAAGATGGCAATCCTTTGCCTTCTTAGAGAGGCAACTACCACTGCCAGGCATTTTGTGAATACCCTTGGAGCAGAGGTCAGACCAAAGGGCATTGCTCTGAATTGGTAATGGCCTGAGGGCAGCTCGAACCTGAGGTACTTTCCGATGGGAGCTTCTGATGAGAATATGGAAGTAGGCATCCTTGAGGTCCAGGGACGCTAGCCAGTCCCCTGGCCTTAGAGAGGGTAGAATAATTCCCAGAGTCACCATTTTGAATTTTGGTTTTAAAAGGTGCTTGTTTAAGTATCTGAGATCCAGGATGGGCCGCCATTCTCCTGTCTTTTTTGGGGTAAGGAAGTACCTGGAGTACAACCCTTTGCCCTGATGTAGGGGTGGAACCCTTTCCACAGTTCTGAGAGCTAGGAGGGGAAGAGACCTCTGCCTCTAGGGCAAGTGTCTCTGAGGGATTTGCAGGTGAAAAGGATCTGGTTTTCATCTTTGGAAACTTTCTGAAGCTGAGAACCAGTCCCTGGCTTACTACTTCCAGGACCCATTTGTCTGATGTCAGAGACTCCCAGTCCTGGACAAAGTAAGCCAGCCTGCCCCCTACAGGTAGTTGAGAATCGGCCCTGGCAACCCCATCAGGGTGCCTGTTTGGCAGGGGCTTTGGGCTGAGGGGTGGAGGCAGGCTTGCCTGTAGCCCATCTGCCTCTCCCTCTAAAGAACCCCCTCTGGGCATAAGCAGAAGAGGAGGCCTGGGCTTGGTAGAAAGGCCTGCCCCTGCCCTGGGATACTGCCTTTAAGGAGTGGCCTGCCTTTCTTTGGCCTGTGCACTCCTATAGGTGGTCCTATACTCGTCCATTTTCTTCATGCAATTCTCTGTCTGCTCCCCAAACAGAGAATTACCCACAACAGGAAAATCCATGGCCTTAGTCTGGGTATCCTGTGACAGGCTAGTACATCTGAGCCAAGCCATTCTTCGAAGTGCCACAGATGTAGCCATGACTCTAGATGACATCATTGGAGTCCACTGCAGCATGGAATTGCACCTTGGATGCCTCAATACCATCAGCAGCTACCTGCTCCAGCTCCTTGGCAAGCTGGCCAGGGACCTGTTTTGCTAAAGCCATAACAGTGTCCCATCTGGATTTTTGATACCTAGCAGTATAGGCCATATAATTGGCCTGTCTGAGTCCCAAGGATGCTGCCATGTACTGTTTCTTTGCCATGGCATCAATCCTCCTGGAGTCCTTGTCCGGGGTGTGAAGCCAAGGGAATATTTGCCTTATCACAGGCTGCAGCCTGCACTACTCCAACATGGCTGCATTGTTGTGTAAGGAACTCCGTATCTGAGCCTGACAATGTATACCTCTTGTCCATTCTTTTATCCACTGGAGGTATAGTGTTAGGAGTCTTTAAAATCGTAAATGTCTGTTTCCCAAAAGATTTGTGTAAGGGAATAGACAGCCTCCAAGACTCTGGGATATCCATCATCTCTACATAGTCAGGCTCCTCCTGGTCATCCATAGGAAGCTGGAGGGTGTCAGCCACTTTTTTTTTTTACAAAACATAAAATGGAAGGGGGACTCAGAAAGCCTAGGAGGAGACACTACTGAAGGTCTGTCTGGAGAGATGTCCAGGTCAATAGGCACATCCAGACTTTCAAAACCACATTCACTTTCCTCATACTCCTCTTCCTCCGGTTCAGAAAATTCCTCTAAATCATACTCTTGAACTGGTGGAACCGGCCGAACTGAGCGCCTGCCTGATGGTGCCGGTTCGGTTGGAACCGGGGAAAGCGACTGCACAATTTTGATCGCTTTGGCTATTTCTTCAGCGGTTGGAGAGGAAAGTTTTGGCTCCACACCTGCTGATTTTTCTTTTCTAGTTCTCTTAGCCGGAACTGACTCCTCAGAATCGGCTCTCCTTTTGCCGAAGAAGTCTAGCCCTGGTCAGAGGGCACTCCTTCTGGTCCGGTCTGAGCCGAACCGGGCTGGCCATCCGGTTCAGCGGACTTTTTGGCCTCCCTTTCCCTGAGCCTACCAGCTCTCTTTTCCAGGGTAGCTGAAGGGAAATTTTAGACAATAAACACAGGTGGTGTGGGGGTCAGCCTTAGCAAAGACTTCCCCACATACACTACAGTGTTGAAACCCAGTGGGCCCGGTTTTTCTTTTGGGTTTCTCAGACACTGTGCCAGTCCTAACCAAACTTACCCTTTTAATGGCAATCCGCCAGGCAAGACCCTCTTATCGGTTCCTGACCGTGTCACAGGTCATGGAAAAAAATGTAATAAAATCCATTTTGTTTTTAGAACCGATAAGAACCGGTAACCACACTCTAAAAGTACAATTCAAGATTTTTTAACAACTTGATCGGTTCAAACCGAACCGATGAACCGTTTACAAGTTCCACACAGAACAGAATAAAATATAACCTATCTAGTACTCACAAATACCACAGACAGAGACTGAACCGACAGGTTACGGTTTAAATTCGGTCGAAAACCGAGAAAAGCGGTACTTTAACCGACAAATTGAACCGAGCAGAAGGAGAAATCTCCGAAGCGCTTGTTCAGTGAGGCGGAGTAAAGAATCTGATGGTTTGAGTTTGAACAACAACAGACAGAGTCTCGACCGAGCTCGAGCTCAGCGTTCCATGCCTGGCATGGAAAGTTAACTCTTTCACCTCCGGGGCAGTTCGAAGGTTGGGAGTTGGGACTCACTGTTATTGTCAGAATACAGCAAGACTTCATGTTGTTTGAAACAGGGAATACCATTTAAGTGTACCAGTATAGGAGCAACCAGAATTTGTTGAAATAACCCTGAGACATTATGTCCACAACCCACCATTCCAGAGTCAGTGTGGACCTTTTGTCAGTAAAGGTACTAATCTGGCTTCGGTGAAGTGCTGCGGCGGACAGGTTGGCCCTACATCATTAGTTTGGTACAAATTATGTCCCCCACCACCGCCATGGTATCAACTCCCATGCTGTCCACAAAAGAGATGACAAGAACTAAGGATCTGACAGGAAGGTAAGCCACCTGTCTGGGTGATATTGTCTAGCCTCCTTAAATATTTGTCTGGAAGTTCTTGGACCCAGCTCTGGGCTGAGGCAGGGCTGTGGTCAATTAGCTGTTTAAATGTGAGTTCTAGCTTTTGGCCAAACAGAAGCTCACCATGAAAAGGAATGACCATCAGGTGAGCTTTAAAAGACAACACTGGCTGACCACAGATGATGCCCAAGAGTCCACAGAGCCAAGACCAAAGAGGCCATGGGCCAGAATGCCAACTTAATCAAGTCTTGGGTCACACCACCCAAAAAGCTAGCATCCAACACCAGCACAGGCATGATGGTAGCCGCGTCCAACCCCAGAGGGACATCCACGGTGAACAATCAATCATCTTTATTTTAACAGGCAAAACACCTTAGAGACAGACTCATTTGCAAGGTGGACCTAGGTAGGTCATAACAAAAACACGCAAACTAAATGTTGCTATAATACAGAGAGAATAATGCATGAGGAGGTGGTTAATACGAGAACTGAATGCAGACCCGAGTTGAGTGATGCTACATAAACCCCGAGAGTGCAGCTTGAGGGGTTTATTCAAGCATCACTTGACAAGGGTGTGCATTCAATTCAAGTAGGACTACCTCCTCATGATTTATTTTGTAAAACTGCTTGGCATCAATTTTTATGCAGTAGAGTTTATGTTTCCTGTAAATACAAAGCTGCACTGTAAAGTAAGGCATTACTAAACAACATGGATACAGACAAGGGATTTTTTTGAACAGCAGTCTTTTTAATTACTTGCCTTAAAACAACAGGAAATGCAACTCAAACAATTCATATAACAACTTAAATGAACGTTTCTGACCTTCTCCTTATGCGTCCACAACAGCACGTAAAGAACATGGATTCAGTGTGAACAGGAAAACACTGATGGGAATAGGAAAATGAGCACTGACAAAAAGTTGTGGTAAAATGACTACAACTAGCAACTAAAAACACATTTTATTGTTCTTGAAATGTTAAAAACATGACATGGCCTTCATGGTTCTTCAGCGGTTGGTCATTTAAGATACGTGCCCACATGGTCCGGAGGGTCCTGTGAAAAGAAAGGGATCATGTTCAAATTACCGATTTCCCTTTCAGTTACTTTGGTTACTTTTTGTGAACCAGTGGGACCAGGAACAGACGTGAAGCGCTTGTCTAGTAAGAGCGGATTTTTATTTCAAGCTCTAATGCCATTTTTTTTTTTCTTACCAACACTAGGCTTATGTGTGCACTCTAAGAATGCTTGCGGTTTGGCTAAGACAATCGTAGCATGTAAATCCTGTAACAACCAGTTGGTTGTTATGGGAAATATCAACCACAAATCTATGGTAAAAATTGATCAGTTATTATAATGACAATATAATCTGTGTGGAGCAAATACGAGCTAGGCAGAAATAACAGTGTATACACTACGGCTAACAGTACAGTAGACCTCAAATACAACACTGATAGGGCAAGAACAAAAAATATTTACAGAATAATACAAATCAGCATTTACAATATAAACGATACCTGCCTAGTCGCAACAAGATTTATGGAATAGAGAAGGCGGGGGCAGGTAAGAGGAAATCAAGGGGAGGTGTGAAGGGTAGGACAAAGTGAGGCTAAGATGTCAGATGAGGGGAAGTCAAGGGGGGGAGGTAGTAAAGGGAGGACAATAGGGTGTTTAAGAGGAGGGTACTGGGTTGGTAACAAGGTGGACAAAGGAAGACTACTAGCGGGGCGTGACATGACGAAGAACAGACTAAAACCAAAAATCAGAGGAGGCAACATTCAATAAGAATTTAGAAGAAATTAAAAAGAAGCTACAATACTTCCAAGGATGGCTATCAAGAAAACTAAAATGAGAAGAGACACCAACGATTATAAAAATAAGGTATATAAATTGAGAAATACATATACATGTAATTACAGAAAAGAGAATTATAGTGACTCGGACAGCTCTGGGAGCTTCATTACAAAAACTAATAGACCAACTGCAAATAAACAACAAGAAAGACCTTTTTTTAGAAAGGGAACACACAACACGTTCTTTGAAAGTTAGAGTTTCAATTTGTAGACTACAACTTTCCTTTAAGGTTAGTAGAACTAGTTAGCTTTTCTGGTGGGCTCAGAGTATTTGGCGATGTTCCCCCTGGGGCATTTGAAACTGTAAAGGATACCTCTCATGCATTCGGCTCAATACACCCACCCACCACAATGGAGTACGGAACCCCAGTTATTTCTTGGAATATTAATGGGATACCAAGCCCAATTAAATGTACATACCTACTCCAGTTTCTTAAGAAAGAGAAGGCTGAAATGTTTCTCCTCCATGAGACACATCTCTCCTCAGAGGAGCATCAGAAATTTCTTATGCTGGGTGGTGATCAAGTATTTTATTCTTCTCATAAATGGATATATTTGGAAATACCAAAATTCAGTCTCCAGAACGCTACAAGACAGAGTTCAGGAGACTGAATCTCGGAATACAGCAAGGTACTTAAATATAATGCGGGGGGCTTTGCCCCCCCCAACCTCCCATAAATTAAATAACCAACTACGAGGGGTAGCAGACCTCGGAGTAAAAAGAAAAAGTTACAGGGGGTGAACAGTGTACGGCAAAAACAGCGGTGACCGGGAACAGAACTCTGGTCTACCGAACCATGCTGGCCGAGCTGCTACTGCATTAGACCTCCATGCCACAGGAGTACCTCAGCCAGCGTCTGCATTTTGCAGCTACTTCTGATGCCTGGCAAAGAGGTAGGGCAGCGGTTCATCACATCCACTACCGTACCTCTGTCGGCATTGGCTGCTTCCTGTCAGGCGTGTGAAAGTTCAGATTCCCAGAAGCCTTACTTACAATGTGGTGTAATGCCTATAGTTTCTCACAGACCTACGTTCAAGTAGACGGATTCCTTCCATCTCCATTTTCTATGAGGAGGAGCACATGCCCCCTCCTTCCTATCCTTTTTGCACTTTATATATGTATATATCCAGTAACAGTGACAATTTGGAAAATCACCACTGTCCAGGGAATTACATTGGGGGGGGCAGGAATTGTAAAATAGAATTTCATTTTTTGCACACGATACCCTTTTGACCCTCACTGAATCCAAGGGCTTTCTGCCAGTGTTTTGGGAAATCTTACTGCAATATGAATTAATTGCTGGATTTCGCTAAAACATAGGTTCTCACTTTTAATTACTCCCGCTCACTTGCTATAAACAGGTAATTTAATACAGTGGATTCCATTTAAGTGCACATCGGGTAAGTGCACATTTCAGTCTAATGCATGCGTTTCTAATGTCCTGATTTATTTCCTATTCCCTCCATGTTAAATATTTCACTTTAATGCACACTGGATAAGTGCACATTCTGCTTAAAAGCACAGGTTCTAGTTTCACCAATTGACCTAACTATGAGTGCAATTTCGGTTAATTACACAGGTGCTGTTAATGAGCTGTCAGTCTGCAGTATTTAACACCTCGCCCCACTCTAAATCACACACTGGCTCACAGAAGCGCTATGGAGAAAAAGAAGGTCACACTTAGCTTAGCACAGCAAGTCTCTGTATTGCAGGAGTTAGACCAGCCAAATGTGAGACCCACTGATGTTGCAGCGAAGTTCAGAGTCTACTTATTCATCGTGGCATGCACTGTCAGTAACAAAAAGGCGAGGGAGCGGATTTCCGAACTCTTCTGCTGTAGCCTTTGTGGAACACAGAAATTGAGACCCGCAGTTGTGGGCACATCAAAAAGACCACAGTGTTTTTCAGGTCTTCAAATGGAAGCGCTGCCCATTGATTATGACTCAAACTCTAACGCATGGATGACACAAGCAATCTTTACTGACTGGCTAAAGAGAGTAAACATACAAATGAGGCTCAGCACATCCAGATACTCGTCTGAGCCACAGCAGATGGATTGTTGTTTTTTTTTTTGTTTCTTTTTTTTTTTTTTTCAAATTTGCTCTTTTACTCCCAAGCTACCTGCCGCCCTTATTATCAGCCCGGTCACGGGCCTCCGGCATCTGCACCCCAAATCAGCCTCAGCCCCGATACCCCATGGCTTTCCCCCACGGTGGGGCCGCGGCATTCGGCATATACATGAGCACTGGGACTAGGTTGGGGGCTCGCCTGGGAGCACATTGAAGCCGCGGCGAGCTTCATTCTCGGCGGCAGGCAGCTCCTCCATTTTCCGCTTTTCTGGGGAGGCGGGGTCGTGCCATGATGTCACCATCCACCCCGCCTCCAATGGGTTGTCAAGCGTCGGCTGCGTGGGGACTCCCAGCCTCCGCCAGGGGTCCCCAACGCACCGAATGCTACCCACACCCTCCCCCCGAAGAAGGAGAGCTGCCCAGTGGACGCTCGATCCTACTCCCCCCCGGCCGGCCCTCCGACGACCCGGATCCGTTCTTAACCCGGGCCGCACGCAAGCGGAACTCTACCGCCGCGCCCGCGGGTCGCCTAGATGGATTGCTTTTTACCACCTAACACAACTTCACTTATCCAGCCCCTGGATATGGGCATAATAAAGAAACTGAAGCACCATTATCGCTCTCAGGCGAGGGGTTAACAATCTTTAGCCTATCTGGTGCTTCGTAGTTCGTGCTTAACTTGTGTTTTTATTTATTCGCAGATGCTGGAGAAGATTGCTGTTTGCATGGATGGAGGGACCCTGCACTCGGTTACTGACCTTTTCAAAAAAGTTACGATTCTGGATGCTATAAAAATGTTGGACAGTGCATGGCAGCAGGTGAAGCCAGAAACCATTCAGAACTGTTTCCGGAAAGCAGGTTTTGTAAGACAGACCGAGAATACCGAAGAGGAGGTTGTAGAGGAGCAGCTGGTCCCGTCCTTGCCACCGAACATGAACAGCATTGATTTTAGCCTGTACAAAAACATCGACGAGACCCTTGCCACCACCGTTATGCTAACATATGCAATGAAATTATGTGCCGACCCAGGGACGAAGAAGAAGCAGTTGGCGAATCTCAGGAATCAGAGCCAGACGTGTCAATGTTCGAAGCCCTCTAGTGCCTTGAACGCATCAGTGCATTCGTCCGTGGAAGAGAGAAGAAGGATCTAACACGTTTGCTCGAATTCGAACACTATGTGACCCAGCTTGCCTTACAATCATGTAAACAGAGCAAGATCACAGTTTTTTGGGGCGGCAAGTAACATACCAAACACAGATACGGGTACTGAACTGTGAGATATTTTTTATTTTATTTTATACAGTACTTTATTTTCCTTTTGAGAGCTTCATTGTTGCTTTTGTTGAGTACTGTAACTGAGAAGAGAAACAGAGTATTGTACTAAATTAAACACCAGTCGACTGATTAAGGAAATAAATGTTGATTTTTAAACTAGCGTGTCTGCGTATCAGCAATGTCAAATTTCAATGTAGTCAATGAAATTTCAGCTAAGTGCACATTCCGCTTAAATGCACATTTTCTGTCTGCAAAACGGGTGTGCATTTAAGCAGAATCCACTGTATTAGGTGAACTAGTACCGCCCTAAAATATCTAGGCATACACGTCACAAAGAATCCAAATCTTCTTGGCATTCTTAACTGTAAGCCTCTTACAGTGTGGTGATGGATTCACAGGAGTGGGCAACACTTCACATTGGCTTTTTACATAAAGTTGAAGCTACTTGCCTGAATGTTGTACCTTGTATATTACATCACCTCCAAACCCTCCCTATACTGCCTGACCGCAGCTATTTCCAATACTGGGATAAGCTCCTGACAAGACTCCTCTGGAGTGGGGCTCGGACACGGATACATCCTTCCTTTCTCCAACTATCTATGGCAAATTGAGGGGTTAATTTCCTTAATCAAAAACTCTACTCCTAAGTAACCTAATTATGGGTGGTTTGCCTCTGGACCACTCAGACATTCGCAGCCCACTAGAAAAATATCAAGTTTGTCCTAAATGATTTGTATGCCATAGATGCAGTCTTATATGCCGACTGAAGGTAAATCCCTACCAGTCTCACAATTCGGCCCACACACAGTTGCGGCCCTCAAGACCTGGTATATCCTCACCTGACATGATTTATTTCAAGGTTATGGCCCATTATTGTAGGCCCCAAGTTAAGATGGGGCTAACCTGCTTAAACACAACTGACCCTTTTCTTACATGCTGGGCCAAACACAATCCTCCCTATTACCATCAATTCCTAGATGAAAAAGGAATGCCCCGCTTTCAAGTGCTGAGGGACACACCTATCAGTTCCTGTCAACTGACCATTTTTGATATCTTCAATTCGAGCTAATAGTAACACACTGCTGGAGCACTTCCATAAGCCCCCCCCCCCCAGCTCTTCTTGCTCCGTTAATGTAGCACCAATGGGAAGGGGCAGGTGTACACCTGATAGGGCAAATATATGTTACCCTGCAGGATCTTTCAACAGATTCTACACTTTCGATCCTATACTTCAAATGTTCTACTGAATAATGGCGTAAATATACTGTCTCCTCTCTAACTATAGGCTATCCATGGGCCCCATCTGAAAGAATTCACATGGAAGTGTAGAAACATTTATTTCAGAACACCAGTGGTTCTCCGTAGAATGCTTGGGACCCCAGGTAGGCTGATGGAGAAACTGTGGGAAGGTACAGCAGATCAGTCCCACATATTCTGGGGTTGCCTCATTTTCACTCAAGTTACGGTCTGATATATCAAATGTTCTAGGAGCCAAGTTTGACATTCTAACCCCCAATCTTTCTCTTATCCTGATGGGCATCCCCAAGACTGGACCAAGCATACGAGGTAGACAACTGAAATTGCTACCAATCCTAGTAACTGGGGCTAGACAAATGATTACAAGACTGACTAAAACCATTCCCCCTAGTATCCGACAATGGATAGTATTCACTGAGTCTCTTCATAACTTAAAAAAGCGAACCTAGTACTATCTCAATCATTTGTCTGTTTTCGAAGAACTACGGCGAAAAACAGACCCTGTATAGGTTGGATACAGACACATTATTTGTTCCATAAAAAACAACACCACATTATTCAGCATCTTTGGTACGGTTTATCCTTAAAAATAACATTGTAAATTAAATGTACAGAGGCGTAAGTGTTAAATTGTTTTGCCTTATGACAACACCCTCATGAAACTGCAATTTTGCTCAATCTAATGTAAAAGTGGCCTAGGAAAAGTATATTTCTGTAAAGTATTGTTAATGTTTTCTCTTGCTTTTTCATCTAATAAAAACAGAATTATAACAAGATACCATACTCAGGTACACAGACCAATATTGAACACAGAAGAGAACACTTATTGAGGGCCAGGAGGAGGCGGAGGGAGAGGATGCAGAAGCAGAGAGAGGAGAAGCCAGTGGAGGAGGTGGTGGGAGATACACGGGGAGGAGAATATAGTGGTGTTCAATCTAAGCAGAAAATCCCTAACAAATGCAGACATGGCAATGCTTGGCAAGGAATTCTCTTCCTCTCTCCTAACACGTTAATTTTTTAATTTTATTTACTGCACTTTATTCTGTTCTGCCTGACCGGCCCTCAGCCTTCCAGCCAACCTGTCCAGCCCCATCACCCATCTGTTGGACTTACCTTCTCTTACCGTTCCTCCCATGAATGACTAATCATGGGAAAGACTCTGGAGTGGGGTGGGGTGCCAACCTACACCTCCCTGGACAAGTGTAAGTGTCAGTTGACAAGGAACCCACAAAGTTTTAGTGTCGGCTGGCAAGGAACAACCCAGTTGGTGGTGCAGGGCCTGTAGCGGTCGGCAGACAGCATGCTGCTGCAGTTATGTTTTCCTGCATTTCTGTCCCACCCCTGCACATCAGAAAGGTCTTGCTGACACAGCACATCATGCCTCCAACGTCCCCCACGGCTCCAGCTGCACCACCACCTGTGGTCACCCAGGTGGCAGTGTTGCAGCGGATGCCATACTCCCTCCCAGGAGGAGGTGAGCATCCATGTGACGCTATGCCACCCCCCGCCCCCGTCCAGTTCAACAACACAGGCTTTTTCCTGAACCTGGGTCGTGTTGCAAGGTGTTGTGCTACTGCTGCATAGGCAGGCTGGCCCTACCCCCTAATCATTTTTATTTGATGGCAGATTTACACAAATACTTTAGAGGCACGAGACTGAAGGAACAGTTTCACAACCAACCAGAACAAAATCTAGCTGTTAGGGAAGTGAAACAAGCCTTGAAACACATCAAGATTAAATCCCCCTCCCAGGAGCATAACCACAATGTTGAGACCTTTAATTTCCCAGGTACTTCCCGGCTACGTAATAGCCTGGGTAAACAATTGGCTGGACGACAGGACACAGAGGGCAATAGTAAACTGAGTCCACTCCGAATAAAGGAGGGTTACTAGTGGGGTACCGCAGGGTTCAGTACTGGGACCAGTCCTTTTTAATGTCTTTATAAGTGACATTGCAGAGGGACTGGAAGGAAAAGTATGCCTCTTTGCAGACGACACAAAGATCTGCAACAGGGTTGATACAAAAGGGGTGGTGGAAGGGATGAGAAGGGACTTCGCAAGGTTGGAGGAATGGTCAAAAGTATGACAGCTTAGATACAATGCAAAGAAGTACAAAGTAATGCACCCAGGGGAAGAGTACACAATTGGGGGGGAACTAACAACAACAAAATGGAAAGGGACCTGGGGGTAATCATATCAGATGATCTAAAGGGGTAAGCAAGCAATGTGATAAGGCAGTAAGGAGGGCTGGGGGAAACTGGAATGCACAGGGAGAGGCATCACCAGTAGAAAACAGGAAATTGTTATCCCTCTGTACAGACAACTGATGAGATCCCATCTGGAGTACTGCATGCAGTTCTGGAGACCCCATCTCTACAAGGACATAAGACAGGATGGAGGTAGTCTGAGGAAGGCAACTAAAATGGCGCAGGGTCTGCACCAGAAGCCATATGAACAGAGACTAGAAGAGCTTATGTGTACCCTCGAGGAAAGGGGGCAGGATAGAAACTTAAGTACTTCAAGGGAATCAACAAAGTCCAAGAGGCTAGCATCTTTTAGAAGAAGAAATGTGCAAGAACAAAGGGGCACAATTTGAAGACAGAAGTGGGGATGGCTCAGGGGCAATGTGAATAAGTATTTTTTCATGGAGAGGGTGGTGGGAATGGCCTTCCTGAGGAGGTTGTGGGGTCAAAAACAGTGGGGGAATTCAAGAATGCATGGGACAGACATAAGACAATTCTGGTGGGGGGTAGGAAGAAGTAGGCTGTTGGTTAACTAGGATCTGCAGCTTATTCAAAAGGTTGGGATATGAGCAGACTGGGTGGGCCAAGCGGTCCTTATCTGCCGTCAAAGTCTATGTTTCTATGACGTTGTACCAATCTTTAAAAAAAGAATCTGGTCCAATAAGCAGACACAATTTATCAAAATCAGAAGAGAAAGCTTTAAAAGACTTGAAATCTAACAAAAAAAGTAATCATAAAACTTGCAGGTAAATGGAGAGGTGTGGTAATAATGAACAGAGAGAAATGTACAGAGATGTGCATCGAGCTTCTGGACAACACAGAATATTACAATAAATTTAAATCAGACTTCTTACCTGGAATCAAAGAGAGTTTAGAGGCAGTAGAAGAGGTGGCAGAACTTAACCAAACTGAGAACTGACAAAAAGAACTATTGGCTAGACACCCAAAGACAGTGTTTAAGCTGTCACTCGCCAAATAATAGCATTTTCCAAACAAAAGTCGAATTTCACAACTCTGGAATGTGAATAAATTGCCAAATAATAAGCACTCTTGATGTACTCAGTAGGTATCTTTAAGTGATGGCCAGCAGCTGACAGTCCGAGTTAGGAGGTAGATGTTCCATCCCCCCACGACTGACAGCCTACATGCCAGTAGAAGAGCCTAGAGAGATGACAATGGACAACATTGAATATACAGCCAGCTACTTCCCTACCCACCTACCTCAACTGTTTTGGCAGCACTGACACTCCAGGAAGAACGGTCTGGTCACTATTTTGCAGCTCACCAGTCATGGGGCAGGTCCAGCATGGCAGCACAAGACAGCCACAGAGAGTGAAAAAGACATGACCTCCCGTGGCCCAGCAGCAGACAGCTGGACAGTGGATTTTAGTGAGTGGTGGATGGTATCTAGTAGAGGGAGACTGTCCTGGCTGGGTGATATTTTGTCTGACTGCTATGCGCACTGTCTGCAGCAGCGTAGTCTCGCTTATGCCACGTTATGTAGTGATCTGGTGCTAATATTTCCAGCTTAATTTTAAGAAGTAATTTCCAGTAGCTAGCTGCTTGCTGAATTATGTAGTGATCTGGTGCCTTTTTTTTTTTTGTATTTTCATTTTTATTAGTTTATCTGCACAAGATATACATTACATTACCTTCATAGGTAGGCTTTGAAAGAGTAACATTCTGAGCATACTGCGTGACAACATTGTTACAGTAAGGAACTGGTTGAGCCCCTATTAACTTGGTACATCACAGGGGGGAATAGCATAATATTTAACTATTTTTAAAACAGATCAGACAGGCCAATTCAGCCATGAGAGCAGGATTACCATCAAACGTTACAAACTAATGATCACCCTTATTAACGGGTAAGACATCCCTCATCGATATCAATAAACAATAAATCAATTCTGCAGTTTCCCTCTTATAAGCAAAAACTAAATAAGCTTCCCGCTTAGCTTTTCGATTTAAGAAACAGACTTTAAATTCCAATTCAGTTAAAACAGACCTATATCAAAAGTACGAACTTGTATCGAGCCTTTGGGTTTTAAGCCAGATATACCATATGCATATTAGGTAACCTGGTGATGCCTTCGTCCCATGTAGGCCCCAGCAGTGTACGAGGATAGAGATTTATCCCCCTTCGCACCACCCTTTCATTTCCAACTTTTCCCTTTCACCGCCATTCCCCAAAATCAGCACTATATATATTCGTTAGAAACTGGTGCCTTTTTAAAAGTTTATAAATTCTACTAAGCAGGCATTAGTTTATATTGGCGCTAGAGAATGCCTCAGAGCTTGATTCTAGTAATAGCCTACAGACCCGGCAAAAGCTTGGCACTGTACTCAATGTCCAAACTGCATCAGAGAGCTCCAAATTGCAGCCAGGGTTTCTAGCCTGCTGTTTCTAGTCTGTGGGCTCTGCGCTCTTTCCCACAGCCGCTTCACGGCTCCTCCCCACCCACCCTTGGCTGGCATTCACTAAATAGTAGCACTTGCCTACATTAGGCCATGCCCACTGTGTGAGGAAGTTAAACTATCTCCTCACTTTCTCATTCGCAGCCTATACTCATTCACCACTAGAGGGAGTCTGGATATCTGTCAAAACCTTCCTGCCTCCTATACCATTTTAGCCTTCGAACCTACCCAGAATTGGCATTACCCCTGCCCTAAATGTTCATCCTATACTGAGACTATAACGGCTATACACCTACTTACACAAATGGCCCCTGCAACTACTAATTATATGACCACTAATATACGTGCTTTATTAATGCTTGTCTCTATTCTTGCTCTCCTCACTTAGCTAGCAATGTTATACTGCCCACCTTCCCGGGACCCTCACTACCTACATCCTAAGGACTCTATCCTCTCCAATATGCCTACACATCCCCAGTTGCCCCTAGCCACGTCACCACTATTGGTCATCCACAGGTTTGTCTACCACGTGGCTTTTACTATATATAAATCCCAGCTCCAGTACCCTGCAAACACCTTTCATTCATCATAAACTATGGTACCTGCTCCTATTAGCACTCATGCTAGCTGGGGATATTGAACAAAATCCAGGGCCAGTAGGAAACACTGCCCACATGGAAGCAACCTGCAAGGACACTAAAGGCCTTTGCATTGCTCACCTGAATATCAGTCAATCAATCAATCAATCAAAATCTTTATTTATTCAGGCGAACATCATTGAGCAAAGCTCATTTACAAGATGGACCTGAGTGGTCATACAAATGAGGATACAAGTATTATTACATAGACAAGAATAGAATAAATAGCAATACAATGGCATGAAATGATTATATACAACAATTTACATATATACAAGTAACAATAGAACCATTTAGCCTGTAGGAAAAAAGAGGACAAAGGGTATAGCAGTCCTAAAATATAAGTTATATGGTCTAACTAGTTTTTATGAGAATATAATAGGTGATTCGGAAGAAAGAAATTGAGTTAATATAATGGATAGAAAAAGGGAGGTTTAGTTGGGTCAGATAGGTAGGGATTATGCTTTATAAAAGCAATTGCAGAGCTCTGGAAAAAGGCGGAGAACAATCTTTGAAGGATGCCAGCGGTAGTAGGCTATCTAGCTTCATGGATTTTTGGAGAGAGTTCCATGCAACTGCTAAGGAATAGCTGAAAGCAGCCTCCCATACCGTGCAGGCATTGGGGACCTTTAATGTGATGAGTTTACTGATCCTTAAGGTGTATGGCCTGGTTGTAATTTGGGTAAAGCAATCAGTGATATAGGTCGGTAGTTTGCCTGTTAACGCTTTGAATATCCAGATAACAGCATTCCTATTTCTTCTGTGTTGCAATGATGTCAGTTGACTGCCATATAAAGGGAGCAATGATGGGTGTTGGAGGGAAGGTCAGTAATAAATCTTATGGACCTGTGATACAGGGTGTCCAGCTTATGTAAGAGATGACTTGAACAATGGCAGGAGAAAATCAGCATAATCAATGAGGATAGGAATGAGGCCTGAATTAACCTTTTTTTGGAATCACTGTTTAGATAATGTTTTATTCTAAAAAATAGTCCGAGCCTCTGTCTTAGCTTTTTAAGTAGCTCTTCAATATGGACAGAATAGTCAAGCCTGTTATCTATCCAGACTCCAAGGTATTTGAAGTTATCAACAAATTCAAGTTTCTCTCCAAGTAAGGTGGATATATGTAGGGTGTTGGATGCTGGGGTAGTGGTAGTACAACTCTTTGTGGCAAAGAACATAGCTTTTGTTTTTTTTGCATTTAGAAGTAGTTTTTTGTCAAGTAGATTGTGCTGCAGAATGGAGAATTGATTGTAGCAGTTCACAGGCTTTGGAAGGTGAGGATTGCTGACATACAATACAGTATCATCAGCAAACAGATGAATGTTAGATTGAGTGAGGTTGGCATCAATATTGTTTATATAAATAGCAAAGAGGATAGGGCCAAGAATAGAGCCTTGTGGTGCACCCCTTAGCAGAGGTTTTGAGGTGGATAGGTAATTTCCATTTCTAACCAGTTGCGACCTGTCTGAAAGGTAATCCTTAAACCAGTTGGTGATAGGAATCCAGGCCTAATGAGTTAAGGAGGTGATTAATAAGTCATGATCCACTGTGTCAAAGGCTTTACTCAAATCCAGAAACACAGCACAGGTAAAATTTTTCTTGTCCAAATTAGTCTGCCAATCGTTGGTTACCTTGGCTAAGGCAGTAATGGTGCTATGCTTTGATCTAAATCCAGATTGTGCAGAATTTAGAAGGTTATTGTTATCCAGATAGTCCCTTAACTGAGAGTTTACTAGTTTTTGAGCATCTTAGATAGTACTGGTAGGATGGAGATAGGTCTGTAATTGTTGAGATCCCTAGTATCACCAGATTTGAGTAATGGAACTACTTGAGCTGTTTTCCAAGTAGATGGAATGGATTCAGTAGTTAGGGAAAGATTGAAGAGATGAGTAAGGGGCAGATAAGACATGTGAAGCAATTTTCAGGAAATAGGGATCCAGGGAGTCTGCACCTGCACTTTTAGTTGTGTCTAAATTAGAGAGAGATCTTCCACTTCTTTCACGGATATTGGGATGAAGGAAAAAGTTGAAGTGGCCATTTGTCCCACAGTAGTTTTGGGTTCAAGGAAGATCTCAGGATATTTGCAGGTGATGAGTCAAATGCTAGGCCAGCAGTGGTGAAGTGAACATTGAAGGTATTTAAGATTTCTTGTTTACCTGTAATTTCTGTGTCATTTAGTAGCAATTTGGTGGTTAAGGCAGGAGTAGAATTTTGGCCCAGAAGTCCTTTTATTGTACCCCAGAGTCTGGATGGGTTATTGTAGGAGGCATCCAATTCAGCTGTATAGTAGGCAGTTTTGGCAGTTCTTATTTTTTTTGTACATGAATTCCTTGCTTTTCTGAAATTTAGCCAATCTCTGGTGTCCTTTGTTTTCTTGCCTTTTTCCACAGCTTGTCTCTGGTTCTCAAGGCTGCTTTAAGCTCAGAGGTGAACCAAGGGCAGGATTTTACCTAGTTCTGATACTGGTGATAGGTGCATGAATATTGAGAACATTGGTGATAATATCCTTTAAAGTCTGGAGAGCTGTTTCAACAGAGGTTGTAAGATAGAAATCTTGCCAATATATTGTAGTACTCAGGTCATGGAGGTAACCTGAGATACTGAAATTCTTTTGACCTTTTGAGGATAAATTCTGGGATTTGGTGGTTTGAGTGTGGATCTTATGCCAGCTATAGGGTAATGGTCACTCACATCACTTGGCAGTACTCCTGCATGTGAGTATAAGTGAGGCTTGTTTACCAACATAATATCCAGGAGTGAGCTGTTGCTGGAATTTCTTCGGTTGATCCTAGTTGGGTCTTTAATTAGCTGTGTGAATCCATAGGTGTCACAAAAGGTTATCAAAGGTGCAGATACATCAGACAGCCAGTTTAAATTCAAATCACCAAGGATGACGGTATCTTCAGGGCCTTGGTTGAGAATTGACCCTAGGTGAGAAAGCAGTTTAAGGCCTGCAGAGGGGCCTATAGCATCCAATCAGTTTAAATGGAGCAATTAGGAAGGAAATTTTGATTGATAAACATTCAAATTCATTTGGCTCAGATGTGTTGATGAGGCAGGTTGCAGAGATGGTGTCCTTAATGATATGGCCACCCCATCACCCCTGGAAGGCGATCTGCTCTGAAGAGCTGGTAATTGGGAAGGTTTACAACACTGTCTTTTTTGTAGGCCTAAGCCAAGATTCAGAGATGACCAGGAAGTCTGGAAGAGTATGTGCCACCCAAGCCTGTATTAAGATTAACTTTTAGGAGGCTGCAAGCATTGAAGTGTATGAAGCTTAGTCCTTTATGGTAGTCAGTTCAGCAGGGAAGATAAACTGACGATGGGGCCAGGATTAATCTCAATGGTGCCAATGCATAAAAGGAGGTAGAAGATTAATTTGAGTAGGGCACCAAGGGATAGGGATAGAGAGTGATCAGAGCATTTCCTCTTAGCTCTAGATGCCCACTGTGTAGTGGGAGATGGTCCTGTTATATAGGTGTGTCTTTTATCATAACATAGGAGTCTGATGGACAGGCATAGTGGGTTTTATAAATCCAGGATACATGTAAAGGGCTAGGGGAGAGCTGGATTGTTGAGAGGCTTTATGTGATACCCCAGGGTTGCAGTGTAATAGTGGTTCAAAGTGAATAAGGAATAGATGGTTGTACATTGTGGATGGCAGTGGAGAGCAGAACATACTCATTAACTTATTCACATGACAGGGGTATAATATGATTATCATAATGGAATGGGGAGATGAGAGCTAAGGGCAAAGGAAACAAGTTAGCATTGTGCAGGGTAGGTATGGGTTAATAGAAGGAAATTAGATGTGGGCGTGGATTAGAGAATAGGCGGGAAGAGTGTATAAATACAATTAACCAAGGGGACAAAAATTTTAAGGCTTTGCCCGTACCTTTCACACTGCTTCTCCCGGCCTCCTGGATCTCTTGGTCGGCTGGAGGTCACCGCCGGCCCGCTGGCGTCTCGGAGCCCCTTCTGCGGCTGGAGCTGGAGGGCAGTGCCGGCTGCAAGTCAGGGGACAGAGGAGAAGGCAGTGAGAAGGCAATTTTATTGCAGTCAATCTGCAATTAGGTGCAAGAAACAAGAATCTGCACAACAAAAGACTGGGAGGGTTTGGGGGTGTTAGGCGCCTAAGCGTCTAGCCCACACAGATCCCCAGAAAAGGCTGAATCACTAGCAAACATCACATCAAAACATGTTTAAATTACCCACAATTTTTAAGTAAAAACAGCTCTTTTAAGGAAGTTAATACAAGTTACAGCTAATCAGAAAAATCCCATCCAGAAAAGTGTTGCAGAGTCCAGCTAAAGTCAATGGGAAAGGCGCATCAATCGGAAGCAAGGCAGAGACAGCGGTCGCTCTCGATTGGTTGCGGCTTTGTTCGCATTCTTCACACTCTGCTTCTCCGCCTCCTGGATCTCTTGGTCGGCTGGAGGTCACCGCCGTCTGCCATGCCGGAGCCCTTCTCGGCTAGAGCTGGAGGGCAGTGCCGCTGCAAGTCAGGGACAGAGAGAAGGCAGTGAGAAGGCACTTTATTGCAGGCAATCTGCAATTAGGGTGCAAGAAACAAGAATCTGCACAACAAAAGACTGGAGGGTTTGGGAGGTTAGCGCCCAAGCTGCCCAGCCCACACAGATCCCCAGAAAGGCTGAATCACTAGCAAACATCACATCAAAACATGTTTAAATTACCCACAATTTTAAGTAAAAACAGCTCCTTTAAGGAAATTAATACAAGTTACAGCTAATCAGAAAAATCTCATCCAGAAAAGTGTTGCAGAGTCCAGCTAAAGTCAAGGGGAAAGGCGCACCAATCGGAAACAAGGCAGAGACAGCGGTTGCTTCCCGATTGGTTGCGGCTTTGCCCGTACCTTTCACACTGCTTCTCCCGGCCTCCTGGATCTCTTGGTCGGCTGGAGGTCACCGGTGGCCCGCTGGCGGCTCGGAGCCCCTTCTGCGGCTGGAGCTGGAGGGCAGTGCCGGCTGCAAGTCAGGGGACAGAGGAGAAGGCAGTGAGAAGGCAATTTTATTGCAGGCAATCTGCAATTAGGTGCAAGAAACAAGAATCTGCACAACAAAAGACTGGGAGGGTTTTGGGGGGGGGGGGGTTAGGCGCCTAAGCCTCAGAAGCCTCATGCACAACTTAACTGCTCTGCTTGTCAGAAATCTGGCTAAAACCAGCCACCCCTGATTCCCAATGCTCACTACCTAATTACAAACTAATAAGCCAAGATAGGAGCTCAACAAAGTGGGGTGGCGGTGTCGCCATCTTCTACAAACCTCACCTACTACTGTCACACAGTGTCACATCCACCCTCTCTCACTGTGAATCGATACAAGCAACCTTACAACTTGGCTCTAAAAAGCTCCACATAGTGTGTGTCTATAACCCTCCTGGTGGAGGTATCACTGGTCGTGAGGAACTCCTCTCACAGGTGGACATTACTGTCAGACGTAATGAAGTCCTTATACTGCGGAACCTTAACCTAAACTGGACCGGTAAAGCTAATCAGTCCATCCATACTATGGTACAAGGCCATAACCTCCACCAACTAATCACAGACCCTGCCAGGGTCATGGACCCCCCCCCCTCATCTAGCACACTAATCAACTGGGTCCTCATGAACCGTCCTGAAAGTATAGTCTCTGTAGGTACCCTTGCAGATGCTATAAGTGATCACTCCCCAATTTACTGTATCTGGTGCTCCACTAGTCGACCATCTCCTCCTCTGAAAATCATCACCTTCCTCAACCTAGCTAAATTGAACCAGGCACAGTTCATGCACGATCTCATCATGATTGACTGGTCACCCATCTTCACTACCTCAAATGCCGAGGATGCCCTAGACTACTTCCTAACCAGGTCTGAATCTCTCCAGGACATCCATGCTCCCCGTGTCACACGCCGTATACGTGGAACACAAACTAAGTGGTTAACTAAAGACCTTCTCACGCAAATAAGGTCTAGGGATATAAGCTGGCAACGGTTTAAGGCCTCAGGGCTTCAGTCCGATTATAATATCTACAGGTCACAGAGAAATTCCTGCAAAAGGAATATTCACCTAGCTAAGAGCTGGTTCTGCAAAGACCTATTAATAAACGCTGCAGGTGACTAAGAGATTCTGGTCAGTCATAACAACCCTCATTGGAACAAATCACGCAGCCACTACAAATAACATGCTGCTAAATGGCATTCACTGTAACAACCCCGTGACCATTGCCAATGCTTTCAAACCTCCATTTCTCTGACCTATCTAATTACATGGCCTCCTTCCCCCCTGGACACACCACTTCCGCCCCCAAGGACTCAACCTCCACTCACCCATCTGCGATTCCAGTTCCAGACCACTACAAGAACTGAAGTTCTAAATGCTGTTACTCACCATTCCCTGATAGCACTAACTCTGGATCGGACAGCCTGGAACCCAGACTCTTGAAATTTGCTGCCCCTCTCATCACCTCCCCCTCACCAAAATCTACAATTTGTCTCTATGCCATGGCTCAGTTCCTAATATCTGGAAAAATCACTAGAATTACACCTGTTCTTAAAAAGGGTGACCCCAAAGAAAATGTCAACTATCGTCCTATATCTGTTCTATCTGTGCTTAGTAAAATCCTGGAAAAATGAGTGGCTACCCACACCATAGCGTATCTCCAGGAGCATAACCTCCTCTCCGGCTCCCAGCATGGTTTCCACAAAGGTCATAGCACTTCCACTGCCCTCCTAAAACTCACTAATGACATCTATGCTGCCATGGATAGTGGCCTTCTGACAGATGCAGTTTTCACTGACCTGACCAAGGCTTTTGATTTGGTCAACCATTCCCTTCTCCTCACTAAAATTACATGCCCTTGGTTTCTCTGCTGATATGGTGGCATGGTTTAACAGCTATCTGTCCTACAGGAATCAGGCTGTTTTCAACTCAGCCATGTCTGATCTTCTTCTATAAGCTGATGCCCCCAGGGCTCCATACTTGGCCCCTTGCTCTTCTCAATCTTCATTAACGACCGCCCATTGCTTGCATCATCCTGCTCATCTCTTCTCGACGCGGATGACCTCATCATTTATCACAGTGTTAGGGAGATCTCGGATATAAATACAGGTTACTCACCTGTAACAGGAGTTCTAGGAATGGTATATGTTGTTCATCCACACTGTCTGGCAGGTATCCTTGCCGCTTTAAATCTTGCCGGAAGGTCTTCAAGCTGGCTCCTCCCACCCACCCGGTGGTAAACTCTCGGCTCGCCCCATGGACGCCAGATCTGCCTGCTGGAAGCTCTGGCTGCGTCAAGCCGGGAGGTTGGTGGGTCAGGATGAAACAATATATAGCATTCCTAGAACTCCTGTTACAGGTGAGTAACCTTTATTTCTAGGACATGGATATGTTGTTCACCCACACTGTCTGGCAGACTCTTAGCAGTTCTCCGGGAGGAGGGAGGCAAAGCACACCCCTATTGGGGAATAGAGACTGGAGAACTGAGGCCCCAAAACCAGCATCCCGGCGTGACTCAAGGTCGATGTGGTAATGGGTGATGAAGGTGTGTGCTGACTTCCAGGTAGCAGCCCTGCAGATTTCCTGGATAGGGACGTCCCTGGAAGCAGCCACGATGCAGCAGTATGGGCAGGTAGAATGAGCTCTTATCCTCTGGGAGGCTCCATGCCCGCCAACTTATAGCAGAGATCTATGCAGGAGGTGACCCACCTGCCTATCGTCCGCTTGGCTGCAGGTCTGCCAGGTGTGGTTTCAGCGTGGGTGACAAAACAGCTGGCGAACCTCTCCCATTTCAGCCGTGCGGCCCTTATAGTAGCGCGCCTGTTCTGAAGGTCCTCCCAGTATGGAGCCTATTCAGCCTCCAGGTGTGATTGGGGTAGACATCGGAGTAGAAAACACCTGGTTAAGGTGAAACTCCAACACCACCTTCGGAAGGAATTTCGGTGGGGGCGAGGGACAACCTTGTCCTGTGGAAGACCAGGTAAGGAGACTCGATGCAGAGCACCTGGAGCCTCCCATCCTTCTGGCTGATGTGATAGCCACCAAGAAGGCGGTCTTGCACGATCAGGTGAGAGAGTTCACACCTGCATTGGTTCAATAGCTTGCCCATGAGCTTTGCCAAGTACCAGCAGTAGATCCCACGAAGTGGAGTTCTCGCATTGGAGGGGAAATGTGATCAAGGCCTTCTTAAAAGCGCCAGACCACCTTCTCCTGCCATCGACAGCTTCCTGCCCACGCCTGTAAGCAGAGATGGCTGCCAGGTGCACCTCAAGGGTCGTCGACCTAAGCCCTTGCTGAGAAAGGGACCAAAGGTAGTCCAATATGCTCAAGGAACGGAGGAAGGATCCAGGCCCTTGCCCTGGCACCAAATGGAAAATCTCTTCCATTTGAAGGCGTAGCATTTTCTGGTCGACTCTGCCGGGACTTCAACTACGTTGAGGACCTCGTCGGAAAGACCCAAGGCCTGGAACTTCTAGCCGCCCAGGAACCAGGCCGCCAGGTGCAGGATTGAGGTCCAGATGGGAATACCTTCCCACTGATTGGATCGAGAGCAGGTCCGGGCGAGCTGGAAGCTGCCCGGGAGCCTGGAGCTGAGGCTGAGGAGATCTGGTACCAGTACTGGCGAGGCCAGTCTGGGGCTATCAGAATCACCTGGGCCTTGTCCCTCCTTGCTTTGAGAAGCACCTTGTACATCAAGGGGAAAGGAGTAGAAGAGGCCCGGGATCCACGGCCTCGAGAAGGCATCCCCCTGCAGCGATCCCTGCTGAGGGGGGCAGGCATGGAACAGCCTCAGCTTCACATTCTCCCTGGAGGCAAACAGGTCCACCTGAGGT
This sequence comes from Neoceratodus forsteri, assembly GCA_016271365.2. Lineage (NCBI taxonomy): Eukaryota > Metazoa > Chordata > Ceratodontiformes > Ceratodontidae > Neoceratodus > Neoceratodus forsteri. The sequence goes on from CM057458.1 coordinate 462,929,658, forward strand.
GTGCCCCAATGGGAGAACAGATCTTGTACTACCTCCGGCAGGAGAGACCACTCGTGGGACGCAGCCCCTGTCCGGCTTAGGGCATCGGCCAGGGTGTTGGGCTCCTGCCACATGAATGGCTAGGAGATCCGCCTCCAGGCTGCGCGCACGGTGACCAGATGCGGAGCTTCCTTGCATAGAAGCATGGAGCTGCGTCTGCCCTGCGCGTGTTTAGATAGTACATGGTCGTGGTGCTGTCCGTCTGGACCGGACCACTTGACCCTCGAAGAAACGGAGCAAAGGCGGTGAGAGCTAGGCGACCACTCTGAGCTCCAGCAGGTTGATGTGGCATCGGGACTCCCTGGGGACCAGAGGTCTGCGCTCGGTGTTCCCCAGATGGGCACCCCAACCCATCAGAGAGGCATCGGTCGATAGAGAGACCGCCGGCCTCAGGGCGGACAAATGGATGCTCTCCTGCAGATGAACTGGAACGGTCCACCACTGGAGAGCGCTCCACATCCCCTGGCCACCGCCACTAGCTGGTCCAATGGATCGCAGCATTGGGACCACTGGCTGGCCAGCCCCCACCTGAAGGGGGGCGATGTTCCAGCGTGGCCCAACGGACCACGCTGGTACAGGCCGCCATGAGACCCAGGAGGCGCAGGAAGTCCCGGTCAGGGCGCAATTGCCCAACCAGAAATGATTGGGCAAAGGAGGAAAGAACCTCGGCCCTGTCCGCCGGGAGCCGTGCTCTGGCTCGAAGACAGTCAAGCTCTGCCCCGATGAAAAGAATCACCTGCTTTGGCTCAAGTTCTGACTTGACCTCGTTGATGAGGAGACCGACCTGAGAGCAAACCTGGAGGGCCAGATCTCTGGACCGCTCCACCTCCTGTCTGGAGGGGCCTGCTATCAGCCAATCGTCCAGGTAAGGGTAAACCCGGACCCCTCGGCGCCGCAGGAATGCTGTCACCACTGCCATGCATTTAGTGAAGACCCTGGGAGCTGGAGATAAGCCGAAGGGCATGGCTTGGAACTCGAAAAGGGATCCCTCCACTCGAAAGCGAAGGAACCTCTGATGTGACGGATGGACAGGGATGGGAAAGAACGCGTCCTGTAGGTCCAGAGAGCAGAACCACACGCCGTGTTCCAAGGATGGTATTATCTGAGCCAGAGTGACCATCCTGAAGGTTCGAGACCTTAGGAACTTGTTTAGGTCGTGGAGGTCGAGAATGGGGCGCCAGCCCCCCGTCCGTTTCGGAACCAGGAAGTACCTGGACACGAACCCTGGGTTTGAGGGAGGGTCCGCCACCTCTCTTATCACCTCCTTCTCGAGGAGGAAAATGATGTCGGCTCGGCTCTGAAGGATGGGGCCTGCTCGAACTCCAGAGGCAGGCCCTTTCCCACCACCTCCAACACCCACCGGTCTGTAGTGATAATGGACCAGGCGGAAAGAAAGTGGCGGAGCCGCCCCCCCACGGGGGGCACCTGGGGTGAGGCGACGGGGTTGGGGGCGACACCCCTCAACCCGTCACTGGGCAGGCTTGGAGGAAGAACCGGCCGAGGGACCTCCAGGGCCTTTACCTCCCTGCTTCCTGGAGGAGGAAGCCGAGGGCTTGGGTTTGGGATGCCAAGTTTGCCTGCTGGCCCCGGACGCTGTTGGGCTAGACGCCGCTGGGCGCAGAGGGACGAAGGGCTTGGCTGCGGCCTTGTCCTTCTGTGCGGATGAGACCGAGTCCAAGGTAGCATTGGACTTCTCGATCCTCTGCAGGTGACTTTCCACCCCAGGGCCGAAGAGGTCGGTCCTCAGGAAGGGGACATCCGCCAACTTGTGCTGGGTATCCGAAGTGAAGGTGAATATCCTCAGCCATGCCCGATGGCGCCTAGCCACTGCAGCCGCTGCTGATCTGGCACATGAGTCTCCAATGTCCAGAGCAGTCTGAAGCTGCTGTTTGGCCACTGCCCTGCTCCTGGTCCCGCACCTGCCTGACTGTGGTCTGTAGTTCAGCGGAAGATGAGGAACTACTCATCCAGGGAGCCCAACAGGGCATGAGAGAAATGTATGCGAGTACGGCCGAACTGGCCTGACGAAGACCGAGGGAGGACACAGCGTAGACTTTGCACCCGGCATAGTCCAATTTCTTGGACTCCTTGTCGGGAGGTTTGTCCACGTCCCTAGCGTCCCCGACACGCCGGAAAACGCTGTCGGTAACTAGCCCCTCGGCTGAGGGGTGTTCTGAAAACCGGACAAGCAACCGGTAGGGACCGCATACTTCCTGGCCGAGGGCGCAGGACAGGAAGCAGGGCGCTGCCAGAGCTCCGAGGCCGGGCCCACTATGGCCTCTGCCACCGGAAAGGCCTCCGTAGGGGAATCCCCTCGGTCTAGTATCTCCGTGAGGGGATACCTGGCCTGCTTAGACACAGGTTCGAGCTTCATCCTGGTAGACTCCGAGATGAGCCGAAGCAATCCCAGATAAGACGAAGAGCTATCGTCCATTGATGGACCTCCAGAGGACTCCAAGTCTACTCGCCTGGAGAAAAGGGAGGAATCGCCGTCGGACTCTGAAGAGTACGCAAAGAGCTGCCTCGGGCCTCAGCCACCCTCCACCTGAGAGGTCGATCGGGAGTGAGGGTAACAGACAGCCTATGGGGCAGTCCCTGAGCCGACCGAGAGTTCTTGGTCGGAGCCCCAAATAACGGCTGTGGAGGTGGGAGGTTCCACCGGAATCGGTGGAGCAGCTGGTTTGTCGAACAACCGCCTGGGAACAGGCCTCGGTAAGACGAGGGGTTGTTTCGCCGCCCGTGACAGCCACTTAATGGTCAAAGCGACGGGCGCCGCTTGTTCCTCGTCAGAAGGAGCTGCGCCACATGAGGTCTCGGATCGTCGATTTAACTTACGTCGAAGCTTCCCTCGTCCGAGACGAGGATGGAGCGGCGGCGCCGCTTATCATGGTGTTGGGACCGAGACGCCTATAACGGCGTGATCGGGCTGACCGCCAAGAAGTCCGGAGACCTAGACCGAGAACCTCGGCTTTTCCGAGGACAGTGCGGGGAGGGGACGGGTGGAACCGGCTCCCCCTCGGCTCGGAGGGTTCACCCGAGGGCTCCGGAACCGGAGGCACTGGCAAGCCCACGGGATCCTCAACTCCCACCGGGGGGAACTGGTGAGAGAGGATTTTCGGCTTCGCCGGTCGACAACCCGTCCAACGGGTCGAGAAAGTTCTCGAATGCATCGACGGGAGTCTCGGTCAACTGACCTGACGGGGACACCGTGAGACCAGTGGCCGAGGCCGAGCGATCGACCGAAGTCGATGGCCACAACTCGAGGAGAGGGATCTTTCCCGCTCCCAAGAGCATCGATGGAGGGACTTACCCTTGTCTTTCTTCTTGGACCGAGGAGAAGGTCCAGCAGACGTTGGTCCCTCTCCTCTAGTGGAGAGGGACAGACAAAGCTCCTTAAAGGAAGCTGTATAAGAGGAGCCCAGGGAGAGCGGGATAAATGCCGCGGTTGAGGAAGATGCGGCCCGCGCCGCCTCCTCTTCGAGGGCGATCATCTGCTCTAGCTGATCCGCCGAGCCCGCCGCCGCGGAAACCGCCTACCAGGCCTCTTTGACTTCACCGAGGAAAACGCTTTGTGTTTCCCCAGTTGTAAACGGGCAGCACGGTCTTCGAGGACGTAGGCTGAGAAGGAAGAGCACAGGTCGCAAGCCTGCGGGTCGTGCTCAAGGCCTAAACAGTAGACACACGTGGAGTGCGGATCCGTCCGAGACATCTTCTGCCCGCAAGGGCATCTCTGAAAACCAGGAGTTGATTTGTCCATCGCAGCCGCGAGGGATAGAAGACCGAAGTCTAGACTGCAAAAACACTTTTAAATTCGGAAAACCGAAGAATTAGGAACCAGTCTTATACGCAGAGCGTTAAGGAGGGAACCTGAGCTTCCAAGCGGTAAGGAAGATCTGGAGTCATGGGGCGGAGCCGTGAGTTTTACCACCCGGGTGGGTGGGAGGAGCCAGCTTGAAGACCTTCCGGCAAGATTTAAAACGGCAAGGATACCTGCCAGACAATGTGGATGAACAACATATCCATGTCCCTAGAAACTACCCTCTTGCCTCAGACTTCCTAAGCATATAATCGAGGTTAACGGAGAACAACCTTGTTCTCAATGCAAGCAAAACACACTCCATGCTCTCTGGCTCACCAGCCAGACTTAAAGCAAATCGTAACTCTCTCAAAATATCGTGTGCTGATGGTTCCCCTTTGGTTAGCACTAGTTCATTTAAATACCTGGGTATTCTTCTTGACAAATCTCTGGATTTTGATCTGCATATCATCACCACCACCTGCAAATCTGTCAACGCTAAAATTGGAGGGGCCTACCGTACTAGCTATGCCTTCACCCCATCAGCTAGGTTCGTGGTTGCATAGGACCTCTTGCTCCCGGGCCCTGGCCTATGGTACAGTCACCTACTTAGGGGCCACAAAATCCTCCCTCCACAAATGGGACACCACCTATAACAACATCTGCCGCTACGCCTCGGCGTCACCATGGTATGAACACCACTGTCAGCTCTATGCGGACCTAAATTGGCCTAGCCCCTCTGCCCATCAACTCCAGTCATATGGCTCTTTAATTGACAGGATAGCCAGATCACACCTTCCCCAATCCCTTGCCTCCTTGCTTCACTCCCAGCCCCCTCCTATGGGCTTTAATCTGCTGAACAAGCCCCTCTCTATATACCCAGATGTAAAACTACCATGGGAGCATGTGCCTTCTCTCACATGGCCCCGAAGTACTGGAACTCTGTACCTCAAGCTATTCGCCAAACTCCCACCCATGCTGGTTTCAAGAAACTTCACCGTGATTATCCACATGCCTAACACCCCTGCATTTGCTTTCACCCACCTTAGATCATCCTTTCTCCCTCCTTCCCTTGGTAACTACTAACCCTTAGCTCTTCCTCACCTCTATTTGCCCTCCCTTGCATGTTCATTCTTTCATCACTCATCTCTTTTCCTTCTCTTTCTACTACACCTCCCTCCTCCTCTTCCCCCCGTCCTTACTCTTTAAAGCGTAATAGCTACATAATGGCACTTACTGTTTGCTGCACATAACATTTTAGTCATTTTATTACTGCACTGTGTTACTCATTTGTTTACACTTGTCTCAATATATATTCTTTTGAATTTGTCCAAACTGTGTTACTTATCTCCTAATTTTGTTTAATACTGTATTTCTCTCAATCCCAAATTTGATTGTATTTTACCCCTTCCTACTGTGTTAAACATTTTCCATGTGCTGTGTCACATGGTGTGCTTTGTACTCAACTGTATCCTCCCGGGTCGTGCCTGAAAAAAGGCATCTCTATGTCTAGTGCACCCGCCCGGTTACCAAAGGCAAATAAATAAATACAAGGGAGGTTGGGGTGTCAGGAATCGGCGCACTGACCTGACAGCAAGGATGGGGACAGATGGACCTAATGAAACAAATCTAGGAGCTGTGCTGTTAAAAAAATAAACTTATCAGCACCCCGATCCATCCATCTGGTTCTCTATTATGTTAGGAATGAATAAGCAACTAGTGGTGGCCTAACAGCACGGCGAGTCCAGCGTGACTCCTGCATGTGTGCTGGGGGGGGGAAGTCTGTATTGTTGGCAGTCAGTAGCTAAAATGAATAATTACAGCAGAAGGCAGCAAAACAAATTTAAAGGCTCCTAATTTTTTCTCCATCCTGCTGCCACAACTACATGCAACTTTTAGTTTTAGTAATAAAAGAAAGAGGCTGAAATGCATGAATTCTCATTAAAAATTCATTCTGCAGCTGGCTCTGTGGCGCCAGGTGATGGGGGGGAAATCGCCTGTCAAGCTGGAGACCCAGGTTCGCTCCCGAACCAGGAACGTCAGGGGCAGAGTTCAGCAGGGAGGGCTCAACAGCGTCCCTTGGATGTTCTCCTCCCTTGGGGGGGGGGGTCTTGGAGGCACCTCCCATCAGCAGCTCCTCGAGGCTGGATTTGGCCTAGCACTTTGTGGCGTGGGTGACCACATGCTGCATACGCAAGAAATGAGGATGCATGCCTCCTAAGGGGAGAGGAAACAGAACAAGGAAAAATGGCCACCCATGCCGGCTGGATGATGGCAGCCAGCCTCCCCTGGCCGGGAAGCTCCCTCCCCAAGTCGACCTCGCTGCCAATCAAGATGTGAGGGGTGCTGAAGGGTACCTCGATCCCCCCCCCCGGATGCGTCCCCCCGACAAAGGGCTACGTCGGGACAGTCAGGCGACAGGGCAGATGGACGGCAGAATGGGGGAGCAGCGGAGGGTGAGGATTTGGCTATCTGAAGGAGTGGGCAGCTGGGTTGGAAGGAAGGGGGTATAAATAGAACATGCAAAAATAATTTGACTTGCTAACAGTTAACAAGCCAATAAAATGAGTTTTAAATGAGAATGTATGCATTCCAGCCTCTTTCTTTCATTATTAAAATGAATTCTCATTTTTGTGGTTTGGCTACAAATTTTTGGATTTGGCTAAAACATTTTGCTGACCATTAGCCAAAAATTACTGCAATAATTTAAAATTTCCAGCTTAAACCCTGCAAAGACACCTACGTTCCATGGACTACCCAAAATCCATAAAGAACAACTCACCAGTGAGGCCCATAGTCTCTGAGCTAGTCAGTTCTAGAACCTCCCTCATTTGTAAATTACCATGCCCAGCCTCTTACATGTGAAATGCAAAGTTTCGTAAATTCTAAATATAACAACAGAACTTCATAAATATAGGGAACATTCTAAATATAACACAATGCTGGTGTACCTACTGAAATGTTGCCTTGGTGTCGATTTCAACCCCTGAATATGGATAACTTTAGTATTATAACTCTTTGTACAATGGATATAAATAATTTGTACACGTCCATTCCACATGAGGAAGGATTGCATTGCCTAGAAATAGCCTTAGAGAGACCAGAGATAGAAAGCAGGTCACACACTTCCTTTTTATTAGAACTGGAAAGACTTGTGCTCCGCAACAACTACTTTTAGATCTGAGAGTGTTTACTATCGACAAACAAAAACAATAGCTATGGGGAGCACAATCGCTCTTACATAGGTCAACTCTTTGTGGAAATGTTTGAGCTCAGTACTTAATAACACCAGTGTACAATCAAGCAATAAGAGCTGGAGGCACATTATGGTGGGATAACGGCCTGCCTGGGGTGGGCTAAAGCACAAGGCAAAGCTAGTACTTCCACCACCCCTGGAGTGCTATATTGCAATTATGAAATGGGTCCCTATTTGTAAACTGAATTTACTTTTTTTCAATGTTGCTGTTATATTTTTTAAATCTTTTTTTTCTCTGTTTGAAATAATGATTCAGAGACAAAAATATTTCCAAGCTTGTTAACAGGTGGCACTAATGCTGCACTTCAGCAGCAGTTTAGTAAGGACAAAGGGAGGGCAGGCGGTGGCTTCGCATGCTAGCCGGGGTGGAGGTCTGGAGAGAGACGGGCTCTCGGATTACGTAGCAGAGAGACCATTAATTTAGTGTTGGGCATTGGCGTAGACAAGGCCATAGAATTGCTGCTCAGTACCCGTGCTGCTGGACAGATTGGAGGGAGCAGCCGTAAGCATGACCATTTAAAAAAAAAAAAAAAAAAAGGCAGTTGACATTTTTCGTTGATTCGCGCTCAGTCTGGTTTTCGTGTGGTCAGCAAACGGAGTGGTGTAGGGGTGGTGGAAGTGAAGTATGAAAAACTGCTGAAAAGGAAGAAAAGTGTTTAAAATATGTATCTTTTGAACATGGCAGCAGGACAAGGAAGATGGCAAAACTGGACCTGGAACATTGCTTGAGGGGGGGAGGGGGGTAACGATGGTGCGATCTGCTCTCTGTGTGGCAGGCAGCAGGCTGGCTACGGACAGTTGAGAGGCGAAGCACTCCAGAGGCGAGTGGTCAGTCTGCTGGTCTGCAAGTACTTTCAGCTGGACTGTTGTGCTGGAATAATGGCCCGGGTGAAAGCGTCTCTCAACCAGTCAGCATTCAACATTCTTGGCACCCATTTCATAATCCATATTACAAACATATAATAAAATTATACAAGAGATACACTGATGATTTACTAATATTCTTGGATGGCACAGAAAAGGAACTTGAGGAATTCCACAAACATCTGCACACACTGACTACCTGAGTGTCGCCTTATCATACAGCCAAACACACACCCACGTTCTGGATATAGTTCGCTACAAGAAAGAAAACTGAAAACTAGCAACAAGGCTTTACAGAAAAGAAACAGACAGGAACACCTTAATGCCTGCAGAGAGCCTCCACCCAAAGAAACTGAAGGACAGCATTCCACTTTCAGAAATGATCAGGGTTTACAGAAACAGTAGCAAGAAGGGAAATGAAGAGGAACAAGAAAATATGGCAGGAAGGTTTGTACAGAGAAGCCGTAACACTAAGTATCTTGAGCCATTACTGAAGCAAGAGAGAGGGATGCTGGAAAGACCAACAGAGGAACATGTAAACAGAACAAATTGGTACTGGCACTTGAATATTCTGAACACATAGAAAATATTATTATACAAACACTGGAACATTCTACAAAACCTGTCAACAAACAAGCAGCAAGGATTACCAGCACCAGGTTTCAGTAACACTTCACTTACTTTATTAACATGTAAAAGGCATAGCAGGTACAATACCTTAGCAGCGAACAGGCAAAGAATCCCCGACTGGTTTCACCCTCTAGGCTTTCTCCTTTTGAGAAAGCCTAGAGGGCAAAACCAACTGGGAATTCTTTTCCTGTTCACCACTAAGATGTTGTACCTGCTACGCCTTATACATGTTAATAAAGTAAAAGTTTGAAGTGTTACTGAAACCTGGTGCAGGTAATCCTTGCTGCTTGTATCAAATGAACTACTAGGCACAGGTTGCTAGTGTGGAGCTAAGCTTTTGTTCCTATTGACAAAACCTGTAATAAAAACATAGAAACACAGACTGATGGCAGATAAGGACCGCTTGGGCCCAACTAGTCTGCCAATTTCCCTACCTATTGGATAAGCTGCAGATCCTAGTTAACCAACAGCCTACTTTCTCCTGCACCCCACTATAATTGCATTATGTCTGCCCCATGCATTCTTGAATTCCCCTGCTGTTTTTGACCCTACTACCTCCTCAGGAAGGCCATTCCATGCGCCCACCACCCTCTCCGTGAAAAAACACTTCCTCACGTTGCCCCTGAGGCCCCCCCCCCAATCTTCAAATTCTGCACCCTTGTTCTTACATCTCTTTTTGAAAGATGCTACCTCTTGGACTCTGTTGATTCCTTGAAGTACTTGAAAGTTTCTATCATGTCCCATTCTCCCCCGAGGGTATGCATATTAAGCTCCTTTAGTCTCTCTCTTCATATAATTTCTGGTGCAGACGCTGCACCATTTTAGTTACCCTCCTCTGGACTGCCTCCATCCTGCCTATGTCCTTGCAGAGATGGGGTCTCCAGAACTGCATGCAGTACTCCAGACGGAGTTTTACCAACTCTCTGTACAGACGGATGACAACTTCCTGTTTTCTCCTGGTGATGCCTCTCCCTATGCATCCCAATATCCTCCCAGCCCTCCTTACTGCCTTTTCACATTGCTTGCCTACCTTTAGGTGGTCTGATATGACTACCCCAGGTCCCTTTCCATTTTTGTTGTTAGTATCCCCCCCCCGGGGCGTGGCCTAGCGGTGGAGAGGAATGGACGCGTAGCTCAGGAGCTCCACAATTCACCCCCTGCAAACCCCTAATATCTCCCATTAAGCTGTGATTTAGCACACAATTCTGGACAGCATTAATTACCTCTATGTCTGCGTCGGTGAAACTGGGCAAGAAACAAGGCAAAATACCTTTCAATTCAGCTAGACGTGGAAATACGGATGCAGACCTACTCAAACTGGGTGATCCACCACATCCCTCTACCAGTAGCTCAGCAGCAGAGAACTCTCAGGCCCGATCTAACTTGTCAACAGCTCTTCATAATATTGATAAAATGACTATGGCAGCACCTTACCAAACTCTGGAGTGCTTGATAAAGGACCTGAAATATGACTTGGGAACGCGTACGGAGGCAGGATTCGATAATGTTACGACCTAGATTCAACATCTTCAGCAAGTCGTTAATGTGTCGGAAAAGGTGGACAGTCATGAGGCATGGCTGCGAGAAGTGGAGACCAGGGTGGGGGATCAGGAGGACAGGCAGAGGCAATGTAGCGACAACCTAGCTAGAGCCCTCAGAGAGATCGAGACCCTAAAGCAGAGTACTGACGACCACGAAAATCGTGAGCATCGCTGCAACTTACGAATTATTGGCTTGCCCGAGGGTTTGGAGGGCAGAGATTGCCCCAAGTTTCTTCGATCCTGGCTAAAGACAACGCCCGATTTGCCTACGACCGCTACACTTGAGATCCAAAGAGCGCATCGATCCCCCGGCCCTAGACCCTCTCAAGATCAAAAGCCCAGACACATGATTATCAAATTTCTACGATATCAGGACCGTCAGTTGATTCTGGAAGCTGTCCGCAAGAAGGGGATCATTCTGATCCAACAGGCAAGAGTCAGCATTTTTCCTGATTACTCCCGATCGCTACAAATTCAAAGGAAGTCTTTTGCCGAGGTGAAGAAGCTTCTTCATTCTATTAACTGTCCCTTTACCCTGGCTTATCTGGTCAGACTGATTATTCAGCCTTCGGTAGGAGTCAGAAAGCCTTTACCTGCCCTACAGCGGCTCTTGAATTTGCCCGTGAATTGGAGCGAAAGAGACGTGGAGATCCTCCCGATCATCAACACGGCTGAAATTAATTCAGGCTAATGGTACTGTGTAATTTACTAATTGAGAAGACTCGAGAGAGCTGATAACAGTTTACTCCACTTTTCGGTGGTGACTTTCGTTGGAGGAGAGGTTGTCTCTCTCACTGGTTTGTCTTTACTTTTGGAGTGAATTGGCCTAGGCATACTGAGTCCCCGCTGAATGAGAGTAGTTTTGTTCGTTACAGGAGCAGTTAATTCCTAAATTAAGTCTCTAGCTTTTGGAAGCACATCATCTAATTTTATTTTCATTTCTCCTTCTAGATGAAGCCACAGGCCACTTTATATTTTTTGGACTTGAGTCGGACTTGTAGCCGGTTTTGACAATGCTAGTTGATACCTGCTTTTATTGTACCACTGATGACTATATGTACAAGATACATTTCCTTGTTTACTTTTATTTTATTTCTGGGTATTAACGAACGCTTTTAGACTTGATAGTTCTTCTCGAATCTCCTTGGCTAAACTGCAGAGAATAACTAATTATGTTCGAACAAATTAATGATCAGTTATTTATTTATTTATTTTTTTGTTTATTCCAGAATACACTGATGGGGCGGGAGGATCGGGGGGCACTGGAGTGGTTGGCTAGGGCCTCCATGCGGAATGGCTCCCTTAAGTTAAGTACTTGGATGTGAGAGCTATGCTTGATAAAACTGATTATCCCATTTTAGCTGTGGAGAGGCCTCGTCTCGCCACCTCAGAGAGAGACCATTTTTTCCGGGGCCTCGCAGGAGTGTACTGCCCGGCCGGGCCATTCTTTGCCCTTGGCGAGCCTCAATATTCTGGGGTTCTCTCTCCCATTTTATAATATGTTGAGGGAGATGGGGGGGGGGGAATTAATATATTTTGGTAAGATTATTAAATGTAGTTCTCCATTATTGCAGGGGTTGAACGCTAACTCCACGACAAGTAGAGGATGGAGTTTTCTTTCAGTTGGGGGAAAAGAGGATGGATTTTTTTTTTTTGCTGAGTTGAATTTTTTTTTTTATGATTACTATTGAGCAGAGTAGAAAACCTGTTGGGAGTCAGCTTAGAGGGGATAGACATAATGTTAGAATTGTTGAAATACGTTTATGTTTATTCGAGTTTAAAAGGGGAATGGGGGGTGATCCCAGTTGGGTCTTACAAAACTTCTGCAGAGTGGTTATTTTTACCAGATATAATGTATTGTTGTTTATGTCAAGAGGATTCTCTTTACATGACAGTAATGGATAAGCTCACTATTATTTTTTGGAATACCAATGGTCTCCTCAATGTGATCAAACGTAAGCGGATTTGGTCTCAAATAAAAAAAAAAAAAAAAATGAAAGGTGACATTGCCCTACTACAGGAAATCCACTGCACGAGAGAGGAAGCTGAGCGACTGGGTCAGTCTTGGGGGGGATCCTTTTTATTTGCCCCCTTTACCTCTAGAGCACAAGGGGTTGCTATTTGGATAAGGCCTGGCCTGCCGCATAAGGTTTTGTCCTCTGTGGCTGACCCTCAAGGTAGATACATCATTGCAGTAATAGCCGTTGGTGATTGGAAATTTACCTGTGTGTCTGTATATGGTCCTAATTACGACTCCCCGGATTTTTTTATTCACTTAGCAACAACCTTAGCTCCGTTCCCGGATGATTTAATTATGAGGGGTGGTATGAATACTTACTGGGACTCTAGTTTGGACCATTCTGGTTCGAAGCGTGGCCCCCCCCATGAGTAGCACCATAGCACTGCGCCATCTGGTGGAGGGAAGGGCACTTGTGGACGCTTGGCGTTTCACTAACCCAACAGCAAGAGAATATTCTTTTTTTCCCCATGCCCATAATTTGTACACCAGGTTGGATTATGTTTTTCTGCCCTCATCCATGATGGGAAGTCTGAAGGAAGCTGAATATGGACTCTTGATTATTTCGGACCACGCCCCTCTCAGTAGTTGTGGGCCTAGGAGCGAGGTCTCCTACCCTTTCCTGTTGGAGAATGGACCCCTCTTTACTTTTGGATCCACAATTCATTCAACAGCTTGAAAAGCACCTCCAGGAATTTATTGAATTTAATACTAAGGCGGCCACTAACATTGATATAATTTGGGACACTTTGAAGGCCTTTGTGCGAGGGAAGGCGATTTCCTATTCATCCTTCATTAAAAAAAATAATTTACAACAAGAGGAACAACTTGAACAAAAGATCAAAAACCTTGAAGGGACCAATATGGGTTCTCTGTCCGCCAAAAATGTTGCTGAGCTTAAATCCCTGAAGAATAAATTAAATCAGATCTCAAATAAGAAATTTGAATGGGATTTGATTATACTAACAAACATACTAAAATGCCAGCAGAATAGGCCTAATGGTCTTTCGCGTCTGCTCGTTTGGTCAGCCCCCACCCTGGGAGCTGACCTTGCTGCCCCACTCGCCTTCTCTGGCTTCTCCCTTCCCAGTTCCGGATATTCTCGATGCATTGGATTTTGCTTCGAGAACCCTTCCCCTGTACCTGTCCCACTCCCTCTTGAACCCCTCCACCGTCTCTGCCTCCACCAACCCCCTAGGCAGCGCATTCCATGGTTCCACCACCCTCTCAGTGAAGTAGCACCTCCTCCTTTCTCCCCTGAATCTTCCCCCCTCCAGCTTCCACCCATGCCATCCAGTGGCCCCCTCCTCCTTCCTTCGAAGCACCCCGACTGCTCCTCCCCCACTTACCCCCCATGTACCTGAAGACCTCCATCATGTCCCCGGTCCCTCTCTCTTCCAATGTGTACATACCGAGTTCTTCGAGCCTCTCCTCATAGGTCCTGTCCCCTAAGCCCCAAATCATTTTGGTTGCCCTCCCCTGGACCCTCTCCAGGAGTTTAATGTCCCTTTTTAAGTGTGGCCTCCAAAACTGCAAGCAGTACTCGAGGTGCAGCCTCACCAAGCAGTTATACAGAGGGAGCATCACTTCCCTCCTTCTGGAGGTGATCCCACTAGCGATGCATCCCAGCATCCTGTTGGCCTTGGCTGCTGCCATCCTACAAGTCTCTGAGTTGTTCATCTTGACATCCACCACCACCCCCAGGTCCCTCCCAGCCATCGAGACTTGTAGCATTCCCCCAAGGTGCACACCTGGCCCGGGCCTCTGGCCCCCAGGTGCAGTACCCTGCATTTCCCCGTACCGAACCTCTGCCTCCACCCTCCAGACCATCTCTCCAGAGCCTCAGGTCCCCCTCAGGAGCCACCTCCGCCCTCCCCATCCACCACCGCCCCAGTTCGAGTCATCTGCAGAGAGACTCATCTCACTCCTGATACCTGTCCCTATGTCAGAGACGTAGGCGTATAACTAAGTCTGTTACATTTTTTGAAGGCGACAGAGCGGGTAAATGGTTGGCGGTGTTGGTTAAAACGAAAAAATCTGAACGCACCATTATAGGGGTTGAGGACCCGGCAGGTACCGTTGTATACCAAGTCCAAATTAACGACTCTTAAAACCTATTACTCTACGTTATACACCTCTGAGTTTCCTGTAGGGGCAGACCCGCTGTCATATCTAGACACTTCTGAATTGCCCCTCTTGTCAACCCAAGACAGGAGCAGCCTGGATTCCCCATTGACAATGGAGGAGTTAAAAGAGGCAGCCTGGGGTGCTAAGAAGGGAAAGGCCCCCCAGGTCCAGATGGGATCCCAGCAGAAATATACAAAGAACTATGGGATACCCTGGGCCCCTTGTTGTTTATAGAGTGGTAAATGCAGCTTTAGAGAATGGTATTTTACCAACCTCCCAATATTTGGCTACTATAATAGTTCTTCCCAAGCAAGGTAAGGATCCTTTAAAGCGCTCTTATCACCAACCGATTTCACTTTTAAATTCTGATTATAAAATTATAGCTAAGATAATCGTGTCAAGATTGGAAAAACTACTTCCCTGACTGATACATATCAATCAATGCGGTTTTGTGCAAGGAAGACAGGCTAAATTTAATATCAGATGAACCCTCGATGTTATCCATAAATGGCCTAAGGGCAAAACGGGAGGCCTATTAGCCCCTGACATTGAAAAGGCGTTTGATCGGGTCGAATGGCCTTTTATGCTAGCAGTTTTGGAGAAATTTGGATTTGGTCCCCAACTGTTGAAATGGATACGGTCCCTATACCACTCCCCCAAAGCTCAAATATTAACAAATGATTGTACCTCTCCTCCCTTTCCACTGACCAGGGACACCAGACAAGGCTGCCCCTTGTCACCCCTACTATATGTTCTGACCATTGAGGCTCTGGCACAGGGTATTAGATCACAAAGTGATATTAGAGGATTTTCCTGGAAAAGAAAGAACACTGTATCTCCCTGTTCGCGGACCATATTTTGTTATATTTGCAAACCCCACAATCATCTTTGCCCCATCTGTCTAAAATATTTGAACTCTACAGCCCCTTATCCGGCCACAAAATTGGGGGAAAAGTGAATGGCTCCCGTTGGGGACAGAGATGTGTCTGATTTTGGTTGCTCGTACCACGATAAACCCCTCTAAACAGATTAAATACTTAGGTATTCTTATTCTTGCCAGGCTGTCCAATTTAGTTAAAATTAACATGAAGGGTACAGTGAAAAAAAAATCAAGGATGATTGTCTTGTCTAGAGAGCTTTACCTTTAACTTTAATTGGAAGGGTCAATTTGGTCAAAATGTCTGTGGTCCCTCAATTCCTTTATTTCTTTCGGACTGTCCCACTTTGGATCCCAAACAGGTATATAAGGACGTTAGCGGGTGCCATAACTCAGCTTTTTTGGCACAATAAGAGACCTTTGATTAAAAAAGAAATGTTAACACTGCCTCTCAGGAAAGGTGGACTGGGCCTACCTAGTGTGAAATACTATTATATTTCAGCTCAGCTTTCCCACGTGCAAGACTTATGGAGGGAGGGAGAGGACAGACCAGCCTGGGTGGAAATGGAGTCTCTTTCCTTTCTACCCTTGTACTACCATTTATTAATAGGCCATGGAATACAAGCATCTCCCTTGAAATTAGAGAACCCTTGTACAAAAACAATCTGGAGACTGTGGGAAATGGCCCATAATTTGATCGGGTGCAATGGAGGGATTTCCCCAGACACTCCACTATTGGTACTCCTTGGAAACCACGGCAGGCTTCGACCGGGGGGATGAAAAGATATTAAGTACATGGTTTCACAAGGGGTTATTTTTAGTAGCCCATTTTTTGAGAGACGGAATGATCCTTCCATTCAGTTCATTGGTTAGACTTTATAATATAAACGCCTCTCACTTTTTCTTATATCTACGTCTAAAGGAAGCTGTCTCACGATTACGTGACTCAGGGCCCGAAGGCTACTATGACCAACGTTCCCCTTTGGAAGAACTCTTCGTGGGCAAATCAACAGATAAATCTTTTAAACCACTTAGAAAGTGTTATGCATTGCTTCTGGGTTCAGTGCCTGACCCTCTGGATAAAATTAAGCTCAATGGGAATCTGACATACTGCCGAACGGTCTGACCGGGAGGCGATTGGTTGAATATTTTAAAAAACTCTATTAAATGCTCAGTAAGCAATAGGTTGCGCACCATATAGTATAAAGTCCTCTGTAGGACTTATTTTACACCTGTTTTGGCCCACAGGATAGACCCTACGTCATCTTCTTTATGTCCGAAGTGTAAGATCCATGAAAGCACTTTTTTCCATATGATCTGGGAGTGCCCGCAAGTGCAAAAATTTTGGGGTGGAATTCAAAAAATGTTAACTCATTCTTTGCATATCCCTCTCAGGTTGGATCCCTCTGAGATTCTATTGGGGCTTCCGTCGGGAGGGGTTGCCAGGACACACGAAGGATCTGTGGAGGCTGGGTAATGTGTTGGCTTTGAGGGCTCTGGCTTTGTACAGGAGACTTCCAGAAGTTCCATCCACTGCAGTATGGATTAAATCCCTCATGGAGTGCATGAAAATTGAGAGAACGCAATATCTTGCTAGAGGGCAGATAAATAAATATCAGACTCTGTGGGCCCCTATTGAACAGGTGATGCAGCAAACTTGGTTTCCGCTGTTTTAAATTCATATATATTATTAGGCATAAGGTATTCCTCATATAAAGTTTTTATTTATATTTTAATAAGTTGTTAACATGAAGCAATGGAATGATATATGATACAAAAACTATATGCGTCTTAAAACTGTCACAATTTGTATGCAACTCTGATCTGCTCCGCTATGTAAATAAAGTTTACAAAAAAAGTATAGCCCCTTCCCCCATTGTATACTCTTTCCCTGGGTTTTTGATTCCCAGGTGCACTACTTTGCACTTCTTTGCACTGAATCTAAGCTGCCATACTCTTGGCCATTCCTCCAACCTTGCCAAATCCCTTCTCATCCTTTCCACCACCACCCGCCCTTGTGTATCAACTCTGTTGTAGATCTTTGGGTCATCTGCAAAGAGGCATACTTTTCCTTCCAGTCCCTCTGCAATGTCACTTATAAAGACACTGAAGAGGACCGGCCCCAGTACTGAACCTTTCGGTACCCACCCCGCAATAACTCCCCTTTCTTCAGAGTGGACTCCATTTACTATTACCTTCTGCGACCTGTTGTCCAGCCAATTTTTCACCCAAGCCACCACCCTGGGACCAACTTATAGACTGGCTAGCTTGTTTATCAATCTTGTGTGTGGGACTGTGTCAAATGTCTTGCTAAAGTCTACGTAGGCCACATCCACGGCCCCTCCCTGGTCTATAACTTTGGTCACCCAGTCAAATAAATTTACTAGATACGTCTGACATGACCAGATATCCAACAACCATCCATAACTGCATGTAAAAAATTGAGACCCTTAAAAGTTGGCTAATCCACACAGAACATTAAAGAACCAAAGAATAATCGGTCATTATAGGGACCACTCAATGCAGGAACGACACCATGTGGCAGGTGTTCCCTTTCCAAATGTATGGACTGCATCATGAGCCATGTGAGGCAAGACTCAGGGAATTAAATCTGTACACCCTTGAGCAAAGAAGAAACAGAGGGGACACGATCGAAACTTTTAAGTACGTTAAGGGATGCAACACAACACAAGCAGGAAACCTCTTCCAGCAAAACAGGGATGGGCGTACAAGGGGGCACAACTTGCGTCTGGTGGGAGGCAAATTCAAAACCAACCTCAGGAAGTACTTCTTTGCAGAAAGGGTCATAAACTGTTGCATATTTCATTTATGTAACAGGCAGGGAAATTGTGTGTTTATTTTTTTTGTTATAGTCTTTTTAATATTTTAAAATCTTCTGAAATAGGTGGGTTTATTTTGCGAAGAAGTGCTCCTGCACGTTACCATTTTGTGGTTGCTTAAGCTATCTCTAGGGATGCATTCAATGCTGCTAGGAACAGCCACATTTTTTAAAACTGACAGTGCGAGTTGTGATTGGTTAGGGAATGCCTGTGGGAGGTGTGGAGCAGTTCTGAGGAAAAACATGGTGGCTTTTTTTCTCGTTTAGTGAGAGTGCCATGGTCAGAGAACTTTATGTTGTGTGGCAGCCATGTTAAGCCGTGCAGCTATTTTTTATTTAATTAAAGTACCGGATTTATGCAGTGCAACACAATGACTGAAGTGTTAGACAGCCGTGGAGAAGGAGAGCCAGCACCCTGTGTTGGGAGTGAGAAGTTAGTAGTTACAGGGCTGAGACAGCAGGAGGGAAGTGCAGCTGTTCATTTTTTTTGTTAATTAAAATACTTCTAAGATTTTTGTGCTGTTTGGGATATGGCGATGGAAGTGGAGGATGGGCAGGGACGAGAAGAGGCAGGGTGATGTCTGGTGCTGTTAAGAGGACAGTGTAGTTCAAGACAGTGTGTCCGGCAGGGCGGGCATGACTGTTTGGGTAGGGGACTGAAGCAAAGCTTTAACTTGGAAGAAACAGTAATAAAACTTTGTTTTGGGTGATGGTTTGGAAGAAGTACAGTGTCTGCATTTGTTGCTGTGGCACAGGCTCAGACAGAAGGGTTACATGGCATTTAGGCAAGTATTTGGAGGTGTTAGCTAGTAACAGCTTCCCTGCTTCAGAAGCTGTATGAGCGGAGCATGGAGGTGGACTGCAGAGCTGAGGGAATAAGGTACAGGTTAAAAAAAAAAAAAAAAAATTCTGTAAATGAAGAGCAGTTAAATATGTAGTGGTCTGTTACAGGTTCCTAACAGGAAAATAAGGAGTCTCGTGTGTGTCTCGCTACTTAGAACTGAAAGTGAAATAGGTATTATGGGGGGTGACAGAGCTACTATGTACATAAATGCAAAATGAAACGACATAGCTAATATGTACAGAAATGTGGACGACGTAGCTACTTTGTACAAAAATGAAACTTGCGTACACAATAGCTCAAATAACAGTATTTATGTAATGGGTTTTGTATCCACGCCTACTGCATAAAGACCTTCTATAAATGTAATTTAGGTGTAGGTTAGCTGCAACTACAGTTCAATATGGAGTGCAGACATCTGTAACCAGAACTTCAAACCCATGGTCTTAATAACAAGTGACATCAGTGAATACAGAAGCCTTACCTGCCTACCACCCCTTTCCTGCCTCTGCATCCATCCCCATCTCAAAATCCCTCATGGAAATTCCTTGGTCTGACACTTTGTTCCATCATACAGAATTACTGGGTTCAAGTATTCTAGAAGAGCGTTACAGGTATCCTTAAAGACCATCCATAAATGCAAATTATATGCGAGCTAGCTACAACCACACTTTAATAGTGCATATAAATTCATAATCACAACTCCTAATCCATGGTTTTAACAATACACATAATGGTATATGGAACCCTTTATCTAGGATAGGGCAAATTCTTGTAAATACTTAATATTCCCACAGGCTATAAAATGTAATTCACTAAGGTCTCAAACCATTCTTGTCTCTGTGGCTGCATCTAGCAATCTTGTATGTAACAACTACTCATACCGTATCTTGTTAAATGTATCTTCAGGCTGAGGACAACAGAGCTCAAGAAAAAAGGACCATCTGTGCTGTATTACTGAAAATATGGTTTTGATAAGTGCAGCCCTGTTATAAGCACATCCTAAATGCCAAGAAAAATGTTCTTATAACTGGGACGTTCTCATAAGACAGCTTCACTGAAAATCATGAAAAGCCATTTAAAAGCTATGGTTAACATGACTAAACTGGGCTCAAACTATTTTTTGGAGAAATCATCATTAAAAGTAGTACAACAGCTTTTTTAAAGAGCTGTTGTTCAAACAATTAGAGTACTGTTGTAAAATCCATTCAGTGTCTCACCTAACTGTGAAGGAATATGTGCTGCCTTCTTCACAGGTCAACTTTCACACATCCATTCCCAACTTACAGTAAGTAACTGTTAATGAATAAACTAAATGATGATTCAGCCCAGGCACAGTACACTCAAGAGGTGATAATGACCATATACCACTACCTCGGGATGACGACTGTTCTTATAAACAGGCTTTACTGTCATTAAAAATAATGGTCAAAATTCCAGACATCCAAAAAAAATTCTTATAAATAGGACGTTCTTATAACCAATGTTCTTGGAAGTGGGCTCCACTGTGGCTAGGGTTACCACCTTTTAAGAAGCCCAAAGTGCGACATTTCTTACTGAAACATGATTTTTCACAGGACAGTACGTAACCTCGACCAATGCAACAGGCTTGTTTTCTCTGTATAATCAGAACTAAGGCTAACTATTGTAGTTTCTTAGTTGCTTCTAATTTTTCTTATTTTAAGGTATTAAAATTAAAGTATTATAGTTTTCTGCAACATTTCGTAGAAAGTTAGAAAATATTTTCTCTACTATAAAGTCAGGATATGCACTATTTTTCATGTTTTTTTGCATGACACAGCTGCCAAATCAGGACTGTATTGCGAAAATAAAGACAGGTGGGTAACCCTAACAATAGCTGGCCCCATGGGTATTATTAATTCTCCAATACCTTAAACGAGCTTGCTACTCAACAAAAAGGAGGCCAGGGTGAGTAGCATGCAACTTGTATGTGGGCATCCATTTCACCCGCTGTCTGACCATTTGAGCTGCAATGCGTACCGGCTGCCTGGCAACAGTGGCTTAGAGTTAACAGGGCAAGCAGAGGCACCCAATGAGAAGGGTGCATTGTGACATCACTACAAGTGATGCTGACGCCCCGAACATCAACGCAAAGCAACTGACGATTGGCTCTGTTCTTAAAAGCCCTGTGTCCTCCCACATATAACCCCCTCAGCAGCGGTGCCTGGCACACATTAGGGGAGAAACTGCCGCTGGGGAAAGAGCATTCTACAAGGTAAATGCCCATACGAACATTCCAGTAATGTATCGCTACTAGTCACATTTGTAATGTAAGCGTGTCTACATATTTATTATGCCCTTCCTTATGCTTCAAAGAATCGAAGGACTATGCATCAATATTGCATCAATATTAAAAGAAAAAGGGAAAAAATTCAACAAACTGGACCAATGGGTACCTCTAAAAGCTTCTTTTTAGTCACTTGCTATCCATAAAAATTATATGAACCAACGCTTCAGGACTCTGCTGGTCTCTTCATGAGGGTAAATGGCTACAATAACAAACAAAATCCAATACTTAACATTTAGATTATAATTATGCAATATAATCTCAACGATGTGGACCAAAACTTCATACTTACCTAATAAATTATGCGAGGCAAAAATCAATCTGTAAATATGTATCCAGTAGTCACAAACTGTAAGAATAACCTATTTCAATTTTAGTATTGCATCACTATATCAGTAAGGTATAACATTCTAAATTTGATCCATTAATTTCCTCAGTATACATGAATTCCTACCTTGTGAATAATGGTTAAACAGGAAACCACTATACACATTAAATTCCTTAATCTGCATCATATTCAAAACAATCAGATTATATTTTGTACTAGCCGTCTGCTGAATGAATTAAGCATATCTGTGAAACTAAACGTTCTACAACATACCGACTATGAGGTTATTTAAAACACACTAGCTTATCTTTAATAGATACCATTTCATCAAACTGTTAAAACATATAATTAATTATAATTAATGGTAACTCTAGCAACAAATGTGCATTTTGAGAAGTGACTAATTTAAACCGCTGCTGTTCTCACCGCATAAAGACACTAACCTTTGCGGCCTGGTATCGGGTTACTAAATGGGAGTTACAGGGGCATAACTTAATCCATTTGAACTGAAATTGGATGCTCAGATGTTTTTTCATAAGTTGAGGTTAAAACAATATTTCAATACTGTACCAACACCCGAAGACAACTTAACACCAGATCAGAGAATAAAGAATCAAGCATTAAGAGAGTTTAGAAATAAAATCTACATTTCTGCCTCCACACCAGATACCTTCCAATACTTATACATATACACAGATGGTCAAAAAAGATTTAGAAAATGTAATAAAACAGAGTGAGACAGAACATATTCATTATAATATAATTAAACTTGAATTCGGTGCTCTTTTATCACTGCAAAAGAATGAGACAATAATTATGAAAAAAAACAAAGGAGGTGATAGTGATTTTGGATACAGAGGATTATTGCAGTGAGCGTTATTCACAACTGAATGATAGTTGTTTCTGGAGACCCGGGGCCGCATCGGCGGCGGAAGCAGCAGAGAGGGACCACATCGGTGGTCGCAGGAGTCCCAGAGGGTAGGTGAAAAGAGCCGTGGCGGCATCGGCGGTGGGAGCAGCAGAGAAGGACCACATCAGTGGTCACAGGAGTCCAGAGGGCAGAGGAAAACCGCATTGGCGGTAGGAAAAGTTGGGCCAATCAGCGTCAAGCGCGCGCTTTTCAACTGCGACTGGGCTATAAAGGCCAAAGCCCAGTCGCCCAAGAACTGCTGTGTTATTGTAATCCCACACCACCCACCCTGGCCCCGACTCTATTAAATTGTCGGGTGGGGGTGGAGACTGGGGAGGCTGCAGTGAGAGCCTGGTCTGCTGAGGGTGTCCTGGATTGCTGCTGCTGACTGGAACTGGAAGGAGCAAGCAGAGGGGGAGAGGCCTGAACATATCGAAGAAATTGATGACTATACGCAGATGAGAGACAAGATGTATGGAATCTGACTCTGAGCTGTACTGCCAATGTTACTGAACTTAGGAACTTGGAAGGAGGCAAAATCGTATGGTGGGTATGCTTGGACACCATTGAGCACATGCTAGCCATGCATACGGCTGGGGAATTAGGTAGAAGTGACTTGTGAAAACTGCTGAAAATAGAGTGCTGTGTAAGTTGTTTATAAACTGCTGATTACATAGTGCTGTTCTTAGGGAGAGCTACGTTATACATGAGCTGGGTTAACTGCTGATTTTTATAGTGCTGAGGGGTTTTTGTCAACTGTTATAGGAGGTATCTGCTGACTGAACAGTTGACCATGTGAGGTGGGCAAGAACTATTGGGCTGCAAGTGGTTAGGCCTGCCCACACCCAAATAAGGGTGGTTTCGGGGCTGCCCAGAGCGGGCATCTTCGGCAGGGTGATTGGGTGTACGAGGTGCAGGGCAGCAATAATACTAAATTGGGCACTGAAGAACGGAGGGTGCCCAGTGTGTTCCCAACTGGCAGGACTTAGGGCGGAGGTAAAGAGGATCAGAAGTGAACTGGAAGCCATGAGGGGGGAGTGAGGGGGGGATAGGAGGGGAAACGGCCCCATGGAGGGTGGAAAGGTCATTACAGCATACCCCAGGGAGCAGGGCCCCTCACGCACGGACTGGTCCCTCAGCAAGCTGTCCGGGTCACCTCACCACCCTGGCCCCGTCACACTCCCCTCAGCCTGGTGTGCAGCCAAAGGTCGAAAAATAGCGCACCTTAACATCCGCAGCATCCTCCAGAACCTTGCAGAACTAACAGCTTGGGTAGCCCTCTATAAGCCTGACATCTTGGGCATCACTGAAACTTGGCTCAAGACCAGCACCCCTGACTCTGCCTGCTCCCTCCCGGGCTACAGCCTTGCCCGGCGCGATAGGGCAGGTAGTAAGCACAGCGAGGGCGTACTCTTATATTATAAGGTGCACCTAAACGTGTCCATAGTTGCACACTCACCCCTGACCCCCCCCAACCCTGCGAGTTCTTCCACACCCTCCTTCTCCTAGGGAATACAAAAAAGGTGCATCTCATCTGTGCTTATAACCCTCCGGAGGGTGGCATACTAGGGCTCTCCTCCCTGCTTGAGCAACTTAGGGACAGGGTTGGCCCAAATGAGCTCCTCATCCTAGGGGACCTAAACCTCAACTGGCTGGGGCCCAGCCATAAGCAGTTCAAGCCACTGCTCTCTGGCCTTGCTCTCAGTCAGGTCATCACTGAACCCACTAGGCCCTCCCGCCATCGAGACACTGGGATGCTCACTGACTGGGTGATGAGCAACCGATTCGACAAAATCATCCACTCAGGGATACTCCCTGATACCATCTCCGACCACTCCCCGACCTACTGCGTATAGGGCTCTAGCTCTCCCAAAGTCCCCAGTCAAGTGCTCCTGATGAGGGACTACTCAAAATTTTCAACTAACTACCACCTCGATGACCTACGGGGGGTTGACTGGTCTAGGATCACTTCTACAAATGACCCTGTTGCAGCCTTAGACCATTTCCTTGCAGTATTTGTCCCACTGCAAAAACAGGCACGCACCCTTCTCAAAGAGGAGAGTTAGAGGCACAGCCACGAAGTGGCTCCACAGTGACCTTCTCTCCCTCATGAAACAGCATGACAAAAGCTGGGTAAAACACAGGTTCTCTCGTAATAACGATGACCTCCTGAAGTATCGCCAAGTAAGAAACTCCTGCAAGCGAGCCATGCGTGCCACAAAAAGTGAGTACTGCAGAGCTGCCCTGCTTGCCTTGGCAACTAACCCCCGGCGCTTCTGGATAAACGTGAAAAACCATGTCAGAGGGTTGTCCAAGGAACAACTCACTGATATGCCATAGGGGGTACAAACTGTAATAACCCCCTAACCATCGTCACCTCTTTCAACCACATGTTCTCAGACCTGCCGGCTCCCACTCCCTCCCTATCCTCTGACCCAAAACTGCTGGGAGCACCCCCCCATCCCCCCTTCTACCTCAAACGAATCACTATTGGTGAGACCCAGAAACTCCCTGCCGCCCTCTCCCACCACATGGGAGCTGGCCACGACAACCTAGAGACGAAGCTACTTAGCAGGGGGGGCTCCACTCCTCGCCCGACCAGTCATTCACATCTTCAACGCTTCACTTATCTCAGGGATCCTCCCTGACATATGGAAGGTTGCTAAGGCCGTCCCTGTCCTTAAACATGGCGACCCAAAAGATGTCAATAATTAATCGCCCCATTGCTATACTATGCACTGCCAGCAAGCTCCTCGAAAAGGCGGTTGCTTCACATCTCTCTTACTACCTCCAGGGACATGATGTTCTATCCCCTACCTAGCACGGTTTCCAAAAAGGGCACAGCACATCGACCACCCTGGCCGTGGTCACCTCCAAGATCCGGTCCGCGACTGACCAAGGCAAACTGACAGGGGCCATCTTCATTAATCTATCTAAGGCCTTTGATCGGGTGGACCATCCCCTCCTCCTCCTCTCTGCCCTGCAGTCTCACGGATTCTCCCTCCATGCCCTTGACTAGTTCGCCAATTACCTAGGGGCAGGCAGCAATATACCTGCTTTAATCGAACCCTCTCAATCCTCTCCCCAGTGAACAGCGGGGTGCCCCAAGGATCCGTCCTTGGACCAATCCTGTTCTCCCTGTTCATTAATGATTTGCCCTCCGTCACTATCAATGGGCACCTAACTCTTTACGTCGACGGCCTAGTCATCCTAGCCAGCTCACAGAACATCAACTCCCAGCTCAACTCTGATTTCTCTCTTATCAGGAACTGGCTTGATGGACACAAACTTACAGTGAACCTGAAGAAAACGCTGGCCATGCTCTTTCGCTCCGTGGCCAAAACCTCCTCCTGCATGATCCCCTTAAAAATCCATGGGTCAAGTGACTCCCTCCTTCCGAATACTAACTCTGTTAAATACCTAGGTGTCACCCTCAATCCTCAACTGGATCTCTCCTTGCACATACGGACCATTTGTAAAGCGAGGAATGGCAAGCTCGGCCTAGCCTACAGAGCTAAAGACTGCCTCAACCCCGCAGCCCGGCTTGCTACAGCAAAGGGGATTCTCCATCCCACACTCTCCTATGGGCTTGTTGCCTTTGCCCCTGTCCCGACCTCTAGTCTTGCCAAGTGGGACACCACCTACAACAACATATGCCGCATCGCACACACTGCTGTGAGCTCTATTCTCGACTGGAGTTGCTACCCCCAGAGAAACTCCGGACCTACATCCTTGGCAACTTCATCGACAATATAGTTAGAACGGCCACTCCCGCCTCGCTCGCCCTTCCACTAAAACACGCCTCCCCTGTCTACAATCTCAGGTCGTGTGCAATCCAGGCTCGTCTGGTCCCCAAGACCCGCACCCTCACAGGTGATCAGGCTTTCATTGTCCATGCACCAAAACTGTGGAACTCCCTTCCAGCTCATGTTCGTGCCTCCCCCTCCCACCCTTGCTTCAAATCTTCCCTATGGAACTTCCTAAAAGCCGCATCCACCTGCCTGTGTTAAGCATAAACCTGGCTCCCCCCCCCCCCAGCGTGCAGTTCTCCTAGCGTAATCTCCGCTGCTGATTACCCTCCTTAGGCACTTACTGCCCCAGGTGGAGCAGCGTTATCGCTCTTAATCATTATCCTAACCCGGTCTAGTACCAAGTCCTCTTTCTCATTACAGGCGTCTATGCCAGGCTGTGACACACCTATGTACTCCTAACTATTTTGATGTTTTGCTCCTGCTTGTGTTGTTCTTGCTGGAATCCCTAACTGTTATTTGATGTTATCTCTGTATTACCCTATGGCAGAGCATGTTGCTCCTGTATGTAACCTCTACTGTATTACCAACTGTTGGAGCATGTGGCTCCTGCATGTAACCCATGGCCCCTGCATGTTACCCCTACCCTATATCTTGTGTTTCATGGATACCCTGCAACTCTCTCGGGTCCCTCCTGAAAATAGGCACTTTGCTGTCTAGTGTGCTTACCTGGTTAACAAAAGCAAATAAATAAACTCAGTTAAGGTAGGGCGTACTACAAGCAACGAATGGAAAACACCCCACAGGAGATGGGCCAGCCAGGGGGAGATAAAGAGGGTTGGGGGGGGCAGGAGATAACATGCCAGAGGCAGGCATCACACTTAGCAACAGATACACCATGCTCTACACAGGAGAGGAGGTAGATGAGGGGGGTGAGCAGGCAGACAGAGAGAAGGGTTACAAGGGTGGTGAGGGGATCGAAGGCGAGGATGGAGCACAACCTGGCTAAAGATATAAGTGGGGGGGGGAAGGGTTTTTATAGATACATAGGGGAAAAGAGGAAGGGGAGAGCACAGATCTCCAGGATCAGGACTGAGGATGGATGGGCTCAGAAGGTGGGGGAGCAGGCAGAGGTACTAAACAAGTACTTTGCCTTGGTTTTAAGGTGAGAGACATGGGCTCCATTCAACCCGAAAGGGGGCAGCTGAGAGAATAGGGCATGGGGATGACAGGACCAAAGTAGCTGGCGCCAAGTGGTGCGCAAGGCCAGAGGAGGCGGGCCTTTACAGGGATAGGGCTGGGGAGGGAAATCACAGAGGGCAGCGTGAGGAGGGGCCTGCGGGAGCTGAAGACTGACAAGGCACCAGGACCGGATGGGCTGCATCCAAGGGTACTGAAGAAACTGGCGGACGAACTGGCAGCTCCTCTAGCTGTGCTGTTCAACTCTTCTCTCCAGACAGGAAGGGTGCCCCAGGATTGGAGGGTGGCTCACGTGGTGCCCATCCACAAAGAGGGGTCTAGGGAGGAGAGAGGAAATTACAGGCCTGTCAGCTTAACATCAGTGGTAGGCAAACTAATGGAGGGCTTCATCAAAGGGATGCTTGAGAGGCAACTGGATAGGCTGGGACACATGGATGACAAACAGTATGGTTTCATCCCAGGGAGATCGTGCCAGACCAACCTCATAGATTTCTACGACTGGGTGACGGGGACCCTGGACAGTCAGAGCCCAGTGGACACCTTATACCAGGATTTTAGTAAGGCGTTTGACTCGGTACCCCACTTCGGGTTGTTGACAAAGTTGGGGGAGATGGGGGTGGGAAAACGGTTGCTTGGATGGGTGGAAAACTGGCTTACAGATAGAACACAGTAGGTGGTGGTTAGAGGGACTGTCTCCTCCCCTAGGAGGGTCACCAGTGGGGTGCCCCACGGTTCGTTACAGGGACCGCTCCTGTTCAACGCCTATGTCTCCGATATAGGGGCAGGGGTTAGGAGCAGGATGAGCCTCTTTGCGGATGACTCTAAACTAGGGGCCTTGGCCGACGGAGAGGAAGCAAGGGTGACAATCCAGGGGACCCTGACACCCTAGAGGGTTGGGCAAGGAGATGGGGGCTGAGGTTTAACCCAGAGAAGTGTAGGGTGTTGCATCTGGGGGTCAGAAACCCAGGGCATGTATATACCTTGAGAGGGGTCCCGATACAAGCCACTTCGAGCGAAAGGGATCTCAGAGTGGTGATAGACACCAAAATGAACAACAGTGAGAACTGCAGAAGAACGGCGGCAAAGGCAAACAAGATACTGGGCTGAATAGCCCGGGGAATAACGTCCAGGAGGAGGGAAGTGATCCTACCTCTGTATAATGCCTTGGTTAAGCCGCACTTTGAGTACCGCATGTAGTTCTGGAGGCCGCACCTTAAGAAGGACATAGTACTGCTGGAGAGGGTCCAGAGGAAGGCAACCAGGATGATCCGGGGCATGGGGGAAAGGATCTATGAGGACAGGCTGAAAGCCCTTGGGCTGTATTCACTGGAGGAGAGGAGAGGAGATATGGGGAGACACGACTGAGGTTTTCAAGTATGTGAAAGGGATTAACAGGGGTAGAACCAACGAAATGTTCAGGCTAAAACAAAGTGGCACAACCGGGGGCATAAATGGAAACTGAAGGGAGGCACCTATAGGGGAGAACTAGAAGGCATAGAAACATAGAATTTGACGGCAGATAAGGACCACTTGGCCCACCCAGTCTGCCCATTTCCCTACCTAATGGATAAACTGCAGATCCTAGTTAACCAGCAGCCTACTTCTTCCTATCCCCAACCCCTAGAATTGCCTTATGACTGTCCCATGCATGCTTGAATTCCACCACTGTTTTTGACTCCACAACCTCCTCTGGAAGGCCGTTCCATGCATCCACAACCCTCTCTGTGAAAAAATACCTCCTTAAATTACCTCTGAACCGCGCCCCCTCTATCTTCAAATTGTGCCCCCTTGTTCTTGCACACCTCTTTTTCTGAAAGATGCTACCCTCTTGGACTTTGTTGATTCCCTTGAGGTACTTGAAAGTTTCTATCATGTCCCCCTCTCCCTCCTTTCCTCGAGGCTATACATATTAAGCTCCTTAAGTCTCTCTTCATATGTCTTCCGGTTCAGACCCTGCACCATTTTAGTTGCCCTCCTCTGGACAGCTTCCATCCTATCTATGTCTTTGCAGAGATTGGGTCTCCAGAACTGCATGCAGTACTCCAGATGGGGTCTCACCAGCTGTCTGTACAGAGGGATAATAACTACCTGTTTTCTACTGGTGATACCTCTCCCTATGCATCCCAGTATCCCCCCAGCCCTCCTTGCTGCCCTCTCACATAGCTTGCCCACCTTTAGGTCATCTGATATGACTACCCCCCGTCCCTTTCCATTTTTGTTGTTGTTAGTATCTCACACCCCACTGTGTACTCTTCCCCTGGGTTTTTGTTTCCCAGGTGCATTACCTTGCACTTCTTAGCACTGAATCTAAGCTGCCATACATTTGACCATTCCTCTAACCTTGCCAAGTCCCTTCTCATCCTTTCCACCCCACCATATGTGCATCAACTCTGTTGCAGATCTTTGTGTCATCTGCAAAGAGACATACTTTCCTTCAGTCCCTCTGCAATGTTGCTCATAAAGACATTGAAGAGGACCGGTCCCAATACTGAACCCTGCGGTACCCACTAGTAACCCCTTTCTTCAGAGTGGACTCCATTTACTATTACCTCTTGTGTCCTATTCTCCAGCCAATTCTTTACAGGCTGTCATCTTGGGACCCACTCCCAGGCTGCTAACTTGTATATTAATCTTTTGTGTGGGACTGTGTCAATGCCTTGCTAAAAGTCTAGGTAGGCTGTCCACAGCCCTCCCTGATCTACTACTTTGATCATCCAGTCAAAGAAATCTATCAGATTTGTCTGGCATGACCTTCCGCTGTGAATCCATGCTGCCTTGGGTCCTGTGCCCCTCTGGCCTCTAGATACTCGACAATTCTTTCCTTCAGAAGTGATTCCATCATTTTCCTACCACTGAGGTTAAACTAACAGGTCTTTAGTTTCCTGCTTCTGCCTTGCTCCCACTTTTGTGAAGGGGAATCACATCTGCCCTCCTCCAGTCCTCAGAGTACCACCCCATCCTCCCATGATTTGTTAAAGAGGGTAGTCAGTGGCGTCACTAGTTCTACCCTTGTTCTTTAGAATTCTCGGGATGAATCCCATCAGGCCCATTGCTTTGTCCACCTTCAGTTTTAAGAGTTCTTTCAGAACCCTTTCTTCTGTAAATGGGCTGGTATCAACTTCTGTATCCAGAGTGTTTCTACTGTTTGTTTTAGGTACCTCCCCCTCTTCCTTTGTAAATACTGAGCAAAAATATTTGATTAGTATCTCTGCCTTTTCACAGTCACCCTCTGCCCACCCTCCTCCCTTTATTAAGCCTCACTATCCCTCCCTTGGTCTTCCTTCGCTCCCTGATGTACCTATAAAAGGTTTTATCCCCCTTCTTAACTGAGTTGGCTATCTTTTCCTCGGTTTGGGCCTTTGCTGTTCTGACTGCCTTCCCAGCTTCCTTTTGCTTTAACTGATGCAGTTCTCTGTCCTGCTCCTTCTGTGATTCCTTGTACTTCCTGAATGCTTTCTTTTTCTCTTGAACCTTCACTGCCACTTCCTTGGGGAACCATAGTGGTTTCTTACATCGTTTCATTTTGTTTATTTGCTTCACACAAAGGCTTGTTACCTCTGTGATGGCAGTTTTTATATCTTATATCTTCTCTGAAATTATTACAGGTGGTGTTTTACAGTTTTATCTAACATTAGGATAAGCTTTCAGGGTTACTGCATTTGTTGTTGACTGATTGTTTCTGCTCTTACCTCCTTGTTCTTTCATCCGTGGTTGTTCTTTTTCAGCAGGGGAAGGTCCCAGCCACCCACCCCCATCCCCAACCACCCCACACTACACTCCTTTTATAGGGTACCACAGTTGTGACATTTCCTGTGGCAGAACAGAAAGGGGCAGATCAGTGGGGCATCCACAAGGTGAGATCATTTACAGGGACACTAGTAATTTAACTTGTTATAACAAGTTAAACAAAAACAAAACACAATCAAACCATTACCTGCATTTTCTTCCTTCTAATTATTCTGACTAGGTTATAAACCCAGCAACTTATCTGGAATGGATATCATTAACTGCAGGTACTGTGGAACAATTTTCAGAAGGACAGTCTTCCAGGATTTAGAACACTGTCGTACATGCTGGGCCATTGGAGATCTTAGGGCTCAGCTCCGGGCAGCATGGGCAGAGATTGCACGCCTCAAATTTCATATTCAAGAGGAAATACATTATAAGAACCACCCGCCATTTCCCCAGCATCCAACTGAAAAACCTCGACCGCAGAGGGTAGGTTGGTCCAGGAGGTTGGCAGGTGGTTAGAGGACAAACCGGTGCCCCATCACTCTCTGCTCTCCAACATATTACCTCCAAAACCATATAAACACTACAAACAGGTATCTGCCTCTATCTCTGAAATCAAACAAAGAGGCAGAAGACACTGAAGAGCAGGACACTCAAGTACAGGAGCTAACACAACAAAACTCACCCAAATCAGGAACCAAAACAAAAAAGCAAAAGGAAATCAAAAAACTTCTGCTCACAGGAGACTCCATGATTCGGAGAGTTGATACCCATCTCAGCCAGGGGTAATGGTCAGATGTCTCCCAGGTACATCAGCATGGAGAGACACTGACCGCATTGTAAAATTGTTCACAAAGCAGGAGAAAACATTGATGTCCTAGTACACATAGGGACTAATGAGTCTTGCCAGCTGGTCAGTTGTGGAGACCAAGGAACACCTGACCAGGCTGGGTGACAAAGCTATCATCCATTCATCCGGCATCTCCTTCTCTGAGATCCTGCCAGTCTGGGAGAGGGGGCAGATGGACGGAAAGGTCAGAGAAGGGAGATAGGGAGCTAAACACATGGCTCAAGGGCTGGTGCCAGGAAAAAGGACACCGATTTGTAGGGAACTGGCAACAGTTCTGGGAGCGAAAGTTCTTTAAATCTGATGGACTGCATCTGACTAAGGAGGGAGTCAGTGCATTGGGGCAGAAGTTTGCCGTCTTTGCAGAATATTTAAACTAGCAAATGGGGAGAGGGGTGCAGCATCCCATACGTCGGATGGGAAGAACACCCCTCCCCCCTCAGCTAGTGGTCAAACAGGGATTCAGCATGTTTGCAGTTCATTTGCATCACCAGGTAAGAAAAAGGTTTGTCTCCCCATCGACACACAGGGGTAATGCCAAACCTCACCCAACTATACTTTTCGAAATCTGGCCAATGGAAAATCATGTACAAAATGCTCAAAGCCTGGAAATAAGACCCCAGACCTGCAGGCAATAATATGTGAGAGGCTAAACTCTACATAGTAGCAATTAGTGAGACGTGGTTTACCAGTAACCACACTTGGGAGACTTCAGTACCTGGCTATGTATTGTTCAGAAGAGACTGAGGTGCAAAAAAGGGGGGAGGGGGGAGTGGCCCTGTATGTCAATGAAAATATCAAAGCTACAGAAATTCAGAATACACATAAGGAGCCAGAAGAACTGTGGGTCACCCTGGAAACAGGAAATGGGACACCCATAAGAACTGGGGTTGTCTACAGGCCCCCAGACCAGGGGGAGGACATAGACACATTACTGTTAGAAGATATACAAAACATGACAGCTAAAGGGGAGGTTCTGATAATGGGAGACTTCAACATGCCAGATACAGATTGGTCAATACCAGCAGGAACATCTGCCAGAACTAGACACATAGTGGATTCCCTGCAGGGGGAGGGCCTCAAACAACTGGTACAACAACCCACAAGAGACAGGGCTATCCAAGATCTAATACTGACTAACAGGAAGGGATCACAGATCTCCAGGTAGAAGGTCACCTGGGGCCAGTGACCATCACATGGTATGGTTCAATTTGGCTACTACATCTAAATCATCCCATTCCAAGGCAAAAATATGGGACTTCAGAGGAGCTGACTTTGATAAGATATGCCATGAAGTCAAGCTAGCCCTGGCAAAAAGAAACACAGGTGAGGGGTACAGGCAAAGTGGGCAAGCATTAAGGATGCAATACTTGAAGCAACATCCAGTGTGTTAGACAGAAAAGGAAGTGCAAAGAAGAAGAAACCACTTTGGTTCTCAAATACAGATAGCAGAAAGGTCAGCGCCAAAGGCTGGCCTTCAGGAAATATAAAGGAACACAGCGGGATGAAGATAGGGAGGCATACCAGACTGCCCTAAGGAATTAGGGAAAGCAGTAAGGCAGGCACAGTCCCAAACTGAGGAAACACTAGTACCTAACAGTAAAAGAAGGTGACAAGACTTTCTATATATATTCAGTGAAAGAGAAAAGTCCAGAGGGGTATTGCTAAGCAATGGAGAAAAGGAGCATGTGAGGAGGAGGACCATGTAAAGCATCTATCCTAAATAGATACTTTTGCTCAGTATTTACTGAAGAGAAGGTAGGGCAGGGCCACAGCTCAGCATCATGGACACACAGGAAGGAGGTGAGCACTACTCCCTTCACAAAGAGAAGGGGTCCTACAAGAGCTTGCTAAGCTCAGGGTGGATAAGGCAATGGGACCTGATGGCATACATCCCAGGGTACTTAAGAGGCTAAAGGAACGGAACTAGCAGAGCCATTAGCAGAACTGTTTAGTGAGTCTCTGAGCACAGGAGGTCCCAGAAGACTGGAGAAGGGCTTATGTGATCCCTCCACAAGAGTGGTAGCAGGGAGGAGGCAGGGAACTACAGACCAGTCAGTCTTACCTCAGTAGTGGGCAAGAGTATGGAGGCACTCCTTAAGGAAAGGATAGTGCAACACCTGGAATCCATGAGGGGCACAGGATCCAGGACAGCATGAGTTTACAAAAGAAGGTCCTGTCAAACTAATCTCATAGATTTCTTTGACTGGGTAACCAGAGTGGTGGACCAAGGGGAGCAGTTGATGTCGCCTACCTTGACTTCAGCAAAGCTTTTGACACTGTTCCACAGAAGATTGATAAATAAGCTGGGTAGGCTTGGGGTGGGTCAGAAGTTGGTCAACTGGGTGGTAAACTGGTTGACGGGCAGAAAACAGAGAGTGGTGGTAAATGGTATACAGTCAGAAGAGATGCAAGTCACAAGTGGGGTACCTCAGGGATCAGTCCTGGGGCCAGTCCTCTTCAACATCTTCATTAGTGACCTTGCAGATGGACTAGAGCATTAGTTCTCAAACTTTGTCATGGTGAGCATCCCCAAAGCCATGGAAAAGATTTTGAGCCTCCCCCAAACATTGAAATAGTTTTGGGCCTCCCCCCAAAAAATAACATCTTAGCACAGTGCCTCAGTAATAAAATGAAACTCCTTTGAGTAGTTAGCTCTCATTATATACAGCTTATTGTACTCCTCCTTGTAACCCCCTTCCCCAGGGCAGCCTACTTTCTCCACTGTTTTGACTCTCAAAACATTGTTACCCCTTGCTACAGTGCCTTCATTGGTCATACTGTTTTCTCAGTCTGTCTCCCCTCTATCTGGAATAACATTCCTATCCACCTGTCTCCCTCTTCCCCTGCTCTTAAGCATCCTCTCAGGGATTCCTTTGATTCCTCCTGTTCTTGCTCCTACAACATCTCTGCTTAAGCCCTGTATTTGGGTTGTTCTGCCACCAGTCTAAATGGTCAGTTGGTACCTCTCATTATTTGTTCATTGTTCCTATTTGTTTGCACTATTATTCATTTTGAATTGCTTTGTTTTGTAGTTGCCTTTTGAATTTTATTCACTCCCTACACTTCCCAAGGTACACTTGAAATGAGCCTTGGCACAGAGTGTCTTCACTGGTCGTCAATTTGTAAATAAATGCATAAATACATCTACTTTTATCCTTTTTCAGATTGCCTCTTCCCTTCACACATAATACCTAAAACTCAAAATGTAAATATAGTTCTTTTTCAGACTTGGCTGAGCCTCCCTTGGAACAGGTTGGAGCCTCCCCAGGGAGGCTGGCCTCACAATTTGAGAAACCCTGGACTAGAGGGTAAGGATTGTCTGTTTGCAGATGACACCAAGATCTGCAACAGAGTAGATGATCCAGATGGGGTGGGCAGAATGAGAAGAGATGTAGATAAACTAGCAAAATGGTCAGAAGAGTGGCAACTGGGATTTAATGCAAAGAAGTGCAAGATCATGCACATAGGGAAGAGAAACCCTGAAGCCACCTATAGGCTGGGAGGGGAGTTGCTAGCAGTCACAAAGGAAGAAAGAGACTTGGGCATCATCATCACTGATGACCTGAAATCATCAAGCAGACCTCTAAAGCAGTAGGTAAGGCTAGGGGGGTGTTAGGGTGTATTAGTAAGGTATCACAAGTCGTGAGAGGAGGTAATAATCCTCTTTACAAGACACTGGTTAGGCCCCATCTGGAGTACTGCAGTGCAGTATTGGAGCCACACCTTCACAGGGCATTAACCAAATTGAGGCAGTCCAGGAGCAGCAAAATGGTGCAGGGACTGCATCAGAAGACATATGAGGACAGATTAACAGAGCTCAATATGCATACCCTTGAGCAAAGGAGGGAGAGGTGATATGATAGAGGCATTCAAACACCTTAAGGCATTAACAAGGTGAAAGAGTCTAACATGTTTAAATATAAGAAAAATAGCAGGACAAGAGGACACAGCATGAGACTAGAGGGGCGATTAGGAGAATGTGAGAAATTCTTTTTCACAGAAAGGGTGGTGGATGCATGGAATGGCCTACCTCAAGAAGTGGTGGCTATGAATACAGTGCAGGGCTTCAAACAGGCATGGGATAGGCATAAGGGAGCAATACAAATGAGTATGAATAGATAGGCCACTGACAGAGCAAAGTCGATGGCACATTTATAAGGTAGAAAAAGAAATGGGCAGACTGGATGGGCCTTGCGGTCCTTATCTGCTGTCAACTTCTATGTTTCTATTCCCCATTGTTCTTCCACCCCTCCTTCTTGCCTATTTGCTAGTGCATTCCTTAGGCACTCACCCATTTTGGCAAAGTCAGCCCTCCTAAAGTCCAGTACTTTTGCCTTTGTATGGCTTGACTCAATTGCTGTGTTTATTGTGAACCATACTGTTCGATGGTCGCTAGTTCCCAGATGGCTACCCACTTCTACATCTGTGATCCTCTCTTCATATCCATTTGAGAGAACCAGGTCTAAGATTGCTCCTTCTCGAGTGGGCTCCAATACTAGTTGTCTAAGGCATGCCCCCGGTAGGGCATCTAGAATAACCCCACTTCACAGAGAGGGTGGTGGAGCCATGGAATGCTTTGTCCGGGAGTTTGGTCAAGCAAAGCACTGTGGAAGGCTTCAAGAGGGGGTGGGACAGATGCGTGGGGGTGCTGAAGCCAAGAGTGACCCTCACGGGGGAAGGAGCAAGCGCCCGATATGGGCTGGCTACCGAGCAGACACGAAAGACCGCCAGGCCTATTCTGCTGGCTTTTAGTAAGTTAGTATGTTAGTATGATAGTGCCAACTATGAAAAAGTTCCCTCAATATCTTTTGAGACCTTGAAAAGCAAATTAGAGCTGGCCCAGTAGCGTGGAGGGCTGAGGCATCATGCCTTACCCTCTTGCCATACCGGCGACCCATGTTCGCAGTGTGAACCGGTTGCGAGAAGGGGGTGGGGAGTCAGCCGAGAAGAGAGAGAGGAGGGTGGAAGCGAAACCGGCACCTGCTTGACACCCAGTGGTGGCAGAGTGTTGGTACGCCAGGTCCCATACAACATGGGGTGGAGGCAGAGCAGCTGACTGGCATGCTGCGTGCAGAAGCACGCAGCTTGGACATTGTGGTCACTGAATGCTCCCCCTCCTGTTCAAGGGTGAAAACATGAAACAGTTCAGGATGTGTTGGATGGCCGTCGACCTCCAAAGGCTTCACTCCTGATAGCAGGCACCTCCCCGAACTGGATATGGTCTCGGCAGGTTGAAGGGGTCTCCTCACCACCCTGCCACAGAGGGCAAGCCGTGGGGGAATAAGGGAGGTAAGTCCTGTGGGTCGGGGGACAAGGCTGGGAGGACGGCAAGAATGTGGGCCAACCAAGACAGGAGAAAAAGAGAAAGAAAAACAAAATTAGGAATTTAGTGGAAGAGGCAGAAGACGACAACTGAAGGCTAGGTGACTAAATCACTTATTTTAACCAATCCCAAAATTCATCTTTTTTTATGATCTACTGAAAATACACAAAAATCTAATAAAACAACCTGAAAGTCCAACTATTTCAGGCCAAGAATCTATCACAGAACCCTTCTCAATTTTTGTTGATTTTTATTGAAAACTGACAGAACAATCTACGGCCAGTAC
The DNA here is from genome assembly GCA_016271365.2 of Neoceratodus forsteri. Classification (NCBI taxonomy): domain Eukaryota; kingdom Metazoa; phylum Chordata; order Ceratodontiformes; family Ceratodontidae; genus Neoceratodus; species Neoceratodus forsteri. Next base: position 462,967,171 of record CM057458.1, read on the forward strand.
AAAATATAACACAATTGTTTTCAATATGATGCAGGTCAAGCAATATAATGTGTGTAAGGGTTCCCTCTTTAACCATTATTCACAAGGTAGGAATTCATGTATGCTGAGGTAATTACTGGATCGAATTTAGAATGCTACTACTTACTGATGACACAATGATACAATATTAAAACTGAAATTGGTTATTCTTACAGTTTGTGAATATTGGATACATATTTACAGATTGATTTTTGCCTCACATAATTAGGAAGTCCAACCGTTTATCACAATATTAAAATAAATCAGATACAAAAAAGCAGTACTAATGGAGGTGATTTTTGCATTGTGGTGCATGAACTTGCACCAGACTATTAGTAGTTTAATTATGCTAAACAAAACACTATAATTAGAAACCAATTCAATATAGAATCTCCAATACAAGGTTAGTAGTTACACAACATTCATACGTAATGGTGCAACACACTCTGCTGCTCCCTCCAGGGCTCTTGGGGACGCAGGTACCCGTGTCATTTACGCACATTCTGTGCTTCGTGACATGCGTTTTTTTCCTCAGGATGTCCCCGAAATGCACAGCACTGTAAGCCCGGGAGTCCCAGTGGGCCAAGATTACTGCGCATGCACGAAATGTGCAAATCTTTTTATTTTTGTTTTTCTTCCTCCTCCCCCACTTAGTCACCCGGTGTGATTTCTGCACCACTCACACCAAGGCGGACCACCAAAGTTAACAAGGGGGGGATGGGGATGGAACACCAGGTCTGGATAGAGAAGAACAGCAGTTGGAAAATTTTGTCCCCTGGAAGGAGCAGTTGGTTTGTTCCAAGCAGACACCGTCTCTTGGACAGAGCTCAGCCATTTTTAGAGGCACTGGAGACCATAGCAGGGTTACAAAGTCAACAAATAAGATCCAATTTTACAATTAAAAAAAAAAAAAAGTCATTCACCGTCCACTCGACCCGGAACGTCAACTAGATGGCCAGGCTGCACTGAAAACGCAGGCAACAGACTCGCATCAACAGTAAGTAGGTAAGTGTTAATTTAAGTACTGTTTAGGCAGTTAGGGCATTGCATAATTCTTATGGATGACTGTTAGTAAGCTTAGTGTTGTTTTTTTGCCCCCTTCTTTTAGAGCTCAGTGTTAGTCAGTGTAAATGTGCAAAGAGTCAGTGAGAGGGGGTGGGAAAGTCGAAACTGCCTTGTGGTCAGCATCAGACAGCAATATCACAACAAAGCCTTTCTGAATATTTTGGTGGAAGAGACTCAGCAGCAAAGGACAACCAAAGTCATTTTTTTTTTTTTTTATACTTCATCTTTATTATATGAATTCACTAAAATATCCAATAACAGCATTACATACCTGTATGACACATTCACATCTGAGATATTCATTGCAGGTAAATAACAGTGTGCCAGGTGTGACGTGGACAGCCAGTTCTGAGTGCTGTATCATTTTTTTTATATATATATATAAAATGCATTACTGAATGTCTCTGCTGAAAATCTGATGCTCTAGCAGTGACCTCACTCATACCCCCAGGTTTCAGTGGAAAGATGAAAGGAAAACGCTGACACAGCTTGCGAGATCACACACACACAGTTTTTAGATACCAGGTGTTACATGGCAGGCCAGAAGCTATTTACAGACTTTTCTAAGTTAATTATAGATGATGTTGTTAAGAGGGAAATCATGAAAAAAAAGTTTATGACGGTAGAAGGGGAAACCAGGTTTAGCAAACTGGTGCAAGGTTGTAAATGCTCCTGTGAAGCCTGTGTGAGGGAGGATGCAGCATGGATCAAAGAGATGTCATTTGAAACATGAGTTATGCTGTTGTTGCAAAATGTAATACTTTGAAAAGACATCCTGTTTTTCTTATTAGATATATTTTTATATATAATCTGACGGAGGAGCTAGATGACCTCACACAAAAGGGGCTGGCAAATACAGTTTAGTTTAAGGAATAATTCTGTTTTCTTAAGACTTTTTTTTTTTATCTAGACTCTGACAAGGACCCATCTTGAGCACTTGTAAACAGGTATTTAGGAAGAGAGTCAAATCTAAGTACTACAAGTAGGAATTGCACTATTTAATATACTAACATACTAAAATGCTGGCAGAATAGGCCTATCAGTCTTTCATGACTGCTCGTTTGGTCAGCCCCCACCCCGGGAGCTGACCTTGCTGCCCCTTCTCCCTTCGCTGGCTTCTGCCTTCCCAGTCCCAGATAATCTCACTACACTGGTTTTTGCTTCCAGAACCCTTCCCCTGTACCTGTCCCACCCCTTCTTGAACCCCTCCACCGTTTCTGCCTCCACCAGCCCCCTGGGCAGCGCATTCCATGGCTCCACCACTTTCTCAGTGAAGTAGCACCTCCTCCTTTCTCCCCTGAATCTTCCCCCCTCTAGCTTTCACCCTTGCCCTCTGTTGCCCCCCTTCCTTGAACACCCCGGCTGCTCCTCCCTATTACCTTCATGTACCTGAAGACCTCTATCATGTCCCCGGTTCCTTCTCTCTTCCAATGTGTACATATTTAGCTCTTTGAGCTCTCTCCCCATAGGTCCTATCCCCCAAGCCCCAAATAATTTTTGTTGTCCTTCTCTGGACCCTCTCCAGGAGTTCAATGTCCCTCTTTAAATGTGGCCTCAAAAACTGCATGCAGTACTCGAAGTGCAGCCTCACCAGGCAGTTATACAATGGGAGTATCACTTCCCTCCTTCTGGAGGTGAGCCCCCTAGCGATGCATCCAAGCGTCTTGTTGGCCTTTGCCGCTGCCCTCCTACATGTCTCCGAGTTGTTCATCTTGACATCCACCACCACCCCCCAGGGTGTACATTTGGCCCAGGTTTCTGGCTCCTAGGTGCAGTACCTTGCATTTTCCTGCATTAAACCTCAGCTTCTGCTTTCTAGACCACCTTTCCAGAGCCACCAAATCCCCTGTAAGGCCACCTTCCCCTCCTCCCCATCCACCACCGCCCCTGAGGGACTCCACTAATGAACTCCTTGGGGATGAGACTATCCCTCCAACCACGACCCTCTGGGTCTGGTTCTGGAGCCAATTTCCTATCCATCTGGTTCCCCACCCCCATTTCTCCCAGATTATCCAAACAGGCCCCCGTGAGGAACAGAGTCAAACGCTTTGCTTAAGTCAAGAAAGAGGACATCCACGGGTCTACCCAGGTCCAAGGCTCTCGTCATCCAGTCATAGAACTCCACAAGGTTTGTCTGACATGATTTCCCCGGGACGAATCCATGCTGTCCATCGTCCAGGCACCCCAACTTTTCCAGGCCCCCCTCTAGTCTCTTCCTGACAATGTCCTCCATCACCTTGCCCACTACGGATGTCAGACTGACTGGCTTGTAGTTCCTGGCCACCTCTCTTGATCCCCCCCTTGTGGACAGGCCCTATATGCGCCACCTTCCAGTCCTGGGGCACCCACTCTGTCCTCAGAGAGATGCTGAAGAGCTCCGCCAGGGGTTTCACCAGGACATCTGCCAGTTCCTTTAGCACTCAGGGATGTAATTTATCCGCCTCTGGTGCTTTCTCCATCTTAAAGGACCTGAGGGCTTCCCTCACTCTCTCTGCCATGATTTCCACCTCTGCTACCTCGTCCCCTGCTTTGCCTTCCCCCCACCTGTCAGTGATGCCCCCCCTCTCTCCAGACCCGCTGATCGTAAGGCCCCCTCAGTTTCAACACATCTCCTCCCATGTATGATGTAGCCCCCCATTTTCCTTGGTGAAAACTGAGGCAAAGTACCTCATTTAGTACCTCAGCCTGCTCCCCTGGGTCTTGTGCCCATCCTCCCTGTTTTAATCCTGCTAATCTGCCCCTTCACCCTTGCGTTTTCCCCAATGTATCTAAAGAACCCCTGTTCCCTCCCCAGTCAGCACCTCCTCCTTTCTCCCTGAATCTTCCCCTCCAGCTTCCACCCATGCCCTCCAGTGGCCCCTCCTCCTTCCTTGAAGCACCTCGACTGCTCCTCCCCTATTTACCCCCTTCATGTACCTGAAGACCTCTATCATGTCCCCCCGATCCCTTCTCTCTTCCAATGTGTACATATTTAGCTCTTCGAGCCTCTCCCCATAGCTCCTGTCCCCCAAGCCCCAAATCATTTTGGTTGCCCTCCTCTGGACCCTCTCCAGGAGTTTAATGTTCCTCTTTAAGTGTAGTCTCCAAAACTGCATGCAGTACTCGAGGTGTGGCCTCACCAAGCAGTTGTACAGAGGGAGTATCACTTCCCTCCTTCTGGAGGTGATCCCCCTAGCGATGCATCCCAGCATCCTGTTGGCCTTGGCTGCTGCCCTCCTACAAGTCTCCAAGTTGTTCATTTTGACATCCACCACCACCCCCAGGTCCCTCTCAGCCATCGAGACTTGTAGCATCCCCCCCCTCCAGGGTGTACACTTGGCCCGGGACTACCTTCCACCCTTTCCCTATACTTCCATTTACCCCTGCTCGTGTTCCTGTGGGGATTCTGTCTTCCCCTGGTCCGCACCTTACCAGTCAGCCTTTTCCTGCATTCCTCCAGCTCCCCGGGGGGGGGTGGAGACAGAGTCCCTCCTTTATCGGACCCCTCGACAGCCTTTTCTCCCATCCTCCCTTCACAATTTTAAACCCCAACTTTCACCAATGAACCCTCTATTTTCAACTAAGATTTCCTTCCTCCGACTGAGATGGAGCCTATCTCTAGCATACAGCCCTTATCCTCCCAGGTCTCCCCCAATCCCCATCAACCCATACCTCTGGCCCCACACCACTCCCTAGACCACTGGTTTATCTCCCTAATCTTCCTCTTGTGTTCCCCACTAGCCCTTGGCACAGGCAGGATTTCCGAGAAGAAAACTGCACATCCTATATCATGACAGGCCCTGGCAAGCTCCCTGAACTTTGCCTGTATCTCTAGCTCACTATTTCCCTCAATGTCATTGGTACCCAGGTGGACCAGTATGTCCAGGGAACCTCCACAATCCTTTGTCAGCTAATATACCTCATGCTTGGCCCTGTGCACCATTAGTCCATGGAAGCATTTTGTTCTAACCGGGCAGGCTTCTCCCTCTCTATCCCATTTGATCCCCCTGATCATGGAATCACCCAACAGAAGCACTCTGGCCACCCCTTTTCCTCCATCCCCCCCCCTTCCATGTCCCTCATCCTTTCTACCGGCCCCTCCCTCCATCCGGCTCCTTGCTCCTCCCCCTATCTGGGTGCCACCTGCCATGCCCTCCTTATTTAACCTGGCCACCCCCTCCCCTCCGATCTTATGCTCCTTGTCCTCCTGAGTATCCTTCTGTAGCTCTCGCTACCCCACCATTACTGCTCGCGACTGGTTCCCCCCATCTGCTAAACTAGACTGGCTCGTCCTCCCTTCCTTCCTGTCTCTGTTCGGCCCTCCTTGCTTGTCGTGCTCCCTGGCCTAAACCCTCAGCTCCCTTTACTGTATCCTCCTTGTACTTCTGGTCCTTTTCCTTGTGCTTTCCTCCTTCACCCCTCATCCTCCTGCTCTGATCCCCTGCTCCCCGTTTTCCGCATTTCAAGTTCCCCCGTTCCTCCAGCTATCCAGCCCCGCCTTCTGCCCCCTACTCCCTTTCCATCTCTAACCGCCCATAACATGGCTACATCACCCCCCCTCATTCTCAAGCAGAAGAAGAGAACTGAAGCGGTTACTGAGCTTAAGGTCCGATCCACCTCCCCCCATTTCTTCCTTCTGTCCAGTCCCAACCATCTTCCCACTTCCCTGAGAATGTCCTCCCTTTTGCCCCAGTCTGTGAGGGTCCCCAGTTACCTGCCAGCTTCCTTGGTAGTATCCTCCTTTTGGGCCCCATCTGCCAGGGTCCCTATGCGACCCCAGAGTACTTTCCTGCACTCCTTTACCTACGCCCCGCCCCTAGTGTTTGGTGCAACTCCGTGGGAGAGCCCCTGCCCTATTCCCCAACCATACCTCCCCCCTTCCCCCAGTTGTCTCCTAAGCCCTTCAACCTCCTCCCTAAGCAATGCATCTGGTAGCACACTGGGCAACCACCGAACGTCCAAGCCCAGTCCAGTATCATGGCTGCCCCACACCCTGTGCACCCCATCACCCTCCCAAAGATGCCAGCCCTAATGACATGTGGTCCCATCCCCCTTCAAGTAGGTTCCCTTGGGTGAGCCACCAAGTTCTCCACTAGTCCAAGACTTTTAAACTTTCAACACTTGAGTGACTGAACTTTTCTCCACCTGACTATTAGCCTTAAGAGTTTGCAACTCCCTAATCTCCTCCCTCCCAGCCTTTAAGCTCAACCCCCAGTGACTCTTCTGTATTTAAGAAAGGCAAATGCAAGGGGTGGGTGGGAGGACTTTCCAGAGAGTTCTTAAGGAGTTAGGCCCATTTTAAAACACAACTTACAAACAATAAAAACTTACAGAAACTTATGACAAAGTTAGCTTTCCAGAACCTCACCACAATTTCAGACTTCAACTGCTACCTCCCTCTGCCACAGCCAGAGACTTAAAACCTTATTATTTTAAAAGATTTGTATGACTTGTGATATAAGAGTTCTGTATTTTGTGTTTTATATATTGTTTTTCTATTTTAGTAAAATTCTTTTGAGAACATATTTGGTCTGTCTTTGAATTTCTTTTATTTGTAAGAAAAATATACATGGTTATAGCAGACAGTTAGTATAAGCTTGAATGGTGGTACCAAACTGGAAGGAGAAGCATTTTAAATCTGAGGTCTTTATTAAAGTTTTTTAAGGGTTCTTCTCTGTATACCTGGTTAGGTGCCCGTAGGCAAAGATATCTGGCCCCCTGAAGACAGAAATATCTGAGCCTATGCACTGGGTACGTTAGGAAGAGGTTCACAGTTTGAATACCTCCAAGACTTGAGACCAAAGGTTGATCCAAACTCACAAAACAGACAAGAGGGTTACCTTGTTCTGTTAAACTGTTCACAAGACTGCGCTCGGAGGTTGGCACTTTGGGAGTAGAGGGCCCTGCTGAGTGGGCTTGTGACACCAGGGAGTTCCCGTTTTCCAGACTGGGGATTGCTCTCGCCTTTTTTCTTCTAGCAGGGAGTTTGATATCCACTAACAAATACTTGGATTAAAGACAAACAAGGTAACATGACCTTTATCGAAACAATTAAAGATCTGTATCCAGTACTACGTGCTATAACAAGATAGTAAGTCAAAAAATATTAATAGATAACGAATAAACACAAAGAATAGGAAAGAGAGAGAACAAAGAAGAGCAAAGATATCATTCATTAGAGGGTAAGTTTCTATTCAAACAAACCAGGGTCTAATATTGGTTGCTCAAATCCAGTGAAAACGGTTGGTGGTCCTATCTTAAACAGAGATCTGAGACCGGTCAGGAACCACAAAAACATGGCATAGCAATTATACCAGTACCAGCAGGGAGCTAGTCTGTCAGGTAAAGGTAGCTCACTAATTCACTGCCACTCCCTCCGTTGGTACTCCTTGAGTATGCAATTCCCATCTAGTCTGTTTATAAACTGTGGTGTCCTTAAGGCGAGAGAAGAAGTTATCCTTTCAAAGATTTTAACAGTGTTAACCACCTCCTCCCAATCATGCTCAGAGGAGGGGAGAGGGGACAGCCACCGCTTGGTGACTGTCTCACAGGCAACCGCAATCAGAATGTTCCAAAGGTACTGGGTTTCCCGTCCCTTTATCTCTAAAGGATAGAGACCAAGTATTAGATGTTCGGGGCCTAGGGGGTCGTAAGAGCAAATATATTTTGCAAGTGTTGTTGTATATTGCCCCAGTAGTCGCTGAGTATAGAGCAATGCCAGAAGATGCGAGCCTGTGAGGCCTGTGGGGAGGGGGGTCCAGATCTCCGCCAGTAGCTGGGTGTGACCTTAGGGTTCCACTTGGCCACCTGCTCAAGTACTCGGAAATATCTATTCCTGCATTTCCATAAAAACTCACGCCATCCCGAGGATGAGGAGGAGGAGTGCCATGTATTTCTCAATGACAGAGACCATCTCTCACTATTCATGGCTATCCCTAGATCCAATTCCCATTTCACTTTAATATACATTGTTGAATACTGCAAGGTCATTTTTATAAAACAGGGAGATAGCTCTCTCCCCCTTCTCCGCATCCCAGATCCGCTCAAATATAATTGGCTGCGGGGCATTCCTTATTATTAAGGTGGATCTTCGGAATTGTTTTGTTGTGTAATCCCTAAGCTGATAGTAAAACAGAAGGTCTCTCTGTGTCCAGTGAAATTTTACCTGTGCCTCCTCAAATGCCATGACCTGTTCTCCTTTCAGCGGTTGCCATGGAGCCATACATCCCTGTGTTTCCTGCAGTTTGTACCAAGGGTCCCGGTGGGCCACTGTATGGTGTAAACTGAGAGACCACCCCTGGTACTTCCACAGATATGCATCAGTGTAACCTTTAATGCAGCCCTCCAGAGTAGCTGCAGTACCAGTAAATAGGGGAGGAGAGTCATATTTAAGGGGGTTTTGTGCAAATATCTGAGTTAATAAAGGAGGGGAGCGAGGAATGGCCAAATCAATAGTTTTCCACTGGGCTAAATATCCTAAGTGGTGTAGTAAGAGGGCCACTCATCTGGGATGTCACCCAGTATCCAGCCAGATACAGTAACCCATAGCCGCCTTCTCCATTTGGGAGAATAAGTGTTTGTTTTCTTATTCTTGGTCGCTTCCCTGACCAAATAAGGTTTTGCCAGGTGTCTAATTTTTCTTTAGAAATAGTACAGGGAACACACTGGAACAAGAAGAAATCTAGGCAGGAGGTTCATTTTAGTGGTTTGAATTCTCGAGTGGAGAGGGAGTGGTAGTATTGACTATCTATATCTGCCTGTATCTGTTTTACCAATGGGAGATACTGTAATTTAGTTGGTACAAATGTGAATTGCAGGACGATAATTTTATACCTAAATATTTAATAGAGGGAAGGTTCCATCTCATAGGGTATCTGTCTCTGAGGGTTGCAGATGGTTTGTAATTGAGAGTTACTACTTCTGTTTTTGCATGTTTAAGGTATATCCTCTTATTTCCGAGAATTCCTGTAAATGTTGAAATAAATAAGGGACTGTTTCAGGTTCAGTGATATAAAGCAGAATATAATCTGCGTATAGAGCAAGTTTCTGTTCCCCTTCACCTATTTGAATCCCCTTTATATTCAAGTTTTCTCTAATGCCTTGGGCTAGGGGTTCTAAGTACAATGCAAAAAGAAGAGGTGACATGGGGCAGCCCTGCCGCGCACCTCTGCCCAGTGTGAATGAAGGGGAAGTATGGCCATTTGCTCTGATAAATCCTTTTGGTTACATATATATCTTAAAAATAGTGTTGATAAATTGCACAGGGAAACCAAAATTAGCGAGTAATGCCTGGAGAAAAACCCACGAGACCCTATCAAAAGCCTTTTCGGCATCTACACTTAGTAGAATGGGTAAGTGCGGGTAAAATTTAGATGATCAATTAAATGGGTGGTCCATCTGAGGTTATCCTGAGCTTGCCGGCTAGGAATAAATCCAATTTGGTCAAGGTGGATCAGCTGGGGTATTACTTTTTGCAGACGCCGGGTTAGGACTGACATAAAGAGCTTGTAGTCTGTATTGAGGATGGAGATAGGACAGTATGAAGGGCAAATAGTGGGTTTTTTTTCCCGGTTTCGGAAGAACCGAAATAATAGCCTGCTCCCAGGAGTTTGGGGGATGCCTCGTATCTTGCATCGTCTCGTTGAAGACTGTTAGCGATAGTGGAGATAGTTTTCCTTTAAATTGTTTGTAAAACTCTCCCGGGAACCCATCTGTGCCCAGGCATTTGGCAGTTTTCAGGTTAGAGAGTTCAATTTGTAGTTCAGAGTTAGAAATAGGAGATGTCAGCTGCACTCTGGTCTGTGGAGGTAGGGAGAGCTTTTTTAGATAGTCATCTGTTTTGTTGTCTTGTGGGGGTGGGTACAGTGCAGCACATAACTGAAGAGTAAAATTCTCTAAACACTGCCACAATATCAGGGGTCTGGTGTAATTTCTGGTTGGTATTTGAGTGCGTCAGGGAGAGAACCATCGCCCTTGCTCTCTGAGATCACAGACATGCAGCCAGTAAGCGGAGGGATCTTGGGCCTCCCTCAAAATATTTTTGCCCAAGAAAAAGGACTTGCTGCTGTACCTGATAATCTAAAAGTTTATTAAGTTCCCTCTTAAGCTGAACAAGTTTGTTATAGACAACAGCTTCATATTTATTTTTAAGTTGAAGTTCTAAGGAATCTATCTCAGTTTTCAAAGCAGCCTTTTTGGCCTCCCTCCGTCTCTTCTTGTAAGCTGAAACAGAAATAAATTTCCCTCGTATTATAGCTTTAACGGTGTCCCACAGCAAAGGTGTTGGGGTCTCTGGGGAGGCGTTGTCAGATACCGCCTGCTCAAAGGTATTTTTTATCATTTCGTTCACCTCAGGGTCTTGGAGCAGAGACATGTTGAGTCTCCAAAAGGTGCGTTTACAAAAATCCCTGAGGTAAAGTTGAAAGAAATAGGAACATGGTCCAACAAGGCCCTATCCCCAATCCAACTGTCTTTAACCTGCCCCATTATTTCTTTGGGAAGTAAAAAATAGTCTAACCGGGAATGAGACTGATGGGGGGGCAGAGAAAAAGGTGCAATTTCTCTGGTTCCCATGGGCTACCCTCCAAACATCTACATAGCCTAATTCAGTGAGAAGTTTAACAACCTTTTTGTTAAGTGTCTGATCGCGGCGGGGAACTGTAGAGGAAGAGTCTAATACCGGGTTTAAGGCCAAACTGAGGTAGCCACCAATGATCACCTCCCCCTCCGCCCACTCTTGTAATTTAAAACAAATCATTAGATAAATCTGAAAATCCGACCCAGGTGGTACATAAATAGAAGCCAGGGTCAAAATCTGCCCCAGGAAATGGCCTTTAAGAAAGGCAAAGCGTCCCTCCCAGTCCACCAACCCTGCTATCCACTCAAAAGGAGTTTTGGTCAGAACAAGCACAGCTGTCCCTCACCTTCAGCCCCTTCCATATGATGTGCATGTAGCTGCGCAGAACCCAAATTTCCCCCGTTTCTGATGTTCCTGTGAAGAGAGGTGCGTTTCTTGTAGTAAGAGAAAGTCCACACCTGTCTTTTTTAAGGAAAGTCAGTATTTTGCTGCTTTTGTCTGGATTAGTCAGGCCGTTGACACTGTACGAACAAAAAGTTGTGGTTTTAGCCGCCATTTTGGGGGTAAAATTTTCTTCCTGTAAAGTGTCCCTATGGTTATAATGTCCCTGGTAGGGGACCACCAACCAAAACAGTGTGCAGAATGAACCTAATGTTATACTTAAGAGAGCGCTAAGAAGAAAGAGAAAAAAGAAAAACCAGATAAACAGTAAATACAACTTTTCAACCTTGTTAACTAAAGCTCTAAAAACTAGTAGAGCTTAAGAAAATATTTAAAAGTTGGCTTACAAGTTGGGGGTCCAGAACTAAGGAACCCTAATCCTCCCCACAGTGTGATGGTTATCCGAACTGGGGGAGAGGGGAGTAGAAGAGAGTTATTCCCTGAATTAACAGAGCTTCTTCTACAAAAGACTCCAAAGGAGAGATCTGTTATATGTAAAGCCGCCAATTGGGTTATCGAGCGCTGGGGTAATTATAACACAAAACAACCACTACCATCACCCTCCAAGGCTGCAACAATAAAGAAAAAGGGATATATATGGACATTCTGATTCTTCACCATCTACATTCTAACCTGTAAGCAGGTCATCTAATAAACAAATATGGGTCAGTTTCTTTATAGCCCAAAGCCCCAATGCCCCTTACACGACTTCTAGAGAACCCTACTACCAATTCATTGTGAGCTGAAAATTACAAATACATAATTTGCTAAGAAGACCGATAGGTGCACAGGACTTGCTGTTTAAAGCTACGGTTGATTTCCGAATTATATACAAAATATAATGCCCCACTTCAGGTCACAAAATAATTTCAGACCATCAGTGTGGTAATGAATCGGAGCAACCTTCTTTTATAGAGTTTGTAGCATAGTCTTACCACGTCGTGGAGCAATGGGGTTCAAGAGCATCGCCATGCAAATGCACAAGTAAAGGAGTTCTTGTTTCCTTCAGCTTCCAGAAGGTTGAGGGTCGCTTGCTGGCCTGGCGCGTCTCGGAGTACCGAGATGTTCCAATGCTTGCTGGGCCATTCTTAAAGGGGAAATGCCTCCTGTGTTGCTGGTGACCACATCGAGGGGGGGGGGAAATCGCTGTTTTAGGATTCGATCTGCTTCTGGAGAGGGAACCAGGATATCTCTTCTTCGTAAGTCCTCCATAGCTTTCCCTGGATTAAGATACAATTGAAGGTCATCTTCCCAGTGCACCCGGCGCTTAGCTGGGAATGGGGTCTGATATCTAATGTCTTTCATTCTAAGTGCTTTCAGAATTGGGATATACATTTGTCTGGCCTGCTGTACTTCTGGTGAGTAGTCGTGGTCTAGGGAAATCCTGGATAAGTATGTCAGTTCTTTTTTTGGCCCAGGCCCTCCTTAGGATGCCCTCTTCAACTTTAAAACTGTTGAGTTTAAATATTATGGAGCGGGGTTGGGCATCTACCCTGGTGGGCTTGGGGCCCAGGAAACGGTGGGCCCTTTCGATGGAGCGAACATAATTGGGTGGCAAGTCTAGAATATCCTTGAGCATGTTTTCAAGAAATGCTGTCATGGGGGCTTCTTCAGCACCCTCACTTAAACCATACAATCTCAGGTTGCTGCTTCTCGAACGTCCTTCTAAGTCAATGCATTTGCTTTGCGTAGCATGAGCATGCTGGAACAGAGCTTCCACTGCCTTATTTAGACACATGGTGTTCTCCTCAACGTCTGTTATTCTTCCCTCCGCCTCATGTACCCTTGCATCGATTTTTGTACTTTGCTGCGCTAGAGATTGAAATTCTTTCTCAGAATCAGACCGAGAATCACAGATTTCCTTCAGTATGGTCTCAAATCTGGTACGAGATAAGAGATCCACCTCAGCCTCTGTATCATAGTCTCAGCCATATGTGCTGCTGCGAGAGCGGATTCTACTGCGCCCTGAACAACTTGGTGGCATTTTGTCTCCATCGTGTCTCTTTGTTGGAGTTCTGAGTGATGAGGAAGGTCCCTTATCTCTTTTGCAGCATTCTTTAGACATTTTTGAAGAATTTTCTTAAGTAGATAAGGGAAATTACTGCTCTTGGGGAGTGGAGGTTCGTTCTTAAGTTGCTGTCTGCTCTGTGGTGGAACCAGAAGTCCAACAATATCATCTTCTGAGTATGACATTAACACATCTCAAGAGATTGTGAATGTTGAAACTAATAATGATAAGCAGTCTGATGGAACAGCATCTGCAGGTTCAGCTAAAAGCAACAAGAAAAGGTTTAGGAGGGACAGCTGGACAAAGTTATTTCCATGGCTTGTAAAGGAGGAAGCATAGGGAAACATTGCCGGGAAGTGTATTTGGCGTTAACAAAGGTGGGAAAAGCAATCCATTTGCCACAACTGGCACAACCAATCTGCAAGTGTCTGCAGTTTACAGACATGAAAGAAGCAGAGAACATCTGCTGGAGCAGTCAGGAAGGAAAATAGCAGACAAATTGTCTCTGACACAGACACTGGGAAAACAGATGTCAGGTCCTGAGGCAAAGGATGGCAGTAAAATTGCCCAGTTACTGACAGTGTACTATATGACCAAACAAGGGTGTAACAGGGAGATCCTGCTACTCTTGAGGACCAACCTTTTCTTAAATCTGTTGCAATAATTCTTCTATTTCTTAGCCTAATCTATCCTTTACAATTTCTAGCCCATAAGGCTGGCCACCTATGGGCACTGCCCTCCCCTCTTTGACTATGCTTTAGTGTCCTCTTTAGTTTTCCTTTTCCCTCTCAGGTCCTCATACAGGGAGGTTATTGTGGTGACCTCCGAACTGATGTAAAACAACAGGCTGGGTTCCCTGTTAAATTTAGCATGCAACAGCACCAAGTCATAAAACACCTCGCTGTATATGCTTTATGTGTATGAAACCTGTTAATGTTGAAAATACCACGGCACTAGATGTTTTTGATAAAGGTAAAAAGTTACATGGGGACTGTATTATAAAAATTAAGTTACCAGGGTAGAGAGATCAGAAAAATCATGTTGTGTTATTTAAAATGCATGTAAATTACTGATTGTCTGAGAAGCCCTACCATATGCATTTCTGCTTTAAGCTGAACCAGCCTAAAATTTCATGGTGATTTGCATGTTCATCCCATGATGCTTTGCATTATGGGGGGTACGTGTGATTTTGTATTTCTCCAAAACTGGGCTCATTGCCAATGCCCTTCAGGGTAACCCTTGCTTCAGTGCCTCTGCATAGAGGTTCTTCGTCTTTAGCTTGTTTTGAGTTTTTCTTTATTGAGCACCCCATCACCCAAACACACAAAACAAACATAGGGAATAAAATAATTTTCACTAAAGAGACAGATCAGTGGGTCAATAACTGCTAAGTGCAGAGGAAGGACATGCATAGTCTGTTGCTGCAAAATGATGTACTGAAGAAGGGATATGCAGTTGATTAAGGTTATCCCCTGTGTTTTAAATAAACATCACACAGTGATTGTGAGTTGAGCCTGAAGTTCTGTGTCTGGTCCATCTGTTATCCCACAACTCCTCCACAAAGGACAATCACTAAACCAGTTTGAAACGCTTGTATCTCTACAGGTGAGCTAGGAATTAGGAAGGGAATCTTATCAGTTTATTGGAAGGGGCTCTGGGGGCTATATTTGTGGAATTACATCTGATCTGTTGGTCTTTTATATTCACAGAAATTAAATGGCTGTCCAGCGTTGTAAGACAGTGGCACAATCTACTCTAGTTGGGATGTGAGATATGACATGCTGGGCTCCATAAACAAAGTCATACAGGAAGAAATCAAGGCCCACTTAGCAGATTCTCAGTTTCTTCGGGTAATAGTGGATGAAAACACTGATATAACCATTCATAAAAAAACTGAACATACATGTAAAGTGCATACTCAATGCACAGTCCAAAATTGCTACAGTAAGAGAAACCATATCTGACAAGGCCACAGGGGGGCAATGAGTATTACAGCTTCACCCTCCATTTGCAGCTTGATTAGCACACCCTGAATTAGAGGGAAGGGAGGAAAGGCATACAAGAACCTCCCCTTCCAAGAGAGGGACATGCCTCACCAGAAATCTCCAGGCCCTAGAACGAGTGAGCGGAAAAGCACCAGTTTTTCATTGTGTGGGGACACAAAATGGTCCAACTCTGGACAACGGCACCTGTCCAATAGGTCTTTTTCGACAGAGGTCAACAGCTCCCACTCATGCATCCTGGATTGTGACCTGCTTAGCCTGTCTGCCAGGACGTTTTGGGCCCCTGGAATACGTACTGCCGACAGCTCTAGACCGTGTTCCAAAGCCCAATACCAGACTCTCATTGCCTCCCTGCAAAGAGGGTAGGAATGAGTTTGCCCCACTTGTTGTAGTGCATCACACTTAAGTTGTCCATTTGTATTAACAGAAGACCTATGGATAGACCGGTCTGGAAGTCTTGCAGGCTGTACAGAACAGCTTGCACTTCTAAGACATTTATGTATGTGGAGAGGGCTCTCCACTTTGGTCCATGTACCCTGTGTCTGACAGGGCCCTAGATGTGCCCCCCACCCTATCCCCAAGGCATCTGTAACGAGAATCTGGTGAGCGGAGGGAATCAGAACGGGAACCCCCTTCAGTAAGTGGCTGAGTTCCATCCACCACTGAAGTACCTTTTAGACATGGGAGATTACTAGACCCTTCTGTATATTGGTCCCACTGGACTCTGTGTCCATTGCAGGATTGTCGTATGCAGTCTTGCCAGTGACACTGTGACAATGGCCACTGCCATCAGGCCTAAGAGTCTCAGGAATGGCCTGGCTGTGACATACCTGCTGTTGTAGATCATCTGGGCCTGTACAATCAGACGCTCAGCCCTGTCGTGGGGCAGGAAGGCTAAGCCTTGGGCTGTATCCAGGACTGCTCCTAGGTACTGTAGATGCTGACAACATTGACCATAATCCCTAGAGCATCAAACAGATGAATTGTGCCTGCAAGGGTGTGAAAAAGCTGCTCCTTGGAGTGAGCTTTGAGAAGCCAGTCATCCAGGCAGGGGAAGACATATAGTCCTTTCCCACAGAGGGCTGCTGCCACCACTGCTAAGCATTTGGTAAAGACCCATGGTCCAGATGAGTGGACACCTGGGGTGGCTCCTGGGGTAGACAGGGATGTTGCGCTCCTCTACCCGTACTATGTTGTCTAGCATTGGAGTGGTGCCTGTGAACTCCTGATCCCTTATCGGCCTGTGAGATCGCTCCCCTCAGCCGACGAGGGGTTGCTAGAGATTCCAAAGGTGATGTTAAAATCTGCTGGGGCTCGGGCTTTTATGTTTGCGGCCCCTTCCCTTTGGAACTCTCTACCGCGTCGGACTAGGGAGTGTACGACAGTGGAGAGTTTTAAACAGGCTCTTAAAACCTTTCTGTGGGAAAAGGCATGTGGTTTTACTGTTCATTGATTTGCTTTTATATGTTTTTATAATATTGCTTTTTGTATTTCTGTTTTTGTATTCTTTATTTTTATCTTATTTTATTGGAATGTGCCTTGACATTTGAAAGGCGCAATATAAATAAAAATTATTATATTATTATTACTAGCCAGACGAAAAGGTACCCTCTGGCAGGATATGACAGAGGGAATGTACTGATTTCAGGGTTCTGCCTGAGGCTTGTAAATTACAGAGTATATCTTGCACACCTGCACCAAACAATTTATATCCTCTGAATTGGGCACTGAGAATGGACTGTTGACCATCAGTCCCGAAGCCAGCCACCACGAGCCAGGAACACCTTGTGAGGCATACACCAGAGGCTGCTACCATGGTAGAAGCATCCAAGATATATGTGGCATGTACGAGATGTTTGCCTACGTTTACATCTGCTGTGAGAGCCCCCATTAGCTCCTGCTTAGGTGTACCTTCGGGTGGGGGGTTGTGCAGCTGCTCTGGCCTTCCTCCAAAGGGTATTTTGGTATTTATCCATATGGCCCTGGTAGTTTGCAATTCGCAGCCCCAGAATCAAAGATTCCTTTTGCCCAGTACCTCAAGCCTCCTGGACTCTTCATCAAGAAGTGACAACTAAGGTGCCTTAGATCTGTCATGGACGACATTTATGACCACAGAATCAACCTCAGGTTGGCCTGTAAAAAAGGGGTTGCCTGAGGAAGCCTGATACATCTTGTCTGTCTTCCCAGGTATGGCAGGTATCATGCTGGGCCTATGCCAGGCAGCAAAGGTGACATCCTTCAATGCAGGCAGGAGTAGAGGAATGATGATGGGAGGAGAATCACGCAATTCTAAGAATTCCACCAAGTTTTTCTTAGTAATGTCATGTTCCTCCAAATCAAATCCCATGGCAGTCTGTAGATCCTGCATCATGGTGATTAAAAAGGGATCTTCGGGGGGGGGCCTTAGTGTCTATACTACAGGGTCCTCACTCCCTGTAAACACAGTGGAACTGGTTCTCTCATAGGAGTCCATATAATCCTCTTCCTGCTGCATAATGAGATCAGACTTGTACTCTTGGTCATCACTGACGTGTTCAATGGTAAGCAGGGAGGGAGCAAACGAATCCGTCGATGCCCAAGATAGGAGCTGGTGTGTCAACTTAGCAAGCATCGACACTGGCGTTTTGTCATGAAAGCCTCATCCACGCATCTCCTGGTATAGGGGGAGGAGGTAGAAGGCATTTAAGTAGATCTGTGGAAGAAGAGAGTACTGCCTGCATGCTGGCACCCATGTGGTTGATGGGAACACCACATGTCAACGGGAGAGACAGTAGCGGACATCGACAGCAACGCACCAGCCGTAATAGGCCTGGCAGCATTCTTAGCCTGCCCAGACTTGGGAGGATCGACGGTCTGGGCAGCTGGTTGCGTCGCTGCGAGAGCGGTCGATGGTGCTGAAGTGGTCGCACAGGAGTAGAAGGGCAACTATGAGTGAACTGGGAAGGACTTGTTCTTGCTGCGCTCCCTCTCCTGGTGCTTATGTTTATGCTGCCCCGAGGTCTTCTCCCAGGACTTAGATGGATGACGCCTGAGGAGTGGGCCGGCGACATGGTGGAGCTCTTCTCCTGGAGCTCTTTCTCCAGTCTGGCTACCAACTGCTTCAAAAGGTGAGCCTCTAAAGCCTTCTCTCAGCGTCACCAGGTAGTGATGTCCAATTTTCCGCAGATCTGGCAGGCCTTCACATTATGGGCCAAGCTGAGACAGCATCGCAGAAGTTGGGCTAGTCTCCCAAATATATTTTTTCACCGCACTCACAGTATCAAAACAGTTTTGATGGCTTTTTAGTCAACATAAATATCATTGAAAATCACTTTACAAAAAGTGATAGCTAACTAAGGTGATAAGTGATAAATGTGAGAAAAGTGGAGGGAAATAAGGAGACACTTTCACGGAGAAGGTGGAAGCAAAATGAAATGCACTATCAGAATGGGTGGTGGTATGTAAACCTGTGAACAGCTTTAAAAGGACAGGGAACAGGTGAGCGTGAGGGTGGGGGGGTGGCAGTGGGATGACAAGTGGGGACAACTGCAAACTAGGGGTGCTTGCTGCACACTCAAGCAGACTTAAGATAGACCAGGTGGTCTGTTTCTGCTGGCACATTCATATGTTTGTAAAAGTCAACTGTATCAGCAGCGTTTACGTGTAGGGTCCGCCGAGTGTGGTCGACAAAGAACTGAGAAGGGAAGGGGCAGCCCACGTTTATATGGGAAGTGCTAAGGTAGGACGTCATTGTGGGCGGCCCCTAGTGGACTGCCTGCAAAATGTTTCCATGTGGTCCTAGTGCTTGGCATCTATAGTTCCATAGTATGTGGCCTGATGAAAATGATATCCTTGAAGATCCAACTTCTAATGTTGTGCTGTGTTTCATTGTATTCCTTATAGTTCACTTAGTTGAAAATGGCATTATTGTTGGTGTGCAGAGGTGCTATAGCAAGGCACTACTCTCTCATGTTTTTCTTCATCTCAGCAGTGGAAACAGCAATCCAGAGAGACTGCAGATAATCTTATATAAATTCTACCAGTTTCTGGCCATTCCAAAAGCCATAGAGATGGCTAACACTTTTGGACCTATACATTCGGATATATTAAAACTCTGGGTACCTGCTATTCCTTTTGTGGCAGATTACTGGGGACATTTATGTATATATGAGCTTTTCTTCATGTAATTTCCTGTTGCCTTGTATGAGGAAATGAGTTTAAGCTTTTGTTAAAACAATGCAAAGTTAAAAAAAAAAAAAAAAAAAAACAGAACTGCAACAGCACAATAATTTAGTCTTGCGTAATCTCTCTGTGTGCACTCCTATTGTAAGGTGCTTCGGGTAACAGAACCTGAATACTATATTCCCAGTTCATCAAAAAAAATTTAACTCCTGCATGGCAGTAAATAATTCCAAAAAAACTGACTAGCCGTTCTATATGGTAAACTGCTTAATCAGTGTTGAAAGTGCATAGCAGTGGTCAATTTATGTTTCAAAATACATACTGGTACATTCAGTTGTATTGATGTCTACTGTGCCAGATTCAAAATGTTCAGTACTTTACTCCCATAAAATCTTCTCTCAGAACGTGGCTCCTCCAAACCTCAATCAGTTTGGTTTTCTCTTTGTTGTATAATTTTTTTTATGCACCTACCCTGCTGCTTGGCAAGAACTCCCCTTTGGGTCAGCATTGCTCCACCTCTCGCTCTTTTTTTAGTTATCACTATTTGTAGTAGTACTATTATTTACTTAAGCAATAAGGCATGACAGAGCGTGTGTTATTGTGTACTAACGTCACTCCTGGGTTGGGTTGAAGCACGAGGTGAAGCAGAGTGCTTCCACCATCCCAGGAGTGATATTACTACACAAAAATACATATCCCTGGAGTGCCTTATTGCTATTATACAATGACTCATTTGTTAATAATAAAAAAGCTTTAAAATTTTTTTTTTTTTTAATGAGGTTTGTATTTTTCTGTGGAAGGTATGTAAGTAAGTAAGGAGAAAAAATAGTCCAGTAGGTGTGGGAGCGATCCGTAGAACACTGTACGGGCATTTGAAGTAAATGGCTTCACTGACTCACGTGACCGGCAGTTATAGTCTGTGAAGCCGCTCGCTTTGGGGGAAAATAAAAATCAGAAGAAATGAAACATGAGGTGAAAACCTAAATTTCTCTGGGCACTCTGTTGTTGTTTTGGCACTGATGTAGGACGTGGATGGTGCATCTTGAAGTGCACAGCCATTACGGTCTGCGCAGGTCAGTGAAAGCGAGCGGTAAAACGAGAAAGAAAAAAAAAAAACACGGGGCATGAGACTATATGAGTACTGTTTTGTTTTCTGTGAGCGGTTCGTTTTTTTGAGGGGTGGAGAGGTGGGGAGTGAAGACGAGAGGTTTAAAACGTTCATGTTTCCCTGGGTGCACATGAGATGGGCAGTGATTCTTTTAATGGTTATGCGGTAATTTTGCTGCCTGTCCTAGATACAGTGATGTTATTGCTCAATATCATCACTGTCTCTAGCTGATGGTAGCCAATCAGATCAAAGAAAATTTCCTTGCCATTGTATAATATGCTTTTTTCCCCCTCCACTAGTCGGCCCACATCACTCCTGCCCACACACCCAGCCCTCTCACCTGCCTTCTCTGGGACTTACCTCCTTCTCCGACAGACACCCGGGCTTGCCCCCCCCCGGGGGCGGGGCCATCAGGAGGAGGGACTGTACCCCAGACAGAAACTCCATCAATGCCCACCCGGAGAAGAATACTTTGGTTGGTGGTGGGGGTCCTAAAGTGACTAGAAGACATCCTCCTGCAGCGATTGGCAATATATTCTCCAATTTTTCTGGCCCCAACACTTGTGGGATGCCAAGTACCCCACAATGTGCAACACATGTGCGTGTGTCACATGTTATCGGCACCTCCCCATGTTCGTCGGCTCCGCTTGCACTACCACCAGGGGTCACCCAGGTGGCAGTAGCAGAGCACAGTCTAGCGACCCTCCCTCCCTCCCTGTGGTGGAGAGCGTCCTCTGGGATGTTCATCGCACCTCCCCTAGCTGGCCCCTGATGACTCAGGATCGTTCCCAAACCCAGGCTGTCAGTGTTGAGAGCAGTAGCACTACCAGAGCGTCTGCAGGCTAGTCCTTGCTTGCTCCGTCTCTCCTACAGGGAACTGTGCCACACTGGCCCTCATCCCTCCAGACCCTTGAAAGGCCTCACCTTGTGCTGCAGCTCTTTCTTCGGTCCTCGGGGGGGGGTGGAAGAAGATATCCACACTCAGAAAAGGGTAGGGGGGTGCTGGGTCAATAGCATGGCAGCAGAGCTACCAACTGCTACGCCAGCAACCCAGGTTCCAGAGCAGACGCAAGTCACTTGAGGTCTGGTTGGGAAAGGGAGGCTTCAGCATTTCTTGGACAGCTCTCCTCCCACGGGAAGGGGAGTACGTGAGTCCTGCAAGCTGGCTGCCACCTGGAGGAATCTGGGTGGCAGAACAGCAGATGCAGTGAAAGGGGTCCCCCACAGCATGGCACCAGGAGCATCTCTGCTGAGCATGCTTATCCCATCACTGCACGCATGTGGGCCCTAAGGAAAAAGTCCTCAGGCTGCAGCTGGGTAATGGCCCAGCCCCTCGTAGGCTCCATACCAATGACTGGGCCCTTCCTACACAACTCCTGTGGCAGGAGATACACTGGAATAGGTGAGTGCCAGACAAGTTGGGTAATGGGGAGTGGGGGGAAACAGTGCAGATGTGAGCTGGCCAGGGCCGAAGAGGAGGACAAACCAGGACTGACCAGCGCAGCGGTAGTGCCAATACTCAACACAAGCAACCCGAGTTCATGAACAAGCTTAAATTGCAGAGGGGTGGTGAGGAGAAGGAAGACAGGGTGTCTCAGAGGGCACTCTCTTCCTCTGGGGAGGGAGGGCTACTGCTACCATTGCAAGACTGCCACCTGGGTGACCTAGATGGTAGTGCAGTCGAGCAGTGGATGTGAGAGGGGGGAGCATCAGCCAAGGCCTGTGGAAGCACACATAGCGTGTGCATGCTTGGGCCTCCTGGCATGCCGACGTCAATGTCAGCAGGGATGAAAGGGAAAACAGCCCATGCACCATGAACCGCCAGTGCACTCAGGACCCGACTCCAGCCACTGCTCACTTCTGAACACCCAGGGAACTTCAACCTCTGCGGTCCCCACCACAAGGGGGCATGCTCATACGGCTGCAAGTCCCAGAGGGTAAGTGGCAGGATACTGGTGAATGGGACACGGTGCACTGAAGACATGGCACGGGGAGGGTGATTCTGTGCTGGGGTGGGCCCTGATGACTACAGGAAGCCAACATCATTCATCCAGCACTGGAGGCGGGTCTTTTTCTCCTCTCCTGTCCTCCAAGACACTTGCAAAACCCACACGTGCTCTTTCGAGCACCAGATATCCATTGTAAACTTCCACTCCTACACAAGCATGTCCCAGCAGGCTAATTCTGTTTAACTTTAGGAAGTATCAAGTAGAGGGACATACAAAGCCTCCAGCCCTGTGGACAGCATCCAACTGGACATTTGATCCTCCAGCCTCTAAGCCTAGCATCTGAAGAAGGGGTGTAAACCTGGATCTCCAATGTGCAAGACAGTCTCCAAACGCATGGCCCTATATAGTTAGCCCTGTCCTGTGTCTTTTCCAGTTCCTCTGTGCCCTTCTTGTAATTTGGAGATGAGAATGGAACAAAATACAAGTGTGATCTCACCAGTGCCTGGATTGATAAATCCAGTTCCTTGGAGCGACTTTCCATCCTCCCCTATCATGCAACCAGCAACAAGGGATAAATTAAGGAGGTTCGCATCATAATTTGTGACCCAAAAATTGGGAAATGTGAGACAACTGCCTGCAAGATTAGTAGAGACTGTTAATCATAAGAAGCTGACAGTATTTTGTTAAACAAAATAATTGTCCCCCCCATTTTCGGGCACTGCTTCACTTTATTTTGGGGAAGGGGTTAGAAACCTCCCTCTTTTCTTTCATCCTCCCCATGCCCCTCCCCGTTTTCTGTTGTCAAAAGTGGCCTTTACCACTTGGGAAATATCGCCAGGATTAAACCCCTCGTTCCTCCCGAAAACCTGCCGACACTGGAGCATGCTTTTGTTTCTAGGCTCTACTACTGCAACTCTCTGTACTTCGGTGTCACTGGAGGGATCCTCCACAGGTTGCAGCTTGTGCAGAGCGCAGCAGCTTGGTTACCAACGGACCTGTCTAGGTCCAGTAATGTGACCCCAGTCCTGCAGGCTCAGCACTGGCTGCCCATCAGGTGGAGGGTCCTCTTCCAGGTGGGCTTGCTCACCTATAAGGCCCTGTATCAACTGGGTCCTGGCTACCTGACTGAGCTCCTTACACCTGCCACTTCGGTTCGCTCTATCCGCTCCTCATCCAGGGGCCACCTGGACGTTCCCAGGGTTCAGCTCAAGACATCTGGTGACTGTGCCTTTAGTGTCGCCAGGCCAACCTTGTAGAACTCGCTATCATCTGCGGTCCGGGAGGCACCTTCCATCGAAGTAATCAAGCAGAGGCTAAAAGCCCACCTCTTCCACCTGGCTTAACTGAAGGAGTCTGTATGATCTGCCTGGTTGTTGGTTCAGTGACCACTGACTTAAGTGTCTGATGAGGATTATTAGTATTTTAAATCTGTAATGGTATGTGTGTGGTATAATATATGTATTTTGTATAGTATATTTATTTTAATGTGATTATTTCTATTGCTTATTTGTTAGGCACCTAAAAGCCTCCAGAATTGGGCATCACAGAAATAAAATTTGCCTTGCCTGTTCCCTCAGCCATCTGCGACTGATCAGGAGGACATCCTAGCTCCTCCCCCACCCACTCTTAGCGCAGGAGAAACGCGAGTCTTTTGCTGCGTCAGCATCGCCTGTGGAAGGAGCTGGTAGGTGAGCAGGCTGGAGTTTCAGCATGGTGACTACAGATTTTTTTTGTTTTATTAGGGTTTTAATTTGAACGTTGTGTTTAGCATCGGGTAGTTTGTGGTAATAAATGCTGTGCTTTGTTTTACTCAGCAGGGCAGAGGGGAAGCCAGGAGGAGTGAAACGCTAAGGAAGCAGAGACTGTGGGGAGCTGAGAAGTTGGGAAGCCAAGAGGAGCCAAGAAGGCCAAGAGCCCTTGAGGAAGGGACCAGAGACGAAAGTGGCTGAGACGTATGGAGTAAGCAGGCCGGATTGACACAGCTGTTGCAGCAGAGCAATGCATCGTTTTAGGATCGGGACTGGCATGCATAATCGGTTGGGGAGGAATCAGGATGTGGTGCTGCACAAACTAAAAGAAGGGCACACTTGACTGGCAAGGCCTAAGGCCAGGAACACTAAGCAAGGACAAAGGGTGTGGGCAGCTGAATCGAAGGGCAGGATGCCCCGAGGAAACAGCCTGCAATTCGCAAACTTTAAGAATCAGTGACACTGGGGATGTTAAAAAAATGTGCCAGTCTGGACAAGGGAGTAATTCTGTGCCCTACAAATGCAGAGATAAATGAACATCAGCCTCTGTGCTGAGTCAGTCAGTGCAATTATGTGAAACAACTGTATTGTACCATGCTTAAATGCAGAGAATTTGAAGACATTTCCAAAAAAGTTTATGCCCTGTAGACTTAGCAGTGATGGGAAAAGGAGACACTTCTGACTGAATTACAAACTGTCCGAGCTGCTCAACAAGTGTTACTGGGTAAGCAATGTGAGAAGTCAGTAAGGAGAGCCGGGGGGATACAGGGATGCATAGGGAGGGGCATCACAAGTAGAAAAAGGGAAGTGGTTATCCCGCTATACAGACAGTTGTTGAGACCCCATCTGGAGTACTGCGTGCAGTTTTGGAGACCTCATCTACGCAAGGACAGACAGGATGGAAGCAGTCCAGAGGAAGGCAACTAAAATGGTGCAGGGTCTACATCAGAAACCATATGAAGAGAGACAGAGAGTTTAATATGTATACCCTTGATGAAAGGAGGGACGGGGGGGGACATGATAGAAACTTTTAAGTACCTCAAAGGAATCGACAAAGTCCAGGAGGGTAGCATCTTTCAGAAAAAAGATATCGAGAACAAGGGGCACAATTTAAAGTTAGAGGACGGCTCGGGGTAATGTGAGAAATTCTTTTCACGGAGAGAGTGGTGGGACTATGGAACCGCCTTCCTGGAGAGGTTGTGGGGTCTAAAACAGTGGGGGAATTCAAACATGCATGGGACAGACATAAGGCAATTATATTGGGGGGTTGCAGGAAGTAGGCTGTTGGTTAACTAGAATCTGCAGCTTATCCAATAGGTAGGGAAATGGGCAGACTGGGTGGGCCAAGTGGTCCTTATCTGCCATCAAAGTCTCTGTTTCTCTGCTTTGGCAGTGAAAGAGAAAAAAAAAAAATCTCCTGTTGTATGCACCCACAGTGCAAGTGTGAAAATGTTGCTGTGTCCTGCATGATCTGTGCCCTGCAAAGCAGAGATGATGGCCCACTGCTGAGTAGCGCAACCACGTGAAACTGTGAGCCCTGCTTAAATGCAGAGAATTTGAAGTCATTTACTACAAAGTGTTTGTGCCCTGCAGACTTTGCAGTGATAGGGAATACACTGAATATTACAAACTGTCAGAGTTGCTCAAGTGTTGTGCCCTGCTTTTGCAGTAATAAAATGTACTGTGTTTATATGTGCCAACCCTATGTGAAAAGTTATGTGCCCTGCATTTATGCAGTTTGAGCAAAATGAAAATGACATCTGCCCTGCATATTTTTTTTTTTTTATGTGGGAGGGATGCTGAAGCCCAGGATGGGAGGTTTGGAAGGGAGAAACCAGTGTGTCTGCCAGCTTGTGTTGGGAAGTGGGGGGACCAACCATCAAAGCTGTTGCCGCAGTCTATGTTGTGAGAATTCAATTAACCCTGGCAGTTCGACCCCCTTTCCTGCTGTCAAGGGTGTATCCAACTCTTGCTCCTCCCATGATTTACTGTGCTAGGAGGTGGTTTTACTTCATGCGAAGAAGCCTGTGTTGCCCAAGGATGCGGAGACCGTCAGTGTTACTGAATTCTCACCAACATACACTCCCGCAGTTTTACCTTGGATTTGTTTATTCAATTTTGATAACCGGGTAAGCCCACTGAGCCCCGAAGGTCCCTTTTTCAGGGGTGACCCGATTTAGTTACAGAGTACAATCAGTGCACATATGTGGGAGTATGGTAAAATGACCATTTGGATGATTACAGCTACTAACACCAGCACTCGTGTATCAGCTTCGCAGCAGTGGACATGCACCCTGTTCAACTGCACCCAACTCAGCTTCATTCTCTGCACTGTACAGCCACCGAAATGTGTTAAGTACACACCCAGCAGGACACCTTTCTTGTTTGACCCAACTTCAAACTTCTTAATAATTTTCCAGCCTGTCTGACATGGCAACTGGAGTAAAACGAACAGCTGCTGAAGGATGGTGCCAAAAATACGATCCAGAAAAAAACTAGCTACAAATAATCAGTGAAGGAGACCTTGGCACTACATGCAAGTTGTAAATTGTGCTGTGAATACAAAGATGAGCTACGTGGGTTGAGGAACTTCAGTGAGGCATTAACTACAGGGAAAACAGGCCCCAAGCTCAAAGCCAACACCATCCGGAAACATCTGCAGACAGAGCCGCACAAGAAAGCTAGTAATGTTAAGAAATTTGGTAAAACAAGGTCACCACTTGATATATATTGACACACCAAAACTGGTAAGTCGAGTGAAGGGATAAGAGTTAGGGGTTTGGACCCGGATGAGCTAGCTAAAACAATTTTTATTTGTTTGCAGGGAGAGCCTACAGTAATGCAGAGGAGCAGCATAGATCAATTGTAGGCAGGCTGATGGAGATCCTGTATATGATGGCCAAAGAGGACATCCCTTTTAAAAAGTCTGACGCGACAGCAGAACAAGAGAAGCATCATGGAGTGCATTTGGGCAATAAATACATTAACGCTGTTAGTGGAAAAGAACTCACAATGTATATTGGCAAGAACCTAGAAGAAAACCTGCTGGCAACTGCTAAAAATGCAAATTATTTTTCAGTGCTTATGGATGGTAGTACTGGCAGTGGTGTAATTGAGAAGGAAATGGATTGCCTTATTTATGTAAATCCCAAAAAGTTGAGACTAAATTTCTACGAATGAAAGCTGTATCAGATGGCGCAAGTGAGGGACTGAAAAATCTCCTGTTAAATATTCGTGTAGATTCGTTGGGTGTCGGCAGGGGTGGAAGAGAGGAGAGGATAGAGCGTCCATAGACTGCTCTCCTCTCCTGGGAAGGGGTAAGGGGACTGTACCGCGCACGCAGCAACACCTAGCGATGGCTAGATGTACTACAGCTGCAGGATTCAGTTAATGGGCTGCAACGTTGGGCAGCCGCACTCTGGACGTGTGCGGTGCGTGCAGCAATGGGCTCGGTGACACTGCACTGTCCTCGGTGTGTGGGGGGGGGAGAATAAAGTTGAAAAATCCCTCGGGGGGAATAAAGTTGAAAAATCCCTCTAGTAGTTGAAGGTAGGGCCAGTGGCATCGGCCCCACGTCCACCATCAGGCATAAGGACAGGGCACACGTTCGGTTCCCTCTCTTGCCCAGGCTGTCCCACGAATCCTCTAAATAGGGCGCCGGAGGTGGTGGTGGTCCTTCCCCAGAGGACACAGACCCGGGGGGCCCGGGCATGCCGTGCAGGTGATGGGGAATGCCCGTCCGGAATCGAGCGAGCCGCACTTCAGGCAGGACGGGAGAAACAGACGACCGAGTTGCCCACACTGGAGAGAGAGTCTGGAGGTAGGGAGTGCAGAGAGAGAGAGTTCACAAATATAAAAAAAATATATATATATATCCTTGTAGATAGTGGCCTTAAACAAAATGGTGGGGTTATCTGTTAACAAGGGTGTAAGACGGGGACTTGCTGCACTTCTACAGGAAGAAGATAAGTGGTTATTTGTTTTTCACTGTTTCTCATACAGATTTGAACTGGTCATAAAAGATGCTTTGAGTAACACCTATTTCAGTGAGGTTTCAAACTTTATGACCCAACGTTTTATCTGTATCAGAAAAGTCCTAAGTGACTCTAGTCAACTGTAGTCCCTTGCCCAGGCAATGGAGATGTCAGCTGA
Organism: Neoceratodus forsteri; assembly: GCA_016271365.2. NCBI lineage: Eukaryota > Metazoa > Chordata > Ceratodontiformes > Ceratodontidae > Neoceratodus > Neoceratodus forsteri. The sequence goes on from CM057458.1 coordinate 462,995,380, forward strand.
AAAGCCCAAATAGGCTCATGGAATACGCTGGGTGCAGCAGTTCTTGCCATCCAGGCTGTTACCAAATCATTCCCGGTCATTTGTGCCCATTTAGAATCTATGGCCGCAGACTCAGCTCACGACCAGGCCAAAGCCAAGGGTGTGTTGCAAATTATGACTAAATTCCAAATGGTGGTATGCCTTTTGCATTTTAAACAGTTGCTTCAGTCACCTGCCATATTCTCACTAACACTTCAAAATGAAGTAGCTGAAATACCAGAGCTACTTAGCTCTGTTGAAACTTTGAGAAAACACTCTTGAATGTGCTAAGCAGAGTGGTCCCATACGTGGCAGTGAACTTGAAATTCTCTTGAAAAATGGGTCTGATGTTCTTACAGGAGCATGTCCTGAAGTAACTCACAAGGGTGGGAAATTAACACATTTCAGAGGCCAAGCTGTTAAAAACTGTAACATTACAAACACTGAGAAGTCATGCGGAGAAAGTGTTCTCTTCGACTGATGAAAATAGCATCTATAATCGTGCAGAACTGTTAAGATACCAGACTATGGCCATCAGACCCAAAGAAGCTAGAGCTGCATGGTAACAATGACATTACTTTAGCAGCTGACCATTTTTCAAACCTTTTGCAGCCTGACTGTGACAGCGCTCTGGTGCTTGTGGAATGGCAAGAGTTTAAGATTTTTGCTCAAATTAAGTTTACAACTCCTTCTGCTGTCTGGTCAAAGCTGGCATATGACTCGAAATTCTAATTCTAATTTTTTGAAGCTTGTCCAAGTGTTGAGAGTATTTCCTGTGTCTAATGCAATAACAGAAAGGAGCTTTTCAACAATGAACAAGGTTAAAACTGACTGGAGAGCATCTCTAGCAGCGGACACTGGAGAAACATTGATTTGCATAAAAAATAAAATAAAACAGCCCCCCCAAAATTCAAACCATAAAATGGCTGTAGATACATTTTTTCAGCCTAAAGCCAAGATGTCCTGGTGATATGACAGCGGAGGATGATGAACTTGACCCCCCCGCCCAAAACAAACAAAAAAAAAAACAGGCTAAAATTACAGGTTACTACATGCTAGGTGGAGATGCATGCTAACTATTTTCAGCAACTTAAAACCCTTTAGCAAGAATAAACCAAACCAATCTTTGATAAAAAGTTTTATTTACGTTTAACTGTCAAAACTTAAATTTTTTTGTTCTAATTACAGTCACGTTTACATTGTCACAGTCGTCAACTCACATTTATTGTGCCGATTGCTGCTGCTGAAAAACTGTCCCACTGTGACTGTATCATACCTGATAGGCGTCATTTTGTGTAAATTAAAAACAAAGTTACACTGCAAAATCATTCTGGGAAAAACTGCATAAAATAAAAAGATACAGTCTCTGAATGATGCGTACGATGTCTACTTTATCATGGTATACAATAAGTAATAATATAATAATAACAAATATTTTTATCTGTATTGTGCCTTTCGAATACCAAGGCGCATTCCAGTAAAATATAACACAAACAAGATATACAAACAGTAAAACAAAAACTATGCCCACTATGCCCGCACAAGTAGTAATTACTGTAAATAGTTTAAAGTAAACATGCCCTTTGTTTTATTTTACTTTCTGGCTTCTATGTACTATATATTACCTTTTGGGTTATTGTTTTATCATTTTCTCTACGTGTGTTATAGTTTGTTGCTTTCTCTTTGTATTTTTACTGAAAATAAAGTACACTTTAAACTGAAAAAAAAAAAAAAGGAAAAATACCAATTTTCGAAAATTTCTCCTCAAAAATTGGCTGATTGCTAATCACTTTTGGTTTTAGGCCACTAATCAGCTCTCCGACAGTTATTTATACCTTGCAACAATAGCATGCAATTTGCATTGCTTACTGCCATAGTACACGGGACTGGGAAGTTTCAGTTTATTAACCATAAACTGTCTTTCTGCAACTTACTTTCTATACAAAATTGATGTATGATGCTCTTATTAGTCCCTAGGCGCAGCAGCTTGCATTTATCCACAGTGAATTTCACCTACCATCTAGCCGCCCACTCCCTCAGCCTATCGAGGTCTTTTGCAACACTGCAGATTTTCCACTATAGGGATATCATATTATCAAATTTAGATGGTATGACAACAGTGGTTATGGTTAACATGAATACTGCATTATTGGGTCATTCTCAGCTAATGTGAGGCCATTTGTGTGACACTTAATTAAACTAGATCCAAATTAGAGAGTATCGCTATGTATATCATTTGTAGTGACTATAGGTGATGACCAAATGTCACTGTGGACAATATTTTTTCTCTTTCGGGCGTGATTCATTAGTTCATATTGGTCTTGTGTGTTACACATGTGATGGGTCCTTTCATGGTCTTTATCTCCTTGTGAACTTTTATTTTTTACCTACAAACTGAAGCCTAGCACATCATTTATCTCTGTGGTATTTTATAAAACAACTTTCAGCTATTATTTGCACACGCACAGTTGTCCAATGTGGAAACGCATATCTTGCATGTTAGTATTACCCTAAATAGCAAAAGGAAAAAAAAAGAAATGAACACTTATGAAACTTAATATTATTTATTAAATGCTACAGAATTAAAAAGTCAGTAAAAACCATTAAAAATTGAACGTATATGGCAATTCATGAATACGTGCAACACTGACATGTTGAAGAAACTGCTTAAAAAAAGACAGTTTATTGTGTAAAAATGTATTTTTTTGTAAAGAGAACTCCCAACACAATGCAAACTTTAGAAACTTGTTTTTTAGGGAAATGTCATAATTCATCTGTTGTGTTCTTCTAGTTTAACTGATATACAGTATATTACCTCGTGAAAACTTCAGTGATAACATCTGTCACATTTGAGACTATTCCTTCTCACTAACATGTGTAATATCTAAAAAAAATTTTAGTTAAATGTATGCTATTTTAATCTAAGGCCCTGTACACATCAGGCTAGTTAAAACATTTTAAGGTGCTTAAAACATTTTAACTAGCGCAAACACAGTGCCCGTCCGCATTTAAGCACGGTTTCAAAGCATGTTAGGAAACCGTGCTTAAACCTTGCTGGAAGCTAGTCTAAAGTCTGTTTTTAAACACTTTTTCATGAGGGAAAGCATGTTACCTTGTAGAATGGACGGGCGTCTGCACATTGCTCCTCTAGGAAGCGTGTTAACAGTCACGGAGAACCCGTTTTTGAAAACGTTACTGGAGGCAGATGCGGACGGGAGTCGGATGTGGTATAACAGAGTTAAAACTCTGTTGAAGACTGATCTGTACGGGCTGCTGTGGTGAGTTTAAAAACATTTAGAAAATGTTTTTAAAAACGGAACAAATCTTACTTGCTAATGTGTACAGGGCCTAAATGAGCTGCATGCAAGTTTCAGAACACCAATAAAGTATAACAGGAAAAAAATCCTTAAACCCGCAATGCAACGAAATTGGGCAAAAAAAAAGTTACCCTACCCCTTTCTCACTATATAAGATTTAAAGCATCTTCCAGTTTTATTTTGTGGTACAGTTTTCTAATTCCACCAAAATTTGAGCAGTTTATAAATGTTTTGATTTTTTTCTCTCAAGAAAAAAAAGATGGCCACCACATTTTGTACAGAAATAACACTGTAGACCTGGCAAGAGTCAGTATTGAAAAAAAAAAAAAAAAGAGCCTCATGGTCCACAGCATATGAAGTACCTAGACAAGTACATTTGACAGGTATGCTAATATTTTTCTCAACTGTGGCTGAAACTAGCAATTTTTTTTTTTTTTAAACATTTTTTGTTGCACTGCTGCTTTAATGACGAACTCTGTCTAAAAACCATTTTGTTTTGGTTTTTATACTTGCTATTTTTCCCTTGGAGTCTGACTCACCAGCCGCCAACCCAACTCAACCCGCAAACCACCAGTCAGACCCCTATGTAGCCTCGGATGTGCCCCCACGTGGGGTTGGGGTGGAGGGTGTCCCCCAATCTTCCTTGTTCACGTCAAGGTCCTCGTTGTGGCCTCGCGGGTCGATTGGTGAGGGTAGCTTTCCTCTGCCAGTGGTGGTGCTTGCCAGGCACACACTTTTTCCCCGGTAACTCTGGAGTCATGGCTGTACCATGATGTCTAAGCATACACCGACATCTTGCCACGCTCCTTCCCTACTGTGTGGCTCCAAGCTGCTGTACTTCTGGCTTCTGCCAGCACCAGGCCTTCGTCCCCTTCCTCCTCCCAGAGGAAGCGAGCTGTCCATCGGACACTCAAGCTCCCCCCCCCCAGCCAGCCCTCCAGTTCCCTGGGCTCATTCCTGAACCCGAGTCGCTGTTAGCCGAAGTGGTAGCGCTACAGCGGTGCCAGTGGGCCAGCTAAAAACAGTTTTTCAGTTTTCCCTGTGATAAGAGTTAATCTTCATAAAAACTATCTTTTTATATACCCACATTAGTCCTTTTTTCAACATGTCAGTGTCACATGCATTAACGTACGGTTACATGCATTCATCTTGCTGAAAGTGTCTAATGCCTGTTGTAACATGGCAAAAGTACAGAAAGACAAAACAGGAGCACTGATTGAAGCAAAGGCATCACATGTGACAGTCTGGAGACAGCATTAATATTACAATAATGCCATCCCCAAATTGAAGTACCGATGTGTGCCACAGAGACAAAAAAAAGTAGTAATGAAACAGCGGAGCAGAAGCCGGCGAACAGAAGTCCTTACCTGTCCCACCCACCCACCAGATTGCCCGAGACCATGGGGTGGAAGACAGCAGTAAAAGCAGTAGGAAAATCTGTCCGGCTCACACAGCACCCATGGAATTGGCAACTCTGCAAAAGATAGACATCATTCAGCTGCAGGTCAGTCACCCATAGATATTAGAGGAAATTGGCAGCATGGTAGGGACATAGGTTTGAATTGTTAATAAAATAACGATTGTAGCTGTGAGACAATGGTGTGTATAACGTCGCAGATGACACCAGACCACTAAGAACAGCACATTAGGCATGTCAGTAAATATGTAAATCACTTCCAAGATATCACGCATTTGAGATCTCCGCAGCCACAGATTGAACAAAGTTAGACCTCCTAGCAGTGTAGTGAAATAACTACCGTTAAAAATCTTAAAAAAGCTATAAAAAAAAAAGTCTAGGTATATTCAACAGTAGCAGATGACTGCTTTGTTATGCACATCAGTTGTTGAATAGATGTATATAGCTGGATCAAAAGTACATTCAACATATTTGAACATAATTACCTGAATCTTATCCTTATTTAGTGAGCAATATACAGAACATCCTTGAAACATTATATAATATATCACCATGTTACAAGAGCATTAAGCCACTCCGAAGGTGGTATCTAATGGGGAATTAATGCATGGTTGGGCCATTATAGGCACTCGGCCTTCGGTCTTGTGCCACACCCTCCCAACCATGCATTAATTCCCCATTGTAACATGGAAGAAATATGAGGACCTCGGGGAAGAAAGGCGATAGGTCTAACAGGGTCAGCTGGTGTAAGAGCAACACGGCATTATAGCACGATAATGCCGTGTTGCCTTAAACGCTCAAACAATAATACCCTGTTGGCAGCGTAAGCAACGCTCACAGAAAGTAAGGAAAGAGTGAAAGGGTTGGAAATCTCGACCCATAGGTGGCGCGATGAACAGGGGAGGAAAGGGAACCGGTAGGGGTTGAGGCCAGGAGCACAAATGTCTGTGGCGCCGCAGGCACCGTACAAAGCGAAACACAGGACAGAACGGGGAAGGGCGCAATTGTGGAGGTAGTGAGGGCATATGGTAGAAGTTGCCGATCGATCGGAAGGAGCACAGGAAAGGACAGGGGAATAAGAGATCGGCGTGAGGGAGACGTGAAGCTGTGAACATGAGACAAAGCGCCACCTGTAGGTCGGACTGAGGAAGGGGAGCTGAGAGAAAAAAAAATAAAAAAAATAAGTGTGTGAATATCAAAACAGAGGGGAGACGAATGGGTAGGCGAAAACAAGTGCAGAGGGGCAAACCGTGGAGCTCAGAGTGGTGCGAGTCGCGAGAGGCACAGGACGGTAGGGGCAGCAGATGTGAAGGCTAACAGAATGGGTGTGCAAAATGCAGGAACAGTGAAATGGAGGAGAAGTTTCATGGTGCTGTGAAAGCGCCACCTATTGGTGGTAATCGTTAGGTGTACAGAGCACTGCGAAGAGAACTAGCAATTTCAGGAGAATATAAAGCTATGCAAGGACATGTTGCCCAGGATGCACCAGAGCACCGAAGCAAAAACAAACGAGGGTAAAGAAATGCAGAAGCAGCACAAGCAGCAAAGTCGGAGGTCCAAACATAGTTCTATGGCAATAGTTATAGATACAACAGAGAAGACAGATTTACAAAATAGTCGCCACTATAGTACTCGATCTGTGGTGATCAACGTGCACGCACACAAGTCCAGCAGCAGAAAGGCAGGAAAAGTAGGAAAAGTAACAGACATGCCCCATAATTGTTAACGTCAAAGAAGTGTTTCTGGTAATTACCCTTGTAAAGCAAACAACAGGGTATCTCACAAATAGCACAGCTGCAGTTTCCATGTTACAAGCGCATCAATCACTGACGAAGGTGGCATCCAATGGGGGGTTAATGCATGGTTGGACCGTCGTACGCCTTCGGCCTCGTCCCACAACGGTCCCAACCTTGCATTAACTCCCCATTAGATGCCACCTTTATCGGTGATTAATGCTTACTTAGATGCCACCTCCGGAGTGACCCAATGCTTACTTGTAACATGGCAAAAATGTAAGAATGATGAGGAGGAATACAGATAGGACAGAAGCAGTCATGTGGCACAGGAGCAACACGGCATTATGAGACGATAATGCTATTTTGCCTCTGAAGTACACAAACGAGCCACCGGAACAAAAGTAGCAGTGTTTAGAGGTCTGAGCGATAAAAAATGAGAGTAACAGTGTAGGAAGAGCCGGAGAGTAGCATAGATAGGAAGGGGAAGAAATGCAAGCGAGGAACGTAGGTAGTGGGAGAAAGACGGATGTAGTGAGCGCAGAGATGGAGCAACTGGGAGTAGTATTTACTGTATGTGCAGGAATGGAAATGGACGAATGGGCAGAGAAGGAGTTTGGAGACGGCGCAGAAATGACAGAATCTAGAGTGGGAGTAGAGTATCTGAACGAGGAGGACAAAGAGAGGCGAGGAAGTGAAGCATTTGGAACCCACAGTGGAGCAGAGGGAGGACGTGGAGGGATTCAAAGAAGTACTGTAGACGTCTGCAGAAGACAGATCAGAGACCAAGAGACACATACATATCAAGAGGAGAGCTGGATGAGCTTGAGAGGAAGAACGTGGAGGCAAACACATCAAAGAACACACAGTGGTCTTTTAACGTGTTCTCAGACTGGTTGAAATCCAAGAATATGTCTGTAGATATAGGCACAGTGACAGCTGAGAAATTGTGTCAAATTTTGAGAGAGTTTTACGCATCAGTACGAGCTGAGGATGGTGACCAATACAGTATCAGCTCTTTTTGCAGCATAAGAGTGGGGTTGAACAGATATATAAAGAGTCTTGAGGTTAGAAGAAATATGAATATAAGTGATGTGCAATTTCAGCCTGCCAATAATGTATTTGTCGCAGTGATTAAACAATATAGAAGGCATGGCAAAGATACCGCAAAACACCATCCTGCTATAACAGAGGAAGACTTCTGTAAAATAAGAGATAGCCAAAAACTGGACCCAGAGACAGTTGAAGGGTTGGTAAGGAGGCTGTGATTCGAGCTGCAATTAGGGCTCGCAAGAGGAGGGAGGAAGGGTTAAGAGAGCTCACCCAGAAATCTTTTGAGATAGCAGAGGACGAAACAGGGCAAGAATATATCTGTTTGATGTTTAATGAGGTTACAAAAAAATAATTCGAGACCAGATGAAATGAACAGACAATCACTCAGAGGCGTCCCGTATGCACAGAGGGAATCGAAGGACTGCCCTTAGCAATGTTCAAGGAGTACATCAGTAGGTGTCCCAAGACAGCTCCTGCCTTCTATCTCCATCCCATAAAGCAGGCTCAGAGAGTATTAGACCAGAAAGAAATATGGTTCTTGAGACAGCCAATGGGTAGGAATTTTCTGGTGGATATGATGGCTAAAATTTCTGAGGGGGCAGGGCTGAGCAGGCGTTATACTAATCATAGCATAAGGAGCACAGCTGTGCAGATGCTGTCACAGGCTGGAGTAGCGACTCAAGAAATTAAGTCTGTCACAAGACATAGGTGCGAAACAAATATTCGCAATTATTGGGCACCCAGCAAAGGGGACAGACAGAAGTGGCCTCAGATATTGTCCGTACCCAAAGCACGAAATGACAGTGGAGTGGAAAGGAGAAGCAGAGAGAAACGAAGCAGCTGTGAGAGTGAGCAGACATCAGGAATACAGAAGACAGCACACAGTAGAATAGTAGCGTGTACCAAGAGACAGAGACAAGAACAGGAGGCTACCGGCAATAAAACAGGAGCAGAAGACGAGGTACCTGAACACGGAGAAGCAGACCAAATGGTACACACGAGAGTGCACAGGAGAGACAGAGGACCAGAGCGAGAAACTGCAGAGAACACGAGAGGGCTACAAGGGAATGAGACAGCTAGGAGAAAGGAAGGAACAGTGGAAGAGACTGTAAAGGAGAGAAAGCGCAATGTCGGCAAGCAGCATCCAGAAATGGTAGAGCAACAGGAGGCAATCCAAAACATGGACACAGAAGCACATCGGAAGACACAAGAGAGACCAGGACACAGTGACACAATGAATCACCCCGGACCAGAAGAGAGAGAGAGAGAGAGAGAGAGAAAGCAGCGGATGGGAACAGGGAGCCACAGGTGGGACATCCGGCAATGCATTTAATTTTCAGAGTTTCACGGTGCACAGCACGGTAAACTTCAACTACGGAGCAGCAATGACACACTCAGACCATAGCACAGAGACGGTATAACTCACACAAGGTGAAGAAAGCAATAGTGGGGAACAGAGGGAGGGCGGGCAGGATAGAATCAGGAATAGGACTCAGCAAATGACGCTGGCGGTATGCAAATGAGAGACGCACAGAGTGTGGAAAGGGCAAAAGCTGCAGAATCACAGTCCTCCTAGCTCAAATATTGATTAAACAGCCGCACATAAATCGTTGAAATGTGCACCAATCATAAACAAATAAAGAACAGTTCAGGGTATCAAAAAACAAAAATAAGCACATCTGTATGCAACACAGTGCTATGGAAAAATGTCAAAGTAACAGTAAAAATCAGAGCACAGCACATCAGTCTCCTAGTCTTTTGTCTTGCACCACTAGCAACATGTGTAGTCAATATTAACCATGTTGATGTCCAGTGGCGGAGCCAGAGAGGGGGCTGGGGGGGGGCGGTCGCCCTCCTGGCTGCCCCGGTGTGAGTAGTGGCGCCCTGCCACCATCTTTATTCACTGTTTAGTGCCCATTGTGGAGCCTGTCATTGACTGAATGGCCCTCCCTGGCTCCCAAATGATCCCAAACCCGGCTCCGCTACTGTTGATGTCCATGTTACAAGTGCATTAATCCCCTCAGAAGGTAGCATCTAACATGGAGTTAATGCATGGTTGGACCGTTGTATGCACTCGGCCTCCGGACCCATGCAACAACAGTCTCAACCATGCATTAACTCCCCATTAGATGCCACCTTCGTCTGTGATTAATGCTTACTTGTAATTTAACTTTATCAGTTATACTGCATTTTAATAAAATCATAAACATTATGGTTTAGAAATATCCAAGGTACTCATAAAAGGCAAAATGGAAGTTTGTGCACTCATCATGTTAAAAAATGTTTGGGTGGGGTTAATAACTGTAGTTATGGATACTTCATTAAATTGCATAATACACAAACTCATTAACATAATGAACTACATTACAGTTAGGAACTATCTCAATAAATATAATGCAGTATAATATAAACAGGTGTTCATACTGTGGACAGTGTCACATGCGTTAAAAACTATCACATACGTTCATCTTTGGTGACCTGTAAATTAAATCCTGCAGCCTGCTCCCGTCCCACATACCTTTGTAAACTGCAGCGGAAGTCCAAGGCTGCTTTCAGTATAAATTTAAACAAAATCTGCACATTTCAATTTACCACTGAAACTTTTCAGCGAACACAGAAGTGGCGGCCAGGTCCCAATCGAGAGGACGCAAGTTTACCTGGGTATTCCACCCAGGTTTGTGATGCTGCTAACACTGTTACTATCAATGGAGCAGCAGGGAAGGGGGACTTAATATGCTTATTTTATGACTTTTGCAGGGGTCTTCTTCATACCCAAACTAATACCTACAGCAACGACCCATTCCAGTGTTGCTGTATGTATTAATTTGGGCATGAATAGTCCTGCAAAAGTTATAAAATAAGCATATTAAGTCCCTTCCCCTGCAACTCCATTGATAATAATGGTGTTAATATCAGAAAACTGGGTGGAATACAGGTAAACTTGCACCCTCTCGATCAGGACCCGGCCGCCATTTCCATGTTCGCTGAAAAGTTTTGGCAGTAAATTAAAATGTGCAAATTTTGTTCAAAATTATACTGAAAGCAGCCTTGGACTCCCGCTGCAGTTTACAAAGGTATGTGGGATGGGAGTGGGCTGCTGAATTTAATTTACAGGTCACCTTTAAAGTTTTTTCATATCTGTAATTATGCTGTTTAATTATACTGCATTGTAATAAATTACATCATTAACATAATTGCACTACAGTTTTGAACCAAGTTAATGCAAAATAGGAGTTCATACAGTGGACAATGTCACTGTTGCACGTGTTAATGACTGTCACATGCGTTCCCATTTTTCCCACTTTTAGTCATCTGTAACTGTGACATTTCTATTACATTTTGGTAAATAACATGAACATAAAAACTACATTGCAGTTCTACAACAATCTCTCACAAGAAACACACTGCTATATCCCAGTTGCACTTACTCTGCTCTCTGTTACTCCTTCATTCACCCATACCTTACCACGTATCCTGTACATCCAAGTAGCCTATTGTGCTGTATTGGTTCACGAAAAGTATCCTCCCGTGAGGCACCTTTGTAACTGTATGCTCCTGTACTATTTACTTGTATGCCTCCTGCACCCTTGCCTTTGTATACTGCAGTTTGCTAGATTATCTATTCATGTAATGTATTGTATGCTGTCTGTCACTGCAATTATCTCTTGTTCCCCCTCCCCCGGGTCGTACCTGGAAACTAGCCTTGGTTCAGGGTGCCTTTCCCGGTCACCAAATGTTTAAATAAATAAATAAATATCCAATTTATACCATGTGTGACATTTCTCGGCAAGGTTGGGACGCACCTAATTTTTGGCTTCCCTAACCCTTATAACTCCATTTCCAGCAATCAAGTTGTATACCTCCCATTGCTTTAACTCTACACTACATATCTATATTTCTATCTCTATATCCATATACAGCTCTATCTGTATATCTATTTATATCTCATCTATATCTCTATAGCCATCTATACCTCTATCTCTCTCTCTATGTCTAGATCTCTATGTATAACACACACACACACACACACACACTACTTTTTTAATCAGAAAATTGAATGAACAGTACTTTTGGATGGACACAATCACATTTTAGATGGAACTGAATTCAGAAAATAAAATATTTAAAACAAACAAAATATTCGTATCAGTATTTTATGCTGTGGATATATATTAAGCTAAATATAAAATGACAATCTAATTTCTCTGCATTTTTAAAGGGGACTTCTGCTCTTTTTATTGAAGGTAACAATTTACAAACACAGTAACCTTCAATATAATCTTTTTCAATTAAACAAAATCCCAAACAGGATCATATATTAATGTTATTTAACTGTATTAAATATAGAATAATGCAAGGGGAAAGTGTGTGTAATGAGGATTTTATGCATACCCAAGGGGTGCAATGCCTCATAAACCCCCAAGGGGTTTATCAAGGCAGTGCACACCAATGGTGTGCATAAAATCCAAGCTGACACACACTTCACCATTTGTTTTTCTGGCATTATCCATTTAATCGCCCCTACGTCCAACCAGTCTCTCCTTCAGGCCTTGCCAAGGAAGCCCCTCCTCCCCTCTGAATGCACCCCATTGCCAGCTTTCTGGCCTCATATTGCTGCCAGCCCAGGGTAACATGATGTATCCCTTTGTCGGACGGGTTCCCTCCTTCCGGGGGGGAAATGCCTTCCAGCTTACCTTTCTTGGCCCTGGGTGCTGCTGAGGTCGATCCTGGTTGTCTGGGGGCTCCATGGAGGCGGGGGTCCGGGTGGCCGTCATCCGGTCGATCAGGGCGTAATTTTTTCGTGTTTTTTTTTTTCCTGGCTCCCCATGCATCGCACCGCATCTATAGTGCTCCCAGTCTCCACCAGGGGCCGCTACAGAGCAAGGCAATCTCCTTAGCTCGCCCCAGGAGAGGAGAGCAGTCCTCCAGATGCTTAATCCTCTCCTCCCCCCACCGATCCCCAGCGCCCCAAGTCCGTTCCCAAACCTGGGACGCCGGCATGGTGCGAGTTAAGGTGCCAGCGCCTCAGCCCTCTGCGCCACCAGGCCAACTTCTTTATTTTTTTTTAATAACTGGTTCCTTTGATTTTTTTTTTTTGGTCTGACAGATACTTGTTTAACAGCCTAACGCCAGTCTCTGTTTTTGTTAAAGTGTTTCTGTTTTCTTGATGCTCTATGAATTTTTGCCTTTCTAGGTCACTAGGTTGCTGAAATGGTGATGACTGTGCCATTTTTTAGGTGGACAGACAGACAGTAGACCGCCGGTTATTTTTTTTTCATTTCTGTGAGAAATGTGTCTTTCTTCAGCCATATGTAAGTAAGACTCCCGCTCGAAAGTTTTAGTGAGGTTAGCGCGATCAAGTTGACAGCATGATGAGCCAGCAGCGCTAGCACAAGAGTGATTTTAGAATTTTTGCAAAAGGTGCTTGATCAAATTCTGTTATACATAGGTGATTATACACGGCTGTGTATAATCAAACTCCATTATACATGGGTGATTATACACAGCCATGTATAACAGAGTTTGACAGCTTCTGCCCACAGCTGATAGTTATTATCATACACTTATATGTGTGCTTTTCAAAACTGTGAGCAAAAATATGTGATTAGCAGCATACTTAAGTGTTAAATGAATTCACTGACGGACTCTCTGTCACATTTAGCACACACAAAAAGACCATATTTTAACTATTCTTAAAAATCTGCAAAATAATCAAACCCAGTTTTATAAAACTGTAAAACATGTTTATACACCCACAAATAAACATGATAATCTATACAACAAATGAATGTGATAATCTATACAATATATAATATATATGCAACTAAGGGCTCTCAGGGGCGCGGGTACCCCAAGTTGCATGACGCACGTTTCGTACATCTACACATGTGGGTTTTTTTTTTCCAAAGTCCATTAAGACGTTCAGGAGGAATTCAAACAATTACAGCAACTGCTCAACTAACAACTTGAGTAGGCCGTGAATTATTTGAATTCACCTCTCGAAACAAAACAATATGTAGTTTAAAATGCCCCCACAGAAACTAATGGAGTGTGCCCCCACGCTCTACAGAATACATTACAAGCAGTGCAGGCGCGGGGGCGTGGCTCCCATATATTCAAATGGAGACTGCTGGAAATTTTCCGGGGACTCCCACTTTTGGGCTGTGGACTCCCCCTTTAAAAAAAAAAAAAAAAAACAGTCCCGGACCTCAAAACAAAAAATCCTACCAAGAGTCCTACAACTGGTAGCAATATAACTGAATTAGGAATTGGACATCAAATGGCTTATCATTAGTGGAGAATTACAAACATAGTCCTTTCTCCTTGAAATTTTGTGTCATGGAGAGTTGGTGCAGAAGCGACAATTGTTCTTAAAAACATCCAAATAATTAGTTGAAAGGCCTTGAAACTATGGTATACCATGAACCATGTTTATCAGAAATTAGCCATGGTATCAGTACTGTGACTTTCTGATACTTTCGCACACCATGAAACCTTGATACTGGGACATCCCTATTCCACAGATCCTACTGTCCTTAATGGTGTCTATTGGCTGGCTCTTGTTAGTTGTCAGACATTATTTAGGTTAGTTAACAATGTAGTACATTTGTTTGTTTTACCTAGGAGAGGCACAATGTCCCTGGAACGAAACACAGTACAGTACAAAGAAAAATTACCTTACTCATCTGCAAACTGTCACACCGCTACCAACTGGCAGCCAAACAGTATACAATGTTAAACACTGAAGGCTCCATTCTGGACTTCTGCACTACTCCACTCAAGTCTGAGGCATTGCCCTACAATATCAATCTGTTTCTTACCGACTAATTTTTGACTCATATTAGAAAATATCCCCCCCCCACCAGGCTTCGCTACTTCTACATGGAGACACCTTGCCCATTCAATCATCATTAGCTTCTTGTGTATGGCTGCAACAAACGGCATTAATTAGCACTAACCGAGTTGGTGTTTTCTTGGAGATGTGGACACATGTCCACTAGCAACAAAACTGAAACCAAACTCATTTCACACAGGCCACCTGACAGTTCTAGGTCACTCATAGTTGACAGTCCCATTTGCCTCCTTTGAACCTCCACTGCCTCCCATGACTCACAGCCCCTTTCCAGCATGGTTTGCATCAGCTCCAAGAGGGGCAGTATAAACAGAACATCAGATCGGCCCCAGCGGTCGCAGCAGGTTGGCAGCGCTGCAGAAGTCATAGCACAGTGACTGTATAAACATGGCTTTATATGTGAAGACAGCGTTTTCTCTAAAGCATTCAAGCATATAAGTACCCACCACATACTTTTCTTTTGAATTTTACGTCAACATATAAAGGCTTCAGTTACAGGCAATGCCATGCTCTTTAATGTGACCAGCAGCAAAAACTTACACAGCCCCAAACCTGGTCGTCCAGGCTTTACTAACACGGACTACTGCCTACAACTCCCAGAGCCCTTTGTCCTCTGACAATCCTTCAGGCACCCATAAAAGGTAAAGGCGCCAAACACTGTCCTCTTCTCTGCTGCTGATTGCGGAACAGTAACATCCATGCGAGCAGGGCTTCAGTTAACTTCATTTTGGGAGTATCTGACTTCCAAACATATGGCAAAAACTTCCAAAATAAAGGAGGAAGTCATTGACTTCCAGATGTAAAAGCAAAAATTAGGTGACTTCCAAAATTTCAGGCTTGGAAGTCAGAAATTATGGATTTTTCTGAAAGGAACTATTTTACCACTAATATATTATATTAACATCCTTAATTTTTTTTTCTTCCTAGAATACTGACTTCCAAAGGTGGGATTCTGGAAGCATTTTGGCTTCCAAAAAACTGGAATGACTTCCAGATTTCAACTCCTGGAAGTTTTAGACTTTCACTGAAAATAAATCATCTGAACTCCTGCATGCGAGCACCAGTTTATTACCACTCAAGATTTATGGCACATAGCATAGATCAATTTTGCATTTTCCCTGTGCATTACATTTTTTTCCTATGGAAGAGAAACTGCTCTGTTTTCCTGTATAAGCAATGCAAATGTATGGGACCAATTTCCCTGTAGATGGCTCAGTTTCACTGTCAACTACATGAATCCCTCTAGATCTGTGAGCCCTGCATATCATTTCTCTTCTCACAGCGGCTGACAAGGGCCTTGCCTTTACTGCCAAATAATGCATGGCATTAACTGACAAGGCAGTTACTCGTCAGGTTTGAGAGAAGCAAGACCAAGACAACGACCGCTGTGTCACAGACCACAAGGAGGTGCTGGTGGCACAACACCGTGGTCGGAAGAACAACCGTTTAGGAGAAGAACAGGAGGAGATTCTGGACGTGTACAAGTACGTGCGCAGCCCCAAGTGGGACAGAAATCTCTTGAGTTAACACTGCCCTGTAGGGGAAGGTTGTAGTCCCTGCCTTCCCCTCTGGTTAGAGGTGCCCCCATCCCCCAACCCCCCGGAAGAGGAGGCCTCACAGGACCCCAGGAATGGGTGGTCGCTTTCTACTGAGACCGACCTCCCCAAAAAGGGAAGTTTCAGCAGGTCACTCTCCTTTGGACCCAATACTGCCAACAGAGGAAAGAGTATTTCCTCCTCCTCCCAGAATGGGTCCTTGATCAGCAGCCAGATGAAGTTCCACAGGAACTCTAAAGAGCTATAGATCCACTTAAACAAAAAAGTATTGGGCACACACGAAGATCTTTAAAAATTCAAGGATACCACATATGGTCCGGTTTTAACAATTTATTAGACACACAAAAAAATAATAAAAATCACAGGCTATGATGCCCTGCCCGACGCACTTCAGATGTGTACCATCCTTTATCAAAAGCTAAAGATAGAGTGATTAACAAGGTAGTTAAATATCCCACACTTGCAAACATCACAGTGATGTCAACATTTCATCCTTCAATCTGACTGGTTAAAAATATATTTCAAATCCTTATACCAAAATCACAACAAGTGAACACATTCATTTCATTTTCATTTAAACTTTTATTCAAGATTGAATAGGATAGCTCTGCTGAGACTAGTTCATTTCACAGTGAGGTCCTTTGTACAAAATTGCGATCAGTGAAAAAAGAGTTACAATTATAAAATACCACTTAAAATAAAACTCAACAACAATGTCAACAAATTCATACTCACATTTTACACAACAAATGTCTATCTTCACATTTATATAAATAACAATCAACCCACATCAGTTGTTAATAATATTGCTTCAGCATCAGCAGCAAAACATTACTTAAATGCACCTAAGGATATTATAAGGTGACACATTTTATTGAGCAAACTCAGCTAGAGTTCTAATAAAAACACATAACACTATTAACATATTAACACTTTCAACTGTACAATAACTCCTGTCTGTTCACTAAAGTGCATCTCGTGTTATACAGTGCACAGTTAATTGCACGGGGGGGGTGCAGAATGAGAAGAAACCACATTACAAGTCTCTTACATATACGAGAATGTATAATAAAATGGTTTTAAACATATACTCAGTGGCTGCTATTTCAGTCAAGTACTTTTACTTTCTCTTTTTCAAAAACAGCTTTAATTCAAGACCAAAATTCAACCCTGGTGTTTTTAGCTGCATCTAAGTGAATGATCCAGAACGCCTCTCTCATTAGCAATAGATCATTAAAGTTGCTGCCTCTCGGTTTAGGGTTACCTTTATCTAGTCCTTGAAACTTGAACCCATGACCCTCCTGAGCCATATGTGCTGCTGTGGCATAGGAGATATCGTACTTTCCTATTGCTCTTATGTGTTCACTCACGCTAGCTTTCAAATTTCTCTTTGTTTTTCCCCACATAATATGCGCCTCACTTGTATACAGCCAGGTATATCACCCCTTCAGTGTCACAAGTTATGAGCTGTCTAATTTCAGATCTTTGCCTTCCATTACCTGGGTTTTCAAACTCATTTCCCTTCTTTGCGTGTTTATAAACTGTGCCCAGTTTATGTGGTTGACACCCCGTTGCTTACTTGTCTAACCAAGCGTGGCATCTGCTCTTAGTAAAATGACTATGGACTAATTTGTCCCCTAAAGTCGAAGCACTGCAATGACATTCTCAGTGGATATTTGGCTACTTCCCTTAACCCAGTGTCTCTTCTCAACACACCCAGTGCTCTTTTATTATCTTTTCCAGTTCCCCTGCCTGTGCCGAAAAAGTGGTCACAAAGTTAAATCTCTCGTTCTCCATTCTTCTTTTCTTTTCCGTCTGGTAGTGTTGCCCTCTATTGTCTGGCTGCAAATTCTCTACCTCTCTCGATAGTCTGTTTACTATAACCTCTCTCCACCAACCGGTTACTCAGTTCTGCAGCGCCTTTTTCAAATAATGTATTGTCCACAATTTCTTCTGGTTCTCAAGTATTGTCCCTTCGGGATATTTTCAACTACGTGTCTCGGGTGGCAGCTATTCGCTAACAATATGTTGTTACCATCAGTTTCTTTTCCAAACATGTCAGTTACAATTCTGTTATTTTCTTTACTTATGACATCTAGGAAACTTTTTTTTTTTTTTTACACTTTGGTCCTGCTGAAATGTAAATTTTAAATTAGAATTTGTTCCATGCATAAATTCAACAAAAGAACATAATTCCATTTCATTTTCTTTCCATATTAAACAAAATATAGTCTATAAAGTGGTAACAAAACGTCTTAAATGAAAATCCACAAATTAGAACAATGTCTCAGTCAATGGGCCAATCCCACTAACAGTGGGACGGTCGGGGTTTACAAATTTTTGGGAGCACACAAACTGTGGCTCTTACTGGTGACTCACTTATTAGGAAGACTCTTTCTTTCTTATCAATCCAGCCTCTATTAAATACATCCTGTATAGTTTCGTCAACTGCAAATGTAAAGTCTTCATTGTGATCAGACTGCCACTTTTCATAGAAAATCAGTGCTACCCAGTTGTCTCATTATTTCATTCACACAGTCAGTCTTCTCTATTTTAAAGCATGAAACCATGCCCTATTAGCCGGCCCAATGGTGCTGGAGGTTGAGGCGCTGGTCGCTACACCTCGCACAACACCGGCGACCTGGGTTTGGGAACGAGCCTGAGCCGCCAGGAGGAGAGAGGATCAAGCATCCGAAGGACTGCTCTCATCTCTTGGTGGGGGGAGGGAGACCTTTCATCCCACTCATTCATTGCTCTCTGACGGCAGGAGGGCAATACGGGCAGAGAAGCACATACCGATGCCACGTCGGTGGGGACGGGGGGATGGAAGAAAATGAAAAGGAACCTGGCAGGGTTCCATGATGGCCCCATGTCCCCAAGGGCTGACCCCGGTGTCTGGATTGGGTCTGGGGGAAGCCAGCGCCTTCCTCCCTGGCATCGACACGGGGGGCTATCCGCAGGGGAATTTCCGGGATCAGCAACAGCGGGGACGCATGGGACCAGAGAAATGAGTTCCTCTGTGAAGAGGACCACGGCCCCCTGCCAGGGCTCATGGAGGAAAAATAGCTTTACCCCTCTTCTCCCTCACTTCTCCCCTCTTTCTCCTTTCAGCAACATTGACAAAGCCCCTGGGCTGCTACCTCCTTTTTTCTTTCCATTTATTTACTCCCATTCTCCTAAGGCAGTGCCAGTGGCTCAGCAGGCAGCACTCTCGCCTCTGAGGCCGGGAGATCAGAATGCTGTGGGTTCTATTCCCACACCAGGCATTTGGGTTAATTTCCCAATACTGACACTGCAGCACAGCACAAGGAGGGTGCTGCACTCCTGAGGTGCTGTCTTTCGGATGAGACGCTAAACCGAGGTTCCATCTGCCTGTTCTGGTGGTAGTTCAGGCGTTATTGGAGAGCCCATGGCACTTCTCGAAAAGAGTAGAGGAATTTCCCCGGTGCCCTGGCCAAATTTCCCCCCAATTCACTAAAAATACCACCAACAGCTTAATCTGGTTCAAGTTTAGTTGGCATTCATTCCCAGGTCGTGCCTGAAAATAGGCAAGAATTTGTCTAGTGTACTTATCCAGTCAACAAAATCTAAATAAATATTGAATAGTGCTAATTATGTATGATGTATTACACACTATTACTGTATGGTAGAAACTCAGTTGTTGGTTCTTCCTATGTCTGTCTGTAATCCTCCCCACTGACGTGGATCCTTGCGCTCAAAGGTATTTTGTAATCCGAGACGGAATAAATAAGCATGGGGAAAAAAACTCGCCCCAGGAATAGCCACGCTAGGCCGACAAAGAATAATCTCAAAGATGTCTTTGGAAGCAATGCCAAATCTTGTCTTTATAAACGATAATCCAGGTCCGCCTGGATATGTGATTGAACTTTTGGAAGCAGCCACCAGAAGCAATCCATGTCCAATTGAAGATACTGCAGCAATGAACAGAACACTTGGTGAGCAGTCATTCATTTCAGCGTTTAAAGACCTTGAGAAACTGACACACCAGTTAAGAAGAGTGTACTGGAATATTACCAATCTAGAAGCATACGTGTATGACAGTACAAAGGATCCCAAGAGGCTTAATAACTGAAGAACCCAGCCTGTGGACCAGAAAATGAGACTTGTTGTATGAAAGCCCGAGAGGAAATTCTGAATGAAGCAAGTTTTAAACTGATTAATTACGAAACTCAGTAAAGAGAAAAAATTGCTGAATTGCTTTTAAGGAAAGAAATTAAAGTAAAGAAGACTAAAGTTTTAAAATATCAAAACAATGCTGAGTTTGAGACTTAATAAAAAACTGAAAGATGCAATATGACTTGATGCAGAAATTAAAGCAGCTAAAAGGGTCAATTTTATTCGAGACAAGAACGATTACGAAGCTGACAGGGTCAATACCTGGAAGAAGAATCCAAGGGGAATTATAAAACGGTTCACACACGATTTATTTAACTCAGCTAGTGAATCTGAACCAGAAGAAACCACCAATTAGCACCATTTTCACAGGGAACGTCAAGAGAGGACCTCCCATACAAACCAGGGTGAACTACAAGATACTGCAAGGGACAATTACACCACAAGTAGAAGAGAACAAGGAGTGGAAAGAGGCAGAAGAGGATGAAGGAGAGGGCGATATCCGGACAAATTTCAGGAATTACAGGAGCCACAGAGGGAGACAATGTTGACACAGTATGGGAACGCCGAAGTCCCAGGTAATAAACCTTTCACATCATGTGCTTACTCAAAGTGAAAGATGGACTGAGCTTCGCACCGACACCCATTAAGAAGTACCATACAACTATAGATTTAAACTTGGCATGCAGAAATTGAAGGTTAAAATAATTTTTAATAAAAAGTGTGAAGAAAATGGTACTTCACAAGAGGGAGAATCGGCAGCTGTTTCCAACAGTAGAAATTTTCGCCCTGTCTACATTTAACACCCCCACCCCAGAGTGTGGCATTCTGCATCTTTAAACAGTTAATAGAAACAGAATTGGATGCTTTTCAATAACCCCACACAGTTATCTTATAACAACCTGTCTAATCAAGAAAGAAAAGCAGTATAAAGTCTACAACAAGACAATGAGAGCATAATTAAAAAAAAAAAAAACAGACAAAGGGGAGTGGTTATAATAGACAAGACAGACTGTGTGAATGAAATAATGAGACAGCTGGTAACACTGATTTCTATGAAAAGTTGCACTCTGATCCCAATAAAAAGACTTTAAATTGCAGTTAACAAAACTATACAGGATGCTTGCGATAGGGGTTGGATTGATGAAAGAAAGAAAAGAAAGATTACTGAGTGACCAATAAGAACATTTTATGTGCTCCCAACAAAATCATAAATGCCCACTGACAGACATTGTTCCAATTGGTGGATTTTCATTTAAGACCTTTCGTTCCCAGCTTGCCCTCCCATTTGCAAGATACTGCTGATGTATTAAGACTGGTTAAGAATTTGGAACTGGATGAGGGGAACATTCTGGTAATTACGGACTTTGAAGCCCTTTATTCAAATATACCACACGAAGATGCCCTGGATTCTGTAGCAAATGTTTTGAACAGTGTTGGGGGGACAAACCACTGAGTCCCTCTTGAAATTGTCGGAGTATGTCCTAAAATATATGTTTTGTATTTTTTTTTTTGAATATTCTATTTAACAGTTTTAGTTTACAGACAAACTAGGACATTTAAAAAAAACACACAAGTTACAAAACAAATAGATGCAGTCGTGTGTGTTATTTGTTATCACCATTGAGAAAAAAAAGAATCATATTTTCACTCCATTCCACAGTTTTATGTACCATTCAGGTTTATATTTTCAGCTCCATTCTGAGCATCACATTCTCAGACACACTTACAGAAGCTAGAAAGGGCAACCACTCTCTCGTAAAGATCTCTTCCCTGTCCCTAACCGCCTGCGTCAGCCTTTCCAGTGCAAGGGAGTGAAGGATCAACCGCCGCCATACCAGCACAGTAGGCCTAGACCCTGAAACCCACGTATTTTGGATACAGTGATAGGCTAATACAAACAGAACCCTTAGCCATCTGGGAAGCGGCAACCACTCCTCTTCTCCTTCTGCCACCTCAACTCCGAATAGACATATCAAGGGGTCTCGTGGCAGCTGTCTTCCAGCTATCCGGTTCACCTCAGTCCCCCCAGAATTTGACCACGACTGGACACGACCAGAAACAGTGGATGCAAGTACCCACATCCCTATTACACCTACGACACTGCGAGGATATCGCGGGGTGTGCCCTATGTACCACAGCCGGGGGCCAATACAGTCTGTGCAGAAAATTAAAAAAAGCCTCTTTGAACTTATTACAGACCATTATGCCCTCCGGCATATATAAGGTCACTTTCCAACTCTCCTCAGAGATTCGCTGACCCAAATCTCTTTCCCGTAAAGCTTTTGTACTCCCAGTCAGATCTGGTAGCCTTTGTTTACCCTGTTTATCAGCCTTCCCCATAAAACCATTCGGGTCTTTCTTGGCATGTTACACCAGCTGTTTAACCATATTCGGTTGCATCCCTTCCCTGCCGCGCTTATCCAACCTCCCCACAAAAGCTCTTAATTGCAGGTATCTGTACAAGTGGGATGTCCCCAGCCTCAAGTTTTGCCTAACCTTCTCAAATGCACAGAGCTCCCCTTTCTCTAACAAGTTACCCACACTATCTACCCCTCTCCTTTCCCATTCTTGAAAGCCACCATCCTCCATCCCCGGCAGAAAAAAGGGGTTCTTCGCTATCAGTAACAGTATAGTCTCCCCATTGCCCCAGTCCTTTCCTCCACCAGAGGCGTTCCCACGCCTCAAGCGTCTCCCTCACAAAGGGGTTGCCACTCCCCAGCTCTCTATATACTCGAAGTCCCCTACTATGCAAATATGCAGTAAGTCTCCCTGAAATCCCCCACTGTTCTAGCTCCACCCAACTTGCTACCGATGGTCGATGTACCCAGTCAGCAATCCCTCTAAGCTGCACCGCCAGACAGTACATACCCAAGTCCGGGAAATTAAGTCCCCCTTTAGTCCTATCCACCTTAAGTTGCTTTAGACTAATTTGAGGCTTCCCTCCCTGCCAAATAAATTCAGAGAACCCCTTCTCTATTCTTTTTACATCTCCCATGGTTAATCTCAGCTGCAACATCTGCATAGGGTACAAAATTCGGGCAGGATGTTCATTTTTATCAGGTTAATACTTCCGAACCAGAAGCTAGAGAGTTGCATCCATCTTTTGAGATCTGCAAGAATAGTCTTAATCATGGGAGGATAATTCAGCTTATATAAATCCCCCCACCTCTCACCTATCTTTACTCCTAGATACTTAAAATCCGACTGAACTACTTTAAGTCCCATTTGCTGTAGTTCTGTACCAGCACATGGAAAAAACACATCATGTCAGATTTCCCAATGTTAATCTTGTACCCAGAAAAACCTCTAAACTCATCAATGATAGACAGTAGCGGCCCCATGGACCTTTGTGGATTTCCCAAAAATAATAGCATATCATCCGCGTACAATGCCACCCTATGCTCCACCCCCCTTGCCCCACCAATCCCCTCCACCCCTCGATGCTGTTGTATCACCACCGCCAGTGGTTCAAATCGCCGCGAACAGGAGGGAGCAGTGGGCATCCCTGCCTCGTACCTCTCCCCAACCCAAATCATTCAGACAGGTATCCATTAACCATAACTCATGCGCTCGGCTTAAGGTACATAGCTCTTACCCAGCCTATAAAAAAAAGAGTCACCCAGACCAAACCAGGCCATAATCTCAAACAGGTAGTCCCATTCCACCCTATCGAACACTTTTTCAGCATCCAGAGAGACCACCCCCACTTTCTCTTGCATTTGTCCAGCCCTCCATATTACATTAAGTAACCTACGTACGTTATGATATGACTGTCTGTCTTTAATGAACCCGGTCTGGTCTGGGAGAATATTCTCCAGTCTGGTAGCCAAAACCTTAGCTAAGATTTTCAAATCTGCATTAAGCAACGAGATGGGTCAGTAAGCTACACAATCAAGCCCATCCTGCCCTGACTTAGGTATCAGGCAGATACTGGCGTCATAACAAAAACCTGGTAAAACTGGGATCCCTGCCTCTCCCTCTGCCTTGAACACCTCACACAACACCCCAGCTAGCTGACCACCCAGGATTCTACAATATTCAACAGAGAACCCGTCTGGGCCACTAGCCTTTCCCAGTTGCATTTTTTGGATGGCCCCTAAAATTTCTAGCCTTGAAATAGGCTGCCCCAGCAATTCCCTCTGCACAACTGCAGCAGTCGGCAGATTTATCCCATCCAGAAATCCCCGTATGTGAGCTTCCTTTCCTGTATATTCAGCTCTGTACAGCAACTCATAAAATGTCCTAAAACATTCCCCAATATCCCCTGAACTGATACAAATCCTTCCATCCCCATTACGCTCTTTTAATATACGTGTTGGGTGCCTACCCCCTTTCATCAGTCTCACCAACACAGGTACCGGATTATTACCCCATTCAAAAATCCTCCTCTGGCAATAAAACCATGATTTTCCCGCCTCTTCTCTCAGCAATGTATTAAGAGCCTCCTTGGCTGTAAGCAGTAACCTAGGAGTTCCCCCCTTTCTCCCCCCAAACCCGCTTCTCCAACTCCTTCACTTGTCTCTCCAGTTCCTCTCGCTTACACCTATTTTGCTTTTTGCCACATAGGCCATGATAGCCCCCCTCATAAAAGCTTTACCAGCCTCCCAAGATAGCTCTGGAGACATACTGTGTGGAGTTTGTTCCCTCATATAGTTGCCACTGCTCCGTTAGGTATTCCCTAAAGGAATGGTTTTTAATCAAGTACATGGGGAATTTCCAAAGTGGGGGTGTCCCTCCAGACACCCTGCCCACCAACTTCAATTTCACCATGGCACGGTCCGAAATAAAGATGGAGCTATAAGATATCTCTCGTATCCTACCCACCCAACTTCTAGGGAGATAGATATAATCTAAGCGAGACCAAGTTTTGCGAGGGTTAGAATAAAATGTATATTCCTTCGCCCCTGGATTGGCCAACCGCCAGCAGTCCACTAGGTCCAGATCTGCCACCTCGATCTGCCATTGATTCATAGCCTCCAACATACATCCCTTCCCCTCACAATGATCCATGCATGCGTCCATAGTCCAATTAAATTCCCCTCCCATAATAGAAACATAGAATTTGACGGCAGATAAGGACCGCTTGGCCCACCCAGTCTGCCCATTTCCCTACCTGATGGATAAGCTGCAGATCCTAGTTAACCAGCAGCCTACTTCTTCCTACCCCCACCCCCTAGAATTGCCTTATGACTGTCCCATGCATGCTTGAATTCCACCACTGTTTTTGGCTCCACAACCTCCTCTGGAAGGCTGTTCCATCGCCGACAACCCTCTCTGTGAAAAATACTTCCATTAAATTACCTCTGAGCCGCCCCCTTCTATCTTCAAATTGTGCCCCCTTGTTCTTGCACACCTCTTTTTTTGAAAGATGCTACCCTCTTGGACTTTGTTGATTCCCTTGAGGTACTTGAAAGTTTCTATCATGTCCCCCTCTCCCTCCTTTCCTCGAGGCTATACATATTAAGCTCCTTAAGTCTCTCTTCATATGTCTTCCGGTGCAGACCCTGCACCATTTTAGTTGCCCTCCTCTGGACAGCTTCCATCCTGTCTATGTCTTTGCGGAGATTGGGTCTCCAGAACTGCACGCAGTACTCCAGATGTGATTTCACCAGCTGTCTGTACAGAGCAATAACAACTTCTTGTTTTCTACTGGTGATGCCTCTCCCTATGCATCCCAGTATCCCCCCAGCCCTCCTTGCTGCCCTCTCACATTGCTTGCCCACCTTTAGGTCACCTGATATGACTACCCCCTGGTCCCTTTCCATTTTTGTTGTTGTTAGTATCTCAACCCCCATTGTGTACTCTTCCCCTGGGTTTTTCTTTCCCAGGTGCATTACTCACTTCTTAGCATTGAATCTAAGCTGCCATACATTTGACCATTCCTCTAACCTTGCCAAGTCCTTCTCATCCTTTCCCCTGCCTTGTGCATCAACTCTGTTGCAGATCTTTGTGTCATCTGCAAAGAGACATACTTTCCTTCAAGTCCCTCTGCAATGTCGCATATAAAGACATTGAAGAGGACCGGTCTCAATACTGAACCCTGTGGTACCCCACTGCTAACCCCCTTTTTTCAGAGTGGACCTCCATTTACTATTACTCTCTGTGTCCTATTCTCCAGCCAATTCTTTACCCAGGCTGTCATCTTGGGACCCACTCTAGGCTGGCTAACTTGTATATTAATCTTTTGTGGGACTGTGTCAAATGTCTTGCTAAAGTCTAGGTAAGCCATGTCACAGCCCCTCCCTGATCAACTACTTTGGTCACCCAGTCAAAGAAATCTATCAGATTTGTCTGGCATGACCTTCCGCTGTGAATCCATGCTGCCTTGGGTCCTGTGCCCCTCTGGCCTCTAGATCGTAACAATTCTTTCCTTCAGAGTGATTCCATCATTTCCCTACCACTGAGGTTAAACTAACAGGTCTGTAGTTTCCTGCTTCTGCCTTGCTCCACTTTTGTGAAGGGGATCATCTGCCCTCCTCCAGTCCTCAGGTACCACCCCATCCTCCCATGATTTGTTAAAGAGGGTAGTCAGTGGTGTCACTAGTTCTATCCTTAGTTCTTTTAAGATTCTGGGATGAGATCCCATCAGGCCCCATTGCTCTGTCCACCTTCAGTTTTAAAAGCTCTTTCAGAACTCTTTCTTCTGTAAATAGGTTGGTATCAACTTCTGTATCAGAGTGTTTCTACTGTTTGTTTTAGGTACCTCCCCTCTTCCTTTGTAAATACTGAGCAAAAATATTTGTTTAGTATCTCTGCCTTTCTCAGTCACCCTCTGCCCACCCTCCCTCCTTGGTCTTCCTTGCTCCCTGATGTTCCTATAAAGGTTTATCCTCCTTCTTAACTGAGTTGGCTATCTTTTCCTCGGTTTGGGCCTTTGCTGTTCTGACTGCCTTTCCAGCTTCCTTTTGCTTTAACTTAGCTGATACAGTTCTCTGTCCTGTTCCTTCTGTGATTCCTTGTACTTCCTAGATACTTTCTTTTTCTCTTGAACCTTCACACCACTTCCTTTGAGAACCATAGTGGTTTCTTAAATCGTTCGTTTTGTTTATTTGCTTTACACAAAGACTTGTTACCTCTGTGATGGCAGTTTTTTATTCCCATTGTTCTTCCACCCTCCTTCCTGCCATTGCTAGTGCATTCCTTAGGCACTCACCCATTTTGGCAAAGTCAACCCTCCTAAAATCCAGTACCTTTGTCTTTGTGGCTTGAGCTCTATTGCTGTGTTTGTTGTGAACCATACTGTTCAGTGGTCGCTAGTTCCCAGATGGCTACCACTTCACATCTGTGATCCTCTCTTCATCTTCATCTCCATTTGAGAGAACCAGGTCTAAGATTGCTCCCTCTAGGTGGGCTCCAATACTAGTTGTCTAAGGCATGCCCCCTGTAGGGCATCTAGAATAACCCCACTCTTAGAAGTGGCTGCTGCAAGCTGCACCCAGTTAACATCTGGCATATTCAGATCACCCATCGCAATGTCTCCCTTTATCTGCCATTCTAAGTATACTTTCTATCATTTCCTTGTCCATTTCGCTCCCCTGGAGGGGGGGTCTATGATCTAACCCTGTGCAGGTGTGGTGCCATTGCCTGCCTCCAAATTGACCCACAGTGCTTCTTCTCCTCCCTGTTTACCCTTTTGTTCTGTTGCTTTGATTTCTTCTCTTATGTGAGAGCTACTCCTCCTCCTCCTCTTTTACCTCCCTGTCCCTCCTGTAAATAGTGTATCCTGGTATGTTTATGTCCCAGTCATGGTTCTGTGTGTACCATGTTTCTGTGACTGCCACAATATCAGATCTTCCTCCTCCATCAAGGCCACTAATTCAGGAAGCTTGTTACCCAGACTATGGGCATTGGTACTCATTGCTCTCCATTTTTGATAGCTTTACCTTCTGTAGCGGCAACCCCACTGACCTTTCTACCTTGGTCTTTTCTCATTTAGTGCCCTGTTTTGTAGGGAGGCTGGGATTTTCCTTCTGCTTATCAGTGCCTCCCCCGACTAGTTTAAAGGCTTGCCAATGAAGCATTTAAACCGATTGCCAAAAGACTTGTTCCTTCCTGGACAGATGCAGACCATCCTGCCAGTATAGGCTGGTGTCCCTCCAGGTGGAACCCCAGTCTAATGAAGCCAAACCCTGTGCTCCACACCATTTTTTCAACCATTTGTTAAACTGCATGGTGCAAAGTACCCTCGCCTCACTCATGCCACTGACAGGCAGCACCTCTGAGAAGGATACTGTGTGTGCTACTTGTCTTAAGCCCTTCCCCAACTCTACAAAGTCCTTTTGCACTGCTCTAATCTCATTATGAGCACCGGAAACTGTTCCCTGACCAGCAAGCCCAGGAGAGAGGAATAAAATTGCGACTCGTACACTGCCAGGGTGTAAATACACCCAAATGTAAGCTTCTCTCCCTGTAGCACACCCGTAACAAAAATGTATCTGCCTTCTCTAGGGTCATGTACCACTCTCTTAACCTCAAAACAGAGGTTCTTATGCAAAAGTATCGCAACACCTCTCTTATGGGAGGAGAAGGAGGCCACATAACACTTCCCCACCCAGTTCCGCTCCAACTTCGCGTGTTCCAAATTCGTCAGGTGGGTTTCCTGCAACAGGGCCACCTGAGCCCCCCCCAATGCGGTCAAAAGTGTTGTCCTCTTTACCAGGCTTGCTATATCTTTTACATTCTATGAAATTACATTTAAACTTGTGACGTCAGCCACGAGTCATAATATAACCCTTCCAGATCTGGCTTGCTTTTCTTAGCCCATTTCTCCTTCCTTTCCCCTTTTAATGGCAGCATATTAAACAATCTTGCAAAATAACAGTACGTTTCACATTATTGATTGCATCTATAAATAACACAACATTAACAGCAGTAACAGTTCTAACAATAAAAACATTTTTAACTTTGTAAACCCCTCCCTCCGCCCCTTCCAACCCCAAATATCCCCCTCTCCCCCTACACCTAGCATATGTTCCCAATAAAACTTATTTCCCAAATTCGTGCCCGCCTTTTTACCCCTCTCCTTATATATGTTAAAAGCTATATCTTTCTTCTCCTGCTGTGGCCTTTCCACCCCAGAAACCTAAACCCGTCTTCTCAAAAGCCCCCTCCACTAATCCTCCACCGACACTAATTGCTAATATAGCACAAGAGTCCTGAAAAAGAGAGAAAAACCCCTCCTCAACTGAGACACGCGTCCCGTCGCTCCACTCCACAGCCACTCCCTCCCATGGTTTTAACCCTTGTGAGCAGACCAAAATCATTAATACTTATCCTGCTGCAGTTCTCCCACTTACTTCTGCCCCTCCCCCAAATACAGTTCCTTTCAAAACTGCTCAGCCCGATATATGACCTTAATCATAAGCCACTCCTCCTTGTGCCCATTACTCTTCTCTTCCACCATCCAGAAATTCTGGCTTAACCCGGGCAGCTAATACTGATCCCTTCCCGCTAGACCCCCAAATACCAACCCAGCACCTCAACGACTATGCTCCTGCCTAGGCTGAGAGAGTAGACTACACCTGCATGGCCTCACAGATCCCCTTTCCGTCTCTTCTTCTCTCCTCACTCAATTCCCCTTCCCCCTTTTACTATCTTCTATAAAACTAACGATCAAGCTACTCAACCTCCCTACAACCCTCATTTATAGATGCTCCCCCTAAATGAACAGCATTGGCACCCCACCATAACAAGAAAAGAAAAGCAGCGAGGGGTGCAAGAGCCAGGCTGCGCCCTCTAGTTCACACGCTAAGCCAGGCTCAAGGCCCGCTACTCCACAGTGTCTCCTTCAGCAGGTACTCCCTGAACAAAAAAGAAGATATATCAGACTTTAACGTTCAGTCTCAACAGAGGGACGAGTCCCAGTCCGATCGAGTCCAGCATCTCTAAATCAGATGGCTTCCACATACTCCTTTCCATCTCCATGTGAAGGAGAGTAAATGAGATAAACCCTAGGGTGTCATGTCAGCCCACTTTGCCCTTTTAGGGGATCAATACATTTAATTAATATGTCAAAACAGAGAAAAAAAGAAAGATAAGGGTTCTCCTCATGGCCTACTCGCAGTTTCCCCAGAGATACTCTTCCCTCACATCTCTCACCCCACTTTCCTTTTCAGGGCCTTCACGAACTCTTCAGTTTTCTCCAGCTCCCAAAATGAGAAAGTCGCCCCCTCAAGCCTAATTTTTAACGCAGCGGGATACACTAGAAAATTCTCGATCTTCATGCGTCTCAGCTGGGCCATAAGCCCATTAAAACGCTTTCCTCTTTTTCAGCAGCCTTACAGAATAATCCTGCGAGATGAATAACCGGCTTCCCTCGTAACTCAGTGTGCCCTTCACTCTGTAGGTCTTCAAGGTCGCCTCCAGATCCTGGAAGTTATGAAACCTCATAATTATTTGACGAGGTGGTTGGTCTATGGGCGGACGTGGCAGCACAGCACAACGAGCCTGCTCCAATTTTACCTTTCTGTGCTTAGTATGCAGGCTCAACAGCTCCGGCAAAACCCTGCTGCAGAAATCCAGAGCATCCCCACCTTCTTGCCCCTCCAGTAGCCCTCTCAGACGTAGATTTAGACACCTATAGTAATTTTCTTGGTAGTCATAGGCTTCCTTGAACTCCTCCAGCTTTTTTTGGAGTGCCATGACCTGCCCAGGCATTGTTAGGACTTTGTCTTCCAACTGCGATATCCGCTCCTCCGCCTCTGCTAGCCTGGAACTCTGTTGCTCTAATACTTTTTGTAGCCGACTGTCTAATTTATCCTCGAGCTTTATTAGACGTGGCTCGAGCACCGCAATTACATGGCCAGTCAGCTCCCTACCCAGCGCGGTGACCTCCTCTGCAGAGAGAGACACCAGGCCCAAGTTTTCTCCCATGGGGGCCATCATGCTCTTTTCCCCAGCTTTTCCTGTGGCTCGCTGATTTCTAGTGGAATTGGGGGTTAAAAACTCGTCCATACTGGTTTTGTGCACCAAGGGATACAATCACTTGTCTGCGCAGAGGTAATTTTAATTTACTTTACTATTATTTAACGACTGCACGAGCGGAGCGACCAGGAAACGCGACTGTTCAGCTAGCTGCTCAGCAGCGCCCCCATGTTTTTGTATTTAATAAAGATCTATACTTACAGATAAAGAGAACAGCAATGGGGGCCACATGTGCCCCCTCAATAGCAAATATTTACATGGGTGGGAAAACAATTTTATTCTGAAGAGTGAGAATAATTTTTTTTTTTTTTTTCCCCCATCAGAGCATTGTCTGGAAGTGCTTTATAGATGATTTTTTTTATTTAATATGAAAATGAAATGAAATGGAATTACAATCTTTTGTTGATTTTATGCATGGAATGAATTCTAATTTAAAATTTACATTTCATCAAGACCAAATTAAAAAAAAAAAAAGCTTCCTAAATGTCACGATAAGTAAAGAAAATGATAACAGAATTGTGACAGACATGTTTAGAAAAGAAACTGATAGGAACACCATATTGTTGGTGAATAGCTGCCACCCGAGACACGTAGTTGAAAACATCCCGAAGGGACAATACTTGAGAACCAGAAGAAATTGTGGACAATACATTATTTGAGAAAGGTACTGCAGAACTGAGTAACCAGTTGGTGGAGAGAAGTTACAGTAAACAGACTATCTAGAGAGGTCGAGAATATGCAGCCAGACAAGATATGGCAGCATTACTAGTGTAACCACCCCTTCCCTTCTACCTGCACACCCACCCACAGGTGGCGCTGTCTCAGGGATATAGGCTGGTGCCTGGGTTTGTGGTTATAATTGGTTGGGCGAGTGGCGTTGTGCCTCCACCTATGGGGATCCTTTCAACAGCATACTGCCAGGGTGCTTCCCCACTAGAAATGAAATTCAGCCCCTTCCCTTGGAAACTGGTGAAACAATATACAGTCTCCTCCGCACTTATAACACTAAGCATGAACTATCACACTACATAATAATGCAATGGCTGCAATAGTATTCAGATAATAAACAACAGGGGTTATTTTGGGGTGGATAAAGAGATAGGGGGCAGTGGAAGCAAAGGGAAATAAAAAGCATTCAATAATCAGATTCTAAACTCTATGTAAATCAATAAAACCACAACACGTTGGCATTTATAATTAGAAAGTACTATGCATTCCAGGATTACCAGCCTCAGTTCTACCCCCACCAACCAGTGCACCAGTTAACTTACAGTCCCTGGGAGAGCTTTCAGTTTTGGTGTGCACACACTGAGCAGTTGCAGGTCTGTGACGTGAAAAGTTGGGTGCAGCACAGGTGAAACGCTGGGGTGCTGCAGTGCACAGTACCAACCACACTAGGGGTGTAGTGAAACTTTTATTCCTGGCTTTACTAGTTGCTAAGGGCATTGCTAAGGTCATGCAGGAAGCCCAGATGTAAAGTTAACAAGCTAGCTAGCAAAACAGTTAGGAAAGTATTAGTTTGGTTAAAACCCAGTACTCATGACCTTTGATGAACAGATGCAGCTGTTGGAGGACATCTCCTCTTTTCAGGCAACTTGGATGAACAGGCAGAAAAGGCTTGGAATGCAGGCAATGATCCTCCACCCCACAGAGGGACTTGTCTTCACCTGCCTCGATGGTAGGTAGGCAATCTTCACCCCACAGAGGGACTTGTCTTTAGCCACCTGTGCAGCAGGTAGGCAGCGGAAGATCAAACACGCAGGCAAGGCCTCAGAGAATAGGTCCCAACAGGAAACTCGGTCTCTGAACTGGTAAAGAAATGAGGCACTTGCTCTGGTTACCTCACTCTCCACAGCAGACAAGTAATTTCTTCAACAGGCTTTGGATATTTGTGACAACAAATATCACAGTTCATTCCGCTGAGGCAAAATCCCAGTTCTAGGGGATCCACCAGGATCTTCAGTCATCAGTTCTAGACCTGTGCAGAAGGCACCAACTTCAGGATTTTCAATCTGTCAGCAGTAGTAGCTGATAAAAAAAAAAAAAAAAAATACACCTCCTCATTTACTTTCACTGGCAAGTCTCACTCTAGCTCTCTGCTTGTGCAGAAGGTACAAAATGCAGGCTTTTCTATCTGACAGCAACAGGAGTTGTCAAGAAACACTTCTCACTTCAAAACTCTCAAAGACACACTAACTGTAAACTTCTGAATCCTCAGGTTTAAAACTCAGCTTCTCATTGGTCCACACAACTCACGAGCTCTTCGTCCTGACTGGCGGTACTGCAGCTACCAATTGGATCCTACGTTGTTCACCAGCAAACTCGGCAAAGATGGCCACCATCAAACAGTTCTCAGCTCAATCACGTTCCCTAAACTGTAAAATAATTACTGCACACTGCTGGCAGCATTTGGCTGCATGACTAGCACCTTCCTGGTCCCTTCTGAGGGTTCCTAGGGCCAGGGAGTACATTTTGGGGACAGGGGCCGAGTCACTGGCTCCATTCTATGGGCTCCCTAGAAAGAACTGTGTTTCTACATGGCCGCCATCAGCCGCTAAGCATCCTGGCACATGTAGTCCCTTTGGCCGCCATCTTCTCCCTTACTCCCCATCCCACTGATGGCATTGGCAG
The DNA here is from genome assembly GCA_016271365.2 of Neoceratodus forsteri. NCBI lineage: Eukaryota > Metazoa > Chordata > Ceratodontiformes > Ceratodontidae > Neoceratodus > Neoceratodus forsteri. The sequence goes on from CM057458.1 coordinate 463,029,018, forward strand.
GGTCAGGGAGTTCTTTAAGCTACTTTTTGTTTGTTTTCTTGTCCCCCCCCCAGCCCCCTAGGCAGTCCAGTGGGGCTAGGGAGAAAAATCCCCTCCTGCAGCACTTCTGCCACGTCTTGCGAGCTCCCAGAGGCGCTAGGCCACACATGCAGCCTTGTTCTAATGCTCCCCCGGGGCAGGAGAGCAACTGCACCGTGTGGCTCACCAGCCGCTTCTCTTATGGTGTTGGAGGCACCAGAATGGATTGTTTTTCCACTCCCCAGCCCTAGTTGCAGTTCGGGGGAAGCGAGGAGGACCAGGCAGCTCACCGGCTGGGAGGTAACAGGCGCAGAAGATACTGAAGCAAGTTTACAGTGCTTCTCAGCCCTTTGGCAGTCCAGGATCAGGCCGGGGGAGTGAGGAACGGCAGCTGCTGGCGCTGTAGGAGGCAGCAGGGGCCACAGGTAAGCTCCCGACTTTGGGAGGGGGATACATTCTCCCCCCACTGAAATCCTTGGCATCCTCGACAAGGCCTGAAACTAGTAAAAACATTTCTAACTAATACACCCAATACTTTTCTATCCATCATTAGTATTGCATGAGTAAGGCATTTTGTTAATACACTAAGCATGCACTTAGTGCTGGGTCTCAAGATGGCGGTCAACGCTGGATCAGCCTCTGTTATCTTGCGTTTTTGTTTGATTTTGCCCACATTTTACTGAGTTTGTTTTATTTTTTAGTTCTAACATTGCGTTTTAGTGCTGTTGTAATCGCTGCTGTACTATACTTCCTTGCTCTCCTCCTGTTTGTTTTTGCGGTCGTTTACTGCTTGTTGTCTGCCATTGTTTTGGTGGTTCTATCAGTGCAGTTGAGCGAGTCGGTTTCTTGGGAGCTGTATACCAACTTGGCATAACGCTGAGCATAGTTTCAAGCTGAGGAGTTCTGTGGTTCAACTACCAGGTTTGTGACTGGATACCTGACTTCCACTGGACCCTTGGATTTGTTGGCTGCTGTTACCTGGTACTTGGTTCCTGCTTACCGGACTTCTGTGGAATTGTATTTCTGGAGGTCCTGATACTGTTGCTGGGGGAAGAGTTTGGAGTCTTTGCTACAAGAGTGTTGCAAGAACGCCGGCCGAAAGAACAGCTGGTGTTGTTCTGGAGTATCGTGAGCGGTGGGGCCAGATTCATCGATCGGTGTCCTTGTTCCCTTGGAATTTTTTTATTTTGCTGAAACTGTTCCTTCCATTATCTTAAGAGTGTCCAGTACTGTTTGGGGAAGCAGGGTTACAGCAGTGTGCTGGGTTGAGGGAGACCACTACCCCCCCCCCCCACGCCTGGGTGATCTTGAGTCACGCTGCCTGGGACCCAGCAGGAGCAGCTTCATTTTCTCCCTAGGGAGTTAGGGGTTATTGGGGAGCTCCTAGGTTACTCCAGGGTTGGCCTTGTTGGTCTGGCCTCGGGATATCTGAAGCTGCGGGTCTTGGGTGGTACAACTGAACCCGATTAGGCAGTTTATGTTGTGTGTGTGTGTGGGGGGGGCCTTCATCCCCTGTGGCTCGGCCTGTGCATATTCTTGGCCTTTGTTTGGGACCCCTCTGCTTCCTCCCATGGACTTGCAACGAGACTGTAGATCATTGTCTTTTGAATGTTCAAGTTGGAGTGGTCTGGACTGTTCTGACTTTGGTATACTGAACTGCCATTTGACTTTTTGCCAGATTTTGTGATCATCCTACGAGGGAAAGTGTGTGCAGTGAGAGGGCCCCACCACCCCTATGTATTTGGATTCCGTGCAAATTTAATCATCGCTGGCAGTGAGAGTGCCTAAATTACAAATGGACTTGGATGGAACAGCTGATCTGGCTTGCATCACCGAGACCTGGTTGGATGGAAATACTGGCCCCATTTTGGAGGCAGCAGTTCCAGCCGGGTACTCTGTGATTCACCTCCTGAGACTGGATCACCAGGGGGTTGGGGGGAAGAGTAGCAGTCTGTTTTAAGACCGGGTTAGGGCTCACAGGTGTACCACATGAGACGGCCGAATCCTTTGAATGTACTGCAGTAGCTGGTGTGGGTTGCAGGATAGCCCTCATCTACTGTCCACCAGGGACTAGAAGAGATTCCTGCAGGAAATGGCAGACTTCGTCACCAATATGGCATTGCAGTCACCCAGATTGATGGTTCTGGGTGACTTCAATGCTTGGTTCAACGACAAACTCATCTTTTGGTCAACACTTCCTCCAGCTGATGATATCGCAGGGCTTTACATAGATTGTTTCTTCAGCTACTCATAATCACCGTCACTCTTTGGATCTGCTTTTCCTCCTGGGGATTGAGGCCTCTGATTTGGTGGTGGAACCTTCAGTTGGTCTGATCACTACACCGTGGGCTTCAACTTTTGTGCTCCCCTTTGTAGGTCTGCCCCTGTGGAGATGTTTCGTTACCGCTCTTTATGGGATGCATGCCCGGGAGACCTGATGGCAGTACTGAACCTCTCATGAGTCTGGAGTCGATGGTTCTGGCATACAATCAGGCCATTTCCTTAGCTCTTGACTCAATTGCTCCTGTCTGTGTTCGTCCCTTCCCTCTCCACCCTTGGGTCCCTTGGTTTGATGCATCGTTGAGGAAGTTGCGGCCCTTGGGATGAAGGTTAGAGAGTCATCGGCAGAAACTGACCGCCTTAGTTTGGAGGGGCATTATCAGCTCTACCAATCAGAAGGCAGAGTTCCTGTCCAGGGAGATCGCAGTTGCTCAGAATTGTCCGGCTCAGCTTTTCAGAACTGTGGACAGGTTGTGCAACCCAGCCTGTCTACAGCTCCGTCAAGCTTTTTCACAAAAAGAGTGTGATGAGATTGCGCGATTCTTTGCAAATAAGGTTGCCAACATCAGATCGGAGATCTGCCTTACCCACTCTATGGGGGATGCTGTTAGTCAGTGTTCGGTCGCAGTACCCAGAGTCTCCTGGAGTTTCTTTGACCTGCTGAAGTTCGAGGATGTTATGCGGACTGTCCAGGGGATGCGCCCTACGTGCTGTAGTTTAGATCCGGGGTCCAACCTCCCTGATTTTGGGTTGTGCTGAGATCGTGGGCCCGTTTCTGGCTCAAATAATCTGATGCTTCTTAGAACTGGGTGAGTTCCCAAGCTCCCTTAAGGAGGCGGTGGCGACTCCCCTTCTGAAGAAAACTTCTTTGGACCCAAATATTTTTGCTAACTACAGACCTATCTCTAACCTTCCCTTTATTGGGATGATTACTGAGAAAGTAGTGGCAAACCAGCTGGAGGACCATTTGACCATCCATAATATCTACTAACCTCTCCAATCTGGTTTTCGTAAGAGCCATAGCACTAAGACTGCTCTGCTTCAGGTGTTCAATGATCTCTTCATAGCGAGAGATCAGAGAAACTCCTTGATCTCTCTTCAGCCTTTGACACTGTAGACCATGGGGTTCTGCTTGAGCGCCTGAGGTGCATCTGTGGACTGTCGAGTACAGTATTCAGATGGGTTACATCTTTCCTATCTGGGAGAACACAGAGAGTTGTGTCGAGGATTTTTTCCTCTGACCCCTTCTCTCTGCCTTGTAGGGTTCCTCAGGGCTCGGTGCTCTCCCCCATGTTGTTTGCAGTGTATATGCTGCCCCTCGGAGACATTGTAAGACGGTATGGGATGAGGTTTCACTGCTATGCTGATGATACCCAGCTCTGCCTGTCTTTTGCTCCCGACCAGGCTAGTGCTTTCTCGGTATTTAATAACTGCCTCACTGAAATCCATGATTGATGAATTCGAGCTGGTTAACGTTGAACGCAGGTAAGACCGAGGTTATGGTTGTGGACCCGGGTTGCAGGATAGAGGCGCTGGGGACTAATCAGCCCACTGGTTTATTTCTGGGGGTGATCAGATCCTTACCTCTGAACGGGTGCACAACCTGGGAGTGGTACGTGACGACAGGCTGACCCTCCGTTATCAGGTGTCAGCAGTCATAAAGTCTGCATTTTACCATCTCAGGTATATTGCCAGGGTGAAACACCTTGTTCCGTCTAGCGATTTACCTGTGTTGGTCCACGCCTTCGTGACCTCTTACCTTGACTATTGCAACTCCTTGTACCTGGGCTTCCTGGGGCTGATATCCGCTGCTTGCAGCTAGTGCAGAATGCTGTGGCTAGACTGTTGACAGGGTGTCAAGAAGGACACATATTACCCCTGCACTGCGCGATCTGCACTGGCTGCCAATACAGTGGCGGATCACCTTCAAAGTAGATCTTTTGACCTACAAAGCCCTGCACAAACTTGGCCCTGAATACTTGAAAGAGCTTCTGATTCCCTACAGCCCTGTATGTCAGCTCCGTTCGGCTGACAAGGGGTTGCTGGAGGTTCAGAGGGTTATTTTAAAATCTTCTGGGGCCTGGGCTTTTATGTTTATAGCCCCATCCCTCTGGAATTCTCTGCCCCGTCAGCTTCGGGAATGCACAACCATGGGGAGTTTGAAGTGGAAACTAAAGACCCATCTCTGGAGACAAGCTTTTATGGGTTAATGTTTGTATTATTACGATTTTTAGATATGTATTTATCTCTGTGATTTTATTGTTTATCTGTACAGCGCGCCTGGTGCTTGAAAGGCGCTTAATAAATAAAGTTTTATTATTAACTGATTATTTTCCCACCATGGTCTACATGTACACCTTCCAATTATGACTTGGGGCAGCAATAATGGGCTTGGCAGCAGATTAACCTTTTTATGCATCACATTGACAGAAAGATCTGAAAGGACTCCAGGGACATCATAAGTAACTTTTACTCTTTGCTTGACTTCTCTAGCAGAGCGGCAGGGCATTACAGGTTCCTCAGCAATGATCTGATCAGGATCATTAATGGATTCTGCACACACTGCCACAGGGGGTTTGAATCTTTCAATGTCCTGGATTGGCTCTGTTACTGGGAGTCTCAACATTCACTGCACTTGGAACATAGTTCATGACTATGGGCCCAGTGTCAGTCAGAACAAAGGATACTGCAGCAGGATTCAATGGTCTGGAATGACTCGCATTACTCCTTCTGGTGCTGATAATGGAAAGTCAATGGGATATGGTGCAGGCCAATACTGACACGGTATCGGACAAACATAAGGTTCTTCATCTTCAGAACTACTGTTGAACACATCAGACTACATCACCAGTGGGCCAACAGGTACCGGCGGTTGAACCTGACTGTGTCTCTTATGCCTTGTCTCATTTCTAGTAACCGGTCTCCATGGAGATGAGAGGTACTGAATTAACTTCTGGCAACAGTTGACCAACTGCCAATAGGTGGTTTCGATGCAGCATTTTAACCACCGTATTTCTGTCCTCCATTAAAGCCGTTTTTGAAAGACAGAAAATAAAAATACTTGACAAATAAGAGCCACTGGGGCACTAGAGAGCCGTGTTTGTGACTGGCAGCATTACTCAAAGCTCTGCATCTCGCGCTGCCAAATGCCGCAAAATAATTCTACTTAAATATTTTAGCAGAACAACAAGTAGATACCAAAATCGTTATGGGCAGAATGAAAGAAGCGGCTACAGGATCAACTCAAAAATCCACTCCTTCACCAGCCTTGAGTCATACAGAAGGGCCGGGAAAAGCAGCAAGTCCGAGTGGCAGGAAGGACATTCCTCCCTGGAAAACTGTACTGGGCACAGTACAGGAGATGGACAAAAAAGCAGAACGGGTCCTGGATTGCCTTGGAGCACAGGATGCAAAAATAGACTTGGCAACCAAAACAGCACAAGAAGCAGATGCCCATTCACAACGGACCCAGTCAGCATTAGCTAAATGGACGTCGGAAATAAACCATCTGCGTACCCGCATGGAGATGATAGAAAACTCCGAGTGGGCAATGAACATAAAATTGGTGGGGGTCCAGGAAGGTACAGAAGGGGCTGATGTGCTGGCATACATAAAGGACTGGTTAGCGGATTCGCTACCTGTAGATTTGCAGATGGAGGGGAACTCTTTAAAGCAAGCATTCCGAATTAACTTTAGAAGAGCCCAGCTAGATCGGGAGACCCCACACATGATTCTTCCCATTACAGATGGCCCAGCTACTAGAGAAAAATCCTGAACTAGGCAAGGGCAAATTATCCGATCGAAATGGAGGGACAAGAAGTGAAGATATTTCTGGATTGGTGCTTTGCAACCCGGACCAGAAGAAAAATGTTCAATCCACTCGGGAAGCAGCTGAAGAATCTAGGGGTCACCCACTCTGTTGGCCCCAGCTCGCCTACAGCTGACTTACGGAAGGGAAACCATACCAATTTAATGAGCCGGAGGGCACGAAAAAAAGGTTAGAAGCAACTGCCAGCGAATACAGAAGAAGACCACTAGAGAACCCAGGACTACCACCAGAGTCTGATGAGGAAGAGGACTAATACTAGTCGGTAACTTGATATTCTTATTAACTGCTCAAGGTTGTTTCGACTAAGCTGGCCACGAGGTCGACTGGTTCTTAAAACACGGCTCACCTTAAAACTTTAATCTAAAATGTTCTGTGGATTAATATGTACCTTCCTTTAAGGAGACAACTCTCTTATATGATTCACTTTGCGTCCTGAACCGGTAGTAGACCAGATAATAGATAGAAATGTGTTGGTCAGAATGTTTCTGGTACAGCTCACAAAGCCTGAGTTATAGGAGCCTTTGAGTACAAATAGCAAGTGGCTCTATGAATCATAAAATTATACCAGTGTAGAGGTGCACTGCTCTACTAAATTATGGAAAGGGAGTGAGGCTGTTTTTTTCTGTCGAAATGTTTAATGTGTTATACTTTTCTATGTTATAACTGTAATTAGTTGGTGTTTGGGAGAGACGCATGAGCGGGAGGGAGATATAATTTTCCTTAAGCAGACGTGTAATTAAGTGGCGATAATGGCCACAGGCCATGGTATGTATTCCTTAAGTTTACCTAAATTCATCTTAACCCCACAAGTTTAATGCAGTTTAGCCATCCTAAAGGTTAGAGAAAAAGAATATTGGGAATGTACCACTTATGTTGTAACAAAAGGCAGCTAACAATTAATACTGATGCTAATATATATGTAATACATGAAATATTGGAGCTTATATAACCTTGCTCCGCAGTCTGTAAAGTTTTTTTTTTTAATCATTGAAAAATGAATAAAACAAAGTAAAAAAAAAAAAAATAGCAGCCACTGAGTTTGTTTTTAAAAATATTTTATTATACATTCTTGTATGTTAAGAGACTATAATGTGGTTTCTTCCCATTCCCGCCCCGTGCAATTAACTGTGCACCATATTACACGAGATGCACTTTAGTGAACAGACAGGAGTTATTGTACAGCTGAAAGTGTTTATATGTTAATAGTGCTGTGTTTTTATTAATGTGCTCGCTTGTGGTTGTGATTTTGGTATAAGGATTTGAAATACATTTTTAACCAATCAGACTGAAGGACATATTGACAACACTAACATTTGCCGGTGTGGGATATTTATTTTCTTTTCCATATTCTGTTTGTGCTTCTGTCCTCCGTGCCCCCTTCAAACCGACCCTCCCAGCCCCGACTTCCCTTTCTGCCCAGCCCGAGAGCGGGCTTCATTGTGTGGCCGGAGAATTTCATTTTTCTTCTCCATTTTTCCCCAATCCTCCTTTGCTGGGGCGCACACGCCAGACATGTATCATGGGTGGAGGCATGCACACATCCGCAGAAGTCTCGCAGCACCAGCCCTTCTGTGCACCCTGCAGACCCACACTTCCCCCAGGCCTCCACCTGGGGGAAACAATTCGGCAGGAGCGCATTCCCCATCCCTCCCAGGAGAGGAGAGCTGTACTCTGGACACTCAATCCTCTCCTTCCCCACCAACCCAGACAGCCTGGGCTCATTCCCGAACCCGGGTCACCAGCATGGCACAAGGTGTGGCATCCAGTGCCTCAACCCTCAACGCCACCGGGCTGTGCAAGTGTGGTATACTGAACTACCTTGTTAACCACTCTATTCTTAACCTCAATAAAAGGATGGTACACATCCGAAATGCATCAGGCAGGGCATAGCCTGTGATTTTTATTACTTTTTGTGTGTCTAATAAATTGTTAAAACCGGACCATATGTGGTATCCTTGAATTTTTCAAGAGGTTTGTGTGCGCTTGACACTTTTTGTTTAAGTGCTTATACAAACTTTGTGACAGGAGCACCACTCCCAGTGTGAATTGCACTGCGGAAGTTTTCTAGATCTAGATCCAACAACTCTGAGGGTGGTCCTGACCCCGCACCCAGCAACACTGAGGGTGTTCCTGACCCCGTGCCCAGCAGGTTTTGTAATACTGGGCTCAGAAGTCTGGAGAGGCAGCCACAGAACTCTGACACCCCTCAGGGCAAGAAGGCCACAACAAGAGAGAACACACTGCCCAAAACCTTCCTCCCTTATGTTCTCACAGACCCCACTCTGCAATAAATCGGGGGGGGGGGGGTGAGCTCGTTGAACATCGAGACTGGGTGGGCCAAGCGGTCCTTATCTGCCATCAAATTCTATGTTTCTATGTTACCCCGGCCCAGGAGTTGGATTTGGACCAAAATTCTGACTGATCCTTCACTAGATCGTAACGCAGTGAGGGCAAGTCCTCCAAAGTCCCCAGAAGACACTCTGCGGAAACCCTATGGAGGATCCCATCGAGATCACAAGGTCTCCATTTGATCTTGATGCCCCCAGGAACTCAACATTCAACTGGACTCCACTAACCAAGGTCACAGACTATGTGGTCGGCCACCTGCGCAAGTCTTTGAAAGGTATGTAGGAAGCTTCAGAGGAACTGTTGCAGTCTCCACATATCTTGGCAAGGGAGAAAACAATCCCAAAAAAGGCTTTGATAAAACTTTAAAGCAGTCTTAAGACAAACTGCTGGATCTGGTGGAGCCCCTAACACTACTCAACAATGTGGCCAAAGAGGCAAGTATGAATCACAACCCTTTGTGGGAGAGCTCGAAGAGGCAGGGGTCATTCTTTTGGCCAGGGCCAGATCCAAGACTTTCTTTCGGAAAGCATGAGTTCTGAACATAGTACGGAAATATCGGATCAAGATAGAGTCTAATCCATCTATCTCCCCATTCTCAGGTCATTCCCCCTCTTTCCATCTCCCCCTTCATTCTCCAAAGAAGATACGAATCTGATCTCCCAGGAACTGGACCCTTCATTCAAAAGGAACCACTGTGCAAGCCCCACTGGAGCACCACAGTTAGATCAGCTCCATCTTCCTACCTTTCTAGTTTCAAAAAACAAAAACTGAGGTCATCGGCTGGTCATCAACTTGCAAGGCCTTGGGCTGGCTTGATGACGGGGAGGGTTGAGGCACTGTGCCTTCCCTCCCATCACATCGGCAACCCATGTTCGAAAATGGACTCAGGTCGCTGGGGGTTGGCTGGGGAGAGGACGACGACTTAGCGTCCAGTGGACTACTCTCTTCCTCTGGGGAGGCAGGGATGTGGATCCCAGTGCATGTCTGACCTCTAGCAGTGGCTAGGGGTGCAGACAGACAGAAACCACAATGTCGGAGTAGAGGAATGGCAGCTGATGACATCCTACACACAGGAAGCGTGCATGGGTATGTCTGATGGTACTACACATCCGTTCTTCCAGGGGGAGAAAAGCTGAGGAAAATGCCTGTGGTATAGTGCAGGATGACACTGACCCCTCGCAGGCTCCGCACCAGGGTCATCTCCCAAGTACTGGATCCATTTCATCAACTGTAAGCCGCCGACCTCAACTGTCGGGGGGGAGGCCACAGAGGAAGTTCCAGGATTGAGGTAAGTTCCCAAGACGCCAGGTGACGGGCTGGGTGGGGGCGGTGAGGACAGCCTGCACCGGCTGTGGAAGGAGGCATAAAACACATTAACATAAGGGCCGGCCCGGTGGCGCGGAGGGTTGAGGCGCTGGACGCCATACTTCGCACCACGTCGGTAACCCGGGTTCGAGAGTGAGCCCAGACCATTGGGAGTCGGCAGGGGAGGGACAGGACTGAGCATAAGGAGGACAGCTTTCCTCTCCTGGGAGGGAGGAGGGTCCGCACTCGGCACTTGACTGGCCTCTGGCAGAGGCCAGTGGCACGGTAAGCACAGAGCAGACATAGAAGAACAGGAAAGTGGCAATGACAGCAGTGATGCCTTGGCGTAGGGTGCGTGCCACTCCCCCACACAGAAAAATGGAAAACTACTGCAGTTCCCGGGAAGGAGGAGTGCCCGGAGCATTCCTCCAATATGCCCTCACCTGCCTGACTACCTCCAGTCAGACGAAATAAGAGTATCGGAGTGCTTGCCCACCCCACCTCAGCCCCGCTTGTGGAGGGAAGCCACAGCTACATGGTGACAAGAGCGGAGAGTCTGGGTAGGGCGAGTGAGTCAGGAGGATGACTCCTTGGCAGTTCCGAAGGGTCGGGTCTGCAGGATGGGGGGCGGAAAAATAAATAAATAAAACTTGCAAGGCCTCAAATAATAATGTAGTCAGACATTTCAAGATTGAGATATTCAACTTCTCCGAAACCCCTCCTCTAAGGGGACTAACTGGTTTGACTGGATTTCAAGGATGCTTATCTTACAGCACCCATCCATGTGGAACACAAGCACTGGCTCAGGTTCTCCCGGTAAGAAGTTACCTGGCAGTTCACTTGCTTCCCTTTCGGCATCTCCTCCGCCTCACTGTGCTTCATGAAGCTTCTGCACGCTGTGGTAGCCTGGCTCAGGGCTGTGGTTGTCAGACTTATTTACCTGGACAACATCTTGATCATGGATCGGGATGTGTCATCCCTAGTGAAGCACCTCCACCTTTCCATCTCTCCCTGTAATGCCTAGGATTTGTCACTGGAAGAGCCAATCCTGACCCACTGCCAGACAACCACTTTCTTGGGGTTCGAGGTGGACTCTGGATGCCTACCTCAAACTGCCTTTCGCCCAGGTCAAAGGCATAAAAGAGTTACGCAAACTGCTCAAGTGGGAGATCAGGATTCGTGACCTAGAGTTATCAGGCTTCTCTCCTCATCAGTCCAAGCCACTTTCCCAGCCCTGCTCCATTACCGCTCCCTCCAGCAGTACAAGATCAAGGCCTTAAGACTTTGGGTTGTTTTGATGCCCCAGTCCCGCTCTCTTAAACAGTCCACAATATGTCCTCTGGTGCATTTGCCAAATGGACACATGGAATGGTAGAGCATTTTTCAGACTCTTCCAAAACTCACAACAGAGTCAGATGCAAGTGTGAACCTGGTGCCTCAGCACCTCCACGTCCTGCAGATGGTCGGAGAAGTTCTCCCTTCATATTAATGTGCTCAAACTCCTGGTAGCACTGTTCACAACTCAGAGTTTTACCAAGGTCAGGAACAACCTGGTAATTCTCCAGAAAACAAACAATGTGACAGTTGTTTGCTACATAAACAAATCCCTCCTGGAACTTCTGCCTGAATCACAGATTGCAAATCCAGGCCCATCATATCCCAGGCCTCTCCAATCAGGCAGTGGACTGGAACTCTCACTTCACCGTGGATGTCAGCAACTTCTGTCTCAGCAGGGAAGTGTTCCTTCTGTTACACTCCTGGCGTGGACCACTGGAGGTGGACCTATTTGCCCTGTGCCTCTCCACTCAGCTGCCATCCCTTTTCAGCTGGAGACTGAATCTGGAAGCCAGTGCAATGGACACCTTTCTCCAGGACTGGAGCAGCCTGAAGGGTTACGCCCTTCCCCCATTTCTCCATGATCTCCAGAGAGCAGTGGCTCAAATCGAGAGTCAATGAGCCACAATCTTGTTGATCACACCATTTTGGCAAGCTTAACCTTGGTTCCCGTCACTTCTGGAACTCTCAGTATAGCCTCCCCTTCTGCTTCCCAAAGTGAATGCCCTTCTTCTGGATGTGGAAAGCAACCCACATCCTCTGGTTGTGAAAGACATGCTCTGTCTAATGGCATTGTTTCTTTCAGGGGTACCTGGATGACCACAGGACTTTCCAAAGAGGCTGACAACTTTTTCAGGGCTTCCTGGGCCAAAGGGACCAAGACACTTGCTCAGCAGCCTGTTCTCGACAGTCTAGCTGATGTGATGGAAGGGATCCAAGGGACCAAAATAAGAGGGTGCTGAGCATCAATGCTCGCTTGTATTCAGGTAATTAGTGCCTGCTGCTTTAACAAATGGCAAGTCAGCAGTGCTACCAGCAGCTCCAGTCTCTACAATGCACCTCTCTGCAGTGTGGTTTTGTGTTGCATAGGGAGAATGGGAATGTCTGAGCTCCGCAGTTAGTGACACCCAGACTTGAAATCGGAACCAAGTCAGTGAATGCATAAGAGGAGAAGGTGGCATGGGCTATGTAGACTCAGAGGTTAGTGAACGATGTGACAGGAGGAGGAGGAGGAGTGCTGAAATACGAGTCACAGACTGAGTGTGATCAGAAGGGAGGCAAACAGTAAAATTGTACCAGAGTAATGTGATGGGGAGGAGGATTAAAATACAGTATAAGCAAGGCACATCAGGAAGCACAGAAAACAGATGAAGAAACAAGTGCTGCATTTACTAAGTGAAGCTTTTAAGTTTGCTAGCGTTGTAACACCTACTTTCTGTCTAACATTATTACACAACTTTGCTGGAACTGGTGGTGTACTGTGTGCGTTTTTGTGTAAATCGGTTGCAAAATTATGGATATTTTCACATTTTAATAACAGAATGCTTAAGGTGGCAGGTGTTGCATTTAAGAATCATCTTGGCCAAGTAACCCAAGCAGCAGCTGAAATAGTTACTTGAACAGTAAAAAAAAAAAAAATCCTAACCCCACCCCACAAAACCTATAAAACCACTTTTATTAGCCATTAGGACACCAGAAGAAGCATATACAGAATCCATGAGAGTCATAACTACCATCCCATGCCAGATTATCAGAGATAAAATCAAGATATATAGTACAGTACTCTATCAATACACTTGATAACTGAGCTCTTTATTTATTTATGTCACACATTTCATTTAGGATAGCCTAGCTAAGATGCCACAACTTGTTTCCAGTGGGGTCCCAGGAGAGGAGAGCTGCCTTGCAGTTGCTCAATCCTGCTCCCTCCCCTGGCTGACCACTGAAGACTCAGGCTCGCTCCCAAACCCGGGGTGCCAGCGTAGCGCAAGGTGTGGAATCCAGCGCCTCGACTCTCAGCACCACCGGACCGGCTATCCTGTCACCTTTTCTTACAATTTTACATCAACACAGAGAGGCCCGAGTTACAGGCACATTCAAAGCTCTAGAGATCAGAGCAGCCACAGTATCAGTCACAGGTTTATGGTAAAAGCTTCTAAAGATCGAAACTCCTGACCAGTTAGGAGTCCTAAGGATATCCTGCAAACAAACACCATTCTTGAGTGTCTTGCTAACCACTGCCCCTCTGATGGAATGGGTTCTAAACATGGTCATGCTATTCCTGCCTCTGCCATGGTCCATCAGACCCACCTTGCAGTGGTGGCAGGTGCCAGAGGTTTGGTCAGAGAGATCAAAACTTAATGCAGATCCGTGCGTAGAGGGGCTGTCCAGTGCAGGTATTCAAGGAGGCATGATACCACATGCAGCTTGGGCTCCACTATGGCTTGAACTGTGGCTATAACACCCCTTGAGCTGCCATTTTCTTCCACCTGGCAAAGAAGTATACCCCTTCCGGGCAATGCAACATTCTGAAAATGTCTAGGGCATGCATGTCTAACACCCTCTGTCAGAGAAGAGAAGCCAACTTCACGGAGAGCTGTCTTAGAGTTAGCTTCCCCCTTGGGGGTCTAACTTCTAAAGAGTTGAAGGATCTTGTCCATATCCCAGGTGCATTTGTACCTGCGGTGTGGTGTTCTAGACCATCTTATAGCTTAATAAAAATGTGCATATTAGGGATTGTTGACTTACAGACTTACCAGTCACTTGGACATGTGCCATTGAGATGGCAGATTTCACCACAGTGATAAGCCTGTACGTCTTACCTGAAATGTACAGCTGGAATAAAAACTCCACCACCTCAGTCACAGGTACTGCAGTTGGATCCACAGCCAGTGGCTGAAATAAAGATTTGGCAGTCAAGAGCAACAAATAGCTCCTGGGTATTGGCATTTTCCAGCCAACCAGGATCTACTCGGGCAAAACCAGGAACTGAAGGTAAAAATACATTATTTTCCGAGACTGTAACTCAAAAGAAAGGTATGGTTTTAATAAATGCATGAAGAAGCACAATTACAAGACCCTCCTCACCCTCCCTGTTTTACTTTGTTGCAGCTAACACCTAAGAGGACCTAGAAAGGATGAGGTTGGATTCAGTGGAGACCCATTCAGTGTTCCAGTTTCAAGTTGTTGTTTGAGAAGGTTTCTGTTTCAAGTCCAACTGGAGATTCCTGTCATCAAATGCTGCACAAAGAAGAGGCCATTTGACACCTCTGCCTTTTATAGACACCTGAAGGGACTATGGAAGGGGCAAAGACAGGCTCTGGAAGTTGTAGGCAACAGTCCATGTTAGTAAGGGCTGGATGGCCAAGTTTGGTGCTGTGTATCTAAATGTTTTGCTGCATATCACAGTAAAGAGGCACACATTGCCTGTAATCCTGCCCCTCCGTGTGTTTATTAAAACCATAAGTTTCTTTCACGCTACGCTCTCGGAAAATTACAACTTCGCTGCCTTAAGCAGAGCACTGCCGGCAATACTGTTACAGCATTTGTGACTCCAGAATAATATAATGTAAATTCTGCAAACATAAGTTTATTTTAAGTGGAGATGGTGGTATTGGGAGCTAATGTCACACCATTCCTTAGGACTCCTATATGTGCTGCACAAATGCATAAGTAAGTTTTGGTAAGGTTTAGATTGCAAAAACAAACAATCAAGATGGTGATGCATATACAAATTAACAGATCTAGGTCTAGCCCTTAATACATAACAATGGTCCTCCCTTTGCTCTCTGCATTCATTTATCTGTCTTTTTATCGTCCATAATTTAGATGTTACTCCAATAAGGTATAGATTACTAGTATCAAAAGAGGGTAGTGGTGTAATTTTTATATATGTATACACACACACACATACATATACACACATATATATATATATATATATATATATATATATATAACACACACACACACACACACACACACACATATATATATACACACACACATATACATACACACACACTTTTTTTTATTTGGGTGGTAGCAAAACATATAGGGCGGTGGTAAAAAAGACAAAACAAAAACCAAAAAAAAAAAAAAACATTTGTT
Source organism: Neoceratodus forsteri (assembly GCA_016271365.2). Classification (NCBI taxonomy): domain Eukaryota; kingdom Metazoa; phylum Chordata; order Ceratodontiformes; family Ceratodontidae; genus Neoceratodus; species Neoceratodus forsteri. The sequence goes on from CM057458.1 coordinate 463,044,244, forward strand.
GTGGTAGCCCACCTCAATAAAATAATGAGTGGTGAATACCAATTTTCCCCCCCAAACTTCTGGCTCTACCACACCAGAAGGAAAAGACTTGGAACTCTATGACAGCTTGAGTATTTAGGCTTTAGTACTGGCTTTGCCCAACACATGTAAGTTCTCCTTTGCCATAAAACAGACAATGAAATGTACCCAAATTTTTTTTTCTTTTTTAAATACAGTTTCATTTATTACAATAACTGTAAACAAATGAATTTACTTTTTCAATCTACCATTGGTGGTTTACAGAATGGTAGGCTATATGATGGCAACCGATGGTGCAATGTCCAGGATAAAGGTCCTCCTAAACCCCCTGCAGATTTGTTGTGGACTCTGACTCGATTACTCAGCACTGCAATCTATACCTTACGACAGGTTAGCTAACCTTGGAACTAGCCCTAAACTACTTCATGGGCCTTGCCAGCCAGTCCTTTGTAACCAAGCCCCCTAGGTTACACAATCTTAGAACACTACCTAAAAATCTATACAACAGTAGATCTAAGGAACATGCCAGTTTTGTCCTACCACATACAAGAACATCGAAGGGCCAAAGATATTTTACCTATGGGATGGTAAAACCATTCATGTCTTCACCAAACAGCCTAATACAATGAACAATAAAAGCGAAATCTGAAAACTCATTATGAACCAATTTAAAAGGTCAACCCTTATGTGCAACATGGCTACTGTCAAACTTACTAACATACTAAAATGCCAGCAGAATAGGCCTAACAGTCTTTCACGTCTGCTCGTTTGGTCAGCCCCCACCCTGGGAGCTGCCCCCTCACCTTCTCTGGCTTCTCCCTACCCAGTTCTGGATATTCTCGCTGCATTGGATTTTGCTTCCAGAACCCTTCCCCTGTACCTGTCTCACCTCCTCTTGAACCCCCCCCCAACCATCTCTGCCTCCACCAGCCCACCTAGGCAGCGCATTCCATGGCTCCACCACTCTCTCAGTGAAGTAGCACCTCCTCCTTTCTCCCCTGAATCTTCCCCCCTCCAGCTTCCACCCATGCCCTCTAGTAACCCTCTCCTCCTTCCTTCGAAGCACCCTAACTGTTCCTCCCCTAGTTACCCCCTTCATGTACCTGAAGAACTCTTTGTTCTCGTTTGAATTACTGTTGGTTGTCTTTGCATATCATGTATTGCACACTGACCTAGGGCGCCTCTGAAAATGGACACTTGCTGCCAAAGGCCATCCTAGTAAACAAATAAAAGCCATATTCCTAGTAAAAGATACAGGAAATAATGTGGGTGACCATACAGTACAATGCTCCATAGCCTTCGAGGAGATAACAGCAGAAGGCCCAAGGGCAAAGCGCGAGAAGTCCATGCTGTCATCTCAACCCCAAGATGGAAACATCTGGTGAGTTTTGTATGGGTCACCCATATTTAATTTTTACTAGTGTATGGTTTTGTAGAAGAAAGCTGTGAGCAGCGCTGAGCGTCAGTACAGAAAGAGAGAATGCTCAGTAAAAATTAAAGGGGACTGCCAAGTAGGAGCAGGCACCAGTAGGGAGCGTTCCGTGAAACTGACAGCAGGCTGGAGTCAGCATGAGCAGGGACACAGGGGCACATGATGACAGATCATGCACAACAAAATGCACATCTTTAGAATGTGCACAACTTTTTAAGAGCCACGGAATTCCATACACAATAAGCCCTAACCATATACTATAAATATTTTGTGTACATGCTTTACATGAGCTATAGGCTCTTGTCTTATGAGTAAACAAACTTCGAAGGTTACCCAAAGCAAAGTGTGTAAATTCTATTGTCTATGCACCAAAGACTTCCTTACAATAAGTAAACAATGGCACACGACAGGATTATGTTTGTACTGGTACATAGACACCCCGTGTATGCTGTGCAGACATACACCCTGGAGAGTCTTACTGTACTTACAAAATTACTTTTGAAAGAAAAAAACATTTAAAAAAATGCAACTTAATCATGGGGAGTCGATGTGCATAACTGTACTGGATATCTGCACACCTTTGGAACTCTGACGAAATTCTGCCTTAATTTTATACTGTAATTTATACAAATCACCATTTGTAATCAATCACTAAGCATGTATTTATACAACACCAGTGATAACAAGCGATATGTTTGAATCTAAACCATAAAAGGACACTGTCAACCCCCTTAGAACGCAAAATGTCTCTAGATATAAAGAAGAAGAAGAAGAAAAAAAAAAACACACATTACGGTTACTCATATTCTGTAAAATTGTTGATGTAGTTGGTAGTTTGATTCGGATTCCTTTTTCCTTTTTAAAAGTAAAAAACAGATTGCAGCCAACCATACTGGTGTTACCACACAAAAAATGCGTTTACGTTCCTTGATCAACATCCACCGTCTTTCCTGGATTTGGGAATAGCCCTAACACAATGCAGTCACTTGAAATGCTGTGGGAGGAGGAGACTATTGCATCATGAGTGGCTGCACTGTTTGAGGATGTTCTTAATGTTCAAGTCTGTATACAATAACAGTAGATTAAGGATACAAAGCAGAACAAGGTTGGGTATAATTGCACCATTCCCAAGCATTTCAGTTCTACTAAGAATGTAGATCAAACCACCAACAACTTCAATGAGGTTCAGAAAAGGTAAGTAATGCAGGGTTTTAAATAAGTTGAAAAAATTGATGAGTAGTTTGACACGTGAAAGTGCTAATCAGCTGTGAAAATGCATATAGCACTTGGTACAGAATTATTAGCAATACAAATATATATATATATAGAAAATAGTTTTAATAATGTTGTCTGCTGTGCCATGGACTCACTCAAAAAAATGGTTAGCAGTCGACTGCTAAGCATTCCTGGAAGTGTCTAGCATTACCCTGTTTTGTGTAGCATTTTGCTATGCTATCCCAGCTATTTAATACCCTGTAATGATAAAATGTGGATTTTAAAATAGAAATAATATGACTTAGAAAGGGTCGACAGTGTCCCTTTAAGATACATTATAGCTTTTAGTTTAGTGTTGTCACAACCAATATCTTGAAAGTTAGGTACATTAGTACATTATAATGATAAACCAGAGAGCAGTTTTCACACTGCTGATGACCTCAAATAGGGATCTCATGCGTCATATCAAAATTTAACTACCGTAATATTTCTGTTACAAAATATCATGATATATGGATTATCACAATAATGTAAGGCATTTCTCATTTTAAGAAAATAGTGAAATTGGAACTGGGTGAAGAAAGAGAATTGGGACTCTGTCTCACGCAGAGAAGAATACGATGACAAAGCAGCAAAGATGAAAACGTCAAGCTGGTTCATACCGGTACATCATAATGCTTGGTGGTTTCTGACAACGATAAATCATCATCACTGGTGAAGATTATTGTGATATATTGTCACATCATGCTGTCATGACACTCCTGCCTCATAACAGCACAGAACCCAGCTGTTCAAAGAGTAACAGTTAAAGCTCCACAAAAGCAGATTTGAAAGTAATAACTAGTAAACTGATTTTGTATATAAAGAATATACGAGTGACTGTGTTATGTGAGTACATTTTTTTTTTTTTTGCTCTGCAAAGGTTGTGTATGTGTCTCCCACTTAATGTAACTAATTCCACTCCAGGTTTCCCATGAAAAAGAAGAGTCCTGTCTCAGTGGGACTACCCTGTCATCAAAATTCAAAATAAATATTTATTTTTTAAAAACACATCCAAGTGCATTTTGCCACATAAACTACGAGAATGGTTTATAAAGGGCAAAAATACACTAAGTGCGTGTAAGAAAATAAGCAATCACAGCCACACAGTTTTTGTCTTTTTATAGTATCTGTTAGAGTACAAACTGCAAGTTAAGTTGAAAAGATGCTGTCACATTTTCAGTTAGCATGACAGCGCAACTGCTTCCCGCACGGGCAACTGATCAACAGTAATTCTATATCAATCCCATGTGACGTCACATCAGGTCGATACGGAGAATATAAGGGCTGGTTCCTCGTTAACAGCAAACCATACCAATTATTACAAATATAATACATAATGACCTTATTCAAAATACATGGTTAATCATCACTTGTGAGGGGGCAGGACTTTCATAACTGAGTGGTGGTTCTGCCACTCATGAGTTATAGTCCTGCCTCCTCCGACTTGAATATAAATTCCACATTCTGAGTCAAGCCACTGTATATCCACTATATCCAAAGATTAAGATGATATTTTGATGACAATCTCAACATGAATTTAAACTATCTGCATGCCAGCACCCATAGCAGCAGAATAACACTGTAATTGCCAAAGTAATTTACTAAGACTATGTTAAAGGAAAATCAATAAATTAAATACTGTAACACATTCAGGTATACTACTTTGCATGCTGGGACCCAATACTGTTATAAAAGCTCATTGGTACTATACAGTAACTAACAGTGACTTTTATCTTTGTCTGCTTATGTTGATGGAAGACTTAACAAGTGCACTATAAGAATCCTCAGAAAGCAGTAGGTCTGGACTGCGACCCCGATTGTGACTCTAGCCATCTACAGTACTGTTAATGCACACCACGTGCAGTCCTCACCCTTTACATGTGCTGTAAACACGCTATATTACAGTTTGCACATGAGAAAATAAAAAAAGCAGGGCCTGAGCCCACCGCAGCAGATAAAGTGCACTACTCTGGCAACTGGTTTCATTTCGTGGACCATCCTGAGCACTTTGTATCTGCCCACCTCCGGATGCTAGGACACATGCCAATGACATCAACTCTCAGTGTAAGATAAAGAGGAAAATCTCAACTTTAATAAAATGCAACAAACTCCCAAAGCACATTTGTTGAGCAAAGCTACTAGTTTCCTTATTGCAGTTCGCAACACTTCTAACAGTATTATACAGTTGATATCATTAATTTCTGGTTAATGTACTTCACTGCCCTAGGGAGTCTTCGAATTAAAGTCAGTCTGCACCATATTTGTTCTAATTCCGTCCCCACAGTCTCAAATGTATGAATCTGGGGTCAGTCAGTCAGAAACATGCAAACTGACTGCAGGTTTCGACTGGATGGAGACTCTGCGCCACGCACTGCCCTTCCTAGCTGAAACCAACTTTTAAATCTCATGTTAATCCGGAGCCCACTGCAGCCGAGAGGCAGTGAAGAGCCTGGGGTTTGATCAGCTAACTGAAAAAGTCGCAATTTTCCCTTACCATTAAAACTTTAGCAGCGCTTTCCAGCTGTGCGATCACTTCTGATGCACCAACCGCCGCCATGATGGTCTCTCTTCAATGACGCGCCATGCGCTGCATTGTGGGATAAGGCAACGCTGGGAGCCAATGGCTGGAGCACTGGGTCATAGCCGGGTACAAGGGTGTGATTGCTGGCCAGCATTGTTAGCCAGGTAAAAAGTCTGGAGGAGTCGATGTTGGTTGCGGCGGGAAATTGGAAAACAAACCAGAGTGGGTCGAGACTGTAATCAATAAATTAGGAGAATAGCTTTAAAAAATCAGGACAGCATGTGAAAGAGTGGGAAGCAGTGTGTTAAAAAGAAACTGGGGTCGTGTGAAAAATCTGAAGGTCTAGACTGCCACTTAATGTGCAGTTCAACAAGACTTTCATAAACACAGTGGTTCAACTATAACAAGAACGTACATTTTATTTTTTTAATTTTCTCTTTCCAGGGTTTAACATACATACCTCTCAATCTCCTACCTTACAAATCAGTGAGAGGTTTTAAAACAATCAGGGACAAATGACCAAGATGATCTGACACATCTTAAAACATGATAATAATAGCTCAGAAATAGGGGCGTAGCCAGGAATGTTAAACTTGTTCTCAAAACTGATGTACTGTTGCCCCCCCCAAACATGCGCTCATTGCACTGCCTCACCACACTAGCAGTAGCCCCCCCTCCGCCCACATTTGCCATGTCTGAGTTCAAGTAATCAGTTTCTTCCTGTAATCCTCCTTCCTTTGTTTTTCTGCCTGCCTGGTAAGTTGTTCTTGTTTGTGTATTTGGCTGGTGAGTGACATCAGTACCCCATAGCGAACAACAAAGTCAAAAGGGCTCAGCAGGACACAGACACAATGTAACTTACAATGTCCTTGCTGTCCTCTTTTTGTTACCCCTGCCTGATTTTTTTTTTTTACTGTACTCTGCTGAGTACAGTGCGTATGCCTACCGACATCCCTGCTCAGAAAGCTTGTTGTACGGTTGCCACCTGGCCAGTTTTTCTACCTTTTTTTTTTTAATGACAGTTAGTGACATGCACTATTTCTGTGCCTGACCTGTGCGTCCAGATTGCAAACTTGTCATACTAATGAATGTTCCAATCACTTTTATCCATAAAATGCATGCAAGATGGTTTTGATCCTATAAAAGTTTTTATTACTCGTAGAATAATCCTGCTAGGCACTGTCAAATGACATTGCCATCAGCTAGTCTTTCTTCGAGTTTTATGCTTTCATGCTGTGGGGTTGCGTGTGTCTACACAGACTGCCACCATGCTATATACCATCTCCCGTCCTATAGCAACTGGTGCACTCAGCAGACGCTGGAAGAGATTGACCAGAGGAGCATGTAACCAAAGATGCTGGGAACTTATTGTCATCGAGGCACAGGTCAGGAAGTATTGAGGAAAACCAGAAGCAGTTGTAGAATTCACAAAAAGTATTTTATTTATACTAGCAGTAAGAACAAATACACATGTTCTGTATAACTATTTACAAAGGCACAATAAAATAGTGAAGATCCATCAGAATTTTCCTTCAGTCTCTGTGTGTCCATCTTGCAAGCAATTGCATGTCTGTCTTATAAGTCCTTCCAACCCCCCATTCTTAACAAGCATCTTCCAAAGTGTTCTTGTATGTTTCAGGCAGGTGCTGGCAGGAACACAGTGTGCCTGAGCTAAGGCCTCTTTTCCACAGCTCTTCTGAAAAAGGCTTCAAAATTGCGCTAAGGTAACCTCTTGATTTTCCAATAGCTTTTTGCAATCATCTCAAACTATAATTATATACTTTTCAAAAATTAACACTATATCATTTCTAACCAAAGGGATCCCAATATCAGTTACATTTCCACATAATGATTTGCATATATTTTTAAATCAGCAAATATGTAAGGGAGAAAAAGACAAACAACAAGGAAAGACTGAGAGATAGCAAGATGCAAAGAATTGCGAGACTGTCGGGGTGATCAAATCCTAGGTCTCACAAGAAAATTTGGTTGCGCAACCAGATAGACAAGAGACAGGAAAGGAAAGGACAGAACAGATCCCTGCATTCAAATTCTCCATAACAACTGGGACAGACAGGGTCCTATTCAATCCTGTCACACTTATATGCACATTATATAAGTACAGAGTTTAGCGGGGGCAGGTGGCCATTTTTTTGCATTCTGAAGATGGCAACCCTAGACTGCAATGTGTGGCCTAATATAAAAATAATTTTCTAATAGAAATCCAGACTGTAACACTAAAGTCTGCCATCATGTTGTGCTTCAAATCCCTACATTTCAGTGACAGAAACTGCAGTTTTAAGAGGAACGGAGGAGATTTTTTGAGGCAAAATCAGAAACAGCAGAGAGGTATGTATAACATATAGAATAAAGTATGGATTGGGTGTGTAAACTCGAAGTTTACACACACCCAAGGGGTTAGATGCTACATAAACTCCGAGTGTGAAGCTTATGGGTTTTATGAATAGCATCTAACCCCGAGGAAGTTTACACACCCCGACTCATATTTTATTTTATATAATTGCTGGGTCTTTCTTTCTGACCACAGCAATTACATAAAATAAAAAAAGACGTTTCTTTGCCACTATGGTCCGCTTAGGTTTGAGTGTGCAGTCCGCAGCAGTCGTTTTGTTCATTTATTGTTGCCCGTGCCCGGAAATGTTTTTTCTGTTTTAATTTTGTTGCCGACAGTGACAGTGACTTACCGCTGACTCCGAGTGGCAGTTCCCTCTGCTGTGGAAAGTCGAGGCGGTGAGCAGTCTGGGAGGAAGAGCTGCAACGGGTGCATGCATAGAGCGAGGAAAACCATGCGTGTGTTTGCTGTAATAAACACTCCTTTATTACAGCAAATAACGTCACAGTTTTCCTTCAGCAAAAAAGGAAGACCCAGTTATTATACTGCCAATACAACACAAACATTTCACTGCTCCCAGTTGACATCCATAACATGTTGATTATAATGGCAACAGACTGAGAAGTCATCACAGACCGCAAGTGTAGGGCAAGAGGCATTAGTCATCTGACCCCAGTTTCAGCCTGTATTAATTTTTTCCCTGGTCAACAATTGCCAGATGGGCTGAGCAAGGCCTGGGCCAAATAGGACAGTTAATGCAGCAGGGTAGCATCACACCCTTTCAGAGAGTGCAACAAGAATTTTATATACCTTAGAGGAATTTTTTTTTAATGTAGTTTTTATTAGGTTTGTACAGACGAAACACACATTTCTTATTTTAAAGGAAAGAGTGCTTACGCACCACCACATTACATCTATGGTCACAAGATATTTACATTTAAATATTGATTATGTCCAGTCTCTAATTTTTCATTATAAAATTCTGCAGACATCTTCACAGATCACTAAATGATGTAAAATCAAAATATCATTGTAAGTGTCCTAACAACCAACCGCACCCCCCGTCAATGAGAGCAGAGCACCCCGTCCTCTGTTGTATCCATATTCCTAGGATACAAAAGATGTATCAATCTGCATCATATACATTACCCAACAACCTTAAAGGGATTTTTATTGTTACTTCCAGACCAAGAGTTTCCTATCAGCTGCAACTCAGAGAGAACAGCTAGAAAAGCCACCAGACACCTTGCAACAAATGGAAAGCAGAGACATGGCAACAGTGGTCGGATACAGACAGGACCCAGATCTTTAAAGTAGCCTCCAAAGTGTCTGCCTTATATGTATGGAGGGAACACACATGGAAGGTGGTGTCTAGGTTTTTTAGAACACCTGTAATCACCAGTCATTTTGGGCCATCTTACCCAGATTTATGTTGGAGGGCCTGTGGGCAAGAGAGCTATTCATTAATATGTATTCAGGAGTTTCACTAAATCACCCCCTTTCTGAAGAAAGTGGCAGAGGCACAATTCCTAGTGCTTGTCCTCACACCCCAGGGTCTGAGACACATGCACACCGAATACCTTTACCAGGTCTGATCAGTGGAGCAGCAAAGGCAATCACATGTGACTGGTTGGCAGCCCCACCTCCCACACTAGAATGTTGAATTGCAATTGCAAACAAATACAGGACATGAAAGGTTTGACTGCCAGGTTACAAATGAAAGGGGAAAGGCTCCTGGTCATATATAGATTTTTAGAAAACAGAACAGACCAGTCAGTTGTGGACCAAATGGCAGGACTAGACTGAATAAGTAAATCCCAGATGAACTGCCAGACCCTTCACCCAGGGTATCTCTCCCACAGGAAAAATTTGCATTAGAAGAAAAAGAAACATAGCAATTTCTGTTCGGTCTACAGACCACCCTAATGAAATATGCCTAGTATGGAAGTTGAAGTTAATGTATTCAATGTAGCACTGATCACTCCATATACCTTAATGAGCTGTATTATTTGCTTTTGTCCATTCCCACAGCTGTTCTTCTTCCTCTCTGAGCCTCCACCCCCACCGTTTTTGACAGGAACTGTACAGTAAATGATTTTCAGCAAGTCTAAGAGTATGAAATGTAGTGTCAAATGTCTTTCTGTAGTGCTCCACATTGTCAATGGATAATCATTACCAGTGGGTATAATGCACCCCTACCAGAGGAATGGCACAACCCAAGATTTAGAATGTTGGGCACCTGAAGATTCCATGCACTAATGGTAACTCCCTAGTTACGCTGCGCCATTCAAAGGGGACAGAGCTACTTTCTCTTCTCTGAAGAATTTCAGGATTCAAGACTTCAGCTGGGGCCGGCCCGGTGGTGCTAAGGGTTGAGGCGCTGGACGCCACACTTTGCGCCACGCCAGCAGCCCGGGTTCGGGAACGGACTCGGGCCACCAGTGGTCAGCAGGGGAGGGAAGAGATTGAGCGTGCTCTCTCTTCCCGGGGATGGCTCTAGGGGCTGTGTCGTACAAGCGCGACCTCTGGCGGTGGCCAGAGGAAGCCAAGATTTGCATCACCATGTATAGCGAGGGGCGGAGCTGCAGCAGGCATTTGTGCCAGGACACCATAGCACAACCAAACTCCGGGGGGAACAGAAAAACAGAAAATAAAAACCTCTGGAGGACAAGCGAAGGCACCACCGCCTGCACCACACTCCCAGTGCTGGGCACCTCACTTTCCCCATGGCCGACACTCCGACTGGCACTCTAAACTATAGAAAGGGTGCCATGGGAGGATAGGGCAGCCCTTCACTGTGGGGGCTTAGATCCGGGGGTGTTGCTAGTCAGAGTGAGGGGAAGAGTTGCAGTTGTCACAGCGGGAGGTAGAGAGCAGGTCAGGTCAGGGTATGTCTCCCACAGGAAAAATTTGCATTAGAAGAAAAAGAAAGATAGCAATTTCTGTTCAGTTTAGCTGGAGAGAGTTCCTCCATTAGGGGTGCAGAAATAAAAATAAAATACTTCAGCTGGGGCTGCGATTCTGCTCTGCAGGTGGGCTTCCTGCTTTAGGGAGCACCCCTAAATTTAAATTGTGCCTGTTAAGCTGTGTCTTTAAAATTGAATAACCCGCCTTTTTTCCTCATTACCTGTGTGGATTGGGAGACACTTCTGCCTTGCTAGGGTGTTTTATATGGTTTTCTATTACAATCTTTTAAAAAAGGGAAAGAAGATGCCTCAGGTAGATACAGATCTATTTCTTGGGAGTGTAGGGGCTCTGAGGGGTCACTAGTCTTTACCATAGGTTCCTTGCCCCCTCCACACCCCAGCTTAAGGTTTTTGTGACTTTACTGTGTTTCTGCCAATTTTGCCAACTTGTAGGGTGTTTTGTTTTTTCCCGCTTATCTTCCGTTTTCAGGGATCCAGCGTGCCAGCCAGGCCGCGGACCCTCAATTAGAACCTAAACAGTTTTCAGAAATCCTCTGTACTGCAAAGGTTCCACCGTGCCTTGACCAGGCCACGGACCCTCAATTTCTGGAACCCAAACAGTTTTTCAGAAATCCTTCTTGTACTGCAGTGATCCAGCGAGCCTGACCAGGTCACCGCTGGACCCCTCAATTTCTGGAACCCAAACAGTTTTTCAGAAATCCTCTGTACTGCAAGGATCCGCGTGCCTTGACCAGCCACGGACCCCTCAATTTCTGGAACCCAAACAGTTTTCAGAAATCCTCTGTACTGCAAGGATCCAGCGTCTCCTGACCAGGCCACGGACCCTCAATTTCTGGAACCCAAACAGTTTTTCAGAAATCCTCTGTACTGCAAGGATCCGCGTGCCTTGACCAGGCCACGGACCCCTCAATTTCTGGAACCTAAACAGTTTTTCAGAAATCCTCTGTACTGCAAGGGATCCAGCGTGCCTTGACCAGGCCACGGACCCCTCAATTTCTGGAACCTAAACAGTTTTTCAGAAATCCTCTGTACTGCAAGGATCCGGCGTGCCTTGACCAGGCCACGGACCCCTCAATTTCTGGAACCTAAACAGTTTTTCAGAAATCCTCTGTACTGCAAGGGATCTGGCGTGCCTTGACCAGGCCACACGAGGCCCCTCAATTTCTGGAACCTAAACAGTTTTTCAGAAATCCTCTGTACTGCAAGGGATTCAGGCGTGCATTGACCAGGCCACGGACCCCTCAATTTCTGGAACCTAAACAGTTTTTCAGAAATCCTCTGTACTGCAAGGGATCCAGCGTGCATTGACCAGGCCACGGACCCCTCAATTTATGGAATGTAAACAGTTTTTCAGAAATCCTCTGTACTGCAAGGGATCCGGCGTGCCTTGACCAGGCCACGGAACCCTCAATGTCTGGAACCTAAACAGTTTTTCAGAAATCCTCTGTACTGCAAGGGATCCGGCGTGCCTTGACCAGGCCACGGAACCCTCAATGTCTGGAACCTAAACAGTTTTTCAGAAATCCTCTGTACTGCAAGGGATCCGGCGTGCCTTGACCAGGCCACGGAACCCTCAATGTCTGGAACCTAAACAGTTTTTCAGAAATCCTCTGTACTGCAAGGGATCCGCCGTGCCTTGACCAGGCCACGGAACCCTCAATGTCTGGAACCTAAACAGTTTTTCAGAAATCCTCTGTACTGCAAGGGATCGGCGTGCCTTGACCAGGCCACGGACCCCTCAATGTCTGGAACCTAAACAGTTTTTCAGAAATCCTCTGTACTGCAAGGGATCCGGCGTGCCTTGACCAGGCCACGGAACCTCAATTTCTGGAACCTAAACAGTTTTTCAGAAATCCTCTGTACTGCAAGGGATCCGGCGTGCCTTGACCAGGCCACGGACCCTCAATTTCTGGAACCTAAACAGTTTTTCAGAAATCCTCTGTACTGCAAGGGATCCGGCGTGCCTTGACCAGGCCACGGACCCCTCAATTTCTGGAACCTAAACAGTTTTTCAGAAATCCTCTGTACTGCAAGGGATCCAGTGCCTTGACCAGGCCACGGACCCCTCAATTTCTGGAACCTAAACAGTTTTCAGAAATCCTCTATACTGCAAGGGATCCAGTGTGTCTTGACCAGGCCACGGACCCCTCAATTTCTGGAACCTAAACAGTTTTTCAGAAATCCTCTGTACTGCAAGGATCCAGCGTGCCTTGACCAGGCCACGGACCCCTCAATTTCTGGAACCTAAACAGTTTTTCAGAAATCCTCTGTACTGCAAGGGATCCAGCGTGCCTTAGCCAGGCCACGGACCCCTCAATTTCTGGAACCTAAACAGTTTTTCAGAAATCCTCTGTACTGCAAGGTACTAGCCCTGACTTTTGGATTTGGTACCAGTGGAAGCTGATTTCCAAGTGGCCCATACTATCTCCTGCTGAACACTCCTCTAACTACTGTATCTCCCTCTGTGTCTTCAGTTGAATTTATGTGCTAGGGTTTAATCATTTGTTTAATCCTTACAGTCATTTTGAGTTCTGAGTTGATATTAGAAGTGAATTTAGAGCTTTTCCATTAGCAGATTATATCCTCTCACCACTAGAGTGCTATATCTCTATCTCTTTATCTAGTACGTAAGCCATGTGGGCTCTCTCTGCCTTTCTCTCGCCTCTCCTCCTCCTTCTCCTTGCCCTGGCCCCCCTCTTCTCTCTCCCTGATCCTAGCCACTGCCACCCTCTACTCTGGTTTCCACTGCTACTCCAAGAGAACTCTCCACTTCCACTCGAGACTTGTGCTTGGTGCACCGTTTGGATATTCCTGGTTACTTAACCCGACCACTACTCTCAACAAGTGTGGCCACCTCTCTACACTGTACCACCTTGCAGTCCATATAGGACACCGCCTGAAACCTTGCAACTTCTACTCCAGGAAACAACAATCAAAACTATTTCTCAAAGAGCTGCTACTCTGCTCCTTAAAACTCCTACTCCTCATACTTCTCATCTCAGGCAGCGTCCATCCCAATCCTGGCCCTAGAAGCTCAGGCCACACACAAACTCCAGGTGCTCTTATCCTTGCAACCATTAATATCTGCAGCCTACTACCAAAGCTGGATGCACTCCAGGCCTTCATATGCCAACACAACACTGATATCCTTGCAGTGGTAGAAACTTGGCTGACACCTAAAGTTCCTGACTCAGCTGTAACAATACAGGGCTATAGTGTTCACAGACTGGACCGGATATCCAAAAAAGGCAGTGGTTGCTCAATCTATATCAAAGACTCCCTGTCTTGGCACCCTGTAGCAACTCCATCACTTTCTGCCTCAGCCCAGATTCTGCCAATAAAAATCATCCTAGGTCCCTACCATAAAGCTCTGACTATTGTCTCCATATACATCCCACCCAGGGACCCTAAACATGGATTCAACGACATTCTAAACTTTATCAACTCACATCCTTCCGAAACTGAACTTATTCTACTAGGGGATTTCAACATAAACTGGTTAGCATCGAGTGCCAGTACCTATGAAGATGCCATCTCAGCTGCTAACCTCACGCAAATGGTGAACTCCCCTGCTAGGATTAATTACAAGACTGGCACCAGTACCCTCTTGGATTGGGTCCTCACCATTCACCCCACAAGGATTTCTCGTACGACCATTCTCCCAGACTCACTCAGTGACCACTCCCCAGTCATGTGTGCATGGTCTAACAAATTCCTTAAGCCCCCTCCAAAATTATCGCTAGCAGAGTCCTTCCTTGTGGAAAACTTCCACATCTCAAACAACACCTGCTTCTACAAGACTGGCTACCCATCTATGAAGCAACAGATGTTAACTTGGCTCTTGATCACTTCATCTCAATTTTCAACAAAGCCTGCGACCTCTTTGCCCCTGCTAAAAGGTGCAAAACAAAATCTCTCTCTAACCCATGGGTCACCGCGGCTCTTCTCTCACAGCTGAAACTAAGGGATCACCTCTGGGCAGTTGCCAGGGCCACTGGCAAACAACTGGACATCCAAAATTAAAACAAGCACGAAATGCCTGCACAAAAGCTATACGGCTAATGAAATCCACCTATTACAAAGATGCTCTCACCAATACATGGGGAAATGGTTGTGCTTTCTGGGACAATATCAAGGATGTCACAGGGAAGCAGCCAAAAACCTCTCCGGCCATGTTAATGGTTGATGGATCCTCAACCCTTGACCTCAAGGTGATCGCAAACATCTTTAACACGGCTTTTTCAGACCTTAGTGCTGTTCTACCCCATGACTTTTTCGAAAACAGGGCCTACTCCCCAAATACCTCAGCCCCTCAGTCTAACCATCCCCTCTTCTACTTCAGGGAGGTAAGGTTGAATGAAGCTCACCGCTATATTACCGAGCTATCTCTAAATCTAGATCTAGTAGCGACACCCTGGACCTTAAGCTTCTGTTGCTCACCCTCAATGAGGTAATTCATCCATTAACAAAATCCTAAACCTCTCTCTCAGCTGTGAAAATTCCTGGACCTATTGAAAACAGCCACCGTGACACCCATCCATAAAAGTGGGGACAAGACGATTCACTCAAATTATCGCCCTATCTCCATACTGCCCCCACTTTCTAAGGCACTTGAGCGCATCGTGGCTGATCAACTTACCAACCACTTGGATAAATACAATATACCTTTTCCACAACAACATAGCTTCCGGAAAAGTCACAGCACCACCACAGCCCTTCTTGAGTTCACTGGAGCTTTGCACAAATCCCTTGACAACGGCCTTCTCACAGGGGCCGCTTTCGTCGACCTCTCCAAGGCCTTCGATACAGTACACCATGGATTATTAATACACCAACTACTGAATGCCGGGCTATCACCTGACTCTTCTCTCTGGTTTAAAAGCTACTTAGAAAACCGTCACAGAGAGTAAAAATTGCGGACACTCTTTCTAACACCCTGCCTGTTCACTCGGGTGTTCCACAGGGATCCATACTGGGACCCCTCCTTTTTAGCCTTTTCTTAAACTCCCTCCCTTACCACTGCTCTGAGCAGATTATACTTTATGCCGATGTTGCTGTTGTGTTCTCCACTGACAAAGATCCTGCAACTCTTCAACACAACCTTCAACTTGGTTTCAGTTCTGTAGAGACATGGTTTCTTAATCATAAACTGGTCCTCAATGACAAGAAAGCCAAATCTATGCTCTTCTGCAGCTCTCATAACCCACACAAGCTACACCACTTGGCTATCTCCACCACCCAGGGGAAAACTCTAGATCAGGTGGGGTCCTTCAAATACTTAGGGATACAGTTTGACCCTAATCTCTCGTATGGACTTCATGTAGATAATGTAGCTAGAGCTGCTAATACACGGCTTGACCCTAATCTCTCCTATGGACTTCATGTAGATAATGTAGCTAGAGCTGCTAACACACGGCTTGGTCTCCTCTACAAACACAGACCGAACCTCACGCCAGAAGCTTTGAAGGTTGCAGTCCTGAGCTCTGTGATCTCTGTAATAGACTATGGTCTCATCATTTATGGCTCGGCCACAACCACAACCCTTAGATGCCTCTCAACTACTTTAAATAAAGCATGTCGGCTCATCACTGGTGCTCATCATCTCACCCACACATGTGACCTGTACACTCAGACCGGCTGGCTCCAACTATCAAACCGCATAAAGTTTCTCACCTGCTCCATGGTCAAAAAAATCTACCTTGCCCTTGCACCTTCTGGGGTCTCAACTCTGTTACAACACCGAATTAACAAATGGTGCCTTAGGAGATCCACGCTACAGCTACTGAAAGTCCCCCACTGTCACACTTCATAGGGACAACGCTCTTTTGCTTATCGAGCGCCACTCTGGTTCAGTGGCCTCAGCCCAACCATCTCCTCTGCCCCAACTATTGGTATGTTTAAAATTAGGCTCCGGGACTATCTCACTACCAACAGCTCCTGAGATTGCCCAACTTAACCTTGTTTCTCCACTTCCCTTTCTGCTCTAGTTGTCCCCCCCCCACTGGATTCTACCCTCACATCTTGGCATACCCAATGCTGCACTTTTCACCCTCTTGCCACCCTTCCTACATTCCTCCCCCCACCTCTTCCTCTCCCTATGACTCTGGCACTTCTTTATCTGTTGTCTGTTTTCTCTGACAAATGCCGCTGGCTGCCTTGTTACAATGCTACCCTTGAACTGTATTAATCTGTACTCTGTTTGCAATGTCCACATTGTTGTAATGCCTGTCTTGATGTTCCCCCATAATTTGTATTTCTCTGACGTGGAACCTTTGTAAAACAGCCATGGCTCAAAGGTATTTGTAATCCTAAACTTGATAAATAAATAAATAAATAAATAAAATTTTACAGTGGCACAGCCACCATGAGGGCTGGGCATGCGCTTGTTCCTCATTACAATTTCCCTTCTGTAGGTGGGGGAACACATCAGGTGTGCACACGCTTGCGTACTCGCGCTTACACCCCCACGAGCCTATGACGTAAGTGCACACTCAGTTACAGTTCTTTCAAGCTGCTGGAAGGGTTTTACAGTTGTCTGGCAGTTTTGTGAATGTTCACAATAAAGTTAAAAATCCAATCTGTTTTTGGCGGTTCCCCCAACCTGGTCCTCCGAGCTGGGGGAGGGGGCACCTGGTCCATCGCTTGGCAGTGGCAAAGCAGAATTGTGTAAAAATCTCTGGTTGCTCCTCGGTGAGCTTTTCAGCACCAGTGTCCCGCAGGGCATCTCAGCAGATACACCCATCCCCAAACCGGGTCCCCTCAGGTCAGTAGGGGACCACACAGGCACATCCAGGTGTGAAGGAGCGGGCTGAGGATTCAGATATGCAGGCAGATCCCGACCCTGACCCATTAGAAGGCCAGGATTATGATTCTGAGGATCTTGGAGAAACACCTGACCCTAAAAAATTACTTTCAGACAAGGAGGACGTCCCGTCTGAGGAGGAAGTAGAGGAAGGTGAGTGGCGGAGCCCAAGACCAGCATACTGATTCCACTCATCTATGATAATAAGTCTTTGTCCTTTTTGATAGCTGAGGCATGTAGATCTTTATAGCTCAAGGAGGAGCAGTCCATGGAGACACTGGATGTTAATCCATTTCTGCCAGCATCCTGTGCTCCAAAATGTTTCCCAGGTTTTCTCCACTGTGACAAAATTGTTGAACAGGAATGGGCAGGTGTGGAGGAGAGAGAGAAAAATCTCCCAAAAGCAAGAACTAGGAATTATCCTTTTTTTAGGAGAAAGGTCTCACAAGTGGACGCCCCCCCTCCCCGGCAGACAAGGCCATTTATAATTCTATAGAACACCCCACCATTCCAATGGAGGGGGCTCTGGCACTATCAGACTCACATGACAAGCGGATGGATACCTCATGCAGGAGGGCTTTCGCTGCTTCAGCACAAACATTCATAGCTCCTGTGCTTCATTTATTGTTGCCATAGCCTTAAACCTCTGGGTCACTATGCTGACCAACTACATCCCTCCTGATTCGGAGGGTACGAGTATTTTTTAGTTGGTGGCCATGGCCTCCTCCTTCCTTGGGGATTCCACAGTGGACAATTTACACTTGTCAGCCCACTCGGCCTACCACACTGTGTCGGCTATGAGGGCTGTGTGGCTCAGACATTGGTCTGCTGATTAGTCTTCAAAGACAAAACTGTTTAGCCTTCCTTTTGAAGGAAGTTTATTGTTTGGTTCAGGTCTGGAATCTATCTTGCAGGACATACAGGATAAGGAGGGCCACCTCCCGGTGTCAAAACAGCAATGCAAGGCCACAGCTTCTCAACGAGGCCAGGGCGATGGTCAGCGCAGACAGTTTCTGGGAGGGTATCATCCCTTTCAGAACTTTGGTACCCAAAGGAACATAAGTACCTCTTCAGGCAATAGAGGTTACAGCAATAGAGGATCCTTTCCAGGGTTTTAAATAATTGATTAGCACTTATTTTCTTGGGACAATACTAACTGTACAGAAAGGATTTATATAGGTTTTCTAGAAGTGTTATGTTTGTCAAACACAGTGAGGAAGTGCTATGCATTTTCACAATGTTTTTGAACTTTTATGAGCAAAACGCTAATCAATTTTTAGAGTTAAATAAAACCCTGCTTTCCCAGGCGCCCCAGCTCAAAGGACTGGTTCCTCACAATGATGGTACGCGGGCCCATCCCTGCCCCCTTCCCCTTGGTGGAAGACTGCAAGAATTTCTTCCAAGATGGACCTAAACAACATCAGACACCAGAGTTCTGGAAATCCTTCACCTGGGCTATGCCATAGAATTCTTAATGATTCCCTCAAGGGGACATTTTCTACCGTCCCTGGTTTCACAGCAAGTGACAAAATGCCAGGCGGTGTCAGACACTCTGACCCATCTCATTCAAATCGGGGGCCGTCGTTCCAGTTCCCCAAATGAGCAGGGTAAAGGGTTCTACTCCTTCTACTTCTTAGTCCCCAAGAAGTCCGGGGGGATTCAGACCCATTTTGGATCTGAAGCATCTGAATAAGTTTGTGCACCACAAGACACTCAAGATGAAGTCTCTGAGATCAATAATCTGGGTTGTTTAACCAGGGGACTTCTTAGCCTCGATAGATCTGACGGATGCTTACCTCCACATCCCCATCCGTCAGTCCCACCAGAAGTATCTCAAGTTCTTGATACTGGGCAAGCATTTCCAGTACAGGGCACTTCTGTTCAGCCTTGCAACAGCCCTGTGAGTTTTCTCAAAGATATTGATTGTTCTGGTGGCTCAACTATGACAGGTAGGTCATCATGTCTATCCTTATCTGGATGACCTGCTCATCCATGCACTGATAATGCTTCTTGCAAAGAGGTCAGTGTCCAGGACCCTGGCTGGATAGTGAACTAGGAGAAGAGCTTCTTCAAGTCATCTCAGTCCTTGGAGCACTAGGGGGTGATCTTTGACACGAAGGTGGGGAGGGTATTCTTATCATCCTCCAGGGAGGAGACCTTGATGTTGGAGATATAGTGGCTCAGGACTCAGGCCTCAGCGTCTGCCCACACTCTGCTGCAGATTCTAGGCCTTATGGTGGCAGCGATAGATTCAGTTCCCTGGGCCCACTTCAACATGCGGCCCCCCAGGCAGGGCTACTGAAGGCCTGGGACCCGTCATTAGAGGACTATCAAGCCAGGATCCCCCTCACCCCTCAGTTTTGTCACTCCCTGAGTTGGTGTCTGAATGTGCAGAATCTCAACAATGGGAGGGTTCTTTTGGAACTACCACCAGAGGTGATTCTCACAACAGATGCAAGCCTGCATGGGGGGGCAGTACTGGACCAACTTTCCATTCAGGGGATGTGGTCATTACAGTAACAGTGTCTCTACATAAATGTCCTGGAGATGCAGGCAGTTCACTTAGCTCTGCTTCAGTTTCAAGTCCAGACTGAAGAACGCTGCAGTGAAGGTGCTGTTGGACAATGCTGTCACAGTGGCATACATAACCAAAGAAGGCACAAAAAGCAGGGAAATGCTTCGGGAGACCTCCAAACTACTGAGCTGGGCAGAGAAGAATCTTCTCTTTTTGTCGGCAGTTCATCTGGTGAGGGAATGAACATTCAGGAGGACTGGCTAAGTCGCAAAACTGTTGAGTCGGGAGAGTGGCAGTTGAACCCGGAAGTGGTTGCGCTGCTAAGCAATCGGTTCGAAACCACAGATAGATCTGTTTGCTTCAAGCAACAATGCTCAAACCCACAGGTTCTTCAGTCAGTATCGGTGCCCTCAGGCAGAGGCAGTGGATACTCTGACTCAGGTGTGGTCCTTCCGCAGAGCGTATGCCTTTCCTCCGCTGCCTCTCCTCCAGAAAGTCTTAAGAAAAATAAGACACTCAAGCGGAAACTTTCTTCTGCTAGCCCTGGAGTGGCCAAGAAGACCATGGTTCTCAGATCTAGTAAATCTAGCCCAGCAAGTACCCTTCCACCTTCCGCTACGAAGGGACCTCCTGCCGCAAGGCCCCATTCTTCACCTGAACCCAGGCACAATGCAACTCGTGGCCTGACTCCTGAAAGGAGGAGACTCTTAAGACTAGGTTTTTCCTTGCAGGTAGTTGAAACCTTGCTGGCAGCAAGAAAAACCTCTACCTCCGCTGCTTACGCCCGAGTCTGACTATATTTTCTTTTTGTGCCAGAGTGAAAGGAATTAAACCTTCAAAGGCCTTCATTGCTGAGATCCTGGAATTCCTTCAGGATGGTGTCGATAAAGGGCTGGCATTAAGTACTCTGAGAGAACAGGTTTCTACTCTCTGAGCTTCTTTGTGGTTCTCCTTAGGAACAAATAGGTTATTCATTTTTTGCATGCAGTTGGCAGGAGCCAACCACTGTTTCATTCTCCAGTTCCCCCATAGGATCTTAACTTGGTTCTGAATGCTCTCTGTGTTGAGCCTTTCAAACCGTTGTCATCCATGCCACTGGATGCGTTGTTCTATAAGGTCTGTTTCTCAGTGATCATGTGTTCAGCCAGGAGAGTGGGTGACCTCCTGGCCTGGTTTCATAAGGAGCCTTATCTTATCATGCATAAGGACAAAATGGTGCTTAGGACTGTTCCATCCTTCATCCCAAAAGTACCCACGGCTTTTCATGTGAACCAAGAGATTTGCTTTCCATCCTTCTGTCCGCATCTTTACGAATATACGAACATATGAAATTGCCAGTAGAAACAGGCCTCCCAGTCTATCGAGAATGCTTGAGTATGCAGCTAGCACCTCATTTCACAGCTGTCCCTCCTGCCCCCCTCTTTTCAGTATTCCTTACCATGTCCCAACCCCTCTTGAAACTGCCCACCATCGTACAGGACACTATGTCGTCTGGTAAGGTGCTCCATTTGTCCACCACGCTTTCAGTGAAATAATGTCTCCTTATCTCCCTCCTGAATATTCCCCCCACCAATCTCAGTCCGTGCCCTCTTGTGTCCCTCCTCCTTCTCATCTGGAAAATTCTTTCTGTGTTGGTCTTGTTTATCCCCTTCAGATACTAAAAGGTCTCGATCATATCCCCCTATCCCTCCTGTCCCCCAGTGAATACATATTCAGCTGTCCCAGCCTGTCCTCGTAGGGTTTGCTCTCTAATCCCTGGATCATCTTTGTGACTCTTCACGCACCCCCTCCAACAATCTGTTGTCCTTCTTCAGGAATGGATGCCAGTACTGCACACAGTACTCCAAGTGGGGCCTGACCAATGACCTATACAGGGGCAGAATAACCTCCCTCCTTCTGGAGGAGATCCCTCTTGCAATACATCCCAGCATTTTTTTGGCTTTTGCTGCCACCTTCCTGCACTGAGCAGAGTTGTTCATGCTCCCCATAATGATCACTCTTAGGTCCTTCTCCTCTGTGGAGCTCCCCAACTGTACCCCATTCAAGTGATAATCCTTCCCCTGGTTCCTGGCGCTGAAGTGCAGAACCTTGCACTTCTTGGCGTTGAACCCCAACTGCCATGTTTCCACCCACTCCTGCAGCTTAGTCAGGTTCTCCTGCAACTCCTTCCACCCCTCCACATCATCAACCACAGCTCCCATCTTGGTCTCTTTTGTGAACAGACTGATCCTGCTCTGGATCCCATGTGAAATATCTGCAATAAAAATTCCAAAAAGCACCAGTCCCAGTACCGATCCCTGTGGTACCCCTCTTGTCACCATTCTCGGTGATGAGAGGTTCTCCACCACCACCTTTGCTGCCTTCCCTTTAGCCAGTTTGTGATCCATTTCACCATTTTTGGTTCCACCCCTACATATTCCAGTTCCCCCCCAACCTCCCATGCAGCACTGAATCAAAGGCCTTGCTGAAGTCTAAATACAGGACATCCACTGCATGGCCCTTGTCCAGTTCCTGTGTCACCCAGTCGTAGTACTCTACAAGGTTTGTCTGGCAGGATCTTCCCACTACAAACCCATGCTGTTGACCATCCTGGAGACCATTTTCCTCCAAGAAGCTCACTAGCCTTTCTTTTAGGATGGTCTCCATGAGGTTTCCCACGATCTCTGTGAAGCTCACTGGCCTATAGTTTCCTGGTTCATCCTTTGAGCCACTTTTGTGGATGGGCACCACATGGGCCATTCTCCAGTCCTGTGGTACACATCCCATGTCTAGGGAGGTATTGAACAGGTCGGCCAGTGGCCCCACCAGGACCTCTGCCAACTCTCTTAGTACCCTAGGGTGAATGACATCAGGTCTAGGTACTTTGTCCACCCTTAATGCCCTCAACCCATCTAGTACCCTGCTCTCTGTAATCCCTACATCTGTCATCTCCTCCCCCCCTACCCACTCCCTCACCTGGAGTACCTGCCCCCCCCACTCTTGCATGAATACAGAGCAGAAGTATTCGTTCAGTGCTTTTGCCTGCTCCGCCCCTTTCTCCACCCACCCCCATCCTTCTTAGTCCTCACCAGCTGATCCTTGCTTCTTCTCTCTCCGATGCAGTGGAAGAAGTTTTTTTCTCCACTTTTGATTCCCTGTGTGAGTCTCAGCTCCCACGACGCCTTGGCCACTCTGACCACTCTGATAACCTCCCTGGGCTTCTCAATGTACGTATCCTTATCTTCACCTCGCCCCAATTTCCTGTACTTTCAAAATGCTGCCCTCCTGGCCCTCACCCTTTCCATAACCTGCTGTGTCAGCCAACTGGGTTTCTTTGCCTTTCCCTTCTTGCTTTTCTTCCTAGTGCATGACTCCGTAGCCTCCACCAGCTTTTCCTTTATGGTGGCCCATTTCTGGTCTGCATCCATGTGTGGTTGTATACCTGCCAGGTGCCTGCCCAAAATTTCCCCCATCTTCTTAAAGTCCACTCCCTGAACTCAGTCACCCTTGTACCCGTGCCCCCTGTTTCTCCGCATGTTGAGCGTGAACCACAACGAATAGTGGTCATTTCCAGTTAGTGGTTCCTCCACTTCCAGATTCCTTACAGCTTCTCTGTTACCAGTACAAGGTCCAGAGTCCTTTCTAACCGAGTCGGCCCATGGACCAGCTGTGTCAGGAAGCTGTCTTGAAATGCTTCTAACAGGACCCACTTCCTTGCACTTGTGGTGGATGGGGTGCCCCACTCCACCCCGGTAGGTTGAAGTCCCCCATCACTACTGTGCTTCCCTTTCTGCAGGCCTTCCTAATTTGTTCAGCTAATTCCCTGTCCAGGTCACTCCAATGAGCTGGTGGCCTGTACATTACCCCCATCTTCAGTGTCCTATTCTTTGAATCTTGGAACTGCATCCATAGTGCTTCTGTCCTCTCCTGCTCCCCATCTTCCCTTTCGCACTTTATCCCCTCCCTTACTTAGATCACCACTCCCCCCCCCATTCCCCTTAGCCCTATCCTTTCTGAATAACTTGAACCCTGGGATCATAATATCCCAGTCCTGGTACTGGGTGGCCCACGTTTCCGTGATGGCCACAATGTCCACCCCCTCCACCACCATGAGAGCAATAACTCTGCTGTTCTATTCCGTAGGCTTCTTGCATTCAGTGAGACCACCCTCCAGCCTGTCTCCTCCCTCTCCCTACCCCTATTCTTCTCCCCAGTATCCCTCCCTGTGCCACTTCCCCACTGCCTTTACCCATAACTATGGGGTAAGCTTGCTAGGCTTCCCCTTTCCAGACCCTTTTACCATTCTCACCCCAAGGAGGAGTTGCATAAACCGGACCTGAGGTGGGCAGTTAGGATCTACCTTAAACGTACATTTGAATTTTGTAAATCAGATAGTCTGTGCTTTTTGGGGCAGCCAAGAAAGGACAAACGGTCTCTAAACCCACCCTAGTTAGGTGGGTACGGGTCTGTGTTGCTAGGGCCTACATGACGAAAAAGAAGAAGCCTATGGCTTATATCAAGGCTCACTCCACCAGTGCACTGGCAACTTCCTGGGCGGAGAGGGGTGAGGCCACAGTTTCAGAACTATGTAAGGCAGCTATGTGAACCTCAGTCCACACATTCATGAAACATTATAAATTGGATGTTCAGTGTTCTGCTGATGCAGCTTTTGGTCGCAAAGTGTTGCAGGCAGCAGTTCACAAGTAAATCTGAAGCATCTGGCATATGGGATAACATTCTCCCCCTCCTGGGTTTTTGTCTGGGTACTGCTTCCTAGAACCTATTTGTAATGATTACCCATTGATAATGTGGAGCTATAGAAAGAAGAAATTAACTTTATGCTTACCATAATTTATTTTTCTGTTAGCGCCAACATCATCAATGGGACCCACCCTGGAGCAAGGCTCTGGAGTGAGAATCTTATCCTGCATGCTAGGAGAGATGTCTATTTTTTAGTAAAATCCCTTACGTGGATATCTCTCTTTTTTGTTGCACTGTACTCTGATATGTATAATTATATGCTGATTTGTCAAGTTACACTGATTTATCAATTATCTGCAACCACAGGTTAACAGGTTTCATTAGTTAACTAAGGTGTATTTCCTGTTGCAGTTTAGTTCTCTACCTTTAAAAAAAAAAAAAGACAAAGAGCATATGTCTTTTTGTATATTAGCTTCAGTTCGTAGATGAATGACTCCTGTGAGACATGTTGCACCTGTGAAGTACTTTACAACGACATGTTTTTCACTACAACAAGATCCGAATACGTCAGGCATCCTTTTGGGCCCAGTGAAATGCATCCCTTCTCCGAATATTCAGTTCTTGCCTCTCCCCCTCTCTTCTCCACCTGCCCTTCTGAGTCACCAGTGTGCACAACCTACCCATCCTTTTTACTCCAACAGCACTTGTATACTACCTCAAACCTGCTCCTGGTACACTCATGCACTATAAATGGTTCTATCGCATTATTACTGTTGTGCACATTTATATGTTCTTTTGCATTATTTTGGACATATATTATAATTTACCCAATGTTCCACTACTGTTTATTGTACCATATATTGTGTTCCAACTGTTGCACAATCTTACAATGTTGTATTGTTTGTACTACCCACATACTATTGTAGCTGATCATCCTTCACAACCCTATGTAAACCCCTTCCCCTTGGTTGCACCGTGAGACAAGCAACTTGTTGTACAGTGTGTCCTCCTGGTGAAACATTTCAATAAATAAATAAACAAATATCGGATAGGAAGGTAAGACAGTTTATTATTGTAAATATGTGATTGTTTTTTGATTGTATATATGTAGCTCTCATGGCACTGCTAAGTAGTAACTGGGGAGTTGCCGTTAGTGCATGGAATCCTCAGGTGCCCAACATTCTAAATCTTGGGCTGTGCCATTCCCCTGGTAGGGGTGCGCTATACTCATTGTAATGATTACCCATTGACAATGTTGGAACTAACAGAAAAGGAAATTACAGTAAGTATGAAGTTAATGTCTTCTTTTATGCAGTGTGTACTGCATTATCAAAAAAACACACGTAATTGTTAGGTCATCTGGGGACAGCCAGTCTTTGTGAAAGATACAGTAGAAAAATTGACTTTGTTGGCAGAAAAGAGCCATACAGCTATGGAGTCTGCTCAGCCCTTCTTATCTAATGTTGATTTTGCAAGGGCCTTAGTGGCCCATTACTCCCGCATTCCTCCCTTGACTTTGGCCATTGTCTTCCTCTACCCCATATGCCTATCCCACCCATGCCTGAATCTCCTAATTGAATTTGCACAAACTACCTCCCTTGGCAACCATTCCACCCCTTCCATGAAGAAATGTTTAGTAACTCTTTAACTCTGCACACATGCACACACACCAATTTCATTGAGTTCCCCTTGGTGCTAGTGTTCCCAGTCAGCGTAAACCGCTCCCCACTTTCTACTGTGTTAATCATGAGGAGGAATTTGTACATATCTATCATGCCACCCCCCAACCCGGCTCCAGCATGTACATGTTGAGATTCGACAAACTCTCCATTTAAGTCTCATCCTGCAGACTCTGGATCATTCGGTTACCCTCCTCTGCACCACTTCCATCCTTTACATACAAACATAAAAAGAAGCCAGCAGAAGAAGGCCATTTGGTCTATCAAGTCTGCTCATATTGCAGGGTCCACAGCTTGAGCTAATGTGCCTGCCTTCCCTCCCCACGCCTCCCCACCCATGATCCTTCCCTTCCCCATGCCTATCCCAGCCTCTCTTAAAGCTGCCTACTGTCTTCAATGAGATGACCTCTTCTGGCAATGCATTCCAAGTGTCCACCACCCTCTCTGTGAAGAAGTGCTTCCTGACCTCCCTCCTAAACCTCCCACCCTCCAGCTTGAGACTGTGCCCCCTCGTGTTATGGTTGCCACTCAGCTTAAAGAGACTCTCCTTATCAACCGTATTTATCCCTTTCAAGTACTTTCCTTATT
This sequence comes from Neoceratodus forsteri, assembly GCA_016271365.2. NCBI lineage: Eukaryota > Metazoa > Chordata > Ceratodontiformes > Ceratodontidae > Neoceratodus > Neoceratodus forsteri. Next base: position 463,071,016 of record CM057458.1, read on the forward strand.
CTTATTATTATCCCTTTCCTTATTCTTTTTAAAGAGTGGGTTCCAGAACTACACACAGTACTCCAAGTGAGGACAAACCTGTGACCTGTACAATGGTGGAATCACTTCACTCCTCTGGTTGCTAATCCTCCTTCCTATACATCCCAGCATCCTATTAGCCCTTACTGCTGCCCTGTTGCACTGTGCTGTTGCCCTCAAGTTATCCAGTATAATTACCCACAGGTCCCTTGCCTCTGTTGTACTCTACCCCTTCTGTATTCAGTCCTTGCATTTTCTGCCCTATGTGCATTATCGTGTATTTATTTATTTATTTGTAAGATATCGGAATTACAATCCTTTGAGTCATGGACTCATTTCCAAAGGCTTCACATCTTAATACATAATATATAGCACATACTACATAAAACACAGTAGGATACATAGTTACAGATACATACAATAAGAGACCACTACTAATTTGGAATGGAGGTCTAGTTGAGGCGATGCAGTTCATGAGTTATAACAATCACACTACTGCTGAGTGAGCCTGCTGACAATGAATACAGGGGAGGCAATGTGCCTGTGCATCTTGCACCACTTGGCATTGAATTTCAGCTGCCAAGCCCTTGACCACTTCTGCAGCCATTCTAGATCCTCTTTCATACTTCTTACCCCCTCCTTACTGCCTACTCTTCCACAGATCTTTGTGTGATCTGCAAAGTGCCAGATCTTCCCTTGGATCCCCACTCCAATATCACAAAACTGCTGGAAAGGACTGGTCCCAAGACCGATCACTGCGGCACTCCACTGGTGACCTCCCCAACCTCTGATTCTTCACCATTTAGGACTTCCTTCTGGTTTCTGTTACTTAGTCAGTTTTTTTATCATCTTGTGATGTGGCTTCCCATCCTCTTGGTCCCCTGGCTTCTTAATCAGTCATTCCTGTGGCACAGTATTGTAGGCGCTACTGAAATCGAGATACAGTATCTCCACTGCCTGCCCCTTGCCCACCATCTTCATCACCAAATTGAGGAAATCGGTCAGGTTTATCTGACATGACATCCTGAAGTCCATTCGCCTCCAGTAAATCCATTAGCATCCTCATATTAGGGTTTCCTTTTTTTAATTTTTTTTTATCTTCAATACATTACGAGAGAATGCAGAAAATCCAAGAAAAAGCAATACAATGAGACAGAATTCACAAGATCTCATTATAGGAATATGTGTGTCACTCTTCTTATGTGGTACCACTCGGGGGTAACACATAAAACTGGCTATATTTCCAAGTAAATTTAGACACATTTATAAAACGATGAATGCCGTCAATGCTATTAATCACTCCAATCAGAATTTATAAAATAACACAGGTGAAAGAAACCAGCCTGTCTGGCATATAGATTATTTTGCATCTAAATGATAACCCTGTTTCTGGCCTCTTGACATTTCCCCCAATCCACTGCAATAATCAAAATGGACAGAAAACCAGACAATATTATTATTACAGTCCTTTTTTTGTTTTGAACAGCAGCTTGGACAGACCTTGTTCAAATAAAAATTGAAACTGTAAAATGCGAACCAACTCACCCACTAATAGGAGGAAATGCTTTGCTGGCATCATGCCTTGTAAGGGAACTGAGCTCTACATCAGGTGAGAGATGGCACCCCTCCATCTACTCATACTTCTTCAAGTCCAGGTAGGGAGGCCCCCACGCCATTTTTGTTGTTACATATAGCACTTCTTCCTCATCTAGTCATCCTTGCTTCCCTGTTTCCCTGGGGTAACACGTGGCAGGCCAATGCGCACTGAAACCCTTTTGACCAACATCTGAAATGTGGCAATAAATATTAGTTATACAAAATTTGTGAAAACTCTGGTAATAGCCCACCAGCATTTTCTAAACAAAATAAAGAGCTCTTCCCCGTGACCTCTCGTGTATAATCCCACATATCCATGAAGAAGGAAAGGTCATTTTATTACGCAAATAAGGCATTACCAAGAGAACAGCATCCCACTCCCCTTGTACCAGATCCAAGGCATGTTCAGTGGAATTAGGCAGAAAATCCCCTCAATGATAACACCATGTAATAGAAACTGTACCAAGTAAAATTCAAATGTCCTCCTCTGCAGTCATTCTGTTCAAGTAATTGATCTTATGCCATGGCACCAAGCATTTTTTCTACAAGGGATGGAGCTATCCTTTGATTGGTAAAGCCATACTGATTATTTCGGTAGGAAAATTGAAAGTGGGCTGGGAACCTCAGTCTTTAACCCACTCCAACATCCCACGCTTCCTTGTTATGCCCTCAAACATCTTCCTCCACTGGCAAGTAGTAAAGGAGTAGTCCAGAAAACCTAATATTAGTCAATCCTCCAACATCATGGGGTTCTGACATTTGGCCAACTTCAATATTTGATCACGAGCCCCCACTGAGGTTGTAATCAGCAGGATTGTTTGTGGCCCCTCTACACTTGCTACAGTCCTCCTTGGAGTGATGTGATACGTCTTAATCACAGGCACTGCATGTCCAAGTCCCAGAACCTCTAGCAACCAACATTCAAAGAATTCATAGATGTCGACCCCTTCAGTAACTTCGGGGACAGCTTGTATTCAGATGTTTGATGATTGGGCCACATTTTAGAGTTGTGCAAGCTTATTTCAGACCACTGCTTTCTCCTTTACCATCATGGTTGCCACTGTTAAAGCCTTATTGGCAGCACTCCTTGACTTCTCTGATTTACCTGCTACCCCATCAGTTTCCGTCTCTGCCACAGTAAGTCAGGTAGCATACTGATCAATTTATTTTGTCCACTGATTTTATCGGAGTTGTAAGATCAGTAATTGCCCATTGCAAGGAGCCCAGGTCAGTGAAAGTGTCTCAAACAGTAACTGAGGGAGGCAGACAATGGCCCTGCTGCTGTTGAATCAAATTTGTTCTGGTTCTGTGGACATTCCATCCTTAAATCTGAAATACTGTAATTAAAATTCTAGCACAATGTATTGTCAAAATGTCAAGTTTTCTAAACTGGTGGCTCACTGGAAATGTAAAAGTAGTGCCACCTGATGGCTCATCAAAAGCGCTGCATGCTGTGCTGGCGGCCCAGATTCAGAAACAAGACTGGGGAGCCAGCATCGGTGTCCCTAGGGGTGGGGAGTGGTCCTGAGGGGAGCATGAGTCAGCCCGGAGAAGGAGATGTCCTAGTTGCTGCTGCACTGGAGCTTCCAGAGGCATTGCCCAATGTCCAGGAGGAGGGAAGGTTCAAGGGATGGAGAGAAACACACAAAAAGTATGTGCCTCAGGCCATCTGAATGATGACCATTGGTTTCTCATGCTCTGGACTGTGTGGATCCCCACCAGCTTGTCAACGGAAGGAGTGGAAGATGGAGCTGCAGACAGGCAAGGGCTAACAGTTAGGACTAGCCGATGGCTTGAAGGGCTAAACAGCTTGATAAAAAAAAAAAAAAGGAAGAAATGTAAAAATATTCTTTTCTGTTAACCACTATACTGGGAGCACTTAGACAAGCATGCTTCTTATTGGACTGCTAACCCCGCCCCCTCTTACTGGGGTTTCAAGCAGTCTCCTCACTATGGGCATTAAAGTGACAGGTCTGTAGTTCACAAGACCATTCCTACTTCTGCTTTTCTCTTTTAAATATATTTTTATTGAAATAAACAGCATTGCTTCTCATACATCAAAAGGGTAGTACAGAATATGTTAAGGCATCACATGATACAGCAGTTCATCCGTACTGTAGTGTAATACAAGTCATCCCATTCCTTTCTCAGCATGATACAATGACTGAACCAACCTAATGGAGTCAACCACCCATTTAAACTGCAATTATTTTTATATCATCACCTGCTGATCTTATTTAGAAATTCGGGATCTAAGCAATCCCTCTATGGAATGAAATCAGTATCTTGAGCCATTGTATAGGTTACCCAGCTTTGCCAGCAGGTATGAAACTGAACTGTTCTATCATGCATATATGCCATTATTCATTTCATTCTATATATTTCCTTAAGAGTTGTCTGCCACAGTCTCACCATAGCTCAGCTGCACCTTTCCTACAGCTGAAACATACAGAAAGATCATAGAGTGAGGAGTTAGACGCAGAGTAAGGCATTGACATTAAAATGATATTATGGCAAATCTCTTTTGTGGATAAAGATAATTTATCAAAATGAGAGGCTATATTATGAACATATGAAATTTGCCAGCAGATAAAGGCCTAGAGGTCTATTAAGTCTGCTTGAATGTGCAGCTAGCACCCCTTGTTCTGCAGCTGCCCCCCCTTCCACCCTTCCCCTTCATTGAACCTTCCCCTTATCCTGCCCCATCCCCTTTTGAAGCAGTCCACTGTTCTACTGGATACCACTTCTGCAGGTAACGTATTCCACCCAGCAACAACCCTCTCTGTAAAAAAGTGTCTCCTCATCTCTCTGCTGAACCTTCCTCCTTCCAGTCTCATATCATGGCCCCTGGTGTCCCTCCCCTCCCTTACTTTCAACAACCCCTCTGTACCTGTCTTGTTTATTCCTTTCATGTACTTAAAAGTTTCAATAATGAACAACAACTTACCAACTAGATATGTCAAACCCATATAACAACTGCTATGTGTAAACAGCCGAATACTGTATACCCATGATAACCTGTATATGCATATGTTCAACTGTCTATAATATCATGTACTGTTATTCCCTGGTCGCCCCTGAAAAAGGGACCTTCAGCACCCAGTGGGCCTATCCGGTCATCAGAATTCAATAAATAAATAATCATGTCCCTCCGTCCCTCCTCTCCTCCAGTGTGTACATGTTCAACTCCCTCAGCCTCCTCTCATATGATAAGTCCCCCAGCCCCTTGATCATCTTTGTCACCCTGCGCTGTACCCCCTCCAGTAACTTAATGTCCCTCTTCAGATACGGGCAGCAGTACTGCATGCAGTACTCCAGGTGTGGTCTAACTAATGACCTATACAGTGGCAGAATCACCTCCTTCCTCCTCGAGGATATACCCCTTGCAATACAACCCAGCATTTTGTTGGCCTTTGCAGCTGCCTTCCTACATTGTGCTGAGTTGTTCATTGACCCTGTAGTGAGCACCCCCATATTCTTCTCCTCCTCTGTCTGGGCTAGCTGCACTCCCCCCAGCTGGTAACTCCTCCTTGGGTTCTTCATCCCAAAATGCAGCACCTTGCACTTTTTGGCATTAAACCCCAGTTGCCAGGTGTCTGACCAGGTTTCAAGCTTTGCCAGATCATCCTGCAATGCCTGCCATCCCCCTAGGTCATCCACCACTGCTCCTACCTTGGTATCATCAGCAAACAGACTGATCTTGCTCTTGATGTCCAATGATATGTCTGCAGTGAATATCCCTAACAACAGTGGTCCCAACACCGAGCCCTGTGGAACACCGCTCATCACTACCCTTGGGTGTGAGAGCTCCCCACCCACCACCACCCTCTGTTGCCTTCCCTGAAGCCAGTTTCCTACCCATCTCACCAGCTTTGCACCTGCCCCTGTGCCTACTAACTTACTTCCCAGCCTTCCATGCGGCACCGAGTCGAATGCCTTACTGAAGTCCAGATACAGGACATCCACAGCATGGCCCGTCCAGTTGTCTAGTTACCCAGTCACAGAACTCCACCAGGTTGGTTTGGCAGGATCTGCCCCATATGAAGCCATGCTGTCTGCTGTCCTGTAGTCCTTTGGCCTCTAGGAGGGCCACCAGCCAGTTCTCCAACAATGGTGCAATAAGTTGACATGACCAAAATATATGGGCATGATCAGCCCTACTACGTCTGCATTTCCACCAGCAATATCCATACTGTGCTGGTAAAAACTTAGCCAGGACTGCTGTGGTTCTAAAAAATCTACAGTGGCACTTCCAGGCAATTTCCCACCACTGTCCAGCTGATGCAATTTTTATGCCAGGTAGCATATATTTTAACCAATCTTTCAGGGTAATTGTAGTACTTTGTTCCTGGTTCCACTTGTCTAAAATAATTTGTGTTGTGTCTCCGAGTTGTTCTTGGAGTTCTCTATAGAAGTTACCTATAAGGTGTCCCCAATGTGTGCCCCATAAGGTATCCAATGTAATCGGCAGCAAACAGTGGTGTTGGTTCAGGGAGACAGGTCCGATCTTTAGTTTTATGTAATAGATATGTTCTAACCTGTAAATATCGGAAGTACTCCTTGCTGGTTAACTTAGATTGCTGCTGCAGTTGCTCAAAAGGGACTACCTCACCATTCGTCTAGAAATTAGAAGGCATGTGAGACCACGCTGCCTCAGTCTGGCAAAGGTGTGGTCAATTTGCAGTGATAGGAGTTCCAGGTCAGCTGACAGCACTTGGCAGAAGTTAAAAATTAAGGCCAGTTTAGGTAGTCTCTATATCTGAAACCACAGTTATGGGCTGTTGGATGTGAAGTTGGTATAATCTGCTAGGGACAGTTGGGAGATCTGATTCATTAGTAATGGGGGGGGCAATATCATGCATATCATTAAAGGTTAATTCAGTGTGTTTCCAAGGTGTGGATATATGAGGGTTCCACCAATTTGACACAGTACAGAGATATGCAGCTCTGGTATAATTAAGCAGATCTGGAAGATCCACTCCATGTTTAGAAGTATTTACTTGCAGCAGGGAATATCATATCATCAGTACCCCTCCCTGCCCCATGTGTCGGAATATCTGTTTATTCTAAGAGGTAAAGTAATGTTGAAATGGAGAAATGGGAAGAGTTTGAAAGAGACAGAAGATGTGACAAAACATTTTAACCGATTAGAAGAAGGGAAGAGGCAGTGAAGTCCACTTAACAAGATCTTCTGTGAGAGCAGCAGAAAGGGATTCATAGTTCAAGAGTTTGAGGCCTCTAAGATCTTTTGGGATGTGTATCCCCAGATGTTTGAACTTTCTTCCTCTCCATTTAAATGATAAGTTGTGTAGTAGTGAAAGAGATGGGTGAAAATCTTAGATCAAGAACTCTGTCTTCTTTAGCTTTAGTGAGGACCCTGCCAGCTGGCCAGAGAGTGGATGGCGTTCTACACTGCTGAGATGGAGCATTCTGGGTTATGTTATGTGAGAACTATGTCATCTGCATAAAGTGTGGCATTATATTCTACTCCTCCCAGAGGAATGCCCTCAACTTATGGTGACTGAGTGATGCCTGTTCAATTTGCAGGGCAAAGAGTAATGTGGACAGAAGGAGCATTGTCGAGTTTCCTGTTTGAAGAGAAAAAGGAGTAGAGTGAGAATCATTAATGCGGAGAAAGGCTCAGGGATCTGCATACATTTTTCAGATCCAGTTAAGGAAGACTTCATGAAAGCCAAAGGTTGACAGGGTGCCTCACAGAAAGTGTAGGGTTGTCATCTTGGCAGAGGTAAAAACCAGACACTAAACCACATCCTAAACTCTATCCTTAGCCCACCCCTGTCCATGACTGTCATGCATTGCTCCTTTTCCAAAGCCATTAGCTATGTCAGTGAAGACTAATGGAACAGTAAGAGACAATACTTGAAGCAGCAGTTCAGCAAAAACGTTAACATGCTATACCTGTTAAATTTGCTTTTCTAGAAGCACTTTGCTTTTTTCTGTTTTAGATAATTCCTGAAGAAGACCTAAGGTCGAAACATCGATTTTAACTGTATTTTCTACTTTCAGCATGTATTTAATATTACCATTTTGTTTTGCTTTTCTAGATTCTTCCTAGTTATTACTTTATTCATTTAGTTATTGAATTTGTTTTACCAGGTAAACATACAGAGAGAAAGGAAATCCCATTTACAGATATGATCTGGGGTGTAGACGAGGGTAATACTGTAATTCCTGTAATGTGTACTCTATATATTTTTTGTGGATCCAATTTCCTCCAATGTCCACAATACTATTTGAAGCACAAAGAAGTGATCATACTTTTTTCTAGAGGAAAAAAAAGTAATTTAAAAAACTGATTTAAAACATTTAAAAGTGCTTAAATTCTGTTAGAGTTAGAAAAGTTTACCAGCAAAAGAAAATGGAAGATCATTTAATCTTTTGCTGTTATAAAAGGCAGGGTCAGGCTTTTGCCCAGTTTTGCTGCAGTGCTGCTTTAAAATGCAGAGTGGAGAACATTAGGCTAAGTATAGAAACATAGAAGTTGATGGCAGATAAGGACCGCAAGGCCCATCCAGTCTGCTAATGATCTTAATGGCCACACTTTACACTTCCTAGACTGACTGTTTTTACAGAGAAGGGTTGTATTGACAACAGAACTTGTTTTTAGCTAGGACATGCAGATGAAACAATGAGTGAATGATAAGACAAAATTTGTTGCAAAGTATGTGAAGTGAGCACTCAAAATGGCTTGAAAACATGACCATCACTGAGCAACCAGATTACCAGATGGGGACCTGAAAACCAGATCACCAGGTAAAAAAACTTAACAAGTACCAATCCTGAGGAAGTTCCAGGACACCCTGTCAAAAGCCTTCTCAGCATCAAGACTAGGCATTGCTGTCGGGATTGATCTCTGGGTTGTGTGCTGTAAGGGAGGAAGGGTGTGCCAAATGGTGTCCATAGTTTGACGTTTTGTGATACAGTCTGATTGGTCAGGATATATCAATGTTGGGAGGAGACAGTTGATTCTCTGTACCCAAATCACCATGTATAACTTATAATTGATATTTAGGATCGAAAGGTGCAAAAGGAAGATGGGAGTGTGGGGTCTTTCCCTGGTTTAGGGATAAGTGAGACAGTTGAATATTTTCATGAATGGGTGGGACTTCTCCAGTACATACCGCTTCGTAGGTTTAGTGGCAATAAGGAGTGATAGGGAGTGGAAAGATCTTGGAAGGCTTTATACCATTCTACCTGGTACTTATCTGGGCCTGGACATTTTGGGTCTTGGTATCTGCTATTACAGTGTGCAGCTCCTCTCTTTCTATTGGGGCAATCAAAAGTTAAGGCTGGGAGAGAGAGAGAGAGGCCTGTCAAGAAAGTAGAAATCCTGGAGGAGGAGGGAAGGGACTGATCAGTGTATAAATAGTGGTAGTATGCCTGAAAGATTGCTATAAATTTTGTGAGTGTCATAAATCAGTGTACACAATGGGGGGGGGGTACTAACAACAACAAAAATGGAAAGGGACCTGGGGATAGTCATATCAGATGACCTAAAGGTAGGCAGGCAATGTGAGAAGGCAGTAAGGAGGGCTGGGGGGATACTGGGATGCACAGGGAGAGGCATCGCCAGTAGAAAACAGGACATTGTCACCCCTCTGTACAAACAGTTGGTGAGACCCCATCTGGAGTACTGCGTGCCATCCTGGAGACCCCCTCTCCACAAGGACATAGACAGGATGGAGGCAGTCCAGAGGAGGGCAACTAAATTGGTGCAGGGTCTGCACCAGAAACCATACGAGGAGAGATTAAACAAGCTTAATATGTATACCCTCGAGGAAAGCAGGGAGACAGGGGACATGATAGAAACTTTCAAGTACCTCAAGGAAATCAGCAAAGTCCAAGAGGGTATCATCTTTTAGAAAAAGAGATGTGTAAGAACAAGGGGGCGCAATGTGAAGATAGAGGGGAGACAGCTCAGGGGTAACGCGAGGAAGTATTTTTTCAAAGAGAGGGTGGTGGACGCAAGGAACGTCCTTCCTGAGGAGGTTGTGGGGTCCAAAAACAGTGGAGGAATTCAAGAATGCATGGGACAGACAAAAGGCAGTTATAGTGGGGGGTAGGAGGAAGTAGGCTGTTGGTTAACTAGAATCTGCAGCTTATCCAATAGGTAGGGAAATGGGCAGACTGAGTGGGCCAAGCGGTCCTTATCTGCCATCAAAGCCTATGAGCCCGATTCTCAAAAGGTTACATCTGACATAACTTGACTTGTGCTATAAAAAAATGGTGCAAGTAGCAAGTTACACCAGCAGTTGCAACATTTGGTATTCTGCAAAGCAGCTGCAACATGTCGCAGGCTGCTTGCACCAAAGTGGCCTTACTCCACCAGTTATACCCTAAACTCCCTGCGACATGGCACTAGAGGGTTTACAGCAGCAATTGTGCCCTATTCAGTAAGGGCGGCAACAAAGTCCACCAGAACGCTATTCTACAACAACCCCCGGGGGAGAACCGTCATCTTAAGTTACACCAGCATATAGCTGGCATAAACTGTACATACATCACTGGGGTTACCTGCATGTGCAGCCAACCCATCCCTCCCATGGTATGCCACCCTCCCCCCAACACTGCCCTGATCCCAACACATGATTGCCCCACAAGGCAACCTATATCCCCTGAATACCATAATACCTTGCAGGGCCACCACATGCCCCCGGCCCCGTACATGCTGAAAGCCCCACAAGGCTGCTGCATGTCGCCAACCATACAAAACACATGCAGCCCATTGTCTCTGATAATAGCCCCCCCATCCTTGATTCCCTACACAGTGCCCATACACCAGGCATCCCTGGTAGTCAAGTGGCTCACCCCTCCCACCTGGCAGCCCCTGACCACCCGCACACCCCCAAGACCTGTCAGAGGCCAGCGACTGGCACAGCCCATCTCACCACCACAGCTAGCCACTGACTGCGCTCTGTATGAGCGTGTACTACTGTAAATAGTATGCACTCAATGAATGACAGTTCATTCATTGAGTGTGTACTATTTACAGTAGTACGCGCTCATACAAAACGCAGCTGGTGGCTGGCCACGGTGGTGGAGGTGGCTGTGCCAGTCACGGCAGGGGACGGTGGGGAGCCAGAGTGGTCTGGCACTGCTGGGTGTGGGTGGGGGGCAATTAGACTATAGGGTAATGGGATATAATTCATAGCTACTATTAACGGCACTACAAGGACTTGGGATCGGGACCTGGGGTGGCGGAGCAGCCCTGCAGTGCATTTACTTATTGGGGATTGGGACTTGGGGAATAGAGCAGCCCTGTGGGGCATTTACTTGTCAGGGATTGGGATCTGGGGGGACAGAGCAGCCCTGTGGGGCATTTACATTCAGTATTGGGGGATTAGGGGTTGGGGGTCCCATAACCCCGCGGGGCTTTCCAGGCTTGGAGGAGTACTTGCATCCTACTTCCAGTTGGATGCAGCTTGCGACAAGCTCTTCAGTTATACTCTGCATTTGGCATACCTGTGGATACGTCACATATCGCAGGACTTAGCCGCGGGGACCCTGTCCATTACAGAATCGGGTGCAGGGTCCTCTGCGCAACTGCACCCCTCACATGTCGCAACTTGTAACATTAGTTGGGGTGCTTCTAGAATCATGCCCCATGTTTCTGTGTTTCTATTGCAGGGTCTTGCAACTTAATAACGCAGGTAGTGCATTTCTGATTAAGAAGTCTAAAGACAAGTAGGCATGCTCCCCCTTGTAAAATGAGTGTTTCTAGAAAGTCAGAGCTTGTTGAACTTGGGAGACCAGAATTTCCTGGATCTTCTGCTTCAGGAGTTTTATTTTCTCTGAAACTGCCAAGTTGCCATGTGTGTATAATAACTGGAGGGTGTGGGGATGTTCTGTTAGGTGATTATGTTTCTGTAGTTGTTGCTTCTTCCGTGAAGCGTATGATATTATGTCTCCATGGAGCACAGTTTTGAGTGTGACCCATAAGATAGATAGCTAGTTAGATAGATAGATAGATAGATAGATAGATAGATAGATAGATAGATAGATAGATAGATAGATTTCAACAGGATGAAACTATTGGTACTCATCACAGCCCTGTTAACAAAGTTGTCCTGCAAAATTTACAAACGAGGTATACAGCTTTGTCAAAAATAACATAGTTCCACAGAGATACCCATTACTATACTCAACAGACAAAAAAAATGGGAGGTTTTACAGAAGGGATGAGACTTAGTCACGTTACACACATCACACAAAATACACATTACCACTTTCAATACATCATATCATGTTCTGCAAACATTTGTCAAAATTCTGTAACAAGTACAGATGTCCACTAAATTCCCATTTATCATAGATTTAAACATTTTTGTTGTTGAAGTTTTCCTAATCTCTGGAGGCAGAGTATTCCATTCTTTTGTTACCCAATAACTAGTTTTCATCTTCTCATAAGAATGAGATATTCTGGGAATTGTAAATCCCCCCTTTTTTTTACTTCCTTCAAGTTATAAGAGACACTAAACTGAAACTGGTTCAAACTACCTTTCTTTCCCCATTGGATTACGCAGTCTTTCTATATAGTCAGGGACCTGCAGGTACCCAAGCCAAACTCAATATGCTTTATCACAGAGCCATAAGATTCATCACGGGTCTTCCATACTCAACCCACCACTGTGCATTGTACACGGCAGTGGGATGGTCATCCCTTGCTTACAGATGGCAAAAAATGCTGCGGTTTGGACATACAAAGCTATCTCAAATAAACTGCCCCAGTATATCTCTGTCTGTTTACCTTTGTGCACTCTGGGGAAGTATGCCCTGAGAAGCACCTCATATATTTACCTTTATGTTTACAAAGCAAAATCTTGCATTGGCAGAGCAGCCATCAGCTTTGTGCTCCCTAAACTGTGGAACAAGCTGCAAAAAACTTTGAAATTAACTCACCCCATCAGCCTAGCAGCTTTTAAATCTCTATATCTACATAATAATAATGAGTCCTGTACCTGTCTACCCTAAATAGTGACTCCTATAAGTCCAAGCACACTCTAATTACTACTGTTAAAAGACTGATCACATCTATAATCGACTCTTCCCTCTCCTCTTTTTCTACCCCCATATCTGTCCCTTCCACATTCCTTTGATCCTGGTTCCAGCTCTAAATTCTCAATACCATATCACTTTATATCTTTTTATATTAGGTTTTATTTGTGTTCTGTGCACCTGATATGTATATTTCTTTACTTTTATGAAAAATTGTGTCCTACCCAAAACTAGCTGTATCTTCTGTTCCAAACATATACTACTGTCAATGCTACCTGCTGATACTTTGTATATACTGTACTATTGTATCTAACTTTATTTGCATTATTACTATTTTCTTGTGTGTTGCATCCCATGTATATTGTCCCTTGTTCCTTGTTAACAAACCCAGGTCCTCCTCGAAAATGAGCTTGCTTAACGGTGATCGCCTAGTTAAATAAAGACTTTGATTTGTTGATTGATAAATATGCATAGAAACATCACTTATTTCAAACACATGGTCCTTTATGAGTCGCTTGTTCAGTTTAAAAGCTGTCCTTGCTCTTAGTTTTTTTCTCCTGAGTTCTAAGGAATTTCATCTTGGGTCCCATCAGACAGTGATGTTGATTATAGGCACATCCTAATACAAATCTCGCTAATTTATTGTATAATATGTCTAATTTATTTAGTATAGTATGATTAGCATGCTGATAAACTATATTTCCATACTCCAGGGATGGTAATAGAAGTTGTTCAGCTATTGTTGCCCTAGTTTCCATGGGAATAAAAAAAAACTTTCCTTCTCAAAGCTCCTCATAGTCTGTTCACCTTTTGTAACAATACTGTTTTTGTGTGAATCAGATTTCAATGTGTCATCTAAAATCACTCCCAAATATCTGTATTCTCTAACATTCGTTATTGTCTGCCCATTTAATGTCTCTATATTTCGATTTGTTGCATCCTTGATTTTAGTCCTGTTTTTGCCTAAGTAACATCACCTGCATTTTCTTTGCATTCAACAACATGTTTGACTTCATAAACCATTCCTCAAGTCTGTTAAAATCATGCTGCAAAATCTTTTCTAATCCAGTTTGAGATGCTGCTGTTCCTATTAACACTGTTTCATCTGCATAAAGTTTTATTTCTGCTCCAGTTCTACAGTTTGGCAGATCATTAACATATATCAAAAACACTAGGGGTCCCAAAATAGAACCCTGTGGCAATCCTCTGCTCAAAGTCTGTGGGCTTGATAGTGCACCATTTAGCATAACTTCTTGTTTCCTGTTATGAAGGTATGACAGAAACCATGAATTGGCCTTTTCTGGCATCCCTATCTGTTCAAGACTTTTTTTATCTAGGTTTTTTCCTCCTGTCAGGGCTCCAGGCAGGCACAGCTTTCGGTCCTCTCTCAAAGGATCTCGATCTGACCTGTGGCTTTCAGAGCTTCTTTTAGCCTGCCTCAGTGCCCCATTTTCCATTCTCTCCCTGTTATCCCGGGACCCCAGAACACGGTCACGCATGCGCGTGGAGGTGCACATGTGCTTTGTGGCTCCGGTGATGGCCCCTTCCTCCCACATGGTCTAATGCCTGGTCACCCTTGGGCTAGGTGCTGCCACCTGGCCTCCACCTGCTGGTAGCCAAGAGCCAGGGAAACTCATGTCCCTCCCTGGGAGTGGAGAGCTGCCTTGCAGCAGCTCAATCCAGCTCCTCACCCTACCCCCCCAGCTGATCCCCGATGACTCAGGCTCATTCCTGAATCTGGATCACTGGCATAGTAGGAGGTAAGGCACCCAGCACCTCAGCCCTCCATGCCACTGGGCCGGCACTGTTCAAGTCTTTTAAACAGTATTACATGTTCTACTAGACTGAACGCTTTGGAGAGGTTGACATACATTGCACCCACAAACTTCCCTTTATCCAGTCCTGTTGATACAGTGTTAAATAGTCCATGAGTGCAGTGCCCATTGACATCCCCACCATAAATCCAGATTGATGTTTTGGCAGTAGATTGTATTTATCCAAATATTCATTTACCTGTTTCCCAATCAACTTTTCAGAAACCTCAGATATGACAGATAATAGTGCTACTGGTAGATAATTTGATGAATTATTACAGTCTCTCCTTCTATAAATGGATACCACCTTAGCTGACTTCCAGTATTCTGGATAAATTCTTTTCTTTAGACACCTGTTATTAATTTTTGTTAAAACAGGGGTTATGATTTCAATTGAATATTTCAAACATTTATTTATTTTTTACTTTATTTCTTTATGCTCCCCTGTCCCCTAGTCCAGCCACTCCTTCAGGCCACCTAGGACTTCCCCAGACTACCAGCTGCTCCCGTCACCATGCTCGCTGTCTCCCATACTATAGCCCCAGTTGACCCAAGGTATCCCTTTGTGGGGGTCCTCTCTCCATGGTGGGGTACCAGGAGGGGAGATTTGCCCGGGGGCCTTAATTGTACACTGGGTGCACACACAGTGAAGGATCAGCTCAGATACTTCCGGACTGCATAGTGAGTGGAGGGACCAGCCACTGTCATCTGGTTGGCTGAGTGGGCGTTTTCCATTTTCTTCCCCAACCCACCTATCTCCCTGGTAGTGGTCCCACCACTGCAGTGTCCTTGGGATGTTTAACAATGTGTCAAGGCCACACGCCGCCAAGAACGCCAACTACAAACTACCACCAGGAGCTGCCTAACAATGACCCAAGACAAACCTATTGCCCAGGAGGTCTAAACTCACTCCTTGACGGTCTCTGCTTCTGATGACTGGGCTTACCCAGCAAACACCCATTGCTTGGCACCACAGAGTTGGCAGCAGATAGTTCAAAAATGTTATTTCAATCTGATCCAGTCCACAAGATTTTTTAGAATTTAACCTGTTTATATCTTTCCATGCTTCACATTGTTTAATAACTCTAAAATAAAACCTGGGACAGTTAAGGTTTTTGGTTCAGTATCTACTATACTATCATTAGTTTCTTCCAATATTGGTCCATACTCTACCATCCTGTGTTTGACTGGATCATCTGTGCTGTGTTTTCCCTGCTCTACCTGAGTCCAACTAGCCAATTGTGTGAGAGACTGTCGTGCTGAGAGTGGAGGAGGGACAAGTTCTTTCCACAGTGCTGCAACAGGAGCATACAGAGTAAGAAACTGTGTGGCTCTATATTTGTGAGAGAACTGCTCGTTTTTATTATTTACACAGTGACTGATTGCTGGGAGACTCAGGTGAAATGCTTGCTAATGTCATTGGAGAGGCAGGGTTCTGCACAGTTAAATTCCCTGCACCGCTCGCAAGCGTGAGCATTGTGAGTGTCGCAAGTGCCACTCCAAGCAGAAAATTTAAAAGTGGTTGGGTGTGGGTTAGTAAGAAAATGAGTTTACTGCTTGCGAGTTTGATTTTATTGGGTGAAGGGGGGGGTGAGTCACAAAGTCCGAGTTAAATTTGTTATTTTAAATAGCTTAATTGTTTATTATTTCATAAAAACCTTGCATCTAATGGAGATCTGAGGTGGGGAACAATCCTTTCATTGTTCTGCACAAGTTTATTTGTTTGTTATTTACTCCAGGATATTTGTTCTGTAAACATGACAAATTTTCAGCTTTGCATGTTTTATTATTGCATAAAGTATTTGAGGCAATGTATTATATCTAAATCTGTTCAAAGGACACGATATTTGGGGGATAAATGTTTTGCCAGTGGAAAAGGTTTGAGACTAATGGTGATCTTGTTTTTGTTATTGTCTTCTGTCCATCCAAATCTGGGTCCACAAAGTAACGGTAATGGTACAGGAAGTTGGAGCCGTGGTAATTTTCATTCTTCATGGCATATTGTTCATTTGAATATCCGAAGTTTACTTCCAAAAATGAGTTTATTTGAAAGTTGGATAGTGGAAAATAGGTCTGACATTATAGCTCTAACTGAGACTTGGTTAAATGATAGAATAAGTAATGATGAAATATTTCTGCCAGGATATTCTGTAATAAGGAAGGATAGAGTAAGTAAAAGGGGAGAGGTTGTTTGTTTTATGTAATTGATCATTAAAATATGTACAACATCCTATAGAATTTAATGATTTTTAATTTGAGTCACTGTCTATTGAAGTTGAATTGGGTGGATATACGTTGATTACTATTAGTGATGTATATTTACCACCAGGAAATCAAAAAAAACTGGATTGGAGTCCTTTCTTTCCAATTGGGGTCATTTGCCAGCAAATAGAGAAAGGCTAATATTAGGGAATTTTAATCTTAATTGGGAATCTGATCAAGCAATTGATGCTAACAATTTATTAACTGAGCTAGGGCTTTTTCAAATGATTGTTGAAACTTCTCGTGTTAATTACCATTCTAATTATGAGTCAATATTGGATTGGCTCTTAACTAATCATCCAACTCATGTCAGTTTTTCAGGTGTGTTACCCAATAGTCTTAGTGACCACAGTCCCATTTTTTGTCATTGGTCAGCTAAAATTAATAAGCAATTTCCTAATACATTTAATTTTCATAAGGTTAGTGCTATGGACAATCAAGTTTTCAGTGCAGCTTTTGAGGTGGGGGATTGCTCTTTGTTGGATCATATAAAATATATCGATATTGCTTTTGAGTCCTTTTGTAAACAGTTTATAGCGATTTGTGGTGAGCTTTTGCCCTGTAAGAAGGTTAGACTTAGGGGAGAAACTAAAGAATGGATCACCCCTAGTCTTTTAAAGATGTTTAGAACTAGGAATAAGTTATGGTCCAAATACCATAAAAAAAAACAAAAACAAGTGAGAATCTCTAGGCTTATAAATATTTGTGCAATCAATGTAAGAATGAAGTTTGCAGGACAAAGGTTAATTATTTTAGGGCCAAATTAAGATCTGAACGGGGGAACTCAAGGGCTATTTGGAATACTTTGAATTCACTGTTGGGCAGGGGAAAAAGTATGGATCCCATTATCATTGAGTCAGAGGGTCATTTAATTAGTGATTCTTTATGGCTGGCTGAGTTGTTTAATTCACATTTTTCTAGCTTGGATAAATATAGATTACATGATCATTATAACTCTGGTAATATTAATGAATTAGGAATAGTGCAAGGTGAAGGATGTTCTCTTCCCAAGTTTTATTTTCAGGGCTTATTGCCTGAAGATGTTTTATATTATTTGTCCAAAATATGTCCTCGTCCTTATCTTGGTTCTGATAATGTTGATTTTTGGATTCTTAAGAGGGTTGCTTATGTTGTTGCTCCCCTTATTACAAAATTGTTTAATCATCCTCTTTGTTATGTTTTTTTTCCCAACTGCCTGGAAGTGTGCTCTAGTTAAGCCTATTTTTAAAGCTGGTATAAAGATCGACTTGAATAATTATCGTCCTATATCACTTCTTGCCCCCCATCTAAAGTATTAGAAAGAATTATTAGTGATCAAATAAATTAGTATGTGGGGAAATATAATCTTTGGACCCCTGCTCAGCATGGATTTAGGGTGGGTCTTGATACTGAGACTGCCTTGGTGAGGTTCACTGGCCGCGCCCATTCTGCTATTGATGGTGGCGGTTTGGTGGCTGCGGCCTTTGTGGACCTCACCAAGGCATTGGATCTTGTTGATCATGATATTTTGTTACGAATGATGTTAAAGATTCACTTTTCTGATGATATGATTCTGTGGTTTGGCCATTACCTGAGAGATAGAACTCAGAGAACTCGTGTTGGTGGTTCCTTGTCTCAGGAGAACTTAATGAGATATGGGGTGCCTCAGGGGTCCATTTTAGGACCCCTGTTGTTTTCATTGTTTATTAATACCTTGCCTGAAATTTGCAATGACACTGAAATTATTTTATTTGCAGACGATGCGGTATTATTCTGTATTGGTACTGATGTTCAAACATTACAGGAAAATCT
Source organism: Neoceratodus forsteri (assembly GCA_016271365.2). NCBI lineage: Eukaryota > Metazoa > Chordata > Ceratodontiformes > Ceratodontidae > Neoceratodus > Neoceratodus forsteri. The sequence goes on from CM057458.1 coordinate 463,089,513, forward strand.
CTAGAGGGACTTTAATATTTTACATTCTTGGTTTATTCAACATAGATGAACACTTAATTCGACCAGAACTAAATTCTTGATTTTTTCTGGTTGTAGGAACCAGATTAATTATGATTTTGAGCTTAAAGATAATTTTGGTAATACAGTTGAAAGGGTTTTCAATTTCAAGTACTTAGGCCTTATGTTGGATCAACATTTAACTTTTGACCAACACATTGTTTCATTGATTGCTCATTTACATCAGTGTTTAGGTGTGTTGTTTCATGTCAGAAAGTTCCTTACTTCTGAGACAAGAACCCTACTGGCAAATAGTTTTTTGTTTTCCTTACTCAGGTATGGTTCTATTGTTTATTCCTATTCTACTGTAAAAATGTTAAACAAACTTAAATTTACATATCACAGTATTTTACGTTTTATTACCTGTTTACTTAGGATGACCCATCATTGTATTCTTTATGAGAAATCTGGTTGTTTACCCCTTAGTGCCTTTTTCAAACATAGGTCTTTAACTTTTTTGCACAAGATTCAATTGAGTCTTGTGCCAGATAGTGTTGCTAGTTTGTTCCCCATCTCCATGCCTACTGTTATGACTAGAAACAGTACAAGAAAGGTGTTCAAGCTACCTCTGATTAGAACAAATTTTATGAAGAATTCGATTCAATTTGAATTGATGATTCAGTATAACCAGTTACCTAATAATGTAACGGCTAGTTGTACTGTGTCTGGTTTTAACTGTTCACTTGAACAAAAACATTTGTCTGAGGTTGTTTGTAATTGTTTGTAATGTTTGATTGAGTAATTATATGTTTTTGTTGTTGTGGTCATGTTTTAATGTTTTGTTTGTTATTCTTGTGATGTTATTTGTCACTGGACATCTGTGAAAACAGACATTTTTTGCTCACAGATTTTTTCAGTATAAAATAAATAAAAAAAATCAGGTAACATGCAAAAATAGTAATTTAACAGATCTGCTGTCTCTTTTGTTGTGAATTCCGTCCCCTTTTCATCTCTTATATTTATGTTTATTTTAGTATTTGATGATCCCTCCGAGGTTTTAATAAAGTTCCAGTAGGTTGATGGATATCTTTGTTTTATAAAAGCATTTTTTAGCTTTCCTGATCTGACCCTTACACTTATTTCTTAGTTTCTTGTAGGCTTCCTGCCATCTTTATTCAAAGATTTACTAGCTTTCTTCCATATCCAGTCTTTTATTCCAGTTAATTTGTTTAAAGATTCACTTACCCAAAGCACATGTTTAGATCTTTCCTTCTTTTCCTTTAATGGGACTTGCTTATTACAAACCATTAAAAATGTTTTTGAGAAATACGTTACTGCTAAGTTAATGTCAGGTATTAAGTCAAGTCTTTCCTGTTTAATTTGTAATAAATCTCTTTTGAAGTCTGATGAATCAAAATTTTTTAAAGCATCTTTTCAGAGGGGAATCATCATATAGCCTTCCATAGTTCTTTTGATTCAGCATACAGTAAAGTTGTGATCACTTAAGTTTGGAGACACTACTTTTGCATTCAATACCTCTATATTTGTTGATGAAAATATTAAGTCTGCCGGCTTGGTGGCACTGAGGGCTGAGGCATCTGCCTTACCTTGCATCTTGCCAGCGTCCCGGGTTTGGGAGTGAACTCGGGGTGCCGGAGGTCAGCTGGGGAGGAGAGCACTGAAAGTCTGTAGGACTACTCTCCACTCCTGGGGAGGGTGGGCTGTGTATCCCCTACACATAGCAACTCCCAGTGGAGACTGGAAGCACTACAGCTTGGGGACACTCACCGGGTGGAGGTGACGACTGATGTCCTGCGGGCAAGTGCAGGATCGTGCCTGTCATATGCTGACATCATTGCATGTCTGTGCCTCTGGGGGTACCAGAACAAGGAAAAACCCTGGCCTCCAGGAGGGTTATGAGGGGCCTTACAGTCAGGCCTCATGCCCACCACTGGACCCTTCCCACTTCAAGGCCTCCAGTTCCTCCTCCACTCTTAGCCTGCTGACTAGATTTAGAGGAAGGGCACCAAGGTAAGGAACAACGGCACCACCTCGGGGGGGGGTATACAAGCCGGGGGGTAGACAGGCTGGGATGTTGGTTGGAGCTCTGGAGGGGGCCTGATCTGGGAGGGTCTCAGGCTGGGTGGGAGAAAGACTGACTGCTAGAGGCCACATCTGAGGGAGAGCCCGGTAGGGCCCATGACCGGAAAGAAAAAGAATAAAAAAAAAAAAGAAAATATTAAGTATAATATATTACTGGCACTTTGGTAAGAACCTTTTCTTTTTTTTTTAAAATTCAAGTTTATTGCAACCTTGGGCACAATTACAGGTCATACATTTCAGTACATCTCATTCCACTCGTTCTTATTTAATAACATCAACATACTGGCCATATGGTCAATTGCATGCTTACTGTCTTAATAAACTAATTAGTTAGACATTATGAAATTCCATTTTCTTTTCCAATTTTAAATTTTTCCAGTCAAACTGTTATTGGAACTTTAGAGGTTCTCAGTTTAATATCAGGAGTGAACAGCACCCAACATCCCCATCCCTTCCTCCCCTGCTGAGACAGAGAGAGAGAGAGAGAGAAAGCAGCCAAAGCTTTCTTAAATCAAGGAGGCTATTTACTAGACTACACTGAATTGAATTATTACTTTTTGGACCTGTGTAAGTAACTAGTATTGATTCTCTGTTTTTGGGGTTGACTTTTCTTAGTTTAACTTTAATTTGCCAGGGAGGAACTGTAGCTTGGAGATATTTGCAGTCATTTGTGACTAGACCTGTTACTTAACCTCTATCAAATAGGTGTCCGAAAGGAAAGAAGGCACTACCTGGGGTGGAGGGTCAGAGTTGTAATTGATTGTTTCTGGAGGGCACAGGTTTACTCCCACCGCCCTGCCCTCATCCCATCCGCCCAAAGCACATAACTTCCTTTATAGCAGGGGTTCTGACATCACTTCCCCAAAACTAACAACATGCAACTGTTCATATCCTTAAAGGCACAGCACACTGAATAGGGGATAGAGACACTCACAAGCTTGCACACACTAAAACAAGAAAAAAAAAGAAAAGCATCTGTAACAGGAAGGGACACAGACATGTGGGGAGTGGTGCAATGCACTGGCTGTGGAGCAGCAGTCTTCTGGGAGACACTCTGGAGTCTGCGTTGCTGCCCTATGTGCAGGCACCTCTCTGGTCTGAGGGAGGAGGTTGTTCGTCTCCATGCTGACCTGGCAAGGATTCAGGAAACCTGCTCTCCCACCCAGAGACCACCCAGGCCACTGCCACTACCTCAGAGGTTGCCAAGAAAAAGGAGTGGTTGGACCACGGTGGTCTCAGGGTGGGTGAGGGTGGTGGAACAGAGGCGCATCCCTCCAGCTGTGCCTCTCCACAATTCATTCACCACTCTGGCGGAGCACGGTTCCTCTATGGAGGCACCCACAGTGGAGACCAAGGAGGATGCTGGGAACCTCCACAATGGAGACCCACAGGAGGGTGGCACAGGACCCCACAGGGGAAAAAAACAACTCCTAGTGGGGGACTCAATTGTTAGGGGGTAGAACTGGGGGAGGGAGGGGAAAGGGAGGTAAGGTGCCTGCCCAGCACCATGGCTTGGAGGGATAGGAAATGAATCCTCAGGATTGTGGGAGCAGCTGCAGTGAGAGCTGGATGTCATTATCCACCTAGGGACAAATGTCCTGACTGAGAATGGGATCAGAGCATTGCAACAGGAGTTTGTGCAGTTGGGGAGGGGCCTTAGAAACATAGAATCTGATGGCAGATAAGGACCGCTTGGCCCACCTAGTCTGCCCATTTTCCTACCTAACAGATAAGCTGCAGATCCTAATTAACCAACAGCCTACTTCCTCTTAACCCCCACTCAGACTGCCTTATGTCTGTCCCATGCATTCTTGAATTCCCCACTGTTCTTGACTCCACAACCTCCTCAGGAAGGCTGTTCCATGTATCCACAACCATCTCTGGGAAAAAATACTTCCTCACATTACCTCTGAGACGTTCCCCCCTCTGTCTTCAAATTGTGCCCCCTTGTTCTTTCATATCTCTTTTTCTGGAAGATACTACCCTCTTAGACTTTGTTGATTCCCTTGAGGTACTTGAAAGTTTCTATCATGTCTCCCCCTTTTTTCCTCAAGGGTATACATATTAAGCTCCTTTAGTCTCTCTTCGTATGTCTTCTGGTGCAGACCCTGCACCATTTTGGTTGCCCTCCTCTGGACAGCCTCCACTCTGTCTAGGTCTTTGCAAAGATGGGGTCTCCAGAACTGCCCACAGTACTCCAGATGGGGTCTAATCAACTTTCTGTACAGAGGGATAACAACTTCCTGTTTTCTACTGTTTATGCCTCTCCCTATGCATCCCAGTATCCCCCCCCAGCCTTCCTTACTGCCTCCTCACATTGCTTGCCCACCTTTAGGTCATCTGATATAATTACCCCCAGGTCCCTTTCCATTTTTATTGTTGTCAATATCTCACCCCCCATTGTGTACTCTTCCCCTGGGTTTTTGTTTCCCAGGAGCATCACCTTAGACAAGTAGCACACATGGAAACTTTCTCGGAACTGCTACCTGTCTGTGGCTTGGATTAGGCTAGGGTACTCTGGACCATGAAATTCAATGACTGGTTGAAAAACTGGTGCAGAGCTCAATAATTTGGCTTCATTGGGGACTGGGGCTCCACCTAGGGGGATGCAGGCCTATACTGGTGCGATGATCTGCATCTATCCAGGAGGGGATCCAGGATTCTAGGTGATAGGTTTAAATGCTTCATTGGCAAGCATTTAAACTAGCCAAGGGGGAAGGCACTAAAAAGGAGAAGGGAAATCCTAGACCCCCAAAAAATCAGGGTAGTTAGTGAGGTAAACACCAAGATAGAGCAGTCAATAGGGAGAAGGGCAGAGCTAAATGGAGAAAAAGACAAAGGCAGTAAGGACAGGGATGGGGCAAAAAGAAATAAAGCCATAAAAAAATGGAGGGTAATGAGTACCAGTGCCCATAGTCTAGGTAAAAATCTCCCTGAAATGGTGACCTTGATGAAAGAGGGATGCCTGGATATCGTGGCAGTCACAGAAACATGGTACACAGAGAACCATGACTGGGATGTCAGCATACCAGGGTACACAATCTACAGGAGGGACAGGGAGGGAAGAAGAGGAGGAGGAGTAGCTCTCTATGTTAGGGAAAGGATCAAAGCAACAGAACTAAAGGGTAAACCGGGAGGAGTGGAGGCACTGTGGGTCGCCCTGGAGACTGGAAATGGCACTACAATCCTCACAGGGGTTGTATACAGACCCCTGTCTCAGGGAGAGGAAATGGACAAGGAAATGATAGAAGACATCCTTAGGATGGCAGAGAAAGGGGAGATATTGCTGATGGGGGACCTGAATATGCCTGATGTTAACCAGAGCACCTTTGCTGCAGCCACATCCAAGAGCAGGGCCATTCTCGGTGCCCTACAGGGGGCATGCCTCAGACAGCTAGTTTTGGAACCCACTCAGGAGGGAGCAATCTTAGACCTTGTGCTCTCAAATGGGGACGGAGAGAGGATCTCCGATCATGAAGTGGGTAGCCATCTGGGAACAAGCGACCACCAAACAGTATGGTTCATGATAAACTTAGCTGTAGAGTCAAGCCATACAAAAATGAATGTACTGGACTTCAGGAGGGCTGATTTTGTCAAAATGGGAGAGTGCCTCAGAAAAGCACTAGCAAACAGGTGGGGTGGAGCAACAATGGGGAAACATCAAACCGCCATCACAGAGGCAACAAGCCTTTGTGTGACACAAATAAATCAAAACGAAAGAAAATGCCACTATGGTTCTCAAAAGATGTGCTGGGGAAGGTTAGGGAGAAAAAAATAGCATTCAGGAAGTATAAGGAAACACAGAAAGAGCAGGTCAGAGAACTGTACCAGTTAAAGCAGAAGGAAGCGGGAAAGGCAGCCAGAATAGCAAAGGCCCAAACTGAGGAAAAGATGGCTAATTTGATTAAGAAGGGGGATAAAACCTTTTATAGGTACATTAAGGAGCAAAGAAAGACGAAGGCAGGGATACTGAGGCTGAATAAAGAGAAAGGTGGTTGGGCAGAGAGCGACAGTGAAAAAGCAGGGATACTGAATGAATACTTCTGCTCAGTATTCACAGTGGAAAAGCAGGGGGAGATACTTAATCCAGTCAATAGAATCACTCTGGATGGGGGTTGATATTAGTCCTTTCACAGAAGAAAGGGTTCTAAAAGAACTCTTAAAACTGAAGGTGGATAAAGCAATGGGGCCTGATGGGATTCACCCCAGAATTCTAAAAGAACTAAGGGAAGAACTAGTAACACCACTGACTGCCCTTTTTAATAAATCATGGGAGGATGGTGTGGTACCTGAGGACTGGAGGAGGGTGGATGTGATTCTCCTTCACAAAAGTGAGAGCAAGACAGAGGCAGGAAACTACAGACCTGTCAGTTTGACCTCAGTGGTAGGGGAAAATGATGGAATCACTTCTGAAGGAAAGAATTGTTGAGTTCCTAGAGACCATAGGGGCACAGGACCCAATGCAGCAGGGATTCACAGCAGGAAGGTCATGTCAGATGAATCTAATTGATTTCTTTGACTGGGTGACCAAAGTAGTAGACCAAGGAGGGGCTGTGGACATGGCCTACCTAGACTTTAGCAAGGTATTTGACACAGTCCCGCACAAAAGATTAATAAATAAATTAGCCAGTCTGGGAGTGGGTCCCAGGGTTTTAGCCTGGGTAAAACTCTGGCTGGACAACAGGACACAGAGGGTAATAGTAAATGGAGTCCACAGTGAAGAAAGGGGGGGTTACTAGTGGGGTACCACAGGGTTCAGTACTGTGGCTGGTCCTTTTTAATGTCTTCATAGGTGACATTGCAGAGGGACTGGAAGGAAAAGTATGTCTCTTTGCAGATGACACAAAGATCTGCAACAGGGTTGATACGCAAGGTGGGGTGGAAAGAATGAAAAGGGACTTGGCAAGGTTGGAGGAATGGTCAAATTTATGGCAGCTTAGAGTCAACACAAAGAAGTGCAAAGTAATGCACCTGGGAAATAAAAACCCAGGGGAAAAGTACACAATGGGGGTGAGATACTGACAGCAACAAAAATGGAAAGGGACCTGGGGGTAGTCATATCAGATGACCCAAAGGTGGGCCAGCAATGTGAGAAGGCAGTAAGGAGGGCTGGCGGGAATACTGGGATGCATAGGGAGCAGCATTACCAGTAGAAAACAGGAAGTTGTTTGGATCTCTGTACAGGGGGAAAGGCGGGGGGAGGGGAAATTGTTTAACCAGGAAAGGCACACTAAGGCGAAGCTTGTTTCCAGGTACAACCTGGGAGCACAAGGAAGTTAAGTGACTTGCTCAGGGTCACACAGTATGCACGTGGGGGCTGTGGGATTCAACCCCAGGTCTCCAGGTTTGCAGTTCAGAGCCCTAAACCTCTGCGTTATACTGCCTCCTATGACAGACAGTTCGTAAGACCACATCTGGAGTACTGTGTACAGTTCTGGAGACCCCATCTCCACAAAGACATAGGATGGAGGTTGTCCAGAGAAGGGCAACCAAAATGGTGCAGGGTCTGCACCAGAAGACATATGAAGAAAGACTAAAGGAGCTTAAGATGTATAGCCTCAAGGAAAGAAGGGAGGGGGGGACATGATAGAAACTTTCAAATACCTCAAGGAAATCAACAAAGTCCAAGAAGGTAGTATCTTTCAGAAAAAGAGATGTACAAGAACAAAGGGGCACAATTTGAAGATAGAGTGAGGACGGCTCAGAGGTAATGTGAGGAAGTATTTCTTCACACAGAGGGTTATAGATGCATGAAACAGCCTTTCTGAGGAGGTCATAGAGTCAAAAACAGTAAGGGAATTCAAGAATGCGTGGGAGAGACATAAGGCAATTCTAGTGGGGAGTAGGAGGAAGTAGGCTGTTGGTTAACTAGGATCTGCAGCTTATCCATTAGGCAGAGAAATGGGCAGACTAGGTGGGCCAAGCGGTCCTTATCTGCCATCAAATTCTATGTTTCTGTCCTCCTCCCCATCTGTTACTCCACATTCCCATCCAACTAGACCATCCATTGTATCCACTTTCGGACAATGATACTTGTTTTGAGGTTAATTTTATGGGTTAGTTCCTCCATGTCCTTTATCTCTTGAACAATGGTAGTCCATTGCTGATAGGTGGGGAGATCTAAGGAAAGCCATTTCCTGGTGATGGCCTTATGGGCAGATGTTATCAAGATGTTTCAGATGTATACCCTGTCCTTCACTTCCCTTGGAACCAGTCCCAGGACCATATGGGCCGGACCCAATGGACCTGTCACTGTGAAAATGGCCTTCAGGGCTTGTGTTATGTGATGCCAATGTTGGGTTGATTGTGGGCAGTGCCAGAATACATGGAGATGGTTCCCCTGAGGTTCCGAGCAGCCCCTCCAGCAACTTGCTGGGCAATTTCCATCCCATTTATTCTTTACTACTGGAGTGATAAAGAAGTGCGTTCTAACTTTCCATTCAAACCCTCTCCACATTGGAGAGTATGTGGTTTTATTAGCTTGTGAGTACATCATCTCCCAGTCCTTCTCTGCAAGCTGTTCTCCTATCTCAGTTTCCCATCTGTTTTTAAGTGTCCTGGAGTGCCTCTCACCCCTGTCTCTGAGGGCCCCATATATTGCTGAGATGTGACCCTTGCACCTCTTTTGGCTTAGTATGTCCTCTATAGTAGTAAGTAGGCCCTGTGATTCTGAGGCATCCTCAAATTGAGTCTGTAGGGCCTGAATATGAGCCCAGATTTGTAGGAACCTGAAATGGTCTGTTTAAGTGAAATTTGTCCCTGATTTGTCCAAATTCTTGTGTGGCCCCCCCTTTCCATGAATTGTCTTAGGGCATATTGACCCACGTTCCCCCACCTTCTAAAGGTAAGGTTCTGTTGTGAGGGGGTGAAGGCTGGATCCCAGGCAAACCATCTCAATGGCCACATTTCTGCTGCAGGCTTATGCTTAACCCATAATCTACAGATCTCTCCTAGTGTATTCCTCGCAGAGAACAATGTCATGTTTTTATCTTTCTGTGTTGAGCCTGGATTCACCACCCTGGCTCCCGGGGGGGGGGGCCCTCTGTACAAGCTATCTCTATAGTTTCCCAGTGTGTTCTGTACTCCTTCATCGACCACAGTAGGGCACTCCTTAGTTGTGCAGCCAGGTAGTAATCCTCCAGATCTGGTATAGCCCTCCCTCTGTATTCTTTATTCGTTTGCATGATTGTGTTTTTGATTCCTGGTCATTTGTTGGCCCAAATAAACTTTGTTATGATTCTCTGCCATATCATCAGTTGCTTTGGATGTATCTTGAGAGGCAGACATTGAAAGAGGTATAAAAACCTGGGCAGTATATTCATTGTGACCGATTGAATTCTAGAGTAAAGAGGCAGGTTCAGTAGTTCCCAACCCCTAATATCTTGTATGATTTGGTTTACCAAAGGATCAAAGTTATTTGTAAATATCACATTCGGATTTTTAGGGATGAGGGTGCCTAAATATTTTATTTTTGGATTATTCCATTTCAGTGGGTATAGCTGGCGTAGTGTCAGAGATAGAGTAAAGTAAAATGTAAGTAATTCTGTTTAGTTTTTGTTCATTGCAAATCCTGAAAGTAGGCTGAATTTGTCCAGTAGGTCCCATAGTTTGGGTAGGGATTCCTCTGGATTAGACACATAAAGAAGGATATCATCTGCATATAGTGATATTTTATGTTCCACCTCCCCATTTGTCACTCCTCCAATGCCTCGGTCCTCCCTAATCGCCTGTGCCAGTGGCTCTATGTATAGAGCAAAGAGCAGTGGTGAGAGTAGGCAGTCCCGACGGGTCCCCTTCCCCAGGCTAAACCTCTGTGAAATTCTTCCATTAACGCTAATGTTGGCCTGCAGGGAGGCATATAGAGCCTTGATTGCTTCTATGAAGGTTAGTGGAAAACCCATTCTCTGTAAGACAGAGAAGAAGAAACGCCAGACAACCCTGTTGAACGCCTTTTCGACGTCGAGGCTAATAATGCAGGTGTGGATGTGTTTTCTGTTAATATCATCTATTATGTTTATAGTTCACCTGACTCCCTTAGGAGCCTGTCTTCTTTCAGTGAATCCTGTTTGATTAGGGTTTATTAAATTTGTTAGTATGGGGTTAAGTCGAGCTGCCACCGTGGCCGTAAAGATTTTGTAGTCTACATTTAATAGGGAAATGGGCCGATATGAGCCACGTTCTTTCGGTCTTTCCCTTCTTTAGGTATAACTGTAATAGTGATATAATTCCCGAAGGGGGTACCGCCTCTCCCTCCAACCAAATTGAACTGTATACGTTTTTTAGTAGGGGTGTTGTTTCAGTCAGGAAGGTCTTATAAAACTCACTGCCAAACCCATTGGGTCCCAGGCATTTACCCACTTTGAGAGTTTTGATTGTGGAGATTATCTCAGGTTGAGAGATTGGGGCCATTAAGGTTTGTTTTGGGGCTTTGCTGAGCTGGGGTAGTGTCAATACTCTCAAGAATTTGGATGCCTCCCTTGTGCGTGTTTCCTTCTGTAGATGGTAGAGAGATTTATAGTAAGTGACTAGGGAGTCTGCTATCTGCCCCCATCTATGTGATATTGTGCCCGTAGTAGGGTGTCGAAGACCTGTAATGTTAGATCTGGCTACCTGTTGTCTTAAGCGATATGCCAGGTGTTTAGTCGCTGTGGCTCTTCCTTCAAAGTAAGATTTTTTTAGACAATGAAGTGCTTTTTCTGTTTCTATTCTAAGTTTTGAATTTTGTTTCTTATAGTTTTTATTGCTGTATCTCTCTCCTTACACCATTTTTTTTTGCTGTGCTTCCTGCGTCCTTAACTGCTCCAGAAGATTATCTAGTTGTCTTTTCCTCTCCTTTTTTTATGGGTGGCTATGGATATTAACTTCCCCCTTACCATCACTTTGACTGTGTCCCATAGTATTTGTGGTGTGATACCTGGGTTGTCATTAATTTCGATTGTTTGTTTAATTACCTTCCTGATCTCTCCCATCACCTCCTCATCCCTTAGTAGACTGGTGTTCAGTCTCCACTGAGTTGGCTTCCTCAGGAGTTGCAAGTCCACCTCGAGTTAGATGAGCTGGTGATCCGAAAGGGTAGCAGTGCCCACCCACATTGAGTGGAACAGAACGAGATCCCTTGCATATGTAAAAAATAGGTCAAACCTTGAGTAGACTTTGTGTCTAGATAAGTAGAACATAAAATCTTTGGTTGCTGGGTATTTCTCTCTCCATATATCCACAATCCCTGTGTCCTTCATTATTCTTTTTTTTTTTTATTATTCTTTTTATTGAGGTTTCAACTTATATACATATTAGTCATCAATGCTCATGTATCTCAAAACATTTATAGCTTTCCATATTTAACAAGCAGATTATAAAAAGCAATATGCAATTCATACAGAGTTTTATGCGGTACTTTACAGTTACAAGCTGGGGCCTCTAACCTAGGCCTCTGGCTCATCAAGTAAGGAGGCTGTCTCTTAAGACTTGGGGTTCTATGGACGGCTTGTTCATAGTCCATGTTGTGAGTGGTGCCATAGTATGGTACCCTAGTTCTCATTGAGCCAGTCTCTCGAGTTTCATTAAGAGAGTTATTTGAAGACATTAGCTCCCAGCTATGTTTCAACTTGCGTCTCTCTAATAAAAAAGAAGATATTTAATGAGGGTACTGTAGTTTATATTTGCTCCCTTTCTGGGTTACAATCTAGGGATAACAAGCACTGCCCTATTACAAATATCTTGAGCTGAGAATTGCTATCATTTCCCTCATCCCTCACCGCTCCCACCATCTCAGCTGGGGAGGGCTATGTGTAGTCTTCTGCCTCGTGGAGGTGTGGAAATGCCGGGTTGGGGTCTTCGGTGTCATTGACACCTCTGTCTCTGTCTGGGGCACAAGTGAGGCAGTTGGGCTGTGTATTCTTAGGGGGTAAAGGCGGGTTCCTTTAACATGTAATACATCTGCCATCGAATCCATCTGGTGGTAAACTTCTCTTCCTGCTCATTTAAACTATGTGTTATTTTTTCCATATTGTAGATCTGCTTTGTGATCTCCCACCAGTCTTGTATTGAGGGAGTTTTTACTGTTAACCATTGTCTAGTGATTGCTTTCTTCGCCGCCGTAAGAAGGAGAGAAAGCAAGTACCTATTATTAGGGCCCCTATGCGGCTTAGGGAGGGCAAGGAATAGGAACATCTCCAGTGTCAGTTGGAGTTGAGGGTCTAGGATTTCTTGTAGGTGGGTCTCAAGTTGTAAGAAGTACGGTCTGAGGGCCAGACATGACCACATAATGTGGGTAAGGTTCGCCTGTGGCTCTCCTCATAACCTCCAGCACGCTGCTGTACCAGTTGGGGAGTAGTGGCTCATGACAACTGGGGATCTAAAGTAACGGATCAGGTTTTTCCAAGCATATTCATGCCACTGGTGTGAGCTAGTCACCCGGGCTGAGTAGCAGCACGCCCGCCTCCAGTCCTCCAGAGAGACCCAAAGCCCCATTTCCCAGGTGCACTGTGCGCAGATATCCTTAGTGAAGGTTTCTCTCTGTGAGTTAAGGGTTTGGTAATACAGTGATATCAGGTGGTCTTGTTTCCGGGAATTGTTTAGCTGAATTTGACTGTGGATTAGGACCGGGTAGTCTTCAGAGTTCCACACCAATCGTGGAAGGTTTTCTGCATAGTGTCGCAGTTGGAGGTAGCGATAGAAGTCCTTGTGCGGTATGTGGAACTTTTTTTGAATTTCTGCGTTATGTTCAGATGCTGTCTTGTGTCATTATCTGCAACAAATATTTTAAACTGTACCTCTCCCAGTTCTGGAAGCTGTTGTCAATGCTATAAGGGGGGGAAGTCGGTTAAGCTAGAGATTGGGCAGATGAGTGCTTGAAAGGGCGTCAGTAGCTGGGATTTCTTAAGTGATAGCCAGTTCCTAAACTGATCCGCAAGCCAGGGGTCTGGGCTCTGGTATATTCTTTTCTCTGCTTCTCGTTGGCACATAACCCGAAAGTAAGATTGGTCATTCATTAGTGTTTTCTCTATTTCTAACCAGTGTGGGCTGGAGGTTCTAGTTTGTCAGGCCATTATATGTACAAGGGTTATCGCCTGTTGGTATAACTTTAGGTCAGGGAGTGCTAAACCGCCTTCCTGATGTGGGAGGGTGAGTATTTTTAAGCGGACACGGGGCTTTTGATTAGCCCATATAAATTTTACTATTAGGCGGTTTATTTACATACTAACGTACTATTTGCCAGTAGATTAGGCCTTTTGGTCTATCGAGTCTGCTCGAACCTTAGATCCTTAGTTGGGTGCCGAGGCCCTCCCATCCCTTGTGCTCCAGAAACCCCTATCATCCATCCCCACCCCCTTGGGTCAGGCCATCATCTGATACATCCACTTTCTGTGTCTGTCCCACCCTCTCTTGAAGCCCTCCACTGTTGATTTCTGAACCAGTTCGCCAGGCAGTGCATTCCAAGGGTCCACCACCCTCTCAGTGAAAAAACTCCTCCTCTTTCCCTCCTCACCCTTCCACCTTCCAACTTCAAACCATACCCTCTGGTGATACCTCCCTGCTTTAGTCTAAAGATCCCTCCATGTTTACTTCATTTATTCCCTTGAGGTACTTGAAGACCTCAATCATGTCCCCTGTCTCCTCTCTCCTCCAATGAAAACAGGCAGAGCTCCTCAAGTCTGTCCTCATCGTCAAATCCCCTAGCCCTCGTATCATCTTAGTTGCCCTCCTCTGTACCCTCTCCAGGAGCTGTATGTCCCTCTTCAAGTGTGGTCTCCAGTACTGTACTCAGTACTCAAGGTGTGGTCTAACCAGTCCATTGTACAGCGGCAGAATCACTTCCTTGCTCCTAGAGGTGATCCCCCTTACGATGCATCCCAACATCCTGTTTGCCTTGCTAGCCGCTCTTCTGCACTGCTCAGAGTTATTCATACATGCATCCACCATGACCCCTAGGTCTTTTTCCCTATTGAGACCTCCAGCCCCTCCCAGGGTGTACCTGTGTTTGGGTTTCCTGACCAAGATGCAACACCTTGCACTTGGTGATATTGAAATTTAATTTCCATGTGTAGCCCAGCTTCAGGGTGTCCAGGTCCTTGCAGGGCCAGCCTCCCTCTTCTCCCTCAACTACTGCTCCCATCTTGGAGTCATCTGCAAAGAGACTAATTTCACACCCTATACCCTCCCTGATGTCCGATATGTATGCATTAAACAGGATGCGACCCAGGACCTGCTCTGCGGTACCCCACCACCAACCTCTCTCAGGGTCTCGAGAGCTCCCCACAGACCACTACTTTCTGGGTGCGCCCAGCTAGCCAGTTTTCAATCCATCTGACCATCAAAGGGCCTACTCCTAACCCCATCAGTTTCTCCACCAGACCATTGTGGGGACAGAGTCAAACGCCTTGCTGAAGTCCAAGAATAATACATCCACAGGCTTTCCCTGTCCAGTTCTGATGTTACCCATCTGTAGAACTCCACAAGATTGGTTTGACATGATCTACCTGGCACAAACCCATGTTGCCGACTCATCCAGACCTCCCACCTCCTCAGTACACCCCCAATCGTTCCTTTAGTATACTCTCCATTAATTTTCCCACCACCGAGGTCAAACTGATGGGTCTATAGTTACCTGGTACTTCCTCGACCCCCCTTTATGGATTGGCACCACATGTGCCTCTCGCCAATCCCTAGGTACCCACCCTGTCTCAAATGGCCTTTTGAAGAGCTCCACCAGGGGTGTAGCCAGTATGTCCGCCAATTCCCATAGTACTCTCGGATGAATGCCATCCGGCCCAGGAGATTTGTCTTTCTTTAGGCCTTGAGGGCTAACCACACCCTTGACGGAGATAGCATCATCCGTCTCTCTCCACCATACTGGCCTTTATCCATATCCAGATGTGATACCCCTGGGTACCTCTCCTCCCTCTTGCTCCATTTCTGTTGCTCCCCTGATCCCACCACTGCCGCTCTATCCCTTCATGCCTTGCTTTGTAGATATCCTATCCCCTCCCTAGTGAACACAGAGGCAAAGTACTGTAAATACCTCTGCCTGGTCCCTCGCTCTTCCACCCACCCTCCTCCTGATCTCAATCTGCTGGAGATGGCCCTTAGCTTTTATCCACTCCCAATGTACCGAAGAACCCCTTCCTCCATGTATCCCTGTGCCAGCCGCTGCTCTTTACTGGACTTTGCTCCCTCACCATCCGGTGACTTTTCTAGATGCAAGATGGTACATTTCTTATTACTATCCCTCTTGTTGTTTTATATTTTTGTAGGCCGCCTTCTTTTCTCTGACTGCTACCTGTACCTCACTGGACCACCAGCATGGTTTATGTGACCTTGCTCCCTTACGCTTTCAACTTAGCGCAGATCCTGACTGCCCATGAAGTCCCCTGCTTATGACCTCCCATCTCCTTTCCACACTTGTCATTGATGTAATCCCTTCAAGTGATCCTTGAGAATATTTCCCATGCCCACAAAGTCTTCCCCTGAAGTCCACTGCCAGTGTCCTAGATCTCCCCCATGCTTATTTGAAACCAGACAGTATTGTGGTCGCTCCCAGTCAGGGGTCCTGTACAACCAGGTCCCTACCAGATCCCCATCTGCCAGAACCACGTCCAGGACATGCCCTTCCTTGTGGGCTCCATCACATGCTGTGTTAAGAACACATCCTGGAAGCCGCCCAGCAGCCTCTGCTCCTTGGCCACCTTAGAGGACATGGTTCCCAGTTTGTACCTGGCATATTAAGGTCCCCCATCAACACCACCTTCCCTTTTGGTCCACACTGGGCAATGATGTTGTCCAGCAAACCATCCTCTAGAACATCACTCATCCGGGGGGCTCATACTACACCCAGCTTGACCTTATCTCCTGCTGGGGATTGTAAGGTGACCCATAAGGCCTCCATGTTTCCCTCTGCCTCTTCTACCCTAGCAATTTCTATGTCATCTCTAATGAACATAGCCACTCCACCCCCTCTGCCCTCCTTTCTATCCTTCTTAAGTATAATGTACCCCCGCACGTTTAGGTCCCAGTCATGGTTTTTGTTGGCCCACGTCTCCGTGACCGCCGCCGCATCCACCCTCCCCCGAACAGCATGGCCTGGAACTCTGGCAACTTGTTTCCCAAGCTCCTGGCATTTACTAACACCAACCCCACCCTTATCCCTGATCCTCTTTGTCGAACCCCACCCAGATTCCTTATACTTCCATCCTCCCTCTGCTCCTCCTGAAACCTCCACCCCCAGTCTGTTTCCCCCCCCCTTGGGCTTGAAGGCTACTCCCCTCATCTGTAGGAGAGGGCTTCTGGTCAGCCCCTCCCTTATCCCTTCCCCCCCTCACAAGTTTAAACCCCACCTTTCTTGAATGTAGTCAGCCATCCCCTGTTTAAGGACTTCCTTCCCAATGGGGGCAAGATGAAGCCTGTCCTTGGCATATAGTCCCTTATCCTCCCAAACTCCTTCCAGTTCCCTAACACCTCAACCCACTCTCTTCACCCCACTTCCTGAGCCAGTCATTAACCTCTGTGAGCTTCATTTTTTCTCCACTGAGGCCTTTGGTACTGGCAATATCTCCAAAAAGGAAATGTTGCATCCGTTATCCCGACAGACTCTGGCAAGTTCTTGGGACCTTGCTTGGATTTCCAAAACGCTATTTCCCCCTAGATCGTTAGTTCCCAAATGCACCAGGAAATCCGTTTTCCCTCTACAATCCCTAACCATTTCATACACCATGAACTTTGCTCTGTGCACTGTCAGCCAAGAGATACTCACTACCTTCACCTGGCTATGGCATCCACCCCCCCGTCCCTTCCACTGGATATCCCTAATCATCGAGTCTCCCAATAACAGGACCTTAACACCGCCATCATCCTTATGGTTACCTCTGTGCCCTCTCAGCCCCCATCCTCCCTTTATTCGTGATTCCATTCCATGGGAGTCTTCCTGCCTTATTAGAGACCCCTGTCACCCTCCCTTTCTGCCTCCTCATTATTTTGCCCACTTAACTCAAGCCCCCTCTGAATAGGTGTCCCCTTTAACCCTCTCTTATCCGAACCATTTATCCTGGCCCTGATGGTTTCCCTTCCCCACACCGCCATCCTCCCCCCTTGTAATAGTACCCCTGCCTCCAGAGGCTCTCTGTGGGTCCTCTTTAGCTAGGGCCCCATCCTTGGTACTGACCCTCCTGCTGAAGGGGGGCTCTTCTCCCACCTCCTTGTCTCCCAGTTTCTCTCCAGTCATGCTGTCCTCCCTCATGTCTGCAATATGTTGCATCTCCCCCATTTGCTTAACATTTATGTTTCCCCTTCTCCCTCTGGGGCTATTTCTATCCTTTCCATTGCCGGTCTGTGATGCCCTATGGGTATCCAACTCCCTCCTCCCGGCCTCTGTATAAGTTTCCTCACTTCCACCAACCCCTTCCTCCCCCTCTAGGTTGCTTAGTAGCTCAAATTTATTGTGGCACTCTATGTCAGCCTCCATCAAGTAACCCGAGTTTCCCCTGACTGCACCTCTAAACTGCCCCTCTTCTTCCCCTCTTGCTCTGTTCACCTTAGGAGCTCCCTTCCCACAGTCTGCTGTTTTAGGCTTCCCACAACAGCCCCTCCTGACTCTTCCCCCTCCACTCTCTTTGTATTCAGAATGTTCACCCTGTAAGCTTTTCCCTTAGCGTCAACATCCCTATTTAAGGGTCCTCTGTCCCTAATACCCCCCTCCTGCTTGCTGTAACATAACATCCTGTAATTTCAGAGCGTTGCCCCAGCCTCCCCTCAGCCTCACCCTTCTGCTCCCTATATCCACACCCCTTATCCTTGGACACCCCCCCCAGCTCCCTCAGCTTACTCCTTAACCAATATACCTCTGATACAAGATAGCTGTCTACAGAGTGGGCAGCCTCCCTCTCTCCAGGCCCAATTGAGAATTATTGCCATCCCACAGCCTGTGCAGCCTACAACCCTTCCGAAGATGCCTGCCATGGTGGAATATGGCCACCTTTTTTATCCCCCTCTGTTTATAACGGCACACCCCCTTTTCTCAGTCCCTTTCCCCTGGAATACAGTTTCTCTCTATACTGACTGCAGTTATTTACAAACCCAATTTCAACCCCACCAATAAAGTTCCCAAGTCTTTCAAACACATACAGTCCAGTGTGTGTCCAGTCCCACTACCAGTGTGTGTATGCAGACATCAGGTACCGTATGATGTCACAGGCTCACCAGTTCCTGTTGCTTCGAATTTCAGTTCCCAAACAGAAATACTCAGCCCTTCAATCCACAACCCCAGTGGCTTTTCAGTATGTAAGAACCAGGCAAACAACACATTTAAATTTCACTCTAATTATCACTGCCAAACAAGTGTTCCCAAGCCACAAATGTTACAATATCACAGCCCAAGTAACAGTTCTAACTTAAGGTAATAATTTTTAACACATAGAACTAATTTCACGTACAAAACTATTCGAATATTTCAGTTAAAACAGAATATAACCCCAGACCTCTGTCCTTACCAGCCTCCTGGTTATGTTCCCAAGTGAACAATGAAAGACAAGGTAATTCCAGTTAATGTCCCTTCCCCCTAACACCAGGCAAACAACACATTTAAATTTCACTCTAATTATCACTGCCAAACAAGTGTTCCCAAGCCTCAAATGTTACAATATCACAGCCCAAGTAACAGTTCTAACTCAAGGTAATAATTTTTAACACATAGAACTAATTTCACGTACAAAACTATTCAAATATTTCAGTTAAAACAGAATATAACCCCAGACCTCTGTCCTTACCAGCCTCCTGGTTATGTTCCCAAGTGAACAATCTTGATATTTCTTGAAAAGTTTTTAGTGGTATGTATAAGGGAATGTTCTGGAATAGATATAGAGCTCTCGGGAGCGTAATCATTCTAATTAAGTCTTTTTTTTGGATAAGTTGAGGGGCAAGGATGCCCAGGCCTGCAGGTCTGATTTTAGTTGGGCAACGAAAGGGGTGTAATTGTGCTTATAGTATGTTGTCGGCTCCTGAGGTATGTATATTCCCAGATATTTCAGCTTTTGCAGGCTTCACCTACTTGGAAGGGAGTCTAGGATGTCCTGTGAAGGGAAGTAGTGAAAGGTAAGGATTTCCGTTTTGGTCAGGTTTAGCTTGTATCCTGACACCGAGCCGTAAGAGTCCAGGATTTGTTTTACCGCTGGAAGCGATTGCTCAGGGTTTTGGAGGTACAAAAGAATGTCATCTGCATATAGGGCGAGGCGATGTTCCGTATCCCCTATCTTAATCCCTTCTATTAGCTGGGATTCCCAAATTTGTTGCGCTAGAGGCTCAATGAATACAGCAAACAGTAGGGGCGATAGAGGGCACCCCTGCTGGGTTCCCCTCTGGAGTTGGAAGTAGCTAGAATGGTCTCTGTTCACCTTCACACATGCCTGGGGGGGCAGAGTATATATTCTGGAGGGCTCTTATAAGGGCGGGAGGGAATCCAAATTTATATAACGTTAGGTATAAGAAGGGCCAGGCCACTCTATCAAAAGCCTTTTCGGCGTCCAGGCTAATTGGAACCGAAGAGACTCTAGACTTTTGCATTTGATGGACCACATGGAGAGAGCGCTTAATGTTATCAGTGGTGGTGCGGGATTTCACAAACCCAGTTTGGTCTTTGTGTATTAATAGGGGAAGGACCTGATCCATAGGGTGTGCTAATATGCTCATACTGTAAATAGTTTATAGTCTTGATTAAGTACTGATATAGGCCTGTATGAAGTGCAGTTTTGCGGATTCTTACCCGGCTTAGGGATTACGGAGATGGTTGCATAGGACTAGGATGGGGAAGGGGGTTCTCCCTCCAGTACCGAGTTGAACATATGAAGGAGTGTGGGGGAGATCTGAGCTTTAGTGGCTTTGTAAAACTCAGCACCATAACCGTCTGGCCCAGGCAATTTTAGGGATTTAGCGTTGGCTATTACCTTCTCCATCTCCGACTCCGTGATGGGAGTAATCAGGGATTCCCTGTGCGTCTCCGTTAGCTGTGGGAGTGTGATTGAATGCAAGTAATCTGCCATCCATGTTGGGGGCGGTATAGACTCAGGTGTATAAAGCCCTATAAAATGTGGTAAAGGCTTCCGCGATGTCATGCGTTTTGGAGAGTGGCTGACCTCCTAGTGGGTGCTGAATGGATGTAATCGTCGTGGCTTTCTTCTGCTTACGTACTTGGTATGCCAGCAGACGTGTGGCCCGTTGCCCAACTTCATAGAATCGCTGCCTTAAAAAGGTTAGGGAAATTTCGGTTTGTTGCTGGATCAAACGGTCGAGTTCCAATTTAGTTTATTGTAAATGAGGGAGGATCGATTCATCGCCCTGTTGATGCGCCATCTGAAGAAAGTGGAGTGTATCCTCTAGTTTGGCCCTATGTTCTTTACGCTGTCTTCCTAATTCTGCTTTGTATTTAATTATGTGTCCTCTGAGCACTGCCTTGATCATATCCCAATACATCGACGGGATTGAATCTATAGGGGGGTTGTCCGTTAAAATTTCCGTGACCCTCTCCGAGAGGAATTCGTGAAACTTCTTAGTGCGCAGATACTATGGGTTTAACCTCCATTGCATATTTTTGGGTTGGAAGCCCAGGTTCCAAAAGGTGACCAGGGGGGCGTGGTCTGAGATAGATATATCACCTAGTTGGGCATCGTATAAGGTTCCCAGGCATTCTATCTGAGTATATGCGTGGTCTATGCGGGAATGGGTATGGTGTACCAAGGAGTAGTAAGAGTAGTTTCTTGACTGTGGATGTAATGTCTGCCAGACATCGCACCATCCCACCTCCAAAATGAATCTTTTAAAGAACTTTTTCGTGGCTGTTTGTTTATGAGGTTTTCTGCTGGAGAAGTCAATCACTGGGTCTGTTGTCAGGTTAAAGTCACCCGCCATCAGGAGGACACCCTTAGTTTTCGGGATTAGCTTATCTAGTAATGGCCTTAGGTGAGGGACAGAAATGCCCGGAGCGAGATAGACATTCGCGAGGGGTTACCCATTCGTCATTAAGTTTTCCTTGGGCCACAACCAGTCTACCCTCTGGGTCCGACCAGATGGACTCCGCCTTAAATGGGGTGTGTGGAGGTATAATGATTGCCACTCCTCTTCGCCTGCCCTCTTTACAGGAAGAGTGGTAGACTTGCCCTTTACTCAGCTTGGCCAGTTTAGCATGCTCGGTGGGGTTCATGTGTGTTTCTTGGAGGAACGCTATGTCCGATTTAAACCTTCTGATAAAAGCTAGTGCCTTAGATCATTTGATGGGAGAGGCAAGGCCTTTGATATTCAGGGATAGTAGCTTCAACTTAGGAGGATGCATCTTAATAGTTCAGTATAGCGCTTGTTACCTGGCATTCCAACCCCCTCCGTGAGGTTTCTCCATTGACCAGTTCAGGTCTTGTGCTTGCATACAGTACTGAGTGAGCCTGATGACTTTTTGACTAACAACCCAACACCAATATAATAACATATACAAACATTCGATTGACAGAAGTGTTGAGAACCACATTGTGACCAACATGGTCACATAAACAGGAACTAATCAACTGGTACTTCCACTGATCTGGGTGAAGCCCTGATCTGGTGGCAGGGATATATCCCTACCATTGTGGCCCTTACAAATTCTGGGCCTTAGGCACCTATGGTACCTACTGGGGAAAAGGTATTAGAATCAGTGGTGAATGTAGTCGGGCCACGGGCGTCCCTGAGATCATGGGTGGTCTGAGGGAGATGCTAATGGTTTAATGAACACTCTGACTATCCTCTACCTGAGTGGGAGGTACCACCATCCAGGGATCCGGCAGCACGCACCTCTCCATTTAACCCAAGGGGGTCTGTGGAATGAGGAGAGTAGGGGCCAAGCAATGAGCCAGGGGGCCCCTCGCTGACCTCTGCTGAATGCTTTTAGTGCCCTGCGTATGCGTAGCATGCCAATATATCTGGAATTCCGGGGCTTGGGTTACTACCCCTTGCAGCATCGCATTATTTGTACTGCATCACTCCTGCCGCATTGCAGCAGTTCCCATCTAAGCTGCCGAGGGTACTACATACGATTTTCCCTCCGGGGACATGGAAGGAGGGCAAGTAGCCTGTCCCCCTCCCATTAGCCCTCGCAGTCCTGCTTGCCTGGCATTGTGGTGTGGAGTTGTATTGACCCCACCCCGATTATTCAGGTTGAGAGTATACACTTGCTCTGGTCCATCATGTATCCAAAGGTACCCCCTTCCTCCCCACCTCTTCCCTCCCCTACCCTTCTGTTTAATTTCCCATCCAATAGTTGTTCATAGTTTACCCTTTTAGAGTCGCTCTTGCCCATTTGTTTGCCCTCCCTGGTCCCTCCTCCCCCACCCCCTTTCCCCACCCACCTTCTCATCCCCCTTGCCCCTCTCATAACCCCCAATCTAGAGTCCCGAGGTCGGGGGGGCTCTCTTCTGTTGTATCCGCAGTACCAAGGCATCCTCGCAGCCAAAGGACAACTTAATAAATGCCCCAGCGCTACTGGGGGCCCCCAGAGACCCTCGTGGGTTCTCCCTCCTCCGGGGTCACCGAGGGTCCACACGGATGGAGAGAGTTCCTGATAGTCGCTGTTGAGCCCCCCTTCCCTCACCCAGGACAGAGATCGGCTCGAGCTCTGGATGTCCATTCCCAGCAACTGCTGCTGCACGAAACTCGTGAGTTAAAAGTCATTCAACAGATTATTGAGAGGCCTCCCCTCCTCCTCCCTTCCTCCCTCTCTCAGGGTCCCCTCCTAACCCCCCCCACTCCCCAATGTATCACCCATCTTCCCTTAGTTCCCAACAGTGAGGGGAGCATATCTCCAGGCCGCATCCTTGGCCTAGGCCGTCTGAGGAAATGGAGAGGGGGCGAGGAGGAAGGCCCACAACTGATCCGCACCGCATAAGGCCAAGGCCCAGCGCCGACGCTCATCCTGCCCAGGCAATGCTAGAGTGGTTCGCACAAGGGCTCTTAGACCTTCCATACCTTGGCTAGGATCCGAGGGGCCTCTCTTCTTCACATGCTGCAGGTCTAGTACCTAACCCCATCCCAGCCACGGGCAAACTCCTTGAAGGCAGCTACCTTGCCGACTGCGTACCCCCCCGGTCACCTCCCCCCCCCAGCATCGTAGCATGCTGAGCCACTGGCATGTGCGGCAGACCGCCCACTCTAGTACTTCTAGTCAGCCGCCCTCTCCCCTGATCTGGCCTATTCTCTGCCCAGCACTTTAAAGCTCCTCGGTTCCCTCTTTGGGGTTTCATCTCCCACCAAGCCATCAACTCTCTGGAACCCCAGAAAGCAGCCGAGGGATCTATATAGTCGTCAGGTCAGCTCTCAACCTCTCCCTCCTCTTCCAACCTCAATGGGAATTTGGGCCCCAGAGACTCTGAGCTGTTCCAAAATTAGATTACAGGCACTGCCCTCCGATGTATACAATTACTAAATCCCAGACATTCAACTGACCTCCCCACCTCCCCCTTCACCGAGACCTGCTCCCCCCCACCTTCGCCTCCCCAGAACTAGTATTTTCTCTATGGACCTGACAAGATTTCTAGTGTAAGTAAATTAGTCAGGCAAATTCCCCACATTTTCTCCATAAGCTGTACTTGCAGTTATTCAGGTTTTGGTTGCCTGCGTTTCCTCTTCTGTTTCCTGCGAGTTCTGAGACCTGGTCTTCAGGGTGCTGATGATTTTCTGGATGGCTTCTATCCCCTGTTGCTGTCTGGATTCCCGCTGACTGCTGCTCCAGGCTTTTTGTGCGAGCTTGGCAGCGATGGGCATCTCAGGGCTAGGACGTTACTGGTGGATCTCAATCTTCCTAGACTTCAGCTCGATGGTCACCGCTCCTGCACTTTCGAATGTGAGGGGCCCTTCCTTAAACTGGATCACCATCTTTGAGGGGTAGAGGATCCTAAATCGCATGCCTGCCACTTTAAGGGCCTTCATGATGGGTGTATACGCCCTTCTACGCGCCATCACTTCAGGTGCATAGTCATTTTCCAGATACAACCGATGGGACTGATAATGGACCACTCCCTGCTTCCAGGCTGTGTGCAGTACTGTCTCTTTTTCCTGGTGTCAGAGGAATTTGATCAGGATCGTCCGGGGTCAAGTGCCTGCTGCAGGCCTGGGATCTAAGGTTCGGTGCACCTGCTCCATCTCGAGAGAGATTGTTTCAGGTAGACTCAACGACTCTCTTAGCAGCTTCTGTATGAAAGGTATTATTTCTGTGCCTTCCGCTCCCTCAGGGACACCCGAGAGTCAGATGTTGTTCCGGTGACTCCTACTTTCTGCGTCTTCTGCGCGGTCCTGTAGGCCTTTCAATTGAGTGTGCAGCTGGACAATAGCTCTCTCTGTCTCCTCCACCCGCCTGTCAGTCTCAGCAATCTGCCCCTCACAGTCATCCTGCCACTTTTCAAGCTTGCCCCGATCGGTGCACAGTGCATTTGTGGTGGACCTCATCTCTTTTCGGAAGTCCCTAATTTCCGGTAGCATTTGTGCCATTTGCCGTTGGAGGATGGAGTGTGGTACCTGGTCGGCATTTGATGTGCTGTGGTGGGAAACTGAAGAGGCTCGAAATCACCGCTCTCCGAGTCTTCATCTCGAGATCTTTCTCCATCCAGGCATTTTGGTGTTCTGTGAATAGCATCCCCTCATTTCTTAGGCATGATAGAACCTCTTATTGTATATTTTGATTGTTTTTGTTTAGAAATGGCTATTAATCAGAGGTAATTTGGTGAATCTCAGGGAGAGCCTAGCGACCTAAGCTGCTGCTCGGCTCATGACGTTACTGGAAGTCCCGTCCTTCATTATTCTTGAGAATAGCCTTGCTGTCCTACAATCAGGCATTGGAATCCTCGATATGGAATCTAGCAATCTATTTAATATCAAAGTCCAGTCGCCTTCCCCCCCACAATGACAGTGTCCCTTGCCTTGTCTACCATAAGTTTGATTAGTTCAGAGTAAAAGGTGATGGAGGACCCCGGTGCAGCATAAACATATATTAGTGTTACTGGTACATCTTGTATCTTACCTACCACCAATACATAGCGAGCCCCCATGTCCGCCACCACCTCCACCTCCTCAAACAGGATAGCAGCCAACAGCAGGATAGCCACCCCCTCCTCCACCCCTTGTCTAGTGATGCATGGTATATTGTTGGGAAGGCCTTAGATTTCAATTTCTATGCCTCTTTTGGGGATAGGTGGGTCTCCTGTATAAAGTTGACCTTGCACCTCTGGTTCCTCTGAAACTTCTGGAGCTGTTTTCGTTTAATGGGGTGGTTTATTCCATTTATATTGTAGGATAGTATTTTAGCGTTAACTTGGGCCTTATTCAGTTTTGTGGGGTTTGTGTGTTTCTCTATCTATCTTCTTATTTGTGTGGAGATCTTTCTCTCTGCCCTCTCTGCAGTCCCAACTTAGAAATATACCTATTGTAAGCCAGCCCGTTGGCACAGCAGTTGGATTTCCGCTTTCGACGCCAGCAACCTGGGTTCAGGAACGGACCTGGGTCATCAGAGGGTCAGCCGGGGGAGATGGAGTGAGCATCCCACGGACTGCTCTCCTTCTCTGGGGGGATGGTGTGGTGTGTTGCCGGTGCACGGGGGGCCCCTGGCAGAGGTCTTGGGTGCCACAGCAGATGGTGCCAACGAGGACCCGAGGGGGCGGGACGGACACTGGCATCATTGCACATTCCAACCCCCTCCCACAAACCGGGGGAAAAAGAAGCCTGCCCACTGCCTCTATGATGCCTGACCCCCTGCTGCATTCGGCACCCCAGGCAGGCTCACTCCCACCCTATCCCAGTGTTCATGGCAACTTGGGCCAGGTGCCATGACCCTGCCCTGGGGGCAATCCAGGCGGTCCTGGGAGGGTGGCTAATGTGGGGTAGCCACAGCCGAGGGGGTCCATGACAGGGCAGATGTCCCAGCAGTAGGCCGGCACAAAAAAGTATAAATAAAAAAAAAAAAAAAAGAAATATATCCATTGTAGACCATGTCCAGTGTTGTTTTATCTGCCTGTAGTCGTGAACACTGGAGTTAACTATTTCAAATCTGGGTTTGTGCCCCCACTTATTAACCATTCGTAACAATTTCAGTAAGTCTTGCAACTGAGACCAAAACAAAACATATATACAACTTTCTCCACTAGGTGGGAGTATAGCCTTCTTGTTACCTCATGATTTTCTTGTCATAAATCTATTATAAACAAAACTTGCTAACTGTATTATAGATCCTTGGTTTTTTAAATAGGATGCTGGCATAACCTACCTTCCTTGCCTTTTGGGGCTTGCACGGACAGGCCATTCAGTGCCCTAGGGATCTGAGTTAGTCTCTGTTTGGGCTGAGCTAGTATACTCAGATTCCAGATTTGGACTGTTGTCCTATGATGGATTGCATTCATCCTTTGGTTAAGTAGACTTTCTTGGTCAGCTCAGTGTATCAGATATGGGCTGGGCTGTGTCTCTCCGGAGACACTTTGCCCCTTGTAGTGGTATGGACATTGCCTGATCAGAGGGTAGTCCATGGATCTAGGCCCACCCCTCTGAGGTGAAACCAATGTCAGCAGCGTGAGAATCATCAGTTGAAACTTGTTTATAAACTGTCTCGCCCTCCCGCCCTTTTATTTTTCAAAAAGAAAAAGATTTTCAGTGGTGAAAGGGGTCTCTCCATAGGGGATCAGTGGGGTGTGGATTGCTCCCCCAAATCCCCTAGTTCAGACATCTGATCGTCTTTACCCCTGGAAACTCCCCCTCTGTTGCACACATAAGTATTGCTCCTTTTCTTAAGAGTAAAATCACCTATCCTCCCTCCGGTCCCCACAATTGCTTTCAGTGTTTACTAATAATCTTTTCCAAGCATTTCAATCAAGGGCCTTGTATAACATTTTGATATCCAGTCTATGCATTCACAACCCTTCAAGTACTGACTCACTCGTGGATGAGGATACCTAATTAATCCTTCAACCCCCTCCCCCATTGTCATTTAGATTAGTGTACTTAGCATTCAAGTTCAAGTCCTTAGTTCTGAAAATGTAGAGCAGTTTTAAGTGCGGGAGACAGCCTGCCCTGTGTGCCTCGATCCATGTAACCGATGGTCAGGTAGCAAGAGGCATTTTGCAGGGAAATCGCCCCAGGCTCCTCCTTGCAAGGCACCCGCCCCACCCCCAGTCCAAAATCTCTGGCCTACATTTAAGTTTCACAGTACTTTAAGACTTCCATTGGAGAAGAAGGGGGCCCATGTCCCAAAGAGGAGATTTACATGCGACTTTAAGTCCTCTACATTATAGATCAGGGTTCAGTATTAGCCTCATTTGCCTCCATTTATTCCGTGATCTCTGGTGCTTCCTGTCTGTTCTTTGCGGTGATTCCCTCTATTTGAATCGGGGAGCTGTAATGTTTGAGCATCGTGCAGATGTCCGCTTGCAAGGTTGTCGGCTGAGTCAGGTGATGTTGGTGCATCTTGGGAGCTCCTGTGCGGGCCAGGAACCATGCGGAGCATAACAGCTCCTTCTCCAGCTGTTCCTTTGTAAGGTGAGGGACTGCAATCCCCATGTCCTCCAAAAATTGCGAAGCAGCCACAACATCCTCAAAGGTTTTTATGCCTTTGCTTGTCTCAGCCTTCAGATGAGCGGGGTGCAAAATCTGAGCTTTCAGATTTTTGGATCTTAACTGTTTCAATATAAGCCACATTGCTCACCTGCTGTCCTGAACCACAGTGGTGTAGTCATTGTCTACAGTGAGACGGTGCTCCCCATAAGTAATTGTTCTTATTCTCCATGCTCTCTGGAGTATCTCCTCCTTAGTGTTATAAGAGGTCATCCTGGCTATGAAAGATCTTGGTCGGGCCATTGGATTGCTGGGCCTTTGCACCAGAGAGCGGTGTGCTCTGTCCATAGCCACATCAAATTCGTGAGAGAGCTTCAGCGATTCTCTGAGCACCTTCTGTAAAAATGCGATCAGGTCCGTGGCTCCCGTCTCGGAGCCCTCTGGAATGCCATGCACCCTGATGTTCTGGCGTCTACTTCTTCCTTCCAGGTCATCCAGTTTGTTAGTCAGTTTCCTCTCTCTGGCCATCAGGAAAAGGAGTAGCCGATCATGGTGATCCGCCTGTTCAGTGACATTTGTAAGTCCTAATTCTATTTGGTCCGCTCTGTGCTCAGTTTTGTTGATATCCACTTTTAGCTCCATGAGGGTATTATCAATCTTTGCGACTGTTTTAGCCATTTGAATGATTGAAGTTACAAGCTGCGAGCAGCCCTCCTCCGATGCATTCGATAGTGCCATGCAGGCCTCCTCCTCCTCTGCTGCCCCCGATATCAGGCCCATTTTCTCTTGTTGTAACATACTTTGCAGCTTTTGTATAGGGGTCTGGGTGTTCCTGGCAAGTATCACCTTCAACTGGGTTGCTTTTGCTGGCAATTGCATTTTGATTTACTGTCGGATGTCTCTCCATGCTCTTTAGGGCTGAGTGGAGCCGAAAACTAAGCTGCCATTAAGCTGCTGACGTCACCGGAAGTCCGATAAGAACTCTTTCTCGTAAAGGAATCTACATTTTGGGTCAGGCACTGGAAAGATAAGATGGGTGTTGAGATATCAAAGGAGGAGGAGTTCTTTACTACAGCCTGCTGTAGCTGGTCTTGAATAAGCTGTTTAAATTCCTCATCTTTAAGAAGTGTGGTATGAAACTGGAATTTTTTTTTTAAGATTTAAATTTTATGAAAATTTTCAAAACAGACAGTACACAACGACATACACAAAATATATAGTTAACAGATTTCATTATGAGTAATACTTGGTAGGAGCTGCAGTGTTCAGAGACCCTCTCTTGCTATTTCTAGGTTGGTTGTACAACCCATAACCACTGAGTATGGACTTGTGTGCAGACTGTGGCCAAGTCTTTACCACCTGGGGGGGGTGGGAGCTGATGGACTTGGCCCCACTGTTCATGAGTCACGGTTGTACACCCCACAACCATAGGGATGGACATGGAGCAAGTAGGTTGGGCCTCATGGTGATCACTAGCTAAGCTGTTTTGCAGTTAAAGGGATTTATGGTGGAACCAACAACATTAACAGAACATACATCAACATTAAAAGGAAATAGATCATTTAAATGTGGGTTCTTTACCATGCAGAAGGGAGCCTAGCCTTTAGGCCCTGTACAAATATATCATTTTTATGAGATGATTCAAGACAGTTGTTAGGTCAGTGCATAAGCTTGCAAATAAGTGTGTTAGGCGTAATGTTTATGATTTAGCTGGATCCTAGGAGGGAATGAGATTTACGTGAAGAATGTTGAGTTGTTCTGCTTCATCTGGTATGGTAATGAGGGTGTCTATTGGGCCAGACTTTTGGAGTTGGGCTTGTGGTGCATTACAAAGGCCATGTGCTAGTTTCTCCAGTCAGAGGCATTCTGCTGAGTCCGCCAACCATTCAATGTAGGTGGGTGGTCTCTTGTCAAGCCATAATTTCAAGATCTGGTATTTGGCAGTATTGGTAATTAGGGCCATTGCATGCTGTCCGGATACCGCCACTCTGAAATAATCCATGTTGCCCACATTGCATATGCCAGAGTCAAATAAGTCAGTGATCCCTAGGAGGGAATCAAGTCTGGATTTTGTCTTACACCAGAATGTCTGAATGAGGGGACATTCCCAGAGAAGGTGCAGGAGAGATTTGTCAGGGTGGTTCCATTTGTAGCATCCTGCCGAGGGGATGGAGTTTATCTTGTGTAGCTTCCTAGGGGTATAGCATAGGTTGGAGAGGATTTTCAATTGTTAGATTTTGAAATCCACAATCAATGTCACTTGCTTTGAAAATTTCCAGATTTTCTTCTAATCCCAGGGATTTGTGTCCTGTTCTAGGGCTCTAGACCACCAGTCTTTCATCTCAGTTGCTTTGCCGTGTATTTTCTCCACTAGCACCAGGTACCATTGGGATGTGGAGGCATCTCCCTGTAGGAGGCCTTTCAGTACTTTTATTCCAAGGGGAACAGCTTTCCTTTGGTGTGCATCTGCCCCTCTGAGCCTTGAGTGAGTGTTGAATTTGAAGATATTGGTAAGCAGCTTTGAGGGTAGGTTGTGGGTAGCTTGGAGCATGTGAAATTGGATGAATTGGCCTTCTATCAGGATTTCCTGGACTGCCTGCACTCTGCGCCTATTCCAGGTGGGGTATTTTATCTTGTTGCTGGTAAAGTTGCTGTTGAAGAGGATGGGCTGATCTAGTGAGCAGCTGAGGGAGGCTTTAGTGAACTACAGCATCCAAGTCAGGATTTGTGAGTGTTGCCCACTGGTGTATCTGTCAGTGTGCAGGGGGCTGGTCCACACATTAGAGCATCAAGGTAGATTCCCTTAGTTTGGCTTAGCTGCTGTTCTAGTATCACCCAGTCTGGGACATGGTCATGGTGGTCTTTGTTAACTCCTGCTTTGCTCCATTTGCTTGCATGTGTCAACTGAGAGGCCCAGTAGTACAGTAGGTCTTCTTGTAGGGTTTTGTAAAGTTCTTTGTGTTTACCTCTACCGTGTCTTGTGGTTGAGGGCCTATCTTGATCTCCAGGTATTGGATTGTTCCCTGAGGAAGAGTTTTTTTGCCTTGAAGTGCTGGAGCTCGTCAGTGTTTTGGTTCTATGCCAACATTATTTTTTCATTTGCACTCATTTATTATGCACAGTTTGCACATTAAAAAGGGACTTGATTTCTGATACAAGTGGAGTGCTTGTTTGTTTTGTTATGGGATTGCTTTTGCTACCAAGCCATGCCCAGATGGGGTATGTCGACACACCGGTGACATCAACACAGCGACATACCTCTCTGTCAGAAAAATCGACACTTTGCCAACAGGTCACTGTGTTGGTGTGCCCGAGACAGGGGCACACTGTCTCCCAGTCCTACACCCCTTCCCCGAATAAACTCCGACTGGAGTTGATAATCCAAAGTACAGGGTGTTCGGGGGCAAAGCCCCACGATAGAAAAACAGGACCGGGAGACATATAGAATTTATGTCTACCACAACTTGCAGTCAACATAAATCCTAATGCTGAGATGCCAGTCAACAAAAGTGTTGTCGAACTGGCATCATAGAACCCCCAGATGGGCCGTATCTGGCTTGCTAGTTTTGTTACTGAGTGGGAAAATCTCGGATTTCAAGGAGTTGAGTCTTTATTTGGTTATTTCTCCAGATGTTATGAAAAGGGTGAGTAGAGGAGGTAGAGAAGTGGCTGGGTAGGTAGTTGAAAGTAGGACATTGTCAGCATATGCTAAAAGTTTCTGTTCCATTCCAGCCACATGTATGCCCCATATCTGGTCATTTGTCATGATTTTCAGCAGGAGAGGCTCCAGGGTGAGACTGAAGAGGGATGAGGATGGGGCAACCCTGCTGTGTCCTGCTATGAAGAGGAAATTCCTTTTAGCTGAGTCCATTCATTGTTATTGCTGCAGCAGGGTTGGAATATAGTAGCTGCACCATTGCCCGGTAGACCAGGGAAATGCTAAACCTCTCTATTGTCTAGAAGAGGTAAGTCCATTCCACCTGGCCAAAAGCCTTTTCAGCGTCTAGGGTGATGAGGGACACTGGGTGGTCTAGTTGTGCCACCGCTTGACAGATATGTGTCACTTTCCTGGTGTTGTCACTAATATGGTGACAAGGTATAAATCCAGTCTGTACTGGGTTTATAAGTGAGGGGAGGACTTTCAGGAGACAATTGGCCAGGATCATTGCTAACATTTTGGCATCAGTATTAAGGAGTGAGATTTACCAATAAGTGGTGCATAGCAGGCGATCTTTTTCTGATTTGAGGATGACAGTGATGATGCCAGATCTCATCGTTCATAATAGTATTTCCTCCTGTAATGCCTCTGCATTCACCTCCTATAGTAGTAGTGCCATGTCTCTTGCAAATACTGTGCAAAAGTCAAGAAGGACTCCATTGTTCTCTGGCGCTTTCCCTTTAGGAAGGGATTTTAAGGCTGTTAATATTTCTGTTGATGAGAGATCTGCTTCTAGTTTCTCTGCTTGGTTTAGGGTTATGGTGGGTTGGGTTATACCCTCTGTGAAGGCTGAGTAGAGTTCCATGTGTGGTTGTCCCACTGTTGAATAAAGTTATTTATAGCATTTGGAGAATTCTGTCTTGATTTCTTTTGGATCTGTTGTGATATGGTTGGACGAGCCCTGTTGGATATGTTGTTGAGGCATAGGTCAGGAAGCATAGGCAAACCTGGAGAAGTTGTAAGATTTGCAGGTAATATTTTATTATTATCACTAACAATAACATAAAAAAATAAAGATGTACAGGATAGCTATTCACAGAAGCAGTACAAATAAAGAAACAAAGTCCTTCATCTGAGAGTCTCTTTTTGATTTAAATCTCAATCTCTCTCTACCTAAACAAAACATTCCTCTCTTTATATGAGAAATCTTTGCCTGGCAGTTTAACCTCTTCGTCCTGTTCTTGTAAGTTTCGACTCCTGTTTTTCACAAAATGCAACAAGTTTTTTACATTGACCTTCCTGTGACCAGCCTGAAAAGTACCTTAGTTTTTTTTAACAGGTGCAACAAATTAAGACATCCTGACCTAGGGCTGATTTCCTGCTGACAATTCTGTTAACAAGCTTGTGAAAGGTCAAAAGGTTTCTCAAAGTCAACCCCCTGTGTTCCAAACTGCTAATTCTCCAACAAACCCAAGTAGCTGTCTGTAACCATTTCAACAATATAATTGTATACATTTTCAAATCAACGGTTCTGTTTCACATAAAGACTCACATATAGGCCTAGATATTCGAAAGGGTTGCGCATGGCGCAACAGTGTTGTGCCATGCACAACCCACTGATGTGCCCCAGCGCGATATTCAAAATGGAAAAGTGCGCCGCACAAATCCCGATGCGCCGGAGCGCATCAGTAATGTATGCAGGCACAGATGGGGGGGCGTGCCCATACATAACCTGCACAGCTTGATATTCAGCCCGGGATGTGCAGAGTCATGCATGCGCAACCCCTACCTGCTCCTGCACAAAGTTATGCCCAAAAAGAAGGAACAAATGATGGCCACCCACAGGTGAGCTGCTGCATTGCAGGGTGCAACAGGGCAGCTGCCACCTGTGGGTGGCCACCCGAGTTCCTGCCACACCTGGCGGCACCCCCATGCCCCATCGTGGGCTTCAGTGTAAAGACACCCACCCCCCTCCAATATCCCTGGTGGTCCAGTAGACCCCTATGTGCCCGATCACGGGCATCTGTTAAAATCTCACCCCCCCGCCAAATATCATTGGTGGTCCAGTGGACCACACTCTGCCCGATCGCGGGCATCTGTTTAAGTCACACCCACCCCCGTCCAATATCCCTGGGAGTCCAGTGGACCGCACTGTGCCTGATCGCGGGCATCTGTTTAAGTCACACACACCCCCCCCGTCCAATATCCCTGGGGGTCCAGTGGACTGCACTCTGCCCGATCGCGGGCATCTGTAAAACACAGAACAGTCCTCTTACCCTGGTGGTCTAGTGTACCCCCTCCCACCCGCCCACTGAGCCCCACCGCCCCTGCTCCCCGGTCACCGGCGGGCAGCACCCCACCCGCCTGCTGCCCCACCGCCCACCGACTGACAGCTCGGTAGGGCTGCATGCCCATTGGTTCACAGCGTGAGCCAATGGGCATGCAGCCCATACCATACTATTCAGTCCAGATATGTGAATGGGGGTTCCCTCTCCAGGAGTTCAGTGTCCCTCTTTAAGTGTGGCCTCCAAAACTGCATGCAGTACTCGAGGTGTGGCCTCACCAAGCAGTTATACAGGGGGAGTATCACTTCTCTCCTTCTGGAGGTGATCCCCCTAGCGATGCATCCCAGCATCATGTTGGCCTTGGCTGCTGCCCTCCTACAAGTCTCTGAGTTGTTCATCTTAACATCCACCACCACCCCCAGGTCCCTCTCAGCCATTGAGACTTGTAGCATTCCCCCAGGGTGTACTCTTGGCCCAGGTTTCTGGCTCCCAGATGTAGTACCTTGCATTTCCCTGCATTAAACCTCAGCTTCCACTTTCTAGACCACCTTTCCAGAGCCTCCAGGTCCCCCTGTAGGGCCACCTTCCCCTCCTCCCCATCCACCATTGCCCCCAGTTTTGAGTCATCCGCAAAGAGACTCATCTCACTCCTGATATCCTTCCTTATGCATTGAACAGGAGGGGCCCATGGATGGATCCCTGAGGGACCCCATTAATGACTCTCCTTGGGGATGAGACTATCTTGCCAACCATGACCCTCTGGGTCCAGTCCTGGAGCCAATTGCCTATCCATCTGATCATCTGGTTCCCCACCCCCATTTCTCCCAGCTTATTCAACAGGCCTCTATGAGGAACAGAGTCAAACACCTTGCTGAAGTCAAGATAGAGGACGTCCACCAGTCTACCCAGGTCCAAGGCTCTCGTCACCCAGTCAGAGAAATCCACAAGGTTTGTCTGGCACGCTTTCCATAGGACGAATCCATGCTGCCTATCGTCCAGGCACCCCGACTTTTCCAGGTCCCCCCCAGCCTCTCCTTGACAATGCCCTCCATCATCTTGCCCACCACCGATGTCAGGCTGACAGGTCTGTAGTTCCCTGCCACCTCCCTTGATCCCCCCTTGTGGATAGGCACTATATACGCCACCTTCCAGTTCTGGGGCACCCACCCTGTCCTCAGAGAGATGCTGAAAAGCTCCACCAGGGGTTTTGCCAGGACATCCGCCAGTTCCTTCAGCACACTGGAATGCAATTTATCTGGCCGTTGTGCTTTCTCAGTCTTAAGAGACCTGAGAGCTTCCCTCACTCTCTCTGCCGTGATTTCCACCTCCGCTATCTTGTCCCTCTGCCTTGCCTTCCCCCCTCCTGCCAGTGATGGCCCATC
Source organism: Neoceratodus forsteri (assembly GCA_016271365.2). Classification (NCBI taxonomy): domain Eukaryota; kingdom Metazoa; phylum Chordata; order Ceratodontiformes; family Ceratodontidae; genus Neoceratodus; species Neoceratodus forsteri. The sequence continues at coordinate 463,124,474 of CM057458.1, forward strand.
CTCTCCCCAGACCTGATGATCGGCAAGGGTCCCCCCTCAGTTTCACCATCTCCTCCCATGTATGATGCAGCCCCCCCATTTTTCTTGGTGAAAACTGAGGCAAAGTACTCATTTAATACCTCAGCCTGCTCCCCCGGATCTTCTGCCCATCCCTCCCCTGTTTTAATCCTGCTAATCTGCCCCCTCACCCTTCATTTTTCCCCAGTGTATCTAAAGAACCCCTTATTCTCGATCCTAATTTCCCTGACTAGGTTCTGCTCCTTCCTTGCCTTAGCCACCCTCACCACATTAGTGGCTCTTCTGGCTATCAGCTCGTACTCCCCTCTATCCCTTTCACTTCTTGAGCACTTGAAATGCCTATAAGCCACCTTCTTTCCCCTCACCACCTCCTGAACCTCCCTGGTCCACCAGCAGGGTTTACAGGCCCTACCACATTTTCGTCTTACTCTTGCACAGGTGCTGGTAGCATCTTGCACCCCCCTCCTGATGATTTCCCACCTACTGTCAGTGTCCATGTCTGGCCCAATCCCATCCAAATGCTTCTTAAGGATCCTTCCGATTTCCTTGGAATCTGCCCCCCTGAAGTCGGTTACCTCCGTCTTTGTGCAGCCTTCTACCCCTCCTAGGTCCAAGCAGAACCGGACCGTGGCATGGTCACTCCTCCGCCAACGGGTTCCTTACCTCCAGGCCCCCAATCTGGTCACTGTCTGCCAGGACCACGTCCAGTATCTGCGCCTCCCTGGTCGGTTCCCCCACCTGCTGAGTTAGGAACGCATCCTGAAAGACATCCAACAACCTCTGTTCCCTGGCCACCGAGGATGTCATAGTCTCCCAGTCCGTTCCTGGCATGTTTAAGTCCCCCAGCACCGCCACCACCCTTCCTCTGCCCAATTTGCAGTGTCTCCCAACATCTGCCACCGGACTCTCCTCTAGCTCCTCCGCCAGTGCAGGGGGTCTATACACCACTCCTATTTTACTCTCTTGCCCCCATTTGTTATCAAGGTGACCCAAATCGCCTCCACAGTTCCCTCTGCCTCCTCCACTCCTCTTATGCCAGTGCGGTTTTTGACTATTATTGCTACCCCCCTCCCCTTCCCTACCCTCTGTCCTTCCTGAACATAGCATAATCCTCCAGGTTCAGGTCCCAGTCATGCCCTGCGGTGGCCCAGGTGTCAGTGACCGCTGCCATATCCACCTCTCCCTCAGTTAGCATTGCCTGAAGCACAGGCATTTTATTGCCCAAGCTCCTGGCATTTAGCAGGACTACCTTCCACCCTTTCCGTATACTTCCATTTCCCCTGCTCATGTTCCCGTGGGGATTCCGTCTTTCCCTGGTCAGCACCTTACCAGTCGGCCTTTTCGCGCATTCCTCCAGCTCCCAAGGGGGGTGGAGACCGAGTCCCTCCTTTATCGGCCCCCCTTGACAGCCTTCTCTCCCATCCCTCCCCTTTCACAAGTTTAAACCCCACCTTTCACCAATGAACCCATCTATTTTCAACTTAAGGATTTCCCTTCCCTCCAAATTGAGATGGAGCCTATCTCTAGCATATAGCCCCTTATCCTCCCAGGTCTCCCCCCAATCCCCCATCAACCCATACCTTCTGACCCCACACCACTCCCTGAGCCACTGGTTTATCTCTCTAATCTTCATCTTGTGTTCCCCACTAGCCCTTGGCACCAGCAGGAGTTCTGAGAAGGAAATCGCGCATCCTATGTCATGACATTTCTCCATCCCTTCCTGTCGCACATCTCAGTTCTAAAGATCCTTTTGTTACAGGGCACCCCAGTGGATGAATAACCTGCCCTCCTCCTTGCGTTCTGATCAAAGAATTGGTTATTTTAAAACGCACCTCTGGGCTCATCTTAGATCCACAAGTAACTGCAACTGTACGTGATTCGATGACACCTTTTCTGTCTACTACTGACAGTGGCCTCTGGCCTGCCTCTCCTTACAGCTCTTAATCTCCCCCCTCTCAGGGTTGTTAAGTCCAGTTTTTCTCTCAACTGCCTCAACTGTTCTAGTTCTTGTATGTTAGCTTAACTGCTCCTGTTATTAACATAGCTCTACTCTGTAACAAGTACTGCACTATGTAACTGTCCTAACTGTATTGTATATTCTGTATATATTATATGTGACGTGGAACCTTTGTAAAGGAGTCTTTGACTCAAAGGTATTTCTGATCTCTGAAATAAATAAAAAAATAAATAAATAAAAATGACAGACCCTGGCAAGCTCCCTGAACCTTGCCTGTATCTCTAGCTCACTATTTCCCTCAATGTCATTGGTACCCAGGTGAACCAGTATACATACATGTGATATGTCCAACTGGCTTAAGAGGGAGATTTGGGTCAAATTAGGAGGGAGATTGGCCTGACAACTTGCTTAAGAGGGAGATTTGGGTCAAATTAGGAGGGAGATTGGCCTGTTAGTAGGGAGATGCCGTAACATCATGAGTTTGTCCTTAAATGGCATCAAAAAAATAAGAAAAAAGTCATTACAAAAATGTAATGTATTTCATTTTGTCAAGAATAAGCACTAAAAAGAATAAACAACTAGTTGTATAAAGTTATCAGATACATTGCTCATCACTGATTTAATTTTTATGTGTCTTTATCTGCCCAAAAAAACATGGATATTTTGGACAGAATTTTACTTAAGCAGGAGATTTTGTTTCCCAGGAGGGAGGGAGGGAGTTCAGTCAAAAAAGACATACTGTATATCAGGGGAGCCTCCACAATCATTTGCCAGCTGATATACCTCATGCTTGGCCCTGTGCACCGTTAGTCCAGGGAAGCATTTTGTTCTAACTGGGCAGGCTTCCCCCTGCCTATCCCATTTGATACCCCTGATCATGGAATCACCCAACAGGATCACTCTGACCATCCCTTTTCCTCCATTTCCCTCCTTCCATGTCCCTCATCCTTTCTACCGGCCCTTCCCCTAGCCAGCTTCTCGCTCCTCCCCCTATCTGGATGCCCTCTGCCGCACCCTTCTTATTTACCCTGACCCCTCCTTCTCTGATCCTATGCCTCCTCCTCCCAGTATCCTTTGTACCCCGCTATCTCTGCTGCTGCTTGTGACTGGTCCTTCCCCCTCATCAGCTAAACTTGCCTGGCTCGTCCTCCCTTCCTTCCCGTCTCCATTCAGCTCTTCCTTGCCTGTCGTGCTCCCCTGGCATTATCTCTCAGCTGCCTTTACTGTATCCTTCTTGTACTTCCGGTTCCTCTCCTTGCTCTTTCCTCCCAACTGGTCCTTCTCCTTGCACTTTCCTCTCTCTACCCCCCTTCCTCCTGCTCTGATCCACCACTCCCCCCATTTTCCTGTGTTCCAAGTTCCCCCCTGTTCTTCCTGCTATCCAGCCCCTGCCTCCTGCCTTCCACTCCCTTTTCATCTCCAACCGCCCCTGTTATGGCTACATCACCCCCTCTCATCCTCAAGCAGACGAAGAGAATTGAAGCAGTTACTGAGCTTAAGGTCTGATCCACCTCCCCCCTTTGCTTCCTTCTGTCCTGCCCCAGCCATCTGCCTACTTCCCTGAGAATGTCCTCCCTTTGGCCCCCTCTGTGAGGGTCCCCAGATACCTGCCTGCTTCCTTGGTAGTGTCCTCCTTTTGGGTCCCCTCTGTCAGGGTCCCTATGTGACCCCAGAGTACTCTCCTGCACTCCTTTCCCTATGACCCCGCCCCTAGTGCTTGGTGCAACATAGAAACATAGAATTTGATGGCAGATAAGGACCGCTTGGCCCACCCAGTCTGCCCATTTCCCTACCTGATGGATAAGCTTCAGATTCTAGTTAATCAACAGCTAACTTCCTCCTGCCCCCCACTAGAATTGCCTTATGCCTGTCCCATGCATTCTTGAATTCTCCCACTGTTCCTGACTCCACAACCTCCTCAGGAAGGCTGTTCCATGCATCCACAACTCTCTCTGTGAAAAAATACCCCGTGGAAGAGCCCCTGCCCTATTCCCCAACCATACCTCCCCACCTCCCTCCAGCTGTCTCCTAATCTCCCCAACCTCCTCCCTAAGCTGTGCTAGCTGGTGGCACACTTTGCAACCACTGAACTTCCAAGCCCAGTCTGGTATCATGGCTGCTCCACACCCTGTGCACCCCACCACCCTCCCAAAGATGCCGGCCCTAATGACGTGTGGTCCCATCCCCTTCCAAGTAGGTTTCCTTGGGTGAACTACTAGGTTCCCCAATAGTCCAAGATACACCCCTACCCACTTATCTGGTCACCCACTAATCCTAGATACAGTCCTACAGTAAACAGGTACCCCCGTTACTAGGTGCAGTACTACACAGTAAACTTATAGGGAAAGTGTACAACTCCCTAAGCTCCTCTCTTTCTCTCAGCCCTTAAACTCAGCCCCCAGTTAGAACTACATGAGCTGCACCTGAAGCCTTTTCCTCCAATTACAGTGCAGGTGTTCCCCTATAAATCAGTCTAGCTCTGGGGAGGGAAGAGGGAGGGTGGGACTAGGGCCTACACCTGACTCTCGTGAGAGTGTATCAGCCCTGTGACTGCCCCTCACTGCACCTCCAAGCACTACCAGCTAAGAAAATCTTTCAGGTCTACTTCTTCACAGCATCCAGCTAGAAGCTTCTTTCCCCATTCACCTCTAACTGAAGACTGACTGAGCTGAGAGTCCCACCTTACTTTCAAACAGCACTAATCCCCTGTAATATGATGCCTGCACTTACAGGCCAGATAGCAGCTTTAAAACACACACACACACACACACACACACACACACACACACACACACACACTCTGCTACAGGGAAGGAATCAAAGCAACAGAACAAAAGGGTAAACAGGGAGGAGAAGAAGCACTGTGGGTCAATTTGGAGGCAGACAATGGCACCACAATCCGCACAGGGGTTGTATACAGACCTTCCTCTCAGGGGGAGGAAATGGACAAGGAAGTGATATAAAGTATACTTAGAATGGCAGATAAAGGGGAGATACTGCTGATGGGTGATCTGAATATGCCAGATGTTAACTGGAGTGCAATTGCAGCAGCCACTTCTAAGAGTGGGGTTATTCTAGATGCCCTACAGGGGGCATGCCTTAGACAACTAGTATTGGAACCCACTCGAGAGGGAGCAATCTTAGACCTGGTTCTCTAAAATGGAGATGGAGAGAGGATCACAGATGTAGAAGTGGGTAGCCATCTGGGAACTAGCGACCATCGAACAGTATGGCTCACAATAAACACAGCACTAGAGTCAAGCCATACAAAGGCAAAAGTACTGGAATTCAGGAGGGCTGACTTTGCCAAAATGGGTGAGTGCCTAAGGAATGCACTAGCAAATGGGCAGGAAGGAGCATACCTCTCAACTGTACCACATTACAAGGAACGTTCCTCATTTTACTTCACAAAAGCTCCCTGTTCCACATTGTGAGGACTTGTTCCACATTCAGTATTAACATTTTAAAGCAAAAATCTATGGTAAATGATGCAAAAAATATATTATTCAATTAATAACAGACTTTCTGAACATAAATGCAAACATGTTAACAGTGTTCTGAGCCTCCTAGGTAAAGATCTGATTAAGTGTTCCACATTTTGTTCATTTGTTCCACATTTTGAGAGGCAGTGTTCCACATTTGGGAGACAAAAGGTTGAGAAGTATGGGAAGGAGGGGTGGAAGAACAATGGGGAATAATAAAAACTGCCATCACAGAGGTAACAAGCCTTTGTGTGAAACAAATAAACAAAACAAAACGATGTAAGAAACTACTATAGTTCTCAAAGGAGGTAGCAGTGAAGGTTCAAGAGAAAAAGAAAGCATTCAGAAAGTACAAGGAATCACAGAAGGAGCAAGACAGAGAATTGTATCAGTTAAAACAAAAGGAAGCTGGGAAGGCAGTCAGAACAGCAAAGGCCCGAACTGAGGAAAAGATAGCCAACTCAGTTAAGAAGGGGGATAAAACCTTTTTTAGGTACATCAGGGAGCGAAGGAAGACTAAGGGAGGGATAGTGAGGCTTAATAAAGGGGAGGTGGGCAGAGGGTGACGGTGAAAAGGCAGAGATACTAAACAAATATTTTTGCTCAGTATTTACAAATGAAGAGGGGGAGGTACCTAAAACAAACAATAGAAACACTCTGGATACAGAAGTTGATACCAGCCCATTTACAGAAGAAAGGGTTCTGAAAGAACTCTTAAAACTGAAGGTGGACAAAGCAATGGGGCCTGATGGGATTCATCCCAGAATTCTAAAAGAACTAAGGGTAGAACTAGTGCCACCACTGACTACCCTCTTTAACAAATCGTGGAGGATGGGGTGGTACCTGAGGACTGGAGGAGGGCAGATATGATTCCCCTTCTCAAAAGTGGGAGCAGGGCAGAAGCAGGAAACTACAGACCTGTTAGTTTAACCTCAGTGATAGGGAAAATGGTGGAATCACTTCTGAAGGAAAGAATTGTCAAGTACCTAGAGGCCAGAGGGGCACAGGACCCAAGGCAGCATGGATTCACAGCAGGAAGGTCATGCCAGACAAATCTAATAGATTTCTTTGACAGGGTGACCAAAATAGTAGATTAGGGAGGGGCTGTGGGCATGGCCTACCTAGACTTTAGCAAGGCATTTGACACAGTCCCACACAAAAGATTAATATACAAGTTATCCAGCCTGGGAGTGGGTCCCAAGATGATAGCCTGGGTAAAGAATTGGCTGGAGAATAGGACACAGAGGGTAATAGTAAATGGAGTCCACTCTGAAGAAAGGGGTTACTAGTGGGGTACCGCAGGGTTCAGTATTAGGACCGGTCCTCTTCAGTGTCTTTATGTTTACATTGCAGAGGGACTGAAGGAAAGTATGTCTCTTTGCAGATGACACAAAGATCTGCAACAGAGTTGATGCACAAGGTGGGGTGGAAAGGATGAGAAGGGACTTGGCAAGGTTAGAGAAATGGTCAAATGTATGGCAGCTTAGATTCAATGCTAAGAAGTGCAAGGTAATGCACCTGGGAAAGAAAAACCCAGGGGAAGAGTACACAATGGGGGTGAGATACTAACAACAACTAAAATGGAAAGGGACCTGGGGTAGTCATATCAGATGACTTAAAGGTGGGCAAGCAATGTGAGAGAGCAGTAAGGAGGGCTGGGGGGATACTGGGATGCATAGGGAGAGGCATCACCAGTAGAAAACAGGAAGTTGTTATCCTCTGTACAGACAGTTGGTGAGACCCCATCTGGAGTACTGTGTGCAGTTCTGGAGACCCAGTCTCCAGAGGACATAGACAAGATGGAAGCTGTCCAGAGGAGGGCAACTAAATGGTGCAGGGTCTGCACCAGAAGACATATGGAGAGAGACTAAAGGAGCTTAATATGTATAGCCTCGAGAAAAGGAGGGGGGACATGATAGAAACTTTCAAGCACCTCAAGGAATCAACAAAGTCCAAAAGGGTAGCATCTTTCAAAAAAGAGGTGTGCAAGAACAAGGGGCACACCAAGATGGGGGCGGCGCTCAGAGGTAATGTAAGGAAGTATTTTTCACAGAGAGGGTTTTGGATGCATGGAACGGCCTTCCGGAGGAGGTTGTGGAGTCAAAAACAGTGGTTGAATTCAAGCATGCATGGGACGGTCATAAGGCAATTCTAGGGGGTGAGAGTAGAAAGAAGTAGGCTGCTGGTTAACTAGGATCTGCAGCTTATCCATTAGGTAGGGAAATGGGCAGACTGGGTGGGCCAAGCGGTCCTTATCTGCCATCAAATTCTGTGTTTCTATGTTTCAAACAGAAAACCAGCTAAGAAAATCTTTCAAGTCCACTTACTCTCATAGCCTCCTGTAGGGATTTATTTAACTCCAAAAATTGATTAGCGTTTTGCTCATAAACATGCTAAAACATTGTGAAAATGCATAGCACTTGCCTCACTGAGTTTAACAAACATAACACTTCTAGAAAACCTATATAAATACTTTCTGTATAGTTAGCATTGTCCCAAGAAAAAAACTGCTAATCAATTATTTAAAACCCTGTCCTGCTTTTAAATACCCACAAACACCAAATTATCTGCTGGAAACACACAGAAAACCAGCTAAGACAAATCTTTCAAGTCTACTTCCTCACAGCATCCAGCTAGAAGCCTCTTTCCCTATTCACCTCTAACTTATCTCCTAGCAAATACAGTTTTAAGGGATTCCATTGCCTATTTTGCAGCAAGGCATTCTTTTACAATAATGGAGTACTTTTCCTCTCTGTCATGCAATTTCCTACTGATATACAAAATTATACAGTATGTTCCTTCCTATCTATATTCTGACCTGGCACTCCACCTAGGCCTACTTCTGATGCATCTGTCTATAACAGAAATTGTTTCTCAAAATCTGGACTTCTTAAATCAGGGACATAATGCAGCCTTGATGGCATGAAAAGCTCGATCACATTCTGGGGACCATTTCACATTATTTGGGTATTGTTTTATCATGAGTTCTTTGAGGGGAGTAGCTAACTGGGCAAAGTTAAGAACAAATCGCAATTAGTAACCAGCCAGACTAAAAATTACCTGACATGTTTCTTTGTTTTAGGGACAGGACTGTCAGCTACAGTTTTTGTCTTGGAAATCTCTGGCTGTACTTCTCCATTTCACAAAATATAACCCAAATATCTGGTTTTCTGCATGTCTAATGTGCACTTGGTAAGATTAATGGTCAGGTCTGCATTTTTAATAGCTTGGATAACTGCTCATAGGTGTTCCATGTGACTTTTCCAGTCAGGACTGTATACCATGATATCATCCAGATAAGCATCACAATAACCAGTGTGAGTGGCTAGAATTACATTTGTGTACTGTTGGAATGTAGCAGGTGTGTCATGTAAACAAAACGGCATGGTGGTGTACTGATAGAATCCAACTGGAGTGGAAAATGCAGTTTTGTTTCTGGATTCTTTAGCTAGGGGAATTTGCCAGTAACCCTTGCTGAGATCTGGGGTACTAATGTATTTGTCACTTCCCAATCAAACCACCAAATCTTCTATCCTGGGCATAGGATAGCTGTCAAATACAAGCACTTGATTAAGTTTCCTAAATTCAAGGCAGAGTCTTACAGACCCTTCTTTTTTTTTATTTACAATCACCATTGGTGTTTACCAAGCACTTCTTGATTCTTCAATGATACCCAACTCTTTCATTTTTTGTATTTCCTTAACCACGTCTGCTCTTAGCCGCTCTGGTAATCTGTATATCTATTTTATGATAGGGCGAGCATTTGCTGTCACTATTATGTGCTCAACCACTTTTGCTCAGCCTGGTACTGTGGTAAAAGTACTTCTAAATGTCTTTACCAAATTATGAATTTCTGCGGTTTGTTCAGTGGGTAAGAAAACATTCATCCTTACAGTATTGGAAGTTATGATTTGTTCCAGTCTGTCATAAGCTATATCAATATCTTCTTTAGCAGTTTATGGTAATACTAACAAAACAACCTTTGGTGTTTTTTCAACCCATTTCTTCAGGAGGTTAGTGTGGTATGTCTTGGTAGGATTTTTCCTGTCAGGGGTCTCACTCTCATAGTTAACTGTACCAGTATGTCCAACCACTTATAAGGACCTTGCTACTTCCTTAACAGTTTGTTCTCTGTAGTGGGTAACAGTAACAAGACCTTTTCACTGGCTCAAAAACTTTTTTCTTTTATCCCATGGTCATAATACACCTTCTGCTGTTTTGGGGGCTTCTTTATTAATTGTGGGCAATTTCAACACATTTTGCCAGTGTTGTTTCTCAGGGCACACATATAAGATGTAATAGATTCTTTCTGAGTGGGGTTATCTTCCCATGTTTCTTTTATTACATCAAGTGGCCTTCTAGGTTGTCTACCATACAACATCTCAAAGGTGAAAAACCTGTTGATGCTTGTGGCACTTCTCTGTGATCAAAAAGCAGGTGAGGTAAGTATTGGTCCCAATCTTTCCCTTCACCTTTCAAAAACCTTTTTAACATGCATTTTAACACTCAATAAGATTGTCTTTCTGATGGTAATAAGTAGAGGTTCTTATGGCAGTGATACCTAGTAGTCAGTACAACTGCTTCAGTAATGCAGCACCAACATTACTACCCTGATCAGTAATAATCTCTTTGGGTATGCTCACTCTGCTGAAAGTTTTGGCAAGCTCTGCTGCCACTTGTGGGGCTGTGACAGTATGTATTGGAATTGCCTCTGGGTATCAAGTAGCATAATCACATACTACCAAAATTAATCTATTATCCTTTTTTCTTTTGTCTAAGGGGCCAGCCACATCCATTGCAGTTCTCTCAAAAGGCACATCTATCAAGGGTAGGGGCACCAGAACACCTTGTCCTTTTTAGTCACTTGGGCTACTTTCTGACATGCAGCACAAGAACTGCAATAGATAGCAATATCCTCATGCATCCCAGCCATTAAAATCTGTACAATAGTCTGGCAAGGGTGTGATCCCTCCCCGACTGACCTAGGACTATCATGTGCAATCTGTAACCACTGATTTGTATACTTCTTTGGTATGACCAATTGCTCCAGCTGTTCCTGCATCTGAGCATTATCCCAAATTCTGTACACATTACATTTTTTAAACATTGGTTCTCCCTGTTTTTTTTCACCCCCAGCTGCTTAAAATAACCTTGGAGAGAAACATTGTTAGTTTGCTCAGAAACAAAATCACAATAAGGTATCAGTTTAGTTTCAACATTTTCATAATCAGCCCATTGTATCCATCAATCTTTTGTTACCATTGTTTTTCCAGGGGTCGTCTTTCTTTCCTGGACTTCCAGATCTTGGAGCTGGGCTCAGACAAGTCTGAATCAAAGGCATTAAAAGGAAAAGGGTCACCAACATCTGAGATTTTGTTTGCCTGTGCTTTTGTTATCATAGCTGCTGAAATACTGTGATTTACTCCCTCTGTGATTAACTTAGCAAATTCTGGAAAATCATTTCTAATAATCACAGGTACAGATAACTTAGGTACAACCCCCACTTTCATTTGGTGTGACATTCCACTAATGTTCAGAGTCACTTGGATGGTGGCATAGTATTGAGTGTCCCCATGGATGTTTGTAACCCCAGTACCTGGTTCCTTTGCACAGTCTTTTTCTCAGAACGTCAGCATGCACCAGGGTCTGTTGGCTTCCCAAATCTATAAGTCCCTTCACAGTCTTATCTCCCACCTTGACATCTGTTAAATACTTGCCCCAATCTGCTAAGGCCAAATTTGCTCCAGTGTTACCCTCCTCATTTTTATGGCAGTTTCTTGCAATGTGGTCTATCTTATAACAGTTACAGTAAATAAAATATTTGGGTGCAGATTTGTTGCCCCAGTCAGAATTTTTATTTGATCTGGAGTTAAATTGGGAAAACATAGCAACATAGACTTTGACAGCAGACGAGGATTGCTTGACCCATCCAGTTGACCCATTTCTCCCTACCTACACTATGACATCAGACCATGACTGAATGCAGTTAAACTCAATTGGCGCTCATTAACACCTCGAGCGCCTCTCTCGGTAGTCTGCATCATACGTGTAGTGCATCTTTAACACCTGGCTGCCACAAACAGAAGAGCAAGGTGAAATCAGAATATCAAGGTGAAATTACACTGCATACATAAAGCTTTAATGCTATAGCCCATTATGGATTATGAGAATTCTGGTTTAGCAAGGCAATTAACATTGCATTTTTTCTGTTAATATCCTGCACCAAATGGATGCTGAGGAAAATGGACTAACAGGTCATGGTTTAACCAGGTCTGACTGTATTGTTTTAATATTTTATAACATTTTAGAGTAGCTCAGTAAATAGGGTTGGTTACACAGTGGGGAATTTCTTAACATATTCAAATATGGGTGAACAAAGAAATTCTTTGAAATATCTATACAAAGAAATTCTTTAAAATACATATACAAAGAAATTATTAAATGCAAAGAAACCTTTAAGTATCTATTCATGAATTGAACAATAATGTTATTTACAAATGTTTAGTAAGACTGATTTACAAAAGTTTAGTAAGACTGCATAATGTTTCTGATTACTTTTGTTTATTTCTGTTTCTTGCTTTGCAAGTTATTGCGTTGTGTTTATTTTGCTTTATGCAATATTTACTGGATTTGATATTTATGCCATATATTCTTATTCATTTTTAGAGTGTATGGTATAGAAATAATAAAATCTATTTTATATATATAATTCCAAGGGTGTCACAGAAAAGTTCATTCATAATTATCAGAACATTTTATATGCAGTAGGTTGTGAAGGAAAATCTGAGTCAATTTTGCATTGTTTTGTATGATCCATAGATGTAAGGCCTGAGGTTGAGCCGAGTGGTCATAGTACAGAATTGATATTCCAGCTTATTGTTCCAACAACTTGGGGGCTCATCCAGTATCTAATTTTAGTTTAATGAACAAACAGTGCATACACCTTGAATGTGTATAAAAATAGATAACATTTTAAGGTACTTTAAAATTCAGGTTTTAAACCTTAAAATAATTTTGCTTGTTTTTGTTTTTCAATGAGGGTCCAAAGTTGATTAACTAAAGGCTGCAAAGTTGAAGAGAAAAGAAAAGCTACTGATATGCATCCTTAAACATATACTAAAAGTTATATTGAATTGCTTATATTGGATTGTTGTTTAAGATTTATTGCTATTATTGTTTGTTGGTGTTGTTTATTTGTTATTGTTAAGCCATGACAGCCCCAACTGCAACTGCAAATGCAGGAGTTGTTAAAATAGAACCAGTGACACCTCTGCATCACAGCAGCAGTGAGGCTGAAGCTGCTGAGTGTAAAGAGTGCAAGTACATTAACAGCTCAAGCTCAAATACTAATAAGCATCTAGAGAGGGGTAGGCAGGATTATATGTCTTTGCAACAGGACTTATGTGAGGCTACGCTATGGGAAAGGCGGTACTATGATTTTGACAAGAATAACTATGAATTACAGTGTAATTTTAAAAGCCTTGAAAATGCTTCCGATAAACTGTATGAGGAGTACAAAAAAATAAATAAAAGAAAGACACCAGCTATACTCTCCTAAGGTGTTTAGTGCTGAAGGTGAGTCAGAGCTAGAAGAAGTAGGGGTAGAGGAAAAAGAGAAAAACACATTGAGATAAAGAAACTATTGCACCAGCAAAACCAAAGAAAACATTAAAGAAATCAGATACATAGGTAGAAAGGGGTAGAGTGGATGGTGCAACTTCACAAAATGAACTAGGTGAGGATAAGCAATGGAAAAAGTATTATGCACTTTTGGAAAAAGACTTTGTTGAATTGGAAAAAAGGTATTGAGATTTAAAAGACCAGCATGAAGGTATAAAGGGTAACAGGAAAAATCAGGAAAAATTGAAAACAAACAATAGTGAGTCAGACCTTGACACTAATTCTGAAGTTTCTAGTGTTTCCCCTTCTGAAAAGAAATCACGCAAAAGCCACAGAAAGAAAGAAAAACAAACCTAGACAGAAAAGAAATAGAAAGGTGGTGTCTGAAAGAGAAAATGGATATTTAAAGTCAAAAACTGGTATGAAGGCCTTACAGTTAATAGGAGCTAGATACTGTTCTACAGTTACTAAAGGAGGCACTGAGCAGCACATTCACAGGTTAAGAGAATGCTTTGACTTATTAACCATTACCAACGAGGGAGAACAGAGTTTTATAATTTGGTGGTCTGTCGATGACCTATATGCCAATTGGTCTAGGGTACCCAAAGAGTATAGAAATAAACCAGTTAGGCTGTACAAGTTCCTGAAATAGGAATTCGGTGAATACCACACTAGAGGAGCAGCCAGATGTGCTGCTTACAAAATGCAGTGTGGTATTAATCAAAGTCCAAGGGATTTCTACTGTAAGCTGAAGGATATATACTTTGGAGCAGAAGACAATACTGATAGTGATTGTGATGACTTCGAAGATGTATATTATCATGGTTTGCCCTACTCAATTAGAACACAGCACTGGAGCTTAATAAGAAGCATTGAGATGTACATTGTATTGTAGACCAGACTGAACATATCTGGGACTTAGGGAGAAGAGATGAGGCTCCTCCACAGAAAAAGGGAAATTCTGCTCCACAAGCTGAAGTGTCTGAGGTCACTACCTCTGATACTCGGGCTATGGAGGGAAATTAGTTATCCACATCTAAAAACCCAAAGAGTAAGGGGAAGGAGCCAAATACCCAGACACCATAGGAGAAACCTACGGAGCAGCCAAAACCTTCACCAGACCCAGTGGTGATACAGTCACCTTCCCCTCTTGTGGCTCGCAACCTGGCCCTGAGCCACAGTCTTTTCAAAACCCTCAGCAATATCAGCAATACCAAAACCAGGGTCCCTCCTATGGGGATACAACCATGGTAGAGGACATGGCAGACAATATGGAAGAGGGTACAATTATGACCATAGAGGTGGAAGAGGTAATTATAGAGGGTGTCAAAATTATAACAATAATCAGTGAGATTATAGGGCATGCCAAACAGGTCTAGATCTGGTTCTCCATTCCTGGAAGAAATTATTAAGAAGTCACAGGATGAAATGAGACAGGAAATGAAAAACCAAATGGAGGGAGTGGAAAAACAAGTGGGGGATTTGAAAGCATTACTCCAAAATTGTTTGCTCCATCCTCCCCAGTTACCTTCTCTCTCTCTCTCTCTCTCTCTCTCTCCTGTGCAAGCTTCTTCAGTAGCATCTAGTGCAGGTGGAAACAGTAGTGCAACATGACTAGCAGATTCTGTCCTCTCTACAGCTGCCAAGGTAAATTAAATTATAATTGTTGAGAATGATAAAGAGACTGTTGTGAACCCCGAAAATGAATGCACGCCAAATGAAAATGTTATTTCAGTCTGACCTTTCTCTAGCAGTGTCCAGAGTTATTGCTGCAAACAGTGTGCCTAGTCACAGTGAAACTGCTATGTTGCCGGGGTAACAAAAAACAAATTCTACTTAGGCAACCTAATCCCTTGGGGGAAGGTTTTACTTTGACATAAACATTGAGAACAGTTTGAATCAGAAAGTCTTGATGGATTCAGGGGAGAAGTGACCCTGATGTCCAAAAGCTTCTTTGACAAACTGACTATTGCCTTAGGTGGCTCAAAAGTGCTGAAAACCCTTTCTAATGGCTTATTGATTGTAGGCTAAGGAGAGGAAGCTCAGAAGCCCTAGGTAAAGTGTGGTTAAGATTAAGATTTGGCAAAATGGAAGTTACCCATCCAGTGAATATCAGTAACAAAACAGGGAATGATTTCCTGATTGGAAATGGCCTTCTAAAAAGGTTTAGACCAATTATTGACTACCTTCACAGAGTGTTATGGTCACAGGTAAATAGGCCTATTCTATGTGGAAAGAGTGTTGAGGTTGTTAAACAACCAGAGTCATGTTATCTTAAGAAAGATGATGCAATGATTAAACTGAATTTTGTATGTTCTGGCGTACCCAATGTATCTGTACTGGTTAATTTGGAAAATCTGGCTACATGGAGAAATAAAGGTCATATGGTTTGTTTGTCAAGACAAGATGTGGTCAGACCTGAGATTAATGCAAGAGGTCTAACCTTCTTCACAAAAAAAAAGTAAACCCTACTTTCTCAGAATCCCATCCTGTTTCTGATGCAGAGACATCAGATTCTGAATACACAACCTCCGCTGAGGATTGTGGAAAGGAAAGATCACTGAATCACAAATCCTTTCTCTGTAAAATAAAGTCAGAAGAAAGTGAGTTTAAGGTGCCAGTCAAAACAGAGAACTTGCAGGTAGCCAGTTCTGTGTTGTGCTTAGGCTATGATCACTGTCTCATCAGTGAACTGTTTTACAAAGTGTTAAAAAGGCAGAGGCCTAACCTAACCTTTGTAACCCGAAAAGAGTGGCTGAACGATGTTCCAAACCATGACAGTAACTTGAAAAGTATAGATGTATGTGCCTTGAATCTCCAAATAGGGAAAAAGAATATACAACATGTATGTCATGCAAGGTTTGAAATCTCCCATATGTGTAGTAGTAGTAAGTAGTAGTAAAAAGCTTTATTTTTAGACAGGAATAAATAACAGTACAGCAGTAATAATCATTTCACCCTTAGGACAAATCCTATTTGAAGGCGTTCCTTTTATAAAATGTATAAAATGTTACAAACTCAAAAATTTTCATATAGGTTAATCAGACATTTCAACAAATTACTTAAATTTGGTAATTAGAGAAATAACACTTAACAGTTTTAAAATTTATGTTACAAAATATGTAAATTAATTGACTGTAATCCAGATCCATGAAAGCATCTCATTTAAATTTATTTCTTTTGGGATTATGCACTAACTTGATAGAGACAAAAAAACATGTTTTATTATACAGACAAGAAAAAAGGTGGGGTCAACCCAACTAAATACTTTGCATTGTGGGGGCATGTGTGATTTTGTATTTCTTATGTATATTAATGTCAATTCTCATAGGCAATTGAGATTTCTAGATATTTTTCTTTTAATTGAAACATATACATCTCACTGCAAGTTCTTGCTTCAGAGCAGTATTTAAGCTTTTCATGCTTTCATTTGGACTTTTAGTTCATTCCAAATATTCATGGTGGCATTTGAACAAGTCATGTTACCATACCTACTCTTAGGTGTTTCTATTTTGTATTCTCTCAATTTTTTATTTTTCCTCAAGTTGTATGGATGTTCAGTTTTCTGTAATTTTTCATGTAGGTAAAAAGGCTTACTGGTGGGTCCACTTGTTTACTCTTAGTGCAAATCTTGCTAACCTGTGATGCATCACTTCTGCTTTTTAAGGGCTGAAGCTTTAACAAATCTGTATATGTGTATTCCATAGTCCAAACTTGGAACTAATAACTGGTTTACGATGGACTTTCTCATTTTGTCATTTATACAGTATCCTGTTCCTAATGCTCCCAATCTACTATTTAGTCTTCTAACCATTTCATTTATATGAAATTCAAAAGTTAGTGCTTGATCTATCCAGAAGCCCAGATACTTCTATTTAGAAACCTGTTCCAAAATGGTGGTATTGTTTGATTTTATTTCTAATATATTATTTTTATTTTTTAAACTTTTGGTAAGTAAAAATACATGCATTTTGATTTGGTTTTGCTGTTAAGTATTACATTTGATTGTTCAAACCTTTTCTGTATTCTTGTGAAATTGTATTGCAAATCTGACTGTAACTGCACAATGTTTCCTTTGCTAGTATAACTATTATCCACATATAGAAGAAGTTCTGATTTTCCCACCATTTTAGCTACTTGATTTGTGTAAATTAGGAACAAGAGGGGACCCAGGAGTGATCCCTTGGATACACCTCTTGTCACACTAACCTTGTTTGAGAGATCCTTCCCTAATACTGCACGTTGCGTTCTTTCTGTTAGGTATGACCTAAACCAATCATATGCCTCTCCCAATACTCCTATTTGAAAAAGTCTTTTCAATAATATTTGCTGATGAACAGCGTCGAAAGCCTTGGACAAATCCATAAACACTGCACCCACCGACATCCTCCCATCTAAAGTGGAGGCCACTATATCTGCTATGTCAGTGAGCGCAGTGCCCGTGCCCTTTTATGAAGCCAGACTGGTACCCAGACAGGAAATCAAACTGTATAGCTGTCCATGTACCAGCCTCTCCAGAATCTTGGAAACCACTGCCAACAAAGCAATAGGTCTGTAATTTGATGGACTTGTCGGAGATCCATTTTTAAAAAATAGGTACTATTTTTGCTTCTTTCCATGGAGTAAGAAAGATTCCCTCACAAAGGCTCCAGTTAAAGAGATTTGTTAGCACTGGCACAATTTCTTCAATTGCATCTTTTAAAAATCTTATCTCTATTTGATCTATGCCATGTGATTTATTTTTATTTAATTTTCTAATCACTTTTTTTCACTTCCCTACATGTTATATATCTAAACCTAAATTTTGGTGTGTCTGTCTCTGAAATATATTTTTGCTTATCTCCTTTTATTTTTTGTTCACATTCCTGTAATCCTATAACATCTGGAAGATTTGTGAAATATTAATTTTAAGTATTTACTCACTGCAAACTGTCCAGTTATAGTCCATCCTTCTCTAGTTGTATTTTTGAGTGCTTTGTTTTAGGTGTCTCCAAAGATTTCAAAAAAGTCCAATAATTTCCTGTTTCAGTGGTTTCTTCACTTTTTTTATTACAGAACTGCTGTTTTGCCTGCCTTATTTTTATTTTTAATGTATTTCTAGCCTTTTTGTACATTTTCCAATCTTCTGTTTTTAAAGACTTGTTTGCCTTTTTCCATAATCTGTTCTTTATTCTAATTTCTTTCTTTAACTTTTCAGTTATCCATGGGACATGTGTATTTTTCTGTTTAATTTTTACAAATGGAGCAACTTCGTTGCATACTTCCAAGAAAAGACAATTAAATTATTGTATCGCTAACTAATTTAAGGGATGGTATGAGAATTATTCTGGACCAGTTTACTTGCCTAAGCTTATATTTTAGTAGTTCTATGCTATACTGTTTAAAACATCTTACTCTTTTGAAGTTTTCTTTTATGCCACTTTTAAATTTTGTATCCAAAGAATTTCACATCCATTGGGTATTATGGTCACCCAAAATTGGTAGATTCACCTGAACATACTTCATTTAATATTCTGATATACAAACAGTAGATCTAGTATGTTCCCTGTGTTGGCAAGAGAACTCTTCCTTATTCTTAATACTACTTGTGTTAGGTCTAAGTGTTTAAAGCTAGTCTCTAGTGCTCCACCTCTGGGATGTCCCCAGGCAGCATTAAAGTTTCCTGTAAGTATTAGTTTCTTTCCTAATGTATGATCCATCATTGTTTGTGCTAATTTCTCAAAAGTTTAAATTTGTTTTTTAACTCCAGTTTAGTTGGTCCCAGTTTGTATAGTAGAACCCCCCCTTTAAAGTTTCTGTCAAATCTATGCATGTTGTAATGATCTAGTTCTATCTCATCATTTCCTGTTGAGTTGTTTAACCACATCTCAATCAGTACAATTAAGTCAGGTGATTCTGTAATAACCTAAGTTTTGAATAAATCTAACTTATTTTTAAAACTTTGTGCATTGTCATAAATTAATTTTAGATGGTTTGTTTTTTTCAGGTCCTGGGTTCAATTCAGTATCTCCACTCAATAATTGTGCAATCATAATGGGGCATCTGCAAAACTGCATTTTTAATTTAATCTCTGTTCTTTTTTGAACCACAATCTCCGTTCTCACTGGGGAGAAGTGGTTTCTACATTTTTGCAGTCTATCAAAGGGTCTCCTACTCTGCTCCAGATTTAGTGGAATCCTAGCCTGGAGGGCTGCTGGTATCCTCTTAGTTGGTGTCATTACCTGGGACAATAGTATCATTATTAGTGATCTCGCCACCACCTATGTTGTTATTAATTAATGTTATTATGTACATGATTTTATAGCCACTTAACCAATACACTATGTAAAAATAAAATCAATCCTGTCTAAAAACAAGCAGTTATTATCATAAAAATAACATACAATAATATTTAACTGTCCTTGTAAGTTTTATTTGCCTTGGCTTGGTTTCACATCTGCAAGTGCTCTCAATAACATTTGCCTTAGATAGAATTTTAGTTTAATACGAAAGGCTATATAGCAATTCTTTACTTTACAATAAATCTAAATTTACTTATCTAAATTCCTTTCAATATTTGTGGGGGTAGCTCGATGTGAAAACAACTTCAAGACAGTTGTATTACCTCACACCAGTGCACTCACAGTTCAGACAAAAAGTGTTTTGTGGCAGACTATGTTCTTTTTCCCCTTGAACAATGGATATCAACAAGACTGCTTTTTGTGATTGCTAACTGCACACTGGCTAAAGATATTCTATTTACTGACAGTTATAACTTATATTTGTCTGATAAAAATTCTAAAATATCACTATTTAAAATTCAAGTTTAAAAACTGTAACACTTAAATTTCTTAGTAATGGCACTTGCGCCACTCACACTCATTCCACAGCACTCGTGCTGTATGTGGTGTGAGCTTTTAAACCCTGCTGCCCCTCCTCCACTGATGATGCTCCCTTCTGCTCTTCCCCACCGGTCCTGTTTTTCACATTACTCACCGGGACACCGGGGGCTCTCATTGTCGGGTGGAATGGGAGTGAGGTGGCAGTCCAGCAAGCAGGAGAGCTTCAGGTGTTACTGTCAAGTAGGGGGATTGGCAACAGTTTGTGGGCAGCTGTAATACTTCTTGTACTAGATTCCCTGGTGGTGCTGTATACGGCATGAGCATTTAAACCCTGCTGCCCCTCCTCCATTGATAACGCTCCCTTCTGCTCCTCCCCACCGGTCCCATTCTTCAGATTACTCAACGGGACACTGGGGCTCTTGTTGCCGAGTGGAGCAGGAGCAAGGTGGCAGTCCAGCAAGCAGGAGACCTTCAGGTGTTACAGTCAGGTAGGAGGAATGGCAACAGTTTGTGGGCAGCTAGAATATGCCTTGTACTGGATTCTCTGGTGGTGCTGTATGCTGCATGAGTTTTTAAACCCTGCTGCCCCTCCTCCATTGATGATGCTCCCTTCTGCTCCTCCCCACCTATCCCATTCTTCAGATTACTCACCAGGACACCAGGGGCTCTCGTTGTCAAATGGAGTGGGAGCAAGGTGGCAGTCCAGCAAGCAGGAGACCTTCAGGTGTTACAGTCAGGTAGGGGGAATGGCAACAGTTTGTGGGCAGCTAGAATATGCCTTGTACTGGATTTCCTCACTATATACCTTGGGTTAGACATGCTTATATGGTTGAGTGTATGTGCAGACCTAGCCAATGATATTCTGTGGTCACAAATAAGGGGGACCCTTACCCAATAAGAGTGGTACCACAAGTCTTGAGGTCTGGACAAACTATTCCTCAAGTGTGTCAGATGGTGAGTGAGTTCACTGCAATAGTTCCAAGTAATGTAAGGGAATATTCTGTCAGGATTAATGCCAAGAAAGGCCAAGAAATGCCTGACTAAACTGCATTGTTTATGCCTAACCAGCAGTTCTGTGATATGAGTTTAAAGATCCATTCTACACCTTGCTTGGACATGAGTACTAGAATAATGCACATTTTGGTACATAATCCTACAGCAGAGCCTATTACTATAGAAGCTAACTGTGAGTTAGGAATAGCAATAGGTAAATCATTTTATGATTTGGAAATAACTGTTCCAGTTGTGGGGGAACTTCCAGAGAATATTACCCAGAGGAAGGAAACAGATAAGGATGTTATATCATTACCCAATGGTTTAATTGTTCCATGAGAAATCTGTCCAGTTGGTAAGAAAGAAATACATGCATGTGAAGTTGAAGATGATTGTCTTGTACTGTCCATTACTGTTAATGAAACAGAACAATCTGAAGAAGTACATGTAACTGACACTGAAAATGTTTCTGATATGGTTGAAGATAAGGTGGAAGTAGATGAATACTTACCTTTTCCTGATTTTAAGGAACAAGTTGAACATGCTACTGGATGCAGGAATGTAGCTGTGAAGCTGAATCAGAAAAAGAACTTGTTTGTGAAATGTTATTTCAATTGAAAGACGTTTTCAGAAGATGCCCACGATTGTGGGGTAACTGACTTGCATGTTACCGGGGTACCTACCGACCCCAGTAAAGGTCCACTTTATGTACAACAGTACAGAATACCACTAGTATCTTACTAATACATAAAGGAGATATTTGACCTTCACCTTCAGCTCCTCTGCAATGTCACATATAAAGATGTTAAAGAGGACTGGTCCCAGCACTAATCCCTGAGGCACCCCACTGGTCACCCTCCCTTCCTTGGAGTGAACTCTGTCATAAGAAGGCTATGTTGAAAATTTGAGGTAAAAATATTAAAAATAAACAAAGTTACGAGTGTACGTTGAAAATGTTCTTTTTTTTTTTTGCTGTACTGATGAAAAAAAGGAAAATTGTTTACTTGTAGGGTATTTTTTTCTCCAAGATCAACCAGATTTAGCTCTTTCATGTATTCTGACTGTTTAACTGCCGCTGATTATATTCTAGAACTGGTGATACAGTATTTGATTTGTCCAATCTGTTATTCAGTACTAAATTAAAATCTCCCCCAAATATTGTTGGAGATTTAAAGGTAGATGAATTAAGAAAAATTTCATCCCAAAACGAGGGTGGGTTTTCGTTAGGACCATATACATTTATTAATATCAGTAAAGCCCCATTTACTAAAATCTCACAAAGAATATATCTTTCATTGATATCTGTAATTTGTTTAATAATTGTTACTCCTAAAGATTTATAAAAAAAAGATGGCAACCCCTCTTGCATTAGGTCTATAAGGGGCATTAATCCTGTTTCCCCAATGTTTAGAATGAAACATAAAGTCAGAGTGTGACAAATGAGTTTCTTGAAGCACTGGACAGTTTACCCCAAGTTTATCTGCGTAGTTAAATTTTTTTTGACTTTTACTCTCTCCCTCATCCATTTAACATTCCAAGACAATATGTTTATTTTATCACTCATAGGTAAATTATGTTATATGTGCTGTAAAAACATTCATCTTCATTACCTTCTTTTTAGTATTCCCTTGGTACATTTTATTACCGTTACTGTCCTTGTCTGTGATTGGTTTATTGACACACTGTTCATCATAACCATATACATTTTCACAATTTTTAGGCTGTTAATAAAATAAACTTATGTTTTTCCTTCCCTAGCCCACCCCAATACCTATTTCTAACTTTAATAGTTGTTACATATTTATAAGTTGTTCTGCTTAATTTTGCCACATTCTACCCTCCTCTTCCATCCTCTTTGGCCTCAGAGTAGTCTAATCTTTGTGTCTTGTAGACTCTGTTTTCTATGTTTACTAGACTTATTCTGAAGTCCTCCCCTTCCCCCGTTCATCTATCATGATGGCTATGGGTGAGGCATGGTGGTATGATGTCATGGTCGTGAGCCAGTGTGAGTCACCAATTTAGGAAAAAAAAACATAGTTAAGGTAGGTGTAAATCGCTAATAGCAACAAATAAATTCCAAAAATAATAGCTAAAAAAAGGATACCTTCCCTAATTTGTCCCCCTTTCTTCACTTGTCTTATTTTTACTATCTTATATCTGTTTATTTTCTTTATGTCCTTCTACCTTTTCCTTGTGTCCCCTTTTTCTTTACCAGGTACATTATTACTCTTGTTTTGCTTCCATTTTAGTTAGTTTGTATTGCATTTCTCAGCTTATTCATTATACAGCCTAAGACTCAGTAGAACTTAAGTTCTCATGTCCAGTCACTTGTGGGGTCACTTCAGTGTTGTGAAAGTTAGTAAGTGGATATCTTGCTCCTTGAGACATCAGAAATTCCTCTGCTTTTTTTGGGATCTGTAAATATATGTGTTGTAGCACGTCAGAAAAAAACTTAATCTGGCTGGTGGAAGAATTGAGAAACATATGCCCATTTCAAATAACATTGCCGTAGCTTTGTCAAAAGTGATAAGGTTTCAGAGCTAAAGTTAGGGTAAGCTGAGAACTTGTAGCCTTCTGCTGTTAGCCCTTTGTCAGCTCTGGCTTTCCTTAAAATATGTTCTATGTCCTAATAGTAGTGGGATGTGACAAAAAATGGTCTATTTCTAATGCTTTTTTGAGTTAACTGGTCATTTTGATTGCTTTGGTTACTTTGAAGGTTTACCCCTCCACAGTGGGCTCTGTCAAGCACAATCTTTTCAGTGGGGTAGTTCAACCCCACATTGCTTTTGAAATTAGTTTTTCAGAGAACATTAGGGGGTCCTCTATGCCCTCTGCCCCTTCAGGTACATTTATTAATTTAATATTGTTCCTCCATGATCTATCTTCTTGGTCTGTTATTTTTTGTTGAAGTGCTTTAAGTTTCGGGTTACATTCCTTTATTTGTAGCTGCAGTGGATTAACTGTGTCCTCCAGGTTACTGACCCTCTGCTCTACCTTGGTCGTTCTAATCGTTAGTGCATCCATTTTTGTACCCAAGTCAGTGACAGATTTTGTCATAAGAGATTGTGCTGACCTCATTGATTTGAAGCATTTTTGAATTTTTTTTTACTAACATACTAAAATGCCAGCAGAATAGGCCTAACGGTCTTTCGTGTCTGCTCGTTTGGTCAGCCCCCACTCTATTTTGAAATCCGTGATGACAGCCGTTTGTTTACCCAATTGCTCTGCTGTGACTAACTTATTTATATTGTCTTGGGGTTTTTCTTGCAGCATCTGCATGTTATTTACAGTTTTTACTTGAGTTTGCTGGGGAGTAGTGTTTAGTTTTTGTTGTGCCATACTACTTCCACTTGCCATATCCTGATTGACTGCTACTGTTTGCAAACCATTATTTTCCAGCAATAGACATTTATTCATGTTGGTTTCACTAACCTCTGATACAGTTTCGGACCACGTCCCTTTCTCTCCTGCCTCGATGTTCTACACGAACTCCTAGATACCCGTAGGTTTCAGAAGTTTGATGATTTGGTGTTTGGCTCCCTTCTGAGGTTGTTGTATATTATTCTCAGCATCAAAGAAAAGTGTCCCCTCCAGCTGCATTTGTTTTGTACTTGCTGCTAAGTCTGACTCTGTATCTGCTGACATGAAGGGGATCTGTTTTGACCATGTCACTTGCTGCAACAGTGCCAAATTTGGTGTGTCAGGTAAGGGTGAAAACAGTTCTGTAGCATTTTTATGGTGAAAGGAAAAAATTGCAGGGCAGTTTGTTGAAGCTTGTGCTGTTGGCTGTGGGCTCCCCGAGTCCTGTGGACTTTCACTTGTCTTGCCATTTTTTTTGGGATCCTATGATTCTTGATCGTTTAGGTAATTGCTGCAGCTCTTTAAGTTCTTTCACTCTTCTGATAATTTTTGAAGACATTTAGCTTTTTCAATGCTGACGCTGCATGAATTCTCGTAACTTTGTTCAGCAGAGTTCAGCTTTTCTTAAATAATACTCCATGTTGGAATTTCAAAGATTCATTCATTCTGAGGTCTCCTAGATGAACAACGCAGTGAAGAATTATGATGGTGACTGAGCTCCGAATCGATCATCCACTCCCTCAGGTAGCCATCTTGGAATCGTGACACCCACATTGACATTTTTCAATGCACACTTGTAAATGTGGTAATTTTCAGTATTTTGACCTCAGATTTTTATCATACTCATTTTTTCACACCACCTCATGAATGTCACAACTGTCATTTCTCAAACGTTACTCAAAATGTGATTCACATTTGTGGTACAAAATGATGTTTCAGCCATTGTTTTATAAATGACGCTTGTCGTGACCAGAGGGAGTGGTCATAAAAAGATTATGCTGACAATTTGGGGTAAAAATGTGAAAAAAACAACTAACTTATGAGGAAACATTGAATTGTTCCAGCATTTACTTATAACTTTATTTTTGCAGATTTTGGCTCCTAATGTTCAATATATCCCTTGTGTTACCCAACCCCTGAACATGGCAGGTGTCATTTTTCAAATCACCTTCAAAACCTGTTTCCACAGTCGCACATTGACATCACCTTTTGGATGTGATTTTAAAAATTCCACCTGTCTTGATCATAACGTAAGGTCATAAAAAGACTGTTGGAAATTTGGGATCAAAATGTGGGAGCTCACCTAAAAGTGGATATTCCCTCTCAGCTGGCCTATCCTGGGTAATTACAGTCTAATAATGCGTAAAAGCAGGACACCACTGAAAATGAGACACTGCATCTCATCTACTCTATCCTACGTAAATATATAGAATAAATGTGTACAAGCTAGGCCTGGTGCAACAGCAATACCAGCAACAAACATTCAGTATTGACAAATGCTTGTTCTCATTTCCTTTTGACATATTCTAACCCATCTCCTATAGCGATCTCAACGTACAGCTTTCCTGCTGCATTTTGCTTTTTCATAGGCTTTATCCTTTTTCTTGATGCACCTCCTGGTTTTCTTTGTTAGCTATGGAGTGATTTTCTTTCCACATTTTGCATATTCGACTCTTATTGGCACATACGTTTCAAGTAGCTTTCTAATTTTGTTTCTAATAATCTCTCAGAATTGCTCTACATTGAGCCCATTTATTTCCTTTTCCCAATTCCACTTTTGGAGCTCCTTCCTCATTTTAGTAACTTGGCCTTTGAGTAGCACTTCAGCACTGTCCTACCTCTCTCTGTTTTCCCTTTTTTGATTTATTATGAACTTCACTTTGTTATGATCGCTTCTCCTAGTGGTACTTCCACCTTGCAGTCTGACACCCCCCCCCATCTACATTGCTAAGTACCAGATCCAGAATTTTATCTTCCCTAGTGCAATGTATCACATACTGCTCCAAATTGTGGTTAAACAGTCATTTGTTTTGCCTCACTGTCACTCAAATATTTTAAAGGGGCCAGAAGAAGTTTGGAATTTCTGAAACATGTATGGAGGAAAACAAAAGCAATTTTAATTTGTAGTCCAAGAGGGCCCTGGATGAGCAAGATAATGTAATCTGTGGTCCTTATGAGGCTCACGTGTCATTATGTTTCTTAGAGAGGAATGACCAGGGGTAATGAGTGCTGCTGGGAGTTCAGGGACTGCTATGTGGAGGAAGATTCAGGGTTAGAGGAGCCCAGTACACCTAACTCTACAAATCTTGAGATAATGTCCCAGGGTGTCCATGGTGTGTGTGACAGAGAGGGGAACCTGGAAGTCTCTATCAGATGCATTTAGGTGAGACCCCGTGGATCACCTTGCGTGAATCAAATTGGTGGCTAGGGCAGTGGAACCTCATGGCCAGCCATGTATTAGTGAAGTTCTGTCCAGTTCCATGACCCGGTGTGCCATAAGGGTTGGCAAGGGGGAAACCATGGTACCAGCAGATGAGGAAGGGGTGGGCCAAGTTACCTTAGTCCAATATACTTTAGGTGCAAAGTTTGCACTAGAGAGATAACAAGTTTGGTGGTGAGCTGGTGATCAAGGAAGACCCAACGGTGACATCCCAACCCCACTGAGGGTTCACCTCAAATCATTTGCAGGGACTCGGAGCTTGCACTGTATGTGCCTGAAAAGAGGGTAGGCTGTAGGAGGGGCCCACCCTGAGCAAGTGTCATCTCCTCAGGCCATTGTGTTCAGGGGCATCAGAGTAAGTAGAATATCAATTGCCAACATTCGTTGTCTAATTTTTCACTTAAAGCAAGTCTCCAAGTGCCTGCTAGATCACTATTTGGTGAGGTGGGAGCTTGCATGAGTGTGCAGTGACCGCTGGACAGGCACGATTTGGTGGGAGCTCTGGGCCTTCCACAACAGCCCAGTACTCACCCTGGCACATCTCAGCCAGTAATTGAGGCCATGCTTGGAGAGCAAGCCCTACGAGGACAGGCTAGGAGAGTTGAATATGTATTCACTTGAGGAGAGGAGGGCTAGAGGGGATATGATCGAGACCTTTAAGTATCTGAAGGGGATAAACAAGACCAACACAGAAGGAATTTTTCAGATGAGAAGGGGGAGAGACACGAGAGGGCATGGACTGAGATTGGCAGGGGGAAGATTCAAGAGGGGAGAGGAGACATTTTTCATGGAAAGAGTGGTGGTCTGGTGGGCAAATGGAACACCTTAACAGATGAGATAGTGTCCTGTAAGATGGTGGGCGGTTTCAAGAGGGTTGGGACAGGTAAGGGTAAGGGATACTGGGAAGGGTGGGGGAGGAGGGGCAGCTGCGTGATGAGGGGCTAGCTGCATGCACGAAGCAGACCCGACAGACCATGAGGCCTGTTTCTGCTGGCAATTTGTATGTTCATATGCTGCAACTTCAAGTAGCTGGGTGTGCCTGTCTGAGGGAGTTCAGATAAGCCAAAATGTCTACTTTCGTCAGTTCGCTCTGGCATTGGCATTGCTGGGCCTCCTGAGTGCTGTGCCATAATGGAACTGAGACAAGGAGTCAGAATGTTCAGGTCCATGACGGGGCAAAGTTATCCCCTGTGCCTGTAAATCCTCATGGCCTCTGCCGTGCTTTGGTATTCTTTTGCCTCTCTGGGTACTGTACAGTCAGACAAGTGGGATAAGGCATCCAGAATTTGAGACACTGCTATCTTAGAGCCTGGAGAACTGCTATGTATCCTATATCGCATTGTCTCTGGGGCACAATTGTTGACAAAAAAGATCTTGGTCTGTCCTTAAAAAAAGATTTCTTCCCCAAGCAGCTTGTAGAGAATATTTTTATTTGAATGCTTAATTAAAGAATCTAACTATAATGGACCTTGAGCGTGCACCAGGGGAGGTGGGATTAGGGCTGAGAGCTCTGTGGGTTCTCTCAATGTTGAGGGTTGGCTCCAGGTTTAGTACTGTGTGAAGGAAGGCCTCGAGAAACTCCATGAGGTTGGAGCACTCCATACTTTCGGGGAGCCAGTAAAGGTGGATATTCTTTCATCTGACTCTAGTTTCTGAGTGTTCCTGGTGTGCATTTGTGAGGGCCTGATTATCTTGTATGTCCTTCAAGACTGATCATCTAAGCTGGCCCGGTGGCGCTGAGGGTTGAGGCGCTGGACGCCACACCGCGTGCCATGCTGGCGACCTGAGTTCGGGAGCGAGCTCAGGCATTGGGGGCGGCTGGGGAGGGATCAGATTGAGTGCCCGGCA
Organism: Neoceratodus forsteri; assembly: GCA_016271365.2. NCBI lineage: Eukaryota > Metazoa > Chordata > Ceratodontiformes > Ceratodontidae > Neoceratodus > Neoceratodus forsteri. The sequence goes on from CM057458.1 coordinate 463,153,013, forward strand.
GGCTGTTCTCCTGTCCTGGGGGGAGGGCATCGGGATACCTGGTGCTCTGGTGGCCCCTAGTGGAGATTGAGGGTGCCGCAGAAGCATGGGCGGCATGTAATAGCATGCCTGATGCTGGCAGGGCTGCCATGCGCTACATAGTGGGGTGCGCACACGGGGGAGAGGGACAGAACAAAGGAAAACCTGGCTCGCAGGGATAGGCGACGGCACCCATCCTCCATGCCCAGGGCTGGGTCTGACTCGCCAGGGCTCCTCACCTCCACCTGGGCCTGCCCACTTGCCAGAGTCTGCCTTACTAAGAGAGCCCAAGGAAGGAGTCGGGCTACCCTCCCTGGGCGGGTCAAACCGGGGGGTGCTGGCAGCGGGGGGGGGAGAGGGCACAAGACCGCAGAGGACCTCAGGCAGGCAGGCACAAGGAGAGGATGCCTGAGAGAGTTCCCTCGAGCCACGACCGGAGGGAAAAAGATTAAAAAAAGAAAATGATCATCTACTTCATTTTCTGTGGATGTGGCCTGTCGTTCAACATCTTCTGCCCACTTTTCCAAAGTTGCCACGTCTTTATGTGTGTCCCTTATAGCTTCTTTAACATCAACACAAAATGCTAACATTTCTTTATATATTGTCTTTAGTTTTATTTGCTTGCATGGAGTTCTTTTAGATTTTTATTGATGGTTCTTCTGTTGTCTTTGCTAACTGTGAGGCATGTGAGAGTTGGGAGTCAGAGAGTTCAGTCTGGGATCTTTCGCCATCCTCTGCCCGAACTGTGGGTTTTAGTTTATTGGGCTTCACCACATGCTGATATCCACACCACTGTGTAACTGAAGCTATTTTCTCTGGTATTTGCAGGTTTCAAATGGGGACATGCTGAGAGAAGACACAGAACTCTGAAGTTAGGTGGTCATTCCCTCTATGACACCACTGAAAGTCTTTCTTACTTCTGCTTTTGTGCAGGGTTACTACATTTGCCCTCCTCCTGTCCCTAGGTACCACCTTTGATTCTAGTGAGCTGTTAAAGACTCAGTCAATGGTGTAGTTACGATCTGGCCCATCTCCTTAAGTACCCAGGGATGCAGTGCACCCAGACCCATGGACTTGTCCACCTTCAGTGCATTCAGCCCCTTCAGAACATTTTCCTCTGTGATCAGAGCCTTGCTGACACCCCCTTCCCCCCTTGCCATGACTACACAGTGTGGCAATAGCCCTTTATCCTCCACAGTAAATACCAAACAGAAAATTTATCTCCTGATGTCCACCTGTCCTTTATCCATCTCCTACCACTTTTCCACTTCTTCAATCTGACTACTCCCTCTGTTTTTTTTTCTTTTTGCATTCTTGTGTATGTAGCTAAAGAACTTTTTATCCCTCTTTGTCATCCCTATGGAAATAATTAGGCTAAGATGCAAAATAATATATAATTAATGATTATCATTAGTAATACTATTATCATGCCATGTTAAAAGTATTATGATGAAGGAATTTATTTATTTATTTATTTATTTATTGAATTCTGTTGACCGGTTAAGCCCACTGAGACTAAGTGTCCCTTTTTCAGGGGCAACCTGGATTTAATTACAAAGAAGTGTAGACAGTACAACATTTTGTGCATTCAGTTGTGGTTGAGGATTACATTAGGATATTTACATACAGGATACAAGAGCAGGAATTCATTCTTTATTCAAATGGTATTACATACATTTGGAGCTAAATAAATAAGGAAAACAACAATACACCAGTTACTCTTACAATTTAGAAGAGGCCAGGCAGATCATGTCAGCAGCCACATGAGTTGATCTCAATTACTGGTATTAAGACAAGGCAAGTACTGAACAGAGGTAAGAGTATACTATTTGTGGAGAGACCATATCAACGAAGACAGTTGCATATATTACACTCAAGAATAGAGGTCTTTAGCCCTTTCTTGACTCTCCCATGGGATGTGCAGTATTGGAGGGAGGGTGGGTGATTGTTCCTTAGTGATGGGGGCAATAGTGGCAAAGGACCTTTGGCCTATGTAGGTCCTTACCCTAGGAACTTCCAGTAGTGTGTTGGTCAAGGACTGGTGAGTCCTTCCCTGTGGTTTGATAGTCAGAATATCCCCCAGGCTAAGCAGAGCAGGGCTTTTTAGTAATCTGAATGCTAGACTCAGTAGGGGGTATTTTAGTCTGCCCTCCAATGTGGGCCAGTTGAGCAGTTTTAGTACAGAGCAGTGATGCTCCCTGTTTGGGGACCCTGCAGCAAAATGTGCAACTCTACGATACAGTATTTTGCGTTTTTGCATTTCGAATGCCCTGGTGGCTCTGAGTATCGGGGCATCAAAGCAATACAGGGAGCAGAACAGAGTTTGCAATCACAAGCCTAAATTCTTTGAAGTAGTTATTGAGGCAGTAGAGCCACCAACTTTTTTTGTGCATAGTTTGGTTACTTGCACCACATGAGGTATTAGTGACCGTTCTTGGTCCAGGTAGATTCCCAGATATTATATGGACTCTACCACCTCAATGGGAGAACCGTGAAGAGTGTTAATGGTTAGCAAGTTCTGCCGGGCTGACCTAAGTGCCTGGGGACATACAAGTTAGCCTTATTTGTTTGTTTTTTGCATTTAGGATTAATATGTTAGTTATGAACCAAACTTCCAGCTTGCTAAAGTCTATAGAGAGCTGGACATTAGCACTGTTAATGTCTTTGGAGCTGTGGCGAAGAGCATCATCTGCTTATAGCAAGAGGTTTGCCCCACTGTGGTTTTCTGGCATATCTTTTTTGTTTTTGTTGTTAATCTCTTTATCCTCTTGCTATCACCAGCACCCATAGAGTCTTACCTTCACCCAAGCTTCCTTCACAGTTTACCCTCCCCCATGGTAGGTCATCGGGGACGCCACACCACTGGAGAGATGGATCCAGTGAGGGCAGTTGGCCCAACTTCCTCCACAGCTTAGTACTCCTAAGGTGTGGGTCTGACAGTGGGCACCACCTGTCGAAGAATGGATCCAGTGTGGGGAGAGGGTCCCATAGTCTAGCACGGAGCCTGGAGAGGCAGGCTTAATCTATACTGCATTCCACCATTTTCCATTTTGCTGTAGGGAGGGACAGATGTGCAATGCCATCACAGACACGCTACACACACTACCATGTGTGAGGTGTTGACAGCCACGGTCCCTCCAACCTCAAGAGAGTACCGATTGCCCCGAGCCTCTGCCAGGGGTCAGACCAGTGCCAGGAACCCACAACCCTCCCTCCCAGAGAAGGAGAGCTGTTCTCTGGATGCTCAGTCCTTCTCTCCCTGGCCAGCCTCCAGTACACAGAGTCCATCACCAAACTTGGGTCGCCGGTGTGGCAGCAGATGAGGCTTGGATGCCTCTGCTGTTGCACCACCAGGCTGGCGTCCACCATACCATTAAAAAAAAGGGAAAATGGTAGGAGGCTGAGGATTGAGCCTTGTGGAACACCATCAGAAACTGGATGCAGTCCTGAAAGGGCACCCTTCCATTTTACTAGCTGTGACCTGTTGGCCAGGTAGTCAGTTAACCACTGGTGGGACAGTTTGTCCAGGCCTAGCTGTGTCGGTTTGCTCAGGAAAAGGCTAAGGTTGACCAGGCCGAAGGTCTATAAAGACTGCACCAGTTTTGTGCCCCTGATCCATGGCGATATATATATATATATATATATATATATGTGTGGTCAACCTGACCAAGGCCGTGTTGGTTCCATGGTGTTTTCTGAACCCATGTTGCCTGTCCATGAGCAAACCATGCTGTCCCTTGTAATCTTGAATTTTGCTACATACTGTATATAATTCATACACAAACATGCAAAAGAACTTGGGCTAACCATTTTTATAAAGTGGCTATTACATGAATACAGGTTACAAAAAAAACCTTAATTTAAAACACATATGGACATACATGCCTATGTGAGGAAGAAAAGAGGTAATGTCAAAGAGAATACTCAGAGAAATAAGACTCAATTCATGGCCTTATTTTTCTCCATGATATCTTGTACCAAAGCTTCCATCAGATAAGGTTGAATACCTAGTATGCAATAGCTACAACAGCACCATAATTCAAAGAGACCCAGGCCACATCTGTTAGAATGTTCAGGGGGGGTGCAGCTAGCAACCGACTAGAGCAGATGTTCTTTGCATAGCTCCACTTAGATGACCAAATAAAGTTAATGAGTTTACCCTCATCTACAACAATAGTACTGCTCCCATTTCAAAGAACTTTGGTTCTGCTATTGGTGGATTCCTTTCTTATTGACTTCTGCTTTTGGTGGATACCTTTCTCATTGACTTCTGCTTTTGGTGCATACCTTTCTCATTGACATTGATGATGGGTAACCCATGCAAACAACAGCATCAAGATTCTGGCACATCAAAAGCTAACAAGCAGCAAGCTGGAACACAGAAAGGGGGAGCCACCGCACTGCTTCCTGAGGGAATGCAGCCTACCAATCCGGCCTTATTTTCAGCTACTCAGGAACTTAAAACAGAATTTAAGCAATCTAAATAAAAAACTGGATACCTTTACCCTAAGAGTCTTAATAATTGAGACTCAGCTTGACACTCTAGTCAGATGTTACGACTTTTACAGCCACGGTTGAAAAGTTCTCTGTTGTGACTTCTGGACTGGTAAAAGAAAGCAAATTATTATGTCTACACATTGAGCACCTTAAAAATGGTGTGAAATCAAGGTACTTATGGCTGCTGGGGGTATCAGAAGGACTGGAGGGTATGGACCTTTGTAACTTTGTGTCTGATTTATTGCACAACTCCTTAGCCGTAGACCTTTCTGACAAAATCAATAAAACCTAACATATCACTCCATGTGGATATCCTGCCAACCTAGAATTGCCATGGACCATTCTGATGGTTACCTTGGGGGATCATGTTTGGGATAAGGTGCTGAACATGGCAAAAAGAAAGGGGACCCTCCTGCTACCTGATGAGACAGCCCTTTTACCTCTTTCCTGACCTTAGCTTTGTGACTTGGCAAAGACATAAGACCTTTGACTCAGTCAGACTGGGCCTTCGAGAATTGGGACTGACACTAGCTGCAGCTCCCTGCCAGACTTGATCTCATACTCTGAAAAAAAAATACCTTTTTACAAACCCAGACAAGGCTCAGAAATATTTGGACAAAATGAAGGGGGGATTTTTCTGTCAGGGAGGTTTCTGCACATTCTGATCATAAGGAGTAAGGCTGATTTATTGCTTTACATGTATTTGTGAAGTGCACTTATTCAGTTATTTGACTGGTGTCACTGTTATATGTTTCCTTGCTGTACCCAGCAATGCTTATAACTGCATTGTTTAGCTTTACTTTGTTTCTGAATGGGGCATATAAACTCTATTCCTCTATTATAACTGTTTTTTCTAGTTTGGTATACTGAGGGTGCTGGCGGTCAAAGATAGTCACACTATTTGTTTATTACCATCTTTGATGACATGGAAAACAAAGGGTCATGTAATGTGACCTAACTGAGAGTCTCACTCTGGATTACCATCTCTTTTGGACATTTCGGGGCTATCCATGATCTTGGCTCAATAGCTCATGTGGTTTGATTCCTGGTCTTTTGACCTGTTTGTTAATTTTTTTTTGGAGTTCCCACCCAATGGTGTAATGCTGGATGAGAGGTGTAACAATTCTACTTATTGTATTGCTCTTTTGATCAGTGCTTGGTTGCTTGAACCATGGAGTACTTCACTGGACTTAAATGTCTTGAAAACTCAAAAAAAAAAAGTAAAAAAAAAAGAAATGTCCAAAGAGGATTTGAAAGACATTGAGCCATCTCATGAATAATAAACAGTGGGCTGGATTTTCCACTTTAAACATATTGTATAAGCAAAATGATCCTTCGCTCTGGATCCCCACATGAGAACATAAAACTAAGGAGCAGAAAAAAATAACCCTCTCTGTCTGTCTGTCTGTCTGCCTCTCTCTCCCTCTCTCTCTCTCCTGACATCAGCATGAAGATGTGAAACCTAAAAGTCTGCAAGCAGGTACTATATTAGAGAACTGAGAGATCTGAACCAAATCCATGGGGCAACCATGTACAAAGGAAACAGAGCCTGGAAAGTAAGAGCTAAAACTCATAGGGGACTCTGAACTCTCGCAAGGTAATCCTGAAATGTAGTGCCTGTCCAACACAATCCTGCAAGCTAGATAAATACTGCTTGTAAAGAAACTACAAATAAAGCTTGACATTATGGACTCCACAAACTCATAGAAGAACTAGGTTTGTTCTCCCTACCTTATTGAAGACTAAGAGGTGATTCATGTTTTGTTTATAAGGCCTTCCACAATGATAACTTATGGGAAACATCAGGACTAAAAAATCAGGTGATAGCTCTTCACGGTTTCATAACTTACAACTGAAGGATGAATTTTATATAATCACTAAACAGGGTAAATGGATTAGTCAGAAGGTTGTGGAAACTTGGAATACACTGCAAGAAACAATGGTTAGAAGTACAGACATGGATTAATTTAAAAAAGCTTTGGATACATATATGGGTCAAAACAGAGCTATTAGTTTCCATTGATATGTGGCTAGTCAAAATATGGCTTTCTGGGCTACGTGACTAGTATCCATACCTGTGAACCTAGGAACCTATATGTTATACCCCATTCTGCCACAGATAAACATCAGACTGCGCATAAAGATAGTTCATGCCACCAGCAAAATTTAAGTATTCCTTTTTTTAAAAGACATTTACTAGTCTTGGGGGCAGTCTAGTGTCTGAATGCAGGTCAGTGGTATATACCTTACATTATTGCCAAACCTGTTTGACCATATAACTCTCAAGATATTATCCACAATATTGTCTAAAAAATGTTTAATTTGGTTGCAGCCTTGATAACTGACATGACCAATGTAATGTGAATGTTTTACTGATTACAATGCCTTTACAAAATGTGAAACCTTGCTCATATGTGTGTAAAACCTAATGCATTCTTAGATCTTCTGTAGTGAGTAGCTTAGCTGATAAATGTATATTATGTTAATAACAAAAATTATTTTGAATCTTTTCTGGGTGAAGAATGTGTAGTATCATACATATCAAAGAAATTTATAAAACTTTGGCTGTGAACATATATGAGCCATAATAATTATAAAGAATTTACCATCAATCAAAAGAAAATATTTTGATTGACAGTTCCAGTCCAGAATTATGACAAAATGGGGCATCATCATGAGAGTAATATGAATAGAAGTAATATTAATCTGTACTCATTTTGAAACTTTGAGCAATATTTTTCAAAATGTTGATCGTCTTGGAACAATACAATATTGTTTATCAAATGACTGATGCATACACCTGAAACTTGGTCCAAATAAGTGCTTAAGCTACAAAATCTATAAAGCTTAATTTACTGTAAAAAAACATAGTAACATAATAGTTGACGGCAGAAAAGGACTGCCCAGCCCATCTAGGCTGCCCCTTTTTCATTGCCTAATATAAGACAACAGACCCTACATGGTCACCGGCCTCTGTCCTCCCACCCACTAGCCCTACCAGTGGTGTCTCCAGTCCCTGATCAGGCCCCATGTTTCTTCCTCTACCAGTTTTGGTGATACCCGTGTGTCTATCCCATGCTTTCTTAAATCCAGCAACCATTTTAGCCCCACCACCTCTGATGGGAGGGTGTTCCAGGGGTCTACCACCCTTTCCGTAAAGAAGTACTTTCTCCTGTTTCCTCTGTCCCTACCCCCCCAACCGAAAATAAGTACTTCTGAATATCATACTCTCTCTGAGGAGAGGAGAAGCTCCTACTTAAAAAGGTGGGAAAATGGCTTCAGCAATGAGAAGGAAACCAACTGCACTGGAGACTTGGGTGAGACTAAACATTACAAGCACACTGCCCTCCATTGAGCTAGGAAATATTCCTATTGCATTACATTGCATTGCATTGTATTGTACTGTACTGTACTGTATTGTACTGCATTGTATTGTATTGCATTGCATTGTATTGTATTGTAACTGGTTTAATTTTACAAATTTAAAATGCAGTAATGGCAGAAGGGATAGACTGTAGGCTTGATGAGCCATTAACCATATGTTATGATAAAGAAAGAGATGTATGTACCCTAAGAAATATAACAAAAAGGACCTTAAGCCCCTTTTCCTTGCTAAAAGACAACTGTAAGGATAATAGAACAAACAAAGGAAGATGAAAGAAACCTGTCACTACAACTAGAAAGTCTAGATATACAAGATGGCAATTTAACACACAGGAGATAGCCAAGCCCCATAAAACACAGAAGAACAGTAAGAGGGAGGGTTGAGTGCAATACCCCCAGAGGAAGAGCTAAACCCTGACATAGAAGTTGACCAGCTGCAATCAGATTTAGTAGTCAAAGAGGATCAGATAACATCCATAGAACTCAAAAGCCAGGCATCCGGTTCCGCTTCTGAGGAATAAAGACGTGGTTGATTAAGCTCCAAACCCCAGGATTTTTATATCCAAATAAATCTACCACAATCCGGCTGTCTTATACCCCCTTGACTTCTCGCAGGAGAACTGAGTTAAGCCAGGAAGATGCTGCCACAAAACCAAGCCAAAGAAATACCTTCGGACAATCTAAAGTCCCCAGCGGCATTAGAGCAAAGAGAAATGCAAGCCAACAGCAAAGGACACACTGCTTAAGTCTCGGGCTCTATCAGTGATAACAGCGATGATGACCAGGAAGAAAATTTCACAGTTACCTCAAAGAAACTGTTTAAGGCATTGGGGAAAAAAAACACCACAATGGACAAAACAGAAAAATCAGTGGCAAATACAAATAAAGGCCTAGCAGAGGTAGCACAATGCACCGCCGACCTTGAGCAGAGGCTTGCCAATATGGCCAGCACAGTGGAGAGACAAGACATGGCCATCCACTACCTATTAAAGAAGGAAAGAGAGACAGCAGAAAAACCAGATGACCTGGAACTGCGATCAAGAAGGGAAAATTTGAGAATATGTGGCATTCCGGAAGACACAGAATTGGGTCGAATGGAAGAATTTCTGCAGTCATTCCTGAAGGAAATACTTGATCTCCCTCCAGACATTCCACTCAACATAGTATGCACCCATCAAGCTTTGGCTAAGAAGCCCAGTGACCCAAAGGCATCACGCTGCTCGATAGTGCTAAAACTACTTGATTACAGAACAAAAAACATAATCTTGCAGGCAGCTTGGGCAAAGAAAGAAGTGAGCTTCGGAGACCGTCGTATTTTCTTTGACAATGACTATACACCAGCTACTCAACAGAAGAGGAGAGGAGAGTACTTCTGGAAATTAAAAAATGCCTTCCCTCCAAAAACATAAAGATGCACCCGATTGCATCAGCCCAAATAAAACTATTCCTAACCGAATGTTCGGCCTTCTACAGAACTCTAGCTGAAGCAAAGGAAACTTTAATAAAGTTGGGAGTCCCAGTGGTCCTTCTCTTCCACTCAAATTCTGTAGCCCCAGACTACCTTACCTCAGAAGAGCCGTGGTTGTGGGTGGCAAAGGCCAGGAAGAGAGGCAGGACAGCACAGTGAGCAAAAAATCCAGAGAACAGTCCAAAAATAGGGAGAGACAAGAGGAGAAAGTTGCAACAACCTGATTTAACATGTGACTGGTGAAGCTGGCTTCCATTTGAGGATTTGAAGAAGCAGGCACAGAGCTTGGAGACTGCAGTCGCCATTTTGGACTTGCAGCAATTGTCAGCAAAGAAGAGGATCGATATATATCCTTTTGGCTAATTGCCTGTGTAACCCCCAGTCAGCGCTAAACTCTTTCGCAGAGCTAAGGGCTCTGAGGGCCTGCAGCTGCAGCACACCTCTTCTCTCTACTGAGCCCACTACTGAACTACTACTGACTCACTTCAAATTGCCCAACATTCTATTCTAACTTCCCTAGCTGCAACATTCCAGTGTGGCTTATGTAGCTATGACAGTTCTAAAATGATGTCATCCCTCAGTCTCAGCTGATACTGAGAACAGAGTGAGACAGTGTGAAATCCATGTAATTGCTGCCTTCCCTGCCTGCCTGCCACTAGGTCTTACTGGGATTCTAGTAACCCCGGGTAACAGGGGAGTTGCATTCACCCTGGCCCAGGAAAATGACTGTCCGCAGTCATTAGTTACCTGCTCTAGGCCATCCTACCCTATGTGCTACCTACAGAGAGGGGTGATCAGGCCCTCTTCTACCATGTGCTAGGTACAGGCAGGCAACACTAAGGGCCCAGAGGCCATTGGCTGATGCATCAGCCTCTACTCTACCCACTGACTCTGGGTACCCAGTGGCTCTGGAAGAACTGTCCAGAGCATAGCCCTAATAGATCAATACTGCGGCCCCTATGGCCATTCAGAACCACAGCCTGTCTATCCCCCCTAGCCCTCTAGGGAAAATCTGTCTGCCTCTTACTCAAATTTCCCAAAAACAAAACAACAGGGGACCTCCCCCCAACCCTGGACACCATACAACCACACACCAGGAGTTAATACCATACACTATGCATTACTCCCACACTCCCCCACAACCATACCTGTGGAAGGAAAATTACATACAGTAACCACAACAACATTCTGTACTTTAATACTACAACACTTTTAAAAGTACACCAAAAGAACTCTGCTGAGTCCCTCCTCCTCCTCTTCTTGTCTTCTCTTCTTATCTTCTTCAGGAACACCTGCAAGAAAAAGAAAGACAACACACACTCCTAATCTGCATACACAGTCTATCTAACCCTTATCATCTAAACACTGGAGAATCCCAAAAAGATTTTTAGAAAAGTAGAAAAACAGTAACAGTGTAAACAGTAGAAAAATAGAATATTTACAATACACTTTTGCAATTTTGGGGGATGGAATGCCCTGAATGTCCCTTCTAGTGACTCACAATGCCGGAAGGCAAGTCCAATAAAGAGTCTCTCCTGGGCTGGAGCCCGTGAAGCAAAGTTCTAGCAGGCCAAAGTCCCAAAGGGGAGAGTCTTTGAGGACAGTTCACACATTTGAAGTCTGCTGATGTAGGGTGTGTAAGTGTCAGAAATAGAAAAAGTCTGGACTTACCAGTCCCTTGAGGAATGGAAATCATATGAAACCCGTGTCCCCACTGAAGACTCTCCCTGGCAGCATTCTGTCAATACAGCTGGGCGGACATCTTCCAGAACACAAACAGGATGGCACATCCGGGAACAGCTAGGCTGATGTAATCTCTGGAGATGAAACCTTGGAACAGGAACAAAAAGGAAAACAGCTGGTCTGAAGTCATCCGATACCCAGGTGATGAATCAGGATACAGCTGGACTGGTGTCCTCTCTGGATTTGAAGTCATCTGGTGGGCGACGCTGAAGGATTCTGGAAAGCCAGTATACTGTAGAACTGTCAAAGGTGGGGCACCTGAATCCTGGACATCCAGACTGGTGGAACAACATAGCTACAGCAAAGGCTGGAATGGCAACATTGGCTACCACTGCTCTGCTGTCCACTTGGTAGGCATGGGCACATTCACAGGATGTTCTTGGCATTGTGGGAAATAGCACAGTGGGTCAGGTGCATAAATTATTACCCCGTCTGGGCGCTCATAATTCACATTGTGAAAGGATTCATGTCCCTTGCTGTCCATGATCTGAACAGTGTCTATAAACAATGTACTGCCCATTTTCCATGTTTGGAACTTTTCTTGCAAGATTCTGTCTCTTGCAAATCTGCTGGCACAAGGGTGCACATGTGTCATGGCATCTTCCATAATCCAGGATTTCCTGTATCTTTCTATCTCCTCCCAGATCCTTCAATGAAAGGTAGGAAACAATTCTCCATAGATTTCATTTGCTTTCCTACAAACCAGTCTTTCCTCCTTACTGCATTTGGTCAACCTGCGACCTCTGGCCTGGCTTGGGGGTGGCCACTCCTGGTTCTGCCAGCTACGCATACTTAACATCACAAAAAATGGATCCCTGGCTCCTTCTTGCACAGCCAGGGCAGTGGCATCACCACTCTCTTCCATGCATTCCTCTAAGCCAGGAACTGGTGGCTGTGAACCCACGCCTTCTTCATCAGGCCAAATGGGTTCCCCCTCATCATCTTCACTGAAAATCTGTGCCCAGGAGTGAGCAGTCATCCTCACTCCTGAGACGGTCCACTCCTCACTAGGCGTGGAGGTCGAAACCTCACATTCAAGGGCCTGTTCTGTCTCATCTTCGCCTATGAGACTTGGACTAGGCCCCTCTATCCACGGGTTGGCTGATGCTCCCTCTGCACTGTCTCTCAGTGACTCAGACTCGGACACATCAGTCATCTGTGCTGTCTGTTGATCTGCACCCTCTAGCTTTATGCCACACTTTACTGAACTTCCCTCGTCAGGTCCTTCCTGGTGCTGTGTGCTGCCAATTGCAGGGTCTCATAATTTTGTTCTATATAGAGCCAAACAAATCTTGGGCACTTTAAACAAACCATATTTCTAGGCACCCAGAACAGTGAGGTGCCATGAAGACTTCCCTTCCAGCATTTAAGCACATCACACATACTCATACTGGATATCCAGGAATTGCAACATGAGGAGGCAGTCTTCCTCTATAGTAGTACTTCTCAATATTTCTCAACTTGTTAACTTCTCCTACGATCATAGCCTGGGCATGATCTGGGTAATGGGCTGGTCCTGAAGCCATGAGTGCAGAGAAAACAAACACTCACTGTTATTACCAGTCCCAACTTGAATTGAAAAACTTTTTACAAAATGGCTCCTTTGCTGCTGTGTTTACATGCCTGCCCCACCCTATCATGGCGGCGGCAACACTCCTACACATCTACATTCTGTAAATGGATCAAGCCACTGTGCATCCGATTTACACACTCTACTGATAACATTAGCTTAAACTGCACAAACTTGCACTGTTCTCCTTCCTAGCACATTTATGTGATTTACATTGACCTTCACTCGCTAAAGACATTGCTCTAGCTTACAGTCCCTTAAAGCCTCAGTATTTCAAGCACAGGAATGTCTGTATTTTTTGCTGCAGCTCTCATACAACTAACAGTCTCTCACTTGGCTTTGAAAATTATACTGACGCTGAACCTATAAGTATGCTCACAGTCTGTTGCTTAGAATTCTTGCTTTAGCTGGTAAAACTTAACACAGTCCTTCTTTGCAAAGTGATTACACTGCTACACACAGATTCGGTTGGCTTTTTGGTGAAATCACACAGTTTGAGCTATTTCTGTTGGATGGTATTCACTGTTATTAGTAGCTGTTTGCTGCAATCAAAAAAATGGCCTGCAGCCAGTCTTGGAGGCCTCTGGAAGGAAGCGGGTTGGCAGTCCTGCCAATTGTCCCTCAGAACACCACACTCACAGTCCAGATGATCGAGATGTGGGTTGAGCCTGAATTTAAATAGAAAAGTCAGTTTTAAAACTTTTGCAGCGCTTCAGTCACCGCGACGCCCTCCTGGCAAGCCAGTTCGCACACTCCACACACCTCCCTCTCGAATGCTGTGCAGTTGCTCTAGAGGTGGCTTGGGGTGGGACTGATTGCAGTCTCACCAATCACCGACGTCATGCAAATGAGCCTCTTTCTTCTCGAATGCTCTTCTCTCCATGGCGATCAGTCGAGCAGGTAAATTTAAACTGCAAACCACATTTTTTTTCAACTGCAGCTCCTCGGCAGGAGCCCGTTTTAACCATTTATCATGGCCATTACACAACAAGTCTCTAGTCCACACAGAAAGCATTTCCAATGTCTGAGGCACAATTTTCCTTTGCTACCCACAGTTTTCACACTTTTCTTTGACACAAACACTTTTAAAAGCTGGTAAATGCTGTAATTTGATGCAGGACAAGAGCATACACAGTTGGGCTTTACTGCTCCTTGGTAAACAGTTGGCAATATCACAACAGCACACAGACAATAGCACACATCGGCACATTTAGTTGGCAATTACTTCAGACTTTTGGGCTACTCACTGCCAGATAGTCAAAATGCGAGCCACCATCCAAGCAACCTTTCTTGTTCCTTCTCCCAAATTTCAACAGAATCCCAGCAGTGCCTCCAAGATGTAACCCCCAGTCGGTGCTAAACTGAGAGGGCTACTTCCCCTGCCTGTGTGGCTAGTGAACAGGTTGAGGGGCCTGGTTCCTATGATGTGGTGCCTCCATTTTTATAAGTTGAAACTTGGGGGAGAAAGGTGTCATTCGGCATGGTAATTAGGTTTGGCTACTCTGCACAGGGGCCCCCAAGTAACTTCTGACACAGGAAGCAATAACTGAAATGTCCAAAACAGAAGCTGGGATTCTAAAGTGGCTTTTATTCACAACTAAAGGGAACAATAAAGCATAGATGGACCCTACAGGACTACACTCTGGCAATGCAGATTTCTCTTGAAACAGACATTCATCTTCTAAACTTTTAAACCCTCGGGTTTAGAAACACTCAGGGCACTCGCCTGAACTTGACTCTTCTCTGGTTTCCCTGGCTCCGCTCCTCTCCAGACCTTGGACTATCTTCCATTTATCATGGATAATTATTTGTGGCTCCCATACCACACACATGAGCTCTCCTGGCTCTATCAGGAATCTTCATCATCAATCCTCATCTGGTACTTTCCTCAGGCACTGGCCAAGTACCTGAGAGAAAGCAAACAGGTGTCTCAAAGTGAACCCAGAGGTGACGCTGGTCATGCCAGATGGGGTCTCCACCTCTTGCTCCCATAAATCATACCTGGCCATTCCTCTGAACTTAACACCTCATCTCTGAAAACACTTTGTAGATTATCCTTAAATGTGTGTCACATTTAATCTACGGATCCTTCCATCCCAGTATGTGCTGAACTTGAAACATACTTAAAGAGTGGCTGTGTCCATTTCTAGACCCCCAGAGTTAAGCAGTCCAATTCCACAACTTTAACTGTACTTGGCTGTCTTTTCCCGACCACAGTAACAGTCGCTAAATTCACACTGTCCCAGGTGAAAACACATTGGCCCTTTAGCAGAGCAAACTCACTCCTTGGTTGCAGGTGCCCCACAGGTTTTTTTCTCTCTTCAAAGAAATCTCACAAAAAACATCTGGTGCCTCAGCACAAATTCACACAGGCAGCTTCTTCTTCCTCTAGCCGGGCCAGGGGATTGCCCCTGTAAGCAGGCTGAATCCTTCCCCCATCCCCACAGAGATGGGGCCCAGAACCTTTTGAAAGCGGTCTCTACCACTTTGCTTGGCTCTTCTTGTGTTCCTCTTCAGGTGAGAACACACATCTCAACAAAACTATAGCTCTTTAGCAGAGCTAAGGGCTTTGAGTTCCTGCAGCTGCAGCACACCTCTTCTCTCTACTGAGCCCACTACTGAACTACTACTGACTCACTTCAAATTCCCCAACATTCTATTCTAACTTCCCTAACTGCAACATTCCAGTGTGGCTTATGTAGCTACGACAGTTCTAAAATGATGTCATCCCTCAGTCTCAGCTAATACTGAGAACAGAGTGAGACTGTAAAATCCATGTAACTGGAATTTCACAAGCTGCCTTCCCTGCCTGCCACTAGGTCTTACTGGGATTCTAGCAACTCCAGGTAACGGGGGTTACACCTGAATGAATAATTAATTGATTGTTGTGATGTTGGACCTATGGGAAGGGGAGGGGAGGGGAGGTGGGTTCAGCCAGCATTAGGGAAATAAGTACAGTGCTGGGGGCAGCCATAGCTTAATTTAGGTATAGAAAATGTTTTAAGTAATCCCCTCAGGAACATTTTTCACTCTTATTCTCCCCCCACAGCCATGGTATTGCTGTTATCCCTCCAAAGGCATGAGGAACAAGAGGGTGACCCAACAAAGCAGCTGATGCACAGAAATACTGCTTTGCATTGCAGCGAAGAAAGAGAGCAGGCTGATGGTTGAGTGGCCTTGCAATGAACTCCCTTTCTCCCCAGAGGTGGTGGCCGAAGACATCCCGAGCCAGACCCTGCGGCTGATAGGACGCCTAAGAGGCGGCTGACTCCCCTCAAGGTAAACACATGTTTCATACATTCTGTGGAGGTCAAAATGGTGGGGGGAAGCCAGTAGGGACTGATACTAGAGGATATAATGGTTGTACAAAAGGTAAAATAGTGGCTGAACAAAAGGCAAAAGACACATTGGTGCAGACCATTAACAAGAAATAGTGCAGTCAGCACAGGAGGGGGGGGTGCAGGAAGTCAGACACATGGGAAAAGGAGGAGAGTGGCAAGTAATGGGCAATGTATGAGCAATGTACCAGGGAAGGCGATCATGAAAGACCGCCAAAATCCCATACAACTTAAGGACATGCCAGGTGACCTAGGGATGCTCCAGAAATGCTACCCTTCTGATTGATGGGTGGGAGAGGGAAGGGAGCACCCACGAAACAGTGATGAAGAGCTCCCCAGCATGACCTTAGGACTGGAATGGGGTAGTGCTCAGAGGCAGTTGGAGAAGGAGGAAGTTCTTGCAGCGCTGGCTGCAGAGAACAGAGCATCCCTGGTGCACCCTTCTCCAAATTAAAATTAACACTTTATGACTGGTTCGAGGGGGTGCAGTGGAGACCTGAGAAGTTAAAGGAGAGATGGTTTACTGCACACTCTGGATCATGTACAAGACATGTAGGGGATGAACCAGGGGAAGAGAATGAGGGAGTGAAGAAAAGCTGGATCCCCATTTAAAACCCTGGCCGCATGACAGAATACACTTGTCCCCAAGCGGAATCAGACAATATACATAGAGGGATAACATAGCTCATGACAGGTGAAAGATTAAGGCCACTTTGTGGTGTGTCAGAAGGAGGGGACTTAGGGGTGTGAAAGGAGACACCACACTCCGAGGTGCAGATGCCTGGGCCACATAGGAGGCCCACTAAGGACACTGAACCAGGTCCCCAGGGCCCTATTGGAATGCCAGTTGTTGGACCAGGCAGTTGGAGCCTCATGGAACATACTGCAGAAAGCCCAACTAGATATACTTAAATGCCCCATGAAGAGGCACTGAGGGTGAAGAGAGAGGAAAGATGGGAGGGGACGTCTTCGGTTCAGCTGAGATAATACAAGACCAGAGGGATTAGAGATTCTGGAGGAGACAAGTGGGGGAGAAGACAGTGACCCCAGTCAAATCAAATGGATAAAGGGGGGAAGTGAGACATGAAGGAGAGAACTACGGCTCCTGGGCCTTGTGCCTGGCAACCCCAGCAACATGGCTTCCTGGGGTGGGAGGTAAGACAGTAGAGCTTGTTAACTCACTCAGAGGAGCAAAAGTTGGTTCAAGCTGCTGGCAGAGCTAGTATGGGGCAGCAGTCTGAAAGCACACATCTTGTACAAAGTGCTTCTTAAGCAGCCACCCTATCAGGTACGGACCATCGATGAAACTGACAGAGTGTGTATTAAACCTTGGAAGTACCAATATATTGTATATAGTTATCTGTTGTTGTTTTGTGAATGTTTTGTTATTAAAAATTGGGGATCTGCTACAAATAATATCTGGAAGTGATTGTATTTGGCTGAGGAGATTGCCGCAGGCACAGCCATTACATACAATGTTAGGGGTCTGAACAACCCCATCAAAAGGATGAGGGTGTTAAATGAACTGAATGACCAGAGGGTAGAATAATCTTCCTGCAAGAGACCCACCTCACATCAGTGGGAAGCACTAAGCTGAAGTGATCCTGGGTGAGACAGTGTACAATGCAGCATATTTAGAACACCCACATAGAAGAGGTGTTGCCATCTCAGTACATAAATACTGACCTTGGGAACTAACACATTTGCAGCAGGACAAAGAAGGTTATTATGTCCTTGTGAGAGGAAGGTATAATTCCATACCCTGCATTCTGTTAAATATATATGCCCCAAACGAAGAAAAAGAGAACATAGAATTCCTAAAGAGGTCCTTATTAAAGCTATTCCCTCAGAACTGTTCATAGTGGGCGGGACTTTAATACCATATTGAATCCATTGTTAGATAAATACAGAGTGATGATGGGGGGTAGCCTATGTGCTGCCAGGAGCTTAAGCAGAATAACCCACAAGCTGTGGCTGACAGAGGCCTGGAGACATTCTAACCTGTGGGTGAGAGACTACACCTGCTGGTATGCCCTCACAATGGATATTCCAGAATAGACCTATTGTTTATCTCCTTGAATGGCTATGTAAGGTAGAGGAGTAAAGATTCAGTCCAAGACATTATCTGACCACAGTATGATGGTCAGCGGCTGTGAGCGACATCCTGGGCCACAAACTCCACCTGGCACTTGAATGTATCTCTTAAAGAGACAGTTTTAGTTAACTTGTCTCCTCTAAGTTTGATAGTTACACCTCATTTTAAGCATCCTTCTGTCAGCCGTAATTTTTATTAGTACATGCAAATGTCAGACAGATCCCAGTCTGCTGCCAGTGTGCTCATCTTCCATATTGAGACCCCCACGCTGGACAGTTTTAGAGGTCAGCACTGAATAGTGCAGGGCACCATAGTTGTCGGCCAGTGTTTTAACGCAGTTTTTTAATACTTTTATGTTAGTTTGAGAGAAGAAGGCCACCACCAACCAAGAAGATCCTTGCTAGTTGAGTGGTGGCTTTTCTAAAACCAGCACTTAAAAGTATTTAAAAACATGTAAACACTGGTCCCATTATAACCTATGGAGCACACCCCGCTTTCCAGGACTGACCTCACAAAACAAGCATGCAAAGGCTCAATATAGGAAGTCGCATTTTGGGCTGTAGGTCCTGGGATCTGTTTTTATGAGCGTTTTCTCTGCAAATGTACTGATAAAAAAATTATGGCTCATAGAAGTATGCTTAAAATGAGGAGTAAGCTATCGAACAAGTTAAAGGGGAGAGACAGGTTAGCTAACCAAAAGCCTGCTCTTTAAATAATGAGAAATACAAAGAGCTGGTCAAAGAATACTTCAGAGATTATGAGGCTCTCAATCACACTCAAGACACAAGTGGGGCCAGCCTGGTGGTGCTGAGGGTTGAGGCGCTGGACGCCACACCTCACACTATGCTGGCGACCTGGGTTCAGGAATGGACTTGAGTTGCTGGGGTCAGTGGGGAGGGAGGGAGGATTGAGCATCCCAATGGATGCTCTCCTCCTTCTGGGGTGGGTTACCAGGGGTGCATCTAGCACCTGATGCCCCTGAAGCGGTGGATGCATGGGCTTTTGGGGCACTAGCTGGCTCTCTTGAGGTCAGAGAGGGGGACACTGTTATGCGGTGGCTGTTGGTCTGCGGCCAGCATTGATTGGCAAGCCTGCACATAAGTCCTATGCAGCGTCTCACGAATGGGAGAAAACGGGGGATTGTAATACCACTGGCCCTACGAGCGGATGAAACTGAGGATGGAATGCTGTGGGGATTGCCCTGGCGGACAGAGTAGGAGGAGGTACGAGGCCTCCTCTGAAAGCCATAGGAGCCAGGCAACTAACAAAAAAAAAAAACACAAGTGGGGCAACCTGGTGGGATGGGTTTAAAGCTGTGGTCATGGGTAGAACAAACTCAATGCTGACAAGACCAAGGCAATGCTATTCGGCCCAAGATCCCTAGGACTTGACAGGTCCTCCTTCCTCCACTTAACCACACTCTCTGGCAAAGACATTAATGTTGTTCCCTCCCTGAAATACCTAGGCCTTACGCTTGACCAGAACATCACTTACAAGGAACACATAGACCAGGTCACAAGGACCCTGCATCGCAAACTCGGCACCCTGTACTGACTCAGGGACCAGCTTATCCCTGAGGCCAGGCTCCATTGCCACCAGTGTCCTGCTTCCTACCCTGACCTTGCAGCCCCGATAATACAGGGCATGGGAAAGCAAGAGATAACCAGGATGCAAACCCTGTATAATAAAATAGCTCGCTTTGCCACTCAAGACCACCCACAGCGTCACCACTGTGACACTCTAGCCCAGGTCAGCTGGCCTACATTGGTTACTCGCCTCCAATATCCCTTGCTTGTCCAGGCCTACAAGCTTCTCAAACCCCACGCTCTGCCTAGCATTGCCAAGACCATAACTCTCAAGCTCAACCCAAGGAACCTAAGGACCTCAGCAAGAACACTATTAGAAGTCCCTAGGGTAAGGACAAACGCCGGCGTTAGGTCCTTTTCCTCCCAAGCACCTTGCCTATGGAACAAGCTCCCTCCCTCTGTCCAAGACGCCCCCTCACTCACTATCTTCCGCACCAGGCTCAAGTCCCATATGCTGACCTCAGCTTATGCCACTGCCACAATTCATAAGGCCCTTAGGCACCCCTCCTCCCAACACACCTTCTACTAGCAAATGCCTACCTACTACCCACCCCTAAGTGTCCTCCCTCACCTGAGGTCATATGCTTCCTTCTGAATTAAACTACATGCAGAGAATTATCTAATCAGACTGTGTCATGATGATAACCATGCCTGTATCCACTGTGTCTTGGAACTTCCTTATGTTGTAACAAACAATGTATACAAAAGTTCTCTTTTTTTTGCTCTTTCTGTATATTACTAGTATTGTTATCCTGGGTCGCCCCTAAAAAAGGGACCTTCGGGGCCCAGTGGGCCTACCCGGTTACCAAAATTTAATAAATAAATAAATAAATAGCTATGCTTCAGGCCTTAAGAAAGCCAAGCAAAAGGCCCAGATAGAATTGGAGAGACCAACTTTTGACCTAGAGGCAGATACAATAGTTCTAAATGCAGAAATTAAGGCAAGGTTAGAGGAGAGAAGATTTAAATTAAACAAACTCCTGGACGAGAGGATAGAGGGGCAATTGAGGTACGTTCACCAACAATATTATGAGGCAGGGAATCAAGCAGGAAGGTTGATGGCATGGCAGCTATGTAAATAAGCAGTGGGGTGAATGGTCCTAAGACTCAAGGGGTGACCAGGCCAACCAAACCAAGTCACTGACCCCCTGAGGATCACAGAATAATTCTGACATTTTTATAAAAAGCTCTATGAACAAGAACAGGTAGACTGATATAGCGAAAAGATGGAAGAATTCTTTAAAAAATGGCAGGTTAACAAACTTTCCCAAGAGGAAACTGAGCTATTAGATGCCCCCAACCCTAGAGGAGATATTCTTCTATAGCTTGTCAAAAATCAGGGAAAGCCATAGGACCGGTTGGTCTACCGGGGAGTTTTATAAAATCTTCAAAGTGGAGTTCGCTCCATGCTTGGAAAGGGTCTTTGGGGAGGTGCTAGAAGGGGAAGTCGCGCCACCATCATTGTCAGTATGCACAAATATCGGTACTCCACAAACCTGGGAAGGATCCATAGCTTTGTGTGTGGCTCCTACAGGCCCATTTCACTCCTAAACTTTGACCAAATAATCTTCGCTTCAGGGATGCTTGGGGAGGCTAGTCCACCCGGATCAAACTGGCTTCATCAACATAAGACTGATCCATGATAACAGTAGGTGACTCCTTAACCGATCATGCACCAACAGAGGGCAAAATTTCCCTCTCTATCCATTTTCATGGAAGCCGAAAAGGCATTTGACCGGGTGGACTGGCGGTTCCTACGCAAGACCCTGGAAGAAATGGGGTTTGGCCAGGGGTTCAGGACTAACATCAACACACTTTATGCAACCCCTCAGGCCTCAGTCAGAATCAGTGGGACCACATCTAGTAGATTTTATCTGAGCAGAGGGACCAGGCAGGGCTACCCCTTGTACCCCCTATTGTTCGCCCTTTGCATAAAGCTTCTGGCTGTGGCAGTATGGACCAATGATAGAATAAAGGGAATCATAGTGGGAAACTGTTCCCATAGATTCTCCTTGTAAGCAGATGACTCCTTTGTTTTACTTCTCCAGAGACCTCCCCACTGAACTCTTCAGAAATTGGAAGAGTATGGCCAGATCTGGATACAAGGTAAACCTGGATAAATTGGAGGTCATCAGATTTGGGGCTCTTCTGGAGAGCAGATCTAGAGTCTGCCCTTCAGATGGGCACCAAATAACATAGTAAGGTATCTGGGAGTTGGAATATCACCAACCATAAAGAACCTCTTTGAATTAAACTATGAAAACTTATGGAAGGAGATCAAGACAGCTCTATTGAGATGGAAGGCACTTCCCTTCTCACTAAGAAGGAAAATAGATATGATAAAAATGAATATTTTACCCCACTTCCTGTTGCTATTCCAGGCCCTCCCCATAAACATACCCAAACCATTCTGGAGGAATGTAAATAAAACTGTCCTTACTTTTGTTTGGGGTAGGGGCAGAAGAAGAGTTCACCAAAAGACACTATCCCAGCAGTGAGAGAGGGGGGTGGATTGTCCTACCGGATCTCAAGGCCTACTACCTTGCTGCACAGATTGCCCCAGTAGTAACATGGGTTAAGCAGAGAGGAGACATGGGTTGGCAAGAAATAGAAGCGCACCAACTTAAGATAATGTCCCTATTCACCATTCCACATGCTCCACTTCTCCTCAGGTGTGGAAAGACTTGGTCAACCCATGGTCTAGGCACACACTGAAGATGTGGATCAAGAGTAGAGCCAGATAGAATGTAATTCATACCACCTAACTACCCTCTTGCCGAGGTGGGAAATGTTTTGGATGCTGCGCATCACCTCATGACTTTTTTCCTTTATGAATGGCTTTGTAATTGATACCTTTTTCAAAAATAATAAAAAGGTTAAAAAAAAGAACTCAAATGCCAAGTGTTACAGCATAAAAATAAAGTTTCCAAGAGGACCTGTTCCTTCTTTGAAAAATTGGTAAAAGAGCTCATACAGATCCCACGTAGGACAGTAGATTACCTGCAGGAGTATGAAATGGCTCACAGAAAACTAGAAGACAGGTATACAGCTCTAGATGGTGAGATCCACTTGATCAACTAGAAGATGCACGCTAGGAAGGGTTGGATAGATGATGAGAAAGCCATCTGATTTCTACTCCCCTAAGTTAAGATTTATACAACCTTCAGTTGAAACCATTAGGTACCATAGAAGGGCTTCTTTTAGAAGAGGAAGAGAAGCAAGTGAGACAAAAGAGAAGGTCAGATAAAAATACACTTAGAGAACTGCCCAAACAGGTAAAGAATTAAAAATGGGTCAAGAGCTAAAGCATGGTCAAACTTAGAAGGTAGAGAGCAAAAGAACCACCCCAAGGCCAAAGAGGGGTAACCATTGGGGTCTGGGTAACACCAGTGCCTTATCCTAAAATGGAGAGAGAAGGAATGAAGATATGGTGTGGAGTACAATAGAGAAGCTTGATAACAAAGTCCAAGGATTGTAAGATTACCTGTGAACCTCTGGAAAAAGCAGTTCTGAGAGAGATAGATAGAGAGGGAGAGAGAGAATATCTCAAAGTTCTGCAAAATATCAGCATACAATAAATGTTCATAAAACCAGTGTCTTACCATTAAGTACTACTGTACATAAACAGAGTATACTTGACATGGGATTACAGTGGGACCCCAAGCACCTAACATGCTGAGGCACTAAAGTTTCCGGATTCTTTTTTGATCTCAAGGTTCTAAACTTAGATCCACTGCTAGGAGTGGTTACACAGGACCTGACAAAGTGGGAGGCCCTCCCAATTGGGGTAGAATAAATATGATTAAGATGAATGTCCTGCCAGGATCCTCTAGCCCCTAGGAATCCTTAACATTATTCTTCCTTTGAAATGGTTCAACCAAGGATGTAGGATAATTGCCAAGTACTTGTGGCAAGGGAAAGTAGCCAGACAAGCTTATATCAAACTGGCAGACCCTAATCCATAGACAGTCTGTGGCTTCCAGATTTTTTATTTTATTGTTTTGCTCTTCACCGAAGCAGATATTTAAGGTGAGGATTAGCCCACAAAAGGAGGACAGGGACACTATAAGCCACAATGGCTACACATTGAAGAGGAAATCAGTCACGACGGGTTGCCAACCTAAGCCATTCCTTTTACTCCACCATCAAAATTCTAAAACCCGAGAGGAACACCATTTTATTGGTCAGTAACAGCCTATCAAGAGATGTGCAAACTAAAGATCTCCTATATACTGATCACGCAACCAGTCTTGACTAGTCCAGACTTTAAAACTGGGAATAGGATTTTTTTTTTTTTGCAAATTTTGTTTTTTAAGCCTAGCTTTAAAAATATAATCAGAGTCTGTTGTTTAATAAAACATGACTATCGCAAGTCTAACATTAGGATACATGATGGAAACTGCCCAGGGCATATCACCATCCATATACAATTTACTTGTTTAAAACAGCATAAATCACATTATAGCCAACAGTGAAGAGGAACTAGTTTCCCCCAAATTATAACAATTTAGAGTCTCAGAACGATAGCTACAGTCAATGGATCCCTGGACTTAGTTGATGCATTGTCCATAATAATAAAGTTTATCTCCCACCCTCCACCCCCAAAGTTCCAGCTGAAAAGAAAGAACTAGAAAACACAGCTTTTCAACATTCCTGTTACCTCCCATAAATAGATATTACAGCAACACTTCAACAAGGGGAATCTCTCAAACAAACAGTATTCTACAAATGATTGCCACAGCATAGATGGCTCGACTGTGAAAATCATGAGCAGGTAGAGGTGACGGCAAGGGAAAGCCCTCGGCAGTGTGGCCGTGTGGTCAGCGCCATTTTAGATAAAGAGGGCAGACCCTCACTATCCCAACATCTTTTAAAACAAATATTAAAGGGGTTAGAAAATTTGTGTAAAATGGTCAATATTAAGGATTTACCTTGCAGCGTACACAGTGCTCTCCATATGGTGCCAACACTCTACTTACGCCACACTCCCACTCCCCCTTCACTCTTTCACCTACTCACTGCTGTGGAAGATTAATAAGAAAGCCTCAGTCCTTCCCATCAGAATGTTCGTGCTCATTCTGAGGTCCAGAGTCTGTTTTTATTCTGTTCACCATAACCCCTGCCTCTCTTTGGTCTGGAAATAGGTACTGCTTGCCGGCATATATTATTTTGAGTCTTGCAGGGTACTGCAATGCATGTGGGACCACAAGGGACAACAGGGTAGAATGCAAGGCATCAAACGCCCTCCTGTGGTGTGTTGTTGTGATGCTCAAGTCTGGAAAGATGGACGTTTTGCAATGATTCACCAGCAGAGGTCCTTTTTTCTGAGCTGCATCCAGGACTCTGTCCCTTTTTTGAGGACCCCCCTCAATACTATTAACAAAGTCTGTGATTAATTGTCTCCATCGTGTGCTATCTGAGGGTAATTCAGTAAGCATGACACACTTATGGTGCAGGATCCAGTTGTAACCTTTCCCCAAGTCAGTGGCCCACAAATTGAATAAGATTATTCTCTCCTTTGGCTTCTGGGAGACCCAAAGTTCTTTGACTGGAGGCCCATGTCTGGTTTTCAAGGGCCTCCAGTCTAAAATGAAGACTCTTGTTTTCTTTTACCAGTCATGCCAAGGTTGACTCACTGCATAGCACAATCCTTGGGAGCACCCCTCTGGGACAAAATAAGGTTGGTTCCAGCTTGAGACATTAGTATCTGCAGCACAGCAACCCAATGACATTTCTAAATTATATGCAACCTTGTAGGACATATAACTCAAAAAGTTAACAGGTACATTAGAAAATGGGCTTGAAAAATAATGCATGCTGATTGGCTGAAAGGCCATGCCAGGCATGCATTTATTTTTCAATAGATGCCCAGCAAAAAACAAGGGCCAATCCAGGGTGCCCCATTACTTAGCATATCATTGGGCACTCCAAATTTTCAGTCTGACCAGCCTCCATTTTCTCCCCCTTGCTTAGTGATTGACAGCCCCCGACCCAAACACACAAAAAACGCAACACGAGCCTCTGAACCTCTAGTTTAAGACGGGGGACACTCATCTGTCATAGTTTTTACAGACTTCAGACAGTCTAAAAGTTTTCTTTTTTTAAATTATCAGCGATAATGTGTTGCACGCTCTAAGATACTGGCAACAGCTTCTCCTGCTTGCCCTGCCTCCACTCCCACTCATCCCAAGACTTTACAAAATCCAAGAAGAAAACACAGCTACAGCAGTCATTTTCTTTGTTTTATACTGCACTCCCTAATCCTTCTTCTGTCCTCTCTTACTGTTGCAGTCTACCCTGTGCACTGAACTTTTGCGAGTCGGAGTGGGCAGGCGGAATGCAGGACAGGGATCTTATTTTCCCTAATGTGAAATTGGCAAAAGAAACAAAAACAAGATGTTTCCGATTTTGGCTCAACTCTTCCCTGGGAACATTCAGCCCTCTCTACAAACCGGAGTACCTCACAAAGCAAAACTGTCTTGAGAAACCACAGAAATGTACTGTGTTTAGCAGGATTATGTTAGTTTTTCCTCCCTGCTCAGCCATCCGCCACCAACGCTCCTCGTCCTGGTTCCACATACAGTGACAAATGAAAAAGCCCACCCTGTTGGGTATTATTGCTTAAGTAGCTGCCAGTACTGGGAGAGACAGTTGAACCTTGAAGTAACATCTGAATGGCAGACAATATGGCAAGACATGTATAAATATGTGAAACAGAACTGTCTAAGGTTGATGCAGTTCCAAATCTTGCAAACCTTTATTTTTCTCTGAGTAAGCTATTCAAAATGGACAAATTGAGTCAGCTACATATACTAGATAAGGCAAAGTGGGTATACTATATCATATTTTATGGCTCTGTGAGAAAGTAACAGCCTTTTGGACAAATATTACAGATCACTTACATTGTATGCTGGAGTTACAAGAGATGTTTGCTCCAGAGGTGTGGCTGATAGGTCAGTATATAGATAAGGTGTTAGGACCCAGAAAGGGACACATAGCACTAACTGCAGTCATAGCCAAGCTAGTTATCTTTAGACACTGGTTGGATGATGAAGTGCCCTGTAGGACAGAATAGTATAAGGAAGTTTTGTTCTGGAGTTCTCACCTCAGGAAAGATAAGGACAAGCTGGAAGCGGTGTACCGAGGGTGACAGAGATGATTCAGGGCCATCAGGGCAGGTCTTACAAGGAGTGTCTCATGGCATGAACATGTACTTGCTGGAGATCAGAAGGGAGAGGTGTGATATGATAGAAACCTTCAGGTTCCTGAAAGGGATAAACAAGGTGAACTGCGGGGAATTATTTAGCATCAGTAACAGTTCGAGGTCACAGGGGAACGAGTGGAGACTGACAGAAGCGAGGTTCAGGGGGACATGAGGAAGTATTATTTTACATAAAGGGTGGAAAAAGCATGAAACAGTCTACCAGCAGAGGTGGTGGGTACTAAAACTGTTAATGGTTTCAAGCATGGTTGGGACAGAGTGAAGTGTTTAGTGGTTACTCGGGGCAACAGAAATTGGGAGGGGAATAAGGGGTGGATGGGCAGGGCTAGGATCCTGGAGGGACATTAGGTCTGGAGTTAGTTAGGGAACCACAGGCATGCTGGATGGACCACTGGTCTTTTTCTGTCATCACTGTCTATGTTTCTGTGTTTGCCTTACATGTGGAGAAGACTATTGCATGCATCAGCCATAGATGCAGGTTGAACTGTAACAGATGGGAAACATTGCATATCTTTCTCTTTACAACGTAATCAATCTGATGGTTGAAATGTACATAATGCTTGATTACTCCTACAGAGTGAAATGTAATAGATCTGGTTGGTAGCTGTGAAAGGTGGAATATGGTTCCATCCGATCAGGCCCTTAGGCCTAAAGGTTAGTGGTCTGTTTCATAGTGAATTGTGTGCAACATTATCTATTTTTATTGCACCTTGCCTGGGGGATCCTGTCATGTTACTTTTGTAATGTACCTTGTCATGTCGTTGTAATGTGTGATATCATTGTCTTGTATGTCTCTGAAAATTTACTAAAATACACTAATTAAAAAAAAGAACATAGTGGGTCTGCTTATTATTAAAGATATAACTATCCATTCCCTTGAGGATATGGCAAATTAATTTAATGACTGTGGCCCCTATATTCAGAGCTGGCCACAAGCATAGCACAGCCTGTTGTACTGTGCTTGCAATAGTGCAAGGCCAGCTCTGCGCAATGTTCAGCCAGTTAGCCCATGCCAACAGAGCACACTGACTGAATATTGGGCCATGCTGGTGCAGTGCTAAGTGCATATGTGCTACACCAACACGGATCAAGGCTGCATATTGCCCACAGGAGATAGTGCTGCTCCACAGTTAGGACCCCCACCCTGCATCCTCTTCACTCTGATCGCCCGTCACCTGTAAGAAAGACACAGAGTGACGGCCAGCATGGTCCTCCACTCACCTCTTTGGCTGGCCACAGGCCATCACAGATCATGATCACTACTTGATAAAGGGACTGCAGTTGATATTGTGTTCCTCAACTTTTGAAAGGCATTTGATCTTGTACCCCACTGGACAATAATTACAAAGCTAAGTAATCTTTCTACAGACATACAACATATTAACTGGATTAATAGATGGTTAAATAATAGAACCCAGAGAGTCCTCATTAGTCACTTATTGACACTGAAATCAATCAGCAGTGGGGAGTCACAGGGTTCTGTCTGGGGACCCATACTGTTTCCAGAGTTTTATCTCCAACCTTGATGCTGCTATTTCAAGATGGTGTGAAAAACTATGCTGATGATGCCAAGGTAGGAGGTCCAAGCCCTAGAAAGGAACAGTCTGATTTAATTCAATCTGACTTGCTAGTTGGGCGAACAGATGGGGAATGGAATTTAACCTAGAAAAATGCACTGTCATGCATTTAGGATGTAGGAATAATAATCATATGTACAGTTTACAGAGCAAAGTACTAAAAAACACTGAAACTGAAAAAGACCTGGGGATATACATAATTAAGAAAGTCTACTCAAGGAACAATCTGGATTTTCCTCCAGGTCGGAAAACAAACCATTTCATTGAACATCTAAAGAATGAACAATTGGTAACAGAAAGTGCAATAGAAAAGACTGTCTGTGGCTTGCCCAGGTCCCGTCAAAAGAAACGTTACGCTGTCCGTGAAGAGAAGATTGCCATTGTTGTGCGAGACAGACCACAGCAATCTACCCTAGAGTTTTGATGTGGTGTAGTGCACAACCTTACCCTCTAAGCTGTGCATTGAATTTTACTGGGAGTGTTTTTAAAACTTTTACGAATAAACAATGGATTTTTAATTTTTTTTATTTTATTATGTTTCCTCCCTAAGCCACCAGCCACCCGGTACTTTCGGCCCGGTCACAGGCCACGGACTTTCACCCCTCATACCGGCCATGAGCCCTCCGATACCCCATGGCTTTCCCCCCACAGCGGGGCTGTAGCACTCCCCCTACACACCGCTGTCTTTGGGATAGGTCGGAAGGCTGGCCTGAGGGGCTAATTTGAAGCTGAGGTGGGCTTCACTGAAGGCGGCCAGCAGCTGTCCTTTTTCCAGTTTTCTGGGGGAGGTGGGGTCATGCAATGGCATCCAGTGTCCACTTCGCCTCCTGTGCATGCTAGTTCCAGTAGCTGTGTGACTCCTGGCCTCTACCAGGTATCATCGATGCGCTGGACACTTCCCCTCCCTCCCTCCCAGAGAAGGAGTGCAGTCCTTAGGATGCTCTATACTTCTCCCCTGGCCGGCCCTCCAGCGACCCCAGTCTGTTCCTGAACCCGGGTCGCTGGCGTCACAAGCGGAAATCCCACCGCTGCACCGATGGGCCAGCTATAAACAATGGATTTTAATGAATAGAAGTAGCTTGCTGGTTGGAACATGCATCATCTGGTGAGTACATATTTAATTCCATGCCAATTTATGCATTTATTTTGCCACTGTCTAACTAATGCTACGATGAAATAATGCTGCTACTGCTACTGTGAAATGCTGGGTAAATGAAGACGAAGGTCCACTGTTCTGACTGCTGAAACTTGATGCTGGGTAAATGAAGTTGCTTTAGATTTATGCATTTAAGCTGTTACTGTGTATTGTTGGGCTAATGTCAGTCGAGATTTCAAAATGCGGGAATATGAACTGTCGGTCCTTTGCAGTTTCGGGATTTTGGTGACGGGAACATAGATGTCGGGATTACAGGTCTTGGGATTTTGCACAGCTCCCTCCTCCATAGTAAGTAACTCACAAATACAGGCTTTTGAAAGAGAAGTCACAAAACAAGTTAACAAATTGCTTTCAAATACTGTCATACAACAGCACAACAGTTTTCCCCCTTGGAGTAAATAGCATTAAATCAACTTTGTGAGTGCAGTGACATTATTGTTATTATTAAACCTGTAGACGGGGGGGGGGGATATAGCTGTGCTATATAGAAACCACTATTAGAAACATGGAAACATAGAAGTTGACGGCTGATAAGGCCTGCAAGGCCCATCCAGTCTGCCCATTTTTTCTACGTTATGAATGTGCCATAGGCCTTTATTCTGTCAATGGTCTATCTATTTAGACTCATCTGTATTGCTCCCTTATGCCTATTCCATACCTGTTTGAAGCCCTGCACTATATCCATATCCACCACTTCCTGAGGTAGGCTGTTTCATGCATCCATGACCCTTTCTGAGAAAAAGAACTTTCTCACATTACCCCTTAATCAGCCTCCCTCTAATCTCATGCTGTGCCCTCTTGTCCTGCTATTTTTCTTATATGGAAACATGTTAGACTCTTTCACCTTGTTAATGCCTTTAAGACGTTTGAATGTTTCGACCATATCACCTCTCTCCCTCCTTTGCTCTAGGGTACACATATTGAGCTCCATTAATCTGTCCTCATATGTTTTCTGATGCAGTCCCTGCACCATTTTGGTTGCCCTTCTCTGGACTGCCTCCATTTTGTTAATGTCCTTGTACAGGTCGGCCTCCAGTACTGCACGCAGTACTCCAGATGGGGTCTAACCAGTGTCTTGTAAAAAGGGATTATTACCTCCCTCTTACGACTTGTGATACCCCTACTAATACACCCCAACATCCCTCTAGCTTTACCTACTGCTTTAGTGGTCTGCTTGGATGATGATGCTCAAGTCTCTTTCTTCCCTTGTGATTGCCAGCAACTTTCCTCCCAACCTACAGGTGGCTTCAGGGTTTCTCTTCCCTATGTAGATTATCTTGCACTTCTTTGTGTTAAACCCCAGTTGCCACTCTTCTGAACATTGTGCTAGTTTATCCAGATCTCTTCTCATTGTGCCCACCCCATCTGGATCATCTACTGTGTTGCAGATCTTGGTGTCATCTACAAACAGACAAACCTTACCCTCCAGTCCATCTGCAATGTCACTGTTGAAGATATTGAAGAGGACTGGCCCCAGGACTGATCTCTGAGGTACCCCACTTGTGACTTGCATCTCTTCCGACTGTATACCATTTACCACCACTCTCTGTTTTCTGCACGCCAACCAGTTTGCCACCCAGTTGACCAACTTCTGACCCACCCTGAGCCTACCTAGCCAATTATTAATCAGTCTTCTGTGTGGAACAGTATCGAAAGCTTTGCTGAAGTCAAGGTAGGCAACATCAGTGCCAAGTGCACCCCTTGGTCCACCACTCTGGTTACCCAGTCAAAGAAATCTATGAGATTAATTTGACAGGATGTTCCTGTTGTAAACCCATGCTGTCTTGGATCCTGTGTTCCTATGGATTCCAGGTATTGCACTACCCTTTCCTTAAGGAGTGCATCCATAACCTTGCCCACAACTGAGGTAAGACTCACTGGTCTGTAGTTCCCTGCCTCCTCCCTGCTACCACTCTTGTGGAGCGGGATCACATGAGCCCTTCTCCAGTCTTCTGGGACCTCTTCTGTGTTCAGAGACTCACCAAACAGTTCTGGTAATGGCTCTGCTAGTTCCACCCTTAGCTCCTTCAGTATCCTGAGATGTATGCCATCAGGTCCTATTGCCTTGTCCACCCTGACCTTAGCGAGCTCTTGTAGGACCCTTTCTTTTGTCAAGGGACTTGTGCACGCCTCCCCCCCCCCCGTGTCTATGGTACTGAGCTGTGGGCCCTGTCCTACCTTCTCCTCAGTAAATGCTGAGCTGAAGTATCTATTTAGGATAGATGCTTTTCCTTGGTCCTCCTCCACACACTCCTCCTTATTCCCTCTGATTTTAGTAATACCCCCTCTGGTCTTTCTCCTTTCACTAATGTATCTACAGCAAGTCTTGTCCCAATTTTTTTACTGTTCATGCTAGTGTTTCCTCGGTTTGGGCCTTTGCCTGCCTTATTGCCTTCCCTGCTTCCCATAGGGAAGTTTGGTATGCCTTCCTATCTTCATCCCACTGTGTTCCCTTATATTTCCTTAAGGCCAACCTTTTGGCTCTGATCTTTTCTGCTATTGTTTTTGAGAACCAAAGTAGTTTCTCCTTCTTTTGCTCTTGTTTTACTCCCTAACACAATGGGATGTTGCTTCAAGTATTGGGAAATTGCCATGAAACTATTATGAAATACTGTAATAAAAAATTATAGGAAGTTATCAGGTAATCTCATAGCTGTTTTTAAAGGGGGAACTGTCATCAATAAGAGCCTCACACCCAGGTCTGAGGCAGCTCCCAATTTGTACTTTGTGTACAAAAACATTTTTTTACTTACTCTTTACTGTGGTATAGTAGACTGCATTAAGCTAATTTTTCTGATGTCTAAGATACCATTTCCTGTAACCAGAAATCCCATAATCTCCTGCAACTGACATCAGAGGAGGGCTGCAGAGCTGGAAGATTTAATAGCCTTCAATAGCCTGCAGTATACATGTTCAAGATTCTGTAAGCTAAAATCAGATGTTTGCTGGTCCTGCTGTGCTCACAGGGCTTAGTACAGTCCTCTGTGACTGTACCTAGCCCAAAGAGAACAGCAGACCAGCAAGCAGAAGATTACAGCTTATTAAAAGCTCTGCCATTCACTGCAGGCTATTGAATCTCCCACTGCTGCAGCCCTCCCCTTATGTCAGCTGCAGATGAGTCTGGTATTTCTGATTACAGGAAATGTCAGCTTACAAGTCAATGAAATTAGCCTGATACACTCTACTACACTGCAGTGATCAGTAAGTAAAACGTATTTTGCAACAAGGGGCTAATTAGGAACTGCCACAAACTTGGGTGTGAGGCTCTTATTGCTGACAGTTCCTCTTTAAGAAAAAAACATATTTCATGTTACGTCATGCTGTGAACCAGGGTTCAGTCACATATGAGGATTTTAAATATCTGTAGGTAAACCACCCAATGACTTCCACTTTTTATATTTTACTCACAGTACATAAAAGTGTCACGGATCTTCCAGCCCATCCGGATCTCTGGGGTAGGATCCCTTATGGACAATTTGTCCAAGTTCATCAATTTTGTTCTTCAAGAAAGTGTACAGTCTTTACAGTCCTACCACAGAGACAGCAGAGGTGTGCTATTCAAATCTGAAAAGTTTTCATGGCAGAATGATAGCATTTAATTGGGCATCAATGTGGAAGCCTTATATACCTCAATCTGGCACAATCATGGCTTATGTACTTTCTGAGCTACAGCCTGACCAGAGAGCATATATCAGTGGATTGCATAATAGAAGTTCTAAATTCTATTCTAACTCACATGATGTTCGAATTTGAAAATTATATGTATCACCAGATCTGTGGTACTGCAATATAGTCCTATATGGCCCTGGGTATGCTAACCTTTTCTTAGGGTTGTGGGAACATGATGTAGTGTTAATGAGATGACTAACAGATTTTTGAGCAAGGTTACACTCTGGTATCGTTACATTGATGATATTGTGTGTGGCTATGTGTGGGGGCAGGGATCTATGAACTAAATTGAAGAGTTCCTGGTATGACTGAATAATAATGATTTAAACCTAAGATTCACATACACAGCCAGCAAAGACATGCTTTATTTATTTATTTATTTATTTATAAATAATAAAAACATGCTTAATTTCCTTGCTCTTACTCTGAAAACACATCAGTACAACAAAGTTGAGACATTGAGCTAATATAACAGCATAATATAACAAAAGAAGTGAGCTGGGGGTGCTAGAGAACCAAGCTACAGACAGGATCACTTTCACAATAGCTCCTGCTCAACACTTAAGCTGGGTGGACCCAGTGGCACAGAGGGTTGAGGCACCGGATGCCTTACTGCTGCTATGCTGGTGACCCGGATTCAGGATTGACATTGGGTCACCGGAGTGCCGTCGTGGGAGGCGGGGAGGGTGGAGCAGGATTGAGCATGGTAGTGGGTAGCTCTCCTCTCCTGAAGGTGGTAGGGGTAGGTTGTTGGGTGGAGGGTAGCATAGGCAGAGAGGGGAGGCAAAGTAACAGAAGGTGGAAGGGGCTGAGCTGGTGCCATGGGGTGCCAAGTGTGCCTCCACATGCCCACACAGCCATGTGCCAGGGTGTTGGGGGGGTCAGGGGAGAAAATCTAAAGAAATGCATATGTGCCCCCATCGCCAGTTGGCAGGAGGAGGCAACAGGGACCAAACGGCTATATTAAAAAAAAAAACACACTTAAACTTCGACACTGGCGCTTGAATAATCCTTGATGCAGCTGTTCAGCTGGACTTGGCTACAGCATTAATTAATCCTGTGTATTGAGTCCACCAACCACCCTCAGCAAGTTGATGTTTTTAGGTTCGATAATCCCTACAGTTTTCTTATGATATGGTCATTTTCCTGCATTGGTGTTTATTTGTGTTTTGAACCACTATCTTTGTGCTTTTATTAATGCAGCTGCTATTAACTTTTCAGTTGTTGAGCATGCAGTTGAGGGGGTGAATATCTGCCTTATTACTATTGGGTATTGTGGGAACAATGGCATCTAGAAGACCACGGGCCTGATTCACAAATGGTGACACAAGGCTTGCATCAAGCCCGGCATCAAACCCGTTTTCTAGCACAGCTGCAGCAAACACTTCACCACAAAATGTGGTCGATTCAAGAAGATTGGATACATTTGCAACATTTTTCCTGATTTACGGCAGCATGCACCAAATATTTGGCTCGTAAAAAGGATACCCGAGATTGCCGCAAGTGAAACGAGAAAAAGCTGGGCTAACTTGTGGCAGTTGGTGCACAAGATTGAGAATCTGATTGCTGGCTAGGGAATGCTGCAATGTGTCGTATGT
Source organism: Neoceratodus forsteri (assembly GCA_016271365.2). NCBI lineage: Eukaryota > Metazoa > Chordata > Ceratodontiformes > Ceratodontidae > Neoceratodus > Neoceratodus forsteri. The sequence goes on from CM057458.1 coordinate 463,187,934, forward strand.
TTGGTGCACCCGGGGTTTGTGGCATTCTCGGAACTTTTGTGAATCGACCTCTTTGTTATTAAGCTGTACTGTTATATCCCTGTATAAGAACTTTTCATGATTTCCCACAGGTCATAGCCTGATAGCCTTTTCTGGTCTATACTTAGGAGCAACCCAGTAAGAGACGGGAGGTACCCCACTTGCTGTATCAAAGGTTCAATGGACTCCTAGTACTGATTCTAACATACATGGTGTCAAGTTTTTGTATACCTATGCTGATTCCTGGTTCTCTTGACATGTATAACTGCCATGTTGCTTCATGGCAAAATGAATAAACATACAATTTAAAATAAAAGTGAGCTCAACTCCTAATTAAGCACATTTTTTTCAATTCAGTATACTTTATTGAAGGTTTTACAATTATTACATGCAACTTAACATTCATTAAGCACAGTTATTACATGCAACATAACATACATTAAACACCTATACATGCACAATAAGTAAGCAATAAGACATGAGGGTGTACATTAGACAATTCTAATGCATGGCCAGGGGTGGTGAGGCATGAGGCCACAGGCTGAGTGCCTTCAGCTCTCTCGGTGCATTAGAAATGTCTAATGCACAATCGGAGTCTTTATTGCACTTATAAAATGGGATTTAAAACTTAAACAATCTAAACAAAAGTTTTAAGTTGATAATATTGGAAATTGTAACTAACTGTATAATAAAATAGTCCCTCCACTGCATAAACGTGAGGTTTTTTAATTTGGCCTTTGACCTACTGTTGCTTCCCTTGTTGTATTTTTTTTAATAACCATGTAGTTTATCCCCCCAACACACACACACACACACACACACACACACACACACACTCAGTCCTGTAACTGTTTCAAAGAAATTTTAACAGCAGTGCGAAAATGTGGCAGTTTTATTTTTTTGTTTCTTCTTTTTTTTTGTACATTTTGCTTTAGATTTGTGTAAAACATAGATGGAGAAAAAAGAAGAAGCAGAGCTGCTATTATAGCAGGAATTGAGAACACAACTGGACGAGATATAATTCTCACAGAAATGAGTTGCATGGCATTATGAAGGGGGATACAAAGAGAGTGCTGCTTTCATTTGACATGGGAGAGTGAATCGACCTCAAGCAGGGGAAAACCAGCATGTGATTTAAAACCAGCATGTGAAGTAATGCTTTTCACCCTCCGTTATAGACCTACAGCCTTGGTGTGTTTTGGTGAAGGCTGTAATAGCAGATTATTTTTTTTTCCTTTTTACAAATGATTGTTCATTTTGCCATTAGTGTGTGTTGACTGGGCAAGTAACTGAGTGCACGTGCATGGAAAGCCGCAAAACAGTTAAGATTGGTCACTTTTTAAGTGTGTGTGTATGTCTTTCAATTGTATTTCAAAATAAACAATGAAGCAGCATGTTTGGCAACGAGTGGTCTAAGGGATGGGATTGGGGGAAGAGTGTCCAAACAGGTGTGGCTTGAGGACTGCTAACATAAGCGGGACTGGGCAAGCGATTTCTCTGATTTGTAGGTGCGAGTGGTAGCTTGCAAACAGCCGAAGATCATTTAATTCAACAGCAGTTGCAGTTATCGGTTTCTGTGAAGTGGCAACGCCGTGGGTTCAGCACAGTGAAAAAGGATGAGCTGTGAGAAGCAGTCCATTGTTATTTAAAGTGTTTTTAAATATTATGAGAAGAGCTTTTGAATATTAAAAAACATGAGGGAGTAATCGGCGGGCGGGGGACACATCGCTGGTGCTGCAGATCCAAACATGAGGGTAAAAATATGTGTAGAAACCTGTGTTTGACTTTTTCTTCCTGTTTTCTATTGTATGTGGCAGATGGAAAGAATCAGCTACTTTATGGGAGAGTTAGGGTGTGGGAAACTGTTACTAAGTGGGGGGAGAAAATGGCGGCTATGTTTTTAAAAATTCCAAGGCACAAGGATTTCATTCGTAATCTGTGTCCAGGCTGTTAGCACTCGTTTTTAGTTGTGCATTAAACACTTCAATGCACGGTTAATAACCAATCAAATTGTAGGATTTTCCCTTCCCATTTTATAACAATCAACATTCTGACACAAATGCCCCCCCCCGAACAGAAAAAAAGTGCTTTAGATATATTCCCTTGCTCTTAAATATGGATATCAACATTTCGATAACATGGTGATGTCAGTTAGCATAACAGGGCTACATTTCATATTTCTATCCAGGCTCAAAACCCCAGCTGTGTTTTCCCTGTTGCTGGCTTTGTTAAGCTCTTGTCCTATGTTATTCAGAGGATTGTTTGACTCCTTGGTAAGCAGTATCCAGTTTTTCCCATTTTTTCCTACATTTTACCCTATAGCTAGTGAATCTATTGTTGGTAGTAACTATTATTTTCCTAGTCCTTAGAGTTGAGAGTACCTCATAATGCTATTCTATGTATGAGGAAATGGTCTCATCCTGCCAGTATCTAAGGATCAGCTTGTGAGCCATCCCTGCAATCAAAGCTATGTGGTACTTTTGAGTTGTTGGCATCTGCTTATCATACGTGCCTATTAGGCATATTTCAGGAGTGAAAGCGTTCGCAAGACTCAGTAATGGGTCCAGCTTTTCTCTTATTCTATCCCATAATGGTTTCGTTTTGGAACACTCCCACATAATGTGAAACAGGGTACCTTCTTGTTCCCTACATCTTGTATGGATATCTGACACTATTTTTCCATTTTCTTTAGCTCATGCAATGTAATAAAATGTGCAGAATTTTGAATTGCAGCAGCAGAAGGTGTTCTGTTTTAATGTACAGTGTTTATATATATTGGTTTGGATATCTTACAATACCACAGGTTACTTATGTCAGGAAAGGTCCGGATCCAGTAATGCCCCATTTCGGTTCCTGCTGGGTAACACTTTTCTGAGGCTGCCGCATAGTGCTTGGATATTGCATTAGAGCTGTTTGCCAGTGCTTTGAGGGGATTTACCATTATACTGTGTTCATTATTCCATGATGTAGGGCCCATATGCTGCACTGTAGGATGAGTCAGCTGCATATACCGGAATGCAGACCCATTAGCTGTATCATGGCCAGCTATGGTAAGGAGCTCTATAGTTTATAGATTCCAGAATTGCCAAGGATCTGTATTTATTGGCCTTTTGTCAATTAACAAGTTTGGACTCCTATGGATTTGCTGTCCTATGTCCTTCTGGGGTTGGACATTCAATGCCCTTGCTAACTGCATGTGGACCTTGGCCAATATTCCTATCACGGGTCTCTTTTGTCCCTTCCATGAGCAGTGAATCAGTGCTTCCAGATCTGTACCCTTAATTCTGCATATGGTTGTCTCAATAACAAGCCAAAGAGGTCTGTAACCAGATGTTTCATTATCAGAGTTGCACCACTGGCAGTATGTGCTTCCATATGCATCTACTGTAAGTAGTAATAAAAAAAGTTGGGCAATTTCAAACCTCCTTTCTCTGTGGGCCCTGAGAGCTTCAAGTAAGCTTGTCCAGATAAATATTGATATCATAGAGTGGGTCTTTTTAAACCAGCTCAAAAGAACCATTGTATTAGTCATGGGCAGACTAGGTGGGCCAAGCTGTCCTTATCTGCCATCAAAGCCTATGTTTCTGTGTTTGTATTGCTATAGGATGTAAAAGCCTTGGCAGCACATTCATTTTAAAGATGCCGATGCGGCCAATGAAGGACAAGGGTAGTTTTGACCACCTTCCTAAGTTTAACCACATCTGGCAGTTTGTCCCAAGTTATTATGTTTAAGTGCAGCATTCTCTTTTTTAATGACCGTGACAAGGTACTGTACTTAAGATTATGTGGAGACCATTGGAGACCTAGATCTGATATATCTGATTTTAGAACACTGGCATAACCATGGGTTTAGAGATATTTAACTTATATGCTAGGATGTCACTGAAATCTGGGATTATGCTGAGTACTGCAGGTAGGGATGTCCTCGGTTCTCTTATATGAAGCATAATATAATCTGTGTATAGTGCGACTTCGTACTCTGACCTCCCTAATGGAATACATTTAACTTCCTGAACCTCCCTGATTTTACATGCCAGTGGATCCAAAAACAAATTAAATGGCAGAGGGGAAAGAGAACATCCTTGCCTGGTTCCCCTATGTAATTCAAACCTCTGTTAAAATGCTCCACTGCAGAATATTCTGGCTGATGGTTTGGTGTATAATACTTGCATCCATTTAATACATGTATCAGTGATACCATATCTTTTGAGGATATTGAAGAGGTAGTTGCAATAAACCCTTTTGAATGCTTTTTCTGCATCCAGGGAGACCAGCACCACCGGGACCCTGTGCTCCCTGGATGTGGAAATTAGGTGTTGCAGTTTTGTCAGGTGGTCTGCAGAGTTCTTTCTTTTCATAAATACTTTTCTGCTCATTGCTAATAAGCCCATCCCATACCTTACTATCTCTTTCTGCCATTTCTTTAGCTAGAATCTTGGCAGCTAGGGGGGCGTGGCTAGCTATCTGCACGAGAAGACGTACTTTCAGAGAGCTCCCATATCAGCATCAGATTTTTTCGGTTGAAATAGCAGTCTTTATCCTTGCATCAACCTTTTGCCTACCACCACCTGATTCCCGAAGATTAGCTCTTTCAAAGGACACCAAAATTGTAAAAATGGGGTGGAAAAACTCAGAGCAAAGATCGAATTTCTTCGCTCCACGTGGCAGGGCCTCCATACCGCCACCTACACCAGTTGATCCCCCCGCTGTGGCAGTAATGGATGGAGAACCTGGCCCAGCAACTTTAGACTCTCTACAAACAGCACTGCTAGCCCTAACAAAAACTGTCCAAGCGACGAGAAAATGGATGGGTATAACCCGCCTGGTTCAGGCAGAACAAAAACTGGGCTGCTTGGTGGATATAATACAAGAAGCAGAAAATCCTCATCTTGGGCCCAGGCCACAGCAGCCAGCTGTGTAAAGGAGCAGTCACTGCTGCGATCTAGATTGGAGCATTTAGAGAATTTGACGCAGGCTGCCAATGTCTGAATAATCAGTTGCCAGAAGGAGTGGAGAAAGGCGATCTGCTCCTTTACCTGAACACATGGCTACAGGAGACTCTGGGGCTGGACTACAAGATCAGATTGTGCATGCTTACAGAATTAATAATCGGAGACCAGCACTTTCTGAGGGGGCCAGGACGGTTATGCTCATCACCGTCTCTGTGGTGGTACGAGACCGAATACTGCATACAGCTAGAATTAAATGGAGCTTGATGGTGGAAAGCGAAAATATTTTATTCTTCCCCTGACCTTTCATATTCCACTCGTATACAGAGGAAAGGATTTGATGCGGTTAGGAGGCGCCTGAGACTTTTGATGTCCCAACAATATGTTGATGCCAGCACGGCTCCATGTTACTGTGGGTCGGAAATCATATATCTACACAGAACCCAAAGAAGCCATGAAAATGGTTGAGAAACTAGAGGTAGAACGAGCTGCTCAAGGAGAGAATTTGTCGTCCAGACTCAGAGGCTGAGGACACTTGAATTTGGATATTCTCAGTGAGCTTTAATCTTTAAAAATCTTTCCAGAGTACCTTCTTTTTAGGTTAACTGGCTTTGATAGATAAGGGACTTTGATCCCGAAGTTTAGAGACGTTTACTCTAGGATATATAGGCTGGTTTTAAGTCAATGAAACTGCTCCAGATCTAGTTTTAAGTAGTTTCCTTTCTCCTTTACAGATATAATAATTTGGGGAAGGTCTGGGTGAAATAGCAACTGAACGGGAAGTTGTAATAGAAAATCTCTGTGAACTTAAAAGTGATATTTTCTTGTTTTTAAATTTTTTCTTTCATCTTTATAAAAACTGGAGGCTGAGGGAGTAACTGGAAGGTAATATAGCAGTTATATGACCTATAGAGCATGCAACAATTAAAGGGCAATATAGCCCTGTTTTCCTTCTATATTTGCAATAGTACTAAATGGAAGTTTCCCAATTGCATTGATAGCATATAGCCTAATGGGAATTTATTGTGATGAACAAGTTAAAAATGGAATTCCCCCTGTTCTTGTATCAAATGTTGTAATGGATCTCACATCTGTATATCGTTTTAGTGATGTTTACCAAATGATGTATTGCACTGCACTGAAGGCTTTCATGCTATGTAAATGCATAAACGTATAAATAAAAAGTAAAAAATAGAATCTTGGCAACTAGGTTGTTAGGAAATAGGCGATAATTATCAATATATTCTGTGTCTTTTGCAAGTTTGGGCAATAATGTAATCATTGCTTCTGCATAGATGTTTTTTAGACTTTTATTGTGAATGTTCATGTATATTGCAGCCAAATAGGGGCAGATTGTCTGTCCACAGACTTTATAAAATTCAGGATGAACCCATCTGGGCCTGGTGCTTTATCTGCTGTTAACCCTAATAGCACTTAGGACCTACACAGGTGTCATTTGAGCACTCAAGAGCGCTTGTTGTTCCTGGGCCTGGGAAAGTTGGGGAGAGTGACATTGGTCCGCTGTCTTCTTTAAGGGACTGCCCCCAGAAGGACTCAAGGCAGTAGACTGGTGTGGGTGCTGCATGTACGATTGGCACAACTGGCATGAGTAAAGCATTGTAACCCATAATGGGGCCATCCCCAAGGCACTCGATTCAGTCATACTGGTCTGTATATAACCCAAGTCTTCTCACTTGAGATACCCATGGTTTGATGGGACTCTCAAGTAGATGAAGATGAGGGATTGGAAGTTGGAGCATTGCTGGCAGAGGACCTGGTCCATGGAGGATGGACTGACCTTGAAAAAATCATTATAATGATTATCAAGGGGCAATCAACTCTAAGAATGCAGAGTTCCTGTCCAGGGAGATTGCTGCTGGGAAGACTAGACCAGCTCAACTCTTTTGAACTGTGGATAAACTGATTTATCCGGTCTGTCTACAGCCAAAAACAGCTTTTTCAATCATATTGTGTGAAGAGTTTGCTCTTTTCTTCTCAGACCGGGTGTCCTCCTTTCAAATGGTTAACTCCGCAATGGGACGTGATCTGTCCCACAGTGGTTGGCCTGGTGGCCAAAGAGACACTCCTATTGTCTGGCTGAGTTTTGGCCAGTGGAGATGGCTGAGGTCATTGAGGTGATTTCAAAACTGTGGGCCACCTGTTGTGAACTGGACCCGGCCTAACCCATCTCCTAATGGGAGGGGCTGAGGCCAACTGGTCCAGTGTTCACCAAGATTGTCCGGTGCTCGCTCTCTGAGGAGTGCTTCTCTGATGCATTGAAGGAGGTGCTGGTAAAACCCTTCTGAAGAAACCATCACTCGACCCTGATGTCTTGGTGACTTATAGACCTATCTCCAACCTCCCTTATTTAGGGAAGGTTGTCAACAAAATGATGGCTGTACAGCTTGAGGCACACTTGGGTGCAAAATGACCTCCTCAGGGCAAGGGATAGAGGAGAATAGCCAGTTCTCATTCTCCTTGATCTCTCCTAAGCATTTGACACTGTGGAATACATCGTGCTGTTACATTGCCTTAGTGTATGCTGGACTCACTGGGACAGCTCTTAAATGGTTTGAGTCCTGTCTCTCTGACAGGAGGCAACATCAGTGCTGTTCACGGTGTACATGCTACCCCTGGAGGAGCTCATTAGACAGTACAATCTGGGTTTCCACTGCTATGCACATGACACCCAGCTATACATGTTGTTTGCCCCTGGAACTAAAGGTGTTGTTGAAGTACTAAACAAATGCCTGGCTGAGATTCAGGACTGGATGTCCTCTAACTGGCTGAGGCTGAACCCAGACAAGACAGAGTTACTGGTGATTGAGCCTGGTTGCTGGGGTGATGGGGATGCCTCTGGAGTGGTTACAGGTTTGGTCCTGGGGTTTACTCCATTATTGAATCCCCCAAGGTGAAAAATCTGGGCATCATCCTCAATGACAGGTTGACACTTGAGGCTCAGGTGTCATCTGTTGTCAGAAGTTGTTTCTACCACTTGGGGAATGTCACCCGAATTAGATCTTTGATTCCACCAGGAGACTTGCTGTCACTGGTGCATGCCTTTGTGACCTCCAGGCTGGACTACTGTAACATTGTATACCTTGGGGTCAATGGAGGGCTCCTCCATGGATTGCAGCTGCTGTAGAACGTGGCAGCGAGGTTGCTGATGGGTCTTCCTAGGTCTTGTCATGTGACCTTGGTCCTGCGAGATCTGCACTGGCTGCCCGTCAGGTGGAGGATCATCTTCAAGGTGGGCTTGCTCACCTATAAGGCCCTATACGGCCTGGGCCCTGGCTACCTGTCTGATCTCCTTACTCCTACCATCCGTGTGTGCTTCCTCTGCTCCTAGGTTACCATCTACTCGGTTTTTGACCAAATGGATTCGGTTTTCTAGGTCCAGATTCGGTTCTCCGGTTTTCACCATTGCAAATTCATTTTTTATGGTGGGTCAAGCAGCATCTGAGAGATCCTCCACTAACTCTGTTTCATTTTCTTCTCATATGACAGTAAGCAATTGTCTGACATGTCAGTGTGGTTGTTTGCTTGCAGTGCATGCTAATCAGGAAGTGCCTTCAAGTTTATCAGTGTCAGTGGCTCAGTAGGTAGCACACTCGCCTCTGAGGCTGGGGGATCAGAGGGCTGTGGGTTCAGTTCCCACATCTGGCACTTGGGTTAATATCCCAATACTGATACTGTAGCGCAGCATGAGAGGGGTGCTGCACTTTTGAGGTGCCATCTTTCGGGTGAGACGTTAAACCGAGGTCCCATCTGCCTGGACTGGTGGTAGTTCAGTTGGATGTTAAAGATCCCATGTCACTTATCGAAAAAGAGTAGGGGAAGACTTTATTAAAGAAATCATACAACACAGAACTCAAAATCACTCATTGCAACAAAAAAAAATTTACAAGCTGTCCCAGAGTAACCAAAACAAACAGATACTATGAAAAGGAAAGGACAAGCCTTGATGAGAGTCTTCAAGTAATTGGAAAGTCATTGTCAGTACTCCAGGGCAAATTCCGCCAGATGGCCCACAAATGGATCCTACTGAGACTTTTAGATTCAGAAAAATAAACATCCTGTAGGGATTTGAAAATGTTACCATACAAATCATAATAAGAAAATTCATGCTGTTGAAGAGTGAACAAACATCGAGAATGCCAGATAAACCATTTGATAATAGCAAAAATTACGGTCAATGTGCTTGTGTCCCAAATATCCCAGTTGCTAGGATAACTACCATACATAAGTGCAGGATATGTAAGTTGTAGAAAAAAAGAAAGACAGGACTTGTCATATAAAATTTCCAAAAATCAACAATATAAGTACAAGTAAAATACAAATGCAGCAGGGTTTCTGATTGATTAATGCACCGAGATCTAGAACAAATACGTTCCTCCACCCGTTTATGCTTTTGATTAGCCTTTACATTCAGTTTTTCGTGGCAATTAAGCCAGTGATGATCTTTAAATTTGTTTGGAATTCTCTTCTCATTCAGAAAGATTAATAAAGCCCCATTATGTGTTTCTGGACATTTCGGAAAGATTTCCAACTCACTAAAACAATTCTCCATAACAAATGCATATAACTGTTTTTTAGATTTTGAGATCACGTCTACTAGTGATCCCCCATGACCGAAGCTTGACAAAGACCTCACACAAATACAATGGAGAAGTGGCTACCTGCTTAATGTGATGTAAATGATCCAAATCCCAAGCTACAAACCAGGGTGATATGGTTTGAAGAAAAAGACCACACCAATATTTATCAGGAGAAATAAACAATTGTTTCAAATTAACAGACAAAAACTGACATAAAAAAACACCGGGTTAACCATTTGCTGTCCACCTTGATTGCGAGGTAAATATAATACATTTCTTTTCATGAGATTCAGATGGCTGCCCCAGAAGGACTGAAAAAATAGGCCATACAACTTAACCTCCTCTGACTTGGGAACAGGAAAAACTGAACTAAGAAACAAGAAAAGAGGCACCAGGTAAGTCCTTATTAAATAAACACGTTTGCAATAACTCATTTTTGTCCTATTCCAATTCTGAACCATTTGTGATCTAATCAATAATTTTTGTCCCAGTTTGCATTATCCATTTGGGACGACCCATACTCAATGCCTAAGATTTTTAAAGGACCTAACGTATGAGAGAGACCGGCTATGTGATCAGTAGGAACAATCTGACCACCCAGGGGCTTCCCAATACTTTTTGATAGGTTCAGACTGGTTCCTGAGAATATACTGCAAGTGGTACATACAGTCAATGCCATTTCAGCAGACTGGGTATTCCCAACCAAAAAGAACTACATCATCCGCATAGGCCAAGGCAGTATAAGGAACGATAAAATTCGATATCTGAATTGGCACAATACCGGGTGTGGAATTGAGAAGCCTTATTAAAGGATCTATACTAAATACATACAAAAGGGGACTGATCAGACACCCTTGTCGAACACCTTTCTTAATAGGAACATGAGGGCCTAAAAAACCATTAATACAGGGGCGAACAGTGGCAGTACGGTAAAGGGCCTGTAGCCTTGCTATAAAAGTGGCAGAAATACCATACTTGCTTAGTACATGCCATAAGAAGACATCCGCCACATTATCAAAGGTTTGCCTCTGGTCTAGGGAAAGCACATAACCGTCTAGTGGTGAAACAGAATCATGAAAAAATATATCCCGTAATAAAAGGAGTTGATCTGTTATTGAGTTCCCAGGCACAGTACAAGACTGTGCCGGAGAAATCAAGAACTTTGCCGCTGATAACAGCCTTGTGTTCAAAAGTTTGGAAAGAATTTTAAAATCAGTATTCAAGAGGCTAATAGGCCTCCAATTAGATAGATCCAATTTATCACCTTTATTCTTAAAGATAAAAATGAGAATTCCTGTAGTCATATCAAAAGGGACATTCTGAGTCTGCACAATAGAATTATAAACTGAGGTTAGTTCTTCCAAAAGTTCACCATGTAAAAGAGGGTAAAGGTCAGAGGTGAGGCCATCCAGACCAGGGGCTTTACCTTTAGATAAAGATTGAATGTCAGTAGCAACTTCCTGGGTCTGAAAAGGAGCCATTAAGCCTAAAAGCTAATCTGGCGGTGCCTGGGGAACCTGAATTTTATCAAAAAGAAACAAAATCTAAAGACTGAACTGGTGGGGCAGTGAATAAAAAGCAGCATAGGCAGATGCAATGTGTCAAAACTACTCTGCTCAGTGTGGACCACCCCTGTTGGTCATAAAGAGCAGAAACAGATTTAGCCTGTACCTTCTCCCTGATGGCTAAGTAAGGGACAAGTGGTAGCAAATGGTCCCTGTGTACCATGTTGCTGCCATGACTGAAGATCTGCTGTTAAATTTAAATGATATTGCATCATCATCTTCTGAAAATGAGCAATCTGCGCCGAAAAATTATGTTGGGTAAGTTGTGAGAGAGAATACAAGTGTTGTAGCTGTTTTCTGTCCTATAAATACAAAAAATAAGTCCCCTTCCTAAAGTATCTGCTGTGGGAAATAAGTAGGGAGCGCAGGTCTGATTTAGTTTCCATCCACCAAACCACTGGATCATCATGTAAGGAATACAAGAATTTCCTACAGGCCGAAAAGTAGAGATGAGCCATAGAAAATCAGCTTGCTGCAAAAGACTAGAATTCAATCTCCAGTATCCAGGTCCTATAGGAGCAACTGCTTTGCCCAAGGAAACCTTCAAAAGTCTATGGTCAGAATAAGCAGTTGGTTCCACAGAGACAGTCTGGAGTAACAAAGAAAGAGACAGAAACAAAAAATCAATACGGGTAGATAATACCTCTTTAAAAAAAGTTAATTCCTGCATACCTGTATGGGAAAAAGCAGCATCCTTAAGATGAGCATCTCGCACAGCCTTATTCAGTGCAGCCATATCACCAAATATTTTTTCCGTCGTGGTGGCGGAACCCCGATCCCATTTACTCAATCCACAATTAAAATCACCTCCCCAAATGACATAATGAGCAATATGTAGAAAGGGACTAATTTGTTGAAAAAGAAGTATACGCTCTGCTTTAGTCTGGGGTGCATAAGTGTTAATTACTTGAAAAAAGACTGTGTCCAAAATTAAATCAAGTAACAATACTCTACCAGGGACAAGGTCCAACACCGAACCACATTAGATTGAATATGGTGAAAAGGATACCAACCCCCATGCAACGTTCTGGGCCAATCAACCAAAAGGAAATCCCCGAGAGCCATGCTTTAGTGGAAAGAGTGGGTTCTAGAGTAGTGTGTAGCCTAATATCTTGTAAAAGAAAGACTCCGGGAGGGATAGTCCGTAAAAATGAAAACACCGCACTCCGTTTAACTGCATTCTTAATACTATTGACGTTAGACGTCAAAATTAAGAATGGAGGGGAAAAAGGCATTTGGAAAAAACAGGGGAGACTAAATCAATGCTTTTTCTTCCTAGGTTTCCCTTTTCGATGTGAAGGTTATGAGGGATTTTCGCCCTCATCAGGTATCAAAAATCAGAAGCATCTTCGGTAGAATAGAATCTGCTGAGGAGCAAACTGAATCAGTGTCGGAGTGACAGCATCAAAAAACTGAAAATCTATTAGAGGAATCATGCAGTGAAGTTTTAGGCATTTTAGGAATGGGCAAGGCCCCAGTAGACCTTTCCTGGTCGACATTCTCCTTTCAGGAGGACCCTCAACATCATGGGGGGGCATGGAGCCAGATATAACCTCAGTAACACTGGTGGGTACTGAGGCAGCTTGCAAAACGGGAGTGTTTAGGAGGTTCTACAACTAAAGGAGGAGAAGTCTCCTGTAAAACCGGAACAGAACAAGTGGCAGACTCATTAGGGGGTGGAGGGCCTGGGGTAGTAGAAACATATAATTTAGAAGGAGGAACATCCTCAGCTAACCGTGTGGTAGGTGTTTTATTAAATTTCCTCTGGGCTAAAGTAACCAAGAGATGCTGCCCTCCCCATCAGCAGAAGAGGATTCTATGCGCTGCCTCAGGACAGGCCACATAAACGTGTCCTTCTTTCCCACAAAGGTTACAATGAACAGAATTCAAACATTGACCACTAAGATGACCAGTCTTGTGACAAAGGGAACATTTCATCTGGTCACAAGCACTACTAATGTGACCTGGGAGCCCACATTTATAACAAGTCCTGGGTTGACCAGGATAAAATAGAACACCTCTATCCCTACCTAGAAAAAAACTATTAGGGAGATGGCGGAGACCCCCACCCTCCGAGTTTAAAATCACCCTAATTCTCCATCCTCCAGTCCAGATTCCCTCAGAGTCAAATATAGCCTCTGGATGACCATTTACAGTTCAACGTTGTTTAAGCCAAAACAGCAAGTCAGTAACACCTTGTTAACACCAGAAGCTGTAATTGCCACTAGTCAAAGCCATACTCAGTACTAATGACAAAGCTTACTACTAAGCTGCTAAGGACAACTATAACTCTGGTATTGTTTGCATCAATCCTACCTGTACCAGCTTGTTTGTATCTATGTCTTAAGCTGTTATACTGTGTTATTCTGTTATACTGTGTATTTTCGTTTGTCTTACTGTGACAAGGTATCTTTTGTAAATGAGCCTATGGCTCAAAGGTTTTCCAAACTGCTGTCTAAACACTGACTCCTTCACTTAAAGAGAACTGAAATGGTTTTGTGAGCAGGCCTGGTAAGAGGAAAACCTCAAAGGGGCCACAAATGGATGGCCTTTACCTGGTGATAACGTGCCCAGAACTTGTCAAGGCCAGTTTAAAGCTGACATCAAATACATTCTGCCCAGACACATGAATTAGGGCATATAGTTCAGAAACATGAAAATTTAAACTGATTTTCAATAATGTACGACCCACATAAACCCTATCAGGAAAGGTATCTAGACCCCCTTTATATATGAGGTGAACAGCATTTATGGCTGAATGAAGAAGCAGGATTATGAAAAGGGAAGCAAAAGGCCAAGGAGTTTTAGGAGGGGCAGAAGGGGGGGCTGCTCCCCCACACCATGAGAGACCTGTGAAAAATTCCTGACATCGGCTGGAATATTTCTAGGTATATCCGAAAAGTCAGAAATGTCACTTAGTTCAGCTGCCTCCACCTCACGTAGGGGAGAACTAGCCCTATTTTTATTAAGCTACTGTAAAATTAGCACTTGAGAAAGTTCCAAATCCAAAGGCAAGTGGAGAAGAGAATGCTGTAAATTGTCTTTAGCTGGTGAAGATTCTTGCTCTGGAGTGGGCTTAAGGAAAGCAGGTAGAGAAACCTCAACATTTAATGCAGTAGCTCCAGTGTCAGGATTAGTACTTACAGCCTCTGAGATAGTATGAGTAGAAGGAGGAGGTGATAGCTTGATTCCTGGAATTTTAATGGGCGCAAAGCCCGAGATCCAAGACCCAGTATCAGGGGAGCGCACCCAGTCTGCAGCCTGCAATGAGTTCTCCACGGCCCAGGGGCCTTCTTCCACAACAGGAGCATCAGCCCAACTAAGTTTGCTGGGGCACCCCTTACAAGTAACTCGCTCCATGCGAGGGTTGTCTGGTGCAGCGTTGAAAGAAAAGACAGTTGCGGCAGCTTGGTCCTGTCCCGAACGGTGAAAGACTACGCCCGGTTCAGCCCTAACCTCCGTTTGATCTGTAACCATGGAAACCGACTTCTGAGCATCAACAACAAATCCAGGAGCCCAGTCCTAGGCACCGAACATTTTGACTGAAAACGCCCAAAGTTCATTTTTCTTTGAAAAAACTGACGTTCTTCCAACTGCAACAGCTTTGTAGCTCCACATCAGGAGACTCCACAGTAGGTAATACTGACTCAACCGAGCCTTTCCAAAACAGGCAAAGCCGTCAGACAGGCAGCCTCCGAAAGGCACTCAGACCCATTAGCTTCAGCAGGAGCATCCATTGCCAAGTAGCGCTGTAGCCAAGTTGGAGACAGGCTCCTCGTCCTGCCGCACATCCATCTCCTCAAGCGGCAGCACAACTGACTCAGCCATCCTTCGATGGCCAGAGGTTCCCCCTACTGAAGAGTAGGGGAATTTCCTTGGTGTCATGGCTAAATTTCCCTCATTCACTAAAAATATACCACCAACAGCTTAATCTGGTTCAAGGTCAGTTGGCATTCATCTGTATCCCCCACCCCAGGTCATGCCTGAAAATAGGCAGTATTTGTCTAGTGCACTTACCCGGTCAACAAAAGATAGATAAGTGCAGGGCACTTAAAAGAGCCAAAATGTGTCCCTGTCTGTCCAGTTGTCATCTCTAACTTCACACCAGCAAATTGGAAGATTATTCCTGGGAAGGGTAAACAATACCACCTTAATTAACACCTTTATTTTTCTGAAACCCTTTGACGTTCAGACAGGCACCATATTAGGGTGGCCTCCTGTCCCAGTGTGGACTGTATACTCTGTGTCTCAGAAACCTTATCTGCTAATCCAATTGTATTCAGAGGTAATACTTTTTTCAGTCATTTTGACTGCTCACATACTTGTAAAACAGATTCTGTTAAATCCTTATTCATTTTCCTTGCATGTTCAGGTTATAAACAAGTTCTGATGTCACTCATGCAGACCTTTGTTTGTATACCAGTCAGTTAACCTAATCCTTTCCAGGCTGCATTGTGAGTATGGTCTTTGACTGCTGTGATAAGGAATACTTTTATACCTTTAAATGCTCACCAGTTTTTCTTTTAGGGTCTGTCCTATATTCTAATATTTGTTACCCCTTTTGTTAAATTAATAATCTAATATTGTATTCCATTTCTATCAATGCTACACCTCTCTCTCCTCAGTAGTTATTGCTGTCAGTTTTCATACTACTTGGATATTCCAGGAAGACCATCACTTAACTCCCTTGTGCTCCCTGGTTGCATCTGTAAACCAGCTTCAGCTTAATGTGTCTCTTCTGATGAAAAAAAAATTGTTTACAGGTGCAACCTGGGAACACAAGGGAGTTAAATGACTGGCTCAGGGTCACACAGTATGCACATGTGGGCTGTGGGATTCAAACCCAGGCCTCCAGGTTTGTAGCTCAGAGCCTTAAACCACTATGCTATACTGCTTCCATGCTACATATCACATATCATGCTATCTGCTGTGTATGACTGACATGGAAAATAGGGTATTTAACAGCATAGAATAGTTCCTACCACTTTTGAAAACTTCTCTGACATTACAAATAACTTTAGAGTAGGAGCAATGGGAGGGACAGTAGCACATCTTAAAATGGCAGATGATATTTGTAATTACATCTCATCCACCATTACTGGTGTAGTTTATTTATTGTAAGAGTTTTACCAGAAAAGGCCACCTGATCCAAACTAGCCAGTTGTCAGAGGTGTTCTTGTAGTCACTCGATGTGTGAGCTAAGCTGTGTACACAGCATGCAAAGTCCCCTGAACCCCTTCTCTAACTCCACCAAATGTTAACACACACTGAAATTTAAAATATTTAAATCTAAATCAAACAAACCAAAAATAATAACCATGATGTAATTTAAAGAAGTTGTACATAATGCAATATCAGCAGCAATTCTGAATTAATCAAGCGAATCAGAGTCCAGATGATGCCCTGATCGTCATAAAAGGGGTAGGGTTAGGGGTGGAGTTGGGGGTGTGGTTTAGTATTTGGTTTTCATCTCATCCAAAGGTGGCAACCCTATCCGCTCGTCCACTGAGGGCCTCCTGGCGGTTCTGAGGGCCAGGCTGAAAGCCTCAGGAGATCGTGCTGGAACTCATTGCCAAAGTCCTTGAGAGAGGCCCCATCGGTGGAGGCATTCAAAAGGGACTTGAAGACCTACCTTTTAATGAACCATTTTTAGAGAGTTTTTAAAATCTGTTACTGTATTTATTGTATTACATTTACTGTTGTTTTACTGTTGTTTATACTGCCATGCCCTTGCTTATGTAATGACGCCCAGAGCCTCCGGGATTGGGGGCCACATACAAATAAACTCTTAACTTACTTACGTGCTCTATTTTGCCATTAAGATTGGGCTGCTCTTCTGCACTGACAGACTGTGTTAAATTTCATAAACTCATTGGCTATGTACTTTCGTAACTAATGTACCATTCTGAGCAGATCTCACTCTAACAATTGTTCTTGTGGCTTCCTGCTTGTGCAGTCTTAGTGCCATCAATCTGCCTGCTCTGTCCCTGTGCTCTGTGTACTTAGTCCTAGTCTTATAAATGGCTATTTCTGCTTCGTTTCTAATTAAATTCTGATATTTATCTCTGGAAATGTTCAGACTTATCCATTTTTCCTCTGAGGTATTGTGGCTTAATTTCTTTTGTTTTTCTGTAATGCTCTGCATGTCTGCTTTTATTTCCTTTTAATTTTTGCATTTCCTGCTTGATGCTATCCTTTATATTTGGCTGCTGCCCTGACAGTGTCAACATTTTCTACTGTCCCCACATTATTTGTGAAGAAATTAGTAATAGAAGTGTTTAAGTGCTCTAGTATATTTTTGTCCTTAAGTAACTAGTTATTTAACCACCATGATCTGTCCTGTTTGGTGGCCTGGGCAAATTAATGTACCATAGATACTGGCGCATGGTCAGAAATAACTTTGGCTTCAATCTCCATGTTGTTCACCCCTTGTAGCCAATCGTAGAAGCTAAGAAACAGTCTGGTCTGGCTTTGGACTGGTGTACTGCTGAGAATAAATGTATGCTCTCTTCACTGTGGTGCAACGCATGTCATAACTAAGTCTATGAATCCCAGGTTGTCCTGCATATCCCTCATGCTTCTTTGTGCTGAACTAAGCCTCTTCCTTCTATTAAATCTATCCGTGTCAGTTTCTTGCACCAGATTCCAGTCCTCACCCAGAAGAATGGGCATCTCTGTCTGTGAACTGGCGGAGTATGTTTACTAATTTCATGAAGAATTGAGGTGAATCGATTTGGTCTGTATATATCGCCTAGAACTACCCTGTTGTTATTCAACATTCTCAGTATAAAAATAAAGCTTCCCATTAGGATCCTGTATTTCCTTCTCGATTTGAAGTCTGACTTGTCTTAATATTAAAATGGCCACCTCTTTCTTACTGGAATTTGCTTCTGAACCATATACGTTTCCCACCCACTGTCAATGCAACAGTTTTGATTTTGGTTGCAATGATGTCATCTTCTGCAAGAAACATATGTGAGACTGCAGCTGTTTAAGATGAGCAGCACCTGATATCACTGGTTAGCAGTTTGCCTTCCCTTTATATTCCAGAGTGTGATTTTTTTTGCTATTCCCATTTTATCTGTCTCTTAAAATGTATTGGCTCCCCTACTGTTGTGAGGTGTATCTTCCTTGTACCACTGTACCCTTGCTGTTTTTTCTGTTCAGTCTATTGTCACTAACCCCACACACACGCACACATACAGACACACAGTTAGATGACCCTTCATACCCATATTTTCTTGAGCTGTCAGATAACACTATACATACAAGCATGCCTGCACTGGGAATACATATGTCATCATATACCCAACTACATAACAAAACATTAAACATGAATAGTCATACATATGTTTTGAACTGGTAACCTCAGCACTAACTTTGTGCTATGCCCTGTCAAACTGGTAAGAATCAACTCCAAAGGGCTTGCAAATCAGATAAAAAGGTAAACCCAAACTCACTGTGGGAATCCCAGATCATTTACTTCCCCCTTCACCTCCACTGCCACACTATCTACATAAGCAGAAAGGTGTCCAGTCTTTTGTATCATAATTGAAAATGGACCATTATGATCTGCTTCTTAATAAAAACTCGTGATTATCTAGGTAACTTTTGAAACTTTTAATTACTAAAACTCATTGAAACATTCTGATGTTCTCAGCTGATCATTTGCATCTAGCGAGATGGGCTTTTCAGACTGTGGTTTGTTCCCCCCCGCGGCGCCCTCTGCGCATCATAGAGTCATGTCATACAAGTGATCCATACTAACCCACAATATCCTGAGTATGGTTTTATATTACCCCTAAATTAATCAACATCCCTCTTGGGTTTGAGCTACCTCAGAACTTGTGGTTGTGGCACAGAGTCACGTCAAGTCACAACCAGTTTTATTGGTTTAGAGTGGAGCACCTTGAATACGACTTTTGTTACAATGGTATACCTGAAGGAGGGATAAAGTTCTTCCCTGTAATTGCTGCTTCTCCCACCTCATAGTGACAGAGTACTGGGAACTGTCTCATACCCTAGATCTGGGTTAAATCATTGGACTGTGTTGATAGTGAACTGCCCCTCCCTCATCTCTTTACTGTTGCTGCACAACATTGGCCACAAATTTAGAATATGGAAATGGCACTCACTCTTAAGGGAATGCCTACTCCTTTTTCCCAGGATGTCCAGCCATGAAAAAGGTAGCTTCGGTCACAGGGTCCCTTGGGTTGTAATCGATGTGGGAAATCAATATGCAGCATTACTCCAAACTGCATGTAAAATGTCACATTGACTAAGTAATGAGCCCACATTTGTGACTGTGAGCTGCTTCCAGCTCAGTTACTTCCCATGTTGTGTGCTGACCCTCCTATAGTGCATTGTCATTTGAAGAAGATGCCCAGAGCTGAAGCTTCGCCGTGTTCCTCACTTTTCAAGGGTCTGGCAAGTTAAGTTTCCTGCTTGCTGGCCATGTTGATTTTGACTGTTTATGCTGGAGCTTGGCTTCCTGCCATAATACTTTGTTGTAGTTCAGGCTAAAAATGTCCCAATGTGTCTCTTTAATCCATTGAAAGATGTTGCAGGTGGAGGGTGACAATCCTCCCACCATTACACTTTCTTGTTGTGTAAACACCACAGTTGATAGGAACTTGAGTTGAGTATAATATCATCCTGCTAAATAATCCCTAAGGCTTTAGTTTAGTGGCTGCAAATCATCAGTCCACACTTGTTTTGCCCCTCTCCTCAATGGAGTGGCTAGTAGTTTGCTCATTTGTGTTTTGATTATGCTTTTGAGGATGAGGGGACTAACTGAAGAGATTCGGGAGAAGCTGGGCAAGCTCGTCTCTTGCAGCTTCTGCATTTTGATATTCATTTTGATATTGTCTCTCCTTTTTCCTGACATTTACTGACAACTAGGCAGGGTAGCTGGCTGGTACTTTATTTTATGGTATTCATTTTCAATAAAGTGAGAGAAGAGGATTTACTTAAGAGGAA
The DNA here is from genome assembly GCA_016271365.2 of Neoceratodus forsteri. Lineage (NCBI taxonomy): Eukaryota > Metazoa > Chordata > Ceratodontiformes > Ceratodontidae > Neoceratodus > Neoceratodus forsteri. The sequence continues at coordinate 463,208,043 of CM057458.1, forward strand.
AGAAGGAGTCAGAACTAGAGGCACAGCCTCAGACTGCAAGGAAAATGATACAGGGGCAATGTGAGAGGAGTTTCTTCATGGAGATTATGGTGGAGCCCTAGAACAGATTACCAGATGGAGTAGTGGGGGCTAAATCTGTGGAAGACTTCAAGAGGGCATGGGACAAGCATATGGAGCTGAGTATCAGGGGGGGCGGGTGCTGGCAGGAGGAGGAGATGTAGGGGAAAAAGGCAGACTAGATGGGCGGTATGGTCCTTTTCTGCCATCAAACTTCAATGGTTCTATAATTTATTCCAGCAGCATACAATTTGTGCTTTATGTTCCTGTTAAGATGCCTGCTTTATCCTTATTTGGGAACTCTGGTCACCAAAAATGAGAAATGTAATTCTACTGTTCGCAGTTCTCTCACTTTGGCTTGAATAGTAACCTTATCCAAAAGCTCAGAAGTTTAAAATCACTAACCTAGGTCTTTCTTTCTCTTTTGGAGGGATCAGAGGGTTTGATGGACATGCTGTGTTCTGTAACTTGGTCCGTTTGGTTAGGGGCCTGCCACCCTCTTGCAGTCACTGGATGAAGCTGATCAGGTCTTTATCTTATGCCTTTTCTGGGAGCCCAAAGAGAACCAGGTTGTTGGGATGGCATCATTCCTCCTGGTCCTCTAGCCTCTCTTCTAACTTATCAATCCTTCTCCAAAGAAGCACAATTTCTCTCCCTTCTCTTTTGCTCCTGTCTTTTATGGTGCTTTACCCAACTCTCCACATCACCCACCCTCCTCGTGAGGGTTTCCACAGTTGGCTTCAAGAATTTGAAATCTCCTACTAAGCCCTATATTACTGCTTTTATGTACAAAAGTTCCTTCATGTACTTGTCAGGAGTTGTAGCAGTTGTTTCAGGAGGTGAGGAAGGGTCCAGCGATGAGGCGGGTTTCCCTTGCTTACATCTTGCTGCTAGTGGAATGCTGAAAATACTTTCACTGCTTTCACTTTCCAACTTACAGATGCTGCGGCAGTTTTTGTTCTGGATGCTCACTGCTTCTATTAGTAGAATTGCTTGTTGTTTTTAGAGTTTTATTTATTAAATAAAACAATTTTTCTTAGTCTGACTTCTGAAGTTCACTCTCTGCTGTTCTCCCACAGGGCACATCAGTTGACTCCTCTAATTAAGCACAAATTTGATCATTTCTATTAAAGTATCCCTATTACAACAAAAATGTTAACCTGCCCAACATTTCATGGTTTGTATCACTTTTCATGGTGTGATATAGTCATCCATTTATAATACAACACTGTCTTACTCCATTCTATGAAATCTTAAAAAGGAGCATCCACTTACATTCTCCTTGTAGCTGCAAAACTGGTGCCAGCTTCCCTGCTGGGCTGAGAAGCCCATACGGACATTTGCCACAACAAACAAAATGTAAGGAATGATCCCAGGAATAGAAAGGCAGTCTAAAGCGGAGCATAATAAGCTCAATTATCTTTTAACAGTTCTATGAGAGAAAGGAATAATACAGACCTTTCTATTGCTGTGTATTGCAAGATGTCCTGCTACTGAGTCTCATCCAGATCCCTGCTATATACATCTTTATTTTAGGGTGCGGCAGTGAGAGGTCAAAATCCTTTCTTTTTTTAAGCATGGTAAGAGCACAACCACCAGTACCACACTCAGGTCAGACAGTGCCCATCCCAGAAGTAAAGGACTCATTCCCATCAGCCAATTTGTAAAACATTTATCAGTTCCTGCATAGAAATGGATCAGTCAGGGATCAGAGGAATATGCAGAAGGAGATACCATTTTGACATTTTATGTTTATTATGGGTCCTAGACGACAAGCCATTAAGCAAAGACTTGCTCTTACCTCTCATTTAAGAATCTCCAATTTGACGGTTGTTACTAGGGCAGCAAAGGTAGACACTTGAGAACAGGGCTGAGATGGGAAAGAATGCCTCACACAAGGACAAGTGGTGATGGATAGAACCTGATCGTAGGTTTATCAATATACAGTACAGCATGTTTCTTACTCTGTGACTTTCAATTAGTGTGTATCATGAAAGGTAGGATGCAATGTGCTCTTATAACTGATAACCAAATGCCTTTGATCTGATCACCAATGGCTCACTATTACTTACTATAAATCAATTCTATTAGTGCATTCACCCTATTGTGTAAAGAGTTATTCTCAGACAAAATGTGTTGTTACCATTGTCACAATGGATATTGTTGAAGGTTACTGTAATCACAGTGAAATACTGAACCAATCAGAGAGTTGCTTTCACAACACTGATAACATCAAAATTACGTAGTGTAGTGGTAAAGCAAGCTGTTGAAATGAAAGAAAAACAGTTCAATATTTTAAAAACAGCACTTTGTTTTAACTTTGTATTTATTCATTATATCTAGAAAATACAGAAATATTATGGCAATACACATACAATTCACAGCATTATGTATTATAGTTTATCCCTGTAAGGTTACTCTTATCATGCCAAAATTAATTACGTCATGAATCCTACATACAAAATTGGTGCATCTATGAGGATTCGATAAAAAATTTATCCCATCCTCTTAAGGAGGACCAACTAGTAAAGGATATTGTGGCCAGATGCATCTCATGACATGGGATTTCTCCTCAGTTATTAATATAATCCCTGAGCCAGATTTTCAAAAGAGTGGTGCAGGGTTTGCATCAAGCGTTTTCCGTGCACCTTCCCCTTTACGCCTAGAGCCGATTTTCAAAACTTGGGTGCAGCTGCAAAAGTTTAACTACTTTATGGCAAGTTGTACCATATCTCAGGCACAAGCACCATGAAAAGCGGTCCCTAAGATTAGCGCAAGCTAGACCACAAAAGATGGTCTAACTCGTCAATTACTCATGGGATAGAAAGCCCTGTTAGATTGCCACAAGCCCGGTGTGCCATTTCTTTGGCACACCCAAGGCTTCCAGCTGTCTCAGGGTTTTGAAAATCTGGCTCACTTTCTTTGCTGCAAAAGTGACTTCTGGTCAAAAGCTGTCCGTTTAATCTTACAAAACCAGTGGCCTTTTTTTATAAAATTGCAAACACAAAAGAGAGCCTATCTACATTAGTGAACCCCATAAACAATCAATCAACTTTCTTATCAACCATCTGATAAATTACCCAGAAACTAGAGGTATCATTCAGAGAGACAGAATCTCTAATACATTAATTTGGGACCAGCAGTTTTCAGACAGTATGCACATACTTGTAAAATATTCCTATACATTAAATCCTTATAGATATCTCCCTCTCTGCCCCATACCTACTCATGGTAAAAAAATCATCTGAAAAATAGAGGTAAAACAATTTTATTTCGTTTTTGTTTACCGGTAGGTGCATTAGCCAAGCAAGTGACTATTTTCAGGCACGACCCAGGAGGTACAATTACAATACAAATAGTACAGTGCATTTTATACAGTACATGGTAAGGTACATTGAAGTAAGTAGACAACTATTACAAGTAGGTAGTGCAAACAATGGGTACTGGTGTTAGGATAGACTTCAGAGTAGAGGAGAAACAAAAGGGGGGGCACATGGTCAAGGAGAGGAGAGTGTCCGGGCCAGGCGAGGTGGCAGGCAACGGTAGGGTGGGATGAGAAAAGTTACGGCGTTAGTGGCGGGAGGCTAGAGCCTATAGCCGGGCTCATGGGAACCGTTCACGGCTTGGAAAGCGGAGGAGGGAATGGGGTAGAAAGGCAGTAGGAGGCTAACCAGCAATAGTGGAAGGCAGGAAAAAGTGTCTGGGCTGCTGGTTCTGTGACTGGGCATGGGGGTAGAGCTACTGTGGGAGTTGAGCTAGAGATTGGCAACAACGAGCGAAAAATACGGCTTTAGCAGAAAAAGCAGGGGCTGTGACCGGGCTCGTGGAACCGTGAGCCGGCTGGAGGCAGGGGGCTGTGGCTGGGCTCATGGCACCATGAACCGGCTGAAGGGTGTTATAAAGAGACAGTTTTGGTGACCTGGGCATCGAAGAGTACCCAGCCTCAAGGTTTCTTTCACGGGTAAGGAACCAGCGAGGAGGTCGGCGATGGGGGAGGGGGGTGAGACAGGCAGCTTTAGGAAGCCTGTTTTTTTAGCACGGCAGCAGGATAGACACAGTGCTAGGTATTGTGAAGGCAATGGGGCGGGGCAAAAAACATGGTCAGGTTGACATTTAATGGGTTAAGCCAGGTGAGGTCCCGGCAGAGTTAGGGGGTTTAAATGCAACAGGGACGAAGCCCTAACTACTGCGAATAAAATTTAATAACAGGAGCCACGGAAACCGGGCGGGGTGGAAGAGGAAAATTACGGCAAGAGCGGCAGATTGCTACACTCTGCGTCCGGGCTCATGGAACCGTACTCCAGCGGGCCGGGGGAGAGGACTTGGTCTCCGAGGTAAAAGTACGGCAGGAGGCGGCTTTAACGCGAAAAGGTGCGGAAGAGGCCCAGTCTCGTGGAACTAAAAGCCGGATAGTATGTCTGGGCTAGTTGGTGTTGGGGGGGGAACAGATGAGGCTAAGAGATTTAGGAAGAACCAGTACCTAATACAAACAATTACATCACAGATTGTGCAAACAGCAAGTTGAGAAACAGGCAAAAACAGTAAGGTGACTAGAGGCATTTGTCATACACATAGGCATTGGAAAGGCAAAGACAGGTGAGCCATATAAATTTTAGCCTCAACATAAAAAGTGCAAGTAGTCCAACTGACATATAAGGCAAATAGGGAGATGTAGACATTAAGCATATACAAGGGATAAGGAGGTGAAAGTAGACGGGGGGAGGTTTAGAAAAAGTGGGCTTGAAGGAAAAGCTTCAGGTAGGATCATAGCAGGCTCATTGGTCCATAGAAGTAAGGTGGTTCCGTAGTCTTCATTTGAAAATGTAGTGTGAGGAAGTTTGTCTTAGGTCAAGTGGTAGTAAGTTCCACATTTGTGGGGCAGCATGCCCCAATGCACCTGAGCCCTTAGAGGTGCGGCAGTGGGAACTTTCAGGAGAGACTTGTCAGATGATCTCAGTTCACTAAGGGATAATAGGCTGAAACAGTTCCGATAGTGAAGCGGGTCTAATATCAAGCCTTTTGTAAGTACCAGTGGTACAAAGTCCAGTCTCAGCTGCCAGACTTGTCCAGTCTCAGCTGCCAGACTTGACTACCATAGCAGCACCCATCTGGGCACTGGTGATGTGAGAAGAAGCACCAGAAGGCACTCCAGTACCATTTTAAGTCCCTTGGTTGACACATTTTTTTTAAAAAAAGCTGTCCAAAATGCAGTTTTTGTGAATTGATTTACTCACCTGCTAACTTGCACAGTGTGAGTTTCCTCTGTGGTATTTTGCAGCAATTTTTTTAGACTTATATTTTGTTCATTTTCATAGTGCAACAAAGCAGCTTACACTGTTAGGAAACATAGTACAACTATATCAATTGAGTTACACTGTACGGGATATATGTATGTCTTAATAAAGTCCCGGCCTGGTGGTGCTGAGGCTTGAGGCACTGGACACCAGGCCAGCAATCCAAGTTTAGGAGCGAGCTCGGGCCACCTGGGGTTGGATGGGGGTGGGAGGGTGCGGAGCTGGGTCAAGCTGCCACCAGGCAGCCCTCCTCTCTGTGGAGGGAAGTGAGGGGTTCCTTGGCTCTTGGCTGCCACCTGGTGGAGGCTAGATGGCAGCGCCAGACCCCAAGAGAACCCTGGCATTAGGCCAGGTGGTTGGAAGGGGCTGTCACTGGAGCCACGGAGTGCACGGCACCTCCACGCATGCATGACCATGTTCTGGGGTCTCGTGGTAAGGAGAAAATCATGAAATACCATGTCTCCCCCATTGCCAAAAAGGCACAGGGGCAATGGGGGAGCAAAAAGCTGTATGGAAAAAATGAAGTCCATGTTGGGGGGAACCCCATATTAATTATCCAAACAGTATCTCTTAATAAAGTCCATATTGGGGAGCGGGACCCCATATTAATTATCAGAGCATGAAAAAAAAAAATTCATACCATGGAACTGTAGCCCATAAGTTCATGACTATTTACTGAAGAGTTCAATATTCCCATTCGTAAGCTGAACTTGCCTGCTCTAGAAAGGGCCTGGTGTCATGCTTAAAACTAAATCAGTATGAAATCACAAGTTAGTTTATATAGATCACCTAAATGTTGAATCTGCAGTAAATCCTGTTAAACTAGTACAAAGCAAGGAGAACTGGGGCATAGTTACACCCCCTTAATTAACTGCTCAATGAAACAGTTTAACAAACAATGTTCACTAAGATTGGGGGTACATATCATAGTTGTTAGGCTTACCAAGAGGCTTCTATGTCCTGCATTGTTCCTAAATTAAAGTCTTGAATGCTTAAATATGCATGCTGCCTTGCAGCAATCAGTTAACCTTTAGCAGACACTTACTATGTAGCTACAATGGTGGCAGTACTAATCCCGATCTGCAGCACCTCGATAATACAGAAACTTATGGCCACAATATAACATTAGTAACACTGGTACAGGTTTAAATTAAGACCTAAGGCAGGTATAGAGAGGGAAACCACCAAAGTATCTCGGCTTTCTTCCTGTTCCTCAGTTTCGCATCCCGCTACCCTCCTGCTGCCTTTGAGTTTTCTGGAGATCCGCCACCCATTTGCCTGCATCTGAACGATCGGTGATAGACAATCCGAAGTTTGACAGGGAAGAGAAGCATGTGCGGTAACTGCAGTTCTAAATTCACACTCAGAACTCCATCTAACTTCTTCTTACACTAGCGAGTGGCATAGGAAATATCAGGAAAAGCCAGAACTTAGTCCCATCAAGTAGTAGAGGATAGTGTTGTGTAGCCAACTGAAGCAGCCTGTTCCTAGTCACCACTGAGTCCAACACGACCAGGACTGCATGAGGCACATTACCATCTTGCCTGTCACAAGGATGCAATCAGTTTCAATATTGGTCATTCTTTGATGCTAGAGTGTTCTTTGAGCTGCTGACTAAGCCATTCCTTTAAAACTAGTGCCAAATTGTCATCCTCTGCCACTTCCAGGATACCCAAGAAACGAATGTTCGTGGAGCTGACCTGATTTTCTAGGACCTCCAAGCAACTGTGTGTGTCAGTTTAGAGACTTTAGCACAGTGGGCCAATGCTGCACTATATATCTTCATTTGTCTTTTAATGTCCTCTATCTCAGTTTTAATAGAGTCCATCAAGGTTTCCACTTCTGCGATTCTCATGGTAAGTGTATTAAATCTATTGTTCGTAGCAGTGACTGAAGCCAGTGATTGAAAGGTTTCCTTCTGTCCTGTATCTGTTGCTCTGTCATGTGGCGTCGATCTGGTGCTGGGCCTGGCTTTCCCAGGCTTAGACTACTGTTTTGTAGTTTCTTTTGGCTGTGCCAATTTTGGTTTGACCATTCTGTCCAGTGGGTGTTCCTTTATCGATAGTTATAAAATTTTTCCAAGAAAAGCCCAGTTAAACAGTATTTTTTGCAGTTTTATAAAATCTTGATACAGAGCTCTGCATTTAGGCTTCCTCTTTGAGGCTCCGCAGCGCCTCCATCCAACAGTTTTATTCCCAAAGGTAATTCTTTGAACCCACTTTGAGTGGCACCACCTCTCGGGAACAGTAGCAGCCAGAGCTGTAACCATTATGCAAATGAGTAGTGTGCTCCAGCACCCCATCTTGTGCGCTGTTTGTTTATATTGACATGCCAACAGTGCTGAAAGCATGGTTGTGTGTGTAACTTCTGCATGGCTGTTTCCTGTATTATGTACCACCTGTCAGTGTTTGAATAAGTAGACGAAGATTCATAAAGAGTTGCAAAGTCCTTTTTTACAAGGGCAATAAAGCCTATTGTCAGCTGTCAGTGATTTTATTATAGCAGCTCAACAGGTCAAAGCTAGCCACATCATCTTAAATAACAATATAGGACAGACACTGTCATACTTCTGAATTTAGTAGAACTCTGACAGGGCAAAATCAGTGTTTATATTGTTATGAAAAGTACAGTTTTCTGAGCTTAGTTGCTCAAGGGAAACAAAAAAGAGAAAATGCAAAGAAAAGAGAGCAAACGCAAAAGAAAATGTTATTCAACAAAGAACAAAAAGAGACATACAGGACACACCCAGCTGCACTTGAAGGAAGTGTAAATACTATAAATTGCCAGCAATGGATGCGTGGACTGTTAGTGTTTTCCCATTTAAATAGCATAGAAACAAGCCCTGCATTTTTTTCATTAGAGTTCTCAGCATTTGTGAATCACTTGTTTTCCATAAGTGATACTCACTGTAGTATAGCAGTCTATTCTGGATCATAAAAATGGTAAGTGGTGGTAGTAACAATGATAATGTCACTGTTTCTGATGCAGTTGGTGTTACTGACAGTGACACTGAAGTTGACAGTCGGACTGATGGTGATACTTCTATTGTGTTACTAGATATGCTAAACATCAGTCTCAGCAGTGGCATACAACCATACATGGTCGAGCCTTCAAAGACCTTCACAGGCTTACATGCTGCCACACCCAGTGATGCTGTACAGTCTACTGATGGTGATGATGATGGTCGAGAGTCAATGCTGGATCAACTGAATGAACTTGTGGTCACTGCACCATTATGCCGACTGTCTGTGAGTGTCTTTGCTGCCAAGAGGTTGCTCATCAACTGAGTGATAAGTTAGATGGTCTGACTTGCATCTCTGAGCACCCACAGTTCCTTATTGGTTGCCTGGATCTTTTTGTTGTTCATTTAGCACTTACAATAATCTATGCTTACTATAGGCATCCTCATCCTCCAGATCATGCTACTGGTAGATAATAATACTCTTCTACTTCTAGCCACTGTTCAGTGGCATCATGTTTTCCTTCACTACTTTTTCAGACACTATGATCAACACTTACTGAATATAGATGCCATGCCCCTCCATGTCATGGAATATATGTACTGTCAACCCTTCCCAGCCTAGAAACATATTCCATGACACATCCTCTCCAGCCTGGGAACACGTATTCTATCCACCCTCCTCAGCCTGGGAACATATGTCCCCAGACCATTCTCCCAGTCTGGGAACATATTGTGGATGCCTGACAGAATGCTGGCGGAACTGGTGGAGATTAAATTAGTCAGGTGGTTGAAGCATGCATGTGACGGACGTAGGGCAATATTACTTAACAGGCAGGCAAAATGTAGAGTTGACGGAGACCAGGTATGGTCACAGAGACAGACCCCACAGGGACTATTTTGAGAGATTGGGTTGGCAAAGTGGTCCTTTTCGGCAGAATGATTCTATGTTTCTATGCTCATGCATTACATAGAAACGTAGAAACTGACAGCATATAAGGGCCGCCTGGCCCACCCAAGTCTGCCCATCTTTTTTAACTTTCATTTTAATGCAGACCCTGCTTGATCTACGGCACTTTCTCCTCCCCTTTCCTTCCCCTACTATTCCCTTGTACCTATCCCAGGCATTTTTGAACACCACCGCTGTTTTCGTCCCCGCTACCTCTGCTGGAAGGCTTTTCCAGGAATCCACCACATTTGCATTTGTCATTATACTCTACATCATGTCTGCTGTTGTATGCATCAAAATTTCACAACTGGAGGCATGATTTATCATATGAAAAAACATCAAGAACAGTGATAACAGAAATACAATCATTACACACTGAAGAACAGCAATGCCTAAATGTTCACATTGTAGGAAAAAATAATAATGTCCATAATGTAATGCTTACTGAACATATGGGTAGTACTCAAGGTGACAACAGGGCATAATGCAGGTTCTGCCATACACATAATGCAAGGCAGAATTCTGTTAGTGTGATTCTAGGTATCTTAACTTCAGGCATAAATTGTGTTGAATGAAATCAACAGTTTTCTCAACTGTTAAAGTACTGACACTTAGATGTTTTTGGTGCAGTATTAGCCTGAGAATTATAATGACTAATACTGCACCAAGAAAAAGAATAGTTACATACTTACCGTAGCAATAGATCTTTGACGGACTCTTTCAACATGCCACACCTTTGGAACTAATAGCTCCCGGGCACTAGAGCCACATGGAAACATTCACTGCAGTTTGTCAGGGACTGCCATGATGATGTCAGATGTCAATGTATACATAAATGTGGGAGACCCCTCCTCTCCTCAGTTCCCCATGGGGATCTACTCGGAGGACCTCCCTTGAGGGAACCAGGAGAGAACCCAGCACTCTACAGACCACGTGAGACAGAGGGCTGGAAAATGAAAGAAGGGAGATAGCATCACAGAAGTCAAGTGTTGCAGACCCAAAAGGGGGAAGGAGGGTGGGTCGGCATGGCTGATGAAAGAGATTCTCTCAAAGATCTTCTGTTACAGTAAGTACGTAACTGTTCTGTCTTCTTCAAGGATATCTCTTTCATCAGCTCACACTTTTGGAATGAGTCCCAAGCAGCACCAAAAGCTGAGAGTCTGGGGGGGGGGGGGCTGGAGCCTATAGTCTTATGACAGCAGGCCTTGTAGCACAGCTAGGCCAAAGCCAAAGACAATGTCCAAACTGTAGTACTTAGTGAAAGTGTGGACAGTACTCCAGATGGCAGTTGCACAGATCTCTGCAGTGGATACATTTTGAAAGCAGGCTACAAGTGGCCATGCCACTTGTGGAATGACCACATACCACACCAGGGAAGTTCCTTACCACACTTTTGTAACAAAAGTAGTACAGTTTGCAGCTCGTTTGGACAAGCACTATTTAGAAATGGGGACATCATCTTTCCCAGGGTGAATGAAACAAAAGCTGCAAGGACTTCCTGCAGTCCTTTGTACAGTGTGTAGTACCTGAGTATTCTATGCATCTCTAAGGTATGGAACAATGCTTTCCCTGGATTGGCATGCTCTGGAAGATACACTGGCAGGTGAATGGTTTGATTTAAAGTAAAGTCAGACACCACCTTTGATAAAAATGGAGGATTAGTACACAAAGACACAGAGAGTGGGATATTCACAGTGCGCCAGGCAGGGGCACAAGCCTTGGCACAGTGCAACTGGGATGCTCCAGGGAGTGTGCTGGGTGGTATTCAACGGTGCTGCGCCATGGCTCAGCACCGTTGAATATGGCAACATGGCCTCCTGCATTGCCCATGGTGCAGTGGCACTGCACCAGCGCAAGAGGCAAGAGGGAAGGAGGGGGATGTGCCTGCGCAAGTGAGGCTGTACTAGGCGCAGAAACCATGAAATTCAGTGGTTGATATGCAGATAAGGCCATAATGCATGCAAGGCACAACTGGAGCCATTAGCATGTCATTATGGCATCATTTGCATGCAGGTGCGCCGATCCCTGGTGACTTGCACCTGGTGCCCTGCCAGGCTGCAGCTGTCGGGGACCGACGCCCCCTGCACATCGCGGCAAAGTGTTCTATGCCCGATCACGGGCATATGTATAATAAAGATAGTTTATATCTCGAGGGTTCAGTGATCGCTTCCAGCCCGACACGGCAAGATACATAGTACATTTAATTATTCTGCGTCCGTCCAGCCTACCGACTTCACTGAGCTCACACCCCGCCCCGTCAGCGGCGGGTGGCAGCTCACCCGCGTTGTTTGGCTGCCCGCCGACGATGGCTACCTGTTGGTCTGACAGCGTGGCCATTGGCTTGCAGACCGCATTCATACGTCCCGATATGCAGCGGATCACCCACATATCAGGACTGTGAATGGCACGGGTCTGTATGCCCATTGGCCCACACTGTGGATCAATGGGCGACAGCTGTATTGTACGCTGTCAGTCAGCGGGCAGCTGGGTGGCTTGCAGGAGGGAGCTGCCACTGACTGGGGAGCGGGTGGCGGGCTCAGTGGGCGGGTGGGGGAGGGGGTACCACTGACCACCAGGGATAATTTTAAAATGTATTGAATTATACTTATGCCCGCGATCGGCTGGAAGCAGTCCACTGGACTACCAGGGATATGGGACATGCTTATTATTATTATACTTATGCCCGTGATTGGGCTGTAAGCGGTCCACTGGACCACCAGGGATATCATTTCTATTACAATGCCCACGATCGGGCGTGGGGGTGGGCACGACGCCGACAGACCCTGGACCCGTCTAGTGCCCTGCAATACGGCAGCTCACCTGTTGGTGGCCAGTCCCTGCTCCTATTTCTTTTAGGCTCAACTTTGAGCACCAGTGTGCGGTGCAAGTAGGGTTTGCACTAGACATACGTGCACGTCCCAGACTGAATATCAGGATGTGCGGAATATGCATGAGCCGCTTCCCCACACTGCACGCTGCGCCACATTACTGGTGCGCCTGCCGCATTGGGATCTGAAGCCGCACAACATCCCTGTTTGAATATCGCATCAGGGCGCATCAGTGGTTGCGCATGGTGCAACACTGTTGCGCCATGTGCAACCCTTTTGAATATCCCAGCCTCTGTCTTTGTGGAAAATCAAATAAGGAGGCTCACATATTAGAGTCTGAAGTTCTGAAATCCTTTGAATAGAAGTGATTGCAAATGTTTTCCAAAGGAGAAAGCATAAGCCACAAGTTGCAGCTGGCTCAGAAGGAGCCAAAGTGAGCATTTCCAAAATAAAATTCAGGTCCCAAGCCAGGACTGAATTGGGAATAGAGGGCTTTAGATGTAGACTGCCCCTTAACATACGGGCTATCTCCAGCTGAGCCACCGTATGACCATCGATAGGCACGTGGAAAATTGATATGGCAGTCAAGTGCACTTGAGCAATGACTACTGCAGGCCTGAACCTGATAAAGACCGCAGATACTCTAGAACCTGATTAACTGGACAGGTGAATGGATTTGGGTAGTGGGAAGTGGCCCATAACGCAAACCACTTCCACTTCATGGAATAAGTAGTCCTGGTGGAATGCTATTGAGCAGCCACCAGAACATCTGCCACTTTTTGGGAAACCTCAAAGTGAGCTATATCTATGTCTTCAGGAGCCATGTGTGCAGATGAAAAGATGTCAGGTCCAGATGGAGCAAGGTGCCCTGGTCCTGTGATGGCAGATTCTTGCACAGGAGCAGGGGCACTAGCGGTTCCACTGCCAGTTGTTGTAGTAAGGGGAACCAGATCTGTTGAGGCCATAGAGGATCAAAGAGTATCAGAGTTGCAACTTGAGTAGCAGTCTCTGTATTAGAAGGAAAGCATAGAGAAACCTCTCTTTCAAAGAGAGGGACAATGCTTCTCACCAGAAAACTCCAAGCCCTGGAACAAGTGAGCAGAAAAGTGGTAGTTTTGTGTTGTGTAGGGACACAAAAAAGTCCAACTCTGGGTGACCCCATCTTTCAAGCAGGTTGTCGATCACTGAGGTTAGCAGTTCCCACTCGAGCATCCTGGACTGTGACTTGCTTAACTTGTCTGCTAAGATGTTTTGAACGCCTGGAACATGCACTGCTGATAGTTCTAGACTGTGTTCCAGAGCCCAATACCAAGCTCTCATTGCTTCTGTGCATGGCAAATAGGAATGAGTCCCCCCTGCTTGTTGATGTAATGTATCACACAGACCTTGTCCATCTGTATTAGCAGAGGACCTGGGGATGAGTGATGCTGGAAGCTCTGGAGTCCACACAGGACAGCTCACATTTCTAGAATATTGATGTATAAAGTGCTTTACAGTTGGGGCCATGTGCTCTGAGTGAGCCCCCTAACCCAGTCCAGAGGCATCTGTGGTGAAGATCTGGGAATGGGAAGTGATTAAGAATGGTATCCCTTTGAGTAGGTTGCTGCATTCTATCCACCACTTGGGCACTTTGGGCACAGGGATGTGACTAGAACCATCTGTTCTAGGTTGTATGTGAGCTGATCCCATAGGACTCTTAGGGTCCACTGGGATATCGACAGTGCAGTCTGGCTAGTGGCACTGTGACAATAGCACTGCCATAAGGCCCAGCAGATGTACAGTAGGAACATCCTTGCTGAGACATAACAACTGTATTGCACTAATTGTGCTTGGGCAATTAGGTGGTCAGCTCTGTCACAGGCAGAAAGACAGAGCCCTGAGCCATGTCCAACACTGCCCTATATGCTGCAGTCTCTGACAAGGTGTAAACACTGACTTTGGTATGTGAACTCATTCACATCACAAGAGCTCTTTGAGATTTCCACCACTTGTGTCCTGTATACTCCTAGCACTACATCCTGGGCCTTTCTAAGCAAAATCAAGCCATAATCAGCATACTGTAAACAAATGTGAATACCTTATGAACCGTAAGTGCTACACACAAAGTATGAATGGCAAAGTTGTTCAGCACAACATTACCTTTCCAGTGGTGCTATGCAATCAATTGTAATCAATTTGATTTTTATTTTATACTAGCTGAAATACCAAACAACTGTGTTTTTCTTCAGATTTTTTTTCAAGATGCTTAGGTGAGGCTTGAGAGACAAATGTCAGCCATGCAAACCATTCCTTAAACAAATGCGAATAACTCCTAAAGTATACGTGGTAGACACAAAGTATCAGTGGTAAAATTGTTCAGCACAAAATTACCTTTCTAATGGTGTTATGCAATCGATTGTAATCCCTTTAGTTTTTATTTTATACTAGCTGAAATACCAAACAACTGTGTTTTTTTTTTTCAGATTTATTCAAGGTGCTTAGGTGAGGCTTGAGAGTCCCTCTGTGTCATCATGTAGTGTTTCAGTGTGAAGATTGATTGATTTCTCAGTGGAATGAGACACTGAGTAACGCCTTGAATATACAGTAAGTGGTCCTTAAAAACACTTTCAGGTGAGGGGGCACTGTTGAGCCCGAGCGCGGCGGACATCTGGAACCACAGCTCTACAAAAGAAATTAAATTTCTAAATAAATATAAGCTTTTTCGGAGGACCTAGTGGTTAAAAATCATATATTTGGCTATTGAAACTTCAGTGGAATGATAATGGGTAATCCGAAGAAGGATAAGGGGCATCAGGATGGAAATAAATGTAAGTTTGCACCTGGTCCCCCAACCACATGGTCTACACAGGGCTGCTTAACGCCAGAAGAAAACCTAAATGGCAAGGAAACTCTACAAACGTTGGGGCATAAAATTAACAGACTTAGTTCCATGATCTCAGGACTGGCTGAAAAATGTGATTCCTTGACTACCCGAGTAAACACCATGGAATTGGAGGTGAATAACATAAAACTGGTCCCGTTGGAATCTCGTAAAAGTGCAGAAGCTGCTCTGGGCACAACAGCTAACCTGGTCAAAGGAAACAACCACTTGAGAACCCGTCTCGAGACTCTTGAGAACCAGGCCCGGGCAGCAAATCTCCGTATTGGGATGCCAGAGCGGAGTGAGGGGGGATCATTTGACCCTCTTTCTGTCTGAATGGCTGGTGCAACAGTTGGGGCAGGCCTTTATGGACAGATATATTTTGATTCAAAAGGCTTATCGAGTCTTCTTCAGGGGACGGTCGAAAAATCCGGAGGCATCCAGAGCAATTGTTGCGATATTGGATGGTATTGGTTTGCAGGGACTTTATTTTGGCCATGGTTTGTCAGAAAAAAATGCTGCTGAATAAAGGGAATTAGATTCAGCCATGACCTGAGTTATACCACCAGGCAATGCAAGAAGAGGTACGATGGGGTCCGGGCTCTCCTACATGAAGTGCAGATTGCCCACAACATGCTGTTTCCAGCGAGGCTCAGAATCATCCATAAGGGGAAGGTCTATATCTTTTCGGACCCAGCTGAGGCCCTGAAGTGGGCCCAATGCTATTGCTCCGCCGAAGAGAAGGAGGGATGTTTCAGAGGAGTCAGATCAAGAAGACTCTGACGAAGAGGAAACCTGACTTACACTTGGCCGAATAGAACTGGCCTTAATGCAAATGACTTCAGAAGTTTAACTTTCATACTCCTGAAAGCAATGGATCAGGACTTATTGGACTCATTGGACAAACTTAACAGTATGGGCACAGGTTAGTTTACATCTGGGTATAAATTATCTCTTTAGGGGCAGAACTGTTACTATGGATGTCTTATGAATAGTGTTTAAAATATTTAACTTTGTCTAACTCTTTACTGGGAATAATAAGGATAAGGGGCCTTAATATACCTCTCTTTTAGAGGAGGATTTCTGGTGTCTAATGATGGCCTTAAAAGTTTATGTACTGTCTAAGATGTTTCTAGAGGTCTGTAATTTCCAGATGTTAGTTCACTTGCTGATATTACCAGATTTGGTACTAGAATTTGAGAAATGCATAGTTAGTTTCTCCTTCAGGAAGGAGCTACTTATTGAAAATTTATTTTATAATAAGATGTTTATTATATTCCATGCGCTCATGGGTTAATTAAAAGAGTAAAAGTGGTATTAAATTGTTAACATAACATTTATGATATTATTCCAAGGATGTATCTAAAAGATTCAGTAGGTTTATTATTCTTGTGTATTAAGAGAGGTGGCGCCTCATGTGGAATTTTATGAGTGAATCCTCATGTACTGTCTCAGGAATTTTTTCCTACTGTCTATTGTAAATCAATAAACATAAAGGACAAAAAAAACACTTTCAGGTGACTCAGGCCATTGGCATGCAAAGTTCCGTGTCTCAGCTTTGCACTGACTCTCCATATATGCCTTTTCAATTATTCTTGCTATAGCAATCTTGGAAGATGTTTGCAGTGACAGACTGTCAGTAGACTGCACAGTACTGGAAGTTCAGACACTGTCATATTGGCCCTGTTCACAAACACATGCACAAGAGGCACACATCAGGGTGCTGCAACCAAGGGATTTCCATGCAGGGGTTGCATTCACGAACACCGGCCCCTGCACAGCTCCCTTATGCAGCTCCGTCCCTGGTGCGCAGGTCCACGGGGGCAGGAAGATGCAGAGTGGCAGATCCTGGCAGGCAGCCAATTGGTTGCCCAGGCAGGGACCCTCAGTAAATCCCTTGCACGCAATGGGTGCCATGTTGCAGGCCAGTGTGCAGAGTGCCAACTGTGCCAGTGTGGGGGTGTACCCCATCCACCCGACCCCATTCTCCTGAAGTGCCCCAATCGCAGGGGCAGCATTGTTGGGGAGGGCCAATGCCCCCCACCATGTCCACTGCATCAGGAGGCAGCTTTCCCAGGGGGTGTGTAGCAAACCCCGGAGGTTTAGGCTGCCTTCTGGATGCAGAGCCAGCAGCCCCGTGCACAGCACTCTGCACGGTCGTGAATGCGCGGAGTGCTGGCTTGCTCCCCAAACTGCCCCCAGGCCCACCCCCTGCAGGGCTCCATTATCGGCCAGGGGATTGGGTGCTTGGGGAAGGCATATCCCTGTCTTGAATAGGGTGGAGGGAGCGCAGAGGGCACAGGCAGCTGCACGGTGGCTACGTGCCCGAGTTACGCGGTGCGTAGCCACACGATTCTTTTGTGAATAGAGCCCATTGTCTTTACTTGCTACTACTGAAGTATATCAAGACATTGGATGTGGTTCTTGTAATGTCTCTGCACAACTTCCTTCAAACAGGTCAACTAAAAGAAGTGGAGAAGCAATATTTGCGTAAATAAACACAGAATATTTATTGCTTTCTTCTAACCACTAACAATATTTATACAAACATTACATTTACTTTTCAAGTGTGAAAATCTATTTTAAACACCACAGTGAATTAGTTACCGGCCCAATAACCTCATTGCTACCTCAGTACACATGATTAGTTACTGTTGTCCCTGCAGATGACATTTTATGAGGTCCCATGTGCAGTGACAGAAAAGGACAGTGTGAAGTCACCAGATATGATGCTGCGCATGTCAAAATGAGAGTTCTCATTCATGCATAAATGGGACAACATTATATTCAGATTTGTCATCAGCAATAAACCACCACCATTACAGCACTGTGTAACACATTTCTGGGATCAGACTCTACAATATTTATTGCCTTACTGACACATAATGAACACATCGGTACATTTCTTTTATATGCTTACCACTGGCTTGTAACATGTGTTCCACTGAGTGCTTCAGGAACATAGAAGGTACCACATCTGGTTTCAGTTATTTCACATCATCATTGGCACCTGTGATGTTTCAAAATTAAAAATTAGTTACGTGTCATAACTACAATATATGAAAATGATACAGAAATGTGTTTGTTGTGTTTAAAGCATTATTTGGGTGTGTAATATGGGAAACAGTAATAGATGTCATGATTACATATAGTATCTATTTAATCATGCAGTGTCCCAAGTATGGAATGCACATGAAAGTACTGTAGTGTTTTATATATATATATATATATATATTACAAAACACTCGTTAATGCACCAGTTAGGGTTTAACTTAACACCACAAAAGTAGGGAAATGTGGCATTAGAGGATTCAAACCTAACTCCCCATGCCCTCAGGCAGCAAAAGGACAAGACCACACAAGCAACCACAAACAGCCATTATTAACATGCAGCTGTTTCCAGGTGACATACATGCAGTAGCACTGATGTGCTGCCTTCATGGATTTGTATCTACAGCATGCATACCACAAGACATACACACTCACCTGTTGCTGCAGAAAGAAATCCACGATACTCAAATCACAACACTGCTCCTGTGTGCAGAAGCACAGGTCCCTGTAGCCACAGATACAAATCCACAATACCTAAATTACAAATGTTCTTTTTGTCTGCAGAAGTGCGGGCACTTATGGGGCTAGAGCGTCTGTAGCCTCTGGTACTCATGCACACTGTAAGACATGCACACATTTGATGGGCCCGTGCTTCTGCAACCACAGGTGTAAGACATGCACACATTTGATGGGCCTGTGCTTCTGCAGCCACAGGTGTAAGACATATATACTGGCCACAGACTGTAAAAGTGCAGGTGCCACAAAATCCAGGACACCAAAATTGCAACAGTACTTTTGTCTGCAGAGAAGTAAGATGGGTGTAAAGTGTAAAACAGACACACCAACATCTGGCTCCAGAATGGCAGGCCCCTGCAATGACTGGAGTTTCACAACCAGAAGTAGTGTTGCAATGTATGTATCAGGGTTTCAGCAGCTGCTCTAGAACTTGTTCAAGGGGGTAACAGTTTTTTAGTTATGCAGCTGCATCTAGAAAGCCATACACTAATGCCTTAGTTCTCAGACTCTATCATAGTGAGCCTCCCCCAAGCCATGGAAAATTACTGGAGCCTCCCCTAAATATTAAAATAATCTTGGGCCTTCTCATAGAGAATAGCATACTGTGCACAGTACACCAGGAATAAAGTGAAACTCCTTTGAGAAGTTGGGTCTCATTTTATTCAGCTTATTGTAACCCCCCACACACACACACTTGTAACCATGCCCAGGCGAGCCTACTTGCTGTGCTAATTTGACTCTCTAACCATTGTTACCCATTGTTGCAGTACCTTCATGGGTCAGACTGCTTTCTGTTTCCACTCTGTTGGGAGTAGCCTTCCTTCCCACCTTTGCTTCTCTCCCTGCTACTCTTCTCTTTACCAGCTTCTCAGGGATCCTTTTGCTCCCTCCTGCTGTTGCTGCTAGTGCCTCTCTGCTTAACCCTTGAATTTTGGCTGTTCTGCCACCAGTCTAAATGGCCAATTGTTACCTCTCATTATTTGTTCATTGTTCCTATTTGTTTGCACTATTGTTCATTTTCTATTGCTTGATTGTTTTACAGTTTTTATGTTTGCTTGCACACATGTGCAAGAAACATAGTGCCACTATAAGAGTTTTCGTAGGTGTGCCTCCCCCACTTCCAATGCCCTGCTCCCTTTTGCAGGCGCGACTGCACCACGCCAATGAATGTCAGAGCTGTCTATGACAGCCTTTCAGATGCAGTGGTGTACAGCTGAAAGCAAAAAATGCTGCAATCAGCGGTGGTAACGTGTAGGCAATTTGCATACTGCTGTCTGCAGGTAATTTACATACTGCCATCAGCAGTATGCAAAGTGCCTACACTCTGCACTGCATCTGTAGCTGTCATAGACAGCTCAGTTTTTGTCTACTCTCCCCCAGTAGCACGCTGGGATCCACCCCAGCGTGCTCTATGCGCCCCGCATACCATATGGCTGACGGGGTGCCTATCCTCATTGGCTTCACTGCTCTCAACAGACTTCCAGTGCCATGCTGGGAGCCCACCCAGCGTGGCAAAAGTCTGTGCAGCCGACTAGGGGTGCCCAATCCCTCATCGGCTCCACTGTATGGTTCCCCCCAAACCAGAGTTCCGACGTGCATGCTGGGAGCCCACCCCAGCATGGCAGAAGTTCAGATGGCTGACGGGGCCAATCCCCCGTCAGCCCACTGGCTCCCCTCCAAAATAATCTCCAGGCTGCTATGCTGGGAGCCCACCCAGCATGGCAAAATGTCCCACGTAGTCTAAAGAAACATAAAACCCTGAAAAAAAACGGTCCCTCGTTGCCTATCTCACCCCCCTCCCCACCTGCACCCACCCTCTGTGCATCCACCTCCCCACACCCTCCACCCCATACTTTACCTCCGGAGGCCAGTGCGACAATCTTCGTGGACGCGAACACGCCTGCACTCTTCAAAGCCGACATCGAACTGAAGAAATGCTGGTAAGCTGTAAAGGATTGATTCTATCCAAAACATGTCAAGTGACTGACCCATGGTCTTAGCCTTTTTTGCACCGTCAATAATATAATACTTTGAGCACATTCTGAAATAACTCCAGAGTTGCTCTGGAGTTGCAACTGTTGTTTGAAGAGGTGGCAAGTGTCCTTTTTTTTTGTCTCGTATGTGTCAATTTATCATGTATATCACCAACCCAGTGCAGTTGTTTTTTTTAATAGTGATACTACATTCATAAATCACTGTTGGAGCCTCTCTAAAGCTGCACAGATGGATCTTGAGAAGGCTTTATCTGGATTATTGTCCCTTGAAAGGCTGTGTCTGACTTAAGGCATTTTATTGTTCTGTACTGTTTGTCTTGCACACTCCTGGCCCTGCTTTTGTACTGGAAGCAGCTTCACTTTGATTTGATAACGTGGTCTCGGAGACTGAACACAGGACAGGCAATGAAATAAGTTACCTCTACCTTTTAAAATGCGCAAAGTCATAAACAGATTTAATCATGGCTACAAAATATAAGAAATATACAAATAACATATGGGGATGGTCCTTGCACACTTGAGGAGTGACAATTGGGTAGAAATCCAAACGGGGGGGGGAGACTAAACTGAGCTGTGTCTTAACTTATCTTATCATACAGTTGTAAGCAATTAGACATGATGGGGTGTTGGTTGTGCTGTCAGAAACACACCCAGGGTGTAAGGCACAAGGCTGTAGACCAAGGGTGGGATATTCAAATGGGTTGCGCATGGCACAACAGAGTTGTGCCATGCGGAACCCGCAGCCTTGCGCGATATTCAATAAAATGTATGTGCAGCAAACCCCGATGCACTGGGGCGATCGGGTAATATATGCGCGGTGCAGGTGGGGGGCGTGCCCATGCATATACTGCACATCCCGATATTCAGCCCGAATGTGCTGAGAATATGCAGGCGCAACCCTGGCATCGCGCCGCACACAGTTAAGCCTCAAAATAAAGGAGCAACAGCTGGCCACCCACAGGTGAGCTGCCGTAATGCAGGGTGCAACATGGCAGCTGCCAGCTGTGGGTGGCCACCCGAGCTCTGGCGGCACCATCCGGTGATGTAGCACCCCCCATGCCCAATCGCGGGCTGTTTTACATAATAGAATCCCTGGTGGTTCAGTGGACCTATCCCCTTGCCTGATCACGGGCTGTAAAATATTCAAACTCCCTGGTGGTCTAGTGGACCTATCACCTTGCCCGATCGCGGGCTGTAATAATAATAATCAAACTCCCTGGTGGTCCAGTGGACCTATCTCCCTGCCCGATCACGGGCATGCAGCACTTTAATTATCCCTGGTGGTCCAGCAGTACCCATCCCTCCTCCCAACTGCCCACTCATTCCCGCCACCCTGCTCCCCCCAGTCAGCGGGTGGTGCAGCACCATCTGCAGCCCACCGGATGCCCACCGATGATAGCAACAGCGGTTTGTATGCCCATTGGTCCACGTTGAGTACACTGTATGCAGACTGCATTGTACTACACAGTCTCGATATGTGAATGATCCATTCACATATTGGGATCAGTAGTTAGTATGGAACAGCACGCCCATTGGCCCATGCTGGACCAATGGGCGACAGCCGCACTGTACACCGTCAGTCAGGGGTGGCTGTGGCTTTGCTGGTGCTGCCACCCGCCGCTGATTGGGGGAGGGGGTGGGATTGAGTGGAGGTTGGGAGGGGGATGGTACCGCTGGACCACCAGGATAATTAGTGCTGCATGCCCGCGATCGGGCAGGGAGATAGATCCACTGGACCACCAGGGAGTTTAAATATTATTACAGCCCGCGACGTATAAGGGAATAGGTCCACTGACCACCAGGGTGTTTATTATATACAGCCTGCAATTGGGCATTGGAGTGCGCTGCCGGTGAGGGATGATGCTGGTCCTCGACAGCTGCTGCCTGGCAGGGCGCCAGGCCAAGTCGCTGGATCAAGAGCCCAGATTGCAAATAGGGTCCATACGACATGCAATGGGTCTCGCCATCCCACCTTGCATGCATTATGGCCCCATTTGCATGTCCACCGCTGAATATCGCGGTTGATGCACCCAAGCGCAACGGCACTTGTGCTAGCGCATCCCTCTGCTCCTCTCTGGCCACTTGCGCTGGTGCAGTGCCACTGCGCCTTGCGCTATGCGGGTGGCCACGGAGTGATATTCAACTGTGCTGAGCCATGGCACAGCACCGTTGAATATCACCCTGTCAGCGCCCTGGCATATCCCAGTTGCGCTGCGCCACAGCGTGGTGCAGTCTGAATATCCCACCTCAAGTGTTTTCAGCCCTTGGAACTATGGTCATGGCAGCACAACCAGCACTCAAGTGTCTTATTACATTATGAAAGGGGTTTATGTTATTAATGTGAGAAAGTTAAAAATAAAAACTGAAATGTTTAAAAATCAGTAGTTTTGTCTGAAATAGTCTCCCCACAGAGGGTGCTAGCTTGAGTTGCGCTATGTGATCCACTATGCTGTGTGTGTGCTTTTTTGTATGAACAGTCTCCTGAAGGCCCCCTTCCCCCCAGTTTTGTTCCACTTTTTTTTTTCCCTTTAAAAGGGAACAACAGCAAAAAGAACCACACACTGAAGTGAAGGACTTGTCCCACTGTGCACTTTGTGGGCATTGGTTTGCTTACTGTTTACTGCAGTATAGTAAATTTAGATCAGACTAATTTTGTTAAGTTCACACAGCTCAAACAGTTGCACCTGAGGAATAGACGAATCACTCCTAGACAAGTGCATAACATTTATTAAACTTGATAAGTGAGCACTATAAAAACATAACAGAGAGGATGCTGAACAAAACCCTAGTGCTTCAACCAAACATGTCTTTGCTAAGTTGTAGGCTGACATATCCTTTTGCTATAAATCCCAGAATCTCCTGCAGCTGACAATCAGAGCAGTAGGAGATTCAATAGCCTGCAGTGCATGTTAGTGCTTTTCTAATCTCAGCAGACGTTTTCCTGGACTACTTTTCTCCAGAGGCTAAATAATACAGAAACAGAATTTGATGGCAGATAAGGACCACTTGGCCCACGTGGTCTGCCTATTTTTCCCTACCTACTGTATCACCAGAGACCCTACTTGATCTACGTGTTTACCCCCAACCCCTTGTCTCATCACTAAGGCCCCTTATGCCTATCCTATGCTTTCCTGAAACCCGTTAAGTTCTTAGCCACCCTCCTCCGCTGGGAGGCTAACATTGACAGTTACACAAAGAAACTGCATCTTTGACAAATTGAGCACACTGCATATTGAATGCAAGTAAAGGAGCACTGGGGCTTGTCCTCCTGTTTTGTCTGCAATAAACCCTTCTTTTATTGCCACTCCTGGTTCTGCCAGCTACGATACTTAACATCACAAAAATGGATCCCTGGCTCCTTCTTGCACAGCCAGGGCAGTGGCATCACCACTCTCTTCCATGCATTCCTCTAAGCCAGAACTGGTGGCTGTGAACCCACGCCTTCTTCATCAGGCCAAATGGGTTCCCCTCATCATTTCACTGAAAATCTGTGCCCAGGAGTGAGCAGTCATCCTCACTCCTGAGACGGTCCACCTCACTAGGCGTGAGGTCGAACCTCACATTCAAGGGCCTGTTCTGTCTCATCTTCGCCTATGAGACTTGGACTAGGCCCCTCTATCCACGGGTTGGCTGATGCTCCCTCTGCACTGTCTCTCAGTGACTCAGACTCGGACACATCAGTCATCTGTGCTGTCTGTTGATCTGCACCCTCTAGCTTTATACCACACTTTACTGAACTTCCCTCTTCAGGTCCTTCCTGGTGCTGTGTGCTGCCAATTGCAGGGTCTCATAATTTTTGTCTATATAGGAGCCAAACAAATCTTGGGCACTTTAAACAAACCATATTTCTCTAGGCACCCAGAACAGTGAGGTGCCATGAAGACGTCCCTTCCAGCATTTAAGCACATCACACATACTCATACTGGATATCCAGGAATTGCAACATGAGGAGGCAGTCTTCCTCTATAGTAGTACTTCTCAATATTTCTCAACTTGTTAACTTCTCCTACGATCATAGCCTGGGCATGATCTGGGTAATGGGCTGGTCCTGAAGCCATGAGTGCAGAGAAAACAAACACTCACTGTTATTACCAGTCCCAACTTGAATTGAAAAACTTTTTACAAATGGCTCCTTTGTTGCTGTGTTTACATGCCTGCCCCACCTATCATGGTGAGGGCAACACTCCTACATCTACATTCTGTAAATGGATCAAGCCACTGTGCATCCGATTTACACTTACTGATAACATTAGCTTAAACTGCACAAACTTGCACTGTTCTCCTTCCTAGCACATTTATGTGATTTACATTGGACCTTCACTCGCTAAAGACATTGCTCTAGCTTACAGTCCTTTAAAGCCTCAGTATTTCAAGCACAGGAATGTCTGTATTTTGCTGCAGCTCTCATACAACTAACAGTCTCTCACTTGGCTTTGAAAATTATACTGACGCTGAACCTATAAGTATGCTCACAGTCTGTTGCTTAGAATTTGCTTTAGCTGGTAAAACTTAACACAGTCCTTCTTTGCAAAGTGATTACACTGCTACACACAGATTCGGTTGGCTTTTTGGTGAAATCACACAGTTTGAGCTATTTCTGTTGGATGGTATTCACTGCTATTAGTAGCTGTTTGCTGCAATCAAAAAAATGGCCTATAGCCAGTCTTGGAGGCCTCTGGAAGGAAGCGGGTTGGCAGTCCTGCCAATTGTCCCTCAGAACACCACACTCACAGTCCAGATGATCGAGATGTGGGTTGAGCCTGAATTTAAATAGAAAAGTCAGTTTTAAAACTTTTGCAGCGCTTTCAGTCACCGCGACGCTCCTCCTGGCAAGCCAGTTCGCACACTCCACACACTCTCCCTCTCGAATGCTGTGCAGTTGCTCTAGAGGTGGCTTGGGGGTGGGACTGATTGCAGTCTCACCAATCACTCGACGTCATGCAAATGAGCCTCTTTCCTCTCGAATGCTCTTCCTCTCCATGGCGATCGTCGAGCAGGTAAATTTAAACTGCAAACCACATTTTTTTTTCAACTGCAGCTCCTCGGCAGGAGCCCGTTTTAACCATTTATCATGGCCATTAAGCACAACAAGTCTCTCAGTCCACACAGAAAGCATTTCCAATGTCTAGGGCACAATTTTCCTTTTGCTACCCACAGTTTTCCACACTTTTCTTTGACACAAACACTTTTAAAAGCTGGTAAATGCTGTAATTTGATGCAGGACAAGAGCATACACAGTTGGGCTTTACTGCTCCTTGGTAAACAGTTGGCAATATCACAACAGCACACAGACAATAGCACACATCGGTACATTTAGTTGGCAATTACTTCAGACTTTTTGGGCTACCCACTGCCAGATAGTCAAAATGCGAGCCACCATCCAAGCAACCTTTCTTGTTCCTTCTCCCAAATTTCAACAGAATCCCAGCAGTGCCTCCAAGATGTAACCCCCAGTCGGTGCTAAACTGAGAGGGCTACTTCCCCTGCCTGTGTGGCTAGTGAACAGGTTGAGGGGCCTGGTTCCTATGAGTGGTGCCTCCATTTTTATAAGTTGAAACTTGGGGGAGAAAGGTGTCATTCGGCATGGTAATTAGGTTTGGCTACTCTGCACAGGGGCCCCCAAGTAACTTCTGACACAGGAAGCAATAACTGAAATGTCCAAAACAGAAGCTGGGATTCTAAAGTGTGGCTTTTATTCACAACTAAAGGGAACAATAAAGCATAGATGGACCCCTACAGGACTACACTCCTGGCAATGCAGATTTCTCTTGAAACAGACATTCATCTTCTAAACTTTTAAACCCTCGGGTTTAGAAACACTCAGGGCACTCGGCCTGAACTTGACTCTTCTCTGGTTTCCCTGGCTCGGCTCCCTCTCCAGACCTTGGACTATCTTCCATTTATCATGGATAATTATTTGTGGCTCCCCATACCACACACATGAGCTCTCCTGGCTCTATCAGGGAATCTTCATCATCAATCCCTCATCTGGGTACTTTCCTCAGGCACTGGCCAAGTACCTGAGAGAAAGCAAACAGGTGTCTCAAAGTGAACCCGTAGAGGTGACGCTGGTCATGCCAGATGTGGGGTCTCCCACCTCTTGCTCCCATAAATCATACCTGGCCATTCCTCTGAACTTTAACACCTCATCTCTGAAAACACTTTGCAGATTATCCTTAAATGTGTGTCACATTTAATCTACGGATCCTTCCATCCCAGTATGTGCTGAACTTGAAACATACTTAAAGAGTGGCTGTGTCCATTTCTCTAGACCCCCCAGAGTTAAGCAGTCCAATTCCCACAACTTTAACTGTACTTGGCTGTCTTTTCCTGACCCCACAGTAACAGTCGCTTAAATTCACACTGTCCCAGGTGAAAACACATTGGCCCTTTAGCAGAGCAAACTCACTCCTTGGTTGCAGGTGCCCCACAGGTTTTTTTCTCTCTTCAAAGAAATCTCACAAAAAACATCTGGTGCCTCAGCACAAATTCACACAGGCAGCTTCTTCTTCCTCTAGCCGGGCCAGGGGATTGCCCTAAGCAGGCTGAATCCTTCCCCCATCCCCACAGAGATGGGGCCCAGAACCTTTTGAAAGCGGTCTCTACCACTTTGCTTGGCTCTTCTTGTGTTCCTCTTCAGGTGAGAACACACATCTCAACAAAACTATAGCTCTTTAGCAGAGCTAAGGGCTTTGAGTTCCTGCAGCTGCAGCACCTCTCTCTCTACTGATCCCACTACTGAACTACTACTGACTCACTTCAAATTCCCCAACATTCTATTCTAACTTCCCTGGCTGCAACATTCCAGTGTGGCTTATGTAGCTACGACAGTTCTAAAATGATGTCATCCCTCAGTCTCAGCTGATACTGAGAACAGAGTGAGACAGTGTAAAATCCATGTAACTGGAATTTCACAAGCTGCCTTCCCTGCCTGCCACTAGGTCTTACTGGGATTCTAGTAACTCCAGGTAACGGGGGGTTACACCTGAATGAATAATTAATTGATTGTTGTGATGTTGGACCTATGGGAAGGGAAGGGGAGGGAGGTGGGTTCAGCCAGCATTAGGGAAATAAGTACAGTGCTGGGGGACAGCATAGCTTAATTTAGGTATAGAAAATGTTTTAAGTAATCCTCAGGAACATTTTTCACTCTTATTCTCCCCACAGCCATGGTATTGCTGTTATCCCTCCAAAGGCATGAGGAACAAGAGGGTGACCCAACAAAGCAGCTGATGCACAGAAATACTGCTTTGCATTGCAGCGAAGAAAGAGAGCAGGCTGATGGTTGAGCGGCCTTGCAATGAACTCCCTTTTCTCCCCAGAGGTGGTGGCCGAAGAAGACATCCCCCGAGCTAGACCCGTGGGGCTGATAGACGCCAAGAGGCGGCTGACTCCCTACAGGTAAACACATGTTTCATACATTCTGTGGAGGTCAAAATGGTGGGGGGAAGCCAGTAGGGACTGATACTAGAGGATATAATGGTTGTACAAAAGGTAAAATAGTGGCTGAACAAAAGGCAAAAGACACATTGGTGCAGACCATTAACAAGAAATAGTGCAGTCAGCACAGAGGGGGGGGTGCAGGAAGTCAGACACATGGGAAAAGGAGGAGAGTGGCAAGTAATGGGCAATGTATGAGCAATGTACCAGGGAAGGCGATCATGAAAGACCGCCAAAATCCCATACAACTTAAGGACATGCCAGGTGACCTAGGGATGCTCCAGAAATGCTACCCTTCTGATTGATGGGTGGAGAGGGAAGGAGCACCCAACAAACGAGCGATGAAGAGCTCCCCAGCATGACCTTAGGACTGGAATGGGTAGTGCTCAGAGGCAGTTGGAGAAGGAGGAAGTTCTTGCAGCGCTGGCTGCAGAGAACAGAGCATCCCTGGTGCACCCTTCTCCAAATTAAAATTAACACTTTATGACTGGTTCGAGGGGGTGCAGTGGAGACCTGAGAAGTTAAAGGAGAGATGGTTTACTGCACACTCTGGATCATGTACAAGACATGTAAGGGGATGAACCAGGGGGAAGAGAATGAGGGAGTGAAAGAAAAGCTGGATCCCCATTTAAAACCCTGGCCGCATGACAGAATACACTGTCCTCAAGCGGAATCAGACAATATACATAGAGGGATAACATAGCTCATGACAGGTGAAAGATTAAGGCCACTTTGTGGTGTGTCAGAAGGGGAGGGGACTTAGGGGGTGTGAAAGGGAGACACCACACTCCGAGGTGCAGATGCCTGGGGCTACATAGGGAGGCCCACTAAGGACACTGAACCAGGTCCCCAGGGCCCTATTGGAATGCCAGTTGGGTTGCTGGACCAGGCAGTTGGAGCCTCATGGAACATACTGCAGAAAGCCCAACTAGATATACTTAAATGCCCCACATGAAGAGGGCACTCGAGGGTGAAGAGAGAGGAAAGATGGGAGGGGACGTCTTTGGTTCAGCTGAGATAATACAAGGCCAGAGGGATTAGAGATTGTGGAGGAGACAAGTGGGGGAGAAGACAGTGACCCCAGTCAAATCAAATGGATAAAGGGGGGAAGTGAGACATGAAGGAGAGAACTACGGCTCCTGGGCCTTGTGCCTGGCAACCCCAGCAACATGGCTTCCTGGGGTGGGGAGGTAAGACAGTAGGAGCTTGTTAACTCACTCAGAGGAGCAAAGTTGGTTCAAGCTGCTGGCAGAGCTAGTATGGGGGCAGCAGTCTGAAAGCACACATCTTGTACAAAGTGCTTCTTTAAGCAGCGTCACCCTATCAGGTACGGACCATCGATGAAACTGACAGAGTGTGTATTAAACCTTGGAAGTACCAATATATTGTATATAGTTATCTGTTGTTGTTTTGTGAATGTTTTGTTATTAAAAATTGGGGATCTGCTACAAATAATATCTGGAAGTGATTGTATTTGGCTGAGGAGATTGCCGCAGGCACAGCCATTACATACAATGTTAGGGTCTGAACAACCCCATCAAAAGGATGAGGGTGTTAAATTAACTGAATGACCAGAGGGTAGAATAATCTTCCTGCAAGAGACCCACCTCACATCAGTGGGAAGCACTAAGCTGAAGTGATCCTGGGTGAGACAGTGTACAATGCAGCATATTTAGAACACCCACATAGAAGAGGTGTTGCCATCTCAGTACATAAATACTGACCTTGGGAACTAACACATTTGCAGCAGGACAAAGAAGGTTATTATGTCCTTGTGAGAGGAAGGTATAATTCCATACCCTGCATTCTGTTAAATATATATGCCCCAAACGAAGAAAAAGAGAACATAGAATTCCTAAGAGAGGTCCTTATTAAAGCTATTCCCCCCCTCAGAACTGTTCATAGTGGGCGGGGACTTTAATACCATATTGAATCCATTGTTAGATAAATACAGAGTGATGATGGGGGGGGGTAGCCTATGTGGGCTGCCAGGAGCTTAAGCAGAATAACCCACAAGCTGTGGCTGACAGAGGCCTGGAGACATTCTAACCTGTGGGTGAGAGACTACACCTGCTGGTATGCCCCTCACAATGGATATTCCAGAATAGACCTATTGTTTATCTCCTTGGAATGGCTATGTAAGGTAGAGGGAGTAAAGATTCAGTCCAAGACATTATCTGACCACAGTATGATGGTCATGCGGCTGTGAGCGACATCCTGGGCCACAAACTCCACCTGGCACTTGAATGTATCTCTCTTAAAGAGCAAGTTTTTAGTTAGCTAACTTGTCTCCCCCCCCTTAATCTCTGTTTGATATTACTCTCATTTTAAGCATCCTTTCTGTCAACAATGTAATTTTTTATTAGTACATTCTAGAGAATGTATAAAACAGATCCTAGAGTCTTCATTGCTTAATGCTTTCTCTCTATATTGAGGACACCCCTCGCTGGTATTCAGAGGTCATACTGAATAGTGCGGGCACTCCATGGTTATAATGGGGCTAGTTTTGACAGTTTTAAATACTTTTAGTGTTAGTTTTGAAAGAAGGCCACCACCAGCCAAGAAGATCCTTGTTAGTTGAGTGGCTTTCTTTTCTGAAAACCAGCACTTAAAAGTATTTAAAAAACATGTAAACACTGGTCCCATTATAACCTATGGAGCACACCCCGCTTTCTCCAGTACTGACCTCACAAAACAAGCATGCAAAGGCTCAATATAGGAAGTCGCATTTTGGGCTGTAGGTCCTGGGATCTGTTTTTATGACGCTTTCTCTGCAAATGTACTGATAAAAAATTATGGCTCATAGAAGCTATGCTTAAAATGAGGAGTGTTATCAAACAAGTTAAAGGGGAGAGACAGGTTAGCTAACCAAAAGCCTGCTCTTTAAATAATGAGAAATACAAAGAGCTGGTCAAGAATACTAGAGATTATGAGGCTCTCAATCACACCTCACAACAAGTGGGGCTAGCCTGGTGGTGCTGAGGGTTGAGGCGCTGGACGCCACACCTCACACTATGCTGGCGACCTGGGTTCAGGAATGGACTTGAGTTGCTGGGGGTCAGTGGGGGGAGGGAGGGAGGATTGAGCATCCCAATGGATGCTCTCCTCCTTCTGGGGTGGGTTACCAGGGGTGCATCTAGCACCTGATGCCCCTGAAGCCGGTGGATGCATGGGCTTTTGGGGCACTGACGGCTCTACTTGAGTCAGAGAGGGGGGACGCTGTTATGCGGTGGCTGTTGGTCTGCGTCAGCACATTGGCAAGCCTGCACATAAGTCCTAAGTGCAGGCGTCCCAGCGGAATGGGAGAAAACACGGGGGGATTGTAATACCACTGGCCCTACGAGCGGATGAAACTGAGGATGGAATGCTGTGGGGATTGCCCTGGCGGACAGAGTAGGAGGAGGTACGAGGCCTCCTCTGAAAGCCATAGGAGCCAGGCAAATAACAAAAAAAAAAAACACAAGTGGGGCAACCTGGTGGGATGGGTTTAAAGCTGTGGTCATGGGTAGAACAAACTCAATGCTGACAAGACCAAGGCAATGCTATTCGGCCCAAGATCCCTAGGACTTGACAGGTCCTCCTTCCTCCACTTAACCACACCTCTGGCAAAGACATTAATGTTGTTCCTCCTGAAATACCTAGGCCTTACGCTTGACCAGAACATCACTTACAAGGAACACATAGACCAGGTCACAAGGACCCTGCATCGCAAACTCGGCACCCTGTACTGACTCAGGGACCAGCTCATCCCTGAGGCCAGGCTCTCCATTGCCACCAGTGTCCTGCTTCCTACCCTGACCTTTGCGGCCCCGATAATACAGGGCATGGGAAAGCAAGAGATAACCAGGATGCAAACCCTGTATAATAAAATAGCTCGCTTTGCCACTCAAGACCACCCACGATGTCACCACTGTGACACTCTAGCCCAGGTCAGCTGGCCTACATTGGTTACTCGCCTCCAATATCCCCTGCTTGTCCAGGCCTACAAGCTTCTCAAACCCCACGCTCTGCCTAGCATTGCCAAGACCATAACTCTCAAGCTCAACCCAAGGAACCTAAGGACCTCAGCAAGAACACTATTAGAAGTCCCTAGGGTAAGGACAAACGCCATGTAGGTCCTTTTCCTCCAAGCACCTTGCCTATGGAACAAGCTCCCTCCCTCTGTCCAAGACGCCCCCTCACTCACTATCTTCCGCACCAGGCTCAAGTCCCATATGCTGACCTCAAGCTTATGCCACTGCCACAATTCATAAGGCTCCTTAGGCACTCCCCTCCTCCCAACACACCTTCTACTAGCAAATGCCTACCTACTACCCACCCCCTAAGTGTCCTCCTCACCTGAGGTCATATGCTTCCTTCTGAATTAAACTACATGCAGAGAATTATCTAATCAGACTGTGTCATGATGATAACCATGCCTGTATCCACTGTGTCTTGGAACTTCCTTATGTTGTAATGAACAATGTATACAAAAGTTCTCTTTTTTTTGCTCTTTCTGTATATTACTAATATTGTTTTCCTGGGTCGCCCTTAAAAAAGGGACCTTCGGGGCCTAGTGGGCCTACCCGGTTACCAAAATTTAATAAATAAATAAATAAATAGCTATGCTTCAGGCCTTAAGAAAGCCAAGCAAAAGGCCCAGATAGAATTGGAGAGACCAACTTTTGACCTAGAGGCAGAGCATACAATAGTTCTAAATGCAGAAATTAAGGCAAGGTTAGAGGAGAGAAGATTTAAATTAAACAAACTCCTGGACGAGAGGATAGAGGGGCAATTGAGGTACGTTCACCAACAATATTATGAGGCAGGGAATCAAGCAGGAAGGTTGATGGCATGGCAGCTATGTAAATAAGCAGTGGGGTGAATGGTCCAAGACTCAAGGGGTGACCAGGCCAACCAAACCAAGTCACTGACCCCCTGAGGATCACAGAATAATTCTGACATTTTTATAAAAAGCTCTATGAACAAGAACAGGTAGACTGATATAGCGAAAAGATGGAAGAATTCTTTAAAAAATGGCAGGTTAACAAACTTTCCCAAGAGGAAACTGAGCTATTAGATGCCCCCCAACCCTAGAGGAGATATTCTTCTCTATAGCTTGTCAAAAATCAGGGAAAGCCATAGGACCGGTTGGTCTACCGGGGAGTTTTATAAAATCTTCAAAGTGGAGTTCGCTCCATGCTTGGAAAGGGTCTTTGGGGAGGTGCTAGAAGGAGTCGCGCCACCATCATTGTCGGTATGCACAAATATCGGTAATCCACAAACCTGGGAAGGATCCATAGCTTTGTGTGTACTCCTACAGGCCCATTTCCTCTAAACTTTGACCAAATAATCTTCCTTCAGGATGTAGGAAGCTAGTCACCCCGGATCAAACTGGCTTCATCAACATAAGACTGATCCATGATAACAGTAGGTGACTCCTTAACCCGATCATGCACCAACAGAGGGCAAAATTTCCCTCTCTATCCATTTTCATGGAAGCCGAAAAGGCATTTGACCGGGTGGACTGGCGGTTCCTACGCAAGACCCTGGAAGAAATGGGGTTTGGCCAGGGGTTCAGGACTAACATCAACACACTTTATGCAACCCCTCAGGCCTCAGTCAGAATCAGTGGGACCACATCTAGTAGATTTTATCTGAGCAGAGGGACCAGGCAGGGCTACCCCTTGTACCCCCTATTGTTCGCCCTTTGCATAAAGCTTCTGGCTGTGGCAGTATGGACCAATGATAGAATAAAGGGAATCATAGTGGGAAACTGTTCCCATAGATTCTCCTTGTAAGCAGATGACTCCCTTTTGTTTTTACTTCTCCAGAGACCTCCCCACTGGAACTCCTTCAGAAATTGGAAGAGTATGGCCAGATCTTGGGATACAAGGTAAACCTGGATAAATTGGAGGTCATCAGATTTGGGGGGCTCTTCTGGAGAGCAGATCTAGAGAGTCTGCCCTTCAGATGGGCACCAAATAACATAGTAAGGTATCTGGGAGTTGGAATATCACCAACCATAAAGAACCTCTTTGAATTAAACTATGAAAACTTATGGAAGGAGATCAAGACAGCTCTATTGAGATGGAAGGCACTTCCCTTCTCACTAAGAAGGAAAATAGATATGATAAAAATGAATATCTTACCCCACTTCCTGTTGCTATTCCAGGCCCTCCCCATAAACATACCCAAACCATTCTGGAGGAATGTAAATAAACTGTCCTTACTTTTGTTTGGGGTAGGGGCAGAAGAAGAGTTCACCAAAAGACACTATCCCAGCAGTGAGAGGGGGTGATTGTCCACCGGATCTCAAGGCCTACTACCTTGCTGCACAGATTGCCCCAGTAGTAACATGGGTTAAGCAGAGAGGAGACATGGGTTGGCAAGAAATAGAAGCGCACCAACTTAAGATAATGTCCCTATTCACCATTCCACATGCTCCACTTCTCCTCAGGTGTGGAAAGACTTGGTCAACCCATGGTCTAGGCACACACTGAAGATGTGGATCAAGAGTAGAGCCAGATAGAATGTAATTCATACCACCTAACTACCCTCTTGCCGAGGTGGGAAATGTTTTGGATGCTGCGCATCACCTCATGACTTTTTTCCTTTATGAATGGCTTTGTAATTGATACCTTTTTCAAAAATAATAAAAAGGTTAAAAAAAAGAACTCAAATGCCAAGTGTTACAGCATAAAAATAAAGTTTCCAAGAGGACCTGTTCCTTCTTTGAAAAATTGGTAAAAGAGCTCATACAGATCCCACGTAGGACAGTAGATTACCTGCAGGAGTATGAAATGGCTCACAGAAAACTAGAAGACAGGTATACAGCTCTAGATGGTGAGATCCACCCTGATCAACTAGAAGATGCACGGCTAGGAAGGGTTGGATAGATGATGAGAAAGCCATCTGATTTCTACTCCCCTAAGTTAAGATTTATACAACCTTCAGTTGAAACCATTAGGTACCATAGAAGGGCTTCTTTTAGAAGAGGAAGAGAAGCAAGTGAGACAAAGAGAAGGTCAGATAAAAATACACTTAGAGAACTGCCCAAACAGGTAAAGAATTAAAAATGGGTCAAGAGCTAAAGCATGGTCAAACTTAGAAGGTAGAGAGCAAAGAACCACCCCAAGGCCAAAGAGGGGTAACCATTGGGGTCTAGGTAACACCAGTGCCTTATCCTAAAATGGAGAGAAGGAATGAAGATATGGTGTGGAGTACAATAGAGAAGCTTGATAACAAAGTCCAAGGATTGTAAGATTACCTGTGAACCTCTGGAAAAAGCAGTTCTGAGAGAGAGAGAGAGATAGAGAGGGAGAGAGAGAATATCTCAAAGTTCTGCAAAATATCAGCATACAATAAATGTTCATAAAACCAGTGTCTTACCATTAAGTACTACTGTACATAAACAGAGTATACTTGACATGGGATTACAGTGGGACCCCAAGCGCCTAACATGCTGAGGCACTAAAGTTTCCGGATACTTTTTTGATCTCAAGGTTCTAAACTTAGATCCACTGCTAGGAGTGGTTACACAGGACCTGACAAAGTGGGAGGCCCTCCCAATTGGGGTAGAATAAATATGATTAAGATGAATGTCCTGCCAGGATCCTCTAGCCCCTAGGAATCCTTAACATTATTCTTCCTTTGAAATGGTTCAACCAAGGATGTAGGATAATTGCCAAGTACTTGTGGCAAGGGAAAGTAGCCAGACAAGCTTATATCAAACTGGCAGACCCCAAATCCATAGACAGTCTGTGGCTTCCAGATTTTTTTATTTTATTGTTTTGCTCTTCACCGAAGCAGATATTTAAGGTGGGGATTAGCCCACAAAAGGAGGACAGGGGACACTATAAGCCACAATGGCTACACATTGAAGAGGAAATCAGTCACATACGGGGTTGCCAACCTAAGCCATTCCTTTTTACTCCACCATCAAAAATTCTAAAACCCCGAGAGGAACACCATTTTATTGGTCAGTAACAGCCTATCAAGAGATGTGCAAATCCCTAAAGATCTCCCTATATACTGACCTCACGCAACCAGTCTTGACTAGTCCAGACTTTAAAACTGGGAATAGGATTTTTTTTTTTTTTGCAAATTTTGTTTTTTAAGCCTAGCTTTAAAAAATATAATCAGAGTAGTCTGTTGTTTAATAAAACATGACTATCGCAAGTCTAACATTAGGATACATGATGGAAACTGCCCAGGGCATATCACCATCCATATACAATTTACTTGTTTAAAACAGCATAAATCACATTATAGCCAACAGTGAAGAGGATCTAGTTTCCCCCAAATTATAACAATTTAGAGTCTCAGAACGATAGCTACAGTCAATGGATCCTGGACTTTAGTTGATGCATTGTCCATAATAATAAAGTTTATCTCCCACCCTCCACCCCCAAAGTTCCAGCTGAAAAGAAAGAACTAGAAAACACAGCTTTTCAACATTCCTGTTACCTCCCATAAATAGATATTACAGCAACACTTCAACAAGGGAATCTCTCAAACAAACAGTATTCTACAAATGATTGCCACAGCATAGATGGCTCGACTGTGAAAATCATGAGCAGGTAGAGGTGACGACGAAAGCCTCGGCAGTGTGGCCGTGTGGTCAGCGCCATTTTAGATAAAGAGGGCAGACTCACTATCCCAACATCTTTAAAACAAATATTAAAGGGTTAGAATTTGTGTAAAATGGTCAATATTGTGATTTACCTTGCAGCGCACACAGTGCTCTCCATATGGTGCCAACACTCTACTTACGCCACACTCCCACCCTTCACTCTTTCACCTACTCACTGCTGTGGAAGATTAATAAGAAAGCCTCAGTCCTTCCCATCAGAATGTTCGTGCTCATTCTGAGGTCCAGAGTCTGTTTTTATTCTGTTCACCATAACCCCTGCCTCTCTTTGGTCTGGAACTAGGTACTGCTTGCCGGCATATATTATTTTGAGTCTTGCAGGGTACTGCAATGCATGTGGGACCACAAGGGACAACAGGGTAGAATGCAAGGCATCAAACGCCCTCCTGTGGTGTGTTGTTGTGATGCTCAAGTCTGGAAAGATGGACGTTTTGCAATGATTCACCAGCAGAGGTCCTTTTCTGAGCTGCATCCAGGACTCTGTCCCTTTTGAGGACCCCCTCAATACTATTAACAAAGTCTGTGATTAATTGTCTCCATCTGTGCTATCTGAGGGTAATTCAGTAAGCATGACACACTATGGTGCAGGATCCAGTTGTAACCTTTCCCAAGTCAGTGGCCCACAAATTGAATAAGATTATTCTCTCCTTTGGCTTCTGGGAGACCCAAAGTTCTTTGACTGGAGGCCCATGTCTGGTTTTCAAGGGCCTCCAGTCTAAAATGAAGACTCTTGTTTTCTTTTACCAGTCATGCCAAGGTTGACTCACTGCATAGCACAATCCTTGGGAGCACCCCTCTGGGACAAAAGAAGGTTGGTTCCAGCTTGAGACATTAGTATCGCACAGCAACCCAATGACATTTCTAAATTATATGCAACCTTGTAGGACATATAACTCAAAAGTTAACAGGTACATTAGAAATGGGCTTCAAAAATAATGCATGCTGATTGGCTGAAAGGCCATGCCAGGCATGCATTTATTTCAATAGATGCCAGCAAAAACAAGGAGCCAATCCAGGGTGCCCCATTACTTAGCATATCATTGGGCACTCCAAATTTTCAGTCTGACCAGCCTCCATTTTCTCCCCTTGCTTAGTGATTGACAGCCCCCGACCCAAACACACAAAAAACGCAACACGAGCCTCTGAACCTCTAGTTTAAGACGGGGGACACTCATCTATCATAGTTTTTACAGACTTCAGACAGTCTAAAAGTTTTCTTTTTTTAAATTATCAGCGATAATGTGTTGCACGCTCTAAGATACTGGCAACAGCTTCTCCTGCTTGCCCTGCCTCCACTCCCACTCATCCCAAGACTTTACAAAATCCAAGAAGAAAACACAGCTACAGCAGTCATCTTCTTTGTTTTATACTGCACTCCCTAATCCTTCTTCTGTCCTCTCTTACTGTTGCAGTCTACCCTGTGCACTGAACTTTTGCGAGTCGGAGTGGGCAGGCGGAATGCAGACAGGATCTTATTTTCCCTAATGTGAAATCGGCAAAAGAAACAAAACAAGATGTTTCCGATTTTGGCTCAACTCTTCCTGGGAACATTCAGCCCTCTCACAAACCGGAGTACCTCACAAAGCAAAACTGTCTTGAGAAACCACAGAAATGTACTGTGTTTAGCAGGATTATGTTAGTTTTTCCTCCCTGCTCAGCCATCCGCCACCAACGCTCCTCATCCTGGTTCCACATACAGTGACAAATGAAAAAGCCCACCCTGTTGGGTATTATTGCTTAAGTAGCTGCCAGTACTGGGAGAGACAGTTGAACCTTGAAGTAACATCTGAATGGCAGACAATATGGCAAGACATGTATAAATATGTGAAACAGAACTGTCTAAGGTTGATGCAGTTCCAAATCTTGCAAACCTTTATTTTTCTCTGAGTAAGCTATTCAAAATGGACAAATTGGAGTCAGCTACATATACTAGATAAGGCAAAGAAGTGGGTATACTATATCATATTTTATGGCTCTGTGAGGAAAGTAACAGCCTTTTGGACAAATATTACAGATCACTTACATTGTATGCTGGAGTTACAAGAGATGTTTGCTCCAGAGGTGTGGCTGATAGGTCAGTATATAGATAAGGTGTTAGGAACCCAGAAAGGGACACATAGCACTAACTGCAGTCATAGCCAAGCTAGTTATCTTTAGACACTGG
This sequence comes from Neoceratodus forsteri, assembly GCA_016271365.2. Taxonomy (NCBI): domain Eukaryota; kingdom Metazoa; phylum Chordata; order Ceratodontiformes; family Ceratodontidae; genus Neoceratodus; species Neoceratodus forsteri. The sequence continues at coordinate 463,246,787 of CM057458.1, forward strand.
TTGGATGATGAAGTGCCCTGTAGGACAGAATAGTATAAGGAAGTTTTGTTCTGGAGTTCTCACCTCAGGAAAGATAAGGACAAGCTGGAAGCGGTGTACCGCAGGGTGACAGAGATGATTCAGGGCCATCAGGGCAGGTCTTACAAGGAGTGTCTCATGGCAGTGAACATGTACTTGCTGGAGATCAGAAGGGAGAGGTGTGATATGATAGAAACCTTTCAGGTTCCTGAAAGGGATAAACAAGGTGAACTGCGGGGAATTATTTAGCATCAGTAACAGTTCGAGGTCACAGGGGAACGAGTGGAGACTGACAGAAGTGAGGTTCAGGGGGACATGAGGAAGTATTATTTTACATAAAGGGTGGAAAAAAGCATGAAACAGTCTACCAGCAGAGGTGGTGGGTACTAAAACTGTTAATGGTTTCAAGCATGGTTGGGACAGAGTGAAGTGTTTAGTGGTTACCGGGGCAACAGAAATTGGGAGGGGAATAAGGTGGATGGGCAGGGCTAGGATCCTGAGGGACATTAGGTCTGGAGTTAGTTAGGGAACCACAGGCATGCTGGATGGACCACTGGTCTTTTTCTGTCATCACTGTCTATGTTTCTGTGTTTGCCTTACATGTGGAGAAGACTATTGCATGCATCAGCCATAGATGCAGGTTGAACTGTAACAGATGGGAAACATTGCATATCTTTCTCTTTACAACGTAATCAATCTGATGGTTGAAATGTACATAATGCTTGATTACTCCTACAGAGTGAAATGTAATAGATCTGGTTGGTAGCTGTGAAAGGTGGAATATGGTTCCACCCGATCAGGCCCTTAGGCCTAAAGGTTAGTGGTCTGTTTCATAGTGAATTGTGTGCAACATTATCTATTTTTATTGCACCTTGCCTGGGGGGGGGGGGATCCTGTCATGTTACTTTTGTAATGTACCTTGTCATGTCGTTGTAATGTGTGATATCATTGTCTTGTATGTCTCTGAAAATTTACTAAAATACACTAATTAAAAAAAGAACATAGTGGGTCTGCTTATTATTAAAGATATAACTATCCATTCCCTTGAGGATATGGCAAATTAATTTAATGACTGTGGCCCTATATTCAGAGCTGGCCACAAGCATAGCACAGCCTGTTGTACTGTGCTTGCAATAGTGCAAGGCCAGCTCTGCGCAATGTTCAGCCAGTTAGCCCATGCCGACAGAGCACACTGACTGAATATTGGGCCATGCTGGTGCAGTGCTAAGTGCATATGTGCTACACCAACACGGATCAAGGCTGCATATTGCCCACAGGAGATAGTGCTGCTCCACAGTTAGGACCCCCACCCTGCATCCTCTTCACTCTGATCGCCCGTCACCTGTAAGAAAGACACAGAGTGACGGCCAGCATGGTCCTCCACTCACCTCTTTGGCTGGCCACAGGCCATCACAGATCATGATCACTACTTGATAAAGGGACTGCAGTTGATATTGTGTTCCTCAACTTTTGAAAGGCATTTGATCTTGTACCCCACTGGACAATAATTACAAAGCTAAGTAATCTTTCTACAGACATACAACATATTAACTGGATTAATAGATGGTTAAATAATAGAACCCAGAGAGTCCTCATTAGTCACTTATTGACACTGAAATCAATCAGCAGTGGGGAGTCACAGGGTTCTGTCTGGGGACCCATACTGTTTCCAGAGTTTTATCTCCAACCTTGATGCTGCTATTTCAAGATGGTGTGAAAAACTATGCTGATGATGCCAAGGTAGGAGGTCCAAGCCCTAGAAAGGAACAGTCTGATTTAATTCAATCTGACTTGCTAGTTGGGCGAACAGATGGGGAATGGAATTTAACCTAGAAAAATGCACTGTCATGCATTTAGGATGTAGGAATAATAATCATATGTACAGTTTACAGAGCAAAGTACTAAAAAACACTGAAACTGAAAAAGACCTGGGGATATACATAATTAAGAAAGTCTACTCAAGGAACAATCTGGATTTTCCTCCAGGTCGGAAAACAAACCATTTCATTGAACATCTAAAGAATGAACAATTGGTAACAGAAAGTGCAATAGAAAAGACTGTCTGTGGCTTGCCCAGGTCCCGTCAAAAGAAACGTTACGCTGTCCGTGAAGAGAAGATTGCCATTGTTGTGCAAGACAGACCACAGCAATCTACCCTAGAGTTTTGATGTGGTGTAGTGCACAACCTTACCCTCTAAGCTGTGCATTGAATTTTACTGGGAGTGTTTTTAAAACTTTTACGAACAAACAATGGATTTTTAATTTTTTTTATTTTATTATGTTTCCTCCCTAAGCCACCAGCCACCCGGTACTTGGCCGGTCACAGGCCACTTGACTTTCACTCCCTCATACCGGCCATGAGCCCTCTGATACCCCATGGCTTTCCCCCCACAGCAGGGCTGTAGCACTCCCCCTACACACCGCTGTCTTTGGGATAGGTCGGAAGGCTGGCCTGAGGGGCTAATTTGAAGCTGAGGTGGGCTTCACTGAAGGCGGCCAGCAGCTGTCCTTTTTCCAGTTTTCTGGGGGAGGTGGGGTCATGCAATGGCATCCAGTGTCCACTTCGCCTCCTGTGCATGCTAGTTCCAGTAGCTGTGTGACTCCTGGCCTCTACCAGGTATCATCGAGCGCTGGACACTTCTCCCTCCTCCCAGAGAAGGAGTGCAGTCCTTAGGATGCTCTATACTTCTCCCCTGGTCGGCCCTCCAGCGACCCCAGTCTGTTCCTGAACCCGGTCGCTGGCGCCACATAGCGGAAATCCACTGCTGCACCGATAGGGCCAGCTATAAACAATGGATTTTAATGAATAGAAGTAGCTTGCTGGTTGGAACATGCATCATCTGGTGAGTACATATTTAATTCCATGCCAATTTATGCATTTATTTTGCCACTGTCTAACTAATGCTACGATGAAATAATGCTGCTACTGCTACTGTGAAATGCTGGGTAAATGAAGACGAAGGTCCACTGTTCTGACTGCTGAAACTTGATGCTGGGTAAATGAAGTTGCTTTAGATTTATGCATTTAAGCTGTTACTGTGTATTGTTGGGCTAATGTCGTCGAGATTTCAAAATGCGGAATATGAACTGTCGGTCCTTTGCAGTTTCGGGATTTTGGTGAGGGAACATAGATGTCAGGATTACAGGTCTTGGGATTTTGCACAGCCCTCCTCCATAGTAAGTAACTCACAAATACAGGCTTTTGAAAGAGAAGTCACAAAACAAGTTAACAAATTGCTTTTCAAATACTGTCATACAACAGCACAACAGTTTTCCCCTTGGAGTAAATAGTATTAAATCAACTTTGTGAGTGCAGTGACATTATTGTTATTATTAAACCTGTAGATGGGGGGATATAGCTGTGCTATATAGAAACCACTATTAGAAACATGGAAACATAGAAGTTGATGGCTGATAAGGCCTGCAAGGCCCATCCAGTCTGCCCATTTTTTCTACCTTATGAATGTGCCATAGGCCTTTATTCTGTCAATGGTCTATCTATTTAGACTCATCTGTATTGCTCCCTTATGCCTATCCCATACCTGTTTGAAGCCCTGCACTATATCCATATCCACCACTTCCTGAGGTAGGCTGTTTCATGCATCCATGACCCTTTCTGAGAAAAAGAACTTTCTCACATTACCCCTTAATCAGCCTCCCTCTAATCTCATGCTGTGCCCTCTTGTCATGCTATTTTTCTCATCTTGAAACATGTTAGACTCTTTCACCTTGTTAATACCTTTAAGACGTTTGAATGTTTCGACCATATCACCTCTCTCCCTCCTTTGCTCTAGGGTACACATATTGAGCTCCATTAATCTGTCCTCATATGTTTTCTGATGCAGTCCCTGCACCATTTTGGTTGCCCTTCTCTGGACTGCCTCCATTTTGTTAATGTCCTTGTACAGGTGCGGCCTCCAGTACTGCACGCAGTACTCCAGATGGGGTCTAACCAGTGTCTTGTAAAAAGGGATTATTACCTCCCTCTTACGACTTGTGATACCCCTACTAATACACCCCAACATCCCTCTAGCTTTACCTACTGCTTTAGTGGTCTGCTTGGATGATGATGCTCAAGTCTCTTCTTCCCTTGTGATTGCCAGCAACTTTCCTCCCAACCTACAGGTGGCTTCAGGGTTTCTCTTCCTATGTGGATTATCTTGCACTTCTTTGTGTTAAACCCCAGTTGCCACTCTTCTGAACATTGTGCTAGTTTATCCAGATCTCTTCTCATTGTGCCCACCCCATCTGGATCATCTACTGTGTTGCAGATCTTGGTGTCATCTACAAACAGACAAACCTTACCCTCCAGTCCATCTGCAATGTCACTGTTGAAGATATTGAAGAGGACTGGCCCCAGGACTGATCTCTGAGGTACCCCCACTTGTGACTTGCATCTCTTCCGACTGTATACCATTTACCACCACTCTCTGTTTTCTGCACGCCAACCAGTTTGCCACCCAGTTGACCAACTTCTGACCCACCCTGAGCCTACCTAGCCAATTATTAATCAGTCTTCTGTGTGGAACAGTATCGAAAGCTTTGCTGAAGTCAAGGTAGGCAACATCAAGTGCCAAGTGCACCCCCCCTTGGTCCACCACTCTGGTTACCCAGTCAAAGAAATCTATGAGATTAATTTGACAGGATGTTCCTGTTGTAAACCCATGCTGTCTTGGATCCTGTGTTCCTATGGATTCCAGGTATTGCACTACCCTTTCCTTAAGGAGTGCATCCATAACCTTGCCCACAACTGAGATAAGACTCACTGGTCTGTAGTTCTCTGCCTCCTCCCTGCTACCACTCTTGTGGAGCGGGATCACATGAGCCCTTCTCCAGTCTTCTGGGACCTCTTCTGTGTTCAGAGACTCACCAAACAGTTCTGGTAATGGCTCTGCTAGTTCCACCCTTAGCTCCTTCAGTATCCTGAGATGTATGCCATCAGGTCCTATTGCCTTGTCCACCCTGACCTTAGCGAGCTCTTGTAGGACCCTTTCTTTTGTCAAGGGACTTGTGCACGCCTCCCCCGTGTCCATGGTACTGAGCTGTGGGCCCTGTCCTACCTTCTCCTCAGTAAATGCTGAGCAGAAGTATCTATTTAGGATAGATGCTTTCCTTGTCCTCCTCCACACACTCCTCCTTATTCCCTCTGATTTTAGCAATACCCCCTCTGGTCTTTCTCCTTTCACTAATGTATCTACAGCAAGTCTTGTCCCAATTTTTTTACTGTTCATGCTAGTGTTTCCTTGGTTTGGGCCTTTGCCTGCCTTATTGCCTTCCCTGCTTCCCATAGGGAAGTTTGGTATGCCTTCCTATCTTCATCCCACTGTGTTCCCTTATATTTCCTTAAGGCCAACCTTTTGGCTCTGATCTTTTCTGCTATTGTTTTTGAGAACCAAAGTAGTTTCTCCTTCTTTTGCTCTTGTTTTACTCCCTAACACAATGGGATGTTGCTTCAAGTATTGGGAAATTGCCATGAAACTATTATGAAATACTGTAATAAAAAATTATAGGAAGTTATCAGGTAATCTCATAGCTGTTTTTAAAGGGGGAACTGTCAGCAATAAGAGCCTCACACCCAGGTCTGAGGCAGCTCCCAATTTGTACTTTGTGTACAAAAACATTTTTTTACTTACTCTTTACTGCGGTATAGTAGACTGCATTAAGCTAATTTTTCTGATGTCTAAGATACCATTTCCTGTAACCAGAAATCCCATAATCTCCTGCAACTGACATCAGAGGAGGGCTGCAGAGCTGGAAGATTTAATAGCCTTCAATAGCCTGCAGTATACATGTTCAAGATTCTGTAAGCTAAAATCAGATGTTTGCTGGTCCTGCTGTGCTCACAGGGGCTTAGTACAGTCCTCTGTGACTGTACCTAGCCCAAAGAGAACAGCAGACCAGCAAGCAGAAGATTACAGCTTATTAAAAGCTCTGCCATTCACTGCAGGCTATTGAATCTCCCACTGCTGCAGCCCTCCCCTTATGTCAGCTGCAGATGAGTCTGGTATTTCTGATTACAGGAAATGTCAGCTTACAAGTCAATGAAATTAGCCTGATACACTCTACTACACTGCAGTGATCAGTAAGTAAAAACGTACTTTTGCACACAAGGGGCTAATTAGGAACTGCCACAAACTTGGGTGTGAGGCTCTTATTGCTGACAGTTCCTCTTTAAGAAAAAAACATATTTCATGTTACGTCATGCTGTGAACCAGGGTTCAGTCACATATGAGGATTTTAAATATCTGTAGGTAAACCACCCAATGACTTCCACTTTTTATATTTTACTCACAGTACATAAAAGTGTCACGGATCTTCCAGCCCATCCGATCTCTGGGGTAGGATCCCTTATGGACAATTTGTCCAAGTTCATCAATTTTGTTCTTCAAGAAAGTGTACAGTTTTTACAGTCCTACCACAGAGACAGCAGAGGCGTGCTATTCAAATCTGAAAAGTTTTCATGGCAGAATGATAGCATTTAATTGGGCATCAATGTGGAAGCCTTATATACCTCAATCTGGCACAATCATGGCTTATGTACTTTCTGAGCTACAGCCTGACCAGAGAGCATATATCAGTGGATTGCATAATAGAAGTTCTAAATTCTATTCTAACTCACATGATGTTCGAATTTGAAAATTATATGTATCACCAGATCTGTGGTACTGCAATATAGTCCTATATGGCCCTGGGTATGCTAACCTTTTCTTAGGGTTGTGGGAACATGATGTAGTGTTAATGAGATGACTAACAGATTTTTGAGCAAGGTTACACTCTGGTATCGTTACATTGATGATATTGTGTGTGGCTATGTGTGTGGGGGGCAGGGATCTATGAACTAAATTGAAGAGTTCCTGGTATGACTGAATAATAATGATTTAAACCTAAGATTCACATACACAGCCAGCAAAGACATGCTTTATTTATTTATTTATTTATTTATAAATAATAAAACATGCTTAATTTCCTTGCTCTTACTCTGAAAACACATCAGTACAACAAAGTTGAGACATTGAGCTATTATAACAGCATAATATAACAAAAGAAGTGAGCTGGGGGGGTGCTAGAGAACCAAGCTACAGACAGGATCACTTTCACAATAGCTCCTGCTCAACACTTAAGCTGGGTGGCCGACCCAGTGGCACAGAGGGTTGAGGCACCGGATGCTTTACCTCGTGCTATGCTGGTGACCCGGATTCAGGATTGACATTGGGTCACCGGAGTGCCGTCGTGGGAGGCGGGGAGGGTGGAGCAGGATTGAGCATGGTAGTGGGTAGCTCTCCTCTCCTGAAGGTGGTAGGGGTAGGTTGTTGGGTGGAGGGTAGCATAGGCAGAGAGGGGAGGCAAAGTAACAGAAGGTGGAAGGGGCTGAGCTGGTGCCATGGGGTGCCAAGTGTCTTCCACATGCCCACACAGCCATGTGCCAGGGTGTTGGGGGTCAGGGAGAAAATCTAAAAATGCATATGTGCCCCCATCGCCAGTTGGCAGGAGGAGGCAACAGGGACCAAACGCTATATTAAAAAAACACACTTAAACTTGACACTGGCGCTTGAATAATCCTTGATGCAGCTGTTCAGCTGGACTTGGCTACAGCATTAATTAATCCTGTGTATTGAGTCCACCAACCACCCTCAGCAAGTTGATGTTTTAGGTTCGATAATCCCTACAGTTTTCTTATGATATGGTCATTTTCCTGCATTGGTGTTTATTTGTGTTTTGAACCACTATCTTTGTGCTTTTATTAATGCAGCTGCTATTAACTTTTCAGTTGTTGAGCATGCAGTTGAGGGGGTGAATATCTGCCTTATTACTATTGGGTATTGTGGGAACAATGGCATCTAGAAGACCACGGGCCTGATTCACAAATGGTGACACAAGGCTTGCATCAAGCCCTGGCATCAAACCCGTTTTCTAGCACAGCTGCAGCAAACACTTCACCACAAAATGTGGTCGATTCAAGAAGATTGGATACATTTGCAACATTTTTCCTGATTTACGGCAGCATGCACCAAATATTTGGCTCGTAAAAAGGATACCCGAGATTGCCGCAAGTGAAACGAGAAAAAGCTGGGCTAACTTGTGGCAGTTGGTGCACAAGATTGAGAATCTGATTGCTGGCTAGGGAATGCTGCAATGTGTCGTATGTTTGGTGCACCCGGGTTTGTGGCATTCTCGGAACTTTTGTGAATCGACTCTTTGTTATTAAGCTGTACTGTTATATCCTGTATAAGAACTTTTCATGATTTCACAGGTCATAGCCTGATAGCCTTTTCTGGTCTATACTTAGGAGCAACCCAGTAAGAGACGGAGGTACCCCACTTGCTGTATCAAAGGTTCAATGGACTCCTAGTACTGATTCTAACATATATGGTGTCAAGTTTTGTATACCTATGCTGATTCCTGGTTCTCTTGACATGTATAACTGCCATGTTGCTTCATGGCAAAATGAATAAACATACAATTTAAAATAAAAGTGAGCTCAACTCCTAATTAAGCACATTTTTTCAATTCAGTATACTTTATTGAAGGTTTTACAATTATTACATGCAACCTAACATTCATTAAGCACAGTTATTACATGCAACATTACATACATTAAACACCTATACATGCACAATAAGTAAGCAATAAGACATGAGGGGGTGTACATTAGACAATTCTAACGCATGGCCAGGGGTGTGGTGAGGCATGAGGCCACAGGCTGAGTGCCTTCAGCCCCTGGTCGTGCATTAGAAATGTCTAATGCACACCCCCGGAGTGCCTTATTGCACTTATAAAATGGGATTTAAAACTTAAACAATCTAAACAAAAAGTTTTAAGTTGATAATATTGGAAATTGTAACTAACTGTATAATAAAATAGTCCTCCACTGCATAAACGTGAGGTTTTTTAATTTGGCCTTTGACCTACTGTTGCTTCCCTTGTTGTATTTTTTAATAACCATGTAGTTTATCCCAACACACACACACACACACACACACACACACACACACACTCAGTCCTGTAACTGTTTCAAGGAAATTTTAACAGCAGTGCGAAAATGTGGCAGTTTTATTTTTTTGTTTCTTCTTTTTTTTTGTACATTTTGCTTTAGATTTGTGTAAAACATAGATGGAGAAAAAAGAAGAAGCAGAGCTGCTATTATAGCAGGAATTGAGAACACAACTGGACGAGATATAATTCTCACAGAAATGAGTTGCATGGCATTATGAAGGGGGCATACAAAGAGAGTGCGGCTTTCATTTGACATGGGAGAGTGAATCGTGACCTCAAGCAGGGAAAACAGCATGTGATTTAAAACCAGCATGTGAAGTAATGCTTTTTCACCCCTCCGTTACAGACCTACAGCCTTGGTGTGTTTTGGTGAAGGCTGTAATAGCAGATTATTTTTTTTTTCTTTTTACAAATGATTGTTCATTTTGCCATTAGTGTGTGTTGACTGGGCAAGTAACTGAGTGCACGTGCATGGAAAGCCGCAAAACAGTTAAGATTGGTCACTTTTTAAGTGTGTGTGTATGTCTTTCAATTGTATTTCAAAATAAACAATGAAGCAGCATGTTTGGCAACGAGTGGTCTAAGGGATGGGATTGGGGGAAGAGTGTCCAAACAGGTGTGGCTTGAGGACTGCTAACATAAGCGGGACTGGGCAAGCGATTTCTCTGATTTGTAGGTGCGAGTGGTAGCTTGCAAACAGCCGGAAGATCATTTAATTCAACAGCAGTTGCAGTTATCGGTTTCTGTGAAGTGGCAGCACTTCGTGGGTTCAGCACAGTGAAAAAAGGATGAGCTGTGAGAAGCAGTCCATTGTTATTTAAAGTGTTTTTAAATATTATGAGAAGAGCTTTTGAATATTAAAAAAACATGAGGGAGTAATCGGCAGGTGGGGGACACATCGCTGGTGCTGCAGATCCAAACATGAGGGTAAAAATATGTGTAGAAACCTGTGTTTGACTTTTTCTTCCTGTTTTCTATTGTATGTGGCAGATGGAAAGAATCAGCTACTTTATGGGAGAGTTAGGGTGTGGGAAACTGTTACTAAGTGGGGGGAGAAAATGGCGGCTATGTTTTTAAAAATTCCAAGGCACAAGGATTTCATTCGTAATCTGTGTCCAGGCTGTTAGCACTCGTTTTTAGTTGTGCATTAAACACTTCTAATGCACGGTTAATAACCAATCAAATTGCAGGATTTTCCCTTCCCATTTTATAACAATCAACATTCTGACACAAATGCCCCTCCCCGAACAGAAAAAAAGTGCTTTAGATATATTCCCTTGCTCTTAAATATGGATACCAACATTTCGATAACATGGTGATGTCAGTTAGCAGAACAGGGCTACATTTCATATTTCTATCCAGGCTCAAAACCCCAGCTGTGTTTTCCCTGTTGCTGGCTTTGTTAAGCTCTTGTCCTATGTTATTCAGAGGATTGTTTGACTCCTTGGTAAGCAGTATCCAGTTTTTCCCATTTTTTCCTACATTTTACCCTATAGCTAGTGAATCTATTGTTGGTAGTAACTATTATTTTCCTAGTCCTTAGAGTTGAGAGTACCTCATAATGCTATTCTATGTATGAGAAATGGTCTCATCCTGCCAGTATCTAAGGATCAGCTTGTGAGCCATCCCTGCAATCAAAGCTGTGGTTTTGAGTTGTTGGCATCTGCTTATCATACGTGCCTATTAGGCATATTTCAGGAGTGAAAGCGTTCGCAAGACTCAGTAATGGGTCCAGCTTTTCTCTTATTCTATCCCATAATGGTTTCGTTTTGGAACACTCCCACATAATGTGAAACAGGGTACCTTCTTGTTCCCCACATCTTGTATGGATATCTGACACTATTTTTCCCATTTTCTTTAGCTCATGCAACGTGTAATAAAATGTGCAGAATTTTGAATTGCAGCAGCAGCAGGTGTTCTGTTTTAATGTACAGTGTTTATATATATTGGTTTGGATATCTTACAATACCACAGGTTACTTATGTCAGGAAAGGTCCGGATCCAGTAATGCCCCATTTCGTTCCTGCTGGGTAACACTTTTCTGAGGCTGCCGATAGTGCTTGGATATTGCATTAGAGCTGTTTGCCAGTGCTTTGAGGGATTTACCATTATACTGTGTCATTATTCCATGATGTAGGGCCCATATGCTGCACTGTAGGATGAGTCAGCTGCATATACTGAATGCAGACCCATTAGCTGTATCATGGCCAGCTATGGTAAGGAGCTCTATAGTTTATAGATTCCAGAATTGCCAAGGATCTGTATTTATTGGCCTTTTGTCAATTAACAAGTTTGGACTCCTATGGATTTGCTGTCCTATGTCCTTCTGGGGTTGGACATTCAATGCCCTTGCTAACTGCATGTGGACCTTGGCCAATATTCCTATCACGGGTCTCTTTTGTCCCTTCCATGAGCAGTGAATCAGTGCTTCCAGATCTGTACCCTTAATTCTGCATATGGTTGTCTCAATAACAAGCCAAAGAGGTCTGTAACCAGATGTTTCATTATCAGAGTTGCACCACTGGCAGTATATGCTTCCATATGCATCTACTGTAAGTAGTAATAAAAAAGTTGGGCAATTTCAAACCTCCTTTCTGTGGGCCCTGAGAGCTTCAAGTAAGCTTGTCCAGATAAATATTGATATCATAGAGTGGGTCTTTTAAACCAGCTCAAAAGAACCATTGTATTAGTCATGGGCAGACTAGGTGGGCCAAGCTGTCCTTATCTGCCATCAAAGCCTATGTTTCTGTGTTTGTATTGCTATAGGATGTAAAAGCCTTGGCAGCACATTCATTTTAAAGATGCTGATGCGGCCAATGAAGGACAAGGGTAGTTTTGACCACCTTCCTAAGTTTAACCACATCTGGCAGTTTGTCCCAAGTTATTATGTTTAAGTGCAGCATTCTCTTTTTTAATGACCGTGACAAGGTACTGTACTTAAGATTATGTGGAGACCATTGGAGACCTAGATCTGATATATCTGATTTTAGAACACTGGCATAACCATGGGTTTAGAGATATTTAACTTGTATGCTAGGATGTCACTGAAATCTGGGATTATGCTGAGTACTGCAGGTAGGGATGTCCTCGGTTCTCTTATATGAAGCATAATATAATCTGTGTATAGTGCGACTTGTACTCTGACCTCCCTAATGGAATACATTTAACTTCCTGAACCTCCCTGATTTTACATGCCAGTGGATCCAAAAACAAAAATGGCAGAGGGAAAGAGAACATCCTTGCCTGGTTCCCTATGTAATTCAAACCTCTGTTAAAATGCTCCACTGCAGAATATTCTGGCTGATGGTTTGGTGTATAATACTTGCATCCATTTAATACATGTATCAGTGATACCATATCTTTTGAGGATATTGAAGAGGTAGTTGCAATAAACCCTTTTGAATGCTTTTTCTGCATCCAGGGAGACCAGCACCACCGGGACCCTGTGCTCCCTGGATGTGGAAATTAGGTGTTGCAGTTTTGTCAGGTGGTCTGCAGAGTTCTTTCTTTTCATAAATACTTTTCTGCTCATTGCTAATAAGCCCATCCCATACCTTACTATCTCTTTCTGCCATTTCTTTAGCTAGAATCTTGGCAGCTAGGGGGGCGTGGCTAGCTATCTGCACGAGAAGACGTACTTTCAGAGAGCTCCCATATCAGCATCAGATTTTTTCGGTTGAAATAGCAGTCTTTATCCTTGCATCAACCTTTTGCCTACCACCACCTGATTCCCGAAGATTAGCTCTTTCAAAGGACACCAAAATTGTAAAAATGGGGTGGAAAAACTCCGAGCAAAGATCGAATTTCTTAGCTCCGCGTGGCGGGGCCTCCATACCGCCACCTACACCAGTTGATCCCCCCGCTGTGGCAGTAATGGATGGGGAACCTGGCCCAGCAACTTTAGACTCTCTACAAACAGCACTGCTAGCCCTAACAAAAACTGTCCAGCGCATTGACGAGAAAATGGATGGGTATAACTCCCGCCTGGTTCAGGCAGAACAAAAACTGGGCTGCTTGGTGGATATAATACAAGAAGCAGAAAAATCCTCATCTTGGGCCCAGGCCACAGCAGCCAGCTGTGTAAAGGAGCAGTCACTGCTGCGATCTAGATTGGAGCATTTAGAGAATTTGACGCAGGCTGCCAATGTCTGAATAATCAGTTTGCCAGAAGGAGTGGAGAAAGACGATCTGCTCCTTTACCTGAACACATGGCTACAGGAGACTCTGGGGCTGGACTACAAGATCAGATTGTGCATGCTTACAGAATTAATAATCGGAGACCAGCACTTTCTGAGGGGGCCAGGACGGTTATGCTCATCACCGTCTCTGTGGTGGTACGAGACCGAATACTGCATACAGCTAGAATTAAACGGAGCTTGATGGTGGAAAGCGAAAATATTTTATTCTTCCCCTGACCTTTCATATTCCACTCGTATACGGAGGAAAGGATTTGATGCGGTTAGGAGGCGCCTGAGACTTCTTGATGTCCCCAACAATATGTTGATGCCAGCACGGCTCCATGTTACTGTGGGTCGGAAATCATATATCTACACAGAACCCAAAGAAGCCATGAAAATGGTTGAGAAACTAGAGGTAGAACGAGCTGCTCAAGGAGAGAATTTGTCGTCCGACTCAGAGGCTGAGGACACTTGAATTTGGATATTCTCAGTGAGCTTCAATCTTTAAAAATCTTTCCAGAGTACCTTCTTTTTAGGTTAACTGGCTTTGATAGATAAGGGACTTTGATCCCGAAGTTTAGAGCGTTTACTCTAGGATATATAGGCTGGTTTTAAGTCAATGAAACTGCTCCAGATCTAGTTTTAAGTAGTTTCTTCTCCTTTACAGATATAATAATTTGGGGAAGGTCTGGGTGAAATAGCAACTGAACGGAAGTTGTAATAGAAAATCTCTGAACTTAAAAGTGATATTTTCTTGTTTTTAAATTTTTCTTTCATCTTTATAAAACTGGAGGCTGAGGGAGTAACTGGAAGGTAATATAGCAGTTATATGACCTATAGAGCATGCAACAATTAAAGGGCAATATAGCCCTGTTTTCCTTCTATATTTGCAATAGTACTAAATGGAAGTTTCCCAATTGCATTGATAGCATATAGTCTAATGGGAATTTATTGTGATGAACAAGTTAAAAATGGAATTCCCCCTGTTCTTGTATCAAATGTTGTAATGGATCTCACATCTGTATATCGTTTTAGTGATGTTTACCAAATGATGTATTGCACTGCACTGAAGGCTTTCATGCTATGTAAATGCATAAAACGTATAAATAAAAAGTAAAAAAAAAATAGAATCTTGGCAACTAGGTTGTTAGGGAAATAGGGCGATAATTATCAATATATTCTGTGTCTTTTGCAAGTTTGGGCAATAATGTAATCATTGCTTCTGCATAGATGTTTTTTTTAGACTTTTATTGTGAATGTTCATGTATATTGCAGCCAAATAGGGGCAGATTGTCTGTCCACAGACTTTATAAAAATTCAGGATGAACCCATCTGGGCTTGGTGCTTTATCTGCTGTTAACCCTAATAGCACTTAGGACCTACACAGGTGTCATTTGAGCACTCAAGAGCGCTTGTTGTTCCTGGGCCTGGGAAAGTTGGGGGAGAGTGACATTGGTCCGCTGTCTTTCTTTAAGGGGATCGTCCCCAGAAGGACTCCTGGCGGCAGTAGACTTTCTGGTGTGGGTGCTGCATGTACGATTGGCACAACTGGCATGAGTAAAGCATTGTAACCCATAATGGGGCCATCCCCAAGGCACTCGATTCAGTCATACTGGTCTGTATATAACCCAAGTCTTCACTTGAGATACCCATGGTTTGATGGGACTCTCAAGTAGATGAAGATGAGGATTGGAAGTTGAGCATTGCTGGCAGAGGACCTTGTCCATGGAGGATGGACTGACCTTGAAAAATCATTATAATGATTATCAAGGGGCAATCAACTCTAAGAATGCAGAGTTCCTGTCCAGGGAGATTGCTGCTGGGAAGACTAGACCAGCTCAACTCTTTTGAACTGTGGATAAACTGATTTATCCGGTCTGTCTACAGCCAAAAACAGCTTTTTCAATCATATTGTGTGAAGAGTTTGCTCTTTTCTTCTCAGACCGGGTGTCCTCCTTTCAAATGGTTAACTCCGCAATGGGACGTGATCTGTCCCACAGTGGTTGGCCTGGTGGCCAAAGAGACACTCTATTGTCTGCTGAGTTTTGGCCAGTGGAGATGGCTGAGGTCATTGAGGTGATTTCAAAACTGTGGGCACCTGTTGTGAACTGGACCCGGCCTGACCCATCTCCTAATGGGAGGGGCTGAGGCCAACTGGTCCAGTGTTCACCAAGATTGTCCGGTGCTCGCCTCTGAGGAGTGCTTCTCTGATGCATTGAAGGAGGTGCTGGTAAAACCCTTCTGAAGAAACCATCACTCAACCCTGATGTCTTGGTGACTTATAGACCTATCTCCAACCTCCCTTATTTAGGAAGGTTGTCAACAAAATGATGGCTGTACAGCTTGAGGCACACTTGTTGCAAAATGACTCCTCAGGGCAAGGGATAGAGGAGAATAGCCAGTTCTCATTCTCCTTGATCTCTCCTAAGCATTTGACACTGTGGAATACATCGTGCTGTTACATTGCCTTAGTGTATGCTGGACTCACTGGGGCAGCTCTTAAATGGTTTGAGTCCTGTCTCTCTGACAGGAGGCAACATCAGTGCTGTTCACGGTGTACATGCTACCCCTGGAGGAGCTCATTAGACAGTACAATCTGGGTTTCCACTGCTATGCACATGACACCCAGCTATACATGTTGTTTGCCCCTGGAACTAAAGGTGTTGTTGAAGTACTAAACAAATGCCTGGCTGAGATTCAGGACTGGATGTCCTCTAACTGGCTGAGGCTGAACCCAGACAAGACAGAGTTACTGGTGATTGAGCCTGGTTGCTGGGTGATGGGGATGCCTCTGGAGTGGTTACAGGTTTGGTCCTAGGGTTTACTCCATTATTGGCATCCCCAAGGTGAAAAATCTGGGCATCATCCTCAATGACAGGTTGACACTTGAGGCTCAGGTGTCATCTGTTGTCAGAAGTTGTTTCTACCACTTGGGAATGTCACCCAATTAGATCTTTGATTCCACCAGGAGACTTGCTGTCACTGGTGCATGCCTTGTGACCTCCAGGCTGGACTACTGTAACATTGTATACCTTGGGGTCAATGGAGGCTCCTCCATGGATTGCAGCTGCTGTAGAACGTGGCAGCGAGGTTGATGGGTCTTCCTAGGTCTTGTCATGTGACCTTGGTCCTGCGAGATCTGCACTGGCTGCCCGTCAGGTGGAGGATCATCTTCAAGGTGGGCTTGCTCACCTATAAGGCCCTATACGGCCTGGGCCCTGGCTACCTGTCTGATCTCCTTACTCCTACCATCCGTGTGTGCTTCCTCTGCTCCTAGGTTACCATCTGCTCGGTTTTTGACCGAATGGATTCGGTTTTCTAGGTCCAGATTCGGTTCTCCGGTTTTCACCATTGCAAATTCATTTTTTATGGTGGGTCAAGCAGCATCTGAGAGATCCTCCACTAACTCTGTTTCATTTTCTTCTCATATGACAGTAAGCAATTGTCTGACATGTCAGTGTGGTCGCTTGCTTGCAGTGCATGCTAATCAGGAAGTGCCTTCAAGTTTATCAGTGTCAGTGGCTCAGTAGGTAGCACACTCGCCTCTGAGGCTGGGGGATCAGAGGGCTGTGGGTTCAGTTCCCACATCTGGCACTTGGGTTAATATCCCAATACTAACACTGTAGCGCAGCATGAGAGGGGTGCTGCACTTTTGAGGTGCCATCTTTCGGGTGAGACGTTAAACCGAGGTCCCATCTGCCTGGACTGGTGGTAGTTCAGGTGGATGTTAAAGATCCCATGGCACTTATCGAAAAAAAGTAGGGGAAGACTTTATTAAAGAAATCATACAACACAGAACTCAAAATCACTCATTGCAACAAAAAATTTACAAGCTGTTCCTAGTAACCAAAACAAACAGATACTATGAAAAGGAAAGGACAAGCCTTGATGAGAGTCTTCAAGTAATTGGAAAGTCATTGTCAGTACTCCAGGGCAAATTCCGCCAGATTGCCCACAAATGGATCCTACTGAGACTTTTAGATTCAGAAAAATATACATCCTGTAGGGATTTGAAAATGTTACCATACAAATCATAATAAGAAAATTCATGCTGTTGAAGAGTGAACAAACATTGAGAATGCCAGATAAACCATTTGATAATAGCAAAAATTACGGTCAATGTGCTTGTGTCCCAAATATCCCAGTTGCTAGGATAACTACCATACATAAGTGCAGGATATGTAAGTTGTAGAAAAAAGAAAGACAGGACTTGTCATATAAAATTTCCAAAATCAACAATATAAGTACAAGTAAAATACAAATGCAGCAGGGTTTCTGATTGATTAATGCACGAGATCTAGAACAACACGTTCCTCCACCCGTTTATGCTTTTGATTAGCCTTTACATTCAGTTTTCGTGGCAATTAAGCCAGTGATGATCTTTAAATTTGTTTGGAATTCTCTTCATTCAGAAAGATTAATAAAGCCCCATTATGTGTTTCTGGACATTTCAGAAAGATTTCAACTCACTAAAACAATTCTCCATAACAAATGCATATAACTGTTTTTAGATTTTGAGATCACGTCTACTAGTGATCCCCATGACGAAGCTTGACAAAGACCTCACACAAATACAATGGAGAAGTGGCTACCTGCTTAATGTGATGTAAATGATCCATATCCCAGCTACAAACCAGGGTGATATGGATTTGAAGAAAAGACCACACCAATATTTATCAGGAGAAATAAACAATTGTTTCAAATTAACAGACAAAACTGACATAAAAACACCGGTTAACCATTTGCTGTCCACCTTGATTGCGAGGTAAATATAATACATTTCTTTTGATGAGATTCAGATGGCTGCCCCAGAAGGACTGAAAAATAGGCCATACAACTTAACCTCCTCTGACTTGGGAACAGGAAAACTGAACTAAGAAACAAGAAAAGAGGCACCAGGTAAGTCCTTATTAAATAAACACGTTTGGAATAACTCATTTTGTCCTATTCCAATTCTGAACCATTTGTGATCTAATCAATATTTTGTCCCAGTTTGCATTATCCATTTGGGACGACCCATACTCAATGCCTAAGATTTTTAAAGGACCTAACGTATGAGAGAGACTGGCTATGTGATCAGTAGGAACAATCTGACCACCCAGGGGCTTCCCAATACTTTTTGATAGGTTCAGACTGGTTCCTGAGAATATACTGCAAGTGGTACATACAGTCAATGCCATTTCAGCAGACTGGGTATTCCCAACCAAAAAGAACTACATCATCCGCATAGGCCAAGGCAGTATAAGGAACAATAAAATTCGATATCTGAATTGGCACAATACCGGGTGTGGAATTGAGAAGCCTTATTAAAGGATCTATACTAAATACATACAAAAGGGGACTGATCAGACACCCTTGTCGAACACCTTTCTTAATAGGAACATGAGGGCCTAAAAAACCATTAATACAGGGGCGAACAGTGGCAGTACGATAAAGGGCCTGTAGCCTTGCTATAAAAGTGGCAGGAATACCATAATTGCTTAGTACATGCCATAAGAAGACATCCGCCACATTATCAAAGGTTTGCCTCTGGTCTAGGGAAAGCACATAACCGTCTAGTGGTGAAACAGAATCATGAAAAAATATATCCCGTAATAAAAGGAGTTGATCTGTTATTGAGTTCCCAGGCACAGTACAAGACTGTGCCGGAGAAATCAAGAACTTTGCCGCTGATAACAGCCTTGTGTTCAAAAGTTTGGAAAGAATTTTAAAATCAGTATTCAAGAGGCTAATAGGCCTCCAATTAGATAGATCCAATTTATCACCTTTATTCTTAAAGATAAAAATGAGAATTCCTGTAGTCATATCAAAAGGGACATTCTGAGTCTGCACAATAGAATTATAAACTGAGGTTAGTTCTTCCAAAAGTTCACCATGTAAAAGAGGGTAAAGGTCAGAGGTGAGGCCATCCAGACCAGGGGCTTTACCTTTAGATAAAGATTGAATGTCAGTAGCAACTTCCTGGGTCTGAAAAGGAGCCATTAAGCCTAAAAGCTAATCTGGCGGTGCCTGGGGAACCTGAATTTTATCAAAAAAAGAAACAAAATCTAAAGACTGAACTGGTGGGGCAGTGAATAAAGAAGCAGCATAGGCAGATGCAATGTGTCAAACACTACTCTGCTCAGTGTGGACCACCCCCTGTTGGTCATAAAGAGCAGAAACAGATTTAGCCTGTACCTTCTCCTGATGGCTAAGTAAGGGACAAGTGGTAGCAAATGGTCCCTGTGTACCATGTTGCTGCCATGACTGAAGATCTGCTGTTAAATTTAAATGATATTGCATCATCATCTTCTGAAAATGAGCAATCTGCTCTGAAAAATTATGTTGGGTAAGGTGGAGAGAATACAAGTGTTGTAGCTGTTTTCTGTCCTATAAATACAAAAAATAAGTCCCCTTCCTAAAGTATCTGCTGTGGGAAATAAGTAGGGAGCGCAGGTCTGATTTAGTTTCCATCCACCAAACCACTGGATCATCATGTAAGGAATACAAGAATTTCCTACAGGCCGAAAAAGTAGAGATGAGCCATAGAAAATCAGCTTGCTGCAAAAGACTAGAATTCAATCTCCAGTATCCAGGTCCCATAGGAGCAACTGCTTTGCCCAAGGAAACCTTCAAAAGTCTATGGTCAGAATAAGCAGTTGGTTCCACAGAGACAGTCTGGAGTAACAAAGAAAGAGACAGAAACAAAAAATCAATACGGGTAGATAATACCTCTTTAAAAAAAATTAATTCCTGCACACCTGTATGGGAAAAAGCAGCATCCTTAAGATGAGCATCTCGCACAGCCTTATTCAGTGCAACCATATCACCAAATATTTTTTCCGTCGTGGTGGCGGAACCCCGATCCCATTTACTCAATCCACAATTAAAATCACCTCCCCAAATGACATAATGAGCAATATGTAGAAAGGGACTAATTTGTTGAAAAAGAAGTATACGCTCTGCTTTAGTCTGGGGTGCATAAGTGTTAATTACTTGAAAAAAGACTGTGTCCAAAATTAAATCAAGTAACAATACTCTACCAGGGACAAGGTCCAACACCCGAACCACATTAGATTGAATATGGTGAAAAAGGATACCAACCCCCATGCAACGTTCTGGGCCAATCAACCAAAAGGAAATCCCCGAGAGCCATGCTTTAGTGGAAAGAGTGGGTTCTAGAGTAGTGTGTAGCCTAATATCTTGTAAAAGAAAGACTCGGAGGGATAGTCCGTAAAATGAAAACACCGCACTGTTTAACTGCATTCTTATACTATTGACGTTAGACGCCAAAATTAAGAATGGAGGGGAAAAGGCATTTGAAAACAGGGGAGACTAAATCAATGCTTTTCTTCCTAGGTTTCTTTTCGATGTGAAGGTTAGAGGATTTTCGCCTTCATCAGGTATCAAAAATCAGAAGCATCTTCGGGTAGAATAGAATCTGCTGAGGAGCAAACTGAATCAGTGTCGGAGTGATCAGCATCCAAAAAAACTGAAAATCTATTAGAGGAATCATGCAGTGAAGTTTTAGGCATTTTAGGAAAGGGCAAGGCCCCAGTAGACCTTTTCCTGGTCGACATTCTCCTTTCAGGAGGACCCTCAACATCATGGGGGGGCATGGAGCCAGATATAACCTCAGTAACACTGGTGGGTACTGAGGCAGCTTGCAAAACGGGAGTGTTTAGGAGGTTCTACAACTAAAGGAGGAGAAGTCTCCTGTAAAACCGGAACAGAACAAGTGGCAGACTCATTAGGGGGTGGAGGGCCTGGGGTAGTAGAAACATATAATTTAGAAGGAGGAACATCCTCAGCTAACCGTGTGGTAGGTGTTTTATTAAATTTCCTCTGGGCTAAAGTAACCAAGAGATGCTGCTCCTCCCCATCAGCAGAAGAGGATTTCCTATGCGCTGCCTCAGGACAGGCCACATAAACGTGTCCTTCTTTCCCACAAAGGTTACAATGAACAGAATTCAAACATTGACCACTAAGATGACCAGTCTTGTGACAAAGGGAACATTTCATCTGGTCACAAGCACTACTAATGTGACCTGGGAGCCCACATTTATAACAAGTCCTGGGTTGACCAGGATAAAATAGAACACCTCTATCCCTACCTAGAAAAAAACTATTAGGGAGATGGCGGAGACCCCCACCCTCCGAGTTTAAAATCACCCTAATTCTCCATCCTCCAGTCCAGATTCCCTCAGAGTCAGATATAGCCTCTGGATGACCATTTACAGTTCAATGTTTAAGCCAAAACAGCAAGTCAGTAACACCTTGTTAACACCAGAAGCTGTAATTGCCACTAGTCAAAGCCGTACTCAGTACTAATGACAAAGCTTACTACTAAGCTGCTAAGGACAACATAACTCTGGTATTGTTTGCATCAATCCTACCTGTACCAGCTTGTTTGTATCTATGTCTTAAGTTACTGTTATACTGTGTTATTCTGTTATACTGTGTATTTTCGTTTGTCTTACTGTGACAAGGTACCTTTGTAAATGAGCCTATGGCTCAAAGGTTTTCCAAACTGCTGTCTAAACACTGACTCCTTCACTTCGAAAGAGAACTGAAATGGTTTTGTGAGCAGGCCTGGTAAGAGGAAAAACCTCAAAAGGGGCCCACAAATGGATGGCCTTTACCTGGTGATAACGTGCCCAGAACTTGTCAAGGCCAGTTTAAAGCTGACATCAAATACATTCTGCCCAGACACATGAATTAGGGCATATAGTTCAGAAACATGAAAATTTAAACTGATTTTCAATAATGTACGACCCACATAAACCCTATCAGAAAAGGTATCTAGACCCCCTTTATATATGAGGTGAACAGCAATATGGCGTTTAGTCGAAGAAGCAGGATTATGAAAAAGGGAAGCAAAAGGCCAAGGAGTTTTAGGAGGGGCAAAAGGGGGGGCTGCTCCCCCACACCATGAGAGGCCTGTGAAAAATTCCTGACATCGGCTGGAATATTTCTAGGTATATCCGAAAAGTCAGAAATGTCACTTAGTTCAGCTGCCTCCACCTCACGTAGGGGAGAACTAGCCCTATTTTTATTAAGCTACTGTAAAATTAGCACTTGAGAAAGTTCCAAATCCAAAGGCAAGTGGAGAAGAGAATGCTGTAAATTGTCTTTAGCTGGGAAGATTCTTGCTCTGGAGTGGGCTTAGGAAAGCAGGTAGAGAAACCCCAACATTTAATGCAGTAGCTCCAGTGTCAGGATTAGTACTTACAGCCTCTGAGATAGTATGAGTAGAAGGAGGAGGTGATAGCTTGATTCCTGGAATTTTAATGGGCGCAAAGCCCGAGATCCAAGACCCAGTATCAGGGGAGCGCACCCAGTCCTGCAGCCTGCAATGAGTTCTCCAGGCCCAGGGGCCTTCTTCCACAACAGGAGCATCAGCCCAACTAAGTTTGCTGGGGCACCCCTTACAAGTAACTCGCTCCATGCGAGGGTTGTCTGGTGCAGCGTTGAAAGAAAAGACAGTTGCGGCAGCTTGGTCCTGTCCCGAACGGTGAAAGACTACGCTCGGTTCAGCCCTAACCTCCGTTTGATCTGTAACCATGGAAACCGACTTCTGAGCATCAACAACAAATCCAGGAGCCCGAGTCCTAGGCACCGAACATTTTGACTGAAAACGCTCCAAAAGTTCATTTTTCTTTGGAAAAAAACTGACGTTCTTCCAACTGCAACAGCTTTTGTAGCTCCACATCAGGAGACTCCACAGTAGGTAATACTGACTCAACCGAGCCTTTCCAAAACAGGCAAAGCCGTCGAACAGGCAGCCTCCGAAAGGCACTCAGACCCATTAGCTTCAGCAGGAGCATCCATTGCCAAGTAGCGCTGTAGCCAAGTTGGAGACAGGCTCCTCGTCCTGCCGCACATCCATCTCCTCAAGCGGCAGCACAACTGACTCAGCCATCCTTCGATGGCCAGAGGTTCCTCCACTGAAGAGTAGGGAATTTCCTGTGTCATGGCTAAATTTCCTCTATCTACTAAAAATATACCACCAACAGCTTAATCTGGTTCAAGGTCAGTTGGCATTCATCTGTATCCCCCCCAGGTCATGCCTGAAAATAGGCAGTATTTGTCTAGTGCACTTACCCGGTCAACAAAAGATAGATAAGTGCAGGGGCACTTAAAAGAGCCAAAATGTGTCCCTGTCTGCCCAGTTGTCATCTCTAACTTCACACCAGCAAATTGGAAGATTATTCCTGGAAGGTAAACAATACCACCTTAATTAACACCTTTATTTTTCTGAAACCCTTTGACGTTCAGACAGGCACCATATTAGGGTGGCCTCCTGTCCCAGTGTGGACTGTATACTCTGTGTCTCAGAAACCTTATCTGCTAATCCAATTGTATTCAGAGGTAATACTTTTCAGTCATTTTGACTGCTCACATACTTGTAAAACAGATTCTGTTAAATCCTTATTCATTTTCCTTGCATGTTCAGGTTATAAACAAGTTCTGATGTCACTCATGCAGACCTTTGTTTGTATACCAGTCAGTTAACCTAATCCTTTCCAGGCTGCATTGTGAGTATGGTCTTTGACTGCTGTGATAAGGAATACTTTTATACCTTTAAATGCTCACCAGTTTTTCTTTTAGGGTCTGTCCTATATTCTAATATTTGTTACCCCTTTTGTTAAATTAATAATCTAATATTGTATTCCATTTCTATCAATGCTACACCTCTCTCTCCTCAGTAGTTATTGCTGTCAGTTTTCATACTACTTGGATATTCCAGGAAGACCATCACTTAACTCCCTTGTGCTCCCTGGTTGCATCTGTAAACCAGCTTCAGCTTAATGTGTCTCTTCTGATGAAAAATTGTTTTTACAGGTGCAACCTGGGAACACAAGGGAGTTAAATGACTGGCTCAGGGTCACACAGTATGCACATGTGGCTGTGGGATCAAACCCAGGCCTCCAGGTTTGTAGCTCAGAGCCTTAAACCACTATGCTATACTGCTTCCATGCTACATATCACATATCATGCTATCTGCTGTGTATGACTGACATGGAAAATAGGGTATTTAACAGCATAGAATAGTTCCTACCACTTTTGAAAACTTCTCTGACATTACAAATAACTTTAGAGTAGGAGCAATGGGAGGGACAGTAGCACATCTTAAAATGGCAGATGATATTTGTAATTACATCTCATCCACCATTACTGGTGTAGTTTATTTATTGTAAGAGTTTTACCAGAAAAGGCCACCTGATCCAAACTAGCCAGTTGTCAGAGGTGTTCTTGTAGTCACTCGATGTGTGAGCTAAGCTGTGTACACAGCATGCAAAGTCCCCTGAACCCCTTCTCTAACTCCACCAAATGTTAACACACACTGAAATTTAAAATATTTAAATCTAAATCAAACAAACCAAAAATAATAACCATGATGTAATTTAAAGAAGTTGTACATAATGCAATATCAGCAGCAATTCTGAATTAATCAAGCGAATCAGAGTCCAGATGATGCCCTGATCATCATAAAGGGGTAGGGTTAGGGGTGGAGTTGGGGGTGTGGTTTAGTATTTGGTTTTCATCTCATCCAAAGGTGGCAACCCTATCCGCTCGTCCACTGAGGGCCTCCTGGCGGTTCTGAGGGCCAGGCTGAAAGCCTCAGGAGATCGTGCTGGAACTCATTGCCAAAGTCCTTGAGAGAGGCCCCATCGGTGGAGGCATTCAAAAGGGACTTGAAGACCTACCTTTTAATGAACCATTTTTAGAGAGTTTTTAAAATCTGTTACTGTATTTATTGTATTACATTTACTGTTGTTTTACTGTTGTTTATACTGCCATGCCCTTGCTTATGTAATGACGCCCAGAGCCTCCGGGATTGGGGGCCACATACAAATAAACTCTTAACTTACTTACGTGCTCTATTTTGCCATTAAGATTGGGCTGCTCTTCTGCACTGCACAGACTGTGGTTAAATTTCATAAACTCATTGGCTATGTACCTCTGTAACTAATGTACCATTCTGAGCAGATCTCACTCTAACAATTGTTCTTGTGGCTTCCTGCTTGTGCAGTCTTAGTGCCATCAATCTGCCTGCTCTGTCCCTGTGCTCTGTGTACTTAGTCCTAGTCTTATAAATGGCTATTTCTGCTTCGTTTCTAATTAAATTCTGATATTTATCTCTGGAAATGTTCAGACTTATCCATTTTTCCTCTGAGGTATTGTGGCTTAATTTCTTTTGTTTTTCTGTAATGCTCTGCATGTCTGCTTTTATTTCCTTTTAATTTTGCATTTCCTGCTTGATGCTATCCTTTATATTTGGCTGCTGCCCTGACAGTGTCAAGCATTTTCTACTGTCCCTACATTATTTGTGAAGAAATTAGTAATAGAAGTGTTTAAGTGCTCTAGTATATTTTTGTCCTTAAGTAACTAGTTATTTAACCACCATGATCTGTCCTGTTTGGTGGCCTGGGCAAATTAATGTACCATAGATACTGGCGCATGGTCAGAAATAACTTTGGCTTCAATCTCCATGTTGTTCACCCCTTGTAGCCAATCGTAGAAGCTAAGAAACAGTCTGGTCTGGCTTTGGACTGGTGTACTGCTGAGAATAAATGTATGCTCTCTTCACTGTGGTGCAACATGTCATAACTAAGTCTATGAATCCCAGGTTGTCCTGCATATCCCCATGCTTCTTTGTGCTGAACTAAGCCTCTTCCTTCTATTAAATCTATCCGTGTCAGTTTCTTGCACCAGATTCCAGTCCTCACCCAGAAGAATCAAGTATCTCTGTCTGTGAACTGCGGAGTATATTTACTAATTTCATGAAGAATTGAGGTGAATCGATTTGGTCTGTATATATCGCCTAGAACTACCCTGTTGTTATTCAACATTCTCAGTATAAAATAAAGCTTCCCATTAGGATCCTGTATTTCCTTCTCGATTTGAAGTCTGACTTGTCTTAATATTAAAATGGCCACCTCTTTCTTACTGGAATTTGCTTCTGAACCATATACGTTTCCCACCCACTGTCAATGCAACAGTTTTGATTTTGGTTGCAATGATGTGCATCTTCTGCAAGAAACATATGTGAGACTGCAGCTGTTTAAGATGACGCAGCACCTGATATCACTGGTTAGCAGTTTGCCTTCCCTTTATATTCCAGAGTGTGATTTTTTTTTGCTATTCCCATTTTATCTGTCTCTTAAAATGTATTGGCTCCCCTACTGTTGTAGGGTGTATCTTCCTTGTACCACTGTACCCTTGCTGTTTTTTCTGTTCAGTCTATTGTCACTAACCCCACACACACGCACACATACAGACACACAGTTAGATGACCCTTCATACCCATATTTTCTTGAGCTGTCAGATAACACTATACATATAAGCATGCCTGCACTGGGAATACATATGTCATCATATACCCAACTACATAACAAAACATTAAACATGAATAGTCATACATATGTTTTGAACTGGTAACCTCAGCACTAACTTTGTGCTATGCCCTGTCAAACTGGTAAGAATCAACTCCAAAGGGCTTGCAAATCAGATAAAAAGGTAAACCCAAACTCACTGTGGGAATCCCAGATCATTTACTTCCCCCTTCACCTCCACTGCCACACTATCTACATAAGCAGAAAGGTGTCCAGTCTTTTGTATCATAATTGAAAATGGACCATTATGATCTGCTTCTTAATAAAAACTCGTATTATCTAGGTAACTTTTGAAACTTTTAATTACTAAAACTCATTGAAACATTCTGATGTTCTCAGCTGATCATTTGCATCTAGCGAGATGGGCTTTTCAGACTGTGGTTTGTTCCCCCCCCCCGCAGCGCCCTCTGCGCATCATAGAGTCATGTCATACAAGTGATCCATACTAACCCACAATATCCTGAGTATGGTTTTATATTACCCCTAAATTAATCAACATCCCTCTTGGGTTTGAGCTACCTCAGAACTGTGTTGTGGCACAGAGTCACGCCAAGTCACAACCAGTTTTATTGGTTTAGAGTGGAGCACCTTGAATACGACTTTTGTTACAATGGTATACCTGAAGGAGGGATAAAGTTCTTCCCTGTAATTGCTGCTTCTCCCACCTCATAGTGACAGAGTACTGGGAACTGTCTCATACCCTAGATCTGGGTTAAATCATTGGACTGTGTTGATAGTGAACTGCCCCTCCCTCATCTCTTTACTGTTGCTGCACAACATTGGCCACAAATTTAGAATATGGAAATGGCACTCACTCTTAAGGGAATGCCTACTCCTTTTTCCCAGGATGTCCAGCCATGAAAAAGGTAGCTTCGGTCACAGGGTCCCTTGGGTTGTAATTGATGTGGGAAATCAATATGCAGCATTACTCCAAACTGCATGTAAAACGTCACATTGACTAAGTAATGAGCCCACATTTGTGACTGTGAGCTGCTTCCAGCTCAGTTACTTCCCATGTTGTGTGCTGACCCTCCTATAGTGCATTGTCATTTGAAGAAGATGCCCAGAGCTGAAGCTCGCTTCCGTGTTCCTCACTTTTCCAAGGGTCTGGCAAGTTAAGTTTCCTGCTTGCTGGCCATGTTGATTTTGACTGTTTATGCTGGAGCTTGGCTTCCTGCCATAATACTTTGTTGTAGTTCAGGCTAAAAATGTCCCAATGTGTCTCTTTAATCCATTGAAAGATGTTGCAGGTGGAGGGGTGACAATCCTCCCACCATTACACATTTCTTGTTGTGTAAACACCACAGTTGATAGGAACTTGAGTTGAGTATAATATCATCCTGCTAAATAATCCCTAAGGCTTTAGTTTAGTGGCTGCAAATCATCAGTCCACACTTGTTTTGCCCCTCTCCTCAATGGAGTGGCTAGTAGTTTGCTCATTTGTGTTTTGATTATGCTTTTGAGGATGAGGGGACTAACTGAAGAGATTCGGGAGAAGCTAGGCAAGCTCGTCTCTTGCAGCTTCTGCATTTGATATTCATTTTGATATTGTCTCTCCTTTTTCCTGACATTTACTGACAACTAGGCAGGGTAGCTGGCTGGTACTTTATTTTATGGTATACATTTTCAATAAAGTGAGAGAAGAGGATTTACTTAAGAGGAAAGAAGGAGTCAGAACTAGAGGGCACAGCCTCAGACTGCAAGGAAAATGATACAGGGGCAATGTGAGAGGGAGTTTCTTCATGGAGATTATGGTGGAGCCCTAGAACAGATTACCAGATGGAGTAGTGGGGGCTAAATCTGTGGAAGACTTCAAGAGGGCATGGGACAAGCATATGGAGCTGAGTATCAGGGGGAGGGCGGGTGCTGGCAGGGAGGAGGAGATGTAGGGGGGAAAAAGGGCAGACTAGATGGGCCGGTATGGTCCTTTTCTGCCATCAAACTTCAATGGTTCTATAATTTATTCCAGCAGCATACAATTTGTGCTTTATGTTCCTGTTAAGATGCCTGCTTTATCCTTATTTGGGAACTCTGGTCACCAAAAATGAGAAATGTAATTCTACTGTTCGCAGTTCTCTCACTTTGGCTTGAATAGTAACCTTATCCAAAAAGCTCAGAAGTTTAAAAATCACTAACCTAGGTCTTTCTTTCTCTTTTGGAGGGATCCAGAGGGCTTGATGGACATGCTGTGTTCTGTAACTTGGTCCGTTTGGTTAGGGGCCTGCCACCCTCTTGCAGTCACTGGATGAAGCTGATCAGGTCTTTATCTTATGCCTTTTCTGGGAGCCCAAAGAGAACCAGGTTGTTGGAATGGCATCATTCCTCCTGGTCCTCTAGCCTCTCTTCTAACTTATCAATCCTTCTCCAAAGAAGCACAATTTCTCTCCCTTCCCTTTTGCTCCTGTCTTTTATGGTGCTTTACCCAACTCTCCACATCACCCACCCTCCTCGTGAGGGTTTCCACAGTTGGCTTCAAGAATTTGAAATCTCCTACTAAGCCCTATATTACTGCTTTTATGTACAAAAGTTCCTTCATGTACTTGTCAGGAGTTGTAGCAGTTGTTTCAGGAGGTGAGGAAGGTCCAGCGATGAGGCGGGTTTCCCTTGCTTACATCTTGCTGCTAGTGGAATGCTGAAAATACTTTCACTGCTTTCACTTTCCAACTTACAGATGCTGCGGCAGTTTTTGTTCTGGATGCTCACTGCTTCTATTAGTAGAATTGCTTGCTGTTTTTTTAGAGTTTTATTTATTAAATAAAACAATTTTTCTTAGTCTGACTTCTGAAGCTCTCACTCTCTGCTGTTCTCCCACAGGGCACATCAGTTGACTCCTCTAATTAAGCACAAATTTGATCATTTCTATTAAAGTATCCCTATTACAACAAAAATGTTAACCTGCCCAACATTTCATGGTTTGTATCACTTTTTCATGGTGTGATATAGTCATCCATTTATAATACAACACTGTCTTACTCCATTCTCGTAGAAATCTTAAAAGGAGCATCCCTTACATTCTCCTTGTAGCTGCAAAAAGCTGGTGCCAGCTTCCCTGCTGGGCTGAGAAGCCAGCACGGACATTTTGCCACAACAAACAAAATGTAAGGGAATGATCCCAGGAATAGAAAGGCAGTCTAAAGCGGAGCATAATAAGCTCAATTATCTTTTAACAGTTCTATGAGAGAAAGGAATAATACAGACCTTTCTATTGCTGTGTATTGCAAGATGTCCTGCTACTGAGTCTCATCCAGATCCCTGCTATATACATCTTTATTTTAGGGTGCCGGCAGTGAGAGGTCAAAAATCCTTTCTTTTTTTTTAAGCATGGTAAGAGCACAACCACCAGTACCACACTCAGGTCAGACAGTGCCCATCCCAGAGAAGTAAAGGACTCCATTCCCATCAGCCAATTTGTAAAACATTTATCAGTTCCTGCATAGAAATGGATCAGTCAGGGGATCAGAGGAATATGCAGAAGGAGATACCAATTTTGACATTTTATGTTTATTATGGGTCCTAGACGACAAGCCATTAAGCAAAGACTTGCTCTTACCTCTCATTTAAGAATCTCCAATTTGACGGTTGTTACTAGGGCAGCAAAGGTAGACACTTGAGAACAGGGCTGAGATGGGGAAAGAATGCCTCACACAAGGACAAGTGGTGATGGATAGAACCTGATCGTAGGTTTATCAATATACAGTACAGCATGTTTCTTACTCTGTGACTTTCAATTAGTGTGTATCATGAAAGGTAGGATGCAATGTGCTCTTATAACTGATAACCAAATGCCTTTGATCTGATCACCAATGGCTCACTATTACTTACTATAAATCAATTCTATTAGTGCATTCACCCTATTGTGTAAAGAGTTATTCTCAGACAAAATGTGTTGTTACCATTGTCACAATGGATATTGTTGAAGGTTACTGTAATCACAGTGAAATACTGAACCAATCAGAGAGTTGCTTTCACAACACTGATAACATCAAAATTACGTGGTGTAGTGGTAAAGCAAGCTGTTGAAATGAAAGAAAAACAGTTCAATATTTTAAAAAACAGCACTTTGTTTTAACTTTGTATTTATTCATTATATCTAGAAAAATACAGAAATATTATGGCAATACACATACAATTCACAGCATTATGTATTATAGTTTATCCCTGTAAGGTTACTCTTTATCATGCCAAAATTAATTACGTCATGAATCCTACATACAAAATTGGTGCATCTATGAGGGATTCGATAAAAAAGAATTTATCCCATCCTCTTAAGGAGGACCAACTAGTAAAGGATATTGTGGCCAGATGCATCTCATGACATGGGATTTCTCCTCAGTTATTAATATAATCCCTGAGCCAGATTTTCAAAGAGTGGTGCAGGGTTTGCATCAAACGTTTTCCGTGCACCTTCCCCTTTGCCGCAACCGAGCCCGATTTTCAAAACTTGGGTGCAGCTGCAAAAGTTTAACTACTTTATGGCAAGTTGTACCATATCTCAGGCACAAGCACCATGAAAACGGTCCCTAAGATTGACGCAAGCTAGACCACAAAAGATGGTCTAACTTGTCAATTACTCATGGGATAAAAGCCCTGTTAGATTGCCACAAGCCCGGTGTGCCATTTCTTTGGCACACCCAAGGCTTCCAGCTGTCTCAGGGTTTTGAAAATCTGGCTCACTTTCTTTGCTGCAAAAGTGACTTCTGGTCAAAAGCTGTCCGTTAATCTTACAAAACCAGTGGCTCTTTTTTATAAAATTGCAAACACAAAAGAGAGCCTATCTACATTAGTGAACCCCATAAACAATCAATCAACTTTCTTATCAACCATCTGATAAATTACCCAGAAACTAGAGGTATCATTCAGAGAGACAGAATCTCTAATACATTAATTTGGGACCAGCAGTTTTCAGACAGTATGCACATACTTGTAAAATATTCCTATACATTAAATCCTTATAGATATCTCCCTCTCTGCCCCATACCTACTCATGGTAAAAAAATCATCTGAAAAATAGAGGTAAAACAATTTTTATTTCGTTTTTGTTTACCGGGTAGGTGCATTAGCCAGCAAGTGACTATTTTCAGGCACGACCCAGGAGGTACAATTACAATACAAATAGTACAGTGCATTTTATACAGTACATGGTAAGGTACATTGAAGTAAGTAG
The DNA here is from genome assembly GCA_016271365.2 of Neoceratodus forsteri. Classification (NCBI taxonomy): domain Eukaryota; kingdom Metazoa; phylum Chordata; order Ceratodontiformes; family Ceratodontidae; genus Neoceratodus; species Neoceratodus forsteri. The sequence goes on from CM057458.1 coordinate 463,278,520, forward strand.
ACAACTATTACAAGTAGGTAGTGCAAACAATGGGTACTGGTGTTAGGATAGACTTCAGAGTAGAGGAGAAACAAAAGGGGGGGCACATGGTCAAGGAGAGGAGAGTGTCCGGGCCAGACGATGTGGCAGGCAACGGTAGGGTGGGATGAGAAAAGTTACGGCGTTAGCGGCGGGAGGCTAGAGCCTATAGCCGGGCTCATGGAACCGATTCACGGCTTGAAGAAACGGGAGGAGGGGGAATGGGGTAGAAGACGGTAGGAGGCTAACCAGCAATAGTGGAAGGCAGGAAAAAAGTGTCTGGGCTGCTGGTTCTGTGACTGGGCATGGGGGTAGAGCTACTGTGGGAGTTGAGCTAGAGATTGGCAACAACGAAGCAAAAATACGGCTTTAGCAGAAAAAGCAGGGGGCTGTGACCGGGCTCGTGGAACCGTGAGCCGGCTGGAGGCAGGGGGCTGTGGCCGGGCTCATGGCACCATGAACCGGCTGAAGGGTGTTATAAAGAGACAGTTTTGGTGACCTGGGCATGCGAAGAGTACCCAGCCTCAATGGTTTCTTTCACGGGTAAGGAACCAGCGAGGAGGTCGGCGATGGGGGAGGGGTGAGGCAGACAGGCGGCTTTAGGAAGCCTGTTTTTTTAGCACGGCAGCAGGATAGACACAGTGCTAGGTATTGTGAAGGCAATGGGGCAAAAACATGGTCAGGTTGACATTTAATGGGTTAAGCCAGGTGAGGTCCCGGCAGAGTTAGGGGTTTAAATGCAACAGGGACGAAGCCCTAACTACTGCGAATAAAATTTAATAACAGAACCACGGAAACGAGCAGAAGTGGAAGAAGGAAAATTACGGCAAGAGCGGCAGATTGCTACACTCTGCGTCGGGCTCATGGAACCGTACTCAAGCGAGCGGGGAGAGGACTTAGTCTCCGAGGTAAAAAGTACGGCAAGGCGGCTTTAACGCGAAAAGGTGCGGAAGAGGCCCAGTCTCGTGGAACTAAAAGCCGGATAGTATGTCTGGGCTAGTTGGTGTTGGGGGGGGAACAGATGAGGCTAAGAGATTTAGGAAGAACCAGTACCTAATACAAAAAATTACATCACAGATTGTGCAAACAGCAAGTTGAGAAACAGGCAAAAACAGTAAGGTGACTAGAGGCATTTGTCATACACATAGGCATTGGAAAGGCAAAAGACAGGTGAGCCATATAAATTTTTTAGCCTCAACATAAAAAGTGCAAGTAGTCCAACTGACATATAAGGCAAATAGGGGAGATGTAGACATTAAGCATATACAAGGGATAAGGAGGTGAAAGTAGACGGGGGGAGGTTTAGAAAAAGTGGGCTTGAAGGAAAAGCTTCAGGTAGGATCATAGCAGGCTCATTGGTCCATAGAAGTAAGGTGGTTCCGTAGTCTTCATTTGAAAATGTAGTGTGAGGAAGTTTGTCTTAGGTCCAGTGGTAGTAAGTTCCACATTTGTGGGGCAGCATGCCCCAATGCACCTGAGCCCTTAGAGGTGCGGCAGTGGGGAACTTTCAGGAGAGACTTGTCAGATGATCTCAGTTCACGCGAAGGGATAATAGGCTGAAACAGTTCCGATAGTGAAGCGGGTCTAATATCAAGCCTTTGTAAGTACCAGTGGTACAAAGTCCAGTCTCAGCTGCCAGACTTGTCCAGTCTCAGCTGCCAGACTTGACTACCATAGCAGCACCCATCTGGGCACTGGTGATGTGAGAAGAAGCACCAGAAGGCACTCCAGTACCATTTTAAGTCCCTTGGTTGACACATTTTTTTTAAAAAAAGCTGTCCAAAATGCAGTTTTTGTGAATTGATTTACTCACCTGCTAACTTGCACAGTGTGAGTTTCCTCTGTGGTATTTTGCAGCAATTTTTTTAGACTTATATTTTGTTCATTTTCATAGTGCAACAAAGCAGCTTACACTGTTAGGAAACATAGTACAACTATATCAATTGAGTTACACTGTACGGGATATATGTATGTCTTAATAAAGTCCCGGCCTGGTGGTGCTGAGGCTTGAGGCACTGGACACCAGGCCAGCAATCCAGTTTAGGAGCGAGCTCGGCCACCTGGGGTTGGATGGGGTGGGAGGGTGCGGAGCTGGGTCAAGCTGCCACCAGGCAGCCCTCCTCTCTGTGGAGGGAAGTGAGGGTTCCTTGGCTCTTGGCTGCCACCTGGTGGAGGCTAGATGGCAGCGCCAGACCCCAAGAGAACCCTGGCATTAGGCCAGGTGGTTGGAAGGGGCTGTCACTGGAGCCACGGAGTGCACGTGCACCTCCACGTGCATGCATGACCATGTTCTGGGGTCTCGTGGTAAGGGAGAAAATCATGAAATACCATGTCTCCCCCATTACCAAAAAGGCACAGGGGCAATGGGGGAGCAAAAAGCTGTATGGAAAAAATGAAGTCCATGTTGGGGGGAACCCCATATTAATTATCCAAACAGTATCTCTTAATAAAGTCCATATTGGGGAGCGGGACCCCATATTAATTATCAGAGCATGAAAAAAAATTCATACCATGGAACTGTAGCCCATAAGTTCATGACTATTTACTGAAGAGTTCAATATTCCCATTCGTAAGCCGAACTTGCCTGCTCTAGAAAGGGCCTGGTGTCATGCTTAAAACTAAATCAGTATGAAATCACAAGTTAGTTTATATAGATCACCTAAATGTTGAATCTGCAGTAAATCCTGTTAAACTAGTACAAAGCATGGAGAACTGGGGCATAGTTACACCCCCTTAATTAACTGCTCAATGAAACAGTTTAACAAACAATGTTCACTAAGATTGGGGGTACATATCATAGTTGTTAGGCTTACCAAGAGGCTTCTATGTCCTGCATTGTTCCTAAATTAAAGTCTTGAATGCTTAAATATGCATGCTGCCTTGCAGCAATCAGTTAACCTTTTAGCAGACACTTACTATGTAAGCTACAATGGTGGCAGTACTAATCCCGATCTGCAGCACCTCGATAATACAGAAACTTATGGCCACAAATATAACATTAGTAACACTGGTACAGGTTTAAATTAAGACCTAAGGCAGGTATAGAGAGGGGAAAACCACCAAAGTATCTCGGCTTTCTTCCTGTTCCTCAGTTTCGGCATCCCGTTACCCCTCCTGCTGCCTCTGAGTTTTCTGGAGATCCGTCACCCATTTGCCTGCATCTGAACGATCGGTGATAGACAATCCGAAGTTTGACAGGGAAGAGAAGCATGTGCGGTAACTGCAGTTCTAAATTCACACTCAGAACTCCATCTAACTTCTTCTTACACTAGCGAGTGGCATAGGAAATATCAGGAAAAGCCAGAATCCTAGTCCCATCAAGTAGTAGAGGATAGTGTTGTGTAGCCAACTGAAGCAGCCTGTTCCTAGTCACCACTGAGTCCAACACGACCAGGACTGCATGAGGCACATTACCATCTTGCCTGTCACAAGGATGCAATCAGTTTCAATATTGGTCATTCTTTGATGCTAGAGTGTTCTTTGAGCTGCTGACTAAGCCATTCCTTTAAAACTAGTGCCAAATTGTCATCCTCTGCCACTTCCAGGATACCCAAGAAACGAATGTTCGTGGAGCTGACCTGATTTTCTAGGACCTCCAAGCAACTGTGTGTGTCAGTTTAGAGACTTTAGCACAGTGGGCCAATGCTGCACTATATATCTTCATTTGTCTTTTAATGTCCTCTATCTCAGTTTTAATAGAGTCCATCAAGGTTTCCACTTCTGCGATTCTCATCGTAAGTGTATTAAATCTATTGTTCGTAGCAGTGACTGAAGCCAGTGATTGAAAGGTTTCCTTCTGTCCTGTATCTGTTGCTCTGTCATGTGACGTCGATCTGGTGCTGGGCCTGGCTTTCCTAGGCTTAGACTACTGTTTTGTAGTTTCTTTGGCTGGCTGTGCCAATTTTGGTTTGACCATTCTGTCCAGTGGGTGTTCCTTTATCGATAGTTATAAAATTTTTCCAAGAAAAGCCCAGTTAAACAGTATTTTTTGCAGTTTTATAAAATCTTGATACAGAGCTCTGCATTTAGGCTTCCTCTTTGAGGCTCCGCATCGCGCCTCCATCCAACAGTTTTATTCCCAAAGGTAATTCTTTGAACCCACTTTGAGTGGCACCACCTCTCGGGAACAGTAGCAGCCAGAGCTGTAACCATTATGCAAATGAGTAGTGTGCTCCAGCACCCCATCTTGTGCGCTGTTTGTTTATATTGACATGCCAACAGTGCTGAAAGCATGGTTGTGTGTGTAACTTCTGCATGGCTGTTTCCTGTATTATGTACCACCTGTCAGTGTTTGAATAAGTAGACGAAGATTCATAAAGAGTTGCAAAGTCCTTTTTACAAGGGCAATAAAGCCTATTGTCAGCTGTCAGTGATTTTATTATAGCAGCTCAACAGGTCAAAGCTAGCCACATCATCTTAAATAACAATATAGGACAGACACTGTCATACTTCTGAATTTAGTAGAACTCTGACAGGGCAAAATCAGTGTTTATATTGTTATGAAAAGTACAGTTTTCTGAGCTTAGTTGCGCAAGGGAAACAAAAAAGAGAAAATGCAAAGAAAAGAGAGCAAACGCAAAAGAAAATGTTATTCAACAAAGAACAAAAAGAGACATACAGGACACACCCAGCTGCACTTGAAGGAAGTGTAAATACTATAAATTGCCAGCAATGGATGCGTGGGCTGTGTTAGTGTTTTCCCATTTAAATAGCATAGAAACAAGCCCTGCATTTTTTTCATTAGAGTTCTCAGCATTTGTGAATCACTTGTTTTCCATAAGTGATACTCACTGTAGTATAGCAGTCTATTCTGGATCATAAAAATGGCAAGTGGTGGTAGTAACAATGATAATGTCACTGTTTCTGATGCAGTTGGTGTTACTGACAGTGACACTGAAGTTGACAGTCGGACTGATGGTGATACTTCTATTGTGTTACTAGATATGCTAAACATCAGTCTCAGCAGTGGCATACAACCATACATGGTCGAGCCTCAAAGACCTTCACAGGCTTCACATGCTGCCACACCCAGTGATGCTGTACAGTCTACTGATGGTGATGATGATGGTCGAGAGTCAATGCTGGATCAACTGAATGAACTTGTGGTCACTGCACCATTATGCCGACTGTCTGTGAGTGTCTTTGCTGCCAAGAGGTTGCTCATCAACTGAGTGATAAGTTAGATGGTCTGACTTGCATCTCTGAGCACCCACAGTTCCTTATTGGTTGCCTGGATCTTTTGTTGTTCATTTAGCACTTACAATAATCTATGCTTCTATAGGCATCCTCATCCTCCAGATCATGCTACTGGTAGATAATAATACTCTTCTACTTCTAGCCACTGTTCAGTGGCATCATGTTTTCCTTCACTACTTTTTCAGACACTATGATCAACACTTACTGAATATAGATGCCATGCCCCCTTCCATGTCATGGAATATATGTACCTGTCACACCCCTTCCCAGCCTAGAAACATATTCCATGACACATCCTCTCCAGCCTGGGAACACGTGTATTCTATCCACCCTCCTCAGCCTGGGAACATATGTCCCCAGACCATTCTCCCCAGTCTGGGAACATATTGTGGATGCCTGACAGAATGCTGGCGGAACTGGTGGAGATTAAATTAGTCAGGTGGTTGAAGCATGCATGTGACGGACGTAGGGCAATATTACTTAACAGGCAGGCAAAATGTAGAGTTGACGGAGACCAGGTATGGTCACAGAGACAGACCCCACAGGGACTATTTTGAGAGATTGGGTTGGCAAAGTGGTCCTTTTCGGCAGAATGATTCTATGTTTCTATGCTCATGCATTACATAGAAACGTAGAAACTGACAGCATATAAGGGCCGCCTGGCCCACCCAAGTCTGCCCATCTTTTTTAACTTTCATTTTAATGCAGACCCTGCTTGATCTACGGCACTTTCTCCTCCCCTTTCCTTCCCCTACTATTCCCTTGTACCTATCCCAGGCATTTTTGAACACCACCGCTGTTTTCGTCCCCGCTACCTCTGCTGGAAGGCTTTTCCAGGAATCCACCACATTTGCATTTGTCATTATACCCTACATCATGTCTGCTGTTGTATGCATCAAAATTTCACAACTGGAGGCATGATTTATCATATGAAAAAACATCAAGAACAGTGATAACAGAAATACAATCATTACACACTGAAGAACAGCAATGCCTAAATGTTCACATTGTAGGAAAAAATAATAATGTCCATAATGTAATGCTTACTGAACATATGGGTAGTACTCAAGGTGACAACAGGGCATAATGCAGGTTCTGCCATACACATAATGCAAGGCAGAATTCTGTTAGTGTGATTCAAGTATCTTAACTTCAGGCATAAATTGTGTTGAATGAAATCAACAGTTTTCTCAACTATTAAAGTACTGACACTTAGATGTTTTGGTGCAGTATTAGTGAAATTATAATGACTAATACTGCACAAGAAAAAGAATAGTTACATACTTACCGTAGCAATAGATCTTTGACGGACTCTTTCAACATGCCACACCTTTGGAACTAATAGCTCCCGGGCACTAGAGCCACATGGAAACATTCACTGCAGTTTGTCAGGGGCTGCCATGATGATGTCAGATGTCAATGTATACATAAATGTGGGAGACCCCATCTCTCCTCAGTTCCCCATGGGGATCTACTCGGAGGACCTCCCTTGAGGGAACCAGGAGAGAACCCAGCACTCTACAGACCACGTGAGACAGAGGGCTGGAAAATGAAAGAAGGGAGATAGCATCACAGAAGTCAAGTGTTGCAGACCCAAAAGGGGGAAGGAGGGTGGGACGGCATGGCTGATGAAAGAGATTCTCTCAAAGATCTTCTGTTACAGTAAGTACGTAACTGTTCTGTCTTCTTCAAGGATATCTCTTTCATCAGCTCACACTTTTGGAATGAGTCCCAAGCAGCACCAAAAGCTGAGAGTCTGGGGGGGGGGGGGCTGGAGCCTATAGTCTTATGACAGCAGGCCTTGTAGCACAGCTAGGCCAAAGCCAAAGACAATGTCCAAACTGTAGTACTTAGTGAAAGTGTGGACAGTACTCCAGATGGCAGTTGCACAGATCTCTGCAGTGGATACATTTTGAAAGCAGGCTACAGAAGTGGCCATGCCACTTGTGGAATGACCACATACCACACCAGGAAGTTCCTTACCACACTTCTTGTAACAAAAAGTAGTACAGTTTGCAAGCCATTTGGACAAGCACTATTTAGAAATGGGGACATCATCTTTCCCAGGGTGAATGAAACAAAAAGCTGCAAGGACTTCCTGCAGTCCTTTGTACAGTGTGTATAGTACCTGAGTATTCTATGCATCTCTAAGGTATGGAACAATGCTTTCCCTGGATTGGCATGCTCTGGAAGATACACTGGCAGGTGAATGGTTTGATTTAAAGTAAAGTCAGACACCACCTTTGATAAAAATGGAGGATTAGTACACAAAGACACAGAGAGTGGGATATTCACAGTCGCAGGCAGGGGCACAAGCCTTGGCACAGTGCAACTGGGATGCTCCAGGGAGTGTGTTGGGACTCAACGGTGTTGGGCGCCATGGCTCCAGCAATCGCTGAATATGGCAACATGGTTTCCCCAGATGGTTCCATGGTGCAGTGGCACTGCACCAGCAAGAGGCAAGAGGGAAGGAGGGGGATGTGCCTGCGCAAGTGAGGCTGTACTAGGCGCAGAAACCATGAAATTCAGTGGTTGATATGCAGATAAGGCCATAATGCATGCAAGGCACAACTGGAGCCATTAGCATGTCATTATGGCATCATTTGCATGCAGGTGCGCCGATCCCTGGTGACTTGCACCTGGTGCCCTGCCAGGCTGCAGCTGTCGGGGACCGACGCCCCCTGCACATTGCGGCAAAGTGCCCCAATGCCCGATCATGGGCATATGTATAATAAAAGACATTTCCCATATCCCTGGTGGTCAGTGGACCCGCTTCCAGCCGATCAAGGGCATAAGTATAATACAGTACATTTTAAATTATCCCTGGTGGTCCAAGCGGTACCCCCACTCCACCGCCCACTGAGGCCCAGCCACCCGCTCCCCGGTCAGCGGCGGGTGGCAGCTCCCCACCATAAAGCCACCTGGCTGCCGCCCAGACTGACAGTGTACAGTACAGCTGTACCCATTTGATCCACAGCGTGGGCCAGTAGACTTAAGACCATGCCGAACTACGGTGCGATGTGAATGGATCGGGTCACATATCGGGACCTGAATATTCTGATGCATGCGATGGCCTGCACAATGAACCAGTAAATGCAGCACAGCCTTTATGCAGCCAGCTCCGGTCAGCCGAGCAACTGGAGTGTGCAGATGAAACTGCCACTGACGAGGGGCGGCGAGCCTCAGTGAGCCAGTGAAGAGCCGCTGAACCGGGAACAGGTCAAATGTGATAATTATGCGCTGCGGGCTGGCTTCGTCCTGACTGAGATATGGGACTATACTATTATTATTATATATGCCCGTGATTGGGCTCGTGATCCACTGGACCACCAGGATATCATTTCTATTACAATGCCCACGATCGGGCGTGGGGGGGGGCACGACGCCGACAGACCCTGGACCCGTCTAGTGCCCTGCACTACGGCAGCTCACCTGTTGGTGGCCAGTCCCTGCTCCTATTTCTTTTAGGCTCAACTTTGAGCACCAGTGTGCGGTGCAAGTAGGGTTTGCACTAGCATATGCGCTGCACGTCCCAGACTGAATATCAGGATGTGCGGAATATGCATGGGCACGCCCCCCACACTTGCGCGCATACATTACTGGTGCGCCCGACGCATGGGATCTGCGCCGCACAACATCCCTGTTTGAATATCGCATCAGGGCGCATCAGTGGTTGCGCCACTGCTGCGCCATGTGCAACCCCTTGAATATCCCAGCCTCTGTCTTTGTGGAAAATCAAATAAGGAGGCTCACATATTAGAGTCTGAAGTTCTGAAATCCTTTGAATAGAAGTGATTGCAAATGTTTTCCAAAGGAGAAAGCATAAGCCACAAGTTGCAGCTGGCTCAGAAGGAGCCAAAGTGAGCATTTCCAAAATAAAATTCAGGTCCCAAGCCAGGACTGAATTGGGAATAGAGGGCTTTAGATGTAGACTGCCCCTTAACATACGGGCTATCTCCAGCTGAGCCACCGTATGACCATCGATAGGCACGTGGAAAATTGATATGGCAGTCAAGTGCACTTTGAGCAATGACTACTGCAGGCCTGAACCTGATAAAGACCGCAGATACTCTAGAACCTGATTAACTGGACAGGTGAATGGATTTGGGTAGTGGGAAGTGGCCCATAACGCAAACCACTTCCACTTCATGGAATAAGTAGTCCTGGTGGAATGCTATTGAGCAGCCACCAGAACATCTGCCACTTTTTGGGAAACCTCAAAGTGAGCTATATCTATGTCTTCAGGAGCCATGTGTGCAGATGAAAAGATGTCAGGTCCAGATGGAGCAAGGTGCCCTGGTCCTGTGATGGCAGATTCTTGCACAGGAGCAGGGGCACTAGCGGTTCCACTGCCAGTTGTTGTAGTAAGGGGAACCAGATCTGTTGAGGCCATAGAGGATCAAAGAGTATCAGAGTTGCAACTTGAGTAGCAGTCTCTGTATTAGAAGGAAAGCATAGAAACCTCTCTTTCAAAGAGAGGGACAATGCTTCTCACCAGAAAACTCCAAGCCCTGGAACAAGTGAGCAGAAAAGTGGTAGTTTTGTGTTGTGTAGGGACACAAAAAAGTCCAACTCTGGGTGACCCCATCTTTCAAGCAGGTTGTCGATCACTGAGGTTAGCAGTTCCCACTCGTGCATCCTGGACTATGACTTGCTTAACTTGTCTGCTAAGATGTTTTGAACGCCTGGAACATGCACTGCTGATAGTTCTAGACTGTGTTCCAGAGCCCAATACCAAGCTCTCATTGCTTCTGTGCATGGCAAATAGGAATGAGTCCCCCCTGCTTGTTGATGTAATGTATCACACAGACCTTGTCCATCTGTATTAGCAGAGGACCTGGGGATGAGTGATGCTGGAAGCTCTGGAGTCCACACAGGACAGCTCACATTTCTAGAATATTGATGTATAAAGTGCTTTACAGTTGGGGCCATGTGCTCTGAGTGAGCCCCCTAACCCAGTCCAGAGGCATCTGTGGTGAAGATCTGGGAATGGGAAGTGATTAAGAATGGTATCCCCTTGAGTAGGTTGCTGCATTCTATCCACCACTTGGGCACTTTGGGCACAGGGGATGTGACTAGAACCATCTGTTCTAGGTTGTATGTGAGCTGATCCCATAGGACTCTTAGGGTCCACTGGGATATCGACAGTGCAGTCTGGCTAGTGGCACTGTGACAATAGCCACTGCCATAAGGCCCAGCAGATGTACAGTAGGAACATCCTTGCTGAGACATAACAACTGTATTGCACTAATTGTGCTTGGGCAATTAGGTGGTCAGCTCTGTCCACAGGCAGAAAGACAGAGCCCTGAGCCATGTCCAACACTGCCCCTATATGCTGCAGTCTCTGACAAGGTGTAAACACTGACTTTGGTATGTGAACTCATTCACATCACAAGAGCTCTTTGAGATTTCCACCACTTGTGTCCTGTATACTCCTAGCACTACATCCTGGGCCTTTCTAAGCAAAATCAAGCCATAATCAGCATACTGTAAACAAATGTGAATACCTTTAGAACCGTAAGTGCTACAATAAAGTATGAATGGCAAAGTTGTTCAGCACAACATTACCTTTCCAGTGGTGCTATGCAATCAATTGTAATCAATTTGATTTTATTTTATACTAGCTGAAATACCAAACAACTGTGTTTTTCTTCAGATTTTTTCAAGATGCTTAGGTGAGGCTTGAGAGACAAATGTCAGCCATGCAAACCATTCCTTAAACAAATGCGAATAACTCCTAAAGTATACGTGGTAGACACAAAGTATCAGTGGCAAAATTGTTCAGCACAAAATTACCTTTCTAATGGTGTTATGCAATCGATTGTAATCCCTTTAGTTTTTATTTTATACTAGCTGAAATACCAAACAACTGTGTTTTTTTTTTTCAGATTTATTCAAGGTGCTTAGGTGAGGCTTGAGAGACCGATGTCAGCCATACACACTATACCTTAAACAAATGCGAATAACTCCTAAAGTATACATGATAGACACAAAGTATCAGCAGCAAAATTGTTCAGGATGGAATTACCTTTCTAACGGTGCTATGCAAGCAATTATAAGCAATTTGGTTTGTTTAATATTTAGGCAAAAACTGCTGACTTCCTCAGATGTTTCCAGGCCTGAGTGTAAGTCAGCTGAGTACGTCTACAGGCATTATTGGCCTGAGTGGCTATGCTTTCACATGCCACCTACAGGTGTATCTAGGCCTGAATGAGTTAACTGCCATCTCCAGAGCATCGCAGAGCTGTCTGGTTTGAGTTAAGATCTTTAAGAGCTGGTCCCTTGAATGGGCTTTCAATAGCTAATTGTCTAGGTGAGGGAAAACATACAGACCTTCCCTGCATAAGGCTGCTGCCACCACTGTCAAGCATTTGATAAAGACCTGGAGTGCAGAAGACAAGCCAAAGGGTAACACTGAACTGGTAATGTTCCCCTTGAAAAAGGAACCTCAAATATTTTGGTGAGCATTCTGAATCTTGATATGAAGGTATGTGCTGATTGGTTGACCGGTCAACCAATGAGAACGTACGGTCTACTGTACATGCTCATTTACACTTCAGCTGGCAGCTGGCTGTGGCGGAGTGAGGAGGGCTCTACCAGTCATTGGCATGGGTCAGGTTGGGTGGGAGCGGGTTGGTGGTTCACTACCTGATGGGGTGAGGGGTGGGGGGTCACTAGACTACCAGGGCTTTTATGTTTCTAACCAGGACAATGATCAGAGAATGGTGGAGTGGAGGGAAGGGGGAGGGACCACCAATGATAGTGCTTTTAGCTATGGAGAGAGGCATCAGGGCAGGGGAGGGACGCTGAACCAGTAATATTTTTGATGTTATATATGGGGGTGGGGATCAGGGCAGGGAGGGAACGATGAGCCACCAATGTTTTTGTTTACATGGGGACAGAGATTGGGGCAGGGAAGGGATGCTGAACCCCCAGTGTTCCTTTTTTTCTATATGGGGACAGGGATTGGGGCTTGATGGAGGGGACCTGATCCAGTGCACTTGGATGGCGTTTACATGCAGATGAGCCCATAATGGGCATGCAAATGGCCCCTTAGTGCCATGCATGCCCAGTGGGCTCATTTACATGTTTGGGCTGAATATCGCCCATGGGAGCTGCGGCGCTAACCAGTGTGCACTGTGCTTTACCCCAATGGGTGGTCTTCAGCCCCACCCTCTGGTAGTGCTGCGACAAACATGGTGACTGCATGCTGTATGCCGTACTACCAGGGTCCGATATTCAAACAGATAGAATCATCAGTTTGGATCTTGCTATCTGTTTGAATATGGCGCCAGAGCCGGCCGGCCCTATATTTTGCATGGCACACCTGTTTGTGCGTGCAGCCAGCTCTGAAAATGGGGGCCTTTATCTACTTTCCTGGGGACAGCTAGTATATTGTTTGGTCTGTACCAAGCTGCAAGGGTGGCATCCTCTAATGCTGGGAGCAGAGGAGGCACCACAGTAGCAGGAGACTCTGGAAGCTCCAAGAACTCCAGCAAGCTCTTCTTAGTGGTATCCTGCACTTCTAATGCAAAACCCATGGTAGCCTGTATTTGCAGCATCATGGTGAAAAAAGTAGGGTCCTCTGGATTGAACCGTGGTGTGTTCATCACAGAATCTTCATTGCACGTGGAAATTGTAGAGCTATGCCAAGTTCATATTGGCTCTCAACATAATCTTCAGACTCATCCTCCTCTTTCTGCATCATTAGATTAGGACTGTACTCATATTTGTCCTCAACTAGGTCAATGGGAAGAAAGGACCAGGTCGGTGACATCAGCAGCGGCATAAGAGGTAGCTGTGGTAAGGGAGTTCTTTGCAGCATCGATGGGGGATTAGCAGTGAGCCCCGTTGATGGGCTCCCTGGAACAAGGAGGCCAGGCAGTAAGTGTCTGATCATGTCTGAGAAAGACCTGAGAACTGCCTGAGCTTTGGCATCTCTTTGGTCGATGGGCGCTACTCGAGGAGTGGATGGTGGAGGATGAGTCTCTGACATCAGTGGTGACATACTGGTCGTAATAGGCCCAGTAGAGCCTATGCCAAGCCTTGACCTCAGTGTCATGTCAATGGTCGGCTGGGTGGTCAGTGTTGCTGCCAAAGCAGACAACACAGAAGAGGAGGTCTTTTCCTGTAAGACACAGGGGCGACCTGGAGTGTGCTGGGGAAGCCTTCTCCTTGTCCAAATGCTTGTGTATGTGACTCCCAGATATTTTCTCTCAGGATTTCAATGACCGGGATTTCTGTTGGAGCTCCTTCTCCATTCTCTCCATTGTCTTTTAGAGCAAGAATTTCTATTAAAGCCCCTTTTCAGCATTGCTTGATTGCAGAATTAAACCTCCAGCAGATTTCATAGGCTTTCATGTTGTAGTCTATGCCTAGGCAGCAGACACACATTGTGTCAGTCACCACTGTAGAGTTTGTCTCCGCACTCACAGTACCGGAAAAGTTTAGATGGTTCTTTTGACAATATACAGGTCACCGAAAATCACTCTAAAAGTGATTATTTTTTAGAAAATAAATAAAATGGTGGCAGTATGCTGCGATGTTTCCTTAGAGGTCCAACGAGTTGATTGCCTTTAAGGAGTTTGCTTGCAAAATGATAACTCAGTACTTCCAAACCTCTTCCATAACAGTTAAATATAATCCAACATTAGGGGCAGACTGTTGGATAACTGATGTATAAGAAGAACAGTACCTGTGCTGTGTTCCTGGATTTGAGCAAAGCATTTGACACAGTGGACCATGAATCATTAATCACCTCCCTTGGCTCACTAGGGTTGGATTCCCCTTCACGCAATTGGTTCAAGTGCTATCTATCAGATAGGTCACAACTGGTAAAAAATGGAAACTACCTATCCACCTTGAAACCACTGTTAAGAGGTGTACCATGAGGCTCTATTCTTGGCCCCATCCTCTTTGCCATCTATATTAATAATATTGATGCCAACCTCACTCAATCCAACATCCATCTGTTTGCTGATGATACTGTATTATATATTAGCAATCCTTCATTATCTAAAGCCTGTGAACTGCTACAATCTGAATTTTCCATCCTACAACACAACCTACTAGATAAAAAAAATACTTAAATGCCAAAAAAACAAAAGCTATGTTCTTTACCTCAAAGAGTTGCTCTGCCACTACCCACCATCCACCACCTACAATTAACCACCTTACTTGGAAAGCTGGAATTCGTTGATAACTTCAAATACCTTGGAGTCTGGATTGATAACAAGCTTATTCTTCTGTCCATATTGAGGGCTACTAAAGAAACTGAGACAAAGGCTTGGTTTATTTTTTAGAATAAACACTACCTCAACAGAGACTCAAAAAGATTAATCCAGGCTTCATTCCTATCCCTCATTGACTATGCTGACTTTCTGTACTGGACATTGTTCCTCCACCTCTTAAATAAACTGGACACCCTATACCACAGGTCCATCAGATTCATTACTGACCTTCCTTCAGCACCCATCATTGCTCCTTTATAAGGCAGTTAACTGGACATCATTACAACACAGAAGAAATAAGAATGCTGCAATTTGGATATTCAAAGCCTTATCAGGCAAGCTACCTACCTATATCTCAGACTGTTTTACTCAAATTACTTCTAGGCCATACAACCTAAGGATTAGCAAAATTATCATTCTTAAGGTCCCCAATGTCTGCACCCAGTTTGGGAGGGCTGCTATCAGCTACTCACTAGCAATTGTTTGGAATTCACTCAAAAACCATGAAGCTAAATAACCTCCTACCCTTAATATCCTTCAAAAGATTATTCCCACCCTATTCCCAGAACTCTACAACTGCTTCCACAAAGCCTAAACCCCGGCCTACCTACCCCCTTTCTTTTTCGTGTTCTATATGCTGATAAAACTCCGTTTCCAGTCCCAAGATTCACCCTCAAAATGCCTGCTAGGTCCTATAATCTACATATTACTCCTGATGTGTCCATTGCCTTCTTCTCACAGATTAATAGTTTTAATGTGCCGTGTACATATGTATATTGTTATATATTAGCACCTATGTCATTGTATTACTGTTTATGTTACCCCTGTCATTGTATTACTGTTTATGCTACCCTTGTCAATGTATTAACACTTGCACTTCTTGACCACTCAGGTCCATCTTGTAAATGAGCTATGCTCAATGATGTTCGCCTGATTAAATAAAGATTTTGATTGATTGATTGATTGTTGGAGGAAATGTAAGGAGAAATTATCTCACCATACACATATATTTGGGTCATGCCTTCTCCTCTCTCAGTTCTGGCAAGATGTGGCTTCAGACTTAAGGAAAGTTTTTCCAAGGCTGACAGAGCTGACCTCCAGATTGGCATTGTTATCAGATTACCTTTCTAAACATTATGATAAGCATAAAAGGTATTTGTTACACATACAGTAGCACTGAAAACAGCTAAAAAGGCTATAACTAAACAATGGTTACAGCCCCATCCCCCAGATAAGGAACAGTGGGGGGACTTAATGATCTCTGTGTAGAATTTGGAAAAGTTGACACACAAGCTCCAGAATCAAATGGAATTCTTTGATAACAGATGGTGGCGTTGACTCTTCTATATAATGGCAAAGCATGATTTTGTCCCATGAAGTCAGAGCTGTCTCTTGGACTAAGCTAAGTGACACCTTGTTGGCTATACAAAGGGGTATGGAGGGGGACAGAATTATCATATAAATAGTACCAAGAACTTAATGGGTATGGTATGTTACAATAAGATGTATTGTGCTTTACAAGGCTAGTGGCTTCCATGTTTTAATTAAGGTAAACAGGGGAATACAGCAGGTAAGAGCCATTTGCCATAACTTCAGCTTACTGTAATTGTAAATAAAAAAAGGTCTCAGAAGATATGTGTTACTGAACATTGATGTATAGATGCCTGTATCTTTGTGCTAAGCTATGTATGTTGCACCTGTCTGTCAAATAAAAAATAAAATATAAAAAAAAAAGATTGCCTTTATTTGGCACTGTAGTGTTGATGGCTTGTGGACAATTACAGTTCGCTGAGTAATCTGTCATCGCCAGCTATGTCCGAGCAATCATGCCCCATATGAGTAGTGCTGCCATTTTGGGCAATACTTGCTCAGTAGTGAATGGAAGACTTCAAGTTTACATCTGTGACACAACTCTATCACTTTCCCCTTGTCTTTAAGAAGCCTGCTATCTGTCACTATTGACTTTAAGGCATCATGTAGCACTGTTCCCTTTCCAAGCCAGCATATTTTTCTTTCATTTAGTTCATCAGTTGATTGCTGTTCACATGCATGAAAAACTAAACCTCCAACCCAAGTATGTGTGTTTGCTGTGTGCTCTAACACAGAAATCTACCTTTCTCTTAAAAGAGTGGCATTACCCCGGCAGGTTGAGGCTGACCACCAGAAGTGCTTAATGAAGACTGTGTCCAGGAGCCGGCCCGCTGACGCAGCAGTAGTGCTACCACTTGCGACGCCAGTGACCCGGGGTTGGGAGTGAGCTTGGGTTGCTGGAGGGCTGGCTGGGGAGAGGAGGATTGAGCATCCTGGGGCTGCTATCCTCCTCTGGGGAGGATGGGCTGTGGGTCCCACTGCTTTACCGCCACCTGGGTGACCATGGGTGGTGGTGCAGCGAGGCTGCAGAGCGATTGGGAGGGGAGGACGTTGGCCGGAGCGGCGGCACACCTCTGCGTGCCCCACCTCTTTGGATCCCCTTGCCTGTCGGCATCCTTGGGGCAGGGACCAAAAAGGAAAAAAAAATGTATTGGTTGCCGGTAGAAGGGGCACGGCATCCCCAGATCTCTTAACCGGGCTCCTTGTGGACTGAATGGACTGCCCAAAGTGCACTAATGGACTGTGGAGGGGACAGCCCGGGTTCCCCTCCCAGGGGGCAAACTGAGGCAGGATGGGGGCAGGTCCATCGGTATCCCCAGGAGTTACCCAGGGCAAGGCTAGGGGGATAATATGCCTAGGGATCCCAGAAGAAAGGAGCCATTGTGGTGATGGGGGCTTAGAAAGAGTAAATAAATAATAATAAAAAAAAGAGTCTGTGTCCAGGGCAGTAGTTCTTGGCAGTGCCTCTGCTTTCCCTTAGCAACAGTTTTTTTATTATGGACTTGGCAAGGTGCCACCCATCAAATTGATGAGAAACGCTTGGGAACATTGTTCCTGTGGACATCAGGGAAGCAATCTGTGGGTAATGATCTGTCATAATAGTACCAATTTGAACACCGTTCTGAATCAGTTTTTCAAGAGCTGTAATGAACCCTCCTTTTCCTTGCAACTGGAGTTAGCAACCTCTGTCACCTGGATAAGTTCTGATTGCAGAATGTTTTTTGTTTCCATGTCCATTACTGTATTGGTACAGAATTTGGAACTGCGCTCAGGAGAATCACAGCAACCATCGCCAATAACCATTAGGCATTTGTTAACTTCAAATTAAAAGTTGTTTTTCTGCCGCTTAATCCAATTAAAATTAACAACTAGAAATAAAATATTGTCTTTAAAGGTGATGATACTGACACTCGGAAAGAAATGGAACATGAAGACAGCTGAAGAAGTCCGCTATCTGACTGTAAGAGCTACCAGTAAATAAAACTGTGGAGCTGAATGCCAAATTTACGGCATTCATTTTGCCAATGACTGGTTGTAATCTCCATATAAAAACATGGGATTTTGGGGGCCAGCCCAGTGGCATTGAGGACTGAGGCACTGGATGCCACACCTTGCACCATACTGGTGACCTGGGTTCGGGTATGAGCTTGGGCCGCCGGGGGTCGGCCGGGGCGGGGGAGAGGGCGAGGAGGGGATTGAGCAGCTGATAGGCAGCTCTCTTCCTTGGGGAGAGACATGAGTTTTTCCCAGCACTTGGCTGCCACCCAGTGGAGGCTAGGTGACAGTGCCACACCAGAGGGGGACCCTGGCAATAGGCCGGGAGGGCAGAAGGGACTGTCACTGGAGCTGCAGTGCTCATGTGTGCCTCCATGTGCATGAGCAACCGTGCTTCTGGGGCCTTTGGTATTAGGGGAGAAAAAAACAGAGGAAAATTGGGGACTGCAGCTGGATGAAGCCCCCAGCCTGGCTCTGGTGGTCTGCCAGGGCACAAGAGGGAGGGTGCCTCGAATGACTGCGGAGTCAGGTATGGTCGGCCAACACGGGATCACCGCCGGCCCGGAGGATAAACAATGGACGGAAACAAAAAACATGGGATTTTGCACAGCAGAAATTGACAACAAGCAATGTACCATGAACAGATGTGCTGATTACCCTCAAAGGAAGCATACACAATTTGCAAAAAGCATTTCAAACATAAAAACAATCATGTCTTAAATATACATTTTTACTCTTTTACGATGATATCAGTTGAAAAAACTGTCAACATCATCATCAGTGGAGTGAGAGCCAATACTTATGGCTGTATCAGTTGAGAACACTGAAACCTCATTCTCTAAATTCTCACTTGGTTCAGAGGATAACATGGAGAGCTGCTGACTTTCCAGCATGTTTAACCATTTATGCCCCTTCATTGATGCTGATGTAAGTCTCGGCCTATCCGTAACCCTCACTTCACTTTGTCCCTCTGTGTCATCATGTAGTGTTTCAGTGTGAAGATTGATTGATTTCTCAGTGGAATGAGACACTGAGTAACGCCTTGAATATACAGTAAGTGGTCCTTAAAAACACTTTCAGGTGAGGGGCACTGTTGAGCCGAGGCCGGACATCTGGAACCACAGCTCTACAAAGAAATTAAATTTCTAAATAAATATAAGCTTTTCGGAGGACCTAGTGGTTAAAAATCATATATTTGGCTATTGAAACTTCAGTGGAATGATAATGGGTAATCCGAAGAAGGATAAGGGCATCAGGATGGAAATAAATGTAAGTTTGCACCTGGTCCCCAACCACATAGTCTACACAGAGGCTGCTTAACCCAGAAGAAAACCTAAATGGCAGGAAACTCTACAAACGTTGGGGCATAAAATTAACAGACTTAGTTCCATGATCTCAGGACTGGCTGAAAAATGTGATTCCTTGACTACCCGAGTAAACACCATGGAATTGGAGGTGAATAACATAAAACTGGTCCCGTTGGAATCTCGTAAAAGTGCAGAAGCTGCTCTGGGCACAACAGCTAACCTGGTCAAAGGAAACAACCACTTGAGAACCCGTCTCGAGACTCTTGAGAACCAGGCCCGGGCAGCAAATCTCCGTATCGGGATGCCAGAGCGGAGTGAGGGGGGATCATTTGACCCTCTTTCTGTCTGAATGGCTGGTGCAACAGTTGGGGCAGGCCTTTATGGACAGATATATTTTGATTCAAAAGGCTTATCGAGTCTTCTTCAGGGGCAGCCGCGAAAAATCCGGAGGCATCCAGAGCAATTGTTGCGATATTGGATGGTATTGGTTTGCAGGGACTTTATTTTGGCCATGGTTTGTCAGAAAAAAATGCTGCTGAATAAAGGGAATTAGATTCAGCCATGACCTGAGTTATACCACCAGGCAATGCAAGAAGAGGTCGATGGGGTCGGGCTCTCCTACATGAAGTGCAGATTGCCCACAACATGCTGTTTCCAGCGAGGCTCAGAATCATCCATAAGGAAGGTCTATATCTTTTCGGACCAGCTGAGGCCCTGAAGTGGGCCCAATGCTATTGCTCACCAAGAGAAGGAGGGATGTTTCAGAGGAGTCAGATCAAGAAGACTCTGACGAAGAGGAAACCTGACTTACACTTGGCAATAGAACTGGCCTTAATGCAAATGACTTCAGAAGTTTAACTTTCATACCCCTGAAAGCAATGGATCAGGACTTATTGGACTCATTGGACAAACTTAACAGTATGGGCACAGGTTAGTTTACATCTGGGTATAAATTATCTCTTTAGGGGCAGAACTGTTACTATGGATGTCTTATGAATAGTGTTTAAAATATTTAACTTTGTCTAACTCTTTACTGGGAATAATAAGGATAAGGGGCCCTTAATATACCTCTCTTTTAGAGGAGGATTTCTGGTGTCTAATGATGGCCTTAAAAGTTTATGTACTGTCTAAGATGTTTCTAGAGGTCTGTAATTTCCAGATGTTAGTTCACTTGCTGATATTACC
Organism: Neoceratodus forsteri; assembly: GCA_016271365.2. Lineage (NCBI taxonomy): Eukaryota > Metazoa > Chordata > Ceratodontiformes > Ceratodontidae > Neoceratodus > Neoceratodus forsteri. The sequence goes on from CM057458.1 coordinate 463,298,822, forward strand.
AGATTTGGTACTAGAATTTGAGAAATGCATAGTTAGTTGTCTCCTTCAGGAAGGAGCTACTTATTGAAAATTTATTTTATAATAAGATGTTTATTATATTCCATGCCGCTCATGGGTTAATTAAAAGAGTAAAAGTGGTATTAAATTGTTAACCATAACATTTATGATATTATTCCCAAGGATGTATCTAAAAGATTCAGTAGGTTTATTATTCTGCGTGTATTAAGAGAGGTGGCGCCCTCATGTGGAATTTTATGAGTGAATCCTCATGTACTGTCTCAGGAATTTTTTTCCTACTGTCTATTGTAAATCAATAAACATAAAGGACAAAAAAAAAACACTTTCAGGTGACTCAGGCCATTGGCATGCAAAGTTCCGTGTCTCAGCTTTGCACTGACTCTCCATATATGCCTTTTCAATTATTCTTGCTATAGCAATCTTGGAAGATGTTTGCAGTGACAGACTGTCAGTAGACTGCACAGTACTGGAAGTTCAGACACTGTCATATTGGCCCCTGTTCACAAACACACGCACAAGAGGCACACATCAGGGTGCTGCAACCAAGGGATTTCCATGCAGGGGTTGCATTCACGAACACCGGCCCCTGCACAGCTCCCTTATGCAGCTCCGTCCCTGGTGCGCAGGTCCAGGGGGCAGGAAGATGCAGAGTGGCAGATCCTGGCAGGCAGCCAATTGGTTGCCCAGGCAGGGACCCTCAGTAAATCCCTTGCACGCAATGGTGCCACGTTGCAGGCCAGTGTGCAGAGTGCCAACTGTGCCAGTGTGGGGGTGTACCCCATCCACCCGACCCCATTCTCCTGAAGTGCCCCAATCGCAGGGCAGCATTGTTGGGGAGGGCCAATGCCCCCCACCATGTCCACTGCATCAGGAGGCAGCTTTCCTAGGGGGTGTGTAGCAAACCCCGGAGGTTTAGGCTGCCTTCTGGATGCAGAGCCAGCAGCCCCGTGCACAGCACTCTGCACGGTCGTGAATGCGCGGAGTGCTGGCTTGCTCCCCAAACTGCCCCCAGGCCCACCCCCTGCAGGGCTCCATTATTGGCCAGGGGATTGGGTGCTTGGGGGAGGCATATCCCTGTCTTGAATAGGGTGGAGGGGAGGCGCAGAGGGCACAGGCAGCTGCCAGGGGTGGCTACGTGCTGAGTTGAGCGCGAGCTACACGATTCTTTTGTGAATAGAGCCCATTGTCTTTACTTGCTACTACTGAAGTATATCAAGACATTGGATGTGGTTCTTGTAATGTCTCTGCACAACTTCCTTCAAACAGGTCAACTAAAAGAAGTGGAGAAGCAATATTTGCGTAAATAAACACAGAATATTTATTGCTTTCTTCTAACCACTAACAATATTTATACAAACATTACATTTACTTTTCAAGTGTGAAAATCTATTTTAAACACCACAGTGAATTAGTTACCGGCCCAATAACCTCATTGCTACCTCAGTACACATGATTAGTTACTGTTGTCCCTGCAGATGACATTTTATGAGGTCCCATGTGCAGTGACAGAAAAGGACAGTGTGAAGTCACCAGATATGATGCTGCGCATGTCAAAATGAGCGAGTTCTCATTCATGCATAAATGGGACAACATTATATTCAGATTTGTCATCAGCAATAAACCACCACCATTACAGCACTGTGTAACACATTTCTGGGATCAGACTCTACAATATTTATTGCCTTACTGACACATAATGAACACATCGGTACATTTCTTTTATATGCTTACCACTGGCTTGTAACATGTGTTCCACTGAGTGCTTCAGGAACATAGAAGGTACCACATCTGGTTTCAGTTATTTCACATCATCATTGGCACCTGTGATGTTTCAAAATTAAAAATTAGTTACGTGTCATAACTACAATATATGAAAATGATACAGAAATGTGTTTGTTGTGTTTAAAGCATTATTTGGGTGTGTAATATGGGAAACAGTAATAGATGTCATGATTACATATAGTATCTATTTAATCATGCAGTGTCCACAAGTAGCTGGAATGCACATGAAAAGTACTGTATGTGTTATATATATATATATTACAAAAACACTGCGTTAATGCACCAGTTAGGGTTTAACTTAACACCACAAAAGTAGGGAAATGTGGCATTAGGGATTCAAAACCTAACTCCCCATGCCCTCAGGCAGCAAAAGGACAAGACCACACAAGCAACCACAAACAGCCATTATTAACATGCAGCTGTTTCCAGGTGACATACATGCAGTAGCACTGATGTGCTGCCTTCATGGATTTGTATCTACAGCATGCATACCACAAGACATACACACTCACCTGTTGCTGCAGAAAGAAATCACGATACTCAAATCACAACACTGCTCCTGTGTGCAGAAGCACAGGTCCCTGTAGCCACAGATACAAATCCACAATACCTAAATTACAAATGTTCTTTTGTCTGCAGAAGTGCGGGCACTTATGGGGCTAGAGCGTCCTGTAGCCTCTGGTACTCATCACACTGTAAGACATGCACACATTTGATGGGCCCGTGCTTCTGCAACCACAGGTGTAAGACATGCACACATTTGATGGGCCTGTGCTTCTGCAGCCACAGGTGTAAGACATATATACTGGCCACAGACTGTAAAAGTGCAGGTGCCACAAAATCCAGGACACCAAAATTGCAACAGTACTTTTGTCTGCAGAGAAGTAAGATGGGTGTAAAGTGTAAAACAGACACACCAACATCTGGCTCCAGAATGGCAGGCCCCTGCAATGACTGGAGTTTCACAACCAGAAGTAGTGTTGCAATGTATGTATCAGGGTTTCAGCAGCTGCTCTAGAACTTGTTCAAGGGGGTAACAGTTTTTTAGTTATGCAGCTGCATCTAGAAAGCCATACACTAATGCCTTAGTTCTCAGACTCTATCATAGTGAGCCTCCCCCAAGCCATGGAAAATTACTGGAGCCTCCCCTAAATATTAAAATAATCTTGGGCCTTCTCATAGAGAATAGCATACTGTGCACAGTACACCAGGAATAAAGTGAAACTCCTTTGAGAAGTTGGGTCTCATTTTATTCAGCTTATTGTAACCCCACACACACACTTGTAACCATGCCCAGGCGAGCCTACTTGCTGTGCTAATTTGACTCTCTAACCTTGTTACCCATTGTTGCAGTACCTTCATGGGTCAGACTGCTTTCTGTTTCCACTCTGTTGGGAGTAGCCTTCCTTCCCACCTTTGCTTCTCTCCCTGCTACTCTTCTCTTTACCAGCTTCTCAGGGATCCTTTTGCTCCCTCCTGCTGTTGCTGCTAGTGCCTCTCTGCTTAACCCTTGAATTTTGGCTGTTCTGCCACCAGTCTAAATGGCCAATTGTTACCTCTCATTATTTGTTCATTGTTCCTATTTGTTTGCACTATTGTTCATTTTCTATTGCTTGATTGTTTTACAGTTTTATGTTTGCTTGCACACATGTGCAAGAACATAGTGCCCTATCTGAGTTTTAAGTAGGTGTGCCCCCCACTTCAATGCCCTGCTCCTTTGCAGAGCGACTGCACCACGCTAATGAATGTCAGAGCTGTCTATGACAGCCTTTCAGATGCAGTGGTGTACAGCTGAAAGCAAAAAATGACTGCAATCAGCGGTGGTAACGTGTAGGCAATTTGCATACTGCTGTCTGCAGGTAATTTACATACTGCCATCAGCAGTATGCAAAGTGCCTACACTCTGCACTGCATCTGTAGCTGTCATAGACAGCTCAGTTTTTGTCTACTCTTCCCCCCCAAGTAGCACGCTGGGAGCCCACCCCAGAGTGCTCATGCGCTCCCCCCCCGCATACCATATGGCTGACGGGGGTGCCCAATCCCCCTTTGGCTTCACTGCTCCTCAACAGACTTCCAGTGCCATGCTGGGAGCCCACCCCAGCGTGGCAAAAGTCTGTGCAGCCGACTGGGGGTGCCCAATCCCTCATCGGCTCCACTGTATGGTTCCCCCCAAACCAGAGTTCCACGTGCCATGCTGGGAGCCCACCCCAGCATGGCAGAAGTCTGTATGGCTGACGGGGCCAATCCCCCGTCAGCTCCACTGGCTCCCCCTCCAAAATAACCTTCCAGCTGCCATGCTGGGAGCCCACCCAGCATGGCAAAATGTCCCGTAGTCTAAAGAAACATAACCCTGAAAAAAAAACGGTCCCTCGTTGCCTATCTCTGCCCCCCCTCCCCACCCTGCACCCACCCTCTGTGCATCCACCTCCCCACCCCCTCCACCCCATACTTTACCTCCGAGGCCAGTGCGACAATCTTGTGGACGGGAACACGTCTGCACTCTTCAAAGCCGACCGCCAAACTGAAGAAATGCTGGTAAGCTGTAAAGGATTGATTCTATCCAAAACATGTCAAGTGACTGACCCATGGTCTTAGCCTTTTGCACCGTCAATAATATAATACTTTGAGCACATTCTGAAATAACTCCAGAGTTGCTCTGGAGTTGCAACTGTTGTTTGAAGAGGTGGCAAGTGTCCATTTTTTTTTTTGTTCTCGTATGTGTCAATTTATCATGTATATCACCAACCCAGTGCAGTTGTTTTTTTTAATAGTGATACTACATTCATAAATCACTGTTGGAGCCTCTCTAAAGCTGCACAGATGGATCTTGAGAAGGCTTTATCTGGATTATTGTCCCTTGAAAGGCTGTGTCTGACTTAAGGCATTTTATTGTTCTGTACTGTTTGTCTTGCACACTCCTGGCCCCGCTTTTGTACTGGAAGCAGCTTCACTTTGATTTGATAACGTGGTCTCGGAGACTGAACACAGGACAGGCAATGAAATAAGTTACCTCTACCTTTTAAAATACGCAAAGTCATAAACAGATTTAATCATGGCTACAAATATAAGAAATATACAAATAACATATGGGGATGGTCCTTGCACACTTGAGGAGTGACAATTGGGTAGAAATCAAACGGGGAGACTAAACTGAGCTGTGTCTTAACTTATCTTATCATACAGTTGTAAGCAATTAGACATGATGGGGTGTTGGTTGTGCTGTCAGAAACACACCCAGGGTGTAAGGCACAAGGCTGTAGACCAAGGGTGGGATATTCAAATGGGTTGCGCATGGCACAACAGAGTTGTGCCATGCGGACACTAGCCGCCAGGCGTGATATTCAATGAGATATTATGTGCAGCAAACCCCGATGCACTGGGGCGCATCGGTAATATATGCGGTGCAGGTAAGGGGGGGGGGCGTGCCCATGCATATACTGCACATCCCGATATTCAGCCCGGAATGTGCTGAGAATATGCAGGCGCAACCCTGACATGCGCCGCACACAGTTAAGCCTCAAAATAAAGGAGCAACAGCTGGCCACCCACAGGTGAGCTGCCGTAATGCAGGGTGCAACATGGCAGCTGCCAGCTGTGGGTGGCCACCCGAGCTCTGGCGGCACCATCCGGTGATGTAGCACCCCCCCATGCCCAATCGCGGGCTGTTTTACATAATAGAATCCCTGGTGGTTCAGTGGGACCTATCCCTTGCCTGATCACGGACTGAAAATATTCAAACTCCCTGGTGGTCTAGTGGACCTATCACCTTGCCCGATCGCGGGCTGTAATAATAATAATCAAACTCCCTGGTGGTCCAGTGGACCTATCTCCCTGCCCGATCACGGGCATGCAGCACTTTAATTATCCCTGGTGGTCCAGCAGTACCCATCCCTCCTCCCAACTGCCCACTCATTCCCGCCACCCTGCTCCCCCCAGTCAGCGGTGGGTGGCAGCACCCCACCCGCAAGCCACCCGGATGCCCACCGACTGACAGCAAACAGTACGGCTGTATGCCCATTGGTCCACAGTGTGGGCAGTAAAGCAGTGTCGTGCTGTACTACACAGTCCCGATATGTGAATGGATCCATTCACATGCTAGGACTATAAATCTATCTCAATCTGCTGCTGTATGCTGTGGACCAATAAGCTTCGTACTCATCTGTAGTCGGCGGGTGGCTGGGAACTACAGAGTGCGAAGATGCCACCACGCCCGCTGATTAGAAGTGGAGTGGGGATGAAGTGGGAGGATGGGAGGGGATAGGTCGCTGGACCACCAGGATAATTAAATGCTGCATGCCCCGCGATCGGGCAGGGAGATAGATCCACTGGACCACCAGGGAGTTTAAATATTATTACAGCCCGCGATCGTATAAGGAATAGGTCCACTGACCACCAGGGTGTTTATTATATACAGCCTGCAATTGGGCATTGGAGTGCGCGCCGGTGAGGGAAGAGTGCTGGTCTCGACAGCTGCTGCCTGGCAGGCGCCAGGCGCAAGTCGCGATCATGGTCCCAGCATGCAAATAGGTCCATAATGACATGCAATGGGTCTCACTTCCCACCTTGCATGCATTATGGCCCCATTTGCATGTCCACCGCTGAATATCGCGGTTGATGCACCTAGCGCAACGGCACTTGTGCTAGCGCATCCCTCTGTTCCTCTCTGGCCACTTGCGCTGGTGCAGTGCCACTGCGCCTTGCGCTATGCGGGTGGCCACGGAGTGATATTCAACTGTGCTGAGCCATGGCACAGCACCGTTGAATATCACCCTGTCAGCGCCCTGGCATATCCCAGTTGCGCTGCGCCACAGCGTGGTGCAGTCTGAATATCCCACCTCAAGTGTTTTCAGCCCTTGGAACTATGGTCATGGCAGCACAACCAGCACCCGGAAGTGTCTTATTACGCTTATGAAAGGGGTTTTATGTTATTAATGTGAGAAAGTTAAAAATAAAAACTGAAATGTTTAAAAATCAGTAGTTTTGTCTGAAATAGTCTCCCCACAGAGGGTGCTAGCTTGAGTTGCGCTATGTGATCCACTATGCTGTGTGTGTGCTTTTTGTATGAACAGTCTCCTGAAGGCCCCTTCCCCAGTTTTGTTCCACTTTTTTTCCTTTAAAGGAACAACAGCAAAAGAACCACACACTGAAGTGAAGGACTTGTCCCACTGTGCACTTTGTGGGCATTGGTTTGCTTACTGTTTACTGCAGTATAGTAAATTTAGATCAGACTAATTTTGTTAAGTTCACACAGCTCAAACAGTTGCACCTGAGGAATAGACGAATCACTCCTAGACAAGTGCATAACATTTATTAAACTTGATAGGTGAGCACTATAAAAACATAACAGAGAGGATGCTGAACAAAACCCTAGTGCTTCAACCAAACATGTCTTTGCTAAGTTGTAGGCTGACATATCCTTTTGCTATAAATCCCAGAATCTCCTGCAGCTGACAATCAGAGCAGTAGGAGATTCAATATACAGTGCATGTTAGTGCTTTTCTAATCTCAGCAGACGTTTTCCTGGACTACTTTTCTCCAGAGGCTAAATAATACAGAAACAGAATTTGATGGCAGATAAGGACCACTTGGCCCACGTGGTCTGCCTATTTTCCTACCTACTGTATCACCAGAGACCCTACTTGATCTACGTGTTTACCCCACCCTTGTCTCATCACAAGGCCCCTTATGCCTATCCTATGCTTTCCTGAAACCGTTAAGTTCTTGGCCATCATCCGCTGGGAGGCTAACATGACAGTTACACAAAGAAACTGCATCTTTGACAAATTGAGCACACTGCATATTGAATGCAAGTAAAGGAGCACTGGGGCTTGTCCTCCTGTTTTGTCTGCAATAAACCCTTCTTTTATTTGCATTCAGTATGCAGTGTGCTAAATTGTGCTGGTACAGATTTCTTCAATGTACTGTGAAGAATCAGGCTGGCTGCCCCACCTTCTGAGACATGCTGGTTTTTGGTTTTTTTTTTGTTGTTTTGCTTTTGCCTATGTGTAGCCCATGGGGGACAGCAGGACCAGCAAACAAAAGATCAGAGCTTATATAAACCCTAACATGCCCTGCAGGCTACTGAATCTTCTCACTGTTGTCTACTGCTCTGATGTGATCTGCAGGGGATTCTGGGATTTGTTGCAACAGAAGACGTCAACCTACAACTAAGGAAAATTAGTCTGATACAATCTACTATACTACAGTTAACAGTAAACAAAAATGTTTTTGCGCTCAGAGGGCTGGATATTCAAACTAAATTCTGAGGAAACAAGCCCTTGCGCTGTGCAAAATAATTCTTGAGAATTGTGGCAGGCGATATTCAAAGGAGTTAGCGTAAGCAACTCCTTTGAATCACCCAAGCCACAACCACTGTGCATGGCCCGAGTGAAACTTGCGCCACCGCAAGTTGTCAAGTGGAGCATTCAACTGCGGTGGCAAGTACCATTGCGCCATCGCGAAATCCACGATATTCAAAGGTGACATGCAAATGGGGCCATAATTCATGCAAAGGCGCCAGGGGGCCATTTGCATCTGATTATGGCCCCATTTGCATCACCATTAGCATGTAGGTCGCCGATCCCGAGGACTTGCGCCTGGCGCCCCTGCCAGGCAGCAGCCGTGGGGACCGTGCACCTAAAGCCCGATCGCGGGCAGCAATGTGCTCCCCACCTCCTCCATTACATCCCTGGTGGTCCAGTGGACCGAAATGCCGATCGCGGGCAGAATGTAAATTGAACCCCCGAACATGTCCCTAGTGCCCGATAGCGGGCAGTAAGTAAATGCCCCCACCCGAACATCTCTCTGGTGATCCAGTGGACCGTAATGCCCGATCGCCGGGCAGAATGTAAATTGACACCCCAAACATCTCCCTGGTGGCTGAGTATCCCCCCCACCCCACCCCACGAACCCCACCACCCCGCTCCCCCTGGCGGCGGTGGCAGCATCCCACCCATACTGCAGCCCTGCCACCACGCCGACTGACTGCCGGTAGAGTTCTGCAGCCAGTAGTGCAGAGCAGAGCCAGTGGGCGTGCAGCCTCACATATATGACAGTCAGATTTGTGAATAGTCATTCACAAATCCAGGACTGTCATGTGGGCTGGAGGGTAACTAGTCTAAAATGGTGCAACAGTTGCATCCAAAGACCTGCGAGGAGAGATTGAGAGATTTCAGCATGTACCGCGTTGTGGAAGTTTATATGTTTTTGTTGTTTTACCTGTGTTAGCAACAGTGTCTTTCCAGTGCTCTTTCCACTACTTTAAGCAATGAGGCATGACCTTGGGTTTGATTAACAGTCCTGATAATCACACCCTAGGGGTGATGTGTATGTGTACGACTCAAGGCACAGCCAAGTGCCATATTGCCCCTAGGGGTGATTGACTGTTAATCTGACTCCTGGAGAGCCTTATTGCTATTATAAAAAGTAATCCCAGCGAAAATGTGACAAGTATGCTTTTGAATGTTGTCCTTATTTAGAGGACATTTTTTATAAAATAGTTGGTTCTTCCACCAACAGCTGAAGAATGCTGGTTCAGAATCAGAATGCATCATTCCATTCATTCAGCATTGCTAAAGGCTGGAATGTTGAAGGAAGAATTTATGTGCTTTGGTGATTGAGCACATCATGACAGTGTACTAACAGGGAATAATCCAAGGCTGTTTGAATAATCCTAACAGCCAATCAAACTGCAGCATTTCTGAGAACCTGTTTGTAATAATGCTTTTTTACTACAGTATTACTTATTTATAGGTCAATGTGATTTTTTTTTTAAAGGGCATGGGACAGAAGATTCTGATGAAGAAATCTGAAGATTATGTAACCCCCATTACCCGGGTTACTAGAATCCCAGTAAGACATAGTGGTAGGCAAGGAAGGGCAGCTGAGAAACTCAGTTAAATGGATTTCACACTGTCTCACTCTGTTCTCAATCTCAGCTGAGACTGAGGGATGACATCATTTAGAACTGTCACAGCTGCACAAGCCACACTGGAATGTTGCAGTTGGAGGTTAGAGTAGAACGCTGGGGAATTTGAAGCCATTCTGGCAGAGTCTGAGAGAGAGAGAGTCTGTAGTGCAGCAGAGTGTGTGCAGGCTCTCAGAGCTTTAAGCTCTGGTAAAAAGCTACTTTTGTTTTAGGTGTGTATTTCCACCTGAAGAGGAACACAGGAATTGATTATTGAAGTGGTGGAGACCGCTGTCAATGGTTCAGAGCCCCATCCCTGCCGGGATAGGGGAATGTGTCAGCCAGTTTTCCAGGGGTAACTCCCCTAGGTCCAGCTAAGAGAAAGAAGCTGCCTGTTTGAGTTGTGCTGAGGCACCAGAAGCTCTGGAAGGAAGATTCCTTGAGGAGGAAACGCCTGTGGGGCACCAGCAACCAAAGGGTGCGTTCGCGCTGAAAAAGGGCCAAGTGTTTTCACCTGAAACAGAATGAAACTAAAGGGACTGTTACTGTGGGGTCAGGACAAGACAGCCAGTGTACAGTCTGGAAGATGTGGGGATTGGACTGCTTAACTCTGTGGAGGGTCTAGAGTAATGGACAAAGCCACTTATAAGTATGTTCAAGTTCAGCACAAATGGAAAGAAAGAATGTGGAATTGGACTGTTTAACTCCTGTGGGGTCTAGAATAATGGACAATGCCACTTATTTTAAGTATGTTCAAGTCCAACACAAATGGGAAGCAAGACAAGTAGACTGAATATGAAATACATTTAAAAGGAATCTAACAGCACAGTGTTAAAGGATGAGGTGTTACAGTCCAGAGAAATGGCGGGTATGAATTGTGGGAACGAGAGGTGGGAGACCCCCCCCCCAATCAGTAGTAACCAAATTCACCTCTACGGATTTGCTCTGAGACACCTCTTGCTTTCTCTCAGATACTTGGCCAGTGCCTGAGGAAAGTAACCAGACGTGGGATTAAAGAGGAAGATTCCCTGATGGCGCCGAGGTGCTCTTAGGTGGTTTAGGGAGCCACCAGTAAATGTTTCCATGATATATGGAAGGTGTCCAAGTGGCTGGCAAGGGAGCCGAGCCTGGGAAAACCCAGAATAGTGTACAAGTTCGGGCTGTGAGCCCAATGTATTTCAGAGCCTGAGGGCTAAAGTGATGAGGATGTGTTCTGGTCTCTTGTAATCTGCATTACAAGGAGTGTAGCCCCGTGGGGGTCCATCTATACTTTGTTTATTCTCTTTGGAAGTGAATAAAAGCCACACTTTAGAATCCCACTTCTGGTATTGGACATTACAGTTATTGCTTCCTGTGTTCGGAGTTACTTGGGTGCCCCTGTGCAGAGTAGCCAAACCTAGCCTATGTGCTGAGTGACATATTCCTCCCCGAACCCAGCCCACCTGGTAGAGCTGTCAGATACAAACGGCATACCAGCCTGGGGTTACAAAAATGGAGGCACTGCTGAGGATTTGGGTTTGGAATTAAGGGAGGAATGTAAGAAAGGTCGCTCGGGCAATGGCTAGCATTTTGGTTATCTGGCAGTGGGTAGCTCAAAAACAACGGAAGCAACGTTTAACTAATGTGCTGCTGTGTGCTGTTATCCATGCACTGCTATTAAAATGCCAACTGTTTACCAAGGAGCAGTAAAGCCTGAGAGTGTATGCCCTTGTCCTGCATCAAATTACAGTGTTTTCCAGTTTTTAAAGTGTTTGTGACAAAGAAAAGTGTGGAAAACTGTTTGGGTATAAAGGAAAATTTGTTCCTAGACGTTGGAAATGCTTTCTTGTGAACTGAGAGAGACTTGTTGTGCTTAATGGGCATGAAAATGGTTGAAATATGCTCCATCGGTGGAGTCAGTTGAGAAAAAAAAGTGTGGTTTTGCAGTTTAAATCTGCCTGCTCAACGATCGCCATGAGCAGAAGAGCATGAGAGGAAAAAAGAGGCTCATTTGCATGGCGTCGGTGATTGGTGAGACTGCAATCAGTTCCACCCCAAGCCAGCTCTAGAGCGACTGCACAGCATTCGAGAGGGAGAGTTAGTGGAGTGTGAACTAGCTTACAGGAGAAGCATCACGGTGACTGAAAGTGCTGTAAAAGTTTAAAACTGACTGTTCTGTTTAAATTGGCTCAACCGCATCTCCATCGACTGGACTGTGAGTGTGGTGTTCAGAGGGACAATCGGCAGGACTGCCAACCCACTTCTTTCCAGAGGCCTCCAAGACTGACTGCAGGCCGTTTTCCATCGCAGCAAACAGCTACTGGTAACAGTGAGTACTACCAGAAATAATTGCTCAAACTAAGTGATTTTGCCAAAAGCCAGCTGAATCTGTGTGTATCAGTGTAATCGCTTTGCAAAGAAGGACTGTGTTAAGTTTTACCAGCAAAAGCAAGCAATTTAAGCCATCGACTGTGAGCATAATTATAGGTTCAGCGTCAATATAAGTTTCAAAACCATGAGAGAGACTGTGGGTTGTATCAGATATGCAGCAAGAATTACAGGCAATCCTGTGCTATGAAATACTGAGGCTTTAAGGACTGTAAACTAGAGCAATGTCTTAACAAGTGCAAAGTCCGTGGTAAATCATATAAATATGCTAGAAAAAGAACAGTGCAAGTTTGTGTAGTTTGAGCAAAGTTATCAGTAGAGTGTGTAAATTGGATGCGCATGGCTTGACCCAATTTCAGAATGTTGATGTGTAGGAGTGCTGCCGCCATTACAGGGTGGGGTAGTAATGTAAACATAGCAAGGCAGAGGAGCCATTTTGAAGGAGAAAGAAAGTTTTCAGTGAAATGGTACTCGAAATAACAGTGAGCTTTTGTTTGTTTTCTCTGCAGTCATGGCTTCAGGACCAGCCCTACCGGATCATGCCTGGGCTGTGATAGCAGTAGAAGTTAACAAGTTAAGGGACATTGAGAGATGTTACTACGGAGGATGACTGCCTTCTCATGTGGCGATTCCTGGATATCCAGTGCAAGTATGTTTGATGTGCTTAAATGCTGGAAGGGATGTCTTCATGGTATCTCACTGTTCTGGGTGCTTAGAGAGTATGGTTTGTTTAAAGCACACAAGATTCATTTGGCTCCCACATGGACAAAAGTTCAAGAATCTGCAGTTGGCAGCACACAGCACCAGGCTGAGCCTGTTGGAGAAGGCCCCTCAGGGGAGTGTGGCACAAAGCTAGAGGGTGCAGATTTACAGACAGAACAATGTGCTGATGTTTCGGATTCTGAGTCGCAGAGAGACATATCAGGAAGAGCATCCATAGACCCATGGAGAGTGGGGCCTAGCCCAAGTCTCATAGGTGAAGACGAGATGAGGAAGGCCTTTGAATGGGAGGTTTCAACCTCCGCTCCCAGCGAAGAGTGGACAGTCTCAGGAGTGAGGACGACTGCTCACTCCTGGGCACAGATTCTTAGTGAGGAAGAAGAAGAGGGGGAACCTATGTGGCCTTGTGAAAAAGGAACTGGTACACAGCCTCAAGCTCTTGCCTCAGAGGAATGCATGGAAGAGTGTGGTGATTCCACTGCCCTGGCTGTGCAAGAAGAAGCCAGGGATCCATTTTTCATGTCTTTAAGAATGCGTAGCTGGCAGAACCAGGACTGGCTGCCCCCAAGCCAGGCCAGAGGTCTCAGGTTGACCAAAGCTAGTAAGGAGGAAAGACTGGTTCATAGGAAGGCGAATTAAATCTTTGGGATGTCCTTTCCTACCTTTCCTTGGAGAGTCTGGGAGGAGATTGAGAACAGCAGGAAACCCTGGATTTGGGCAGAAGCAATGAAATGTGTGCATCCTGGTACAAACAAGCATATCAGGAACAGAATGTTTCACGAAAAATATAGCCAGTGGAAAAGAGGCAGGACACTGTTAATGGACACTGTTCAAATTGTGGATGAAGAGGAATGTGAAACCTTTCACAGTGTGAATTATGAGTGCCTAGACAGGGTAATAATTCAAGCACCTGACCCGTTGTGCTATTAGCCACAATGCAAAGACCTTCCTGTGAATGTGCCCATGCCTACCAAATGGAAAGCAGAGCAGTGGTAGCCAGTGCTGCCACTCCAGCCATTGCAGTACCTATGGTGTTCCACCAGTCTGGACGTGCAGGACTCAGGTGCCCCACATTCATCAGTTCTACAGTGTTCTGGCCTTCCAGAATCCATCGACTGGCCCACCAGATGACTTCAGATCCACAGAGGACACCAGCCCAGCTGTATCCTGATTCATCGCCTGGTAATCGGATGACTTCAGACCAGCTGTTTTCCTTTTTGTTCCTGTTCCAAGGTTCCATCTCCAGAGATGACATCATCCCAGCAGTTTCCAGATGTGCCCTCCTGTCATTCCTGGAAGATGTCCTCACAGCTGTATCAGAAGAATGCTGCCAGGGAGAGTCTTTGGCTGAGGACCAGGTTTGGTGCCATTTTCATTCTACAAGGGACTGGTAAGTCCAGATTTTTCTATTCTTATGACATTGCAGTACACACCCTACACTAGCAGACTCCAGATGTTTGAACTGTCCTCAAAGACTCTCCCCTTCAGGACTTTGGCCTGCTAGAACTGTGCTTCACCGGGCTCTGGCCCAGGAGAGACTCTTTAATGGACTTGCCTTTGGGCACTGTGGTCACTAGATGGGACTTTTATGGCACTCCATCCCCCAAATATGGTGTATTGTAAATAATGTCATTGTTTTCTACTGTTTTCTGATGTTTATACTGTTTTGCTACTTTTCTAAAAAAAAATAAGAAATCTTTTTGGGATTCTCCAGTGTTTTGATGGTAGGGGTTTAGATAGACTGTGTATGCAAATTATGAAGGTGTGTTGTCTTTCTTTTTCTTGCAGGTATTCCTGAAGAAGGTAGAAGAGACGAGAAGACATGAAGAGGAGGAGGGACTCATTGGAGTTCCTCAGTAGTACTTTAGAGTGTAGTGTTAAAGTACTGTTGTTGTTGTTACTGTGTGTAACTTTTCCTTCCACAGGTATGGTTGTGGAGGAGTGTGGGAGTAATGCATGGTGTATGGTATTAGCTCCTGGTGTATGGTTGCATGATGTCCAGGGTCGGGGAGGTCCCCTGTTTGTTTTGTTTTGGGAGTTCTAAGTTAGAGGCAGACAGGTTTTCCCTAGAGGGCTGGGGGGATAGACAGGCTGTGGTCCTGAACGGCTGTAGGGGCCACAGTACTGATCTATTAGGGCTATGCTCTGGACAGTTCTACCAGAGTCACTAGGCACCCATAGTTAGTGGGTAGAATAGAGGCTGATACATCAGCCAAAGGCCTCTAGGCCCTTAGCATTGCCTGCCTGTTCTAGCACATGATAGGGGAGAAGGTAGCGCTACCTCCCCGTAGTCAACACATGGGGTGAGATGGCCTAAGCCGGGTGAATAATAATAATAATATTTTTATTTATTTTGCGCCTTTCGAATATCAAGGCACATTCCAATAAAATAAATAAGATAAAAATACAGAGATACAAAAACACAGAAATAAATATTGTAAAAACAGACAAAAAAAATCAATGAACAGTAAAACCATAAGCCTTTTCCCACAGGAAGGATTTCAAAGCCTGTTTAAAACTCCCCTGGTCGTGCACTCCCTGGTCCTATGGGGTAGAAAATTCCAAAGGGAAGGGGCCACAAACATAAAAGCATGAGCCCCAGTGGTTTAACATCACCCTTGGAATCTCTAGCAACCCCTCATCAGCTGAGCGGAGAGATCTCACTGGTCGATAAGGAATCAGAAGTTCTTTCAGGTACTGCAGACAGTCAGTTTCCTGGCCCAGGGTGAGTGTAACCCCCCTCTTACCCGGGGTTACTAGAACCTCAGTAAGACCTAGTGGTAGGCAGGGAAGGCAGCTTGTGAAACTCCAGTTAAATGGATTTCACACTGTCTAATTCTGTTCTTAGTCTCAGCTGAGACTGAGGGATGACATAATTTAGAACTGTCGCAGCTGCATAAGCCACACTGGAATGTTGCAGTTGGAGGTTAGAGTAGAACATTTGGGAATTTGAAGCCATTCTGGCAGAGTCTGAGAGAGAGTATGTAGTGCAGCAGAGTGTGTGCAGGCTCTCAGAGCTTTAAGTTCTGGTAAAGAGCTACTTTTATTTTAGGTGTGTATTTCCACCTGAAGAGGAACACAGGAACTGATTATTGAAGTGGTGGAGACCACTCTCAATGAGTCAGAGCCCCATCCCTGCAGGGATGGGGAATATGTCAGCCTGTTTTCCAGGGCAACCCCTGGGTCCGCTAAGTGAAAGAAGCTGCCTGTTTGAGCTGTGCTGAGGCATAAGACGCTCTGGAAGGAGGATTCCTTGAGGAGAAAATGCCTGTGGGGCACCTGCAACCAAAGGGTGAGTTTGCTCTGAAAAAGAGCCAAGTGTTTTCACCTGAAACAGAATGAAACTAAAGGGACTGTTACTGTGGGGTCAGAACAAGACAGCCAATGTACAGTCTGGACGATTTGTGGATTGGACTGCTTAAATTTGTGTGGGGTCTAGAGTAATGGACAAAACCACTTATAAGGATGTTCAAGTCCTGCACAAATAGAAAGAAAGAATGTGGGGGATTGGACTGCTTAGCTCTGTGGGGGGTCTAGAGTAATGGACAATGCCACTTATTTTAAGTATGTTCAAGTCCAGCACAAGTGGAAAGCAAGACAAGTAGATTGAATGTGAAATACATTTAAAAGGAATCTACACAGCACAGTGTTAAAGGATGAGGTGTTACAGTCCAGAGAAATGGCTGGGTATGAATTGTGGGAGCGAGAGGTGGGAGACCCCCCATCAGTAGTAACCAAATTCACCTCTATGGATTTGCTCTGAGACACCTGTTGCTTTCTCTCAGGTACTTGGCCAGTGCCTGAGGAAAGTAACCAGACGTGGGATTAAAGAGGAAGATTCCCTGATGGCGCCGAGGTGCTGTTAGGTGGTTTAGGGAGCCACCAGTAAATGCTTCCATGATATATGGAAGGCGTCCAAGTGGCTGGCAAGGGTACCGAGCCAGGAAAACCAGGAACAGTGTACAAGTTCGCCAGAACCCAGTGTGTTTCAGAGCCTGAGGGCTAAAGTGATGAAGATATGTTCTGGTCTCTTTTAATCTGCATTACCAGGAGTGTAGCCCTGTGGGGGTCCATCTATGCTTTGTTTATTCTGTTTGGATGTGAATAAAAGCCACACTTTAGAATCCCACTTCTGGTATTGGACATTACAGTTATTGCTTCCTGTGTTCAGAGTTACTTGGGTGCCCCTACGCAGAGTAGCCAAACCTAGCCTATGTGCCAAGTGACATATTCCTCCCTGAACCCAGCCCACCTGGTATAGCTGTCAGATACAAACGCCATGCCAGTCTGGGATTACAATTACACCAGCATACATAAGGTAAGTCAGTGATAATGATAAGTCATAACCACCACTGATCTTGAGACTTGAGTTGAAGGTCATGTACTCTACTCTGATGACTCTGCCTTATAGGGATGCTAGGGTTGAAGGCAGTCAGTCATGCAACTTACAGATTGATGCATCGACCAGGATTCTGATCACATTTTCTGATTTAGAATTTTCAGAGATGCAGTCTAAAAGTCGTGTAAATCATGACTGAGATGGATACCTCTTGACTGCAGTGGTATAATATCCTGCTGCTGTCAGGTCAGTGTCATGATCCCCCTCCACTCGAATACCCCTCCAGACTCACAGTCTGTATGAATGTAGAATCCCTGGTGTCCAGTGATTCCCAGCCACCTGTATCCACCAGTCCTATATATCCACACAACATTTTCATACACAGCAACTGGCATGGTACTGCCTTCTTTCTCACCACCGTCCACCACAGCCAGCCACCATCTGTGCTGTCAGCTGTGCAGTTGCTGACAACAACTCATACTGCAGTACACTGTGGTGGTGAGTGGAGGAATGTTCTGGTCACCATCTCCTGTAGTAGACAGTGGGGTGATGCTGCATTCATGGTACTAGGAGTTGTGGGGTGGTGGTGGCTGTCACTGTGCGATGGCTGGGTCTGGGTGGTGGATCCATCCCAGGGTCTAGTGGAAATTGCAGTGATACTTGACACCGCAGTGCCTACATAGATATGGATGTGTATTCTATTCTGTGGTGGACGGGCTACTGGCTGCAAGGTAAAGAACAGAATGTATTATGGAGGATTGTGGTTATATAGGTATTTAAGCAGTACTTTAATGATGTGAGGGGGGTTATGCTTATGTTCCAGTTAATCAACCTGATTGTGGGTGTTATGTAGCATGAGGCATGGCCGAGTGTCATTTTGTCAACATGGGTTGATTAACTAACTGGAACAGTAACATAACTTCCCGTCGACTTCGTTCATTATTGCTAGTATTAGAATTGGGTTACAATTCCAGATTACTGCCATTTGCATAATATTTATTTCTAGTTTCCTTATTTTTGTGTGAAATTAACATAACATTGTCCCTGAACTGCATAGGATGTTTTTTTTATTCTGTGTAGTGGGGTAGTGAGTTAAGCACTGTCTTAAATCAGAGCACTTGATTTCAAAGTTCATTACAGTTCAGTTTTCCATTACAGGATTTATTGGAATTTGGGCCCTTGGTCATCTCAGCAGCTGAGCCGAGTATGAAGGTGAACATTCACCAGGTTTCTGTAATACAGTCAGGAGGAGGGTAGCTGACTCATTGACTGAGGAGCACGCATTCAGTGTCTGGTGGTGAAGTGGAGTGAGGTAAGTTTGTTACAGTGAAGCTGGAGACACGGAGCCAGGAGTGTCGCTGGAGACAAACACCTGAAGCTGCAGCTCTGTCAGAAGAGTCCAGCGGAATCGTATGCAGCTCTAAGCACTTGAGTCCACACACCAGACCCGGTGCGGAGTAGGTTGAGAGCTCCACTTTCTGGTCGCCATCGGGAAGCTTTTCGACCAGGTCCTGGCCCTGTTTCCACAGGGCGTTCTGGAACTGTACCATATGGGTAATGTAGTTCAGAGACCTAATGGCGCATGTAGCAGCTGCGTACGTGCGCCTCCCCAGGGCATCCAATTGCTTGGATTCCTGGTCCAGTGGCTGAGTGCTCATATGCTGGGGCCTCTGAGACTGGTCATGTGAAGACGTGATGACCAGGGAGTCTGCCAGAGGTTGCTTCGCCAAGTACTGGTCGTCTCTCGGAGCCTTGTACAGGCGGTCAGCCTTCTTCGGCACCATGGGAGTGGAGTGGGGACGCTTCCACGCAGCCTTGGTGACGTCCGCAAAGGTGGCACTACCACAGGCTTTGGGTCTTTTTGCCGAAGGTAGCGTGCAAGGCGTTGTCGTTCGGGGTCAAGGTCTTTCGCATCCCACCCCATGTTGTCCTGGATGCGCCTCATGACCTCAGCGAAAGAGGGATCATCCAATGGAGACCTGGGGAGATCATGTGGGTCAGGAGAGGAGATGCTGAGCAGAGAAGGAGATCTGGAGTAGTCCGAAGTGTCCGATCTTGAATCCTCCCCCGGAGTATACCGGTGTTGTCTGGGTTGTTTGGGGCTGGGCGACCCTGATGGAGATCTGGAGGGAGGCCTTCTCCTGTCTGTAGATCTGCCCCCAGGAGGTGGAGTCTTTCCTTGGGGTTGGTGGTCGCCCCACTGGCCCCTTAGGTGGAGGAGGGGCGAGGAGGTGAAGGGTAGGAGGAGGAGTAAGATTAGGAGGTTGGACGGGACCACATCCTTCCTGATGGTGTCCCACCAAAAGTAAAAGTTCCTTTACTTCTGCGATATTCATGCTTGACGATGGGCCTGGTGCCGGTGGTCTGTCGCCGGGTCAGGGTCCGGGTTCCCGGATGTCTCCCGGTCCGGGAGGGTTCCTGTGGGAGCCCGGCATCTCGTGTCGCCTGGTCTTCGGCTGTGGGGTGTCCTCCTCAGTCGATTCCCTATGACTGGCATCCACCGGTGATGGGGGGGGGCTGGGGGCAGTCTTCCACTCCGGAGATGCCGACGCCGGTCTAGTGGCCGACCTTTGGATCTGCGCGAACGCCTGGCCGGGCAATGGGTGTCTGGTAGGTGTCGCGGCTCCTGGGAGCGCATGGTTGATTTGGAATGTTTAGCCGACGTCAGGTGGTGAGCCGACGTTGGGTCCGATGCCCTTTTCAGGGACGTCAGGTCCTTGGTCTTTCTGGGTGCTGGATCAGGACCTCTGGGCGGTTGGGAGACCGACCTGGTGTCGGTGTTCCGACGTCGGGTGGAAGAAGAGGACTTATGGCACTCAGAAGACTTCAAAGAGGCCTTGGATGGGATGGAGGAAGCCGAGGGCCTCGATGTTTTGATCGGCTGGAGCAAGGAACAGCCGCC
Source organism: Neoceratodus forsteri (assembly GCA_016271365.2). Classification (NCBI taxonomy): domain Eukaryota; kingdom Metazoa; phylum Chordata; order Ceratodontiformes; family Ceratodontidae; genus Neoceratodus; species Neoceratodus forsteri. The sequence continues at coordinate 463,318,856 of CM057458.1, forward strand.
TGAAGTCCGGACCTTAACGGGGGCTGCAACCGAGCCCTGGAGGGAGAGCGGTCCGATCTGGAGCCGCAGCTGTGGGAGTCCAAGGCCGAGTTTGGGACCTAGACCTCACCTTCTCCCAGTGCTTGTGGGATTCTGAAGAAGATTCTCCCCTGGAGGAAGGTTCTTGGTCCATCCTTTTTAATTTCTCTTCAAGAAGATATGCCTGTAGTGCCTTCTGACGGCGGATCCTGGTGCGGCTATTGAAACCCTGGCAAAAGGTGCAGGGCTTGGTGTCGTGGTCCGGGCCTAGGCAACGCACACAGGAAGAGTGAGGATCCTTGAAAGGGATCTGTTTTCTGCAGGCACACTTAGAAAGGTGACCCTCAAGTGATGGTGTTGGAGAGGACATCAGTTGTGCAAAGAAAAAATTCACCGAAAGTTCTGTAGACATCGTGCGCTAGATTGAGACCGAGAGGCCAATGCTGGCCAGTCGACGGCGGGAAAAGAACTGATTATGGGGGACTGCCTCCATATGTACTACGTCTGACATTGGGTGGCAGGGCTGACGTCGGAGGCGGTTCCCGCTGAATACTGCTAGCTAGAAAATTTCCGTGGGGTCCTGGTGCCTGCCGGCTTCAGTCCTAATGGTGTAACCTGCTGCAAGAGCCGTTTCTCGAAGTAAGATCAGCTGATTTCCCGAGATACGAGGCAGAAACACATCCGGAGGTAGAACAATGCCCAAAAAGAATGAAAAACAGACTACCAGACCTTCCAGATGATGAGGGATTGCTGGAGGATGGATCGGAGAGCGAGGGCTCACAGGCCTCATCTGGCTCCCACTGGGCCACTGCGGTGAGCGGCCAGATTCCTGTCAATACTCTGCAGAGGCAAATGACCCAAATGTTAGCAGAGCTCAGGGACTTTCGCAAAGAAATGCAATCCACAGCTATAGCACTTCGCACTGACATCAGTACACTGGAAAAGCATCAGGAGTCCATGGAAGCCCAAGTCACTGACACGGATAAGTGGATCACTGGGGCCGAGGGCTATCGATGTAGCTTCATAACAACATTAAAATGCTGCAGGAAAGGGCCGAGAATGCAAAGCGAAATCGCCCGTAATAACATAAGGATCTCCGAATCCCAGAAGGTGCAGAAGGTTCCGATATGGTGCTGTTTATTCAAAAAACCCTCCGAAAGTTATTAACCCTACCAAGCACCCTCACACTGGAAACTGACAGAGTGCATAGGACGCTGGGTCCTAAGCCTACAGCGGGAGCTCATCCATGCACTGTTCTGGTGCGTTTTCTAAGGTACCAAGAAAAAGAAAGCATCCTCCACACAGCCTGGAAAATGGGGTCAGTAATGCTTGCTGAGCATAGACTTTATTTTGAAAATGATTACTCGCATGAAATCATGACCAGGCGGAAGGCTTATATCCCAGTGCTGAGAGCGCTTAAGATTGCAGGTGTCAGATTCAGAAATCCCTACCCGGCTAAGCTAACTGTCTTCTTTAAGGATGGGCCCCTTACCTTTGAGAACCCGAGCGCAGCTATCCAGGAAATGAAGACTAGGCAGACTGAAGTTCAGCAACGATCCAGCTCAGGAACGTCCCTCTCCTCTAAGCTCTCGCAGAAGTTGTGGAATAGCGGGCAACGGAAGGACAGACGCCATCAAGGAATCGAGGCGATACAAAGCATTGCCAAAACACTGAAAGCCAGGCGCTTGTCGTCAGAGATGCAGCAGAAGGAGGATGGCGACGTAGAAGGCTGAAAAAATGCAAGTAACACCGATTGGTGTCTGATTCTTCCCTATAAACAAAAACATTTGGCTCAGTTACATGAACTAGTCCAGATTTGATTTTGGACTTCTGGGGGGTACAGCACTGTGGTCTTAATTGAAAGTGTTTGAGGGTGGAGGGTTGGGAGGATCTGTAGAGATATGTGACTTTGTTTACAATCCCTGACTTACTTCCACCCTGGCTGATAGCTCTGGGGTGCTCCCTTCCTCCAGGCTTGTAGATCAGTGAGCACAGGTCATGGAAGAATGAGGCTGACATGGCCGGATGACCTCAGAACAGTTTGTGGAACTAGAGGCCTTGCCTAACACGTTCCTGAGTATACCCCCAATTAACTTACGTGTGGACTGGCCTGCTCTCATTGAGGACATCTTTTGTGGGGATCCTCTCTGAAAGTTGTAGCCTACCTGGGTGCTTCTAGAGGTCTAGATGAAGCGGAAGCAATGATCTGGATCGGGACCTGAGAGGAGCCCATACCTGGAGCCCATGCAACGATCCCATACCACAAAATGCCTCGGGGAGCGAGTTGAAGGTAGGCCTATCTGGGGGTTCTTGAGGATTAATTCAGCTCTCGACTCTTAAAATGGTCCAGTGCCTCCTCCTCTGCCCCATTCCTCCAACTAGGCTGTGCCCTCTGCGATTTTCCCGTCCTGTCATTACATGTGCCTAAAATATATTGCGGTCATGTGCATGATTCTGATTTGAGCTGGAGATTGCCCCTCTTTTGGGCCCCCTGCTCTGGAGTCCCTCTCCGATTTCGGGGTTTGGTGGTTAATCCCCACAAGGATGGAATTCTGAATTCTTTTGGGTTTTCATTATTCATGCTAGCACATGAGTTGGTCTCAACGGACCATCTCAGACGTCCCATTTCCCTTTCCCTATCACCATATAAGACACTACTGGTGTCCACAGGAGTCTCAATTTGAGATGAATCCTTCTTGGAAGGACCTCGTCTTACCTCAGAATCAAGTCTGGATTCTGACAAATGGAAGTACTTGTTTAATTTTACATCTGTTAAACACCCAGTTGCTCCCAATAAGGGACAACTCATGTTCAGTGTTTGTAATGTTTGTTAACTGTCGAGGTTTTTTGACAAGTTGTTACTGTTTGTTTTTTCAAGAAGACAGGAATCACACAGAATGCTTAGAGATAACTGTAAAGGTATATGTTAGGACTACCCTCCTCCAGATAACAGCTCTTCTCAAGATTTGTGATGTCTAACCCCAGTCTAAAACTGCTTTCCCTGAATATTAATGGATTAACCTCCCAAATCAAAAGGTTACTAGTGTTCTCATATCTCAGTAACAGTAGGGCAGACTTAATCTACCTACAGGAAACTCACCTGACTGCCTTAGAACATGCAAAATTAGCCAGACTGGGCTAAGGAACAGTGTACAGCTCATCCACCGGAAGGGGGTAGCTATAATCATCCCCTCCGCCACCCCCTTTCAGCATCAGCGCATGCTGGAGGACCCTGAGGGCAGAATGTTCATCCTACAGGGAACACTTAATGGTGTTCAGGTCACATTGGCCAATGTGTATTTTTCTCCAGCTCTCCCCATCTCTCAGCTCAAAATACTCTGGGATAGAACAGTACAAAACACGGTAGGTGTCCTCCTGTTTGCGGGGGATTTTAATCTGACACCAGACCCTGTCATGGACTCCTCTAGCATGACCACACCTAGCAAACCGCAGCACAAAAATATTTAAAAAGGTGTGTATCAGTGGTGGGATGGTGACACATCTGGAGACATTTACACCCTCGGTCCAGAAATTACTCCCACTATTCCTCGGCCCACCGGACATATTCCCTGCATAGACCAAACATATACTCAGGTAGAAAACTTAGGCTCCTCGTGGACGCCTGCATGGGTGACATTATTCTTTCTGATCACGCCCTTGGTCTCTACCTGGGATTTAGGTTTCCAAGTTAAAAACACAAGATGGAGACTCAATCCTTATTACCTGCGCTCTAAGCAATTCCGAGAATATACCTCGGATAAAATTACTGAGATCGCAGAGAACAACCCTGAGAACGATACTTCTCCAGCTATTTACTAGGATACCTTTAAAGCTGTTCTGCTGGGTCACCTCATTCAACACATCACAGAACTAAACAGACAGAGAAGGGAACAAAAGACTAGACTAGAGGAGACCTTCCACTTTTTGCAGATGGCACACAAGATGGGGGACTCCTCAGCAGCGACTCAGATCCAAGAGGTAAAAGCTGATCTGGACAAATTAGCATTACAGCAGACAGAAACTGCTTTGACCTTTCTGAGGCAGAGATACTGCGAGGTGGGCCCCAGGGCCACTAGACTTCTGGCCTACCAGATACGCAGGCAAAGGAAAGCAGCTACGGTTCCTGTTTTGAGACATCCCATAGGTGACCAGCCATTAACTAAAACTCAGGACATGGCTGAGAAATTCACCTCGTACTACTCTACTCTCAACACCCTGGAGCATATCCCTTCAGACCAACAGATTGCTAAATATTTGTGGGAAATCAGTATGTCTCGTCTCTCCGATGACCAGAGGGAAGCACTGATCACTCCTATTGAGGAGCCTGAGCTTACTGCTACAATCTCAGAGGCAAAAACTCTTAAATCCCCAGGGCCAGATATGGGTACGGAAGCTAATTTTATAAAATAACTAAAACACAAACAGCCCCTAAACTCCTTCTATTGTTCAATTCGATCTTAGAGGGTGAACCCCCCCCCCCAACCAATCCTGGTCCTATGCAACCATTTCGGTTAAACCAAAGCCAGGTAAAAACCCACAGTTATGCAGTTCATACCGACCAATATCTGTTTTAAATACGGATTATAAATTGTTTATGCATGTATTAGCCCAACGCACAGACCATATTATGCCCACACTGATAGCCCAGGACCAGACAGGGTCTGCAGGACCTGCTCCACCATGGATAACATCAGACGGACTCTACACCTCACCCATAAATGCAGACTTTGAACGCCCCTCAGTTCTGGTAAGTTTAGATGCAGAGAAGGCGTTCGATAGAGTGGCCTGGCCCTTTTCTGTATAAGGTATTGGATAAATTATGATTCCTAGACCTTTATAACTATCTTTACAGAACATCTATGCAGCCCTTCAGGCCTGCATAAAGATTGATGGGCACCACTCTAATTACTTCCACCTGAAAAGGGGAACTAGGCAAGGATGTCCCCTATCCCCTCTTCTATTCAAGCCTTCATTGAACCTCTTGCACAACACATTAGAGGCCAATAATATCAAAGCGTCGAGACGGGAATCTGAACACCGTATAGCCCTATACGCCGATGATGTTTTGTTATATCTCCTTGACCCCGAGAACAACTTCCCAACTGTAAAACAACTACTAGATAAATTTAGTCAAGTCTCGGGATATAAATTAGGAGATAAAGAGCTCATGTGCTTAGGACAGAAGTCCATTAAGAATGGTCCTGCCAAATGACAGATGCTGTCTGGCATGGACATCCAAGGCGTAGTGCTTAATTAAAGTATGCATGGCGCCTCAGGTAGCCGTCAGTTGCAAATATCTGCAATGGGTACATTACAAATTTCCGCCAGAGATGCCGCGACTGCTCTGGTTGGTGAAGTGTACCTCTCCCTTCCAGCTTGACCTGTGTCATAGAATAGCAATGTGAGGCATGCCACCAGCCACGCTGAAATGCATCTCTGATGGCGACAGGTTGACCGGATGGTCTCACTGAAGGAAACAAACAGTTTTTGAGCCTTGCGAATTTCTCTCGTTCTATCTAGATAGAATCGCAACGCTCTCTTAACACCCAGCGAATGAAAGGTGTGCTCCTCTTCATTCTGGAAGTTCACAAAGTAGGCAGGAAGGAATAAAGGCTGGCTTAGATGGAATTCTGAGCCAACCTTAGGGAGAAACTTAGGATGAGTCCTAAGAACTACTTTGTCCTTGTGAAATACAGTGTACGGGGGGGTCTGTGACCAGTGCATGTATTTCAGAAACTCTACGGGCCGAAGTAATGGCCACCAGGAAGGCCATTTTCCAAGTGAGGAACTTCAACTTGCAAACAGCTAGAGGCTCGAAAGGTTTACAAGTGAGCATGTCTAGCACAAGGTTAATCTCCCAGGCTGCAACTGGACATCTGATAAGAGGTCTAGTATGCAGAATACCCCTAAGAAACCTCTTAACTACAGGCAACTGAGCCAGTGACATGGAAAGTACCGGTTCATGATATGCCAAAATGGCACAACGATGAACTTTGACTGTGGAGTATTGCAGACCTGAATTTGAGATGTCTAATAGATACTCCCAAGACTTTATTCAATGGGCAGGAAAAAGGGTTCCAAGAGGATTTTGCACACCAGATAGAGAAACGCTTCTGTTTAGCCATGTAGTTTTTTCTAGTGGCCGGCTTACGCACAGCCAAAAGAATATCTGAAACTCTACGAGAAACACTGAACCTATTCACCGCTCTCTCCTCAGGAGCCAAGTGTGAAGGTGGAGCGACCTCAGGTTAGGATGGACCACGGGACCCTGGGTCAGAAGGTCCGTCTGAAGGGAAGCGTCTTCGGGGCAGGGGTTGAGTAGTGGGAACCATATCTGCTGAGGCCAGAAGGTGGCAATGAAAATCATTCTGCCCCGAGACTACAATTTAAATAGTACCCTCTGACTTAGGGAAGAGGAGGAAAAGCATATAGAAAGCATTTTGTCCACCACAGCCTGAACACATCCTGACAAAAAATGCCAGGTCCCAGATTACTGGAGCAGAAGAGAGGCAATTTTGCGTTGAGTGGGGATGCAAAAAGGTCCAGGTCTGGAGTTCCTCACTCTTTGAAGAGTGACTGAATGACGGTAAAGTCGAAAGACCACTCGTGAGAATCCGCCTCCGTTCTGCTGAGATGGTCTGCCAGCTTGTTTTGTACTCCAGGCAGGTAAACCACCTGAATCAAGAGCCCTTGTGTTTCAGGCACTACTCCCACACCTCATTGCTTCCTGCATAATGGGTAAGATGTAATCCACCTGTTTGTTGATGTAGTACACCACGCCTTGTTGTCCGCTTGAAGGAGAATGTTCTTGTGACAGAGTATGTCCTTCAAGGCTCGGACTGCATAGAGGACAACTCTCATTGCCAGGACATCTATGTGAAGTTGAGACTCGTCCTGAACCCACATTACCTGGGTGTGGAGATCCTGGTAGTGGGCTCTCCAACCCATCAGGGACGCGTCTGTGGTGAATCGAGGATCCAGAGGGGCAAAGGATCTCCTTCAGAAGATTGTCCTCCTCGACCACCAGGTGAGCAACCTCTTCAGTGGTTCCGTCACCTTGATGGGAAAGGACTGAGGTGAATGGTTGGAGACCACTGAGCATCCACTGAGAGGTTCTCATGTGAAGGCAGGCGAGGGTACAGTGAACACTGAGGATGCCATGAGTCTCAGCATCCACTGCACTGAGATAGCTCGAACCAAGCTGTGTTCCTGATATATCGGGCCATCTGTAAGATATTGTTCCTTCTGTCCTCTGGAAGAAAAGCCTTTGCACAAGGAGGTGTCCAGGAGAGGTCCTATGAAGAGGAGCTTCTGGGAGGGCTGCAACTGCAATTTGTTGAGGTTCAGCAGGACTCCCATGGAGGTGAGGAAGTCTGAGGCCATGCCCACGGCCTCCAGAGTCTCTGCCTGGAGGGACTTGCTAGAAGCCAGTCATCCAGATATGGGAACACTTGTATTCCGATTTTCCTGAGGTGCCATGAGAATTGCACAACACCTTGTAAAAACTTGAGGCGTCAAGGATAGCCCAAAGGGCAGGACTCTGAACTGAATAAACTAAAATAATAAAAGGAGAAATTTACAGCATAACAGTACTCTTAAAATCCCAAGTACTGCCCACAGAGTGGATCCCTAGAGCCTTCTAGGTCCACCTCTCACTGTGTTTCTTATCAGACCAATGTCTAGCACAGTTCCTCTCTCTAGGCTGGACTGCACCAATGTGCTCAGTGGAGAGCTCATATACTCTTTGGTAGGGTCACCTGACTTGCCCCTTAGCTCTTTTATAAAAGAAAAACTATATGGGTTAGTCTATACATAAACGGTGACCCACCATACATTACCATCATATTTCCCATTGTTTGTATGAAAGATCACATCCAATCAGTTATGAAAGGGCTACAATACCATAAACTGTGTAATTATACACCACTATACATGGCTCCTCCTTAATCACCTCTGAGTGACAGGGAGATTTGTATATAGAGGGACTACAGAGACGCTGCTCCCTAAGTAGGATGCTGACCATTTACTGGAAGCCATGTACAAGAAGGCCCTGTTTAGTTTTCTACCTGGCTGTTTATTTTGTTAACAACAACCTCTACCTTTTAGTCTTTTGAGTTCACTAAAAGTTTGTATAGCATCCCTATACTGTAAAACAGAAGAAAACAAGGATGGGGCTTTCTTTTAAACCCCTTTTAAAGCCATTTTTTTCTATAGTACTAGAGGTAACCATTGCCTCTTGGTACCTATTTATAACAAAGATAAACAAAGGGTCTTAGAATGAGCTCCAACACCTGTAAAGTGGAGCCCTTTAAATGCCTTACTGGGCTCTGGTAGTACAAGGATGATGTAACATCATTTTAGAGACTTTAAGACTCTTTTCTTTAGTTTCTTTTGCAACCCTCTCTATTTTATTCTGAGGGTTGTCGCATAAAACAACATACTGCGTTCAAATGGATGTTCCTGTCTCTTTAATTTGTGACTTTCATTTTCCAGCATCAGCAGTTTTGCACAGAAATTAATCTGCTACTTTGTGTTGGGTTTAGAGCATTCTGGGTAGCTCCTGTTCTATTTTATTAGTTTAAAGAACACCACTGTCCCTTAGCAGAAGTGCTTGCTTCCTTTGTTTCATTTAGTAATGTAGCCTCTGTTACCAAAATTCTCTTCAGGACAGCCTACAGTACAGTAGACCCTCACTGCTGTTAAATATCCAGGCACCATTCCCCACTATCTACAGCATATGTATTTCAATGCTTTGTTTACATACATTCAGCTGTTATAATGCTAGAACTTGTAATACTTGCACCATTTCTCTTGGGGGCTTTTAACTGTTTTTATGCTGAAGACATAAAGCATTTACCATATTCAGCTGCAACTGCAATACTATACCTATAAAGAGAGTATTTTTCTTCTCTGACCTCTGTATGGGACTTTGTGGATGAAACTTAAACAGAAAGGTTGTTTGACTTTATTTAATGATCATTGTCAGTTCATTTGGTAAACTGTGAATGATTACCATTTTAGTTACTTAGTTATTTTAAAAAGGGTTTAATTTATGTCTAAGGTTGATGTAGTGCTTGTGTAAAACTGTCCTTCTGATTAGAGTAGAGGTTTAAATTTAGAAATTGTTCTGTAAACAAGTTTTATTTTTGTAGTAATTATTCTTGAAAGATGTTAGTGTTTAACCTTTTAGGCTGTTCATTCCTTTTTGCCTCCTGAGTGTTGCAATTCAAAAGATGCTATTACAGCTAAAAGATCCATAAATGAAAAATGTTTGGTTACTTGGTTAATTTCATTTAACCAATCACAAAAAATGGTAATAAACCAAGAAGAAATTATTTTCAGGCAATATAGAAAAAGCAAATCTCAGGGGATGTTACAAGCCTTTGGATCCTTTCAGGTTTAACACTGCTATTTCAAACTTATCTGGGGAAAGTTGTTTGTTATTAATGCTGGGGGATTTTGAATGAATCAGGGCCTGAAAATTTAAAACTGAAAATTTTCATGACAACACACGTAGTATTAGGTCTAAGAATGATATTTTAGCAACTTTATTGAATGACAATGATCCATCTATATTAGGGTTAAGTGAAACATGGCTCTCAAAAACATCGAGATGATGAATTTGGTACTCACAATTATCAAGTATGGAGGGCAGACAGAAAATTTAGAGGGTGTGATACTTTTTATAAAACAAATATTGGGTTATTCAGAAATTGTAATACACAGTAGTGAAAATAATACAGATTTTTAGCAGTACACCTAGGTCACCTAGGATTACTAATTTTGATTGTTTATTCACCTCCAAAGGCAAATATATCAGATTTGGAAATAATATTAACTAAAATAACTGACATAGTAGGAAGCAGGCCTTTAATTTTGTTGGGAGACTTGAATTGTGACTGGAAAAATATCAGAGGAGACATTTAAAATATATAGTAACTAATCTGGGACTAAAACAACATAAAAAACCACCAGATACACATCAAATACAACAAATAGATCCATATTAGACCTAATTTTGGTGTCTACTCAAATTGAAGTTGAAGCAATGGGTGTTTTACTCCCATGTCTTGGAGATCATAATTTGATCTGGGTTACTTTGCCACAGTCTCAGTTTAAACAAAATCTGGTTCATGAAACCAAAAATTGGTCTAGAGACTTTAGAAGATTTTCAGAATTCTCGATTCTTGGATAACATAAGTAAAATAAAATGGGATTGTTGCAAACTAATCCCAGATATTGATACTTCAATTAAATACTTTACTCAGACCTTTGAAGAAGTATGCGATTTACATGCACCAAAATTAAAACAAAGATGAAATCTAGTAAATTACCATGGATTAATGACAAACTACTAAAACAAATTCAAATTAAAATAGAATTTGGAAAAAGCTTTAAAATCAAAACTGGAAAAGGACTGGATCTATTTTAAAGCTACTAGAAACAAATGTAAAAGGTTAATTAAGGCTTCAAAAATTTCATTCTATCAAAATAAGATATATTAGAGTACAGACCCAAGACAGTTTTGGACAGTGGTTAAGAAATTGACCAAACCAGGAAGTGATTCTTCAGAGGAGATACTTAGGTTAAAATATGGTGACACTTTTACTGAAAATCTGAAGGATATTTGTAACGTATTAAACAACTTTTTTGTTGCTCTTCCAAATTGTAAAATACCCTGTCAATCAGACTTGGAACAAACTAAAACAGAATTTTCACAAAATGGACCCCCATTTAGATTTAAAACCTTGACTGTAACTAAAGTATATAAAATACTTCAAAATATAAACATTCACAAAATTTTTGGTAATGATGGTTTAGAAGTTAAATTTTTGAAATTAGCAGCTTTCAATATAGCACCAATTATTACATATTTACTTAATTGAGTCTTCAAATTTGATATTTTCCCTTATCCTGGAAAGAGAGTAGAGTTAGCCAATTTTCAAAGGGGAGATGTGGTAGAAGTTAACAATGATAGGCCTATAATCTTATTACCCTTCTATCAAAAAGTTTTGAGAAACTTGTTTCTATCCAGATAATGGATTATCTGGATAAATATAGTTTGTTAACAACAAAACAATCTGGTTTTTGAAAAAATTATTCTACCACAACAGCTCTTTTGGAATTTAATGACCTGTTAAACAGGTCATTGGAAACAATATGGAGACAGTGTTTATTTTGTAGATCTTTCAAAGGCTTTCGACCTGGTGGACCACCCTTGTTAATTGAGAGACTGCAGGAAATAGGTCTTAGAGATGATCCTTTAGAGTGGTTAAAATCATATATGGATAATCGATCCCAGAGAGTGGAGGTACAGGGATGTTTATCAGAGAGAAGAAATGTTAACAGAGGAGTTCCTCAGGGATCGATTTTGGGACCTCTTATGTTCCTAATATTCATAAATAGCCTTCCACAAATTGCAGAGCAAACAGAGATTCGATTATATGCCGATGATACGGTAATAATTGCATCTGGAAGAATGGAAGACATATTGCAATCTAACCTAGAGTCTGATTTTTCAAGGAGAGAGGGGTGGTTCACCAGGTCAAAACTAATTATGAATGAAAAAAAAAAAAATGCATGAAATTTCCACTAAAAAAAAAGTGGTGATGTTATGTATGTAATCTATGTATCTACACAGGGAACTTAACTAAGTTGGAACAGGTTAAGGATTATAGTTACTTGGGGTTACATTTGATGAACATTTGTCCTTTTCCAGCCACATTATTGAATTGATTAAAAAAAATAATAGAAGAGTGGGAGCGTTAAGAAGAAGTACTGATTGTTTAACAATGCTAGATAGGAAAAAATTGGCAGATCAGTAAATCATCCCAGTGTTAAGATACGGTGAACTAATATATAGGAACACAAATAAAGTATTACTGACTAAGTTAGATAAAACTTATTATCGTGTGGCTAGATACGTATTAAAGGGGAACTATCGGACTCACCATTGCTTATTGCTGAATAAAGTAAATTGGTTGCCCTTGGATGTAAATTATCAGTGCCATTGGTTAACCTTAATTTATTAAATGAAATATTTATCGGTGAATCATCCAATTTCATTATTATTGTTTCCAGTGAAATGTTACCACAAACGGCTGTTAACTAGATCAGTTCATTTAAATAAAATAGTTGTAGGAAAATTTCAAAATAAATATGGGGATAGGTCCCTGCTATACCAAGTTGCTGGTTTCTGGAATTTTCTCCTGATGATGTGAGAGAGAAATTAATGTTACTCCTTATTTACTCAAACTGTAAAGGAGTTATATACTCACATTTGTGAGTGTTGAATATTTTCAGATGTGTCTTTGGAATTTGTTATTATTTTTTTACAGTAATTTATATGGATGTATTTTAGGTATATTATGTTGTTTGTATTCATTTGTGTTTTAGTGTGGAACCTTATTGTATGTACTTAGATAGGAAATTACCCAGGTCTGTCTTGTAAACTGGATTATGTCCAAATGACATGTATCACCTGTATAAAAATACATTTTTACCTACCTACCATCTTCTGCCATGGTTACTATGGTTAAATATTTTGGTTTGTATTTGGACTCATATTTGAGCATGGTTCCTCATTTAGAAAAAATAGGCACTAAATTACATCAGAAGCTTGGTTTTCTTTATAGAAATAGTAAATTTTTGTCCACAGAGGCTCATCACATCATAGCCAAACAGATACTATTTCCAATATTAGAAAATGGAAGTGTTAATTTTACAAACTGTAATCAGTTGTTTGAGTCAAAATTTAAAGTTTTGTACAATGACATTTGCAGATTTGCATTACATGTTCTAGTTAGAACCATCACTGTCAGTTATACAGTGATTTTGGAGTTCTTTCCCCAATTAATCGTTTGAAATGTATACTAGGAATTTTGTATTTCAGATAAAGGTCAGGGTCCCAATAACTTTATCCAAACTTATAGTAAGAAAAGTCTATGGCAGAGATACTAGACAAAACTGCTTAAACCAGTACGTTGTTCCAATCTACAAACTTCAAATGAGTAGGAAGGCATTTTCTTGGTATGCACCTTCATTTTAAATGAATTTGGAGATGTAGTCTAAAAAGCACATTCAGAATCTCATTTTAAACATTTATTGTGATACTGTTTGTAATTGTGACTAATGTATGGACTTTTGTATAAATGTTATTTTGCTGTGATGTATTGTTATATGTCAGGCATGGCTGAAAAATGGCTGTGCCCAGTCCACTTGCTGGTTAAAAATAAAACAAACAAACAAATACCTGTGTCTGAAGGTGTATAATTGTAGTTTTACTGCATTGTATACTAGTAATTTACTCTGTACTCAAAGTCTTTGGTTGTACTTGACTCTAAACTCATTGAAAATAGGCACTGCCTAAAAGGTTTTATGTGAAATGAAAAACAACAAACAAACAAAACATACTTTGTCCACTCACGAGCATTAGCCAACAGAGTGCAGCCTGAGGAGGCATGCCTTTATAGCAGGCCTCAGACAGGAACTCTTGCAATCTTCAGCTTTCACAAAGGAATTCGAGAGAGCTTTTGTCCTGTTCCTGTGACTCTTTTCCCCAACGATAGCCATTCCCCTGCTCAGACAGGAACCAACTGAGGGGCAACTGCAAACTCCTCCCACTCCCAAATGGCAGCCAGCCAGAGCGTTGCCTGAGGAGGTGCACACTTTTTGAATTTGTAGAGCTTTTTTAAAAGCTATGCAGTCCTCCAGTCAGTCACTCTTGCAATCTTCAGTCATCTACAAAGGGTTGAGAGAATCTGCATCCTGCTCCCGTGGCTCTCCCCTCAATGATTGTCCTTCCCCTGCTCAGATGGAAACCAGCTGAAAGATGACTGCAAACTCCATCCAATCAGCGGCAGCCAACGAAGCATGGCCCTCCATCCTCTCGATTAAAAGGACATATATCAGAAAAGCGCTGTGAAACCTTCTGTTTCCCAAATATCACAAGCACTCTCTGTGAAGGACCAAGTGCAAAGACAATGGTAAGGTCTGCCAGGAGTCAGCCAGGATGGCAGCCAGCGAATGGCCATGCTGCCTGATGAACTGATCAGTTTAGTATAAGCTTTTACTATAGAACACTATAACTGCCCTGCGCTCATACAATTGCTATCAATTACAGTACATAGTGTTCACTAGTCTGCCTGCTGTTTTATGGTCTTTGAGTTAACTAAATGTGTCACTGTCTGCTGCTGCTAAGGATTTCTATATGTCAGACCACTGTGGGTCAAATACGTCATGAATAGATATGTCTGCTGAAATGCTTGTGTTGTGTGTTAACCACACTGTATCTTAAAACACATTGCCCCTTGTCAGTTACCTACCTATTAAGATTAGCAAGTGCACTCCAACATCAATGCACAAACACTAACTGAACACATAAGTTAATGCAAATTGAAATTCATAAAGTTTCAATAACAGTATATTCCTTTAACCCCATCTCATTTTTCTAATTAATCCTACTCTTACCCACCCTTAAGTGTAATCCTCTTGTATGAACACTATTTAACCTAATGGTTACTTACTGTGATCGAGACTTGATGTTAGTTGCTGCCGTATCCAAACTGCAGACTCCCATACAATTATTTTGCACTAGACTTCGGTTACACTGTAGTACAGTTTGGAGTGTAACGTCTTCTGCCGGCTGCCACCCAATACTGCCATCCCCACTGTGACACCCTTTGGCTACGGCCCTTCAGCTAAACAACCATAGCAGAGGACTGCTATCAACTAGACCAGAAACAAGGAAAGTTGAAGCCACACCCTCCTGGCCCAGCTGCCATCTGATTGGTGGTTGGGGTTCACTCAATACACTGAGATTAGTCTCCTTCCTATTAATGTCCAGCCTACTGCTGTAAATGCAGGCACTGCTCCCTTGATGATACAATCAGGAGCCCAACTGGCTCTTCTCTCCCACAGCAGCCCACTGCAGAGTTCAACAAATCTGTGCCAGCTTCACTCTCCCGAATTCAAGCAGCTTTCAAAATTCACCACTTGTTCAGCTGTTAGTCTTTGCCCCTCCTGACTCAAAGCTGTCACTTGACTGGCAGCTGGGGCTCAATCAGTGCACTCGGATCAGTCTGTTTATTATTAATGCTTGCTTACGATAAAGTATTTTGAGGGATCCAATGGAAGTAGTAATGGAGTCAAATTCACGAAGGAAGAAAACACAGACCAAGACCCAACAACTGTAGCAAACCAACTAACCAAGTACTTTTGCATACTCCCTGATGTAAAACTCCCACCTCCACAACTATCAACTGACTACAACAATGTAAATTGGGGCAAGACTGGAGAAGGCACTGACACAAACAGACCTAACTTCCATTTTAAAATAATAAAACAATATGAAGCACGAAAACAGCTAAGCAAACTAAATGCAAGCAAGTCGCCGGGGCTGGACAATGTAGAAATTAAGGCCCAGATATTCAAACTGCACTCAAAAGTAGCGCAACAGCAGGAGCAAGCACAAACCAGTTGCGCAAATGCGTAACAGGTGCGATATTCAAACATGGAGCAGAGCAAATTGCGCAAGCAACCAACGTCTGAATATCGCACATACTGCACCATCGCGCAACCAGGAAGGAGAAGCTGAGCCAAAATGTTGCGCTATGGAGCAACCAGGGAAGCTCAGCTGAGCATTCCAGAGCTGCCATAGTGCAAGACAGCCCCCCAGAGCAATGGAACTGCACATCCAGGGAGGCAGGCTGGGGCCCACCGCCAGCCATGCCACACATGGGCACAGGAACACACTGCAGAACCCACACCACACCTGCACACCCCAAGCACAGCATCACTGGGGTGGGACGGATGATCCACGTGCCCATGGGGACAAGCCAACAAAAGCATAGCGAGCCATGACACCCCAGCACAACCACTGGCAGGCGGAGTGCCACACAGGGGTTGACAACCACAGTGCACATCAGCCCCCACGTGCGCACAGCACACCCTGCACTGTGACCCCAGGACACCACCCATGTGCAGTGACTGGCACTGCAGGAAACCATGCAGTCCCCAGCACTCGTCAGCCCGTGCAACACAAAGCCTACAAGCCAGACACACCCTGTGCACCAGCAGTGGGTGGCAGCAGATGGCAAGACCAACCGAAAGTCACTGCCATGCTGGAGATACCTTCCCATGCACACACACACACACACACACACACACTACCAGGACCATACTAGCCCAGATGGCATACACCCCTGCAACTGGCACCCATAGGCAGCTGCAAATCACAGACCAACACATTATTCGTATAAACATATAAAAATGTATTAAACAACAACAAACAGTATAGAAACAAGTCCAACTATTTACAAGGGGGATGGGTACAAAGGGTTGGTCAAGGGGTAGGGATTACAAACTTGGAGAGGGAAGGCAGGGTGGTAGGGATGGAGAAGTGGAAAGGCGGAGAAATCATGGCCCAGCTGGTTGCCCGTCTTCCTGCCGGTGTCCTGCAGGTCTGTGCTGCCTCCTCTGCACACCATGACGGTGAATAAAGTGCAGGATATCAGCGTTCTGCCCCAAACAAGTTGGCGGATGGCCCTGACATCCCTCTCCATCCTCCGCAGCACCTCAAGGCCTAGGAAAATGGGAATACAGTCAATGGCTGTGACTGACCACAACCCTGAACACCACCCAACCTGCAAGCCATATAGCCCAATGTCCCGCACCTGTGATGGCATACACCCACCCACAGTGAACATGCACATGGCCATCACAAACAGGCAGCACCAGCTATCGCCACCACGCCCACACACACCGCCCACGCCAATCACAGTACAAACTAGGCTGGCAAGTGGACGTGGCAACGCAGCGATGCCAGTTACACAGCTATGTGCCCAGTGCATGCCTGGACCACCAGTGACGATACACAGACGTGCTGTGATACTGCACAGTGATGCATGTCACCTGTGTCATGCCTACATACATGGATACATAGACAGTGTCAGCAGATAAGGGCCTATGGCCCACCCAGTCTGCCCATTTGAGCTTGTAAGTTCACTCTGTTTTCCTATAAGTCTGTTGCCCTCACCCTGACCTCCAGAATTCCTTATGTCTATCCCGTGCATTCTTAAATCCCGTGACCAAGTCAGCCCCACCACTTCCTCTGGCAGGGTGTTCACTTTCCACCACCCGTTCTGTGAAGAAATTCTTTCTCATGTTTCCTCTGAATCGTCCCCTCCAACTTCATCCCATGCCCTCTAGTCCTGGAACATCTTTCACGCTTAAAATAGTGTTTTCCTGCACTCTGTTCCCCCTGTAAGATACTTGTATGTCCCATCATATCCCCTCTCCTCCTCTCCTCCAGGAGTACATGTTCAGTTCCTTCAACCTGTCGTCATAGGACTTGTGATGCAATCCATGCTCCATCCGTGTTGCCCTCCTCTGAACCCTCTCTACCCAGTCCATGTCCATACGTAGGTATGGTCTCCAGAACTGTACACTGTACTCCAGGTGGGGCCTCACCAGTGTCTTGTATAGTGGAATTATGACCTCCTTTCCTGCATGGTTGTGTTGTGCATGGCTGGTGGTCTTGCCCCCCACCCCAGCATGCAATAGCATCCATGAAGTAATGATACTCACACTCCTCCAGCAGCTGGCTCTGCCGCTGCTGCTGCTGCTGCTGGGGCACAACACCCCCCGGCACCAGGGCCCTGGCACGGCCAATGTCACCGTCGCCCTGCGTCCTCAGATTCCGGCCTGTGGGAGACATATGTTGAGACAAACATCAGTGTGACTCAAAAGCAGATTGCCCCCTGCCCCAGTGAGAGTGCCTGCCCACACAGCCATAACCATCCATCGCACAGCTGCACACACTGACACAGCCAACCGTGTCCGAGCCGGCACCTATGCACAGCCACCCAAGCACACACACACCCCTACAGAGAATATAGGTGCATAGATGGTACACTCACCTGGCCTGGGCACTCGCCCCACCTGGCACGCGACCGCAGCGCGACTAAATGTTCTGGCTCCTCCGGCGGAGGTCACTGTACTGGTGCCGCACTGCTCCAGCAGACCGCCCCGTCCCAGTGATCTCCACCAGGTCAGTGGCCACTTG
Organism: Neoceratodus forsteri; assembly: GCA_016271365.2. Taxonomy (NCBI): domain Eukaryota; kingdom Metazoa; phylum Chordata; order Ceratodontiformes; family Ceratodontidae; genus Neoceratodus; species Neoceratodus forsteri. The sequence continues at coordinate 463,336,938 of CM057458.1, forward strand.
CTGCCACAGCTGAGTCCTGGCACTGGTGAGGGTGTCTCACCATACAGGCCATCATGAGGTGTGGCTCAACTAGGGCCACCAGGTTGGTCGCTTCAATCTGGCTCCAGGACACCGCCTTCTCCTAGCCATGGCACCAACTTTACAGCAGGCAATATGCGCCCGCTGCGCCGTAACCGCGTGGAGTTGTTGCGCAATAGACCACCACAGGCTCCAATCGCGTTCGTCAACAGCTGTCACTCATTAGTGCGCTGTCACCAGACAGCGCAACAGGGACGCATTACGGCATGCCAACAGCGCCAGGGTCAGAGGGCACACAAGGTCACGGCAATGACGCAGGCTACGCACAGCGCCATCGGACGATAGGCATCCTGCGCGACTGCTAAGCCGCGCACCAGTGCCACAGTGGACTATCGTGCAGTAGTGCCACAGCGCCATATAGTGCCCAGTGCTGTAGCGCCACTGGCACAATGGTGGCCATGGCCTGAATGGCCTTCGCTCAGCAGGTCTGCAGCGCGATAGAGCGCATCATCAGCTGTCTGGGCATGTGCAATGCAGTGTGGCACACAGCCACAAACCTCGCCATTGGCTCAGCCAGACCTTCCGTTATTGCGCAAAGCGCAAATACGCGATATTCAACCGACATATGCAAATCATGCGATCCAGCCATTCAAAGGCGCAGTGGCCGATTAGCATGTCATTAAAGTTCGCCACCTCATTTGCATGTGTTGCGCTATAAAAATGCGACAGTGGATTGTGCTGGCCAGATTTGGTTACTGCAGGTGAGAGGTGAGTTACATGCTGTGTGATGCTCAGGACAATGCTCATGGCGGAGGATGATAAAGGCTGAGGGCTGAGCATGAAAAGGGCAATTAGGGGACAAAGGGCCCTTTCTATCAGTATCTGCCATGCAGAGAGGAACGTGGAGCTTCCGCCTCCCCGGCCGGGCAGCTATGCTCATGGGAAATGCTGTCGACTGCACAGTGACAGGTGTCCACTTCCACCCATACAGATCACCATGACTGACCAGAGCCAAGCTGAGGGTGTGGATGGCGGGCGAGGAGGAGGCCAACTTCACCGGGCAGAGACAGAGGCCCTCTTCCAGGCCTACCTGGAGGATGAGCCACTAGTGAGTGGACGGAGGGCACCCTCAGGAATGTACAGCTGCATGGGAGGGGTAGCTCGGGCCGTCAGCCTGCGGAAGCCACCAGCGCTCGTGCAGGAATGAAAGAAGATGGGGGACTGACCGCGGGAGGCTGAAGGAGAAGGTGGCAGCCTTCAGGGCGGCACGTGCTGGCACTGGTGGGGGCCCACCAGTGGTGTTGCAGCTGACCCCTACAGAGGAGACACTGGTTGCGGCCATGCAGCTGAGTGCCATTGTGGGTGTACCAGGCGGAGGATTCCAGACAGGTGGAAGCCCATCACTGCACGGTATGACATGGTGGTGTTGTTGGGGGGGGGCTGTTGTTCACATGCACTCACATGTACTCTCTTTCTGTTACAGATCCTGTTTGTCTTCAGGAGACGGTGGTGGTGGTGGGTCCAGACAGTGATGCAGACCTGCTGGACGTGGAGGAGGGACCATCCACCTCCGCCACCAGCCTGCAGGCACTGCAGCAGCATGCACGCTGGGCAAAACAACTCCGGTGTCAGTGGGTGCACAGCCTGTGTCACAGCAGTCTGGCATGCAGGTATGCCAGCATGCTGTGCCTGTAGCAGTGGCCGCACCTGCACCATTGATGATAGCAGGCCTGCAATGGGCAGTGATAGTGTGTGTCCCATGACGGACACATGGCAGGCCAGCACGTGCCCTGGGCCTTCCTGGTTCACACCTGTGTACCAGCATGCTGGCACAGTCCCAGGCTGTGCCTGTCAGCACCGTGGGCAGCACTGGTGGCTGTGCAGGTGTCTGGCACTGTTGTCAGCACGGAGGTGGAACAGGTGGACCTGGGGGCTCAGCAGTTGGAGGGGCGGCAGCAGCAGTCGCACACCAGGTCTGGGGGTACAGTGTCAAGCAGTGGCACATGTCCACAGCCCTTTGATCCGCCCATACCTGGTCCTGGTGAACAGCGCCCACCCTCAAGGGGTGCTGTGCACCAGGACCGTCCACACCCTGGGGGTCACGATACCATTGGGGCACAGTACCCATTGGACGCGCACACCTGCCTGCTGCAGGACTCGGTACAGCTGCAGGGGCGGGTTGCTAGAGTCCGTGGAGGCACTGTCTGTGTCCGTGGAGGCGGCATAGCAGGGAGTGTGCTCGGGGACCCAGCTGAGCTGGTCCTATGCAGGCGGATGTGACCGCTGCCATTGACAGGCTGACCCAGGCAGTGGTCTCTGTCGATGAATTGGCCACTGTCAGGTGCCCCTGTACCACACACCCCACACAGTGCACTCTCCACTCCCCCATTCCCGGCGTCAGGCGACACCAGGCCTGTTGATGTGGGTTCTGCTGTGGCATCCCGAGCACCCTGGTGCAAGTTTGTTTGGCAGGATGCAGACCCCTGTGCGGGCAAGGTCGCTCGCAGTGGGACCCTGGTGGTGCACCAGCACCACCCGATGTGGCCCCTGCTCAGCCTTCCAGTGCTGCTGGCCACGGCGGGCCGCCCACGCATCTGTGGTGGCGTGGGACAGTGCTACCTGACTGAGCTGTCTCCCAGTGCAGGCTCTGTCTGGTGCTGCCCTGTGTGCAATGTGTGTCATGGTGGGCAGTGCACTGCTGGGTTGCTCATCACGCTGCACACACAGACCACCTGCACACTCTCCCAACTGCTGTCCACAGGTGCATGTGCATGATGATGCCCGTATTGCACTGTACACCAAGGTGCAAGGGTTCAGGTCCTGACCACTGCACGGGGACAGTCCAAGGTGGTGGAGGTGGTTGGTGGTGCTGTGTGTTGGCAATGTCATTTCTGCAGTGCTGTGCTGCTGCCCATGTATGCTGCCTGTGTGTGTGTCCATATGAGTGCTCACCTCTGATGGTGTGTTGGTATGCCTGGAACCTTCAACTCTCTGACCTTCATGCACGGTGTGTTCTCTGTGCCTGTGGTTTGCGATGGACAGTGCGTTGCCTGCACATGTCCCCTTGACTTACCTGTGTTGGGGTAGTGCTCTTCTGCAATGGGTCCCGGTGCAGCTGGGCCTGTGGTCAGTCGGGGGTCCCTCCGTCCTGGGGTGCTCATCATCAATATCACCGGCGCCACTGGCATCCCATCGCTGTCCCCTCTTGGACCTGTACGGCTATCCATGGTCTTTGGCCATGTTGTGCAGGATGCAACAGGCCAGGAATATCCCACAGGCCTTTGGGGGCTGTACTGGAGGTTCGCCGGAGGTGTCCAGGCATCGGAAGCGGCCTTTGAGCATCCCAAACACCCACCTATGATGTTACGCGTTCGCATGTGCCTCATTGAAGCATAGCTGCGCTGGGGTCGGGGCCGCCTGCACGGTGTGAGCAGCCAGGATGGAGTGGGTATCCTGCAGTCACCTGTGTGGAGATAGTGAGATCAGTGCTCATGTCAGGTCCATATTGCCTATATCCCTTGTGTGCCACTACCATGGCACCTGTGTCATTCCCACCCTTGCCCAGAGTTTGCATTCCATACATGTGTACTCACCCATAGATGACCATTGGGGATGTCCCCACTCGAATCGATGGCACAGTGCAGACTGGTGCCACATGAAGGCATCATGTGCTCCGCCAGGGTGTGTGGCACAGACATTGATAATGCGCCCAGTGGCATCACACACCACCTGGCAGTTGACACTGGAAACCCCTTTCGTTCCGATATGCCTGGCGTCGGGCCAGTGGCATGCTAATGGCCACATGGGTGGTGTCTATGGCCCTTAACACGCCAGGCATACGTGCATACCCTGTGGAACTCCTGCATGTTTGTTGTACGCTTCTGCCGAGGTGCTGGGAAATGGATGTCGCAGCATGAGGCAGGCGCTTGAGGAACTTGGGTGAGGATGCGTGACGTGTCGACTGTGTCATGCCTGTGGTGTCCCTGTTGGCCTCTGGAAGGTGCCTGTGGTGAGCAGGCACATGCAGGCTGTCACCTTGTCTCCACGGATGAGCATGACTCCGCCGTGAGGGTGCCTGCATCATCTTTACTGCACAGCTCGGTGAGCCATCTCAGTTTGCCCTGTTCAGGCGGTACCGCCCACAATCTTGACGTCTGTGTACAGCTCTGGTTGATGCGGCACGAGCATGGCTCGTCGGGGCTTACCACCGATGGGGCCCTCCGCTGCCACGCTCCCCCTGCAGCATGGTGTCTCACCCCTCATTACAGTTTCCATGTGAAGCTGGTACCGTCCATCTCTCCTGGCTTCTGCCCCTCCAGCTGCTGTTCCTGTGTTACCCCGCTGCCCCCACTGCTTCCACTGCACCTGGCACCCCCACTGGTCTCTGTCCTCCTGGACCCACTGTCCTCTCTGCCCTTCCAGCTCCTGTCTCTCTCTCTCTGCTCTCTCCCCAGTTTGCAGCCTGCTAGGTTCTGCGCCTACTCTTGAGCCTTTTATTTTGGCTCAATTCCGCTACTGCGCAACTTCGGCTGGTCACTCTTGCGCATTGCGCAGTGTTCGATTATCGCATTGCGCACTTTATGCATGGACCTGCCTCTTCGTTGCGCATGCTCTTCATTTCCATTTGCGCCGTTGCTCAGCATGTTTTGGTAGTAACTGGCCCTTCTGAATATCGTGGAATGCGCACGATTTTTGAGTTGGCGCCTAGGCAAGAACCCCAGTGGCGTATGGCGCAACTCTTTGAATATCTGGGCCAAGTTCCTAAGAAAAGCTGAAAGCAGCCCATATATACCCAATCCTGAACTCTTCAACAGAAGCCTAATAGAAGGATCTTTCCTGAAACCTGGAACATGCACAAGGGATCCTAATCAACAAGGTGGGGTCAAAATGACCCCTCCCACTACCGACCCATATGCCCTACTATTTTTGTTTTAAAATTCAATCCACTTTATTGAGTTTCTCATTACAAAGGAAACACAACAATACACAAAACAGTAAGACAAAAACCAAAACAAACAAACAAAAAAATAAAACAAAACAAGCCCCTCCAAAAAAGATCCTCCCAGCCACTATTCCCCACCCACCCCTCTACAAAGTGTGCTCTAGATCTAAAAGAGAGTACTAACTTATAAGGAAACTATATAACAGCAAAAGAGGAGTAGGAGAATCAGCCGGTTAACTCATTGCAAATAGAGTGCTAACAGCTTACCCCACTTCTTGTCAAAAAGAGCCAGTTTATGCCTGATACTGGCAATCATCCATTCAGTCCGCAGGGAGAAGGACATCTCTTGTAACCATTCCTGGTAGGAGAGGGCACCTGATCCAGCCAGTGTCTAAGGACCAGCTTCTTAACTGCAAGGGAGATTAATGCAATATGGTATCTCCTTTCTGTAACGGAATCAGGCTGTAATCCCGATGATATAAATATCTGGGGTGAAAGGCCCATTAGCCCCATAAAGGATCAGCTCGAGCCTCTATAAGGTTCCAAAGGGGGCCACCTTCATTGACCAGAATAGGTGTAGGAGAGTGCCTTCCTCCTGACCACATCTGATGCAGGTAAGAAATATGAGGCGTCCCATCCTGGCCAGTTTTACAGGAGTATCATATAAATTGTTCAGGATATGGAACTGGGTAAGCTGGAGTCTATATTGAGAGATATACCTGTAAAGATCTCTCTGGATATGATCCCAGTTGAGAGCAGAAGAGGGAAGGAGCCCCCCCCAGACTTTAGGACAGCTGGGAGAGGTCAGTGAAATTTTCTCAAGGATAAGAGAATATATTTTAGCAATGCCATGATGTTTTAGGGCCAAGTCTTTTAGAGAATCAAGAAAGGCAGATTGGTCAGAGATGTCAGGAGAGGGCCCAAATGCTTGAAGGAAGAAGTGTCTCAACTGGTAAATCTTGAAATTATGTACCGGGCCCAGGTGGACTTTCTGTAAAATTTCCGGTGAAGAAAGAAGGGTACCCTGACTAAAGAAATCAACCACCTTGGCATCTGCAAGCTGTGGTATCCAGGCTGGAATGAATGTTTGCCCACCAATTTTGATGTTGTTATTACATAAAAGAGGCTGAGCGATATCTTTAGAAACTGAAATTTAAAATATGCACATAGTTGAGAAAAAAAACAGAGAGCAACTCCAATTATGGAGTTCTGAAGAGGTTTAGGTAAGGATTTCCAGGAGGAGAAAAAGAGGGAGGTGCCTGACAGTCCAGCTTCCTTAATTAAAGCGGATTCTATCTGGAGCCAACTCAGAACATAGTTAGGGACTAGTTGTGTATAAAGTGGAGAGGCCCATTTACAACACTTATAAAGGTGGCTCACCCAATAGTAAAATAAGAAGTTAGGAAGCCTAAGGCCGCCAAGCTCTTTGGGAGGAGTTAACCTAGAGTAAGATCTCCTGGGGAATTTGTCCAGCCAGATGAACCTAGTGATTGCAGCGTGGATGCGCTTAAAAAAGGAGAGAGGTAACCAGAGGTTCAACATGTTTAAGGGATAGGAGAGTCTGAGTAACACATTCATCTTGACTACATTGATCCTGCCCCAGAGAGACAAAGGCAGCGCTCTCCATCTGATGAGGTCTTGCTGAAGAGTACTAAACAGTTCTTTTAAATTAAGCTTTTTCATAAGGGATTGATCACAAGATAGAAAAATGCCAAGATATTTAATTTCAGTCGGTGCTCATTTCATGCCAAAATGATTAAAATCAGACCTATGAGTAAAGTGGTTGAGGGGGAAAATTTCGGTCTTGTCTAAATTAAGTTTATAGTTGGAAAGAGACCCGAAGTTGTTGATAATGTGCAGAACTGCGGCTAAACAGTCTACATGCCGGGAAAGGTGTAATAATATGTCATCTGCATAAACTGAAAGCACTTGAACCGTATTACTAATAGAAATACCTGATATGTTAGGGGAGGATTTAATTTGTCTAATTAAAGGTTCCAGATAGAGATTAAAAAGCAAGGGGGACAGGGGGCAATGTTGCTTGATTCCTGTGTATAGAAGAAAGCGAGAGGAAAATACACCGTTACGGTAAATTTTGGCTAAAGGAAAAGAATAAATAACCTAGATCCAGCATAAAAAGGCTTGAGGAAACCAAATTTTTGTAGGGTAGCTAAAAGAAACTATATGCCCTACTATGTCTGATACCAAAATTCATGAAAAAATTGTCTGCAAGCAACTGATCTTGTACATAGAAAAATACAACCTTCTGATAGTTCACCAGTCAGAATTTAAGGTAGGCAGGTACACATCCACCACGCTTGCAGACTTCATCGGGGAAGTTGCGGGGGACCAGAACTATGGGTTTCCATTGGAAAAGTGTATGTGGATCTCTCTAAGGTGTTTAACGTGGTGGACCACAGCATCCTAGTAGAAAAACTAAGGAAAATGGGAGCTGCATCATAAGTTAACTCCTAGTTCACATCTTACTTATCCAGCTGCAGGCAGTCAGTAGCTGTAGACAATACCATATCAGAGGTGGGGTACCTGTTCAGGGGGGCCCACAGGGATCTATACTGGGTCCCTTGTTATCCCTGGTTTAGGCGAATGACCTCCCTGGCATGTACAAGACTCCAAGATAAAAAAACTTTGCACGCGACACAGACCTCACTGCGAGAGAAACAGACTTCTCCCAAATGGAGAAAAAACTCCAATCAGACTTTGATACCTTCTAAAAGTTGTTCATCTCTGAAAAGATGGTCCTAATTGGGGGGAAATATTCCAGCCTATCACTTTCCACAAAAAAAGGATAAAAAGAGAGAGACACAGGAAGCTAAAAATTCAGCTCCCATATGGCTCTATCATCAAAGAGACCAAAAAACACAATTACTTAGGAGTTGAAATCAACAATACCCTAAGCTTTGAGAACCATATTAAATAGACAGTCAAAAAAGTGAATACCAGACTGGGAGCACTCTGCTGCAACTCTTACACCATACCCAAAAAAAGCCAGACTGACTATAGTTACTCAGCTGTTGCTGCCAATGCAAGAGTAAGGAATCAGTCTGCCAGTATTTAAACTACTTACTAGAAAGACTGGACGTAACCTACCATAAGATGGCAAGATACGTCTTCAAATACCCATACCACATGCACTACTTTGAAATGCTCAGTAGACTAAACTGGAAATCTCTCAGATCTCCAGAAGTGAAAAATATAAGGCAATCATAGCTTACAACATAGTTAAGAGCCAGATAACTGGAACCAAAATGTAGTAAACAGCTCTTCCAAAAACAAATACAATATGTAAGAGATCAAAACTGGGAGCATGGGAACTCCATGTTCCCAGGGCTCAAACCATCTATGGGAAAATGACCCTCAAGTACTTCATTTCAAAAACTTGGAACTCCATGTATCCTGCATCATGTAGGAGCAAAACTCTAAATTTAAAATCATGCTGCTAACAAAATTCACCAATATTTGTAATTGTAACTAAATTGAAATAGACTGTTTAAGTGATCCTTTAACGGTGTACGAACCTTCCCTGGATCAACATCTGCTGTCTTGGACCATACATTGTGTTTGAACTTCTATCTGTCAATATGGGTACTAATGAGATGAGTCTGCCCCCTATTTGTAAATGTCAAAGCCACTGTACCATGCTTAATTGCAGGACAACTTTGAAAATAGGCTCATGGTGGTCCTAACAGTTCTTATCCTATCTAAAAATAAAGATTTCTATCTATCTGTCTGTCCATATATAAGTTAAAGGGACTTACGTCAAAGGTGGTGTAACGTAAGTTCTGATTTGCATCACAACTTGCATCAAATAGGATTTTCTAATGTGGCCTGTGTCTATTCCAGACACAGCAGCATCAAAGTCCACTTGCACCAGGCTTGCATCCAACAATCCAGTGTAGTAGGGTGCAAGTGGGCTTGTGCCATGGCAGGGCTGCCACATCCCCTTTTTTGTGTTTTCAAAGCCCCATCATGGACGCAGAAGGGGGCACCACTTAGACCAGCCAGAAGGTGCCTGAGTGGCTGCGCCATAGACTGTGAACAGTGGTGTGCAGGATGGGCAGGGGGAGGCACCCTGGGGGGTGTCCAGGCACAGCTGCTGGTCACCATGGATATCCTGCCATTATCACACTAACATGTTGCCTGCTAGTGTAGCCCCCCCCAATTCTTAATGGTTATGTTGATGCTGTGGTGGTATAGTGGGAACTCCCCCAATCCCTGATCTCCCTAAAGAAGAATGTGCAAATTACCCCCATAGTATAGTAACCCACCCCCTCAATCCTCAATCTCCCAGAAATAAACAAAGGAAACACATTTCTGGTCAATGTCCCTCATGGTCTAGTGGTCCCCACCCACCCCACCGACAGACAATGGACAACCACCCCTCCCCTCTTTCAACACACTTCTGCGACTGGCATAGCCCACCTCACACCACCACAGCCAGCTGCAGAATGCGATCTGTGTGACTGTGCATAGTACAGTAGACAGTGTTCACTACGTGATCCATGTGATCGTATTCTGCCGCTGGCCATGAAGTGTGTACATAAGGCTGTGCCAGTCACAGCTATCATGCTGCTGTCGGTGGGCGCAGCATGAGGTGGTTGGGCAATGCCAGATGGAGTGGCAAAGGTGGGGGCTCCACTGGACCATTAGGGACTATTATGCAGTTGTAGGGGGCCTGATCGGAGATCGGGGTTGGTGCCATAGGACCAGGGCATTTTTGTACACTTACTCAGGGAGATCAAGGAGCACAGGGAGGGGGTCACTATACCACTAGGGATTCTATGACACAGGGGGGATCCCGGGGGGGGTACTAGACTACCAAGGATGTGAATACCTTACAGGCAGTTGCTGTCACCAATTATAATAATATTGTCGCACACATCAGTGGCACCCAGCTGGGTATCATGTCACTGCTGGTGATGGCCAGCTTTGCCCTCACACCACACCTGTAACCTCCAGTGCCACTGATGCCCCTGTCCTGGCATGGTGTCTCCTCCCCAACACTATCCCGGCCATTCAGTGTTATTGGGGTTGTATCCTTGTGGAAAGGCTACAGATGCACCACTTGTTTGGCACAGCTAGTCACTTACGGCAAACTCAGGAAGTTTGGCGCAGGGGATCCTGCTTTTGTAAAATCGGCATAGGGCCCTTGGCGCACCAGGGGTTTGCTGCAACCCTTAGAGCAACGCAACTTCAAGGCCGATCTAAGGGTGTTTGAAAATCAGGCCCATATCTCTATCTCTGTCCCTGTCTGTTTGTCTGTCTGTCTGTCTGTCTGTCTATCTATCTATCTATCTATCTATCTATCTATCTATCTATCTATCTATCTATCTCAGCACAAATAGAATGCATTGCTAATACACCCATGCCAGAAGTAATGCCTTCCAAATATCTACAGATACAATTTAATATATTACACAGAATAAACTACATTCAAGCAAGCTGAAAAAATGAATGAAGAAATATTAAACCTGTGTTCTAGATGTATAACTGCCATTGATATCCTGGAAAACATGATAGTTTCCTAGAGGGCCTTAGATACATTCAATAGTAGGTGCTAAGCACTCACCAAAGCCATTTATTGATCTCCTAAAAGATGAAGGTATGATTTCCTGGTCAAAGGTACATGGGAAGATCAGATCCCATTACACAAAAGTAAACTCATACACTTAGGTCTTACAAATACTAAAAGTGTATTTTACTTAAATGAAAGATGGTGTACCCCAAATTATCAGACCTGGCTAAATCTCAGTCCATAAAACTGAAAAAGTACACTATGTGACCTTCAAGAACATGCACCTCTATGTGGTCCCAAGTGTAGAGTGTTATTATTTCTCATGGGAACAGTCAGAACCTTACTTAGGAACAGGGAAACAGATAAGGGAGTAAGGAGTATTTTCCCAGTGGCGGCACTCTCTATAAAAAGTGGTACCCATGCTCATCTGTACTTTTTAGATATGAACCCTTTCCTCATTTATGGCCTAAAATGTTCACCCCTAAAATACAAATACAAGGAGCCAGTTATGCCCCCCCTTAGCGTAAAGTGAGGAACCACATTATTGATTTGAAGCAAATTAACAGAGACGTGACAAGGAGCAGGAATTTCCTCATCACCAGGGTTATCATTTAGGGACTGCCTGGGGTGCAGCTGAAACCTTGGGATTAAATCTACCTTTTGCGGGCACTAGCCAGCAGGGCTAGTGACAGGAGAAAATCTGTAGTCCCAATGGAAATGTCTCTGACCCAACAAGTATATTGAAAGGTTTCTTCCTCCAGTATAAGCTAGGAGGTCTAGTGCTGTTTGAGCCCCGCAGTTCAGTAAAAGGAACATTTTAAGAGCCCAATCCCAGAGCCTAGTACAAAATTTATCAGCATGTGCCAGGTACAAAATGTTAACTTCGAGTCCTGAAACTCCGTCTGAGACCCTTATGATTGTCATTGAAACTATCACAACCAACCACTTCAGACCTCAGAAAGGTATATCCTGAAATATATATATAATATAGTTGCATATTGGCAGGTAGGGTGCTTTCAGGGGGTGTTTGGCAAACCAAGTGACAAACCCCTAGGATTTGGCTTAAAATTTACTTGCCATGTGGAAACTGGGCAATGACCGTACTGACAGCCTGGGTAACAGCATGACTGGGCAGCCTGATCTACACCCCCCCAAAATCCCGGGACAAAAATTGACTTTGGCTTTCTGCCCTACTTTCTGCCTTGCTTGAGGAACTTCGTATAGTTCAAGCGTCGACTCCCACAGAACAAATTTGGCTTTGGCTTTATACCCCCAGTTTATGCCTTGCTCCAAGATATTGCTGTTGTCCCTGACTATAGTCTAAGCACTAACCCCCCTGAAAAAGAAAAATCCCTGGACAAATATGCATTTGGATTTATGTCCCAGTTGATGACCCACTTTGCACCTGTCTCCTGGACATTGTTATTGTTTGACACTATAAACCAAGCTAGGGACCAACCTCAAACACCCCCCTCCCGCAACTGATCTGGGATTATCAGCATGGTTGATGACGTAAATGCAGGCCTGGCCAAAGGCAAGGTTGGTGATCACCGATTCAGGTGCTGATACAAGCACCAGCACACCCTAAAAAACCCTGTACAAATTCACATTTGACTTTAAACCCCACTCCATGCCCCACTTTAGGCCTTGCTTCAGGACATTTACCTTTCTGCCTCACTTTTACAGTCCAAGTGCAAGTCCCCAAGTCCACCCCTAATACCCAGACCTACCAGCATGGTTGATGACCTGGCTGAACGCAGTGTTGATGACCCAGTTGATGGCCCCATTGCTGATCCAGGCACTTTTCCAAGTGGGTGTCCTGTCTAGGTCCCAGTCCAAGCCTGTCCTGATGCGGGCATTGATCCCTGGTCATTAGGTGGTTGATGGGTTTGATCCCGCTGGGATCCCAAGTTCAATCCCTAGGAGCAGGGACCACTGCTCACCATACTGCTAAACACCTGGGACAAGAGCTGGAATAGTGGGAGGTGTGCCCAGTTGGCATGGATACTTTGGGTCCAGGGTTAGGGTTTCACCTGCAGACCGGGCAGCCAAAGCCTTTTTATCATGCAAACTCAGCCACTAAGAAAGACGCAGCAGGAAGTATGGCCGCAAGCATGGATACTTACGTCACCTGGTTTTGCAACCTGGTATTGTCAGCTCCGGGTGTTAGCTGAACGGTCTGTGGTCAAGTAATTGCAAGGTGGGTAGCTAGAGCATGTTGTACTGAGGGAGTTGGTGCATTTATATGGTGCAGGCACTGATTGGAGGGAGGGGGTGACTGGCACGCAGGACCACCAATTAAATTGTACCACAGCCACATGTGCCAAAAGCTAAAGAAATAATTAGCAGGATCTAATTAGGAAGTGGTGGGGAGGGTGAGAGGCACAGTGGGCATAGACAGCTCCCCACCGCCACTCATTGTTGCAACAAAATGAAGAGCAACAAAGCAGGCCTAAGAAAAAATACCATATCCAGTCAATAAAAACACAGAGGCAAGCATCTGTGATTTTCCTATAAAAAAACAACCTTTTCCCTTAATTTGGCAGATGCGGATGCATACCTCATTGACCACAGAGTACCATCTCTGGGAGTATTTTACAACAATTTTTGCATGATTTACTCGCACTTTCTGAAATTTAGGAATTTGTTTCCCACACTGCACATTTACAGTATGTTGGTACATATTTACAAAACTGGCAGCACCATGCAATGCTACCAGCTATGGAACCACAAACTAACAGCATGTAAGCAATCGAGGCTGGGATAGAAAACAGCATCATTGTCAGTTAGGTATAGTGCAGGAAATAATTTCAAGAGTTGCTCACTGGCTGGCCAGATGGACGATTACACAAAGCAAAATATTAACAAGCATTTGTCAATGCAGGACGGTGGCTGCTTGTTAAGCAATTTGTTTTTTTGCAATTTTGACTCCAAAGTTTGAAGATACTTATTTTAGGATTTGCCTTATAGACATGACATGTGCTATTTATAGTATATTAACCAAAATGCCATTTCACACCAGAGGTGCAAAAACACATCTCGTCCAGGATTTTTAAAAGTGGCACACGTCACATTTATGAGGTGATATGGAAAAATGGCTATGTTGAAAGGTTGGAGTCGAAATATTGAAAATGAGTGAAGTTATCATGGAGGGCTGAGGCATCATGTCTTACCTCCTGCTACACTGGCGACCCGTGTTCATAGTGCGAGCTGGCCGCCGGGGGTCGGCTGGGTAGGGAGAGGATCGAGCATCTGAAGGACAGTTCTCCTCTCCCAGGGTGGGGTGGGAAGGAGTCCACTGTCTGTCTGACCTCTAGCGGTGGCTGGGGGCTGGCACAGTGGACCCACACATAGGGGGTGGTTACAGGGCAGATGCCCAGTGTGCCACGTATGGAAGTGTGTGCAACTCGGCCATTGGCGTCATTGCACACCGCCACACTGTGCTTGGGGGATGGGAACCAAAAAGAGGAGAAAACATCATCAGGCAGGATGAAGCTGGCCCCTCACAGGCTCTGCACCTGGCTAGCTGACACCTCGCTAGGGTGAGAGGTGAGTCCAGTGGATGCCAGGGTGACGGGGCAGGGGGGGGCCGGACAGAAGGGGGCCAGGCAGGAGCATAAAGAAATGATTAAAAAAGAAAATGAGTGAAGTTATGAGTGATCATTGAAATAATGTAATGTTCGATCATAATCTAGGCATTTTATCATATTTGTACACCAAATGTTCAGCATAGCCTTCCTATTAGCCCACATAATGAACGCAGTAGGTGGAAATGTTCAAATCCCCGACAAAATGTCATTTCGTGACACAGGTATGAAACCGCATTTTGGTCAGAATTTGAAAAATGACAGCTGTCACATTCATGAGATGGTGTGAGGAAATGGCTATGTTGAAAGTTTGGGGTCAGAATATTGAAAATTACCAAAGTTACGAGCCTACCTTCGTAAATTCCAACATCGGCTCATAACTATTGTTTCTTAACATTTTTTCTCCAAACAAATGTCAACATAGCCTTCTTCTTAACCCACCGTATGAACAAAAGTGGAGAAAATGTTCAACTCCTGGCCAAAAGGTGATTTTGCACAGCAACTGCAAGATCACCTTACAGGATGTGAAACACATTTTGTGCAGGATTTGAAAAATATCAGCTGTTACTTCCATGAGATGCTGTGAAGAAATAGTGATTTGAAAATTTGGGGCAAGAGATATCAAAAATTACAAAGTTATGAGCCTGCATTCTGCAAGAAATTCAACGTAGGGCTCATAACTTTGTTGCTTTTAATATTTGTATGCCAAATTTTCAACATAACCTTCTTAAGAGTTGATCCCAACTTATGAACAATGGTGGAGAAAATGTTCAGCTCCTGCCCGAAACATGATTTCACGCAGTGACCACTAAATCACCTTTTGGGACAGATTTACCTAACGTCACTTGCATTGTTCATGAGGTGGTGTCCCAAAGAAGGTATGTTGAAAATTTGGGGCAAAAATATTGAAAAATGTCCAAGTTATGCTACTACATTCAAAACCCCCATTGAAATACATTGAACTGCATACTTGATTTCCTCAGTTTGCTGTCAGGTGTTGAAGAGTGAAGACGTGTCTGCGGTCCAGAGAAGATTACAGTGTCGGACCTCCAGTGAGTAAGTAAGGGCTTGGGGGTGTGTGGGGTGGTGTGTGCTGAGTGAGAGAGTTAGGTGGGGGGTAATAACGGCACAGCAGACAATGGACTTTTTTCTGTTTTACAGGTTTAAAAAACAAAACAATGAGGGTCAGTTCTCTATATTTCAGGGGATGACACTGGGGGATTGGGCACCCCCAGTGTCCATGTTATGTTTATGGGGGGGGTGGGTGCTGAGATAGAAGATCGGGTGGGGGAAACAGTTGAAAGAAAAGAAACTAGGATGACACTGGGATTGGGCACCCCAGTGTCCATGTTATGTTTATGGGGGGTGGGTGCTGAGATAGAAGATCAGGTTGGGGAACAGTTAAAAGAAAAGAAACTAGGGATGACACAGGGATTGGGCACCCCCAGTGTCCATGTTATGTTTTGGGGGTGGGTGCTGAGATAGAAGATCGGGTGGGGGAACAGTTAAAAGAAAAGAAACTAGGGATGACACTGGGGGATTGGGCACCCCCAGTGTCCATGTTATGTTTATGGAGGATGGGTGCTGAGATAAAAGATCGGGTGGGGGAAACAGTTAAAAGAAAAGAAACTAGGGATGACACTGGGGGATTGGGCACCCCCAGTGTCCATGTTATGTTTATGGGGGAGTGGGTGCTGAGATAGAAGATTGGGTGTGGGAACAGTTAAAAGAAAAGAAACTAGGGATGACACTGGGAGTTAGGCACCCCAGTGTCCATGTTATGTTTATGGGGGTGGGTGCTGAGATAGAAGATCGGGTGGGGGAACAGTTAAAAGAAAAGAAACTAGGGATGACACTGGGGATAGGGCACCCCAGTGTCCATGTTATGTTTATGGGGGTGCTGAGATAGAAGATCGGGTGGGGAACAGTTAAAAGAAAAGAAACTAGGGATGACACTGGGATCGGGCACCCCAGTGTCCATGTTATGTTTATGGGGGATGGGTGCTGAGACAGAAGATCGGGTGGGGAACAGTTAAAAGAAAAGAAACTAGGGATGACACTGGGATTGGGCACCCCAGTGTCCATATTATGTTTATGGGGGGGTGGGTGCTGAGATAGAAGATCGGGTGGGGAACAGTTAAAAGAAAAGAAACTAGGGATGACACTGGAGATTGGGCACCCCAGTGTCCATGTTATGTTTATGGGGGTGGGTGCTGAGATAGAAGATCGGGTGGGGAAACAGTTAAAAGAAAGAAACTAGGGATGACACAGGGGATTGGGGCACCCCAGTGTCAGTAGTATCTGAGTTATAAGGTTTTAAACATGTGGCTTCTGAGCATGGGTTGATTAGGCACTTTAATGTTAAACCCAGATTTCTGCACCTTTGTAACTTTGGCACTGATTGACAAAATTGAATCAGATTTTGCATGCATGGTCAGGGTGCCATGTTCTTAGTAGGTGGCAAGTTTCATGATAGCAGCTTGTCTGGATTCTGAGATCAAGGGAGTGTAAAAACATTAAAATACACTTTTTTTTGGCATTTTGTTTTGCTCACATCTAAACCAAAAACAGTTTGAAATTTGTTCTGAAATTTTCAGGGTAGAAGCAGCTTGGCCAAAGGAGCTGCCTTTTGAAGGTTTCACTGCTGCCTTCCAGGTATGGCCATTTTTGCACTAATCTTGCCTGCCACAGAGGCTGGTTCTGTTGGATTTGTAGGTTGCCAACATGATTGGTAGCTGCAGCAGACACTGTGCTCTGTATTGGTCAGTCAGCACCCTCCAAGGCTCTTCAGCCAATCGGAGTTCACCGCTCTGAATCTTGGCCTCTTGGAACCAAAGCTTGATTTGTTTGGAACACCAGCAATCCAACTTCTCTCCAGCAAGTTTTTGGCCAAATTGGAAATGTGTAATTAGCTATTTCTAAAACAGTCTAAATCACTTGCATTTTATATGGGCTGATTCTGCTACTTGTTAAATTGTGTTGGTAGCCTTTTTTCACTGTTTGTCCTGCTGCTTGAATATTAGCCTACTGAGACAGTCGTTGAAATAATCTCTATTCTGCTACTGTTAATGCAAACTCCGGAGAACTGTTAAAATAATCTTCAGTAATCTTGTTAATGCAAAATAATATCTGTTAATGCAAGCTCCTGAGAACAACTGTTGAACTAATTTATAAAATAACTTTTGAAACAATCGTAGAATGATCTTAGAACTGCCATCATACCTGTAAGCTGCTGCTGATTCACCCGCTAGCTCCCATATTAACTGGCCCCTTGGTTTTAAGTTACACCATTTTTAGACTGAAGTGTTTGCCCTGACGTGGCTTTACCTCCGAGTCTTGAAATTGCCTATCTCTCTCCCTTGACTAGTGCCCCCCTCCAGACTCTATTTGCCCACATAAACTGTCTCTGTATCTCTGTCGCCTACTTCCCAGCTCTTGCAGCTTGCTTTTCCAAGCCCTGACCCCTCCTCCCCTCTCTTCCTCTCAGTAACTGCTCTTTCTCTCCCCCCCCAGGTTTACTAATCTTCATTTTCTTTGTGTGACCAGACTGACTGAAATTAAATGGTGCCACATCCCTCTTCTGAAATTAAGCTCTTTCTCCTAGACCAGCCCATCTTTCACACCCCCTCCTCTGCCCTTTGTATTGCTTCACTGACCTGCCCCTCCCGGCTCTGCTAGCCGACTTATACTGGCACCTCTCCTAATTTTCTCTCTCTTTTCCCCTACAGCCTCACCTTAAGGACCCGCCATGTCACAGGGCACACCACTGCTTGGCGGCATGGCTCAGAAGAATCGAGCCAGTTGCTACAGGATTTTCGCTGCTGCCTTCCAGGTATGGCCATTTTTGCACTAATCTTGCCTACCACAGAGGCTGATTCTACTGAACTCATAGATTGCCAATGTGACTAATGGCTGCAGTAGACACTGTGCTCTGTACTGGTCAGTTGGCACCCTCCAAGGCCCCTCAGCCAATTGGAGTTCACCGTTCCGAATCTTGGCCTCTTGGCGCCAAAGCAGGATTTGTTTGAAACACCAGCAATCCTACTTCTCTCCAGCATGTTTTTCAGCCCTCCGGCCACCCTCTCCTCGCACCTTAATTAAGTACACTTAGGCTCCACCCCAGGACATCTCCCTTCCCATCTGCATTTCCAGTTTCCCTTAAAGAAGCAAACAATGCTAAGGATTTTCAAATAATACTTGCTGCTTTCCAGTAATCTGACTTGGGTCTTTGTTCTAACTCTGCTTATATTAACTATCTCCCCTGCAGCTGACCTATCTTTGGTCTCCTGGGAAGTATATATATATATTTTTTTGCCACTTGTCAGTACACACAAAGATGGTCTCCCCTGTTCTCTACTGTTTATGCTCCCTAACAAACCTGTTACTTGTCACTGATTTCTGTGCCATCATCCTCACCTCAGATCAGGCTGAATTACAATTCTTCACTGAAGCACCACCATTCAAGGACCCCCCCAACCAAACCTAAAGCACATCAGCTCTCTCCCATGGGTCCTGCAATCTTGACCCTCCTAACTAAGCATAATCAGCATCTCCTTGCTCTCTTTCTGCACTCCCTCACTATACCATCCTCTTGTTGACACCCCTCTGCCTGCCAACTCCTCTTTCTTATCCTGCTAGCAGGGGACATTGAAACCAATCCTGGTCCTCGAACATCCATATTGACCATGCCAGTGTGGTCTGAACAGGGTGCTGTAGCCTAAGGGTTGCACACCTGAACGTGTGCAGCCTTCCAGCAAAGTTCTCTGAGCTCGAAGCATGGGTATGCCTATACAAGTTACATGTCCTGGGACTATCTGAAACATGACTCAAGCCACACCAAAGTGATGCCTCCTACCAACTCTCTGGCTACTCCCTTCCGCAGCTTAATAGGCCATAGAAACATAGACTTTGATGGCAGATAAGGACCACTTGGCCCACCTGGTCTGCCCATTTCCCTACCTAGAGGATAAGCTACAGATCCTATTTAACCAACAGCCTATTTCTTCCTACCCCCCACAACAATTGTCTTATGTCTGTCCCATGCATTCTTGAATTCTCCCACAGTTTTAGACCCCACAACCTCCTCAGGAAGGCTGTTCCATGGATCCACCACCCTCTCTGTGAAAAATATTCTTCACATTGCCCGGAGCCGTCCCCCTGTATCTTCAAATTGTGTCCCCTTGTTCTTGCACATCTCTTTTCTGAAAGATGCTACCCTCTTGGACTTTGTTGATTCCACTCATGTACTTAAATGTTTCTATCATGTCCCCCTCTCCCTCCTTTCCTCAAGGGTATACATATTAAGCTTCTTTAGTCTCTGTATGGCTTATCTTGCAGACCCTGCACCATTTTAGTTGCCCTCCTCTGAACTGCCTCTATCTTGTCTATGTCCTTGTGGAGATGGGGTCTCCAGAACTGGACACAGTACTCAGATGGGGTCTCACCAACTGTCTGTACAGGGGATAACAACTTCCTGTTTTCTGCTGGTGATACCTCTCCCTATACCATCCAGTATCCCCAGCCTTCCTACCGCCTTCTCACATTAGCACCAACCTTAAGGTCATCTGATACTTATTACTCCTAGGTCTCTTTCCATTTTGTTGTTGTTACTACCTCCCCACATTGTGTAATCTTCCCTGGGTTTTGTTTCCCAGGTGCATTACTTTGCACTTCTTTGCATTGAATCCTAGCTGCCATACTTCGACCATTTCTCCAACCTTGCCAAGTCCCTTCTCATCCTTTCCATGCCTCCTGTGTATCAACCCTGTTGCAGATCTTTGTGTCATCTGCAAAGAGGCATACTTTTCCTTCCAGTCCCTCTGCAATGTCACTTATAAAGACATTAAAAGGACTGGACCCAGTATTGAACCCTCATGGTACCCTTAGTAACCCCTCTTTCTTCAGAGTGGACTCCATTTACAATTACCTTCTGTGTCCTGTTGTTCAGCCAGTGTTTTACCCAGGCTACCACCCTGGGACCCACTCCCAGGCTGGTTAATTTGACTACTAATCTTTTGTGTGGGACTGAGTCAAATGCCTTGCTAAAATCTAGGTAGGCCATATCCACAGCCCCTCCCTGGTCTACTACTTTGGTCACCCAGTGAAAGAAATCAATTAGATTCATCTGACATGACCTTCCCGCTGTGAACCCATGCTGCCTTGGGTCCTGTGCCCCACTGGCCCCTAGGTACTCAACAATTCTTTCCTTCAGAAGTGATTCCATCACTTTCCCCACCACAGAGGTCAAACTGACAGGTCTGTAGTTTCTTGCCTCTGTCTTGGTCCCACTTTTGTGAAGGGGAATCACATCTGCCTTCTTCCAGTCCTCAGGTACCACACCATCCTCCCATGATTTGTTAAAATGCGTAGTCAGTGGTGTCACTAGTTCTCTGCTTAATTCTTTTAGAATTCTGGGGTGAATTCCATCTGGCCCCATTGCTTTGTCCACCTTCAGTTTTAGGAGTTCTTTCAGAACCCTTTCTTCTATGAAAGGACTGGGATCAACTCCCTCCAGAGTGCTTCTGTTAATTGGATTAGGCACCTCCCTACTTTCTTTTGTGAATACTGAACAGAAGTATTCATTCAGTATCCCTGCTTTATCACTGTCACTCTCTGCCCATCCACCACCCATTCTATTCAGCCTCACTATCCTTCCCTTTGTCTTTATACGCTCCTGATATACCTATAAAATGTTTTATCCCTCTTCTTAGCCGAGTTAGCTATCTTTTCCTCAGTTTGTGCCTTTGCTATTCTGAATACCCTCCCTGCTTCCTTCTGCCTTAACTGGTGCAGTTCTCTGTCCTGCTCCTTCTTTGTTTCCTTATACTTCCTAAATGCTATCTTTTTCTCCCTAACCTTCACCGCCACCTCGTTTGAGAACCATAGTGGCTTTTTCTTTTGTTTTGATTTATTTATTTGCTTCACACAAAGGCTTGTTGCCTCTGTGACGGCAGTTTTGATATTTGCCCATTGTTGCTCTACCCCTTCTTCTAGCCTGTTTTCTAGTGCTTTTCTAAGGCTCTCTCCCATCTTGCCAAAGTCAGCCCTCCTGAAGTCCAGAACCTTCACTTTTGTATGGCTTGACTCTGTAGCAGAGTTTATCATGAACCACACTGTTTGGTGGTCATTTGTTCCCAAATGGCTACCCACTTCTAGATCTGAGATCCTCTCACTTTCCCCATTTGAGAGTACGAGGTCTAAGATTGCTCCCTCATGAATGGGTTCTGAAACTAGCTGTTTGAGGCATGCCACCTGAAGGGCATCAAGAGTGGTGGTATTGTACTATATGTGCAGGACCATATTAATGCCACCACTATTGCCCACTCTGTCCCCTCTGAAGTTAGTGAGTGGCTCGTTGCTGAAATTGTCCTGGGAACATCTAAAAAAATGGTATATAGGCTGCTGCTATAACCATCCCTCAGGAGGAACACTGGGACTATCTAGTTTCCTGAATGGCCTTGCCTCTACCCCTCCACTAGGGACACCATTTTAGTTGGGGATTTTAACCTCCACTGGACTGAATCCCCTGCCTCTGGATATGCACACCTCCTAAAGTCGCATCACCTTGAGCTAGTCATCTCCTCTCCAACTAGATAAATCCTCACTCAATCAACCACTCTACCATAGATTGGATTGCCACCAACTGTCTGAACCAAGTCCTCCAAGCAGGCACTATGGCAGATGCAGTGACCACACCCCCACGTATATTGCATTAACCACCAAATCAATACATCCACCACTCAAATTACTGTCTTTCAGGAAATTTAAAACCTCCAACTTGAACCTAGTGCTAAGGGATGCCTGGGACATAAATTGGTCTTCATTCTACCAACTTAAAGATGTCTCAGTGGCAGTGGCAGCTTTCTCAGATGCTCTTTGCACACCACAGGACTGATATTTCCCAATCATCATCAGGAAGACAAAAGGAGGTAACACCCACTGGCTATCACATGAACTGCTGGCCCATATGAAAGAACGGATGAAGCATGGAGAGTTTTCAAGGCATCCTCTTCCCTCCTTTATGGAATGCTTACAGGTCACTTCGTAACTCCTGACAGGCCATAAAAAACACTAAAATGCAAATATTTTACCAATCTGCAGAATGAGTCTCTTAGTAACCCTCAGAACTTCTGGGCCTATAATCATCCTCCTGAACCCGAAGCCAAATAAACCAATAACTGAA
This sequence comes from Neoceratodus forsteri, assembly GCA_016271365.2. Taxonomy (NCBI): domain Eukaryota; kingdom Metazoa; phylum Chordata; order Ceratodontiformes; family Ceratodontidae; genus Neoceratodus; species Neoceratodus forsteri. Next base: position 463,359,200 of record CM057458.1, read on the forward strand.
CTCACCTCCCCTGCTGGTCCCACAAATGATCTAGGTATCATTGCCGATACCTTCAACAAAATGTTCACTGACCTCACCTCCTATACTGCCAAAATTTCTTCTCAGCCCTCCTCTGAACAAAATAACCACCAAAGGCATCCTTATCCACCTTACCCTGCTTTCTACCTAAGAGCCATTGATCACAGGGTCACTGGCAAACTCCTAAGAGGACTACCTGCTAAGGGCAGCCCAGGCAGTGATGGCCTGTATCCTTCCTTTTTTGAAAGTCATCTCTCAGCCCTTGTCAGGCCACTTACCAACATTTTCAGTCTCGCTCTCTCAAACTCTGTGATGCCTGACTCATGGAAACATACGCATTTGGTACCTATTTTCAAAGCTGGTGACCCAACTGCACCAGAAAACTACCATTCCATCTCCCTCCTCCCGCACTGAAGCAAATTATTAGAAAAAATCATACACCACCAACTCTCCGAATATCTGGAAAACTTCTACCACTCCAACATGGTTTCCGCAAATGCACCTCATCTGCCCTGGCTCTTTTCTCCAACCATGTTCTTAGAAACATGGGCATTGGTTTGGCCACAGGTGTAGTGTTTGTGGACCTTTCTAAAGCTTTCGACCTTGTGGACCACCACCTACTACTAGACACCCTGCTCACCCTAGGCTACTCCATAGATGCGGCTGCTTGGTTCTGCAGCTACCTAGCAAACAGAACCCAGTCTGTCATGCTAGGCAAGGTTATTTCTGCCACTCTGCCAGTCCACACTGGTGTACCCCAGGGATCCATACTGGGGCCTCTGTTGTTCTCTCTTTTCATAAATAATCTTCCTTCAGAGAGCATAAAATGCAATGCCCTACTCTATGCCGATGGTCTCGTCATCTACCACAGTGCCAGATCCCTCAAAACCATATCCTCTACTCTCACCAATAACTATGGAGCAGCACAAAAGTGGTTCCTGTCCAAAAAACTCCTGGTAAATGAAAAAAAAATGAAAGTCATGCTCTTTAGCTCAAAGCCATTCCTCTCAAAGGTTGCCAATACAAATGGCACACTTCTGATACAGTATCCTCCTTCAGATACCTAGGAGTGACTCCCGATCCTTCCCTTACTTTTAATACCCACATTGATAACATTGTTAAAAGGGTCCATCAGAAGTTGGGGACAGCCTACTGGGTCAACCACCTCCTGACCCCTGAAGGTCACCTTGCTATCGCTAAGGGAAATCTCCTGCCTTTCCTTGATTATTGCCCTCCACTTTTCTCCATCACTTCTGCCTCACGTCTCTCCAGGCTAAGTACCACATATAACTCCATCTGTCACTTTGTCCTTCAGGTTCCTTAATCCACTCATCACTGCTCTCTTTACCAGTCACTTGGCTGGCTATCTCTTCATGGCCACTATAAATATGCCTTTGGCAACCTAGTTGACACCTCTCTCAGAAACTCTCCAAAGTTACCTTTCCCACTGATTCTCTCTGCCCATGTGGTTAGTCGTTCTCTCGGAGACTCCTCCATTCCCCCCTTGTAGTCCCCCGTGTATCCACTGTCATGGGGAGTAAGGCCCACTCTGTCTCTGCCCCCTCTCTCTGGAACAAACTTCCACCTGTTATCAGAAATGCCACCTCTCATCAATCCTTTAAATTGCAACTGAGAGAGTAGCTAAAGTCCCAGGCTACCTGTATGTGCTCCCTAGGCAACCCTCTCTCCAAACAGCCACCGTAGAAGCCATACTGTATCTCTTGACTTACCACCTGGATGCTGACCACTAGTTCATACCTCTTAGCACTGCTTGTCCCTTCCTGGGTTCACATGGATCACAGTAAGGTATTTCCACTATGCTTTGTCACATGTCCTGACTGATCAAGTGATATGGGGATCTACGAGGTGACCTTTTCATGTGTGATCGACCATGTATCTGAGACCCAGGCATGCACACTTGTATTTGTTATGAAACTTGTGTATTAGATTTGATATTGTAATGTTTCATTGCTGTTGATGTCATGCTACTTAGTGTATATTGTTCTTTTCTGTAATGTAACCTGTGCCTATTGTTTTAACCTTGTATTGTCTGCCACTGTATGGCCTGGGTCGCAACTGAAAATGGTCATTTGGATCAGCTTGCCTACCCGGTCACCAAAAGTATAAATGAAATAAAAATAAATAAATTAATGAAAACAATATTAATCAGCTCCTGAGTTATAAAGTTTTAAATATTTTTTTTTCTGATCATGAGCATTAGGTGTTCCAGGATAGCTGCCTCTTATTATACAGACACAGTAGAGCCTGCATAGTGAGGATTGAGGAGGCTGTTTAATGTTAAACTCACATTTTTGCACCTTAATAACCATTGAACATGAAATTTTGCATGCGTGATCAGGGTGGCAAGTTCCTATGACTTTGCAAGTTTTGTGATGGCAACTTGTCGATAATCCGAGATCCAGAAAGTGAAACAAAACTGTAAAAATGCACTTTTTAGCTTTTATTTGCTCACTTGTAGAGCATAAATGGTTTGGAGTTTTCAGGGTAGAAATGGCTTGGCCCAAGGGTGTGCCTTTTGAAGATTTAGTAAAAAAATACTGGCTCAGAATGCCCTTGAACTGCCTTTCTATTATATTCAACTGGGCAAGCGGTCCTTCACAGTTAGGGCCACTGACTGGTTAAATGTGTTGCCTGATACCTTGCTCAGTCTACCTTAGCTTGACCAGTTTAAGAAGGCACTACAGGCAACCCTAACAGTCCAATGCAGCTGTAACCGTGAATCATCCTAACTAAGGTCCCTCCGGTATACTCTTTGAACTGTGTCAGACTCTGGATATGAGGCCATGTACCATTACTATGCTTGTTCTACACTGATTCTGTCTACCCCAAATTGTATGCAGTTGATCCAACTTATTTATTTGACTATATTTTTACCTGTTTGACATCATTCCATTGGAACTCACTTACTGTATTTGTTACATTTTTTGCAATCTCTGTTACTGACATGGAAACTTTGTAAAAGATCACTTTAATCAAAGGTGTTCTTCAAAATTGTTAATCAGTTCTCAGGTTACAAGTTTTTAAAATTTGACTTCTGAGCATGCTCAGTAGGGTTTTCAGGATAGCTGTCTGGTGCAACCAAATAATTTTTGATTAATAGCAGAGTTTTATTTCATGAGCACTTTTTTTTTCATTTTTGAGAAAAAACATTTTTAGTCACGAGTGCTGCCTTCTTGTTTTTTTTTTTTTGCTGGTGGGAAAAAAATATTATAGAAACACATAAAAAAAAAAGTGCCTTTTTGAAAAACAAACACCTGAACCTAGATAAATGGGACATGTTTAGCTAAATTCTGGGGTTTGTTTGATGAAAAATTACTGTGAAATATGTTCTCTTGGTACCCCAAAAATCTTAGGTCACCAGGTTTGCAAGGGTTGAGATTCTTGTGTCACGAGCCAAAAATTCTTTGTTCATGAGAAAGTGCAATCAAAGAATCTCACGAAATAATTTTTTTTGTTGTGACATTCTTTGTTCATAAGAAAGTGTGAATAAAGAATCTTGTGAAGAAATAATTATTTGTTTGCAACATGAAAATATGGACTTTGTACCCCAAATTAATTGTTACTAATATATCAGACATTTTGTAATATTTGTTTTCTCAACATTTTCAACAATCCTATTTTTAAACAATCTCATTTTTAAGCCCCGTAGACAAACATAGTCTGTCACAACTGTCACTTCTATCTCTAAGTGTTTTCATGTTGTAACTCCATAAACACCATTTAAAAGGTTGGATTACAAGTCTAGCACTTATGTATAAGTTGCAGAGGCTTAAAATATAAGTTCTGAGAATTTTGGACACAAATATTGAAACATAAGGTGTGCATTGTGATACAATTTTGCTGGTATCCATGTAAAACTGGGCTACAGTAGATACATAGATACATAGATACATAGATACATAGACAGTGTTGGCAGATAAGGGCCTATGGCCCACCTAGCCTGCCATTTGAGCTTGTAAGTTCAGTTTGTTTTCCTAGAAGTCTGTTTCCCTTACCCCTGCCCTCTAGAATTCCTTTATGTCTATCCATGCATTCTTAAATCCCGTGATTGTTCAGCCCCACCACTTCCTCTGGCAGGGTGTTCCACTTATCCACCACCGTTCTGTGAAGAAATTCTTTCTCATGTTTCCTCTGAATCGTCCTCCCTCCAACTTCATCCCATGCCCTCTAGTCCTGAAACATCTTTTCACTTAAAATAGTGTTTTCCTGCACCCTGTTCCTCCCTGTAAGATACTTGTATGTCTCTATCATATCCCCTCTCTCCCTCCTCTCCTCCAGGGAGTACATGTTCAGTTTCTTCAACCTGTCTTCATAGGACTTGTGATGCAACCCATGCACCATCTTTGTTGCCCTCCTCTGAACCTTCTCTACCCTGTCTATGTCCTTACGTAGGTATGGTCTCCAGAACTGTACACTGTACTCCAGGTGGGGCCTCACTAGTGTCTTGTACATGAATTATGACCTCCCTTTTCCTGCTGGTGATGCCCTGCCTATACATCCCAGCATCCTATTTGCTTTACCTGCTGCCTTGTCACACTGTTTCCCTACCTTGAGGTCATCAGAGATGACAACCCCAAGATCCCTTTCCTGCTTGGTGCATGCTATATCCTCACCCCCAACTGATATATTGTGCCCAGGGTTTTTGTGCCCCATATGCATTATCTTGCACTTCTTTGCATTGAATTTTCAACTGTGAAACCCTTGACCATTCTTTCAAGTTTCTGCAGGTCCCTTCTCATTCTGTCTACACCCTCTGGTGTGTCTACTCTGTTACAGAGCTTTGTGTCATCAGCTGAACAGTGAAATTCTGCCTTCTAGATCCTGTGCAATGTCACTGATGAAGATGTTGAATAGGACTGGTCCCAGCACTGATCTCTGTGGTACCCCACTGGTTACTCTTCCCTCTGTGGAGTGACAGCCATTTATCACCACCCTCTGTCCTGCCACCCAGCCAGTTACCTACCCACCACACTACTGTCCTGCCCACACCCATATTCCCCAGTTTGTGTAATAGTCTTCTATGTGGCACAGTGTCAAAGGCCTTGCTGAAGTCCAGATGAGGCCATGTCCATGCCCTCCCTGATCCACCTCCCTAGTCACCCAGTCAAAAATTCAATGAGGTTGGTCTGACATGACCCCCCTGGTGAAACCATGCTGCCTTGGGTCCTGTAGTCCATTGACAACCAGATGTTCCACCAATCTCTCCTTCAGTAGTGCTTCCATGATACCCAGTATTTTTGAAGATGTAGGTATGTTGTGGTAAGGGATTTGTGTGGGGACCAAAGTGCAATATGCAAATTGTGTATTCACAGAATGGCCCAAATATACATTCAGTAAACCTACATAAGACTGTTGTATGGTATTTACACAGGGGGCCCTGCACAAACCACACACCCATGTAAAGCATGACTGGATCTGTTCATATGCACTGAAACGTGGCTGTGTATGTCTTGCTGTGTGTATCTGTGGCTGCACTGTGGGGCCAGTGCTTCTGCAGCTAAAAGTATTATTGTAATTTAAGTTTGCTAACTTTCTCAAAAAAGGAAATTTGTTGCAAAAATTGCATTAATGCACCAGTTAGATTTAGTTTTGGGTTATGAAATTAATGTTTGAAACCCTAATGCCACATTTTCCTACTTTTGTACCATTATGTTGAACCATAACTGGTGCATTAATGCAGTTATTTTTTGCATATATAAGGGATATGCAATAAGGACTAGTTTTAAACATGATATGATTGCTGGTGACCTCCTTTTACAGATGTCTACATCGTTAGTTTCAAACACCATAATAACCGAGCATCCCAGTTATTATGGTGTTCTGGCAGGAGTTTCACAGCTGTGGCATTCCCCTAAGTAAACACTGTCTCAAGACCACTGTTCTCAGGCCACTTACTGTTAGCATGTCTCACAGCTGTGAAAGCACTAACTTGCTTACTGGCAGTCATCGAGTCTTAGTCAGAAACAGCATTTTTTCCATGAAAAAAGGAAAAAGAAATGGAAAATTGGTTCACACTCCCCACTGATTCAGAAAGATTGAAAGTGTAATTTTCAGACTCTCCCTAACCTTTGTATTTCAGACCTCATCACCTCTGAAAAATGTTTGTGGACCCTGTAACAAAATGTCACCATGAAGAAACTGCATGAATACCCATCAACAAAGAACATTTTGAATTTCATTAGTAGAACTTTTCTTCATCTACTGTCAGTTTTTCTTTAATGTTGCAGACTGCTGAAGTCTGAAAAATGAACCAGCTGTGCCACAGCAACCGAACAAAGAAACGGTTCGGCATGGACTAGAGTTCTTATTGACTCACAAAAAATGTTAAATGTTCAGCAATGTTGCTGTTTCTGTTCCTACAGTTATTTCAAGTAAAAAAAAAGTTTAAATGTAAAGTTCAAGTCCAGTACAAGTTTTGAAAAGCACTGTAGAAATAAATGCACTAAATGCTAAAGATGTTTTTCTGCCTCTGTTCCTAATTAAATAGTAACAAAAGTTCCTGCACCAGCAATTATAAAAAATAATGGCAATGCAACATTGGCATCATGTATTTTTTTACACCCCCTCGGTATGCGATGCTTACATAAGCCGCAAGAGCTTCACTCATGAGGTTTATGTGGCATCACACACCTTGGGGGTGTAAAAAAGTACATAACAGCAGTTGCATAGCCATTATTCTCTATTTGTCTATATAAGTGGTGTTTGACCTCAGATACCTCACAAGAGGTGTCTGAGGTCAAACACCATGAATATAGATTAAATCATGTATCACACTGATTCCCCATTGCATATTTGATTTATGCAATAAGTAATAGTTAAGGCAGTGGAGGTAGATTTATATTTTACTGATTTTTATAATACAAATTAAGTGGATTTCTGGTGATGTGATATGTATCAGTCTGCTCAGTGGATAAGTTGTGATTGCATTGCTAAGGACACTCCAATCTCCTGATACCCCTGATGCTATTGATGCCATTGACAATTAGTTTGAATGCTCTGGCTTTTGAAAATTTTACAAAAAAATATGACAGAGCCTTTTAGAGAGGAGGGTGAGCAGACAAGAAAGTCACTTTGTTTTTGGGAGTTCAGTGCTTTTATGACAGCTATGATGTGCATGTGCTTGGAAACAAGGTGTCTTATTTTTTCATTTGTGGTCAGACCTGAAAGCATGTCAGGAATTAGGCTTGCATGGTGGTTCTTGGAGTCAGTTGGGGAAGGGGAGATACTGAATTCTGAGCAACTGCTAGTTAAAAAGGTTTAATTCTGTATTGAAAATGAGAAATTTCTAACTGCCAGGTGTGTGAGCAAGGAAGGGGGGATGCAGAACGTGTGTAATGGAGATGAATAGTTGGGAATGTGATGGCAGGTGGGAGGGTGACACAGTGGAGTCCGTAATTGAGCAGTTGAAGTGCCATGGCTGCTTAGGATTGCAGGTAAAAAATATTGTAATGTATTGTGTGTGTCATATTTATGAACTGCTAAACAGGTATTGTTTTTTTTGTGAGATGGCGTCTTGAGTTTTTTTTATGAGCAACTGTGTGAGACTGCACAGTTGAAGGTACATGTTGAAATTTATTTATTTTTTTATTTAGTTTTTGTTAACCGAGCAGGTACACTAGACAGCATAGCTGCCTATTTTCAGGTACGACCTGGGAGAGTACAAGAAAGGGTATGCAGACAATAGTAGATACAAGAAAACATTATGGGAACAAGTAGAAATCAGACATATTACACTTATGCAAAATCTTTAGCAATGACAGTACATTTGCAAGAATCTGTATGCAGTAACAAACATAAATATAAGTGCAAATAACTAACAGTCAGAAGTCATACAACTAGTGAGTAAGTGCTAGAAGAGAGGAAATAGCAAGATTTCCAGGCAGGTTTGAGAGTAGTAGAGGTTGGAGCCCATAGGCAACTAGGAGGAACCAGTATAGGAGTGGGTGGATAGAGAACAAGAGCAGGGTTCAGAGCTTAGAAGAACCATATGAAGCTCCTGTTTGAAGCTGTGTGGAGAAGGGGAGATTCTTAGATTCAGTGGAAGGGAGTTCCATAGTTTAGGGACCCAGCTAAAGAAAGCATTCTCCCCCATTTTGGTTTTACATCTCAGTTGGACAAGAAGAGATTTGTCAGCTGATCTCAGTGGGTAGGCAGAGGTCACAGGTTTGAGCAGTAGAGCCAGTATGTCAGCTATCTTGGAGGAGAGTATATTCTTTATAAAACAGCAGGAAGTAAACTGTCGGAAGGCTGGGGGGGGGGTAAACCATCCCAGACTGGAGTATAGTGTGCATCGGTGAGTAAGTTTGGGCAAAGACAAAGTAAAATGGCAAATGCTGTTGTAGCATACATCCCACTTTTGGAGGCGCCCTCCAGTAGTTGCCGGAAAGGCTATTAACCCATATGCCAGTTTGGGTCTCAGGATCCCATGTGCAATGGCCATCCTCACCATGGATGTTAGGCTATGTCTCACCTTATGCCAGTCCAAGTTGAATAGTGACAGATTTAATGACTGAGGCTAGATGCAGGCCAAAATCCAAGGCAGGATCAAGGGTTATTCCTAGGTATTTAAAAGAGGTAACTGTGTTAAGGGGATAGCCATTAAGTACTCTGATACTTAATGTTTGGGTGCAGGACCCAATTTTTGAACCTGAACCAAAGAGCATAGTCATCATTTTATTTTTATTTAAGACAATCTTGTTTTGCAATAGCCAGCTCTGAAAGGTATTGAACTTACTATTGAGACTAAGGTTGATATCTGAGAGGTTTGAGGAGGATGAGTAAAGAACAAGATCATTGGCATATAGCAGACCTGAGCAAGCACCAGTGAGCAGTGGGATGTCATTAATGAAGACTGTAAACATGATTGGACCAAGAATTGAACCTTGGGGCACTCCAATCCAAGTAGGTGCAAGACAGGACTTAGCATCTCTGATCTGGACAAATGTTTGCCGCTTCGAAAGATAATTTTGGAACCAAGCAGTGACAGAGGGTGAGAAGCCTAAGGATGACAACTTTGATAGGAGTAGTAGGTGATCAACTAAATTAAATGCTTTTTTAAGATCAACAAACGTATCCCCAGAGAGAGAGCCTTTGTCCATAGCGAGTCTGACATAATTTGTAAACTGTATGAGAGCAGTGGATGTACTGTGCCCACATTGGAAACCATGTTGGTCAGGGGTGAGAAGTTTGAAGAAGTACAGGTAATCCAAGACCTAGGTAGCAACAATTTTCTCCAGTATGTTAGAGACGGTGGAGAGGATGGCAATAGAGTGGTAGTTATCCATGTTAGTGGTGTCCCCCTTTCTGTAGACCGGTACAACTCAAGCAATCTTCCAGAGGAAAGGGACATGGCCTGTAAGAAGAGACAGATTGAAAAGTCTAGTCACTGGAGAGAGTATGGACGGTGCAACAGTTCTTAGGAATTTTGGTAAGAGTCCATCTGCCCCCTGCCAATCCAGCAGGAGAGGTGGACTTAAGTAAGCATAAGATTTCACTCTCTCAGAGACTGGGTCAAGGGTGAAAGATGAGTTGGAAGGTTTAAGGTTATCCTGCAGAGTGACAGGTAAAGGCCCTGGAGGTGCAGTATAGGAGGAGAGATCAGTGACTCTGGAGTTAAGAACCTTTGCGATAGTGAGCAGGTTATTGCAATTACAACTATCCATGACCATATCAGAGATAATATTGCACTTGTTTTTCCCTACGATGGTGTTAACATGACTTCAAAAATCACAAGAGTCACTGACAGAGGTACTAAAGAGCTAATGGTAGTGATTGCCCTTAGCAGATCTGATGGAAACCTTACATAGATTTTGGAGTCTTCTGTACTCCACCCAGTCTGATGGGGACTGGGTTAGCTTGGCTTTGTTCCAGGTGTTATCCCTCTTTTTGAAAGAGGACAGGAGTGAAGAATTTAACCAGTGGGTAGCAGATCCCTGGATACAGCCCCTTTTTATTGGAATATATTGGTCTTGAAGGCTGAAAGTGTGGGAAGGAGGTATTGAGCAGCACATTCCATATTACAAGTATTATATAGAGGTGCCCAGTCCATGTTCTGTAGCTTCAAGATTAGGGCTCTCTTATCCATTTTTGAAAAATCCCTGAAAATAATTTCTCTAGGGGGTGGTTTAGGGGCCCTAGCCTTCCAAACACAGTAAACTAGGGAGTGGTCACTGGTTGAGTCTGGTAAAACTCCAACAGCACTGATCTTCTCAGGCCTGTTGGAGATGACCCAGTCTAGAAGAGACTGGAGACTGCTGTTACTAGCCTGTCTAGTCAGGAGAGTGACCAGTTGAGACAGGTAAAACCTGCTGAGTTCAGCAGCATAGAGATTAGAGTTTTTTTCTAGCCAGTCCAGGTTGAGGTCCCCCATAACAATGATCTCTTGTCTACCCTTTAGTGAGGAAAGATGGTCATTTACCTTAGTCAGACCTGTTAATCCATTTTTAGGAGGGTTATAGATGCACACTACATTTAGCTTCTTAGTGAGACCTAAGGTAATAACTATATGAATAGTTTCACATAGACGGGTAGTGTTGACCGGGAGGACAGTAATGTCAACGTCCTGTCTGGTATAAACCAAAACATCACCACCCTTTTTAGCATTTGGACGATCACATCTGTGAAGTTTATATCCTTTGATCCTATATAATGAATCTGGTATATGGGATTTTAACCAAGTCTTGGTTTGACCTAAGTCATTAGGGGAGTTGTGAGCAATCCAGGCTTCAAGCTGTGCAAAATTAGCTGACAGACTTCTAAAGTTCATATGTGCAAGCCTAAGCCCCCTTTCTGTGAAACAATAAGATGGGTTCTTGGGAGCGATGTCATCAGGAGGGCTCAGGTTAGGTTCAATATCACCAGAGAAGGAGAGATGACATAGGGGTACCCAGGTTTCAAGGAGAGAATGGTTTGGAGTTTGCCCTCGTGAGGCATATAAAAAGGGGAATGGCTTAGGTAGTCAGCTATACTAGCAAATGGGCTAAGCTTTAGGAGCCAGGTTTCAGGGATAGAGATTTTACCCCTGATAAATAGGTTTGAGAAAAATAGCTCCAGTCCTCTGCTTTATTTGAGTAGCCAGAGTCAGTAGATGGCTGGCAGAGAAGATCTGCTGAGAGTTGGAGGGCTAGAAGAAGGGAAAATACTCCTACAAAGCTGCAGTGAAGTGAGATCACCCACATAGTGTACACTGGTAAGGAAAAGAAGGGAAAGTTGAACTAGGAAAAAAGAGAGAAAGTAGTGAATTCAGGACTGGAGATGGACTGAAGCAAATGTGCAGTTGACTGCAGGAGTGAGACAGTAACTAAGTTCAAGGATGAAACTATCCAGCAGGTAGAAATATGGATTTGCAACTAGAAACCTTATAAAGGCTTTTGCTAAGTGTGGAGATATTCACCAGGTTCCTGGGGAAATCCAACAATGAAATTCACAAGCTAGCTGCCTTGAGATCATCACACCAGAAGAAATGGTCCAATCACTGAGGGGGAAAAAGAACATCCACCCGCAAGGAACAAGTATTGTGGGGGATGGTCTCTGAGGCACTCCACTTACCTGACATCATGGGTTGTGTACACCTGATAGGTTGTCTTGATGCACATGTGACTAGTTTTGAGGACGTCCCCTCTGAGTGTCTCTGGTCACTTCTAGTCAGTTCAATTTGTGCATCTTACATAGGTTGTCGCACTTTCCAGAGCTCCAGATCATACAACGACTAAACAACTCACTATAAGGTAGGCGAACAGTTTTTCTAATTTCTTATGTACCTGCTAAACCTAGCATGTAGACAGCACAGCTTGTTCTGCGTTCTTTGATCCGTCGGTTCAAGTACCAGCCTTAATATTATTCATTGCTAGCAAGACAGGCAAGGATTCAATGTTTTACACTTTCCTTTGAGCTACTACAATGTTTATATTTGCAAATACAGGGACTATATTCACAGCCCCACACTCCAGCTTCTGCGTTTTTAGTGCTCTGGGTTCCCCTACCTAGCGGTCCCAGACGCTGACCATATCACTGCTGCTACCTATGCTACTACCTAGAGATATATTTTACTCAGCAGCCACCCTAGTGCTCTGATACTCCTCCTGTAGCGGTATCAGACACTTCTATTACCCTCTGCAAACTTATGGCATCTACTACAATCAGCAGTCCTCCTCAGTGCTCTGCTTCCCCTATTACAGCGGTCTCAGACACTCCATATACACAGTTCAATTACCTTGCCTTGCATTATCAGTCACACCATCCTGCTCTGCTTCATGTCTATAGACTCCCACACCCCTAGACATCCCTTTATGGCGATCCCATCTTGTTTGGCATCCCAACATGGCGATCCCAGAATGTTATTTATGGCCCCATTCAGCCCACGCCCTGGCTTGCTCTCAAAACCTCTTCCTGCTTCTTCCCGTGCTATCAGAGCCTTCCGATTGGCTCTGCTACTCTCATGAACCCCACTGATGGCGATCGCGAGACTGCTTATGAGAATCTCGCTGACGTCGCGCACTCTGCTTGGACGGAGCGCTCGCGAGACGCCGCCACTACTCTGTGACGTCCCTCACGATCTAGAGCTTAACCTGGGCTCACGAGACTTAGAGGAAAGTCTCACGACGCTCCTGCAGCTACTCTCTGCCCTACTTGCTCAGCATAATGACGCAAACGCATCCACATGTATGCGATTACTCCTAGCGACTGTAACACTGTTCAGCAAGCAACAAAGCACTAGTAGCGCTTAGCTGATATTAAGCCCCAAGCACCAAAGTACTTTTAAAGATATTGACTAGAAGCGCCTGGCCTGCGCTCCAGCCTGATATATTTGAACTATGAAGGCACAGCACAAAGCACATTTAAAGGTACAGTGCTCCTCTATACAGTACCAGCCTTTAAAACAGGGGATCAGTGCAACCTTGCTGAACCATTATTAAAGATGCTGCTCATTACATGTCTCATGCTTTTGACAGCACAGTGCAGTATATACTGTTTTATATGCCTATCATATACTTGTTTTTTTCTATCAATCTCACCTGAGCCAGCACACTAAGCATCTCCTTTCTGTACTTATCAGGTGACCATGCCCAGAACAAAAAGCTGCAAACAATGCCATGTGCCACTGTCACACCTACACTCAGGCAGACTATGCACATCCTGCATCGAAGATACCACTACGCACACTGAGACACAAGATTCAGATGATGACTGCTCACCTCCATCCACTAGTCATGATAACACACACCAGATGGATGCCACTAAAGCTCTACTACAAAATAACCAATTAATGCAGGCACAAGAAGTCTTAACAGCCATGCTACAAAAGCTGACAGAACTATCTCAACATCAATCACCACCAACTAAGACAACACACAGACATACACATGACAATGAACACTCCTGCCAGAACCACAGGTAGACTCTAGTGACTCCTCCGAAGCATGGAGAGACCAGTCTAGAACAAGACCCACAAACTCTCACAGCAAAGTGGTGCTTCCCAGACCAAATCCCAACACTGGTATGCCACATTATGGAAACAGTAGGGTTCGAGACGGTAACTCCAACACCCACATCCAAACTACTACCTTCCCTGCAACCTGCAGCAAAACTTGCCGATGCTTTCCCAGTCTGTGAAGCAATAGACGAGATTGTCCTAAAAGAATGGTCTTCCTCTGAACCAGCAAGAATTCTCGAAAGAAAATCATGGGACAGAATGTAACCGCTGCAAGAGGATAAGCTAGCACTCTGGTGCACACCTCCTGCCGTGGACCCTCAAATTGCGGCACTAAACAGAAAGACGGTACTCCCCACTGAGACCGCTTCTGGTTTAAAAGACCCAATTGACAGAAAGCTAGAGGAAAACCTAAAGAAGACAGCCGAGTTAGCAGGCTTGGGAAGCAGAGCAGCTGCCATAGCTATCTACGCAACTAGGGCCCAACTCACCTGGCTCCAGGAAATACAGAAGACCATCCCCGCAAAGTCACACCAATCCACCCTCTTAGACAATGCCATACTTTCAACTAAATACCTAGCGGACATGGTCAGACTCACTAAAATAAACGCCAGATCAGCAGCTATTACTAATAGAGCCCGTAGATCCCTCTGGATGAAACTATGGGACGCTGATAAGGAATCCAAAGCTACGCTACACAGACTCCCCTTCACAGGCAACATGATTTTTGGGCAGGCCCTCAAAAAATATCTCAAAGGTAAAGAGGACGGCAGATTACTGGCCAGAGAACAGCCACAATCGAGTTACCTCCCATCACGTCCCAGAGGCAGACAAATGTCCTTTCGCGACAAGAGACGCGCCACCTACATTTTTCGAGGCACCACCTTCCGCCAGAACTACTCCACTCTGTACCAATACAACTGATACAGAGGCAGGGGCAACACACAAAGAGGCAGAGGCAACTACCATCCCTGCAACAATTTCAAAGCATGACTACTTACCTCCAGATCTACAAAACATTCCCATGGGAGCGAGACTGTCACTGTTCCTAGAACAATGGGTACAGACCACCACGGACAAATGGGTGCTAGAGATAATATGACAGGGCTATGCAATACAATTCGCAACTGTCCCAAGAGGCCGCAGAATGCTTCAATCCCCCTCTTCAAAACAATCATACACAACAGCTCAGATTACTACAGCTATTCAAGAACTACGAGACAACAATGCCATTTCACCTGTCCCAAAACAACGAACAAGGTACCGGCATATACTCCTATTTTCCTGGTGCCAAAAGACAGGGGGTTTCCGACCGTTCTGGATCTCAAACACGTCAACAAGTCAGTACGCCACATACCATTCAAAATGGAAACAACAAAATCCACACTCAAAGCTCTCCATCAGGAGACTTCTCACTTCCATAGACTTAAAAGACGCTACCTGCATATTCCAATGCGACCCGCGCACTGCAGATTCCTACGCTTCTGCATTCTAGGCCAACACTATCAATACAAGGTTCTGCCTTTCGGACTAGCATCCGCGCCCAGAGTGTTCACAAAGGTATCAGTGGTACTCGCTGCTCACCTACGACAACAGGGAATCCACGTCATTCCATACTTGGACAACTGGCTCATAAGAACACGGTCTCTACAACAATCCCTAAGGGAGACGCAACAGGTGGTACAATGCCTGAAACTCCACGGCTGGATAATCAACAACAAGAAAAGTCAACTGTCCCCCACCCACAGATTAGAACACCTAGGCACTCTCATAGACACAGAAAAAGGAAGAGTTACTCCTTCCACCTCCAGAATCAACACAATACTATCAACTGCACACAGACTGCGCTCCGCAAAACAAACGACACTATGGAACATTTCTCAGATGCTAGGTCTCATGTCCTCCACTATAGACACTGTTCCATGGGCAAGATGGAACGCAAGGCCTCTCATGCTATTCCTGTTGACTCAAGGTCAGCCAGACAATCTCGACCTATCCAGACGTGTCACTCTCCCACCCCGAGTGAAAGCAAGCATCAAATGGTGGACAAACAGACACAAACTGACCCTAGGTGTTCCGATAGACATAACACCAGACATCACCATAGAAACGGACGCAAGCCTCTCCGGCTGGGGAGCAGTGCTCGGACACCTTACGGCACAAGGAAAATGGTCCACACAAGACTCAAAACTTATGATCAATGCACTAGAATTGAAGGCAGTGTTCAAGGCACTACTGCACTTCTCCAAACACGTCCCACACAAGCATGTACAAATCAGGTCAGACAATCAAACCATGGTGGCTTATGTATAAACAAGCAAGGCGCACAAAAGCAGGACTATGATGTCACTAACATCCAAACTACTCAACTGGGCTCAAACAAACTTAAGATCAATATCAGCAATCCACCTGGCGGGAACTCAACGTCATCGCGGACTGGCTCAGTCGCCAGATGATACACCCGAGAATGGAAACTTCACCCACAGGTATTCCAAAAATTGACCACAGATGGGGCCAATACAGATAGACCTCATGGCATCTCACAAGAATCACCAATGCCCAAAATACTGGTCCCGCTTCAAGGATCACAGAGCACTAGGAGTGGACTCTCTATCGGCAAACTGGTCCTTCCAAGTGGCATACATCTTTCCCCCCATTCCACTCATTCCTCAAGTGCTATGAAAGATCCACTTATCGAGAGCCAGAGTCATTCTACTGGCACCTCACTGGCCGCGAAGAGCATGGTTCGCTACGATCGTCTCCATGGCACTGACCGATCCCTGGCAACTCCCACTGCTACCGGACCTTCTCACACAAGGACCAATTACACATCTGAACCTACGACAATTACAACTGACGGCATGGCTCCTGAAAGGAAGAGACTGCTGAAAGCAGGGTACCACCCTTCCGTCATTCAGACCATGGCATCCTCACGTCAACCTTCCACTCTTACCACTTACTTACGACACTGGAACATTTTTGACACATGGTGCTGACATCACAAGATCAACTCTGCAAAATGCACCATTCCACATATCCTCTTATTTTTACAGGAAGGTCTCCAACTAGGACTCTCCCCATCATCACTCAGGGTACAAGTTGCGGCCATCGGCGCAGCATGGGGACAAATACAGGGCACTACACCAGGCTCCCACCAAGACGTCATTCGCTTCCTAAAGGCAGCCAATAACCTTCGCCCCACACAAAAACCCACTCTTGCACCATGGGATCTACCTTCTTGCTAACAGCAATGACAAAGCCACCTTTCAAACCAATCGAGTCCATCCCCATTAACTGGCTACAACTCAAAACAGTTTTCCTAACAGCCATAGCATCAGCACGGTGAGTCGGAGAATTGCAAGCACTATCCCACAAAGAACCTTTCCTGCAATTCTACCCAACAGAATATCTATGAGACCAATATCCTCATTCCACCCAAAAGTCGCATCTCAGTACCACCTTAACCAAACTATAGAAATACCAGCACAACTTCCACCACAGGACATTCAGGCCGATCCACAGCTTCGCCTACTAGGCATGACTCGCTTACTCTCTACGTACTTAGCCAGAACAGCAACTATCCACAAATCAGACAGACTATTCATTATCACTCAAGGCTGCAGACTGGGCATGGCAGCCTCCAAAGCTGCCATTGCAGGCTACCTCAGAAAAGCAATATCAGAGGCTTATAATGCTAGCAATTTGCAGGTACCTACAACACTAAAGGCACACTCCACCAGAGCCATTGCCACCTCATGGGCAGAAAGAAACATGGCCACTGCAGAAGAAATTTGCGCTGCTGCCATGTGGTCGACCATCCACACCTTCACTAGACATTACAGACTGGACGTGTCCCAACAACACAAGACAAATTTTGCAAGAGCAGTACTCCTAGCGGCAAACACAGGAAACACTGACATTGTCATGTCTAACCCACCCTAGACTTCATTCACTGCTTTTTAATAACCCATGATGTCAGGTAAGTGGAGTGCCTCAGAGACCATCCCCCACAATGGTAGTTTACTCACCTGGTAAAGGTGATTGTGGGGGAATGGCTCTCTGAGGCACTCCACGCCTCACCCTACAGCACAACGTGACAATGACACATGGAAGCAACTTTGGACACAACATCGCATACTCTCTGTCTCACACGACATGTATTGCTTCATCCATTAAAAACATTCCCTTTTAACAATTCATTCTCTACAGAGCCGTACATAATCATTATTAAGGTACAGTTGGGGGAAATTTAACTTTACTTACATTTCAGACACAGCTTTGGAAAACATCGAACTGACTAGAAGTGACCAGAGACACTCAGAGGGGACGACCTCAAAACTAGTCACATGTGCATCAAGACAACCTATCAGGTGTACACAACCCATGATGTCAGGTAAGTGGAGTGCCTCAGAGAGCCATTTCCCCACAATCACCTTTACCAGGTGAGTAAACTACCATTTAATAAGATGTGAGGGGGAGGGATAACATTTGACTTCAGTGTCTCTCACAGAAAAACAGGCTAGGAGCATACAATTAAATCAGAAACAGAGTCATAAACTCTGAGATTGCAGTGCACACAGAAATGCCATAAATACCAAGGAGCTGCAATGCCAGGCACAAATTCAGTTTACAGCTCAGCTGGACAAAGACACATTTAAGTCAGTCTGTACAGGGTTTTTGTGGTCTCTAGTCTGTAATAGTGCAGAGGGTTAGTTGAGGGAGAATTCAGCCACAGCTTGGAGCCAGGAGCCACTTAGAAAGGTGCTAGAATTCAAAGCTAGGCTGCCTGAGGACTTAAATGGAATCTGCTGGCTACAGTACCTAGCTGGCTGTGAGGTGGTCTGGTGAGGTCTAGAGAGCCATAGGGAGCACCGCAGTGATCCCAACAGGGGCGACTAGGAGCCTAGGGAGAGAAGAGGGGTAGAAGATTATATTTAGTCAGGGGACAGAAGAAGGAAGAGGGGACAGACAGTCAGACTGAGCAATTAACTGGGAGGGATGGACAGATGTGATTAGCTTGGCAGGGAGGGGTACTGCTGAATGTAGGGGGAAGGGGGCAAGAATCTGCAGTACAGATGAGAAAGGAAATCCCACACCAAGAGCAGAAAGCCAATAGACTTTAAGAAATAAAAATCGTACCTGAAATTATTTCTTAAACAGTTAATTGGTGAGCAGTCAGCCAGTGCATTCTAAGAGTTTAAATCATTCTCTTATTAATCATAGAATCATCAGAAAAACATAATTAATTACTAAATGCAAAAATGAAAAATACAGTAGCACTTAAATGAAATAATTTTTAAATTTGACTTCAATGTTTCTCACAGAAAAACAGGCTAGGAGCATACAATTAAATCAGAAACAGAGCCATAAACTCCAAGATTGAAGTGCACACAGAAATGCCATAAATACCAGGGAGCTTGAAATGAAAGTAATAGAAGTAGTGCCGGTGGGCAGGGGGTGCCCTGTGGATGATGTGGCAACTTTTGAGATAAATGCAACTGTTTAGATAAATGCATTTATCTCACTGTTTACCAGTGAGATAAATGACTTATGTAAACCAATTACAGGCAGTGTCTATGCCTAATATAAATATCTGTGGCAATCCCAATTTGATACTATAATTACCTCCAATTGCTTCATTTTCCTCAAATCAATTATTGTGATCAAGCCTTGATAATGAACTAATTTTCTGCATACCTTTTCCCTACACTGTTAATGTATCTACCTTGTCTGTAACTATGTTTTTCTGTAATATATTATCAACAAAGTCAAATCTTTATCGTACTGTTTGCCTGTAGTGTTGTACTATACCCTCCCGGGTCATGCCTGAAAATAGTCATTGCTATGGCTAGTGCACTTAGCTGGTAAACACAAACTAAATAAATATGAATCTATAGTGGCTTTTATGAGCTCAGTTATCCCCAGGATGGAAATAAGTACACAGCAAGTGCTGGCCCAGTGGCATGGAGGGGTAAGGCATTAGTGCCTTACCTCCTGCCATGCTGATGACCCATGTGAGCAGGCCACTGGGGGTTGACTGGCAAAGGAGAGGATCAAGAGTCCAGAGAACTGCTCTCCTCTCCCAGGGAGGGAGGGCTGATGCTCCCACCAAATGACTGCCCCCTGGTGGAGGCCCAAAGGTAGTGCAGGTCTGTTGGACACCAGAGAAGGGAGGGTGCTGTGGGACTTCTGCAGTGTGTCGATGTCTCCATGCATACACATCTGGCATGTGTGCCCCAATGATGGGGAGGGAGAAACAAAATGGAGGAAAAACACCCCAGGTTGTGGGTGATGACTGCCCCTCTGCAGGCTTGGTACCCAGTGATCGGGTGCCACAACAGTCCTGTGGCGGGGGCATAGGCTAAGGTAAGTCCTGGGGAAGTTGGGGTAATGGGGCTGGGGGCAGTCTGAAAGGGGCAGTTAAGCGAGACTGGAAGATAAAATGTATATAGAAAAAAATAAGTATACAGCACTTCTCCAGCAGATACAGTATATTATATATCACATTAGTTTAGCCAAAAAGACTATATTTTAAAGATTCCCTGCACTGCAGTAGCTAATGTTAAAACCTACAGTACAGGTCATGTGATCCTGAAGGAATGCAGTATGGCTGCCTTCCCACTCAGTGTGGCCTGTATAGCAGTGCATTGAAAACTCTATCCTCCTTTTGAATTGCAAGGTAATGGAATCTGTTAACAGCTAATTTTCCTTTTAAAAAAACATAACCCATGTTGCTTACATTATAGGGACACAGTAGTACAGCCTATATTAGGTTGCACTAGGCTTTCATTTTAAATTTGTGTTTTCCAGTGCTTATAACTCAGCCATTTTAGACTGCAGGACTGTGCAATGTAGCATAGATCACCTCTGTTCTTGGGTCTACAGACATGGAAAGATTCATGAAGATCTTTGTTTTAATTTTCAAGTAATCAAGTGTTGAATTTATGTATTTTGCTCAGTTTGCACCATAATGTTTGCTGAAGGATAGAGACAAAACCAAAGGGATCAGGTGAGAAACTTACAGGTTTGTTAGGTATTATAGAAATATGTCATTTTGGGTGTTTGTAAGAAAATGTTACTTCATTTTAAGTTAATTATGATTAATTGATCCCGCATGCTCAGTTAGCTAAATCAAATAGCTGAAAAATAAATAGATGTTTCCCCAAGATAAAGTTGTACATGAATAAAAACCTAAAGGCAACATAACTTTTTAAAATACTTTAAAGTCATTGGAAGAGTTTAGTTTGTGAGTGAAGGTTAGTACTAGGCCCACAGCATACTTCTCAACCTTCTGTTACACAAGTGAGGGACACAGGCACCACAAATGAGGGACAATGAGGGGTACCAACCCTCATAAAGAGGGAAATATCCTCAAACATGGAGCTACACACTCAGAACACTGTAGCAACCAGTATATTCACCTGCAAAAATTTATTTTGGGCTTAGCATCATAGAATATTATGAATTTCTACTTTAAAGTCAGAATTTTCAGCACATTCTCTGTGTGGGCAGTGCCTTTTCCATGAGGGTCAGATAAGAGACACAACAATTTTGAGGGGTAAAATGAAGGATGTCTCTTATATTGAGTGACAGTTGAGAGGTAGGTTCCACAGTGAATCTAAAAGAAATAATTAACAATTCATTATCTTTCAGTGAAAATGCAAATGTTAACACAGGAACCCCTCACAGATATTTTTCTTTTAAAATCTATTTGCAGCATAAATATTTTAACCATTTTTTTAAATATTTGTGCTGCATAATGTTTTTAAAATATTTGTTCTGTGCAGTGGTTTCCGTGTTGTGTGATGTTTTTCAAAACTTTCATGAGGTAATAAAGTACTTGTTAAAAACTACTCGATGCATGACAGTCTTAAAAGTCCACGTGCTGCTCAACAGTTTTCAAAATGTACGCTGCACAATGGTTTTACCTAAACATTCACAAAGAAATTTTTCACAAAAATTTAAAAATGTATGTGCTGCTGGAAAACTTTGAAAATCTACCTGCTGCACAAATGTTTTGAAAATGTATGTGCTGCTCAAAGGTTTTTTAATCTTCACACTGCACAATGGTTTTGAAAATCCCTGTGCTGCATGATCAATTTTAAAATCTATGTGCTGCTCAATGGTTTTCACAATCTTTGTGCTGCATGAAGATTTTTATTTCGAACACCTATCTCTGAAGGCTTTTAATCTTTGTGTTAAAGTTCCACATGAACAAAAAAATTCATGTAAGTTAACTTTTGAAATACTTAAATGTTAAGGGTGATTTTTGCTGTTTGTGACAGACAAGTATAACTATTCAAACTTGTTTTTTAAAGTTAATTAGCAATTACACATTTTTTATTGAGATTCAAAACATTGGTACAAAAACTTTTATCAAAAATCTGAAAATAATACTTACCAAATCAAGATTTTGAACAGAACCACCATCAAACATTTTTAAAGTACAGTAATGCAGAAACAAAATGCTTAAGTGAGAACTAAGAAAATAAACAATAAAAAAGTGTTGTGTGCATTTTATATTAAGTGCAATTCAAGTAGCACATGAACTGAATGCTACTTATGTCTCATATGATGTTTTAGGTACGCACTGCTTTGCACTCATAAAATTGCCAGTTACTGTATTTGCAGAGCATGAATGGCCCCATGTTTTTGAAGTTTTACAGGGTACAAATGGATCTATGCAAAGTAGGCTAGGAGTCACCTATTGCTTTATGCTGAGACTCAAAGGCCATGTGTAAAATAATTAAGCACTGTAACTATTTAAAAAAGCAGGGAAATTCATGATAAAAACTAAATTAATGCTTATTATGGTTGCTACTGCACAAAACCCAAGCCCTACAAAAACTGAAAATGAGATAATTGGATTTTCAAGATTATGCCCACAAAGTCTGAAAATATAATGTGGTTCTGGGGAGTTTAGTCACCTGTGTTGATCTACTAGACCTTATAAGGTTAACTTTAGCCTGCTTTGGAACTCTAGGTTAGCAGGATTGGCTGAAAATTCTGAAGGGTGTGGCCAGCAGCTGGGGCCGAGGAGTCACCAGGAGCTATTTAGTACTGAGTTGGTGAAGGAGTTTGAAGAGGTTGCTTGCTGCAGCCTGAGGAGCTCAGAGTAGCTTGAAGCTGAACCCACGCCAAACCTTGGGATCATGGCAGCACCTGTTTCACTGTGTTCCATGTGTGTGATTCCCCATGGCATACTTATCTTCTATGATTTTTACAAACAGATAAGTGCAGCCTCTGAGGAAGAAATGTAAACTTTTAAATTAAAGAAACATTTTTCACAACTGCTCAGTGCATCCCTCATTGTAGTAGAACAGAAAGTTTAGACTGAAATTTTACAAGTAACTGGACTGTCAGTTTCCCAATGGGGAAAGCCCACATAATCATGTTAATCTGGAATTACCAGATCCTTTATAGCCTAGCAGGTGTAAAGCACAGAAATAAGGCTGATATGTGTACATATTTAAGAGCCCAGAAAGGCACTGGGTCTGTGGATATGTTTGGAAGTTCCAAGGGCTGCAAATCTATGATAGGCCAATGCCCCAGGGCTACAGAATTTGGCTAACCTGTCTTTCCACTGGACTAGTCGAGTAAGGGAACTGTAGAGGACCATAGGTCCTGACAAAAGAGTAATAGCCCCAACTATATTTTTCCTATCACCGTACGGCTATGAGAGAGTTTGTTCTGTGGTAGTGAGGCAATCCCAGAGGGTTGTGATTGAACCCTCACAGGGTAGAGTCAGAACCCTGATCAGTTGGCTATACTGACTGTATACAATTGCATATGAATTAATCCTATTCCCGTGGGTAAACCGTAACCCCTAAAGAGAATGATCTACTTTGAACCTTCTGTAATGTTACCCCCATGATGATCTTGGACTGATACCTGAGGAGGATGCCTCAGGTAAAAGGCTTTTCATTAATTTGGCAGGAGTCTTTATCACCTACTAAATTTTGTAGCAATCCATGTGATTCCTATTCTAGAAGGGACCAGAGCAGGGAAAGGGTGGACTATGTACAGGAATGTTGATCTAAGGGCTTCCTTTTGGCTGTCATATGTCCACAGGGAAGTGGATGTGTGGGACCTAGTCTTGGATACTGTGGACTCTCCCTTGGTGGGCAGTTCAACTTTTGGTATCGGGTCTAGGGGAAGGTGGATAGTTAGGAAATTCCTCAAGCAACTCTGGTGGGCCATGTGCTCCAATGCATTCATCATCTGTCCTCACTTTTACATTGAATAGAAACATAGAAGAGCCAGTTTTCCTAAATTATCTTCATGCTGGGTCCTTTTTAACTGTTGTGCTCTTAAAGCCAATGCAGGTCTGGGCACTTAAACCCCATTACTAACTGTTTAATTCAATGTACTCTTGGGTTGTATGAAGCCCCACAACTGCCTGACATTTAGTATCTGTGGACCAATGGCAAAAAATCTGTCCCCTATGGAATATGAACTTTATTATGGATTTTATTTCTTGGATTCACTGTACTGTGAATTGTACAATTAATAAATAATATGCTTATTGACTATCCTTTAATAAATGGAGTTGGCTGGACTTTACAAAACTGAACAAAAGAACATGAAATACCAGCTACAGTGGAACAGGGTCCAGTTCACCATTCCTATTGGGGTGTTCTTTATGTTCAGGAAGTATGCAATAGGAAAATCAAGGATTTGATACAAAACATGGCTGGGTATAAGTACATCATTAGAATATAAAGAAAGGAAGCAGATAAAGCAACCAGCAACATCAGTGGATTTTAGAGGAAGTAAGCAATCTTAAAATGTGGTTTTTCAATTAGAAATAAAATGATCCAAAAAGGGTTGACCGTGTCTCTTTAAGTACATTTCCTATTCCCCTCCATCTTTCCTTATCCTCGTGACCCTGGCCAAGGCCAACCTACAGTCACAGGGCCATGCATCAATAATCTGGCACTTCATGCAGGGCCATCATATTAACATTTGTAAATAGCCACCCTAATCCCCACCTCCTCTCCAACTGTAGTCACCCAAAGCCAAGCTATATGCCTAGCTCCATGCTATATGGCCATGCTGGTTTATGGGAATCTCTGAAGGTGCAGTGGTATGTTGTGCAGTTACCACACAGTTGTATATTTGTTAATGCATAATGTTGTCAACCCTGTGTATAGTATGACACACATTATATTTAACAGCAATATTTTGTGTCATATATTAGCTAGCATATTATTATCTTATACTTGTACTGTCACTTGTTTCATACAACTACAAGATTATGCATAAAATAGTACACATGACCTATATACTTAGCTTGCTTTGGCCATTTCAAATATGTGTCTTAAAGAAAGCAATTTACTGTACAAACCTAAATTACTGTACACATTTATAATGAGACCTGCTGCTCTATGCAGTGTCTGCTGTATTGTGCACAAAGTAAATCGCCCATCATAAATGGATGTAAACCTATCCAGGTGTACCACCCCAGTATTATAATTACTGATGTAGAATACACTGGAGATGTAAACACCAGATCTGTGTGCTGTGACTGACTGACCCGTAGCTTTGCCTTGGGTCATGAGGGTATGGTAGGGCAGAGGGGGTGGGATTAGCATTGCTGTTTACACATGTTTAATATATTGGCCCTGCATGAGGTATCAAACCATTATTGTATGGCTCTGTATCTGCATGTTGGCCATTGGTCATGAGGATAGGCGGTGTTGGAGGGGGGTGGACGAAAGCATTAACAGTATGCATAGCACATTTCAAAACTTTGAGGGCATTTGGTTGACAACCTTAATATTACATTTTCACACTTTGTGGGTGATGACTTGTTAACCCTAATAGCTTATTTCCAACTTTTGTGGGGTTTATGTTTCATGCGGTAGCATCCTCAACAACCATTATCCTAGTTTTTGATCATACATTTGTTTATATGATTGTAAATGTGGGCATAATGAAGTCTGTTTAATCTTCTCAGTGTACTGCTTTGTGTCTTTGTTTTGAAACAGTCCTACATATTCCTTATTTAGGGTCCCATATTAATACAGACTTTTCCCCACCCAATACATTTTTTTAATTAATGTCACTGAATTTCACTTCACTGCAGATTTCAGCTCAGCTAATGTCACATGGTTCTGAATCTGCTAAATAATTACAAAATTAACTTTGGGTGGGAAAAAGTCTGCATTAATATGTAGCCCTAAATAAGGAAAAATAGGACTATTTCAAAAGAAAGACACAAAACTTACAAGGTGATTACAAAACTTCACATATGTACAGATTTACAATTATATAAGAATGTAAACAACAGAGTTGTGTTTCTTCTAAATGGCAAAGTGAATCATTTTCAGTGAACAGGTAAGGTTACTGTGCTGCTGTTTGCTTTGTGAAATGAAAAACCAAGTGTTTTATAAGTCTACTTGTCTGTTGAACTGTTTCTCCAAAGTCCTGATTTTCCAAAGCTGAATTGAATCTCCAAGTCATCTTTAGAAAATTACTAGTGACAGGTGTAGTGCCTGATGACCAGAATGTGGCAAAAGTTGCACAAAGGCGGTGATTGGAAAAGTCATGAAACTACAGGCTGGTGAGCTTGACATCAGTAATTAACAAACTTCTGGAGACAGGCTAGGTGGGTTGGGTGGGGGTGATTTAAACCTGGAGGAAATACTATTTGATGTGTGCAGGAGTGGGGGGAACAGCTGGACAGCAGGGGTTACTAAAGTCATATTGGTTGTGTGTTGGGGCAGGGAGATAACACTGGACAACAGAGATTACTGAAGACAAACTAGCAAGTGTGTTTGGGGTGGTGGGGGACCATGGTTATGGGCCACAGCACACAAATCCTGGTTTGGGGAGGTGGTAGATAGTGTGATACTAATAGCTACTTGCTCCTTTCCAAACCCACCTCTATGCTGGTGTGCCTATATGCAAGGTGCTATTAGCTGCTTTGCATAGGTTACTGGCATAGTTTAGGCTGGTTACAAATGCATTAGTGACTTGTTAATCATGCCATTCAAAATGGCATTTTGTGGGACTTCCAGTGACATAGACAACTGCATGACAGCTTGGGAAAACAGCTCCATCAAGGCCTCCTGAGAAAACTCCTTGAAATACTTAAAAATTACAAAGTAAACTCTCAGGAAGCATTGAGGAGTGATTCACAAACCAAATGGGGAAGATGGATAAGCAACCAAAAAAATCAGATGGATGGCCAGATGCCAAGGGATGGGAGCTGGATCCGGATGACTCCAAGGCCTTGTAAGCCTTGGGGTCACAGTACCAATAGGACTGGGATACATCACCACCCAGCAAGAGCCAAAAACTAAGAGAAAAAAACTGGACATGATTCTACAAGAAATCAGAGTTCAGATCGGATGTGGCTGAAAAGCTGCAGAATTTCGGAGCAGAAATTGCAACTCTTACAGAGCAAGCTGATGAGGTGGAGAAGCAATTATCCACGATGGATCACTGCATGGATTGACTGGAGGCAGTGGTTCAGCAGTTACAGGCAGCACAGGAGAAAATACATGAGAGGCAGGAGGATGCAGAAAGTCGGTCCCACCTAATAGTTTAAGAATTTATGGGATACTGGAGTGCAGGAGGGTCACAAGATGGTCTCTTTTATTACTGAACTGCTGCAACAAGCATTAGAGCTGGACTCAGGCAAAGAAATTGAAATAGAACAAGCCCATAGGCGTTAGGCCAGCCACCGACCTCACCAACGGCCTGCCCGTGATCCATCATAGTGCACTTTCTGATATATGCAATAAAACAAGACAATCTGGCATTTTCTTTTACATTGCAATGGAATGCTTTGACGTTAAATTGGCCTCTAAGATGTAAAATTTATTTAACTACTTTAATTCAAAACTTTACTTCACTTTCATGTCTTGGTTGTACTCCACAAATTATTGTCTGGCAGTCAACAAGGAAGAATAATAATGCTGCTATGCCACATTTTGCAGAATGCATAACAATCACTTTGATTTACAGACAGAGCTTGGTGTGCTGCTAGACTTACTCAGAGGCCCTTCTGTGTGCATTTGCACTGCCATTATCATCTTCAGAGGCAGAAGTGATGCCTAACCTGCTCCTCAGTCATTCCGTCACTGGTAACACTTGCCCCCACTTTTACCATTTCATATTTCCCTCCCACTGTAGCCTCCTTCTTCAAAGCTTATCCCTTGGTGCTTATTTCCTATTCACTGCAGTTGCAGGACCTGGGAGGAGTGTCTAAGTTTCAGCTACTGTTGAAATGAAGGTCAGGTAAAAGTAACAGTCTTGTTCAGGCTGATAGAAACATACAAGTACCTTACAGGGAGGAACAGGGTGCAGGAATACACCATTTTCCAAAAAAAGTTTCCCAGACTAGATGGCATGGGATGAAGTTGGAAAAAGGTAATTCAGAGGAACACAAGGAAGGATTTCTTCACAGAAAGGGTGGTAGACAAGTGGAACACCCTGCCAGAGGAGGTGGTGGGGACTGAAACAATCATGGGATTTAAGAAAGCATGGGATAGACATAAGGGAATTCAGGAAGTCAGGGGTAAGGGGCAACAGACTTCTAGAAAAATATAAAGGGAACTTACAAGCTCAAATGGGCAGACTGGCTGGGCCATAGGCCCTTATCTGCCGACAGCATCTATGTATCTATAGTTGATGGCTCATGAGGTGAATCCTGAAGAGACCAAACAAACAGGGATGCCTCTAACCCTGAAGCCCAGGGAGATTGTTGCAGACAAAATATCCTGACTTTCATTCATCCCTCACTCAGCCAGCAGCTAAAGTGATTGACTGTGCTTCAGGATTAAGGAGGGTACAGTGCATCCTCTCCACCAAGCAGAAAGTGGATGAGGTGCTAGCTCTCAAGCTCAGGCATAGTCTGTTGTTTAGAGGAGTTCAAAAGACAACCTCTGGTTTAGTTTTTTGTATGTGGTGGGGATATTGGAGCCCTGAAGTTGAGGAAATCAATCTGGCCATTAGGCCCAGTAAAGGATTCTTCCAGTCCTATTGAAAATCTGAGGGGATACAGGTGAGGTGATGAGGTTATCAGAATCATTAATGGCTTCTCCTATTTCTCTGCTGGATGTGGTGGTCAATGATCAGACCTAGTCTCTGAGCTTTGGAGGAACTGGAATTAACAATTAGGCTGTCAAGACCACTACACGTAACCATTTGGTATTATTGCAGAGGGAAAGATCCAGCCATTGGGAATCTGCTTATTTTTCAACCAGCTGATGGAGAGAGTGTGTGTGTGTGTGTGTGTGTGTATGGTGTGTGCATGCACACACACGTGTGTGTGTGTGTGTGTGTGTGGTTTGTTTCATGATGGGTCATTTGGCCCACACCACACAGGCTTTTCACACTTCTGTCTAGTTTCTGCCACACCACAGATCCCTAGTCTGGTGCAATTATATTTTAAAAATCAACCTCTCATATTCATACCCCGTCAGTACATTTTATTTAGTTTTTGTTGACTGGGTAAGTGCACTAGACAAATCCTGCCTATTTTCAGGCACGACCTGGGGAAGGGGGATACAGATGAATGCCAACTGACCTTGAACCAGATTAAGCTGTTGCTGGTATTTTTAGTGAATGAGGAAAATTTGACCAGGACACTGGGGAAATTCCCCTACTCTGCTGGCGCTTTGTGGCCAGCAGAGGGCTGTGATTGTTCTGCTGTATGGCAGAAGCATTACAGTGCTTCATGGAGTCGGTCGTTGTTGTGGAGGCTCCCGTTTTTGAGACTACGCTAGATGTACTGGAGGAAGCTGCTGTCGCCCCTGAAAAGGGGCATCGGAGCAAGAGATGCTAGATGGTGCTCCAGAGGTAATCGGTGAGCTGCCGGTTCGGGAGATATTTAGCGCATTTGAAGTGTCGACTTTCTTGGTGGTCCCTACCTGTTTGCCTCAAGACATGGGATCTTCTGGGTCAGTAGATGCTGTTGGTTCACTGGAGGACTTTCAAAGGACCCTATTTCCGGATATGGCGTTGGAAAGCTCTGCAGCTACGGAGGCAATGGAAGCCACAGTTCAGCGCCCTTCTACTTCTCAAGTTTTGAGACAGCAATTTGGCTTGCAAGTGGCTAACTCTACTGGATTCAGGAACTGGTCGGTGGAGAACTCTCTTTTCAAAACCGGATGGATTTGGAACTCTTCAGGAACTTGGATTCCTGATCCTGACTGGGTGGACGTACTACCAGCTCGTGCAAAGCATGCCAACTCCCTGAGTTCAGATATTAAGACTGGTTCTTCTTCAAAAAATAATAAAAATGGTGTGCACTTGTTGTTGGAAGATTCTGAGGCAATTTTTGCCCCCAGTACTTCTTCGTGGGGGGGAGCTAGAGGGTACTTTAGAATCAAACAAAGGTATTTCCAATGGAAAGGGCCTGAGCCTTCTAAGCGCATTCCTATGACTGACTTGTTCAAAAACAAACTAGAACAGGGTCCCAGGAGGAATGCAGTCAGATTACGATATAGAGGTGGCCTGGACTCTCATCCTGACAGATATTACGTAGCTAACACCTTACTTAGAGGATCTATGTCCTTTTTGTCTTCTGATTTATTTGCTTTAATACATGTCTCTGGGGAGGATTCTTTTGATGTTAGTTTTCGACTTAATCACAGCCTGGAACAATTTTGGGAAAAGCATTCTACCCTGAAAAATACTCCTCTGTGGGTTCGTTTTTTAGCCATTCCTTTTACTAGGCCACAAATCCAGTATGTTTCTATCATGTTCAGGAATGAGGGGGTAAATGTAAGTGACATCTATCATTTGTTACAAAACCGCTGTGACATACTTGGACCCCCTGCTGCTTTATTAGATCTAGAAGGTATCTGGACAGGAGGCTGGAAATTGAAAGTAAAATTATTTCAAGTGAATTCAGACATCATTCATCTTCCCAACAGCTTTTTTCTAGGCAAAGATAGAGGATTATGCTTCTATAGTGGGCAACCTAGAGCATGTTATAAATGTGGCTCTCGCACTCATATTAGTAGTTTATGTGATATGCTAAAATGTTCATTATGTGGGGGATATGGTCATTCTATGGATCTGTGTGAGAATATCTTCCAGTGTGACTTATGTGATGATAAAGGGCATGCTTTTCATCAATGCCCCTGGGCTAAGAGAAATAGGACTGAAGGGCAGGATCATGATGAGCTAGTGATTCAGGCTCAAGAAAAACAGCAAAATCATTTACCCACTGAATCCACATATTTTCTACTACGCCACACCCTGTTGTACTAGACTCAGTCCCATCTGTTGATGACACTGGGCCTACTAAAATCCCAGATCATGTTCCTGTGTCCGCTCCTGATTTAGGCTCTTTTGCTGATACTACTCTTCATAATGTTTCTAATAGGCCCACTATGCCCCCCCTTTTGAAACTGTTAAGGGGAGGAGATTTACTAGATCTTCACTGAAAATCCTCACTCCTTGTCCTATTCCCACAACAAATATGTTCTCTCCCCTGCAGGATGATTTTGGGGACTCGGATTTGGAATCAGATGCCTCTCATAGATCAAAATTAGTTACTGAGGATGAAGAAAGCAGATCCACGGAACTATCTAAAGACAGAAAGGGAAAGAAAGAAAAAAAAGGAAGGCTAGTAACAGTTTGAAAGGAGGGTCTTGATAAACATTGTTTTTTTCTTTTTATGGCCACTTTAAAACTGTTGTCATTTAATGTCTGCAGTTTAAAATCATATAAAAACAGATTTCTCCACTCTCCTTCTTTGAGTCTCTTCCAGTGGACATTATTTTTGTTCAAGAAACTCGTCTCTCTTCACTTAATGAGATGGAACTTATCAAAAAGCGATGTCATTGGGGGCCTTCGTTTTAGACTTTTGGTTTAGAACCTGCAGATGGAATTGGCAATCTTTTTAAATCACTCACTTTCACATTTTGTGTCTTATTAATGTTAGTCCAGGCAGAGCTTTAGTCCTTGATGGGTCCCTTAGAGACTTTTCTTTCCGTATTATTAATGTTTATGCCTCTCAAACCAAATCAGCTAGAGTTGCATTGTTTGGGGAGATTAGTCCATTTTATTTTCTAAACTACATATTATTTGGGGAGGTGATTTTAACTGCACTTTGGATACCACCTTGACAGGAGTTGCCCCCCCAAAAAAAGTACTTGATTCCAATCCTTTGTCACAAATTCTTTCTGGGGCCAGCATGAAGGATGCCTACCGTACACTGCACCCTATGGGTATGGGAGCTACATACCACAGATTTATATATGCTACACGTATTGATATGTGTTTTGTTTCTCAACATCTGGTTCCCATTTTTTTGTAAATCCCAACCTTCGGAATTTTCCCACCATAATATTCTTTTTTGCTTCTTTAGTTTACATTCTCTTCCTCCCAAGATTTTTTCACTGTATAACCGATGGAGACTGAATATGTCTCTTCTTGATAACCCTTCCCTTTTTTCGCAAATTGAAGTCTTTTTTTGCTAGTAGAGATTCTGTTTTATGTGCTTACGCCTCCTCATTGAGTTGGTGGCTAGATACAAAAAGGGAGTTGAAGAAGCTTCTACTCTCCTTTGGTAAAACTCAGGCCAATTCTAACTATTTAAAATATCTCCTGTCACGGAATCAGTTATATAAATTAATGTCTTTTCCTCCTAGTAATAGTAATAATTTTCATTCTCAAATTTTGGCAGTAAAAAAACAGATGAAAACCTTCCAATATGACAGAGCCAAATCCTTAGAATTGGAATTTAAATTTGGTAATAGGAAATCACCAGCTTTGGATCCTTTAAGCCTTAAGTTGAGGTTAGATAACACCCTTATGACCCAGCTTGCCTCACCTAATGGTACTTTAGTAACCAAGGATTTAGAGATGTTAGCAATAGTCCAGCAATATGTTAGTGATTCTTTTCATGACACGTCTGACCAGTCTTTCCCTGCTTTCTTTGGGTTCACTGCATCGTTACCTCAGGTTTCTATTTCTCAGGTATCTACATTAATACGGCCTATTTCTTCCCAGGAAGTGGAGATGGCCATCTCTCAATTGAGTAAGGGTACTTCGCTGGGATTGGATGGTATTCCCAATGATTTTTATCATTTTTTTTATCCTACATGCTTTATTTTCTACCCAAAGTCTTTATTTTTTCATTATCCTCATCCTCTTCCCATTCTGGATTTAATACCTCTTTACTTTACTTTATTTTTTATATAAATCAGGAGATAAACCGTTATTGTCAAATTGGAGACCATTGAGCTTATTAAATAGTGATTATAAAATTTTTGCTAAAATTCTTAACAATAGGTTATTATTGGTAGTGGATTTTCTTATACATCCAGCTCAGACTTGTGCCATTCCCAACAGGCGTATTCAACATAACTTATACCTTTTATGAGACTTATTTGAACTCAGTAGAGTCAACAAAATTTCTGGATATGTTGTCGCCTTAGACCAGGCTAAAGCCTTTGATAAGGTTAGGCATGCTTATTTATTTTCTCTACTTATGCAGTATGGTTTACCGAAACCTTTTGTATTTTGGATATCTACCCTATATAAGGGGGCTACTATTGTACCTATGGTTAATGGACTTTTTGGTACAGATATCCCTCTTACTGTTGGGGTAAGACAGGGATGTCCCTTAAGTCCACTACTTTATTATTTTGTTTTAGACCCAGTCATTAGACAGATTCTATGGGATACTAATATTGTTGGCTTGGCCCCTTCTCCTACATTACCTTATGAGAAAGTTACCACTTATGCAGATGATGTTACTTTACTAATACAGGATATCCCTTCTCTAGCCACTGCACTACAGATTTTTTATCATTTTGGAAATTTATCTGGAGCCCAGCATAATATAGAGAAAAGTTTTATTTTTTCTTTAAATTCCTCACTTTCAGTTCCTTTAGATATTAGAGGTATTCCAGTTGTCTCTTCTCCTCATAAAATTTTGGGTATTTGGTTTGGGGTTGGGGATTTGGCATCATATAATTGGGAGAAACAGTTATGTATCAGAGAGTTTAAGATTCATCGCTGGAAGGGTTGGAAATTTGGGAAGAAAAAGAGAATGATTATTAAACAATTTTTACTATCTGTTTTTATATTTAAGTTATATCTTTCCTCCACTGCATTGGAAACAAGACTATTTAGTCTCTTTTTTCAGATGCTTTGGGGCAATAGGCTGAACCCTATATGTAGGATATTACTTATTTACCAATTAATAAGGGAGGTCTGGCTATGGTTAACCCTATTGTTTTTTTATCACTCCCTGTTTTTGTTTGGTTTCTTTTCTTATGTTTGGTCTTCTGCATCCATGTCGTGGCAGTTATGGTCACAATTTCAATAGTCCAGATATCTAGATAAATGGTCCTTACTACCACCCAAGATTCTGTTGACTGACTCTTTACCATCATATGGTATTTCCACCTTAAAAAAAATTACAACAGTGGAAATCTCTTTTCCACACCTACTCACTCTCTCCAGAAAATCTTTTTACAACTTTATTGTTTTTGATGTTCAAAAAAGTGTTCTTCTATTTTCAGAATGTGTCCCCTCTAAAATGCTGTTTTCTCTTAGGAAGTTAACAGATTTTAGGATTCCCCCTCATATTTGCGATATTGTCTGGCTCTCTATGCAAGGACGGTCAGAGGTCAGAGGTAATTTAAAATCTAAACCCATTTCAGAGAGGTTCTGCTTAAGACCAACCTGTATAAACTGTGAGGAAACTATGGTTCATTTTATCGTCACTTGTCCCTTCAGTCAAAATTTTTGGCAGGACGCTGCCATACATTGGAATTTACCCTTTTTAATCCATATTTCGTATCATACCATAGTTCTCGGAGATTATACAGGGATCTTGCGCCTGTACCATAAAAATACTTTGAATGTTTTTTTTTCCTTTATACAATATTTTTTATGGCAGGCCCAGTGCCAATTTATATTATAGCAACAGACAGTATTATTTAGTACTATGTTCTTACATACTGAGAATGGTTTAGCTTCTGTTAAAACTAGAGATATTGTTAAATTTTCTAAGGCTAAAGTAGATTCTTTGTGGCAACATTTTATTTCTTTATGATTTTTTGGTGATATTGTTTACTTCTTCTATTTCTGAATCCTGTATAATATTGTAATCTGATTATTTATGTTTTCAGATGTTGTGTTTCTTTTCAATAAAACTTCCCTCACTCTTTTGATAAGTGCCATGGGATCTTTAACATCCACCTGAACTACCACCAATCCAGGAAGATGGGACCTCGGTTTAATGTCTCATCTGAAAGATGGAAAGACATTCCCCAGGCTCACCTCCATAGTCCCAGATGAATTACAGACTACACCCAGAGCCAGTGCTGGGGTGTTATAAGAAATCCCTCCTTTTTATAGAGCCCCATCTCCTAAGACCAACACCACTAATCAGGCTTCCTGGCTATAACAATTAAAAGATTTAAGGACATTCCCTGGTGTTTCAGCAGCCCCATGTCAAAGTCATAATTTTTTGACCAGTACATGATGGTTATCTAAACATTTAAACTCCACCACAAGAAACATGGGTTGCCATACTTGTTTTTAAGTTACATTGGTGAGACTTAATCCAGAAGGGGTCAGCTTGTTTTATGTGGTTATAACATCAATATTTTAGATGCCAACATGAGTGTGAAAGAAAATGTGAAACAAGGGCACATCATTTCGTGGTGCTTGCTTCATTTTTCCACATATGTAAAAATAAAGGTTAAATTACCAATATTATGATACCCTCTTGAACTGATATTCCACAAAAAGGGGAATATTTGTATATTTTGTACACAAAGCCATTTCATACCAATGTCATTTCATAAAACCTTTTTCATGGATGTAGAATATGGTTATGACTACAGAAATAGAAAGAAATATAGGGGTTGCAATGCTTCTTTTGGGTATATCTGCTTTCAAAGTTGCAGTTTCAGAGGTGGTTGGTTCAGAACAAAAATAATTAAAACATCTCAATAAAAAAATAAAACTTGCAAGAATGCTATTCAAACAGTTCAAAGTACATGCAGAATGGCAAGGACTTTAACATAAAATAAACAGCATAATCAAAGACAGACAAATGCATAGGTAATATGCCTTGAATTATACCAATTGCTGCAATTGTGAGAGTTAATTTCCATGCTGCCATCTTGTATTTATTCTTAGCTGGACATTCCCTAATAGGATAAATCATTTTTCTAATAATGCTTCCATATATTTAAGAATGTACCTGTGCCAGAAAACAACCTTGAAAACTTTTTGAATGCATCAGAAAATGGGAATTAAAACACCATTGAAAAGTCTTTAAGTACTGTACTTCTGACTTGCAAGACTCATGGTTTGGAAAAGCTCCAATATGTAAACATGTTCAGCACCATCCCATGCTACAGTGTGTAGTAGCTCTGCACTGCCAATTTGTATTGAAATGTATTCAAATGAGTAATGCGGAGTTGCACTACAGCACAAGATAGACTCATATTGAGCCCTATGCTATTGGTGCAGAGTGGCTATGCACATGTATATGGGGCAAGTAGCCACTCTGCACCCACTACACCCCTGCATGGCATGCATGAAGGGGAGGCATGCAGACCCACTGCACTGAACCCCATGTCCATGAACAGCTCCATGCTGGGGGCTTTCTAGGGCATGCCAACACTACACAATATTCACTAACCCACATAGTGCTGGCCACATGGGTGTGGAGGGTGGAGCAGGGTATGCAAGGAAGACCTGCCATAACCACTGTGCACCCCATGGGCATAGGCTTAGAGTCTCCAGGGGACCAGGACAGGGCACACTATGCTATCCCTGACCACTGGGCAGCAGGAGGCAGCAGGGGTGGCTAGACAGTGAACACTCAGAAATATCCTGTGTGGCAGCACCAGGACCGAAGGATGCCATGTGGTCTGGGTGCATGCAGTCAGCATGCACAGCCCCAGACCTATACCACTCTATGCATGGGATCCACTATCGATTCCTGGGGTGCATCTCACTGGATTCCCACCCAGGATGATGACTCCTTTCCTGGCCACCTCATGGAGTCCTGTGCACCAGAAGGAGGAGCTGCGGACAGGTGGCCATCATTGGTG
The DNA here is from genome assembly GCA_016271365.2 of Neoceratodus forsteri. Taxonomy (NCBI): domain Eukaryota; kingdom Metazoa; phylum Chordata; order Ceratodontiformes; family Ceratodontidae; genus Neoceratodus; species Neoceratodus forsteri. Next base: position 463,395,716 of record CM057458.1, read on the forward strand.
AATGCCAGTATGGGTAGCACCTGTCCATGGGCACACGGTCACAGGTGGGGTATGCACATTTTACATGTATCTACACTCCTTTTGTGCATAGGGGCCATTGAGAGCCATTTTTACAAATTGGACCTCTTTCAAATCATGAATTTTATAAGTCAGATACTTAATTTTACAGCCCAAAAGCCTAATATGGTGACTGGTCATTGTAGGGTGAAGGTTATATTAAAGCCATGTTAAAGTTTTATCAGTATCAGTGGCTCAGTAGGTAGCACACTCACCTCTGAGGCTGGGAGATCAGAGGGCTGTGGGTTCAGTTCCCACATCTGGCACTTGGGTTAATATCCTAGTACTGATACTGTAGTGCAGCATGAGAGGGATGCTGCACTTCTGAGGTGCATTCTTTCAGATGAGATGTTAAACTGAGGTCCCATCTGCCTGGACTGGTGGTAGTTCAGGTGGATGTTCAAGATCCCATGGCACTTATTGATAAGAGTAGGGGTACTTTATTAGGCAAGAAACACAACATCACACAAAAAGGAAAGAAAAACAGAACATTTGAAATGTTTACAAATACAGATCTGATAGTGTCAAAGAAAACAAACAAAAAATCAACAAAAGAAAATCTTTCCATAAATAGTTAACATAGGATGTAGAATATTTTTACCATCCTGGCAATGAACAGTTTGTAAATCAGTAACAACAGCAGAGAATAAAATCAAAATCTGTATGAAATTGTTGTAACACAAAAGAACAATGAGCTTGCCATAAATAATATTGCAAGAGCAAAAAAAACATTCAACGTGCTTCTATGATATCTGTCCCAATCTCCAAAATAATCACCTAATACCAGAGTACAGTAAGAGATTGACCGTAAGTGAGGCATATGCCAGCTGCTAGCCGCAAAGTCCCAAAACTTCTGACTATGAGGACATTCAATAAAGAAATGAGACTGGCTTTCTTCAATATTAATACAATCCTCTTTAAACAATATCTGTCAGTTACTGGTTTATACTTTAGATTTCCTCGAACTCCTAACCTACCATGAGCAGATATCCATATAATGTCCCAAACTTTAAACAAAATTCTTTTGTCAGTTAATTTGTTGAGTACATACTTCATATTAGATGGGGAGCAAGATGGAAAAAGAAATATTACTTTCTGCACATCATACACAATGTATTCATAAAAGGACTTCCTGTGTAAAGACTGTAATTTATGTAAAGGAATCTTCCATTGATGCAATTTCTTCAAAGTCGAGATGCCATATTGTGGTATATCATCTGATAATAATATTTTAGGGGGAAGAAGGGACCATTTAAAAAAATATTTATGCCATATAGATTTGATCCAGAATTGCCAAGGAAGGGACGGTACCTGCCAAATGAATGAAAAGGAAGAAAAAGAAAACAGAATGAAAAAAAATTATAGGATTAATCATATGTAATCCCCCCTCTCTGTAACGGAGATACGTATACTCTCTTTTCACAGGGTTCAATCTATTGCCCCATAACATCTGAAAAAAAATACTATAAAGTCTAGTTTCCAACGAAAGCGGAGGTGGAAAAAGGTGACTTAAATAAAGAAAAATAGGCAAAACAAATTTCTTAATGATCAAAATTCTCTTCTTTTTCCCAAATTTCCAGTGTTTCCACTGATTAACTTTAGTTTCACCCACTGCTAACTGCTTTTCCCAATTATAGAACTCCATATTATTTATCCCAAACCAGACACCCAGTATTTTCTGAGGTCCAGTGACAAGGGGAATATCAAAACAATGTGATAAGTCCGGAACTAACTGACCCAATTGCATCACAAAACTTTTGTAATATTAAGAGAGCACCAGAGTATCTGCCAAAAAAAGAAAAACTCTAAGGCTCTCCATAAAGAGAATGAGTCAGCTAAAAGAGGTCACGTCATCTGCAAAAGCAGTAACTTTAACCATTTCCAGACCATAGAAGGAGCAATACCTGAAATGGAGGTGTCACCAATAATGCTTCTAATTACAGGATCCAAAATAAAGTGTATAACAAGGGGCTTAAGGGCATCCCTGCGAACACCTCGAAATCATAATTTTCTCCCTAATAGTCCATTCACTATTGGAACTGAAACTGCAGATGTATACAACTGTGAAATCCAGTGTACAAAAGTATCAGGAATTCCATATGAAGAAAGCACAAAGTACAAATAAGGATGACTAACTGCATCAAACACTTTGGATTGATCCAAAGCTGCTATAGTAGAGGAAAAAAAACAGGCCGACAAGCAAAAAGATCTCTAAGTAGAAAGAGGTTGTACTGTATCTTCCTATTTTGATCAGCATGTTTGTGCAGGGTGAATCAAAAAGCCTAGCCAATTTCTCTAACCTATTATTCAAGATTTTAGATAAAATCTTATAATCACTATTTAGCAAACAAATTGGCCTCCAATTTGAGAGTAATTTTTCCCTTTTTATAAATGAAGGTCATCAAGGATATCGAAAAGTCTTGACAGGAGATCTCTGATGATAGGTAACAATTAAATACAACGGGAAGAAAAACACATATATTCAATACACTTTTATAGAACTCATTGGGTATCCCATCCATACCAGGGAGGATCCGAGCTTTAATTGTTTAATTACTTCAATTACCTCAGAAGAGGTGATAGGTAAGAACATGGACTGAACCAAATCACGAGGCAGTTGAGGAAGAGAAGAAAAAACCGTGCTTGAGAGGGAATCTGTATGTAACACTTGCGGGGATGAAAAAGAATTCTGAATGTAATGCTGCACAACCTGTAGCATACCTACATCAGTGGTAATTAGTTCATCATTTGCATTAAGCAAGCCAGTCATGAGAGTATCTCTTAAGTGTGTTTTACATGCATGGAAAGGGTCAGCCATTGGGGAATTTTTACAGGAAAAGCGGAATTCCAAATCCAAAGATTTGGCTCTATTGTAATGATAAGTTTTCATTTGTTGCTTAATATTCTTTATTTGGGAAAGAAAGCGAACATGGTCATGCGGAGGGAGGGACATGAGCCTATATAACTGGTTCCGGAGAATTAAATAGTTCCTATATTCATCCTGTACCTTTGTTTTACCCCAGGACTGAAATAAATGTTTAACCTCAATCTTAAATTGCCTTCACCATTCATATGGGGAGGAAAATAAGGCCAAAGTGGAGGATTTTGCAGCTAAGAAAAATTCTAGTTTTGAAAAATGAACCGGGTCTGAGAGAAAGGAAGTATTTAATCTCCAGCGTGATATACAAGAATATAATCTAGGAGGAAGATGTCGTAGAGATAAGGTACAAAATAAAATGTGATGATCAGAGAATTCTACTGGAACTACCACACAGACACAACCTGAATATAGTGTGAAGTAAAAACATATCAATCCTAGTGGCAAGGTGTGCCTATGATAAGTGTTCCCACCTGTAAGGTGTAAGCTGCGAAAACATCCGTGAAGCCCAGCATCTGTTACCACCTCTAATAATGCATGGGAATCACAATAAACCTTTTTCCCCTGTATTTTACGGAACTGGATATCAAGACAGCAGTTAAATTCCCCTCCCCAAACTAAATGTCTCCTGGTAAATAAAAAGGGTTTAATTTCTGTAAATAAAGCAATACGGCCTGTTTTAGTCTGTGGGCCATAAACATTAAGAAAATGAAAAAAATAATCACCCCATGCACAGTCCAATATAGGAGCTCTGCCCAGAAATAAATCCGTCACTTTCATAATTTTAAATGAAGAGTTACCAAACAATATAGCCACTCCATCTGCAAGTTCAGTACTAAAAGACCAAAAAGAAGGGCCACAAGTCCACAGTCTTTTTAATCTTTGTTCCTCAGAAATAGAAGATACCCTTGTCTCTTGTAAAAAAATGATATCTAATTTCAAAGATGTGAGATATGAAAATATGGATATCTGCCTATGAAACATCTTTAAACTGCATACATTCAGGGAAGCGAACTTTAAAGTAGCCATGAAAATACCTAAGAGCTATGCTTTTGACTTACTTTCCTTTTTTTTCCTTTTTTTCCTTTCCTATCTTTAGCAAGTTCTATAGATTTACTGTCTTCATCGTCTGTCACAATTTCAGAGAGATGAGAGGTCTCAGACTCCATATCTGAGTCTCTAACCTCATCCTGAAGGGGGGAAAAGAAATTTTCAGTCACCACCGGACTGATCTGGGACTGTTTCAAGGAGGCTCTGGTAAACCTCCTGCTTTTAACAATTTCAAAGGGGTGGCATACTGGAGATCTGACTCTGACCCTCTCCTGATGGAGGGGAACCGGAAATACAGCATCCTGAGGTTCATTAGCCACAGTTTGCACAGGTTTAGCAGCATCTGGGAATGGGGGGGACAGGTTCTTGCCTTGGGGAGGGGAAGGGGGGGTTAAATCTTTCACCTGGAGTTTGCAATTTAGCCTGAGCTTTTCGAAGCAAACCATCCTGGTCTAGACCTTCAGAGCAATTATGCCTCGCCCACGGACACTGATGGAAGGCATGGCCCTTCTCCTCACAAAGGTTACATTGAAAAATATTGGTACACCAGTCAACAGAATGCCCAAAACCCCCACATAAAGGACACTTCATCATATCACAGACACTACTAATGTGTGTTCTATCCCCACATTTATAACATGCTTTAGGCTGCCCTGAATAAAAACATACCCTCTGTCTTTTCCCAAGAAAAACTATTTGGCAGATGAACAACCTCAGAATTGACTTGTGACAGTTTCACTTTAAATTTCCACCCCTGTCCAAATGCCCTCTATATCTAGAAGAGCTGGTGGCCCCAACACCTCACATTTGGATTGCAGCCAGTGATAGATATCACTAACATTCACCCCTCGTTTCAAACATTATTGTGACAAACCTAATTAATGGCCTAGTTAAGGGATAGCAAAAAAGGCAGCCACACGGATGATTTTTTGATTGGCATATTTGTCCCAGAATTTGTCCATAAGAGCAGTAGTTTGAAAGCTGACATCAAAGGAATCCTCCCCAGAAACATGAATGAGGGCATAGATATCCTTAGCACAAAACCCCATTTTAGATTTCAAAAGTTGTTTGAAAACATAGTACCTATCAGGGTGTTCCTTCAAACCACCTCTATATTTTAGATGCACAGCGTTACAACGAGGGGCTTGTTCCAATTTCGATTTGAATAAGTCCGACATTGTAGGTTTGGATGTGTGGCTTGATAATGGGGTAATAGGACCCGTAGATCCAGAAGAAAGAGTAACAGGGGGCACAGTGGAAAGTTCAGGCCCAAGACCACCTCTACCCTCCTTCGAAGTAGATGGCTGAGGGAAACGTTGCTGTACAGGTTCAGGAGTTGTCCTACCTGAGAGCGGAGTCCAATCCAGGTCAGGAACCCAAACTCCCGATTCATTTCTCTTCCATCCTGCCTCCAGAAGTGCCATTTCTTCAGACCAATCTGTGGTACTATCACGACTTCCTCCTTCCTGTAGCCCGAACTGTTGCTGCACTAAAAGCGACGAGCGCGGTCCGACGCTATGTGCAGTCCTCCCGGAAACCATGTATCAAGAAAACAGGTCCTGTGCTAGATTCAGCAGTGTATGAAGATCTCCCATGGTTGTATCTCCGTCGCTGGGCAGAGCAAGATCAGGCAAAGGCTCTGGAATCGAAGGCACCACAGTAAGTGAAGCAAGCTTACTTTCATCCAAATCTGGTGGCTGGGGTGAATTAGCGACCGTTGAAGAGGAACTCCCAGCAACATTATTATGTGGCACAGTGAGAGCAATGGAACTCTCCCTCCTGTAATCTTCCACCTCCTCCTCCATCCTGACCTCAGGAACATCTGCCATGTCGGGCGCTGACGTCAGCGAGAGTCCCCACCAGCCACTGACCAGCAGCCAGTAGGGGAATTTCCCCGGTGTCCTGGCCAAATTTCCCTCATTCACTATAAATACCACCAACAGCTTAATCTGGTTCAAGGTCAGTTGGCATTCATCTGTATCCCCCTACCCTGGGTTATGCCTGAAAATAGGTAGGATTTGTCTAGTGCACTTACCCGGTCAACAAAAATGAAATAAAATAAATAAATAAATAAAGGTTTAGTAAGCTCAACCCTGGCTGATGCACAAAGATTTTATGACACTTCTCATACATTTTTCTTAAATATTTACAGGGGTGCTGCTAGTATGTGGCCAAAATCAGAATCAAATAATTATAGTATCAGTGCCCACCCAAAGCTGCTTCAAAGCCTGCAATTAAGTTAAACAATTTCTTAAAGTACTGATGGATGAGAGGTCACTTTGTTGACAGTGGTTGGGCAAATTGTGATTCAGATGAATGATGAGATGAAGAACCCCTTTAAAATGTTAAAATGATGAAATGAAGACAAAGTAAGAAAACTGAACTAACGTAAATGAATTACAGGTTTATTTATTTATTTACTAGTAAATTCAGAGTTACAATAGTAGTATAGAATTCATATATCTCATCAAATGTTAAATTTTAGCCAATAAGCATGTGTCATGTCATTTGACAGGTGGATGTGGCCTAAAATGGACCAATCAGAATCATCCCTGTATGGCGCAGGAAGTCCCGCCCTCTGTGCAGCACGTCCTGCCTTAAATGCAGGACATCCCACATCAAACATAGGAAGTGACTTATGAAATGCAGGAAATGGCATATTCTCAAACCCAGAAATGAGACATCATTCCCGTTCTACATCCCTACGTCCTTCCTCCTCCATCCCCAGTCCCCTTGAACCTCCACGATACCATCCAAGCTCAAACTCTACTCTGTCCTCTGTCCCCTCTAACAACAACCACCCCATCCTAGCTCGAACTTGAATCCATCCTCCATCCCTTGACCTCCTACCACAATATCTTGGCACAAACTCTCCCATCCTCCCACCTTGTCCCACCACCACCCTTGTACCCATCACCTACCTAGAACCTGAGTCTCTCCCCTCCTCTCTCCATGCCCCACCACCACCTACATTGCACCCTATCACCTACCTGGAACCCAAGTCTCTCCCATCCTCTCTCACCTTGCCCCACCATTACCTACCTGGCACTCCCTCAACCTCCCCCTGTCGATCTGGGGTATGACTGCAGGGTGCCTTTTACTCGGGGATTTTTTTTGTGTGAAATGTGCTTTGAAGCTCAGAGGACTGTAAGAACATTTATCTCTTCAATGTAAGGAAGTTCTTTTAACACAATGCATTTTAAGTATTTATGAAAAACAGTGATTTCTCTTTTAATGTGAAAAAGAAAATGAGCTCTAACTTTAAAAGCAGAGACTGTGTGTGTGTGTGTGTGTGTGTGTGTGTGTTGAAACTGATGTTTCAAGGATTTGTAGTCTAAGTAGACTGCTTCAAATGCTAATGTCTGATTTAAAAACATACATACATCTGAATTCCTTTTTTCAAGCTTAAAAATAATGGAACAGTATTCCGGTATTTTGAGACTAGAAACTAAAATATATTTTTCTATTTCCTTTGAAAAAGATAATTTACAAGATATCTGGTTAACAAAAGCACTTATTTCTATTAAATTTATACTAGTGTTACTGGTGAAAAGTATTCAAGAGGGTTTTATCCTCTCTGCATTTCCTGTAAGAACATTTTATCTTTGCTATATAAAAAATGTCTGTTAAAAGAATACGTTTTAAGTATTTATGAAAAAACAGTGATTTCTTTTTTAATATGAAAAAGAAAATGAGTTCTGACTATAAAAGCAGAGACAGTGTGTGTGTGTGTGTGTGTGTGTGTCCAGTGTTGAGCTGATGTTTCAAGGGTTTGTAGCCTAAGAAGACTGCTTCAAATCCTAAAGTCTGTTTAAAAACAGTCATACTCTCTACATACATTTTCTTTTAGATGACTGCATCAGAAATCTGGTATTTTGAGGTCAGAAAATAAATATATATTTCTATTTCCTTTGAAAAAGATAATTTACAAAGATCACTGCTCATCAAAAGCATATATTTCTATTAAATATATATTATTGTACTGGTGAAAGTATTTAAGAGCGTTTTAACCTCAGAAAGCAACAAAAGTGCTCTGCATTACCTATATAAAACTGAAAACCAGTAGACTGCTTAATGGAGACTTTTATACTCTGAGAAACTTAAGAAAATGTTACTATTAAAAGTTCCTATTAAACATGCCCTGCCCAACATTACAGTATAAAAATCACATACTAGTCATTCTATGTATCGGAAGAGATGACATAACTATATTTATCAATGGGGTTCTGTCTTCTAGAAACCTTTTGCCATCCTTGTGATGGTCATATAGATGATAGTTGATATTAATAAAACCCAACTAAACATGCTGATGCGTGATGCTAGTCACAAGAGATGACATCACTATACATGATCAGTGAGGTCTGTCTTCTAGAAACTCTGTGCCCATCCTTGTGATGGTCACATAGATGGATTCAGGTTTCCTGTAAGAACATTTTATCTTTGCTATATCAAAAATATCTGTTAAAAGAATACGTTTTAAGTATTTATGAAAAACAGTCATTTCTTTTTTAACATGAAAAAGAAAATGAGTTCTAACTTTAAAAGCAGAGACAGTGTGTGTGTGTGTGTGTGTGTGTCGCCAGTGTTGAGCTGATGTTTCAAGGGTTTGTAGCCTAAGAAGACTGCTTCAAATCCTAAAGTCTGTTTAAAAACAGTCACACTCTCTACATATATTTTCTTTTAAATGACTACATCAGAAATCTGGTATTTTGAGGTCAGAAAATAAATTTATTTTTCTATTTCCTTTGAAAAAGATAATTTACAAAGATCACTGCTTATCAAAAGCATATATTTCTATTAAATATATATTATTGTACTGGTGAAAGTATTTAAGAGCGTTTTAACCTCCAGAAAGCAACAAAAAGTGCTCTGCATTACCTATGTAAAACTGAAAAACCAGTAGACTGCTTCATGGAGACTTTTATACTCTGAGAAACTTAAGAAACTTTTCTATTAAAAGTTCCTATTAAACATGCCCTGCCCAACATTGCAGTATAAAAATCACATACTAGTCATTCTATGTATCAGGATAGATGACATAACTATATTTATCAATGGAGTCTGTCTTCTAGAAACCTTTGCCATCCTTGTGATGATCACATAGATGATAGTTGATATTAATAAAACCCAACTAAACATGCTGATGCCTGGTGCTAGTCACAAGAGATGACATTACCATACATGATCAGTGGGGTCTGTCTTCTAGAAACCCTGTGCCCATCCTTGTGATGGTCACATAGATGATAGTTGATATTAATAAACCCCTACTATACATGCTAATATGTGCTGCTTGTCATAAGAGATAACATCACTATACAGGATTAAAGGTGTCTGTCTTCTAGAAACCCCATGCCCATCCTTGTGACACTCACATAGAGGATAGTTAATATTAAACCCCTACTATACACACTGATGCATGCTGCTTGTCATAGAGATGACATCACCATACGGATTAATGGGATCTGTCTTCTAGAAACCTTGTGATAGTCACATATTGTGAGTTCATCTGACTGAGTCTTGCATATACTTAGGGTCCCAAAGACCAGAAATTCATAGTTTTGAAAACTTTATGATCATGAACAGCTGGTCTGATTCAGAAGATCTATCTGATAGTGAGATAATGGAAGCTGGTCTATCAATACCAGAACCAAAAGGTATGTATTCTTTCTGAAAATGTGTAAAATGTATCTATTTGTATGCTTGTTATTACAACTAAAAGCCAGTCTACTTTTTTTTTTGCCTGATTGGTAGGGATTTGACAGATAAATACAATGTTATATATCTATTAGGGCCATCTGTCTTATTAAATATGTTTTGTAAAATGGTGGGGTAATCTTTGTAGATTGTGGTTTGGGGATTAGCTTGTGTTAATTTAAATGTTTGCTGACAATAAATAAATGTATTTATATTGGCTTAAATGCTTCATAGTGCAAGTTTGAGAAAATAGCATGCATTTACATTGTTTTACATAAGTAGCCTCTGTCTGACTGGTGTGTGTGTGTGTGTGTGTGTGTGTGTGTGTGTGTGTGTGTGTGAGATAAATACAATGCTATATATCCATTAGGGGACATCTGTCTTACTACATATGTTTCAGTAAAATGGGATTAGCTTGTGTTGGGGTTATGGCTTAACTGCTTTGTAGTTTGAGAAAATATTTAACACATTTTTATTGTCTTAATTGTTTTTTAGTGTAAGTGTGTGTGAATGATCTTTGGAAGATGTCTTCATAAGGATGTAAATGAAAGCTAGGCAACCTTGGATTGGTAGTTCTTCTTTGGGGCAGACATAATGGACCTAGAGACCCTTTAGACCTTACATTTACTCTATAGATACTCCTGTAATGTTTAAAATGCTTAAGTGATAGGTTGATGCTCTGCTTTTTATTTTTGTCAACAGTTCAAATGTATGCTTCAGGGAAAAGACAACATAAAAAGAGACATTCAGAAGTCTGTGAAAACAAACAGGGGCCTACTGAAATTGCCACTACCAGCACTGAAACTTTAAATGCAATAAATAACATTTGTTTAAATTTTAACCAGAGTGTACAACCTTCCAACAGTTCAAGGGTTGCAGACAGAGCTGTGCCTCACCCCAGGATTGAGGAAAGGGACATTGCTGCACTGAAGTCATTGCTGACATTATTCCATTAATAGCTGGTGCCCTGTTTAAAGGACTTGTGGATCATGGCAGGTTACAGGGGACATATTTTTTTAAAATGACCTTTTAAATGGTACTGTGATAAAACATGTATTTTCTTTGATATGTGTAGCTAATGAATTTAACTCAGAACTGAAACATGCTCTGCAGGTAGCAGAAATGTATCAAACAATCAAAGTGCTGGAACTGAAACTGTCTCAGAAACAGTGACAAGACAGAAAATATCACAGGCTGAATAAAAAGGGGGTCAGCACTAAAAGAATGAAAATAAAAATAGTAGATGAGTGAAAAGAATTATATGGGATAAAAATAAAAGAACGCTAGAACATCTGAGAAAGAAAATAAAGCATGCTAAAATCATATTACTCCATAGGACATCACAGCTGCTTGTTAAAAATAAGCCAGATGCTGAATTAGAAAACCAGCAGTCCCCTCCAGTTTTTTTTAGAAAGAATTCAGTATTATGAACATGTGCTATGAAACTTTAGAGCATCAGAATTTTATCAGACATTTAGGTTTGTAAATCTTGATAGACTAGCCTCATTCAGCCAGGCCATTCAAGTTGTGCAATTAGCAATTCAAGAACTTTTAGACCACATAATCCCTCAGTTAGGGGTATATGATTTTCTACAATTGCATTTGAGGAGAACAAGCCCTGAAGAGTTAAATGCTGGTGCATTCTTAGTTCACATAGCTGACATGTTACAAAGCAATGCTGAAGTCATTGCTGATGATTCTTTACAGTTGGTGGTAACAACCATCAGAAACCAGGAGGGTGGTAGGGTGGGGTGTAGACGTATACTGAGTTCTATCCTCTACAGCAAAATAATTGAGAAAAAGAGATGTTACTTGATTGATTTAAACAATAGAGAAAATGTTTTTTTTGTTTTGCTCAAGTGTACCTGTGCTCCTAAACAGACACCTGACCGACAATCAATTAACCAGTAAGGCTAAAATATACATGCTGAGATAGGTTTGTCAGAACACACTTGTCAGTTTCAGTGATGTGCCACAATTTGAACAGTTTTAGGAGTAACTATTAAGGTTCTATATCATAATGAAGGAAATTGGCAAACATTTTCAACGGGTCTGGGAGCTATCCTAAAACACTGTTTGTATTACATCATAACAATCACTTTCATGGTGTTACAAATGTCAAGAAATTTATAGGGGCCATATACCTCTGTGAATACTGTCAATCAGCCTTCAGCCACTAAAGTCATCACACATGTACTCTTTTGTGTAATGTGTGCTGTGATCCAGTCTGTGCAGAACAGATTGCCAGTATAGTGAAATGTCCAAAATGTAACAAAATTTGTAGATCCTTAGATTGTCTGGAGATGCACACAACCAAAGCCGATTTAGGCACGATCCCCCATGAATCAAGCAAGCTATGTGAAGAATGTTTTGCTGTATACAAAGGAAATCATATATGTAAAATGGGCAGATGTCCTAGATATGGTTCTCTTATGACTGCTGACATACATTTGTGTTACATGTCTCCACTGAAACAAGTAAAGACCTCTGAGAAATATATTAGTGTTTGATTTTGAAGCCAGACAAGAAACAGGAACACACACACACACACTGAATTATGTCTATGCCAAGCAACTGGATGATATCAGATATTGGACATTTGAAGGAGACAATTATGTAAAATATTTTGTCAGGCACTTTATAGATACACCATTCAAACACCACACATTTATAGCTCACAATGCCAAAGGATATGAAAGCCATTTTATTGTTAGTCAGCTAGTCAAGGAAAAATTGGTATAAAATTGTTCACACAAGGAGGAAATTGCTCTACATGATGGTATCTGCACTACACATTAGATTTATAGATTCACTGTGTTTCCTGCCAATGCAATTTGTCTAAAATCCCAAGCGCATTTGGCTTTGAAAATGAGATTGCTAAGGGTACTTTCCACATTTTTAACACCAAGGCCAATGAAAACTATGTAGGTCCCCTGCCTGTTGCCAAATGTTATGGGGTAGATTACATGATGCCTAGAGAAAGAGTAGAGTTCATGTGATGGTACCAGTCAACCAATGTACAGAATTTTATTTGAAAAAGAGCTTCGCTACTATTGTCAGTTAGATGTTGAAATTCTTCAAAAAGCCTGTGACAAATTTAGACAAGAAGTGATGAACATGACAACCATGCAGGTTTTAAAACCATCAGATGATGACATTTTAGAGCATGAAGAGGTTTGTTTAGATCCCTTTCAATATATGACCGTAGCATCTGTCTGAATGGCCACATACTGATTCATATTTTTGAAAGAACACACACTCGTAGTTCTTCCCCCAGATAATTACCACAGCCTGCAAAAGAGGTTCTCCACACCTGTGATACAGTAGTTAATGCACATAGCAGAAAAAACATTGCTATTCAGCATGCACTAGAGGGTGAGGAATTTAAAGTGGGTCCATATTTCTTGATGGTTACATGATAATTAATGGGTTCCACTGCCTTTGAATTCAATGGGTGTTTTTTCATGGCTGCAACATCTGTTACTGTGAAAAAGATTGAAATCATATGACAGGTATGACTTTTGGGCAGTTATTCAATTGGACCATGGACAAGGTTCAATTTTTAAAAAGTCAGGGGTTTGCCATTAGAGTCCTGTGGGAACATGAGTGGAGGGAAATGTTGGCCACAGATTGGGGGCTGAGTGATTTTTTTGAGGGACAGGGAACTACCCAACCTCTTGAACCCAGAGAGTCACTGTTTGGGGGATGAACAAATGCCATTTATCTGTACTATAAGATACAGCCCAATGAGACAATCTGCTATTATGACTTTACCAGCCTCTACCCTTTTGTCAACAAAACTAAACAGTACCCAGTGGGCCACCCTGCCATCATTTATGAGAACTTTGTTGACAAGAGTCAGTATGTCAGTTTGGCAAAAATGAAAGTTTTACCCCCTAGAGGTCTCTTTTTTCCAGTGCTGCCATCCAGGATTGGAAAAAAAAACTTGTATTCACATTATGTTGTGCATGCACAGAAGACAAAGTTCAGACACAGTGCACACACAATGATGAACAAAGGGCACTGACTGGTACCTACTGTACTGTGGAACTAAACCTGGCACTGGAAAAAGGGTACAAGATCTTAAAAATTTATCAAGTGTGGCATTTTAGAGAGTCATCAACAGAACTGTTTGCAGACTACATCAAACTGCATCTGAAAGGCAAGCAAGAGGAATCTGGTTTCCCTTCATGCATAAAAAATGAAGCAGATAATGTCAGGTAGATACAGCAGTATTTTGAAAGAGAAAATATGCATTTGAACTCTGCTGACATCACTGTTAACCCTGCATAGAGACATATATCTAAACTGCTCTTAAATTCTCTTTGGGGGATATTTGGACAGAGTTAATTTGCCCACCACCAGTTTAGTATCAGACCCGCAGAGCTTTTCCAGTATGTGTTTGCCCCCTATTATGATGTGGCCTTGTGCTGGTTCATCGATGATGAAACAGCGTGTTTATGCTGGAAATATACCATAGACCACTACCTAACTCTAACAATGTCAATATATTCATCGCTAGTTTCACCACTGCATATGCCAGACTAGAACTCTACAAACTGCTAGATAAGTTACAGGACAGATGCCTGTATCATGACACAGACTCTGTCATTTTTGTGTCTAGATCGGGTGACTGGAAGCACCCTCTAGGTGACTATTTAGGGGAACTGACTAGTGAGCTTCCTCCAGATGAGCACATTACTGAGTTTGTGTCTGCAGGTCCCAAAATGTATGGGTACCGGCAGTCCGGAGGACAAATTGTCATTAAAGTGAAAGGCTTCACCCTTAATGTAGGTAACTGTGAACACATTAATTTTGACAGCTTAAAAGATCTGGTTTTTGATTACTCAGGGTCACAGACATCTAAAGAAATCACAGTGAGGCAACCCAGCATAGTTAGAAACAAAAAGCAGTGGTCCCTTGAAACAAGAATGCTGTCCAAGACCCAAAGAGTAGTTTATGATAAATGATTTTTACGATCAGATTTCAGAACACTTCCTTGTGGATACTGAGGACTGAAAATGGATATCAGGTTGCAGCATCCCTTTACTTGTCTGTTGGCTGGCCCATCTAACAGTGGGAAAAGCTTCTTCATAAAGCAGTTGTTGGAAAATTATGATACCACTTTATCACTTAAATCTGAAAATACTGTCTGGTTTTACAGCTGTTGGCAACCTTTGTACAATGAACTGATGTTAAAGTTTCTGCAGATTAAATTTGTGGAGGGGCTACCAGTGTCATTCGCTGATGATGATCTCTTACCCCTGAGGAAGGTGAATTTTGTTGTTATAGATGATTTAATGGACTCTGCCTGTCAAAATAGTGAAGTCGTATGGGTTTACCAAGTACAGCCATCATAAACAGTTAATGCTCTTTCTAATTGTGCAAGAATGTATTTTATCAAGGCAAGAAAAGCTGGACCATCATGCTTAATACCAAATATATGGTCCTGTTTAAAAACCCACAGGACAAGCTGCATATACTAATACTGACCAGATAGATGTACCTCAGTCAGACCAAATTTTTTTTAGAAGCTTTCGAAGATGCCACAAAAAACCTTATGGCTATTTATTGGTTGATTTAAGAGCTGTTACACCAGATGAATACAGGCTGAGCAGTGGGTTGTTTCCACCTGACTGGCCTGTGGCATATGTCTTAAAAAAACACATTCTGGTTTTAGAAATACATGATGCTGTATTGTCATTATGTCTAAAAGACTGCAGAGAAACCTCTCTGTTTTATAGTTACTTGTCAGAGGACCTCCCCTTTTAAGAAAAGCTATTTTGTCCTCAGCCTCTGATGACTTGATATCTGCTATCATGGAGGTTGCTTTAAACACACCGAAAGGAAATATACCATTGTCAGCTAAACAGCTAGCTTTTCTGAGAAAAAGGGGTAGAGTCATAAAAAATTTAAGCTACAGGAAAGTGTCTTTAAAAAGAAAAAAACAGATTGTAAACCAGACAGGCGGATTCATAGGGACATTGTTGGGAATTGCTATTCCTTTGATTACTGGACTGCTGGCTAACAGATAATGGCTTTTACTCAGAAAATGTATCTGGTACCTCAACGGCAATTGGACCGTATAAAAACAAACTATCCTGATAACGATATGAGAAATGTCACAACTTACAGCTTGGATACAGAAATTAGATCTATACTATCATGGACTGATTTATCAGATCATGACAAAGTGAAGCTGTACTCTGCAGTGTTGCAATGTTACCTCATTCTAGTACGTCAAGGGGAACAGGCTAAAACCAGTTTGACCTTACACATGCCTGAGAGTGAGGCAGTTTCCAAGCAACTCCCTACTGATACTCTTTCTGTCACGGGTTCTATGGCAAAAGACATTTTGAACAGTGTTTCTCAAAGGTCTAAAAAAATACTGAGATATTACTAAAGCAAATGGCAAAGAACAAGAATATTCTTTTTTTGGAATAATATGGGGGAATTAATGTATAAAAGTAGTGTTGTTTATGGGTCTCATATGGTCAATTTGGTAAGGGCTGCTACAGCTACTCACATAACTATCCTGACCACAAAAGCCAAAGGCATGGGATGTGTTTGTTAAAGCGGTGACAGAGGCATTACGCGACATTTGCATGATGGTCCTTTTCCATGTTTCACCTTCCCCAGTGTTCCGCCCCTCCCTGGACCAACTCCAACTTGGAATTGGAATCCTAAAGTCCAGGGGTGTGGGGTCAGAGCCCCCCCACATGGGGGATGTGGGGGTGCAGCCCCCCACAGAAAACACCTTTAAAACATGTGGCACAATATCTGCTTCGGTATTGTGCCATCGCTGTGGGGGAGGTCAGCATTGTCACTGTTGACCAAACTTGGTGCTTCAACCAGAACTATACATAGTAGGAGGTCCATTAAAGCCCAGAAGGCCAGATCCTACTAGTGCCTTGTAATGGCTTCTGTACAAGGCAGGGTCTCTATAATGTCGAACAATCACCATCCTGGTTTAACTTTTAAAAGTACTCTGGGGCGAAAATGCAACTTCACGATCACCTTTCCAAATTGAAATGGCACATGTTCATTTTGATCATTCTTTATTTCAATAGTGACTGCATCAATCTGATGATTACTGACTGTTTGATAATGGGGTTTATCATAGGTCACGGTCACTATCTCATTGTCTTGGCTCCTGACGGGTATGCATCTCAGCAAATGCACTAGACTGTCACCCACTATTTCATGCGTGATAATGTCAGTGTTGATATATAGTGTGTAAAAAAAACCATTAATATCTGTAGGGTTCTTTGTTAGGGTCTTTTCTACACCTACCTCAAGTCTACTAAAACCCAAAAGGTACTGTAACTGCCGTGCATATACAGAATGCATTTGATGTCACTGTCAATGCTTATTTATCTCCAATGGTTTGTTATTCCAAAACCATTGGTAGTTCATTTGCTTCAAATATGCTTTTATTAATTTGATTAATAACACTCGCCATGTTAGGATAATAGCCTGATGGAATTTTCAATGCTTCAGACTCAACAAAGGGGCTGGTTGGTGGTGTTTTACTATGGGCTACGCTTAGAGGCTGATAGAGCATACTGAATCTGTTTTTCTGTGCAGGCACATTGTCCCAGCTATGAAGGTACTGAATTTCTACTAATCCCATTTCCATTTCCCAGGCAGTGCCAGCATTTGTGGTAACTTCACTGTAAAAATGTTGTGTGAGGCATTGCTAGGCAAGGTGATATAAAAGCCTTTTCTGATTATTTTTAAATCTTATCCGCTTCTAATGTCCCAAACCTGTGTTGCCTCGATCCAGCTATTGAATTTATCAGGCCACCCAAGCCACTTTACCAAATACCAAGTTTTTCTGCCATGCTTTTCTCTGCCAGGATTTTCTACACCCTATACACTCAGTCCTCCTCGGTTTAATTTTCTGCAACTGTTCTACGTAGAAAGTACCTTTGATGTTTTCCCCAGATAGTCTTTTAGGGTATAGGTGGGTCTCAATGTTTTAAGACCTCCATCACAATAAATATCTCATCTGTGTATGTCTGTTCATATCCCTTTTCAAACACCCTTTCAGCTTAGATATTCTCATGTGATCAGTTTTCTGAAGGGTACCCTTTGTTTTGTCAAGACCTGTTTTGCCATAGATGGTCTTCCATACATCCAGGACATTGGAAGGGTTAACATCCACTGGTCTGAGTGTAATGCTTCTGTGATAAGTATGTTATAGCTGTGCACCAGGTCAGGCAACACAGCAATATATTTCCATGTGTTTTGGGCTATAAAGTAACACAACATGCGTGTCTTTAAAGCTCTATTGATTTGTTCTACAATGCTAGCCTTAACTTCATTATTTGTCACAAAATGGTGTATTTTATTTTGTTTTAATAATGCCCTTAAGGGGGCATTTATAAATTATTTACCCTGATCAGTCTGCAGCTTCTCAGGTATGCATCCACTTAAAAATTGTTTTAAAGGCCTACATTACTGCCTTGCCTGATTTATCTTTTAAAGTCACTACCAGGCATGCTTGGACAGCATATCGATGCATGTCAGTATGTATTTAAACCCATTGTTGTACTTGCATATTGACTCATATCCACTAAATCAGCTTGCTATTGTCTATCTATGTCAGAAACAATGACAGGATTTCTCTTAAATCGAATTCTTGATGGTCTGTGTAATGTATAGGGTCCTGCTTGGCAAGCCATTCTGCAACACTTTCCTGGTTGCACCTTTATCAGTTTCTTTTGCAGCTTTATTTAACTGAGCCACACCACTAAAACTGCCCACTTTTCTTGCATTCAAATAAATATTCTGAAGCAGTTGTTCAGTCATCTTCTTTCATCAGTACCAAACTACTTCTGTTAACTAGCCAACCTCTTGTCACCCATAAAATAATGTATATGTACTGTATATGTGTGCTCTTTTTTCTTAGAAATTCAATGACAACCATAAACTGTAATATGTGATTATATTTTATTCATACATACAAAACGTAAACCAATACATATATTAATTACATACAAAAGCCATAACAGTGTTTTAAAGAGCAAATATATACCCAGTCTTCGCAAAGACATAGACAGGATGGAAGCTGTCCAGAGGAGGGCAACTAAAATGGTGCAGGGTCTGCATTGGAAGACATATGAAGAGAGACTAAAGAAGCTTAATATGTATAGCCTCGAGGAAAGGAGGGAGAGGGGGGACATGATAAAACTTTCATGTACCTCAAGGGAATCAACAAAGTCCAGGAGGGTAGCATCTTTCAAAAAAAGAGGTGTGCAAGAACAAGGGGGCACAATTTGAAGATGGGGGGGCAGCTCAGAGGTAATTTAAGGAAGTATTTTTTCACAGAGAGGGTTGTGGATGCATGGAATGGGCTTCCAGAGGAGGTCGTGGAGTCAAAAACAGTGGTGGAATTCAAGCATGCATGGGACAGTCATAAGGCAATTCTAGGGGATGGGGGTAGGAAGAAGTAGTCTGCTGGTTAACTAGGATCTGCAGCTTATCCAGTAGGCAGGGAAATGGGCAGACTGGGTGGGCCAAGCGGTCCTTATCTGCCATCAAATTCTATGTTTCTATGTTTCTACCCGTAACACGTAGTATGCATACAATGATTACATAATATCCTGTTTCTACACTACCAGATTCTTTCACGTGCTACCATACCCAGAGACAGTAACTTTTGGGCTGTATGTTTCACACAAACAAGGGTTTCATCTACTTTCCCCTGGTGACAAGGAAGGTAGGCACAAAACATACACACATGTGCCATGCACCACTCACAATAATCAGGGTGATCTTTGAGGGGTACTGTTGCAGAATCAAAAATGCTATTCACTGTGTTTTTTTTTGTTCATTGCATCAATATACACATGCCACAAAATTGGGAGCATACTTTTAATCTCAGTCATTGTCCTTTCTGCCAGTGAAGGTGCAGTACTTTCACAGCATACGATTAATGCATGGCACTTTCCAAAGTATACAGGGGTCTTTAAAATATCCTTTATCACACAGCATTGTAGCCATCAAGAGTGACTGGAATATCAGGAGCATGCCATTATGTTCCATCTGAAAGCACATAATTAAGCAATAAGGCATGACAGGGGTGTGGTATGGTGGGATAACAGCCCACCTTGGCATAGTTAAGGGCTTCCACTACCCAAGAAGGGCTGTTAGCCCACCATAACACATCCCTTGGAGTGCCTTATTGCAATTATGAAATGGGTCATTTTTAGTAAATGTTATGCATTTTTAAACATAATACTTTCCACTGGGCCATTGTCCTGGGATAACAGCCCAGCTGAAAGCAGCTCTCGGCCAATCAGAATACATCATTCTTTCTACCCATTTCATATTATACGTTATACAGATTAGCATGTCACTTTTTTATTCAGAAAAAAATTATTGCTGCATCACATTTATTAAATACAGTCTAAGTGATACATTCTGCAAAAATGTGATTAATACACATGATGCTTAGTGCTCCTTCATTTCATGGAGCATCATAACAATTGAAGAAGCCACTTTCACAGTATGAGAACTATCACATTCTTTTCTTTGCTTTAAAGCAGACACACACATTGCTGCAACTACCAGTATATATAGGTTACAAAGACATTCAGGATCTTCTATGAATCTAGGCACAATCACTGTAATGTTTTCTAAAAGTGTCAACTCAAATTCTTTCATATAGTTATCTATATTCTCCCACATGTCTGAGGGGGCACGCAACATCAGTTCCATGGCAGAAGAAAAGTCCGAAAGAGATATTTCAAAGTCAGGCAGCCTGAACACGGAAGGATTGCAGTAATGGCTTATGATTAGGTACATAAGTCTTTGGTCACTCTCTTTGCTTGCATCCCACATGGTTCTCTGCAAAATAAAATATGAAGCTTTGGGTTCTACAACATTTACACATAACCTGTAGCAGATCAGCAGTTAAATGAATTTTCACAACAAAAACAGAGTCCCTAAATTTCTTTTTAGAAATTAAACAGAGTCCCCGAAGTTCTTCTTAGAAATTTTTTAAAGGAGCATTTACTGACTAGACATCTAGCCTCTTTTCTAATCTCACCATCTGTATGTTGTGACATATCTGTAAGTAAGCACATGGGGTCATCGGCTCTTTTCACATCATTTAAAACATGACTTACAGATTCTAAAGTGTCATTGCTCACACTTAAGCCCTGTTGTTTCACAGCTATTGCTAAGATCACAGGCATGAGAGGCCCTATATGTATGGCTTCAGAAAATTTTTTGTATACTTCTCTAGCCGTCAAGTCATCAAAGATACATGTATAGCTTATCTCACTAGGGTCATCTATTTTACACCCAGGACAAGTATCAACCATTTCACAATGTATCACTCTATCACTGTGGCAATTACACTTAATGGTATGGTACATATATGCCCACAATACACATAGTGGTCAGTTTTGGGGACTTAATACTTAGGCCTGGTTTTCACCTGAGAAAACCCATCTAATCTCAGTAGATGAAGATGGTTGTGGCTGTGTAGTGGTCATAGTGTTTTCTGTTTTTTCAAGCATTCTATTGCTCTCTAACTTTCTAACATATTAACCCTCACACATCTCATTAATAACCACATCTGTATCTTTCACACAGCAAATATGAGCAGTAGATTTGTGGAGACTCACGTATCCATGCTGTCTGAATAAGACTGTTGCTCCATTCCATATCCATCGCTCTGATAAAGCAAAAAGAAAACAACATTGGTCCTTTTACTCAGTAAGTTCCAGTTCATCTGCTAACTCATCTGTTCAGTTACACTCTGCACACATGTCTCCACTCACTCATTTTGTTAGTGTTTAAAAACAAAACATAAATTTACCTACACAGTGCAAGATGCTTTGCCATCTTTTTCTTCTTCTTTAGCCTGTTGCTTTTTCTTATCTTTTTTTTTCTTAGCCTGCAGCTTGCTGGTCGTGGCAGTGTCACCATCTGCCCCTTGGCTGGCTGTTGCTTCTCCCTGTGTCTTGGCATCCTTATCTGACTCTCCCTCCATGTCACTCTCTATTGTGAGCTTCATTTTCACATCTTTCAGCGCACCAGACTCACATGCTAGCACTTCTGCAAGGTCTTGCAGTTGTGCCTCTTCAATAGGCATATCAGGATCAGTTTTTGATTTTTCCAATTCACCAAACTATTCAGCGAGATTTCTTTTTATGTTACAAATCCTTCCACTGGTCTTCTGAGCCACTCTGGAGCTATGAGGAAAAACCCTCCTCTTGAGTGTCATATTTTGCATATGATCTTGGGAGGAGTAGCAGAGGATGGAAGGCATACGCTCTGCCGAAATGCCATGCTTGTGACAGGGCATTCACTGCCTCCACCTCGGACACTGGTAGTGGCTGAAGAACCATTGGACCTGATTATTGTGGCCTGAGGTGAACATGTCAATCTGAGGATGACTGAACCTCTGACATAGAAGGTTGAACACCTCTGAGTTCAACATCCACTCCCCTGGCTGAACATCTTCACAACTTAGCCAATCAGCCTGAATGTTCAACTCCCCACCAAGTGAACTGCTGACAGAGAGACGATTCTCCTCTGCCCACAGCAGGAGATCAATGGTTTCTTTCAGCATCTCTCTGCTGTTTGTGCCCCCTTGATTGTTTATGTAAGATACCATGACTACATGGTCTGAAAATTATTTTCATGGCTTTTCCCTGCATCTGACTTTGAAAATGAAGGAAAGCAAAGCACAGCCCTCATCTCCAGAATGTTTACATGTACAGTGAAGACCACCTGGATGAATCCCAACTCTGCAGAATTCTACAGTACAGTTACTGCAGCAAACAATGCAATTTCAATGAGAGTTAATCCCTTTTGTCATGCAGGAAACTGGTGACACTGCACTTCATCCTGGTGGGCTTCACTGTAGGTGTTGTTCCTGAACTGAAAAATGCCCTGAATGGGGATGTGGTCCAGGACTGCCTCCCAACTCAACAGGCTGGCATTGGGTGTCAGAATCAACTCTGGGGTGACTTCCAAGGGAGATCATCTGCTCAGATTCTCCAAACTCACCCACCATCTCAGAGACTGCTGCAGTTGTGGTGAGAGAGGGATCCTGCCCTGATAATCCTCTGAGGTCAGATCTCAGGCTGAGAGTAACTCCATCTGTAGATGCTGCATGTGAAGATCAGCACACAGGACTAGTTCTATTGCCACCAACATGAGGCCCAGAATTCACAGAAGGCAGTGAGCAGAAGTGGATGATTGGCCCCTCAGCCATGGAACCTCTCTCAACAGGGTCTCGTTCCTGACTGGTGAGAGGAAGACCTTCCTTGTGTCCATCTTGAACTCCATTCCTAAGTGTTCCAGGGTCTGTGATGGCTTGAGAGAGCTCTTCTGCTTATTTGCCACCCTAGCCATGGGACTCCAACACTTCCAGAGGCCTGGCCACTGACTTTCTTAAAATGGTGCAGATGGTGCTCGAATGAGCAGATCGTCCAGGTAGGGATAGACATGATGTCCCTCCTATATGAGTTGACCACCTGGACTATGAGCATCTTTAAGAAACCCTGGGGGCTGTTGTCAGCCCAAATTGGAGTGCCCCATACTGAACGTGCTGTCCCAGGACCATGAACCAGGAATCTCTGATGAGACTGTCAGATGGGGATATGGAGATATGCATTCCTCAGATCTATGAAAGCTAAATAATCCCTGGCTGGACAGTTTGGATGATTGAACAGAGGGACTCCATCTTGAAGGTCATGTAGTGCACAAACTTGTTCATGTGTTTCAGATCCAGAATAGATCTGAAACACCCTGACTTCCTAGGAACTATGAAACAGATCAAGTAGAATCTCTGGCCTTGCTCATTGGGAGTCACTGGCACAATGAACCTGATTTCAGTGAGGTGGTCCAGGGTCTCTGACACCGCGTATCTCTTCACAGGGTCCTTTGGAACTAGGGACAGCAGAAAGCACCCCTTTGAGGGAATTTTTGAAAATTCCCTTGCATAACCTAAAGCCAGAATTTCTTCTTTTGGAGTCCTCACCTTAAGGAGGACAGGGATAGGCTGGAAACTGTACAGAGAAGGGTGACTAAAATGATTCAAGGACTCCAAGGGCTCTCATATAAGGAGTGCCTAAAGTCACTGAACATGAACTCACTGGAGATGAGGAGGGAGAGGGGGATATGATTGAGACATTTAAATTCATGAAAGGGTGCCACAAATTACAACTTACCACAAATATCTAATAAACCACAACCCCCTATCTTGCCTGATCTAATAGGGTCCCTCTACCCCCTAAGCATTGCAACCACCACTCCCATGAGCTAAAAGTGGGTCCACTCAAACATGTGCCCCTGCTCCTTCCTTTTCCCTCCTTTGCACACTTGGATAATTCTCCAACTTCTTACCTCCCATCAATCCTATTACAGCTGCCTGCTGGCACATATGAGACAGCACTCAATCACTTATAGGTGGCTACACCTTATAGGGCACTACCTTACTATTGCCCTACTGCTCTTCACAGCTGGGGACATACATCCGAACCTAGGTCCACTCCACACCCATGTTCTGCAAAATTCTCCCAGACACTCTCCTAACTCACCTACTACTACAATCCCCTACAGCAGCCCCCTCTCACGTGGTCTGTGCATCTTGCACCTAAACATAAGAAGTCTGGACCCAAAACTCGACTCCTTACAGGTGCTAAAGGCCCATTATGTCCCCGACATCATTGCCCTGTCCAAGACTTGGCTAAACAAAAATATCTTTGAGTCCTCGATCTCAATCCCAAGCTCATCATGATTTGCCCAGACAGGGCTATCAGAGAGCAGTGATGTGGCAATTTACATAAATTCAAAACTACACTACTCTGTAGTCTTAGCTAAGTCCAAACCTAAAGCCCATGAACTATTACTGGTTCAACTGGAACTACCCTTCTCACTCCCTATTTACATTGTCGGGGTATACTGCTGGCCGGGCACTCCAGCATCATCTGTCACTAACCTATTCAAGCAAATTTGGTCCCTAACCTCAATGGGGGAATTGTATATTTTGGGGGATTTTAATCACAACTGGTTATCTCATTCTCTCAGCAAAATCTGTGCTGATATTTCGGCACTAAACCTGTCACAATCCATCACAGAGCCCACCCGCCTAAACCTCAAATCAGGAAACCACTCACTAATAGAGTGGGCAGTTACCACCCACACTCACCAGGTCATCCAAGCTGGTCTGCTTCCTGACTCCCTGAGTGACCACCACATTATATACCTAGTCAGAAAAATCCACCGCTTCACATCTGCCCCAAAGTTTCTCATCCAACAGTCCTATAAATCCCTCAACCTGGCCACCTTACTCGAAGACCTAGCCCTCACTAACAGGATCACACCCTCTACTGTCTGTTCCATAGGTGATGCCCTCATACATTTCCAAGACACATTCCTCAATGTCTGGAATATGCTTGCCTCGCTGCATCGCTCAAGGGTACATGATAACCACCTGCCTTGGATTACCCAAGAACTTATAGCCTGCCAACATGCCCGTGACAAAGCATGGAGAGTGCATAAATCTTCACACCTCCCACAACACTTCACCATGTACTGTATGCTGTGTAATAAATGCACCAGAGCAACTCGGCTCGCTAAAGCAGAATACTTCAACTCCTTCTTCCAGTAAAACTTAAATAGCCCATCCAAATTCTGGAAAGTCATCCACTCCCTCTTCTCCCCTCTGGCTGCAAACCCCACACTGTTCTTAAAAGTAAACAACTCACTCCTCTTGGACCCAGTGGTGGTGGCTGCTGAGTTCAATACATATTTCACGTCTTGCACCTCAACTCTTCTCTCTCCCTGCCCCTCACTGCTCCTCCCGACCCTGCCATGGGGCCTTGAACTCACTAGGCAGTGCTCCTTCTCCTTCAAAGCTATCATACAAACTGAAGCCCTTGAGGCCCTACTGGCCTAAACCCATCTAAAGGTAATTCCCCGATGGGCGGGACACCAAACTCCTCCACCTCTCTGCTCCCACCATAGCGACATCTCTTGCCAATCTCCTAAACCTCTTCTTTACCACTGCTGTTGTCCCACAGGCCTGGAAACACACCATTGTCATCCCCTTCCCTAAAGGGGGCCCCCCTCCTCCACTTCAAACTACCACCCTAGCTGTCTCCTCCCAGTCCTTGCTAAACTACAAGAACACCTGGTGCTCACCCAACTTGCTTCCTTTCTTTCTGACTCTAACTTTTTCAAACCATTTCAGTCTGGGTTCAGAAAGGGTCACTCTACTGCATCCTCCTTATTACAACTCACTGACATTATCCTCTCTGGAATGGATAGTGGGCAGATCTGCAATATTTGTCGAACTTCCTAAAGCATTTGACACGGTCTCCACCCTTTGCTGTTAACAAGCCTCTCAGATGCAGGCCTCACTATCTCAGCCATTAATTGGTTCAGTGTCTACTTCCCAGGAAGAACACAATCAGTAAAATTGCAGATGCCACTTCCTCCCCTCCCTGTGACTACTGGTGTCCCCAAGAGTCAGTACTTGGCTCCATCCTGTTCTCCATTTTCTGAACAACCTGCCACAAATATGTACACCCACATCTATACACATGTCACGGATGGCACCATCCTATTCACCACCAGCTCCTCACAGAAGAAGTAGCTCTCAATCTCAGTCCGATTTCAATAACGTCCAACACTGGTTCAGTTTGCACCGGCTCTCTCTCAATGCTAAAAAAACTGTCACAATGACCTTCGGTATGAGTCAGCAGCTATCCTGACTCCACTCCTTCACCTCCTTCCACACTCTAGATGGGACAATTCTGGAGGACATCACTTCCTTCCTCTATCTAGGGGTATGGCTCGACCATCACCTTACCCTCTCTAACCACATTGAAGCAATCATAAAAAAACTGTGCCCCAAGCTAGGTGCCATGCACAGGAACTGCTCTTGCCTCCCCTTTCCAGTTAGGTGGGAACTAGTGCAGAAAATGATCCTCCCTTCCTTAGTCTACTGTGACATAGTCTACAGTGCTGGCCTAAATCCACCTTATCTAAACTAGACCCCCTTTTCAATGCCTTCTGCTGTTTCACCCTCAATGCCCCCTTTCCCTGCACTGTGACCTCTACACTCTCTCACCCTCCCATCTTTTGAAAATCACCGTCAACTGCCCTGCTCAAATTTGTCTCAAAATTCTGGCTTGGTGCCCTCCCTCCTACCTCGCCACCATACTGTTGCTGGCTTCTACCCCCTACTCATGCCCTCTGGTCCTTTAGAACCCAGCTACTAAATATCCCCAGATGAAAGACCTCTGTTGGACAGACAGCCTTCTCATACCGATTCCCAAAAATCTGGAATGCTCTTCCCCTCAGATTCACAATCTTTCTCCACCACATTCCTATCAGTCACACTGCTAACTACCTCACAGTAACCTGTACCTGCACTCGTTAACTTTGGTTGTCCCATCCCTCAAAATTCCCATTGTCTGACCGGCGGCTATGTCCTACCCCTGGAAGCTGGCTTATATAATATAAGATGCAGCTATCTGCCACAGCAAGCTCTCTCTATGTATGTATGTATGCATGTATTGATGTAAGTATGTATGCCTCTGATCCACTCTTTTAGCTGACTGTTAACCTATGTGGCAAAATGTTACATTTTACTCTGTATCTGATATTAGCTGACTGTTAACCTGTGTGACAAACTGTTATGTTTTCCTCTGTATATCTGATTAATTGTTATGGTGATAACCTGCGTGTTATCCTCCCCTTGTAACCCTTCCCCCCAGGTCGCACCGGGAGACGGACATCTTTTTGCTCAGTGTGCCTTTCCTGGTGAATCAATTGAATAAATAAATAAATAAGTAGGGTACCCTACATAGAAGTATTCAAAAGGATAGAAGACTGAACTACACCAGGACACGAATGGAAACTGCAAGGAGGGAACTTCAAGAGGGAGCTAAAGAAATACCACTTTACCAGAAGGGTCATGGAAGCATGGAATGACCTGCCTGCAGGGGTGGTGGGATCAAAGACCATAACAGCATTCAAGGTTGGGTGGGATAGAGTAAGAAGAAATCACTGTACCAAGGATGGGCAAATACATTAAGGAGGCTAGGTTCCAGGACCAATAGTATGTCTCAGAAACTCATGGGCAGACTTGATGGACCCCTGGTTGCCTTCTGACATTGTTTTCTATTTTTCTGTGTTTTTGGTTTTTTTAAATTATTTTTTTTTATCCTCCAAGGTGCCTGGCAGGTGGCTCTGGTCCATCTCTTGGAGGGACTCAGTCTCCAGCCCCACCTTCCCCCGCTCGACTGTCACGGTGATCCCCATGCGTTGCCCCCCGTGTCATGGCCAGGGCAAGGAGTGCAGGCTTCCACCCCAGAGACTACATCCAGATTCCAGGTGTCAGTGACAGGTGCTGGTTGGGCCATCACAGTGCCTGCCAGATCCATTTTTCCCTGATTTTCTCCCTCTCTCCCCTCCACGTCAACATTGTACATTGGCTTGAGCTTCCAAGCCCTTATCTCCCTTTAGCCGTCTCTAGAGAGAGATCAACAAGCAAGACAGTTATCCCTCCCCTCCCTGAGAGAAGAGAGCAGTCCTATGGATGCTCAATCCTTTTCTCACCTGCTGACCTTCGGCAGCCCAGGATCATTTCCAAACCCTAGTTGACGGTGTGGCATGGGTGTAGCATCCAACACCTCAACCTCCAGTGCCACCGGACTGGTTGAAGTTTCTATGTTTTTATGTAAAACCCAAGCACCTGATGTTATCTGGGCCTGTCTTGTGTAAAAATTGTGCAGTCTTCCATGGAGGGAAGTGGTGAAGATGGTCCCATGTACCCTCATTGTGAGGTGCCTGCTTTTCTCCCTGGGCCTCCTTTGCATCTTCAGGAAAGAGTTCCTCTGCTACTATTGCTCTTGAAATCAGAATAGGCTCCTTTACTTCTCTGATTTCTGAAGCTGTCAAATGGATGAAACCCCCATTGATACTGCCCTGTTCGCTGCCTCCGTTTGGAGTTGAAATGGACTTTTGCTGTTACTTTGACACTGGAAGGTGGCCCTTTTTATCCTGGATATCCTTCCAAATATCACCCAGGCAAGAACCAAGCAACAATCCTCTCTCAAAGGCCAAGTTAAACAGCTTGGTTTTTGAAGCCTGAATAGCAGCCTAATGTTGAAGCCACACTTCTCGCATATCACACACAGTAAAGTCAGCAGAGTGAACCGACATGCACAGATTCTCCACTGTAGCATCCCCCATGGCCTTGGATACCAACTGCAAAATGCTTGCCTGCACTGAATCTGGGGGAATGACGTTGTCCAGGGTTGCAACCCACAAGTTTAAGGCTCTGATAACAATAAGGGAAGTATAGGAGGTGCAGAGATTTGTGCCGTTGGAAGAGAGGGCTCTTCTGCACATTGCATCCACTCACTTGTCAAGTTTCAGATTTGTTTGTTTGTTTATTTGGGATAATTTCATTGAGCAAGCTCATTTACAATGTCCTGTGAATCCATTAAAGAGCCACTGACACCTGAAGAAGAACTCTGGAAAACAGTATTTTGGGACACAAAGCAGCTTATATTTCTCATTAGCTCTGAGGTTCTTATCCTATAGAGGCAGATGAACTCTAAGGGATAAACATATTGTTTTGACTTCTAGGAAAACATAAACTGAACTTACAAGCTCAAATGGGCAGACTGGGTGGGCCATAGGCCCTTATCTGCCGACACTGTCTATGTATCATATGTATCCCATTATTTATTAATGAGATCATATGCATGAAAACAGGATAGCTGTTCCTTGAAGGTTCATTAGCTCCTATTGCTTCTTCCCAACCTGATGTCAGTAATACTGTGCTCACATCACCATTATTCCCATGGCAACAGACTGTGATGTTACAACAGAGCATTATGCTTTCAAGTAGGGAGTTACCTATAGAGGCAGATGAACTCTAAGGGATAAACTCTTGTTTTGTGGGAATATCTTCAGTAATAAATAATGGGAAGGAAAATGTATAGACTATATATAAAATAGATGCTGTACTGTGTCCAAGTATTATGTTTTCCAAAGTTTTCCCAAATGTGTCAGGCTGTGCCTGGTAGGACCTACTACTTTTAAAGTGTGTATTTTGTTAACTGTGTGACCCCTGCTACACTGCCGACAAGGCAGGAAACAGAAAGAGAGCTGGTAACCAGGACAACTATAAACAGTCCTTAAACCAGCTACAGTGGGCTTTCTGTACTGATTTAATGTTTGCTCTGCACTGTAATTAGTGTTGTTACTCTTGTCATTCTGGGCCCTTGTTAAACATGAGTATTAAGGTTTTTACTGTGCTGCACATCGCGAGGACCCTGTGACCCCTAGTTCTACTTCAGGGTCACCACTAGCGATAAAAGCTTGTCCCTGCAGTGAGCACAGCACAAAACTACTGCCTGCAAGGTTGCACAGGTCCCAGACTGTGCCTGGTAGGACCTACTACTTTTAAAGTGTGTATTTTGTTAACTGTGTGAGCCTGCTACACTGCCGATGAGGCAGGAAACAGGAAGAGAGCTGGTAACCAGAACAACTATAAACAGTCCTTAAACCAGCTACGGTGGGCTTTCAGTACTGATTTAATGTTTGCTCTGCACTGTAATTAGTGTTGTTACTCTTGTCATTCATAGGCCACTTGTTAAACTGCGCAGTATTAGGGTTTTACTGTGCTGCACATCGCGAGTACCCTGTGACCCCTAGTTCTACTTCCGGGTTGCCACTTGCGTTAAAAGCTTGCCCTGCAGCAAGCAGGGCGTGGACAGGCCAGCGAGGAACAGCGCAGAGACACGCGGCATCGTATGCGGTTCTGCCATGTCCATCGGGACTGCAGGGACAGGGCCCGAAACTGTAAGTAAACTCATCCTTGCTATAATACACAGTTATTTCACCTGGTGTTCTGCCTGACATACTAACATGGAGGCTCCAAATAACTATTGCCTGTCATGCGCTATGTATGCCATTGGTCCCCAGACTACCAACTTTGTGTGTAATAAATGTTTAATGGTGAAAGCCCTCCAGGAAGAAATTGACCATTTACTGGCTTCCACAACAGTTGGTCCCGAGATTGTAGCATTAGAGGACTATATTGACTCTATGTTGGGACAGTCTTTATCTTTAGTTCCCCATCTGCAGATGAGACAGCAACTGTTATAAGTACTAATGTCATTACCTCCTCTACTCCTGCTGTATTTCAAGAGGAGTCTGATAGTTGAGCAATGGTACACAGGTAAATCACAAAGTGGGGGGACAGATTGGATGCAATATGTTACCCTACCCTATTCAATAAATATGATCCACTCAAGCAGGACATAATGCTCCATCCCATGATGTCACTATCAATACCACCTGCAATGACCCCTAGTCAGTAGTCCTCCCGTGGAGAGAGAGAATAACTGTCAGTGTTCCTCACACCCAAACAAAATAAATCCCGAACAAAAGACCAAAATCACGATTCAGTTATTTTACCACCGAATTCTAGCAACATAGAATCTCACCCACTAACTAAACAAATCTTTGTTCTTGGTGACTCAATTATTAAACACTTGGATCACCCTATATGTAACATGGACAAATTCAACCGTACCTGCACTAGCTTGCAAGGTGCTTGTGTCTCCGACATCACTGCTACTGCAAAAAATATACTGAAAGGGGCTGGTGAAAATCAAGTGTTCATAGTACATGCAGGTACAAATGATATAAATAGAGGTAGTATTGACAAACTTAAACAGGACATTATAGCTCTCAATAATGTACTAGCGGAAAAAAATAGCATAGCATGCTTCTCAGAGATTCTCCCCGTACCAAGAGTGCCTGATATTATTAATACAAAGATTAAGGCCTTTAATGACTGGCTCAGATGATGGTGTCTCCGACAGAACATTCTCTGTCTAACACATTGGGAAACCTTCTATCTAAGAGACTCACTGTACTGCTGGGATGGACTCCACCTCAGTCGCAAGGGTAGTTCACTCCTGGGCAAAAGCTTTACAACAGCCATTAACAAACTTTTAAACTAAAACCTGGGAGAGATCAGTGACAGAAGATCCTGTTCTCTAAAGAAACCTACTATGGACATTTCTGAGTGTGAGGTACTCAGTTTAAATGCTAGATCTTTAAATCAGGTTAAAATGGCTGAATTAGAAGCTATGTGTCAACTGAATAAATATGGACTCATCTCCATCACAGAAACTTAGTGGGATCCTGATACTTCTTGGATCCAGCACATCCCAGGGTATAAACTGTACCATAAGGACCACCAGGGACAAATGGGGGGGTATGTCTATATGTTAGAGATGACATATCCTCATTTCAAATCCCCTCAACAAGGGATACTGAATCAATCTGGGTTAACATCCAGTTCAAGGGTTACCCACAGCTGATGGTAGGGACATGCTACAGGCCCCCGACATCAAATAAAGAATATTCTACTTGCTTAAATAATGAAATCTTAGATATGGCCTCTAAAAGAAAAATCCTTATACTGGGTGATTTCAACCTGCCTACTATAAATTGGTATTTTTTAACTGGAATGCATGAGGCCGAGAAAGACTTAATCACACTCATGGTTGATATGGGCCTTGAACAAATCGTTACAGAACCAACAAGAGTGACAATATACTGTACTTGGTTATTACTAATATAGGGAACTTAATATCCAAAGTTATAATTGGTGCCCCACTAGGATCAAATGATCACTACACCATTTCCCTTACACTGTCATTTTGTCATCATATCACCAACTGTACTGAATTGAAAAACAATAAAAAAGCTAATTTCAATGCTATTAATAACCAATTAAACTTAATTACTTGGGATACAGCACTATCCTCTCTTACCATGGAAGAATCCTGGGACTTTTTTAAAACTTCAATTTATAACTCAGAAAAATTATATGTTCCTACAACAAAAAAATATAATAAAAAGGGGAAAATACCCCTGTGGTTTCAACAAAACTATCAAAGCTCTAATTAAGAAGAAACAGAGGCTATTTGCATGAGTTAAAAACAGTAAGGGTGACACCAGAAAATTATTATTCACTCAATACAGGGAAACTCTAAAATCACTAAAACAAGCTATTCTGCAAACTAAAAAGAAACTTGAGTTTCATCTGGCCCATACCAAAAACAACTATAAATCACTATTTTCCTACCTTAATAATAAAAAAATAAATAATAGACACATGGGGCCCCTATGCATACATGACACAATTATATCTACAGACAGAGATATGGCAGACAAATTTAACAAGCAATTATGCTCAGTATTTACCAATAAAGAGGTTCCTAAATGATTCAAACCTGCGAACTATGTTACCCCCTCTTACATCATCACTGAGGATGATACACTAAAAGCAATTTTATCCCTAAAACCTAATTCCAGTCCAGGTCCTGATAACATCAGCCCCAGTTCTAATAGAGACAGCTGCTGCTATTACTAAACCACTCTCAATTATATTCAACAAATCCTTATATGAGGAATTATCCCTCAGGACTGGACAATAGCTACTGTAGTCCCAATCTTTAAGAAGGGTAACCATTCTAGACCAGAAAATTACTGTCCGATAAGTCTGACTTCTGTTATAAGCAAGATCATGGAGAAAGTTATTAAGAATCTACTACAGCACAAATCTATTGGGGTAACTTGACTGACACTACACAACATGGCTTTAGACAGGGATAATCCTGTACTACTAACTTGGTTTCCTTTTATAATCATGTCAGTACGGAATTGGATAATGGCATCCCTATAGATGTGATACTTCTCGACTACAGTAGAGCATTCGACAAAGTCCCTCATGACATCCTACTTGACAAAATGAATGATATGGGATTCTCTTACTACATAATCAACTGGGTGTCAGGTTGGTAGAATGGAAGATATCAGCAAGTCAGAATTAATGGCTCACTTTCCCACCCACTGAGTGTGACCAACGGGGTCCCACAGGGGTCTGTGTTGGGACCCACCCTGTTTAACATCTTTATTAGTGATCTGCAGGCTAGCCCTGAAAATGTTCTCTCAAAATTTGCTGATGACATCAAGCTGTGTGGCTCTGTTCTTACATCAACAAACAGAGAAACCATGAGGAATAACTTAAAATCCATTGAAAAATGGGCAGTTTTAAACAAAATGACACTCAACTCAGACAAGTGTCATGTTGTACACTTTGGTAAGAACAACCCTAGGCAAACTTATTTTATGAACAGTGTGGCCCTTCATGTGTCACCATTAGAACGTGATCTTGGGGTAATCATTAATAATAAACTATCCTCTAGTTATCATTGCAGGATGATAGCTAGGAAATCTAATGCCTTGCTCACTCGAATCCAATGTTCGTTTGTGTCTAGGACACAGGAATGCATAATCCCCTTGTACAGAGCTTATGTCAGGCCCCATCTGGACTATGGATCCCCCTGCTGGAGTCCCTACCTGGGGCAGGACATTGACAGGGTTGAGAGGGTGCAGAGAAGAGCCACAAGAATGCTCCCTATTTATCCGAACTTGACTACGAGGAAAGATTAAGAGTTACAGGTTACACTCACTACGTACAAGGCGTACTAGAGGTGACCTTCTCTATTGTACAAAATCAAGAATTCTCAGGAGTTAATGCACCACTGTGGCTTACATTTCTCTTCCAGCTGGACTTCCCCACGGTATCATAACAACCAGATATTTGTATCTAAAGCTAAAACAACAAAAAGGTTAAACTACTTTACAGTAAGAACCCCAAACTGTGGAATCTCCTTCCACAATACTTAGTGAACAGTAGCTCTAATACAGTCTTCAAAAAGGGGCTGGATTGTTGGCTCGAGTCTAACAACTTCAAGGTATAATTATCCCACCAATGTAGTGGGGGACAATCTCGATGGTCAGTAGCCTTCTTTTGTCCTTTGAAACCAAGTAAACCAAGTTCTTTAAGGCTAAGGATGCTGCAGTGTGTCTGACAGAATTATGAACCACCTTACCCATGAGAGGAGGGAGGTTCCCACTTGTGGGTATTTTCTTCCAGAAAAGGGAAATGCTGCACTTTAGGTTTTGACAAATATCTTCTTTGGTCTGCGCCTTTCCATTCTTGTTCAATAGTCTAATCACAGTGAATAAAGTTTGGAAAACACTTTGGAGTGGAGGAGGTTGTGAACAGGATATGGTTGACATCTAATGCCTCCATAGATTGCACCTCCTTCAGCTGTAAAGTTCTATATGCTTCTGTTATCAGATAGGACAAAGATTTCATATCAATGGGGGAGGGATAGGAATCCTCCTTTTCAGTTCTGTACATTCCCCTTCCTCCTACTCACAGGGTTTGTCCTCATCATCAAGTAAGTTCTTCTGGTCAGGATTGTCACCCAAATCCCTGATATCCTCATCTTGACCCTCTGTATGGTCAGGGTCAGGGTCTGCCTGCAGATCTGTAATAGCAGCCCTGTCCTGTTGTAGCACACCTGGAAGTGTCTGTGTGGGCCACACCTAACCCAAGTAGCCCAGTTTGGGGTTGGTTGTGTCTGATGGGATGTCCTACTGAACTTTGAGGTCCAAAAGCCTCTCCTAAGAGCAATAATAAAGATGTATGCAATTCTGCTTTGCCACTGGTAACTGGTACACCAGGTGTATCCCCTAGCTTGAAGGTGCAACTGGGGTGACCCGTAAGAGACATATTGGCTTCAGTAACATAATGGGGACAATAGGAACCCAGAGAATGGGGTCATGTTACCCTCTTGCAGGTCTTACGGCTTTTAAAAGTTAAAGTTCTCCAATAAGCCATGGTGCCAAACTAAAATATCCCTGTGGGTGCCTGAGCTAAGGAGCAGAAAGCTTTTCCCTTTTCTTTTTCTTTTTTTTAAAGTAAATCTAGAGGACTACTGCCAAGAGACCCACCTCCAATTGTGGGAAATAGTAAAAATCAAAGAGTATGCCCCTCAGCCAAGACAGCTGCCAAAAGCAGGAAGAAACAAAGGTAGTTACTGTGAATCAATGGTACAGGGTTGGTGCTAGGAAGAAGGGCAGTCAGTCCTAAACAAATACAGTCCCAAAAATCCAGCACTCATAGGCAAACTGCACAATGCCACTACAATTTCTGGAAATAATGTGCAAATGCAAATATAATGATAAAGTGCAACACTTGAGCTGCAGCCAAAACTCCAGCCCTTCAGCATCACCACCTTCATCAGGGGCATGTCAGGGACTGTTACAACATCATTTAAATAGCCCCAACAAGTAGTGACACCATAACAAAATGCAAAATGCATGCATACAAAATTGCTAAAATTTACAAACATTATATAAAATGCTAAATTTTTAATTGCATTCTGCACAGGATTGATAAGCTTATACAGTATCTAGTATATCATTTCCTTTTATAAATGTAGCAATATGATCCTGCAAACAAGTTAAAGAACATAGTAACCATTGAAATAAAAGCAGAGAAATAGGAGCAACAGTCTAAGGCCCTTGGTCATGTGATCACCCATTCACAAATTCCCTTCTGAATCTTCCAAAATTTGCAAGGCGTTCCACATGCTGAGTAATGCAAGGTAAGCAAATGACATGCAGAAACTTCTTTCAGTAAAAAACAGAGAGAGAGAGAGAGAGAGAGAGAGAACTGCATGAAATATGGGGAACTCAAGACAGAAATTTATCTTTTTATAAGGACGAGCTTTAAATCCACATGTTCATTTAATTTTATTTATTTATTTAGTTTTTGTTTATCGGGCAAGAACACTAGACATAGCAATGACTATTTTCAAGCATGACCCAGGAGGGTACAATACAACACTACAGGCAAACATCACAATATAGATTTGACATTGTTGACAATATATTACAAAAAAAAACACATAGATTAAAGACAAGAATAGATTAATTGACAGTGTAGGGAAAAAGGTATTGAGAAAATTAGTTCATTATCAAGGCTAGATCACAATAACTGATTTGAGAAAAAAATAAAGAAACAATTGGAGGTTTGTTTGTTTGTTTGTTTGTCTATTTTTATTCTGTATAATCAGTGAGCAAAATGCCCATTTTCACTGATGCCCAGTCACAACATAACACATACATAAACAATAAACAAAACATACAAATAAAATACATTATTTAAAACAACAACACTTTGAATCAGCGACCAAAATTTTTTTTAAAACCCTCTTAAATGACAAAATTGTAACACATTGCATAATATAAGTGGGTAATTCATTATATAATTTCATTGCATAAAATTATGAAAATTCTGAGCCAACACACTTTTATAATAGGGAATCCAAAATTAAAGTTAAAGTTAACCTGTGACCTGGTTCTTACCATTAATCAATTTAGGAAACATATCACAAATAACACCAGGTAATTATAATATCACATTGGGTTTGCCATAAATATTTAAGGGAGGGATAAGAGTAAGGGAGGTAGAAGTAAGAGGTCAGAAAGGGTAAATGATGAGTCAAGGAGGGGGATAAGGGCAAA
This sequence comes from Neoceratodus forsteri, assembly GCA_016271365.2. Classification (NCBI taxonomy): domain Eukaryota; kingdom Metazoa; phylum Chordata; order Ceratodontiformes; family Ceratodontidae; genus Neoceratodus; species Neoceratodus forsteri. The sequence goes on from CM057458.1 coordinate 463,432,848, forward strand.
ACCAGGTAGAGGAAAAAGTGCATTAGTGTTGGGTAGGGCAAACAAAGTAGGAATGCAAGACGAAACCAATAGGTTTAATACATTTCAATCTGAAGGTCCATTAAATTTCTTTTCTTAAAAAGGAGGTTAACTTTTTCCCTTCCAAATTTAGGTGCTGGTACTACTTTCAGCCTCATAAATCTCTGACCATGGGACTAGAAGTGTGGTTTGTAGGAAATGAAGCCCACATATGTATCAGCCCTCATATTGGAAACTGACCTAACATGTTCTTGAATCCTAATGTTAAGGCTACAAACTGTGTGCCCTATGTATTACAAAATTCACTAGCACCAATGGGTATACACTACAAAGGGAGTATCACATGTGATACATTCCCTGATCTGGAATTTCAGGTCTTGATTACCTGGATGTGTGAATTTTTTCAGTAATCTGGTCACAGTGATCATGCTAGTTTTGCAATATTCACATGTGTTGCACCTCTGGCATATATAGGTACATGAATGTCTCTTTTGTAGCCAATTATTTAATACAGATTGTCACTCAGAGGGACATCTATTGGGCTAACTTATCTTTTAAGTTAGGTGCACTGCTGAATGTGAAATGAGGCTTGGTACCCACAACCTCAGCCACCAGGGGATCATCTAATAGGATGGGCCTGTTACAGAAAACAATATTACCAATCTTCCCTGACCAATTATTGAATTCAGTTACAAATGTAACTGTCCCTACTTCTGTTTTTTTTTATTTCTAATGGTGTCTTCTCTCAGCAACTCATCCCTACACTTTGATAATGATTTATTTATTAACTCCTGTAAGAGTTCTTTAGTGTAGCCTTGTTGCAGAAATCTAGACTCAAGTTCCTTAGCCTGTTCGAGGAAAGTATCATCATCTGAACAATTTCTCTGCAAGTGTAGGAACTGGTTATAGGGCACTGAGTGTTTTAATGCTACAGAATGGGCACTGTCTTCTCTAAATACAGAATTTGTTGCTGTAGTTTTTCTGAAACAGTCACTGAAACTGAAAATCCGCTAAAAGAATTATTATTTTAATTAAGACATGAGTATCAATTGAATACTATCATAATTCTGTTCTTCAGAAGTGGGCTGGGGTGCCTTGTGGAATTCTTAACAAGTATCAATATTGTTTTTCATAATTGTTTCAAGGGAGTACAGCCAGTGATGCCCCCAGACTTTGCTGTCAAAGTATTGCATTGTAATTGTTGCATTCATTAATGTCAGAGCTCCTTTACTGAATATCCACCATAGGTTTGTGTAAATCTTTTAATTCAATTCATTGAAGTCATTAACTTCTTTTACATAATATGTATGTTGGTTCCATTTAGTGTTCATAGCAACACATACACCTAAGTAGTGATATATTTTACTGTTTCAATTGATAATTTGTTTATCCTTAGCTGATATTTTTGGAATGCATTAACATCAAAAACCACCATTTGTGTTTTCCCCTGTTTATTTGTAAATGCTTAGCATCATGAAGCTGTGAAAAAGTATTAAGTTTCCTTTGTAAACCCAATAGTGATGTTGATAATAAAGCTATTTATAACATGGCCAAGCAAGAGCAGGAAGAATGGAGGGCTCCCATTTGTCAGCATGAGCTAGGTGACTGTGGAATAATTCTAAATTAATCCACAGTTGCTCTGGTAGTACCTGGAGCAGCCACACCTAACGCAATCTGCTATATTGCCAGTGTCTCACAAGTATGTGTGAAGTACCATAGTGAATAGTGGACTGTGGTATGCCGGCACTGTGTGGACTGCTGTCAGTCTTTGAAATCTGGTCCCTCCCCACCCACCATGTGGGTCTTGGGGCACCAAGACAACACTAAATGTGGAGAATCTGTTCCCTCCCCACCCACTGGTCCTGCAGATCTTGGGGCATTGAGCTGACAGTGACTGGGGAAATCTGTTCCCTCCCCATCATAGCGCTAGTGGTCATGGGATGCTACCTCGAGCTAAGATGTGTACTGCCCTTTCCACATTTACAACAGTCCCATCCATTGCTACAGATGCAGACTGCTTCTCCGTCACCTACCCATCCACTGTCCACCTCCCCCTGTGTAATCCTCTGCCTTCTGGCCAACAGGAGGGGTTCTTTTTACAACCAGTGATCCCTGATCTCAGCGGTTACAGGAGCAGTGTTGTTTGTGCTCCATAACACCAAACTACCTAACAATTCTCCCCAGCCAGTGTTGAGTAAGATGCTCCAGTGCCATCTGTCATTAATGATCCTGCCTGCCTATTCCTTCTTCACCAAGCAAATGATGCAACTGAAAGCTGAAACTATCAGGAATAATGCAAGCCTCTGGGCAGCAGCACAATGCTGCTAAGTTAGTTGAAAAGAATGGCAAAGTCTGAGGCCAGCACAAGTTTATATTATTATACTCAGTGCTCCACTTTCACTCCCCATAGTCAATTAACTAGAGTAGCCCCAGAAACTACAGGCAACTAATTGGTGTGCATGTCAAACTGTGACTTGGGTGCAAGTTTATATTCTCCCGGTCTGCAGTTGTCTGTCCCGAGTCCCGCTAGCCCTGGCTTCTTACTGGATTTAAGTGCAGGCACTGGTCTCCTTCTGTGAAAGTCCCTGACTGCAGTTGTCGGTTGTTAATCTATGTTGCAGTTGTGCGATCACGGTCTCTGTATTTCAGCGAAGGATTCATCATGAGCCAAAGTGGGAAATATCAGGTAATTGTTCAGGTTGCAAGCTTCATCTGTGTAATGTTATAACATGGCCAGGGCACATGGCATCATGCCACACGGTCCTCATTTTCCCTAGCCATGTTATAAGTGGGTGAACGCACTCAGGAGTCATGTGTTAATGGGGAAATTAATCTACGGCTGGGTGGTTGTTGGCACTCAGCCTGTGGCCTCTTGTGACAACCCCCCTCCAGCAATGGATTAATTAAGCAATAAGGCATGACAGAGGGTGTTTTATGGTGGGATAATGGCCCGCCTCAGGTGGGTTGAAGCACGAGGTGTAGCCAAGTGATTCTGCCACCCGAGAAGGGCTGTTAGCCGACCATAACACATCCCCTGGAGTGCCTTATTGTGGATATGAAATGGGTAATTTTAGTACATTTATGCCTTTTTAAACATTTTACTTTTAGCTGGGCTGTTGTGCTGTGATAATGGCCCAGCTAAAAGTTGCTTTCTTAACCAATCAGGAGCCAGCATTCTTTCTACCCATTTCATAATTCCCAGTAACCCATGGCTTCCTCTTGGTTAATCCTTACCATCATCAGAATATGCTAAAAAGAAACTTGACTTACTGAAGACTCTTGGTGAGTGAAAATCTTGATTGCATAAGTTTTCTAAAATACTGTTAATGTATCAGTTTAAGAGTAATTGAGCTAATATACAGCCCTGCCTAATGTCTAACTTTGTTTTTTATTGAATTTGTGAGGCTACCCTGAAGATTATATTGAACTTTAGACCAATTGTTCTCATGAAGTTTTATTAAAATGTTCAAGTATTCATTTAATCCATAATTCATTAATTTTGAACAAAACATCTTTCTACTGATACTATCAAATACCATTTTAGATCTATGAAACAACAAAATATTTTTGCCTTCTTTACTTTAACGTATTTGTAAATTAAGTGTTGTAAAATCAAATAGTGTTGAACTGTAAAGTGAGTTTCATAAACCCATTCTGAGCTTCATCGTACTACTTTCAACCCACCTTTCTAGTCTGTTCAACAGTATTCTAGTGAAAATTTTCTCTGAGGTGTCAATCAAGCTAATTGGATGATACATGTCTGAATCTGTCAATTGACCATTCTTGTATGCTGGATAAATTATATTACCTTGTCAAGAATCTGAAGAAGTTTCATGTTGCACCAAGAAATTATAAGTGTAGTAGAGTAAGTATATCCACCAGTCAAGGAAATGTTTGAAGATATCACTCAGAATTCTAACCAGACCAGGTGCTTTGTTAGGTTTAGTATTAATCATCATTTTTAGTACATTTTATGCCTTTTCTGTCCCATGTCTCTAACACTATCCAGAATCTCAATCAGAAAATTGTGCTCCTATATGAGGCGCCCCACCTCACACTTGCCTCATGCCAAAAATTGTTACTGCATCCCTCCTTCCCTGCTATCCTATGCTGCACCCCTCCTCTCTTCATTAATTCCTCCTCCATGTCCCTCCTCTGTCAGACATACAGAATTGGTCACTTTACTGTGGGGCACCGACTCCATTGTTATGTTCTTGCCTCACTGGGGTGTCCCTCCTATGGGGCAAAACTGAGATACTCCACTTTGAGCCTCTTGTTTAACCTTGTCCAAAATACACCCCCACCTCAAGGAACTTATATGCCTCAAACCAGCTCCACGCATGCTTCGATCTACCTCTCCCCTTCTCATTACCCCAAAATACGTCTTGCTGTATCTAGATGTCTTTCCATATGCTGCTGTAACTGACTGAACTCCTCCTCCCTCCCACCATTCTCTCCTGCTCCTCCTCTCACAATTTCAGTCCCATCTGTCTGCCTTTCTGTCCTCTACTACCTGCTCCTGCTACGGCTAAAGGGTGCCTACTCTTGCACCTAGCATGATAAGAAACTAATGGATGTGGGATTCTCTGGTCCAAGCCACTTCCATGTATATTACTAGTATGTTTACTATGAATGACTGTACTACAATTGCTCTGTATATAGCCCATAGGGCGCTCAACTTCATTTATAGCTTGTCAAATCTGTTATCAATTGACTGTGTACTTATGACATTTTGTCTTGACATGTACTTTGCCTAAAGACATCCCTGTAACATGAGAACTGTATTTGTTTGTTGCGCCTATACCTTTGTGGTTGACTGTCAACCCGGGTTGACCCTGAAAAGGGGACTGTCATTGTCTCAGTGGACTTACCAGTTACCAAAACTCAAATAAATAAATAATTGCTGTTAATATTTCTCTCTTGTAATAATTATAGGTATAGGATAATCACATAAATGTATTCTGACCTTTAGTTTCCTGGCTACTGACAAATAATTCTCCTTAAATTACTGTAATAGACTTTTGAAAAGTGAAGTTCCCATGATTTTGGTTGAATATAAGAATCTACAGAAACCTTAACTAGGATTTGTACATTTAGACACTATTGTCCAGAATTCTTTGGTGTTCTCATTCACTACAGAGTGATAAATTTGTAACCATAATTTAGATTGATATTTTATTTTTCTTGTTTGAGAATATGAGAATATGGGTCCGATTCAAGGCTGAGCATAGCCAGTGCAAGCTGAGATATACCAAACCTTGGCGTATCTTGTGACTTGCTCCAAGCAGTATGCTGGCCCCGATTCCAAGAGGCACCTTGCACCATGTCAGCGGCGGTTATGCCAACCATGGGTTATGCCACCCAATTACAACACAGCCCACAATGAGATGGTACAAGGGCAGGTTACGGCAGCAACTACACCTCTTTTCCAAGATGGCACCAGAACCAGCTGCCACAATACTAGGAGCCACACTGCTGGAGCTATGTTAGAGCAGCTCAGAGCTGCTTTTAGGGGAATCTGACAGTGCCATTCATCAGATGCCTGCTGTGCAGTGCCACAGCAACAGTGCCAATGTGCTCCCCATGCCCGCAAAGCACACCCCTGCCCCCACCCTCAAAAGTCAGGGACCCCCATGGATCTGATCTCCAGTGCACCCCCCAGACTCCTGTACTACCTGTCCTGCCCCCCATGCCCCTTGGTGTGTGACATGGTGTTCCAGGGAAGGGGAGCTTGGGGGGGCTTCCAGTAGTGGTCCGTGGCTTGCAACTTGCAGGGCTTCTGTGCCATGCCCATAGTGTTAGCCTCCGTATGGCATAACCCACATGTTGCAAGTGCTGGGTCCCTGCTGCTATTGGAATGCAGCGTAGGGCCCCTGGCATAACGGTGAATGTCGCAACCTCACATACACAGGTGAGTAGCGACATTCAATCCTGAATTGGGCCCTGATTACATTCTTTCCTTTTCTGGTTCAGAAGTCTTAAGTTTTCTTTGGTCTGATCTCTTTTAACTTTCCTTATCATCTTAGTCAAATTTGTTTTCCTGTTTACATCTTTTATTAAACCAAGACCATATGTGGTTATTCCCATTCCTATTATAGTAAAGTGATGGGGCTATATATGCAAGTATTCTGTTCCAAAATGCATGGAACATGTTAGTATCAGAAGATTTGAGCAGTACTTGTTTAACTGTGTTTACCTCTGAGAATTTCAGTATTTGATCTATAACATCCATATCACTAGAGTTCCATTTAATTATTTTTGAAGAAATGACACTTATTGGATGATTATTAACACTTCCAATAGTTGACTCCAATTTTAGTGTTAATTATAAAGGAAAGTAAATGATTTAGCACATACAGTTATTTGAAGATCTATAATTTTATCTAAGGTATTTATGTTGCATATAATTAAGTCAATCAGAGAAGTTCCATTAGATGAATATTATGTACATTGGCCTTCTTTGTCACTTTGTTTCCTTCCATTTATCACTATGTAACTTAGCTCGTCTAGAAGTTTATTAAGCAATATTCTTGTGTAATTGTATTTAAATCTGTTGAGTTTCTTGTGGTTGCCAAATTAGGGTTTAAGATATTTATTGTACATAGCTATCAAGTTCTTGATTTGAAACAGTCAAAAGTGGGAGTCTGGAGTTGAAGTCTCATCCAAGGCAAATCTGAATCAGGATATAATTCTACTATTTCTGATAAAGTGTTTGTCAAATGCTCCCAAATTTCATTTTTTTTTTGTCTTGAGTTTTTTTGGAGGAAAATATACAGTACATTAATAAGTATCAAGTCAAAATTATCTATTTCAATTCAAATTTGCAAGATATATCAGATCTGATTTCTATCCTCTGTGTATTTATGTTATATTTCAGTTTAATTGCATCTCAGAATCCTATTTGCAGTCTACTATGTTTTCATTTCCTCTGCACTTTAGTTATGTAAATATCGTAACCCTGAAGCATTAATATGTCTGATGTCCACCATGTTTTTTGAAGCATTATATCATGCATTTGTATAAATTGTGTACATTGAGTATCTATAAATTTATTATATAATCCGTTAATATTCCATGAGAGAATGTTCCATTGCTTATGTGGATTAACTTTATTTACCTTAATTAAAGGTTTTCTCAGGCAGTCAGCTCTGTATTTACTTAAGATTTGAAATCTATTATTGGTGGGGATTGAAAATTCAGTGCCCATTTCTTCCTTTTCTTCTAATTCTACCAGAACCTGTTCTTCTTTTGAGGGATTGCATTCTAGAAACTTGATCCATTTCTACAAATTCAATCCTAGTCTATCTAATAATTCAGTTTTATTGCAAAACCTTTATCATCATATCTAAGTCTCTTAGATAAATATCAATCTGGGGAATATTATTGTATGTTTGTGCAATATTTATCCATGTGACTTCCCTATTGTCCAGTTTTATGTTTATAACTCTCTAAAAATTCAGTAATAATTTGTTTACTTTCTCTATTGACTCTCCTGGTATATACCATCCAAATAAAGTTAGTGATTTAACTTCCTGTATATATGAGCTTTTTCAGGATTTTATTATATATGTTGAGCAACTCTGTCTATATATAATAGTGCCTTATGGTGTTGTAAATGAGAAGTCATTGTATGCAGTCAGAACGCTTGCACAGATACAGTATAGACAATTTAATGCTACTTTATCTCTTTTATGAATGGGGAATATTAGCCAGGACTCAAATTAATCCCATTCTCTTACAAAAAGTGTTATGGATTCTTTAACATTCACCTGAGCAAACACCAGGGCTGGAAAGAAGGAACAGTGGTTTAGTAACTTATCTAAAGAATGGCACCTCTATAGATGTAACCTCCTCACCACCACCACCACTATTGTACAACAATTTTAGCATTAGGTATCAACCCATGTCCCCAGAATTGATGTCATTGACTAAACATACTCCACACAGTATTACAGTCACCAATGTGGTTGATTCGCATGGGGCCAACAGCATTCTCACATTTATCTTAAAGGGACACTGTCAACTTTTTAGACAGATATTTAGGGTCTCTATAACAGTTGTGCCTGATAACTAATCTGGAGTCACTAACTGCTGGCATGTTACTTAGAAACATAGAAACACAGAATATGATGGCAGATATGGACTGCTTGGCCCACCCACTCTGCCCATTTTCCCCTTCCTATAGTGTCACTGAAGACCCTATTTGTCTCTCACTCTACCCCTTTCTTTCCACCAAGATTCCCTTATGTTTATCTGATGCATTCTCGAACCCACTACTGTTTCACCCTCCACCTTTACTGGAAGACCATTCCAGGTACCCACCTTTCTTGCTCTGAAAAAGTACTTCCTCACACCTTTCCTGAATTTAACCCCCTCCAACTTTATTACATGTCATCTTGTTCTTGTGCATCTTTTATTCTGAAAAATACTCCCCTTCTGTACCTTATTTACTCCCTTCAAGTATTTAAAGGTCTCTATCATATCCTCCCTCTTCCCCTTTGTTCCAGGGTGAGGTCTTTAGTCTCTCCTCATAGGACTATGGGGTTTCTAATGAGACCCTGCACCATTTTAGTTACCTCCTCTGGACAGCCCCACTCTGTCATGTCCTTCTGGAGACTGGTCTTTAGAACTGGACACAGTACACTATGTGGGGTCTCACCAGTGATCTATACAGAAGCAACTCCACTTTATTTATTTTACTTATTCAGTATCAGATTACAATACCTTTGAGTGCAAGGCACTGATTTACAAGGTTCCACATCAGTGGGGAGGCTGAACAAACATACAGAGGCGGTAATACAAAGACCAGGTTTTAAAACAGTAAAGCACACACTTTAATTATCTAGAATTAATAACTATAATAGTGGAGAAAGGAAGGTGTGGGAGGTAAGAGGAGAGAAGAGAGGTAAGCAGCCAGAAGGCCTTGTCAGTAGGAGTGGAAAGAGTGGTGGGTGCGGGTAGTAGGTAGGAGAGGAGGTGGTGGGGGTGGGAGAGTGGGGGTAGGGTAGCAGGATACAGCAAGGGTTAGAAAGGTAAAGCTTTGAGGTGAAGAAGAGGGAACTGTAGTGCACACAGGTGGTAGTATCATTAGGTGAAGCAGTCGCAGGAACTATTTGTCATAATATGCTGACAGAGCCTGTGCTTGAAAGGACTTAATCTTGGTATGAAAGGATTTCATTGGGAAGTGCATTGAACCCGAGTGGGGCTCTGTAAGCAAATGACTGCTGCCCTTGAGATGTCCTGCACCTAGAATCTTCAGATATTGATGGGCTGAGCTTTGAGTGTGTGGTAGCTGGAGTGAGGACTATGAAGATTCACAGTTCTGGAGGGCAAATGGCAGAGAAGTGCTATTTTAGCTAAGAGGTATGTTTGGTATTGTATCCTTCTGTTAGCTGATCCCACCCAGATTGGGTGTATAGGTCACATGTGTGGGTAAGACATGCAGTACTGGTGAGAAGTCTGCATGCCTTATTTAGTGCAATGGATATTCTATGGGGTGAAAAAGTAGTAGCGGCACCATAGATAACCAAGCCATAGTCAACAGTAGGTAAGACAGAGCTGTTAATTGCTGTTTTGAGGGCTTTGGATGTCAAGCAGTGTTTATGTCTGTACAGCAGTTCAGTCTTGGATGTTGACAGCCCAGGCAACATTGTTGATGTGCTGAGCATAAGAAAGTGAGCTGTCCAGGGTTACTCCCAGATACTTAAAGTATAGGATTTGTTTGAGGTATTTCCATGCAATTTCAGATTGTAAGCAGTTGAGATTTGTTTGCTATAGGTGCCACTGAACAGCATAACTTAAGTTTTTTTTGTAGTTCAGGATCAATTTGTGAGCATTGAACCAGTCCTCAGCTTTTACAAAACTGCCGTAGGTGACGTTCCAGTTGCTGTGGGTCAGGATTACTAGTAAGGATGACCGCATCATCCACATACAGTAGCCTCTGTTGGTGGCAGGTCTGTGGTAGGTTGTTCAGGAAGATGCTGAAAAGTAAAGGCCCTAACATAGAGCCCTGCAGTACACTTGAGCAGATGCGCAGTTTGACCAAGGTAATGTCTGCAATTTTCACCTGTTGGGATCGACCATCCAGGTAACTCTTGAACTAATTTAATGTGTCAGAGGTGAGACCTATGGAGGCTAGTTGCTGAAGAAGAAGAGAGTGTTGAACAGTGTCAAGGGTCTTTGTAAGGTCTATGAAGGCTGCTCCACTAAATTGCCTTTGTCAAGAGATTGATGAATGTAGCCAGTGAATTTGAATAGTGCCATTGTGGTGCTATGACCTTTTCGAAATCTGTGTTGCTGTGGGCATTGGATTGAGTATTTTTCAAGGTAATCCATTAAATGGTCTGCAACTATGTGCTTGAGAACCTTAGATAATGGCGGGAGTATAGATATGGGCCCATAATTTGCATGTAGGGCCTGGTCTCCGCTCTTGTATATGGGTGTCACTAGGGCAGACTTCCATATTTTTGGGAATTGGGCCAACTTCAGTGAGAGGTTAAGAATCTTAGTTAATGGATTCAGTAGCTCATCTAGTGTGAGGGCAATGATTTTAAGATCCAATGAGTCTCCACTGAATCTAGATTTCCCAAGCAGTTTCCTCCTTCTATGGGTGATACCCCTCCCTATGCACTGCAGCATTCCACTGGCCCTCCCAACTGCCTTGTCACACTTACTTGCAGCTGTTAGGTCATCAGATATGATTACTCCCAGGGCTCTTTCCTGCTTGGTGGTTCAATGCCTCTCCTTCAATTTGTACTCTGCCTCTGGGTTTCAGTGCCCTAAGTGCATGATTTTGCACTTTTATACATTGAAACCCAGCTACCATACCCTTGTTCAATCCTAGAGTTTTCAGGTCTCTGGATATACTTTCCACCCCCGGAGTGTTCACCCTATTGTAGATTTTGGTGTCATCTATAAATACACAGACCTTTCCTTCCAGCCCATCTGCAGTGCCACTGATAAAGACATTAAAGAGGACCCATCCCAGTACTGAGCCCTGAGTCACCTGGCTGGTCATCCTCCCTTTCCAGAGTGAACTCCATTTACCACTACCCTCTGTCACCTATCTCTTAACCAGTTTCTTACCCAGGTCACTACCTCAGGATCCCCAAGCTGCCCAGTTTCCTTACAAGTCTGCTATATGGAACAGTGTTGAAAGCCTTACTGAGCTCTAGGAACACCATGCCCACTGCTCCACCTCATCTAGTCCCTTGTCACCCAGTCCAAAGAAATCTATCATTTTTGACATAACCTCCTCTGACTTCATGCTGCCTTGGGTCTTGTAACCTGTTGGATTCAAGATACTCTACAATTCTTTCCTTCAGCAGTGCCTCCATTAACTTCCTCATCACTGAAGTTAACCTGACTGGCCTATAGTTGCCAGCATCCCAGCTGCAACCAGTTTTGTGAAGAAAGACTACATCTCCCTCTTGCAGTCCTTGGAACCATTCCTGTTACCAGTGAACTGTTAAATAGGACTGTTAGAGGTGCAGCCAGTATTCCTCAAGCTCCTCAATACTCTTGGATGCACTCCATCTGGCCCCATTGCATTGTCCACTTTCAGGTTTGCTAGTTTCTTCAGGACTCTCTCCTCTGAAAAGGACTAGAGTCTGCCTCTCTCCCTTCCCTGCCTCCCTCCCTCCCATGCTCCTCTTGTTTTTGTTGGCCCTCCCTTCTCCTTCCTCTGAGACACTGAACAAAAGTATTTGTTCAGGATATCTACCTCCCTTGTCCTTCTCTGTACAGTACTCCTTCCCTCTTAACCATACAATCTCTCCCTGGTCTTCTTCTTATCACTATACACACCTAAAAATGTTTTGTCCCCTTTTTTCCTCCTGGGCATTATTTCCTCGGTTTGCACTTCTTACTGTTTTCTACCTCTCACTTTTTTCCCTGATACACCTCCTTCTCCTCCTCCCTCTGTATCTCTTTTATACCTTCTAAATGCTACCCTTTTAGCCATTACCTTTTTAGCCACTTTGTAAGCCCAGAGTTACATCTTCACTTAAACAAGCATTTGTCAATGCCGAATGTTTGCTGGCTGACATTAGCAGTGGAAGTGCAGAAGTTAGACAGATGCAGTATAGGAATGGCAGTGAAGTACTGAACTGATGCCAACTCTACCCCCACCCTGCAGAGATGGACAGGTATTGGGATGTGGCTTTGGGTCATTGCCCATGATGGTCACGACATTTCGCCTCACCCTACCCTGCAGATACTGACAAGTGTCGATGTGTGCCTTGGGGTGTTTGGGCTTTACACTCACTCATTCCATAAGGAAATACACTGAAATGGGTGCAGTATAGGAGAATGGGATGAACTCTGGGTCCAAAGGGTCCAAAGCACACCTCGATGCCTGACACTGGATGCAGGGTGGGGGTGGGGGTGAAATGGCATGAACATTACTGTCAACACTTCCAAGTCACACCCCTGATGCCTGTCAGTCCCTAATAGAGTAGGCATTATGGTTGGTATTTTTTCTCCAAGTTTTCAACATGTGCTTTTGTGACCCACCACATAAACAGTGACACTATCAGTTTGTTAGCCAAAAGGTGATTTTGCACAGTGACTGTGCCAATTGGCACCACAGATGTGAAAACATATTTCAAACAGGATGTGAAAACATATTTCAAACAGGATTTGAAAAATGACAGCTGTTTTGTTCATGAGAAGGTGTAAAAAATGGCAATGTTGAAAATCTGGAGTGAAAATATAAAAAAAATGGTGAAGGCACGAGCGTGCGCAGAAACTGCACAACACACACCCGTAATGTAATTCGTTTGGGAATTTTTTACAGCAGATTTTCAACACAGGCATTTTGGGACTTCTGCTCATGAACAGTGTCACTGTGATGTTTCTTAATGTGTCCCGAACACTAATTTCCCACAGTGACCGCGCTATTCTGTGCCGGAAGGATGAAAACACATTTTGGTCAGGGTATGAAAAATGACAGCTGTACCATTCATAAGGAGGTGAGAAAAATGCCAATGTTGAAAATCTGGACTGAAAATATTACAAATTCATGAACGTATGAGGGTGCGTGGAAACTGCGCAATGCACACTCATAACACAGTCATTTTATGGGCTTTTGTCATCAAATTTTTAACATAGCCATTTTAAGACCTCTGCTCATGAACAGTGTCACTGTGATTTTCTTAATCTGTTTTGAACATTGATTTCGCACACCGACCACGCCGTTGTATGCTACATGTGCAAAAACACATTTTGGGTGAGATGTGAACAATGACAGCTGTACTGTTCATAAGGAGGTGTGGTAAAATGGAAATGTTGAAAATCTGGAGTGAAAATACTAAAACTTCTCGAAGTAATGAGTGTGCATAGGAACTGCTCAATGCACGTTTGTAAAAGTCATTTTTGGGAATTGTTTCACCAAATTTTGAACATATGTTTTTTGGGGGGCCTACCTCATGGACAGTGACACTGCCTTTTTGTTAATTGGTCCTGAAAGGTGGTTCTGTGCAGTGATTGCAAAATCACCTTTCGGGATTGAATAACCAGATGACAGTGACTGAATTCATGAGAGGGGTCACAAGAACCCCATGTTGAAAATTTGCACAAAATCAAAAACAAATGAATGAGATATGAACCAAAGTTGAAAAAAACTATTTATGCCATTATACAGCTTACTGGCATTTCTTCAGTTCATGGTCGGCTTTGAAGAGTGCAGACATGTTCCCGGTCCACCGAAGATTGTCATGCCAGGCTCTGGAGGTAAGTATAGAGTGAGGGGTATGTGGGGAGGTGGGGTGCGCAGAGGGTGGATGCGGGTTGGGGGCAAGAGAGTCAACGAGGGACCATTTTCTTTTGTTACAGAGTTTTTAAAAAAAAAGATGATGCAGGACTTTTGCCACGCTGGGCTGGGCTCCCAGCATGGCACCTGGAAGTTTGTTTGGGGGCAGTAGAGCCAATGGGGGATTGGGCACCCCATTGGCCATACAGTGTGTGGGGGAGCACATGACAATGCAGGACTTTTGCCATGCTGGCGTGGGCTCCCAGTGTGGCACCTTGAAGTTTGCTCTTTGGGGGGGCACTGGAACTGACGGGGATTGGGCACCCCATCGGACATACAGTGTGCTTGGGGGAGACTGTGCATGTGCCAAAGGGGATTGGGCACCCCCTGAGCACACAACAAATGGGGGGGTGCATCATGCCAGGAGATGCAGTTGTGTACAGATGAAAGAAAAGGACTGCTAAGGTGGTGGCATGCAGGCAATCTGCATACTGCTGATGGCACAGCAGTATGCAAATTGCCTGCACATTACCACCGCTGATTGTAGTGGTCTTTCTGTTTCAACTGTATGCCACTGCATCTGGAACTGCTGTCATAGACAGCTCAGAGATTCATTGGCGCCCTGCTGCCGCACCTGCAAAAACAATCAGGGCATTGGAAGTGGAGGTGCCACGCCTATGAAAACTCATATGTCGGCACTATGTTTCTTGCACATGCATGCAAGCAAACATAAAAAAGATGTTCCTAGGATATAACTCTCATTTTGGAAAAACTACTGGTATTGCTGAGCTCAGAGCAGTATATATCATGTGACCATGCATTTATTTTATATGCCCTCAAAACTGCTGAACTTTTTCATGCACATGTTTTGCATGAGTCTGTGCCGCAGCAGTTTCATGGACACGTTGGAAGCAGTGTCAGCAGAAAAAAGGTTATGTCACACATAATTTTTTTTTCTATAAAATAATAATTTCATTTACTAGTTATGCCTTGCACATAACATACCAGCAATTAGTGACTCCAGATTTGTGATCAGGCACAATCATTAAAGCGTCACTGAATATCTATAAAAAAGCTGACAGTGTCCCTTTAAATAAAAAAATGCATACTTTCTTTTCATTATCAGTATGGAGGAGTGCTTAGATAGGCAACACATACATTATCATCCTGTATACCTTAAAAATACAGCATGCAAATTTTCAGGTGGGGGCAGTAGCAGAAACTATATAATGAAAGGTGTGTGCAGGTGCATTTGTGTGTGTGTGGGGGGGAGGAACCTTATGGCCTTCACATGAGGTACTGAGATTTATATCAGTGTGTTTGTGGAAAGATAGACATTACAGCCACACACATAGAATGTGAATTTATAAAGCATGTCTGATTTAGAATTTCTCTTTCTCTTATCATATTTGATGATCTTCAAACCAGTTGTAGGCAGAATACATTTTGGAGCAATACTGTATTTGTTGGCAGACATACTGTATATCTCATTAGCATTGAAACCTTACTAACTAAAGCATTACCACTGACTTATTAGGGACCACTGACATCTGCATGAGCCCTCTGGTCTACTCAGATAAGGAATAGTGCTGCTAGTTTGGTCAGTGATGACATTATGCAGTAGTTGTGAGGTGACATTGCTGTTGAGGTATAGGGGAATAAATAAGCATATAAAACTTTAAAAGTTAAATACTTGCTCATGAGTAACATTGTCTATAATCTTCAAACTGGAGGAGGACATTAACAAATACTTCAGAGTGAAAAATGTTGTGGAACTTTTATAATTAGAATTGTTGTCCAGTACTTTCTTATTAGAGATTTTTCTAATTCATTCCACTGGTTGATCTAGGCATAGGTCTCTAAGACCCCCCCATACCCACAACACATTAGTCATGGACACTGTTTATATCTCTAAGTCTACTATTGTGGGAACATGATTTTCTTTTGTTAATACTTTAAATTGGTAATAATAAAAAGATGAAATACTTTTAAATGTGACCAGCAAAACATGATATAGAATGAAGTTAGAATATGATTTACTTTATTTATGTTGGCAAAATTAAACAGATTCTATTTCTGTAAAATTTGTGTGATTTTTTTTATTCTGCCAAATGTCTACAATATATTCAGCCAGTTATAACTCAGCAATCCTTTAACCTAGGGAAAGGAACATTGGTATGCTCACCTATGGATTGAAATTCTGGGGACCTGGCAAATATCATAACATTTATATATGCAGTGCTGAACTTCCAGGAATTCAAAATATGGCAAATAATTTCTTTGTTAAATTCGATGGAATGTTGCCTATATTTGCAGATGGTTATAACTCTGTTATATGCAAAAGCCTTGAAAACTGGAAATTTCACCTGAAATTTTAAATGAGTAGGAAATTATTTTTAAATAGGTAACTAACTGCCCTCCCATTTTTCTGTCCATGCCAGTTATGTATTCTAATATGCACTGACCGGTTCTTGATAAATAATCTAGCTTGAGGGTACCCTCCGCTCTACATAGACTTCCATTTTCCTTAGCAGCTACTTCTCTTTTTTCATTTTCTAAGACATTCCCTGACATCAGTTACATCATTCCATACTTGAAAGGCTTTGCCTGTAGTTCGGTGACCAAGCAGCCAGCCACTCCCACTTCCTGAGCTATATATGCAGTTCCTCTCAGCCTCACTGTGAAGCATTTTGTCTTTGCAGCTGGAGGCTATGTTGGTTTGTCCTCTGAGCTGGCTGGGGCCTGCCCCCTGCCCCAGTCTGCTGTTTCTGTGTGTCTCTGCTGGACTTCAGTGTTTGTTTTCCTGCTTCTGGTTTGTATTTTTCCTCCAGCTGTGTTTCCCTGTGTTTTGTTTCTTGTTTTTGGGGGCCTTTCCCTGTTTTCTGTTTTGCTGTGTTTTGTTTTTCTTTGGGGGGCTTTTATTTTAAAACTCCAGCATACTGCTACTAAAAGCTCATTCTGCTTGCTTTCAGTTACAACTCTCATTTCCTGCACTGCAACTGCAAACCTACTCAGAGTTCATGCTACTGCTTTCAGTTTCCTACAACTTCAGCCACTGCTGCTGACTGTTTACTTTAATTACTATTGTACCCAGTGCCTGTGTTTTAACACTGTACTCATTTAACTACTGCTGTACAGGCCCACTTGCTTCCTGCTGCTGCATTGTTATGTCACTTTTGTCATCTCTGCATAGCTATATGTATTATCTCGAGTACTGTCTGACTTGATCTGTATTCTAACCCACCTGTACTATATACTATGTACCTGTACTATATACTATGTATTGTATAATCTCATCTTATTTTATGTATGTATTCTCCCGGGTCGTGCCTGAAAATAGTCAACTTTAGCTAGCGCACCTAACCTGGTTAACAAAAACTAAATAAATAAATAAATTGTTTACACCCATTCCTATCCTACCTTGTTTACTCTGAGGTTAGCTGAAGCTCCTGCTGAGGCTGTTAAACTAGCTTTTATATCTGCATGTGGTTCTCGGCCTTTCATCGCTTCCTTGTTTGTCCTATGGCAGGGACTGGGAGGTGTTTGGGGGTTGTGGCCTATGTGGATAATTAATTTTGTTCTAAATCCTGTCTTCGACCACCAAAAATCCTCAGAGTTTGTCACCTTGATTTGGCTATTCATGTCTGGCTGGCTTGCCCCTAACTCAGTGCTGTTTACTTGCTATCGGTTGTTATGCAGGTCCACCTATTACTACTACTACCTTTATGACCTATCAGATCCCCACTTGCTTCGAACATTAAGCTTATACGCGAAACCATTGCTTTATGCCTAGTGCCATCCCCTCGGCTTCGCCTGGGATTCTACTGCTCTCAATCTGCATCCGACCTTGCAAGGTCTCAGCACTCACTGCTCATTATGATCTCAGCATGTCGTGCTCATTCAGCTCACCAGCTCTAAAGCTCTCAATCAATTCTGGGGCATGCCAGCCATTCTAATCTGGCACAGGTTCCTGCAGCCGATGGTCTCGCTCTGCATTTAGTCCACATCATTGAGCGCATCCAACTTGGGGTGGGATCCTTCTCACCTGGCCCATAGCTGGGAATGTCCTCACCCTGGGCTTGGCTTTAACTGCCTGCTATGCGACAGCAGCTCCTGGTGTAGAATTAAAGACTAGCAGTGAAGGGTGGTTGTGACAATCTCCTTTGGCTCTAGTGTTCCACTATAATGGTTGGCCATTGACTTTAGTGGTTTCCCTAGCAAGGCACCTTCACCGCATTCTCCCCACAACTGCCTCTGGTTCACCTGGTTTGATTTAGGGTGGGTAGGTCAGATGAGTGCCTCAGCAGTTGTTGCTCTCCTCCTGCACCTTGGATGCTCATATTGTTGCAGAGTTTTCTCACAACATTCTACAATGTTCCCGCTAGAGGGTTTGAGTGAGAGCCTTCCTCCAAATTGAAATATTTTCCATCTCCCTTTAATTGGGTTTTCCAAATTGCAGCTGCAGAGACGTCACTAATTACATTTTCCCAAGCCTGGAGGGAAGGTGACCTAGGCCTTGGATCCCCAGAGATTTCCTCCTCATGGGGTTTTTTTCTCACCTCCATTGCCTCAGGTCATAACACTTAGTTAACATAGTTGTGTCCCTTAGTTTCCTTAGGTAGGTTCCGTTGTTGGATGGAGGTGGAGGATGTCCTGCCATTCCTTCTCTCCTTAGGGGATCCCCTTCTCTCATACAAGCTATCACTATTCTTCTCTACTACTATGTTGCAGTTACTGCTTCTACATCACTGTTACTGCTTGTTCATAAGCATCATGTTGCTTCCTTTTGGGGATGATACTACATTTCTTTTGGGGATTCCTAAGGTACCTTTAGCTATGGGAACCATCCCATGGCACCTCTATGGGAGGAACCCTCTCCAAGAGTTCCTTGCTTTCATACCCCTACAGGGTGGTAATTCCTCTAGAATAGAGAGTGTGAATGGCCACAACCAAACTAATACAGTTACATAAGCATAACACTATACTGGCTGCATAGGTCAGTGAATATCCATCTGAGTGGCCTGGAATGGTGGTACTGATATCATAGCTGATGTCAAAAAGTGTTTATGTAGTATGTAAAGAGAGAGCAGCAACTGCTGAGGGGGGATTCAATGTAGTTACAATGGCAAAACATCTGATGATTAAATTAACAAAAAAAGGCTCAAACATATAGCAGAATATTGTGTAAACACTAAAAGGAAAACAGAAGAACAGGTGCAGTAAGTGTGTACCAAAATGTGTTTCCCTGCACCTTTAATGCTCTAAGTAACTTGCCAAATTTCCAGTTATTCATTTGCAGTATGTGTTTTTGCACTTACATGACTCAAAATGTGACAATTTATTTCCTTGTGAATTTTTGTGAAAATGTTAAAAAAATGTTGCAGCTTATAGCTAGTGTTATTTGAAAATAAAATGCCACCACAGAATGTTGGCAAAAGTCAAAATTTTGCCTCAGTAAAATTTTGGAATGCATTTGGCAATGTTTGCAAAACTCTGACTTAGAATAGCAGCACAAATCTATATATTGTGGATTGATATATTAAAATAGCAGATTAGAATTCTGTAGAATTGACTATTCTGCTATTTATAGAACTGCAGAATGATTGTATGTATTGTAGATTAATGTCTTAAGTTGAGGACTGGATTTCCACAGAACTTTCATTTCATGGCTCATATCATTCCACAATTTAGCTGGAAAATACCATACAATGGGAGGAAAATTTGTGAAACACATTCATATTGTAAGATCTGGATTTCAACAAGGTCAGAATTTCACAAAATGTGGCAACATTTTTGCGATTTTGCAGAACTTGTGTGGAATCAGAATTTACACTTTCTGCCCAGCATGTCTTATAACTCAGCCACCTTTGCAGCTATTTATCTAAAAATTTGTATGGATAATGTTTTTTTCAATGCTGTGGAAACTGCAAAATTTTGCATGATTTAATCAAGTTATTTTCAAGTTATGGGATACATAATTTCACAATTTACTAATATGGAGGTACCAGGTGCCTGGATAAAGGATCCTGGTGTGCAGGTAAGTCTGGTGGACAGCAGAGGTGTGCCTTGTGGTGTGCTTGAAAGAGTTGGTTCCAAGCCAGTAGGATAAAAAAATCTAGACAACAGAGTTTTACTAAATGTGGCAGGTGTATAGCCTAAGAAATGAATGTGCATATCTTTTAAATTTTGTGTAAAGAATTGCTGAATTATAGTATAAACATCCAAAATTGCAAACAATAAAATTTATTTCGGTGAAATGGTATAACGGTTTGCAAAAATCATTACACTTCTGATCATTTTGTGGAATTTGCATAAGTGAAATTTGCCCAGCTATATACTGTACCTGACCTGACATGAAGGAGGACAGAAAAAGCCTGGGCAGAGTGGCAAGAAAATCATATTCTTTGTAGACTCCACAGTTAGGACAGTGCATGAGGTGGTGAGGCATTACATAGCCATGGAAGTAGTGCAGGTCAGGTGATTTACCTTCCAGCAGCACAGGTTGCATGAGTGCTATCCAGAGCCAGTTAATACATCTGGAGAGAGGAATGAACTATCCTTGTCCACAGTGTGGCATAAATAACAGAGGGAGCACAAGTCCTGACAGCTTGAGGTGGTCACTCATAGAACTAGGGCTTTTATATAAGTGAAAGGTATTCAGGTTGATATTTCCATGATCCTCATAATCCTGAGGTCCCCTGAGGAATTACAGTGGACTAGTAGGCTAAGGGTCTGTTACAAGAGGGAGGGTCTTGTTTCTCTGGCCAACTGGAGAACAAGGCATTCTTGGACAAAGAGTACCTGCACTCACAAAATGGTATGGACTTAAAGCAGGGAGGAGTTTGGCTACTAGCCAGAAGAATGGACATGGGCATTGGGGTTGAGTCTATACTAGAAGATAGGGGAGGGAGCTATTTCAGGGGTTCATCAAGGGCAGAAATTAGATGCAGTAAGACATCAAGGGATAGACAGTAGAACTGGGTAGCACCAGAAGACTAAACACACATGGGGCCCAATTCCAAAATGCATTATGCTTGGTGCAGGGCAATTTAAGCCAATCCCCATGGTGCAAATCGCACCTTACACCAGGCATAATGCAAGTTGCAATTCCAAAAGATGCCTTGCGCCATGCCGTATGTGGGTTGCGCCAAATGGGGGTTACACCACCCACTACACCTGCAACCCACTGCGGCATGGCACAAGGGTGGGTTATGGCAGCATCACACCCTATTCCAGAAGGGCAGCTGCTGTAACTCACTTACATTATTCCAGAACAGGGAATGGAGTAGCAGGGTTAGACTAGCTTGACAGTGGTCTAAGGGGCATCCATCCTGGCACAGCAATGGATGTCCCCCCACCCCCACAGCACCACCGAATTGCCATTGATGCCATTGATACAGCCTGGATGTAGGCATTAAGGAAGCAAGCATTCACCTGTTTGCTGATGACACGGTGCTCTACAAAAGCTGTACATCTCCTGAAGCTGCCTGCGGTGACCTGTAAACTGACTTTAATATCCTGCAACACCATCTCCTTAGCAAAAGACTGCTACTTAACACTAAGAAAACCAAGGCAATGCTATTCTCACCAACTAGCCAGGTGGCATATTCTACTGCTGTTGATCCCTTACTTTCTATCTCTACCCTACTAGGAGAAAATCTTGAATTCGTACCGAAATTCAACTGTTTGGGTGTCTGGCTTGACCACAAACTCTCCTTTGTGGAACATATAGAGGAGCTGCTGAAAAAGCTGAGGCAGAGGCTAGGCCTCTTCTTTAGGATAAACAACCTCCTGACCATAGATGCCAAAAGCCAGCTCGTCCAGTCCACGTTCCTTTCTTTAATTGATTATGCTGACTTCATATATGACCAGTGCTCTGCCTCACATCTTGCAAAACTAGACATATTGAATCAAAAAGCTCTGAGATTTATAACTGGCCTTCCCTTTTCCACCCACCACTGTTCCTTATACGCAGCTGTGGGGTTGCCCTCCCTTCAGCATAAGCATTATAGAAATGCGGCTCTTTGGACACTCAGAGCCATCACCAACAAACTTCCGCAGTATGTTGCTGACTGTCTCCCCCTAAGTCTGACTGGTAATTATGCCTTGAGAAGTCACTTGCTGGTTTCCTTGAAAGTACCTAGGGTTGGCGCCCACTTTGGAAGAGTGGCCATAAGCTTTGTCCAGCTTACGCTCTGGAACAGGCTACAGAAATCGTTGAGACTAAGCTATCCTGCTAGTCTTGCTATGTTCAAGACTTTGTATGCCAAAATGTTTGTGGAGTTATGTCATTGTTTCCATCACTTCTAGTAGTCTGGCTATCACTTTCTACACACCACAGGCTGAACACAAAAAAAACACAACCCCCCCCAAAAAAACTATCCTAGTCCTATCCGTACACCTAAGTATTCCTCACACCATGTTTATTCACCCCTTCCCTCAATCTATCCTAGTCCCATTCGTATACCTAAGTACTCCTTTCACCTCCCTTACTCACCCCTCCCCTCTCACCCATTGCCTACTCTTATGCCTCCCACATTGTCAGCATTGTGTCCCAGCATCTTCCCGCCAATGCCAGCCCTGTCCTTTCATATTTTGCCTTCTTTCATATCTGAGGGACACCTATACAGGCTACTAATATGTTCATGATGGTCATGATTATGAAGGCATTGTTTTTTGTATGTACTATTCACCAATATTTACTACACTGTATATATCTTTCTTGTATATATCTACTCCTGTTGTATTATGTGTATTTTTAATTGTATTCTTGACCTCACAAACTGCAGGTCCACCTTGTAAATGAGCTTGCTCAATGGTGATCGCCTGGATAAATAAAGATTTGATTGATTGATTGATTGATTTATGTGCTCCCTGTGCCCCCCACACTGTCATGCCCCCCATCTCCTGAAATTCAGGGATCCTGGGGTCTGTTTTCAATGCTGTCCCCCCCAAGTGCATGTGCAAACTGGCTAGCCCCCCCCCCACTGCTCCAAGGTGCATGCTGTTGCATTTCAGGAGGTGGGGGCAGCAGATTGTATGCCACAAGTCAAGGGCATAGGTGCCAGGGACTCTGCTTGTCCTGGAATATGGTGCAGGGTCCCTAGCATAGCGCCGCATGGTGCAACTCGCAGATGCCCGTGAGTTGCACCATGCATTTTAGAATTGGTCCCATGGGGAGTAAGGAAACATAGATAGGCAATCATTTTCATTTGAATACAGGCCAGTATGGAAATCATAACCAGCAAAATTAGCAATATTTTAAGGACCTAAAGCATTTGGAAGGTCAGGATTTGGTGGCACTTACAGAGACCTTGTGGTGGAAGAAAATCACTAAAGTACCAAGAGGGAACAATGTGAGCCATTCTGAAGGGATAAATCTGATCATTTATGGAAAGGTGTCACTGTGCAACATACTGTACAGAAGTGCATCTGAGTCTAACTAGGAGGAGAAGTTGACAACTTGGTCACCCAGGGGTGTGCTACAAGATTCCAGACAACCCAGCAGAGCTTGAAGCACAGCTGGATGGAGACATTAGGAAAGTAGCCAAATTGGATGCAGTTGTGATAAGTGCTTTGAGAAAATAAAATTCTACCAGTGGAATTGCAGAAGCATTTCTTTGTCTGTGTCCATTAAGTTTTAAGAAATGTTGGAAATGTTCATGAAATTTTGTCAATACATAGGAAGTAGTATTTCCCCAATAACTTTAAAACTACCTAAATATTTCTAGATTTTAAATATTTATGACCCATCAGCATTAGATAAGCATGGCAAATGTCTACTTTATATAGTATGCTTAAGGGCAGCAGAGTCAAAAGAATAGAGTTTGGGGAAATGTTCACAACGTTCCATTTCTGTTTGGGGGCCTCTGGTTGCCATGATTGACTGTTGTTATATCAGTCTCCCATGACTCTCTTGAGGCATGCTATAGGTGTTTCACCTACAGGAGCCTGTTCTGGTATGCAAAATTCAAAATATAATTAACTAAATAAATAATGAAATACATTAAAACATTCTAGCCCTATAGTTCCATTCAGTAGTATTTTGGGGTGGCTTCAGGACCAGGCAATGTACAGTAGTTCAATGCAGTTCATTCTTATTGCCTGAGGATTACAGGTATTACCTGAAAGATCTCTGTTTTCGTTTATACCTGTCATAGTCAAGATGCATTGCTATTTAGTAGTACAACATGTTGATCAACTGTAGTGTTATATGTTTTCATTGCATGTGAAACTTGATGAACTCTGATTTAAATATTTGTCATACTATGATAAATGAGAACTTGTTTAATTGGTCTGGTCATTTTCCCATTGAATAAACTAACTTATTATTAAAGTTAATATCTTTAAACTTTCTTGTACATTTCAGTGAAATTAATCATAAAAAGGAAAGCAACTTTGCTTCAGCGTAATGAAGATATAATCCTAGTGGAACATATGTCTCACATTAAATTTATTCAGTTATTCACGATTGTAAAAGTCTACTTCTCTTTAAAAAAATTTGTAACTCACCACTACATTTGACTCTCAGAGTTCTTTTATTTTCATTTTCAGCACTCAAATGCAAAAGCGGGGGCTAAGTTGCAGGCTGAAACTGGTTAAGCTGATTTTTCATCAGAATTCCCTTTTGTTGCTCTAAATTTATTCTAGCCATGAGTACCAAAATGAAGTTTACTAAAGATGAGAAGAAAAAGCTCAGAAACTGGACTATATTAAACCAAAAAAAAGATTACTTTGTAATACAATCAACCAAGGGGCAGGCTCTGGCAAAGGCTAATAGAAGATCCTGTTCAGATGCCAGCTCAGAGGATGTTGAACTACCACTTAGAGTGACCTGTGCTCATATTAAAAACACTGAATTGCCTACAGAGAAAAAAGAAAAGGAACCTGCTTTATCTGCATTTTTTCAGTTCACCGCAGATTCAGGGTTGCATCTGAAAAAGCTATATCTAATTTGCATCAAGAGACTAAATCTGCCTTTGGGGAGCTGAGTATGAAGTTTAGCACCATAACTCAAACTGTCATTGTTTGAGTGTAAAAAGTACAGTCCATCTCAGACAAAAGTTTGAATCTTGAAATGGACCTGGGAGAAACACAACACTCTTCTTCTCTCTCAATGCTGCCAGAGAGATTTTTGAATAGTAAAATGGAAAGGATAGAGAGCACTGTGTGGGAGCATAACATAGAAATTCTGTGGCTACCTTTGAACATTGGGCCAGCAAATGTGACTAGTTTGACTAACAAACTTCTGAAAGACATTGCTGATAAAGACATTTCTGTGGTCAAAACTTTCTGAATCCCCTTTCAGTAGAGCTAGGCACAAAATCCCTAGAGCTACAATATCAGCTGAAAACAGCTCAACAGGTATGTCCCACTCTTTGTGTTACTCTGGGATCTGTGTCAGATAAAGACTATTATTTTATTATTTTAAACATTACAAAAGAGAATAGATCTCTTTAGTATGAGATCTGAAAGCTCACCTCTTTAAAAAAAGCCTTTCTTAATTAACTGCAGCTGATCTTACTGTTATTTTTTGTTATTTATTTTACTATGGATTTTAAACTGTTGTCTGTTTGCTGACCCTGTATGTACTGTTTGTATAACCTTGTTATGTGTTACACCTCCTTTAAGGTGCCCAGAGCCTGCGGGATTGGGTGCCATATAAATAAAGTCTTACTTACTTACTTACTACTTATTTACTTTTCTTACTTACTTAGTAGGTATGTTCAATTTCCTGTTACTTAGATTTGTCTTATGACACTCAAAGAAGAAGATGCCCTCTTCTGTACTATCATTCTGCTATACTAGAACTTGGTGCCCCAGTTGCTTTGATAAAGCCAGCAAAACTAAGTTTTTTTTCTAGATATCAAAGTTTATGTTTTCATTGATGAGAATACTGTGCAGGACTTTATCAAGAGCTGAGCCATCAATTGGTGGTTCTGAGATTGGAGAGGTGAATGGAGATGAATCCTTATTGTCCAGTAAGTCTGATTCTTTGCTTGTAATACCTACTAGGCTGTTACAGAACTGATATGATTTTTCTAAAATAAAAATACAGTCATGAGTAAAATTGTAGTTGCTTAAATTTATAAATACAGTTGTCCCTCACCATAACCAACACTTGAGGACCCACAGCTGTCATTTGTTATAGCAAGTCCTTTATTAAAGCAAGGGACACCAACTTGGGGCTTCTAACAGTGCAGAGGGAGGGTTCAGGGGTGATATTTAGTGACTGTTGGTGAAGGGCATGCTCCAGTAAATATTGAGGGCCCAATTCTAAGATGCAGGGTGCAGCTCACTGACATATGTGAGTTGTGCCATGCGGTGGTATGCCAGGGATCCTGTGTTGTATTCCAAGACAGACAGGGTCCCAAGCACCTATGTCCTGTGACTTGCAACAGACACAGGCTAGCGCCACAGGCATGGCACAATGGACCTGGATGCACAAGTCACAGCCCACTGAGAACTGCCCCCCAGAGCCCCCCACCCCAGAACAGTACCACATGCACCAGGGGGCATGGTGATGCTGGACAGGTGGCCCTGGTGTTCAGGGGGGCACTTCAGGAAATGGACCCCTGGGGTCCCTGACATTCAGTGGGTGGGGGCATGTCTGTGTTGGAGGGCATGGGGAACACAGCTGTGGACTTTCTGCAGCACTGTAGAGTGGGCATTCATTGATTGGCATGGACAGATGCCCCTTAGACCATCTCCTTGATGGTCTAACTCCACTGTGCCATTGCAGCTTCTGGAATAGTGTATGAGGGTTATGGCAGCCACCCTTTTGGAATAGGGTGTAGTTGCTGCTGTAACCCACCCTTGCACCATGCCATTGTGGGTTGTGGGCATAGTGGGTGGCATAACCCACCTTTGGCGCAACCCACATACAACATGGCGCAGGTTGCAACTTGGAATTTGGACTTGTCATCTCATGGCACAAGTTGTGATTTACACCATGGGGTTCGGCATAAATCATCTTGTGCCATGTGTAAGTCATCTTGGAATCGGGCCCTGTGTGTGCTTGTGAGACCTTTTGTTTGTTTAGTGCACTTTAACTTTCTGTAACTTTATTTATTACTTATGTTAAAATCATTTTGATTATTCATGAACTATTTCTTGTTTTACAAAAAAGTTTGTCATCTTCATTTGCTTTTCATTTTTCAGTGCAACCACATCTTTAGCAAAGGATACTAGCTGCTTTAGCTGTATGACCATATTGGACCTATTTTCTGACTGGACAGCTATGCACTTGATGGCAGTGGCATCATTACATGAATATTGTTCACCAGTGATACAGACTTGTTGAATGCCATGCTGTCGCTAGAAGCACGAGAGCCACGCAGTTGAGGATTTGAACTTCAATCCCTCACTATGAATTTGTCTTGCAAACTGTGTGGCTTTTTCCCTTATAATTGATCTTGAGACTAGGACCCATTAGCCCTCTGTTGAGTAAATCACAACTGTGTGGCTTTGTCCACTTCATACTTGTCGGCATATCTCAGCTATTTATGTTTTAAAGCATCTGACACTGAAGTTTCCTGTACAAAGCTCAGAAGGGCACCCTCCTGCTTCCTCCAGGTCCATATTGTGGAGTTGCTGTACCCTGTCTCTGATGACATTTTTGCTAGACTCTTCCTGCATTGAGCCTGTCAAGCACAGGGAACTTAGTCTCCACAACATAATTGGAACATTTTGTTTTGTTGTGTCTGCAATCAGCTGTCAATGTTAACTTTTTATAGTGCCCAATCAGCTTTTGCAGTCAGTTGGGAGCCATATGAACCATTCGCTATAGCCGAGAATTTGCTATAGTGAGGTTCATTATAGTGAGAGACTACTGTATGTTGTTTTAGTTACTCGTCATAATTGTGGGCCCTTTAAGTAGTGTCAGTGCACTATATTACTGCTTGGTTTTAGCAAATGAAGTACAGCCAGCACCAGATACACTTTGTTTATGATTTCTTTAATTTAATGTCATCTGCAGGCTGTTATGCTATACGTAATTTGCATGGAGGTATATGGATATTAAGTCCATGTATATTGTTTTAAAGGATACCTAAACAACATTTTGACAACAAACTATTCAAAACTCTGACTCCGTAGGTGACTAAAGGAAAGGCTGCTGTATTCATTAATGCTAAAACTACATTTACGTAGTTTACCTAAATGTGGTTCCAGAGCATTTGAAAATTGTAAAATCAGCCTTCCAATTTAAAAAAAAACTGTCTTACCTGCTTCCTAAAATGGCCCCCAAATGTGTTATATGATGACATCACTGGAGCCAAGTCAGAGAGATATATGGCTCTCTACAGTGCTAGCTAGTTCTTTTTTCTCTTTGTATAGAATTGTTTCACCCAAATGGTCAAAATCATGTGCGTTATTTTGTATAATGCACATGTTAAGCTATGATGATTCTGTTCATTTTGTTTACTTTAATATGCTGAAAATGTGTTTTAATCCAACTGACTTTCTCTGTGGCAAACCACAGTACAGTACAAATCTTGAATAACCTGGTGGTCTAGTGGTTATGGTGCATCCAGGATGCTACAATGGGGGTGCTGTGGTGGTGTGCATGCTTAATATGCACGTTTTAAAATTTTTATTAAACTTTTAAATTTTCTGCTATTATTCTTTTCTAGTATGTTTTTGACAGAACCTACAAATGTAATCCATAGTCTGAATGTAAACATTTGTACAATCAATAAATCAGACTTCTTCAACAACGTGAAATGCAGCAGCAGAAAGCAAGTATGTTACTATGTGGGGGGGGGTTGCAGCCACACCCTTCACTACCCCCTACAGCCACCACTTTTTTGTAGCAAAGTTCTTGTGCAGTCCAATGTAAGAGTTCAACTTTCTTGAAACTCAGATATATGCTTGTCTTGTCTTATTTTTCCATGGGAAATAATAATAATAATAAGAATCAGCATTTATATAGTGGTTTTCATACACATTGTATCCCAAAGTGCTTTACAAGCAATACTAAACTGGTAGCGAAGTGACTGAACATGGAGGGGCAGCCATTTCATAATATCCACACACAGGCTAAGACAATTGCATGAACTAGCCCCATAGCTTATTTCTTACAGTAATCTGCTCATATTTCTCTCCTTCAGTCTTCCCCTTTCCCTGTATATAGAAGTACCTTGCAAGAGTGACCTTCTCAGTCCCCCTCTGGTATTAATTCTTCCCTATTCCTCCTCACACTGAAAACTGGTGAGCTCATCACCCTTCTGCATCATGAATGCAAGCAGTACAGTCCCTGTTTTAGTTTGACATATCAAATATAAACATGTCTTTCCAATAAGTCAGGCTCATAGCAGCAGAGAACAAGGGGAATGATGGGCTTTCCTATCCTTAAAAGATCTAGGCTACCTTTGATTAGGCACTATTAAATGATAGGTGTGTACATCATTATGCACATCATTTAATAGTGCCTAATTATAGGTGACTTAGATCTTATATGGGTAGGAAATCCTATTTTTCCACTTGTGCCATGCTGCTATCAGCCTGGCTTACCAGATCATGTTTATTATTAATATGTAAATATAATACAGGAGACTGTACTAACCACATTCATGATGTGGAAGGGTAGTGAACTCACCAGTTTTTGGTGTGGGGAGCAGGTGAGAAGAATGAATGCCAGAGAGGGACTGAAGAGGCCATTCCAGCAGGGTACAGCTATATTCAGGTTAGTTGAAGACATGAAGAAGGATGCTGCGCAGATCACTGTGAGATCTTAAATGTGGTGTTGCCAGCATCGTGATCACTACCTGACTGTGGATGAGAGTAGCTAGTGATAACAAATACTCAGAGTGGCAGGATTGCACCTAAACTGTTACTTGAATTCAGTGTAGGGAGATTACCCTCGGTGGGTGGGTGGGAGTTGGGGGGATGTTGACATTTGTTAGGACAGTATTGAAGGAGTTGTGTATAGCTCATTCAAGATTTGGAAGGGTGGTAGCCAGCCAATTCGCACTGTAGAGAAGAGCACAGAAACGTACTGGATAAGAATTGCTGGAACTGTCCTGCAGGGTTCTACAGATCACAGGTAAAAGAGTAGACTGACACTGGAAGTCAGGTGGATTTGCTTAAGGTATTAGTATGCCTCTTTGCTAATAATATTGTTATCCATTGTAAGTGCAGCCCTTATGAGGGCATGAGCAGCAGTTTTTCTGGTGGGTCATGATGCTTATTGCTTGGCCCTCCAGGTAGACCTAGTTGTTGGTTAATGAGGTGGGAAAAAAACACAGCAAGGAACTGTACATACTACCTTCACTGTGCAGAAGGGTGATGATCCACTCAATGTTTGCTGTGGGAACAGAAGTCAAACATTGAGAATGGGGATTGGAGAGTGATTTGGGAAGCATTTTCTAACAGTGCCAGCTAATGATGTGTATCAATACAGGTGTGCACAACTCTCTGAGGTACAAGATTACAATCTGAGGTGTGATAATTCTCTTCATGAGAACGCAAGCTCATAAGCAGCCCCAGACAATACTAAGGACAAGGTATGGATGGTGGGGTGTTCAACAGAAGGCAGGCTAGGTGCAGGGGGTTCACATGGAAAATGAAAGCCTTATTTGTGGATTAACAAGAGAGCATGAGCTTTGGAACTGAACAAGACTGGTACTTTGCTGTGTGACCCTAAGCTAGTCACTAAACTTCCTTGTGCTCCCAGGTCACACCTGTAAACAAGCTTTCAGCTTAGTGTGTCTCTCCTGGTTAGCAAAAAACAAAATTCAGTGCATCATATAACCACTAGATCATCAGGTATTTGAAGTGTTGTACTGTAATGCAGTTTGCTAAAGAAAGTTGGCTGGATTGCAAAACATTTTCTGCAAATTAAAGTAAACAAAATGAACAAAATCATAGCCTAACATGTACTGATCAAAATAATCCATGAGGTAATACATGGTGTTGATCATTCTGGTACAACAATTCAAAATAAAGAGGGAAAGAAGAACTAGTTAGCACTATAGAAATATATGTGGAACTCTTGTCTCTGGCTCTGATGATGTCATCATGACTCATCACTTATTACACTTGGCAGACATCTTAGGGAGAAACCAAGGCTGTTTTTTGAAAGTGAACAGCTGAAGTTTACATTTTTTAAAAGCTATAAAACTGCATTTATGTTATTTTCATAAATGCAGTTTTAGCATAAATGTAAACAGCAGCCTTTACTTTACCTTGCAATGAAGCCAGATTTTGGAGTTTGCAGTTTTAAAAAACTGCTTGTTTAGGTACCCTTTGAAGAGTTCTTCTATAACCCCCATGTGGGTACAATAATAATTAATTTATACACTAAATCCATTTTATAGAGTTGATTCATGATCAACTTCTTGTGTTGTCTGTGTGTTTTCTATGTTTTATGTGTACTGTACATGTATTATTTATTCTTTAAAAAATATAAAGTTTAAGTAAAAATGTTCCATCACTAATGAGTTTCGATCATTTGATTTTTTCAAGGAGATGAAATAAATGCAGTGCAAACACTTACTATTAGACACTCCTTCGATAGTAACAAAAACATGTGTAAATGTCAGTTGAAACAATTATATATGCTAAACTACTCCTAGCCAGTGATTAAAACAGTATTGATTTGCAGCAGCAGTGAAAGACTCAATCAATCCATATTGCAACACTATGTATGTGTTGTTCCTTATGTGTAAACAATTAAATACTTTAACAAATAAAAATCCTATTGATCATAATCTAATTAAAAAAAAAACAACCATCAGTCACATCAGTCCTGAAACGTTTAATAGAAGTGACTTGAACATACTGTATAATGCAATAAATGGAAACTCACGCTGCTCCAAAACCAGGTGGGGTGCACACTCAGGTAGCCAGCCACGATGTGACCAAAAACAAAATAAAGATGCACTCCAGTTGAAAAAATGGCAGAAACTAGTT
The DNA here is from genome assembly GCA_016271365.2 of Neoceratodus forsteri. Taxonomy (NCBI): domain Eukaryota; kingdom Metazoa; phylum Chordata; order Ceratodontiformes; family Ceratodontidae; genus Neoceratodus; species Neoceratodus forsteri. The sequence continues at coordinate 463,464,529 of CM057458.1, forward strand.
GCTGCAAAATAAGTTGTAACACAGGTCAGGTAGACACTCCAAACCAGTAGCTACTGGTTTGGAGTGTTTACCCGACCTGTGTTATAATTTTCATTTGATTAAATGAATTTATTTTGCAACAACTAGTTTCTGTCATTTATTTTCCCAACTGCAGTGCATCTCTCTTTTGTTTTTACTTGAACATATCAGGCCAAATAATGAGAAATCATCATCATCATCATCATCATACTGGTAGTAATAATAATATCTAATAATGGGTGACATAAACCTAAACTGGTTTATTAATATAACCTGTTGATCACCTGTACTATTATGTTTTTTTCTTCCATATGAAACTTCATGAACTTTGTTTTAATATTTGAGGCAACATTAAAATCAAGCACCACTGAACTGGTATAGATTAGCTTCCCACTGAAGCACAAGCTATTTTCTACAATAGATAACTTTTTTTAATAAAAATACATTTTTAGTAAAATGTTTCATAATATGGTTATGAGCTTGCCTGCCTATCTAACTTAAATAGCCCTGAAACTAAATTAAATGAGTAAATTGGAAAATAACATCAATCAATCATTCAATCAATCAATCAATAAATATAAGCAATACAAGTACAGACTTGTAGCATTTTAGCAAGTTTTTTTCCATACTGCCACAGATAGAAAGAACAAAGCCATTGCATAACTTTCTCTGCAAATCATTGCCCATTTCAAAAGTCTCCCTCCTACAAATACACATTCAGTTAGGTTAAGAATTCTGTGAAACATAGAAAACCACAGTTTCATAGGATATTACAGAATATCCAGACTATTAAAATCACTGACCACCCCCATGTTCAAGTTAATCTAGTAGGGTTCTCAATTCTTGCAGGTTACATTATTCCAAATCTCTAACTTATAGGCCACAGCTCAATGAAGTTGTGCAACTTCAAATATAATGTTACAGTGTACTTTTACTTTAAATAGTATACAGGAAAAGTTTGGTCATCGAGTTAGATATTCAAGCAATTGCACTGGCACAATAACCACACTTTGCGCCCACTAAGTGGCCCATTGCTAAATTAAACCATTTGTAATTGCACTTTCAATTGTGTTTATGCTTGCAAGCAATGTTGCTGTTATAATGAGTGAGTATGGGGTGGAGTCATGAATAACAGTGCAATTGCTATCCTCAAAGCTGTTTTGTTCTTATACTCCAGAGACACATGGATGGAAGCGGTCCAAGTACAAAAGCCACATTTATCTCAGGAGTAAGTCTGGGATACTGGATTGTTCAATGAACTGGCAGCAGGTTAAGAAGACATTCTGGTTTCCAGAAAAAAAAAATCACAGTTGGCATAAACAGAATTCAGTTACACAAAAATCCTCAACAATCTGAATTTCAGCTTTCTATTTGTCATTACTCAAGATATTTTCATTAAAGCATGTTCTGTTTTCAATATATTACATCTGTTCATGTTGATTTTTCCTGCCATGTAGATAAAATCCCCTCCTTGTGAAATCACATCATGTCACAGAAATGATTCTATGACTATAAAGGAAAAAGCAGAAGGAAAAGATGAAGTCAAAGGAGGAAGATTCTGGTGTCATTCTAATACTGTACATTAGCAATAATATACAAAATCACACATGCTCCCACATTAGCAATAATGCTGCAATGTCCTGAAATTCAAACTATTTTGGGAATCTTATGAGATTTAAGGCCTGTGGATGCCAGCTGCAAATTGTTTTCAGGATTTTGAGGAAATTGGAAAACACTTTAAGGCCTCTTTTACCTCTAGGTCACTAGTTCAAATCTAGCTAGATTAATAATGGCCAAATATGTTATCTTCTGATGACTGGTTAGTGACCAATATGAAATTAGATGTGAGAGTCTCTACACAGTTCATAGTGGTCAGAATTCCACATGACAAACCCACATTCACAACTAGCACTGAGTGGCATTCCTGTTGGCAGTCTCACATGAGAGGCCAAGGATGGAATGGACATGACATCTGAACCACCCTCTCACTTATGACATTGTCCCTTCCTCCCTCATAGGGTTCAGGCACATTAGTGGGTCAGGGTAGGGACATGTGCCCTGTTGATATCTAGTGATATCAATATGGGTCCTGTCATAAGCTCTAAATTCACTATCGAAATAGCTTAGGCAAAAGGCAAGTTATTTGATGGGCCAGGTACAATTTTATAAATGCTGCCAACCTCCTGAAAATAACCATCTTGCACATCAGACAGCTGATAAAGGTGCATGATATCTGCTTCCATGGGAATCAATGCATTGTTGTAGGAATGTGGGCTGCAGAGGAGTATGTGATTGAAGTACCTACAGTATGTGTCATAGTCAGACAGTAACAACTGCTTTAGATGGGCTGGGCAAACCGAACGATGTCCCGCAATATTCCTAACATGACAACTACGGCCACTATAGCCAGAATAAGCCATGCCTAAGACATGGGCCATTTGGGCAGTGGGATATAACCACCATTTGCACACTATTCCACTGATGCATAGTACCAAAGGAACCTGTTTGGGTCAAAGACCTGCATGGTCATTCCCACAAATATAAAGTTCTCTGAGTGACAGTCTTTTCTCTGTTCCCACCACCCCCTGACCATTGCTCACAGACCCTCTTCTAAGATATATGGCTTGTGACAGAGTGTCATTATTTGTATAGACATCTCCTCATGACAGGAATGGATTTTGACTTTATTCAATGTATAGTAGTACTTCAAACAAATTACAATACTTATTAGCAGTATCAATATTTATTATACGTCACTAAAGAGATTTTAACAAATCACAACCCAGAACATCTGTATCTCTTATCATTCATATAACTGTGCTCTTTTGTGGCACTCTACAATCCAGGATATCTCTTATGCCAGGGGTGGGATATTCAGAAATGTGCCAGGCAGGGGCAGCGCAACTGGGATGTACCAGGGCATGGACTTGGCGATATTCAACAGTGCTGTGCCATGGCCCAGCACCGTTGAATATGGCACAGTGACCATCTGCATTGTGCATGGTGCAGTGGCACTGTACCAGTGCAAGTGGCAAGAGAGGATTAGGGGATATGCCAGCACAAGTGTGGTTGCGCTAGGTGCAGGAACCATGATATTCAGTGGTGGGTATGCAAATGGGGCCATTATGCATGCAAGGCACAAATGGGGCCATTTGCATGTCATTATGGCCCAATTTGCATGCAGGTGCACCGATCCCCTGCGACTTGCACCTGGCGCCCTGCCAGACTGCCACTGTCAAGGACCAATGCCCCCTGCCCTTCGGTGGCAACATGCCCCGATGCCCGATCGCAAGCTTAGATAAATAAATCTATTCCCTGGTGGTCCAGTGGACCTACCCCCCAGCCTGATCATGGGCATAAATGCATATATCTATTTTCTGGTGGTCCAGTGGACCTGTCCCCTAGCCCAATCATGGGCATAAATACATATATCTATTCCCTGGTGATCCAGTGGACCTGCCCCCCACCCCAATCATGGGCATAAATACATATATCTATTCCCTGGTGGTCCAGTGGACCTGCCCCCCCAACACAATCGCGGGCATAAATACATAATCTAATCCCTGGTGGTCCAGTGGACCTGCCCCCCAGTCTGATCATGGGCATAAATAAATATATTATTCCCTGGTGGTCCAGTGGACAGAATCCCTGCCCGATCACGGGATCCCTAAATTAAGGTATAATGCTGGTAATCCAGTGGTACCTCCCTTCCCATCTGCCCACTCAGACCCGCCACCCCACTCCCCCCTGGTCAGTGGTGGGTGGCAGCTCCCCACCTGCAAGCTGTCCAGCTTCCCGCCAACTGACAGCGTACAGTACGACTGTACGCCCATTGGTCCACTGCATGGGCCAATGGGTGTGTAGAACATGCTGTACTACACAGTCCAATGCATATGTATCCAATTGGACTATAAGTGTTGGTATGATTTATGGTATATTTAGTCCCACTTGTGGCCAATAAATGGAATGGGCTCATTGTGTTCAGTGTAGCTAACTCTTCTGGCAGATTCTGCATAGTGTGCACAAAATGCAGTCTGAACCTGGATTAGCAATATTGGTGGGCTGTGTTTCTCAATCAGCTTAATCTACTACAAACCTAACAGTGCTCCTTGTATCATTAACTCTGTTGGCTGCTGTAACTTAGACATAAACATCATTCATGATTATAACATTACATAACTACAAAATGACTCCTGAAACTATAAAATGCACTAACATTGACTTTTTCATTTGCCAACTAGGCTAAACATAAGAATAAACAATCATAGCTAGGGTTTGAGCAATATGTATCTAGGTATTTCTGAATAATTTAGATTATTCTGCTATCTAATGAAGTAAGAAAACTAAGGATTATGTGTTATCCAGCCTTTCCCTACCAGAGTGTTCCATACTAGAGCATATAATGATTACTTGCTCAGATATTGGGATATTTGCTTTAAATGCTAGCATGATGGAAGGGCAGGGTGCCCTTCTAAAAGTGTTTCCTATGCTCGTTCAGTGCTCAACACAGTTATTGTTTGTTTGCTCACTGTGATCACACACTGTCGGGAAAGGAGCTATGGAGGAGCTGTTATAAGCAAACACTGAAAATTAGTTAGGGATGCAGATGAAGCTGGTAAAACTGTTTCAGACTAAGAGCATTGCTGGCAGATACCAGATAAAGCAATTTTAAGAACTTCCTTTTTCTTATTCATGGTAGAGTTTGGGGGAAATTGTGCCCAAGGGTTTTGGATAGTTGGTGTAGGTAAGAAAGATTCCTTTTACAGTGATTTAAGATGGCGGCCACGCTGGGCTAGCTGTCTGGGAGCTGTAGAGCAGAGCACTTTTTAGCTATTATTATTTAGCTATTTATTTGTTTTGTTTGTTTTTTCTTTGTTTGTTTAGATAGTGATAGTTTAGTTGCAGCTGGATAGGGCCATTAAAGTGAGGAGGTGAAGTTAGGTGCTCCATTCAGATTTTGCGATAAGATAGGAGTGATTAAACTCGGAGTCACTAACTTTTTACAGTTACTGTTTAGCTGAGTAACTCCACTGTTACAACTCAAAATCGTGGAGTGTTTGGATTATCTATCATCTGGATAGACTGGTCATAATCTGCCTGTTTTAAAAACTATACTCTGTGGTGTACCTGTTGGATTGTTGGTCGCCCAGGGAAGAGATGAGCTGGAGGAGGTCTTGTTAGCGATACAGAGCATGGAGCCTGTGGGATGACTCTGTCCTCCTTAGGAACCATTGTGCTGGGAGCTTGGAGCATCAAACATCAGACAAAGATCTTTCCGATGGGCTACAGCTGGAAAACCTGTCGGTACCTGTCAGTGTACTTTCGGTGCGAGACTGGAAGTGTATCTAGTCCCTGAACTTTGGGACTTGTTGTTCTTTGGGGCCTATTGCTGGCATGAAAGGGGGGGTCTGACTTGACCCTTGGGTTGGTTAACTGCCGGATCTGTGGCTGTGTGGGAAGTTGGGGACTGGGCCAGCTGGAGAGTGGGCAAGCGATCTCGTGTAACTTCTAAGCCATTTGGGGGGTTGGCTGGTCGGCTCACGCCAACTGAGGGCTGAAGTCGCAGTCATGAAGATTTCTGGTGACAACCTCCTAGGGTGGAGTTATTTGAGCCCGTAGCCAGCATTGGTAAGCCCCTGAGTCCAGGAGAGAAGACTATCAAACCAAAGGAAACATATGGATATTCGGAAGGAAATTGATCCAGGACATGGTCAGACCTCTTTTTCTTTATATGCTTATGATCAATCTTATATTTTATGGGCAGTGAGAGTGCCAGACAAACTATTTATTCTGACAAATCCTGTTGACTTGTCCAGCATATGTGAGAGGTAACGTTGGTAGAGATTATACTGGAAATTTATTCGTAGAGGTGGGAGTTCTACGAGTCTACAATTTCTATATTTGAGACTTTTTGTGACGGCTCCTTATTGCTAAAATATTGCTGTACATGCTGCTATATCTATTATTTTTTACATTGCTAATTTGGATTTTGGGGGTAATTATTATTGTTGGAAATATATTAGTTGTGTTTTAGGTTGGAGTGGAAGGTTAAGTGGATGAGGGGTGATATAGGTAATTGGAGTATTGTCTACGTGTGTTTGGATGTGGTTGAATTTTTAAGGTTTGAGTGGAAGGCTGAGTGGCTGAAAAGGTGTTACAGATGTTTTGGAGTATTGTTTGAATGTGTATTTGTTTGGAACAGTGTGATTGGAATTTTGATATTTATTTGGTTTGTGTTGATTGTGTTGTTGCCTCTGCTTTTTAGAATGTTTTGGGAGGGCAGCAAGATGGTCAGGCACTATTCCCCCTCCAGATTCAGGGACTTTCACCCTTTTGAATGTTCCCCTTTGTCTGCTGGTGCAGACAGTAGATGTCATGCCCTAGGGATAGTTAGGAGAAGGAAAAGGGGGGTTGGGCCTTGGGGGGAATGGAGCAGAGTGGTCGGATTGAGGTAGTAGGGACAAGGAGATGCCCTGGGGAAAAATGGGATCAGAATAGGGGTCCTCCATGTCTGATTCCCATACCCAAAGGCTCTGCTGAATGCAGGCAGGTGGCGCGGTCTTCCTTGATTACTCATCCTACTCGGATGGTGTTTTGTAATGCCAGGTCTATTAAAAATAAGACTGCTATTACAGCAGATCTTGTTGGGATATCTGACCTGATGTGCATCACCGAGACCTGGCTGGATGAGAATGCAGGTCCAGTTTTGGCCTTAGCTATTCTGGCTGGGTACTCAGTGATACATTGTCTGAGGATGGATCTTAGGGGCGGGGGTGTAGCCATCTGTTTTAGATCAGAACTGGGCCTTATGAAGGTACCAGTGGGGTCCACCAGATACTCTGAGTGTATCATGGGTGCAGGTGTGGGGTGCAGGATATTGTTCATCTGCTTTCCACCCGGAGATGGGAAATAGTTCCTGTAGGAAGTCACGGACTTCATTGTTGATGTGGTATTGGGATCCCCCAGATGGTTGATTGTGGGGGATTTCAATACCTGGGTCGATGATGAACTGTCACAATTTGGTTGTGAATTCTTTCAACTAATGACTTTGTTGGGCCTCACAGAGGTTGTTACCTCCACGGCCCACATTGGAGGTCACTCTTTGGTTCTGGTGTTCCTCCTGAGGATGGAGATATCTGACTTGGTGGTGGAACCAGTCAGATGGTCTGACCATCACACCATGAGGTTCAGTTTTGTGGCTCTCCCCAATAGGCCTACCCCTACGGAGATGGATTCCACCATGCCGCAGTGACACATAATTTGTTGACTGTTAGCACAGTGATGGTACAACACCACCAATTGGTGTTGTGCCATTGCTGGGGGAACTTGTGTTTTCTGTATGGGGCTTTGCCCACCACAACCTCCATGTGGGGAGCTCTGCCCCCCACACCCCTGCACTTTAATTAACTAAGTCCGAGTCGGAGTTGATTCAGAGATGGGGCGAACACCCTGAAGGCAACAGTGTCAGGATCCCAGTGGACCATCACAGTAAACTGCTGAAAATGTCGCTGTGATGGTCTTCGCTGTATTCCCATTGCTGTTGCAACATGATACCACAGGGATGGTCCAGTACCGCCTTTGTGGTGAAACCCCAGATTGCCTAATGGTGGTGCTGGATCTATCAGGTATGTCGAGGGAGTGCATGGATCCAGGGTATTTGGTGTTTGCCCGGTAGGGGCGGAGTTAGCCAGCAGCTTGATCAGATGTGTTTTTGATCACTCTGTTCTTGGGCATAGTTTGAGCTATTTTAATTTACCACTTCTGCAATCTTTTTGATTGAATTTGTACCAGTGTGTCCAGATTGTGTTTTTTGGCTACCATGGGACCAAAAAAAGTGGAGGAAAATGTGGCTCCCCACTCTAAATCAGTGGAGGAGTACATGTTTCCTAAGCCTGGCCTAACGACTGCAACGCAGCCTGCAGCACAGAAAGATGCTACCATAGACAGAATCTTTACTGTTCTCCAAAAGACTGAGGACAAAGTAACTGAAACTAACACATCCTTGTCTACAATGGAGCAAAGAGTTTTAAAGCTAAAAGAAGAGAGGAGGAGAACTCGAAGGCCATTGAGGAGCTCACTACTCAGCAAGAAAGTTTTGCTTTGGCTCAAGCTTGAGACTCTGAATTTCTCTTGAACAAAGTGGAAACCCTGGAAAATCAATTACATGCCACCAATCTCTGGGTGGTGGGGCTCCCAGTTTCTATTTTGGCCCAGGACTTAAAATCTGTAGTCTTGAACTTACTTACAGACTCCTGGGGAATTTCAAAGGGTATGGTCCATGTTAAGTGAGTTTTCCGCTTGCCTGCCCGTCAGAAATTTCAGGAGGGTGTGGTGCAATTTTCAACTCTGCTGGTTGCTCTTGATTCAGTGGAGGGTGTTTACTGGTGCTGGTGGCTGCTAGAGATAAGCAGGGCCTGGATTTTCAGGGGTTGAAGATATCCATTTTTCCAGATGTAGCGGTACGCACACAGGCAAGGAGAAAAGAGCTTCTACAACTGTGTCAGCAGTTAGGGGACCATGGCATTTCATCTAGTTTAATTTTTCCAGCATGTCTCCATTTTACTTACATCGTAAGCCCTATCTGTTTACAGAGGCTGATGCAGTCGCTAGATTCTTGGACTGCTTACCACGTCAGGGAGACCTGGCCTCTGACAATGAACTCTCTAATGTCCCATAAAAAAGGTGACTATATACTGTTAAAAGCATGGATGCTGTTGGATAGTGGTTAAAGACTCTAAGAGAGTAATCCAAGAGGAGACCCCACAATACAGATCTTGTCCATTAGTAATGTTGGCTAGTTTAAATTAGTTGGTGCAATTCAGCACGGTGGGGGAATTTTTGTAAAGTTGCATCCTTAGAGCTGGACTTTAAATATCCTTATATTTCTTAGCCTCCTCCTGCTGCATGCCTTTATCTGGTTGTTTAAGTAATTTACAGTATCCTTGTGTAAAAAGTCTTTATTACATTGTTAAGTTATATAGAGTGTCATACAAACCCCTTTTTCTGGTGACCCCGCTGTGTTGATCATGGGGCATTCAGAGTATATATTTAAATGCTATATGTAATGTAAATTTATATCATTTTAACATTTATATTTTGTTGTTTGGGAGATTTTCCCAGCAGTTTCCCCTACTCCTTCAAGGTGGGCATTCTCCCTCAACTAAAGTTTTTTGACATACGAACATACAAAATTTGCCAGCAGACACAGGCCATATGGTCTATTTGGTCTGCTTGAGTGTGCAGCACTTCAGTCCATTAGACTGCAGCTGCCCCTTCCTATTAACTCTTCCTCCCCAACTGCCCCCGGTATGTACTTTCCCCTTGAATTTGTTCCATCCCCTTGAAGCACCCACTGTCTGCACTGATATGAGTTGCTCAGGCAGTGCATTCCACCCCATTACCATTATTTCAGTGAAGTAGTGCCTCCTCCTTAACCCCCTGAATCTGCCCCCCTTTAACTTCAGGGAGTGTCCTCTAGTATCACTTCCATTCTGAAGAGTGAACCCACCCTGGAAGCCTACTCTGTTCATCCCCTTCAAGTACTTGAAGGTCTCTATCATGTCCCCTCTGTCTCTTCTATCCTCCAGAGCATACATGTTGAGTTCTTTTAGTCTTTCCTCATAAGTTCTATACCACAACCCCTGGATCATCTTTGTTGCTCTTCGCTGCACTGCCTCCAGTAGTTTGATATCCCTTTTGAAGTACGGGCACCAGAACTGCACGCAGTACTCCAAGTGCGTCCTCACCAGGGACCTGTACTGGGGCAATATGACTTTGCTACATCTGGATGTAATCCCCCTTGCTATGCACCCTAGCATCCTGTTAGCCTTAGCTGCTGCCTTCCTACACTGGGCTGAGTAGTTTAGTTCCCCAGTCACCAGCACCCCCAGATCCTTCTCTTCGTTGGATGTGGACAGTTTGATACCATCCATCCAGTAGATGTATCCTGGGTTTTTGGCTCTGAAATGCATCATCTTGCACTTCTTGGCATGGAACCCAAGCTGCCAGATGTGCATCCACTCCTCGAGTCTTGCTGAATGTTATATTTTTTTTTAATTTTTTTTTTAATTTAAGGATTTGGATCATACCTTTGAGCTCAGAGCTCTTTTACAAAGGCTCCACATCAAACAGTGACAATGACAACAATAACAAACAGTTTATATACAATACTCAAATAAGGTAGCTAGTATACAATAAGGATACAATGCCATTCATAGTACCAATGGTGTTAGTACAGCGTCAAGAGCATTCAACTAGGATAAAGGACAGTGTTTGTATGTAGCAAAGGAGATAAAGAGGTGTGACACCTAGTGTGAGAGTCTGAGGAGGAGCTCAAGGTGAGGGGAGGGGGAGGGGTGGGGAGAATGGGCCAAAAGAAGTGGCTTTGTCTAGGAGTTTGGGAGGTAGTGGTGGTAGGTTGGTTATAAGGTTGATCCAGTGGGGGAAAAGGCACAGGGGAGAGGAAGACAGAGGGATAGGGCAAGGTGGAAGAGTGGGGGTAAAAGGAAGGGGAAGGACAGTGTGGGTGAGTGGGCATTATGGGTGTTAGAGTCCTAGTGGCAGTCACAAATTGCCCTAGTAAGAAGGTGTTTCCTTAGACTATTTTTGAATTGCAAGATACATTGGGAGTTTAGAATGTGCTCTGGGATTACATTGAGACATTGGGGGGCCATATAGCTGAAAGCACGCTGTCCCTGCACAGTTCGATGGAAAGGTGTTGATAGGGCCCCCCTCATCCTGCCTCTGGTGGTATAGCTGGTAGCATTGGTGTTAGGATGCTAGAAATGCATGGGGGGGGTTACACATTAGCGCCTTTTTTCCAAGGAGACATGTTTGGAATATAATCTTGTTCTTTAGTGGCAGCCAATTGTTCTCCTCGTATAAGAAGCAAGTGTGGGTATTTCGATCTGCAGCCATTGTGAGCCTACATGCCTTGTTGAGGGCAATGTGAATCCTTTTTAGTGCAGTGTCTGTTGCTGCACCATAGACCACCAATCAATAGTCGATGGTAGAAAGGATGGAGCTGGAGACTGAGAGACAGAGGGCCTCTGGAGTGAGATACTTTTTATGCCTATAGAGTACACCCAGCTTGGTGTTCACTGCCTATCTCCATGCTGATATCTCTGACTGTACTGAAGTTGAAAATTTTAATAAAGAATAAAATAAAGAAAACTTTAGACTCTGAGAAAAAAAAAACCATGGCGGTAACGGAGGCCCTGGATTCTATTTCTCCTGTTCATGTTCGTCCCCTTACCCTACACCCAAGGCCCCCATGGTTTGATGGGACTTTGATGGAGTTGAGGATAGTGGGACAAAGGTTAGAGTGTGCCTGGCAGAAATTGGGCCTGGAGAGTGACAGGCTTAGATTGATGGAACATTATACAGTCTATCAATCGCAACCATCCATAAGAAGGCAAAATTCCTGTCCAGGGAGATTACCGCTCTACATAACTGACCAGTTCAGCTCTTCTGGACTGTGGACAGATTGTGCAATCCAAGCTGTCTTCAGTCTGGTGGAGCTTTTTTACAAGTGAAGTGTGATGAGTTTGTTTGAATTTTTGCAGACAAGGTTGCCGCCGTCAGGTCTGAGATCGACCAGACCCCCTCCCTCTAAGGGGAGCTACGGTGGGCGGTGGGAGGTCGCAAATGCCCAGTCTGTTTGGACAGACTTTAGCCATCTGGAATTCATTGATATCGTGAGCATCATCCAGACTTTGGGGCCAATCAGCTGTAGTTTGGATCCGGCCCCACGCGACTCCTCATGGGTTGCATGAATAAGATGGGCCCTTTCCTTGCAGAGATAGTCTGGAGTTCATTGGAGAGGGGGATATTTCCTTATCCCCTAAAGGAGGCAGTCATGTGACCTCTCCTGAAAAAACCCTTCCTTGACCTGGACTGTCCGGCCAACTACAGACCTGTCTCTAACCTGCCTTTTGTGGGCAAGGTTATTGAGAAGGTGGTTGTGCTGCAGCTGGATGACCACCTTACCACCCATGATATTTATGATTCTCTCCAGTCTGGATTTAGGATGAGACATAGTACTGAGATGGCCCTTGTATGGGTACTCAATGATCTCCTAATAGTGAGAGATCGGAGGACTCATTCCATCTTGGTCCTCCTTGATCTCTCTGCAGCATTTGACACTGTGGACCATGGTGTGCTATTGGAGCACCTGCAGTTCATCTGTGGACTATCTGGTACAGTCCTCAGATGGTTTAGATCTTTGCTCGATGGTAGAGTAGGACTCAGAGAGTTGTCACTGGGATTTATTCTTCTGATGCTCTCCTCCTATCCTGCGGGGTTCCGCAGGGCTCCATTTTTGTTACCCATGTTTGCAGTGTATATGCTGCCATTAACTGACATTGTTAGGTGGTATGGCTTGAGTTTTCACTGCTATGCAGATGATACTCAGCTGTACAGATAAGTCAGCCAGGATGAAGCACAGTGTCACAGGTTTACTGCATGACAAAAGGGATTAACTCCCATTGAAATTCCATTGTTTACTGCAGTAACTGTACTGTAGAATTCTGCAGCACTGTGCTTCATCCTGGGTGACTTCACTGTATCTGTCCTTTGTGCCCAGGCAGGAGGATGCAGTCTCTGTATTTAACAACTGCCTCTCTGAGATCCAGTACTGGATGAGTGCCAGCTGGCTGAAGCTGAATCCTGATAAGACTGAGGTATTGGTGGTGGACCCAGATCGTCGGGCATTGGGTTTGTTAGCTGGACAACCATCTGGGCTTTGGCTCGGGGATGCTCAGCTGACTACCTGACATCAGGTGCATAAACTGGGTGTTATTTTTGACAATGAGCTGACTCTGAAATCTCAGGTGTCAGCCATTGTCAAGACCTAATTTTACCATCTGAGGAGTATCACCTGGGTGAAGCACCTGGTTCCTCCCAACGATCTTTCTACCTTGGTCCACACCTTTGTGACCACCCACCTTGACTATTGCAATGCCCAGTATGTAGGGCTACTGGTGGTTGATATCTGCTACTTGCAGCTAGTGCTGAATTTGGCAGCCAGACTTGTGACTGGCACTTCTAGGACCAGCCACATTACACCTGTGCTCCACGGACTGCACTGGCTGCCTCTACAGTGGCAGATCACCTTCAAGGTTGCCTTGCTGACCTATAAAGCCCTACACGAGCAAGGACCTCACTACCTAAAAGATCTCCTTTGTCCTTACTGCCCCTCCCAACCACTTCAATCCACCGAAAAGGGATTGCTAGAGATTCCCAGGGTGCATCTGAAGACATCTGGGGCTCATTCCTTTGTGTATGCTGCCCCTACCCTGTGGAATTCTCTACCTCATTGGGTGAGGGGTTTCCTGACCACCCAGAGTTTTAAGTCAGCCCTCAAGACTCATTTATTTAGTTTAGCTTTCCCAGACAGTGCCAGCTGATAGAACTTAATATTTAATGCTGCTGCTGATTATTATATTGATTGGAATCTCTGATTTTTATTCATTTGATTTTATGAAATGCTTTGAAGATGCTGTTATTTATTGTATGTGTTTTATTGGAATTTTATGTTCAGCACCTTAATCTTGGGAAAGGCGCTTTATAAATAAAGTTTACTATTATTATTATAAAGAGATCAGAAAGACAATAAACTGGGCTACCAACAACCTTACCCACAGAACCAAACACTGACCAGGTCCAAATGTGCAAAGTTCACTTTATTAGAAGTGCAGCAAACAGCAGCGCACAGAGAAACCAGGGGAGGGAGTCTGGTTCCTCTGTGTGTGGTTCCTCTGTGCCCTGCTGTCTGCTGCACTTCTAACAAAGTGAATTTTGTACATTTGAACCTGGTCAGCATTTGACTCTACAGTAAGGCTGATGGTAGCCTGGTTTATTGTTTTTCAGTCTTGGTAATTACCATAGTGTACCAGCCCATATGTGTTTTAATTTGAGATTGAGATCAGACCTGCTGCAGTGCTGTTGCTGCTGTGTCACTATAAGACTACATAGTCTGTCTTGTAAATGTTATCTTTGTTTGTTACTGACATACTAGCCAGGTTTTCTAAACTGTGTGCTATAGGTTGTTGTGCATTTTTGTTTTTGTTAGAGAGCTGAATGTGTTTAACCCTCCTAATCTATTTATTTAATAACATCTAATTATATTGTATACTATCGACCTATCTGTCATCCACCTTGGAATTCTCTGAAATATGTTTTGACCAGGATCGTTTGGATCTCCTCTTTGTACCTGCCCTAGCTGTGTTTGTACCACTGTTGATGAGGAACCTTTGTGAATGAGCTTTGGAAAGGTGTGCTATCCAATTAAATAAATAAATAAATTTACTACATAAATTTTTAAAAGAGGAGCTTCTGTTATCACTGCCTCTGATCATAACCACCCCCCCCAGATCACCTTACCTCAGTTTAAAAGCTGAGCTGGCCTGCTAATTTGCCAGCTGACACTCTTGGTTAATATCAGAAATGCAGCAGACAGCCTCCTAAAGCCTCTGATACTGAAATTGCTTGAGCATCTGTTTTTCTTCCAAATGAGATGCAAAGCCATACAACAGAACTAAAGTTACCAAAGAAGAACATTAAGCTGACAACAGAGAGCAGCATGCATGGTGTGCTGAGAATGCAAAAGTATTACCCTATACGGCTTTCTCAGATTGATGTTTGGTGCTCACTCCTCTGCCCTTCTGGAAACAATATTTGGTCTAACCAAGGCATTCTACAAGATCTGTGGAGTAGCAGTAAGAGCAACTGCAGGGAGTAAGGCCTAAAGGCCACTTAGGAAAAGAAAGAGATGAAAGAGGCTAACGATACACAGAAATGAGAAGAAAAAGATAACAGTAAGGTAGATCAGTCACAAGATATTGTTTACTGAAGAGGATGTGCCCAGATAAATTATTCCATTGACTCTCTTAAAGGATTCGTAACAGATCTTGCTACAGAAATAGATACTTTGCCTTGCCAGAAGTACTGTACAGACCTAGAAAAACAAGTGGTCTTGAGGTTGAAAACAGTAGAAGAGAGAATAAAACTAGAAAGGGCTTGCAGAAGGTTTGGCAATAGAAGAAAGATGGAGCATTCAAGATGTGTTTACTGTATGAGAAGACATATTACTATCAAGACAGAGAAAAAATCTCGAGAAAAGCTAAAATTGAAAAGGGTCTCTTTGTCAGGAAAATGAAGTTTGGTGTATACCCAGATTTCCACCCCATGTCACACTTAAAAAGAAGACCTTTAATACTATTAGAGAGCAATGAAATAATCATGGAATCCCTCATACTATTCTACCCCATGTAAAATTAAAGAGGAGTTCATATCTTAAACACTGTTGAAGAAATGCAAAGGCTCAAATGGAGGTTAGGATAGCTCAGGAAGTGAAAAAGGGTAACAAAACCTTCTACAGGTACATATGTGAAAAAAGGAAGACCAAAGGGGGCATTGTTAGAATCACAAAAAAAGATGGACAAACTACAGAGCAAGATGAGGAGAAGGCAGAGGCACTCAGTGAGCACTTCTGCTCAGTCTTCACATAGGAAGCAGATGGTAACGGACCAATACTAGGCATAAAGAAGTGTCAGATTGACTGAATAGACATGGGTCCCTTCACAGAGGAAAGGGTCCTGGAGGAAATAGACAAGTTAAAGGTAAATAAAACTATGGGGCCAGATGGTATACACCCAAGAATACTGAAAGAACTAGGGAGGGAGCCCCCTTAGCAGTGCTCTTCAACAAATCATTAAGGAGTGGGGAGGTGCCGGAGGATTGGAAAAGTGCAACAGTAGTACCACTCCACAAGAGTGGAAGCAAGGAACAGCCAGGTAACTATCATCCAGTTAGTCTAACGTCAGTCATGGGAAAACTGATGGAGCCCCTGCTGAAGGAAAGAATCGTAGTTTTTTTGGAGCAAACTGGTCAGCTTGATAAAAATCAACATGGTTCACAGCAGAGAGGTCCTGCCAGACAAACCTGGTTGATTTTTTTCAATTGGGTCACCAAAACAGTGGATCAGGGTGGGGCAGTGGATGTGGTTTACCTGGTTTCAGCAAAGCTTTTGACTCTGTTCTGCACAGGAGACTAGTCAAAAAAACTGGAGAACATGGGAATTGGGCACGAGGTTACAAACTGGGTCAGAAACTGGTTACATGGGAGACCTTAGAGAGTATTAGTAAATGGCACTCTGTCTGTGGAGGGGAGGGTGACTAGCGAGGTCCTGCAAGGCTCAGTTCTGGGGCCGATCCTCTTCAACATATTCATCAGTGACATTGCGGATGAACTGGAGGGAAAGACGTGCCTGTTTGCGGATGATACCAAAATCAGCAACAGGGTAGACACAACAGAGGGACAGCACATCATGGAAGCTGATCTCCGAAAACTGGAGGAGTGGTCTAAGACCTGGCAATTGAAATTCGGTGCCAAAAAATGCAAGGTCATGCACCTGGGAAAGTGAAACCCAGGAAAACTGTACTCAATGGGAGGGGAGCTGCTGGTGGCTACCAGGCAGGAGCAAGACCTAGGAGTGATCATATCAGATGACCTCAAGGTCAATAGACAATGTGAAAAGGCAGCACTAAAGGCTAATAGTATCCTGGGATGCATATGGAGGGGCATCATGAGCAGAAGGCATGAAGTAATCATGCCCCTGTATCGGTCTCTGGTCAGGTCTCACCTGGAGTACTGTGTCCAATTCTGGAGGCCACACCTCAGGAAGGACATAGATAGGCTGGAGATGGTACAGAGAAGAGCAACAAAGATGGTGCAGAGCTTGCATCAGGAACCGTACACAGCAAGACTGGATGATCTCAAATTTTACTCCCTAGAATAACGCAGGAATCGTGGGGACATGATAGAAACATTCAAATACCTTAAAGGCAACAACAGGGTGCACGTGCAGAACCTCTTTCAGGTAAAGGACTACAGCATGACTAGAGGCACAACCTTGACTTAAGGAGGAAAGTTCAAAACAATAAGAAATTCTTCTTCACAGAGCAATGTCAATGTCAATGTCAATTTTATTTAAAAGACGTATCCCAAGGCTCTGGGCACTAGACAAACTATACAGTGTGTCATACCATATACATTCCTAAAACAAATACATAAAATTCAATTCCCAAATGCCTGCATAAATAAAGTTCAGACGGCTCTTGAAAGCTCTATAGTAGAGGCTCTCTCACTTCCAACGGCAGCGAGTTCCATAAGACTGGAGCAGCAACTCCAAACGATCGGTCTCCAGCTGATTTCAATCTCGCTCTCGGGATTTTGAGGAGGCCGCTATTGGAAGAGCGGAGATCACAGACAGAGGTGGACAGTTCCAGGAGATCAGAAGGTAGTCAGGGCCCTGTCTGTGTGGGGTCTTATAGGTGAGACAACCCACCTTGAACAATACTCTCTCTGACCGGCAGCCAGTGCACTCGCGAAATACCGGAGTAATATGACTGAACTTGTTTGTCCAGTCAAAACCGGGCGGCGTGTATTTTGCACTAGCTGCAGTCTGCAAAGAGAAGTTCCAGAGACCCAGATAGAGGGCATTACAGTAGTCAAGCCTAGAAGTGACTAAGGCATGTACCAAAGTAGGGAGCATGTTGTGAAACAATGGAATTGCCTGCTGGAGGGGTGGTGGGAGCCAAGACTGTGGGGGAATTCAAGCGGGCATGGGACAGACACTGTGGGATACACAAGCAGTCAGTCAGGTGGGGGGGTAGGAAGCCAAGGGCAGACTTGATGGATCTTATGGTCCCCATCTGCCGAGAACTTCTATGTTTCTATGTTGAGAAGCTAAATCTTTTTTGAAGCAAATGCCAGCAGACAGAAATAAAAACTAAACATCTCACCAGAAACCCTCTATTGCTGCTAAAGAGCAGCTTCATGAGCATTCTGAACCTTCCTCATGAGGTCAAAATGAGACTCAGCATCCCTATCTCTTCAGAAAATTAGATTTTTGGAAGACCTCTGCAACCAAATCACAGTACATCTGTCTCACCTAATGTGTCTAACAAATTAGATCGCTGCTCCCTGAATGACAGCTACTTCTACAATAGGCATATGAACATATGGACACATGAAGAAGCCAGCAGAATAAGGACATTTGGTCTATTTAGTCTGCTTGTATTGCAGGGTCCACAGCTTAAGCTACTGACCCTGCCTCCCTCCCCTATCCTCCCATCATTACCATCCACCCCTCCCATAACCATTACTTTCAACTTAAGTCTATCCCAGTCTCTCTTGAAGCTGCCCACTGTCTTCAACAAGACCACCCCTTCCTACTGTGCATTCCAACTGGTCACCACCCTCTCTGTGAAGAAATGCTTCCTAGCCTCCCCTAAACATCCCCCTCCAACTTAAGACTGTGTCCCCTCATGTTTTGCTGCCACTTAGCTTAAAGAGAACCTCCTTATCCATCCCATTTATCCCTCAGGTACTTTGAAGGTCTCAATTATGTCCTTCTCTCTTCTCCTGCAGGAGTACATGCTCAGGGCCCCCAACCTCCCTTTATATGCATTACCCTGCTGGCCTATGATTATCTTTGTTGCCCTCCACTGGACCATCTCTAGCAGGTCAATGTCCTTTTTACGGTGTGGGCACCAGTACTGTACTCTATACCACAGATGTGGTCTCACTAGTGATCTGTACAAGGGCAGTATAACCTCCTCTCACCTACTACTGATCCCCCTGACTATGCAGTCCAACATTTTATTTGCCCTTTCTGCTGCTTTCCTGCACTGTGTGGAGTCCTTCAGGTCATTAGTGATCATCACTCCCAGATCCTTCTCCTTCTCTGTTGCAGATATCTGGACCATCCCAGGCTGTACTCCATCCTGGGATTCCTGGCTCCAATGTGCATAACTTTACACTTCTTTGCATTGAAGTCAAGCTGCCAAATCCTAGACCTCCTCTCAAGTTTTCTGGATTGTCTCATAGGTCCTGCATCCCTTCGACTGTGTCCACCCTCCCACAGAGCTTGGTGTTATTCGTGAATAGGCACATTTTGCCCTTAATGCCATCCCCAATATCCTTGATGAAGACATTAAACAACACTGGTCCTAGCACCGAGCCCTGCAGGACCCCACTGGTGACCACCCTGGTGCTAAGATAACTCTTCCTCCTTCACCCTCTGGGTCCTGTTCCTCAGCCAGTTTTCCACCCACCTGGTCATCTTCTTCCCATCCCTAAGATCCACCAACTTCTTGATCAACCTCATGTGGAGTACAGAGTCAAAGGTCTTGCTGAAGTCCAGGTAAAGGATGTCCACCACTTGGCCTCTGTCTACTGTTTTAGCGACCCAGTCAAAGAAGTTAATCACATTCATTTGACATGACATACTTCCCATAAACCCATGCTGCCTCATATCCTGGACACCATGTTCATCTAGATACTCTGTCAACTTTTCCTTAAGTATGGTCTCCATGAGCTTGCACATAATTGAGGTCAAATTCAAGTTGATGCCGCGACTACTCTTACCCGGAACAGTGCTCACCAATATAGGGTAGCCAGCCCTAGAAGTTAGAATTACAGATACACAGTTTTTCAGTGGCACACTGAACCAAATTTGCCACTCCATAAGAGCAATCCCAAGGATGACCCAGGGAATTACAGACTGGTCAGTCTGACCTCAATTATGTGACACACGGGACCAAATGACTTAAGGTAAATGATTACTAGTGCATAAACAATTTATTTGCCTCAAAATGATCAAAGGTCCAAATAGTACACACTCCTCCTAGGTCACCCTAGTGCCTTGAATCCTCACAAGTCTTCTATGGAGTGTGACCCTGTAGAAGACTCATGAGGAGTTGAGGCACTAGGGTGACCTAGAAGGAGTGTGTACTGTTTGGACCATTGATCATTTTGAGGCAAAGTAATTGTTTATGCACTAGTAATCATTTACCTTAAGTCATTTGGTCCTGTGTGTCACATAATTGAGGTCAGACTGGCCAGTCTGTAATTGCCTGGGTCATCCTTGGGATTGCTCTTATGGAGTGGCACAACATGTACCACTCTCCAGTCCTACTGTACCACACCTGACTCCAGTGAACAACTGAACAGGCCTGCCTGTGGCTTCATAAGATTCTCTGCCAGTTCCCTCAGCACCATTGTGTGTACACTGTCTGGGCCTATAAATGTGTCCACCTTCAACGTTGGCATCCCTTTCATCACTCTATCCCACTCTACCACCACATCTATTCTCCCCACCTCATCTCCCCCCTGTTGGCACCAGTACATCTTTCTCCATGTTGAAGACAGAACAGAAGTATTCATTCAGTACCTCTGCTTTCTGCCACTCTCCTCCACCCACCCATTCCCTTTCTGAAGCCTTGCAACTGTATCTTTCTTTTCCCTTTCCTCACTTATATAACAAAAAAAGACCTCCCTATTTAATTCCCTCGGCTATCTGAAGATTCTTCTGATTCTTGGCCCACCTTAGACTACTTTACTTGCCTCCTAGCCATCTTTAGGTATTTCTCCCTGTCCTCCTTTCCCTTGGTCTTCCTGAATTTCCGATAGGCTAACTTCTTGTCAGCTTACTGCCTGGGCAACTTCATTACTAAACTAGCTGGGTGCTTTGGCCATTGAGTTCTTCCCCCTGAGCCTAATGCACTCCTCTGTGGCAGCCATTATTCCTTCTTTAATGATGGACCACCTTTGGTCCACCTCCATATTTGTCCTAATGCCAACCAGGTGCCTCCTTAGCAACTTGCCCATCTTCCTGAAGTCCACCCTTCCAAAATCCAGGATTTTTGTCTTAGTGGGGATGTTTTCCCTGCTGAATCTAACCAAAACCACACTGTTTGATGGTCACTTCTACCAAGGGGCTCCTTAACCATTACATCTTGTATGTGCTCCCCATTTGTGAGCACCTGATCAAGGATTGCCTCCTCCCAGCTGGTTTCTGTGATACCCTGAGTCAGGAATCCATTCTGCAACACCTCTAGGAGCACTTGACTCCTGGCACAAGTTGTGGTCTGTACTCTCCAGTCTACCTTAGGTAGGTTGAAGCCTTCAACTATTACCACTTCTCCCTTCCCTGCAGCATTCAATATTTGTGAGTTCAGTTCCCTGTTCCTTTCCTTTTTCTTGTTGGGTGGTCGTAAATTACCCCGAACCTCACCTTACTCCCTCTATCAGACAATAAGTGAACCACATTGCTTCTACTCTCCCTCCTCTGACACCTCCCTCGTACATGTTATGCTCTCCTGATGTAAACCACCACCACCCCTCTTTCCCAGTCATCTTATTCCTCCTGTATAATTTATACTCTGGGATCAAGAGGTACTAGTTATGGTTTGGTATGGCTCAGGTCTCAGTGACTGCTGGGATGTCCACCCCCTCACCTAATTGGAATGTTAAAGCTCCCGTAGCACTTATCAAAAAGAGCAGGGGAGTTTATTGGAAAGAAGAAATCATGCAAAATAAACAAAAGAAACTTAAGAAATAATACAAAAGCCAAAAGAAAAATAACACAATTAGCAAGGGAAAAAAACAAAGCAGAACAAATATAAACATAAGCAAAAAATCTAAGAACACATAGTCCTTCAAGTAACAGGTACATCTGAATCCATTATCCAAGGCATGTTCCTCCACACAGCCTGCAACGTTCTGGAATGCAAAATCCTAGAATCCTCCTCATATTGTGATGTCAAATCTTTAGTGATTTTGCCAAGAAGTTCTTCGTGCGAGACACATTTCTGCTGTAATGAAAATAGACATCTACTATTTCAAATATGCCATTTAATAATTAACACAAGTCTATGCAGAGTTTCCCTGTGCCAGTCATCAACCCCGATATAATTACCCCACATCAAAGCCTCCATAGTAATAGATTGGAACCATGGGGTATTCCAAACAGTCGCTAAAAAAGACCAAAAAGGCATAATATATACACAGGTCAAAAGGTATGGTTTCAACTGCTGAATACACCCTGGCCTTGCACATAAACATTCAGCCAATTGTTTATGCTTTTGATTTGCCTTAATATTAATCCTATCATGACAACTCAGCCAATGAAAATCCAGAAATTTATCTGGAATACGAGGCGTATTTAATAAACTCAAAATTGCCCCTCTATAAGAGGAAGGACAATGAGGAAAAGTTTCCACTTCAGTAAATTGAGTCTGTATAACTCAAATATACAACCTTCGTTGTTGTGATATCAATAAATGACTAGTAAGCTTCCAGCATTTAATATATACAAAAGTGTCTCTAATATAAGACGGAATATTCAGTGATCTACGTAAAACCCCTAATTCTCCCCCCCGAACCCATTGTCTCAAACATAAACCACAATTTAACTCAACCAAAGATGCCCAGGAATTATCAAAAAAAATTAATAAAGGACGGAAATTTGCATAAAGGAAAATAGAATAAAAATACATTTGGGTTTACCATACCCAACCCCTGATGAATTGTTAAATATAAAATATTCCTTTTAACAGATTCAGCCGGCTACCCCATACTGCCTGAAAAAAGACTATAAACAGTTGCGATTAATTGACTAGGGGCAGGAAAAATGTAACTAATATAAAGAAATACCGGAATAAGAAAGGTTTTAATCAAATATATTCATTTTCGCCTACTAAATTTCCACCTATTCCAATTTGCAACTAACAATTTCCCTCGATTAATACACGGCTCCCAATTTCGGACACACATATCCCCTGGACCATAAATAATTCCCAAAATGGTCAAATGGGTAGCTGAAAAACTAAAACCAGAAATTACTAAGTCAGGTAAAAAAACAGAGCCAAGCTGCGTACCTATACATTTATCTAAATTCAAACTAGTACCAGAGTGTAAATTATTGGTTGTACAAATGTCAAGAGCACACTGAACAGAAACTTTGTCTTTTACTAGAATACAAAGATCATCAGTGTAAGCTAAGACTTTAAACGGTAAAGGAGTGGAAACCACAGTTATAGGATTTAAAATACTGAAGTATTAAGAAGTTTAAGTAAAGGATCAATGAAAGCATATAACAAAGGGCTAAGGAGACACCCTGATGTACCCCCGCCTTATAGGTAACATGGGCCCCTTCTGGTCCTGAATCAGATGAGCAACTGTTGCCGTATTATAAAGGCATTTAACCCATTTTACAAATTGCAATGGCAAACCATATCGCTGTAAAACTGCCCATAAAAAATCATGACTAATAGAGTCAAAAGCTTGTTTTTGATCCAGAGAGAGCACCAAACCATCCGATCTAGAAACTACGCTCAAAGAGCTCCCGTAACAAAATTAAATATTCTGAAATATTCTTGCCAGGTAAAGAACAAGCTTGAGCAGGGGATAAAATGTAAGCTGCTACCAATAGGAGATGATTATTTAGAATTTTAGCTAAAATCTTAAAGTCTGTATTAAGTAAGGATATCAGTCTCCAATTATTGATGTACTGTCTATCACCTTTCTGTTTAAAAAGGTGAATCAAAATACCTCCAGTCATACGTAAGGAAGGGGAACCAGAGGCAAGAATTGCCATAAAAACAGCCACCAATTCCACCCAAATGTATGGACCAATGAATTTATACAATTCACTAGTCAAACCATCACCACCAGGAGCTTTATTTGTCCCTAAGGCCCTAACAGGTTCTTCCACTTCAAGAGGCTGAATAGCCACTGTCAGAGGTTTTAATAACTGATCTGTAAGTTGAACAGTAGGGACTGACTCAAGAAAAAAAACTATAGTGTCAGGACCAATAGAAGGTGGAATAAAATTTAGAGGTATATGATGTGAAACAATATTAAGCATCTGCCTAGGATTTGTACAGACATTACCTTGATCATCAAATAAACCATCCATATTCCTGTTTGAATTCCTAGCGGTGTGCCCCTCATATGGGTAAATGTAACTTTTCTCCCTGTGTACAATATAATTGCGGAAATAGCAGATGTTGTTCCTGTACTAAATGATATTGTACCATTTGTTGCTTAATATGTTGAATTTGCACAGACAAATCATGTTGTATGGTAGAAGCAACAGATAAAAGTTTTGAAGATGTAACCTATTATTGAGATAAACCCTATAATCCTCATCCCAAATTAACTATCCATAGGATTTTAAAAAATTAGTCAAATCACTCACCATGTCCTCCCACCAAATACCCGGGTCATCATCATGTCAAAAACAGATTTTCTAGCTTGAATAAAATACACCAAATCTTGTTGAACAATAGTTTTAGCTAATAATAATGAGTTTAATTTCCAGTAACCTGGTCCAAAAGAGGGAGCACCAGAGTTATCTAATAATATAAATAACATTCTATGATCAGAGAATTCCACCGGAAGGATCCGTGCCATTGCAATTTGTACAAAAGGAGAAATAAAAAAATAATCAAACCTAGTAGCAAGAGTAGATCTGAAAAAAGTAGGATCTGCTGTCCCCTCTGTTTCAAAGTAGGCATCCCTTAGATTCGCATTCTTAATCATGGTAGATAAATATGTCATATCACAAAATACTTTCGTAGTTACAGTTTGTCGTCCCCTATCCCTTAGGTTAAGTCCACAATTAAAGTCACCCTCAAACACAATATGATGAACAGAGTACAAATAAGGCTGAATGGTCTGAAATAATTCAATACGTACCACCTTTGCTTGACCCATATATATTAATAAACGAACAAAATATTTGATATCCTAACATCTAAGATCAAAGCCGGACCAGGTATAAGGTCAATTAATTTAACCAGATGTACATCTATATTGTGAAAAGAATGGCTAACCCAGAGCACGTTCTTCCCCAAGGACCAAAAAGAAGGTCCTGAATGCCAGAAATGTATGGCTTGTTTTAATTCCGAAACAGCGTGCAACCTGGTGTCCTGTAAAAAAATAATCCCAGCAGCAAGAGATCTTAGATGTGAGAAAACAGCCTGTTTTTTCCGAATACTCTTAATACTATTCACGTTGATACAGTAAATAGATAAAGAAGGCATTAGTATCACATAAAAAAGGAGTAAAAAACAACCTAGGGCATAACTGTATTTCAAGGGGGCTTCTTAGAGGACCTAGTAGTCCGACTATGTTTGGTTTTCCCAGTGCTAAACACCGGGGAGCCATCAGAAGGGGTTCTTCTAATTCAGAACAGTGATCCAAATGGTAGAAAATACAGAGGACCCTTCAGAGTCATTCCCTGAGAGCTCTCCGTCAATGGGCAAGGCAGAAAATCTGTTTTTATCTTGGATGTCAGAAGTCTTAGGCATTTTAGCAGCAGGCTGTATCCAGTGCTGCCTTTGCCTAGAAGTCTTAATTTGGGGTAGTAAGGGAGCTTGAGAAACCACAGTGGAAGATACAGGGAGAGATAATCCCACCTCAGAAACAAGGGTACAACTATCTCAGGAGAAGAAACCTCCTGTTGAATAACCATAGGTATATCATTCATAGCACTAGACCCAGGGGAGGCATCTCAGAAGGTTGTGCTATTGTACCAGGCGTGGTAGGAATAGGCTCAGGTAGGTCTGGGGGCCTATTCCGAGGCCTAGGGGCCAACCGCTGAGCCTAAGCCTGTTGAGCCAAAGCAACAGATACCAGCTGTTCATCCCTGTCAGCTTGCTCATCCTGATTATGAGTGGCTGAGGGAAAGGAATGATAAGTATGACCCTTTGCCTCACATAGGTTACACACCTGATCATTTCGACAAATTGCAGCACTGTGGCCCAATTCATTACAAGTGTTACATTTAAGTCGGTCACACATACTGCTAAGGTGACCCGTAGCACCACAATGATAACAGGCTTTGGGCTGACCTCCATAAAACAAAACCCCTCTATCTTTCCCCCAAAAACTATTCGGCAGGTGGATTAAGCCAGAATCAGATGTATTCAAAACCACCTGCACCTTCCACCCCCCATTCCAGATATAATCTTCATCAAAAATGGGCTCAGGATTACCTTTTACTGAACATCTCTGCTTAAGCCAGAACAAAAGATCAGAAACACGCACCCCCTCATTTCTAAAAAGAACTGTTATCATACGGTGTGCTGGTTTAGTCAAAGGCACAACCTCAAAAGGAACCCATAAAGCAAAGGTTGTTAGCAGCAAATATTGGGACCAGAATTTTTGTAACCCACTGCCCTGCTTAAAACTAACATTGAACACTGGTTCTCCTGAAACATGTATTAAGGCGTGATTTCAGCCGAATAAAAACATAGAACCCATAAGCAAATCCCTTGCAACATGTTTACGGTCAGGAAAAACATCTAATCCCCCATTATACAATAACCTAATGGCATTATGTCGCTTAGCAGCAAAAACAGGTGCTCTAAATAAAGATGCAAAAGTTTTAACAGGCTGGGATTGTCCTTGAGAGAGTTGTTCAGCAGGTTCTGCTGAAGGAATAGGCCCACCATGTTTAACAATACTGGCTGGCAACAAAGATAGCACCAGGTTCTGAGTAAGTTCTAGTCCGCAGGCACCAGTAAAGGTGAAACAAGATCCATCACAGTTCCCCAATCTTCAGTACCTATGGAGGAACAATCTGGGGTTGCTGCCCTGTTTTGCTCAGAGACACTGCAATGGGAGAAGGACCTGACACCCAAGTACCAGTTCTAGATTTCTCCCACCCAGCCTTCTGTAAAGCCATCTCAACAGACCATTTCTCAGTTTCCATCAGGCCCCCTGCCTATGAAGGGAGGAACCTCTGTATCTCCTTTATGAACTGTTCCTGGGGTTGAGGGACCTACTGACAGTCCCACAGAATCCTGAAAAAGATTTCCTTCAAGAAACAAACAAGAGCGTTTGCCCTGTACCCTGCAGTGGAAGCTACAAGAACTGATTTGCAGCTTCATGACTCGATTGCCTCTCGTCCAGAACAGCTATCATCTGTGTTGAGGAATCTGCAAGGAGGGCGTTTCATCAGTGGCTAGAGCAACATTTTGTGGGGCCTCTGCCACAAGCTGCCACACACAGGATGTTGAACCGCAGCTGCAATAGCAGCTCATAGTTCCGTTTGACGAGACTGAAAACGAGCTTCTTCGTCATGCAGCTGTTGTTGCAAGGCAGGTAAATCACAAGCAGGCACATTTTTCAGTATTTTAACCTCATTATCATCCTTTTGTAAATCCAAGCCCACATCTTTTTCCATAGCAAGTACATGAGTCGCCGTCTCCATATCCATACTGGGAGCATCAAAGAAAATCTCTGAATCCAGAACATCAGGCCGTCGCTCAACAGCTGGCCCCGCAGCCAGCAAGACATCCACTCCCTTCTCTATCTCAGCTCAAAATGGCAAACTCACAGGCCAGAGGTTCCCCCTACAGGCCAAGAGCAGGGGAATTTCCCTAGTGCCCTGGCCAAATTCCTCCCCCATTCACTAAAAATACCACCAACAGCTTAATCTGATTCAAGGTCAGTTGGCATTCATCTGTATCCCCCTCCCCTGGGTCATGCCTGAAAATAGGCAGAATTTGTCTAGTGTACTTACCTGGTCAACAAAAACTAAATAAATAAATAAATAAATTGCACATGCGGGTCGTCCATCTTGTTTCGAGACTTTGTGCATTCAAAGACATCACCTTCCATCTAAAATCTGAGGGTCCTCCCTTTCCCCACTCTTTCTTGCCCATGTGTCCTCTGTATGCTCCCTCCACCATCCCATTGCTGATTGCTTGCACCCTCCACCTCCACTGTCCAACCCCTTCTAATGGTATGAGGGGGTCCATTAACCTCCTCCTCCTGGAGTCATTGGGCCTTCTCCTGCCTGTCCCCAAGTAGTTTAAATTTAGTTTATGGGTTATGTACCCAGCAGTTTGTCTCTGAATACCCTTAAGTCCTCCCCATCACTGATGTGTAGTCTGTCTGGTCCCTGCTGTTCAGATGGTGGTCAACTGAGGTGCTGAGCAGAGGGCTGTACCTGTTGCTGATATAAGGGGCTCACAACAGTGGTGAGTGAGGGCCAAGTGGGTGGGTGTGTGATGGGTCCAAGCAGGTGGAACAGGATGGGGGTGGGCAGTCAATAGGAGTTGAACTATGGTGGTGGGATCACAGGAGTCCAGGGAAGATTACAATACCATGAGGGATTGAGGGCTAACCACAGAACACCAGATAAGGATATTTTACAATGAGGAGCAGCTAACAGAGGGTGGAGGCAGCTATACACATAGATATGGGTAGGGTTTTGGCAGCTTTAAACAGTACTGTGACTGAAGTTGTTTAGCACTTTCAAATCTTTGAATATACCGCTGCAATCTTTATGCAAGGGGATTCTTGTCAGTAGTCAGTACCACATACCGGGTGCCTTTGAATATGGCCCCAACCCATCTGATTGTGCTTATTCACTGGTTAGCATGGTGCTAACATGGTTGGTGCCACACTTCCTTTGAATACAGGGCAATGCATCTAAAATCACCAGACCAACACAAATTCAGTTTAATATATTTTATTAATTATATTCCACTTCATCAAGACTGATTAAAATGCATGCAGAAATAGCAGATAAATGTTCAAGCTGCACAAATTTCCAAGGAAACCTTTGGCATATGCTTTCATTGTGCCCTTTGTTGCAAGTTTTTGGAAACATATTCTATGCATATTGACACAACTACTTGGCTTCTTGTTCCCCTACCATTCTGGAATTGCCTAACTACTCCAGGTACAATAAATCATCTGAACTTAACTTCCCCATTAGACTTCATTGGCTCATATGTTATTAAAAATAGAAAGAAATGCAATATTATTACACTGGAAGGATGCAGCTCCCCCTACATATCAGGAATGGTTTAATATGACTATGGTTTAATACAGCTATAGATAATATGAGAATGGCGGGACTGGGGACCCATCTGGGAGGATGAGGGCCTATACAGGGTGATGGCCTGTGTCCATCCAGGAAAGAGAGAGGAAGAAAAAGAAGTTCATATGTACATAGAATTATACACACATTATACAGATTACACGGTATTTACATACAGAAGTGTCTATAGGAAGATAAAGCAGGTTATCTAAGGTTGCAGGAGGAAGTAACGAAGAAAAAATAAAATAAAAATATACACCAGGTAGAGGTGAAGGTAGGGGAAGAGAGGGAGGAAGTAGGGGAGAAAGGCTAGGAGGGCATGGTGCACAGAAAGGAGTTGGTAAAGCTGGACGAGAGAGAGGTGGATGGAGAAAAGGAGTATGTGAGCCCCGGGATTGAATGCTATAAGCACGGGGCATGGTAGGATGTCACAACCCAGGGTAGTGAGCTCCTATCTGAGGTTGGGAAAGGAAGAATAAGGGGATGGATGGGCCTAGTGTTGATAAGACAGGGGATAAGAGAGAGAAACAATTAGGCTGGTGAGGAGCAAGCTGGGGGCAGTACTAAAATTGGGTCCAGGCGTATATACCAGTGCAGACACCGTACTGGGTCTGAGTGGGTGAAGCAGTTACATACTTCTCTGATTATGCGGAAATAAAGCATCTTGAAAGCATTTATACCGATTAGAGTCTTCATTTGAGGGTTTTTTGTAGATCGCTCCATAAGGTAGGTAGCACGCTTATGGCTGCCCTGTCAAGGGATTTTGCTTTGGGTACTTTTAAGTGTAATAGTTGAGTAACTTTAACGATTTCCCAATTATACTCAGGGGAAGACAGCAGGAGATATAGTAAGGCAGCTTATTAGAGATGGCTCTATAGGTCCAGAGAGCGGCGTTTCTGTGGCACCTGAACTTTAGTGATGTCCATCCCACTGCCGCATATAGGGTGCAGTGATGTACTGATGTTATCGTCAGTGAGGTCACAGTGCTGATGATGTTTAGGGAGTAACAGAAATGTAAATTACGTAACTACCATAATTCTTGATCTCCTGTGTATCTTCACTGGCAGGACTAAGCAGCGCGCAGCACCCCACAGGTGTTTTATTTTTGTTAGGGGAGGAGCCGGCGCTGTCCATGAGGCCTACACACTGCGCGGGTACCATGGGTTGGCTAGCAACGGCTGCTGGGTTCTCTCTACCTCAATTCTGCTTCACCGGAAAGACGGAAAACCAGAGGAATAGAGAAATGAAGGCAGGGCAAGGGAGCCCGTGAGGACAGTAAAAAGGAAAAGACCGACCAGAGGAGGATCTGAAGGGTATAGTCCCTGACGGCCAAATGGACAGTAAAGGAAGAAGAAGAAGAACAGAGAGAGAGAGAGAGAGAGAGAGACTGACAGAGAGAGAGGAGGAAACAATGATGGAGGCGGAGGGAAGGAGGGACCTAACAACCCATATACCCTGAACGCTCAGAGTATTGAGTGATCAGGAATGTGCCTCCAGAGGTAGGCAGCTAGACTGCAGGCAGTTGCTGCAGGATTCGCATCTCTGCCTTATTAGTATCCCCTACCAGGGTCAGATTGAGCATCCACAGGGAAGGTCCCTCCCTTCCCCCTCTACTGGGTGGAAAAAAAAACCCACCCCTGGTCGGGATTCCTCATTCCTCCCCCCGGTTACCGTTTCCAAAAAGGGGAACTCACAAGGTTCAAGGGGGGAGGAGTAAGGACCCCACCTATTTAATAACACCTCCATCCCAGAAGGGGAAGGAGATTGAGGAGGTAGAGAAGTCAAAAGACAGGGAGGGTAAAGGGAAGGAGGACTCCCTGCCGGCCCCATCCCCTTCCCTCCCCGTCCCAGGGGACCCAAACAAGGAGTCGAAACACCGTCGAAGGGGGTGGACCGACCCCAGAGGACCTACTCAGGACAAAGGAAGAGGGGCCCACCATGAGTCCCCCATCTCAGTATTTTGATTCAGAGACCTTACCAGCTCTCCTCCCAATGGGACCCCTCCACTGCCTCCTAGGAACAAGGAGGGGTCCTAAGGATATGGAGGGAAGTCTCAACTGGTTCCCTGATGAGGAGGGCAAGCAGGGCAGAGGCATCACTCAGGGACAGAGGCCTTTCTGAGGAAAGTTGGGCGGGATTCAGTGATGAATGGTGAAGACACAGGAAGATTAATAATTACGGTAGGCACATAATTTACGATCTTCCTGTGTCAATTTCACCATCTGTCACTGTTGAGAGAGTACTGAGCCCCCTGAATGGGTTCAGCACTTCCCGAGGGACAAGTGTCCCTCAGCCTCCATGGAAACACAAGAGGAGGAGGAGGAGACCCACCCAGGCTAGTTAGGCCTGTGACTGGTCAGGACGATGCAGGGTCCCCTGTCCTCTGGAAGGAAGGTGCCCCTGCAGATCCTGCCTGCCCTGCAGAAGAAAAGACTGGTCCCCGGAATGTGGAGGCAATCTTCTGTTGGGCCAAGTGTGATAACCTTAATAGACAAATCCATGCCATCCACCTAATGCAGATCGCTGTCTCGCTAGACGTGAAGCGATCTCATTTATGCGCACACAATGCCCTTGCTTGGTGCCTTGCTAGCTCCAGGCTTTGTCACAGAGAGGGCTGTGGCCTGCCTGGGACATTCAGGCAATGATGCCAGCACTTGACCCAGCATCTCCCACAGATGCCTTTTATAGGCAGCATAGTGCACCTGATGAGACGCAATACAAAGCATCAACCACACCGAGGAGAAAACTCTCCGCCCCAGGCGGTCAAACTCAGCAGAGTCCAGATCCTGGGGTTGGTCGTGGACTGGGCACCTATACCCAGTAGGGGCGTCCAACGTCGTCAGTCCCGCAGAGGGATGAGGCAATGTACCTGGAGACCCTGGGAGCACAGTACCAGCACTGGCAGTCCGAGGACTGGAGCTGGGGTGGATGGAAGCTGCCAGGCGCCTATACGACACTTCCTGGAAGGGTATAGGCTGTGAAGGACCACCAAGTGGTCCGCACTGTATACGCCAAGAAGTTGCATGTCGATGCTCAGTGTTGCGCCTTCACGTACTTAAATATGCAGGTCCCAACCAGCCTCACAAGGAAGCGCTTGATACTCCGCCTGATCAGTGTC
This sequence comes from Neoceratodus forsteri, assembly GCA_016271365.2. NCBI lineage: Eukaryota > Metazoa > Chordata > Ceratodontiformes > Ceratodontidae > Neoceratodus > Neoceratodus forsteri. The sequence goes on from CM057458.1 coordinate 463,496,352, forward strand.
AGAGGACAAGTGGACAGAAGTCTCATTGATGGAGGAAGACAAGGAAGCTGAAGATCCTGTAGATTCAGATTCTGGCTGTGGTGGGGAAGACAGGCTAAGACCTGCTTGCCCATGACTCTGACATATCTTGGGAAGTCTGCAGTCTGAGATCTGAACTGTTCCTAGGTCAAGGGCCTCAAGGACCCCATGGCATGGGAGAAGAGGGGCTAGATGCAGTGGCAGGGGAGAAACTTTCACAGCTAGTGAAACGCCTCTGCTAGAGCTAGGAGACCTTACAGGCAATCCCGGACGTAGGGATCCGAGGTTGGATCAGTTAAAGGTCACCAACCAGCCTGAAGCGGTCAGGATTGAACCCTGGAGGTGCCACCTGATGAGGGTACCAGGCCATGTGTCCAGAAAGGTGGACCCCAACCCCACTCAATAAGGACTCCTCAAAGGACAGAACTTGGGCTCAGCACTGAGGCTCCTTCACAAACCCCAAAGGGCTCCAGAAAAGCGCCACAGCCCCTCGCCCTGTCCCCTCAACCCGAACATCTCGAGAAAGACCTCTTCCTCATTCTCTGCATTGGGTTGGCCCAATTCCACAGGCTCCACAAGGAGAGACGAGAAGAGGGGGTCCCAGTTCCAGTAGGGATGCAGCCAACCCATCCCCAACACCAGAACCACCATCCCCTCAGATCGGGGATGGTTATCCTGCAACCCACTCCCGGCGCTGCCCTTGGCGCGGGAGCCGGCCAGCTGCAGTCACCAGAGTTGCAGGGGGAGGCACCTGAGAAGGCACAAGGGTTCTGTGCCCTGAAGAACCCACTGACTCAGCGGAGTCAGGTCCCTAGTCTGGGTCAGCCTACTGATCATCCGGCTCCAGAAAGGAGGAGATCCAATCCAGAAGACCTCCAAACTGGTGACCCCAAGGGTTCTTCCACCCTCGGTGCCGTGGGCGGGCCAAGTGCCCCTAGTGGCACTATCTTGATCAATGTAGCCGCGAATGGCTCTGGGATCCGAGACGGTGCACCAGCGTGTGGCGTGGAGGAACATTCCTTTTCAAAAGAAGTGGCAGGGAAGGTTAGAGAGAAAAAGATGGCATTCAGGAAGTATAAGGAAACACAGCAGGAGCAGGACAGAGACCTGTACCAGTTAAAGCGGAAGGCAGTCAGAATTGCAAAGGCCCAAACTGAGGAAAAGATAGCCAACTTGGTTAAGAAGGGGGATAAAATATTTTATAGGTACATTAGGGAGCAAAGAAAGACTAAGGCAGCGATACTGAGGCTGAATAAAGAGGAAGGTAGTTGGGCAGAGAGTGACAGTGAAAAAGCAGGGATACTGAATGAATACTTCTGCTCAGTATTCACAAAGGAAGAGCAGGGGGAGATACCTAATCCAGTCAATAGAAGCACTCTGGATAGGGGTTGATATCAGTCCTTTCACAGAAGAAAGGGTTCTGAAAAGAACTTCTAAAACTGAAGGTGGATAAAGCAATGGGGCCTGTCGGGATTCACCCCAGAATTCTAGAAGACTAGTAACACCACTGACTACCCATTTTAATAAATCATGGAGGATGGTGTGGTACCTGGGGACAGCGGATGTGATTCCCTTCACAAAAGTGGGAACAGGACAAGAGGCAGGAAACTACAGACCTGTCAGTTTGACCTCAGTGGTAGGTAAAATGATAGAATCACTCTAAGGAAAGAACTGTTGAGTACCTAGAGGCTAGTAGGGCACAGCACCCAAGCAGCATGGATTCACAGCAAAAGGTCATGTCCGACAAATCTGATTGATTTCTTTGACTGGGTGACCAAAGTTGTAGACCAGGGAGGGGCTGTGGACATGGCCTACCTAGACTTTAGCAAGGCATCTGACACAGTCCCATACAAAAGATTAATAAACAAATTAGCCAGCCTGGGAGTGGGTCCCAGGATGGTAGCCTGGGTAAAACACTGTCTGGACAACAGGAAACAGAGGATAATAGTAAATGGAGTCCACAGTGAAGAAAGGAGGGTTACCAGTGGGGTACCGCAGGGTTCAGTAATGGGGCCAGTCCTTTTTAATGTCTTTATAAATGACATTGCAGAAGGACTGGAAGGAAAAGTATGTCTCTTTGCAGATGACACAAAGATCTGCAACAGGGTTGATACACAAGGTAGGGTGGAAAGGATGAAAAGGGACTTGGCAAGGTTGGAGGAATGGTCAAATGTATGGCAGCTTAGATTCAACACAAAGAAGTGCAAAGTAATGAACATGGGAAACAAAAACCCAGGGGAAGAGTACACAATGGGGATGAGATAATGACAACAACAAAAATGGAAAGGGACCTGGGGGTAGTCATATCAGATGACCTAAAGGTGGGCCAGTAAGGAGGGCTGGGGGGGATACTGGGATGCATAGGGAGAGGCATCACCAGTAGAAAACAGGAAGTTGTTGTCCCTCTGTACAGACAGTTGGTAAGACCACATGTGAGTACTGTGTCACAGTTCTGGAGACCCCATCTCCACAAAGACAGACAGGTTGAGGCTATCCAGAGGACGGCAATGAAAATGGTGCAGAGTCTGCAAGAGAAGCCATATGAGGAGAGACTAAAGAACTTAATATGTATACTATTGAGGAAAGGAGGAGAGAAGGGACATGATAGAAACTTTTAAGTACCTCAGTGGAATCAACAAAGTCCAAGAGGGTAGCATCTTTCAGAAAAACAGATGTGCAAGAACAAGGGGGCACAATTTGAAGGTAGAGGGGGAACAGCTCAGAGGTAAAGTGAGGAAGTATTTCTTCACAGACCGGGTTGTAGATGCATGGAACAGCCTTCCAGAGGAGGTTGTAGAGTCAAAAACAGTGGGGGAATTCAAGAATGCATGGGACAGACATAAGGCAATTTTAGTGGGGGGTAGGAGGAAGTAGGCTGTTGGTTAACTAGGATCAGCTTATCCATTAGGTAGGAAAATGGGCAGACTAGGTTAGTCAAGCGGCCCTTTTCTGCCATCAGATTCTATGTTGCTATGTTTCTATTCCGTGCTGGACCCAGTAACCATGGGCCGCAACACTGGCGTAGCCTGCTCCTCCAAGGAGGTGACTGCCAAGGCAGTGCTCCCGGCCTGGCTCGGGGGGGTGCAGACCGGTCCTCGGGCACCGCAAAAGAGGCCTTCTCCGCTGGAAGAGGAGGAGGCTCACTCCTCACCGGACCGTACAGGCCCAGGAGGAGACCCGGAGGAAGGGCGAAGCAACCTGTGCTTGGATCCTGGTGAGTGATGCTGCCCCCCCGAAAGTCAGCGGAGCCCTGCTGACTGTGAACATGTGGTACTCAAGAACACGGTGGTTCATCGAGAAGCAGGCGTCGTCCAAACTGTGCTGAGGTCCAAGGCAGGTTAGGTAGACATCATGCCGGTCCATCAAGGAAATTTGCCGGCTGCAGGGATACCGACACTTAGGAGGCTGGCCCGCTTTAGAAGAGCGCTTTTTGTCCCATGAACCTGGCATGATGCGAATGGTAACTTAAATAATAAACAGTAAAGACTCAATGCCATTAAAGAAATAAAAAGGAAAGATCTTACTGGATCTTCAGAAATGGCGCCGAGTACCAGATGGCAGAATCGAGGCGAGGATTTCACTAAGGCGGTGTTGAATGCTACTCTGAGGTAGCATTGAATGCGGCTCAGAGGAGGTGTGCGTTGTAATGCCAAACTAGGCTGCAATGATGCAGTATCTTTTCTGCTGCTGAAGGCGAGGTGCTGCCTCGACACGGGAGAAGCAGAACTGAGGTGGAGGAGGAGCCAATGTCCATTACTGGGCAACCTGCGAGCGCCATGCAGTGCGTCGGCACAGACTCCTCACTCTAAGAACAAAAAAAAAAAAGGTCCTGCGAGGTGCTTCGCCCCGGCTTACACCCACCAGTGATGGATGGTGAAGACTGACATAGGGAAGATCTGACTACGTCAGACTCCAGGTAGAGTGATGTTCCATGCATTACACCTAGTAATGTCAGGTTGAAAACCTTCTAGTTAACAAAACAGAAAGGAAAAAAATACTTCAGATATAATAAGTGATAGCTGACTACTTCTGGAAGTTACTATTAATTCCAGGCTGTACACTAGCTCTTTAAATGCTATGACTAGTAAACTGAGGTTGTGTAAAACGAGTACACAATGGTCAGACTCAAACTACAGTTTATCATCACTTGTGAGGGGGCAGTACTTTCACAACTCAATCTTGGCTCTACCATGCTTGAGTTACAGCCCTGCTCCCTCATACTTGAAGATAAACTGTGTATTTTGAGTTAGGCCACTGTACATTATAATGTATCTCTAAACAAGATAGCCGTAAGCCACTCCATAATTATTTATTTCAATTCTGGTACCCAAGCAGACCCACTGAGCCCCGAAGGTCCCTTTTTCAGGGGTGACCCAGAATTAGTTACATAGAATAAACATTTAGCAGAAACACTGCACTGAAGTTACAAAGAGACATTTCCATACAGATACAATTCACATCAGGAATATATAAACATAGACAGACTATGCTTAGTACGATCACTGTAAACATTCACAATAGGACTAGTCTCCAGTCCTGGGCGGAGTTGGTATACAACAATGGTAGACGGTGCATCTTCATTTGACAGAACAGTTAGGTTTGGGTAGACCTGGGTGACTATTCAAGTGCATGAACATTTACTTTTACTCTCATATACCTCAACTGTCCCACACTATGTTTCTACATCATTTTACTACTCAGACGCCCTCTATACTACATCAAGACTGTGCTGCCCACAGCTCAACCAACACAGGAAAGCACAACTTTCCAACAACATATGCTTCTGAAGAACAGCAAACTATGTGACTATGAAAACACATTTCCACAGTGGTCTGAGTTTGTTCAGGGGCAGTGCCCAGCATCTGGTTAACGAAAAGTTGAGAGGTAGATTTGCAAGTAGTAAATACAGAGATCAACAAATCCACTGGTTCTGGGACCTAGCATTTCTGTCATGGACCTCAAAAAATAAATTATTACTAGTATTAGGGCCCAGTGAAGATTGGTGAATCAAAGAAACTAGAATTCTGAGTGTAACTAGAATGTAACATGAACTGTTGCCCTTTCTGGGTCTTACAGCTCGATTTCATACACTGTATGTTTAACTAGGCATTTAAGACTGCTGTATTTGTTAGTCAACAAAAGCACTCAGCATACAGTTTTTTCATTCATATGTACAGTATATGGGGCCAGTAGGGGCCGTCTCTGATGGTTCTTTCTGTAGGAGACCCTTCTTGTGTCTTAAAAGACAGCTCCTGCTAGCCCCATATACATCCTAAATGGCAACAGAATATCAATATTTACGTAATAGGGTGGGTACTAATCGGTTTAGAAAACTCACTTGTCTCACTGGAAAACACTGACCAGTGAGATAAATAGAGAATAAAGTATGTGGAAGTGTGTGATATGAGAATTTAACATACATCTAAGGTGTGGATGCTATATAAACTCCGAGGGCAAAGCCCGGGGTTTATTTAAGCATCCCACACCAAGGATGTACATTAAGGAAAAATTACTCACCTTAGTCATTATGTTTCTTCTATTAGAGTCTTGCTGTATTCTGACAAGTGCAGTTAGCCCCAGCCTTTAAACTGCCCTGGAGAACAAAGGGTTAAACTTTCTAAGCAGAGCATAGAATGCTGAGCTCGAGCTCGGTTGATGTCTCTGTCCATTTCCCTTTGAAGTCTAACCGTCAGATTCTTACGAGGAAAACTCTAATAGCTGTTCTATGTGGAAATTGTAAAAAGATTTTTAATAGCCAACTGGCAACAAAAAGTTTTGGATTATCAAAGGAAGATTCAAGTCAGGAAACCCAAAACTCAAAAACCAAACCAAACAGGAATAGAATAAAATAAACACCCAAACAAAAGATGAGGGTGTAAAAGGAGCACCCCTGATGTGCAACACTGCACCTGCCCACCCACTTCCCAAAACCAGGTTCTGAGTGGGGAGGCAAGGAGGGAGGTCAGAATACAGCAAGACTCCAATAGAAGAAACATAATTACTAAGGTAATTTTTTCTTCAAACAACTTGAAGTCTTGCTGTTTTCTGACAAGTGCAGACTACCAAGCAGTACCTCCATGAAGGAGGGACAGAACCTACTTTGGGAATAGGCTCTAAAGTACTGCTGTGCTAAACTGAGCATCACTCCTAGCCCAGATATCCAGAGAGTAATGCTTGGTAAAAGTATGGACTGTTTTCCAGGTGGTTGCTTGACAAATTTCTAAGAGAAGGATATCTCTGGCAGCAGCCAGGGAAGCAGCTGTACCTCTTGTAGACTGAGCCCTCAGGCCTGAGGGTGGAATCTTTCCCAGTTTTTCACAGCAAAATTGTATACAAGACAATTCCACCTGGCAATAGTTCTCTTGGTGGCAGGTTTGCCCTTTCCCAGTTCTCCACAAGTGAGGAACAACTGGAGGGAGTCAAACCTGCGACCCTTGGTACGCTCTATGTAGTAACTAAGGGCTCTTTTAACATCTAAACTGTGTAGCCTCCTCTCTCCTGGGGAAGAATGATCAATGAAGAAAACAGGGAGAGACACAGACTGATTCAAATGGAAGTCTGAAACCACTTTGGGCAAGAACCTTCTATTGGTTCTAAGGACCACTTTATCCCTGTGAAAGGAGATAAAATCAGGTTCCACTGACAGGGCTTGCAATTCACTGATACGCCTGGCGGAGGTAATGGCTACCAAGAACACAGTTTTCCAAGTCAAGTACTTAAGCTCTGCTGAGGACATAGGTTCAAAAGGAGGTTGCATAAGTTGAGCAATGCGAACATTCAAATCCCAGGCAGGGGCAGGGTCTCTAAAGGGAGGATTGGTGTGAAGCAATCCTTTATAAAATTTACAGAACACAGGATGAGAAGGTAGTGAGGAAGACTTCCCCACTGACAGAAAAGCAGAAACAGCTGACAAGTGTACCTTGAGAGTAGCTGGCCTGGAGGCCTAGGCCATTAAGATGGACCATGTAATCCAGAACCAAGGCATCCAGCAGTATCTGAGAAATATGTTTTAGAACACCAAATGCTGAATCTCTTCCATTTGGAGTTGTAAGTCTTTTCTGGTGAGGGTTTTCGAGGAGCTCTGAGAATATCCAGAACCCCTCGAGAAAGATGCACATCTGCAAACTCTAACTCTTCAAGAGCCATGCCTTGAGATTGAGAGACTGAAGATTGGGGTACCAGATCATCCCTGAGAAGATGTTAATAGGTTGCAATTCCTGGGGAGAGACAGGGGAAGATGGACTGCTAGGGACAACAACAGGGGTACCAAGGCTGTCTGGCCCAATCTGGAGCAATCAGAATCACTTTGCAAGGTTGAGACCTTATCTTGACTAAAACTTTGAACAGAAATGGGAAGGAGGAAGGCATACAGAATTTCCTTCCCAGTTCAGACTCAAAACATCCAGGGTACTGAGCCCAAGACTGGGGTCTGCAACAAAAGAGAGGAAACTGGTGATTGTCTGGGGCTGCAAAAGATCTGACTCTGGAGTGCTCCACCTTGAAAAATCACTTCAAAACCTGAGGGTTCAGGGACCATTCATGGCCTTGAGAGATCCTACTCCAGTATATCTGCTGCTAGCATTGTCCTTCCTGGAAGGTGAACTGCTATCCAGAGAGGTTTGCAGGGAATAATAAGAACCACAATTTCTTCACTTCTGTACACAAGGCTGTGGGATTATGAGTGCCTCCCTGCCTGTTGATGTACCACATGGTGGTGGTTGTCTGTTCTGACCCGAAGCAACTTGTTCTCTGCACTGACTGAAAGAAAGCTTGCAGGCTAGAAAAAACTGCCATGAGTTCTAGGAGATTGACAGGGAGAAGGATTCTGGGGACCAGTCCCTGGGCAGTGAGGCCCCCAGAATGGGCTCCCAAGCTCAGAAGGAAGCATCTGTGTAGGACACTGAATGAGACTGAGTGGCAATGGGACCCCTTTTCTTAAATTGTTCTGATCCTGCCACCACCGAATGGCTTGGATCAAGGTCAGAGTCTAAGGGATCAGTTTGGTAAGGAATATTTCCTCCGAGACCAAAAGCCCTCAGATGGAACTGAATATCCCATCTGGAATCTTGCCCTTGGACCACTGCTGCTGAAGCTGCCATGTGCCCAAGAGCTGGAAGAAATGCCTTGCTGGTCGAGATACCTGAAGGAAGAGGCTAGTTCTATAAGAACCCTTGCCCTTTCAGGGAAGAAAGGCTCTTGCTCTGAACTGTGTCTGGTCTGGCCCCTATAAGGTAAGAAGCTGGACTGGTTTGAGAACTGACTTGGCAGGTTGAGAAGAAATCCTAGAAGTGAGCACTTGCTGGGTCACTTGCAGGTGAGACTAACTTGGTCTGGAGACTGGACCACTATTAGCCAATCGTCCAGATATGGAAAAATGGAAATCTTGCCTTTAGAAAGCAACTACTACTGCCAGGCACTTTGGAGAAAACCCTTGGGCTGGGGTTAGCCAAAGGGCATTGCTCTGAACTGATAGTGGCTTGAGGGCAACTCGAACCTGAGGTACTTTCTGTGGGAGCACCTAATGGAATGTGAAAGTAGGCATCTTTGAGGTCCAGGGAGGCTAGCCAGTCCCCTGGCCTTAGAGAGGGAAGGATAATTCCCAGAGTTACCATCTTGAACTTTGGTTTTAAAAGATGTTTGTTTAGGTATCTTAGGTCTAGGATGGGTCACCACTCCCCTGTCTTTTCTGGGGTAAGGAAGTACCTGGAGTACAGACCTTTGCCCCAGTGTAGGGTAGGTACCCTCTCTATGGCTCTTAAGGCCAGCAGAGATGAAACCTCTGCCTCCAGGGCAAGGGTTTCCGAGAGAGTTGCAGGTGGAAAAGATCTGGCTCTCATCTTTGTAAATTTTCTGAAGCTGAGAACCAGTCCCTGGCTTACTACTTCCAGGACCCACTTGTCTGATGTAATAGACATCCAGTCCTGGACAAAGTAAGACAGTCTTCCCTACTGGAACAGGAGAGTCGACTGGGGCAGTCCCATCAGGTGTCTGCTTGGCAGGGGCCTTAGGCTGAGGAGTGGATGCAACCCTGCTCATCCCCCTTCTGCTTCTCCCTCTGTGAAAGGGAGAAGAGGCCTGTGCTTGGTAAAAGGCCATGAAAAGGTCTGCCCTGCCCCTAGACTGCTGCCTTGAGGAGTTGCTTGCCTCTCCTTGGCCTGAGCACTCCTGTAGGTGGTCCTGTATTCATCCATTTTTCTTCATGTAATTCTCTGTCTGCTCCCCAAATAGAATTACCCACTACAGAGCAAATCCATGGCCTTAGCCTGGGTATCCTCGAGGAGGCTAGTACATCTGAGCAAGCCATTCTCCGAAGAGCCACAGATGTAGCCATGACTCTTGATGACACATCATTGGAGTCCACAGCAGCATGAAACTGAACTTTGATGCCTTAATCCCATCTGCAGCCGCCCTCCAGCTTCTTGGCTGGCTGGGGGAGGCTTGTTTAGCCAGTGCCAGTACAGTGTCTCACCTGGACTTCTGGTACCTGGCTGTACAGGCCATATAATTCGCCTGTCTGAGTCCCAAGGAAGATGCCATATACAGCTTTTTGCCATGGCATCAATCTTCCTGGAGTCTTTGTCTGGGGTGTGTGAAGCCAAGGAATGCCTGCCTTATCACAGGCAGCAGCCTGCACAACCTCGACATGGCTGCATTGCTGATATAAAAACTCTGTATCTGAGCCAGAAAGTGTATACCTCTTGTCCATTCTTCTGTCCACGGAGGTATAAATTGGGAGACTTCAGAATTTTTGTGTCTGTTTCCAAAAGATTTGTGGAGGGGAATAGACAGTCTCCTGGACTCTGGGATGTCCATCATTTCTACAAAATCAGGCTCCTCCTGATCCTCCATTGCCTCCTCCATAGGAAGCTGGAGGGTCTCAGCCACCTTTCTGTAGAACATAAAGTGGGAAGGAGACTCAGAAAGCCTAGATGGGGATACACCTGAAGGTCCATCTGGGGGGGATGTCCAGTTCCACAGGCACATCTAGACTTTCACCATCACCATAGTCATCTTCAAACTCCCCTTCCTCCTCAAACTCTGGTTCATAAAATTCTTCAGGGGATAGTTGTGAACCGGGAACCCGACCGAACGAGCCCCTGCCAAAAGGTGCGGATCAGTTGGAACCAGGAGAAGCAATTCCATAATCCGAATCGCTCTGGCTATTACTTCGGCGGTCGGAACATGGACTTCTAGATCAGAATCGGACAATTTTTCTTTGCGTTTTCTTTTAGTCAGAACCGACTCCTTGGGATCGGCTCTCCTTTTGCTCGAAGTAGTATCGCCCTGGTCAGATGGGACTCCTTCTGGTTTGGTCGGAACCGAACCGGGCTGCCCATCGGGGTCAGCGGACTTCTTGGTCTCCTTTTCCCTCAGTCTACCTAATCTCTTTTCAAGGGTAGAGTTGGGAAAGTTTTTACAAATCTGGCAGTCTGAATCGAGGTGTTCAAACCCCAAACAATAAACACAGGTGGTGTGGGGATCGGCCTTAGCAAAGACCTTCCCATGCTCACTGCAGTGCTGAAACCCAGTGGGCCCATTTTTTTTCTTGGGTTTCTCAGACATGGCCAACCTAACCAAACTTACCCTTTTTTCAGCAACCGCCAGGCAAGACTCCCTTATTGGTTCCTAACCGTGTCACGGGTCTTGGAAAAAAAGTACCAAAATACATTTTTTTTTTTTTTTTAAGAACTGATAAGGACCGGAAACCACACACTAAAGATAAACACAAGAATCAGCAAATGATTGGTTCAGCCGAGCCGATCCACACTTTTACAAGTTCCACACAGAAAAACACAGTACAAAACCTATCTAGTACTCACGGTACCACAAACAGAGATTGAACCGACTATGCAGAATAATTTTGGTTAGAAGCGGATGAAAAACCAACACGTCAACCGACTTTCGAACCGAGCAGCAGGAGAAACTCCGGAGCGACTGTTCAGTGAGGCGGAGTAAAGAATCTGACGGTTAGATTTCAAAGGGAAAGACAGAGACATCAACCGAGCTCGAGCTCAGCATTCTATGCTCTGCAGAAAAAGTTTAACCCTTTGTTCTCTGGGGCAGTTTAAAGGCTGGGGCTAACTGCACCTGTCAGAATACAGCAAGACTTCAAGTTGTTTGAAATTAGAGTTTCACTTACTTCCCCATATTTTATTTTTTATAATAACCGGTGAGCATTTTTCCCCAGCTTACACTCCTTTGGAATTAGCATTTTCATTTTATTTTTTAAAGTCACTGTTTAAATTGTGATCGTGGTTATAAGTGCTGCATGCGGTCAGCCACAGTCCCGTTCCTCACACTATCACCATCGCACAGAGGTCTCACCCGCTGACGACGAGCAGCAGGATCAATAAGAGATTTTTTTTTTTAGTTTAAAAGTATGATTTATCAGTTACATAGAAAAAAATGAAACTCTTGAAGACACGAGTGTTGCGGCGGCTCCTCCCTAACAGACTAATGAAGCCGCTACGTTATAGGACGTATTCTGCCAGTCCACCCACACAGAAAACGAGAGCCAATTAGGTCGTGCTCTCAGTTTTGATAGGCAGAGCACGTGAATGTCATAACAACCAGCTGGTTGTTATGGAAAATATCAACCTGCTCAGCACATAGAAAAAAATGCTCACCAGTTGTTATGTGCATTTATCTAAACAGCAGCATTTTTATCCCCCTTCCCACCTGCTAGCGGGCACTTTTTCATTTGCATGTACAAACTCTGCATCAGCTAGCTTAATCCTCATACCCCCATCTTACCACTTCTATACCATGCACCTTCTAACTCATTCTACCAATTATTTTTCATTTGTATTTTGTTTATTTTTAAACAGGAAAAATAATACAGCAGATACTCTCATGCAAGAGATACAAAACAGTAATGGTCAGACTTATTCAGACCTGAATCATGCAAATAAGGGGTGACAAAACATCTCTCTCACAAGCTGGTACAATAGGAGCTGGGGTTATTACTATAATAACAGAGGTGTACATCCAACCTCAAGTCCCAAAATAAATCTTCCACTCTTGCCAGCCGCTTCAATGGCATAGGTTAAAGTCTGTAGGAAGATGTCATAGACAGAGGCATGCACTAATTCAGTAGTGCTAGTAACCCAGCATATATTAAGTAGTCAGCAATATGTAATTTCCCCACACAGCCCCAACACAGCTCCAAAAATAGGCAATTTTATAATGACATGAAAGGCACTTACTAGTAACAATAAAAGAAATACAGGACAGTAAACATTGCAGGGGTCACTCAAATTGTGAAAGCCCATAAAAAGATATTTCAAATGAGGCACTGGACTTCCTTGTAGGTGTCGGGAGTCCTGAGATATGACTATCTAATTAATATGTAAATCAAAATAAGGCAGCAGCCACTGCCAAACATTAAGTGATGTCACTGAGGGGCACGCTGCATGCTGTTAATTACAGCTCACCCCTCCGTGACATCACTGTTGGTCTCATGATTCAATGGAATGGCTGCTGCCTTGTTTTGATTTATAGATTATTTATGCATTCGTAACTCAGGACTCCGGATACCAACAGGTAAACTCAATACCTTATCTGAAATGGGGCTTTCACAATTTGAGTGACCCCTGCAATACATAGATACATAGACAGTGTCGGCAGATAAGGGCCTATGGCCCACCTAGTCTGCCCATTTGAGCTTGTAAGTTCAGTTTGTTTTCCTAGAAGTCTATTTCCCCTTACCCCTGACCTCTAGAATTCCTTTATGTCTATCCCATGCATTCTTAAATCCCGTGATTACAATGTTTACTGTCCCTTTAAGTAAAAAAAAAAAAGGCACATTTCCCTCAGAGATATGTTTGTGTTAGGAAACCTAAGCATATGTATGGGATAAAACAGTAATTTTTAACTAACTTTCCCAACAATATCCCAAGCAAACTACACACATATCTCAGTAAATGAATGTCTAAACACAGTCTCTGATGATGGCTTTCATCAGAGTCCGATTCCCCAGATGCAGTCACGGGGGGTACTTTCCTTTGGAATTCAACCTTTACTTTCTCAATCCATTTACTGGCATCTTGTGGATCTGAGAATTGCCAGCTCCCCCCTCCCGTAACATGGAGACAGGCCGGAAGGAGAAATGAATGCACTATGCCCAGTGCTTGCAGCTTTTGTCATGTGGCATCAAACTGTTTTTTGCGGGCTCTCGTTTGAAATGAGAGATCTGGAAACAGTCTGACATCATGTCCCAATACCTCCAGTGGATAAACCATTCGGGCTGCGGAAATCAATACATCTCTCACCTCCGCCCCCACAGTTCTCAGTAAAACAGTCCGAGGCTGAGTAGCCCAGGCAAAGTCATTGGGAACGTGGAAAACATCTGCCATCCAAGTTTTCAAATAGTTTAACAGACTGGTCTCCTCAACTCCTGTCCTTCAGACAGTCCCACCAAATGGATATTCCCCTGCCTGAAGACCATTTTCCACCACTTCTAGCCTGCACGTATACTGTGCAACTCTGAGCAACTCACTTAACTGCCCAGTGCTCCCTAGTCGCCCCTGAAAACAGGCATGTGTGCCTAGTGAGCCTTACCCGGTTACCAAAAGACTAAAATAAATATAAATTATTCTACATTCAGAAACAGAAACATATATTTCTTCTGGATTTATTTAGTACTGATTTGCTGTGGCTCACTTTATAGAATCTATTTAGTATTGTATGAGGCAGATGTTTTTAAATTTTGGAAGATAGGCAACTCCTACAATAGCTTATCAGTTTAGTACTCATTTTAGGAACAAACTTTTCTTTGTGTTTTAAGCATATTCAATTGGCAGTACATTCATTTAGCAGTTTATACATACTAATATATGTTGCAGAAAACATTAAAAGATTTGTTGTTGAAGCAGTCAGGGTCTATAGTAGAACTCCTGCAACTTCTGCAAAAAGCTCCGCAATTCTGGGTAATTTTTTTCGCAATTTTCCAGTGGCCCTGCTCATGATTCACAGCAGGTATCACAAAGCTGAACCCAGCAGCTGAAACAATAGAAACTGTTCTTTTATTTTTAAATTAAAAACTGAAACCGCCAAATGCTTCTGGTCTCCCTCAGCACTCCATTATTCTGAGTACCCGCTGCACAGTCAGCTCCATCCATCTGCTTATAAAAAAATGCTAAAGCACTTTAGACAACACAAATAAAAAAAAAAAAAATAAAAAATGCCATTTATCCGATGCCAGCTGCCTCTTAGGAAGAGCTGACGCTAGCACTTCAGAAATGGCACAAACGACTCGCTAAGAGTGTCCTCCATCTTGTCCTGAAATTTTCAAACACACGGCCTCCACCAATAGAAACAGATGTCACAATGTCATGATGTCTTTGGAAACACCTTGCAACCCTCACAGTATGTGCAATAATATAGAATGTTGCAAAAAGTTCTCTATCGTCTATTAAAAAAAAAAAAAACAATTAAAATAAAAACCATCTCAGCAGAATCCTTCTCCCTACTGCATAAATCCAACATGCAATGGAACATCAACATGATAACCTTTTTATCTGTGCTCAAGCAGTCTGACCTCGGGACATTATTCGTAGCTTATACCTACCACTTGTGAGGTTATCAGAGGTCAAACGTTCTCATGCAGATAAAAGGTTACCACACTGGTTCCCATTGCATATCCCACGGAGTTTCGAAATGTGGAAAATGGCTGCTTTTCATTTTTTTGTGTTGCTGTCTCCCCTCATGCTTTGGCAGAGTGATGTGGTGGGCATTTGTTATATGAAAAGCAGATGGACAAGGTCTGTTCAAGTTCTGGAAGTACTTTTTTTTTTTTTTTTTTTAACTTTCATTGGGTGATTTACCTTGGTTTTTTGCGAACAAGAGTGAGCGTGAGCAGCTCTGAAGCAGATGGAATCACAAAATTGGAAGCGAGCATGTAAAGCATCTAGTGCATGGAGGCAGCTGTACACAAAATAAGAGTGACTGTTCTCCTTTGTGATTGGTCAGTGGCATTCCATTGCCTTATAATTAGCAACCCTGTTTCTGAGATCCACAGGTTCATTATCAGTGTATTTTACTTCCCTCAGATATTGTTTTAAAACAGCTGTTACGTTCTGTAATTAATGACTTAAGTCAATAAATAGGTCAGCAGTTAGCAATTTAAAACAAAATCTGTTTCACTAAGGTTACTTTTTGACTGTACATACTATATTATACATAACTTGAATATATTACGATAATGCTGGTACTCATTTCTGATAGTAAACAGCAAGCACGATGCCAAAATTTTTAATTTTTTCCATGACGGGAGAGGCATGAGAACAAGAGATTTCAAAAACCTCAAAACTGCATTAGCTCCTTCAGGAGTGAAAAAATGTAGATATTTTGCCATAAATTCATTATTGCTAAAGAAAAGATTAAATGTTTTGCCAACTAACAAATACTGCTGCTTTAAGTCATGCAACAAAGTATTTATAAAATAATATGGAATTTGCACATTTACCTCAAAGATGGTTCAATTCCATGCAACATTTAACTATTAGGTTGGGCTAGTGAATGTATTCCCAGGACTAGTAAATTATTATTTTTTTTAATATACATTTTATCCCCATTCCCTGCCCCCCGCCATGTTTTCTTCCAGCCCTTATCCAGCTGTGGAGTGTGTAGAGGCATGCACATGTTGTGGTACTGGAATGCCTCCCACTACTTGCCAGACTACCACACTACTCCTCGGACTCTCCATCTGGGGCAGTGGAACTATGGTGGGTGACAGGGTGGGCTGCCTCAGCTGCTCAGTCCTGCTCCCTCCCCGATGCTGGTTCTCTGGCGACCTGAGCGCATTCCCAACCCAGGTCGCTGGACATGAGGAAAGGCGTCGCCCAGCCACTCAGCCCTCTGCGCCACCAGGCCGCCCCAGGACTAGTAATTCTAACAAGATAATGGTAGGAGACTAATCCAATGAGAATTTTTTGATCATCAGCAGTGCAGCCTTTGAGAAGGCAATAGTACTTTGAGCAAAATCAGTTCCTGTAAGTGCATAACAGCCAGTACTATATTCCTTAACTGGACTGATTGAGATGGAAGTCAGAGACTACCATAGGGAGAAACTTCCTGTTAGTCCGACGGACAATCTTATCCCTACGAGGTGTAATGTAACTGGGCTCCACAGACAAAGTTTCGAGCTCACTAATCCTTCTGGCAGAAGTGATAGCTACCAAAAACACTGTCTTCCAAGTCAGGAATTTAAGCTCTGCTGAAGACATGGGTTCAAAGGGGGGCTGCATAAGCTGGCCTATGCAGATACCGAGGTCCCAAGCTGGGGTGGGCTCACTGTGAGGAGGATGAAGATGAGAGAGCCCCTTAAATAATTACTTGAATATAGGGTGAGCAGCAAGAAAGTATGCAGAGACTGCTGAGAAATGCACCTTTAGGGTAGAAGGTTGCAAACGGAGGGATTACAAATGCACCAGGTAATCCAAAAGAACTGGAAGCCCAGCCTGTTGGGGATCCAACTCCTTGTGAGAACACCAAATGGAGAACCTCCTCCACTTAGAAGAATAAATCTTCCCTAGTGGAAGGCTTCCCAGACACCCTCAAGATGTCCCCGACACTCTCGGAGAGATGCAGGCCTGCATATTCTAATTCTTCAAGAGCCAAGCCTTGAGACAAAGGGACTGTAGATTGGGGTAGAGGATTCTCTCCCGATATGATGTCAGCAGGTTGTGCCTCCTGGTAAAAGGAATGGGGCTGGCCACTGACAGAGACAAAAGCACTGGATACCATGGATGCCTGTCCCAATCTGGGGCTATGAGAATCATGGTCGCAGGCTGCAACCTGAACTTGACTAAACCCTGAGAATCAGGGGAAAGTGAGAAGGTATACAGAAACCTGTTTGTCTAGTCCAGCAGCAGGGCCTCCAGGGCACTGATCCCGAACAGGAGGCCTGCAGCAATACAGGGGCAACTGATGGTTGTCTGGGGCTGTAAAAAGGTCTATCTCTGGAACCCCCCACCTCCTGAAGACTGTCAGGAGGACCTGTCTCTTGAGGGTCCATTCGTGATGGCCCAGACTTATTCTGCTGACAGCATCTGCAAGGACATTGTCCTTCCCTGGTAGGTGAACTGCTGACAGGGAAATTTCCAGGGAGTAGGCCAAAGACCAAATTTTCATTGACTCTGTGCAGAGGAGGGAGGACCTTGTTCCCCCCTGCTTGCTGATAGTTTATTGTGGTGGTGGTGTTGGTCCTGACCTGAACCACCTGTCCCTTGAAGTGAATGGCAAATGCCTGAATAGCTAGGAACACTGCTCTGAGCTCCAGGAGGCTGATGTGTGACAATGACTCCTGAGGCAGCCAAGTTCCATGAGCTGTGTGCTCCCCCAGATGTGCCCCCCACCCCAAGAGGGAGGGTACTTCAGGAAGGAAGGAAGAGAACTCCCACCCTGAGATTATCCAGCTCTTGCCACCACTGGAGGGCTTGCAGGAGAGTGGATGATACTGGAATAAGTTTGGAAAGTGAGTCCCTTCTCCTGGACCAGAAGGACCTGAGGTGGAACTGAATGTCCCTCATCTGAAACCTTGCCCCTGGGACCACAGCAGTAGTGGATGCCATGCGGCCCAGCAGTTGCAGAAAATGCCTTGCTGGGTGAGGAACTCTGAATTGAAAGGAATCTGCCAACTGTAGGAGTGCCTGAGCCCTCCCTAGGGGCAGGAAGGTCCTTGCCCGACTATGTCCAGCTCTGCCCTATGAAATTCAAGACTTGAATAGGGGTCAGCATTGACTTTTAGGGTTTATTAGGAACCCCAGAGATTGAAGGGTCCCTTGGTGAGTTCCAATGACTGCTGAACCTGCAGACAGGACTGGCCTACTAGGAGCCAGTCATCCAGATAGGATAAACTGAAACCCTTGCCTTCTGAAAATGCCATCACCACTGCTAGGCATTTTGTAAACACCTTGGGCAGAGGTCAACTCGAAATGCAAGGCCCTGAACTGGTAGTGGCCTGAAGGTAATCTGAACCTGAGGTACCTTCTGTGAGATTTTCTGATAGGTATGTGGAGAGTAGGCATCCTTGAGGTCCAGGGATGCCAACCAGTCTCCGCTTTTGCAGAATAGGTAAAATTGTAGCCAGAGTTGTTATTCTGAACTTTGGCTTTGCCAGATGCCTGTTTAGGTATGTGAGATCCAGAATGGGCTGCCACTCCCATTTTTCTTTAAGGCAGGAAGTACCTTGAGTACAACCCATTCCCCTGTGTAGTAGTGGCACTGGTTCCACTGCCCTTGAGAACAGGAGAGTGGAGACCTCTGCCTCTAGCAGAGCTGTTTCTGAGAGAGGGCAAGGCCTGAGGGGTCTTGTCCCCAGTCTGGGGAAGGATTTGAAATTGAGGGCAAGACTCTGACCCACTATCTCCAGGACCCACCTGTCTGAGGTGATGGCTTGCCAAGCCTGAAGATAGTGGGTCAGAATTCCCCCTACAGGGGTAGGGGAGGTGGCCCGAGCAGACTTCTCAGGGTATCTGCTTGGCAGAAGTGGAGGGAAGAGGGATGGGAGCTGCATGGCCTGCACCCCTCCTTCCTCGACCCCTGAAGAACCCCCTGGGTCGCTGAGATGAAGGGAAAGCCACAGCCTGATGGAAGAGCCTAGGATAAGGTCTGCCCCTGCCCCCTCTGGCCTGTTGTTTCTGTGAGGTGGCTGCTCTCTCTTTAGCAGAAGCACTCTTGTAAGCCACCCTATAATCGTTCATCTTTTTCATGTATGCTTCTGTCTGCTCCCCAAACAGTGAGTTCTGTGCCAGGGGAAAGTCCACAGCATTGTTCTGGGTAGCCTGGGAGAGGCTGGTACACCTTAACCAGGAGAACTGCGTGAGGGAAATGGCAGAAGCCATAGCCCTGGAGGCTGTATCATTTGAGTCCACAGCCATATGAAACTGTGTCTTAGATGCCTGAATTCCCTTGTTAATCTCCTGAAGGTCAGCTGCCAACTCAGGAGAAGTTTTCTGGGCTAACTGCTGCACAGATTCCCAAAGTGTCTTCTGGTACCTGGAGGCATAGGCCATGTGAGAGGCCTGCCTTATACCCAGGGAGGAAGCCAAATATGTTTTTTTGGCTAGTGAGTCAATTCTGCTGGAGTCCTTGTCCGGAGGATGGGAAGCCAGCAGAACACCAACCTTCTCACAGGCTGCAGTCTGTACAACCCTCACACAGCTGCAATGGGAAGATAAAAACTCTGTACCATTGCCAGCCAGGACATACTTCCTGTCCATCTTTTTGTCCAAATGAGGGACAGAGAAAAGGGTCTGCAGGACCTTAAGGGTTTGTCTTTTTAAAGACTTGTGTATGGGGAATGGAAAAACCCCAAGAATCAGGGAGGTCCACTATCTCTCTATAATTGCCCTCCTCATACTCATCCTGACTAGTTTCCTAGACAGGGAGTTGTAGGGTCTCTGCCACCTGCCTCATGAAGGAAAAATGGGAGGTGGCTTCAGAGGGGGCCCTAGGAGGAGACTCGTACTGGGGATGCTCAGGGATACCTCAGGTTCAATTGTTCGCCTTCATCCTCATCTTCTCATACTCATACTCTGATTCCTAATACTTCAGGGTCTAAGGGACCAGAAGAAGCTGAACCGGTGACTGTCCAACTGGTCTCTGCACCAGTTCACTGAAACCGGGCTGCAGGGACTGAACAATTCTTACAGCCTTAGCAATCTCATCCGTGGTTGGAACCGAAACGGCTGTTTGGTTCCTAAATGGATTTTGGATTTTAGACAGGCGGTATCCGGGTTGAATCCGACCGTGTTCTGGAGGACAAGCGTTTGCCCTGATCCAAAGGATCTGAGACCAGATCGGCTGGTTCAGCTGAACTGGCCCAGACATCCAGGGTCGATTTTTCCATCCTTTCCTTTAGCTTACCCAGCCTCCTGTCAAGGGTAGATTGAGAAATGTTTTTGCAAATGTCACAATCTGCTTGCAGGTGATCAAAACCCAAGAAGTAGAGACAAATTAAGTGTGGGTCGGCCTTAACAAATTGTTCACCACATTCGATGCAACGTTGAAACCCGGTGGGACCATTTTTTCTCTTCAGTTTCAGTGACATACCCTTTAATTTAGCTTAACCCAGAGGCTTAGTTAGGCCAGTTGCTGTGCCCAAACACAATTTAATTATCAGAAGTGGCTTAGTCAGGCCCTGATAAAACAAGAATTTATTTACCCCTGGTGGCTGAATCAGGCTGGGTAAAGAGAAGAACGAGACCCGACGACCAGCGGGTCAGCGCCAGTAGAAGAGACTGAAAAAACTCTGTTTCGTCAGGAACCTGCACCAGTACCCTTAGCAAGAGAAAAAACTAACTTTTAAAAGAAAAAATGCTGTTCGGTCTCCTCACGGTCACGGAACCAATCAGAAACCGAACCACTTATCCAACCGGTAACATTATCGCTATACCGAGGACAGAGGTTTGAAGAACACTGAAAACAAATAACAATGGATGGTAAAACAGACGATTTTTTCCTTCTGTTTAACTGAGAAGAGGAGGAGCAATCTCTGAGGCATCTTCACTGGCAGGCGGAGTAAAGAATCTGACCAGCTGCTACAATGTACCGAGGATGGTGGTTTGAAAACCAAGCTCGAGCTCAACATTCTATGCATTTGCAGAGAGGTTAACTCTTTGTTCTCTGGGGCAGCTGAACCGGTCGGTCATACTACTGCATTAGTCAGCATACAGCAAGACATCATGTTGTTTGAAATTGCACACAGTACCGATTTATGAGCAAGCACTGAAATGTAGCACCTCATTCAATTGTGTTCCTTTGCTCTTGCTGCTGGCATAATAATACTTATTGCTCTATGTTTATATATTATTTTAATACAAAAAAATGTTTAAAAAAATATAAAAGAATCTGTTTCAGAACCCATTAAAAAGGGCTAGGATTAGCGGCAACTCATCAGGCCAAGGAGTTGTGCTGTGTTCTATCATCTAAGCAACCACTGTTTGATCCTGAGCATTGGGCTTCTTGTAGCCACCTAGCTAAGTGTCAGGAGTTACTGTAGAGCAAGGCACTTCCTGGCTCAGGCAGATGGAAAGGCAGTGCCCTGCAGTTCAGTGGCACCTCATAGCATGCAAATGATGGATGTAACATGTTGGCGGGAAGGGGGGACATATAGGTTATATGCATAGCCACACCTCTGTCAACTTGTGTGTCAAAAATAAGATAAAAGGGAAACAATTCCAGGGCTTGACTATCAGATTCCATCTGACTTTCCTAACGGCAATCAAAGCAGATCCAAGTCCAGCTGTCATGTTTTAGATGCTGGATCAACTTGAGGATTTGAGGGGTGCCCTGTGGAGAGGTAGGAGTAAGAAAAGAATTTTAAAAAGTGCCAAAAAAGCCAGCCCAGTGGTGTGGAGGGACCTGTGTTCAGGAACAAGCATGTGCGCTACCTGCTTCGGTGGAGGGGTGTCTTGTTAGTCCTATGTATGACTGCCAGCAGTTAGAAGCCTGATGGTAGTGCAGACCCGGGCAGCAGAGAAGGGTGAAGCTGCCGCTACATGGTGCACGTGCGTCTCCACATAGTGCTCGCTCATGGCAGGTGGTGGCAGGGGATGAGAAGAGGAGAAAATGGAAGCTGGTAGATGAGGCTTTGTGAAGCCCTGCCTGCCAGCCCCAGACCACTGCTGCTGCCTGGGCCACCTGGTCTGTCTGGATAAGAGTCATTTGGGGGGGGAGAGAATGACCCTCCCATCTCTGCCATGGAGGGAGGGGATCCATGGGGAAAAATGAAAACCGGGTAGGTCCAGGCGTGGTTGTCTACAGTCTCAGGTGGTGAACAAAGAGCTGAGTAGCCTCCCCACCCACAGCACTATGGGAAAAAAATGTCAAAATTAACCCATGGGGTGGAAGGGGTGACAAGAGTCCCTTTACAAAATGACAGCTATACGAGGCTTATTTCTGCCAGAAAACAGGATACCAATTCCAACTTGTCATGTAGGACAATGGTGTAATGGTGCCATCTTGTGGATTTAATTATGGTAGCAAGTACAGTTATTAATGTTAAGAAGCCGGAACAGGATTCAGAATACACTTTATTAGTTTGCAGATTACAATACAAAGAGGCAGTCATTTTCCATACAGTTCTGTTTCTGACAACCTAATTTAGACACTATGAAGACCCCGTAAAAAACAGCTGTGGGTCAATGATTCTGCTACTGTATGCTATATCCAGCAAAATGCTCGCTTTGTAGTTGAATGTGAAAGGTCGAGTTTCCATAACTGCAATGTATATTTTGAAGGATTCCTCAAACTGTTATCTTTTGAACTGGCGAAGCAGTGAAAACAAGGTTAAAGCACAATACAGTCAAAATGAAAGAAAAGTTTGCTTTCTTTTTGAGGTACATCATTACCCCCTCAACAGGCCTCCAATCTTTCACAGTTGACCCGTTACAGAAGTTGGGGATGTAACTGGTTGTTTTAAATCTACATAAACTACATAAAATAGCAATATACTGTTTTTCAAAATGCATCACAGGATGTGATAGATTAAAGGAAGCCATTTTAAAGAGAAAGTGCTAAGTAAGTGTGTAGATCTTAAAATAAATGAAGGTTTAGGGCCTTTAGATGATTTGTAATCATTCTGTTTGCGTTTTTTTTTACTTGTATCATTTTATCTTTATTAGAAGCATGTGCTTAGTAAGGATGTATACCTTAAAGAATGAAGGTTTAGGGTCTTGAGATACCTCAGTAATTACTGCGCTTGCTTGTATTTGTTTTTCCACTTACTTTTTCATCATTTATTTTTATTTTGTCAGCTACTAGCAAACACGCATTTGTCGATGTCAAACTTGTTTACTTGTATGCTGCTACAAGTTATGACAACTGCAATACCTTATTTTCAATGGGGTCCTGCTTGTACACATTTTTACACTGTTTTACCCAGGACAGCACAACTAAGATGCAATATCTTGTTTTCAGCGGGGTCCTGTCCCCCCCCCCCCCACAAAGCATCTTTCTTGTTCTGGACTCATCTGGCGGCACCCTAGCCGGCACTGACCTTCTCGTGGACCTACAAGTTATCCACCACTTGCAGGACCACAGTGTGGGTGGGTGGGTGGCCAGCTCTGTCAGTTGTACATGAGCCTATAAAGGGTGGTGGCTTGTAAAGTTGTCATGTTTCTCCTGCCACCTGATGTTTTCCACTGGGGTGCTATGATGTAAGGAGGCAGCTGCGTACAAGGATGCATGATGGGTGTCTGAAAACTTTTTTTTTTCAAATTTAGTAAGCTTTATTGAAACACACTGAAACAAGGTACAGTAATCACCAGTAATGGTAAAGATCATACAAAGTAATGTTAATTGGATTTGACAGAAATGATACCGGATGGTGTGCATTACAGTTAATATACGAGATCCTTCTCCCCTTCCCCAACAGGAAAAAGGACTGTATACATTTATGCAGCATAATAATAGGACATCCCCCATACCACCATCGGAGGAAGAGTATGGTACCATGGAGAAAGAAGAAAAAAAGAAGGAATAACTGGATTAGAAAGCCTGATGTAAATTACCAATATGTAAAAAAAAAAAAAAAAAAACTATTTAAATATTGGTCAAAGTACTCAGTGTCTAAAAGACTTGAAGGGTTCCCAAACACAGTTAAAAGTTGTTAATCTGCCAGCCATACTGGCTATAAGATGCTCAACCTGCCATGAACAGGACCTCCTATATCACTCCAGAAACTGTGGTGTATTTTGGTCTAACCAGTGCCGGAGAATCACCTGCTTCGCACATACTGAGGTCAGAGCCATATGGAATCTCTTGTTTCCCATTAGGGCATTGGAGTAATCCCCCAGAATGGAAACCGTCTATGGTTAATGATAAGGTCACTGATTATATCAACCCCCATGTCTGGCCAAAAACTTCTTGAGAGTGGCGGGCGCTATAAAAAGATTTGGATTGTTAAATAAAGGTTGGGCTATATCTTTGTGAGGATTAATTCTGAGAAGAGAGCAAAGTTGTGAGTGAACTCGAAGGGAAGCTTCCAGTGGAGTGTCCCCTACGAAATGGGGTAGTCTCTTCCTGGAAATGTAAGGAAATATCTGGATATCAAGACCATGATCAGAGCACATGGAGCGTTCCATATCTACCCAGAGGGGGGTTATAAGACCCTGCAGTGTTACCTCTTACCAGACTGTGACCAGTAAGAGGGTCTATTAAGATGCAGAGCCAAATAATATAGAAAAAAGTTGGGACCTTGCAGTCCATCATCCTGTTTGGCACGCATTAACTTGGATAAGGCTCTACGTGCCGTTTTCTGTGCCACAGAAATGAAGACATAATCCTATGAATCTGATTGAACCATGTTTGAGGCAAAGTGTAGTTGTACATCTGTAGGGGATATAAAAGTCTGGGAACAATATTCATTTTAATAATGTTCAGTGTTGGGTAGTAATGTGTTACAAGTAGCAAGTTATTGTAATCTGATTACATTGGCATGTAACTTGTAACTGTAATGGATTACTTGAAAGAAAATGTAATCTGTAATGCATTACAGATTACATTTTCTTTCAAGTAAAGCAGTTACTCTAACGCAATTCACTGTATTACTTTTTGTTGTAGGACTCGGGTCGCCACGTCCATCAGGCTGCGCCACAAAACTAGTGTAAAACACATGCTTTGCACAGCTCTAACCCTAAGTTCTGTCTGAGTACTCTCACAAGGAAAAAAAACCAAAAAGCTATTCCAGCACGTCCCCCATCCTCGGCCATGCTCCGAGCATTCAATGGACCCCCGAAAGGAACTATGGAGGAGTAAGTAGGGACCTTAATCTTTAATAAGATGATATGATGAAGTGGCACACTATGACACTTAACACTGCAGGCTGCACAGGTTTCCCCCAGCGTTTTCGGTTAGGGTAAGCAAGAGAAAACCCAATGTGAACAAAAAGCAGTTAAAACAATAAAACTAAAACAACTTCTGTGGGAGAGATCTCCTCTGAAGCTCTGTTTTGCTGTTGGTATTCAATGTGCCATTTTTAAAAAAATATCAGTATTTAGAAATGTAGCAAATTATCAGCCACGTTTTGGTTTAAAGGTGTGTATTCAGTCCATAACATGGAACTGAGTTCAGGTGTACTGTAGTTTTTGAAAAATGTGTTTTCATGTACTGTACTTCATTGCGCAAAGGTAGACAGATTCGTTTTATAGGCGACTGCAGTGTCTGTAGGCCCGTCACCGTCTTTATGCACTACTGTGATGGTTTGAGCTGAATGCCGAATGCTGCAGAGACGCAGTACTGGTCTATGTATATATTCTTGGAATCCACATATTTTCTTCTACTCCGTGGAGATGATCCTGACTTCCAGATAAGTGCACCTTTCAAATTCAGGAACAGACTGGTTTGAGATTTGTTGTCCTTTCCATTTTTTGGTGAACTGCTAGTTATGTGCTGTGCATCTCCCACGTTCATACAGAGATGCAGGACATATAAGTATTTTTTGGCGGAGATACTGTTCCAACTAAATGTGCAGGTTAGGAACTTTAAACAGAATTGCCTACGGATTAGCTGAGTCTAGGTAAATAAAATGCCAGCCGGGGGACGAATTTTTACTATAGCAGTCTGAGATAAGAGCAATCTAGCTAAATGCATAATATAAAATTTAACATTTTACCGGCACACAGAGAAGGATTTCACATGACACTTTGAGCACTGAACAGCAATAATCATATCATAAGCCTCATGGCTGTTTGAAACAGTACAGCGGTGATTCCAGAAGTAGCCACCCCCCCCAAACACACACACTTTTGTTTCAGTATATGAATGGAGATGGTGCAGCCCTGATCCTTGTTTCTTTGAATGAAAAATTATTTTAGACTCTGAGTCCTCCAGAGCTCTGTTTTAATAAATTAAATATGAGAAGCAATACATTTATATCACCTCCAGTGTACTCATTGCACTTGCTTAAAAATAAATTTTTTATGTATATTAAAACTCAGTTGGTTTAGCTCTCCGTGGAGTTTCACGGACATCTTCTATGCATGTTCTCAGATGCAGCTCTCATATAATTCATCACATTGATTGAACCTAGCACTTTAGCATATGATTTTTATTTTATTTCCATGGCTTGGAAGAAAAAATTACTCACCTTAGTAATGTTGTTTCTTCTAATGGAGTCTTGCTGTATTCTGACAGTAGCAGTGAGTCCCAACCTTCGAACTGCCTCGGAGATGAAAGAGTTAACTTTCCACGCCAGGCATGGAACGCTGAGCTCGAGCTCGGTTGAGACTCTGTCTGTTGCTGTTTAAACTCAAACCGTCAGATCTTTACGAGCTAAACTCACTAAGGTCCTGTGTGGAAGCTGTAAACCTACACTAGCCAACTGGCTACTAAGCGTAAAACACATTTTTGGTCCCAAACAAAGACTCAAGTCAGGAGACCCAAAAATGAAAACACAACACCCTCACCCCAAGAAAGGGGTGAAAACAACAAGGTGGGCACCTACTGAGTGCCAACACTGCACTGCCCACCCACATCCCAAAAACAGAGGTTCTGAGAGGGGAGGCAGGGGGAGGTCAGAATACAGCAGAACTCCATTGAAGAAACAACATTACTAAGGTGAGTAATTTTTTCTTCAAACAACATGAAGTCTTGCTGTATTCTGACAGTAACAGACTACAAAGCAGTACCTCCATGGAGGAGGGACAGAACCTACTTAGGAATAGGCTCTGAAGCACAGCTGTGGAAACCGAGCATCACTCTAGCCTGGATATCCAGGGAGTAATGCTTGGTAAAAGTGTGAACTGTTTTCCAGGTAGCTGCTTGACATATCTCTAGAATAGGGATGTCCCTGGCAGCAGCCAGGAAGCAGCTGTACCTCTGATGAGTGAGCCCTCAGGCCTGAGGGTGGAACCTTGCAGTTTTTCATAACAAAACTGGATGCAAGAGATCAATCCTGCGCAACTGGATCTTTTGGTGGCGGTTTCATCCAACCTCACCATAAGTGAGAGACAGTCAGAGAGTCAAACCTGTGACCCTTAGTGCAGCTCTATGTGGTAGCCAAGGCTCTTTTCACATCTAAACTGTGCGCCTCCTCTGCCAGAGGAGGAATGGTCAGTAAAGTACATAGGAAAGAAACAGATTGATTAAGGTGGAAATCTGAAACCACCTTGAAGCAAGAACTTCCTGTTAGTCCTGAGGACAACCTTATCTCTATGAAAGGAGATAAAATCAGGCTCCACTGACAAAACTTGTAATTCACATGCGTCTGGCATAAGTGATGGCTACAAAACACAGTTTTCCAAGTCAAGTATAGCTCTGCTGAAGACAAAGGTTCAAAGGAGGTGCTAAGCTGAGCAATGCAAACATTAAGGTCCCAAGTAGAGGCAAGGTCCCTGAATGGAGGTTGGTGGAAGCAATCCCTTGAAAAACTTGGAGAATACAGGGTGAGCTGAAGAAAGAGGAGCTTTACTGAAATAAAAGCAGAAACAGCTGCCAGGTGCACCTTCAGTGTAGCTGGTCTCAGCCCACAAGCTATATAAATGGACCATATAATCAAGGACTGTGGGCAGATCAGCAGACTCTGGGAAATATGTTTCCAGAGCACCATATGGAAAAACTTTTCCATTTGGAATTATCTAAGTAGCCTGGTGGAAGGTTTCCTAGAAGCCTTCAGAATATCCATTACACCTGGGAGAGGTGTAAATCAACAAACTCTAACTCTTCAAGAGCCAGGCCTTGAGATTGAGAAATTTGAGATTCGGTACCAAACCTCCCCTGAGCACAGGTTAACAAGGTTGTAATTCCTGGGAAGACACAGGGAAGATGGACTGCTAAGGACAGTAGGAGTGAATACCAGCTGTCTGGCCCAGTCTGGAGCAATCAGGATCATCTTGCAGGCTGAGATCTGATTTTGACTAGCACTGAACAGGAGGGAAGAAAAACACAGGAACTTCCACTTCAACTGGAACTAAGGCATCCAGGGGGACACGACACTGGGGCCTGCAGCAAAAAGGGAAGTTGGTGATTGTCTGGGGCTGCAAAAGATCTATCTGGGCACTGCCCATCACAAATATCACCTCAAGACCAAGGGATCCAGTGACCATTAAGCGTGATGGCCTGGGATCATCCTGCTGAGAGCATCTGCCAGGACATTGTCCTTGCCTGGGAGGTGAACTGCCATGAGGGAGGTGTTCAGGGGTAAGCCAGAGACCACAACTTCATTGCTTCTGTGCACAAGGCCATAGACCAGTGCCTCCTTGCTTGTTGATGTACCACATTGTGGTGGTGGCTGTCTGTTCTGACCTGGATAACTTTGTTCTTACAGGTTGGAAAAAGCTTGAAGTGCTAGAAATACTGCTCTGAGTTCAAACAGATTGATGTGAAGCAGAGATTCCTGGGGACCACAACCCCTAGGTGGTCAAGTAGTCATGTGAGCCCCCCACCCCAAGAGGAGGCATCTGTAGTAAGGATTAAAGAATGAGACTGGTGACAAAGGGAACCCCTTGTCTCAGCTGTTCTGATCCTGCCACCACTGTGGGGCTTGGATCAGGGGTTCAGAATTACTGGGATCAATTTGGTCAGAGGGTCCTTCCTTTGAGACCAGTAGGCTCAAATGAACTGAATGTCCCTCATCTGAAATCTTGCTCCCTGCACTACTGCTGTGGAAGCAGCCATGTGCCCCAGGAGCTGTAGAAATGCCTTGCTGGTGAGAGACACCTGCAGGGTGAATGAGAGCCAAGAGACGAAAGGTCCTTGCCCTGTCCAGGAAAGAAGCTCTAACCTTTTTCTGTGTCTAGCTCTGCACCAAAGGTGAGAAGCTGGACAGGCTCTAGAACTGACTTTGAAAGATTCAGAAGGAAACCCAGGAGGTGAGCAGTTGCTGAGTTATCTGTAAGTGTAACTTGACTTGGTCTGGGGACTAGCCTACTATGAGCCAGTCGTCCGGAAGTAAGGGAAGATGGCAATCCCTTGCCTTCTTAGAGAGAACTACCACTGCCAGGCATTTTGTGAATACCCTTGAGCAGAGGTCAGACCAAGGGCATTGCTCTGAACTGGTAATGGCCTGAAGGCAGCTCGAACCTGAGGTACTTACGATGGGAGCTTCTGATGAGAATATGGAAGTAGGCATCCTTGAGGGTCCAGAGACACTAGCCAGTCCCTGGCCTTAGAAGAAATAGAATAATTCCCAGAGTCACCATTTTGAATTTTGGTTTAAAGTGCTTGTTTAGTAGCTGAAGATCAGGATGACGCCATTCTCCCTGTCTTTTGGGAGTAAGGAAGTACCTGGAGTACAACCCTTTTACCCTGGTGTGGGGTGGAACCTTTCACAGCTCTGCAGAGCTAGGAGGAAGAGACCTCTGCCTCTAGAGGCAGACCGTCTCTGAGGGATTTGCAGGTGGAAAGGATCTGGTTCTCATCTTTGAGAAACTTTGAGCTGAGAACCAGTCCTGGCTTACTACTTCCAGGACCCATTTGTCTGATGTCAGAGACTCCCAGTCCTGGACAAAATAACCAAGCCTACCCTACAGGTAGTTGAGAGTCGACACTACATCAGGGTGCCTGTTTGGCAGGACTTTGGGCTGAGGGTGGAAGCAGGCCTGCTTGTACCCAGTCACCCTCTCCTCTAAGAACCCCTCTGGGCATAAGCAGAAGAGGCCTGGGCTTAGTGAAAGGCCCTATGGAAGGCCTGCCCTAAGGATGCTTCCTTCTTTCCTCAAGAGTATACATATTAAGCTCCTTCAGTCTCTCCTCATACGGCTTCTCTTGCAGACCCTGCACCATTTTAGTTGCCCTCCTCTGGACTACCTCTATCCTGTCTATGTCCTTGCGGAGATGGGGTCTCCAGAACTGGACACAGTACTCCAGATGGGGTCTCACCAACTGTCTGTACAGAGGGATGACAACTTCCTGTTTTCTGCTGCTGATGCCTCTCCCTATACATCCCAGTATACCCCCAGCCCTCCCTACTGCCTTCTCACATTGCTTGCTAACCTTAAGGTCATCTGATATGAATACCCCCAGGTCACTTTCCTTTTTTGTTGTTGTTACTACCTCCCCACCCATTGTGTATTCTTCCCCTGGGTTCTTGTTTCCCAGGTGCATTATTTTGCACTTCTTTGCATTGAATCCTAGCTGCCATACTTCTGACCATTCCTCCGACCTTGCCAAGTCCCTTTTCATCCTTTCCACGCCTCCTTGCGTATCAACCCTGTTGCAGATCTTTGTGTCATCTGCAAAAAGGCATACTTTTCCTTCCAGTCCCTCTGCAATGTCACTGATGAAGACATTAAAAAGGACTGGACCCAATACTGAACCTTGCGGTACCCCACTAGTAAACTCTCTTTCTTCAGAGTGGACTACATTTACAATTACCTTCTGTGTCCTGTTGTGCAGCCAATGTTTTACCCAGGCTACCACCCTGGGACCCACTCCCAGGCTGGTTAATTTGACTATTAATCTTTTGTGTGGGACTGTGTCAAATGCCTTGTTAAAGTCTAGGTAGGCCATGTCCACAGCCCCTCCCTGGTCTACTACTTTGGTCACCCAGTCAAAGAAATCTATTAGATTACGTCTGACATGACCTTCCGCTGTGAATCCATGCTGCCTTGGGTCCTGTGCTCCACTGGCCTCTAGGTACTCAACTATTCTTTCCTTCAGAAGTGACTCCATCACTTTCCCTACCACAGAGGTCAGACTGACAGGTCTGTAGTTTCCTGCCTCTGTCTTGGTCCCACTTTGTGAAGGGAATCACATCCGCCTTCCTCCAGTCCTCGGGTACCACACCATCCTCCCATGATTTATTAAAAGAGTAGCCAGTGGTTTCACTAGTTCCTCCCTTAATTCTTTTAGAATTCTGGGGTGAATTCCATCAGGACCCATTGCTTTGTCCACCTTCAGTTTTAGGAGTTCTTGCAGAACCCTTTCTTCTGTGAAAGGACTGGGATCGACCCCCTATCAAAGTGCTTCTGTTAATTGGATTAGGCACTTCCCCCTCCTCTTTTGTGAATACTGAGCAGAAATATTCATTCAGTATCCCTGCTTTTTCACTGTCCCCCTCTGCCCACCCACCGTTCATTCTATTCAGCCTCACTATCCCTCCCTTTGTCTTTCTCACATGATGTACCTATAAAGGTTTATCCCCCTTCTTAACTGAGTTGGCTATCTTTTCCTCAGTTTGGGCCTTTGCTATTCTGACTTCCCTCCCTGCTTCCTTCTGCCTTAACTGGTACAGCTCTCTGTCCTGCTCCTTCTGTGTTTCCTTATACTTCCAGAATGCTATCTTTTTCTTCCTGACTTTCATAGCCACCTCTTTTGAGAACCATAGTGGCTTTTCTTTTTTTTGATTTGTTTATTTGCTTCACACAAAGGCTTGTTGCCTCTGTGATGGCAGTTTTGATGATTCCCCATTGTTGCTCCACCTCCTTCTAGCCTGTTTGCTAGTGCTTTTCTGAGGCACTCTCCCATCTTGCCAAAGTCAGCTCTCCTAAAGTCCAGTACCCTCACTTTTGTGGCTTGACTCTGTAGCTGAGTTTAACGTGAACCACACTGTTTGATGGTCACTTGTCCCCAGATGGCAACCCACTTCTAGATCTGAGATCCTCTCACTGCCCGTTTGAGAGTATGAGGTCTAAGATTGCTCCCTCACGAGTGGGTTCTGAAACTAACTGTCTAATGCCTGCCACCTGTAGGGCATCAAGAATGGCCCTGCTCTTGGATGTGGCTGCAGCAAATGTGCTCCAGTTAACATCTGGCATATTCAGGTCTCCCATCAATAGTATCTCCCCTTTCTCTGCCATTCTAAGAATGCCTTCTATCCTATCCTTGTCCATTCCTTCCCCCTGACATGGGGGTCTGTACACAACCCCTGTGCGGATTGTGGTGCCCTTTCCAGTCTCCAAGGTGACCCACAGTGCCTCCTCTCCTCCCTGTTTACTCTTTTGCTCAGTTGCTTTTATCCCTTCCTTTTCATAGAGAGCTACTCCTCCTCCTCCCCCTCTTCTCCCCTGCCTGTCTCTCCTGTAGGTTATGTACCCTGGTATGTTAACATCCCAGTCATGGTTCTCTGTGTACCACGTTTCTGTGACTGCTACGATATCCAGGCATCCCTCTTCCATCAAGGCCACCAGCTCAGGGAGCTTGTTGCCCAGACTACGGGCATTGGTACTTATTACCCTCCATTTCCTGATGGCCTTACTCCCTTTTGCCCCATCCGTGTCCTTCTAAGTCTTAATAAGGGTCAGGACTTCACCGAGTTCCCCCAGCCCTAACTGTGACCGCTAGACAGTAATGGGTTGGACCTCATTTACAATCAGAAGGCTATGAAATGTGCATACATGGTCCTTCAAAGCAATGTGGAACTTGCTGCCACTGAATTTCTCAAACTTCCTTCTGAATTCTACAGGATTGTATAACCTAAGAAAACATAACATCATCTTACTTAATGTTCCAAGGCACCATTCACAATTTGGTAAAACGGCCCTTAGCTGGGATGCCCCCACTTTTTGGAATGTCTTGCAAGATTTGCCTCAGGAGCTCTTTGAAAGTTCCACCACTTGTGTCCTGTATACTCTTAACACTGCATCCTGGCCCTTTCTAAGCAAAATCAAGCCATAATCAGCATGCCACAAACAAATGCGAATACCTCAAGAACCGTAAGTGCTACACACAAAGTATGACTGGCAAAGCTGTTCAGCACAAAATTACCTTTCTAATGGTGCTATGCAATCAGTTGTAATCAATTTGGTTTTTATTTTATACTAGCTTAAATACCAAAAAACTGTGCTTTTTTTGGATTTATTCAAGGTGCTCAGATGAGGCTTGAGAGACAAATGTCAGCCCTGCACACCATACCATCAACAAATGTGAATAACTCTTAAAGTATACGTGATAGACACACAGTAGCAGTGTCAAAGTTGTTCAGCACAAAATTACCTTTCCAACACTGCTATGCAAATCAGTTTTAAGCAATTCAGTTTGTTTTTAATATTTAGGTAAAAACTGCTGATTTCCTCAGATGTTTCCTGGCCTCAGTGAAGGCCAGCTGAGTATGTCTACAGTTGTTCTTGTCCTCAGTGCCTATGCTTTCAGACACCACCACAGGCATATCCAGGCCTCAGTGAGTTAAACTAGGTTAAACGTTAGCACCTCTTATTTCAAGGTCTTTCTTGGCCAATTCTGTGTTGATAAATCAAGATGCTATTAATAAAAAAAATATGTACTGTATATTAGGTATTGCTGTATGTTCTACTGTACCTGTTAATAGCTCTCTGTTTATATCAACTCTACCATTATTTCTTATATATTGATACTGCTAGTTTTGTCTGTGTTATCACATTATATCTGTTAGCATGTGTTCAAAAACTGTTTGAAACGTACATATGTGGTCCTTCAAAGCAATGTGGAACTTGCTGCCTTCTTCCACTACGTCGGAGAGAGAAGGAGGAGCAAGGATCAGCTGGTAAAGATTAAGAAGTGTTTTCAAAAAATGTTCAAGCGCTACTCCAGCTCCACAAAAAGAACCAAGCACAACATGTTTCTGTGCTAACTGTTCTTATTTCATCAAAAAGCAGTTCACAGTTCTCAAAAGTGCAAAATCCACTAGGATAACAACAGAGATACGCTAGCTCCTGCGCTTTGGCTCCTAGCCTTCAGAGTTCTCAGGGCTGAGTATTTATTGGCTGCATAAGCACATGTGTCATCAATTCAAAACAATATGTTTTACAACTATCTCTGTCTCTTAATTTAAAGTGGTAGTACATACTTGAATATTTCTTATATGGATCTTCTGCACCATACACAACCATTTACATCCAAGCACTAAAGCTGCAGTCATTATTGTACTTTTATCCCTTATTGCATACTTCATGTCTGCTCTTAACTTTTACTTGGAAGTATTTACTATTAAACTCCACTTAAATGGGATCCAAAACCAATCACAGATCGCCCTTGTTAACTTTAACAAAAAGAGCTTGCTCGCTTCTTTGTGGCTAAGGTGGCTGACATCAGAGCGGTACTTCAACCTGCATCTTGTATGGGAGAATCTATGGATCAATGCCCGATCACTGACCCTAGGCTCTCCTGGTGTTCCTTTGACCAGCCAGAGTTCATTGATGTCATGCGGATTGTCCAGGATATGCGCCCTACATGCTGTAGTTTTGATCCGGGCCCAACTTCCCTGATCAAGGGTTGCTATGATACTATCAGCCCGGTCCTAGGACGGATAGCCTGGTGCTCCTTGGAGACAGGTGAATTTCCTAGCACCCTGAAGAAGGCGGTGGTAACCCCCCCCCCCAAAGAAAGCTTCTTTGGACCCAGACTGCCATGCCAACTATGTAAGGGAAGGGATCAAAGCAACGGAACTAAAGGATAAACAAGGAGTAGAGGAGGCACTGTGGGTTACGCTGGAAACAGGATACGGCACCACAATTCGCACAGGGGTGGTATACAGACCCCCATCTTGGGGGGAGGCAATGGACAAGGAAATTATAGAAGGCATCCTTAGAATGGCAGAAAGGAAAAAATTACTCACCTTAGTAATGTTGTTTCTTCTAATGGAGTCTTGCTGTATTCTGACATATGCAGTTAGGTCCTGCCTTTCAACTGCCCCAGAGAACAAAGAGTTAAACTTTCCATGGCCTGCATGGAAGGTTCACCTCAAGCTCGGTTGAAGCCCCTGTCTGCTGTTGTTTAAACTCCAACCGTCAGATTCTTTACTCCGCCTTACTGAACAGTTGCTCTGGAGATTTCTCCTCTGCTTGGTTAAAAAAAGTCAGTTGAAGTGTTGTTTTTTCGCTCGGTTTCTACCGAATTGCTGTTACCGCTCAGTCAGTTCAAGTCTCTGTCTGTGGTACCGTGAGTACTAGATAGGTTTTCTGTATAGTTTCTGTGTGGAACTTGTAAATTGTGGATCAGTTCAGACTGAACCGATCAGTTTCAGGTAAAAAAAAAAAGTTTGTGATTTATTTAGTGTGTGGTAACCGGTCCGTATCGGTTCTAAAAAAAAAAAAAAAAAGGACTTTATTACATGTTTTTCCAAGACCCGTGACATGGTCAGGAACCGATAGGGAAGTCTTGCCTGGCGGACTGACGAAAAAAAGGGTAAGTTTTGGTTAGGATTGGCCATGTCTGAGAAACCCAAGAAAAAAAACGGGCCCACTGGGTTTCAACACTGTAGTGTGTGGGGAAGTCTTTGCCAAGGCTGATCCCCACATCACCCGTGTTTATTGTCTGGGGTTTGACCACCTCGAATAACATGGGGGACAACACCGAACGAAACTTTCATGTACATCAAGGGAATCAACAGAGTCCAAGATGGTAGCATCTTTCAGAAAAAGAGATGTGCAAGAACAAGGCGGCACAATTTGAAGATAGAGGGGGACGGCTCAAAGGTAATGTGAGTAAGTATTTTTTCATGGAGAGGGTTGTGAATACATGGAACAGCCTTCCTGAGGAGGTAGTGGACTCAAAAACAGTGGAGGAATTCAAGAATGCATGGGACAGACATAAGGCAATTCTAGTGGGGGGGTAGGAGGAAGTAGGCTGTTTGTTAACTAGGATCTGCAGCCTATGCATTAGGTAAGGAAATGGGCAGACTAGGTGAACCACGCTGTCCTAATCTGCCATCAAATTCTATGTTTCTACGTTCTATGTAACTACAGGCCAATCTCTAACCTTCCCTATGAGGGGAAGGTGACTGAGAAAGTAGTGGCCACACAGCTGGAGAACCATTTGATTATCCATGACATCTATGAACCACTCCAGTCTGGTTTTCGAAAGAGGCATAGTACGAGACTGCGCTGGTTTGGTGCTCAGTGATCTCCTGATGGCTAGAGATTGAAAGAACCATTCTATCTTGGTTCTTCTTGATCTCTCATCAGCGTTTGACACTGTGGACCATGGAGTACTTCTCGAACCGAGGTTCATTTGTGACCCGTCGAATACAGTCCTCAAGTGGTTTAGATCTTTCCTCACTGGCAGAACTCAGAGGGTGGTGTCAGGAATTAATTCTTCTAGCTCAGTCTCTCCATCATGTGGGGTTCCTCAGGGTTCAGTGTTGTCCCCATGTTATTCGAGTGTACATGCTGCCCATCAGAGACATTGTAAGAAGGTATGGGCTGAGGTTTCACTGCTATGCTGATGATACCCAGCTCTACCTATCTTTTGCATCTGATCAGGATAGAGCTCTCTTGATATTCAACAACTGCCTCGCTGAAATCCAGAACTGGATGGATTGGAGCTGGTTGAGTTGAACTTGGAAGAGCAGACGATAATGGTGGTGGACCCAGGCGCGGATAGAGGGGATGGGAGCTGGTTTGCCTTCGGGACTATTTCTGGGTGTCACCCAGCTCTCTACCTCTGAATGGGTGTGAAATCTGAGGCGATTTTTGATGACGGCTGACACTGTGATCGCAGGTGTCAGCAGTCGTCAAATCATCCTTTTACCATCTGAGGAACATCTCCAGGATTAAGCATCTAGTTCCTTCTGGTGATCTGCCTACACTGGTCCATGCCTTTGTGATCTTGCACCTTCATTATTGCAACTCCCTGCATCTAGGGCTACCAGGGGTTGATATCCGCCACCTGCAGCTACTGCAGGACGTGGCAGCCCGGTGATTGACGGGTACTCTTAGTAGCTGTCATATTTCTTGATATACGCGAACTGCACTGGCTGCCAATACAGTGGCAGATCACCTTTAAAGTCAGTCTTCAGACTTATAAAGCCCTACACGGACTGGGCCTGAACTAGCTGAAACAGCTACTGGTACCTTACCGTCCTAAGTGATTGCTCTGCTTGGCGGACAAGGGGCTGCTAAATTCCAAGGGTTTCTCTTAAATCTTCAGGGACACAACCTTTTATGTATGCAGGCCCAGCCTTTGGAATTCTCTACCTGCCCGCTTTGGGAGTGCCGTCAGTGGAGGAATTTAAAGAAGCCTTAAAGACCCACTTATGGTATCAAGCATATCCCAGCTGATGTTTTTATTGGATTTAAACTGAATATTTATTGTATCTGTATTTTACATTACTGTTTTTATGTAAGCTTGCTGTAATGGCACCTTGGTTTTTAGAAAAGCACAATACAAATAAAGTATATTATTATTATAACATAGTGGTGCAGAATCTAATACTCTCATAGGTAAACATTCATACAATATTGTTTTTTGTACACTTTTTCAGAAACAAACATCCTGGTATCACAAGTTGCAATAACTAATTAATGAATTCTACATATTCTATTACTGCTTTTCTTAGATGTGGATGATGATGTTACATAAATCCAAAACAGTGTTCTAAACAATCATTACAAAAATTTCAAAATTCACAAACCTATCATACACTCTCATTTGCAGCAACTACTGCCACAGACTGGCTTAATTGATTTTCTGGCCATAGTTTTCATTATTCTATTTAATTTTATATTAAACTTAACCCCTACAATAAAGCAGATTTAATGCTATTTCCAATAGGGTTTAGCAGAATTAATTAATAAAGAACTTGCTAACGTGAGGATCAAGAAGGACAGAGGATAGGTGGAGAAAGCGGTGGAGCAGGCAGAGGCACTGACTGAATACTTCTGCTCTGTATTCACGCAGGAGAAGGGGGGGGGGCAGATACCCCAGGCAAGGGGTTGGGGGGAGATGACGGATGTAGGGATTACAGACAGCAGGGAACGAGATGGGTTGAGGGCATTAAGGGTGGACAAAGCACCTGGACCTGATGGCATTCACCCTAGGGTACTAAGGGAGTTGGCAGAAGTTCTGGCGGGGCCACTGACTGACCTGTTCAATATCTCCCTGGACACGGGATGTGTACCACAGGACTGGAGAATGACCCATGTGGTGCCCATCCACAAAAATGGCCCAAAGTATGAACCAGGAAACTATAGGCCAATGAGCCTCACATCAATTGTGAGAGAGCTTATGGAGACCATCCTAAAGAAGAGGCTAGTGAGCTCTTTGGAAAACAGTCTCCAGGATGGTCAACAGCATCGGTTTGTAGTGGGAAGATCCTGCTAGACAAACCTTGTAGAGTACTATGACTAGGTGACGCAGGAACTGGACAAGGGCCATGTAGTGGATGTCCAATATTTAGACTTCAACAAGGCCTTTGATTCAGTGCTTTGTAACCAGGAACCAGGGAAGGGAT
The DNA here is from genome assembly GCA_016271365.2 of Neoceratodus forsteri. Classification (NCBI taxonomy): domain Eukaryota; kingdom Metazoa; phylum Chordata; order Ceratodontiformes; family Ceratodontidae; genus Neoceratodus; species Neoceratodus forsteri. The sequence goes on from CM057458.1 coordinate 463,534,459, forward strand.
TATCATCACTTGAATGGGGTACAGTTGGGGAGCTCCACAGAGGAGAAGGACCTAGGAGTGATCATTACGGGGAGCATGAACAACTCTACTCAGTGCAGGAAAGCAGCAGCAAAAGTCAACAAAAAGCTGGAGTGTATTTCAAGAGGGACCTCCTCCAGAAGGAGGGAGGTTATCCTGTCTCTGTATAGGTCATTGGTCAAGCCCCACCTGGAGTACTGTGTGCAGTACTGGCATCCATTCCTGAAGAAGGACATCAGATTGTTGAAGGGGGTGCAGTGAAGAGCCACAAAGATGATCCAAGGATTGGAGAGCAAGCCTTACGAAGACAGGCTGGGAGAGTTGAATAAGTATTCACTGGAGGAGAGGAGGAATAGGGGGGATATGATTGAGATCTTTAAATATCTAAAGGGGATCAACAAGACCAACACAGAAGGGATTTTCCAGATGAGAAAGGGGAGGGACAGCAATGGCATGGACTGAGATTGGAGGGCGAGGAGATTCAGGAGGAGATAAGGAGACATTTTTTCACTGAAAGAGTGGTGGACAAATGGAACACCTTACCAGATGAGATAGTGTCCTGTAAGATGGTGGGCAGTTTCAAGAGGGGTTGGGACAGGGAAGGGTTACTGAGAAGAGGGGGGTGGAGGGGCACTGTGAGATGAGGTGCTAGCTTCACACCTCGAGCAGATTCGATAGACAGTGAGGCCTGTTTCTGCTGGCAGTTTCATATGTTCGTATATTTCTTAATTTCCTGTATTATGTGAATTTGCCTGGTTACTCATTGTATGTTATCTGCCCTAACCAGGACCTCCTTGTAAATGAGCACTGCTCAATGGAGCTTTTGTCCTGGTAAAACAAATCCAAATTTTTGAAACTGGTTGTTAATGAGGTGATGGCTCCTATTATGAAAATATTCAATATTTCATTGTGTACACAGAAAATCCTTGAACTTTGGAAGCAAGCAGAAGTAGTAATACTGGAACGTAAGAGGGGAGATGTTACATCTACAGGTAATTATACCATGATCTCAGACCTGTCCCCACTATATGAGGGACTGGAAATAATTGTATATTATGAATTAATGAGTTATACTGAAGATTATAAATCATGACATCATGCTTAGCCAGTCAAGACTATTTATTTCTAAACATTTCAGGTACTCTTTAACCATTAAAGTTGTCTCATGCATATATTTCTGAAATTCTAAGTTGTATGATCATTTGGCACAGCCCATTTTCCACAAAGGGATTCTATAATATTCTACAAAGCACATATTTTGATTTTAAATTCAAGTTCTATTTTTTTTTTTTTTTTTAACAAAGGTCTTTAACATGATTTATAATATGTTTATAGGCACAGTCCCTGTGTCTTATGGGTATAAGTTTCTTCTCAAGTCCTTCGTGTGCCAGAACTGCTCAGCTTCACTTTTTCAGTTCACTCATCCAAAGAACTCAACAATACACTCTTATAACCATGAGAGTGAAACAGGAACTGTACATGTAAACATATAAAATAACATTATAAGAGAAAATGGAAATTACGTACTTACCATAATTCTTGATCTTCTTGGACGCAGTCTCCACCACTCATTCACACTAATGGGACTACGCCAAAGGCACGAGGATCCCGCGGGAGCTAAATATCTTCAGAAGGGCCGATGCCAGGATAGGACCGTGCATGCGCAGCACCAGGAGGCTAGCTCATGCCTGTATAAGCTATTCTGGCATTGACCCTCCAACCGCCTCAGTACCTTTTCGACCAAGGAGGTGCAGTGTAACTAATAAAAGAAAAAACTTACCCTAAACTCCGAGCATGTGAATGCCTGGAAAACCCATGCAAGAAGGGTCAACTGAACAATGTCTTCACAGCCCGAACAACAAGGCAGTAAAGACCAAAGAAACAGAATCAGTGAGCCCAGGGGATGGTGGGTGGATATGTGAATGAGTGGTAGAGACTGTGTCCAAGAAATTAGAATTATTATGGTACGTCTGTCGAACTCTCATATCTTCTGGACTCAAACCTTCACCATTCATTCACACTAATGGGAGAGTACCAATCTAAAACCAACCCACCCTGAGTAGGGCGGTCAGAGATAGGGATCCTCGAGATGGAAGTCAAAGGACTGTCCTGCCAAGAAAGAGCTGTCTGGAAAGGACATCCACAACATAGTACTTTGCATAAGTATGCACTAAGCTCCAACTCACTACCTTGCAGAAGACTGCAACAGGTACATTGTGAATCTCCGCTAAGAGTCGCAACCACTCTGATAGAGTGTGTGAACCCAGCCTTCAATTTGGCCTGTGACAAGGATTAGTAGTATGAAAGACGTGCTACTAACCAACCCGAAAACATCTCAAGGCAAGAAGCTGACACAGCCAAGGCATAGATACACAGATAGTGTCGGCAGATAAGGGCCTGTGGCCCACCCAGTCTGCCCATTTGAGCTTGTAAGTTCAGTTTATGTTTTCCTAGAAGTCTGTTGCCCCTTGCTGAAGATACAATAGTTGCTTGAAAGTGTAGCTCTTCATTCTGCTGATGAGAATCGCAGAACCATCCTAACATTCAGAGAGCGAAGGGAGTGCTCCCCTTCCTTCCGGAGTTAAAGCAAAAACTGGACCAACGGTAAGAGAGCCAGAGGTAATGTCTACTGATTCAAGCTAGACTGAAAATGCACAGATGTGAACCTTTACAACCAAGCATGGTTGACCTGCACATGACAGGTCCAAGAGGCACTTGAACATCTTACTTGGTGGGCAACTGAAGGGTCCAGGTGGGATTTGTCCACCAAAAGGAGAAGGGTTTCCACTTAGCCACATAAGCCTTCCAGGTGGAAGGCATATGCCTGACTTAGAAGACATCTGCAACGGCCTGTGAGAAACCAGAGCCTACCCACTTCCATTTCTTCTGGGCCAGGCATGGAAATGTCAGGATCACAGGTTAGAATGGACTAAAGTCCCTGTGCCAAAGAATCCACTCACAGACGTAGTCACCTCGGGGGAACTTCTGACCAGCTACAGATAATACAAAATCCATCTGCCGTAGTCAGGCTGGGGCAAAGAACCATCCTGTCCCCCGCGCCATACAATCTGATCAGCACCCTGAATAAAGGGAGGAGGAAAAACATACAGGGGCGTCTTGAAGATTGCAGTGAACACATCCTGACAGAAAACACCAGGGTCAGGATTTCTGAAACATGATAGAGGCAGTTTTGTGTTTAAAGGGGACGCATAGACCATGTCAGGAACTGCCCCATTACGTCAAAACGACTGCACAAAATCTGTGCTGGACGTGACAGTACCTGAGGCACCACTCTACAACCTCACGGTCCTACTTGGAAAGGGTAGGGGGCATCCTGTCCTGTTTGCTGATGTAATACTGTTTGTCATCCTTCTGAAGTAGGAACACTCCATGGCAGGAGCATACTCCAGGACTTTGCTTATAAGATAGCTCTCATCTCTAAGAAATTTAAGGAGAGATGTGGTTTCTGGCTCTACATCTGAGTGTGAAGATTTTGACATGAGTTCCTCATGACAGACTTTGTCCCAAACTCCGTAATTCTGAATGGAGGATTTCAGATGCGTGGTCAGAGACCACAGCTTGCTGTGGGGTATGCCCAGAGTCCCAGCATCCGCTTGACTGAAGGGGCCCAAAAGAGTCATTTTTCCAAGATGTTATGAATCATCTGAAGACATTGTCTCTTCCATCCTCTGGAACAAAAACGATGCCCTGAAAGTATTCAGGAGGGCTCCTAAGAAGAGTAGCTGCTGGAAGATGAAGCTGGCACCTACCCATATCAGAACCCCCGAGAGAGAACAAGTGAGAAGCTGTGGTAACTGCCTCCTGTGTCTCTTGCTCAGAGAAACTAGCTAGTAGCCAAAGTTCCATTAAGTGAATATTTGAATGTAGAGGTTCTAGTGAACTTCTCCCTGAACAGGTATTTGCTTAACCTTCCAAGGTTGACAAAGGTGTATGCCACCTGCTATCCTGAAACCAGAAGCAATAGAAATAGGCAGCCAAGAGAGTGTGACTGAGGGGTGTACAGACTGTGTTGTTGTCTGGGTGGAAGGTCTGGGGAAATCTGCAAAATTGGGAGAGTATCCCTCTCAGACAATACTGATGACCCATATGTCCGGTGTAATGTACTTCCACCGGCTGTAAAACCGAATTAGATACCCCTACTACCGCTGAGAGGGATCCCCTCAGAGAGCTGAAAGGTGGGACCTGGGCTGGACCTGCAGAGGTTGGTACAGGGTGCTTTGAGGCCTGTGTCCTCTACTGGGTCGGTTCCTGATAAAGGTGCCTAGGCCTTTACCCAAAATGACTACATGTATGAGAATGTCCAAGGTCCCATCCTCTGAAAGGCAGCTGGCGCACCTATTGTTAAAATGGCAGCTGTGTTGTTCTAAGTGGCCCCCAGAACTTAACCTAAAGGCTGAACAGTTAAGCACTGTCAAGGAGATGTTAACCACCTGGTGCCAGCAGCAGCTGCCTTAGAGGCAGAGTCATAGGTGTCTACAAAAGCTTTCAGCTGATTATTGGGCTATAAGCTCCTAGCAATGGAGGGCTAGATTTCAGAAGGCTCTCGATCATTGCATTAAGTGTGTTCCACAGAGTGTACGCATACTGAGGAATGTAGAAACTCACAGAGAAGTCTGCTTCAGTCAACAGATGAAGACTGAAATGTTATGGTGGACCCCATATCCCTGAGGAAAAACTAACTGAAATAAGATCTTCTATCACACTGATACAGGAAGCTTGCATTCCATCCCATAAAATTAGTCATCCTCTGAGTCTCTGACAAAACAGGAAGGGAGACTCATCCAGATCCACTTCTACCCCAGAATAACCTCAAAAAAGCAGGTCTAAGCCAGGAACAAGAAGAAAATTACTCACCTTAGTAATGTTGTTTCTTCTAATGGAGTCTTGCTGTATTCTGACAATAGCAGTGAGTCCCAACCTTCAAACTGCCCCGGAGATGTAAGAGTTAACTTTCCATGCCAGGCATGGAACGCTGAGCTCGAGCTCGGTTGAGACTCTGTCTGTTGCTGTTTGAACTCAAACTGTCAGATCTTTATGAGCTAAACTCACTGAGGGACTTGTATGGAAGCTGTAAACCTACACTAGCCAACTGGCTACTAAACACAATAACACATTTTTGGTCCCAAAACAAAGACTCAAGTCAGGAAACCCAAAAATGAAATAAACTACACCCACTCACCCAAAGAAAGAGGGTGATAATAAAAGGGTGGGGCACCTCCAAGTGCCAACACTGCTACTGCCCACCCACATCACAAAAACAGGTTCTGAGAGGGGAAGACGGGGAGGTCAGAATACAGCAAGACTCCATTAGAAGAAACAACATTACTAAGGTGAGTAATTTTTTCTTCAAACAACATGAAGTCTTGCTGTATTCTGACAATAGCAGACTACCAAGCAGTACCTCCAAGGAGGAGGGACAGAACCTACTTAGGAAATAGGCTCTGAAGCACAGCTGTGCCAAACCGAGCATCACTCCTAGCCTGGATATCCAGAGAGTAATGCTTGGTAAAAGTGTGAACTGTTTTCCAGGTAGCTGCTTGACATATCTCTAAGATAGGAATATCCCTGGCAGCAGCCAGGGAGGCAGCTGTACCTCTAGTAGAGTGAGCCCTCAGGCCTGAGGGTGGAACCTTACCTAGTTTTTCATAGCAAAATTGAATGCAAGAGACAATCCACCTGGCAATGGATCTTTTAGTGGCAGGTTTTCCTTTACCAACCTCACCATAAGTGTGGAACAGTTGGAGGGAGTCAAACCTGTGACCCTTGGTGCATTCTATGTAGTAGCTAAGGGCTCTTTTCACATCTAAACTGTGCAGTCTCCACTCACCAGAGGAGGAATGGTCAGTGAAGTACACAGGAAGAGACACAGATTGGTTAAGGTGGAAGTCTGAAACTGCCTTAGGTAAAAACTTCCTGTTAGTCCTGAGGACCACCTTATCTCTATGGAAAGAGATAAAATCAGGCTCCACTGACAGGGCTTGTAACTCACTTATGCACCAGGCAGAAGTGATGGCCACCAGGAACACAGTTTTCCAAGTCAAGTACTTAAGCTCTGCTGAGGACAAAGGCTCAAAAGGGGGTTGCATAAGCTGAGCAATGCAAACGTTAAGGTCCCAAGCAGGGGCAGGGTCCCTGAATGGCGGATTGGTATGAAGCAATCCCTTGAAAAACTTGGAGAATACAGAGTGAGCTGAAAGAGAAGAGGGCTTACCTGCTGAAATAAAGGAGAGACAGCTGCCAGATGCACCCTTAGTGTAGCTGGTCTGAGTCCCAAGCTATTCAGATGGACCATGTAGTCAAGGACTGTGGGCAGATCAGCAGACTCTAGGGAAATATGCTTCCCAGGGCACTATATGGAAAATCTTTTCCACTTGGAATTATAAGTAGATCTGGTGGAAGGCTTCCTATAAGCCTTTAGAATATCCTAAACCTTGGGAGGGTGTAAATCAGCAAACTCTAACTCTTCAAGAGCCAGGCCTTGAGATTAAGAGATTTGAGATTGAAGTACAAACCCTCCCTGAGCACAGGTTAACAGGTTGTAATTCCTGGGAAGAGACAGGGAAGGTGGACTGCCAAGGACAATAGGAGAGGTACCAGGGCTGTCTGGCCCAGTCTGGAGCAATCAGGATCACCTTGCAGGGTTGAGACCTGATTTTGACTAGCACTTTGAACAGGAGAGGGAAGGGGGGAAAAGCATACAGGAACTTCCCTTCCCAACTGAGAACTAAGGCATCCAGGGGGACTGAGCCCAACACTGGGGGCCTGCAGCAAAAAAGGGGAAGTTGGTGATTGTCTGGGGCTGCAAAAAGATCTATCTGTGGGGTGCCCCATCTGGAGAATATCACCTCCAAAACCAGGGGATCCAATGACCATTCGTGATGGCCCTGAGATATCCTGCTGAGAGCATCTGCCAGGACATTGTCATTGCCTGGGAGGTGTACTGATGTAAGGGAGGTGTTCAGGGAATAGGCCAGAGACCACAACTTCATCGCTTCTGTACACAAGGCTGTAGACCAAGTGCCTCCTTGCTTGTTGATATACCACATTGTGGTGGTATTGACTGTTCTCATCTGAACAACTTTGTTCTGAACAGACTTGGAAAAGGCTTGAAGTGCTAGAAATACTGCTGTGAGTTCCAACAGATTGATGTGAAGCAGAGATTCCTGAGGGGACCACAACCCTTGGGTGGTCAGGTCTCCCAAGTGGGTCTCCCACCCCAAGAGGGAGGCATCTGTAGTAAGGATTAAAGAGTGAGACTGAGTGACAAAGGGAACTCCCTGTCTTAGATTGTTCTGATCCTGCCACCACTGCAAGGCCTGGAACAGGGTTCGAGTCACTGGTATCAGTTTGGTCAGAGGGTCCTTTTTCTGAGACCAAAAGGCTCTCAAGTGGAACTGAATGTCCCTCATCTGAAATCTTGCTTCCTGCACCATTGCTGTAGAAGCAGCCATGTGCCCCAGGAGCTGCAGAAAATGCATTGCTGGTCAAGACATCTGTAGGGTGAATGAAGAAGCCAGTGTGATAAGGGTCCTTGCCCTGTCCAGGGGAAGGAAGGCTCTGGCCTTTTCTGTATCTAGCTCTGCGCCTATGAAGGTGAGGAGCTGAACAGGCTCTAGAACTGACTTTGAAAGATTCAAAAGGAAACCTAGAGAGGTGAGCAGTTGCTAAGTTATCTGTAGGTGTAACTTCACTTGGTCTGGGGACTGGCCTACTATGAGCCCGTCGTCCAGGTATGGGAAGATGGCAATCCTTTGCCTTCTTAGAGAAGCAACTACTACTGCCAGGCATTTTGTGAACACCCTTGGAGCAGAGGTTAGGCCGAAGGGCATTGCTCTGAATTGGTAATGGCCTGAGGGCAGCTCGAACCTGAGGTACTTTCGATGGGAGCTTCTGATGAGAATACGGAAATAGGCATCATTGAGGTCCAGGGAGACTAGCCAGTCCCCTGGCCTTAGGGTAGAATTATTCCCAGAGTCACCATTTTGAATGTTGGTTTTAAAAGGTGCTTGTTTAAGTATCTGAGATCCAGGATGGGCCGCCATTCTCCTGTGTTTTTGGGGGTAAGGAAGTACCTGGAGTACAATCCTTTGCCCTGGTGTAGGGGTGGAACCCTTTCTACAGCTCTGAGAGCCAAGAGGGAAGAGACCTCTGCCTCTAGGGCAAGTGCCTCTGAGGGATTTGCAAGTGGAAAGGATCTGGTTCTCAGCTTTGGAAATTTTTTGAAGCTGAGAACCAGTCCCTGGCTTACTACTTCCAGGACCCATTTGTCTGATGTGAGAGACTTCCAGTCCTGGACAAAGTAAGCCAGCCTGCCCCCACAGGTGGTGGAGAATCGCCCTGGCAAACCCATCAGGGTGCCTGTTTGGCGGGGTTTAGGCTGAGGGGTGAAGCAGTTCTGCTTGTACCCTTCTGCATCTCCTCTAAAGAACCCCTCTGAGCATAGAGCAGATGAGGCTGCCTGGGCTAGGTAGAAAGGCCTATGAAAAAGGCCTGCCCTGGATGCTGCCTGAGGAGTGGCTTGCCCTTCCATGGCCTGGGCACTCCTATAGTGGTCCTGTATTCATCCATTTTCTTCATGTAATTCTCTGTTTGCTCCCCAAACAGAGAATTACCCACAACAAGGAAAATCCATGGCCTTAGTCTGGGTATCCTGTGACAGGCTAGTACATCTGAGCCAAGCCATTCTACGAGTGCCACAGATGTAGCCATGACTCTAGATGAAACATCATTGAGTCCACTGCAGCATGGAATTGCACCTTGGATGCCTCAATACCATCAGCAGCCACCTGCTCCAGCTCCTTAGCAAGCTGGCCAGGGACCTGTTTTGCTAAAGCCAAGACAGTGTCCCATTTGGATTCTGATACCTAGCTGTATAGACCATAAAATTGGCCTGCCTGATTCCCAAGGATGCTGCCATGTACTGTTTCTTTGCAATGGTATCATTTCTCCTGGAGTCCTTGTCTGGGGGTGTGAAGCCAAGGGAATATTAGCCTTATCACAGGCTGCAGACTGCACTACTCAACATGGCTGCATTGTTGAGTAAGGAACTCCGTATCAGAGCCTGACAGAGTATACCTCTTGTCCATTCCTTTACCCACAGGAGGTATAATATTAGGAGTCTTTAAAATCTTAAATGTCTGTTTCCCAAAAGATTTGTGTAAGGGAATAGACAGCCTCCTAGACTCTGGGATATCCATCATTTCCACATAGTCAGGCTCTTCCTGGTCATCCACAGCTTCTTCCATAGGAAGCTTAAGGGTTTCGCCACTTTCTTATAAAACATGAAATGGGAGGGGGACTCAGAAAGCTAGGAGGAGACACTCCTGAAGGTCTGTCTGGGGAGATGTCCGGGTCAATGGGCACATCCAGACTTTCAAAACCACATTCACTTTCCTCATACTCCTCTTCCGGTTCATAATATTCCTCTAAATCATAATCTCGAACTGGTGGAACCGGCCGAACCGAGCGCCTTCCTGATGGTGCCGGTTTGGTCGGAACCGGGGAAAGCGATTGCACAATTTTTATCGCTTTGGCTATTTCATCAGCGGCTGGAGAAGAAACTTTTGGATCCACACCAGCTGATTTTTCCTTTCTTGTTCTCTTAGCCGGAACCGACTCCTCGGAATTGGTTCTCCTTTTGCCCAAAGAAGTTTCGCCCTGGTCAGAGGGCACTCCTTCTGGTTCGGTTTGAACCGAACCGGGCTGGCCATCCGGGTCAGCGGACTTTGGCCTCCCTTTCCCTGAGCCTACCAACTCTCTTCTCTAGGGTAGCTGCAGGAAAATTTTTACAAATCTGGCAGTCTGCATTGAGGTGATCAAACCCCAGACACTAAACACAGGTGGTGTGGGGGTAAGCCTTAGCAAAGACTTCCCCACACACACTACAGTGTTGAAACCCAGTGGGCCCGGTTTTTCTTTTGCGTTTCTCAGACATTGTGCCAGTCCTAACAAAACTTACCCTTTTAATGGCAATCCGCCAGGCAAGACACTCTTATCGGTTCCTGACCGTGTTACAGGTCGTGGAAAAAAACGTAATAAAATCCGTTTTTTTTTAGAACTGATAAGAACCGGTAACCACACTCTAAAAGTATAGATAAAGATTTTTACAACAACTTGATCGGTTCAAACCGAACCAATGAACCGTTTACAAGTTCGACACAGAATAGAAAACAATATAAACCTATCTAGTACTCACGAATACCACAGACAGAGACTGAACCGACAGGTTACGATTTAAATTCGTTCGAAAACCGAGAAAAGCAGTACTTTAACCGACAAATTGAACCGAGCAAAGGAGAAATCTCCGGAACGACTGTTCAGTGAGGCGGAGTAAAGAATCTGACGGTTTGAGTTCAAACAGCAACAGAATCTCAACCGAGCTCGAGCTCAGCGTTCCATGCCTGGCATGGAAAGTTAACTCTTTCATCTCCAGGGCAGTTCGAAGGTTGGGACTCACTGCTATTGTCAGAATACAGCAAGACTTCATGTTGTTTGAAAGGTGCCGCCACCTGGAGCAGTGAAGAAATAGGCACCATTTGTGGCACCAGAACTACATTTAGCACCTGCACCACTCACAGCATCGGCAACACTGCAGCCTGCACCTCTGGTGCCAGAAACACTGCTGGGCCCAGACCTGAAGAAAATAGAGGGAGAAGGAAAGCGGTACCTGTGCCTGCCCCTGCAAGGAGAAGGAGAGGGGGGGTAGGCAAGAGGGGACGACGTCGATGGTGTTGGCACCAGAGAGGACATGACGCACATCCCGCCCCAACTGACTGGGCCATGGTCCTACAGCTCCAAGGCCCAAAAACCCCAGAACCAAGACTACTGCCAGGACAAGTGGGCAGACGCTGTACCCCCTGCTCTAAAAGAACGGTCCAGAGTTGAAACTGCTCACCGGAACCCCATCGAGGACAGGGACAGGATCCGGTGTCAAACATCGCGGCTGTTAAGAATGGGGCCACAGAGGAACCCACCAGAGTCGGTTCAGACCTACTGCTCTCCACCACCGATGATCCCTGCATAGACGCATCTAGAGGGCGGCCTTGGGAGGTACCAATTCTTCTTCTACTGAAAGGAGGAAGAAGAGCTCACAGCTGCTGTGAGTCGGGTCCCAGAATCGCTACATTTGTGCTACAGGCGACTGTCCTCCCCCCCAAAAGCAACCGACTGCCCGTGGTCGGACCCCCCCTCCGAAAAGGGCGGCAGACCGGACACAGACCCACTGCCATCACAGTTTTCAAACGAAGTTTCCCTATCATCATCGCTACCATCAAAGGTCGACTCCATTGATGGCAGGCTGAAAATAAGTTCTACTTCTTTTTTCTTCTTCATTTCTTCTTTTGTTTTTACATAAAAACCCACTAAAAATATAAGTTAAGCAAATACTGAATGGTTATATAGCTGCTGTCATGAGCGAAGACAAAAGCTCCGGCGGATGAGTAACGCCGACTTGAAGTGCACTCCATGGTAGGAGAAAGGAACTGAGGCAGTTGGAGGGTCGATGCTTGGTTACCTATACGGGCGCTGAAGCATAGCTCGTGCCGCATATGCAGTCCTATCCTGGTGCCAGCCCTCCTGAAGATTTTTAGCTCCGCAGGGTCGAAGCGCCCAGCATAGTCCCATTTCTGTGAATGAGTGGTGGAGACTTGAGGTCCAGTAAGATCAGCCTGGCTTTAAAAAATGCCGCACAGTAACTGCATTGATGGAATATACTAATTTTCTGTATGCGCCTTGTACAGTGGTGACATGGCTGGGGAGGTCTATACTGACTTAAAAGTGTTTGATTTATTTAATCACAAGATGCTTATAAAAATTATTTGGTCTTGGTTTAGCACAGAATTTATCTAACTGATTTCAAAACTATCTTTTCAATAGATTGCAGATGGTGAAGTTAGGTAATACTATGCCCACTCAAACCTGTCAACATAGGAGTCCCACAGGGATCCATATTGGACCGTTACTTTTAGTCTTGTCCTGAATGAACTTTCTCTGTTTACCAGAACTGCAGAGTCATCCTGTATGCTGACAATGCAGTCCTGGCAACGAGAGCAAAGTGTGTCTCTGTCCTTGAGAATCAGCTTCATGGGGATTTTATTAAGATTCAGGATTGGTTTATAAAAGAGTAAATCAGCAATAAAAGTAAAAAAAAAAAAAAAAATCAATAATCTTTGGCACGTATAAAAAGATTGGTAACAGTAGCCAATTAGAAATTAAGATGATTTCAGGTGACGCTTTTGGGAATCTTTCCTGATAGCATACAGTCCTATGCCAAATTTGTAGATTATATTGTAAAGAAAATAAATGTGAGATTGGGCCTATTGTATAGGAATAAAAGAAATGTTGATAGTTGATAGATACTTGTGGATTGGTAGCCCAGAGTCTGATACTTTCAATTGCTGATCATGGGCTATTTATCTATGCTTTGGCTACAGACAATGTGCTATCAAGACTGAGACTGGCATGAAATTTAGATGCAGGTTTCTGTTGAAAGTAAAAGGACATATGCCATTGTGATCTCTATGACATGGTTGGATGATGTCATTAGATTCTCAAATGTTATATTAAGATGGTATTTGGTGGTGGAAATTTACAAATAAAGCACCAGGAGACACAATACTTGGGAGGAAAAATTCCTTCATACTTCCTGTAATTTCCTTTTCTGTTTGCTCCAACATTGTCAATGGGAGTTAATACATATGGCTAATGACCACCCCTACTGGGGTAGTGGCACAGCCAAAGCAGTCAATCAGCATAGAATTCTGGGCATATGAATATTCTGAAGGCGGAGGTTCATCCTGTCACCTCTTGTCCACGTAGTACCTGTACCTCCTATGTAGCCAATAATCTATAAAACACCCAGGTCAACAAGTTATTTCCTTAACCCTACGCTAACAATGTGCATATAAATAATCTGACATTATAGGAAAGATAAACTGATGCCTATCATACTCAAGAGAGGTGGCTGTTAATGTCCTGTCGTCCCTGAAGGCATCCTATCACTGGGTCCTTAACACACTTGGCCTTCTTTAAACACTTGCAACATAAAGATAAACAAACAGTAACAACAGTAAACATGACTGCAAAACTAGAATACATGAACTTGTAACAGGAAAAGCACCACACAATGTTCAGAAATCTCCACCTGTTAATCTGCATAACTGTACTCAAATAAACTGTCAATGTTTTCCTGGTTATCAGGTATATCTGGACAAATTGTAAACAATTACCATCCTTGCTGACATACAAAGTGCTGAGATATACTGGACAATATTTTCAACAGCAGCCAAGTGCTTCCGGAAGCAGCCCCATTCACAATACTGGAGCCAACAGAAAAGGAAATTACAGTAACTATGAAGGAATTTCTCCTTGCTGTATAGAAACACAGATTTTGACAGCAGATAAGGACAGCTTGGCCCACCCAGTCAGCCCATTTCCCTACTTATTGGATAAGCTGAAGATTCAAGTTTACCAATAGCCTACTTCCTTCTACCCCCCCACTATAACTGTCTTATGTCTATATCACTCCACTTCATCAATGGGGAGGTAATACATATGGGTTCTAAGAAGCAGTACCTATTTCCCGATTGAGTGGGGGAGAATACTGTCCCATATATAACCTATACAGGTGAAAAATAATAATTATCTGCTACACACCGCCTACAAAACTCTGCCACTAAAGGCCACGTTGGCGGAACTTTGAACATACACTCTGGAGTGCTTAGTGAATGTATGAACAGAGGAACACATTGCTGCTTTGCAAAATTCTAACACTGATGCCTCTCCTTTCTCCCCCTAGGAAGTGGCTAGTGCCCTGATGGACAGAGCTTTTATGAGGGCCAGAGCTTTCCCCTTATCTGTCACATAGGCCTTGGTGATGCAAACCTTCACTCATCTAGCCAAGGTTGCCTTGGAAGCTTTCTGACCCTTTTGCTGCTCAAAAAAGAACAAACCTACTTTTGGACTTCCTGAATTCTATTGTCCTTTTAAGGTACGTCCTAACTTCCTTGTAAAATCCAACTTGAGCTTCTCTTGCTCCTTTGGATTTGCCATCTTAGGACAGAAGGACAGCAGACAGCCCTCCTGATTTGCATGGAAAACTGTAGCAATCTGAGGAACAAAAGATGGAACCATCCTCAATACCACCTTCTCCTAATAAATTATAGGGTAAGGTTCCTTGTGGGACAGCACCTGAAGATCATCAATTCTTCTGGCAGAGCAGATTGCAATTAGGAAACATACATTGTATATGAAGATATCCGATGCCACTGATTAAAGAGGCTCAAAGAGGGCCTTACGAAGAGTGTTCAGTACCAGATTCAGGTCCCAAGGCGGTACCGGAGACCAAAGCAATGGTCTGCTTCTGCTCACCGCTCTCAGGAAACCTCCTAATTTGACCCCAGTAATCAGCCCGTGGAAGTTCCCAGGGCTGCCCCTAGCACAGACACCTGACCTCTCAGGCTGCTCAACGCAAGCCCTTTGTCGTTCCTTGCCTATAAAAAATCCAAAATCCAAAATCTGTTGAACCGTAGCTTTCAAGGGTCTGATATCCATCTCTCTGGCCCAGGCCGAGAAGGTACTGTATGCCACACATGATCATATGCAGTGGATATAGACACCTACCTGGGCCATTAAGGTATCCACCACTCTTTTGAAGGAACCCTGTCTTAACATCCTCCTGTCAGGAGCCAGGTGGTAAGCTGCATTGCTTCTGGATTTGGATGCAAAATGAGCCTTGGAAGAGAGCCTCTCTGACATGGAAACTGGAATGTGAACTATTGAGTCAGATTCACGTGCTGTAGAACCATGGCCTTCTTGGTCATTCTGAGTTATCAACAGGAGCTTCCTACTGAATGCCTTATTTTGTGAAGAAGCTTGGGGAGGAGTGGTAATGGGGGAAACAGTTACACTCTGATGAAATCCCATGTCTGGATATAGAATCCACTGCTTCTGTCTGAGAACACTGGTATCAGCTGAAGAACTATGGTACCTGAGCATTTTTCTTTGACACAAAGACGTAGATCTGAGGGTGACCAAACCTTCTGTCCAAGAGTTCGAACACCTCTGGGTTGAGAATCCATTCCCCTGGATGTACCATCTCTTGACTCAGCCTATCATCATGGATGCTCAGTCCTCTTGTTAGCTGTGCAGCTGAGCAGGACAGAAGGTTTTTCTCTACCCAAAGCAGCACTTTGGTTGCTTCCACCAGCAAGTCCTGGCTTATTGTGCTTCCCTGGTTGTTTATGTACGCCATGATGGTGGGATTGTCCGACCATACCTTCAGTGCCTTGGACTGAACTAGATCATGGAAATGCAGGACAGCAAGATGCACAGTCCTCATTTCCAATACATTTATCTGTAGTCACTGTTTCTAAGGTGATCAAATGCCCTGGACTGAGATGTGGTCCAACACCATGCCCAAGCCTGAGAGACTGGCACTGGTCTTCAAGATCAGCTCTAGTGGGGTTTCCAGGACAACCCCCTGCTGAGGTTCTTGGAACTGATCCACCAGGCTAGTGACTGTCAGACTGATTGTGGAAGTGTGATCTGGGCTAGCTAGTCTTCCAGACGCTGGATTCCAGACTTCCCATCCTGTTCTATAGGGGCCGCATATGTAAGTGGGCCCATGGAACTAGTTCCATCGCTAAAGTCATCAGCCCCAGAATCTGGAGAAATCTGTGAGCAGAGGCTGATGGTTGGCTTGTCAGTCACTGAATCTTTCACTTGAGGGTCTCTTTCCTTGATGATGAAAGGAAGACTTCCCCCTCATCTGTGCTGAACACTGCGCCCAGGTGTTCTAGCCTCTGAGACAGGATAAGTGAGCTCTTGTCTCGAATGACAACCTAATCATACATTTCCAGCACCTCCAAGGTCCTTGACACTGACCTCCTTTCCATCTGAGTCATTGACACCTGGATTAGCAAGTCGTCTAGGTAGGGATATACAAGATGTCCCCATGTCTCAGTTGCACCACTCATATGATCAGGACCTTTAGAATACCCAAAGTGCTGTTGCCAGCCCAAAGGGAAGCACCCAGTACTGGAAATGCTGAATCACAAACCTCAAAACGTCTGGCATAACTGGCAAATGGGGATATAGAAATTAGGCATCCTTCAGATCTATGGGCGCCTGATAGTGCCTTGGTTGGATGCCTAAATGACTGCTCGTAAGGACTCCATCTTGAAAGTCATGCAATTAATAAATTTGTTTAGGTGCTTCATGTCCAAAATCAGTCACAAATGCCCTAACGTGTCTCACCAGGGACATCTCCTCCCCACCTAAGCTAGGCCCGTTCAAATCTAACCTCCGCCTATTCCTCTCTGTCTCTAGCAGATACGACTGTCTTTTCTAACCTGCTGTTCCCTTTTTGGCACTTGTCCCTTCTCATCCACCCCACTACTCTCCCCCTCCACCTTCCCCCCTCCTCCTCCTCCTACTTGCACTTCCTGTGTGTTTTGACAATTGCCTCTGGCAGCATCTTCTTCTCATGTCTCACAAGTTCTCATTATCAATGTTATCCCTGTCCTCTGCATGCCCCTAGTACCACCCAATCTGTATGTACTCATGCGATGATAAACAACTGTAACCTGTAATCCTGTAATAATTAATGTCCTGGTTGTTTGTTCTCATCCTGACATGGAACCTTTGTAAAAGAGCCTTGGCTCAAAGGTAATTGTAATCCTAGACTCTAATAAATACAAATAAAATTAAAAAAAAAAACGTTTTGGGGACCTACAAAATAAATTGAGTAGAAACCCAGACCCTCCTCGCTGGATGACACTGGAACAGTTTCCCCAATCTAGATTAAGTGATCTAAGGTATGGGTTACCACCTATCTCTTCCTGGGTTCTGGGGCATGGGGGACTGCAGGAAGCAACCTCTTGTGGGTATTGTTGCAAACTCTATTGCATCACCTAGGGCCAGGATTTCCAGTACCCATGCATCTGACATCATTTGTGTTCATCTCTGGTAGAAGTTCTGCAGTCTTCCACCAAGGGAAGGGGGTTAGAAATGGACTCGCATACCTTCATTGGCAGTTACCTCCGTGTCGTCTTGCACCTCTACTGTGCCTTCAGGTGAAGGATCCTCTGATACTATTGCCATTAAATCCAAAATAGGCTCCCCTATTTCGATGGTTTCCGAAGTTCTGAAAGGGACAGAAACTGCCATGGGACTGCTGCTGCTGGGCACCTCCTTGCCCTCTTGATGATGAGTTTGTTTTCTGTTGCTGTTTCAAGACCGGAAGTTGTCCCTTCTTATCCTGGACATCCTTCAGGATGTCGTCCAATCCCAAGACAAATAATAGCCCACCTTTAAAAGCCAGGTTAAACAGCCTTGTCTTCAACACCTGATTTGCGATACAGTGTTGGAACCAAACACCCCCATGGCAGTCACAATGTGATAAGCAGAGCATGCTGACATCCATAAATTGCCCACCATGGAATCCCCCAGGAAAGTGGATGCCATGGATACCAGTCGCAAAATAGTTGTTCCTTTTGAATCCGGGGGAATAAAAATCCTGAGGGCCATGACCCATGATTTTAAGGCTCTGGAGAAAATAAAAGAAGCATATGAAGTGCAACAGTTTACCCCATTCATGGCAACAGCTCTTCTGCATGAGGCATCCACCTTCTTATTGTAGGTGTCAGTAAGGGACAATGAAACCTCAGTAGGTTTTGGTCTTGTATTTAACGGAATTATATATAGCCTTAGCCACCAAGGGACGACAGGAGGAGACGTTTACAATCCAAAATGCACAATGCTGTCTACACTTAAAGGAAAACTGCAGAAAATGCACTTAGAAAATGTGAGGCGCATGCACAGGTGCATGTCAGGGTGACGTAAAGTCATCACCAAGCATGAGAGCATCCTGACTGCCCTGAGCATGAAAAACTCACGCCCAGGCACCAAAAGGAAAGGCAGTTGCACAAAAGTTGCTATCAAGATGCCAGCAATGGCGTGAACATGTATGGCTCATCAGAGCTGACTGAAAAGGTATTGTTCAGCACAATGTCAGCCTGGAGTGCATTACTCAGAGGGATACTGCAATAAAAAGCTCCAGTAAATAAAAAAACGGGAAGCAGAGCACAGGAAGTGCTCTGACAGCTAACACAGTGTAATCCTCACGTGACAAAACAGTAGCCCCCAAGCACTTACAGACCCACAATGCTAAAGCAGAAATGAACACACAAGCCCTGACAAAACTACCCAAACTACAGTTAGGGAAAAGGGAGAGGGAGGGTCCATCATCCAGAGAGTTGCAGAGAGAGAGAAAGGAACAAAGTGACAGGATAGAACAGTCCCTGGCTATGTACTAGTTGTCCCCCTCCCCCAGGAAATAAAAAGTTCACTTACCTTAAAAACAGGGTGTCAGGCTCAGAAGGAAAAACAAAGGAGACCTGCAAAAAAAACACCTTTTAAAAAGCATTGGCACATGGCCCCCTATTCATGCACAGCAGGCAGTGAAAATGGGGTAAAAGGATAGCAGGTTAATCAATTTGAAAGCCACACCTTAACAGGCATGATTTCTAAATTTGAGGGTGCGCCCTGAGAACAGGTACTCCCAACCTGCTTAGCAGGTACACAAACCTGGTCTGAAAAACAACAAATAAACTGAAGACTGAAGAAATTCTGAAAGAGATCTCCTATGCTGAACTACACCTTTCAGTGGTACAGCAAGGACGGAGCATCAAATTCTTCAGAATATTCATATGCCCAGGATTTTATGCTGACTAGCAGTTTTGGGCTGTGCCACTACCCCAGTAGGGGGATTGTCTATGACTTCCCGAAACCCACCTTCCCAACGCCAAAATCCTGACACTGCTGCCGTAAAACACGGTTACCCGATGTTAGAATTTTGTCTGCAGCAAAGATTTTTAATGTTTCAGGGGACTTCGCCCCTGCCCCCTAATGTGGAGGCTCTGCCCTGCACCCCCAATACTAAGGATATTAATTCTGCCATGGGCAAAATCCTGACATCAGGCAACTGTGTTTCAGGCAGCGGTGCT
Organism: Neoceratodus forsteri; assembly: GCA_016271365.2. Taxonomy (NCBI): domain Eukaryota; kingdom Metazoa; phylum Chordata; order Ceratodontiformes; family Ceratodontidae; genus Neoceratodus; species Neoceratodus forsteri. The sequence continues at coordinate 463,553,502 of CM057458.1, forward strand.
GGGATTTTGAACGTCAGGAAGGTGGGTTTCGGTATCTTGAATGGATACCAGTAGGGGTGGTCATTACCCATATATAATTACTGGGTCTTCATTTTTCCCATATAAAAACTGTGGTGTTATTTTTCCGTAATAAAGGAATGTTTATTACGGCAAACACATGCACAGTTTTCCGCGTTCTGCATATGCGCCCGCTACAACTCTTATGTCACGGACCCCTGCCCGCCTCATCTTTCCTATCAGAGACAGAACCGCTACTTGGACTTGGCGGTATGTTACTACAGAAAAAAATCTAAAATTATTACTTAAGAGAGAAACCTTCGGCTTTGGGCACAAAAAAATGTAGGGATAAGGGACAAAAGTAGTCTATTAGGCCCATCAAGACTGACCCCCCCCCTTTTTTCTTAAACCAGGAGAGAGACACTAAGCTGAAAGCTTGTTTACAGGTGCAAACTGGGAGCACAAGGAAGTTAAGTGACTTGCTCAGGGTCACACGATATGCAAGTGGGGGCTGTTGAATTCAAACCCAGGTCTCCAGGTTTGCAGCTCAGAGCCTTAAACTACTGCACCTCCAAACCCCTCACTTCTCAATGGTCACAGCTTTCCTCTAGTAGGAAGTGAGGGTGAGCAGCTCATTAAAACACAATACATATGATTCAGTGATCATCCGTGTGTGAGTTTGCTTGAGAAACTGATTAGGTGTCTGCAGCTAGTGATGCATTTTACAGCTTAACTAATGTTAGCATATGACACTATAATCACATTCGCTAGTCATACAGGAACTGCAGGATGCCCACAACCCTGTGGGCCGACATAAGGGGTGCTTGCAGTTATGCACAAAGTTCAATATGGTTTATGACCTGTCCCCTCGCCGAGCTTCAGTAGTTTCTGTTTTTGTGAGTCAAAATCCATTTCTTAAATCTTAGTTTTCAAGAAAGTGAGCAACAGAATGGGAAAACCCTGTGTATGAAACAAAAAAAATGAAAATTACGTACCTACACGTAATTCTGATCTTTCTGTGTATCTTCACCATTCATCACAGATGGGTTATCTGGCGAGAGGTCAGGACCCATGAGCTTTTTTTTTTTTTTTTTTTAAAAGGGTAAGCGGGCCGACACACCATCGGCACCACCCCTTGAGGCTGACGTGACTGCATGGCGCTTTGAGGGTTGGCCGTTAGGTTACCTGACCGCCTGCCTACCAGTTCTGAGTCGCCGGAGAGGTAAGAGGAAGGGATGGAGGGTGGGACAAGAGAGTCCAAGGGAGAGAAAAAGGAAAGGATGACTGAACTAAAAGGAGAAATAACGACTGAGAGGACAGCAAAGAAGAGGTTAGACTAAGGGAGTTGGGTAGGGGCCCCAATCTCTGGAAGCGGAAGAAGGAGGTAGGGAGGAGAGAATTTAGAGAGAGGGAGAGGTATTAAGGTATCCAAGACCCTTGTCTGTCACTGGATTGTATAGAACTGCAAGGAGTAGCAAAGCTCTCTGCCAGAATTCAAGGCACAGAATAACTGGCAAATACCCCAGAAGCAGAGTTGGCTATTCTGGAGGAAGGACAGGGTACAGGATTTAGTACTCTCTCAGGAAAATGTTTGGTGAAAAAGTTTTTTTTTTTTGAAAAATAGTTGGATGGAAACCAGAAGGAGAACAGAAGGAGAGCAACTACTAAACTCCCACCCATCGGGTGAGACAAGTGAAAGAGAAGGAATGCCGCCGAGGCTGTCTACTCTTCATTTGAAAATACCCCCTGTGTGTCCCTACTTTACCCCGCCTCCTAAGGAGGAGAGGGAGCCAGAGAGAGGAGGGACCCAGAGACTGAGGCCCCAGGGGGATGGTGGGTGGGGTTGTGATGAATGGTGAAGATACACAGAAAGATCAGAATTACGGTAGGTACGTAATTTTCATATCTTATCTGTGTCAATCTTCATCATTCATCACAGATGGGTGAGTACCAAGCCCCCCCGAAGGGGGTTGTTTCTTTTACACCCTAAGGGACAAAGTCCCTTAGCCCTCAGTGGGTGACACACTAAGGGAACCTGCCGGGCCTGGAGAGGCCCGAGAGTGAGAGAGAGACAGACAGGTTCCCCAGAGGGGAAGGAAGTTGCCCAACAAGCGCCGGCTCACTCTATGGGAGAAAAGGTAGGTTCCTGGTGGGCGGAGCTAATCACCCTACCGGGCCAAGGGTGACAACGGGAAAGACGTAGCCATGCCGATCTCTAGTGCAGATCGGGTCCCACAACCCTGGTAGCTACTCTCATCACGCCATAAGATGCCCCGCTTGCGCCTTACAGCCCAGGCCACGTGCAGAGAGCGCCATGGCTTGTCTGGTTTGCTCCAGTCAGGCAACGAGGCTAGGAGCTGACCTAGCCTGGACCACAAGAACTTGCTGTAGGCTGCAGCAGTGGGCCTGATGAGCAGAAATAGAGAGGAGTAACCATGCCGAGTAGAAGGTCCTCCTCCCCAAAAATCAAAATTCAGGAGTCTTGATCTGGGGTCCGGTCACGGTGAAGGGCTGAAGCCCATCAGGAGTATCAGCACGGTCAAACCAGACTGTGGATGAGGCATGGGAACCTGGAGACTCTGGGAGCGCAATACCTCTAGCTGAGGGTCCCTTGGGGCGGGAACTCGGAGAAGACTCTGCCAAGCATAGCGATGCCTCCCAAGGGAGCTGGCCAGGCGGCACCACAAGGGTGGCCTTGCCAAAATCGCCTAGAAAGGCGTCTTGGCAGGATTGCTGATAGTGGAGGGTGAAGGTGCAAATCCTCCAACATCCTCACGAGGAAACGCTGATACTCCGAGAGATCAGCAGCCGGAGAGATGTGGACAGAAGGTTCCTCTCCCCCTGAAGAGGGGGATGAGGAGCTGGAGGTCACCATGTGTTCAGAGGGTGGCTGCACGGGGAGAGGTTGAAAAACCTGGCTGTCCATTGCCCTAACATAAGCAGGGCACCGGGCAGCCACCGCTCTGAACTGCTCCCAGGTGATAGGGCCGCTAGGACCGAGGATGCCAGGGAGCGCAAGAGAATGTGGCAGAGGGATAGGGGCAGAGCCGAGAAAGTCGGCTGACCTCCACCAGGACTAGGGAGCGGACCGTGAGCACCCGGAGGGTGCCCGGAAGACCCCACAGCCGACAGCTGTACAACCACATTGGTACTGCCTTGGCTGGCCCAGAAGAATCCCCAGTGAGGCGACTGGGGCCGTAAAGGTCAGAAGGACGGTCCCCTGCCTCAAAGAGCAGGACTCCATCAAGGAACCGAGGGAAGGTGGAAATCTGCAATATGGCTCCGTCCAGGGCCAGTGGACCCAGAAAAGGGCCCGTGGCGACCCCACCCTTGACCCTCAGAATCGAAAGAGTCCTCCTCCTCGAGATGGCCAGCCTAGGTAGCTGGCATCTCAGGGCAACCCCTGAAGGGAGACCCAGAGCAGTACCCTCCCTCCTGCAGGCTTCTCTCGATGGGCCCCAAAGTCGGGCAATCAAGACACACCACTGGAGGAGGTACCACCACCAGGGGTCGATGAAACCCCCAAGACCAGGCTGCAGAGCTATGGTGGCACGCACCACTGCCTGCTGGTCAGCACCACTGACCCTAGTCTCGGGGGCCACCGGCCTCTCCTCAGTAGGGGGCTGGCTCTGACTTGTCGACGAGACCACAGTGCTGCCCACGTCTGCAGCCAACCCCGAGTGGTGTGACTGCCCGTCCGACTCAGTAGAGTCTGAAGCTCTGAGCCAAACCGTAGGAGGGCGGGCAGAACTAACCTTGCCACCCGGCCCCAGAAGCCACTGCTGTGCCGAGGTTGGTGCCCACCCTCCGCAACCCCTGAGGCGGACCTGCAGGAGGCACGAGCCAGCTCGAGCCAGAGGTCCAGTGCCGGAGCAAGTCATAGCTACCCGTCAATCCACGGCACGGGAGCGGTACCAAGGACAGGGACGGCACCAACAACAGCCATGGTGGCACCCTCGGCGCTGAAGTTGACGTCACCCGGCCCCACGGCACCGCAAGTGGCACCGAGGACCGTAGCAGCACCGACGATGGCCCCGAAGGTGGACCTGGCGCCGACCAGCTCCTCGGCACCACGAATGGCGACGAGAGTGTGGACGGCGCCGCGGATGGCACCGACAGATGGAGTCGAAGGCCCCATGGTGCGAGGCCCGAACATGGCGCGTGCTCAACCTCAGCGCCAAGGGCCGGTGCCGAGCGAGACATGGTGAAGGGCGACATTGGATCTGGTCCGCGGCGGTGCGAACAGTGTTGCTGCACGAGCGTCGGACTGAGCCACGGCACCGGCGACAAGTCGGCACTGATGACGGCCCGCACACGTCCGGTGCTGCAAATGGGCGAAGGCTCGAAGGCACTGACCGACGAGCAGCGACGGCGCCCGACCCGGCCTTCTGAGCCGTGGGGAACACACCGGGGAGCCTTCACCCCTTAGGGGCGATTGCCATGGCGGGCGCCTCCGGCCCGCCTCCCAGGAGGAAGCGGACGGGCCTCCTGCACCGCGGGAGGAGCTCGGCGATGGCCAGGCTACAAGTGCCGAGGCTCCTCCTCCTCGGTTCTATAGAACCGGAGGGGACCCGGAGGAAGGGCCGAGGAGCGAGCTTTGACCCGACAGCGTTAACCCTACCCGAAGTTGGCGGAGCTCGCCCCACTTTCAACGCGTGCTGTTCGAGGACCCGGTGGTCCATGGAGAAGCAGGTGTCGCACAAGTCCATGTCGTGAAGCGGACCAAGACACGCAAGACACCAGTCATGCTGGTCGGTGACGGAGAATTTTCAGCCGCATGGGCACCAACGCATGGGGGGCCGACCCGTCTGTGAAGACTTCTTGCCCTCCGACCGAGACATGACCTACGGAAAAAAAAAAAACAGACTCGACGTTGCAAAATTCAAATAAAAAGGAAAGATCTTACCGGGCGACGTCGAGTGGAGGCAGAACACAGAACTGGCAGGTAACCGACGGACTGAAACGCCGAAGGCGAAGCACTGAAACAGGCCTAAATTCTTGCTGAAGTTTCCCATGAGGCGACCTCGATGGCGGGAGACGAAGAACTGGTAGGCAGGCGGAGTCGACACAGCCTAATGGCCAACCCTCGAGTGCCACGCAGTACATCGGCCTCGAGGGCGGCGCCGATGGTGTGTCGGCTCCGCCTACCCCCTTTTAAAAATAAAAAAAAAAAGTTCCCGCGGGGTCCTGACCTCCGGCCAGATAACCCATCTGTGATGAATGGTGAAGATTGACACAGATAAGATCAGGTCTGGAGCTATGCTCTGAAACTTGTGTGGTGTGCGGTTGAGTCTTCACAACTGTTCAAGAAGAGCCACTCAACAGCAGCTGCCAGGTCAGTCAGCTGTGATTTCACCATCAGTGAGGTCACAGTGCTAATGATGTAGTGAGAGGAATAGAACTAGAAATGTCAGCTGTCTGGAAGTGTACTACTCAACACACCCAGCACAATACTATCACATAGAAAACTTTCTAATGAGAAAACAGAAAAGAAAAATACTTCAGAAATAAAAAGTTACAACTGATTACTACTTAAAATTTATAACATTTTCTGTCCGCTACTTTTGGTTGTACTAGCCCTTGAAATATACACTCCATTCTCTTCCCCACTACAGATGTCAGACTGGCTGATCTCCTGTTGCCTGGATCCTCTCAACTAACCACCTCTATGTAGAGGGACCACATTCACGGTCTTCCAATCCTCCGGCAATTCTCCAGTCTCTAAAGAGTAGCTGAAGAGATCTATTAGCAGAACTGCCAGAACCTACCCCATCTCCATCAACACCCTCAGCTGCAACCCATCTGGGTCACTGATTTATTCACCAAGTGTCTGAAGCCCTTCAGCACTCTCCCTCTACTATGAGCTTCGTTGACACCTGCGAAGCAATCCCTATTGACTGCCATGCTGCAGTCGGACAGATGGTCCCTGTTCTCCACCATAAATACCTGAAAATATTCTTTTCAGCAGCTTCATCTTGTTCTTATCCTTGACCCAATCCTCCCACATCTTCAGCCTGATAACTCCTCACTTGGTTTTGTGATGCTCCTGAATATAGGGAAAGAACACTCCGTCACCCTCCCTGACACTCTCCACCAGCCTTAATTTTGCTATTGCCTTTGCCTGCTTCACTGCCCCGTTAGCTTTTCTCATCATTTCCTAGTATCTATGCCCTCTGTCCTCATTCATCTGTCTTCCCTTATACTTAATGAAACACTTCCTTTTCTTTTATCACTGTCTTAGCCGCACCCTTTAAGAATCGTAATGGTTTCTTTCCCCTTATATTCTTCCCTACTATTTCTTCACAGAGACATGTTGCCTTTAGTAGTCCATTTTTAATCAGTTTCCATTTTTTCTGGCTACTCGTACCACTCCCTCTACCTGCCTTAATTTGTCTTCCAACACCTACCTCAGTTTCCTGAAATTAGCCCTTCTGATGTCCAGGACCTTGCTCCTGGATTGAAACCTCTTAGCCTTAAGCTTGATTTCAGTCCACACTGCTCTGTGATCACTTGATCCCAGTGGTTCCCTCAAGTTCAAGTTTATTTATGTTTTAACAGGACAAGGCACTATGCAGATCCTGTTTTCGGGCCGTCCTATTTTCAGAGCATTGTACATAAAACTGTTCCATACATCAAGTTTTTAACAGACACCAGATTAAATACAAACATCCCAAATACTGTATATTGTTACTAACATTTGCACAAAAATAGGGCACAATTCCCAAAAAGCGGTCTTAAAACTTGGGTATGTGGGCATATTACAGACAGTAGTTTTTGGGGAAAGGAATTCCAGTTAATTGTTGCAATGTGGACAAAACACATCTGTCCATATTTGTTTTTTATTCAATGAACTTTCAAGCCTCTGCCTTTAATGTCACATAAGGAGTAAGCTGGTGAGCTGGATAACATTTTAACTGCAAGGTATTCAGGGGCAAATCCCTTCACACATTTGTACAAAAAATTACTTAGGAGTCTTTCTCTTCTTCCTCTCCATTATTTCTCCAATGCTATTTCTGTTTTTAAAGACAAGGTACAATATGCCCCCAGTGGGTTTTGGAAATTCTGGATGCAAAGGGATTAACAACACTGAAGACCTGTTTCACAGAGATATATCAAATTATTCAATGGCCTGAAGAGTCATTACAATCTCCCACCTACTCCTTTGTGGAGACACATAGCTTAGATGGGCCCAGAAGGCAGCCTTGAAAAAAGGGTATATACCAGTGGCTAGTACTCCATTGCAAGGCCTGGTCAACCTCTGAGGAGAACCACATACTGCCTCCCAAACATAAAAGTATTTAGGGGAAGCACAACCACAGATGGTTGCTTTGCAGGCAATCTGGGCTACAGACGTGGACACAGGAATACTCACTGAGGAACAGTGGGATGAAACAATAAAAGCCACTAATCAGACCTCTTTAGAACGGGGCACCAGGATGATTCCATTTAAAATCCTGCACAGGATACAGTGGAGACTGGTGAGAATGCACCAGGTAGGAATCAGGGACACTGACATTTGTTGGCGGTTAAAGGACCAAAGATTCTTCCAGATGGCATGCACGCAACAAATGGAAAACTGCACGATACTAAAATCACCATGTACATGATGATTTTGGTATTGTGCAGTTTTCTGGATACAGTGGAGTCTGGTGAGAATGTACCAGGTAGGAATCAGGGACACTGACATTTGTTGCAGGTTAAAGGAACAAAGACTCCTCCAGATGGCATGCACTCAGCAAATGGAAGACTGCACAATACCAAAATCTTCATGTACATGGTGATTTTGGTATCATGCAGTTTTCCATCTGTTGCGCGCACGCCATCTGGAGGAGTGTTTAGCAGTCTATAGACAGCCGGCCCCTGGCTTTGCACTGCACAACACTACGAGTTTGCAGGTTTTGTGATTTTGTGAAGTAACAAAGGGACCCACTGATTCACCTGTTCTGGGACTGCAACATGATCTACCCATTTTGGAAGGAAGTACAGACTACAGGCAAATCATAGTAACGTTTGTAGGTAATGACACCTTTGACACATGCCTTCTGTACACTGGGCATACACACTATTGAGTACATGACACACATAGACCAGAAGTGGATACTAAGAGCTTTACTGACAGTACCATGATTCATACTGCAGGGTTGGAAAGACACAGACCCCCCAAATCCAGTTATGGAAAATAGTATTACACAACTTGCACAACTGGAAAGGATCACCTTAGACATCACCACAACATGAAGAAATACAAAACATTATGGGGTAAATTTCTATCCAAACAAGGTATATAGCCCTCTGGGATGAAAACCCTTCTATTGGCCTATATGGAATAAATGATTAAAGGAAATTGCTAATAGTGTGCTGTTCATTAAATGAGGCTTTTTTCAAACAGATATCTCCTTACATAGCCCCAGCGTGAGTGGAAATAGGTCAACTGCAAATTTTTTTATGTTGTCCAGTTCAGGAGGGAAGGGAGCATAAACTGGGTTGAATAGATAGATGGCCAGCTAATTCCTTCCACTTTCTAGTGTGCTGGTTCCGCCCCTATACTTAGATGTTTTGTGACGCCTATCCTGGGAAAGTGTATGGCTCACCCCATAGAGGTCTATGGGTTTGTTTTGGAATGTTATTTTATATGTCTAATGAAGACAGTGACATACATTAATGCCACCATTCGACTAAAAATGCCACCAAAATGATCAGGGATACAGTGTACAAAACTAGAAGAGCAGTAGGAGGTCTTTTAATGCATTCACCATGAAGAAAAGAGGCAGAGAGGGGACAGGATGTCAGTCATCCACATACTCATGGGTATCAACAGGATAAAACAGACAGAGTTCTGACTGATACTAAATATACTGGTAAAATTAAAAGGCCCTTCTTCTCCCAGAGTGTGGTGAACCAATAAAGTAGCCTACCAGGGATGACACTGAACACATTCATTTTTTTACAGATGTATTTACACAAGCTTTGAGATCTCCAAGGTCCCTTCATGTGATGAAGGGACAGGTAGTAGCACAAAAAGTGTACTCGATTTTCTCGAGACTAACCACCATAAAGCTGCACAACATTGCAAACACCTTAACTTTTATTTTTCTTTAAGAAGTGCAAACTGAAAGAATGATATAACTGGTAATGGAAGAGTGCAAAGCACAGGATACTTCTTTCTATAAAGACTTAATTTCTTAAAATGTGATAAACTACCACACTAAAACTAGAAACTAGCACTTTTTCATATATAAGATCATATACTACCACAAGCCTTTATGGAATATTTCAGTGTTTCTAACCTTCCCCTAGGAGGCAGTGTTTCCATACAGATATGGTAGGAATCCATGGCACAATAAGAAAAGAATGCCTTTTCATACAAGTATTACAACTTTTATTACTTCTGTGATAACCTGGTTTGAACAGTCTACAAAATAAACTTCAGTGGTAACCTGTTATGGGGTGGTAAGTACATAATCAGTTCCTCTTTCCCAGAGTTTATGTGAGAACTTGAAGAACACTGTATGACAATTTGAGCTCCTGCCTTCATTTATAGAATGAACAGCCAAATCTTCCAATGTGCTCTAATCTTCATTGAGAAATTCACTGAATATTAATTTGACACAGAACCACAGGGAATTTCTCTCTAGTATAAATTGTCATGGTCTTCAGTTTCCATTTTAACCCGAATAAAAACAACCACCTCTTATTCTGAATAAGTCCCCGTTATCTGAAGGGAAAAGTTGGGAAAATATAATTTTTCAGTTATTGTTTTTCCACATGCAGTACTCAGTTAAGCTTTTATATTCTTTATAACTACGAATTGGAATGAATACTCTTATTTGTGGTATTTGAGAATCAATATTCTGGGCTTGCACACTCCTGCTGTTTGGATTTTGTGTGTCTAGTTAATATATAAAAGTGGTGTTAAAGCAGCAGTATCTAATAGTCACTATGTTGTTTTTCTCAGCAACAATGCATTTCTGGAAAAAAAACATGAATAAACCCATCCTTCTTTTCATTTCATTTTATTCCTCAACTGTGACATGGGATTCTGAAGTTTATAAAAGTTCCTGCTTCTCTGCCACACCTACTATGAAAAAAAATTAACTATCTTGATGAGGCACTACGCTGTTTAACATCAGAAACAAGTGGTACAGTCGCACCATCTTAATATGCCACGGCATGACTCTAGGATGTACATTCAAACAGTAACTTTAACAGAACAGGTTTTTAAAAATTGAGTGATAGCCATCTTGGATGACTTGAGTCACTAATTGCAAAATTAGTTATAAAAGCAGTTTTAAAAATATCCAAGGGAATCAAAATACACTGGTGATGAATCTAAGGATACCAGAAATGCATTATGTTGGGAAAAAAAATGACTATATTACAACATTTATTTGCTTATTAACAAATACAGCTGCTTTAAATAAAGCAAATATGTTAAATGTAAGCCACTTTAAAAAAAAAAAAAATCTAGAAATTATGTTTTGCAGAAGTTTATCCTGACATATTACTGGCTCTTTAAGGGCCCCATGTCCAAAAAGGTGCTTGTTTTGAGCTATGATTTGTGTACAGTACACATAAAATTATATAGAGAATACTAGATGGGCAACTATATACAACCAGTGTGTTCTGCCACAGAGGGTACTGTTGCCCTCTGACCTATCAAGAAGCGAAGTTCAAGAGGAGAGACCATGGAATCGAACCAGAGGTGGTAGAAAAACTAGCCCTGCATAAAGTTGCTCATCCTGTCTGTTTTATAGTTTACAGTATTATATGAGAATGTGCATGCGGCGGTTCTTTCACTTTCAGAACAAAACTGACTTCTGCAGTCTCTAGAGGTTTCAGAATGCTGTTGTACCACAGAAGGATACAATCACACTCCATGACCTTTGAACTGTGGTACAACACATTTTGAAAAGGGTGAATTCTATACAGAACAATGCTCTACTATAGACTATGGGCTGGATATTCAACACTACGCCATTCTGATGGCGAGCCCTGCGCTGCACAAAATAGTTGTGCTGGGGTGTGGCCAGGCGATATTCAACGGAGTTGTGCTATTGAGCAACTCCTTTGAATATTACCCCAGCCACAGCCACTGTGCATGATGCAGTGGAACTTGCGCCACCGCAAGTGGTCAGAGTGGAGCATTCAAGATGCAGTGGCGCAGGATTCTATTGCGCCATCGCGCCAAATTTCCGATATTCAAAAGGTGACATGCAAATGGGGCCTGAATTCATGCAAAGCGCGGGGGGCCATTGGCATCTATTTATAGCTCCATTTGCATGCCATTATGGCATGGGAAATCACGCCCGATCCGAGGACTGCAGCCTGGCACCCTGCCAGGCAGCAGCGTCGAGGACCAATACTGCCCACATGTGAGCATAACTGTTGTAATCCCCACCCCGACTGGCCCGGTCGTGGGCATAAGTGAAAAATCCCCACCCCGACTGGCCGGTCGCGGGCAGAACAGAGTTTAACCCCCAGAACATATCCCTGGTGGTCCAGTGGATCATGAAGCCCGATCAGCGGGCATTAGAGTCCACCCCAAGATCACGTACCCTGGTGATCTAGTGGCCCCCACCCCACCACCCACAGAGCCCCACACCGCCCCGTCAGCGCGGCGACGGCATCCACCGCCCTGCTGCCGCCCGACTGACTGCTTCTGGTAGGCTGCAGGCCATTGGTTCAGAGCAAAAGCCAATGGGCATGCATCCCATACTGTACAAGGCAGTCCAGATATGTGAATTAATTCATTCATTCACATATCTGGACTGCCTTGGCTACAATAAACTCATGTGGCACTGGCTCTTGCTCTGAATCAATGGGCGTAGCCCACCGAGCAGTCAGTTGGCGGGCGGTGGATGCGGGGGAGCAGGGTGGTGGGGCTCCGTGGGTGGGTGGGGTAGGGGCCACTAGATCACCAGGGTATGTGGACCTTGGGGGTGGTGGTGGACTCTAATGCCCGCGATCGGGCTTCGCGGTCCACTGGACCACCAGGGATATGTTCTGGGGCTGAACTCTGTTCTGCCCGCCGATCAGGCTAGTGGGGGTGTTTTTTTTCACTATGCCCGCGATCAGACCAGTCGGGGAGGGTTTTTTCACTTATGCCCGCGATCGGGCCAGTCGGGGGTGGGGTTACTATTATGCCCGCGACTGGGCTGCAGGGAGGGCACAGGAGAGTCGGGCCACCCACAGGTGGCAGCTGCTGTGTTGCGCCCTGCAATGCGGGCAGCTCACCTGTCGTGGCCCTCGACTTACTCTTTTTTTGGCTCAAAGTTGTGCAGGCGCAGGGTTGGGGTTGCACCTGCATTCCAGTCACAGCCCGCTGAATAACGGGCTGTGCAGTTTAGCCATGGTTCCTCCCCTCCAGTTGAGCATGCCTTCATTAGCATTGCGCTGTTGCTCAGCTTGACTTGGGGGGCGCAACTGCCTCCTGCTGAATATGGCAGAATGGCGCAATTTTGGACTTGCGCAGGTGCAACCCTATTGAGCATGGCGCAACCCTTTTGAATATCCAGCCCTATATGTAAATTACATGCTAGCTGCTATTTTAAATTCCAAGCTCGCCACTCCCATTGATATTATTTTAACTGAAGGGAGCTCTAGATTGTAGAACCAGCCAAGTTATCTTTTTTTTTTTTTTCAGTGAAATGGTTCTACTCATTCCTCATATTTGCTTTACATACAGTATGGCACAGAAACTCCAATGACAACAGTACCCCATGAAGTACTCATTCTAACCCATGACAGATTCCCTCATCACTGCTGGCATAGCACGACATGTTTTACACATAAATTTCTATTTGTTCTACAAAAATATATTGATGTTCCATATAATACTTTCGCTATTTTAAACGTACAAGGCATTATAAACTTTAACTTTAAAAAAAGTTCTCTAACACTAAACAAATTGGATCTCACTGTTCTTATTTTGTTTTACTGCTCTTTAAAGTAAGAATAATGGGCCCTATTCTTAAAAGCGCAGCTTACAGTATATGCATGAAATGTGTATATAATGCCCGTGAAGCTACGTGGCCCTGGACAGGTGCAGAGTGTATGGTATTTACAACCACAATCACCGGCAGGGCACCTGTCCTTGGCCCCCTTGGGGGGTGGATCATGGGGTGCAGGTGGGCATCCAATGGGATGCACAGCCTGGGTCAAGTAGTGGATCCCCTGCTGCATACATGCAATAGATCCTGGGAAGGCACAGATCCCAAGAATCAGGGTCCGATGGGCAATTGCCCGAATGGCTGCCCCCAGCCTTCCCCAGCAGCTGGGTGGGCTGAGGCAGCAGTGTGGTGTGGGTCCTGTGCCGACACTGCCGGCAGGTGTCCATGGGGGGGCACATAACAGTTATGGCTGGGTCCCTGTCACATAACTTGCACCCCCCCAGCCCTCCGCACAAACTCCATGCATTCATGAATGGCACAGAGGGATGGCATGCCCCCAGACCACTCATGGCATGCTGCTGCACAGGAGGCCAGGGGATCTAGTGCAGAAGGTGCTAGTGCACCTGTCATGAATGCCAAGGGCATCCGCCAGCCTCTGCTGCACAGCATTCTGTCGTGGGCATGCCTACATGCCACACATATGCAGCACATAGGCATTTGGGAATAGGGTCCAATGTGCTACATATGCTGCCCATTTGCTCTGCATTTTAAAGACTAGGGCTATGCATTTTTTTAATTCACCTTTCATGAACATATTAGGTAGACCAAACACAAAATTTTACCTTCATAGTTTAGGTCGGCTATACTTAAGACAGTCATAGAAATACACTGTTGTGATGACAATAAAAATTGAACAAGTTTACATAAGTGAACAGCCCAATGCCCTTCATCACACCAGTGTGCCAATGGAGTTAGGGCAGAGTAGGCATCACTGTGTCGCAAAATAGAATCCAGTGGGCCCACCTCCTAGTATAGGTGGGAGTACAAAGATTCACTTTATACATGAGCTCGTCCACAGAAGAAATCTCCTGCATTATTTCAACCCAATGTTGAAAAAAGGGAGGCAAGGGCGAAGCATTTTCTAGTGATGGCTTTATGTGCAGCTGCTAACAATATGTTCCATAAATAAGTCTGGTTAGCACACCATTCACCCGGGGAGGTGCAGACCCAAAATAATATTTTTAAAAGTGAGCTCTGCCAGAATGAATACATTGTTTGTAGGGCCACTGACACTTGCCACCAGAAGTTCTTCAGCACTGGACAGGACCAAAATGTGTGTGAGTGGTGGGCCCTCAGCTCTCCACAGTTTCTCCAGCATACAAGGGGGAGACCAGAGTTCCATTTCACTTGGTTTAGCAGGGTACGAAAAAACCTGATGAGAATCTTCCAAGCAAACTCCTGCCTGAGTGGGGAGGTGGTGGTCTTCATACTGCACAGAAAAACTGTTAATCAGTCCTGGTTAACAAGATGCATCTCAGCCTTCTGTGAACACCTCTGTTTGGCCATCTTGCAAAAAATATAAGGCTTTATACAGTTGTGCAATATAGCCTTTTGTTATCTTTTGGGATAAGACTACCCCAAGGCTATCTAGTATAGATTTTACTGAGGGGGTAACAGGAAAGGTACTAGTCAATGTCTGAGTACGATCTCAGAGTTGAAAATATCGGAAATAGTCTAGATTAGTTGAGCTGTATTTTTGTTTGAAGGTCTGGAACTCTATAAGTCTGGTAAGGCATAAGCTGGTTCAGACAATAAAGGCCTACCTAGACCACCTGTGAAAGGACAGGGATATGCATTTTAACGCTGAGTTGATTGAGAGGTTCTGTATGAATATCAGCTACTGTATGCGGATATTAGTTTCTCCTGTAATTTTATTATTCTCAAAACTAAAAAGTACATTGTGATTCTGACTTTGCTTTACAGCTGCCAAATGGCAAACAAAGCTCTTAGCCCAAATTAAGCACTCCCCATCCCACGGAAATGTTAGCTCTCAGCTTTATTTGCATCTAAGCGGACCGTGTTGCGATTTTGAAACTACTGATGCATCTGTGCCACGATTCATATGAGAATGTTATCTCCTCCTGTATTCATTTGCTTAAATTTGTTGGCGTGACTTATCTGTATGGATCTACCTATACCGTATACTGTCTGTCTCTTTTTATGGGATCTGTATGAAAACAAGATGCTGCCTCTTATGAAAGCCATCCTGGCAGCAACATTTTAAATAAAACAAGCACGTCAATGTTTGCTTGCTTGTGTTTGCTGCAAAGGTGTTTAGCATTGATAGTGCAGAGCCTAAAATAAACTAACATGAGTTATAATAGTGAAATTGTCATGACTGGCAAATTAAGAGGCTAATGTAACCCCCCTGCAAATGGGGGTTCCCAAAAGACTTCCAGGAGCTTGCTTGAATGCTCCAAGCCTGAATGGTGTTTGGCGTTTAAGCCATTTATCAGTGAGTGTTTTTAGAGCCTCTGGTACTGTCTCTAAGAGCTGTCTGCTTGCAGACATAATTAGTTTTGTGGGGACTGTGTGCTTCTCTGTTTGAGTACCACTCGAGCTGCTGCCAATTCACTCCATTTTGCAGTCTCTAGGAGTGCAAGGGAACCTATCTGAAAGATGTAACTGTTTGCCAGAAATCATTTACAGTAATAATGAAATTACAGTTTGTCTAACCTGCTTTCTTTGCAGTCAGAACTGTGTCTGCCTAGTTCCCCATTCTGGTTTTGAACTGCTGAACTGGACCAATCAGTGTGGGGTAAGCTAGCTCTAAAATGGTGCCTTGGACGAATCAGAACTTGGACTCATAATCTGAGCCAGCCACAAGAGGATTGTATGGGCAGTGACTCTGGGAGATGTAGTTTTAGACTTGGCCTTTTGGACCAACAGCAGCAGTCTATTGTGGTGACAGCCAATCCAGTCAAGAACTGGGAGGAACTCAAAGGAAGTGCCGGTTTTGTCTGTTGGAGTTTCAGTTTAGATCTGGCAGTGAAGGGAAAAGAAACCCTGTGCTCCTTCAGTGCACAGTTTCAGTCAAAAGCGTGTAAGGCCAGAGTTCGGTCTGCAGCTTGTGTAACTGCTTGTTAGACTGAATCCGCCCTCTGAAAAGAATCAAAGGATCTCTGAAGAGTAGAAACCAGGCTCACCCTGAGAAGACTGGAGAAATTGTTGAATTGCACTTGGTCTGTCAGGAACTGAATCTGCTGTGTGTTCTCCCGGAATTGTGCAGTAATACGGATCGGGATAGAGAAGCAGCCTGCCTGGTATAGTACTTTCTTTTTACCATATAAATGTGTGAAGAGACTCGTGGAGCTCAAGAGTAGCCCTGCTGATGTTGAAGGACCCTATCTTGTTTGGAGGTCGTGAGTACTAATTCAGGTCGCTCCCTGTTGAATTGCCACATTAAATCCAAATGGAATCACTGTACTGCTGACTGTTTAAACTAATTTTTCTTTTCACTGTGTGAAAGGGCCCCTACCAACTATATAGTTTGGACTAGCCACTAGGGCTTGGAAATTTTAAGGACAGTAACTGGTAGGGATAGGCCTATGCACACAGAGCCATAAGATAGATAGTAAAGTGATAAGCTAATTAAACCTGATTTCCCCTGTCCTTGTTATATCCTCTAAATAAATCAGAGCTGCTTGTTTCAGCAAAGTTATACTTCCTGAGGTATTTGTCTATGTTAAAGTACTATACTGTGATTGTTGCACTGTATCTTATTTCACAGGAGGTCCCAGTGCCGGAACTAGTCCTGGGGGTAAGTGTATACTGTGAAGGTAATTCTGATATATTGTGTGGGCCACTAGTGGGAAGAAAGGGGGGTTGCAGTGTCCCAGAGGGCTGTGACCAAGTAAGTTTAACTATTGCAAACCCTGACCTCTGGGTGGAGGCACCCGCCATTGGATCCAGGCCCCTCAACCTGTTAGTGGAAAATCAGGCAGGGGTAGTAGCCCCTGGGATAGCGCCATCTAGGGGTTACACTAACATATAAGAAAAAATTACTCACCTTAGTGATTATGTTTCTTCTAGTGGGGTCTTGCTGTATTCTGACAAGTGCAGTTAGCCCCAGTCTTTAAATTGCCCCGGAGAACAATGGGTTAACTTTTCTATGCAGGGCATAGAATGTTCGTCTTGAGCTCGGTTGATGTCTCTGCCTGTTGTAATTTGAACTGCAACCGTCAGATCTTTAGGAGCTAAACTCACTAGGTGTTCTGTGTGGAAACTGTATAATTTTTACTAGACAACTGGCAGAAAAATAATCTTTTGGGTTCTCAAAGGCAGACTCAAGTCAGGAAACCCAAACACAAAAACCAATCAAATGAAATAACCTCTCACCCCATGAGAAACAGAGGGTGTAAAGGGGGCACCCCTAGGGTGCCAACACTGTGCCTGCCCACCCACATCCCAAAAAATCTAGGTTTTGAGGAGGTGGGGAAGTCAGAATACACACAGAACTCCACTAGAAGAAACATAACTACTAAGGTGTGTAATTTTTCTTCAAACAACATGAAGTCTTGCTGTATTCTGACAAGTGCAGACTACTAAGCAAGTACCTCCATGGAGGAGGGACAGAACCTACTTTGGGAATAGGCTCTGAAGTACTGCTGTGCCATATTGAGCATCACTCCTAGCCTGGATATCCAGAGAGTAATGCTTGGTGAAAGTATGGACTGTTTTCCAGGTGGCTGCTTGACAAATTTCTGAAAGAGGGATATCCCTGGAAGCAGCTGTACCTCTTGTGGAATGAGCCCTCAGGCCTGAGGGTGGAGTTTTTCCCAGTTTTTCATAGCAGAATTGTATACAAGACACAATCCACCTGGCAATAGATCTCTTGGTGGCAGGTTTGCCCTTCCCAACTTCTCTGTAAGTGAGGAACAACTGGAGGGAGTCAAACCTGTTACCCTTGGTATGCTCCATGTAGTAGCCAAGGGCTCTTTTAACATCCAAACTGTGTAGCCTCCTCTCTCCCGAGGAAGAATGATCAGTGAAGAAAACAGGGAGAGACAGACTGATTCAGGTGGAAATCTGAAACCACTTTAGGCAAGAACTTTCTGTTAGTTCTAAGGACCACTTTATCTCTGTGAAAAGAGATGAAATCAGGTTCCACTGACAGGGCTTGAAATTCACTGATACGTCTATCAGAAGTAATGGCTACCAAAAACACAGTTTTCCAAGTCAAGTACTTAAGCTCTGTTGAGGACAAAGGTTCAAAAGGGGGTTGGATAAGCTGAGCAATGCAAACATTAAGATCCTAAGCAGGAGCAGGATCCCTAAAGGGGGACTGGTGTGAAACAATCCCTTGAAAACTTACAAAATACAGGGTGAGATGACAGTAAGGAAGACCTGCCTACTAACAGGAAAGCAGAAACAGCTGACAAGTGTACCTTGAGGTAGCTGGTCTGAGGCCTAAGCCACTGAGATGGACCATATAATCCAGAACCGTAGGCAATTCAGCAGTGTCTGGAGAAATACTCTTCTTAGAACACCAAATGCTGAATCTTTTCCATTTGAGTTGTAAGTCTTTCTGGTGGAGGGCTTCGAGAAGCCTTGAGGATATCCAGAACCCCTGGGAAAGATGCAGATCTGCAAACTCTAACTCTTCAAGAGCCAAGCCTTGAGATTGAGAGACTAAGATTGGGGTACCAAATCCTCCCCTGAGAGGATGTTAACAGGTTGTAATTCCTGGGAAGAGACAGGGGAAGATGGACTGCTAGGGACAGCAACAAGGGATACCATGGTTGCCTGGCCCAGTCTGGAGCAATCAGAATCACTTTGCAAGGTTGTGACCTTATCTTGACTAACACTTTGAACAGGAGAGGGAAGCGGGGAAAGCATACAGAAATTTCCCTTCCCAGTTCAGAATCAGAGCATCCAGGGGGACTGAGCCCAAGACTGGGGGTCTGCAACAAAAGAGAGGAAGTTGGTGATTGGGGCTGCAAAAAGATCTATCTCCGGAGTGCCCCATCTTGAGAAAATCACCTTCAACACCAGAGGATCCAGGGCCCATTCGTGATGGCTCAGAGATATTCTGCTCAGTGCATCTGCTAGCACATTGTCCTTCCCTGGAAAGTGAACTGCTATCAGAGAGGTTTGCAGGGAATAAGCCAAGGACCACAACTTCATTGCTTCTGTGCACAAGGATGTAGACTGAGTGCCTCCTTGCTTTGATGTACCACATGGTGGTGGTGGTGTCTGTTCTGACCTGAACCACCTTATTCTGTACTAATTTGAAAAAACTTGCAGTGCTAGAAACACTGCCCTGAGTTCCAAGAGACTGATGTGTAGAACAGATTCCTGAGGCGACCACAGTCCCTCGGTAGTGAGGTCCCCTAAATGGGCTCCCCAGCCCAGCAGGGAAGCATCTATGGTAAGGACCACTGAATGAGACCGAGTGGCAAATGGAACCCCTTGCCTCAAATTGTCCTGATCCTGCCACCATTGCAGGGCTTGGATCAGACTTGAGATCACTGGGATTAGTTTGGTAAGGAATCCTTTCTCTGGGACCAAAAAGCTCTTAAGTGGAACTGAATGTCCCTCATCTGGAATCTTGCACCTTGGACCACTGCTGTAGAAGCTGCCATGTGGCCCAAGAGCTGAAGGAAATGCCTTGCTGGTTGAAACACCTGAAAGCTGAATGAAGAGGCCAGCTCCATGAGAGCTCTGGCCCTTTCCAGGGGAAGGAAGGATCTTGCTTTTACCATATCAAGCTCTGCCCCTATGAAGGTGAGGAGCTGCACTGGTTCAAGAACTGACTTTGATAGGTTGAGAAGAAATCCTAAATAAGTGAGCACTTGCTGGATCACTTGCAAGTGTGACTTGACTTGGTCTGGGGACTGGCCCACTATGAGTCAGTCATCCAAATATGGAAAAATGGAAATCTTTCGTCTTCTTAGGAAGGCAACTACTACTGCCAGGCACTTTGTGAAGGTCCTTGGGGCTGAGGTTAGGCCAAAGGGCATTGCTCTGAACTGACAGTAGCCTGATGGCAACTCGAACCTGAGGTACTTTCTGTGGGAGCATCTGATGGGAATGTGAAAGTAGGCATCTTTGAGGTCCAGGGAGGCTAGCCAGTCCCCTGGCCTTAGAGAGGGAAGGATAATTCCCAGAGTTATCATCTTAAACTCCGGCTTTAAAAGATGTTTGTTCAGATATCTTAAGTCCAGGATGGGTCGCCACTCTCCTGTCTTTTTGGGGGTTGGGAAGTACCTGGAGTACAGCCTTTTGCCCCAGTGTAGGGTAGGTACTCTCTCTATAGCTCTTAAAGCTAGGACGGAAGAAACCTCTGCCTCTAGGGCAAGGGTTTCTGAGAGATTTGCAGGTGGAAAAGATCTGGCTCTCATCTTTGGAAATTTTCTGAAGCCGAGAACCAGTTCCTGGCTTACTACTTCCAGGACCCACTTGTCTGATGTAACAGACATCCAGTCCTGGACAAAGTAAGCCAGCCTGCCCCCTACTGGGATAGGAGAGTCGACCCGGGCAGACCCATCAGGGTGTCTGCTTGGCAGGGGCTTTAGGCTGAGGGGCTGATGCAGGCCTGCTCATCCCCCTTCTGCCTCTCCCTCTGAAGAACCCCCTCTGTGCAAAGGAAGAAGAGGCCTGTGCTTGGCAAAAAGGCCTTTGAAAAGGGCTGCCCCTGCCCCTAGACTGCTGCCTTTGAGGAGTTGCCTGCCTTTCCTTGGCCTGAGCACTCCTGTAAGTGGTCCTGTATTCATCCATTTTCTTCACGTAATTATCTGTCTGCTTCCCAAACACAGAATTACCCACTACAGGAAAATCCATGGCCTTAGCCTCGGTATCCTGTGAGAGGCTAGTACATCTGAGTCAAGCCATTCTCCAGAGAGACACAGATGTAGCCATGACTCTTGATGATACATCATTGGAGTCCACAGCAGCATGAAACTGAACTTTTGATGCCTCAATCCCATCTGCAGCCACCTCCTCCAGCTCCTTGGCAAACTGGGGGGGGAAGCCTGTTTAGCCAGTGCCAGCACAGTGTTCCATCTGAACTTCTGGTACCAGGCTGTATAGGCCATGTAAGTCGCCTGCCTGAGTCCCAAGGAAGATGCCATGTACTGCTTCTTTGCCATGGCATCAATCTTCCTGGAGACCTTGTCTGGGGGGGGTGTGATGCCAAGGGAATGTTTGCCTTATCACAGGCAGCAGCCTGTACAACCCCAACATGGCTGCACTGCTGATAAAGGAACTCCGTATCTGAGCCTGAAAGAGTATACCTCTTGTCCATTCTTCTGTCCACAGGAGGTATGGAATTGGAAGACTTAAGAATTTTTTGTGTCTATTTCCCAAAAGATTTGTGGAGAGGAATAGACAGTCTCCTGAACTCTGGGATGTCCATCATCTCTACATAGTCAGGCTTCTCCTGATCCTCCACTGCTTCCTCCACAGGAAGCTGGAGGGTATCAGCCACCTTTCTGTAAAACATGAAGTGTGAAGGGGACTCAGAAAACCTAGGAGGAGAAACACCTGAAGGTCTGTCTGGGGAGATGTCCGGGTCAATAGGCACATCCAGACTTTCACCATCACCATATTCATCTTCCAGCTCTCCCTCCTCCTCAAACTCTGGTTCATAAAATTCTTCCAGGGTATAATCTTGAACCGGGGGAACCGACCGAACCGAGCCCCTGAAAAAAGGTGCCGGATCAGTCGGAACCGGGCAAAGCGATTCCACAATACGAATCGCTTTGGCTATTTCCTCGGCGGTTGGAGTATGAAATTCTGGATCCAAACTGGTCGATTCTCTTATGCGTTTTCTTTTTGTCGGAACTGATTCTGCGAATTGGCTCTCCTCTTGCTCAAGAAGTATCGCCCTGGTCAGAGGGCACTCCTTCTGGTTCAGTCGGAACCAAACCGGGCTGGCCATCCGTGTCAGCGGACTTCTCAGCCTCCCTTTCCCTCAGTCTACCTAATCTCTTTTCAAGGGTAGATTTGGGAAAATTTTTGCAAATTTGACAGTCTGATTCGAGGTGGTCAGACCCCAGACACTAAACAAAGGTGGTGTGGGGATCGGTCTTAGCAAAGACCTCCCCACACGCACTGCAGTGTTGAAACCCAGTGGGCCTGTTTTTTTCCTTGGGTTTCTCAGACACGGCCAACCTAACCAAACTTACCCTTTTTTCGGCAACTGCCAGGCAAGACTCCCCTATCGGTTCCTGACTGTCACGGGTCTTGGAAAAAAACGCACTAAAACCCGTTTTTTTTTTTAGAACTGATACGGACCAGTAACCACACACTATGTAAAATACAAAATTTACCCGAATGATCAGTTCAACCGAACTGATTCACACTTTTTACAAGTTCCACACAGAAAACAGAACAAAACCTACCTAGTACTCACAGTACCACAGATAGAGACTTGAACCAACTATGCGGAAACAAAATTTTGGTAGAAAACCGACCGAAAAGCGACACTCGACTTCGAACCGAGCTGCAGGAGAAATCTCCGGAGTGACTGTTCAGTGACGTGGAGTAAAGAATCTGACAGTTGCAGTTCAAATTACACAGGCAGAGGCATCAACCAAGCTCGAGATGAACATTCTATGCCCTGCATAAAATAGTTAACCCATTGTTCTCCTGGGCAGTTTAAAGGCTGGGGCTAACTGCACTTGTCAGAATACAGCAAGGCTTCATGTTGTTTGAACAGTTTTCTAAGACTGTGACCTTGAATTTTCAAAATACTAGTTTTTATTGCCCCAACACATGACCATGATAGGTGTCATTTGTGAAATGCGACCTGACAGTTTTGGAGGAGGATTTGATAATGGCACATGCCATGTTCATTTGATGGAAACCCCTGAGCTATATTGAAATGTGGATACAAAAGTACAAATATTGCAACGTTATGAGTAAATGTTAAAAAATGTCAGTGTTTGCTCATAACTTTGTTTTTATCAATTCTGACTCAAAATGTTCAACATAGTCTTATTATTACACCACCTTAGGAACATAATAGGTCTAATTTGTGAAGTCCTGTGCAAAATGTCATTTTGCGATACAAGTGTTAAAATACATTTTGGACAGGATATAAAACAAGCACGTCATGTTAATGAGGTGAGGTACACAAGTGATTATATTGAATATTTATTTAGTTTTTGTTAACCAGGTAAGTGCACTAGCCAGCAGGTGACTATTTTCAGGCACGACCCGGGACAGTACAAGACAAAATACATACTGAGGGTGTTTAACATATACAGTAAAATTAGTGTGGCAATACAATGTATAGACAGAGGAGCGAGAATATGTGGGTCAAAATCTTGTAAAATAGCAAAGCAGGAGTAAATATTGAAGAATTTCAATGTTTCTTCATAATTTTGTCGTTTTAAGACCGTGACCCTAAATTTTCAGCACAGTCTTTTATTAACCCACCTTATGAGCAACACAGGTGGAACTTTTAAATCCAGTCTGAAACATGAGTTTGCAGAGTGAATGACAAAACACTTTTCAGGGGATTTAAAAAATGTCCCCTACATGGTTCATGAGATGGGGTAAAAAAAGGACTTTACTGTAACTGTAAGGTTAAAATCCATAAAAATAGCAAAGTTATGAGTAAACATTAAAGAATTTCAACATTTCTTCATAACTTTGTTGTTTTTGAATTTCAACCACAAATTTTCAACACACCCACCTTATGATCAAGAGAGGTGGAATTTTTAAAATCATGTCCAAAATGTGATTTCTCAGAGTGACTGTGTAAACACATTTGTATAAGTGTGTGTGGGGGAGGTGTTATTACACACGGGCCACTGAGGGAAGCTATTGGTAGGTGGGTGGGCTAAACACAGGAGGATAAGATTGTGTTTTTACAAACAGGGCCACTGGGGGAAAACGACTGGGAGGTGGGAGGGCTGAATTGCAGAGGGTGGCATTGTTTTTTTTTTTCTTTCTGTTTACAAACCAAGCACTGGGGGAAGCGATCAGGTTGGGAGGATGACAGGCAGCACACTGACTGTGACACATCTCAGCTGGGTGCGGCGAGGCGTGTTGTAGATGAAGGTATGCAGGTGCACTCTGAAGGGTGTGGCTGCATCCTTTCAACTACACAAATTCCCTCCTCACATCAGCAAGGCTGAACACCATCATTTTCTGCTTGCTCTTGGATGGGCTGTTAGTGGCAATCCTCCTGCAGCCTGCACTGTAATAGATGCTACAGTGCTGTACCTCAGCACCTTCTACTCTCCCAAGTAGCCACATGTTTGCTTCACGCATGCTTGCAAGAAAACATAAAAAGCAAGGACATCCAGTGACATCACAGACCTAGTAGCAGCTTAGCAGTGAGGCGCCCCCTCCTCCCCAGTGAATTTCTCCCTTCTTAACATATAAAACATTCTAAAAATGAGCAAAAATGTCCAGAGATAAAGAGAGGGAAGGCCAAGTGACCCTGTGATAGGGTTAAATAGGACCATGTCCCATTTGTTATGTAGAGAGATTTAAAAGCAAGGATCTATTCTGTCCTATCTTTTTCTGCCACTTGCCTGTCTTTGCCTGACTGCGCAATCATATCTTATTTCCTGGGCACCGTAGGATATGGCCAATCCGAAAAGGTCCCATGCTTCCCCCCTGCTGTCTGCCTTTTTTCACGTACTCTTTCCATTTCTTTCTTTTTCTCCCATGCTTCTCTGTGCTTATAAAAATTAATGTATGAAACTGGAATTCCCTGGTTTACAAATGTATATAGTTTCATTCCTTCTACATGTAAATTTTTATAACTGCTCCTGGTCTGCTTATGCTTCTTGACTTTGCCTCTACCACAGACACTCCTGCTCCCAAAAGTCACAAGGGAAGATGGATGGTGGTGGATTTGGGGCGGATAGTGCAGAACGCAGCAGGAACATCTCCCCAGCCTGTTCACACATCCTTAACTATGACACTGACAGGGAGAGTGAGTGGCTCATCAGAAATCACATTGAAATTTTACTGAAAGAAATTCAGAACTTAAGAAAAGAGAACTCAGCTGAAGTAAAAAACTCCATGATTGCCAGGCAGAGTAGAGTGCCATTTGGACGAAGCTGAACAGTGGGTCAGTGTCATGGAGGAATGGACCTTGCAACTGGAAGCAGCAGTTAATTCCCTGGTGAATTGCACTGAAGCACTGCAGGCCAAATATCTTGACCTGGAAGCTAGCTCCAGAAGGGACAACTTTTGCCAAACAGATCTTCTGCAGAGTGCAGAGACAGGCCATATGTGTGACTTTCTGGTGGACTTACTGGGAGACATGCTGGCCCTCCCACCTACAATGGAGGTATGCATATGCCAAAGCCCACTGACCCCACTGCCAGACTCAGGCCTATTCTAATGACATTTTCCAGTTACAGAGTGAAGGAGGAAGTGCCCAAACTTGGCCAGGCAGTAAAAAGATATTAAATACAATGAGGCAAGACTTTAGCGAGACCAAGATTAACCACCTGAAATACAAAAGAAGATACTACAATACTGAGACATCATCGGAGCTCTTCGACCGAAACAGGGTCTGCAGCTTACTTTGCATCTGGCTCAGCTGAAAGTTTTTTGGGAGGACGGTGCCCACATGTATCATTCCTGTAGAAGACTTGGTTTGCTGGCCAAGGCACCTAGCTTCATTTGAGCTCTTTCCTTCCAAGACTGCTTGAAAGGCAGAGTAGAGAACCTTACCAGAGCAAGGGAAAAGGATTAAGACTTCTTTTGGCTAAGCAGATTTACTGTGTGGTGTTGCTTTTATTTTTTACTCACAGGGATTGCTACTGTTTGTTGCTAACATTTCATTGCTTTATTTTTCTCTGTAGCAAAGTGTTTCTGACAGCGTATATCTTCTCTGAAATTATTACAGGTGGTGCTTTACAGGTTTTACAGTTTTATCTAAAATTAGGATAAGCTTTCAGGGTTACTGCATTTGTTGTTGACTGATTGTTTCTGCTCTTACCTCCTTGTTCTTTTGTCCATGGTTCTTCTTTTTCGGCAGGGGAAGGGCCCAGCCACCCACCCCCATCCCCAACCACCCCACACTCCTTTTATAGGGTACCACAGTTGTGACATTTCCTGTGGCAGAGCAGGAAGGGGCGGATCAGTCGGGCATTCACAAGGTGAGCTCATTTACGGGGGCACTAGTAATTTAACTTGTTATAACAAGTTAAACAAAACAAAACACAATCAAACCATTACTTGCATTTTTTCCTTCTAATTACTCTGACTAGGTTATAAACCCAGCAACTTATCTGGAATGGATATCATTAACTGCAGGTACTGTGGAACAATTTTCAGAAGGACAGTCTTACAGGATTTAGGACACTGTCCTACAATCTGGGCCATTAGAGATCTTAGGACTCAGCTCCAGGCAGCATGGGCAGAGATTGCCGCCTCAAATTTCATATTCAAGAGGAAATACATTATAAGAACCACCTGCCATTTCCCCAGCATCCAACAGAAAACCTCAGCGCAGAGGTAGTTGGACCAGGAGGTTAGCAGGTGGTTAGGAAGAACAAATCGGTTGCCCCATCACTCTCTGCTCTCCAACATATTACATAAAACCATATAAGCACTACAAACAGGTATCTGCCTCTATCTCTGAAATCAAACAAAGAGGCAGAAGACACTGCAGAGCAGGACACTGCAGCACAGGAGCTAGCACACAAAACTCACCCAAATCAGGAACCAAAACAAAAAAAAAGCAAAGGAATCCAAAAACTTCTGATCATAGGAGACGCCATGATTGGGGAGTTGATACCATCTCCAGCCAGGGTAGTGGTCAGATGTCTCCCAGGTACATCAGCATGAGAGACACTGACCGCATTGCTAAAACTGTTCACAAGCAGGAGAAAACATTGATGTCCTAGTACACATAGTGACTAATGATCTAGCCAGCCGGTCAGTTGTGGAGACCAAGGAACACCTGACCAGGCTGGGTGACAAACTATCATCCATTTAGTCCGGCATCTCCTTCTCTGAGATCCTGCTAGTCTGGAGAGGGGCAGATGGGCGGAAGGTCAGAGAAGGGGAGATAGGGGAGCTAAACACGTGGCTCAAGGGCTGGTGCCAGGAAAAGGACACAGATTTGTAGGAACTGGCAACAGTTCTGGGAGCAAAGTTCTTTAAATTTGATGGACTGCATCTGACTAAGGAGGAATCAGTGCATTGGGGCAGAAGTTTGACATCTTTGCAGAATATTTAAACTAGCAAATGGGGAGAGGTGCAGCACCCCATCGTCGAATGGGAAGAACACCCCTCCCTCAGCTAGTGGTCAAACAGGGATTCACACGTTTGCAGTTCATTTGCATCACCAGGTAAGAAAAAAGGTTTGTCTCCCCATACGACGCACAGGGGTAATGCCAAACCTCACCCAACAACTAACACACCGAAATCTGGCCAATGGAAAATCATGTACACAAATGCTCACAGCCTGGGAAATAAGATCCCAAACCTGCAGGCAATAATGTCAGAGGCTAAACTGGACATAGTAGCAATTAGTGAGACACGGTTTACCAGTAACCACACTTGGGAGACTTCAGTACCTGGCTATGTATTGTTCAGAAGAGACCAAGGTGCAGAAAGTGGGGGAGGAGTGGCCCTGTATGTCAATGAAAATATAAAAGCTACAGAAATTCAGAATACACATAAGGAGCCAGAAGAACTGTGGGTCACCCTGGAAACAGGAAATGGGACAGCCATAAGAACTGGGGTTGTCTACAGGCTCCCAGACCAGGGGGAGGACATAGACACATTACTGTTAGAAGATATACAAAACATGACAGCTAAAGGGGAGGTTCTGATAATGGAAGACTTCAACATGCTGGATACAGATTGGTCAATACCAGCAGGAACATCTGCCAGAACTAGGCACATAGTGGATTCCCTGCAGGGAAGGGCCTCAAACAACTGGTACAACAACCCACAAGAGACAGGGCTATCCTAGATCTAGTACTGACTAACAGGGAAGGGATCACAGATCTCCAGGTAGAAGGTCACCTGGGGGCCAGTGACCATCACATGGTATGGTTTAATTTGGCTACTACATCTAAATCATCCCATTCCAAGGCAAAAATATGGGACTTCAGAGGAGCTGACTTTGATAAAGATGGTCAACAGAATTAAGCTAGCCCTGGCAAAAAGAAACACAGGTGAGGGGGGTACAGGCAAAGTGGGCAAGCATTAAGAATGCAATACTTGAAGCAACATCCCACTGTGTTAGACAGAAAAGGAAGTGCAAAAGAAGAAGGAAACCACTTTGGTTCTCAAATACAGTAGCAGAAAGGTCAGAGGCAAAGGCTGGCCTTCAGGAAATATAAAGGGAACACAGCGGGATGAAGATAGGGAGGCATACCAAACTGCCCTATGGGAAGCAGGAAAGGCAGTAAGGCAGGCAAAGTCCCAAACTGAGGAAACACTGGCATGAACAGTAAAAGAAGGTGACAAGACTTTCTATAGATACATTAGTGAATAGAGAAAGTCCAGAGGGGGTATTGCTAAGTTTAATGGAGAGAAGGGAGCATATGAGGAGGAGGACCATGTAAAAGCATCTATCCTAAATAGATACTTTTGCTCCTCAGTAGTTACTGAAGAGAAGGTAGGGCAGGGCCCATAGCTCAGCACCATGGACACAGGAGGGAGGGAGGTGAGCACTACTCCTTTCACAAAAGAAAGGGTTCTACAAGAGCTTGCTAAGCTCAGGGTGGACAAGGCAATGGGACCTGATGGCATACATCCCAGGGTACTTAAGGAGCTAAAGGTGGAACTAGCAGAGCCATTAGCAGAACTGTTTAGTGAGTCTCTGAGCACAGGAGAGGTCCCAGAAGACTGGAGAAGGGCTCATGTGATCCCGCTCCACAAGAGTGGTAGCAGGGAGGAGGCAGGAACTACAGACCAGTCAGTCTTACCTCAGTAGTGGGCAAGATTATGGAGGCACTCCTTAAGGAAAGGATAGTGCAACACCTGGAATCCATAGGGCACAGGATCCAAGACAGCATGGGTTTACAAAGGAAGGTCCTGTCAAACTAATCTCATAGATTTCTTTGACTGGGTAACCAGAGTGGTGGACCAGGGGAGCAGTTGATGTCGCCTACCTTGACTTCAGCAAAGCTTTTGACACTGTTCACATAGAAGACTGATAAATAAGCTGGGTAGGCTTAGGGTGGGTCAAGTTGGTCAACTGGGTGGCAAACTGGTTGGACAGACGAAAAACAGAGAGTGGTGGTAAATGGTATACAGTCAGAAGAGATGCAAGTCACAAGTGGGACCTCAGGGATCAGTCCTGGGGCCAGTCCTTTCAACATCTTCATTAGTGACCTTGCAGATGGACTAGAGGGTAAGGTGCTCTGTTTGCAGATGACACCAAGATCTGCAACAAAGTAGATGATCCAGATGGGGTGGGCAGAATGAGAAGAGATCTGGATAAACTAGCAAAATGGTCAGAAGGTGGCAACTGGGATTTAATGCAAAGCAGTGCAAGATCATGCACATAGGAAGAAACCTGAAGCCACCTATAGGCTGGGAGGAGTTGCTAGCAGTCACAAAGGAAGAAAGAGACTTGAGCATCATCATCACTGATGACCTGAAACCATCCAAGCAGACCTCTAAAGCAGTAGGTAAGGCTAGGGGGTGTTAGAGTGTATTAGTAGGGGTATCACAAGTCGTAAGAGGGAGGTAATAATCCTCTTATAAGACACTGGTTAGCCCCATCTGAGTACTCATGCAGTATTGGAGGCCACACCTTCACAAGGACATTAACCAAATTGAGGCAGTCCAGAGAAGGGCAACCAAAATGGTGCAGGGACTGCATCAGAAGACATATGAGGACAGATTAACAGAGCTCAATATGTATACCCTTGAGCAAAGGAGGAGAGAGGTGATATGATCAAGGCATTCAAACACCTTAAGGGCATTAACAAGGTGAAAGTCTAACATGTTTAAATATAAGAAAATAGCAGGACAAGAGGACACAGCAGAGATTAGAGGGGTCATTAAGGGGAATGGAGGAAATTCCTTTTCACAGAAAGGGTGGTGGATGCATGGAATGGCCTACCTCAAGAAGTGGTGGCTATGACTACAGTGCAGAGCTTCAAACAGGCATGGGATAGGCATAAGGGAGCAATACAAATGAGTATGAATAGATAGGCCACTAACAGAGCAAAGGCCAATGGCACATTTATAAGGTAGAAAAAGAAATGGGCAGACTGGATGGGCCTTGCGGTCCTTATCTGCCGTCAACTTCTATGTTTCTATGTTTCCCCAGAAGAGGCTATCAGGGCTATGCGGAAGAGGGGAATCTTGATCAAGCCCAAGAAACTACCACAGGATACCTTCCCAAAGCCACAACGGTCAGAATGGACGACAGTCAGGAGGCAACATATTCACAACAGGGACCAGATGGAAGCATCCAGAACATTATCTGAATCCCAGAGTCTCCTACAGGCAGCCCAGGGTGTAGCAAAGGTGATAATGGGCCAAGACAGCACACTATCTACTGTCCTTAACTCAGCACTCTGTTTTAATTCTCTCCCCTGCCACTGCTCCTGCACAAATATGACTGTCTCAAAGCACCTGTTTTCCACCAGCTTATTCTGTGTATGGTCCTCCCTCACATTGTTCTCTAGCATGTTCCTACTAGGTCAGTCCTGCACACAAAATGAGCCCCCCCCCCCCCCGACTAGAATTAATGACAAAGCCTCCTGTTGGCTGCCCTAACATGCAGGGTGTGAAAGCCTGTGTTGAGTCCCCGACTTTATATGAAATAATGACAATGCCTCTCCTGGCTGCTTTACCTCCTGCTCACCATGTACCTTGGGCTGTACTAACAGCAATATGTTGTACCTCCATATGAGACAGCCAACAATTGTAAATAGTCCAATTGCTGTTATTTCTTGTATTTTTGTCTCTGTACCTGTGCATTCATACTCTGTAACTACCCTTCTGTGTTGTCCTCCTGTCAAGATGTGGAACCTTTGAAAAGAGCATGTTGCTCAAAGGTTATGTCGAATGATGAAATACATAAATAATTCTAAAGGATGCATTGGGCACAGATATCCTTTGCTCCAATATGTGGTTTGCTGGCTGGAACTGCCATGGAGGAGCACACCTTTCGTCTCTCCTCCTCTGTGGTGCCCTACAATAACTGAAGGGGTGTAAGTGGTTCTGTTTTACCTTTGCTACTGAACCTCACATATATTGTTCTCCTGGAGTCTCTCCTATACTCTGACTCTGACTTTATGTTGCTAATTTTGTTACCTATCCAGGAGACCCAAGCGATGCTGAATGCACAGACCAGAACTTTCACCATTCAGCATCCATAAACATTTGTTCCTCGGACTAGCACTTACATACTCCAGGACACAGACTGGTTTAATAAAGCTATGATGTTCTCCTTCCTTATAATTTACAGCCCCAGTATGCTACTGCATTATTTCACTGGTACATGGGGAGAAGGGGGGCTCCCAATGTTCACATTAGATCAGGGCTGTGGGTCTGAGAACCCATGCAGCTTCAATTTCTGTACACCTTTACACTCTTTTTTTGCCTGTCCTTTTGGAATGGTTGGGTAGCTGTTGCCATGTGGATGCTTCTCCCTGCCCCAGCTATACCTACATGACTCCCCTGCACGGGGCTAGAACAATCACACACAACCTGTTGGCTCCAGAGTCATCTGGTGCTGGTGACACCTGCCCAGTAGCACTGGGGGGAATGGGCTCCGGGGATGGGGCCGCCTGCCAGGGCACCACTGTATTGGCTGCGGGCCTGGGGGGATGCTCGTACCCTGATGCCCCCATGTTTTAGTTGGCCTTTGGTGATTCCCAGTGACCTTCATTATAAGATAAGTGATGTGACTTGTGACTTGCTTGGACTGTGACCATGGTCCCACTTGGATTTTATGGTGGGCTCCCCAGTTTTAAACCCCCACCCACCGAGACACACAGGCAATTGGGGGCATAACTTGATTTCTAACATCTTCCTAAGAATGCAGGGGCAGGAGGCTCATATTTGGGTTTCTATGTTCTGGGGTTTCATAGGATGTAGCCTGGTCCATATTGTAAGAACTCTTGTTTTTTTTTTTGTTGGTATTATAGCTACAGGTAATATTTATCTGGTGTTTCACACTGGCTTCTGCCATTCCCAAGATGTGCAATGCTTATTTGTTTATGTGAGAGTGCGGGCTAACAAACTACTGTTCATGTCTGCTGCGGGGGTGAGTGTGCTGGGTATACTGGTCAGGCCATGTTGACTTGCTTCTTTCATTTTGGGCTTACTTTATAAGAGTAACTGGACTAGTGGCCCCAATGCAGGGAGGGAAGAGGTTCCACTAACAGCCTGCGGCTAGAGGGTTATTGGGGGTTGATAGGCTCACTAGTGGGGCACAGACAATACTGGGTAATATTCTCCTGAATTAGAAGCAACAGTAGTTCTTGTTTGTTTTTGTCCTCTTAATGGCTGCTACTCCTTGTGGCACTTCTCTGTTTGGCTCTTGCTTCACAAGGTCTCATTCTGGATCCCACCACAATGGTATTTCTAACAAAAGTAGTAACCTATAATGTAAATGGGTTGACAAACCCAGTGAAAAGGGTAAAATTCTGTCATATCTTAAACAAAGGCTGAGTTTGCTTTCCTACTAGAGACACTTCTCTGACAAGGAACACCAGAAGTTGGTCAGGTTCAAGTTCCATCAGATCCACTGCTCCTCCTATAAGGCTGGGTGAAGGAGAAGGGTGGCTGTTTTGGTCCTGAACTGGGTTCCATTTGAAACTAAGGAAGTCCTGACAGACAAGGAGGGTCGATATATGTTATCCATAAAGAGACCTATAATGGGCAGCTTCTCACTTTGGTTTTGGTATATAGAAACATAGAATTTGCTGGCAGATAAGGACTGCTTGGCCCATCTAGTCTGCTAATTTTCCCTGCCTATAGTGTATGCCCTCTGGCTTCTGATTTTGCATTCTTTTATAATTTTTTCATGCTTTTAATTGAAAAGGTGGAGGGGACGGTTACCTATGAAGGGGACTTCAATTCAACTTTCACTCCACAGGAGGACAGCACCATTCAGATCCCCGTAGGATGCATGTGGTTTCCAAGAAGGTTAAGGGGCTCCCAACCGAATTGGGCCCGATCGACACCTGGAGGTATCTGAAAGAGCAGGCTTAGGGCTATACTTTTTTCCTGGTGCTCATCAAGTTTATTCCCGGTTGATGTTCTTCTACTTTCTAAGGTGCACATGGAAGGGCTCATACATGTACTGTGGGTCTGTTGTGGCTCTAGACCGTGTACCAATCTTTATTCACCTAGACTTACAAATGCAGAGAAAGTCCTCCTTTGGAGGCTTAACATCCCTGCTGCAGGATAAGCGTTTAGGAAAAGGTCTCTAAATTCATAACACAAGCAGTATGGGATAATCGTTCCTGGACATCTCACCAGAAATTTTATGGGACACTATAAAGGCCATGGTCAGAGGCCAGTTGATTTCTATTGTGGGAAAGAAGAAGATGAGGTTAGAGAAGCAGCACCAATTGGATACCACAATTCAGGAGCTGAAGATCCTGCAGCAAGCCAGACTTAACAGGCAAAGGAGTAAACGGCTTCAAAAATTGAACAGAGAGTTGAACCAAATACTGGATTATAGGTTAGAGCAAAATTTACGATGTCTTAGACAACAGTATTATGAAGGGGGGTCTAGAGCCCTGAAATTCCCGGCCTACAGGCTCCACACTCAGAGTCTGAGCCTATGGATTCAGGGTATTACATCAGGGAACAGAGTGTAGTGTAGAGAGCATTAAGGACATCTCCGATGCCTTTCAGCATTATTATTCTGATTTATTCTCAGTTAAGCAAGGTACCACAGTGAAAGAAATAGATAACTGCCTGGGATGGTTACAATAGCTACAGGTGATGCAGGAACAAAATTACATCCTTACCACCCCAATTAGTGGGGGATCTACTACAAAAAAACGAAACTCCTTTCCC
The DNA here is from genome assembly GCA_016271365.2 of Neoceratodus forsteri. NCBI lineage: Eukaryota > Metazoa > Chordata > Ceratodontiformes > Ceratodontidae > Neoceratodus > Neoceratodus forsteri. The sequence goes on from CM057458.1 coordinate 463,587,377, forward strand.
AGATCCACAGTTGCCCAAGCCCGTAATCCCAAACACAAAATTCTGACAGTGGGATTTTGCATTTTCAATGTTTTGGGGGCTTTTCCCCTGCACCCTTGACAAAATTAATATAACAAACTTGGGGGGTGCAAAATTCCACTGTCAGGATATTGTGGTTTTGGGAGTACAGGCTCCGGCAACCATGGGTCCGGGAAAGGATGTCGGTTTTTCGAGTGGATGCCATTAGAGACGAGGGAGATACTAGAGGAAACCAAGTGTAGTAAAATCAAGACAATGCCTGATTCTCCTCAGAATTTTATCAACAATTTAAAGGAGACATGGTCAAACTGCTTTGGGCAGCCTACCAGGTGGCTATGAATGAGGGAAGAGCTTTGGTCCTATAATGGAATTATTATACTATTTAGGATCTTCAAAGCCCACTATAACCCCACCTTTGCCCCTACCCCATTTAAATTTTAAATGTAGATTACAAGTTTTATAGCCATACTGACTAATCGCCTGGAGGGCACTGTCCTGGACCTGACTGGCTTAGACCAAACTGGTTTTTGTGGCAGGGAGACAGGTCGAGGATTGTTTCTGGAGGACATTACACATTACTGACTACCTCTACAATCTACGACCTCAGCCCTCATTACGAAATGGATGCTGAGAAGGCATTTGACCAACTAAACTGGCAATATCTTTACCAGGTTCTTGCCGGTTGGCTTCTCCCCTCACTTTATAGCTTATATACAAACTCTCTACACAGCCTCAGGCCTGTGTCAAAGCTATTGTTCTCTCTACTGGGTTCCATCTGGGTCATGGTACCAGACAGGGTTGTGCATTGTCTCCAGTACTGTTCACTCAGTACAAAGAGACTCTTACATAGGCCATACATCAGGATGGGGTTATGGGGCGGGGAGAAGCACAGAACTGCACTTTATGCAGATAATGTGCTATTGTACCAATAGTCAAACCTCCTTAACTAGAATCAAGGCAGTGGTAAGGGAAGTTTCTCTCCTCTCCAGATATAACCTAAATAAATACCTTAAATAACACTAAACATAGGTCCTCACCTTCAGTTTTTATCTACCCACTGCCCTTCAAAAGCAATACCCAATGAAATGGGGCATGATGAAATTGAAATATTTAGGTATTTATCTACCTTCCACAACTGCCTTTCTATATAACAAGACAATTTTGGTAGTCTTTACTGCTCCGGCTGATGTATTCTAGACTACAGGCAATTAAAACTAATCTTTTGCCAAGGTATCTTTATTTATTCCAATGTGTCCCAGTGTGTTTGTCTGTGGTATAGTTTGATATGGCTCAAAAACAAATCATGAAATTTGTAAGGAGGCAAACAAGACCTAGGGTATGACGTGGAGTACTGCAAGCTGGAAAGCAACATGGGGGTTGGGCCATCCCACCATTGCCGGCTTATTGGATAACACGGACAGTTGTTAGATGGTGATATATTTAAAACTTTTGAGACCAGTAAGGTGGAATTTGGTTGGGCTCATGCAGACCGCTTTTGATATTTTCAATTTAGGGATTACATAACTAATAAATTAAGATGTCAGCTTGGGGGGCAGGAGGATTAGCCAATTGAATGCTGTCCCCATCCTTACCTTATTGACTTCCATACAACAAAAAGGGGTGGTTATATTACTACTGTATATCACATTTTGATGCAAGACTATTGTATGCAAACCCAGTACATCGCAGATAAATGGTAGGCAGAGGTCCAGGTTCAGGTAACACCAAAGAAGAGGGTGAAGATTTGGCAAGCCACTTTCAAAACTGCATCCTCCCCTAGATGGCAGGAATTTGCCTGCAAGGTATGCACACATTACTTTCTTACTCCAGTTATCAAAGGCAAATGGGACTCTGGATCTACTGCCACTTGCTGGAGGGTTGCAGAGCTAAGAGGGCGACTTAAAGCTACATATTTTGGACTTGTCCTCCCTGCAGCAATATTGGAAAGCAGTAAAGGGACAAAATGCTTAACAGATTTACTACTGAAGAGCCCTTCCAGTTGCTATACCAGATTCTTGGGCTTCCTGAGAGGGTTAAAGGGAAGAATACTAGCTATTTGTGGAATACATGCATAGTAGTGGCTTCAAAAGCCATCACAAGGAGGTGGTTACAGACCTCCACTTCCACAGTGAATGGGAGAATGTGATTAATCAGATTTCTGAGATGGAGCAGTTGACCTTTGCAGTTCAAAACAGGACTCAGGTGCACCTCACCAGATGGATGCGTTGAGAGCTAACACGGGAGGTGGAGGCCATAGATGAGGATCCTGAGGACCCTGCAACTGTTGCTTAAAGCCTAGAGGGGCTTTTCAGTTTCCATCCCACCTGTGGGCGGGGCAGGGAACCAAACAGCAGGCTAATCTTTTCATTTTTTTTCTCAGATTCATTAGTTGCTCAGCAGTTAAGAACACATTATCAGCCTTATGGACCTTTCATTCTCCCATTATAAGCAGCTCATTGAGAGTGTTCACTGCAGTGGACTCAGATTATCTATTCAAAGCTACATTAACTATGTAATGTCACTCCAATGGTTGTAAATTTAGATAGTTCCGCTACAGGTTATATAAAAGTAAAAAAAAAAAGGCCAGATCCAGCTATAATGCGGCACAGGGACATGTCAAATACTAAACATTGTATGTTACATAATGGCAAATGGTTATGATTACTGTGCATTGTATGTTATCTCTGACTCATTCTGATAAACCAAGCATAAAAAAAATATATAAAAAGCAAAGCAGTCAAGCAGTATTTACCATTGTCACCAAGGTCTCTGAACAGAGTGGGGCCTGGTTTCACTTTCAAAGTCTTCGCTAGCATTGCATCTGCCTCCTACATAATGAACAATAAAAAAATGTTTTAAACAAATGCAGCACTGCATTAATTATTGGTGAAACAATAAAATAAATGGTTATGGTTAAAAGGTGACTTTTAAAGAGGTTCAACACTGCTTACCTTTTTTGTTAATTTCTTTACTTTTTTTACTTTCCCTGTGAAAAGAAAAAAAAAAATCTTATTTTACAGAGCACCTGTATGCATAATCTTTATGCATTAAAAAAGTCTTTGAAATGATTCCCTTGAAAGTATTGTTTTTCCCTTAGGACAGAGGAGGACAAAGCAATATATATATATATATATATATATATATATAGAGCAAGTGCACTGCCTAACATTAACATTACCTCAAAATAAGCGGCATATTACTTCTCTAATCTGAAGTATTCTCCCCTTTAGTTACTTAAGATTTATTACACTTGACAGTACTATGTAGGATGTGTGGAACAATACTCTACCCAGAGGCTCACTGACATAGCTTGTTTTATTTCTCCTCATACATCATCTGCCTGTGACTTACTGTGACATCACAGCTAACCAATAAGAGCCAGTCACCTGCTGCAGATCGGTCACTTGTGATGTCACAATAAGTAAGGTTACACTGCTGAGGAGATATGAAGAGGAAAAGAACCAGATATGTTAGTCTCCATGCCAAGTACTGCTCTTCACATCACAACTAATGCTATTAGGTAGAAAATCTTCTAATCAGCAAATGGAACAAGAAAAATACTTTGGAAGTAAAAAGTAACAGCTGACTGCTTTTAGAAATGAGTAATGTGTTCTGCCACTCACTTTGGGTGCTACTTGCTCTTTAACTTTCTCATGAACTGTATTGTGAAACAGCAAAGCACATTTATTGTCCTTTGCAAATGACTCTTTCCAGTCAGTTTGTGTCTCCATAACTACTTTCCTTCTGACACCCCGACTGCTTAAAATTCAAGGTACTTGTTATGTGACAGCCAAGCATTTCCCTTATATGGAAATACCATCCTCTACCATTCATTTCTGACAGTGAGTTAGGTCGTGCTCTCAGGTTTTAGGAAAAAACAACAATCCATGCAAACAGCCAACCAGCAATCCTATATTTCTTCAATAAAACCATCTTTATTTATTAATTCCTGAGGTGAAGCAAGTCCCATGAGACAAAGTCTTGTTGAACATAACATCCTGAATACAATACAAATTATGGTCAAATGCAAAATACAAATTAAAACAGATATCTAAAATGATTACATATGCTGAAGCACTGTTTAGGACTATAGATATTTCAGACACAGTGGGACAGCTCCTTAAGCAGAAATCCAGTTAGTTCTGAGAAGCTGGTACAGTAAAAGAAAATAAGGCCCTACCCAGCTTGGAAGAAGCCGTTTGATGCTCAATATCACCCAAATTGTAGCCATGCTGAGGGGACAAAACTCTACTATGCTAATATGAAGTGTAAAGATCATTTACAGGTTTATACACCAGTTTAACAAGTCTGACTATCTTCGGGCCTCCAAAGTAGACCAACCCAATTGCAAATGCATGGCACAATGATGACTGTCAAGTTTAAAGTTAACAATAAAATGTAGAAGTCTACTGTAAACCCTGAAAAAAAAAAAAGTTATGTACTTACCGTAACAGTAGATCTTTGAGAGAATCTCTTTCATCAGGTCACACCTATGGAACTTATAGCTGCCAGGCACTAGGACTACATGGAAACTTTTACAAGCTGTCAGCCAAGAGCCACCCACAACGATGAAGGTGTCAGCTCATACATAAACGTGGGCGGCCACTCCTCACCTCAGTTCCCCGCTGAAGATCATAACCGGAGGACATCTCTGTAGGGAACCAGGAGAGAACCCAGCACTCTGTGAAACAGAGGGCTACAAAGAGAACAGAATGGAGATAGGAGCAGCAAAATCTTGAGTTGCAGGCCCATGAGTGGGAAGAAAGTAGGGACAGCATGGTCTGATGAAAGAGAGTCTCTCAAAGATTTACTGTTACGGTAAGTAAGCAACTGTTCTATTTTCTTCAAGGCTATCTCTCATCAGATCACACCTATGGAATGAGTACCAAGCAGTACTGACAGTGAACGTTGTGGGCGGCTGGAGCCTACCAGATTAAGAAAGGAGGTTTGTAGTACAGTTAGGCCAAAGCTAGCCCATCTCCGAGAGGTAATGTCTAGAGCATAGTGTTTAATGAAGGTGAGGACAGTACTTCAGGTAGCAGCTGCACAGATGTCTGCAGCAGAGACATTTTTAAAACAAGCAACACAGGCGGCCATGCCTCTATTGGAATGATCATGAACCACCCCAGGATGTTCCTTACTGTACTTCCTGTAACAAAACTAATACAGTTGGCCAGCCATATGTCCCAGCACTGTTTGGAAACTGGGACACCTTCTTTCCTGGGGCAAATGAAACAAAAAGCTGCAATGCTGTTCTGCAGTTCTACGTGTGGTGTATATAGAACCTGAGTAGTCTATGTACATCTAGAATACGGAGCAATGCTTCCCCTGGACTGGCATGCTGAGGATAATAAACTGGCAGGTGGATGGTTTGATTTAAAGTAAACTCAGACACCACCTTTGGTAGAAACTTAGTACTAGTATGCAAAGACACCCTATCATTGTGGAAAATCAAATAAGGAGGCTCACACATATTAGAGCCTGTAGCTCTGAGATCCTTCGAGCAGAAGTGATTGCAACTAAAAATAACACTTTCCAAGAAAGAAAGCATAAGCCACAAGGCAAGGCTGACTCATAAGGAGCCAAAGTAAGCTTTTCCAAAATAAAATTCAGGATCCAAGCTGTGACTGAATTAGGGATGGGAGGCTTCGGATGTAGAATGCCTCTCAAGAACATATGGGTCACCTCCAGCTGAGCAACCATTCGACCCTCTATAGGCACATGGAAAGCAGATACAGCAGCCAGGTGCACTTTGATAGAGGACTACTACAGGCCTGAATCCAATAAGGACAGCAGATACTCTAGAACCTGATTAACCAAACAAGTGACCAGATCCAGGTGGTGAGAAACAGCTCATAAAGCAAACTGCTTCCACTTCATGGAATAAGTGGCCTTGGTGGATGGCTTTCTAGTAGTCACCAAACCATCAGTCACTTTTTAGGAATCCCCAGAATGAGCAATAGCTATGTCTTCAGGAGCCATCTAGATGGAGAGCCTTCAGGTCCTGATGGATCAAGGTGCCCTGTTCCTGTGACAGTAAACCCTTGCACAGGGCAGAGACACGGGGTGGGGGGGGGTCCCTCGCCACCTGCTGCAACTGGGAAAACCAGACTTGTTGAGGCCATAGGGGAGCAATGAGTATCACAGTTGTCCCCTCCATTTGGAGCTTGAGTAGCATTTTTGAATCAGAGGGACCAGAGGGAAAGCATACAGGAACCCCCCTTTCTAAGAGAGGGATGAGGCGTCTCATCAGAAAACTCCAGGCCCCAAAGCAAGCGAGCAGAAAAGCGGCAATTTTGCATTGGGTGGGAATACAAAAAGGTCCAACTATGGATGACGCCATCTTTTGACTAGGTCAGCAATCACCAAGGTCAGCAGTTCCCACTCATGCATCCTGGACTGTGACCTGCTGAGCTTGTCTGCCAAGACATTTTGGGCACCTGGAACATATACTGCTGATAGTTCTAGACCATGTTACACAGCCCAATAACAAACCCTCGTCGTGTCCCTGCAAAGTGAATAGGAATGAGTCCCCCCTGGTTTGTTGACGTAGTGCAATCACACTGATATTGTCCATCTGTATTACCAGAGGACATGGGGACAAGTGGTTCTGGAAAGCCTGGAGTCTGTACAGGACAGCACGCATTTCTGGAACATTTATGTGCAAGGTGCTCTCCACTGGAGTTCAAGTGCTCTGTGTCTGATGAGGGCCCAACTGCGCTTCCCAGCCCATCCTCAAAGCACCTGTGGTGAGAATTTGTAGACAGGAGGGGATACTGAATGAAACCCCTTTAACAGGTTGCTGGGTTCCATCACCCACTTGAGCACTTTGCATACATTGGACGCGACTAGAACCAGGTGTTCTAGGTCGTCTGTGACCTGATTTCACTGGACTCTGAGGGTCCACTGGGGAATCCGCATGTGCAGTCTGGTCAGTGGTACTGTGACAATGGCCACTGCCATGAGGCCCAGCAGGTAAAGGAACATCCTAGCTGAAACATATCAGCTGTCGTGCCTACTTGTGCTTGGGCAACCAGGCGGTCATCCCTGTCCAAAGGCAGAAAAGCTGAGCCCTGGGCCATGTCCAAGACTGTTCCTATGTACTGCAGCGGCAGGCAAGGTGTCAACATTGATTTTGGTATGTTGACAGTTACAGCCAGAGCATCGAACAGTTGTCTGGTTCGAGCTAAGGTCTTCAGGAGCTGGTCCCTGGAGTGGGCATTCGACAGCTAGTCATCCAGGTAAGGGAAAACATAGAGGCCTTCCCTGAGAAGGGCTGCTGCCACTACTGCCAAGCATTTGTTAAAGACCTGTGGCACAGAAGCCAAGCCACAGGGTAATACTCTGAATTGGTAATTGTTCCCCCTGAAACAGGAACCTCAAGTATTTTCTGTGAGGCTTCCGGATTTTGATATGGAGGTATGCATCTTTCATATCGAGGGAACACATTCAAGCTTCTGCATGCAGCAGTGGGAGAAGGTCTTGCAGGGTAACCATTCTGAACTTCTTGTACTCAGTGAAGTTTAGCTCCCTGAGATCCAGAATTAGGCCCTAGGTTGCCTGTTTACTTTAGGACAAGTACCAGAAGTAAAACAGGGTTTTAAATAATTGATTAGCAGTATTTTTCTTGGGACAATGCTAACTGTACAAAAAGTATTTATATAGATTTTCTAGAAGTGTTATGTTTGTTAAACACAGTGAGGCAAGTGCTATGCATTTTCACAATGTTTTAGTACTTTTATGAGCAAACGCTAATCAATTTTTGGAGTTAAATAAAACCCTGTAAAACTTGTGTTCCTTTGTTGTAAGGGTACAGATTCTATGGCCTGCCTTTGAAGCAAAGTCTGCATTTTCTCCAGGAGCAGAGGAAGGTGCTCTGGAGGACAGTTTGTCACAAGTGGGGGATGATCTGGAGGTATGTCCATACGTTCCAGAGCAGGAACCTGTTCTGTGATCTCCAGAACCCATGTATCTGTAGTCACCTACATCCACTGTTTTAAGTCAAGGGAGAGTCGACCACCTACAACTTCCGCTGGAGGTAATGGTGGTTGGGGAGGGTACAGAAGGAGTCAGGCACAGCCGGTTGTGGTGGCTCCCCCTGCGTCACTACCTTTAGGGGCTTTTGAATGGGCACCTGGGGAAGTATTGGGGACTGGCCAGGCTCCTGCTCCCTTGCCCCTGCACTGCTGTCTGATGACTGGGCTTTGTCTGACACCAGCTGGATGAAAGGGACCCCTGCTCAGACCCCTAGGCCAAGTATGGTAGCGGGAATGCACAAACTTCAGAGCCCTGGCTGAGGCTTGAAGAGTTGATAAAATATTTTGAACCACAGGACCAAACAGTTTGTGCCCTCGAAATGGGGCACTAAGAATGGACTGTTGCACATCATTTCCAAAGCCTGCCATTCTTAGCCAAGAATATCTCCTGAAACAGATACCAGAGGCTGCAGCCTTGGCATAAGCATCTGAGACATTAGCTGTGCAGAACAAATGCTTGCCCACATCAGCCCCAGCAGTTACAGCTTTTAAGAGCACTGTTTCAGGGTACCCTCAGGCAAGGCCTGTGCAACTGCTTTGGCCTTCCTCCAGAGGGTGTTCTGGTACTTCATCATGTGAGCATGATAGCTAGCAATATGAAGGCTAATGATCCTGAGGCATATGTCCTTTTATCTAAGGCATGCAACCTCTGGGACTCTTTATCAGTAGGGACAGAGCTAAGGTGCTTAGGTGACCTAGGCCTATCATGGGCAGCATTAATCACCACTGACTCTGTCTCAGGTTGTGTGGCATAGAAAAGCTTCCCAGAAGATTTATATATACATTTTGCTTGCCTCCATGGGAACAGCAAGAATGAGGTTTGGTCTGTCCCAAGCAGCAACAATGGCATCCTCCAAGGCAGAAAGCAAAGGTGGCACCACAATGGCAGGAGATTCTGGAAGTTCTAGGAACTCTATTAAATTATATTTAGTAGTGCTCTGTTCCTCCAGATCAAAACCAATGGCAGCTTGCAACTGCTGTATCATGGTTAAGAAAGTGGGATTCACTGGAGGGGACTGTGGTGTGTTTACCACAAAGTTACTACAGGTTTAGATGGTGGAGCTGGTGCCACGGTCATAGTGGCTTTCAGCACAGTCCTCAGCCTCCTCAGCCACATTATTAAGTCAGGGTTGTACTTGTGTTCATTGTCGAGTGGGGCAACAGGGAGAAGGGAGCACGTCAGCAATGTCGGTTGCACCCTTGGAGAAGGCTGCAGCAAGAATGAACCTTGTGGCATCGATAGAGGGGAGTTAGCGGTAGGCCCCATCAACGGACCCCCTGGAACCAGAAGAGCCAGGCAGCAGGTGTCTAATAATGTCTGAGAACAATAGGATCATCTGGACGTCGACACCTGTATAGTCAACTGGTGCAACTGGAGGAGTTGACAGGGGAGGACAAGTTTCCGACGTCGATGGCAATGTACTAGCTGTGCTAGACCTGGTAGTGCCTGCGCCAAGCCCTGATCTTGGTGTCATGTTGATGGTTTGGGGGGGTGAGCGGCGTCACCACCAAAGTGGATGACAGCACTGAAGAGGTCATATCTGCAGAGCGAAAGAGGTATCCCAGTGCTTGTATTTGTGATTCCCTGATGCCTTGTCCTAGGATTTGAATGACCTGGATTTGGCTGATGAGGCCGGTGGCGTTGCACTCTTTTGATGGAATTACTGCTCCATTTTGGCTACTTTTTGCTTGAGGAGATGCTTCTTGAGGGCTCCTTTACTGTGTCGCCTGGTTGCACAATTGAAACCCTGGCAGATTTTACAGGCTTTCACATTGTCTGGGCTTAGGCAGCAGACACAGACATCGTGGGAGTCACTGGTGTAGATCTTGTCTCCACACTCACAATATCTAAATAGTTTTGAGGGTTCTTTTGACGACATACAGGTCACTGCAGTGGTTACTCAGACCAACCAGGCCCTCCACCATAACATCTGTAACAATGTCCTGATTGGACAACACCATGTCAAGTAGTGCCTCCCCCTTGTGGATGTACTTACCCATTGTGCAAGGCAGAAGTCCTGTGTGACATCCATAAATCCTTGCCCATACAAGCTCCTAGTCACCTGTCTCTCCCACTCTGGATGGTTAAAGTATCCCATTAAAAGTATTCCTCCCAGTCCACACTACCAAATTCTGTGTTCCTTCCCCCACCACCTTCCATCACTTGAAGCTGCAGTGGCTCTGCTCATTTCTCCTTCTTGAATGATACATCCTCTGTCACCCTAATATCTGCTCTCATGTACACTGTCACCCTTCCCTCTCTAATGTTTTCCATGTCCTTCCTGAAGAGCTTGTACCCTGTGACATTTAGATCCCAGCAGTTGTTTAGATTAGCCTAAGTTTCATTTATGGCCACTATGTCTATTTCCTCTGCAGCCATCACCACCTACAGTTCACCCATCTTGTTGCCCAGACTTTTAGCATTTGTGTACAACACTTTCCATGTATCCTCCCTCTTCCTTCTAGAATTTCTTCTTATCTCTACTGCTATATTCATTGCCTTTTCCCTTCACCCTTCTTCCTTTAGTAGTCCCTAATATCCTGCTTCACTGGGGTCCACTTGTGATCTCACAGTGAACCTGTTCTAGTACATACGCCCTACTGCAGTCTTCCCCTCATCTAGTTTAAGCTCCCAATGCAAAAATCTAACTTCTGCCCCAGCACACTGGTGCCCCTCTGCTGAGATATAGACGGCCCCTTTCAAATAGCCTATCTTCATCACAGAATGAACCCTGTCCCCCACAAACCTGAACCCCTCCTCTCCACATCAACCCTTCAGTCATACATTACACACAAATCATGTCCCTTCTACCATTTACTGCATGAGACACTGGTAGTACCTCTGAGAAGACTACTGCATCAGCAACTTCTTTCAACTTACTACAGTACCTAGCCCACTGAACCTTTCCTTAACTTGATCTACATTAAAATGCCATAGATTTAGTTCCTAGGTGAATTACAACATCAGACATCCCCCTTTACCTTGGCTAAAATCTCCAACCACGGAAGTACTTTCAGGGATGTCGTTACAGGAATGCTTATGACAGGCATGCTCTTTTCCCCAGAATTGAGCCACTAAGCAGCCTCCCCATCCACCTGAATATAGCCTCTCCTATCACTATCACCTTCTTGCCAGACTTCCTACCCTTGATTCCTTCCCTCCCACCTGACTCATTACTACTAGCTGAAGCATCATCCTTGGGAGTACCAACTGCACCTACATGCCTTGGGCTGTTATCTCGTGCCTCTACCACCTGACTGGTGGGGTTGTTCTGAGTGTACTCCCTGAGACTTTCATTCCTGACTCAGCTGCCTTCCCCCTTTCCCCATCACCATCCATCTCCCAAAGCAGACCATTAGGGGCCTGTAGGGTAGTGGAACTGCAGCTCCTTGAGTGCTGTTTGCCTAGCTTCCTCTCAAACGGTGAACTTCAGCTGTGACGGACTTCCGGTGACATCATGGCTCTAGTAGGTCACTGATTCGGACAGCTTCCGGGCCCAAAAGCCTTTAAATAGCCCCTAGAAATACAAAATATGTGAAAGAAAGAGATAAAAATGCCTGGAGGGTGTAAAGGAGAGCATCGGGGATCAAAGGTGGTGACAAGAGGGAGAAATAAAACAGCGGATGGTAACAGATTGAGACAGGACTCCTCAGATCGTAGCAGAAGCCGCTCGCCTGCCAGCTCCCATGCTACAGAGTATGCGACAGACGGGGAGACAGAACAACTAACCCGCTCACGATTTGAGGCACTACTCAGAGAAATACAAGCTTCACGCTCTGAAAATAAAATGGAGTTTAAAATAATCCAACAAAAGCTCACAAAATTAGAAACTTGGTTGGATACTATGGAGGAAAGAGTGGGGGAATGAAAGACGGGGCCCAGGAACTTACTCATGTCATAGACCTGCTCCTAATGCAAACAGCTGAGTTAAAAGAAAAATGCACTGACCTGGAGGGGAGGTCCCGATGGGACAACTTGCGGCTTTTCGGCCTCCCCGAAGGAGCGGAGACAGCCCCAACACATGCTTTCGTGGAAAATCTGCTGAGAGATATATTAAACCTGCCAGCCACTTATCAGCTTTCTGTGAAGAGAGTACATCGCTCATTGGTTCCCAAACCCAGCGACCCGAAAGCTCGTCCGTGCTCAACTGTGTTTAAGTTAAGTTCCTATAAAGTTAAAGAGGATATACTTCACAGAGTGTGGACAAAGAAAGACAACATACCTGACTGGCAAGCTTTACTTGGATCATGATTATCCACCAGAAATTCAAAAACTGCGCCAAGAATATGTGCCCCTCTTAAAGATTCTGAAAGAATAAAATATTGGCTTCCACACTCCGTATCCTGCCAAATTGATGGTATTTTGGGAAGAGGGTGTTAAAATATATTCATCCGTGGCAAGTGGCTGTGAGGCATTCAAGCAGAAGGGTCTCTCAATACCCAATGTTGAAAGGAGTGGGAAACACAAATCTGAACAAAAGGAACCAAGATGGCAACAGATGTTTCCCAGGAACAGACAAGGAGGAAGTAGGCTGACACCAATAGATGCGCACAGATTCAAGAGTTGCTGAATAAGAAAACAGCACCATCACAGCAGAATAAATGCTGACTGTAAGTAATCTGTTTACAATGGCAACACTATTGCGAAGGGCTTAGAAAAGGTGGGAGAGGACATGAAGCAGCTGCAAAATAAGTAGTGCTGCATTTGACTATTGATCTAAATGAGTGTGCACACAGAAAGCCTTGGGCTGTTTATTTCCTTATTTAGCTCTTCTCCCCCGGATTTAAAAGCTCAGTCCACTGTGTTTCTCTTTTTTTTTTTCTTTTGATCTCTCCCTTGGAGCATACGTTCTTTGAGTTTTCATAGAAGAGAAGAGCAGGAGAAGCTGCCTCTAGTAATTTGGAAAAGGGAGGAAAAACTGGACAAAAATATGCTGAGCACATGGAGTACTGTTGTGTGTTGCAGAATAATAACTGCTTGTTTTTTTTGTTATTAAAAAACTGCTCTTGGATCTGTGGAGTACACTGCAGAAGCATCCCACTTTAGTTGCATCAGATCTTTTTCACCGCTGCCATCTACAGGACAAATTGAAGCACTATGACTTTTTACAATATTATTTTACTTTCAAAAAGGGAAGAGATGGGGGCATAGCCTGGCTGTGCTGAAGATGGCTGCCTAATTCTATACCTCCCTGGATTTACTAACTATCATCATCCATCCAACAGCTCCCAGATAATCTGCTTTTGCCAACATTTGAGATCTTACTCTACTCACATCACTGATCAGCTCGGGCACAGTATTTTTTCTGCTTTACAACTACAGAACTTATTATCAGCAGTTATACAGCTCCACTATTAAGGTCTGTAACCATGGCAAACCAATCTCTGCATAATAGCTCTCTTAACAGAGTGGAGTCTATGTTCCAGCAGCTAATCAATGATTTAAAAATAATCTCACAACAAAACATCACCAATATGCATGTACTTGATCAAAAAATCAATGCTACAGATGTTAAAGCTGCTCAAAATGAAACTCCATCAACGTACTGCAAGCCACAATTAGGGAACAGGACAGAGTTATCAGAAGCCTTCAGGACAAAACAGATGATATGGAAAACAGAAATAAACATAACAACCTCATATTTCTGGGTTTTCCTGAAGGTTCTGAGCTTGGAGACACCAGTGCTCTTCTAATGCATGTGCTTCCATCCCTGCTTAAAATCCCATCCGGCCAAGACCTCACTATTGAGAGATTGCATTGCACTCTTCGTCCGAGGCCCAGACCAGACCAGAAACCCAGGTCCATCATCGCCAGATTTCTAAACCATGCACACACTGAATTGATACTTCAAAGAGCAAGACAACTGGGTACACTTACTTGGTAGGAGCACAGAATCTTCATTTTTAGAGACTTTTCCAAAAAATTATCTAATAAACGAAGAGCCTATAACCCAATTAAAAAATCCTTCATCAGCGTGGCATTAAGTTTGCACTATGTTACCCTGCAATAATGCGCCTATTCTTGGGAGACTCAACCAGAGATTTCAGTACCCCAGAAGCCCTATCAGAGTTCCTTGATGCGCCTCAGCCCGCACTTACATCGACCAGTGATGATGTTGTAGATCGCTCCTACATCAGTCCAGATACTCCACAACCAGAAAAAAATATTCCATCTGCTGAGATTGTTTTTGGGGTCACGGAAAAGCCTGCAACTATCATGTCTGCCGATGTAGCCCCTGGCCGACTTTCAGCACACCTACAAGAAAGAGTCTTCAAACTCTCTACATGCTAAAAATATATGCTGTTCTAGTGATACTTCTACACTCTCTTCTCAAACGGAACGCCATATAAGCTTCTCCACTCCTCTTACCCTCTCAAATAAATTCTCTCTGCTTCAGGAAGATTTGCACTCATCTCTGGAAGAACTATGAGGCTGAACTGGATCCACAAGCTAAGGACCCCAAGCATGTCCAACCAGGTTACACTCCCCGACTCTTCTTAGGCTGAACTAGTTACCAGCTCTCCTTTTAAATCTGCTGAGCCCCCAAAAAGAAAAGAAAAGGGAAACTGAAAACCAAAACGACTGATGCTGTTTCCAAAGCCCATAATCACCACAACCATTGACTATCTCATAAGCAAATGTGGCACATTATAGCCTTATCTTTAACTCTCTTTCAGTCCAGCAGATTGCTAGAACCCTCCTTCATTTCAATTGCACAGTGTAATTCCTAGACATGCATCACTATCGCACCCAACCGGTTTGGAATATTCAAAGCGGTAAACCGTGATTATTATTGAGGAACTGTATTTGCTAGCGGCTGGACAAGGAGATTTAGACCTTACTGCACTTACTATTTCTTTGTGCAATTATATTCACATGCAGTAATTAATAACAATCTTTGAAGGTCTTTCCTCAGGTAATTCTGTGTAGTGCCAGATATTGTCTGTTAAACACTGTACATATACAACTCTCTTTATAGCCTTAGTGCCACCATGTGGTAAGTTATTGTATACACAACTATACAGCGTTTTCTTTATACTATATCTAGGTTGCCCTTTGCCCTAACTATTAATATATTTTGCCACATAAACACCAGCATTTATATGTGGATGATGTTTAAACAAACACTTTACCATTATTTACTTATTTATCCACTATTTATCATTTACATTACTGAAGTTATATGAGGCATCAGGGGTATTTTTATTATATCTTGTACATTGGCACTTTGCATTTTTAACACCCCAATTTATGTCTATACAAAGCGATCTTTTACTTCACACACTATTCTCCACCCCACTATATTCCCCTTCTTTTCAGATATAATAGTACCTTAAATTCACCTATTTATGCATTATTTGGCCTTTTATATTTTCCCTAACTTTTTGTTGCAGGCAATATTCAAGGCTACTGTACTTCATTATCTTAATTATAATACCATAATCAATAATCATAGTCCAGATATGCTCGAAGCCTTCTTTCCTTAAGTATACTTATACTTCTGTATAACCTTATAGTCGGGGCTTACCATGCCTTTTTGTAGACCTGGTCACCCCACTATAAAAATCACTCCCTTTTTCTTCTCAGGTAATGTTCGAGGTATGTGCTATCATCAGCACCTTAAAGCTCATGTATAACGTATACAGAACCTTGAAGACTGAAATATTCTTAACTAACACAACTACAATAAATGCTAAAATGACAATTTATATGGATCTATACATTAATCCTTCCATCCTCCATTTTATTTGAATATGTCAAATTGGTCCTACAATACGCTGATGCCTTATAAATCCATATTACATCCAGCATTTTCCACTTTCTTTTGACCTCCTTATGTTTGTTTGATCTGCCTTCACACATAATTTAAATATTTCTGTATAAACATGTTTATGTGGACAATATATAACAGGCAACCCCTATTCTGGCGCACACTATTTCAGCAATGTGCTGCATTATGTTGGTATATTTTCTTTATTATTGAACTTATACATTGTAGTTCAAGCTAAATTATTTTGCCTGGAGTTTATTAATTTGTAATTATTTCTATAGTTTGGTATGATGATGTTCTGGTTCTTCCCAGGGCAATGTTCTAATTACCTTAGTACTAGTCTCAATTACAATTTACTGATTATTGTTGCACATGGTTTGTATCTTAAGATTACAGCGTGTTGCTTTTTCTTAAGATTTACTTATTTCTCTACATGCCTAGTTGTGTAGCGTGAGTAGTCTCTGGTGTACACATGGACTCATCTCTCTACACTTCATAAAAGTTTTTTTCTAATTAATCCTCTTTTTACTGTATTATATTAATGTTTGTTGGTTCTGTTTACCTACTTGACAAATCTTTCCCTATATTCTTTCTCTGTGAGACACAATGGATATAAATATAAAAATCCTCCATATTCGTGCAATCTAATAGCCCTGTATACATTTGTTTACCTTATATACCTCCCTTTTGAACCTGCGGCATCCTCTAACTTATGTATTTTGAGTCCCTCATTCCTTTTTGTAAGTAAATACTTTATCTCTCATTATTATGAGTGACCTAATCCTGCATTAATGGAATGTTAAGGGACTCAATTCGCCTTGTAAGTGCAAGCAAATACTTACCTACCTCAAAAAACAAAACAAAAAAAGTATTGCTTTCTTACAAGAAACTAAACTTTTATTAGAGGATGTTGACAGACTTAAAAGGATTGGGTTGGTCAAATATATGCGTCCTCCTCTTCATCAAAAAAATGTGGGGTCGCTATCTTAATAAATAAATCTCTCAACTGGTCCCCCATAAAAATGATCACAGATTCGGACGGTAGATGGGTTATAGCCCTATTAAATTCCACTGCAGGTCCATTTATGTTAGTTAATGTCTATGCTCCTAACTCTGATTCCCCTGAATTTTTTCATAACCTGTCTCAACAAATTATGATTAATAACAACAATTCACCTATTCTTACAGGTGGAGACTTTAATTTAGCACTAGAGGCACATTTAGATATAAGTAATTATTCACGTGATGCCCATCCCCGAAGTATTAATGCTCTATCAATGTTTATGAAGGATTTGGGTGTCTCCGATATTTGGAGATTACACCATCCTAGACAACGAGACTATACTTTTTATTCCTCATTACATAAATCTTACAGTCGAATTGATTATAGGTTCTCTTCTCCCCTCATTACCGAAAAAAACATTGCCACAGCAATCCTTCTGATTATTATATCAGATCATTATCCTACAAGGTTACATCTACTCTGGGGCCCACACCCTTCTAAATCCCCATCTTGGCATCTAGATACACTTTTACTGAGAGACCCAGAATTCTCTTCTTGAATTAAAACCCAGATTCAAGATTTCCTTTCATTTAATGACACTCCTGCTGTATCTCAAGCTACCATCTGGCAAGCATTAAAATCCACAGTCAGAGGCAAAATTATTAGTTATGCAGCTCATAAAAAGAAATTAAGAGAACAACAATTAGCCAATTTAGAAAAATCCCTTAAAGACAAAGAAACCCAATATTATAAAAATCAAAAAAATCCAACCATAACTCATAACTTCATCTGGAGATTCTTCAATTATGAATTAAAATTAATGAATTGATATCAAGGAATCTGAACTTGCCCTTTTAAGGCTCAAACACCGCTATTGGGAACAAGGGGATAAAAGTGGGAAGTTGCTCTCAAATCAGCTCAAAGCTCAACAGATGCAGAGACATATTGCAGGCCTAAAAGACTCCTCAGGTCTAACCCTCAGACAACCCTTCAATCAATTGCATCATGCACTCCTTCTGCCATCAACTATATTCTTATCCAAACTCCATGAAACCTAACCAAATACAACACTTCTTGGAAAAATTACAGCTACCCCACCGTTCAGATCATGACATGGCTATGCTTGATAAACCATTTACCCTACAAGAGACCCAGACTGCATTATCTTCCTTAAAAAACAGTAAAGTACCCAGGAGTGAAGATTTCTCGGTTGATTTCTATAACATTCTCTCCAATATTCTCTACCCCGTACTATTTAATGTTTTCCTAGAAGCAATCTCTAAAAGTAAACTTCCCCATACTATGACTGAAGGCATTATAACAGTTTTACCAAAAAAAGATAAAGACCCCTCTCTCCCTTTAAATTACAGACCGATATCGCTACTTAACACAGACGGCAAAATCTTCGCCAAATTATTAACTCTTCGTTTAGAATCTTTAATGCCGAAACTCGTCAACACCTCTCAATTTGGATTTATTAAAAATAGAAATAGTTCTGATCATCTTCACTCACTATTTAATTTAATTCACAAAGCAAAAACCCTTAAATCTCCGGCTGCCGCAATTGCCATTGATTTTGAGAAAGCATTTGACTCTCTTAATTGGAACTATTTATACCATGTTTTATCTCATTTTGGTATTACTAACAACTTTTGTGCATGGATTCAATTACTGTATGCTTCCCCCTCTGCTCGAGTTCTCACCAATTCCACTCTATCCCACACTTTTCATTTATCAGAAGGCACCAGACAAGGATGACCCTTATCACCTTCTTTGTTTATACTGGCCACGGAACCTCTCTCTGCATCTCTACGTCAATCATGTACAATCAAAGGTATCCCTATTGGCAACTCTCATTACACCTCACTTTCGTATGCAGATGATCTCCTCATTTTATTAGAAAATCTCAAAAACTCCAGGCAACCTCTAATTAGACTACTGAATGAATTCACCTCTCTCTCTCTGGACTAGCTCTCAATCTTAACAAAGCTGAAATGCTACCATTGAATATTCTCTGTAAACCCTTCATGAACAACCCACTGGGCTTTCGCTGGGCTCCCCAAGGTATTTCTTATCTAGGTATCTGGATTACCCAAACATTAGATAAACTATGGGATGCTAACCTTCCCCTCCCCCCCGTTAACTAGTATCAAATCAACACTTGACAGATGGCAAATGCTTAACCTCTCCTTTAACGGGAAAACTTCCGCTATTAAAATGTCAATAGCTCCTAAAACATTATACCTTTTTTCCAATATTCCTTTGATATGTCCCTCCAGTCTCCTCATTAAAATAGATAAAATAATTAGCAATTTTATTTGGGAAGGCAAAATCCCTAGATTTCACCGCAACAAACTCCGATCCCATTGGTCAAAAGGTGGTTTTGGTCTTCCTTGGTTTCAAGTCTACTTATGGGCCTTTCGTACAGCTCAAACTATCAAATGGTTTAATAAACCCAATACCCAATCACCTTTATGGGTCATAATGGAAGCATCCTCATGTTCTGGTAACGTGGCTACTTCCTTCATTTATAATCCCCTTCTTTCTAATTTAAAGTCTCACCCCATCATAGCTGCATTTGTGTTCTACTGGAAAATAATTCACAAGCACCTTAAGTCGAACCCAAATCCTTTAGCTTATACCCCCCTTTGGGGAAACCACCAGTTATCTCTTGATAATCATCCAATTTTCTGTCGTACCTGGAAAAACATTTTCTTTTTGCAAGATATACTTGAACCTCAGGTGTTAAAATTAAAATCCTATTCTGATCTTCATGTTTTATTGAATCTTGCCCGTCAGGATTTTTGGAAATATCTATAGCTTTGTACGGCATGCAACTCTTACTTCACACTTTTCTCTAATAAATCTTTATATGATAATCACATTTCTAAATGGATTAAAACAACAACCAATTTGAACAGTACTATTTATAAAGACATTAGAGATACACTTTCTGACCAATCCATTAACGCAAAAAACAAATGGAGTATCTTGCTACATTATAATATAACCAATGCATAATGGTACAGGTGTTGGCTTTCCTGCCACAGATCTTTCAATGATAAACGTAGCTCTCTTATACAGACTAAAATCCTACATTTGTGGTACAGAACCCCTGCTGTACTACAAAAAATGGGCTTAATGAATAATATTAACTGCTGGTGCTGTAACTCCCCCAATGGTGATTTATTACACATTTTATGGTATTGTGCCCCCCCATACAAAAGCTTTGGCACCATACTCACATCTTTGCAATGAAAGTGCTTGGTCAAGCCTTTGCACTGGACCCTAAACATTGCATACTTGGTATTTTTAAATTGCCGCTCCTACAAAATCTCCCGTTCACAGAACAGGTGGTTAAACATACTTTTCCTTCTAGTTAAATGCGTTATACTTATGCATTGGAGATCTAATATAATCCCCATCCTTTCAGATATTCTTAAACAATTATCTCAATATGCCTCCCTTGACCGTATGACACATAATTCTTCTGACCGACTCATGATCTATAATAAATGTTGGCAGGGCTATTTTAATTTTCTGGAATCATCTAAATCTTCTGACACCTAATGTATGGATTCGATATATACTGCATTTCTTCCCTCCACTAAGACTCCCCATAGATCTCCTATTGTAGTCTTGGTTTTCTTGTTTCCTTATTCTATAGCTTCCCCTTTCTCTCCCCCACTTTTTCTATACAGCTCCCTTTTCTTGTTTACTCTTTCAGATTTCCCTTCACTATTCTCAATCCTCTTACGCATGTCTTTGCAGCATTATATGAGGTTATGTATTATTATAATGTATAACCATGTCTTTAAGCTCTGTATGCTATTATAGAGTAGTGTTCCAGATATATGCTGCTTTAAATTTATTTTTTTTCTATAAAATCTCATGGTGTATTGCATTGTAAGAGGTTTTATCTGTACATTTATGATAACCTTAATAAAAAGATAAACTACAAAAAAAAAAAAAAAAAGGGAAGAGATGTTTTAGCCGACCCTGGCTGATTAAGGGACCTGTACTTACTTTTGCAAGGTATCCAAATGAGAGGAAATATTCTATTCCCATAGAGGTTATTTATTAGTTAATATGGTCCCCACTAATGCTTTTAAGTTATAAGCAGGGTATGCTTAGTGCCCCCCCAACAGCCTTTCCACATAATGAGCTGTACACACTGTTTTTTTCTGTTGGGTGAGGGGAGATATGAAAGATGAAGGTGAGCTGTAAAGAAAGCTGTGACGATGGTATGAAAGCACCTACCTATTTAAGAGCCGATTACCATTCGGGCTCTAGAAGAGGGTTCTCCATAAAGGAGATGTTTTCTATCCTCTTCTGCCTTACCATGTTAGATGGAAAGGCACAACAGTCACGAGAATGTGACCTCCTACCTTGGAAGTGGAACTCAAATGTAAATAAGTTTTGTTGCTGGTTAGTAGGAGAAAAGTTTTGGGCCAAAAAACAAAGACATGGAAATTCTTGTTTAGAAATTGTATAAGGTATCAATGCTTGTTATGCCAGAAAGACAAAACGAACATACAGGGCACAAAAATTAGAGGGATGTATATTTTGAAATATGGCAAATAATGGGTACACAGTCTGTACTTATAATGTTCATGGTTTGACAAATCCTATGAGACGAAGTTAAATTCTTGCGTATATAAGGAGGTTAGGTAACGATATTATCCTACTCCAAGAAACTCATCTCTCAACTGCTGAACATAAAAAATTAAGTACATTTGGTTATTCACAGGTAGTTACCTCTCCTTACAAAAAAGGAAGGAGGAGAGGGGTTGCAATTCTAATACCAAAGAAGTTACAATTCGAATACACTGATCAGCTGACTGATGGGGAGGGGAGGTATGCCTTTTTGAAGGGAAGGTTAAATGGGGTTATGGTAACCGTTGCCTCAATATACCTCTCTCCAGACTCTCTGTATGAGGTATACCACTTGATCTTCCTCACTTTGGTGTAATGGGAAGAGGGACAGGTGATATGTGGGAGGGGGGGTCTGAATACGATCTTTGAACCAGCGCTAGACTCCTCCTCTCAAGCCCCTAAGAGGGCTCACAAAACTGCAAGACAGGTGATCAAATTGCTTAAAGAAATGGGCTATATGGACACTTGCAGGGCGTTGAATGGATCACAGAAAAAGTTTACATATTATTTCCCAGTTCATGCTACATACTCTGGGCTAGACTATTTATTAGTCTCACAAGAAACAGCAAATAGTGTTCTAAAGACTTGGGTGGGAGACATGGTACTATCTGACCCATGCACCTGTATTTTTAAAGATAAAAGTGTTGTTTTTTTTCTCAAAAAGAACACAATCTGGAGAATGAATCTCTCATTATTAAGGGACAAGGAGGTAGTGGAAGAGACAAAAGATTTTATCAAACAGGCAATAGCAGACAATGATAATGAGGACACTAACCCCTCGATGTTGTGGGACACCTTGAAGGTCCAACTTTGGGGCAAATTCATAGAGCTTTCAGTTAGGAAAAAGAGAAATCCAGAAGCTAAAAGAGTGGCACTGGAACAAAGGATACGGCAATATTAGAAGAATTACAGCACCAGAAAATAGAGAGACAAAGGACAAAAGCATAGCCGGTTTTAGGCACCAGCGAACCCTGCGGTTGCTGGGAGCCCCTGCTCATGGGGGCCCCCAACCAGAGTTTACCTTATTAATTCTGCTGGGGGCCCCAAAAACCCTAAAGCCGGCCCTGGACAAAAGAATTAAACACACTGAAGCGAGAACTGAGCAATTTACTTGATTACTATGTAGAGCAAATATTGATGTCCCTTCGCCAAACTAATTATGACAGTAGTCCCAAATCATTAAAAATATTAGTGGGGAGACTCCGGATACAAAGAACCAGGGCAATCATTATCACTATTAGGCATCATCCACAGCAATCACCCCTCAATACTATTTCAGATATAACCAAAGCCTTTAGAACTTATTATAGAGATTTATATACTGCCCCAGACCAGGTGGATAGAGGAAAAATAGATGAGTTCTTAGCAACTTTAAAACT
This sequence comes from Neoceratodus forsteri, assembly GCA_016271365.2. NCBI lineage: Eukaryota > Metazoa > Chordata > Ceratodontiformes > Ceratodontidae > Neoceratodus > Neoceratodus forsteri. The sequence goes on from CM057458.1 coordinate 463,610,241, forward strand.
ACCATGCCTAACACATCTACAGAAAGAGTGTTTGACTGCTCCAATAGCAATGGAAGAGACAGCCATGGAGTTGGGGAGGGTGAAGACTGGAAAGTGTCCTGGGGTGGATGGGTTCCCGGTGAAAGTTTATAAATTATTTAGATAGGAATTGAATCCACTACTATATAGGGCATTTAATTTTGTGACCTCAAAGGAGAGTGTCATCCCCCCCTCCTGGAATTATGCTATTATTTCAGTAATACCGAAGTCAGACAAGGACCCCACGAACTATGCCTTCTACCATCCAATATCAGTCTTGAACATGGACTATAGTCATATCAGATGACCTAAAGGTGGGCAAGCAATGTGAGAGGGCAGCAATGAGGGCTGGGAGGACATTGGGATGCATAGGGAGAGGCATCACCAGTAGAAAACAGGAAGTTATTATCCCTCTGTACAGACAGCTGGTCAGACCCCATCTGGAGTACTGCGTGCAGTTCTGGAGACCCAGTCTTCACAAAGACATAGACAGAATGGAAGCTATCCAGAGGAGGGCAACTAAAATGGTGCAGGGTCTGCACCGGAAGACATATGAAGAGAGACTAAAGGAGCTTAATATGTATAGCCTCGAGGAAAGGAGGGAGGGGGGATATGATAGAAACTTTCAAGCACCTCAAGGAATCAACAAAGTCCAAGAGGTAGCATCTTTCAAAAAGAGGTGTGCAAGAACAAGGGGGCACAATTTGAAGATGGGGGGCAGCTCAGAGGTAATTTAAGGAGTATTTTTCACAGAGAGGTTGTGGATGCATGGAGCGGCCTTCCGGAGGAGGTCGTGGAGTCAAAAACAGTGGTGGAATTCAAGTATGCATGGGACAGTCATAAGGCAATTCTAGGGGATGGGGGTAGGAAGAAGTAGGCTGCTGGTTAACTAGGATCTGCAGCTTATCCAGTAGGCAGGGAAATGGGCAGACTGGGTGGGCCAAGCAGTCCTTATCTGCCGTCAAATTCTATGTTTCTATGTTTATGGCCATACAGGCAAGGCGTCTACAACAGGTGATCCCAGATTTGATAACTCTGGACCAAACAGGGTTCGTCCCTGGGAGACAAGCCCAAGATAATATCTGGCGAACTGCGTATCTAATTAATCACATTAATAAGATGAAAATCCCTAGTTTACTACTCAGTCTGGATGCTGAAAAAGCCTTTGATAAGGTTTTGTGGCTCTACCTTCAGCGGGTCCTTGTCGGCTTCGGTTTTCCCACCCCTTTCTTAACCATGTTGTTTAAAATCTATAGTAAACCCCAAGGATTTGTATGGGCAAATGGGTATGTCTCAGAAAGCTTTGAATTATGGAGAGGGACCCGTCAAGGTTGCCCATTATCACCATTGTTCTTCGCTTTATACATAGAACCCCTTGCGCAGAGTATTAGATGGCACGGAGGAATAGGGGGAATTAGGCTTGCAGGAACAGAACATAAACTGGCCCTGTATGCAGATGACGTGTTGATCTATATGACTTGACCTGGATACTTCCCTGGGCACCCTATTCCAACAACTAGAACTATTCACCACTTTATCAGGGTACACCTTGAATAGATCTAAAACGGAAGTATTGGTGTTTCACTATGTGGTCCCCCCAGATACAAGAAATACATTTTCCATGAGGTGGGACTTGCAAGCAATTAAATATCTGGGAATAAAGGTGGTTGCAGATCCTAAACAACTGTCTCATTTGAACTACCAACCACTGATCCAAAAATTAAAAATGGATCTAAGGTTCTGGCACCTACTACCTTTGTCTCTGTACCAGACAGTACTATCTGTAAAAATGAATGCACTACCTAGGCTTTTATATTTATTTCAGACAGTACCATGTTTAGTTACAACAAAGGAATTAATGAAGTGGCAAGTTATGTTAGTAACAAAAGACCCAGAGTGCGACAGGATCTTTTAATACTACCAAAGAAAATTGGGAGTCTTGCCTTTCCATATCTCCCTTACTATTGGTCAGCGACCCAGATTAAATTAGCAGCATTATGGGGAAATGTCAAATATGTAGACCACTGGAAAACAATAGATATGCACAGACTAACAACCAGGCCTTTATCTGCTGTGATATTTAATCCACAACATCTCCCAGAAATTAGAGCACAAGTCCCAGTGGAAATTGGAGTGATAATAGAAGGTTGGTATAGGGGTACAGCAAATAGAAGTACTAAATTACAAATGTGGAAATACAGATAGTGGATATACGAACCAAATTTTACACTGGCGAAGATTGATAGGTGGTATTATAGACAAGCATACAAGGGGTTTTATGCCCCATGGCAGCTTCTTAATGGCGAGAATGTGATCACTTTTGAACAAGCTAGGCAAAGTTGTAAATGGGAATTGTCTGATCAACTGCACTACTTTCAGATGAGAGATTATATTAGAGGGCAAATAAGACATGTTAATATTCAAACATATTTTATTACAGAAGATTTACCCTTGGTCTCCATCTGATCATCTGGAGGAGGTGAACATGCTGTAACCCTGCTATATCAATCTTTAATTGCACAGAAAATCCACAAAATGGAAATGTTGCATTCACAATGGGAGAGACAAATGGGTAGGTCATTTACTGACAAACAATGGCAGAAAGCTAGCAGAACAATGTGGTCGACCTCTTCCTCGTCTGTTTTACGGGAATATTCCTGGAAAATCTGTACCAGGGTTTTGTAGTCCAAAGTTTTTTGTCCAGATGGTCTCCGTGGAGTTTTTCAAGATGTTGGAGGGAATGTGGTGAGAAAAGGGTCTCACATGCGCATGTATTTATATTCTGCACAAAATTAAATAGTTTTTGGAAAAAAATTCACGAGCACATTATCATAGTATTAAACACTGCGGATGATAGGGATTTAGAAGCTCTGATGATAGGCCTCCCCCCTCGTTCTATTATGTGAGTAGACTCATTATATCTATGGGCCATACTACAAATAGCCGCCTTTAAAGCCATTACTAGACAATGGCTTAAAATAGACCCCACTACAAAAGAGGATTGGTTACAAATAGTACAGTACATAAACGACTGTGAGAAAGTCTCGTATGATTTACAACAGAACTCTTGAGAAATACATTACTCAATGGACTAGATGGGAATTGGCAGGATTTGATAGTTAAAAAAGTAGGGAGAAAAGTTTAATTTGGCAGTCTTTCTTTGGTATCTGCATATGGAGGCCTCCCATTTATATAGACTTCAGACCTAATTGGTCTGAATATAAGAACTACATCTGGCTTGATTCAATCTCAAACGGAGATATTAAGGCAGTTTACCATTCTTGTTGATAATTAGTATCTTGGCATGGACTCTGGGAGTGTAATCGGGACATATGGTAGTTGAATCATACCTTTTAACTACATTATAAGGAAATACCATTAACTTAGTCAAACCAGAAGATTGAAGGAAACTTGATGGCAAATGAGCAACTGAACTAATGAAGTGAGTTTTTCAGAACAGTAATGAGAAAATGAAGATGGTGGAATGGAAAAACCAGGTTTCTTTTTACAATATATTTGCGTTTTTCTTTTAAGATAGGCCCAGTTGTCTTTAGTTAACAGTTTCATTACTTGATGGATTATATGAGGAATAGTTGTTTATTCTTCTTTTTGTTTGTTTTGTTTTTTTCCTTTTTTCCTTCTTTTTTTTAAATACACGACGTTAAAAGAATGTTACAGTATAGATGATGAAAATTGAGTGTAATTTAAATACAACTAACAGGTTACACTATAATTGTGACGTTATGCATATTATGTAAATTTCATTGGAATAACCAATAAAAGAAGTATAAAAAAAAATTAACTTCAGCTGTGACATGAACGATGACAACCGTAAGGACCTTGTATCTCCTTCTCACCTTGCATACATGCACATCTCCCGAGCACCCTTTGAGAACTGGCAGTGCCACATCTCCTGTGCCTGACTATTCACTGTTCATCTGTTCTGGCTGCTTATGTCCTACTTGAATTTATAATATTTCCCCTAGGATATCAGAGACAATTTCTTGGCAGCAGATGGTGATGTTACAAACAGAGGAATATAACTCTGGGAATGAACTGTAAGTGTGGATGAGCATTTTAGTGCAAGGGACCACTTTTTAGGCGAGTATCCTTAGTTAATAAAGAACAGGGGAAAAATCATGCTAAAAACTATTAAAAAAGGTATATGATATCTTGTCTAAATATTTTCTCAGATTTTTTTCTAGAAGCTTCAGTTGCTCTTTAAGTGTAGGGAGTGGGGGGCATGATAGAAACTTTCAAGTACCTCAAGGGAATCAACAAAGTCCAAGAGGGTAGCATCTTTCAGAAAAAGAGATGTACAAGAACAAGTGGGCACAATTTGAAGATAGAGGGGGGACAGCTCAGGTGCAGCGTGAGGAAGTATTTTTTCACAGAGAGGGTGGTGGTGGATGCATGGAACGGCCTTCCTGAGGAGGCAGTAGGGTCAAAAACAGTGGGGGAATTCAAGAATGTATGGGACAGACGTAAGGCAATTCTAGTGGGGGGTAGGAGGAAGTAGGCTGTTGGTTAACTAGGCTCTGTAGCTTATCCAATAGGTAGGGAAATGGGCAGACTAGGTGGGTCAAACGGTCCTTATCTGCCATCAAAGACTATGTTTCTATGAATACAGTCAAAGTTACTTGCTAAGGGTCACAAAGTGAGTAAGCTGTGTTTGTGTGATAAAAACCCAGGTCTCCAAAGTTCACGATCTGCACTCTAACCAACAATCCAAACTGCCTCTTTACTGCTTTGTTGCGATAGCTCATGCTCCCTCCCCAAAAATGTGGTTCTATATACCACATTTTATATATACTGTATCCTAAAGTACTTTACAGTCCCGGGAAAGAGAAGGAATAGAATGTGCTGCTATTACAGGTGCGCAGGAAGAGTCAAGCACAGAGACAGTCATAGTACAATTTAAAGACAGGGAGCTTAAGTGAGTGGTGAAAGTCAAACACGGAGTAAGAGGTGATCAGTTGTGGGATTCAATGAATCTTCAGGTTCACAGCTTTGTGCTCTACCTAGGCCGGACTGTCTAAGAATACATTTCAACTATCCAACACTACAAACGATGATCCTTATCTTACAGCACACAATTGCTCCATCCCATGTTTGTCCCACAATTAAAAGTGCTGCCCACACATCAAGTAGGTGCTGTCTTCTGACATTGTATATGCAGACTTTTTCTTTTTTTCTGTTTTTCCCTCTCTCCACCAGATGGCACCTTCCCCTAAACACAGACTCCCCAGCCCATCACCCTGATATCCACTGTGGCTTACCTGCCAGCCAGTACCCCCAGGGCTTGCCCCCCCATGGGGCCAATGTGGTCCCCCAACCCCTGCTGGGGACAGGATCCAGTAGTTGGACTGGTGAGCCCAGTTAGTCGGGTGCAGAGCCTGCGAGGGTCCGAGTGCACTCCTGCTGCCGGTAGATGTTTTCCCTTTTCTTTCCCTGACATGGAGGAAGAGGTGTGCAATGATGCCAATGACTGAGATGAACATGCTTCTGTACGCAGTATGTCGGGCATATGCCCTGCCCCACCCTAAATGTGGTCATAGTGTTCCTGACCCCCAGCCACTGCTAGGGCTCAGGGTAACACCAGGCACTGGTCCCATCCTTCCTTCGAGGAGGACAGCAGTCTCTTGGGTGCTCGATTCTCCACCCCCTGGCCAGCTCTCCAACTCCCAAGCTTGCTACTGAACTTAGGACATGAGCAACGCAAGTGATATGGCTTCCAGTGTGCCAGCCTATAAACCCAAACTTTAAAGCAGAACTTCATCATACTCTATGATGCTAAAGATCAAAGCTAAACTGAAAAAAACAAACAAAAAAAACCAAATAAGCACTCATTTCCACAGTGTTTGAGCTTGTAGCGCCATGATTTTATGGTGTCCCACATTTTGAAGGCCTGACTCACAAACTGTTCCACACTCTGAGTGCCAGTTTCCTTCCTTTCAACAGCTCACCCCTTCTCCAAACTCCTGCAGCCCTGAAAAAAAATAGTTCTGATCCTGGGGGCACCAAGTTGCGCCCCCACTCCATCACCACTGAATGTGCCCCCCTCACAAAAAAAAAAAACTGATGCGAGGATTCAAGGATGAGGCAGGGCAATCATGCTTCTGTCAGGAGGCAGAGTCAGACAGTGAGGGTGGAGGTACAGGGTTTATCAAAGAATGTCCTTTGCCATCAAACATCCTTCAGTAAACCCTGCCTTGCATCCTTCCTTTACTCTCTAACTCTGTCTCCTTATAGACATGCAATTTGTCATGCCCCCTCTGTACATCTTAACATCTGTCTGTTCTGCAATCTAACTCTTGGGCCAACTTAACAGGTGGTGGTTGACTGTGTTTTTTTTGTGGGGGGTGCACAGGCACTACTGATGGGGAAGGGGACACATCAGTGTGGCCCTTAAGATTACAATTATTTTATCAGAGCAGCAAAAGTATGGGTGATGTGGGAGCAAAACACTTCTAATAATCAGAGCTCAGGACTACTCTAAAGTCAGCCAAGGCTTAAAAAAAACAGTAACCAATGGTGACAAATTCATATATTTTAGCAAACTGATTAAAAAGAAGCCAAATGTTAGGAGGCCAACAGGTATAGCCAACAGTGGCTATCCATTAACTCAATTAAATTACCATCACTACCAAAATGTCTTACATTTTTTGCAGGTTAACATTACTGTCTCCAGACATTATGAGGATTAACAAATTAACAGGATGAGTGACGACGAATGAACTAGGGGACAAGCATTCAAGCTGCAGGGGACAGATTTGGAAGAAATGCGAGGTGGAAGTTTGTCACTGAGAGAGTGGTGGGTCCTTGGAATAGGCTGCCAGAATGGGTGGGGGTTGATTCAGTGGACAACTTCAAGAGGGCTTGGGACAACTACATGAGGCTAAATAAAAGTATTAGTGGAATGAAAGGGAGGGGTAAATATAAATCAGATGGGGGGGTATTTGGGCAGACTGGATGAGCCGATGGGTCCTTTTCTGCCGACAAGTTTCTATGTTTCTACTGTGCATTTACAGCATATGTATAGAAGTCATTAGTGTTTTATGTAAACAATGAATTGGGATAGAAACTAAACCTCATAAAAAAACAAATTACACTGCGGAAGGAGAAGCACCCCCCCAAAGAATTTTATAAACAAAGAATTATTTAAAAATGTACTCCTCTTGCAATGTGTCATGTTCTTATGTCTTATTATATTTCATTATACTTTTTTTGCTTATTAATGTATCTGGCCTTTTGTCTTTTTCCCCCTCAACAGTAGGTTTCTTGTTCCCTTCTAGAAACCATTTACTATCATCAGTATGATTTAGTATGTAATAAAATAGATTAATATTTACAATAATCAGACTGAAATGTCTTTAAAATGTAGTTCTGAACGATTATGGGCGTGTTACCAATGTGGTAGAAGAGAGACTGTTTATTTTTCTATGGGTCTTCCAAAGGCTGGGAAGGAATTTTGGCTCTCAATGGGGACTGAATATTTCTCAAATATTTCCACCTATCACAGAGCATCCATCATAATTTTTTTTGCTATTCAGATGCAAGAAATAGCAGCCAGGTACCAGCACATCGTGTTACAGGCAAAAGGCCATCTCTAACATAGAAAAAGTAAATATGTATTAGTAAAATAGCTCAGAGATCATCAGGGAAAAAAATGTTTTTGGTTTTTTTTTTGCCTTGCAGCCAAGGCTGTAACACTTGATGACCACAGAAAATAGAAAACAAGTTCACAGCCCCAACTGCAAAAAATAGAAAAAAAAATATTGCCACTTGCCAACACTAGTTTTCTGTCACAGACAGTAACTGCTTTGATAAGGCTACTGTTTCTATCAAGCTTCAATCTAAAATGTGTGAGACAGTTAAAGTAAGCACTAGCAAGGATACAAGAAAGGGGCATTCCCCTCTCCCTTGTCCATGCTGCCTCTACCGCCACCTCATCTGCATTCCGCAATACTCAATATTTTACTCATTCACTTCACCCTATGGCTCTAGAGTGATGCACAACATCATCGTTTTTAAGTTTACTTTTTTTTCTTTCTGGACAGCTTTTTAATCCTGTCCATAGGTATTCATCCCCCGTTTGAGACACTGGCCTCCTGTCCAGACTGTTGCCGTCCTCCAACAGCTAGCACAAAAACTTCCATGTCATGTTACTTTGTTTCAGCAAGTTTCTGACATACAGCCTGATTTCAGGAACAACTCTGCTGTTGTATACTGTATATATGTGTGTGTGTGTGGGGGGTTGGAGCCAGTAAAGCAGGGGGCCAAACTTAGGCTTCTTAGGGACATGATTCTTTATATCCAGAGCACTCCTCCCATAATCATCCCAATGACCACTCCTGAATACTTCCGGGTACATAGCTAACTAGGGTGGGGGGGGGGACTGCACACACAAACACACACACACACACACCCCTGACTGCTGCTGAAATTCAATAACCACAATCAATAACTGCTACAGTAATGGGAGAACGCCATCTGTGTTCCCACCTCAAGACTTCTATTATGGTCACCCCATAAAGGTACTGTCTTAAATAAAGAGGATATTTGGTGAAAGAGAGAAAAACGTTTTCACCAGTAAAGTATGCTGAGTAGAGAACAGCTCATTTCTAGATCACTCTGGGGAAGGGGAAACTGAGGAAAACAAGAAAAAAATTACTTATCATAGTAATACTGTTTCTTCCAGGGGATCTCCCAGTATGATTAGACATATGCAGGCAGCCCAGAATCTCTGACTGCCCCCGGAGCTGAAGTGATGTAATCTGGACTGGGAAGTTCCAGCAGCCTAGAGCTCAAGGAATCAGGCTCTACTGGATGCAACCCAGGACTGCCTGCTGTCCCAACTAGCGAAGGATCCAACCAGGGGGTATGCCATCCTGGATGTGATCCTGGCAAATTCAGAAGTGATTAGATCAGTCAGGGTAGAAGAACCCTTGGCAAATAACGACCACAATTTATTTATTTATTGAAGTCTTGAAATTACAACTCTTTGAGTCAAAGACTCTTTTGCAAAGGCTCCACATCAGATTTACAAACAGATTACAAACCAAAAATTACAGGATATTAATACAGTACATTATACATACAATGCGAGTATACAAATAATACAGTACATTATACACAAGTGCATCATAAATGAGGGTGGAGAGCATGGCAAAGAAACAACATGACGAGTAGATTTAAAACAGGATAAGAAACATTACACAAAATTAATATAGTACATTATACATAGGATAAGAGTGTACAAGTAATGCAGTGCATTATATATAAGTGCATCATAACTGAGGGCAGAGCACATGATAATGAAACCAACATGGTGCAGGCAGTGCTAGCTAACTATGTAAACAGACAGAAAATTATAGTAAAGACAGGGAGACTAGAAGGAAGTCAGTTAAGGAGAGTTGTGAGACAGCTGGGGGGGAGAAAAGTTGAGTAGAGGGATGTAAGGTGTAGAGGAGGAGGAGTAGGAAAGAGTGCAGGTAAAAAATGGGTAAAGGGCAGGAGGGGAACAGTGTGGGGAGGGAGAAATTAGACCAAGATAAGGTGGGGAGGAGCAGGGGAAATTGAAGGACAAGCCATGAGCAGTCCCAGATTGACCAGTAAATGCTAGGAGCAGTCACAACTATTCACAAAGACTGGGTGCTGGCAAAGTTTAGTTTTAAAGGGGCCCAATTTAACTGTGTAGGAAACCAGAGGAGGCAGGCCATTAAGCAGGACAGGGGCCCTGTGGAAGAATGTTCGCTGCCCTAGGGATGTCTTACAGAAAGGGACTAGGTAAAGGGTCTTATCAGAGCTCCTAGTAGAATGAGGGGTAGGGGTAGGGGCAGGGGAGAGTGAGGTGGTAAGCTTCTTGGCCAACAGGCAGGTGTGACAGTCAAGCCTACCCTTATAGTTTACCAGTTCACTTGACTGTAAAGATTGGAGGTATGGGTTAGCTTTGGTGCTCCTGTTATGAGGCAACATGCTTTACTGAGGGACAGCATTATTCATTTAAGAGCAGTGTCAGATGCAGATCCACAGATTACTATAACATAATCCACTAGTGACAGAACGGAACTAGTGACAGCCAGGCAGAGGGCGTCATTTGTCAGGCAGCTCCTATGCCTGTAGAGGAGGCCGATTCCGGTGTTTACGGCTTTGCAAACCAGATTAATATGTTCTTGGTAGGAGAGGGAGGAGTCTCAGGTGATTCCGAGGTATTTAAAACTCCTAACTTGCTCAAGTGACAAGCGTTGACTATTTTGGATGTTTAGTGACACTCCTCTATGCTTATTCTGGTGGTTTGCAAGCAGCATTACTTTGTTCTTTTTGTTATTGATAAGTTTATGAAAGGTGTGTCTGGTTTGAAATATCCACAGGGGATACAAAAACCTCCTCAAAGACAGAGGTGCTATGCTTTAGGAGGGATTATTTTGGCAGCGTAATGCAATTAATGACAGGGTTAACTAATATAAGGGACAAGTCAGAGGTGGAGGAAATAAGGGAAGATATTAGGAATGCAGTCCTCGAGGCAACCAAGCTCTGCATCAGGACTGTAACAAAGAAAAATAGGTATAAAAGACCCATGTGGTTCTCCCTTTCAGTAAGGGAGGCAATAAGGACCAAAAGGATTACATATAAATTGTTCAAGCAGCAAAGGGGGGACAGAGAATGGGAGGATTACATTCAGAAAAGCAGGGAGGCCAAGAGAACAGTGAGGGATTCCAAGGCAGCAAAGGAGCTGCAGACTGCACATGGCATTAAATCAGGAGAAAAGAATTGCTACCACTATATCAGTGAGAAAAGGAAGGGGGGGGGTGGAATTACAGTTAACGGTTAAGGATGAGGTGCTTGAGGACAGTGGGCAGAAAGCAGAGGCCGTAAATGAATACTTTTGCTCGGTATTCACTAGGGAGGAACAGGTCCCACTGCCAGACAGTGTATCAGAGCCACTGCCAGAGGGATCCAGAGAATGTGCATCCAGGAGTTCACTACTTAAAGGGTCAGGAAGGGCGTTTCAGACATCAGACCAGACAAGGCCCAAGGCCCTGACAGTTTGCGCTGCAGGGTACTGATGGAACTGGTGGAAGAGCTGTCAGCCCCTCTCGCGCACCTATTCAACAGGTCACTTATGTCTGGGATTGTACCAAGTGAATGGAGGGTGGCTGACATAGTGCCACTCCACAAGAGTGGAGATAAGGTGAAGACGGGTAATTATAGATCAGTCGGCTTCACAACAATAGTGGGCAAATTGATGGAGATCCTTATAAAACAAGATCTGGTAGAATACCTCGAAGTTAATCACCTCCAAAACATGAATCAGCATGGGTTTGAGTCGGGCAGGTCATGTCAAACGAACCTTTTATTTTCTTTGACCACATGATCAGGGATTTGGATAGGGCCATGCAGTGGACCTGCTTTATGTCGACTTCAGTAAAGTGTTTGACACAGCCCTGCACAGGAGCCTCTTAAAAGTTGGAGGACCTGAAGCAGGCAGAGCAAATAGTCAGGTGGGTGCAAAATTGGCTGGAAGACAGGAACAAAGGGTTGTAGTAAATGAGGTAAGATCTACTGTAAGACATGTCAATAGTGGGTGCCTCAGGGTGGGTCTTAGGGCGATCCTTTTCAATACCTTATTAGTGACATCGGCAAGAGTATAAGGGCAACATCGCCTCTGTTTGCTGACAACACACAAACTCAGCGGCAGAATGGATAGCATGGTGGGAGTTAGAGAGCTACAGGAGGCTCTTAAAAGTTGGAAAGGTGGACACTCATGGCAGTTAAAATTCAATGCTAAACAGCGCAAGGTGATGCACGTGGATAGAGTTAACCCTAAGACAGAATACTGGCTAAATGGGGTCAAACTTAGCTCAACAGAGGAACGGGACTTGGGGGTATAAGGCTTAGAGCAAGGCTAGCATTGTACTGGGATGTATTGGAAGGGGTACAGATAGCAGGGACAGGGAGGTGATGCAATCCCTCTACCAGTTCTTGGTGAGGCCTCACCTGGAGTACTGTGCTCAGTTTTGGAGGCCTCACCTTAGAAAAAAATATTGATAGGCTGGAGACGGTCAGAAAAAGGCAACAAAGATGACACATGGCCTGCAGGAAGTCACCTATGAGGAGATGATAAAGGCTTTAAACATGTGCTCATTGGAAACTAGGAGGGAAAGGGGGAATATGATCAAACCTTCACGTTTCTTACAGGCTTAAACAAAGTGCCACACACAGTGTTCTTCACCAGGAACACGAGTTTTACTACATGGGGGCATGAGAAGAAATTAAAAGGTAGGAAATTCAAGAGGAACATCAACAAGTATTACTTCTCGGAAAGGGTGGTACAGCCATGGAATAGACTGCCTTGCGAGGTAGTGGCTGCAGAGTTGGTGTCAAATTTTAAAGAGGAGTCTGGCTAAGTACTACATTACAGAACAGGTTCTCACTCTCTGAAAAATATAGAGCGGGCAATGGTGATCGGGTCAAATGGTCATTATTTTCGGACCTCCTATATAGCACTGTACATGTGCATAAGTAGCTTTAAGTAACATAGTAACATGTGCTGGTATTAAATGGGTAGTATTGCAATAAAGGATGTCAATAAAAGACAATTTTGGAGGATTTTATAAAAAAATGGATACAAATGTAGGGTGGTGGCAAAAAAATATAGGGTGGTGGTAAAAAATATAGAGCGGTGGTAAAAAAATATAGGGTGGTGGCCCACCGCCCTAAAACAATGAATGGGGAACACTGCAGAATTAGAATCAGCTTACCCTAATAAATTTCATACCAAAAATTAGGTTTCTACGTTACTTTGTTTTAAAGTTACAAACTGTTTTGTAACACTGCTTTCACTCCCTGTTCAAAAAAGCCAGTTTCAATGAAAAGTCACTGATGATGTCACTACCAAAACTCAAAAGACTCGTCCTCCCTATCAGCAACCTTATAGGACCTATTTCTTCAAAGTTATCGAAACTGTAGCTGTAGTATTCATTTAAAAACAAAAACTGACACAGGTTTGCCTGCAGAGCTTGCATTTCAAAATGTTCGGATGTATGGTACTGTACTCAAACACATCAGGAGGTGGTTTTGGAATGCAGCGCTGAACTAAGGTATAGACTGTCAAAATGGTGCACAATTTTAGAATGACCTACTCCCCTCAGGATGCCGAGAACCCTGCAAGGGGACAGGGTACTGGCAAGAAGAAGAGAGGCAGCCCGAACCTACCCCACTTTAAACCCACCACCCTCAGGATGCCGAGAGCCCAAGATGATGGAGAAATGAGGAGATAACGATAGCAGTGGAGCGAGGAAAAAGGTAGCAGGTGTGACAGGAGGTCAGAAGGAGAAGGGGGGAGGAGGAGGAAATTTAAGAGGGCCGACAGGAGAGAAATTAGAGGGGAGTGGGATGGAAAGAAGAGAAGTTGGCAAAAAGGGGAAAAAAGAGGAGGCTATTATGTTGAAGGTGGGATGCAGTAAAAACAAAAAGGAAGGGGGAGTAAGTAGGGGTGGTATTCAGGAAAAATGCAGTTGCAGCAGGGGAGCAGTGTGTGTCTGAGGGAGGGGTGAGACCGGGCAGAGCGAATTTAGGGTGAGAGTTCAGATGCTAGGGAATTTGTATTAGAAGGCAGCGTGATCAGATGATGTATGCCAAGGTGGGAGGGCAAGCGTTGTGTGTGTGAAAGGACTGTAGGGAATAGCAGGAGGGCTGGCCAGTAACTGACATAGACTCCCCAACCTCCTCAGTTCTGCTCACCGGAGAGGAAACTAGAAAGCAGAAAAAAAGAAGTTGGGGCAAGGAAGCCCAAAGGACAGGGAAAAGGAAAGGATATAAAAATAAGCCACAAAACCAATCAATCAATCAATCAAAATCTTTATTTCTCAGGCAGGCATTGTTGAGCAAGCTCATTTACAAGATGGACCTGTTTAAATCTGGGCCAAGTATTACAGTACAAACATAGGTATTTACAGTAGGGAAAAATAGTACAAATATATACAAATACTGCACTTAAGTACTCAGTGTTACAACAGTTCATAACAGTACAAGGAGCTCCAGCTCATGGGAGTAGCTGGCGCATCTACATGTTTCAGAGGGAATGTAATCACACAGTTTTCCTAATTTTAACACTATGAGCAGAAAGATAAGGATCCTAGCAGTCAGGTTCTGGGTGATTACAGCTTTTTGGTATCGTCAGCGAGGAAAACAGATTTTAGTTTGGTTTAGGCAGAACACAGATGCAAGCTGAAGGAAAAATTGGTGACCAAAGCCAAAGAGCGCTTGCGTTCTGATTGGGTAGCGGCTTTGCCGTGCCTTGCTAGTCGAGGGTCCAGGCTTGGGGTCACAGGCGGTGGCTGAGGCAGCACCGACCGCCCGGTGCCCAACATTCCCATTCCTGTGTATTGGGGAGCCCGTAGAGAGCCTGTCTTTGGCAAGGAAAAAAAAAGAAGAGGTCAAGGGTGATTGCTGACCACGGACAAGAGACGTCTGTACCAGCGGAGGGCCCAACAGCAAGACAACCCAGATGTGAATTCCTATAGCACCTAGAGCCTGGCGTGAACACAGCGATTCGGGAAGGTAATCACACAGATTCCTCCATATAATACTCTAACAGTAGAATTAGGGCCTTAACAGGCACTCAAAGAAGTGACAGCTTTTTTGAGTGGAATTCAGCAGAGAAATCAGATTGCATTTGGTTTTTGAGGGAAGCACAGAAGCAGACCACAGAGACCAGTTGTAAGCCAGAGCCATAAAAGTGCTCAATTCTGACTGGATAACGGCTTTGCCATACTTTACTCGAGGAAAGTCCGAGCTTGGTGTCTCTGGCGGCGGCTGTGGAAGCGCTGATCTTCCGGAAATAACGAATCCCACGATTATGAAGCAGGGAGCCTCAGTGGGGCTTGACTTTGGTCAGGGAGAAAGTTCTGGGACAGGGGATGAAATAAAGAGAATAGAGTACAGATTCTGAGAGTGCGATGATGCAGTTGGACAAATTTATGTGCAGAGACAGTAAGGTGTCCAGAGTCTAATGGTCATAATAGCCGTAAGAGGATATGGGCCATTCAGGTTTCTATAAGCATAAGCATTTAGGTAATACGTGGTTCACAGAACTAGAATCGCCGTGATTACAAGAGCTTTTAAATACAGTAAAGCTCAGGGGCAGTAGCCTAAGCTTCGGTTAAAGGTCAAGGGCTGGGGAAGCAATTGCATTGCTCACACACATATTGAGCATGTAAGGACTTAAAGGTATTCAAACTGCAGAGGCAGCGCAACTTCAGTCATTTTTGCACTTAGTTCCACAAGGATGGTAACAAGAAGCTAATGGCTACTCTGCCAAAGTGGGAGGAAGCATTAGCGATACATAATGAGATGTAGGATGTGCTCCTTAGAGCGTACATTCCTGGCTCACTTAGTGGGAGACAGTCTATTATGTATTGTGGAAGCCTTTTCATGATGACTAAGTCCAAAGGACTGCATTTCTGTTCCGCATAAACATAAGAGGACCATCCTACGGCTTTGTACAAGGCACAATGATGGGTGGAGATGGGGAGACCGGTAATAAAACTGATAGCCCTGTGATAAAGCGTATCCAACTTTGCGAGAGAGGCTTTAGTGCAATTACTATATAGGAAATCTGCATAATATATCAGCGAGAGGAAAGTAGTTTGGACGAGACGCACTTTAGCATCTAGAAAGAGAAGAGGCAAGAGCTCTAGGTAGGAGCTTTAAGGCCAGGGGATGACCAGAGCCACTGGGCAGGCCAAAGAGGTAGAGAGGGAGAGGGGCAGGGAGAAAGAGGACAGACAGAGAGAACCTATAGTCCCTGGTCAAGGATGTGAGCCAGAACTGTCGTGCTCCCATTCTGGCTAGGAATGGCCAACTTCTAGGAGCAACCTAGGTGAGAGAGTTGAGCTAAGAAGGCACAGCTCAATAGGGATTGCCAGGAATAAGTACTCCTCTACAGCTACAGAATACTGAATATGAGGCCCAGAAGAGCACAGCTTGTCTGCAGAGGCCTCCACTGGGTTAGGCACCACATTTTTTTTGTTAAAACAAACACATGGGAAAGAAGTACTTCTTGAAAGACTGAGGTAAGAGATCCTGCCTTGAAACAACGCCAGTATGTCCATCAGTTAGTCTCTGTCTGTCTCCCCACCTTGGAACACTTTTGACCAGGATTTATATATTATAGGACAAGATATTGGAGGAGGGTACAGACATATGTACCCAGATAACGAGGATATAGATATGAACAGTGTTCCCATTAAGGCTGCAGATCTGGGGTGCACTGCACCCTCTCAAAAAATTTTCAGAAATTTTAAAATAAATTATAAGGGTTCATTCTACAATTTGTACAACATTTGTGGGGTACATATATGTCAAACAAAATTATGGGGACAGTGCACCCTTCACACAAAATGTACTTGAATTTCATTATTTATACGTGAATCAAGTACAGTTGGGGGTAAATGGGAACACTGGATACGAAGGAACCTCTTCTCTAGAGAAAAGGAGTGAAAGGAAGGCAAAGTTGTTAGTAGTTGCCTGCCCCCTTGAACACACACACACACACACACACACACACACACACACACACACACACACACAACAAAAACAAGATTAAGGAAAAGGGGAAACCCTTTGACTTTTGAAGAAAGGAAGCCAAGAGTTCCCTCTGGGGGTGTCAGCTTTAGCAACTGGTCCCTTTGAAGCTAAAAAAGGGAGAAGGCAAGAGGGAGGAGACACTGCCCAGAAGTCTGCCCATGAGGGGAAGGTGGGTGTGAAGCAGTAATGAATGGTGAAGATATCCTGGAAGATCAAGAATTATGGTGAGTACTTAATTTTCATATCCAAGGATCAACCTTCATCATTCAGAGTGTCAAGCCACCACCTTGGGTGGTGTTGGCACCCCGAGGGAAAAGGTTCCCTCAGCCTCTTGTAGGGGAGACACGAGAGAAGGAGGCCCCTCACAGGTCCAGCAAAACCAGAGACTCATCAGGGACAGGCGGATGCTCCCGAGGCCTGAAAGAGGGAAGTCACCCCGCTAACTCACACCTGACCCTAGGGGAGAAAAAGTGGGCCTCCCCAAAAGATGAGGCAATCACACTACGCCGGGCCAAGGGTGATGACCCTGAAAGGAAGAGCCAGGCCATCCGCCTAATGCAGACTGTTCTTACAAGCCTGGAGGCTACCTCACTGGCATAAGATGCCCTTGACTGGTGTCTCGCAAGCTCCAGTTCACGCATGGAAAGGACTATGGCGCGCCTGGCCACCTATAAGGCATGGATGCCAGGGGCTGTCCCAGCTTCAGTCACAGGTGCCTGGTGCATGCAGCCTGGAGTGTCTGGTGTGCTGAGGTGCAGAGGAAGAGGCACGCCATCGAGAATACCATTCTTCCCCAGCAGTTAAACTTGGCCAAGTCAGACTCCAGAGGGGAGATTGTGCCTTGAGCGACAGTGCACAGAGGGGGTGTCCAGAAGCTCCACTCCTGACATGGGATGGGGCACAGCAACTGGAAACCCCATGAGTGCGCAGTACCGATGATGGCAGTCCCTCGGGGCTGGAACAGGGACAGACGGATTGTGCCAGACACTGCAATGCATCTGTGAAGGGCTGAGGCCATGCAGGGATCACGGTGGATTCCATGCTGTATTCCCCTAGGAATGGCAGCGTCACATGCGCAGGAATGTGTCCTCTGAAGTGGAAAAGATGCAGCTCCTCCATCATCTCCGACAGGAACTGCTGATACCCTGCGAGGTCAGCATCAGAGGAAAAATGTATGGAAGTGTCCTCTTCCTCAGAGGAGGAAGTCGGAGACTTGGAGAAGTTTGATTTAGGGGAGGTGGTGCAGGACCTGAGGTATGTAAACAATTTCATCCATGGCTCTAAGGTATCTAGGACATGCAGCCGCTGTAGCCTGAACTGTTCCCAAGTCATGGGTCCCGTAGGGCCAGAAAAACCTGGGAGGGAGGAGATGGGAGGCAGAGTAGGGAGAGGAAGAATGGCTAGGAGAGACTATTCCAGCACCTCTGCAATGGCTGCGGGAGAGAACAGACCCCTCCTGGGAGGGGCTGTGCAATCAACCTATTGTAAAATGCCCAACCAGATAGGGAAAGCTGAGTGGTGCTCTTGGGTGGGCCACCAGGTAAGGAGATCGAAGCCATGCAGGTCCACTAAGGCTGCCCCTATCCCCCCAATGCCGGGCCCTGTCCAATTTTGAGGGAAAGGAGACACAAATCAGCTCCTACTTCTCCTAGAACCTACAGCTGCTCTGGGAACAGCACAGGGTGCAGAGCTCAAGATTCCAACCCCTGACTCAGCAGACAGAGACATGCCTCTCGACAGAGGCCTCTGAATGCTGCGAGGCAGAAAGGAGAGATGGGAGGACCCAGTACCTCTGGTGGCGCTGGAATCCCGCCTGAAACAGTGCCACCCACAGTACCAGAAACGGGCAGTAACCAAAGCCGACACCATCCCCGGACTCGCGCCTCAACTGGTGTCTAGGTCAGCACTGGAATTGTCGCTGCACTGCAAGCGGCACCAACAGATGCAGACAGGGCAACACCGTTGCTGGCGCTGGGCTGGGACTCCCAAACCTCATAGTAGGCCTTGAGCTAGGCCGAGGGAAATCAGAGGCTCCAGAGGCCGGGCAGCCAATTGGATCATCCTGATTATCGTCTGAATCTGAGGGCGAGATCAGGAGATTATAAGTGATCACACGGAACTCCCATCTCTGCAACTGACACTGGTGCGGAAGGGGCTCCCAGCCACAGTGGCACCACCCCTGCTCACCAACACAGTGTCAGGAGCCAAGGTGGCATGGGACACGACACCGAGAGGGCAGCCAACGCTGGCCCTGCATATAGCTAAGACCTTGGTACTGGACTGTGATGGGTGCTTAGCACCATCCGGAGGCCGACTGTCCCCTGACCCCTCATGCAGACCACCAGTCTCAGCAAGACCAGAAACAGCAGAGGCTCCTCTCCCTTGGTGCATACAGTACTGTGGAGGCCGGAAAGGGCCGAGATCTGAACTTGGCATCCCGGTACAATGTCTGCCTCTAGGCGGGACTTTCTCAACCTCAGCGTGTGTGGATTTCTGGGTTTGACAGTCCATACTGAAGCCAGGTACCGTACTTGTCCATGTCATGATGCGGACCCATGCAGGTGAGAAATCGGTCATGATGGTCCAATATGGTCATGGACTTGCCACAGAGGCACTGACGCACAGGGGCGAGCCCCGCCTTGGAGTTTCCTGATTTGTTAGGCCCCGAACCGGACAAGACCGTCAACAGGGAAAGAAAGACAAGAAAATGACAGAAAAGACACCTGACACCACACTAAGGGAAGGAAAGAAAACAATAATACTGCCAACTAACAGTGCCGGAAACTGTGTGGTGTCAAGCAGTGAACTTTTTTGGCGACCAGCAGAATGGTGTAGTATCTTTTCCACCAAAGCTCCTAATGAGGTGCTGCCTTGACAGCAGGAAAAGCAGAACTGAGGCAGCTGAGGAGTTGTCATCGGTTACTGACCAACCCGCGAGAGCCACATTGTGCATCGACCTCGTAGGTGGCACAGTCTCCGTCTGCTTTCCTTCTCTAAAATCTTAAAGGTACATGCTCCCGAGGGGTCCTATACCTCTGGCTAGTACCCATCAGTAAGGAATAGTGAAGAATCGTCCTTGGAAATTCAACCTCCACATTCACAACAGGACACAGCATGGGTCTGATGCAGGTCCTCCCTCAGACACTGCTCACCGTCACTGTAAACGGTGACAAGATCTGGGGCTACCGAGGTGTCCACCAATGGAGACCGAGAGTAAAGCTTCTGCCTCACCACCAGAAACATCTGCTGCTCAAGGCAGGCAGACTGGGGGAGGGGTTTCGCAGCCAACTGCTCAGAAAAAGCCAGCTATCCACCAGACCCACCAACAAAGGCCTCCAGCACCTCAGCAGCATGAGGTTAAGAAGGGCTCTGTACTTCCATAGAACCAGATGTCCAGGGAAGGGGCCCAGGGGAAAGGCCTGGTGACCTTATCTTGGCTGCAGGATTATGATGCCTGCCTCCAATTGTAAGGGTTAAGAAACCCCACTGCATTGCATGGATCTAAGGGTACGGTGGCTGATGGAGAAACATGCACTGCACTCATCCATGTTGTGCTGAGAGCCAAGGCAGGCTATACAGCATTGATGCATGCCTGTCGCAACCATATGCTTCCCACAGGGGCAACGATGCATGATGGGAGGTTGGTTTACTTTCTTACTCTTCTTAGCACCCTTTTTCTTGGATTTTGGCACTCTCGGAAAAGTACAGTTATGTAAGAACTTACCGTAACAGTAGATCTTCAAGAACAGCTCTTGACAGGTTACACCATTAGGACTGAAGCCAGCAGGCGCCCAGGACCCCATGAAATTTTTCACAGCTAGCAGTATTCAGTGGGAACCACCTCCGGTGCTCTGTCCTGCCCCACGCCAGGCATAATATAAGGAGGCGTGTCCCCAGGAACCTCAGTTCTCCCACCAGAGACTCCCAGCCACTGGATGACATCAGAAAAGGAGACTGAGGATCCGCCATCAAATGGCAATCAGAGTGGTGTTGAGAACACCTGATCCTAGGAGAGGATAGCGGAATAAAAATCTACCTCCAGCGAGGGATGGTGGGAGAAAGTACCTGCTGCAGAGCTGTTCTGAAGATCTACTGTGCAGTGAGGTTCTTATGTAACTGTACTATCTTACTTTGAGAAACAGTTCTTGCAGCAGGTTACACCATTAGGACTGATTCCAAAGCAATAGTGGAAATCCCACACCATTGGGAGGACGGAAGGTACAGCTCCTTAGTAGAACCTAAGCCTAGGACAAAAGTCCTTTAAGAACTGCTAGACCAAAACCTGCTCTTCGTCTCGATGCAACGTCCAGGCTATAATGCCTGATGAAGGTGTGCACAGTGCTCCAAGTAGCTGCTGCATAGATGGCTGAGGTGGACACGTTCTTTAAGGCCGCAAAGGAGGTAGCCACCCCCCTTGTGGAATGACCCTTAACCGCGCCCGATAAGGGTTTGTTGCGCTTCTGGTAACAGAACGTGATACAATGTATGAGCCACCTGGACAGCGACTGTTTGGAAACGGAAGCTCTCATCATCCTGTGGGCGAAGGAGACAAATAGCTGATCAGATTTTCGGTGATGTTTGGTTCTGGTCAGGTAGTATCGAAGACACCTATGCAAATCTAAAGTGTGCAACAGGGCCTCGCCTCGATTTGAATATTTAGGGAATTACACTGGTAGATCGATGTCCTGATTAAGAGTGAGAGCCGAGACCACCTTAGGCAGAAACTTCGGACTGGTCCATAAGGATACCCTGTCCTGGTGGAAAACCAAATAAGGTTCTTTGCACATCAGCGCATGAAGCTCGAATTCTTCTGGCGAGTAGCGGCACCAAAAACAACGTCTTCCATGAGGGGCGAGCTGTAATCCGCGGCTGGTTCAAAAGGTGGCAGCGTAAGCTGCTCCAGGACAAAGGATAAATCCCAAGGTGGAACAGGATCTTTGATCGGAGGTCTAAGGTGGAGGACACCTCTCAGGAAGGGTTGTGCTGTGTCCAACTGAGATACAGGATGTTGGCCTATAGGAGTGTGATAGGCTGAGATGCCACAAAGGTGTACTTTTATGGAGGAGTAGGCCAAGCCTGTCTGAAAGAGAGACAGGAGGTAGTCCAAGACCTACCTTTCTGGACAATCCATTGGCAAAACCCCTGTGCTTGAGCCCAGAGGCAAAATCTGTGCCATTTCATGGCGTAAGCAGCATGAGTGGCCGGTTTTCTAGCAGCCGCTTGACTAGAACATCTGCTACCTCTTCCGAGACCCCGTATCGCATAATGGCTATCTTTCTAGGAGCCAAGCGTGCAGGTTCAGCGAATGAAGGTCCGGATGGACCAAAGAGCCCGCCTCCTGAGACAGCAAGTGAGAACTGATTAGCAGAGGCACTGGAAGTTCCCAGGACAGCTGATGTATTAGGGGAACCACATCTGCCTGGGCCAAAGCGGCGTGATAAGTATCAGCGTCGCTTGCTCTCTGCGAAGTTTCAAAAGGACCCTCTGGATCAATGGAAAGGGGGGAAAGGCATAGAGAAATCTGCCTGCCCAGGAGAGGGACAACACGTCTCTCCAGAAAACACCAGGCCCTGGATCTAGCGAGCAGAAATTGGGCAGTTTTGTGTTGGCTGGGGACGGGAAAAGGTCTAACTCTGGTGTACCCCATCTGTGAAACAGATCCTCTACTACCTCCTGGAGTAGTTCCCATTTGTGGACTCTGGCCTGAGAGTGACTCAGGCTGTCTGTGATGACGTTGTCCACCCCTGGTACATGAACAGCAATGAGGTTTGCACCGTGTTGTAAAACTCAATCCCACACCCTCATGGCCTCCCTGCAAAGCGGGTAGGAATGGGTGCCTGCTTGTTTGTTGAGGTAATACATCACCGCATAATTGTCTGTTTGTAACGGAAGAGTACCCAGTGGAATCTCTGATTGGAAAGTTTGCAGGGCATAAAGAACTGCTCTCATTTCCAGGATATTTATGTGGAGATGAGTCTCTTGGGCTGTCCACAGGCCCTGAGACCGGACACCGTCAAGGTGTGCTCCCCATCCGAGCCCTGAGGCATCTGTGAGCAGCATCACAATCGGAGACGGCGCAGTGAAGGGGACCCCCACCGAGAGGTTCTTCGAATCTAGCCACCATTGCCAATCCCGGATTATGGCCTTCGTGATCCAAATTGGGAGCTGCAGATGGTCTTGCTTTTGATCCCATTGGACCCATAACATCCACTGGGTCACCCGCATGTGGAGACGGGCTACGGGACTGTTGCAATGGCCGCAGCCATGTGTCCGAGCAGGCAAAGGACCAGTCTGGCTGGAGCGTCGCTTTGCCAAGATGTCCCTAATGAGGATCTGATGTGTTCCGCCGGTCCTGGGGTAGAACGCTTTCCC
The DNA here is from genome assembly GCA_016271365.2 of Neoceratodus forsteri. Taxonomy (NCBI): domain Eukaryota; kingdom Metazoa; phylum Chordata; order Ceratodontiformes; family Ceratodontidae; genus Neoceratodus; species Neoceratodus forsteri. The sequence goes on from CM057458.1 coordinate 463,633,224, forward strand.
TGGACGTGTCCAGAACTGTGCCTATGAACTGCAGCATCTGTGACGGAACCAGGCGTGACTTCTCTTGATTGATAATGATACCCAACATCTCAGCATCTGTGATGGAACCAGGCGTGACTTCTCTTGATTGATCATGATGCCCAACATCTCGAACAGAGACTGAGTACAATGGTGCAGACATCAGGGCTTCCCAAGGAGGCGCCATGAGCAGCCAGTCGATCAGGTAGGGAACACGTGGTAGCTTTGTCTTCTCAGAGTTGCCGCTACTACCGCCATGCACTTTCTTGACCAACTGGAGAACCCACTGGTCGGCAGTAATTGACTGCCACCCTGAAAAGTGGCGAATGATGCGACCCCCGACCTTTTGAGCTGTTGATCCAGATGAGGGGCGGGGGCTGGGAAGGAGTCATGCTGTGGCAGCACTGGTTCCTGCAGGCTGGGCCGGTTTGGTGTAACACTGGCCTCTGCCTGGGGAAGACTTAGCCTGGGCTTTACACTGAAAGGTGCCCCTTTGCTGGCTGGAACGTGGCTGCTGCCATTGTTGCCGGCTACAAAAACGGTTCTGGTTCCTACGAAAGGAACCAGGCCTTGATCTGTACATGGCTTGTACAGATCTGACTGCCTTCCCAGCATCCTGGAGTCTGGTGATAACATTCTCCGAAGGTTCACCAAATAGTGCCATACATTGTATGGGACATCAAGAATGTTCTTCTGTATGTCCGGGTAGGCTAAGGACACGAAACCAAGAGTGTCTCCGGAGACAGATGCCTGAAGCTGCAGCTCTGGCAGATGAGTCCACAGAGTTGTATGCGGCTTGTAGCACTTGGGTTCCCACATCAGACCCTGTGTGGAGGAGGTTTAGGAGCTCCACCTTCTGATCATCATCCAGTAATTTGTCGACAATGTCCTGGCCCTGTTCCCACAGGGCATTCTGAAACTGTACCATGTGAGATAGGTAGTTCAGAGACCTGATGGAGCATGTACCAGCTGCATACATGTGCCTCCCCAGGGCATCCAGCTGTCTGGATTCCTGGTCCGGTGGCTGTGTGCTCTTATGCTGCGGTCTTTGAGACCGGTCATGAGAGGCCGTAATGACCAGAAGTCAGCCAGTGGTTGTTGAGCCAAGTACTGGTCCTCTTCGGAGGGCCTTGTACAAGCGGTCAGCTTTCTTGACATGGCGGGGTGGGTGCAGATGCTTCCATGCAGCCTTGGTGACGTCTGCAAAGGTGTCCACCAAGGGTGGCACTACCACAGGCTTTGGATCTTTTGCCAAAGATAACGGACAAGGCGCTGTCTCGGGATCGAGGTGTTCAGCATCCTATCCCATGTTGTCCTGGTGTGTCTCATGATCTCAGAGAAGGAGGATCATCCAGAGGTGACCTGGGTAGGTCTTGTGGGTCAGGTGATGGGATGCTGAGTGGAGGAGATCTGGAGAATTCCGAGGTATGCAATCTGGAGTCCTCCCTTGATGAAGTGTACCGACAACATCTGGGTCACTTGGGGCTGGGAGACCCTGATGGAGATCTTGAGGTAGGCCTTCTCTGATCCTTGGATCTACCCCTAGGAGGTGGAGTCTGCTCCTTAGGGGTTGGTGGTCATCCTACTGGCCCCTGTAGTGGAGGAGGGGGCGTAGGAGGTGAAGCTGAAGGAGTAGGAGGAGGAGATTTTACAGGGATCACATCTTTTGGATGGTATCCACCAGAAAGTAAAGAGATCCTTGACCTCTTGAATGTTCATGCTTGACAGCCAGACCTGGCACCGCTGGTCTGTCGCGGGGGTCGGGTCCTAGGTGTCTCCAGGGTGGGACAAGGTTCCTCAGAAGTCTGGCATCCTCTGTCGCCCGCCTGGTCTTCAGGCAATGTCGTGTCCTCCTCTGTGGAGTCCCTGCGACCAGTGTCCACTGGTGACTGGGGGGTGGTCTTCGGCTCCGGTGAGGCGTGGGGGCCGTCGGTCGGCAACCTTCACCGGGTACAGCCCGAGCGCCCGGCTGGTGTCTGGTGTGGCTGATATCCTCTGCTCGGTGAATGCCTGGCCGACTTTGGGTGCTTGGCCACATCGGGTCCGTCATCCGCTTTAGGACATCGTTTTTTTGTCTTCCTGGGTGGTGGATCCGGACCCCTGGGAGGCTGGAAGACCGATCTGGAGTTGGGGTCTCGGCATTGGGCAGAAGAGGAAGACTTGTGGTGTTCGGAAGACTTAGAGGAGGCCCGAGAGGGAGTGGAAGAAGCCGAGGGCCTAGAAGTCTTAATGGGCTGAAGCGAAGTCAAAGAACCGCCTGTAGCCTTCACCTTAACCGGAGGGGGCTGAGAACGAACCCTGGAGGGAGAGCGGTCAGATCGGGTGGAGCCTGAGCTACGTGAGTCCGAGGCCCGGTTCGGGGATCTGGACCTTGCTTTCTCCTGGTGTTTGTCCCAGTGTTTATGGGCCTTCGATGAAGAATCACCTCTGGAAGAAGGTTCTTTATCCATCCTGCTAAGTTTTTCTTCTAAAAGGTACGCCTGAAGTGCCTTCTGACGGTGGATCCTGGTGCGGCTGTTGAACCCTTGACAGAAGGAGCAGACCTTCGTGTCGCGGTCCGGGCCTAAGCACCGCAGGCAGGATGAATGAGGATCCTGGAAGGGGATCTGTTTTCCACAGGCACACTTGGAAAGGTGTCCCTCAGAAGGAGGAGTTGGAGAGGACATTAGTTTTGTAAAGAAACTACTCCAGAAGTTCTTGGTCATTGTGCTTCAGTAGAGACTGAAGTCGATGCTGGCAAGTCGATGGCGGAAAGAACTGGGGATTCTGGGGCTTCGCTAGCATGTACTATGCCCGACATCGGGCGGCACAGACGTCAGAGGTGGTCCCGCTGAATACTGCTAGCTAGAAAGTTTCTGTGGGGTCCTGGCGCCTGCCGCTTCAGTCCTAATGGTGTAACCTGCTGCAAGAGCTGTTTCTCGAGTAAGATCTGAAAATAATCAATGAAAAAGGCATTACGAAAGACATTTAGTGGTGGCCTTGAGTTGAATTCGATATGAGGAGTAAATGAGGTACAGTCACTCCCATGGTGTGCACTCTATGGGCGTTAAGAAGAGAACTGAGGTGAGTGAGGGAATTGGGACAGTTACTAGCTGGCACGCAGCACCACAAGGTGCAAAGGCACTGTCAGTAGTGGACATCAGCTCCCATGGTTTGTAGTGCCTCCAACCCCAGACCCTTAAGTGGGAATCAAATCTGAAGAATGATTCTTGGAAGATACACTTGTTCAAATGTGTCTGCCAGCTGGTCCCACTGCACCCGAAGAGTCCAATGAGGAATGTGCATGTGGAGGCAGGCAAAAGGGATAGTCATGATGGCTGCAGAATTCAACCCCAGCACACTCAACATTGTCCTGGCTGAAAAATGACTGCTGTATATTAACCAGGCCTGAGCAACAATGGCCTCTGCCTCATCCGTAGGTAGGTAGGCCCTGCCCACTACTGTATCCAGCACCACTCCAATATCCTAGAGGTGCTGACAAGGAACTAGGATGGGTTTCGGTTCATTCACTGTGCCACATAGTTCCTCGAACAACTGTCTTGTTCTGGACAGTGCATACAGGATCACTTCTTTGGAACAGGCCTTGAGAAGCCAATCATCCAGATGGGGGGAAAACGTAAAGCTCTTCCTTCTGGAGGGCGCTACCACAGCCACTAAGCAGCTGGTGCGTAACTGTGGTACTGAGGATAAGCCAAGGGCAAGACTCAAAATTGATAATCATCACCCTCCAGTATGAGCGGAGGTACTGCCTTTGGCATTTGCAAATCTTGACATGAAGGTATGTGTCCTTCACACCCGGGGCACAGAGACAATCCCCCATTTGTAAAAGGGGGATTAGAGCCTGAGGAGACACCATTCAAAACTTTTTGTATTCAATAAACAGGTTCTGGTCTCTTAGGTCCAATAAAGGACACAAATCTCCAGTCCGCCTGGTGACCAGTAAGTATCAGGAGTAGAACCCTTTGCTTCTTTCTTGACAGGGACTTTTTTTTTTCCTTTTTAAACTTGAAGTTTATTACAGATTTTTTGCAGAAACATAGATTTTGACAGCAGATAAGGACTGCTTGGCCCACCCAGTCTGCCCATTTCCCTACCTAATGGATAAGCTGCAGATCCTAGTTAACCAGCAGCCTACTTCTTCCTACCCCCACCCCCTAGAATTGCCTTATGACTGTCCCATGCATGCTTGAATTCCACCACTGTTTTTGACTCCACAACCTCCTCCGGAAGGCCGTTCCATGCATCCACAACCCTCTCTGTGAAAAAATACTTCCTTAAATTATCTCTGAGCCACCCCTTCAATCTTCAAATTGTGCCCCCTTGTTCTTGCACACCTCTTTTTTTTGAAAGATGCTACCCTCTTGGACTTTGTTGATTCCCTTGAGGTACTTGAAAGTTTCTATCATGACCCCCTCTCCTCCTTTCCTCGAGGCTATATATATTAACTCCTTAAGTCTCTCTTCATGTGTCTTCGGTGCAGACCCTGCACCATTTTAGTTGCCCTCCTCTGGACAGCTCCCATCCTGTCTATGTCTTTGCAGAGATTGGGTCTCCAGAACTGCACGCAGTACTCCAGATGGGATCTCACCAACTGTCTGTACAGAGGGATAACAACTTCCTGTTTTCTATTGGTGATGCCTCTCCCTATACATCCCAGTATCCCCCCAGCCCTCCTTGCTGCCCTCTCACATTGCTTGCCCACCTTTAGGTCATCTGATATGACTACCCCCAGGTCCCTTTCCATTTTTGTTGTTGTTAGTATCTCACCCACCATTGTGTACTCTTCCCCTGGGTTTCGGTTTCCCAGGTGCATACCTTGCACTTCTTAGCACTGAATCTAAGCTGCCATACATTTGACCATTCCTCTAACCTTGCCAAGTCCCTTCTCATCCTTTCCACCCCACCTTGTGCATCAACTCTGTTGCAGATCTTTTGTCATCTGCAAAGAGACATACTTTCCTTCAGTCCCTCTGCAATGTAGCTTATAAAGACATTGAAGAGGACCTGATCCTAATACTGAACCCTCGGTGCCCACTAGTAACCCCTTTCTTCCAGGTGGACTTCATTTACTATTACTCTCTGTGTCCTATTCTCCAGCCAATTCTTTGCAGGCTGTCATCTTGGGACCCACTCCCAGGCTGGCTAACTTGTATATTAATATTTTGTGTGGGACTGTGTCAAATGCCTTGCTAAAGTCTAGGTAGGCCATGTCCACAGTCCCTCCCTGATATACTACTTTGATCACCCAGTCAAAGAAATCTATCAGATTTGTCTGGCATGACTTTCCCGCTGTGAATCCATGCTGCCTTGGGTCCTGTGCCCCTCTGGCCTCCAGATACTCAAAAATTATTTCCTTCAGAAGTGATTCCATCATTTTCCCTACCGCTGAGGTTAAACTAACAGGTCTGTAGTTTCCTGCTTCTGCCTTGCTCCCACTTTTGTTAAGGGAATCACATCTGCCTTCTCCAGTCCTCGGGTACCACCCATCCTCCCATGATTTGTTAAAGAGGGTAGTCAGTGGTGTCACTAGTTCTACCCTTAGTTCTTTTAGAATTCTGGGATGAATCCCATCAGGCCCCATTGCTTTGTCCACCTTCAGTTTAAGAGTTCTTTCAGAACCCTTTCTTCAGTAAATGGGCTGGTATCAACTTCTGTATCCAGAGTGTTTCTACTGTTTGTTTTAGGCACCTCCCACTCTTCCTTTGTAAATACTGAGCAAAAATATTTGTTTAGTATCTCTGCCTTTTCACAGTCACCCTCTGCCCACCCTCCCTCCCCTTTATTAAGCCTCACTAACCCTCCCTTGGTCTTCCTTCGCTCCCTGATGTACCTATAAAAGGTTTTATCCCCCTTCTTAACTGAGTTGGCTATCTTTTCCTCGGTTTGGGCCTTTGCTGTTCTGACTGCCTTCCCAGCTTCCTTTTGCTTTAACTGATACAGTTCTCTGTCCTGCTCCTTCTGTGATTCTTTGTACTTCCTGAATGCTTTCTTTTTCTCTTGAACCTTCACTGCCACTTCCTTTGAGAACCACAGTGGTTTCTTACATTGTTTCGTTTTGTTTATTTGCTTCACACAAAGGCTTGTTACCTCTGTGATGGCAGTTTTTATTATTCCTCATTGTTCTTCCACCCCTCCCTCCTGCCCATTTGCTAGTGAATTCCTTAGACACTCACCCATTTTGGCAAAGTCAGCCCTCCTAAAGTCCAGTACTTTTGCCTTTGTATGGCTTGACTCTATTGCTGTGTTTATTGTGAACCATACTGTTCGATGGTCGCTAGTTCCCAGATGGCTACGCACTTCTACATCTGTGATCCTCTCTTCATCTCCATTTGAGAGAACCAGGTCTAAGATTGCTCCCTCTCGAGTGGGCTCCAATACTAGTTGTCTAAGGCATGCCCCCTGTAGGGCATCTAGAATAACCCCACTCTTGAAGTGGCTGCTGCAACTGCACTCCAGTTAACATCTGGCATATTCAGATCACCCTTCAGCAATATCTCCCTTTTCTGCCATTCTAAGTATTCTTTCTATCATTTCCTTGTCCATTTCCTCCCCTGGGAGAGGTCTGTATACAACCCGTGTGGATTGTGGTGCCATTGCCGGTCTCCAAATTTACCCACAGTGCTTCTTCTCCTCCCTGTTTTCCTTTTGTTCTGTTGCTTTGATTCCTTCCCTTAGTAAAGAGCTACTCCTCCTCCTCTTTCACCCTCCCTGTCCCTCCTGTAGATAGTGTATCCTGGTATGTTTACGTCCCAGTCATGGTTTTGTGTGTACCATGTTTCTGTGACTGCCACGATATCAGATGTTCCTCCTCCATCAAGGCCACTAATTCAGGAAGCTTGTTACTCAGACTATGGGCATTGGTACTCATTGCTCTCCATTTTTTGATGGCTTTACCTTCTTTTACGGCATCCCCCACTGACCTTTCTACCTCGGTCTCTTTCTCATTTAGTACCCTGTTTTGTAGGGAGAGGCTGAGATTTTCCTGCTGCTTATCAGTGCCTCCCCCCTTGACTAGTTTAAAAGCTTGCCAATGAAGCATTTAAACCGATTGCTCAAAAGACTTTTTCCCTTCCTGGACAGATGCAGACCATCCTGCCAGTATAGGCTGGTGTCCCTCCAGGTGGAACCGCAGTCCCCAATGAAGCCAAACCCCTGTGCTCCACACCATTTTTTCAACCATTCATTAAACTGCATGGTGCAAAGTACCCTCGCCTCACTCATGCCATTGACAGGCAGCACCTCAGAGAAGGATATTGTGTGTGCTACTTGTCTTATGCCCCTTCCCAATTCTACAAAGTCCTTCTGCACTGCTCTAATCTCATGATGAGCCAAGTCATTTGTCCCTAGGTGGACAATGGCGTCCAGCTCGAACTCTCGTGCAGCTGTTCTCGTGATCCTGAGGGATCGCTTCCTGTCTCTCCAAGCCATGGCACCATGCAGGCACCTTACTTCAGTTTTCCCTGCTCCCCCAGTTCTATCCCCCTAATAACTGAGTCCCCCACCAGGAGCTGCTTCCTTTCATTGTGGTGTCCTCTGCCTCCTTCCTGTGGGCCTCCCTTGTGACAGTTGTCCTCAGCCTCCTTAGTCTCCTCTGCGGGTGCATCTATAGGGGAGCTATGCTCCCCTAGAATGGTGTATGGATTGTGGTGTGGAACAACTGACTGGGTGTGCCTCTGTTCCACCATCCTCACGATCCCTGAGCCCACTGTGGTCCAACTGCTGTGCTTTCTTCGCAACCTCTGAGGTAGTGGTGGTGGCTCTGGTGCTCCCTGGATGGGGGAGGTTCCCTTCCTACCGTCCAGTGTGGCCTGGGGGAAGGTTCCCTCACTACTGTCCAGTGTGGCCTGAAGATGGGCAACTTCCTCCCTCAGGGCAGAGAGTTGTCTGCAAATAGGGCAGCATCTCAGCCTCCAGAAAGACTCCCGGAAGACTGCTGCCCCACAGTCATTACATTGCACTACTCCCCACATTTTTGTGTGTGTGTGAGTGATTGGTTTGTTATATAGAAATATATATATATATTATACAATGTGTATGCTTATATTGTCAGTGCAGTGTGCTAGAGAATATATGACAGTGATATGCACCTTGCACTCTTGAGGAAATGATGTCAGAACCCCAGGTATAAAGGAACTATTTCCAGGGGTGGGTGCGGTAAGGGGTGGGAAGGGGTTGGGCCTAAACTGTGCCCTCACAAAACAATCAGCTCAAAGCTCTGACCCACTGCTGCGATGAGTGCCTTCCTGTCAGCAAGATGCCCTACATAACAATTTGACAGAGAAAATCCTGCTAATCAAACAGAGAACCACACATCCAAGTCAGACACAGGTAAACCTCCCAGCCCCAAAACAGGCCTGGTGGTTTGTGCTCTGAAAGCTATCCAGCCCCAAAAATAAGTCAGCTGTGCTTTAAACTCTTCCATGATGAAAATCTTAAGAATTGTAACAAACAAACGTAAACCTAGATCCACCTCTCTGTTGCTTGAAAGACTGTCTTTCGTGTTTCACACTGCAGGTTTTGCTATGACAACTCCTTAACCACAATAACTTATTTAAAAATAGTTTAACTATCACAAACTCCTCGCACCAGTAAATTATTTAAAAATAGTTTCTGTCCCAAAATCCTAGTAGTCAATCCAGCTACCCCAAGGGACAACCAAAATGCAGTATTCAAACACTTGTGAAGTTACTTCCAAGATAAGCAGAGTTTGCAAGCTCCTTTTTCAACTCCTCAGCCACTTGTAATTTATTTAAAAATAGTTTAACTGTCAGAAAATCCTAGTAGACAATCTAGCTACCTCCAAGGATCTACCCAAATGCAGTATTTAAATCCTTCAGTTACTAACAAGATAAACAGAGTTTGCAAGCCCTTCTTGGTTAAACACTAAATAAATATGTGAATAAAAAGCAATTACCAAGGGTAGTTAGTTTCACCTCCCACAGAATTAAGCAAAGTGCACGTTGTTGCCGATATCAAGTGCAATATAGAATTTCTCACACAGCTCACAGCTGAATAAAGAAGTAGCGTCCTTCCAGGTCAAGAAAATGTGCTTTGTGTCTCTAAATATTGCAGCCTCCAGTAACTTATAGTAATCTGATCTAGTCTGGATATCTCCACCCAGGGCAATTTGTTGACAATGGTTATGATGCAGTACATCAGAGGCGATACAGTACATTTTAAAATGTCACAGGGCGTAGGAAGTCTTATATTGAACTGATATGCAGCTATCACATAGCCTTTCAACAATACAAGGCAGACCTTTTAACTACATAAATAGCCCACCAGCTGGTGTATTAGCTCGCCTCTAGTATTTCCTCCAGGTGGGAGGAGTACAGTACTGTCTAGCTCAGTAATCAGCGACCCCTAAGCAATCTGGTGCACTGCCTTTATCTAGTATATTTATGGTCCTGTCTTTTCTTTGAACTTAAATATTTTTTTATTAGAGTCATAGGTCATACACAGAGACAAGGTATTCAATTTTAGTCTGGTTACAATCCATAGTAACACCTTATCAGCAGTTACATAGTCCATGTGTTAATTTTTTATTCTTTTCTGCTTACAGGTATCAAAAGCAAATGCCAACTTACAATCAGCATGAACTGTATATTGTCACTGGACAGTCATCACTCAATCTGTCCTATAGTCTCAATTGATCTCTATGTTGTATTATATCGGGGGTTCCATGATTGCCTCCATTGTTTAGACACAAAAATAAAAAGGGAAGACATTTAACAAATAAAACCTATAAAATATAAAAAACTGTGAACTTTGTGTCCATCTGTTATATCTTATAATTTAATTACTAGTAGAACTTACTTGCTGTGGGGTTATGGACCCTTCCCACCCCTCTGTCAGTGCATCAATTCAATTTTTGGGCTAACACTGATAATCCCTCGGTCTCTTCTAAATATGTAAAGAAGGGCTACCACCAAGAATTGTATTTCTATACTGCTATTCGCAGTTTGGCGGTGGTGGCCTCCATGTCTCTAACTGATTTAATATTAGTAAGCCACTTGAGTGGCTGTTGGTTGATTTTGTGAAAGCCAGTTTGGCGTAATCACTTCATTGGCTGCCACTGTCAATATCAGAAACAAATATTCCCTCCCTTTGGATTTTATTTCTGGGGGAGTACAGGCGAGAACCAGGTGATGAAACTTCAAGGTCTGGACCAGATCCAGCATTCTCTGAATCTCCTTCCCCACCCAAGACCAGAAGGACTGGATTTTAGGGCAAGCCCAGAAGGTATGAAAGTGGTTACCATTTGCCTACAACCCTCCAGCATCTATCCGTAGGGTATTTGGAATAGTGCTGTGAAATGGTGAAGTAATAAGAACCATACTGAAACTTTCCATCAAAATTCCTCCAAACTATCGAGTTTGTTGTTTTACACTCGATTGGCCCAAATCCTAGTCCACTACTCACCCGTGATGTCTCACCTGCACTCCTCCGTCCAATTATTTTGTATTTTCTGGATAGCCAGCTCGGATAGCTCATAGTCCAATTTCAGGTAAAACAGGAATACCAAATGTTTCAGGTCTCCTGCCTGGGACTTGGTCCAGACCAGAGATACCCCTTTCCAACTGCCCTTCTAGAGAGGGATACCCACCCACCTGGCTAATATCTGAGCTGTAAATATTTATACAAATCTGTGTGTGTGTGTGTGTGTGTGTGGGGGTTAAAATCTGTCGTATAGTTCTGAAAGCCTTAATCTGACAGTCCTCCAGAAACTGTGATAGAAATTGCAGACCCGATTTCTCTATCTGAGTATTACTGGGTCCTTCTGGACTGTTGGGAATTTGGGCAAGTAATGCAGTGGAATATATGGCTAGACATAATTTGTTTTTCCCCCTCTTATTTTCAACCAAATTGATAATATGTGTCTGGCACATTTATTTTTAATGGTGTTGAGTGAGCCTGGCAAAATTATCCACAGTAACAACTTCAGGGGAGTACCCATACAGCCACTTGCTTCCAGCACACACCACTGTATATGTTGAGGGCTGCTCACTATCTTAACCAAGGGGACAATCTGCGCTGCCCAATAATACTGTTGTATGTCCGGTAGACTCAAGCTACCACTATTTTTATTTTTCTGTACTACCAGACTGCATATTCTGGGTTTCTGGTTTGCCCAGATAAAAGTTTGTAATTTTTTGCAGTGTTTGGTTTAAATCAAACTTGGGAATGTGAAGTCGTAGTGCTGCGAAAAGGAAAAGTAACCTTAGTAGCACATTCATTTTTGTAGTTTGGATTCAATTAAGAAACGACAGGGGTAGGCTGTGCCATCTGCCCATATTGTATACAGTGCTCCTCAAAGAAAAATGTACCGCTCCCACGTCATTATCGCACGTGCGGTAAAAAATACCGCTACTGCAGTAAAAACAAAAAAACACACACACACACAAAAAAAACAATGTTAGTCAATGGGATTTTTGCCGCGGTAGCAGGATTTTTTTAACCGCATGTGCGGTAATAACTCGGTGGTGGGAAACTTTTCTATGAGTAGCACTGTATATCTGTTGAAGAAGGGGGGCATTATTGTATTTCTATAGATTGCTTAAGTGTTTTAGAATCCATATGCCTAAATAATGGATTTTATCCTTAACCCACTTAAAGGGGAAGTTGGTCTTAACTGTTGGGTTTAAGCTCCCTTTTATCACTAATGCCTCTAATTTTTCTAGATTGATTTTAAATCCTGAAATGGACCCATAGTTCTTAAACATCTGTAACAGGTTAGGAATGGTGAGGGTGGGTTTCTCTATGAAAAGTAGGGTATTGTCTGCATACACTGAGACCTTGCAGCAATGGGGCCCATTTGTATGCCCAGGGATTACCGTAAGCAATGGCCAAAAGTTCTAGACTTAATTGCAAAAGTAGGGGCGACAAGGGACAAACTTGTCGTGTTCCTCTTTCAAGCTTTATTTCTTTAGAAGTGGTACCATTCGCCTGTACCTTGGCTGAAGGATTACTGTAACATAGAAAAATCCATTGTATAAATTTGCCTCCCAACCCCATTTTTTCTAGGACTACCCGAAGGTAGTCCCAATTCAAGCAGTCAAATGCTTTTTTGGCGTCAAGGGAAAGTTGTGCAGTCATTGTTGGGGGGGGGAGGCTATATGCTAGGACGTTCAGCAGTTTGTGGATATTATCCGCTAAATGTCTATTCGTATGAAACCCATTTGATCTGGTGTAACAAAGCTCAATGAATTTCTGTAATCTGTTGGATAGAATTCTGGATAACATTTTTAATCTTGATTTAATAATGAAATAGGTCTGTAGGCCTCACATTTGTCTAAAGGTTTTGGGATGACACTAATTAGAGCAGACTTCCAGGCGTCAGGTATGCGCTCTTTGGTTAGGCAATTGTTAAATACAGTGGTTAGAATGGGGGCCAATATATTTTTAAACTGTTTGTAAAATTCAGAGGGAAAGCAGTCAGGGCCTGGGTATTTACCAGTGGGGAGTGATGTGATCACTTCCCTGACTTCTCTTGGACCAATGGGAGCATTCAACATTTCTCTTGCCAAGTCTGATAACTTGGGTATTGGCAGGAGGTCTTGCAAAAACTGTTCAGTTTTAATTTTAATATCAGAAGTTAGTTTATCTTCTTGATATAGCAGCTGGTAGAATTGCTGGAATTGAGCCACTATGGCTGAAGAACTACACCATAGGTTATGAGGTTCTAGTGGATTATGGATCTTGTGACCAATCATTCAGCCTGTTTTTTTACGCAGCCTCAAGGCCTGCAACCTCGCTGCCCTACCCCCTGTATCGTGGTACTTCCGATTTAAAAATCTAAGCTGCCCTTCTACTCTTTGGATAACTAGTTTCTGGAGTTCTTCTCTTTCTTCTTTCAGTTTTGACATTATTTGTTTATTAGTGGGACTTTTTTTGTGCCGAGTCTCAAGGTCCTGTATTTTCTTAAGAAGTTTGTCCTGGGTTATTCTTGCTAATTGTTTTTTTGCTGAGGCTATCCCTATGAAATCCCCCCTACACACTGCTTTCAGAGCTTCCCAGGTGGATATTGGCGAACACTGTTGTCCCAGATTGATGTCATAAATTTCCTTAATGGATTTCAACATTTTTTTATCACTTAAAAGGGAGACATTTAGCCTCCATAGTTTAACTGTGTCCGTTCTAGGAGTCTCCCATTTAGTGGACATAGGGGCATGGTCTGAGATGGCAATGGCAATTTTGGAAGACAATACTCTATGCATATGGGGCTTGGTTATTAGGAAAAGGTCAATCCTAGAATAACAGTGCTTAGCCTGGGAAAAAAGGCGTAGTCCCTCTCCCCCTTGTGTTGTTGTCTCCAGACGTCTACTCTATTAGGGAACTGAGGACTTTGGCTACAGCCTTGTCTTGTGCCACTGTTTGGGATGATCTGTCCATAGTTGCCGATGGGGTGACATCAAAATCCCCACCAATTATTAACTGTCCTACTGGCAACAAGGCTAACTTCTGGAATATCTCTTAAAAAATTTCGAGTGCGTACAAATTAACTAAATGAATTACCTCTCCATGTATTAATCCTGTAACTCTCAGGAAATGACCCTCCCAATCCCCCTCCACCGATATTATCTGCAATGGGCATCCCTTCTAAAAAGAATGGCTACCCCTGCCCCCCTACCATTTGGGGAGTGGTCAGCTTCCACCCATGCTTTCTGCAGCTTGGTATGTTCTTGCGAGCCCAGATGCGTCTCCTGCAAGAAAGCAATTGAGCACTGCAGTCTATTAAGTTCACTCATTATTCTGGATCATTCGACAGGCGAGTGAACCCCTTTAACATTGTAGGTCATTATAACAATATCACCCATTTTGACTATAGACAAATATGGTCCTATTACACCATTCCCCCCATTTCTTAATATGGTATTATAGCTTCGTTCCACTAGGTTTGAAATCTTACCAATCAGTAATTCCTTGCCACTGACAGACACTTAACATAATAAGTAACAAGTTCCTCCAGTGAACTGTAGTGGAGGATACAACTAGTAAACTGTAAACACAACATTGAACTGAGAACTGTAGTACGCAAAGTATAACAAATTTTTGTTGCTTCTTACATAAACAAAGGTCCTGTCTTTTCTATGCTTCATTATATATAAAGACCCATGCATTTCATCTGTTCTAAAGTACAAGAAGCCTATTCTGCAGTTGTTCAGTTAATCTGCAGAGATCCGTAACTATGTCTTCCCATTGCATTTGGTAGGGGGTGTGGGTTGTAACCATAGTCTCGTTATGGCTTTTCTGGCTGCAGTAAGTTGCATTCACAATATGTATAAGTGATGTTTATTTTTCAGTGAGGGGTGGGTAAATTAGCAGAAGTGCTGTGCTTGGTTTCAAGGTGACAAAGCCAGCAACATCACTGACTGCCCTCTTTATATTTTCCCAGAATGTATTCAAAGAAGCGCAGGACCAGAGTACGAGCATAGGTGGCAAACCCACGTCCACATCTCCTTCAACATGAGGAGTATCTTTTGGTAAGGAATTTGGCAGTTACCTGCGGTGTTCAGAAATATCAAACGACTGACTTCTAATCAAACTCTCTTCATTGGTATGAGCTTGTAACTTTGCTGTCTGAGCCAGATGTTAGTTCAGTCAGCTTCTGTAATGACAATACTAAGCTCTGCCTCCCACGTTGTTCTGGTGTTCTCTGTGGTATTTTCCTCTCCCAGCAGTGCTTGACAGCACACTGATAAAGTGTGCAGGCCAAATGCCTCTCAGAACATTTATTATGAAGTTAAACAGTGGGGGAGAAGTTTCCAACGTCTACCTGTAGGCACACTGTGCCTCCCAGATAGGCAAGGATCTGGAAACATCTGTAGTGATCATTTCTATCTAGCTGGAATACCCCAGATAATCAGTCACACATTGTTTTAAACATACGCTCTTCATAATATGAAAAGGTATGTGAGAGACCCTATGCATCCACTGTTTAAATTTGTGGTCTGGTCCAGGCAGGAAGGAAATCTTAAGGGGCCTGTGACCAGTGACACGGAGTCTAGTACTGTGAGTCTAATGCTGGTTTGTTGAGCCTTGGGTGCCCCCATATTTGTATCGGAAGTAGGAGTTGCTGCCATGTCCTTACCAGGCCCAATGTTAATTGCGGAATGAATGTGTTGGCAATGATTTCTTAAGGGTCCCATGCTGTGGACTCCAGGTCTGCAGGGAAGACAGCCATCTCTAGGTCCACCCGCTGTGGTCTGAGTGGATGTTGCGTCCAAGTCAAAATGTTTTAATTGTGCTGCTAGGACATATAATGTGAGGTCTGGAAGTGCAAGGCCTCCCTCTTGATTTGGAAATCTACAGCTTTTTTTTTTTTAATGAACAATCCTGACCCCCAACAAATATGAACTGTAAGACTGATTTGTTCTCACTCCTCCTGCTGTAAATACTTACTTATTACTTGGTGCCCATCGAGACTGTTCCCCACAGTGTGTGTGACATTATCTGTTATCTCTCAACCAAACATCTAATTTGTTTTTAAAGACAGTGGCACTAGTTGCCTCTACCAATTATTGTGGCAAGGTGTTCCATACAATGGATGCTCTTATTGGAAAAAAGTTTCCCCTTTTGTTGGTTTTATAAGTTTTTACTTCAAGCTGTTTATTATGCAGTCTTGGAAAATGTCTCCTTTTGGAGAGTGTTAGACCACATTTTTCCATTAGATCTGGTGAATTTATTAAATTAAAAACCATAAGCATATCACCTCTTAATCTTCTAGTTTGAAGAGAAAGAGAGACCGGTAGCTTTTAATCTGTTCTGATAATCCAAGTTTGTTAATCTTGGAATCATTCTAGTTACTCTCCTTTGAACCTGTTCAAGAATTGCTGTGTCTTTTTTTTGGTTTGGATTCCAGAAAGGGGAGCCATAGTCTAGATACGGTCTAATGTATGCCCTATACAATGGAATAAGGCACTGTTCAGTGCTATTAACACAAGTGTGTTTTATTTGCCTCAAAAGTCAGTTGGTCATGCAAGCAGTTCTAACACAGTGATCATTTGATGTAAGTTTATTATTAACATATATCCCTAATTCTTTTTCACAATTTGATGAGTGAAGTGGTAGTCCGTTTATATAATATCTCGTTTTTGGATTATTTACACCGAAATGCACTATTAAACATCTGTCTTGATTAAACTGCATATGATTTTCATTTGCCCAAAGTGTTAATTTTTCCAAATCCTTCTTTAATGCAGAAATATTTTCTTGATTATTAACCTTACCCTCCAATTTTAGTATCGTCTGCAAATTTAACCATGAAGTTATTTGGCCCTGTTTGTAAATCACTGATAAAGAGATTAAACAATGTTGGTCCCAAGACCGATCCCTGTGGTACACCACTTGTCACACTACCCAAATCAGACAAGATATCATTAATTCTAACTTTCTGAGAACGATTTACCAACGAGTTTAAAGTCCAGTTGACAATATCAGGTGACAAACCTAGATTGTGCATTTTAGTAATGAGTTTTTCATGTGAAACTTTATCGATGCTCCCTACACACCACAGCATCCAAGTAGCCTTACCCATTGCTTTGTCACACTGCCCTGCCATTTTGAGGTCATCAGTTATGATAACTGAAGGTACCTTTCCTGACTGTTAGTACCTCCACCATCCTATACTCATCTCATAGGTTCCTATGTCCAAGGTGCATGATTTTGCACTTTCTGGTACTGAACCCCAACTGCCATGCTCTTGACCACTCCCAGAGTTTCCCAAGATCCCTGCGCATTCTCTCCATCCCCTCCGGAATGTCTACCCATTACAGATTTTGGGATCACCTGCAAAAAGACATGCCTTGTCTTTCAGTTCAGCAATGTCACTTATGAAGACACTGAAGAGGACCGATCCCAGTACCAAGTCCTGCGGCACCCCACTGATCACTCTCCCATAATTTCAGTGAATGCTGTTAACCACCACCCTATGATGTCTATCCATTAAGCAGTTTCTAGCCCAATTCACCCCTTTGGGTCCCACCACTAGGCTGCTCAATTTCTTAATCAGGCTACTGTTCAGCACAGTGTCGAAGACCTTGCTAAAGTCAAGATAAACCATGACCACTGCCCTCCCCGACATATTTCCCTGGTCACCCCATCAAAGAAATCAATCAGATTAATCTGGCATGAGCCCCCCACCCCGTGAATCCATGCTAGCTGTGGTCTTGCAGCCAACTGGATTCAAGATACTCTACCAGCCTTTCCTTAAGCAGGGCTCCATTAATTTCCCCACCACTGAAGTGAGACTGACTGGCTGTAGTTGTCAGCCTCCACCCTACTGCTGTTCTTATGTAGAGGGAGCACATCTGCTCTCCTCCAGTCCTCTGGAACCACACCTATTTCCAGTGAACTGTTGAATAAGGCCATCAGCGGCAGCTAGAAACGTAGACTTTGACAGCAGATAAGGACCGCTTGGCCCACCTAGTCTGCCCATTTCACTACTAGAGAGGTAGCGAAATAAAATTATGCTGGTGAAATTGCCACAAAATTGGCAATTTTACCACTTGAAACATTTCGCGAAATTCTGCCATTCCACAAAATTTTTCACTTGGTGCGATATTTCACCTGCAAAACTTCACCATTTAATTGTGAAATTTTGGTATTTTAGGGCAAAATTTCACACTTTCACCCGCTGAATTATTAATTCCACGTAAATATTTTGGTAAAATGCACGGATTTCACAAAACATTTTACGGAATGAAATTTTCTAATTTTGCACATCTCTGTTCCCTACGTACTGGATAAGCTGTAGATCCTAGTTAACCAACAGCCTACTTCTTCCTACCCCCCACAAGAATTGCTTTATATCTGTCCCATACATTCTTGAATTCCCCCACTGTTTTTGACTCCACGATCCCCTCAGGAAGGCCGGTCCATGCATCCACTACCCTCTCTGTGAAAAAATACTTCCTTACATCGCCCCTGATTCATCCCCCTTCTGTCTTCAAATTGTGCCCCCTTGTTCTTGCACATCTCTTTTTCTGAAGGATGCTACCATCTTGGACTTTACCGATTCCCTTGAGGTACTTAAATGTTTCTATCATGTCCCCCCTCTCCCTCCTTTCCTCAAGGGTATACATATTAAGCTCCCTTAGTCTCGCTTTGTATGACTTCTGGTTTAGGCCCTGCACCATTTTAGTGGCCCTCCTCTGGACTGCCTCCATCCTGTCTATGTCCTTGCGGAGATGAAGTCTCCTGAACTGCACACAGTATTCCAGATGGGGTCTCACCAACTGTCTGTACAGAGGGATAACAACTTCCTGTTTTCTATTGGTGATGCCTCTCCCTATGCATCCCAGTACCCCCCCCCAGCCCTCCATACTGCCTTCTCACATTGCTTCCCTACCTTTAAGTCATCTGATATGACCACCCCAGGTCCTTTTCCATTTTTGCTGTTGTTAGTACCTCCCCCCACATTGTGTGCTCTTCCCTTGGGTTTTTGTTTCCCATGTGCATTTGCATTTCTTTGCATTGAATCTAAGCTGCCATACTTTTGACCATTCCTCCAACTCTGCCAAGTCCCTTCTCATCCTTTCCACTCCTCTTGTGTATCAACCTGTTGCAGATCTTCATGTTGTCTGCAAAAGGCATCTTTCCTTCCAGTCCCACTGCAATGTCACCTATAAAACATTAAAGAGGACTGGTCCCAATCTGAACCCTCAGGTTCCCCACTAGTAATCCCCTTTCTTTGGGTGAACTCCATTTACTATTACCCTCTGTGTCCTGTTGTCTAGCCAATGTTACCCAGGCTACAACCTGGAATTTACTCCAAGGCTGACTAACTTGTTTATTAATCTTTTGTGTGGGACTGTGTCAAATGCCTTGCTAAAGTCTAGGTAGGCCATGTTCACAGCCCCTCCTAGTCTACTACTTTGGTCACCTAGTCAAAGAAATCTATTAGATTCGTCTGACATGACCTTCCCACTGTGAATCCATGCTGCCTGGGGTCCTGTGCCCCACTGGCTTCTAGGAACTCAATTCTTTCCTTCAGAAGTGATTCCATCATTTTCCCTACCACCGAGGTCAAACTAACTGGTCTGTAGTTTCTTGCCTCTATCTTGCTCCCACTTTTGTTAAGGAGAATCACATCCACCTTCCTCCAGTCCTCAGGTACTGCACCATCCTCCCATGATTTATTAAAAAGGGTAGTCAGTGGTGTCACTAGCTCTCCCCTTAGTTCTTTTACAATTCTGGGGTGAATATCATCAGGCCCCATTGCTTTGTCTACCTTTAGTTTTAGGAGTTCTTTCAGAATCCTTTCTTCCATGAATGGACTGGTATCGACCCCCCCATCCAGAGTGCTTCTATTCTTTGGTATAGGTACCTCACCCTCCTCTTCTTTTGTGAATACTGAGCAGAAGTATTCGTTCAGTATCCCTGCCTTTTCACTGTTACCCTCTGCCCACCCCCCTTTCCCTTTATTAAGCCTCACTATCCCTCCCTTGGTCTTTCTTCGCTCCCTAATGTACCTATACAAGGTTTTATCCCCACTTCTTAACTGAGTTGGCTATCTATTCCTCAGTTTGGGCCTTTGTTATTCTGACTTCCTTCCTGCTTCCTTCTGTTTTAACTGGTACAGTTCTCTGTCCTGCTCCTTCTGTTTCCTTATACTTCCTGAATGCTACATTTTCTCCCAACTTTCCCGACACCTCTTTTGAGAACCATAGTGGGTTTTTTCTTCATTTGTTTTGCTGATTTGCTTTACACAAGGCTTCTTGCCTCTGTGATGGCTGTTCTGATTTTCCCATTGTTCCTCCACCCCTCCTTCTTGCCTGTTTGCTAGTGTTTTCTGAGGCACTCTCCCATTTTTCCCCAAAGTCAGCCCTCCTAAAGTCCAATACTCTTGCTTTTGTATGGCTTGACTCTATGGCTGTGTTTATCGTGAACCACACTGTTTGGTGGTCACTTGTTCCCAGATGTCTACCCACTTCTTAATCCGAGATCCTCTCTCCATCCCAGTTTGAGAGTACCAGGTCTAAGACTGCTCCCTCCCGAGTGGGTTCCAGCACTAGCCGTCTGAGGCATGCCCCCTGTAGGGCATCGAGAATGACCCTGCTCTTGGATGTGGCTGCAGCAAAGGTGCTCCAGTTAACATCTGGCATAGTCAGGTCCCCCATCAACAATATCTCCCCTTTTTCTGCCATTCTAAGGATGCCTTCTATCATTTATTTGCCCACTGCCTCCCCCTGAGATGGGGGTCTGTATACAACCCCCATGGAGACTGTGGTGCTATTTCCTGTCTCCAGGGTGACCCACAGTGCCTCCTCTACTCCGTGTGTACCCTTTAGTTCTGTTGCTTTGATCCTCTTCTTTACATAGAGAGCTACTCCTCCTCCTCCTCCTCCTCTTTAACCCTCCCTGTCCCTCCTGTAGATTGTGTATCCTGGTATGCTGACATTGCAGTCATGGTTCTCTGTGTATCATGTTTCTGTGAATGCCACGATAGCCAGGTGTCCCTCTTCCATTAAGGCCACTAGTCCAGAGAGCTTGTTACACAGGCTACGGGCATTGGTACTCATCACTCTCCATTTTTTGATGGCCATACCTCTTTTAGCCCCATCCCTGTCCTTACTGCCTTTGCTTTTCTCTCCATTTTCCCCTGCCCTGTTCCTACTAACTTCATTACCTTGGTGTTTACCTCACTAACTACCCTGTTTTGTTGGGGGAAGCTGGTATTTCCCTGCACCTTTTCAGAGCCTCCCCCCTTGGCCAGTTTAAATGCTTGCCAATGAAGCATTTAAACCTATCACCTAGGATCCTGGTTCCCCTCCTGAACAAATGCAGACCATCACGCCAGTATAGGCCAGTATCCCTCCAGGTGGACACCCAGTTCCCAATGCTGCCAAAACCCTGAGCTCCGCACCAGTTTTTCAACCATTCATTGAATCTCATGGTCTGGAGTACCCTAGCATCACCCTTGCCATAGACAGGCGGCACCTCCGAGAAGGTTACCATATGTGCTACTTGTCTAAGACCCCCTCCTAAACTCCACAAACTCCTCTTGCATTGTTCTGATCCCATTCCCAGCAAGGCCATTTGTCCCTAGGTGGACAATGACATCCAGCTCCTTCCCCCGGGCAGCTGCTCCTGTGATCCTGAGGATTTTCTCTCTGTCCCTCCAAGCCATGGTGCAAAGCAGGCACCTTACTTCCCGCTCCCCTCCGTCCCCCAATTCTAACCCCCTCCAATGATTGAGTCCCCCACCAGGAGTTGTTTCCTTCTCCTGTGGGGTCCTGAAGCACCCTCCTGTGGGTCTCCTCTGTGGAGGTTACCAGCATCCTCCTTGGTCTCCACTGCAGGTGCCTCCATAGAGGAACCACTCACCGCCAGAACAGCATATGAATTGTGGAGAGGTATAACTGGAGGGATGCGCCTCTGTTCTATCACCCTCACCCTCTCTGAGCCCACCTTGGTCCAATCGCTCCTCTTCCTTGGCAACCTCTGAGGCAGTGGCAGAGGTTTCACAAATCCTAGCCAGGTTGGCCTGGAGATGGGCAACCTCCTCCCTCAGACCACAAAGGTGCCTGCAAACAGGGCAGCATCACAGCCTCAAGAATGTCTCCCAGAGGACTTTTGCCCCGCAGCCATTGCATTGCACCACTCCCATCATGTCTTATTTTGTGGCCCCTCTCTTGTTGCTTTGTATGCTTACTCTCTTCTCCCTCTATTTTCCACCTACTTTCCTACTGCCTACGTGCTGCTATAGCTCTTGCCCTTCCTGTTCTGGGACAGGAATTTCCTGTATTCTTTGGTAATCTCCTCCTTCCTTGCTCAGAGTCAGACCTCCAGCAGCTGGGGAAGAGGAGGGACGGTTACTTTTTTCCTTCAAGGATGACAAAACTTGTGTCTCAGTGATCCTTCCCTTTCTACTGCCAAACAGCAAGTTCCTGTTGTCAGTCAAATCCAGTGCCTATAAAAGTGGAACTGGCTAAGTAAGAGTGGGAGGGTAGAAGGAAGGAAGGAGGGCAATTAGTAAGAAAAGTTCTAGCTTTTTAGTGAGCTGCTCCTTGTTCTAAAGGCAAGATTCCTGCCTGCCAAAAGCTTAGCAGCAGGGAACTGTAATTGGAAACACCTGGTTTTCTACTGCCTAAGCCACACCCCAATTAACTTCTCTTCTCCTGACTTGGCAAACTAAGAAGTTGATACAGTCCCCTTTCCCCAACACAGAACAACACACCGACTTACTTTATTAGAAGTGGGGGTCTCATTTAGGGTTAAAAAAAAAAAGTATCTGTTTGCTTAATCCCAACAGGCACAGACTCCTGCTGAGTTAGAAATGTTCTACTAGTAAGAAAAGTTCTAGCTTTTTTGTCAGTTGCTCCTTGCTCTGAAAGCAAGATTCCTGTCTGCCAAAAGCTAGCATCTTCCGGAGTTCCTTTAATACCTTTCGAAGTATCCCGTCTGGCCCCACAGCCCTGTCCACATTCAGAGCTGCAAGTATCTTCAGACTCTTTCCTCTGAAAATGTAACCGTGTCTGCCTCCCCCCACCCACCCACCGCTCCTGCTGCTCCCTAGTGGTCCCTCCACTGTAAAAACTGAGCAGAAAAACCCGTTTAGGATGGCAGCAACTTTTTAGTCCTCTTCTGTGCGGTCTCCCCCTGCCACGATCCTTATCCTCATTATTTCATCTCATTTAGCTACCCTTTGACTACCTTTTTCTCTGTCTGCACCTTTGCTCCCCTCACCGCCTTTTCCGTTTCCCTTTGTTTTACTTGGTACACCTTCCTGTCCTACTCCCTCTGCGTTTCCTTATACCTCCTGAATGTCACTCTCTTTTTCCTTTACCACCTTGGCCACTTTCCTAGAAAGCCATAACAATCTTTTTTTCCTTCTGCTTTTATTCACTTCCTTCACACAGAGGCTGGTTGCCTTCATTATGCCCTCCCTTATTTTTCCCTACTGTGCCTCTACCCCTTCCTGACAACTTCCTGACAATCCACCAGCCCCCGGTAGTTTCTGAGGCAGTCTCCCAGTTCTTTAAAAGCTGCCCTCCTAAAGTCCAGCAGCCTCATCCTCGTGTGGGTCTGCTAAATAATCCACCTCCCAAGTAGAGGATTTTAGTGGACTTTAGTATGATCTTCTGTTAGACATGAACCGAGAGGCTGCTGGCATTACACATGCTGTACTAAGGCAAGGGTAGTAGGGACCCCCTCTGACAGGTGACTCATACAAAGCACAGTAGATAATGTGAATCTTGGTATTAATATAGAAGTCAACTTACTGACTGATCCAGGGAACGGAAAGAGTAAGCTACCTGTAACTTTAGTATTACCATCACATTCACACACGTGTAGTATTCTACGTGCATGTGTGAAGTCCTCGAAAAGCTATTGGCTAGAAGCGATCTTCTCTGCTTCATCACAGGTACTTGTACCTCTAAGCTTCAGAAAAGACACAGCAGAAAGTGAGGAGCTACCTCTCAGGCATGCAAGGCTTATAGTCAATGGAGACAGAGTCGGCCACATGAATCTGGAAGAAATACTAGTAGTAAAACTGTAATTACAAGAAAGTAACAGTCATGGAAATACCTTCGCTCCTTCCACTTAACCAAGTGCAGTGCCCGGGCTGGAGAGGGCAAAGCCCTCAGTTAAAGGGAAGGTATTTTTACATCCAAAGACCCCAGCCTCCCTGCAAACCTTCAGGCCCAGATAATCATGACTGCAACACCAGTCCTCTGATGTCCCCTAGGACTCTGGATGGGATGATGGTACACTGTGGGAAATGAAGGGAGATTAGTTGGGGCAGGGAGGGACACAGTTCCCGGAGTGGTAACAGGGAACTGCTATCAGCCCCTGGAAGCTCTGGGGAGTGATAACACCCCAGGCCCTACAGAGCCGAGCACCAACATACTCTGGGCAAACAAGGCTCAACCCGCAAGGAAGGAGGCGGAAGGTAGAGAGCAAAGGAAGGAACAAAGACGTTATACTAAGGGACTCCACAGTCAGAGGAACAGGGAGGTTGGTTGAAGCCCACTGCCAGGCAGAAGGTCTGTGGTTTGTTTCTCAAGTGAAGCAACTGAGAGGATACTGCCATGGCTCAAGTCCTTGACCAAAGGAGAGGAAGGGAAGCCATATAATCATGATCATAGGTTCTTTGAGCTGAGAACTTACTAAAAGCCTCCAGGGCATAGCCCAGTGGTGCAAATGCTATCAGTTGGAAGGACACTAGATCGAGGTGCTGCATCTTCCTCTTGGACTGGGTAAGATGGTCCCCAGCTTAAACAGAAGCACAATCAAAGACTCATCACAGAGACGAAGACAATCTTGAAACCAATGCACCCAAGCTGATGCAATCAGTATTAGCAGAGCTTATTCAAGTCTGGTCTTAGCAGCACCTTGTGCATCAGAACAAAGGGAGGAAAGCTATAGAGGAACTTGCCAGTGTAACTCGGGGTAAGGTGTCTCATCGACTGTGCCCCCTACAGAAGGATGGGTGCAGAACAGCAACAGTTTGCTATATGCCCAAGATGGAAAAAAGTTGATCAGAGGCGTTTCCCTGTCAATAAAAAACACTGCACACAATATCCTGATATACAGCCCACTCATAGAATAAGTTTCTCAGATGGCCGACTCTTTCTGGCAACTCAGTGTTGACTCCTGCTA
This sequence comes from Neoceratodus forsteri, assembly GCA_016271365.2. Lineage (NCBI taxonomy): Eukaryota > Metazoa > Chordata > Ceratodontiformes > Ceratodontidae > Neoceratodus > Neoceratodus forsteri. Next base: position 463,657,848 of record CM057458.1, read on the forward strand.
CATGCATGGTAACTAGCCATATATAGGGAGTAACTGCCAGGTTCTAAGGCTTCTCTGCATAACCTGGAAGAAACTGACACTCCCCACACCCTGTTTGCTCAAACAGAACATGGTGGGCATGTTGACTGTGTTAACTCAGACCAACTGATCTGCCACAGATGAGGGGACTGCTTATAGCACCAAGCGATTTACCTTAAGCTGGAGCACAATGATTTGTTGTTCCTGTACAGTCCACAGCCCTTGCCCCTAAAGATGCCGTGGGGATCCCAATCTAGGAAGGAAGTGTTGGTAGAACCAGTACCTGGTGAGGATACACCACTGGAATCCCTTTTCTCAGATGCTCCTCCAATCCACTAACCAGGACAAGACACAGGACATATTCATGGGATAGTAATAGTCCCTGAAGGATAAGAAGAACTGAACCTGCTGAGGGGTATGCCAAGAGCCTGATCCACCGGTCACAGACCTAAACTTTAAGGTAATATTGAAAGCCTGAAGGAACCCCCTTGAAGCGGGACCCAAACAAGGTGGCACTGACCTGACGAAGGGTCACCTGAAGATAGTGTTTCTTTGAAGCCAACCTGCACTCAACCATGTGAGTGAGTGACTGTCCTATTATTTAACTTAAAGGCAGCTTACCAGAAGGAGTTTAAACACTTGGCCATGTATACAGAGCAGCTTTCCGATTCAACACCCAGTACAACTGAGGCCTGTATCTTACAGCCCCATCGACCCAGACACATGAACTCCTTCGTAGTGTGACGAGTGGCAGGAGCCCTTGGGACTTAACTTTTTTTTAAATCTGTGTCAGCCACGAGCCCCTCTGATGAAGACAACCGAACAAAGAGTTTGAAGCTGGCTGGTGGTAGAAATCATGCCATCTGTTACACTGCTATTGAGATGGATCCATAGATACTGGGCACACCCAACTGGCTGTTGTTGGCGTGAGAATACCTTAACAGTATATTTATTTATTCTATTTATTTGCTTTTGGTAACCGGGTGAGTGCACTAGGCATAGCAATGCCTATTTTCAGGCACGAGCCGGGAGAAGACAGTTTAAGACATACAAAATGAGGCATACATGTGACGCAGCACATGATATTGGTGAAACACAGTGAGGAATGCAGGCAGCTAAATACAACTGGAACAATAAATTCAAAGAGTAGTTCACATTAGGAATATTTAGAGGGAATGTTGTAATGGAGGCAAAACTGTAGAATACATCTAGGTAACATGCACAACTAGAGTTACACGGTGAGTGCAACAAGCATTAGCAACGAAAGGTTTATACAAAACAAAGTACAGTAAGTGCCAAATTGAGGTTGAGAAGAGAGAGTGAAAGGTGGAGAGAGAGTGAGGGGTGAGGGGAGGAGAGATGGGTAGATAGGGAGGTAGGGAAAGAGACGTAGAAGAGTAAAGTAATATAGTGAGAGAGAGGGGAGATGATGAAGTCTAAGGTGGATTAAAGCAGGTGCACTGGCTGATTGATTGTAGATGTTCCCGGTGCCGAGTTTTAAAGCTAGCATGGGTAGGTGCTCCACGAATATTTGGAGGTAACGAGTTCCACTATTTTGGGGCCATATGTGCAAAGACGATGAGCCCATTTTGGTTTTACATCTGGGAATGTGATAGGGGGCTAGGTCGGCGGATCGGAGCTCGTAGGACAGAGGGTGTGAGTGGAGCAGACAGGTGAGTGAAGATGGCATGCCAGTGCGGACTGTGTTGTCAATAAGAGACCCAAGGGATTGAAGCCAATGGCCAGAGGGGCCAAGGCCAGTTAAGGTCAGAGTAAAGTTGGCAATGGTGTGTAAAACGAGGGGATGCAGAGGCATACTGGCAAATATTGTTATAGGTGGTGTCCCACTTATGGAGGGAGGATTTAGAGGCAGATAGATACGTGACTGATCCATAAGCCAGGGCGGGGAGTAGAAAGCCTTGAGCCACAGCAAGTCTAGCCAAGGATAAGGGCATAGCTGGTACGGTAGGCACCATCTAATCTAGCATTTAGAGATTTACAGGTGTTGGTTATGTGTAGGTCAAAGTTTAGGGATTCATCTAGAGTGATGCCCAGGTATTTGAAGGATTTGGTGCTGTTAAGTGAAGAGCCGTTGGTACAGGTGATTTTTAGGGCATCAGGGTTTACTTTGAGTTTGGCGAGCGATCCAAAGAGCATGGAATGTGTCTTATTAATGTTGAGAACGAGTTTATTCTCTATCAGCCACGACTGAATGGACGTGAAGTCTGAGTTAAGAGGTTGGTTGACGTCAAGTGAGTTCCTAGCACTGTGATAAATTACTAGGTCGTCTGCATAGAGGAGGGTTGAGCACGTTGAAGCAAGCAGCGGGATGTCATTAATGAAAATGGAGAAAAGCAAAGGGCCAAGTATGGAACCCTGGGGCACACCAACTTGGATAGATGAGGGATCAGAAGAGGCGAATTGAAGACAACGGTCTGCTTTCTACCGGACAGGTAACTGTCAAAGCAGGCTACTACATCAGTAGAGAAGTTGAGGAAGCGAAGTTTAGAAAGAAGGAGGGAACGGTCTACCAGGTCAAAAGCTATATATTTTTATAATCCCTTTATGTTTTGTTTCAGTTTTGTAATACGTTTGCTGTCTCCTGCCCCAAGACCCTTCTAACAACTACACAATTAACCAACATTTAGTTGTAGCTTACATCCCTGTGATAAGACATACATTTCTCTATCCCTCTCTTCATTTGCTCAGAGTTTTCATCTCTACTGGGAATCTTTCTTTTTCCCTTCATTCTTCTTTTTGAGCTCACCTTTTTTTTTTTTTTTTTACATTTTTCTTTTAGTCCTCTTATTTTTCTTGCGTTCACCTGCACTATTTAATTTAGTTATCCGCTCTGTGGTTTACCTGTCACATCCTGAAACACTGCTGTATCAAGAAGCTCTAAGGTTGGACTGAAATGGAGAGAAAATGTGCTCAGACGCAGAGCATCTGTCAATTTCAGCCTTGTAGCAGCACTTCTTTATACAGCAGCACAATCTATCCAATTGGCACGTGCCCCTCAGTTGCAGTTTCCTTACTCCTACCAGGACCTAATCTCAGTTTCACAATGACTTCAGTTCTTTGATCATCGCTCCTGCCCCTGGCAGCTACCAGTCACAATGAGCTTGACAACCCACTTAATTTATGCCTTGTACGAACAGCTGACAAAGGGCCTTTTAACCTGTGTAAAGCATGGCAGTGTATGTGCCTTGTGAAACTGTGATACTGGTAGCACAAGACACAAGATTTATGTTTTATTTATTTATAGAATCGGAATATTTATTTATTTGTACATCAGTTTACAACCTTTGAGCCAGAGGGTCATTTCCAAAGGTACCTCGTCGCATAGAGAACAAATACATTACAACATTTAATTATAACCCTTTGAGTCATAGACTCTTTTGCAAAGGCTCCACGTCTGTTAAAAGTAAACTACAAATACAGAGGAAAAACATATAGTACACATACGTAACTAATATCAAGTAATACATAGTCATACATCACAAGATTTTACAAGTTAGTCATACAACACGTGTTTTTACAAATTGGAGGATTATATCATCTGTGAGCATAAAGAAGGTCCTGGGTCAGAGTTAAGACATGATACAGGTCAGGAGGGACAAGAACTTACGAACATACGAAATTTGCCAGCAGATAAAGGCCTAGAGGTCTATCAAGTCTGCTCGAATGTGCAGCTAGCACCCCTTATTCTGCAGCTGCCCTTCCCTTCCACCCTTCCCCTTGTCCTGTCCCATCCTCATTTGAAGCAGTCCACTGTTCTACTGCATACCACTTCAGCAGGTAACGCATTCCACCCAGCCACCACCCTCTCTGTAAAAAGTGTCTTCATCTCCTCCTGAACCTTCCTCGCTCCAGTCTCATATCATGGCCCCTGGTGGCCTCCCTCCCTTACTTTGAACAGCCCTCTGTACCTGTCTTGTTTATTCCTTTCATGTATTTAAAGGTTTCAATCATGTCACCGTCTCTCCTCTCCTCCAGTGAGTACATGTTCAACTCCTTCAACCTCCTCTCGTATGATAAGTCCCCCAGCCCCTTGATCATCTTTGTCGCTCTGCGCTGCACCCCCTCCAGTAACTTAATGTCCCTCTTCAGATACGGATGCCAGTACTGCACGCAGTACTCCAGGTATGGTCTAACTAATGACCTATACAGTGGCAGAATCACCTCCTCCCTCCTCGAGGATATACCCCTTGCAATACAACCCAGCATTTTGTTGGCCTTTGCAGCTGCCTTCCTACATTGTGCCGAGTTGTTCATTGACCCTGTAATGAGCACACCCAGATCCTTCTCCTCCTCTGTCTGGGCTAGCTGCACTCCTAGCTGGTAACTCCTCCATGGGTTCTTCATCCCAAAATGCAGCACCTTGCACTTTTTGGTATTAAAGCCCAGTTGCCAGGTGTCTGACCAGGTTTCAAGCTTTGCCAGATCATCCTGCAACCCCTGCCATCCCCTAGGTCATCCACCACCGCCCTACCTTGGTATCATCAGCAAACAGACTGATCTTGCTCTTGATGTCCCATGATATGTCTGCAATGAATATCCCAAACAACACTGGTCCCAACACTGAGCCCTGTGGAACACCGCTTGTCACTGCCCTTGGGTGTGAGAGCTCCCCACCCACCACTATCCTCTGTTGCCTTCCCTGCAGCCAGTTTCCTACCCATCTCACCAGCTTTGCACCTGCCCCTGTGCCTACTAACTTCCTTCCCAGCCTTCCATGTGGCACTGAGTCGAATGCCTTACTGAAGTCCAGATACAGGACATCCACTGCATGGCCCCTGTCCAGTTGCCTAGTTACCCAGTCATAGAACTCGACCAGGTTGGTTTGGCAGGATCTGCCACGTATGAAGCCATGCTGTCTGCTGTCCTGTAGTCCTTTGGCCTCTAGGAGGGCCACCAGCCTCTCCTTCAGGATAGTCTCCATTAGCTTACCCACGATGGATGTGAGACTCACTGGTCTGTAGTTTCCCGGTTCATCCTTGGGGCCACTCTTGTGGAGGGGCACCACATGAGCCATCCTCCAGTCCTGAGGTACACACCCCGAATGTAGTGAGGCATTAAATAGGTCTGCCAAAGGTCCTGCAAGGACCTCTGCCAGCTCCTTCAGAACCCTGGGGTGGATGCCATCTGGGCCTGGCGCCTTGTCCACCCTCAGTGCCTTCAAACCCTCTCGAACTCTGTCTCCATGATTTCCCCATCTGTCACCACTTCCCCCCCTGCTTCTGCCATTTCTCCCACCTTGGGTGTCACCCCCCTCTTCTCTTTAGTAAATACTGAGCAGAAGTACTCATTTAGTGCTTCCACCTTATCGCACCCTGCTTCCACCCAACCCCCCTCCTTCCTAATCCTTACTATGTGGTCCTTACAGCTCCTTTTCTCCCTGATGTACTTAAAGAAGTCCTTCTCCCCCTTCTTAATGCCTTGTGCCAGCCTGAGTTCCGTAGATGCTTTGGCTCCCTTTACTGCCCTTGTCACCTCCTTCGATTCTGTCAAGTACTCCTCCCTGTCCTCCCCCCTCCCTGTTTTCTTGTACTTCCTAAAGGCAGCTCTTTTCCTCCTTACCTTTTCCATGACCTCCTTGCTCAACCAGATCGGTTTCTTAGCCCTAGCCTTCTTGCTCTGGGCTTTGCAGCAGGTTTTGGTTGCCTCCACTATCCCCAGCTTTATGAGCTCCCACCTCTGGTTAGTGTCCATACTAGATTGAATTCTGGCCAGGTACCCTTTTACCACTTCCCTCATCCTCCCAAAGTCGGCCCTCCTGAAGTCCAGCACTATTGTGCCAGATTCCACTCCTTCCTTGCCCATATCCAATGTGAGCCATACTGAGTGGTGGTCACTCCCTGACAGCGGTTCCTCCACTGTAAGTTCTCTCACAAAGTCCCCATTTGCCAGCATAAGGTCAAGGGTATTCCCTAACCTGGTTGGTTCACTGACCATTTGCAGCAGGAAGCTGTCCTGGAAGGCATCCAGCAGTACCTGCTCCCTTCTGTTCCTGGTTGTTGGGGTGCTCCAGTCCACTCCTGGCATGTTGAAGTCCCCCACAATCACACTACCCTTCTTGCAGGTCCTCCATAAGCATAAGAGATGGAGTTTATTTACAGTCACAGGTTGCGGAGTCAAGGAGTAGGGTTTTTAGACCTGATTTAAATAGGTTGAGGCTGTGGGCCTGGGAGATGGAGGATGGGAGGCTGTTTAGCCATAAAGGAGCACGATATCGGAAGGATCTTTGTCCAAGGGATGTTCTACAGTGAGGGACTAGGAGAGTGGAGTTTGCAGAGTGCCTATGGGACCTCCTGTGTGGAGCTGCGAGTATAAGTGGGTGTAGGCCAACTGGGGCCTGCTTAAGTTGCATCTTTTTTTGCTAGTAAGCAGGTGTGGTACTTAAGCCTGCCTTGGTAGTTTAGCCAGCTAGAGTGCCTGTAAAGCTCGCAAGTGTGGGTTAACCCATCGCATCCAGAGACCAATCGGCAGGCTTTATTGAGGGCAAGGTTTATGCTGCGGATGGCAGTTTGATCAGAGGACCTGTAAATCACTATTCCGTAGTCCACCAAGGTTAGAACAGATGATGACACTGCAAGGTGCATGGCCTGTAGGGGTAGGCAGTGCTTATGTCTGTACAGGATCCCTAGTCTAGTGTTGATAGAGGAGGAGATGATTCCATACTGCCTGACAATTTATACTCCTGAGTGCTGCAATCAGACAATCCCCCTTTTATAGTACAAATTACACCATTTTTCCTGCTCCTTTGGAGCAATATTTTTTTTATGGTTTTTCTGCACTATTATCACCCCTGGCATCCTTGGCACACCAGAGGTGGCGGCTCCAGGAGCAGAAGGACAGCACTTTCTCCTCTAACCAGGAAGTGCTACCACTAGTATTACCCCCAAACATGGGCTACCAGATCATGGGAAGTTGGGGCTCATCTCAACCTGGGTTGCCCGAATGGTAGCATAATACACTGCTACTGGGTCAACCAATGCCTGGAGCTAGTTTCGCACAGTTACAAGACACAATCTAAGCATAAAATGTTCAAGCACAGACCATACCTTGTGAAGAGAGGTAGCAGCCAGTATTTCTTCTCATCTCCAAATACTTCCTTAAAATTTTTGCTAAATCCGAGAGAAAATCCATTTTTATCAGGACCATTTCTAAATACAGGTGCACGGAATGCCTCTGTGAAAACAGCAGCATAGAAAAAGCATTCACAAATGTTAGACAGAATGCAGTATTATTTATACTTAAAGCTCTTTACTGGGCACAGCTGATGGTTTTCATTTATAAAAAGAGATGTTTACTTATTACACGGTAACTTATACGAACATCTAAATCCTCACTGTACATTTCCAAATATGTTCCTTTCTGTTTTTACTTTTGTTTTTCAATATAAAATCCCTACTAATCCAGCTGCAGTACAACTGGGTAGACTGAGGACAAAATTGCAGGGCCCAGTCAGTATGCATCCACAACAACACTGAAAACTAGAGGAGGAAAGAACTCTGGGTCCATTGTGCCTGTCCCTCCTATCAGATGATAGTGCCTACTGTCCCAAACTTTGATTGCAGTTTACAGATTATATGTTTGGCTACAAATATGTCCTCTCGTGCAGACAATAGTGTGATATGCCACTAGGGCTGCTACCAGCTCAGTTTTTGACAGGATCATTCTATTTTAACTGGTCATCTGGTTTTCTATAGAGGTGCTTCCCGTTTCTGATCTGTGCTTTGCTAGCTACAGGTGCTGCCAAATTATTCATTGTTTAGCTCATACTTTCAGGCTGCATGCAAAAGCCTGCTGTCTTTGCTCCTCGACAGTCTTCCCTGGCACACCAAATGCCAAGGGAGAACGTGCAGTGTTGTCCTAAGTTCTGAAAAGGGGTGGCATTTAGGGTGCGATTTCGGATCCAGTTTTGGCCTCATTCAAAGGTGGCAATCCTACATACAACCATGAGAGAGACCCAAGTTCATGCACAAAGCTTGACTCCCACCCTGGCTGATGGGTTCACTCAGATTCTGGAGAAAAGGTATCCCTCATCCCAATACAATTCTGTGATAACTAGCACCAGAACCAGAGGGCATGTAATAAAGCTGGGGAACGGGGTTTAAGATGGATGTAAGAAAGCACTACTTCAGTGAAAAAGCTGTGAATGCCTGGAAAACACTAGCAGCAGAAGTGGTGGAGGCAAAAACAGCAGAGGATCTGAAGCATGCATTGGACAAACATGGGTAATATTAGTAAATAGGCAGAGAGGAAGAAGGGTCGCCAGAGACCAGTTAGGATCTGTAGAGAAAGAGTAGGCAGAGACCATCTGGGCAGACTAGGTGGGTCAAGTGGTCCTTTTTTGCTGATAAATTCTGTATTTCTACGTTTTACCTTGTCCTTATTTAAGACCCAATAGGGAGGGAGCACCTGGGGCTTGCTGGCCTTAGGGAGGTTTCACCAAGAGCACCTGGGGCTTGCTGGCCTTAGGGAGGTTCCACCAAAAGCACCTGGGGCTTGCTGGCCTCAGGGAGGTTGCACCAAAAGCACCTGGGGCTTGATGATCTTTCTGGTAGACGTTATGGTCACCAAGAAGGCAGTCTTATAACAAATGTGACATTTCACTCTTGTGCATCGGCTTAAATAGCTTGCCCATGAGCACTGCCAGCACCAACAATGGGTCCCACAGTGGTGATGGTTCATGTACCAGAGGGGACAGGTGATTGAAGCCCTTGAAAAGCACCAGACCTCTTTTTCCTATGCCACCGTTGGCATACCAGACCACACCCGATATGCAGAGATGGCTGCCAAGTGCACCTTTAAAGTCGTGGCTTGCAGTCTCGATTGGAGACAGGGACTAGAGATAGTCAAGAATCAGTTAGGACTTGGCAGGCAACCTCCTTCCCTGGATGCTAGAATGAGAATCTCTTCCACTTAAAAGTATATGTTTAATGAGTCAGCTCCTTCCGGGATGCCTCCACCACATGGAAGATGTCTTCTGATAGGCCCAAGGTCAGAAACTCTAGTCATTCAGGAACTAGGCTGAGGTGTGCATGAACTGAAGGTCCCGGTGCAGGACTGCCCCCTTCTGTCCGGTCAGCAGACTGCGGTGGAGAGGCAACTGCTATGGTGGCTTGAGACTGAGGAGATCCAAATATCATAACTGCCAAGGCCGCTATAAGGATCATTTGTGCCTTGTCCTTCGGGCCTTGATCACTAACCTATGAACCAAGGGGAAGGAAGGGAAGGTGTACGGAAGGCCTGGGGTCCAGGGCCTTAAGAAAGCATCCATTTGCAGTGTTCTGGACTGCGGGGGCAGGCACAGAGCGGTCCATTTTCTGTCCTCCCACAAGGTGAAGAAATCCACTAAAGGGGTGCCCCACTTGTGGTCTACTACCTTCTGATTCAGGGACCACTCCAGCGATGTCTCTCCTTCTCGGCTGACAGTGACTGCCAGCTGGCTGTTCTCTACCGCAACATCGATCAGCAGGAGATCTGCATGTAGACTATATGCATGAGGGTCCAGGTGTGGAGAGACTCCTGACACAATGGAAAGGACTGCATCCTACCCTGCCTGTTCAGGTAGAACATGGTGGTTGCATTGTCCATCTGGACCTGGATGACCTGACCCTAAATCAACACACTGAATTCCACTAGAGCCAGACACACTGCACAGAGATCAAACAGACTGATGTAGTACTGGGACTCCCGGGGTGAAAAGAACCCATGGGTCCTGCTGTCTTCCAGGTGAACGTCCCACCCCACCAGAGACACGTCCGTCATGAGTGTGCTGGATGGTTCTAGGCGGACACATGGGATTCCCGCCTCCAGATTCTGTGGGAAGAGCTACCACTGGATGGTACCCCATACTGGATTGTCACTAAGACTGACTGGTCCACGCAACCTAGGCGTTTGGACCACAGCCAGCCCAACTCCCACTGCAGGGGCACATCTTGAAGCATGCCCTCCAGACCACGCTGGTAGAAGCTACCACAAGCCCAAGCAGCCATAGGAAATCTGAGGTGGGGCATGAGCCCCCAAACAGAAATGATCCGGTGAAGGAGGGTAGATCCGATTTCCAGTCCAGTGGAAGACAGGAACTGGCCCTCAGGGAGTTGAATTCTACCTACCCTGATATCATCTGCGAGGGGACCAGCTCTGACTTTGTTGGGTTGACCAGAAGGTCCAACTCATGACAGATTTGGTAGGCCAGATCCCTGAACTGTTTCTCAGCCTCCTTGGGTGGCCCAGATACTAGCCAGTCATCCAGGTAGGGGTATACCCTGCTACCCTTTCACCACTGGAAGGCAGCCACCACTGCAATGCACTTGTCGAAGACCCCTGATGCGGATGAGAGGCTGAAAGTCATGACCAGAAACTGGTACAGCCCCAGCTCTGCATGGAACTGAAGGTACCGGCTATGGCATGAATGGACTGGGATGTGGGAAAACACATCCTGGAGGTCCAGGGAGCAGAACCACATTCCCTGCTCCAAGGATGGTATGATCTGATTCAAAGTGACCATCCGAAAAGAAATGAAAATTACGCACTCACCTGTAATTCTTGATCTTTTCTTGTATCTTCACCATTCATTACTGATGGGTGTAAGTTGGATGCGTGCACCCGCCACAGGAGCTCCCCAGGGAGAATGTCGGCGCCGACAGTGCCGCCCATGTGAGCAACGCACTGTGTGGTGCATGCGGGGTGGCCATTAGGCACCACAGACTCCCCCTCCATCCTAGTTCTGTGCAGCCAGAGAGACAGAAACAAAGGTTATGGAAAAGGGAGCGAGGCAAGGGAGCCGAGGGATAGACAAAAGGAAAATATATAAACTGAGAAATGTGTAAGTTGAATAGTAGACAGAAGAAAAGAACCCTACCCTAAGTGGCCACAGGGTCTCAATCCTCAGGCGATGAAGGGGAAGAATGGAATAAGAGAAAGGAAAGATAGGAGAAAAGGGAGGGATAAAGGGGAAGGAAGGAAGGAGGGAGGGATAACTGCTAAGAAAATGCGGAAGACCACTGGCTTAGAAGTTTTAAATTTCCATGGAATTTGAAGACAAGGAAGCAAGGATCCTACCAGTTAATGGTAAATTTAGAATTGAATTACCAGTCTTGGAAGGTTTGAAAAGGCAGGCTTCCCTTTCCATCCTTTTATTTATAAAACAACAATCTAGAGCCAGGGGTCAACAATTGTCCCCTTCGAAGGGAAGTGATTCCACTCAGAAGAGGAGTGAGTCCTGACTTAGGTGTAGGGGAGAAAATAAAACAGTGTACAAACAGAGTACTGGAGTAGTCTCCACTTCAGAAGACGAGAACCACGGGACAACCAGGAAAGGGAGGAAACCCCCTTGGACTCTCTTAGGGCTGTACTGAATAACAACAGCTATAGGGTGACAAGTCAGAAGGTTATCCAAACCCCAATGGGGGGGGGGGGCACCCAAGCTTAGAAGGTTCAGGGCGAAGGAACAGAGAGCTCTGAGGTACCAGGGGGACTCAGCCCCCAATTGGCCTCAAGGAAGGGGAAGGGGAGCAGGGTGGAGGAGATGCAAAAGAATTAAGGCCCATGAGGGAAAGGTGGGTGGGAAGCAGTAATGAATGGTGAAGATACAAGAGAAGAACAAGAAATACTGTAGGTATGTAATTTTCATATCTTCCCTTGTCAGTCTTCACCATTCATTACTGCTGGGTGAGTACCAAGCCCCCTGAAGGGGACCCAGCACAGCCCTGAGGGAACAAACCCCTCAGTCTCCTGCTGGTGAGAAGCAGGAGGGGGTGACCCTAGCCATACTAGACTAGCAAGTCTAAGGCTGTGGAGAGTGAGGGGGTGTCTCCCGTGGATGGTGGGATGGAGAGCTCCCCTGAAGAACCCTCCTTGCCCTAGGGGAAAACAGATGGGTCCCCGGAAGGCGGAGGAGGTCACTCTACGTGGGGCAACGGGTGACAATCTGGATAGACGAAGCCACGTTGTCCGCCTGATGCAGATCGCTGTCCCTGCTAGTCTGGAAGCCACCTCATTGGTGTCACAAGATGCCCTTGCTTGGTGCTTTGCCAGTTCCAGACCATGAGCAGAGGGCAAAGGCCTGTCTAGATTGCTCGGTATCAGGCGGTGATGCCAAGACCTGGGCTAGCATTGACCACAGATGCCTGTTATAGGCAGCGTGGTGTGCCTGATGCGAACTTATGCACATTAACGCATGAGCCAAAAAGAAAACTCTTCATCCCCACCAGTCGAACTGTACAGAATCAGAAACCGGGGGTCGGTCATGTGCCAGGCTCTGAGGCCCGGAAAGAGTGTCTAGGGACATCAAGCCCGAGGGAGGGTGAGGTAGGGAACCTAGAGATTCCTGGGGGCACAATACTGTCTCCTGCAGTCTGCCGGGGCTGGAGAAGGGGTGGCTGGAGACTGCCAGGTGCGGAAAGATGCCTCCTGGAAAGGGATGGACCAGGAGGGGCACCACGAGATGGCGAGTGCTGAATTCACTGAGGAAAGCACGCATCTGCTGCTCGGTATTGTCCCTGTGAATGTAAGAAATATGGAGCTCCCCAACCAGCCTCAAAAGAAACCGCAGATATTCAGTGAACTCAGCATCGGAGGATATGTGGACAAAAAGTTCTTCTCCCTCAGAAGAGGGAGACGAGGAGGAAGAGGAGTTTGAATGTTCAGAGGACTCCCTGTGGAGGGGAGGAGGGACAAGCGGAAGACCTGTTCGTCCATGGCCCTAACTTAGGAAGGAAAGGCCACCACAGTAGCCCTAAACATCTTCCCAGATTAAAGGCCCCATAGGACCCACATGGCTAGGGAGAGGGGGAGGTGTCTGCAGAGGGATGGGCACCTCACTGAAGGTGTCCGACCTCTGCCAGGGCTCTGAGATCCAGGGGTCGATGTCATCGTCACTGGGGGCCCTGAGATCATGCTGAGTTGCGAGGAAGTAGTCTGAGAAGGCAAACTCCGGAACAGCTCGGTAAGGAAGTCTCCCCTGTGATGTGTCCAGACATCGACCCCTGGATCTCAGAGCCCTGGCAGAGGTCGGACCCGGGGTTGCATGTGTCCAGAAGGGCAACCCTCTGCGCTGCCAACCAAGGGTGCCCTCAAACCCTCAAGGGAAAGGCGGGGCTTAGTCCTGTGACTGCTCCCCACCCCTCACAGGGTGGTGGGAGGGTGCCGCCGCCCTCTGTCCCGGACTCTCAACCCCTCGGACTCAGAGGCAGCCCTCTTCCTCATGGCCAGAGTAGCAGTCCCCGATCCCGCAGGCCCCCTGAGGGAGGCCACAGAAGCAGGGGTCCCTGCTCCCTCCTGGAAGGCCATAGCAGCACCAAAAATGGCAGCTACCCAGGCCTCCGCAGAAGAGGACAAACTGTCCCGAGCCATCGCCCCCCAAATGGATCCAAGGCCACCCCCAACCGAAGGATGCTCGCTGACATGCTCTGGGCACTCAGGGATAGGGCCATTGGGCCACCTGATGCCGCATCCCACAGAGTCCTTTGACTCCGAAGAATCAGGACTCCAATCCGGGTCCAACTCTGAGCCATTTCCCTCTGAAGAGGAGGTGACCAGAAGGACCTCCAGGCTACTGACCCCAGGAGAGCTCCTGGCAGTGGCACTGAGAATGGCACAGCTATGGACCACAGTGACACTACCGGCACCGCCCAGGTCACTGGTGCTGCGAACGGTGCCAGGACCCAGGGTGGCACTGCCAACAGCACCAGGACCCAGACGCAGAACACTGACAATGTGAACAGCGCCAAAACCTGGAGCGGTGTTGCTCATGGTCCTGCCCAGATCACTGGCGATGCGAATGACACCAGGATCCAGAACAGCACTGCTCGGCGGCACCGAGGGTCCGCCAGTGCTGGGCCCAGCAACCATGGGCTGTGACACTGGCGGAGCCTACACCTCCGTGGAGGTGACTGCCGGGGTGGCGGCGCGACTCCAGGAGGAATCATACCTCTCCTCCAGCGCCGCATAAGAAGCCTCCTTCTCAGCAAGGCTGGAACTGGAGAAGGCCTCCTCCTCCTCCTCATCGGGCCGTATAGACCTGGGAGGCCCGCGGGCGGCAATGTCCTCCGAAAGTCGGCAGAGCCCTACCTACTTTAAACATGCGGATTTCCAAAACAGGCATTGCAGTGGTCCATATCATGGTTGGGTCCCAGACACTGAAGACAAGCATCATGCTGGTCCGTAACGGAGAAGTGCCGGCCACAGGGGCACCAACACATGGAGGCATGGCCTGCTTTAGATTTATGTTTGGCCCCTGAACCGGACATGATGCAAAATTAAAACAACAACAAGCAAAAGATCCCGGCGCTGTTGAGAAATAAAGAACGGTTTACCTGCTTCAACGGGGTCAGGATGGAGAACTAGGATGAAAAGAGCGTCAGAGAAAACTTGATAAAAGCCTAATGATGTATGCAAATACTGTTCCTCACTTGCCAGCAGGGTGCGGCCTCAAGCAGAAGAAACAGAACTAGGATGTAGGAGGAGTCTGCAAGCTTAACGGCCGCCTACATGTACCTGGCTATTGGAAAGTGCGCCACGTGGTGGTGCACCATCGGCGCTGACTCTCCCTCCGAAAAAGAAAATAAAGCTCCTGTGAAGTGGTGCATATCTGGCTTACACCCAGTACTAATAAATGGTGAAGACTGACAAGGAAAGATCAATTACTCACCATAATAGTACATCTTTGAGAGGCTCTCCTTCATTGGGCCTCACCTTTGAAACTGCTGATCTGTCGGTGTCACAACCACTCCGGAACTTTGCCAACTGGGGGCCGCCCACAATGATGTACAATGTCAGTGCCTATAAAACATGGATGGCCCCCTTCTTTGTTAGTTCTCCACTGGAGACAAGCTCAGAAGGCCTCTTACCAGGAAAAACCAAGAGATCAAACTAATATCAGGCACACAAAGAGAAGCATGGGAGTGGAAACATAGACTACATAAGGCACTTATGAACACCTCCAGAAAAGGCAGTGGACAAAACCTGACGGTTTATACTTCAGACAGGGTGAAAGAGGGTGGTTGCGCTGTGGTCCAATGGAGGAGATTCTCTCAAAGATCTACTGTTACAGTTAGTAAATGTTCTGTCTTTACTGAAGACATCTCCTCCATTGCGCCACTCATTTGGAATGATTTCCAAGCAATACAAAGTTCTCAGGAAGAACGGTAAATTCCAATATGAAATTAGGACAGAAGGCTTTGCAGGAAAGCCAGCACGCCTGCATGAGACAATAAATGCCGGCTGCAGAAACATTCTGATAACAGGCAAAAGAAATGGCCGTATCATGTGTAGCATGCCCAAGCATAGCACCATGAAATTCCCTACTGTACTTACTAACATACTATTTGCCAGCAGATTAGGCCTTACAGTCTATCGAGTCTGCTCAAACCTCAAATCCCTAGTTGGGTGCCAAGGCCCTCCCCTCCCTTGTGTTCCAGAAACCCCTATCATCCATCCCCACCCCCCTGGGACATGCCATCATCTGATACATCCACTTTCTGTGTCTGTCCCACCCTCTCTTGAAGCCCTCCACTGTGGATCTCTGAACCAGCTTGCCAGGCAGTGCATTCCAAGGGTCCACCACCCTCTCAGTGAAAAACCTCCTCCTCTTTTCCCCCCTCACCCTTCCACCTTCAAACCATACCCTCTGGTGATACCTCCCTGCTTTAGTCTAAAGATCCCCTCCATGTTTACCCTATTTATTCCCTCGAGATACTTGAAGACCTCAATCATGTCCCCCTGTCTCTCCTCTCCTCCAATGAAAACAGGCAGAGCTCCTCAAGTC
Source organism: Neoceratodus forsteri (assembly GCA_016271365.2). Classification (NCBI taxonomy): domain Eukaryota; kingdom Metazoa; phylum Chordata; order Ceratodontiformes; family Ceratodontidae; genus Neoceratodus; species Neoceratodus forsteri. The sequence goes on from CM057458.1 coordinate 463,673,644, forward strand.
TGTCCTCATACGTCAAATCCCTAGCCCCTCAGATCATCTTAGTTGCCCCTCTGTACCCTCTCCAGGAGCTGTATGTCCCTCTTCAAGTGTGGTCTCCAGTACTGTACACAGTACTCAAGGTGTAGTCTAACCAGTCCATTGCACAGCGGCAGAATCACTTCCTTGCTCCTAGAGGTGATCCCCACGATGCATCCCAACATCCTGTTTGCCTTGCTAGCCGCCTCCTGCACTGCTCAGAGTTATTCATACATGCATCCACCATGACCCCTAGGTCTTTTTCCCTATTGAGGCCTCCAGCGCCTCCCTCCCAGGGTGTACCTGTGTTTAGGAGCCTCACCAAGATGCAACACCTTGCACTTGGTGATATTGAAATTTAATTTCCATGAGTGAGCCCAGCTTTCCAGGGTGTCCAGGTCCCCTTGCAGGGCCAACCTCCCCTCTTCTCCCTCCAGTACTTCCTATAATAAAATTTAATGCAGTGAGCAAGTCACTTGGACTGGCACTGCTTAGTGACAGGTATGCCCTTTCTCACAGTGGGAAATGAGACCAAAGCTGAGAGGACTTTCTGCAGTCCTTAGTACGATCTAGACAGAGATGCAATGTCCTATGTACATCACGCGAAATGAAGCAATGCCTCACCCTTGTTGGCATGCTAAGGATAATACACTGTTAGGTTAATGGTCTGATTCAAGGTGAAGCCAGAAACCCCCTTTGGGTAAGAAACATGGATTAGTACACAAAGCCACCCTGTCCACTACTGCCCTAATGTACTGGAGATGTCGGCAGGAATGGGCACAGATTTTGGTACACTGACCATGATATCCAGGTCTTCAAACAACTGTCAAGTTCTGCGTACTATGTACTGGACCACGTCCCTTGATGGGCCCCAGAGAGCCAACTGTTCAGACAGGGGAAGACAAAGCCCCTTCTTCAAGATGACTGCAGCCATAACCATGAAACATTTAGTAAATACCTGCAGTGCCGAGGATAAACCAAAGGGTAAGACTCGGAAGTGATAATGGCAGTCCTCCTGCATAAATCAGAAGTACTACCTGTGACATGTTCAGATTCTGATATGAAGCATCCTTCATGTTCAGACACAGAGCTAAACCCTTCTTCCAGTAGTAGGATGAGAGCCTGAAGAGACACCATGCAAAACTTTTTGTAGTTGATGAATTTGTTTAGTGCTCAGAGGTCAAAAAGCGGATGCAGGACTTCAGTGGATTTGGGGACCACAAGATATCTGTAATAAAACCCTTGCTCCTTTCTTTGGGTGGAACAGGTTTGATAGCTTTCTTGAGGAGTAGGGACTGGACTTTGTCACTCAGCAGGGACAAGTGGCCTGGAGGATAATGAGAAAGAGGTGGAGGCTGCACCAGTGACTTGGACAGCCGTTCCTGTGCATGTCTGTTCTCCATTATCTCCAAGACCCACTAGTCTGTGGTGCTCTCCCTCCATTTTGGTAGGAGAAGGGAGATCCTTCCCTCCACTTGAACCCATGGAGGCAACTGTGGAGGGGGAGGAAGTGGGGAGTCAGAAGGTGCCGGGGGCATCAGGCCCTCCAGAACAGGCACATTTAGTCCCCTTGGCAAGGCCACCTTGTGGTGGAAGGGCCTGTACGAGGACCATTCCATCTACCATGATATTCTGGATGACAGACATGGCCTCCATGACCAGTGGGTCTCTGAAAAGCACCTCTACCTTGTCCTCTGGTATTTTGTGTGGTCAAGGACTTCACAGACCTCAGAGTCATTTCAGAGGATTGAATGTTTTCTAGTGCATTATCCACATCAGATCCAAATAACTTGGCGCTCTTAAAAGTGGCATTTAGTATGGCATACTGAAATACTGTATTGGCCTCGGACTAAGCATTAAGATGCATAAGTGTCCGATTCATAAAAGGTCTCCCATGTCTGCACGAAGAGATCATCTTTCTATCTGAGCTTGTTACCTTTCCAGGGAAAATGTTTTGGTTACTAATTCCAGCCACTTATGCACAGTGGGTCTCAAACATGAAACCCAAGTGTTTTGTATACATTTTCTAGCTAGTACTAATAAGGCACATACCACCCTAGGGTGAAGGTCCCGTTCGTCCTCATTCAAGTGATTCATTCCCAGCAACATAGACAGCAGTGTCTCATGTATCACAAGACCTGTCCTTTGTTCAATCTGGGATCTACTCTCTGTCCAAAATGGATGCAGGGTTGTACATTCCCAATAGTAATGGATATATGTCTCCCTCGCTCCTTGACATCTGTCACATAGGAGTGAAACTCCCAGGGAAAATGTATGCACTACCACTGCTGGTAAGTATAATCTGTGGATAAACTTAAACTGGGCTTCTTTACATGTGTTACACTAGAACAGGCCCATATGAGTTTCAAAAATAGTTTACCAGTTTACATCCGAGAGCTCTACCTCTAACTGATGTTCCCATCGTTTGTGCATCCTCAAAGACTGGCTTGGCATGGCCTCTCTCAAATGTGAATAAAACTGTGCCATAGGCTGGCCTGGTGGCGCAGAGGGTTGAGGCGCTGGCACCTTACCTCAAACCACGCCAGCGACCGGTTCGGGAATGGACTCGGGATGCTGAGGCTGGCAGGAAAGAGAGGACTGGCGTCCGTGGGACTGCTCTCCTCTCTTGGGGTGGGTAGTGGGCTGGCATCGTGCTGCAGTGGCCTCTGGTGGAGATCAGGGAGCTCTGCAGTTGCATGCAGGAGGAAAGCGATGTAGAAAGCGAAAAAATCCCACTTGTGACCCGACGGGATGACTGCCCAATCCACGCTGCACGCCGATGCCCTGAAGGAGTCCCTTCACCTCAGCAGCACCCTGGGGCAAGTATGTGCGTAGCTGCCCTCCTGGTGCCTTCCCTGGGAGGAGGGGGGACTGGCCAGTTAAGGGTTACGCCTGGGTTACCTAGGGTCGGCTGCCAAGTATATGAGGCTGGAGGGCTCAGGAAGGGACAGGCGGAGCGGCTGGGACCTAGGCAGCCGAAAGAGTGGTGGGTCACGAGGCATGAGGGGAGAAAAGAAATAATACAAAAAACAAAAATTGCGCCATTGAACCTTTTGGGTTTACATGGGAATTCATAATATCCCTTTCCAGTTTATAAAGATTGGAAGGTTCTGGCTGTACTCTTTGCACTGCCCTTAGGTAAGCCCGCAACTGCAGATATCTAACAGTATGCTGACCCTCCAAGTCATATATACTGTACGTCTTAGTTCCTCTTGACTGTGCAACCCTCCTGTCCCCATCAAATCCCCAAAACACTGTACCCAAGCTTGCTTCTATTGTGCGAAGCCCCTCTCATTTACAACCAAGAGAAACTCTGGATTACCACTGACTGGTGCAAGGATAGTCCTGTCTTCAACTCCCTTCACTGTCATTCGCCAAGCTCTCACCTACGTACAACTAAGGGGTTTGGGTTCGGTCTGGCCCTATACTTGCCTAATCCGGTTTTATCCAAGTAAACCAATGGGAAGAAGTTTTCCCCTTCCAACTCCATGGTCACCCAGCTAGCCCCCAATAACCACTCCCTAATCAAGCGGAGTTGCCATGTGGTACTGTTCAAGGTCAGGGAATTATAGGCCTCCCTTAGAAACTGTCCTCTTCAGACGCCATAAAGCCACCCTAGGCCTTTTCCCTTGACATATGAAGTTAGTACACTGAGCCTCCAACCGCTGAAGGTCTCTTCTAGTATGCCCCATAGGTATCATTTGAAAAGGGTAAGGTATGAGTGGGAGCACATTCATCTTCAGTAAATTCAGATGCCCAAGCCAGGAGATGGGAAGAGATCTCCACCGCTTCAGATCTCCCTCTAGGGTTTTAAGCAGGCCTACATAATTCAACTGGTATAAGTTATTTAATTGAGGGTTCAGCTTAATTCCTAAGAATGAGAGGGAGGTATTTACCCTTTTAAAAGGGAGTTTCTGTAAAACAACTTAATGGCCCTTCCCCGCATCAATTTGAACTTATCGAAGTTTATTTTATACCCTGAAAACCATCCAGTGCCTCACTGATATCAAGCACTAAACATGTCAGGTTAGTTACAAACGGGGATGTTATCTGCATTCCTCTCCCCACTTACCCCAAATTCTGATATCGGGCTTCTGTCTTATGTGTTCAGCAAGTGGTGCTATAACCAGAGTGACGAGGAGAGGGATAGAGGGCAACCCCTGCGTCATACCACATTCAAGACCAAATTCCTCAGATAGTCCCCCATTAACCAGAACCTGTATCGTAGGTGCTGTGTACAGCAACCCAACATATTCTACAAAACCATCCCCCAGCCCAAATTGATTTAACTCATTTCTCCGGTGGCCATTTTGGGTTGGATCCAGCAATGGATGGTTCTGACGCCATTATGGTGTCTATAAGAACAAAGAAGTTAATACACAATATAAATAGGGCCATTCTACCCTATCAAAAGCCTCCTCGGTGTCCAAGGGAAAGCACAAACAACTTTCCTGGATGCTGAGAGCCCAAACCACGTTCAGTAGGCGCTGAATATTATTGTAGGAATGCCTGCCTTTACAAACCCTGTCTGATCTGATTTTACAAGAGACCAAGAGCAACTCCTCCAGCCTCCTCGCCAAAGTCTTTGTGATTATTTTAGCATCACAATTAAGAAGGGAAATTGGCCTATGGGCTGTACATGTTATGGGATCTTTTCTGGCTTAGAATTACTATCATGTAGTTAGTAGTGGCAGGATTCAGTAAATTACCTTCATCTGTGCCACTTCCACACCGGCTTGCAAGCCTTGTAACACCAGGAATACCAAAATCATATATAGTTCAGCACTCAGACCATCTGGGCCTGCCACTTTCCCTTTTTTTAAGTGTGGCCACTGCTCTAACCAACTACGCTGTTAGTGGTGCCCCCAGTAAATCTCTATGTTCATCTCCTAGTTGTGGTAAATCCAAATTAGCCAGGAAAGGGTCAACCTCGTACTCGCGATAACATGCCATAAAACATGCTCTTGTATCCGGACTTTTGTTATACACCTGACCCCTTCCATCTTCTAGGGCGGTAACAATATTGGTATTTTTCTTGCCCATAGTCATCCTTGCTAGCAGGGGAATAGGCTTATTACCCCATTCATCAGATCTTTGCTTTGCATAAATAGAGACTTTACTGGCCCATCAGAAATGGAGAGATTAATTGTTCTTGAGCCATTCTAAGTTGGTACGTATTCGTGAGATGGATCCTATGTTTTTTTTTTTCCAGTTTTACCATGTCCTCTAGCTTTTGCACCTTGTCGCATCTTTATTTTAGCTTTCTGAGCCATGTAGAAGTAATCATTCCACATTTATGCTTTCCTGCTTCCCAAAAAACCCTTAGAGGAGCCATAAACACAGGTTACTGTGATCTACCTATTACTAAGTGTACACCACCAGTGAATGCCTGTAACACTGGTTGCTTTTTATTCTAAGCTTTATGTACTGTACTGTACTGTTTTGTTTGCTGTGATGTATTGCTCTTTGACAAGGTGCCTTTGTAAATGAGTCTTTGACTCAAAGGTCTGTAAACCGATGATCTAATAAATAAATAAATTACTTACCTGTAAAAGTAGTTTTAGGAGTGGTATATGTTGTTCATTCACTTTCTTGACATGTCCTTTCCCTTTAAGAATCTTGCCGGAAGGTCTAAAAGCTGGCTCCTCCACCCACCCAGGTAGTATAACCCCAGCTCCACCCCTTGATGCCAGATCTGCCCACTGGAATCAGTGGTTACAGATCGTCGGGAGGTTATGGGTCAGGACTAACACACACCACCCTAGAACTACTGTTACAGGTGAGTAACCTTTGTTTCTAGGGATGTGGATATGTTGTTCTATCCACACTTCTTGGCAGACTCCTAGCAGTTCTCTGGGAGGAGGGAAGCAAGGTAAACACACCCTACTTGGGGAACACACACCGCAGAACTGAGGCCCCAAACCCAGATCCCGGCATGACTCTAGGTCAATGTGGTAATGGGAAATTAAGGTATTTGCTGACTTCCAGGTGGCAGCCCTGCAGATATCCTGAATAGGGATGTCCCAAGCAGCAGCCACTGATGCAGCAGTATGGTGGTAAATAGACCCTAAGCCCTACAGGAGGCTCCCTACCCACCAACCTATAGCAGAGATCGATGCATGATGTAATCCATCTGCCAATCGTCCGCTTGGCTGCAGGTCTGCTAGGTGCGGCTTCAGTGCAGGTGACAAACAGTTAGTGAACCTCTCCCCGAACTTCGGCTGTGCGCTCTTTATAATAAGAGAGTGCTTGTCTCAGGTCCAAAGTATGGAGCCTGTACTCAGCCTCAGAGGTATGATTGGGGTAATAAACCGGCAGAGTCATCACCTGGTTCAGGCAAAACTCAGACAACCTTCAGAAGGAACTTAGGGTTGGGGTGCAGGACAACCGTGTCCCTATGGAAGACCAGATAGGGAGACTGAACAGAGAGCGCCTTGAGTTTCCCAATCCTTGGATTTCAGGAGGGCGGACTTCAGGAAAATGGGCGAAACGATAAGGAGCCATCTGGCGGGCATCAGAGCAGATATGGCTGTGGACCAAAGGTGGTCCAACATTAAGGAAGGAATACTGGTTGCCACAGATGAGTGCATTAGGCTGAGGGGGAAGAACATAAGGGCCAAAGCGCCCAGCTGGTTCAGTTCTTGGGTCGCCCAGGCAGTAAGGGAAAAGAGGTTGGCCTACAGAAAATTCAGAAAGACCAAAAGAGAGGTGCATAGGGAAAATTACCTAAGGTTGGCTAGTGAGACAAATAAGAAAGTCTGTCGAGCAAAGGCACAGAAGGAGCTGCAGATAGCTGAAGAAATTAATAAGGGGGAGAAGGCTTTCTATCAATATATAAATGAGAAAAGGGGCCAGAAGGAGGGGACTGTTAGGCTTAAGAAAGGGGTGGAGTGGGTGAAGGATAATGGGGGAAAAGCTGAGATACTAAATGAATACTTCTGTTTCGTCTTCACCAGGGATAAGGATGGACCAGTGCCTTTGGGAGGGAAAAGAGGAGCAAGGGGGAGAGGAAACACAGATGTAGTGATACAGGAGGATAGAGTGAGGGAAGGGCTGCTGGCATGGAAGATGGACAAATCACCAGGCTTGGACAGAGTACATCCAAGGGTACTAAAGGAACTGGCTGAGGAGCTGGCAGGGCCCCTGGCAGACCTATTTAATAGTTCATTACAGTCAGGCATGGTACCGCAGGACAGCACATGTAGTGCCCCTCCACAAAAGCGGTCCCAAGGATGACCCAGGGAATTACAGACCAGTCAGTCTGACCTCCACTGTGGGCAAGCTCATGGAGACCATACTAAAGGAAAGGTTGGTGGAATACCTAGAGGCATGGTCTCCAGGATGACAGGCAGCATGGATTCATTGGGGGGGTCATGTCAAACAAATCTAATTGCCTTCTTTGACTGTGTTACTAAGACAGTAGATGGGGCCATGCAGTAGATATTCTCTATCTTGTTTCAGCAAGGCCTTTGACTCTGTGCCCCACAAAAGGTTCATCAGGAAGTTGATGGATCTTGGAGTTTGGGAAAAAGATGGCCAGATGGGTGGAAAACTGGCTGAGGGACAGAACCCAGAGGGCGGCTGTGGGGGAGTTATCTGGCACCAGAGAAGTAACCAGTGGGGTCCCACAGGGCTCAGTGCTGGGGCCAGTGTTGTTCAATGTCTTCATTTAGGACACTGGAGATGGCATTAAGGGCTAAATGCCTGTTGCAGGATGACACAAAGCTCTGTGGGAGGGTGGACACAGCTGAAGGGATACAAGACCACAGGAAGATCTGGAAAAGCTGGGAGGTGGTCTAGGATCTGGCAGCGTGGATTCAATGCCAAGAAATGCAAAGTTATGCATATCGGAGCCTAGAGTCCCAGGACAGAGTACTACCTGGGTGGAGTACGAGTATTTGCATCACAGGAGGAGAAGGACCTGGGAGTGATGATCACTGGTGACCTGAAGCACTCCACACAGTGCAAGAAAGCAGCAGCAAAGGCAAACAAGATGCTGGGGTGCTATCTAGGGGGATCAGTAGTAGGAGAGAGAAGGTTATACTGCCCTTGTTCAGGTCCCTGGTAAGGCCGCATCTGGAGTATGGCGTTCAGTACTGGTGCCCACACCTAAAAAAAGGACATTAATCTGCTGGAGAAGGTCCAGAGGAGGGCTACAAAGATGATAGCTGGTCAGCAGGGTAAGGCATACGAGAAAAGATTGAGGGCACAGAACATGTACTCCCTGGAAGACAGGAGAGCAAGAGGGGACATGATTGGGACCCTTAAGTACCTGAAAGGCATAAATAAGGTTGATAAGGAGAGTCTCTTTAAGCTGAGTGGCAACCATAACATGAGGGGGCACAGTCTTAAGCTGGAGAGTAGGAGGTTTAGGAGGGAGGTCAGGAAGCACGTCTTCACAGACACTTGGAATGTGCTGCCGGAAGAGGTCATCTCGTTGTAGACAATAGGCAGCTTTAAGAGAGGCTGGGATAGGCATGGGGGAAGGTAAGGATCATGGGTAGGAAGGATGGGAGGATGGGAGGGAGGGTAGGGACATTAGCTCAAGCTGTGTACCCTGTGTCTGAGCAGACTTGACAAACCAAATCGCCTTCTTCTGCTGGCTTCTCATGATGTTCAGATGTAATCCTTCTGGCTGACGAATAGCCACCAGGAAGGCGGTCTTCCATGACAGGTGTGACATCTCACTCCTATGCACTGGCTCGAATGGCTTGCCCATGAGCTTTGCCAGTATCAGCACTAGATCCCACAGTGGTGGTGGTTCATGCACTGGAGGGGAAATATGGTTGAGGCTCTGAAGAAACGCCAAACCACCTTCTCCTGTGCCACAGTCTGCTGACTGGCCCACGCCTGTAAGCAGGAGATGGGTGCCAGGTGCACCTTAAGGGTCGAGACCGCAGACCCCCTTTGGAGAGAGAGACCAAAGGTAGTAGAGAATGCCAGCCACTGGACAAGAAAGGGGTCAGGCCCTTGCCCTGACACCAAATGGAGAATCTCTTCCACTTTAAGGCATAGCACTTCCTGGTCGATTCCCTCCTAGATGCTTCAACTACAGTGAGTACATCTTCGGATAGACCCAAAGCCTGGAACTCTAGCCACTCAGGAACCAGGCTGTCAGGTGCAGGGATTGAAGGTCCAGGTGGAGGACCTTCCCCCGAGTGACAGAGCAGGTCTGGGTGTGCTGGAAGACACCTCGGGAGCCTGAGGCTGAGGAGATCGGGGTACCAAAACTAGCAGGGCCATTCCAGAGCCACCAGGATCACCTATGCCTTGTCCCTCCTCACCTTTAGGAGCACCATGTAGATCAAGGGAAGTGGAGGGAAGGCATAAAAGAGGCCTGGGGTCCACTGCCTCGAGAAGGCAGCCCCCTGCAGCGAGCCCTGCTGAGGGGGGCGGTGGGCACAAAACAGCCTCAGCTTTGTGTTCTCCCTGGAGGTGAACTGGTCCACCTGAGGGGTCCCAATAGGAGAACAGGCTGTGCACTACCTCTGGATGGAGAGACCACTTGTGGGATGCCTCACCCACACAGCGGAGGGCATTCACCAGCTGATTTGAGGCTCCTGCCACATGAATGTCAAGGAGATCCGCCTTCAGTTGGCTCACGAAGGTCCATATACGGAGAACTTCCCTGCACTGAGGGCGGGAGTGCGTGCCACCCTGTTTGTTGAGATAGTACATGGTTGTGGTGTTGTCAGTGTGGACCTCTTTAGGTTTGACCGGTGGGTTCCGTTTTTCCGGTCATCAGAGCTGTAAGCGTGCAAGGCGATTGTCCAACAAGTTCAGCTGGAATAAGCGACAAATGTTGCAGGCCTGGGTATCATGATCGTGTCCCAGGCAATAGACGCATGTGGCATGCGGGTCAGTACGAGACATCTTCTGCCCGCAGGGACATCGGCGGAACCCGGGTGAGGACTTGTCTGCCATTACGATTGTGAAACGATGTGGGAAAACTCAAGAGTTTTAGCTTAGGTAAATAATCTGAAGATTTAAGCACCAGGGCCTACTCAATGCGGGAGCAATAAGGAGGGAGCCCTAATCTTCCAGTGGAAAGGAAGATCTGGTGTCAAGGGGCAGAGCCGAGGGTATACCACCCAAGTGGGTGGGAGGAACCAGCTTTTAGACCTTCCGGCAAGATTCTTAAAGCGAAAGGGCATGCCAAGAAGTGTGGATAGAACAACATATCCAAATCCCTAGAACCTGATTTTCCCTTACACAATGTCCCCATTGTCTTGCAGGAACTCTACAAATTCTTTCGACGAAAGCATGTACGCTGGGAATCTCCAATTCCCCTTCCCTCTCCCTTTCCTAGACTCTAGTATGGAAGGTCATTAGCACCCTGGCATGGTCCGAGACCGCTATGGTCGTGATTTCAGCTTGGGTGACCCTGGAGTATAAATTTCTAGGAACAAAATGTAATCAATCCTTGAACAGATGCCATGAGGGTTTGAAAAGAAAGTATACTCCATGGATCCGGGATTAGCCTCCTCCCAGACATCAACCAGTTTAACTCTGTTAGGCCCTCAGCCCATTGCCGAATGCTTGCATCTTGTCTACTTTCCCTCCCAGACCTATCCACTGCACCAGACAGAGCAGATTTAAAGGCTCCTGCAAGTATTAGGTTGGGAAACTGTTCCCTCTGCAACAAGGCCAACATCTCATCATAAAAGACCAGGTCATGCTGTGCAGGAGCATATGTCCTGCCTAGGGTATAGATCTCCCCCTGCATCTGACCCTGCACAAAAATAAATCTTCCCCTTCTGGGATCCTTCACCACACTCTGCTCTACAAAATGTATGCCTCCATGCAGCAGTACTGCAACCCCTCTTTTATGGCCATTAAAAGACACTGAAAAACAGGAACCCACCCATTCCCTAATTGGTTTTCCCCATAAGCTATTCTGATACTTAATCATATTGACTAGGTAATTTAGAAAAGTGAAAGAGGCACAGGTTTGTCTATCCATGACATCCAGTCTGCTGGATGCTTTGTCCATAAGCAAAGTATTCATGACTCTAAGGGGTCCTAGAGCAATCATGAGCAGATATGATTACCACAGAGTCAGTTTCTGGCTGGGAAGCATAACAGGGCTAGACGGAGAAGGGTACTTCTTGTCAGCCTTTCTGGGGACTGCAGGCAAAGTGCTAGGCCTATGCCAGGCAGCAAAGGTAGCATCCGCCAAAGCAGGGTAAACAGGAGGCACTACAACAGTAGGTGCCGCTGTGACTTCATAATGCCTGTCAGTTGAGTCTTCCTCTTCACCCTTAAATCTCACTACATCCTATATTTGCTTGAAAAAGTATTGAAAGGAGGGATCTTCAGGAGGCAAATTGGGGCTGTAAACCACATATTCCTCACTGCATGAGGATTCATAAATGTAGCCGGCAGATATGAAAATTACGTACCTACCGTAATTCTGATCTTTCTGTGTATCTTCACCATTCATCACAGATGGGTACTGGCGGAGGTCAGGACCCTTGAGTGCTTTTTTTTTTCCCCAAAAAGGGGTAAGTGAGCCGACACACCATTGGTGCCGCCCTCGAGGCAGACGTACTGCGTGGCGCTCGAGGGTTGGCCGTTAGGCTGTGTCGACTCTGCCTACCAGTTCTGAGTCACCGGAGAGGTAAGAGGAAGGGATGGAGGGTGGGACAAGAGAGTCCAAGGGACAGAAAAAGGAAAGGATGTCTGAACTAAAGGAGAAATAACGACTGAGAGGACAGCAAAGAAGAGTTAGACTAAAGGGGTTGGTGGGGCCCCAATCTCTGGAAGCGGAGGAAGGGAGGGTAGGGAGGGAGAAATTTAGGAGAGAGTGAGAGGTATCAAGGTATCCGAGACCCTTGTCCATCACCAGATTGTATAGGAACTGCAAGGAGTAGCAAAGCTCTCTGCCAGAATTCAAGGCACAGAATAACTGGCAAATACCCTAGAAGCAGAGTCGGCTATTCTGGAGGAAGGACAGGGTACAGGATTCAGTACTCTCTCAGGAAAAATGTTTGGCGAAAAAAGGGATTTCTTTTTTTTTTTTTTTAAACAGTTGGAAACCAGAGGAGAACAGGAGGAGGGCAACCACCAACTCCCACCCCCATCGGGGTGGAGACATGTAGTGAAAGAAGAGTGCCGCTCGAGCTGTCTACCTTTTATAGGAGAATACCCCCCTGTGTCCCTACTTTACCCGCTCCTAAAGAGGAGGGGAGCCACAGAGAGGGAGGGGGACCCAGAGACTGAGGCCCCAGGGGATGGTGGGTAGGGTTGTGATGAATGGTGAAGATACAAAAAGATCAGAATTACAGTGTAGTACGTAATTTTCATATCTTATCTGTGTAAGTCTTCACCATTCATCACTGAATGGTGAGTACCAAGCCCCCGAGGGGTTGTTTCAATACACCCTAGGGACAGGGTCCTTAGCCCTCAGTGGGTGACACACTAAGGGGGAACCTTCAGGGCCTGGGAGGCCGAGAGTGGGAGAGAGAGGCAGGGTCCCCCTGGAGGAAGGAAGTTGCCCTGACAGCGCTCCTCACTCTATGGGAGAAAAAGGTAGGTTCCCTGGTGGGCGGAGCAAATCACCCTCGCCAGGGCCAAGGGTGACAACCGGGAAAGGCGTAGCCATGCCGATCTCCTAGTGCAGATCGCTGTCCCTATGACCCTGGTAGCTACCTCGTTGGCATCATAAGATGCCTCGCTTGGTGCCTTGCTAGCTCCAGGCCATGTGCAGAAGAACGCAATGGTTTGTCTGGTTTGCTCCAGGTCAGGCAATGAAGCTAGGATCTGACCTAGCCTGGACCACAAGAACCTGTTGTAGGCTGCATAGTGGGCCTGGTGAGCAGAAATAGAAAGAACAACCGTGCAGTGAGAAGGTCCTCCTCCCCAAAAATCAAAATCTGAGGAGTCTTGATCTGGGGGCCAGTCACGGTGGAAGTGTGAAGCCCATCAGGAGTGTCCAAATCGTCCAAACCAGACTGCGGATGAGGCATGGAACCTGGAGACTCAGGGGCCGCTAACCACGCCTGGCTGAGGTCCCATGGGGCAGGAACTCCAGAGAAGGCCTCTGCCAGAAACGCTAGGGCGCCCCGAGAGGGAGCAGGCCAGGCGGCACCACAAGGGTGGCCTCGCCAAAATCGACTAGAAAGGTGTGCCGCATGCTCAGGATTGCTGACAGTAGAGGGTGAAAGGTGCAGGTCCTCCAACATCCTCACGAGGAAACGCTGATACTCCGAGAGATCAGCAGCCAGAGAGATGTGGACAGAAGGTTCCTCTCCCCCAGAAGAGGGGGATGAGGAGCTGGAGATCACCATATGTTCCGAGGGTGGCTGCATGGGGGGAGGTTGAAAAACCTGGCTGTCCATAGCCCTAACATAAGCAGGGAACCGGGCAGCCACCACTCTGAACTGCTCCCAGGTGAGAGGGCCGCTAGGACCAAGAATGCCTGGGAGCGCAGGAGAATGTGGCAGAGGGATAGGGGCAGAGCTGAGAAAAGAAGTCGGCTGACCTCCGCCAGGAGCTGGGAATGGACCATGAGCACCCGAGGAGGGTGCCCGGAAGACTCCACAGCAGACAGCTGTACAACCACGTTGGTACTGCCTTGGTTGCGCCAGAAGAATCCCCAGTGAGCTGACCAGGCCGTAAAGTCAGAAGGCGGTCCCTGCCTCAAAAGAATGGGACTCCCTCAAGGAACCCGAGGGAAGGTGGAAATCACTTGCCGGCTCCGTCCAGAGCCGGTGGACCCCAGAGAAGGGCCCACGCGCTGACCCCACACCCCTCGACCCCTCAGAGTCCGAGACAGTCCTCCTCCTCGAGAGGCCCAGCCTAGGTAGCTGGCATCTCTGGGCAGCCCCCGAAGGGGAGACCCAGGGAACACTACCCTCCCCTCCTGTAGGTTTCTCGATGGGCCCCAAAGTTGGGCGATCAAGACACACCACTGGAGGGGGTACCACCACCGAGGGGTCGATGAAACCCCCAAGACCAGGTTGCAGAGCTATGGTGGCTCGCACCACTGCCTGCTGGTCAGCACCACTGACCCTAGTCTCGGGGGCCACCTGACTCTCCTCAGTAGGGGGCTGGCTCCGACTCGTCGACGAGACCACAGTGCTGCCCTCCTCCGCAGTCAACCCCGAGGGTGTGACTGCTCGTCTGACTTCGGGCTCGACTCCGACTCCGAAGAGTAGAGTCCGAGCTCCGAGGCCAAGCCGTGGGAGGCGGGCAGAATAACCTGCCACCGGGCCCGGCAGCCAGAGTTGTGGCAGTGGGCGCGTGCCCTCCAACCCTTGGCCAGGTTCTGCAGAAGGCACCGGGGCAGCTCGAGCCAAGGTCCAGAGCCAGGGCCAGACACAACGCCGTTGAATCCACCAGTACCGGGGCGGTACCAGGGACAGGGCCAGGCGCCGACAGCAACCCAGCAGCATCCTCGGCGCCGATGACGCGACCGGCCCCACAGCATCGCGGCCCCGGCACACTGAGGACGAGGCACCAGCAGCGGCCCGAAGGCAGACCAGGCGCCGAGCACGCCGACCCGGCCCGGGCGCGCGAGCAGCGGTGCCAGGCGTGGGCGGCGGGGGCGGCACCAGCGGACGGTCGAGGGCCCAATGGCGCCAAGGCGGGGACATGGCAAAGGCGGGGCGGCTGGATCCGGTCCCGACGACACGCCAAGCAGCGTCGGCACCGTGAACGGTGTCGACAGGGCCCATGGTGCCAAGCGACAAGTCGGCGCAAGGAGCCCCTGGCGCCACGAATGGTGCTGACTCCGACTAACGTGAGGCGGCGCCAACCCGGGCTTTCTGAGCAGCGGGAGGCGACACGAAGAGCCTTCACCCCAAAGGCGACTGCCATGGCGGCGCCTCCGCCCGGCCAGGCCTCCTGCTTGCGAGGGAGGAGCCTGGCGATAGCCAGGCTACAAGCAGCTGAGGCTCCCTCCTCCTCGGTCCGTACAGAACCGGGAGGGACCGCAGGAAGGGCGAGAGGCGGCAGCCCGGCCGGCGAGTCGAACCCTACCCCGAAAGTCGGTAGAGCTCGCCCACTTTCAATCGGCGCTGTTCGGGGACCGCGGTCCATGGAGAAGCAGGCATCGATGAGTCCATGTCGTGAAGCGGGCCAAGAGAAGACACCAGTCGTGCTGGTCGGTGGGAAAACTTTCGCCGCATGGGCACCGACGCCTGGGGCCACCCATCTTCGAAGACTTTTGCCCTCCGACCGAGACGCATGACCCTGGAGAAAAAAACACCAAAACAGACTCGGCGTCGCAGAATTCAAATAAAAGGAAAGATCTTACCGGACAGCGTCAGTGGAGGCAGAACACAGAACCGGCAGGCAACCGGCCGGACTGAAAGCGTCGATTTCGAAGGCTGAAAGCCTAAAATTCTTGACAGAAGCTTCCACGGTGACCTCGATGGCGGAGACAAAGAACTGGTAGGCAGGCGAGGTGAGCACAGCCTAATGGCAACCCTCAAGCACCATACAGTGACGCGCCCCCTCGAGGCGGCCCGATGGTGTGTTGGCTCCACCTACCCCTTTTGAAAGAAAAAAAAAAAAAAAAAGCTCCCGTGAGGTCCTGACTTCGGCCAGTACCCATCTGTGATGAATGGTGAAGACTGACAGAATATGATAAGGACTGCATGGCCCACCTAGTCTGCCATGAAAACCCACAAGCAGTGTCTGTCTGCTGGGGCCTTCAAACCTGCCGCCTGCAGTACATTCACGTGCCTTACCCCATGCATGTTTGAACCCCGTGATTGTTGCTGTCCCTGCCACCTCCTCTGGCAAACTATTCCAGTTATTCACCACCCTCTCAGTGAAGAACTTGCTCACATTACCCAGGACCCTGCCTCCTAATATTTCATACTGTGCTCCCTAGTGTTAGAAGCTCCGCTCCATTGAAACAGACTCTCCCACCTGTACCATGTTAATCTACTTTAAATATTTAAACATCTGGCCTGGTGGAGCGGAGGGTTGAGGTGCTGGGGCGCCACACCTTGCAGCACTCTGGCGACCTGGGTTGGGGAACAAGTCCGGGTTGCGAGGCGGGTGCGAAAAGCAAGATTTAGCTGCCATGAGGCAGCTCTCCTCTATGAGAAGGGATGACTGCTTGCCCCTCCCCTGTGTTCTGCTCCCATCTGGTGGAGACCTGATGGGAAGTATAGGCAAGTGGGTGGCAGGTGATCGCCAGGGGTGGGGTGGAAGGGGCTGAGCCAGTACCCAGGCGTGCATGTGCGCCTCCCGCCACGACTGCAAGGTCCCGGTGGGGGAAAAACCGGAAAAAGCACAAACTACATATGGAAAAAAAGTGCTTTTTAAAACATCTCAGTCAATCCCCTTCTCCTCCTGTCCTCTAGTGAGTACAGGTTTAATTCCTCAAGCCTCTTCTCATAGGACATCCCTGAAGACCCTGCATCATCCTGGTAGCCCTCCTCTGCACAGCCTCCAGTCTGTCTTTGCAGAGACAGGGTCTCAAAACTACACAGTATTTGGGTGCGGTTATACCAGTGATAAACACAGGGGAGAAACACCTCCCTTCTCCTGCTGGTGATCCCCTTCCTATGCATCCGAGTATTTGGTTAGCTTTTCCCCAACACTTTCCCACACGGTTTTGCCACCTTAAGGTCACTGGTAATAATTGCTCCCAGGTCTCTTTCCTCCCTAATGACCTCCGGCACCACCCCCCAAAGTGTATATTCTGCCCCTGGGTTCCTGTGCCCTAAATGCATGATTTGCATTTCTTATCACTGAACATCAGTTGCCACCTCCTGGACCACTCCTCAAACTTCCCTAGTCTGCCTTCATCCTATCCACCCCCGTGGCATGCCCATCCTGTTACGCAGTTTTGCATCACCTACAAATAGGCTTAATATCCCAATACCTTCTGTATACACTGACATAGACATTAAAAGCACCAGCCCTAAGACAGACCCTATGTGCCCCACTAGTTACCCTCCTTCCTCCAAGCATACCCGTTTACCAACATCCTTTGGCACCTATCCCTAAGCCAGTTTTCCACCTATTTCTCTAACTGTGTCCCCACCTCCAGGCTACTCAGCTTCATTACCAATCTCCTGTGTGGCACAGTGTCAAAGACCTTTCTAAAGTCCAAACAGGCCACATCCACTGCCCCACCATGGTCTACCACCCTAGTTACCCCATCAAAGAATTCGATCAGGTTGGTCTGACAGGACCTACCCCTGGTGAACCCATGTTGTGTCTGGTTTTGCAGTCCTCTGGCTTCTAGGTAATCCACAATCCTTTCCTTGATGAGTGACTCCATTACTTTGCCAACAGCCGAGGTGCGGCTTAACAGCCTGTAGTTCCCTGGATCCTCCCAATTACCCCCCATGGATCGGAATGACATTTGCCATTTACCAGTCCCTCGGCACCTCCACTGTATCCAGTGATTGGTTGTACAGGGCAGCCAGGGGCTTGGCCAGTAACTCCCTGTGCTCCCTCAGCAGCCTGAGATGCACTACATCAGGTCCCACGACCCTGTCCACCTTTAGCCTGGCCAATTCCCTGTGGACTCTGTCCGCAGTGAAGAGACTAGTGTCCACCCCAGGTCCTGTTGTTCCCCTCATGAATTTCAGGCTTGTCCCCCCTCTCCCTTGATTGTAAAGCCTCTCTCCTGGCTGTATTGGCTATCCTCTCCTCTGTTCTTGCTTTGGCCCACCTAACTGCCTTCTCCACCTCCCTCTGCCATCTCTGGTAAGTTTGCCTTGTCACCTCTGTCTGCTTTGCACTGCCTGAAGGTCCCTGTCTTAGCCTTGACCTTTTCTGTCATCTCCCTAGTAAACCACAGTGGTCTCAGTTTTCTCCTCCCTTCCTAACCTGTCTCACACATAGGCTTGATATAGTTTGGACCCCGATTTTCTCCCACATCTCCTCAATCCTTTGTAATTCCTGCACACCTTCCAAGGCCTCCCTCAGGTATATAGCCATTTCCTCAAAATTTGCCCTCCTAAAATTCGAAGACCCTTGTCCTTGTGTGGCACCTCTCAACCTCAGTACTTATCAAACATTACCACCCTATGGTCACTGTTTCCCAGGTGGTCTTCCATAGTGAGACTGGATATACTAACCCATTTGTGAGGACAAGATCCAATAGTGCCTCTCCCTTGCTGGGTTCCACAACCATCTGTCTGAGCTCCACCCCTTGTAGGGCATCAGTGAATTCCCTACTCCTGACCATTTCTGTTGCTGGAAGACTTCAAACCACGTCTGAGAGACCGAAATATTCTATCAGCAGTACCTCCCCCTTTAGAGCCATAGTTTGGATCTCTTCTATCAGTGCCCTATCCTTCTCCCCTTGTAATGGAGGCTGATAGACAACACCCACCCTAATGAAATCCCCCTTTTTCATTTAAAGTGTCACCCACAGCACCTCTGTCCCCCTCTGTTTACTCTGAATCGCTATTGCTTTTATATGCTTAAGCACATAAAGTGCAACCCCTCCCTGCCCCTTTCCCATGCACCCTGTCCCTTCTGAATACACAGAACTCTGGAATGGTAGTCTCCCATGCCTGGTATTCCATGAACCAGGTCTCAGTTATGGTTGCTATGTCCAAGTCCTCACTCGTTATAAGAGTCTCTCAGTTGACAATCTTATTGCATAGGCTGTGGGCGTTCACACAAATGGCCTTCCACCTGCTTGCCTGCCTCCCCGTTGTCCCTTTTCCTGAACCCCTCTTCGTTTTCAGGGGAGTGCTAGCTAGGGACCTATCCACTCTGTTATCTTCCCTTACTTCCCTAGCCACATACTCCCCCTTTTTCAGTTGAAATGAAGGGACTCCTCTATGCACCTCAATCTCCCTTTGGGCACCTCAGACCCTTTTTCATTTAGGTGCAGCCTGTTTCTTCCATGCAGATTTTCCTCCACCCACGTGTCACCCCAGTCTCCAATAATGCTGAAGCCCTCCTGCTTGCACCACCCATTAAACTTCATTATCCTCCCCTTTCTTATTGGACTGGCTTTGTGTACAGGCAGCACCTCCGAGAAAGTCAGAGAGCTAATCAAGCCCCTGCAGGATCCTGCACTATCCCTAAATCGCTGTTGCACTATCCCCCACCTCATTTCCTGCTTGGTCATTTGTCCCCGAGTGTAAGATCACATGAGGTTTGCCCTCAGCTCTCCAGATCCCATCCATGATAGTGGGTCCTGCCCTGCCAGCATCCAGTCCATGAACACAGATGACCTCCCTCCTTTTGTGTGGGTCCCTTTTCCTAGATCAGTGGGTCCCTTTTATGATGGAGTCCCCCACAAGTAGGATTCCCTCCTCCCCTGCCACCGGTTTCCCTGGGAAGCCTTGCACCTTCTACTCCTGTTATTCCTTCTACTCCCTCATCTGATTATACAAGGTCCCCCATTAACCGTTCTACATTTGTACTTGTGTCCTTCCCACCCTATCCCTTCATCCCAGACCCCGCATCTCCCTGCAAACCCCCTCACCACACTCCCCTTCACTACGTAAGACCTCACCCCTACTCCCCTTGGTTGCATCTCCTTTCCCTGAGGGCAACCTATGCTAGCTTCCATTTCCTGTACTGAAGCGGTTTTGAGCCTCTATGCCCCTGTGTTTATTCTACAGGGTATTCCCACCAGTACTGTTATCTCTCTCTCCTTCCCCACCTCCCACTGTACTCTGATCTCCCCCAGGACTTCAAATCGGTTTGACAGAATCATGTCAGAGGCTGTGCAGTCCCCTGTACTGCCTACCTTCCTTGAGGCACCCACTGCACCACCTGCCCGTACAGGTGTCTTTTGTTGGTTACCCCCCACTCCTCCATCCTGCCCCCCAACTCATTACCAGAGATTCTGCCAGGGGAACTAATCCAAGGTCCAGCTCTTCTACCCTGCAGCATCCTGCTGGGCATCTTCTACCCTGCCCAGTAAAGAAAAGGATAGGGTAGACATGGAAGGAAAACCCCTTCATAGGGATCTACCTCCTCGTAATCGACCTCTTGCCACTGTGCGGATTAATTCCCCTTCCCACCATGCTGTGTTAGCCATCTTAATCGTCTTCAGTAAGCAATCCATTCATAATAAAGTGTACATTTGTTTTCTCAAACCCACATATATAAACTTCCTGAAGTGTCTATTGCTCCTGTTGTATGTTGTTTGCTTGAACCCAGGCTATTTTACCGTCCTATGTATCTTACTAACACACTGCCAGCAGATTAGGCCTTATGGTCTATTGAGTCTGCTTGAACCTCAGATCCTAGTTGGGTACTGAGGCCCCCCATTGTGTTCACTGTTGTATCCTTCTGGGTTATACCAGAAAATAGGTATTACCTGCCTAGTGTACCCTGCCCAATAAACAAAAAACTACATAAATAAATCCTCCAAATCCTGCTCCATATTCAGGAGGTCAGGACCGTATTCCTCCTCACTATCATCCTGAATGATGACTGCAGCAATCAACTGAGTAGTTGACGAAGACAGCGGCTGTACTGGAGCTACGGGCATGCTTTTAGGTCCCATCAACAAGGACAGTGCTGACTGGGGAGGTCCTGTCGACAGGATAGGCTGTGATGCTGTCAGCACCAGGAACAGATGAGTTAACATCACTGAAAATTATGCCAGTTTAGCCTTGCAGTCAACGACGCCCAGCTGTGGGTTCGTGACTGCCATCGCTGGGACAGAACCAGACAATGGAATCAGCATACCACCTGTAGTTGATACAGCAGCGCCTGAGCTATGCCCTGATCTTGATGTCTCAATGATGGCCAAGAGGCTGTAGTCAAGGCCACCGGAACGGACAACGAAAATTTACCCTCCTTCAATGAAGACCCTGACCTCATCGGCTACACTTATGATGACTGGAGGAGGAGGAGGAGGAGGATTTCAACTATGTTTTCTTTGGCTTTCTCCATTATCCTCAATGAACTCAGCAGCAATAGGGCTGCCAACTGCCTGGGTGTCGCCATTCCTTTGGCAGACAATTGCGAGGTGACAGGCCTACTTGGAGCCCACATCCTCTACTTGCGTTTCCATGGCCTTAATGGCAAAGAAGGATTCAAAAGCCTTCTTATAGCATCTCCTTGTGACCTGGTTAAATCCTTGGCAGAGCCTAAAGACCCGCATACTAGGGGACAAGCCCCCTTTTTTGCCCTGGCCACTGAAGTTAGGCTTTGGATGCCAGTGCTAGCAGTGACCCTGCTGGGCTGCTGATGAGGTTGCTGCAGAGGCTGCTGTGGCTGAAAGTGGAGCACCTTCTTTTTAGGCTTGAAGGGTTTTGGTTCCTTCTGGTATGAAGCCACATAACCCAGAGAAGTCTTTCCACCCCACAGCCAAAGAGGTCAATGCCCAGGAATGGGACATTGGCCAACTTGTGCTGGGTGTCCACATTATGTAGTTGAGGCATAGGTCAGGAAGTATAAGCAGTTATAAATTTGCAACAATAAAACAGAAAAAGTTGCACAGGATAGCTCTTCAAACAGGCAGTACAAACAAAAATCCTTCCTCCAACTCTCACTCTCTCTCATCTCAATCTCTCTATATCTCTAAATAAAACACTGCACTCTTTCTTATCAGATGCCTTTTCCTGGCAGTTTAAATTCTGCATCATGTTGTAAATTGCACCTCCTGTGTTCCACAAGATGTATTAAGATTGTCAATTTCTTCCTGTGACCAGCTTAAAGAGTACATCCAGACTCAACAGGTTAAACAAAACAGAACACACTGTTCCAGAAATTGTTTCCTGTTGAAAATTCTGTGGAGGTCAAAATACATCTCAAGGTCAACTCTCTGTATTACAGATCGTCACCTTTTTAAGAAACCTAAATAGCTTTCTGTAATCATTTCAAACAACATAATTATATATTTTGCTAACCACGGGATCCCAGTTTCATATAAAGATTCACATATATGATTTTAACCACAGTGTAGCAAGGAGAGAAAGAAAGAATAGTAACAGCAAGTGAAGGAAGGGAGAAAATGGGGGAAATTGTGGGATCATTGGAGTGTCCAATTCCTAGGTGCCACAAGAAAAATGTGATTGTGCAATCAGCCACGAAGAGACAGACAAGCAGCAGAAAAGGAGAGGACAAAATAGATCCTTGCTTTTAACTATCTCTGCATAACAAATGGGACAGGGTCTTACTTAACCATGTCACATTGTAAAGGTAGACAACCTCAGCCAGGCTCTACAATGCATGGCAACAGCCGCAGATATGGCATGGACGTAAAAATCATCCAAGGCCAACTGGACCTGGTGTTTAGGCGTCAATTTCCCCTGGTCTCTTAGCACCTGTGCTGTCTGCTGGTTATCAGCAGGAAGCTGAAGGGGAGAAGCACAACAATCATAAAAAGGGAATGACCAAAATTAGCCATCATAACTGAGTAGCTAACTTGCTGGAGACCTAGAGAGGAGGCCATGTATACCTTTTCGACGACATGGTTCAATTTCTTGAACTCCTTGTTGGGTGGTTTGTACGTCCACATTCCCTTGCTCCTTCTACTTGCAGAAGGCCGAATCTGAGACCAAGCCCTTGGCCATGGGGTGGTCCAAAAATCCTAAAGGGCGTTCATGGGGACCACATACTTGTGGACTATCCAAGTAGGAGGCACGGGTGGAATGACAGATGCTGCTAAAACTCTAAGGCCAATTTCCAAAACAGCCTCAGCCAAAGAGAAGGTGACCCCAGGAAATCGTCCCCATCAAGGATATTGGTGAATGTGTATTTACGCAGTTTCTGCACCAGTTCAAAATGCACATTCATGGACGCCGACATAAGTTGAGCAACGTCCTAAAGGAAGTCAGCCCCAATGCAGTAGATCGACCATTTGAGTAGTCATGGTTGAACTGCTGAATCCTGGTCGAGGCCACTGATGACTTGTCCTCCTAGTCCAATGATTCCACGAAAATTGCTTTGGACCTCTTTTCATCATGGACTGTGAAAGGCCCTTCATCCTTGGCGATCTTCACTGACAAATGGCCTGGAAAGCTGAAGGCAGGGTGGGGCTCCTTGGTGAGTGCACCAAACCTCAGCTGCAGTGGAGGAGGCACCATCCAAAATGGAGAAGAAGCAGACACCATTGTTTGCTGAATCTGATGACCCAACAGGGTGACAGCCAGACGAGGCCAAAGGACCATATGCCCCAAGGGCAGAGCCCTGCCCCTCCCTGCAATGGTCCTTTGCTGCCAAAGGAGCTCCTTTGTAGCACCAACAGATACACCATCAATGCCTCTCCTCAGCCAAAGACGAGGAAGTCAAGGATTTCTGAGAATGACATCTCCCAGTTGAATGAGACTGAAAGTACACACGGTGCCTCTACCATCTGCCTGAGAACAAACGTTGATGTTTGTCTTCCAGGGGCTCTGAATAGATAATATGCTTGGGCAACTAGACTAAAAATGGTCTAGGAGGCATGAGCACTGGTGGAGGCAGCTACCAAGGTAACTGGCTGGGAGTACTGACCGGTCCTTATCCTCTTGGCTGAAGACAGGCAGCACTGGCATCTGGGACTGCAACTACTACTCAAACTCCTCTGACAGCCAGTCAACTGGGTCAATAAAAACCAGAACCAGCTGGTAGATGGGTTGAGGCTGAAAGGTCTTGTGGGGCTATCATGGGAACCTTGACTTGGCTCTTGACCAAAGGAAGCACGACCTGAATTAAACGGTCAGGGGAGTTGATGGAGCAGGAACAATGAGTCTGCTCCTGGTCCCACGACCTGCGATGGTAATGCTTTTTATGCTTCTTGCTGAGGTGGGAAGGGCTCTCCCCAAAGGTTTGGAGGGCCATGCATATTTTTATGAACATGCCTGGGAATGACTCTCCGGCACTGGCCCCAGCCGGGAAATGAAAATTACATACTTAACTTAACTGCTGGTCTTCCAGAATATCTTCACCATTCATTAACACTTATGGATCTAAGCCAGAGGTGCCAGGGCCCTGCAGAACCAGTCTTTTCAGTCAGGAGGGGACCAATGTTGGCTGATGACGCCATCCATGCGGCCAACATACTGACATCATGCATGTGAGTTAGCCAGTAACCGACATCGGCGCCCTCCCTTCCTCAGTTCTGTTTACCACTAGAAGAAACAAGTACAAAGAAAATAAAAGGCTATAGACTTTCTAGCCCAAGGGATAGGAAAAGGACGTAGGATATATAAATAGTAACAAAATAAAACCAGACTACCAACTTAGAAGCTAAAGGTTGGGCCTACTGGTGACACAAGAATAATGGGTATGAAGAGCCAGAGTTTATTACCACACACCTGGATGGAGAAGGTAGAGATAGTGCAGAAAATAGGCAGTAGCCCTTGGCATGTGGCTCTGGCATATACAAAGCGTACTCCAAAAAGGGATGCCGGTGTAATTGAGACGTCAGAATGCCAGCTTGTAGCTATAAACAACCGTTGTACTCGCACAGGTACAAGCCTAATTACTTAGGGGAACCCCAAAAGTCAGATAGTGAAGGGGGACAACAGGAGTTAGTGGACAGAGTCCTGGAAACAAAAACACTATCTTCTTGCCACCCCCAAAGCACATCCATGTGTGAACAATGCTCAGTGGAAGAATGGATGAGCTGAAGCTCAACGCTGTAACAACTACAACAGGGATATAACCAAGAGGGGATATACACAGCGCAAGGAGAGAGAGGGGATCATGGAGAACAGGGGAAAGAACAATTTGAAGCCCCACAGGATTTTCATTTTTTAAGTTGGTAAGAGAGTCACAAGGACCCTCATCCCAGTTTTTTTTTTTGTCAGTTGGTAAGAAGGTCCAAAGACCCTCGTCCCAGTTTTTTTTTTTTTGCAACCTAAAAAACACATTCCATCCTCAAATATAGGGGAAAACAGAGAGCTTCCCCACTGGGACTAGCAAGGAAAACACCAGTGTGCACCAGCACAACAGGGTGAGTTGCCGAGAGGTCTTGACTCTACCTAGGCAGGGGATGGTGGGTGTGTAAATGGATGGTAAACTGTACTGCTGGCAAACTTGTAAAAATACCCACCTAAGCCATGCATTAGTGTAAATAATGCACAGGTTAAGGGATGATTTTTGTCCTTTTAATTGGTTTTGGCCGATTTGTTGCATCATTTGTACATCACAGCAGCATTTCTTGCTGGATGGCTTCTGTTGCACTTGCTTCAATGATGTAATCATCACGCTGCACATCAGCAGCCATTTCATGTTTTTTTGAGGTTGGAAAACTGAATCAGGAAAGGCTGCTGTCTACATTTTTTAAATGCTATGAAACTACTTACACTAATCAAATAAATGCAGTTTTGGCATAGATGTAAATAAAAGCCTTTCCTTTAAAAAACTACTGATGCCTCATAGAAAACTTTAAAAAACATAATAATTAGGTACAATTCTGCTTGCATTCTATTTATATTTTCTATATTTCTCCTCCCTATAATGTATTACTAAAGAAACGTGTATGAATATATGATTGCTGTCCCTTAGAGTTCATTTCGAGTCCATCTGCCTGTATAGCTTACTCCCTACTTCAAGTCATAAACCTCTGTTGTGACATCACAATCTGTTGCCATGGGAGTAGCTATGAGGTCAAAAGCAATGCTCTATGACTTCAGACAGGGAGGAAGCAGCAGGAAGAGAGGAACTCTTCAAGAGCAAAGATCCTGTTTTCATGCAGATAACCTCACTACTAAATAATGGGAAGGAGGAATACAGAACTAATGGAAAATATAAGCTTGACAGTGCCTAAATATTATGTTTTGTTTAAGTTCTCCTGAACACATCACCAGCTGTTTAAGGCTATGAAGCCATTTTTTTTGAAATTCAATAGGTTAAATCGGTGGGTTTAGATATCCTTTAAACCGAGTTACCCTGGGTAGATTCAGCAGATTATCAGGCAGTTTGTTTATTCGATTTGCAGCCTTGACAGCAAATGGCCACATCCCTAGCTGAGTTCAAGTTTATTTCCTCAGGAAAGCTCCAAACAGCAATCTCATTTACAAGGCATAACAGAAAACATAAAGTACATAATAAGCAGCAATAACACAATACAAGACAAATGCAAGGGTAAACAATGCAGACTCAAGAAATATCAAGGAAACTAACACACCACCACCATATACACCGGACAGGTGGCATCGGGGCAGCCCTTGCCATGTTCCTGGTGTTGTAACGGTTGGAGGCAATGTGGAAGCGGTTTGTTTAGGTAGGGGAAGACAGGCCCAGGAGCAGGTCTGTAGCTTTATTCTGCTGGGTAGTGGAAGCCAGTTTGTTTGAAGGTAGAGGGTACAAGTATGGGTGTGATTATCTGCACCAGATACAAAATAACATGCTTTATTACAGATCAGCTTTACTCTGTATAGCACTATGTCACAGGCGGCTGCATATACAGGGAGGCCATAACCTGTAAGTGACAGGATGGAGCTGGCAATTATAAGGCCCTAGCTTCCAAAGTTAGGCTATTCTGGTTACAGTACAGAGCACCCGGTCTTCTGTTGACTATGGTCACTAGACTGTCAACATGGAGGTGGGGGTAATGACAGGGTGTCATCCAGGGTTACTCCAAGGTATTTAAAGGAATCCATGTGAAGGGCATTTAGGCCCAGTAGCAGACTGCAGTACCTCAATCCCCGAAGTGGGATAAGATATGACTCCTGCAGATCCCGTGGGAGCACAATACCCGAGCTGGATGTCCCTAGGGACTGGAGCAGGGGAAGAGGGACACTGCAAGACTGTCCTAGAGGCCTCCTTGAAGGCTCGAGGCAAAGGATGAATGACAGTATTATCATCATTGGACTCTGCCTGTCGACAAAGGCATTTGGTTCTCTACTATGTAACAAACACTGCCGTGAAGGGCGGAAGGTAAAATGTGGGCCAAAACTGGGAACACTAAAACAGGAACACCGCTCCACTACAGCAACTTGTGCCAGGTAATTAAATTATTAGGCAGTCAGCAAAAGGAACTACCAGCACCCGGTTTCAGGATCACTCAAAAAAAACTTTTATGAGTGTACAAAAACATCTTATTGAGCATAAACATCCCTGACCGGTTTCGCTCTCCAGGCTTTGTCAAAACTGGGAACAGGTGCAACACCCCATCTAGGGTAGGAGTATAAAAGAGATTTAAACAAGGCTAGGGGAAGCTCAAACAGAAACAAAACAAAAAGGGGAAAACTAGAAACACCCTATCAGGAGTAAGGGTACAAAAGCATGTCCTGGTAACACAAGGAGAAAAGATGTTGAGATTGCTGGGAAATGGTGCAGTGCAGTGGCTGTGGGGCGGCAGTTTTCAGAGAGACCTTCTGGCGACTGCAGTGCTGCACATCTCACAGGCAGACGGTACACTACTGCACTGGGAATGGGGCTGTAGGGTAGCTGGTCTCCATGGGACTGTTGTACTCAAGCCTGGCTCCCCTCATTAAGCCAGCCCAACGGCATGCTGTAGAGGCAGTGCATTTACACTCCGGGGGAGGGTTGGAGAGCACTCACTGTAGCAGCAGCAGCACCTACATCATCTGGTGTTGCAGCTCTGGGGACATGGGGGAGACCACATGTCAGTTCAGCAGCCAGGCCACACCCCTAGGATGTGGAAATGTAACATTTGCTACAGAAATGTATGCTGTAACACTCACATTTCCAAAGCAAATGTACCACCATGGTCATTATTTCTGGTACGGCCTACCTAGAGTTCAGTAAGGCTTCTGACACCATTCCACACAGGAGACTAGTAAGCAAACTGCTGGGTAGCTTAGCAGAGGGTTCAAAGGTGGTAAACTAGTAACAAATTGGTCAGGGGGCAGCCAACAGAGGGTGGTGGTAAACAGAGTTCACTCCGATGTAGGGAGGGTCAGCAGCAAGGTGCCTCAGGGATCAGCTGTGGGCCCAGTCCTCTTTAATGTCTTTATATGAGACACTGCAGAGGAGCTGGAAGGGAAGGTCTGCCTCTTTGCAAATGACACCAAAATCTGCATTAAGGTGGACACTCCAGGGGGTGGAAAGGATGAACAGAGACGTAACGAAAAAAAGTAGAGTTGTGGTCAAGTGGCTGCTGGGTCTCAATGCAAAAATGTGCAAAATTATGTACTTAGGGCACAAAAACCCAAACAAAATGGGTGGAGTGGTACTGAAGACCACCAGGCAGGAAACAGACCTGGGGTAATCAATATCAGATGACCTAAAGGTGGCCAGGCAGTGCGACAAGGCAGTTGGCAGGCTTAGTGGGATGCTACAGTGCATAGAGAGAGATATCACCAGCAGGAGGAGGGGAGGTGGTGTTTCCTCTGTATAGATTGCTGGTAAGACCTCATTTAGAGTACTGTGTGCAGTTCTGGAGACATCTCCAGAAGGACATATCAGAGTGAAGGCGGTCCAGAGGAGGGCAACTAGCATGGTGCAGAGTCTGCATCAAAAGCCCTATAAGGAGAGAATAAAGGACCTCAATATGTACACCCTGGAAGAGAGAGGGGATTTGATAGAGACCTTTAAATACTTCAAGGAGGTAAAAATAAGGTGCAGGAGGGAAGTATTTTTCAGAAGAAGAGGTACTCAAGCACAAGGGGATATGCAATGAAGCTGCAGGGTCAGATTCAGGAGAGATGTGAGGAACTACTTCTTCACAGAAAGAGAGGTGAATTCCAGGAACAGCCTTCCAGCAGAGGTGGTGGGGTGAAAACAGTTGCGGAGTTTAAGAATGTATGGGATAGGTACAAGGGAATCACAGTGGAAAGGAACGTGTTGTGGGGGGGGAGACAAAGAGTTGTTGATCAAGTACGGTCTGCAGTGATAATGTAGATAAGGAAAAATGGGCAGACTTGGTGGGCCAAGTGGTCCTTATCTGCCATCAAATTCTATGTTTCTATCTCTGAGGAGTCTCAGCAGTGACAAGGACACAGGATTGTGATCTACAAAGGAACCAGTGCCCTGCACCCTCAGTATGTCTGTAAGGAATCCCTGGTAGGCAGAGTAGTCAGAATTTGGGGACAGATGGAGGGAGGATTCCTCTTCCTAATGGGAGGAAGTCGGAGAGGAGGAGCTGGAATCAGCAGCATGTGGTACTGGGGCCACCTGCTTGAATTAAGCCCGGCTGGACTATAAATGGTATGGAGTAAGGCAACAGATGTCCTCCCCGTACTGAGACCAAGTGATAGGCCCAAGAGGAGCCGTGATACCTGGGAACTCAAGAAGAGGTGGCAGAAGCCCAGGGATGGGGGTGGGGACCGTAGGCTCCAGGCTCTCTGTCAGGGCTGTGGGACTGCTCAGGGGACCTTGCCAGAATGAAAGGGCCAGTCTTGGGGCCAGCAGCAAGACTCAGCCCCTCACCATGGCCACTGCTGTCCTCGGAACCAAGCACAACATTGGCATCACCTCCAGAGCTGGCACCAGGACTCTACCTGGCACAGCGAGCGGCGCCAGGATCTGACCCGGCACCACGGTCGGCACCAGAGCAGAACCTGGCAACGACCTAGAGATGGCTCCAGGGGTGACACAGTCACCGGCGTCCTGCTTGGAACTTGGTCCAGGGTCAGCACCATCATCATCACCCCCATATCCACTGCAAACAGCGTTGCTGCCGTCCTCCCAAAGTCCACAAGAGCCCATGATGGTGGTGGTGGTGGGGGAAATAAATGACAACCACCTCGGTCACTGCACTGGGGGAACTTCCAGTGATGAGCCCCCTTCTGACACTGCGAATGGTGCCAGAAGGGGACCAAGCCTTGTGACTGGCACCGTCATGCTCACCGTTACTGTGGACAGTTGCAGGAGCCACGGCGGCACCAGGCTGTGATACCGAAATGTCTTCCTGTGCAGACAGACTGTATAGCTCCGGCCTCACCACCGGAGGACACCCACTGTCAAGAACAAACGGTCGGGGGGGGGGTAGCTCAGCCGGGCACCCAGAAGGAGCCAGCTGTCCACCAGACCCAACCCCAAGGGCCCCCGATGCCTCAGCAAGGTCAAAGATGACCCTGTACTTCCACAGTACCAGACATCCTGGGGAAAGGCCCAAACTCGTAATCTTGGCATCATGGATCTGAGGCCTCCCTCCAAAGGTAGGGAGTGAATTACCCCACTTTAGCGTGTGGAACTCAAGAATGCGGTGGTCCATAGAGAAGCATGCATCACACCAGTCCATATCATGATCCGGGTCAAGACAGGAATGACATGGTGATGGTCTAAGGCTGCCACAGGGCCTCCACAAGGGCACTGACACACAGGACCAGTCTGACTTTTTAGCCCATTTTTTCAAACTCAACATCACAGTAGGCCAGAAAATATGAAAATGAGAAAAAATACAATTCGATGCTGAAAACGCACTTGGAGCTGCTACAGTGGGGAGTGGCGATGGTTTAGCGGTGAAGGTTGTTGGTTCGGCATCAAAAGGAGGGGGGAAAATGGCGCCAAACTGAGATATATGAAACACTGATCCAGAAAATTCAGTTGCTCCCATGGTGCACCTTGTACAGTGGGAAAAACAGAACTGAGGCAAGGAGGGACTGGCGTCGGTTACTGTCTAACTCATGTGCGCAACGTCAGTACATCAGACATGTGGGTGGTGCCATCGGCCAACACTGGGCCCCTCCTTTATCCACAAATCAAGCACATTAAAAATAAGACAACAGCTCCCACTGGACTTGGGACACCACAGACAAACTGATCTACTGTTTCACACCAACCACATGGTGCTTCATCAGATTCACTTCAATTCAATTCACTTTATTAACCGGGTAACCACATTGGGCCATGGCCCGTTTTCAGGAAAGACCAGGAGCTTCGAACAGTAAGAAGCTATGATGTTATACAAAAATACAAAATACATTGATAGTACAACAAATACAAATATAAATGTACATATTTAAAACAATTACATAAGGCTGAGCACTGCAAGTGACTAAATAGAATCATTTTAAAAGTTACACTTTTTATGGCATTTACACAACTGGAAGGCAAATAATTCCAGAGAAAAGAACTCTGGACGGAAAAAGCCCTCTCTCCCATACAAGTAGAGGACTTAGGCATGGATAAACTAGGTACGTCAGAAGAATGAAGCAGCTGAGGTCCCTCTCTAGTTTCTAATAAGGCAGATCAAGGAGATTTGCTACCCAAAAGAAGTGTTTGGTTAATCATACAACTCAAATTATATATATAGGTACATTTAGGGGGCAGCCAACCAAGGGCATCGTATAAAACACAATGGTGCATTCTGTAAGGCTTTGCCAAGACAAAGACAAAGAGGTCACTGATGAAATAAAGAGGTTGGTTTCAGCCCACAAACTGCTATGTGGATCGGATTAATTGATGGGGTGAGTGCTTCTCCTACTCTCTTGTGTGGTGAACTTTAAGTTTAAGATTTGCCAAATAAAGCACTTGAACCACTAATTCCTACCATGCTTGCAGAGCTGTGAAGGAGGAGACCAGGCCCTTCCGGGATAAGGAAAGATCTGAAGTCACAGGGCAGAGCCAGAGGATATACCACCCAGGTGGAAGACTTCCGATGACTCAGCCAGAGTGTGGATAATTAACTGAATGTACGATCCTAGAACACATAATATCCTGAACTCTAACATATACAAAATGGTTAAATAGCTTTGCTGCTAGCAAAAACTATTCTTGTCAAAATGTTTTCATCTTTAAGACACACAACACTCATTAAAGCATATAACATATTAAAACAGTCTTACTTTGCAGTGGATCCAGTTTACTTACCGATAGTAGATCTGTTTTTACCAACTAGCCAGCAATGGTAGCTGAAGAGTGACAGTATACTGATAAAGAACATGGCAGCCACAAAAAAAAGGAACAGAACGTGGAACTTGGCATGCGTGTCTGGCAGGTCATTCTAAAGATAGAGGAGAAGGAAACCACACTATTAGATATCCCCTTAAAAACGGGCTAATCCACTCTTTTAATGCAATAACTACCCACTTCACTAAGGCTGCATCACTACTCACTAGCAAAGTGGCATGTTAAGAAGTTACCCTCAGTATTGCCTTTAACCTGAGCCAATTATTTCACATATGCGGCATATGCCTACAATCTCAGAAAATGCACAGCTGTATTGTACGGTATTCTGGAGCCATAAAAATCATGAAAACAATCTGACTCCAATCTTTGAAGAAAGCTTGGATGACAGCTTGTGCCATGTGTGTACCAGAAGATGGTTACAGAACCACAGCTGGCATTTCGAATACTACCATATGTGGCCAGGTGGGATCCACCTAAGGTACTAACAAAACTAAGCATGGTGATAGCCACCCCTCTGACAACACTATTCATCACCTCACTGGAGACTTGGGTGATTCCAGAGGACTGAAGGAAGGCCAATGTGGTCCCTCATCACACCAGCAGCAGCAGGGAGAAGGATAACAATTACAGACCGGTCAGTCTCACATCACGGTGGTTCCAGAGGACTGGAAAGAGGCCCGATGTGGTCCCTCTGCACAATAGTGGCGGCAGGGAGGAGGCTAGTAATTACAGACCAGTCACAGTCTCACATCAGTGGTGCAGAAATTAACAGAAACCCTGCTGAAAGAGAGACTGATAGAGTACCTAGAGGCAAATGGGCTGCAGGACCACTGGCAGCACGGCTTCACAGGGAGGAGGTCATGTCAAACAAGTCCCAGATTTCTTTGACTGAGTAACAAGGTAGGTGGATCAGAGGAGGGCAGTGGATATGTATCCGGACTTCAGTAAGGCCTTTGACACTGTACCATACGGGATGCTGATTAAGAAATTTACCAACCTGAGGGTGGGGGAGCAGGTGGTAAGCTGGGTATAAAATTTGTTGTGAGATTAGAGGCAGAGGGTGACTGGTAAACAACACTTTGCAGATGGTAGAGTGACCAGTGAAGTACCACTGGGGCGAAAGCAGGGTCCTGTCCTCTTCAATGTCTTCATAAGTGACATTGCTGAGGAACTGTAGGGGAAGGTGGGTCTCTCTGCAAATGACACAAAAATCTGCAACAGGGTACACACCTAGAAGGGGGTGGAAAGAATGCAATGGGATCGGGGAAACTAGAGGAGTGGTCTTAGGGTGTAGCAGCTGGGTTTCAATGCCAAAAAGTGCAGTCATCCACCTGAGGTGGAGAAACTCAGGGACAGTGTATACTATGGCGGGGGGTACTTATAGACTCCAAGCAAGAGAGGGACCTTGGGGTAATCTATCTGATGATCTCAGGGTGGCAGGGCAATGAGAAACAGCAGTGGTCAAGGCTAGCCAGATGCTAAGGGTGCACAGTGAGGGGGATTTCTTGTAGGAGAAGGGAGGTGGTGTTATCACTGTATCGCTCACTAGTGAGACCCCACCTGGAATACTGTGTCCAATTCTGGAAGCAGCATCTCCACAAGGACACTGACAGAGTGGAGGTGGTCCAGAGGAGGGCTACCAAAATGGAGTGGGGGTTACATGAAAACGATATGAGGAGACTGCAGGAATTCAACATATACTCCCTGCAGAAGAGCAACAGGGGACATGACGGAGACCTGCACGTACCTCATGACGCTGAACAAGGTGCAGAAGGGGAGTCTCTTTCAAAGGAGGAGCAGCACCAGAACACGGAGGCATGCTATCGGGGAGTTTAAGAGGATGTGAAGAAATACTTCTCAGAAAGGATGGTAGACTCCTGGAAAGAGGTGGTGGGGGCGAAGACAGTGGGCATCTTCAAGCATGTGTAGGATAGGCATAATAAGTAGAGGTGAGGGAGGAGGGAATGACACCTGTGACCATCTAGGGCCCAGAATGCAGTAATAAGCAGGGTAAATAGGGCAGACGCATTCTATGTTTCTATCTGATCAAAAGACTAGCCCAATTCAGGTATCATCTCGGTAACAAAAACGTTGGCATTAATGGCTTGAAACTGTGTAATTATATCATGCCACATAAATTAGTAAGTATAGTAAGCATCTTAAAATACATTCGAGCCCCCCCCCCCCAGAAAAACATTAAAGAATGTATGACTAGTGTATACTCGTGCATAAGTCTAGTTTTTGGTGCAAAAAAGAGGTGCCCAAGGAGGGGAAACTCCACTTACTGTACATGTGAGGCTGACTAGCTGTGGGGATTTCAAATGTCTTTGCAACTGCACAAGTCCATTTTGTTTTCAGTACTGGCCACAAAAAGAGATTCTGTGCCTGATGTAAGCCACAAGTGAGATTTTTGTATCCACTCTGGGCAGCAAAATTCTGTTTGTAACGTTTGTTAAAACAGACAAGGTAAAAGGGGTCAACAAGTATGTGAGGTTGACTTATATGGGAGTATATGGTAATATATCAACAGAACTACCTAACACTGTAATAAGGCTGAGCAATCAAATATAAAACAAATTAAACAAACGGCTGCATCAATCCTTTATTTGCACCGTCTCAATCATTCAGTATGTGCAAATTAGTTTTTTTTTTCTTAAAGAAAAGCAGTCATTATATGAAAGTCTCACCCCAATTGGCTTTCTGCATAAAAGACATTTTTAGCATTTTACTCACTTTATTTACTTTTGTAAAACTCTGGGATTCCCAAACATGGCGGATGCTGCGTGGTTCCATTTTATCTGAAAGATGTGGCGATGCACAGCTACGCCTGAATAAAAATGTATTGAAGCGAGCGGTTGCATCGCCGCTTTTCAGATGAAATGGAACCGCGTGGCGCTCGCCGCTTAGGAATCCCAGAGTTTTACAAAAGTAAATAAACTGAGTAAAAAAGCCTAAACATTTTTTTTTCTGCACAAAGCCTAATCGGTAGGGGGGGGAAGCTTTGGGGGATGGGAACTTTCAGATAATGACTGCTTTCCTTTAACTGGCCTAAGAGATGGTTTTGTTTAAAAAGTCACTTTCAACACCCTTAGGCCTCAAAGTGTCTCTAGTTAAATAAACAAACAAACAACAAAAAAAAAAACATGTTATGAGTGGTCAAATTCTGTAGAGATTGCTGATGTAGCTGGTAGTTTGACTCTTTCTTTTTTAAGGTTAAAAAAAACCCAGACTGCCCACCATACTGGTGTCACTACACAAAAACATGCTGGTTTATAATTCTTGATCACCTCCCACTGAATCTTTCCTCGGCATGGGAACACCCCCAACATAGTCTAGTCACTCATGATGCAGTCGGAGGTGAAGAGACTATTGCATCATGAATGGCTGCACTGTTTGGGGGTGTTCCTAATGTGCAGGAATAATACAATAAGAATAGACCAAGGACTTGAAACAAAATAAGGTTGGGTATAATTACACAATTAGTATGCAGCTCAGTTCTACTGAGGAAGTAAATAAAACAACCGACATCATCAATTAATTTTACAGAAGGTAAGCAATCATAAAATGTGGGTTTTCAACTTACAAAAAATATGATGCAAAAAAGGTAGATGGTATCCCTTTAAATGGAAATACCAGATTTAACAAAGCATTAGTGTGAGGTCGACTAGCCACAGGATTTAAAATGTCTCTGCAACTACATAACTATTTTGTGTTCAGTCCTGTCCACAAAAAACAGATTCTGTATCCGACGTCAGCCACAAGTCAGATTTTTGTAACAAATCTGGGCAGCAAAATTCTGTAATTTTCTTAAAATAGACTAGGTAAAAGGGGCTCAATTTATATGTGAGGTTGACTTATGGGAGAGTATATGGTAATGTAGCAACGCAACCACCTAACACTGTAATAAGTCTCAGCAGTCCAACATTTAAAAAAAATGAAACAGCTGCATTTACTAAAGGGCTACCTCAAAAAGAACAGTTGCTCGCTGTAACGATAGAGCCTCGAGAGACTCTTCTTCATTGGGACACACCTTTGTAACTGTAATCTGTCAAAATCACTTGGAAACGTTTGCCAACTATAATATACAATGTCGCTGCCTAAAAAAAGTGAGCGTCCTTCTTGTTTCTCAATTCCCCACAGGAGACAAGCTCAGAGGGCTTATGTGAGGAATCAGGAGATTAAGCCTGTACCAGACATACAAGGAGATGCATGGAACTGAAAACATAGCATATATAAGGCACTTATGGACACCCATCTGTGCTGGCAGGGAAGGGCATTTCGATGGGGCTGTAGGCACTGCCGCTGGCAGTGACAGGAACAGGCAAAGCAACAGTTCTGAAAATGAAGCTGGCATAGGCGAGGATTTGACACTTACTAGAGGGCTGGTGATCGCCACCATCACCAGGACAGAACATGATGCTGGAAGCGACATACTGTCTGTAGTATGTATGGCAGCACCACAGCCAAGCCCAAACTTTAGTGTCTCAGTGACGGTCGGCGGGGTATGGGACTTTAGTCAAAGCTGCCGGAGTGGCTGACAACAAGGACTTATCCTCCTTTAATGGAGACTGAGACCTCATTGTTGAAGCACGTTTCTCTCGATGCTTATGGCGATGGCTAGAAGAGGAGGGCTATTTGTTGATAATCTCTCCTTGTCTTTACTTGTCTCCAAATGTTTTGCCTATTATGGCAGTGAAATCACTGCCAGCCTCCTGGGAGTATCTTTCCTGTTGGCAGCTATGTGTGAGGGAGAAGCCGGCTTGAAGCCTGTGTTCCTGGCCTGAGATTCCATGGTTTCCGGGGGCAATGAAGGTTTTCAGAACCTTTTTATGGCCTCTCTTCATGGCCTGGTTCCATCTCTGGCAGATTCTGCAGGTTTTCACACTGTCTGACAAGCCCAAACAACAAACACCCACCGTGCGTACATCATCCTTGTAGATCTTGTAAGAAGACATTACTTACCATAGTAATCCTGTTTCTTCCAAGGGAATCTTACTGTATTCTGACATGTGCAGTATTGTACCACCATAGTACTGCCCTGGAGGTGAAAAGGTTACTAGAACCTATATAAATGAGAATGCTAGGCTCAAGCTCAGTTTTCAAACCACCGTCCCTGGTGAACAATCCATCAACCGTCAGATTCCAATGAAGCTTGCTTAGGAAGCTAACTAACTAATGCTAATTTGAAATAATAATAATAAAAGTAATCATAGACTCCCAACCCTTAAATTGTCCTCCAATAATAGGCATTATCCCCAAGACAAGTCACAGATAGCCTAAGCAAAAAACAGCCCAGGAGTTCACCACAAAGCTGTAGTGCAGTGCCCCTAGATTCTAGAAGGGGAAGAAGGGTGGGAGCTCAGAATACAGTAAGATTCCCTTGGAAAAAACAGGATTACTATGGTAAGTAATGTCTTCTTCTAACCCTAGAAAACCTTACTGTATTCTGACATATGCAGACTACCTAAGCAGTGCCTCTGGAGGTGGGCACAGAACCTATTTAGGAAACAGGCTCTGCAGTACTGCTGTGCTAAACACAGCATCACTCCTGGTCTGTAAATCCAGGCTAAAATGTCTGACAAACCTGTGAACAGTTTTCCAGGTAGCTGCTTTGCAAATATCCAATAAGGGTATGTCCCTTGAGGCTGCTATGGAAGTAGCAGTGCCCCTTGTGGAATGGGCTCGAAGGCCCACAGAAGGCTCTTTACCAACTTTGCTACAGCAAAACTGCCACAATCCAGCAAGCAATGGTCCTTTTTGAAGCTGGTTTGCCATTTCCCACCTCTCCATAAGTGAGGAGCAGCTGGGTTCTGTTTTCCCTATGACCCTTGATGTGCTCTAGGTAGTAGGTGATAGCTCTTTTTACATCCAGGCTATGCAATCTGCAGTCGCCTCAGCATGAATGATCAGTTTAAAAAAAAAAAAAAAAAGGGGAGTGAGACTGATTAAGGTGAAAATCAGACACCACCTTAGGAAGGAATCTCCTGTTTGTTCTCAGGACTACCTTATCCCTATGGAAGGAAATGTAGTCTGGATCTGTACACAGGGCCTGTAATTCACTGATCCTTTTGGCTGAAGTGATGGCTATTAAGAAGACAGTTTTCCAAGCAACATACTTAAGCTCTGCTGATGACATGGGCTCAAAGGGTGGCTGCATCATCTGACCAATACAGATGTTAAAATCCCACCCTGGGGTGGGCTCTCCGTGAAGAGGATCCAGGTGCAGAAGTCCCTTAAAGAATTTCTTGAACACCTGCTCAGAAGCCAAGGAGGGCTTTCTGCCAACCGAAAGGTAGGCTGAAACTGCTGCTAGATGAACTTTTAATGAACAGAGCTTAAGACCAAGTGAATGGAGGTCTATCAAGTAATCCAGCACCAGAGGTATGCCTGCCTGGGTGCTAACCACATCTTGTTGCTGGCACCAGCAAGAAAATCTCTTCCACTTAGAGGAATAAGTTAACTGTGTGGAGGGTTTTCTGGAGCTCCTAAGAACCTGGAGTACCCCCTCTGAAAACCCTAGGCTGGCAAATTCTACCTCCTCAAGAACCAGGCCTTGAGTTTGAGAGATTGCAGGTTGGGATAGATGTAACCCCCCCCCGACCCCTGCCTTTTTGCAAAACGACAGGTGGCATGCTGTTGAAGCTGACAGCAGTACCCGGTGGGGACTGGGTTCGGGAAGAACTAGGTTATTCGGCACAGGAGGCCTAGGTTTGGCTACTCTGCACAGGGGCACCCAAGTAAATCCGAACACAGGAAGCAATAACTGTAATGTCCAAAACCAGGAATGGGATTCTACAGTGTGGCTTTTATTCATATCCAAACTGAACAAACAAAGCATAGACGGACCCTCACGGGGCTACATTCCTGGTAATGCAGATTAGAGACAACAGAACACTTCTTCACATTTCAGCCCACAGGCTCTGAACCCACCAGGCACACAGCCCGGACTTGCACGCAGCTTTGGGTACACAGCCCGACTTGTACACTACTTGGGTTTTTCCCATGGCCCGGCTTCCCGCCGGCCACTTGATCTGCAGTCCATTATGGGAATGAACCAGTTTTCCAATTGGTGGCTCCCCAAACCACCTTAGTGCCTTCGGCTCCTAGAGGGAATTTTCCTTCCATCCCACGTCTGGGTACTTCCCTCATCACTGGCCAAGTGCATGAGGCAAAGTAGAAATCCACAGAGCAAATCCATAGAGGTGGACCTGGTTACTAAAGATGGGGGGTCTCCCACCTCCAGCTCCCACAATCCATACCTGGCCATTTCTCTGGAAACCAAACAACTCTTTTGAAAGCTTGGCAATGTAGATTACTGGGTAGACGTATAGCACATTTCCTCTACATGTCTTGACTTCCCTTATGTGCTGGACTTGAACATACTTTTACTTTTGGCTAAGCCTATTACTCTAGGCCTCCCACTACTTCAGTAGTCCAATCCCCACTTTAACACAGTTCAGGATGAAACATGGGCCCTTTAGTAAGAGCAGAACTCACCCTTCGGTTGCAGGTGCCCCAGAGGCGAATCACGAAATCTTCTTGTACCCCACACTCGTGGACAAAATAAGGCAGCTTCTTTCTCCAGCAGTAGCCAGGGGGTTGCCCCTGGAAATGCAGGCAACCTTTCCTGCCCCATCCCCTGAGGGATGGGGCACAGAGACCCGAATCAGCGGTCTCCACCACTTAAAAAAAAACAAACTTACTGTCTCTCTCTTTAGGTGGAAACACACACCTTTCCCTAAATGTAGCCCTATTTCAGGGCTGAGGCTCCAAGAGCCTGAGCACAGAGCTGCTGTGCTCCTCTCACAACAATCTCCAAACTCCAACTGCCACAGACTGACTGTTCAAACCTCCCAACATTCTACTATAACTCCCTTCTGCAGATTCCATTGTGGCTCATGCAGCTGCAATACTTCTATGGTGGTGTCATCCCTCTGTCTCAGCTGAGACTGAGAACAGAGTGAGACAGTGTGAAATCCATTTAACTGGAGTTTCACAAGCTGCCTTCCCTGCCTACCTCTAGGTCTTACTGGGATTCTAGTAACCCCGGGTAACAAGAGGGTTACATAGAGAATTCGGCCCTGTGAGGCAGTGAGGAGATTGTACCTGCAGAGTAGGGCTATCTGTTTGCTGACAGACAGAAGTAGAAACAGGGAGTACCATGGTTGCCTGGCCCAAGCTGGGGCTATGAGGATCATGGTTACTGACGGAGATCCAAGTTTGTTCAAAACTCTGAGCAGTAGAGGGAAAGGAGGAAATGCATACAGAAATTTCCCCGTCCAATCCAACAGTAGTGCATCCAATGGTACTGTGCCCATTGTGGGAGGCCTGCAACAATACTGTGGCAGCTGGTGATTGTCTAGGTGAGCAAAGAGGTCCACCTCTGGGGTACCCCACCTTCTGAACACTGTTAGAATCACGTGACTGTTCAAAGTCCATTCATGATGGTTTTGATTGATTCTGCTCAGTGCATCCGCTAGGCTGTTGTCCTTCCTTGGCGGGTACACAGCTATGAGGGATAGATTTAGGGAGTAAGCCAACTTCCATATTAACATGGTCTCTGTGCACAGTGGGGAAGACCGAGTGATCCCTTGCTTGTTTATGTAATACACTGTGGTGGTATTGTCTGTTCTGATTCGTACCACCTTGTTTGCCAGCTCTGAAGCAAAGGACAGAATCCCCAAGCGCACTGCTTGGAGCTCCAGTAGGTTTATATGCAGGAGGGTCTCTTTTTTGGACCAGGTGCCATGAGCTGTGTGATCTCCTGTGTGTGTTCCCCACCCTAGGAGGGAAGCATCTGTAGTCAGGACCTTTGAGGGGAGCTGTTGCAAGAAAGGGATGCCTTGTCTTAGGTTTTCCCTGTCCTGCCACCACTGCAGAGCCTGAAGCAAAGGCCTGGTGACCGGTACCAGGGCAGACAACTGGCACTTTCTTTGTGACCAATAAGATCTGAGGTGAAACTGAATGTCCCTCATTTGAAATCTGGTTCCTGGCACCACTGTTGTGGATGCAGCCATGTGTCCTAACAGTTGGAGAACATGCCTTGCTGGCCTGGGACAGGATAACTGGAAGGAGCTGGCCAGCTGAACCAGTGTATCCACCCTTGCTGGTGGAAGGAAGGCTTTTCCTTTCAGTGGGTCCAGTTCTGCTCCTATGAAATCTAGAAGCTGAACTGGGACCAGGACTGACTTTTTGGTATTCAGAAGGAGCCCTGGGGATTGAAGAAGGCTTTGAGCCTGAGCTAGAGCATTCAGCACTTGCTGGGGAGACTGACTCGCCAGAAGCTAGTCATCCAGATAGGGAAAGACTGACAGCATGCTTCCTTAGACGTGCCACTACCACGGCCATGCGCTTGGTAAATACCCTTGCACCAGAAGAGAGGCTGAAGGGCATTGCTCTGAACTGATAATGGCCTGATCTGAGCCTGACCTGATGGTTTAAATCTAGTGAGGCTAGCCAATCCCCTTGTCTGAATGAAGGCAGAATGGTGGCCAGAGTGACCATCTTGAATTTTAGTTTTGTCAGATATCTGTTTAGTTGTCAGAGATCCAGAATGGGTTGCCACTCCCCTATCTTTTTTACTGTTAGGAAATACTTTGAGTAGAACCCTTTCCTCCAGTGTCAGGGCGGAACTGGTTCCACTGCCTTGTCCAGTGACAACTTCTGTACCTCCTCCTCCAGTAGCTGGGATTCTGTTGAGGATAGAGGATTGAAGACCCTTGTCTTGAGCTTGGGCAAGGCTTTGAAGCTGAGGGAGAGGCCTTGGCCCACTACCTCCAGGACCCACTTGTCTGTAGTTATAGACTGCCAGGCCTGGAGGTAGTGGGCGAGCCTGCCCCCTACAGGAAAAGGGGAGGCGACCCTGACAGAAACTTCAGGGGTTCTGCTTCACCTGTGGGGTAGGCTGAGGGCTTGGAGCCACTCTGCGGGTATCCCTTCTACCCCTGCCCCTGAAATAGCCCCTCTGCGGTTGTTAGGTCGGAAGGGCCTGGGTCTAGAAGAAGGGCCTATAGTAAGATTGTGCTCTACCAGCCCTGGGCTACTGTTTCTGAGGGGTAGCTGTCTTTTCTTTGGCTGCTGCACTCCTGTAAAGCCACTTTGTATTTGTTCATCTTTTTCATATAGGCTTCAGTATGCTGGCCAAAGAGGGATGAGGGGTCGCAGTGAAAATCCAAGGATTCTGACGGAGTGTCCTGGTATAAATTGTTGGTTCTCAACCAAGCAAATCTTCTGAGAGAAACAGAATTAGCCATAAGCCTGGCTGCAGTGTCGCTGGCATTCACAGCCATTCTAAACTGAAACTTGGATGCCTCAACACCCCCTTTTTTACAGCCTCTGCCAGATCAGTTGCCATAGGTTCAGGGCTGGATTTTGCAATCTCGGAAATTGCACCCCAAAGATTTTTTTTGAAATCTGGCCACATAAGCAGCTTGTCGAATGGCTAGAGAAGAACCCAGATAAGATTTTCTGGATAGAGAGTCCATTTTTCTGGAGTCCTTATCAGGGGGATGGGATGCCAGAGGTATGCCAGCCTTATCACAGCCTGCAGCCTGTACAACACTCTCATGGCTGGGGTGTGCAAACAAAAATTCAGCAGCAGACTTGGCTACCCAGTACTTCCTATCCAGTTTCTTATCAACTGGAGGAATTGAAGTAGGTGTTTACAGAACCTTAAAAACATGTTTCTTTAGGGTTTTATGGACGGGGAAAAAAACAGCTTCTTTGCTGAACCCACACCCATAATTTCAACAAAATCAGCCTCTTCCTCCTTATCAGTTGTCTCCTGAGTAGGAAGGTCTAAAGTCTGAGCCACCTGTTGCATAAAAGCAAACAGGAAGGTAAAGTCCTCAGATCCCTTATCAGGGGAATCAGAATAGTGAGGGTCAGGAGAAACCTCCAGTTCTCCATAGTCCTCTTCTTCCTCCCCATAATCCACATCCCTCTCCTCCTCTATGTATTCAGAACCAGGATCGAGGGGACTGGTAACAGGAAAAGAACCTGGGGGCACAACTGCAGGGAATTTAACCGAGGACCGTGGAACCTGAACCAGAGGAGACTGGAGAGATTGAATAATACAAATAGCGTTAGCTATTTCCTCCATGGTAGGAACAGACTGTTTCACCGGTTGCGATTCTGTGTTTTTTTCCTTTTCTTGCCCGTGGTTGCCCGTTCAGCGGCCTGATCAGTGGTGCGTTTCTTAGGCTGTGAACCAGTACCCTGGTCAGAGGGTGTTTAGCCTGGTACAGCAACATTTTTTGATTTAGAGGATTTGTCTGTAACCAGGTCAGCGGTTGTTTCAGACATTTTCTCCTTCAGTTGGTTCAATCGCCTGTCCAGTGTGGATTGAGGAAATTTTTCTTTTTTTTTACAAATTTCACAATCTGTCTCTAACTGTTCAAACCCAAGACAGAGAACACACATTAAATGGGGATCAGTTTTTGCAAATGTTTCCCCACACTCAGTGCAGTGTTGGAAACCAGTCGGGCCAGTTCTTTTCTTAGGTGTCTGAGACATGGCCAACTATCCCAAAGTAAATTTTTTTTTTTTTCGGTCGGTTTAAGGACCAGAGGACGAACCAGGGTTTAGCCCAGTAACGTCCCCCAAAGAGAAATTTGAGTCAAGAAAATATACTTACAAGAAAAAATAAGAAATTATATCAGCTCCTGACCGGAGAACTGGACAGAAACCGAGGACTTACCTAACTCTTTCTATCTATACTGGTTTACCTGTGTGAACCAGAGACAGTGGTTTAAAAATTCAAACTAAAAGTGGTTGTAAAAAATAAATGCGAGTTTAGTAAAGATGCAGAGGATTCTCTGAGGTGTCTGACTAGTAAAGCGGAGTGAAGAATCTGATGGTTGATGGATTGTTTACCAGGGACGGTGGTTTGAAAACCGAGCTCGAGCCTAGCATTCTCTCATTTGCAATAGGTTCTATTAACCTTTTCAGGTCCGGGGCAGTACTACGGCGGTACAATACTGCATATGTCAGAATACAGTAAGATTTCCTCGGGTTAGAACCATAGATACAAAACCTAAATGAAGGTTCTTTCGACGGCTGCAAAAGTTTAAGCAGAAAAACAAATTTAATTGTACCAAACGACCGCATTGTTTCTCTGCAGATCTGACCAGCAGTCAACAGTGGAAGAAAGAACTGAGGAGCAAGGGTGCTGCCAGCGTTTTATACCCACCAACATTGTACTTCATTGTGGGCAGCCCCAAGCTGGCAAAGGTTTTCGAGTGGTCCTGACGCCAACTGCTTATAGTTCCAAAGGTGTGGGCCAATGGTTAAGATATCCTTGATAAAGGGCT
This sequence comes from Neoceratodus forsteri, assembly GCA_016271365.2. Taxonomy (NCBI): domain Eukaryota; kingdom Metazoa; phylum Chordata; order Ceratodontiformes; family Ceratodontidae; genus Neoceratodus; species Neoceratodus forsteri. Next base: position 463,717,611 of record CM057458.1, read on the forward strand.
TTATTTGTATAGTTTCCCCTTTCAGCATGCTCAAATATTTTTTTAACTGACCTAAGAGATGGTTTTATTTAAGTAGAAATACCAGATTTACGAAGCATTAGTGCTGGTTTATTAATAATGAATTTTGGTTTAGTACTAGCACTGAATGAGGGATGCACGAGTGTAATTATTACATTGTAGACATTTTTAACAAAACATTCACATCAAAACAAAATTTAAGTTAGAAACAAAATGTGTAGGCCAGAATGTCTAAAATGTTTGATTTCTACCAGGATGACAGTTAGAAAGAACACTAGACCAGCTGCTGGAACCAGCTAGGTTCAAATATTTTTAAACAGGCATCTATCTTATAATAAACAGAAAACTGTCCCTTCCCCCACCCCCACATAAGCCCAACATGGAGATGCACAGAACACATCAAGAAAAAATAGCCTCAGACTTAAATACAGTTTGGTTTCACATGTCATTTAAAAAACAAAAAAAAAATATACGGATCAGCAATTTACCTTTGGGCAATTCTCTGCAGATTTCCTGCGGCAAAGCTTTGTGCAAACAGAGACATAATTTATTAGAAACCAAAATCACTTCAAGTCAAGTACCCGAAGTCTTAAGTGATGGAAAAAATTGCTACTCAGTTTGATGAAATAAGTGGAATAGGTTTTCTTCATAAAAATCATGAAGTTTAACTGATCATAGATGAGTAAAGTGAAATAAAACTGAATTCAGATACAAATGGTTGTGAAAGAATGAAAAGAAACAAAAAGCATTAGAAACTGGGTAGACAACTTAGAAAGGTATGACTGGCAGAGACCCCTCACATGACTGTATGGTGATATTGCTTAATGCATGGTCACATAACACAGAAAGATATGATTGGCCAAGACACTTACATGACTGCGTGGTGATATTGCTTAATGCATGGTCATGTGTTTGGACTTCTTTTTACAATGTGCATGAATGTTTGCACAGGACATAAAGTTCAGCTTAAACTAGGTGGAGGAGGCAGACCAAGCAGGAACACAACCAATAGCAGAACCCAAAAAATGAAAACAGAAAAGAAAAGTAAGCACTAGTGAAAAGGGACAGGGAACGTCAGGTACTGCACAAGATGGTATATGCTAATGTAAAAAAGTCAGGGAACAAAATATCAGAAGTGCAGGAGCAAGTGTGCTAGTGTCTGAAGGGAAACTAGACCTGGTAGCAGTCACAGAGATGTGGGTGACTCAGAACCATGACTGGGAAATGATCATCCCAGTATACACATTGTTCAGAAGGGACAGGGTGAAGAACACAGGTTGAGGAGTGGCACTCTATGTAAAGGAAGTTAATGAGGTCAGAGTTAAATAACCTGAGGAACTCAGAGGGGTTGGAAATTCTGTCAGTACAAACAGCAAAGAGGAAGGAGAAACAAGTCAAAGTTGGGGTGGTACACCATGCCAGGACCAGGAAGCGAACATGGAACTAGGGTAGGTTACTAGAGGTTAGCAGGGGCCAGGGAGGTACTGGTGGAAGGGGTCTTCAATATACCAGATGTGGACTGGATGGTCCCTGTTGCAGCACATGCAAGAACTAGCTCTGGTAGAAGCACTTCATGAGTCTTTAAATGCACAACTGGTTCAGGACCCCACAAGGAAGGGAACATTACTGGACCTTGTGCTCACAAACACTGAGTGGGTACACAATGTAACAGTCTAGGAACCGCTTGGATTGAGTGACTGCAAAATGGTGTGGATGCAGGTCAAACTGGAAGTCAGCAAGCGGAAAAAAACAGGATAAGGTGTGGGATTTCTGGAAAGCAGACTTTACAGTATGCTGGAACTGCTAGGGGTTAGTTTGAGAAGCATAGCAGTGACTGAGGGAGTGGAGGGGATGTGGAAGGCATTCAAATTGGGTGTCCCAGAAGCTGCAGCCAGTTGTATTAGGAGAATAAGTAAGGGGAAGAGGGCAAGAAAACCACTATGGTTCACATCTGAGGTGAAGGATGCAGTGAGAGGGAAGAGGAGGGCATTTAAAAAAAAATACAAAGGAAGCCAAAGGGAGGAGGACAGCGAGGTACACCTACGGGCAGCCAGGGAGATCAGCAGGTTGGTCAAAAATGCAAAAGACAACAGAGTCAAAAACTACAGAGGGGGCGAAGCTGGGGGACAAAACGTCCTGATACATCCAGGAGAAACATGAAGTTAAGTAGGGTATAGTGCAGCTGAGGAAAGGGGTGGAATTCGAGGAAGTGGATAGAGGAAAAACAGAACCAATATTGTTTGTTCAGTGTTCAACACAGAAGAGGTGGGGCCACTACTAGATTGAGGGATGGGGTAGTAAGGGAGAAGTGGGGAGGGAACTACAACAGCCACAACTGAATCATGGAAGAAAGAGTGCTGAAGAGGCTGAGGGGGTTGAGACAAGATATGTTGATAAAACCAGATGGGGTGCATTCTAGGATGCTGAGGGAAACAATGGAGGCATTAGCAGCACTGTTTGCAGAGATTAACTGCTCGATAGTACTGGAGTGGTCCCTTGAGAATGGAGGACTGCTGATGTGGTCCCTCTGCACAAAAGTGGAAGGACGAGTCAGTAAACTATAGACCAGTCAGTCAGGCATCTACAGTAGAGAAATACTAGAGGCCTACTAAGAGAAAAACGTTCTCAAAGTAAATGGTTTGCAAGATCACAGGCAGCTCAGGTTCACCAGGGGAGGTCATATCAGGCAAACCTAACAGAAATTCTTTGAATGTGTGACTAGGGCAGCCAATAAAGGACAGGCAGTTGACATAATGTGGAATTCAAATTCAGTAAGGTGTTTGACTCACTCCCCCACAGGAAACTTGTCAAGAAACTGAGGGATCTAGGGATGCAGGAGAGGCAGCAACATGGGTTGAAAGCTGGCTGAAGGGGAGGACTCAAGAGTATTGGTTAATGAGGAGTTCTTGGATATTGAAGAGGCAACAAGCGTGTCACTACAGCGCTAAGTCATGGTGCCAATCCTCCTCAACATTTTTATCCAAGACACAGAGGTGAGCCATACAGGGCAAGATCAGCCTATTCCCAGATGACACAAATATCTGTGGAAAGGTGGACAGCAAGAATGGGATTAGGGCACTGAGGGCTAGACAAACAGTCCAAGATTGGACAGCTGAACTTCAATGTCAAAAAAAACAAGGCAATGCATTTCAATAACAACCCTAGAATGCAATTCCTGACTGGGGAGGAGGGGCACAGTAATGCTGGAAAACGCAGCAAAAGAAAAGGAACTTGGGGTGACATCACACAATCTGAAATCCATGGTGTGGTGCAACAAGGAAGCAGGGAAGACAAATAAGATACTGGGTTGTACAGGGAGGGGCATACACAGTAGAAGTAGGGAGGTGATCCTTTCACCATACAGATCCCTTGCATGCTTACACCTAAAGTATGGTGCTACAGGTGGTTTTGGAGGATTGTGAGATGGTGGATTCTGTGCAGAGCAAGTCAACCAAAATAATGCATTGATTTGGGGGCATATAATATGGAGGACCTCAACACATACACCATGGAAACTAGAAGGGAGACGGGTGACATGATAAAGAGACATATAGATACCTGCATGGGATATACAGGATTGCATACATAAACATTTTCATCCTAAACACAAGCATGCAGGGGAATTCACTAAAATAGACCAGCAGACAAATTCTGAAGCAGGTCATCAAGAATTTTATTTCACAGAAAGGGTGATGGACAAGTGAAACAGACTGCCTGAGGAAGCAGTAATGGCTAAAATAATGGAGGGGCTTAAACTGGGGTGGGACAGGCACAATACAATAGCAAATGAGTTGGGGGGACAAAGGGTGAAGGAAAGGAACGGTCAGCTATGACCAATCAAGGAGAAAACAGGTAGGGTGGACAGACTGGATGGAGTGCATGCCCGCAGACTCCAAGAGGAGGAGGTCAGTGAACCTCCCCCCACAGTGATGGAAGAGGTCTGAAGGGAGGAGGTGGAAGGGGCGAGAACACAGTTAGCAAAGGGTGGAGGGGGTGAGGAACACATAAGGGTACGTGGAGGGGTGCACACAAAGGGGATAAATGTGAATAGAAGAATAGAAGGAAGAGTAGAAAGGTCAGATTCTAGGTGGAGGGTGGTGTCTCTGAATGTGGGAGTCTTGGAAACAAGATGGAAGACCTGCAGACAGGAAGGTGGACATAGCTGCAGTAACAGAGACTTGGGCAACATCACACCATGACTGGGACCTTGCGATTCCTGGATAGAAACTATACTGGAGGGACAGGGTAGTCAGGAAGGGGGGGGGGAGAAGAGTGGCCGTTTATATCAGGGAGGGAATTACTTGTACAAGGAAGGAGTCGGAGGAATGGGAAGTGGAGGCATTATGGGTTCAGTTGAGGCCCAATATAGGGAGAAAGGTGTGGTTGAGGGTGGTTTACAGACCTCCCAGTCAGAATGAGGAGAGGGACAGGGAACTGAGCTTACCAACATTGGAAGCTGTGGGGAAAGGAGATGTGGTAATTGTGGGGGACTTCAACCTGTCAAAGGTGGACTGGAGCATACTGTACACAACATGTGCTAGGAGTCAGGTGGTCCTGGAAGAACTGCAGAGTGGGTTCCTGTCTCAGGGCGTCACTGAACCAAGAAGAGCTGAGGCAATTCTTGATCTGGTGCTCACAAATGGAGAGCATGTACAGGAAATAATGGTCAGGGAGCCACTGGGTGGAAGAGACCATTGCACAGTGTGGTTCCAGTTGGATACGGGCAGGAAAAACATCCCAACTAAGACCAAAATCTTGGCTTTCAGGAGGGCGGATTTCAGGAAAATGGGTGAAGTGATAAGGAGCCCTCTGGTAGGCATCAGAGCAGATATGGGGGTGGACCAAAGGTGGTCCATCATTAAGGAAGGAATACTGGTTGCCACAGATGAGTGCGTTAGGCTCAGGGGGAAGAACACAAGGGCCAAAGCACCCAGCTGGTTCAGTTCTGGGGCTGCCCAGGTAGTAAAGGGAAAGCGGTAGGCCTTTAAAAAATTCAGGAAGACCAAGACAGAGGTGATAGGAAAATTACCAAAAGCTGGCTGGTGAGGCAAGCAAGAAAGTCCAGCGATGAAGGCACAGAAAGAGCTGCAGATAGCTGAAGGAATTAAGAAGGCGGAGAAAGCTTTCTTACGCTATATAAGTGAGAAACGGGACAAGAAGGAAGGGATTGTTAGGCTTAAAAAAAGGGGTGGAGGATAATGGGGAAAAGCAGAGATACTAAATGATTACTTCTGTTCTGTCTTCACCAGGGAGAAGGATGAACCAGTGCCTTCAGGAGACAAAAAGGGGCAGGGGGAGTGGAACACAGATGTAGTGATAGAGGAGGACAGAGTGAGGGAGGGGCTGATGGCACTGAAGGTGGACAAATCACCAGGCCAAGACACAGTACATCCAAGAGTACTAAGGAACTGGCTGAGGAGTTGGCAGGGCCACTGGTAGACCTATTTATTAGTTCATTAGAGTCAGGCATAGTACTGCAGGACTGGAGAACAGCACATGTAGTACCCCTCTAAAAAAGCGGTCCCAAGGATGACCCAGAAAATTACAGACCAGTCAGTCTGATCTCCATTATGGACAAGCTCATGGAGACCATACTAAAGGAAAGGTTGGTGGAATATCTAAAGGGGCATGGTCTCCAGGATGCGAGGCAGCATTGGTTCATTTTGGGGGGGGGGGGGCATGTCAAACAAATCTGATTGACTTCTTTGACTGTGTCACTAAGACAGTAGACAGGGGCCAAGCGGTAGACATCCTCTATCTTGATTTCAGCAAGGCCTTTGTCTCTGTGCCCCACAAAAGGTTGATCAGGAAGCTGATGTATCTTGGGGTTGGGGAAAAGATGGCCAGATGGGTGGAAAACTGGCTGATGGACAGAACCCAGATGGTGGCTGTGGGTGGAGAGTTATCTGGCACCAGTGGGGTCCCACACGGCTCGGTGCTGGGGCCGGTGTTGTACAATGTCTTCATCAATGACACTGGGGATGGCATTAAGGGCCAAATGTGCCTATTCGCGGATGACACCAACCTCCACGGGAGAGTGGACACAGCTGAAGGGATACAGGACCTACAAGAAGATCTGGAAAAGCTGGGGAGGTGGTCCAGGATCTGGCAGGTTGGCTTCAATGCCAAGAAAAGCAAAGTTATGCATATTGGAGCCAAGAATCCCAGGACAGAGTACTACCTGGGTGGAGTCTGAGTGTCTGCATCAGAGGAGGAGAAGGACCTAGGAGTGATGATCACTAGTGACCAGAAGCACTCCACACAGTGCAGGAAAGCAGCAGCAAAGGCAAACAAGAAGCTGGGATGCATATCTAGGGGGATCAGTAGTAGGAGAGAGGAGGTTATACTGCCCTTGTATAGGTCACTGGTAACGCCGCATCTGGTATATGGAGTTCAGTACTGGTGCCCACAACTCAAAAAGGACATTAACCTGCAGGAGAAGGTCCAGAGAAGGGGTACAAAGATGATAGCAGGTCAGCAGGGTAAGGTAAATGAGAAGAAGTTGAGGGCACTGAACATGCACTCCCTGGAAGACAGGAGAGAGAGAGGGGACATGATTGGGACCTTCAAGTACTTGAAAGGGATAAATAAGGTTGATAAGGAGAGTCTCTTTAAGCTGAGTGGCAACCATAACATGAGGGGGCACAGTCTTAAGCTAGAGGGTGGGAGATTTAGGACAGAGGTCAGGAATCACTTCTTCAGAGAGAAGGTGGTGGACACTTGGAGTGTGCTGCCAGAAGAGGTCATCTTGTTGAAGACAGTGGGGCAGCTTTAAGAGAGGCAGGGACAGGCACAGAGGGGAAGTCAGGATCATGGGTAGGGAGAATGCGAGGAATGGGGAGGGAGGGCAGGGATATTAGCTCAAGCTGTGGACCCTGCAATACGAGCAAACTTGATAGACCAAATTAACTTCTTCTGCTGGCTTCTTCGTATTTTTGTACCGTCATGTTCTGTTTATCCACATTGTTATTGTTAAAGGCCCATTTTGTAAATAATATATTCCAGGGTGTACATTAAACTACAATCACCATGCTTCCTGGGTGACTGAAGCCACTCTACCTGCAACCTCAAGCCTCAGAACGCACCCAGGGCGTGTCACGATACAGCTGAATGCACACCCTGCTGTGTGTTCTTGCTTGCGTATCTCACTGTTCAGCAGTAGTCACACACACACAGCATGGGCAGGCCATAAATGGAATGGAAAAATTATGTGAAAACTGATACTGAGAAAAAAAAATGTATTTTTAACATTATGTGCTTAATCAATAACATCTAATGCAAACATTGTCGTAATAAAATACCTGCAACAGAAAGTAGCAATTTGTACAGCATAGTATTACATTATCTCTCTCACACTGGGAACTGAGGTAAGAATGTGAAGCTAAAGGAGATACTGTATCTTGGCCGGTAACAAGAGCAAAAACAGGTTACTCACCTGTAACAGTATTTCTAGGAGTGGTACATGTTGCTAATCCACACTTACTGGCATTGTCCTTTTCCCCTTTAAATCTGCCGGAAGGTCTTCAAGCTGGCTCCTCCCACCCACCCGGGTGCTATAACACTTGGCTCCGCCCCATGATGCTAGATCTTAGCCCGCTGGAAGCCAGGTGCGTGCATCGCAGCCGGGGAGGTCGGGTGTGTCCGTGTGGATGAACAACATATACCACTCCTAGAACTAGTGTTACAGGTGAGTGACCTGTTTTTCTAGGGATGTGGATATGTTGTTCATCCACACTTATTGGCAGACTCCTAGCAATTCTCCGGGAGGAGGAAGGCAAGGCACACCCCCCTACTGAAATACTTACCTGAGGAACAGAGACTGGAGAATTGAGGCCCCAAAACCAGCATCCCGCCGTGACTCAAGGTAGATGTGGTAATGGGTGATGAAGGTGTTTGCTGACTTCCAGGTAGCAGCCCGACAGATTTCCTGTATGGGGATGTCCCTGGAACCAGCCACCGATGCAGTGGTATCGCTGGTGGAATGAGCTCTTATCCCTCTGGGAGGCTCCTTGCCTGCCAACTCATAGCATAGACTTATGCGAGATGTAATCCATTTTGCGATTGTTCGCTTTGCTGCAGGTCTGCCAAAAGCGGCTTCAGCATAGGTGACAAATAGCTGGCGAACCTCTCCCCGAATTTCTGCCGTCCTCTCCTTGTAACAGGAGAGAGTTTGTCTCGGGTACAAAGTATGGAGCCTGTACTCTGCCTCGGAAGTGCAACTCCGGTAGTATACCGGCAGAGTCAACACCTGGTTAAAGTGAAACTCTGACACCACCTTTGGAAGGAATTTTGGGACAACCTTGTCCCTGTGGAAGACCAGAAAAGGAGAGTCCGCTGAGAGCACCTGGAGCTCCCCTGTCCTACTGGCAGACGTGATAGCCACCAAGAAGGCAGTCTTCCATGACAAGTGTGACTACTCACACTTGTGCACTGGTTCGAATGGCTTGCGCATGAGCCGTGCCAAGACCAGCAGTAGATCCCACGGAGGTGGAGATTCATGCATCGGAGGGGATATGTGATTCAGGCCTTTGAAAAAGCGCCTGACCACTGTTTCCTGCGCTGTCTGCTGACCGGCCCACACCTGGTAAGCACAGATGGCTGCCAGGTACACCCTAAGGGTCGATGACCGAAGACCCCCTTTGGAGAGTGACCAAAGGTAGTCTAGAATGTTAGCCACTGGGCAGGATAAAAGGTCCAGGCACTTGCCCTGACACCAACTGGAAAACCGTATCCATTTGAAGGTACAGTACTTCCTAGTCGACCCCTTCCTGGATACTTCCACTACCGTGAGTACATCCTCAGACAGACCCACAGCCTGGAACTCTAGCCGCTCAGGAACCAGGCTGTCAGATGCAGGGATTGAAGGTCCGTGTGGAGAACCCTCCCCCGATTGACTGAGATCAGGTCCTGGCGTGCTGGAAGCCGCCTCGGGAGCCTGTTGCTGAGGCTGAGGATATCTGGATACCAGAACTGGCATGGCCAGTCTGGGGCTACCAGGATCACCTGCGCCTTGTCCCTCCTCACCTTGAGGAGCACCCTGTGGATCAAGGGAAATGGAGGGAAGTCTTAGAAGAGGCCTGGGGTCCACGGTCTTCAGAAGACATCCCCCTACAATGAGCCCTGCTGAGGGGGGACGGGCATGAAACAGCCTCAGCGTAGTGTTTTCCCTGGAGGCAAACAGGTCAATCATCGGTTTGCCCCAGTGGGAGAACAGGCTGTAAGCTACCTCTGGATGGTAAGACCACTCATGGGATGTCTCGCATATGCGGCTGAGAGTATCCACCAGCTGACTTGAGACTCCTGCCACATGGATGGCTAGGAGATCCACCTCCACTCGACTCATAAGTGTACAGACGTGGAGTGCTTCCCCACACAGCAGTCGGGAGTGCGTGCCGCCCTGCTTGTTGAGGTAGTACATGGTCGTGGTGTTGTCCTTCTGGACTTGAACCACTTGACCCTGCAGCTGAAGAGTGAACGCTGACAGCACCAGTCTGACTGCTCTAAGCTCCAAAAGATTGATGTGGTAACGGGACTCCTTGGTGATCCAGAACCCGAGGGCCCTGTTGTCCCCCATGTGGGCTCCCCAGCCCATGAGAGAGGCATCAGTCATGAGGACGACAGTCTGCTCGGGGCGAACAAACGGGATCCCTTCCTGCAATCGGTCTAGGATGGTCCACCATTGGAGAGTGTCCCACATGTTCTGGGTCACAGTGATCAGCTGGTCAAAATGATCTAGGCGCCAAGTCTACTGGGCGGCCAGCTCCCACTGAAGGGGGCGCATATGCCACCGGGCCCAACGGACCACGGAGGTGTAGGCAGCCATGTAACCCAGAAGGCGCAGAAACTCCTGGGCAGGGTGCAATTGCCCAACCAGAAATGATTGGGCAAAGGAAGAGAGAACCTCCGCCCTGTCCGCCGGGAGCCGGGCTCTGGCCCAGCGAGAGTCGAGCTCTGCCCGGATGAAACACATCACTAGCGAAGGCACGAGTTCCGACTTGGCCTTGTTGATCAGGATGCCGAGCAGAGAGCAGGTATGGAGGGCTCTCCACCTCCTGTTCGGTGGAACCTGCTAAGAGGCAATCGTCGAGGTAGGGTTATATTCTGCACCCACCCCCCGGATGCCTGAGATGGGCTGCCACCACTGCAATGCATTTGGTGAAGATCCATGGGGCCGATGACAGGCCGAATGGCACGGCTCGAAACTCATATGAGGTTCCCTCTGCCCTGAAACGGAGGAACCACTGCTGGAGCGGACGGACTGGGACGTGAAAGAATGCGTCCTGGAGATCCAGTGGGCAGAACCACATGTTTTGCTCCAGGGATGGTATGATCTGGGACAGAGTTACCATCCAGAAGGTGCGTGGCCTGAGATTCTGATTCAGGTCATGCAGTTCTAGAATGGGACACCAGCCCCCTATCTGTTTCTGAACCAGGAAGTACCTTGATACGAACCCTGGGTCTGGTGGAGGATCTGCCACTCGAGCTTCTGCCTCCTTGAGGAGGAGCTGAGCAATGTCGTCTCAAACAGCCGACTGAGTGTGGGGCGTGGGCTTGGCTTGGAGGGCACTGTTTGAATTCCAGATGCAGACCCTGGCCGACCACTTCTAAGACCCACCTGTCCATGGTAACAGTGGACCAGGCGGAAGGGAAGTGGCGGAGCCGGCTCCCCATGGGAGGACGTGGAGCTGGCGTGACAGGAGAAGCACTGGCAACCCCTATCCCGTCACTGGGCAGGCTTGGAGGAAGAATGTCCAGGGCCTGAACCCCAACGACCTTTACGGGCCTGGGAAGGTCCGGGCTTGGGGTGGGGGTGTCAAGCCTGAGCCTGCTGCTGACCTCTCTGAAAGGAGGGCTGCTGCTGCTGAGCCGCAGGGGAAGAGTGCTGAAAAGGGTTCTTCTTTTTCTGTTGCTTCTTGGTACCAGAAGAACCCTGTGCAGAAGTGGCATCCAAGGTGGCAATGGACTGCTAGACGTGCTGAAGGTGACCGGTCACACCTGGGCCGAAGAGATCGGTGCCCAGGAAAGGCACATCAGCCAGTTTGTGCTGGATATCCACCGGAAAGGAGGAGAGCCTCAGCCAAGCCCTGTTGTGGGAGGCACCTGTGGCTGCCAATGAACGGGCACATGAATCCCCAATGTCCAGGGCCATCTGGAGCTGCTGCTTAGCAATGGCATGGCCCTGGTCTCAGACCTGCTTAACCGTGGTCTGCAGGTCGGTGTGGAGGTGTGGGAGGACTTTGTCCAAAGACCCCAAAAGGGCATGGGAGAAGTGTGCCATGATGACGACCGAGCTTGCCTGATGGAGGCCGCACAGACCTTCCAGGCAGAGTGATCCAATTTCTTGGACTCCTTCTCCAGAGGTCTGTTGGTATCAGCAGAACTGCCTGTACGTTTAAACACAGAGGCTCTCAGCCCAAGGGTGCTCTGTGAACCCCGCTAGGGACTCCATGGGCACCGGACACTTGCGAGCCATCTGGGCAGACGGGACTGGACAGGAGGCAGGGTGCTGCCAAAGTTCAAGGCCTGGGCCAACGATGGCTTCAGCCACAGGAAAGGCTTCTGTCAGGGTATTTCCTCTCTTGAGGATATCTGTGAGAGGGTACTCCGCCTTTTTCTGGATAGGTTCCAGGGGCATCCCTGTGGACTCAGAGATGAGGCGAAGAATGCCCTGAAAGGACAAAGGGCCTTCCTCCATTGCGAAATCACCAGCCGACTCATCATCCCGTGGATGAGAATGGCAGCCAGTGTCATCCGAATCCGAAATATCCAGATACAGCGGTCGACCACCCAGATCAGCCTCGACTCGCCTAGGGCGGTCGGGGTGAGACTGACCGAAAGACGTCGGGGAAGCCCGGTGTCCGGCCAAGCTTCCTTGGAAGAAGCCCCTCCCACAGGCTGCTTGGGTGGTGGTTTCACCAGAACTGGTGGAGAGACCGGTTTAGGCCGAACTGGAAGAAGTTTTGCCGGCTCCGCGATTTTATCGGTTCCTGGGGAGTTGGCTTTGGCCTGGGAGGTGAAAGCCAAGTAATGGCCGGGGTAGGAGCCGGGGTCGGTTTATGCCTGGACGAAATCAGCTGCTGCCACATGAGGTCCTCATAGCGTCGACGGAGTTTCCTCCGAGGTCTCTCCTCATCCGAGGAGGATGAGGAGGACTGATGGCGTTGCCTCTTTTTGGCGTGCTTGTGCGCCTTCCTCGGCCTGTCTGTCGAGGGGGTCCGAGACCTCAATTGAGATCGTGCAGGCTGACATGGTTGTTCAGAAGACGCCGGTAAAATCAGAGATTTCCGAGGGTCGGGGACCATTTCCTCAGTAGGTTTCCCAGCGGGCTGGGTCTCCTCATTGGGGAAGGAAAGGACCCGAGTCCGACTGAGGGAGCTGTGGACTGGAGTCGCCAAAAAAGGATCGATAGGGTCAAGGATAATCTCAACCTCGATCGAAACTTCGGTCGACTGGCCCGATGGCAAAGCCGAGAAGCCAGCGGCCAAAGAAGCAATTTCGACTGAGGTCAAAATGGCAGTCTCCTGGAACCGAGATCTCTCCCGATCCCAGGAGCATCTCCGTCGAGACGAAGACAATCCCGGGTCCCTCTCCTGCTTATGGGACAGAGAGGAGTGTGTGCCCACAGGACTATCACCCTTCGTTGGGAGAGAATGGCATAACTCTCGGAAGGAACCCGAGAAAGTGGAGCCCAAGTTGAGTAGAACGAAGAAGCACTGAGAGGAAGATTCCGCGCAGCGAGCCGCTTTCTCCTTGAAGGTCTGCATACGCTCCAACTGCTCGGTGGATCCCGCGGCCGCGGAAACCACCCACTGTGCCTCCTTAAATTTCACCGGCAGGTTCCGTTTTTCAGGCCTGCCCAATTTAAGGTGTGCGTGGCGGTCGTCAAGGACATTAGGCTGAAAAGCGAGGCAGAACTTGCAGGTCATGGTGTCATGGCCGACACCAGGACAGTAGACGCACGAGGTGTGCGGATCTGTACGCGACATCTTCTGGCCGCACGGGCACCAGCGAAGTCCAGGGCAAGACTTGTCTTCCATAATCAGGAAGCAAAAGTCGCAATCGCTAACACGAGTAAGTTTCACTTTCGGAATAACCGAAGGTTGAGAAGCCAGGGCCTACAGAATGCGAGAGCATGATGGAGGCAACCTGAATCTTCCAACGGAAAGGAAGATCTGGCGTCATGGGGCAGAGCCGAAGGTTATACCACCCGGGTGGGTGAGAGGAGCCAGCTTGAAGACCTTCCAGCAGATTTAAGGGGGAAAGGGACAATGCTATAGAGTGTGGATGAACAACATATCCATGTCCCTAGAACAGCAAAATATTAAGAGTGTGATACTGTTACTGTTGTCACAATGGATATCTTGACAATTAATATCACCACAATGGAATACTGAACCAGACACAATGCTGATGACATCACTATTACCATCTGCAGCACTGATGTAGTACTTGAAATTAAAGAGATACAGCTAAATCTTCTAACAGTATATTTAAAGGTTAAAGACTAGCAAAACAGTGTTGTATGTATCACATATGCAACAGCCTGACTCGAAATAAGCAGTTTATCATCAGATGTGAGGGGGCAGGATTTTTTTTAAGTCACTAGTGGCTCTGACACTCATAAGTTACAGTCCTGACCCTTTTTACTGACTGTTGTGGAGGGGTTATGGGAGAACAGATGAACCAGACACCAAACTTCAAGTTCAACACACAATCTCTGTGAGATGTTTATTCAAAATGCAGGGAAGAACCTTCAGCAATGACATATCCTTTCTTCAGTACATCAGTTTGTAGCAACAGACTATGCAAGTCTTTCCTCTACACTTAACCAGCACCTACTGATCTCTGATCTAACTTGTCTGAGATTTAGCCTCCCCTATGTGGGCCTTGTTTGCTTGGGTGGTGGGGGCTCAAATAGCAACAACTAAAAAAAAAAAAACAAGCTAAAGACAAAGAACATCAATGCAGAAGCACTGAAACAAGGGTTACCCCAAAGGGCAATGACAATAAGCGAAGTTTCAAAGAAACATATCATCACACATACTTCCATTACGCAGAGCATCATGGGATATATGCAAATCACCATGGAATTTCAGACTTGTTCAGTTTACAGCAATTTACATGCATTTTAAATAGCACAACTAACTTAATATTTATCATACAGTGCCCTATTAACTTTTTGCCTTTATCAAAAACACCTAGTGCCATGGTATTTTCAACATTTACAGGTTTTATACACATAAGGTATATATAGTACATTAAAGTATTTTATGACATAGTGCCACTGTATACTAAATGCAACAATGAGGAACACAACCTGTTGTTCTACATCAGCTCAGAGGTCACCACAATAACCTCCCTGTATGAGGACCTGAGAAGGAAAAGGAAAATTTAAAGAGGACACTATAGCATAGTGAAGAAAGGGAAGGGGGTGCCCATAGGTGGCAAACCTTATGGCCTAGAAATTGTAAAGAATAGATTAGGCTAAGAAATAGAAGAATTGCTGCAACAGATTTAAGAAAAGGTTGGTCCTCAAGAGTGGCAGGAGCTCCCTGTCACAGCTGTAAGTGAGGTCACTGCACATCATGCATGCATACACACACTCATTTTTCTCTCTTTCTTTCCCATTCTCATCCTCCACCTGCCTTTCCCCCTTTCTATATATTTCTTTCCATCCATCCTTTTAATTTCTCCATTTTTGCTTTCCTTCCTCTCGTCCTTTTTTCAGTCAATCTCATGTAGCTTATTTATTGTGACATACTATACATTAACAAAAAACCTGGAATAAACCCACATAGGGATGTCAAGGGATATGCATTTTATTCACTTTGGTATGATGCCGATAATGTCAGCCTAGCACCTGGGGGCTGTGCCCCTCACTGCTAGGCAGCACATTACTGTCAACATTCCAGAGTGAATAAAAAGCTTATTCCTGGATGTCCTATGTAATATCCTGTTTTTATTTATACCAAGGGAGTGATAAAACAACATTACAGAATAAGTGTTAATTATGCCTTTTATTCAGCTGCGTTGGAAACAACATGTTATTTCTACAGCTCATGATGTTCTTTCTACTATAGCCTTCTCACGCTGGCAAGACTGTTCGCTTTACTTAGTCACTCGTTGCAAGGAAGCACTGCTGGCAACATTCCAGATCGAATAAAAACCTTATTCCTGGATGCCCTATATATGTCACACTAGTGGAGAATGAACTTAAGAAAATAAATCATCTTATTTGAGGATAAAAATATTTTTTATTTTTATTTATTAAATTCTCGGATTACAAATACCTTTGAGCAGAAACTGCTCGTTTACAGAGGTTCCACGTCAAAGGATGAGGGTCAACATACAGAGGTAGTAAAAGAATGCACAATAAACAACCAAAACAACTAAAAGAAAAAATAAAGATACTCAGTTATAACATACTTTGAGATAATATTCATATAACGAGCAGCTTGAGTAGGCAGCTGGCTGTGGTAACAATTAGAGATAGAGGGCACCATAGGTAGTTAGTATTGCAGGCATGCGACCGGGAGAGGAAGTTGGCAGACTAATGGGCCACTGTCTGATGGTGGTGGAAAATGTCTTGTACCAGTGGAGCTGCGAAGTAGGAAAGGAGTCACAAGGAAATTTTAATTTTTAATCAGAATATGTTACTTCACATATAACACATTATTGCACTTTTTTAATTTGGAAAAATATTTTACCAAGAAAGACAACATGAGCTGTAAACAGCTCATTTCCAGAAGCATCTGGAGGTGGGGTGGGGTTACAAGAGTTGGGAGAACAAGCAAACACATAGCAGTAACGGAGCAATACAATTACTAAAAACAAAACAGTGTAGTACAATTACAGAGCAGAAATAACCCAGACAACCGGCCAGGGTAAACAAAACCATATTCGGATATAACATACATTGCAACAACCCAAGAGCAGGTGATCTGGTACGGTAAAAGTTAGAGAATGGATAACACATTTGAAGTGCTAGAGGTAGTAGGCTGAGAACAAGATTTGAAGTGCTACTGTATACCCAAGGGAGGGAAATTATAAGACGATGACTGTGAGGAAGTGGACGTGCAAGGGGTAGAAGGTGGGGGGATGGAAGATGGGGGGGGAGACAGCCAAGATCAAAACCCCCTCAGGATGCTAAGAACCCTGCAAAGGGGTACAGGACCAGGCATAAAGGGAGGAAATAGTTATGTAAGAACTTACCGTAACAGTAGATCTTCGAGAGAGGTTCCTGCAGTAGGTCTTCACATATAGGACTGCGCCCCCTGGCGTCAGGACTGCACAGCAAACTTGTAGCTAGCAATCATCGGCGGGGACCGCTCCCCGGCGTCAGGTGACGGACGTCAGCGTGACTATAAAAGGGGCGGTCACCCGCCCGTCCTCCAGTTCTTTTACAATGGAGAACTATGAAAAGGAAGCAGAAAAGAGGAATGATAGACTGCTGGGACCCTGAGCCCTGGGAGAGACAGAGACCTGGGCAGGGAAAGAAAAACACAGGAACTGGGGGAAAGGTGGGTAGGAAACTAGCCCTACTGAAGGAACCTCTCTCGAAGATCTTCTGTTACGGTAAGTTGTTACGTAACTGCTATATCTTACTTCGAGAGGGTTCCTGCAGTAGATCTTCACATACAGGACTGAATACCAAGCAGTCTAACACAAAAGTAGGAGTCGGAGATGAGGTTCCGGGAGGAGGAAAATGTCTGCCAACTAAAGGTCCGTTCAAGACAGAAGACCTTGCAGTACTGCAAGGCCGAAGCCAGCCCTACGCCTAGAGGCAATGTCCAGACTGTAATGCTTAGTGAAGGTATGGACGGAAGACCAAGTGGCCGCTGCACAGATGTCCGCTGTGGACACATTCCTGAAAAAGGCGGCAGAAGTGGCCACACTCCTGGCGGAATGGCCCTTAACCGTTCCCGGAAGGGGTTTCTCATACTTTTGGTAAATGTAATGGATACAATTAGCCAGTCACCTAGACATTCGTAATAGCCTTACCCTGACACTGGGAGGCAAAGGCTACGAAGAGCTGGTTCGATTTTTGAACCTCCTTAGTCTGAAAGGTATAATACCTCAAAATCCTATGCATATCGAGGGTGTGCAGGAGATACTCCCCCTGTTGGAGTGCTCTGGGAAGAACACCGGCAGTTCAAGACTCTGGTAAGGGTCAATTCCGAAACCACTTTCGGAAGAAACAAAGGGTTAGTCCGCAGAACCACCTGGTCTCTGTAGAAAATTAAATAAGGCTCTTTACAAACTACAGCCTGAAGCTCTGAAACTCTTCAAGCTGAAGTGATAGCAACTAAAAAGAGCATTTTCCACACTAAAAAACGCACATCACAGCTTGTTGCCGGTTCAAAGGGGGTCAAAGTAAGCTTTTCTAACATAGAGTTGAGATCCCAGGGAGGAACACGACTCCGGATTGGAGGTTTGATATGAAGGATCCCCTTCAAGAAAGTCTTGGAGACCTCTGGTTGAGCTAGGGTTTTACCCTCCACCGGAAGGTGGTAAGCCAAAACTGCAAAGAGATGGACCTTCAGGGAGGAATAGCTGAGGCCTAACTCTGACAGATGCAAGAGGTACTCTAAAACCTGGGAGGCCAAGCAAGAAAAGGGATCTAGGCCTTTTGCTGAGGCCCAGATAGAAAATCTCATCCACTTCATGGCATAAGTGGATCTAGTGGAGAGCTTCCTGGCTTCCACTAAGAACTGAGCTACCCCTGAGGATACCCTGTAGCAAGCAACTAAGTCCACAGGTGCCACGCATGAAGATGGAGAGACTTGAGGCTCAGGTGTACCAGGATGCTCTGCTCCTGGGACAGAAGGTCGTGAGAGAGAGGAAGAGGTACTGGAGGTTCCAGTGTCTGCTGCTGTAGCAAACGGAACCATATCTGCAGAGGCCACAGGGGGGCAATGAGGATCATGTGAGCCCCCTCTCCTTGAAGCTTCAGCAGAACCTTCTGAAGCCTAGGAAAGGGAGGGAAAGCATATAGAAATCTCCCTGTCCAGGACAGAGAGTGTGCGTCTCGCCAAAAAGCACCACGCCTGGGAACAAGTGAGCAAAAGCTGGGTAGTTTTGCGTTGGATGGGGAGGTGAATAGATCTAGGTCTGTCCGACCCCACTGAAGAAACAAGTCTTCTACTACTGCCTGCTTTAGTTCCCACTCATGAGCCCTGGTGACTGATCAGCTGAGACTGTCCGACAGAATGTTGTGAACACTTGGCACGTGGACTGCTGTCAAAGATAGGCCGTGCTGTATCACCCAGTACCATACCAGCATTGCCTCCCTGCATAGAGGGTACGACCGGGTGCCTCCCTGTTTGTTTAGATACCAGACAGTGGCCATGTTGTCCGTCTGGATAAGAAGTGATCCCGGATTTAAGAGCAACTGGAAGGCCTGGAGAGCACAGAGCACCGCTTTCATCTCCAGAATACTGATGTGAAGGTTCTTCTCCATGGGAGACCAAGAGCCTTGAATTCGGTGGTCTCCCAGATGCGCTCCCCATCCTGAGTTCGAGGTATCCGAGGTGAGAATTTGAGAGGGAGACGGAGGGTGGAAGTGAACCCCCACCGAAAGGTTGGCTGGGTTCTGCCACCAAAGGTGATCCTTTTGAAGGCTGTTGAAGACAAGAACTCTCTGGTCCGTATCGTCCAAACACTGGTCCTACTGAACTCGAAGAGATCACTGGGTGACCCTCATGTTCAGTCTGGCCAAAGGGACTATGGATATAGCAGCCGCCATTAGACCCCAAAAGCCGAAGGACCGAATACCCAGTCGTCCACCGTGAGGAAGCCACCAGTATTGCTTCGGAGATTAAAGTCTCTGCTTGGTCAGACGGAAGAAGGGCCTTGCTCTGGACCATGTCCAACACTGCTCCAATGAATTGGAGGTGCTGTGAGGGTATCAGCTGGGACTTGGGAAAGTTGACAGAAATGCCCAAACTGGAGAAAAGGTCCAGAGTGAAGGAAAAGGATTCCTTCACACTGTCCAGGGAAGGGGATGCAAAATGCCAGTCATCTAGATAAGGGAACATACAAATGCCCCTGCGGCATAGAAACGCTGCAACCATCACTAGGCACTTGGTGAACACACAAGGTGCTGAGGAGAGGCCAAAAGGCAGGGCTCTGAACTGGAAATGATGGTCCAGAAAAGAGAACCTCAGGAAGCAGCTATGGGCCAGAAGAATGGGGATATGGAGGTAGGCATCCTGCACATCCATTCACGTCAAGATGGCGGCCACGCTGGGCTAAGCTGTCTGCACACATTTTTTTTTTTTAGAGCATATTTTGTTATTTATTTGTTAGAGCAGTTAGGGTCGAAGAAGTGAAGTTTATAGTGTTAGGTTCGTTTTTTCTGATTTCTCGTCTTTTTCGTTTTTCTTTTGGGAATCTGTTTTGGGCATCTTCTGCATTTAACAGCTGTAAATGCGGTTGCCGCGTATTGTGAGGACTGCACAAGTTAGTTCTCTTTATTTTATGTTTTAATATTCATTCTGGTTCATATCCTGGTTCATATTACCTGGCGATTCCCATCTGGACCAGGCTCGAGGACAAGGAGATCATGGGGGAACTGCCTGTATGATCCGAGGTGTGGTGTCTTTCGGGAGCGGAGAGAAGGAGCTGCGGTTGTTTCCTGCTGCTTTCAGCTGCTGGATTAGAGCAGAACTGTGGTCTGGTGGCAGAATGGAGGTACTGTGTTGGGACTGGGCTGTTGGGCTTCCTGCGGAGTTTCGGTGGCTGTTGGGGCTGTTCTGAATTTGCTGACTGGATCATTTTTGCCTCATTTTTTTGTTTCTGCGAGAAGTTTGGTGAATTTGTTACTGTCCTTATTACCCCAATCTGAACCTGGGGAGTGCTGCTGGAGGGATTGATAGTGTGGAGGACCAGGCCTGTGGTCGTCAAAGGATGAACGGCTGGTGTGTGATCCTTGCTGGTCTTTGGTGGTGGTGGTGGGGGCTGAAGAGCTTGTCCCTCACCTAGATCTGTCACGCTTAGATCTCACATCGGTGTTCTTCTTGGGGGATGGTTTGGAGAAGATCAGAAAGAAGCAGAGTTCAGTGTGGAGGCCTACTGATTTCTTAGGCCTAAAATTGATCTGAGAGTGTGATCTGCCGAGAATTGCTTGAGGTCCACAGCCCAGGAGACTGCTTCAGGATATACAGTCAGACTTTCTCCTATTTTGTTCTCTTGCCTGGTGGACAGTGAGGGTGTCCTGTTTTGTTGCAGACTGTTTAAATGACATATTGTACCCCCAGCCCAAGTGAGAGATTGGTTTGGGGAGACATTTTCATTCTCTTTTCTCCTTTTCTCTGGTGAGGTGAGAGTTCCCAGAGAGGTTATAAACTATTTGCTGGAGAGAACTGTGGCAAGCTCTTCTTTGAACTTATATTGTAGTTTATAATCTGCTCTGTTTAATTTTATGTTAATTTATTGTTGAATGGTGTGTGGTGTATGACTGAAAGTTGAGTGATTAGGTGTGTAGTGTGGTGGTGTTTGGTGTGAATTTATTGTGGGTGCTCTGAGTGTGTGAAGATGTGTTGGGGAGTTGCTGGAACAGCCAGGCATTATTCCCCCTCCCGGCTTAAAGACCTCCACCCTTTTAGGTGTCCCCCACCATCTCCGGAGGTGTACAGATGGTGTCGGGCTCTGGGGATTGTGAGGAGGAGGAAGGCGGGGGCATGGCCTAGAGGGGGAATCGAAAGGAGTGGACAGATTGAGACAGTGGGGACAAGATGACACCCTGGGGTGAAATGGGTTCAGGAGAGGGGTCCTCCCTGTCTGATTCCCATACCCAAGGGCTCTGCTTGCGGCACGCAGGTGGCTCGGTCTTCACCGGTGACTTATCCTACATGGATGGTGTTATGTAATGCCAGATCCATTAAAAACAAGACTACTATAATAGCTGATCTTGTCGGGTCATCGGACCTGGCATGCATCACCAAGACCTGGCTGACTGACAACACTGGCCCTGTTTTGGCTTCAGCTATAACAGTCGGGTACTCGGTGATCCACCGTCTGAGGTTGGATCGTAGGGGCGGGGGAGTGGCAATCTGTTTTAGAACAGACCTGAACCTGATGGAGGTACCAGTGGGAATCACCAACTCCTTTGAATGTATTGAGGGTGAGGGTGTGGGGGTGCAGGATTCTTCTCATTTACCGTCCACCAGGTAATGGGAATGTTTTCCTGCAGGAAGTTGCGGACTTCATTGTTGACATGGCATTGGGATCCTCCAGATGGCTGATTCTGGGGTATTTCAATGCCTGGGTCGACGATGAACTTTCGCAGTTTGGTCAGGACTTCCTCCAGCTGATGTATTTGCTGGGCTTCACACAGGTTATTTCCTCCTCGACCCATATAGATGGTCATTCATTGGACTTGGTGTTCCTCCTGGGGATGGAGATATCTGACTTGGTGGTGGAGCCAGTCAGGTGGGCTGACCATCACACCATTGGGTTCAGTTTCCTGGCCCCCCCGGTAGGCCGGCCCCTACGGAGATGGTCTGGTACCGACCTTTGAGGGGTGTTTCCCGGAGGGCCTGATGGCAATGCCGGACCTAAGGAGTCTGCCAAGTGAACGCATGGATCCTGGGGACCTGGTTCTTGCCTATAATAAGGCAGTAGTAGGGGCCCTGGATTCCACTGTTCTTGTTCGAGTTCGTCCCCTCACCCTTCGCCCTGAGTCTCCTTGGTCTGATGAGAGTTGAGGAGAGTGGGAAGAAGGTTTGAGAGGTGATGGCGGAAGTCGGGTCTGGAGTATGACAGGCTTAGTTTGATGGACCATTATCGGGTCTATCAATCAGCAATTACCCGCAAGAAGGCAGAATTCCTGTCCAAGGAAATTGCTGCTGCGCAGAATTGACCAGCTCAGCTCTTCTGGACCGTGGACAGATAGTGCAATCCAATCTGTCTGCAGCCCGAAAGAGCATTTTCACAGGAATGGTGTGAGGGGTTTGCTCGATTCTTCGCAGATAAGGTTGCCGCAATCAGGTCCGATTTCCTCCTAATGCTCTCAAATAGGAGTTGTGGTGGTCGTTGGGAGATGTCTGACACCCAGTTTGTGTGGTCTGACTTCGACCCGCCCACAATCAATAACACAGTGATGATCGTCCAGTCGCTGCGACCGACCAACTGTAGTTTGGATCCGGGCCCCACTCGCCTTTTAGTAGGATGTGTGGATAAAATCGGCCCAGTCCTTGCCAAGATAGTCTGGTTGTCATTGGAGAAGGGGATCTTTGCTGATCCCTTGAAGGAAGCTGTGATTCGGCCCCTTCTTAAGAAGCCTTCCTTGGACCCAGACTGTCTTGCTAACTACAGGCCTGTCTCTAACCTGCCTTTTGTGGGTAAGGTTATTGAGAAGGTGGTTATGTCGCAGCTGGATGATCATTTGACCAGCCACAATGTCTATGATTCTCTCCAGTCTGGATTTAGGAAGAGACATAGTACCGAGACGACCCTTGTTCGGGTACTAAATGACCTCCTAATAGCGAGAGATCGAAAGACCCATTCCATCTTGATCCTTCTTGATCTCTCTGTGGCATTTGATACAGTTGACCATGGAGTGCTGTTGGAACGCCTGCGGTTTATCTGTGGACTATCTGGCTTGGTCCTCAGTTGGTTTCAATTATTCCTCGAGGATAGGACTCAGAAGGTGGTGTCTGGGATTTTTTCCTCGGCATAGAAACATAGAATTTGACAGCAGACAAGGACCGCTTGGCCCACCCAGTCTGCCCATTTCCCTACCTAATGGATAAGCTTCAGATCCTAGTTAACCAACAGCCTACTTCTTCCTACCCCGGCCCCCTAGAATTGCCTTATGACTGTCCCATGCATGCTTGAATTCCACCACTGTTTTTGACTCTACAACCTCCTCCGGAAGGCCGCTCCATGCATCTACAACCCTCTGTGAGAAAAATATTTCTTTAAATTACCTCTGAGCTGCCCCCATCTTCAAATTGTGCCCCTTGTTCTTGCACACTTTTTTGAAAGATGCTACCCTCTTGGACTTTGATTCCTTGAGGTACTTGAAAGTTTCTATCATGTCCCCTCCCTCCTTTCCTTGAGGCTATACATATTAAGCTCCTTAAGTCTCTCTTCATATGTCTTCCGGTGCAGACCCTGCACCATTTTAGTTGCCCTCCTCTGGACAGCTTCCACCCTGTCTATGTCTTTGCAGAGACTGGGTCTCCAGAACTGCACGCAGTACTCCAGATGGGGTCTCACCAGCTGTCTGTACAGAGGGATAATAACTTCCTGTTTTCTACTGGTGATGCCTCTCCCTATGCATCCCAGTATCCCCCCAGCCCTCCTTGTTGCCCTCTCACATTACTTGCCCACCTTTAGGTCATCTGATATGATTACCCCCAGGTCCCTTTCTATTTTTGCTGTTGTTAGTATCTCACCCCCCACTGTGTACTCTTCTCCTGGGTTTTTGTTTCCCAGGTGCATTACCTTGCACTTCTTAGCACTGAATCTAAGCTGCCATACATTTGACCATTCCTCTAACCTTGCCAAGTCCCTTCTCATCCTTTCCACCCCACCTTGTGCATCAACTCTGTTGCAGATCTTTGTGTCATCTGCAAAGAGACATACTTTTCCTTCCAGTCCCTCTGCAATGTCGCTTATAACGACATTGAAGAGGACCAGTCCTAATACTGAACCCTGTGGCATCACTCCCCCTATCCGCTGGGGTGCCGCAGGGTTCCATTTTGGCACCCATATTGTTTGCGGTATATATGCTGCCGTTGAGAGCAATTATTAGGCGGTACGGCTTGAGTTTTCACTGCTATGCAGACGATACTCAGCTGTACATGTCCTTTGTGCCCAGCCAGGGTGATGCTGTCTCGGTCTTTAACAACTGCCTCACTGAGATCCAGGACTGGATGACTGAATTGGTTGCGGTAAATCCCTGAAAAAACTGAGGTGTTGGTTGTGGACCCAGGTCGTCGGGAGGCGGGTTTGCTGACATGATCAACTTCGGGCCTTTGGCTTGGGAGGGCCCAGTTAGCTGCCTCAGACTGGGTGTGGAACCTGGGCGTTATATTTGATGACTGCCTGACCCTTAAACATCAGGTGTCAGCTGCTGTCAAAACCTCTTTCTACCATCTGAGGAATACAGCCCTGGTGAAGCCCCTGGTTCCTGCTGACGATCTTTCAACATTGGTCCACGCCTTCGTTACCTCCTGCCTGGACTACTACAACACCCTTTACCTAGGGCTACTAGGGGTTGCAGCTAGTGCAGAATGCAGTGGCCAGGCTTTTGACTGGTACATCCAGGACCAGTTATATAATGCCTGTCCACCGCGGACTGCTCTGGCTGCCAGTACAGTGGCAGATTACCTTCAAGGTCATTTTGCTGACCTATAAGGCCCTACATGATCAGGGACCTGGTTACCTGCAAGATCAGTTTTATGGCCCCAGCCCTGTGGAATTCTCTACCTCATCGGGTGCGCGATTGCCTGACTGTCCAAAGTTTTAAATCAGCATTAAAAACGTACCTATTTAGCCTGGCGTACTCGGATTTCTAAGAATATTTTAATGACTGATTTTATGATACTGTTTTAATTGTATGTATTTGATCTATTTTTTGTAAAAGTGCGTCAGTTTTGGAAAGGAGTTTTTTAAAAATAAAGAATTGATTGATTGATATCCAGGGAGCACAGCCAAGTGTTGGGGAGGAGCAAGGGTAACGGTGCCTGGAGAGTGAAAATGCAAAATCTCTTGTATTCTACAAAGAGATTGAGCATGCTGAGGTCCAAGATGGGTCTTAGATCCACCATCTTCTTTGGAACCAGGAAGAAGTGGGAGTAGAATCCCCTTCCTGTCTGTTCTGCAGGTACACCCTCTATGGCTGTCTTTTACAGCAGAGCTTGTATTTCCTACGAGACCAGCTGTTGTTGGCCTGATGGGTAAAACGACCTTCCTGGTGGGTTGTGAGGAGGTCTCTCCGGGAACTCTATCGAGTGACCTCTTTCTATGAGCTGAAGAACCCATGCATCTGCGGTAATGGCCTTCCAACCGTTCAAGTGGAGGCCGAATCTCCCCCCCCCCACCAGTTCCTCCGAAGTGGTCAGAGGGAGCGGGAAGTCAGGATGCGGAGGGAAGCCTTTCCCCCGGAGGCAGTTTTAGAGAACTTGGCCTGGGGGAGTGTGGGTGCCAGAACCCAGGGCACAAGGCTTGTTCTGTCATTTGCCCTGATTCTGTTTGTTCCATTTCCATTGGTGACGAAATAGCTGCTGTCGTTGTCTTTGACTGGAATGGTACATGGAACAAACATCCCTGAAGGATTTGCCGCTCTCCTACAGCTCGGTAATATCATCTTTGATGTCTCTGCCAAACAGAACTGGACCCCTAAAAGGAGCGTTCAAAACAGTGCTTTGTACATCCTGTGCCAATTCCGCCATACGAAGCCAGGCTAGACGTCCGAGACAGATTCCTGTAGCTGCCCCTCGAGCCTCAGAGTCCACCAAATCATATGTGGCGCACAGGGCATGGTGGCAGGAAGATTTATTCATCCTGACTTTCTCCAGGAGTTTATTCCATAACTACTTGTTGGGGATCTCCTGGAGGTCTCTTTCCAATTCCAAAAGCGAGGAATTTTGGAAAGCCACCATATGGGCTACATAATTCAGGGAACGGATAGTACAGGTGGACAATGAGTAGATTTTCCTACCATACTGGTCCATCTGCTTGGATTCCTTATCTGGTGGGGAGGCACTAAGATGTTTTGGCTGGGCCAATCTATCGTATGCAGCTGTGATGATCACAGATTCGGCCTTAGGTTGGACAGTTAGGTGGGAGACCCCTTCCGGGGGAAGGGACATCCTATTGGCCTTTTTGGATACACCTGGTATAAATGAAGGTTACTGCTAAATGCTGGACGCAAGGTCCTCATGTGGACCCATCCAGGGTGGAATGGGTACGGGGTCCACAATAACTAGATCCAAGTGCTCTGCCAGCCTTTTGCACTTGGGGTTCAATTCCATGGCGGCCCAGCCGCATGATTTTTGAATGGTCCTGAGGAGCTCCGCAAAGGAGGGATCCTCAGGAGGCTCAACCGGGGAATGAGGTTCGGACTGAATCCACAGACCCAAGCCTTTGTCAGAGTCTGAGGTTTCCGATCTACTGGGCAAGGATGCCTCCAGAGGATGGGTCCAGGGTTAAGATCTCCAAAAGGCAGAGCTCCCAAGTCTCCCTCAGAGACTTGACTAGAGGGTGTTGGACTAGGAGGGGGCACCCTGATAAGCTGGCCCAACTCTAGAAGTAGTTGGGACCTTGCGTCCTTCCACCACGCAGGAATGGTTTCACTTTCAGGCTGCGGAGGAGACAGAGAAGGCGGGTAACCCAGGTACCCTACATGAGGAGGGTAGCTGGGAGGCTGGTACCAATAATGGTATTTGTAATACACCTGTCCTGGAGCCTGATAGCCTGGCATTGGGTAGCCTGGCATAGTACAGCCCAGCACTGAATAGCCCGGCATAGGATATCCCGGCATCAGATGGCCTGGCGTCAGTGGGTTGTAACCCAGTGGTGGATCCTCTGGCATTTGGATACTGTGGAAAATGGGGGTTTCCAGGAAAGTACCCAGTAGGGCCCGAAGGTAGGGAAGAAGGCCCCGCCGGAGGGGGTGCCGAAGGCCCACTGGGAAGAGGGTCCGGCAACGGGGTAGGCGGAGGAGCCAAAGGTCCCACAGGAGGGGGGGATTCCATATCGCCCCCGAGAAGGTCCGGTAAAAGGTGAGGATCCATTGGCAGGAGAGAACCCAGCAAAAGGGGGGAGATCAGGTAAGTCCTCCAATGACAGTTCTGGAAGCGTATCCAGCGGAAGGGTTACTCCGGAAAGGTCAGATATCGGTAGCGAATCTCCGAGGGGATGAAGGGGTACCTGCGAACTCTCTCTGCTGAGTGTCGGGGACCACAAGGGAGGCCGACAGGAGAAAGGAGGCTTCCACGCACTCAATGGAGGAGCCGTCGGCCGACTTACTGTTCACAGCCGAGCTGACAAAACTCTGCAGGCTAGTGTCAGACTGATCGGCCTGAGCTGGGCGCCCAGCAGAGGAGCTGGAGGGCAACTTAGCAGTGGAGCTCAAATCAGGAGATCCTGAAGGAACCTGTGAAGAGGCAACCACTGACTGCTAACCTCGGCGGGGGGCATCCGGTCCACTGGAGAGGAGGAAGGGCCTGCAGGTGGGGTACTCATGGAAGGGGAGGGCCCACCCTGGTCAGTGTCTGTCTGGACTTCCCTGGAGGAGAACAGCTCTGCTCCTGGCGTTTATCCATTTTCTTCTCCGGGGCTGGCAACGACAATCTTTCCTCAACTTCTGGAACTCTTTCTCCATCAAAGCCAGTATCTGGGTCAGCAGATGTGTGCCGAGGGTCCTCTTGCGATGGCTGCGCATGGCCTGGTTGATGCCCTGGCAGATGGTGCACTCAGCTGAGTTGCACCTAGGCCCCAGGCAGAGGAATCACTGGGAAAGATCGTCCCCATGCGGAATCTGCGCACTGCACTTGAAGCACTTCTTCTTGGGCCGACTAGATGACATACACCGTAACGGATCATGAATAAGAATTGGGGGGAAAAAGGAAATTCGCTAACAGAAAATGGCGGGCGACTGAAAGCTCTTCTACCCTGTTTGTCGAACGATCCTTTTATAGTCACGCTGACGTCCATCACCCAACGCCGGAGGGGGGTCCCCGATGATGATTGCTAGCTACAAGTTTGCTGTGCGGTCCTGATGCCAGGAGGCGCAGTCCTATATGTGAAGACCTACTGTAGGAATCCTCTTGAACTAAGGTCATATGTTATTTCGACTTAGAATGAAAAAAAAATAGAACACTGAAAAAAATAGGCTAAATAAAAAATTTACAATGGAAAGAAAGGCTGTTTTAAACTAAAACAAGGTAAAACACTAATGAAAGTATTACAACTAGTGCATTATATAGTATATTAAATGCATATGGGCTGCATAAAACATTTATTTCCATACGAGTGGTAAGACCTTCATAACTCATGAGTTTTGGGGCTTACCACTCGCTAGTAGAGATAATTATATCACTGCAACCCATTACGTATTCCCTAGATAATACAGTTAACATGTTTTACTGAGATCTGAAAAAAGTTGTCAACGTACGTTGAGAACGTTTAGAATGTCAGAACGTTCTAACAATTTGAACATTGAACACAAGCTCAACTGCAGTGGCATCTGCAGTAATCAGAGCCGCCCCCACTCATTACAACACCAGCCCTGAACAACAGCTGAAGTTTAAAACACACCAGTGAAAACCATTTTCGGAAGTACTAATCTGTGCATTTAAACATAGTTTAAAAAATGTTAACTTTAGTATAATAAAAATTAAAAAAGCAGTTATATGTCAAGAACTCGCTGGTTCACACACCTCGTGGGTGCTGTCACATCACTGAGGCACTTAAGGTTTGCTCCTGCACCAAATGTCACAGCACCCATGAGGAGTGTGAACCAGACTGTTCACCTTTGTGTTAGTTATTCTCTATATAGGTCACATCAAAATTCCAAGTAGTATAAGGGGATTCAATTTAATCAACCTTCCCCCAATCTATCAGGTGCGTTCAAACTGCAGAGAGTCATTTTACAGATTTCTTCAGACAGACACAATATTCATAATTTGGAATGTGACAGTTGCCTCAGAGTTTTGGTCTTGCAAGAGTTTATGGAGGGTGATTACTTCAGACCCTTCCTTGGATTCTGATCTCAAACGGCACTGGCAATTTCGAAGGGAGCTACTGCGATGCTTGTGTCGGCAGGCGACGTCACCGGCCAAACTAATGCTGCAGTCAAAGCTACCACGGCCTGGATGCTGTTTTAGTATTAGTGCCCCCTTACACTGCTGTGCCCTGCAGCATGATATATCACACAAATGATGCACGGGTCAAGAGCCCTTATGTACTTGGTTGCTTAACTATCTTGGGCCTTCAGCCACTCAAAATGTGATGGTATGCCATCATCAACACACTGGATTGTAGGACTGTAGTTATAAAATGGACCCCATAGTGCTGGGATATGGATGAACACGACTTCACTTTTGAGAAGAGATGATGCACAGAGGTATTTTACAGGCCAAAGACTGCTTTAGCAAATTAGGTTTTAGAATTTCATATTCATTTTCTTTCATCTAGTGTTTACTCCCCACTGCTGGCATTCCAATTCTTCACAAGCCTGTCTTGAGTCATTGAGCAACCTCTCAGCTACGTCCACCATTCCCACCGAAGCAATTAAATGCTTGTATTCCTTTGATATTAATGTGTTTACTTTTCTGTTCCAGACAAAAGAAGGTGTGGAACACAGATCAAAGTGGACAATCACTGGCTGAGTAATATTAACTTACATTTTTAATCTTCACTTGCACGTGACACTATTCTTCACTTGTTAATTTTATTAATACAGGTATTGTGTAGTTTGCATACTTAGTCATTGACTCATGGATCCCCTTATGCCCAACCCCAACCCAGAGGATTTCCCCTTCAAGGGACTGGTATAAAGGGCAGGTTGGGAAGGAGGCCATTGACAAAGCACCTGGACAGGGTGTGAAACGCACTGGGCAGTTGGCAGAGTAGTTTTTGCCGTACTCCTATCTTTGTACCTTGTTTGCACTTCAGCATTTTGGTGCATTTTTAATAAACTCAATGTACTTTATTTAGAATTGGTATTTTTTTTTTTTTTGGCAGCTGGTTAGCTGGGTGCTGAATCTATCCTCCTGGCTTTTTTTTTTTTTTTTAAATCGTGTTTTTACTGTATCCATATGGCAGTAAGCAGTTACAACCGGATATACTGCAACTTGGTACTCTATACCTCTATAGCAATTCTTATGCTATATTCCTATACTCTAAGACTGTCTTATTACTCTATACTCTAAAATAACCCTTATACTTTATTCATATACTCTATGATTGTTTTATTACTCTATACTTTATAACACTCCTTATACTATATTCATATACTCTACGATTGTCTTATTACTCTGTCATTAAGCTATTTCGCCACATTAGTACAGCATGTCAAGCAGAGACCAAAAGAGCATAGAGTCCTTCACAGGTTGAGAGTGGTGGCCACCAGTACACTTTGTTGGCCGGCTTTGGTTGGATTGGAAGAACTGAAGGGTGAGGAACTAAAACAAACAAGAACACAAGCAATGGTAAGTCTCCTGGCTGAATGGGGCTCCAGGGAAACTGAGCTGCAGAGAAACTGAAGCTTACAATGCAAGGCAGATATAGGGTCTCCTGGCCAGTGGAACCACATGGATGCAGACAACTGATTGAAGACGCCTAGGCCAAAGCTAACCCCAGGAAAACTCAGGATGCGGACAACTGGGCCAAAGGTGGACCCTAGGGAAATGAGACATGGATGCAGACAACTGATTGAAGACTTCTGGGTTTTTACATCCAAAGCCCCACCCCCCTTCTATGACAGATTCCTACCTGTGAACCGGGGCGGTTCCCTGCACTACCTAAAAACTATCAGGGAGGAGAATGGCCTGCAGCTCTGGAAGTGAAACGGGTGACAAGGAACTATCTATGCTAGATCTATGCTGGCGACTGGCCCCAACGTGTCGGAAGGACGACGATGGTATCAGTCTCTAGTTGGTCACTGCTATCAACAGTCTATAAATCGAGCAATAATCAGGTGAAGGAATTAGCATTAGGCCAAGAAATTCTTAGATGAGTAGGCAGTTCAGTGGTGTACAAGGCAGTTCTTGAAAGGGAAAGCAAGTGCAGGGTTAATCCTACAGTCTCTAGGAACAATCCAACAAATACGAGCAGACAGAGCATTTTTATATAAGCAGAGCAAATCCAACAGTTTCTTGAGATAAAGACAGCTTGATTAGTAGAAGGCAGTTATTTATTTTTGTATTTATTTATTTATTGAACATTTCGGAATTACAATCCTTTGAGTCAGGGACTCATTTACAAAGGCTACACGTCGTATGACAATTTACATGGTAAGAGACAGACATAACAGTATACAATAAAGTTGCAGAACAACAGGCATTAATAGTTACAACAATCAGGCACTTAGCCTAGGCTCATGGCCAAGCTGCGTCAAAGGATTACCGAGTATGGGGTGGGAAAAGAGGTGGCATGAGACACAGAGGGAGAGGGTGGGGAGGAGGAGGTCCATTGAAGGGACGAGGGTGGGGGCAGGGGCAGTCACAGACACTAGTGGTCTGCAGGTGGTCCCTGAGCACGGTTTTAAAGTGGCCAAGCTTGCGTTCGGAGGTTATGGGGCTAGGTAAGGGGTTCATCCACAGTGGGGCTCTGTTGGAAAAAGTTCTCTGGCCCGGCGATGTCCTGAAGCGAGGGACAAATAAGGAGGATTTAGTGGAGCTGCAGGTGTTTCTGGTAAGTGGGGCCGGTTGCAGGAGGTCAGAGGACCCGGGGAAGGACAGACCAGAGGAAATCTTTTTAGCCATAAGGCAGGTATGGTATCTGAGCTTGTTGTCAAGGTTGAGCCAGTTAGGCTGCCGGTAGAAGGTACAAGTATAAGTGATACGGTGGCTTTGTTGAGGGTTGCCCAAACTCTCTATAGGGATGTATTATCAGTAGCACTGTAGACTAGGATACCGTAGTCAACGAGGGCAAGGATGGAGGAGGAGACAGTAAGTCGTACAGCATCTGGGGTGAGGCAGTGTTTTACACGGTACAGCAAACAGAGACGGGGTGTTAACCGTGCTGCAGAGGAGGTATATGTGACTGTGGAAGTTAACGGCGGGGTCCAAGAGGATACCGAGGTACCTAAAGGAGGTAACCTTGTCAAGAGGCTGCATTTGGGTGTTAAAGATACGGCGGGAGAAGTCCTTGTGCCTGCTCTGTGGGTTGGCAAAAAGCATTACTTTTGTTTTTTTTGCAGTCGAGAACTAGGTGGTGCTCAGTAAACCAGGCCTCGGCATCTGAAAACTATGTTTGCAGTGAGAGTTGGAGTTGGGGTGAGGGGTGAACAGGACTGCATTATCTACGTAGAGTAACAGCTGCCCAGAGCATGCAGATGGGAGACAGAGTTTAGGAAGAGGCTGAAGACAAGGGGTCCAAGAATGGAACCCTGCGGGACTCCAGACCTGACAGGGAGAGAGGAGGAGAGGGCAACGCCTATCCTGACTTGTTGCATTCTTCCAGATAAGTAGTCAGAGAACCAGTTCAAGGCATCAGGGGAGAGATCCATGTTGGAAAGTGTGCAGAGGAGGAGGGAATGGTTAATTGTGTAGAATGCTCTCGACAGGTCCACAAAGGCAGCCCCAGCTAAGTGGCCTTTGTCCAGGGCGGAGTGCAGGGAGGAGGTGAATTCCAGCAAGGCAGAAGTGGTGCTGTGGCCTTGTCGAAAACCATGTTGTTGCTGGCTTAGAAGATTGTATTTATTAAGGTAGTCAGTGAGTTGGTCAGATACAGTTCTTTCTAGTGACGGGGTGGGGGGGGGAGATAGAAATAGGGCAGTAGTTTCCAGCAAAGGTACGGTCACCGGCTATGTGGATAGGAGCGATGATGGTAGCTTTCCATTTGGAAGGGAAGGTCCCCAGACAGAGGGAGTGGTTGAGGATGGAGGTGGGGGGGGACAACATCGAGGGTAAGTCGTACGAGCTTGAGGTCAAGAGTGTCAGGCGCTGTAGTGGGCATGCCCTAGAGCCTTTAGGAGGTAGGGCTTGGCTGCATGGGGGGGACCATCTAGAAGGCGAAAAGGGGGGCAAGAGAGGGGGGTGTGGGGGCTACATCTGAGGTAGGGTTCGAAAAAGTGGAAGGGGAGTATACTACTGAAGTCGGAGAAGGATGTATTAAGGATGTTTGCTATATGTTTGGGGTCAGAGGTAGCTGTGCCATTAATGAAGATGGTGGAGGGGCATGTGGGTTTCCCATTTAACTCGAAGATTGTTCCAGAATTTTCTGCCTGACTCCCAGGTGGAGGTAAGGGAGGACTTGTAATGCTCTGCTTTGGCTCTACGGATTTCCGAGGTGCATTTGTTTCTTAAGGCATGGTACTGTTGCCGATCAGCAGGCTTGCTGGTGTCAAGGGCAATTTGCCAGAGGGAGTCACGCTGGTGAATAAGGTCGATTAGGGAGCGAGTAATCCAAGGGGTAGAGGGTCGCTTAACGAAGCTTTTCATGTACAGGGCATATTTGTCACAGGCAGAAGTGAAGGAGGATATAAAGTAAGCTAAGGCCACGTTGACATCAGTGGCCCTGAAGATACGGGACCAGTCAAGGGAGTTGAGGTGGTGTTTTAGGCATTGGAGCATCCCGGGCTTCAGACGCCATTAATAGAGGGTTTTTGGGTATTGTTTCATTCTCTTACAAGATCAGGTACAAGTCACTGTAGAGTGATCGCTCAAGGTGTTGAGAGAGCACTGAGACACACAAGATTCTGTCAGGGCGGTTAGTTAAAACCAGGTCAAGCAGGGTAGTGGTGCTAGTTTTTGTGGTGTACCTTGTGGGAGTGGGGACGGTTTGAGAGAAGTCCATCACAGCAATGACATCCTTGGCGGGGGGGCGGCTGAATGGGAAAGTCAGTTTACATTAAAGTCACCTAACGCTAGAGATTCAGATTTGGGGCAGAAGGAAGCGGTAGTTTAGGACAGAGAGGAAGGTGGATTTTTGGTTCCTCAGTGGGATGTATACAGCAGTGACAAAGAGAGGAGCAGAGGCTTTGTGAAGTGTAATTTTAACTGAGAGAGCTTGTGTACCATGGTCTAGGTGGGCGGGAGGGAGGTCAATGCACTGCAGAGAATCACGCAAGTAGATGGCACAGCCCCCTCCATGTTTACTGCATCTGTTTGACTGGAAGACGGAGTACCCAAGGATGGAGATGGTAGAGTCAGGGTGGTTTTTGTGAGCCAGGTTTCTACCAGGCAGAGTATATCAGGCTGGTATTGGGTGATCTAGACCTGAAGGGAGTCAAATTTTTTCTGCAGACTACAGATATTGACTGATGCTAGATTCAGACCTTGTGATACTGAGTGGCTGGGAGGAGTGGTCAGAGTGGGACTAGGGTTGGGGTGAACGTTCCCCAACATGACCATTAAGGAGGAGGAGCAGGGACCTGAGCAGAGAGAGCTGTAGATGCCTGCGGGAGAAGCGACCTACAGTGGTTTGATGGGAGAGCTTTTGGCCGGTAACAGGGATGGAGAAGAGAAAGAATGTGGGATGCTGCAGATAGGGAAAGGCGAGGGCAGAAAGAGGGGTGGAGGAGGAGTTGGGGTGAAGGAGGGGGAGAGGGGAGGCCCATGGCAACAAAGAGTGGGCAGTTGGTGGAGGGCTGGGGTGAGGAGGAGGGGTTGTCGAGGGGCTGAGGGTGCCAAAGTGGGGGTAGGAACTGGGGGTTGGGGGAAGAGAACCAGGAAGTACAAGGCTGATATAAAGGGGCCAAGGATGGCCATGGTAAAAGGACCGGAAGCAGTGACAGAGGAGAGAAAAGGGTCAAGAGGCAGAAAAGGATATACTCCAACAGGGGAGCAGCAATAACGTAGCGGTAGGTACACCGCCTTTGGTGTGGAAGGTGCAGGGTTCGAGTCCGGGCAGGAGATGGGAGGAAAGTGCAGATAAGAGGCAAGAAAGTGACTAGCAGTGTGAGGAAGGCAGGTGAGATTGCAGCGGATACTAGAGAGTAGGGTATACTGTAAAAGTGTCAGTTATACTGTAAAATTCAAGCACTGTCTCAGTAAATGCAGTCTCAATGTCTCACCTTCTTCAAGATGCAGTGTCCCACAGAAATATTTTCCCAGGCAGGGACTTTAGAAGGGAGATGCACTAGCCGGCCCAGTGGTGCAGAGGGCCGAGGCGTTTGTGCCTTACCTCGCGCTATGATGGGGACCCGGGTTTGGAAATGACCTCAGGTCGCCGAGGAGCCGGTGGGGTGGGCTGCAGCAGGATTGAGCTTGCTCTCCCCTCCAAGGGGTGGCTGCCTACTCATCCATAGTCCCGCTCCCACTGGGTGGAGCTCCAGTGGGTGTGCAGGCGGCACGGAGCAGCGACGCAAGTCAGGGGAGGGGTGGATGGGGCCCACTGGATCCTGGCGTGTGCGTGCGCACACGCATGTGCATGCCATAGCCTCGGGGGCGGGGGGAGAAAAGGCAAAAAGAAAATAAAGTATATACGGGGGAAAAAAAAAAAAAGAAGGGAGATGCACTGAAGAAAGCTGCCAATTGCTAGGGCTAGCTATACGGGGACCCTGGGGTATAAACCCCCCTTCCACAGGTATTTAGCTCCGAAAGCACCTAATGGAAGGATTACCCTAAGGCTGAGGGTAATCTGACTAGCTAAAATGCTGAGGGTCCCTTCCTGACTGTCCCTCTCCGAACTAGGGTCTACGGGGAAATTACAGGGGTTACTAGCCCTTCGGCACGGACTGTGGCTACTAAGCGGCTGGGGTGGCTAATTGTCTGGTCCACTCTCCTTCCCTTGCTGCTGGCTACAGCTAAGAACAAAGTGCACTTCTAAGCAACAGGATAGCACTCTTTAAATATCTGCTTGGCTTGTCTACTGGTGGCCACTTGGCTACTGGCCATTTTGCTCCTCTTTGGGGCACTATTCCTTATCTGGGGCTGGCGTCCCCTAACTGGCCCACGCAGAGCTGGATAAGCTGCATATAACGTGGAAAAACACTGAGGAAACCAGATTGGCCTATCTGGCCCCTAACCCACTGGCTAACATGGCTACCAAGTATCTGGGGCCCTCTTTGCCTTGACTGGCCTTTTTATTTAATAAATAAAATAAACTATCTATTGGGCTAACTAACCCTGTCTGGTAGTCCACCTGGCTAACTGGTCTATCGTGCTGGGGCTTTGCCCTGCCCCTGGCTGCAGCTTCATCATTTACCGTATTTATTTAATGTATTCAGGGCCAACTTGCCCTAGCTCCACCTCGCGAGAGCTTAATTTACATAAATCCCACCCCTGCTCTATTGCTCCCCTTGCTGGACCTAATTTAAATAATTTTTAATAATCCCGCCCTCGGGTACTCCCTTTCTGTAAGAGGCCTTTCCTGCCCCACTTGTGGCTGTCCCTCTGAGCGCCCTTCTGGTGCCAAATAAACTTTTATTTATTTTATTTAAAAGTTCTGGTGGTCAGCACCTGCCAGGTGGTGCTGCCTCCAACTCACCACACCGACCCGGGGAGAAGCTGCTGGAGGAAGAAGAAGGTGGAAGAGGAAGATGTTACTGCTGTGGCTGGTGCTGGCTCTGAAGTGGGCAGGCAATAGGAGGATGACTAAGGGGGCCTTGTTGTTCAGCCCGACGCTCCTCGCTGGCCTGATGCTTTCCTCTGTGGATGTGGCCCTGCTTGTGGGCGCCACCAAAGAGGGACCGAAACTGAACTTTTTATTTAAATTAAAAAGAAAACAGGGCTATAATGAGCCCACAATGCGGCTAACTGTCGCCAATCACTGGGACCCGCCGGGACCCCCGGGAGCTGCCACACTGCTGCCGACACTGGAACTGCCGGACTGGCACATAGAGACGATAGGAGGACAGCAGGTATGAACTACCTTTAACGTTTACCTCCCTGCATCTCCTCTCACCCTGACTTTGGCCGCAAACTCTTCTTTTTCTTCGCTGGGGCGCCTGAGAATGCTCTCTCGACCGTCACAGCTGCTGGCTGACCCCAAATTCAAAAACTGCAATTACTGGCCACACAGAAGCTCTCCCTGGCATTCAGGACGCCAAGTCCCTAGTGACCAGGGAGGCAAGCAGCTGCCCAGCGCGAGGATGGCATGACCTTGCGCTAAGGGCTGGGCAGGCTGCAGAGAAAAAAAAAATTAAAAACTGCAGGCTGCAGTTTAATTTGGCTGGGGCTCCTGCACTAAAGTTGCCCCCCCCCCACTTGTCACTTAGCCTATAAGGGGCACCTGGGCACTTAGGATCTGGGTAGACTAGGGACCCCTAACATTGGGGCCAAGTGTGTAATGGGCGAGGGAATTGCCACTGACGCCGACTGCTCTCAAAATGGCCTGGTCGGGTCAAGGCACAGGTCCACCTCAGCTACAACTTGGAAGGGAAAAACACAAGGTAATCCAACTACAGCATCCACCCGGAGGTGGATTTTTGTGTGATGCCCGGCCAGCAGGTGTCAGGGGAAATTTTGGGGAAGGGGGCCCCAAGTTCAATTGCTACCAACTGGGACACAAGGAGAGGTGTGAAGCTGACTCTGATGCAAAGAACAACGTAAAAGTTTTATTAAACATAACTGTACAATAACATTACACTAAATATCTACACTCTAAAACTATAAAGGACTAGAACATTACAAAAGTAATGCACAACATTTCTAGATTCAAAACTCTACAAGATAAGATACCTACAATTATACTGTACCCTACTCAAAAATCAGCTGTAAACATTCTAAGCCAGCCACCCTTGCATGTCCAGATGGGGGTGGGGAAAAACCAAGATGGGGAACCAGCTGCCCGGGGCAGGGGAAAACACAGAACAGGACACAGGCCAGGACTATTCCGAGGCAGTGTGGGTCACCAGCACAAAGGTCTCCACAGACTACTGGAAATGGGTATCACGTCACTTCATCGCAACCATTACATCGCAAAAAAGTCATCGTAATAAACTTTATCGCATGCTACATTTCACCGCATGAAATTTCAGCGCAAATCCATACTAATAATAGAAAAAAATAGAATAGTACCTTTTCGAGTACTGTGTTGGAATATGCGTGATGTGTCATGCGTAATACGTCTGGGTCAAAGGGCATAGGGCAAAGGTCATAGTAAATACTGCGCACGGAGTTTGTCGGGCAGGGGAAAAGGATTTTGTGGGATCAGAAGAAGCATTTGCAAAGGTAAAGGCCATTATTGTGAAGCACTATAAAATCTTAATTGTGTGGCTTCTTGTTTGGTATGGTAGATGCTGATTTTGTGTGGCCACATACAGATGCTGCCTCACTGAAGGGTTAAAGGGTTAAAACTTAAATCTTTATTGAGGGCAAATAAAAACAAATCTTGTCTTCTTCAGTACCACATCTAGACCTGCAGTTGGAAGTTATGAGCAATAGCTCGTAAGAAGTCCATCCTGTTTGTATCACAGTATGTTTCTACGACATTGACAATTCTTTTTGCTGTGTCTTTATATTTCTTTCTCTGAGCTGGAAGCTCTATACCAGCAAGATATTGCTCCATTCGGTGCTCATTAAGGTTCTGTTCAACCTTTAGGGCATTAGTGAACTTCCAAACAGTGGGATGGCACGCTCCAAGCAGACGATTAAAACTTTGGTATAGGAATCCAGCATCACACAGCATCAGCTGGCCTCTGATGCTTTTTACAAACTCTAATGGCATGGCTGTCAGAACTCAATTTGCACAGTAGGTGGCGGTGCAACAGAACAGCGAATTAATATACGCTGAACTGTCATGCGCTGTAGAGTCTATGCGATGAAATGTATCGCGCTCTAATTACCGCACGGTAATTAACCAAAACAAAAAGTTTTGCGATGAAATGACGTGGAACCCTGGAAATGACACCACTCCAGGAAAAAGTCTGCCAGATCCACCCAGTCACAACCCCTAAGTAGACTGCTGTGACAGAAGGTCACCCAACCACAGCCCATATGTGGAATGCCAGGACACAAGGACAAACAAGGATATGACAGCTGGTCGGGGAAAATAGGGTTGGGGCACCTGGGATCACATGTAGGCTGAAGGGTGGTGGCACAATAAACATTTCTATCAAAATCCTGTGTCTGTGTCTTTATTTCTAGCAAACATTACTACTTAGGTCACTTTATAGACAGTTAAAACAATTCAGGTTATCAGATTACATAAAATCGGAGGGGCACTGTCACTTCGTGGCCCTCTTCAGCTGGCACAAAGATACTGGCATAGGGACAATGTTATCACAGGGGCCCAAAAGCATTGTAATAAAAACATTTATGTACATTTATTTATAAGCAGTTCACTTTCAAGAGTGTGTTGCCCTTTTAAACCTGGCCTCTGGTGCAGGCCACTTGAATTCAGATGTCAGGCATTAATCCACACTAAGGTATACAGTTTTTTTACTTACTTACTTACAGTTCCTTGCTCTACGGAGCCTTGCATTTATTCTGCCCCCCTTAAGACACTTTTGTAAGTAGTAATAAATATTTAGTCATCATACAGTTCCTTACTTACAGTTCCTTGCTCTATGCAGCCTTGCATATACTCTGCCCCCTTTAAGCCACTTTTGTAAGCAGTAATAAATATTCATTTAGTCATTATACAGTTCCTGTCCCCTTTTAGACTGGAGGGGCCAACTGTTGCCCCCTTAACTCTGGGGAGTCTGTCACTGCCCCTTTAAGACCACTGTACAGGCAGTCAATCAAGTTTACATCATCCTAGTCCCTTCTCCCACGATCAATGGGGCTCTCCCATAGCTCCGCCCCATGGGCGGTCTTTGCTGGAGCCTTGCCTGCTGCCACATTTCCCTGGCTCCTCAAAGCCTTTTCTGACCCGCTCAGTGGCGAGGCCTTGCCCTTGCCCAATAGTCACTTATGGCGCCTGAAGCGCCCAAGTTTTTAATATATTTCAAAAAAACAAATCTTCCTGCCCTGGACAGCAGTCAGCACCCTAACTTGGTGCTGCCGTCACTCATCCTGCCACCTGCATTCCTTCTAGGGGCCAGGGACATCTGCTGCTGGGAGGACCTGGACCCACCTCCTCCCACAGGCCTCCACTGAAGCTGCTGGAGGGAGGGGACGGCCTTCTGCTGTTGCCGCTGCCCCTCCCGAACACCTCCCACTTTTGGACTAATGGATGAGACAGCCTGGACCTGCTGTCCCTCCCAACTGTTGCTGGATGATGGAGGGGATGGCCTGGACCTACCACCCCTCCCGACTGGACTGCTGGGCCACACTGGTGGAGGGGACAGCTATCATCAGCTACCGCCACCCCTCCTGACTGGACTGCTGCTATGGAGGGGCTGGCCTGGACATGCTGCCCCTCCCAACGACCACTTTGCTGTCGTGATATCGAATGTAGGGGCCGGCTTGAGGTTGCTGCTGCCGCCCCTCCCAGCGAGACTTGCCACCGGCGCAATACTGGGAGGCCCGATGGACTACAGCCAACTACGGAGAGTGAGCGATCTGCTAAGGACTGTTCGGGACATTGGGAGGGACCCCAGGACAAGAGGCAAGTCCCTCCCTTTTGGCTGAGCCCCGCCCGGCCTAGTGCTCCCCTCTCTTCGCTGCTGCTCCCTTCTCTCTCGCGACCTGGAATGGAATGAACAGCCACTGCCGTTCAAACAGGATGAGGATTCCCTTTTGGAATCCTCTTGAGCCCATCCCTGCCTGCATGCCCTCATGACCGGGCCCACAAGAGCAGGTGCTCGGCGCGAGGTAAGGGGGGTGACGTTCTAGGAGCTGCCCAGGGAAAACAAAACTAGCAGGAATTTTTTTTTTTTTTTTTTTTAAAATGGAGCCCAGCTGGGACTCTACATTTTTTTTTTTGGGAGACCTACTGGGACCCAGGGGCACCTATCCAACCCTGAGGCACCTCCTTGCCTAACCAGCCTCAAAGCACCTGGATGCCCATTTTAGGAGGGCACCAGGACTCTGGGGCACTACAGCCATAATTATAGCAGAGATTATTTGTGATCAGGAAAATAGTCTTCTCAAAAAATTCAAATATCATACTTGCACAGTTGACATTTTGAAAGTAAATACCTAACCTTCCAAGGAAAGGTCAGCATCTTTTTCCACTATGGCTTTACCATTTCACAGCCCCAAAACATATGGTATGCATCAGCAGTATCTGAGCCACAATGCCAACAATCTAAATGAATAGCTAGCTTGTCTTGGTATAATCTAGAAGGAGTGCAGTGTGCTCTAATAATAATTTTATACCGAATGGTCTTATCTCTAGATTTTTTGTAATGTGAGATCATAGAAAGAACTGTAACCCAGTGAGTGTAAGTAATATCTGTGCATCTGCATTCCATTTTACTTTAATTTTTTATTTTTTTTTTGCGCTCTGAGGCCCTCTCCCATCATCTGAAGTCTTTTTCAAAGATGTTCATTATTTGTACACATCTGTAGTGATCTGATGCAAATAGACCATATCTGTTGGTGTGCCATGATTGTATTCTGCGTCTCTCCATTATATCCTGCAGCCTATGTATTCCCATCTGTTTCCACTGTTCATAATACATGCATCTTCCATTAATCTTCACGTCTGGGTTATTCCATAATGAATTAGAAAAAAAGGCTACTGTGTTTCAATTTACTGTATTAACATTTTGTTTAACTGCTTTACTAAAATTAGCTATTATTGTATTTGTACATTTTCTAAAGTGATCTGGGTTAAATCAAATATTGTTAACTCGGTAGATTGGAGTTTTATTCATGCTTGTACAGTTATTTATCATTAAATTTAAGTTGCCTTCATAGGCCCAGCTTAAAGCCACTTTAACACTGTATACTAATTAATTAGCAACATCTGGACAGGATACCCCTCACTCCTCTTTGGATACACATAGTTTCTCACAGAATTGCTTTTTTTATTATTACAAATGTAATTTTATAAATAGCTTATTGATTTTAGTGAAATGATGGGTATCACTAATGCCTGTAGTAGGTAAGATATTGATGGGACTGCCAACATTTTAATAATTTGTTTTCTTCTGGCTTCTAGTAAACTGTTTAACACCAGCGTCCCTGTGTGCTGCTTGTTGCCTCTTTTGATTCTGAGCCAGCATTCTGAAACAGCTGGTGGATGAACTAGTTTGTAATATATGGATAAGCCATAATAATACTATCTTATCCCATACAAAAATTTCCCTATAATACAGTATTTCAGTTCTGATAATACCACCCTTGCTCAAGTGATAATACCATCGTTTCTTTGTGATAATACTATCGTTGCAGTCTGAACAATTGTATCACCAAAACTCCAAAGCGCAAGCGCATGACTGTCTCGTGCAGACTCGGAGCCGGCTTTACTGTAACCGTCTGCGCACAGAATAGAGGACGACTCACTGCTAGCCAAAAACATCAAAAACTTTCCCAGGAGTATTACCTTAAACCACACAGGAATAATTCCTCTCCTCTCTCCAATCCAGTCAAACTCCCGCATGCTGAACCATCAGACACCTCTCAAGCCCGCTTGCATAAACAAGCCGCCATTTTCCCTTGAAAATTATGTGAAAAGCACACCTACAGCCAATCAGAACACACGCTGTGCACTTTATATGCGTGCGCGCGCTGTGGCGTCAACAGCAACAACTGGCAACCACAGGAAAAGAAAGTACTGCGATACAGGCATGACAACTGTAGCAGGCAAATTTAAAAACATTTAAAATACCTCGGATCCATAGATTACAAAAAATAAATTATAGCGGACTGAGTATTACGAGGCTAAAAAAGCATCTCGAGGTTCTGGGAACATGTTGGAACCTCTCGAGCTTCGCTCTCGAGGTTCACATGTCCCCAGAACCTCTCGATGCTATTATAGCCTCGTAATACTCAGTCCCCTATCATTTATTCTATTTATTAAAAATCCCCCTCTCAATAAGGAAAACATTCAAAAGCTACACTATTAACACTTTCATTTTGGAGTATTTTTCATAAAAGCATTAAGGCACTCAAATGAGTCAGATTTACAGTCAGTTAATCTCCCACTAGGGGCAATATGGCACTCGGCTGTACCTCGTGCTACATTATTGCCCCTAGGGGTGATTGACAAACTGTTCGTCTAACCCTGGCCAACCTTATTGTTTAAAAAAAACTACCACTACTCCCTACCTAGGCGAAGATGCACTTGCTGACCTTACACGCTTTTTGCCAGCATTCTCAGCTCGCTCCCGAACCCTGGTCTTCCACATGGCAGTGCACAGGTGGTTCTCTCCTCTACATTTTGTTGATCTATACAATTACACCCCCTTCTTTTTTTTTTTAACCACTGCCATCAGCCTGTGCTGCATACCACTGTTTTTGCTGAAAAGTGAAAAGGGGACTTTCAGTCTCAGTGGGACCACCCACTCAACAAAATTCAACTATGTTCTCACTGGGAATTTCATTTTGTCAGCCACTGGGGCCAATGCAATCTAAACATTTTTGCCACACAAACGTTTTTCACTGGTAGCCACAATCAAGGTAAGGAATATGCTCACTAGAATATATAAGTGGCACATTCTCTGCCTCTAAGACTTTAGCCACTATGCAAACTGGTTAGAATTTCCTTTAGCCAAATAGAATATCTGTTAGAATACTGCTATTTAGCTAATGGCTAGAACATATTATGTGGTTTATTAATGCAAAAGCAGTGAATTATTTACTTGTTCCCTGAATGACACAGACATGGCACATGGCATTAACCTTTAGAGCCTGGGGGTAGTCATCCTCTGTATTTTCTCACAGGTCTTGTCAGATACAATACTTACACATGTATTTTAAAGCTGGCTTCCGTTTCCTATAAGCCTCATCTCTCAGTAGTGGGCAGCTCAGTCCCTTTATTAGTGCCACTACAGAAGGGTCATCCAAGTCAGTGACAGTAGTCTCGTTCACACGGGTGACTGTGAGCCGTTGTCAGTGGCTCACAGTGGCCAGATCAGTGCTCCTGCCACGTGTGAACGCTATCGTTTGGGCACTTTTCCATTGCGTGGTGTTGCCTCCACGTTCCCTCTTTCCTTGGGTCTGCGGAGTGGTGTAGGTGGTTTCCTGTTCTGTCTTAACAGCCAAACCACCTGCACCACTAAACAGTCCACACCAAACCTACAGTGACCGGAACAACAATCAAATTGCCGGAAAGAAAAAGGGCAGCAGCAAAACCTATGCCATATGAACGCGGCTCTGCAACGTTTATTAAAATTATTTTGAACAATTACAAAAGGAGCCGCTGGGACAAGGTGCAGCGTGAACGAGCCTTGTATGTAGTGCTTAATTCAAAACAAGAGTTTTTTTTTTTTTATTACTGGTATATGCAGAAGGGCTAGATTCAGGAGTCATGTTTCCCCATCTCATCAACTATTAGACGTACTGGGACATTTTATATATACTGTGTGTGTGTGTGTGTGTGTGTGTGTGTGTGTGTATATATATATATATATATATATGTAATTTTTTTTTTTTTAAATACAGTTTTTATTAGATGAAGCACATCCTGCCACACATCTTCAAGATAACAAAGGTTTCGATATAACAACCTTACATTATGGAGGTTACAGAATTAGGTATATTATATGCACTGATGTCTGCACTCTTTATACAGTATCATCACAGACTTCAGACTTTTCTGCAAAACCTTACTTCTTTGTGTGAGGTTCCCCGAGAAAAAGATAGATAAGATCCCACACCCACCCTAAGCCCCTCTCTCTCAGTGAGGACAGCACCCCAAGCACCCTGCAGGAAAACATTTAAGAAACCAAATCCGAATCTAACTAGGCCATATACCATACCCATTTTTGCCATTTTGTATTGAAAGCATGCATCTTACTGTGGAGGTCGCCAATCAGTTTTTCTAACTGATAGATATCTGGACATTTTATATTTTTTAATGTTTACTGGTGCAATTTTCATGGACCTAAACAGATAATTTTATCCGGTTCACCATAATCTGTTGTGGTGCCGGTCTAAGTTAAGGCTATACAACAATATCGTATAATAGGTTCAAATCACACTCAGCAATTCTGCGTGGCTAGTGTTTTATCCGAATCACGTCATGTACTCGAGGAGGTTCCTCGGGCTTCCATTCTGGGACAGGAAGATCAGGAGCTTAAAGAGCACAGAGGCAGTAAGTCGGTAGGAAGAAAAAAATAAATAAACAGAGGAAAGAGTGAATATTCCAAACAACAGTTCAGGGGCCAGAAATAAGACATGATGGGAGTGGTGCTGTGCAGTGGCTGTGGGGCAGCAGTCTTCTGGGAGACTTTCTGGAGGATGCAGTGTTGTCCCA
This sequence comes from Neoceratodus forsteri, assembly GCA_016271365.2. Taxonomy (NCBI): domain Eukaryota; kingdom Metazoa; phylum Chordata; order Ceratodontiformes; family Ceratodontidae; genus Neoceratodus; species Neoceratodus forsteri. Next base: position 463,762,503 of record CM057458.1, read on the forward strand.
TCTGCAGGTACCTCTCTGGGCTGAGGGAGGAGGTTGCTCATCTCCAGGCTGAGTTGGCCAGGATTTGGGGGACCTCCTCTCCCACCCAAGGACCACCAGTGCCACTGCCACTGTTTCAGAGATTGCCAAGAAAGAGGAGTGGTTGGACCACAGATGGCTCAGGAAGGGTGGTGGAACAGAGGTGCATCCCTGCAGTTGTACCTCGCCACAATTCATATGCCGTTCTGGCAAAGTGTGGTTCCTCTATGGAGGCACCCACAGTGGAGACCAAGGAGGATGCTGGGAACCTCCACAAAGGAGACCCATAGGAGGATGGCATGGGACCCCACAGGGGAAGGAAACAACTCCTAGTGGGGGACTCCATTGTTAGGAGGGTAGAACTGGGGGAGGAAGGGAAGAGGGAAGTAAGGTGCCTGCCTGGCACCATGGCTTGGAGGAACAGGGAGCGAATCCTCAGGATCGCCGGAGCAGCTGCATGGGGGAGGGAGCTGGATGTCACTGTCCACCTAGGGACAAATGACCTGGCTAAGAAAGGGATCAGAGCAGTGCAAGAAGAGTTTGTGGAGTTGGGAAGGGGCCTTACACAAGTAGCATGCCCAGTAACCTTCTCGGAGATGCTGCCTGTCTATGGCATGTGTGAGGCTAGGGTGCTCCACACCATGGGATTCAATCAGTGGTTGAAAAAATGGTGCACAGCTCAGGGATTTGGCTTCACTGGGGACTGGGGGTTCACCTAGAGTGATGCAGGCCTATACTGGCATGATGGTCTGCGTCTGTCCAGGAGGGGAACCAGGATCCTAAGTGATAGGTTTAAATGCTTCATTGGCAAGCATTTACACTAGCTAAGGGAGGAGGCACTGGAAAGGAGCAGGGAAATCCTAGCCCCTCCCCCCAAAAAAAATCAGGGTAGTAAGTAAGGCAAACACCAAGATAGAGATGTCGATAGGGAGAAGGGCAGGGGTAAATGGAGAAAATAAAGGCAATAAGAGCAGGGATGGGGCAAAAAGGGGTAAGGCCATCAAGAAATGGAGGATAATGAGCACTAATGCCAGTAGTCTGGACAACAAGCTCCCTGAACTGGTGGCCTTGATGGAAGAGGGATGCGTGAATATCGTAGCAGTCACAGAAACAGGGTACACAGAAAACCATGACTGGGATGTTAACATACCAGGGTACACAACCTACAGAAGAGACAGGGAGGGGAGAAGAGGGGGAGGAGTAGCTCTCTGTGTAAGGGAAGGGATAAAAGCATTGGAACAAAAGAGTAAACAGGGAGGAGAGGAGGCACTGTGGGTCACCTTAGAGACTGGAAATGGCACCACAATCTGCACAGGGATTGTATACAGACCCCCATGTCAGGGGGAGGGAATGGACAAGGATATGATAGAAGGCATCCTCAGGATGGCAAGGAAAGGGGAGATACTGTTGATGGGGGAACTGAATATGTCTGATGTTAACTGGAGCACCTTTGCTGCAGCCACATCCAACAGCAGGGCCATTCTCGATGCCCTACAGGTGGCATGCCTCAGACAGTAGTTTTGGAACCCACTCGTGAGGGAGCAATCTTAGACCTCGTACTCTCAAATGGGGACAGTGAGAGGATCTCGGCTCTAGAAGTGGGTAGCCATCTGGGAACAAGTGACCACCAAACAGTGTGGTTTACGATAAACTCAGCTACAGAGTCAAGCCAAACAAAAATGAGGGTACTGGACTTCAGGAGGGCTGACTTTGGCAAGATGGGAGCATGCCTTAGAAAAGCACTAGCAAACAGGCTAGGAGGAGGGGTGAAGAAACAATGGTGAAACATCAAAACTGCCATCACAGAGGCAACAAGCCTTTGTGTGAAGCAAATTAATCAAAACGAAAGAAAAAGACACTATGGTTCTCAAAAGAGGTGGCGGGGAAGGTTAGGGAGAAAAAGATGGCATTTAGGAAGGATAAGGAAACACAGAAGGAGCAGGACAGAGAACTGTACCAGTTAACGCAGAAGGAAGCAGGGAGGGAAGTCAGAATAGCAAAGGCCCAAACTGAGGAAAAGATAGCCAACTCGGCTAAGAAATGGGATAAAACCTTTTATAGGTACATAAGGGAGCGTAGAAAGACAAAGGGAGGGATAGTGAGGCTTAATAGAATGGACAGTGGGTGGGCAGAGAGGGACAGTGAAAAAGAAGGGATACTGAATGAATACTTCTGCTCAGTATTCACAAAAGAGGAGGAGGGGGAGGTGCCTAATCCAATTAACAGAAGCACTCTAGATAGGGGGTTCGATCCCAGTCCTTTCACAGAAGAAAGGGTTCTAAAACTGAAGGTGGACAAAGCAATGGGGCCTGATGGAATTCACCCCAGAATTATTAAGGGGAGAACTAGTGACACCACTGACTACCCTTTTTAACAAAATCATGGGAGGATGGTGTGGTACCTGAGGACTGGACGAAGGCGGCCACGATTCCCCTTCACAAAAGTGGAAGCAAGACAGAGGCAGGAAGCTACAGACCTGTCAGACATCTGTGGTAGGGAAAGTGATGGAATCACTTGTGAAGGAAAGAAATGTTGAGTACCTAGAGTCCAACGTGGGGCACAGGACCCAAGGCAGCATGGGTTCACAGTGGTAAGGTCATGTCAGACGAATCTGATGGATTTCTTTGACTGGGTGACCAAAGTAGTAGACTAGGAAGGGGCTGTAGACATGGCCTACCTAGACTTTATCAAGGCATTTGACACAGTCCCACACAAAAGATTAATAATCAAATTAACCAGGCTGGGAGTGGGTCCCAGGGTGGTAGCCTGGGTACAAAACTGTCTGGACAACAGGACACAGAAGCTAATTGTAAATGGAGTCCACTCTGAAAAAAGAGGGGTTACTAGTGGGGTACTGCAGGGTTCAATACTGGGTCCAGTCTTTTTTAATGTCTTTACAAGTGACATTGCAGAGGGACTGGAAGGAAAAGTATGCCTCTCTGCAGATGACACAAAGATCTGCAACAGGGTTGATACACAAGGAGGCGGAAAGGATGAGAAGGGACTTGGCAAGGTTGGAGGAATGGTCAGAAGTGTGGCAGCGTGATTCAATGCAAATAAGTGAAAATAATACACCTGGGAAACAAAAACCCAGGGGAAGATTACACAATGGCGGGGTAGTAACAACAACAAGCATTTGTCAATGCCGAACGTTCGCTTGCAGGTGTTTGCAGTGGTGTTTGGCATGTATGATGCTTTACCCTAATGCCCTGTGCGATTGCTGGTATTTGCACAATAAATTGTCAGCATGACCTTTTTGTTACCCCCATTGTGAGCTACATAGGCGGAAACACGTTTTGGGCAGGATGTGAAAAATGACAGCTGCACTGCTCATAAGGAAGTGTGATAAAATGGCAATGTTGAAAATCTGGAGTGGAAATATTGAAAATTCACAAACCTAGGAGCATGCGTGGGAACTGTGCAATGCATGCTGGCAAAACAGTGATTGTTAGGAATTTTTTCACCAAATTGTCAACATTGGCAGTTTAAAACCTCTGCTAATGAACAGTGACACTGTGAAATCTTAATGTGTCCCATACACTGAGTTCGCACACCGACTGTGCCATTGTGCGCTACATGGGCAGAAACACGTTTTGGGCAAGATGTGAAAAATGACAGCTGCAGTGCTCATAAGGAGGTGTGGTAAAATGGCAATGTTGAAAATCTGGAGTGAAAATATTGAAAATTCGCAAACTTATGAGCGTGCGTAGGAACTGCGCAACGAGACTCATAAAACAGTCATATTTAGGAATGTTTTCACCAAATTTTCAGCACAGCCATTTTAAGACCCCTGCTCATGATCAGTGTCACTGTGATTTTCTTAATGTGTCCCATACATTGAGTTCGCACACCGACTGCACCATTGTGCGCTACATGGGCATAAACACATTTTGGGCAGGATGTGACAAATGACAGCTGTACTGCTCATGAGGAGGTGTGGTAAAATGGCAATGTTGAAAATCTGGAGAGAAAATATTGAAAATTGCAAACATATGAAGGCATGAGAACAGCGCAGCAACGCACGTCAGAAACAGTCATTTTAGGGATTTTTTCACCAAATTTTCAACATAGCCATTTTAAGACCTCTGCTCATGAACAGCATCACTGTGATTTTCTTAATGTGTTCCATACATTGATTTCGCGACACCGATCGCGCCATTGTACGCTACATGGGCGGAAACACGCTTTGGGGAGATGTGAAAATGACAGCTGTACAACCCATAAGAAGGTGTGATAAAATGGCAATGTTGAAAATCTGGAGGTGTAATATTGAAAATTCGCGAACTTACTTTAGCCTGTGTAGGAACCGCGCAACGACAGCGTTACAACAGGTTAGTTTATACCACCAGCATTGGTTTTCATGATCGATGTCGCTGTCATGGCGCACTACCGGGCAGATCGCGCGAGTGCCTGCGAATCTCCCTTCGGGCCCGAATAACACCATGACAGTGACATCATTCGTGAGAAGGGGTCCCAAAACCCATGTTGAAAATTTGTGCAAAAATTCCAAAAAATGACTGAGATATGCACAAAGTTGTACCCCCATCTAGCCCATTATACAGCTCACCAGCATTTCCTCAGTTCGCGGTCGCCTTTGAAGAGTGCAGATGTGTTCCCAGTCCACGAAGACGTCGTCGCGCCAGAGTCCGGAGGTAAGTATGGGATGATGGGGTGAAGTCTTGTGATAAGGTCTTGTGGTGGGTGCGGTTGTGGAGGGGGTTGGGAGATGCGTCATGATACAGTTTTTGTTTTACAGGTTTGAAAAAAAAAAAAAAACGATTACATGGGACTCTTGCCACGCTGGGGTGGGCTCCCAGCATGGCAGAAGATGTGGGGGGGGCTGAGGGAGCGACGGGGGATTGGGCACCCCGCCGGGCAACCACGCTGGGGGCGCCATGAGTCAACGGGGATTGTGGCAACCCCGCCGCAAAATAAAGCAAGCTTTGCCACGCTGGGGTGGGCTCCCAGCGTGGCAGCAGGATGGCTTTGAGGGGGCCGTGGAGCCAACGGGATTGGGCACCCCGCCGCAACATTGCTTGCCACGCTGTGGCTCCGTGCCGCAGGCAATGTAAAGCTTTGGGGGCGCGGACGACGCGGCGGCGGGGAAGGTAGCGATGACGCGAGGGCGGCGCCAGTATGGCAGCGGTGTTTTTCTTTGAAGCAGAGGAACACCGCTGTCATACTGAGCTGCTGCACCCATTGGTGCAGGACCGCCACGCCTGCTCAAGGGAGCAGTGCATTGGGTGGGAGAGGCACACCTCTAAGTGTGCTACTCTCCCAAAACGTTCTTTGCGCATGCGTGCAAGTGAACGTAAAAATGGAAAGAGACCTGGGGTTAATTATATCAGATGACCTTAATGTTAGCAAGCAATGTGAGAGGGTAGTAGGGAGGGCTGGGGGGATACTGGGATGTATAGGGAGAGGCATCACCAGCAGAAAACAGGAAGTTGTTATCCCTCTGTACAGACAGTTGGTGAGACCCCATCTGGAGTACTGCGCCCAGTTCTGGAGACCTCATCTCCGCAAGGACATAGACAGGATGGAGGCAGTCCAGAGGAGGGCAACTAAAATGGTATAGGGCCTGCAAGAGAAGCCATACCAGGAGAGACTAACGGAGTTTAATATGTATACCCTTGAGGAAATGAGGGAGAGGGGGGACATGATAGAAACTTTCAAGTACCTCAGTAGACTCAACAAAGTCGAAGAGGGTAGCATCTTTCAGAAAAAGAGATGTGAAAGAACAAGGGGACACCATTTGAAGATTGGGGGGGGGAGGCTCAGGGGCAATGTGACTAAGTATTTTTTCACAGAGAGGGTGGTGGATGCATGGAACAGCCTTCCTGAGGAGGTTGTGGGGTCTAAAACTGTGGGAGAATTCAAGAATGCATGGGACAGACATAAGGCAATTCTTGGGGGGGGGGGTAGGAAGAAACAGGCTGTTGGTTAACTAGGATCTGCGGCCTATCCTGTAGGTAGGGAAATGGGCAGACTAGGTGGGCCAAGCGGTCCTTATCTGCCATCAAAGTCTATGTTTCTATGTACATTATTTATTAACGTATAATTTTTTAAAATAAGAAAGTGATACACATTCTGGATATTTGCTCTACATTTTACGGCGGATGCTATACGTTTTACTGCAGACAGGTTGAGCGGTATGTAACTCTGCAATCCTAACTTGATAATGTATGTAGATGGCTTGGTTCTCTACACAAGTGCAAACATGCTGTAATGTTAAGCATTAAGTATCTCATTCTCACCATTTTGAAATATTTTGCTTGCAAAGGGTCTTAAGCTCTTGGAAGGATGCTATAAAAAAAATAAGACTACTACTAGTGCCTGCCTGGGCGAGGGCATATTCCCTGACCCAAGACACTTTTTTCCCAGCATTCCAAGCTCGCTCCCAAACCCAAGTCTCCAGGTGCCTCTCTCCTATGCACTTTTTCAAATCTTTATAAACCCTCGTATTGTTTTTGTTTTTTTTACCACTATCAGCCTGTGCCCCATACCACTGTTTTTATTATGTTCTCACTGGGAATTTTATTTTGTCAGCCACTGTGGTTAATGCAGTCTAAACATTTTAGCCACACAAATGCACATCATTGGTAGCCATAGTCCAGGTAGGGAACATGGTCATCAGAATTAATAAGCGGCACATCCTCTGCCTCCAGGACTTCAGCCACTAAGGCAAATTGGTTAGAATTCCCTTTAGCCAAATAGAAAATGTTAGAATTTGGCTGTGTGGCTTAATGGCTAGAACATATTATTACATGGTTAATGCTGAAGTAGCAAATTATTTACCCGGTCCCTGAATGACACAGTCATGACACAAAGTATTAACCTTTTTTTTTTTTTTTGGTGGGGGGGTCTTTTGTAATGTTCTTTCCTGGCAGGTCTCTGGTTTCTTTCATACAAGCCTTATACAGAAAGAAAAATCCTCTGTCCTTGCTTGGATCATTAGTGGTCTCATGCCAACTCTCGCCTCTCAGTAGTGAGCCATTCAATCCCTTAATTACTGCCACTGCAGAAAGGTTATCCAAGTCAGTGACAGCATGCACTGCTTAAGTCCAAAAAGGATTATTTTTTATTACTGGTACATGCAGAAGGGCTAGATTCAGGAGTTATGTTTCCAATCTCATCAACTATTAGACTTGTTGGGACATTTTAGATTTTATAATGCTTACTGGTGCCATTTTCGTGGACCTAAACAGGTAATTTTATCTGGTTAACCATGACGGCCTGTCATGGTGCTGGTCTAAGTTAGGGCTATACAACGATATCATATAATGGGATCAAAGCTGCCTTTCAAATCGCACTCAGTAAGTCTGTGTGTGGCTAGTGTTTTATCCGAATCCTGTCATGTACTCGAGGAGTTCCTCTGGCCTCCATCTTGGGACTCCTTTTATTGTGCATTATTTATTAAGCCAGCATGCTACTTCAGCTGCTATGCACTTCGCACAGCGCTATATATTTAGCACTCAAATTTACTCTTGGTCTGCCAAAAGGTACTGATGATGTTCCTCATGTTAGAGCTAGTTTTGTACATACAAATTAAAAAAAAAATTAAGCTACAGTAACTTTACAGAAAAAAGGCCCACTCTTCCTATACTTATTCATTAAAATAAGACAGTACTACATATTCTGGAAGTTTGCATTTTTCAGACTGATGCACTGCATTTTATTGCTGACTTGTTGACAGGTATGTAACTTGGCAATGCTAACTTGATAACATATGGGATGGACTGGTTCTCCACACAACAGCAAACTCAAATACCAGCATTGCTTTTAGCCTGAATGTAGATTTTCATTCAGTGCAATGTTGGCTGTTTAAACATAGGTTAGTTTTAAACAGCAAAAAAGATCAAAACTCTAATGTTTAGTTCACCACAATGTTTAAACAAACTCATCTGTCCACTACATATGTTTGATCTGTACAAAGCTCTGTTACATGACTTAGTTTTAAATACTTCAGTGTCAACACATACAAAGTAAACAACTAAAAGGAGAATTTTGTAAGACTAGAAGGAGAGGACTCTGGTTTAATCAGAGGGTGGTGGAAACATGGAATTCACTCCGTTCTGAAGTAGTTCATGCATCCAGTCTGATTGTTTTAAAAAAAAACAAAAAACACCTGAATTAATTTATGGGGAAAGAATATTGGACTACCACCACTGATATGGCGGCAAGTCTTGTGTAACCCTTAGGTGCACTATGCCAAAGGATACTACCCTGCTTGCGTGACAGGGTACAGGTTAGGCCCCCGAGTTCTGCAAATGGGTGCCTCCACTCGGAGGAATGGTTTTGGGGTAGCCTAACTGCTATGGGTATAGTCCTCCGGGACACTATCACCCCCCCTCCAACCCTTCTAGTGGCCTAAACAGATAAGCAGATACACAATCACATATACCACAGAACATCAGTATTGAACCCACACTCAGTGCACTTCCCACCAGGGCAGGATTGGCTGCACAGGCCCTGGAGACCCCCTGTAAAACAAGACCTGCAATACAACGGCTTATTGGCAGTACAGTATCCCCTCCACAAAGGTACACACTAGCCAAGTTAAATGCAGAAAGAACAGAATCTGTTCTATTCAGGGGACGTGAATAAGGGTGGGGCAGCAATCTGGCATTTGATTTCAGATCTGATTTAGCCAGGTTAAACATGCACGTACTAACAGTCCCTCATCACAGTCACACACACTCTGGGTACCCCGCTGGTATTCCAGCTAGCCTGAAGCATTGCCCGGGGTAGGCCGGCGTTGCAGCTGTTGTTGAGGCCCTTAGGACACAAGAAACATGCACTTTAACCCACAATTTGTATTCTGGAGCCGGATGGCTCAGATCATAGTGATCAACCAAAACAATTAAATCAGATGACACACAATGATTTGAGCTTTGTTGCAGGGAGCTACCCTGATGGTTACTCGCGTTACGCAAACCAGGAGGCAGGATTGATGAGATGAAGACATCAGGGTGGAATGCTGGTTGCCAGGAAGCAGGGCCCACCTGACCTACCGTGGTGGTCGATCCTGTTGAAGCGGAGACTGAATCCCGGCCCGGGTCTTTTGTCGGTTGAATCTCTGCTGCATTAGCAGCAATCTAGGCCAAGATGGTGAGGCCCAGACCAGGTGAACAGTTCGGACTGCAGTCCGTTTTAGGTGCTGGATGCAGCTTCCAGCTAGCATGACACATTTGGGGGGGGTGCAGAACCAAATCGTGACCCACAGTACACATTCAGCACAATTATAATAAAGATAGCCAGATACCACAGTTCGGATGACAGTCCAGCTGTAAATTGGCAGTGTCTCTGCCCAAACCGTATGCTCTGCAGTTCTCTCCAATTTCCTGACAGGCCGATCGCTCCAGGATCAAGTCTTCAGTCCACACCAAGCGAAATTCACTCTCTCACAATTCAGGATTCCAGTCTCAATAACAGCAATTTCGGATATAGTCCGATATTAGACTGAAGACTTCTTCACATGGGAAGATGGCAGCAGGTAAGCCAGACATAGACTTCCCACTGAATCCCTGCGCTACCACGCAGGAGCAGCTGCTCAAATTACTCAAGCTGTTCACTCTTTCAACTCCAGCTCTACACTGACTCTCTGCTGCAGGCAGCTCTGGGATTTCCCAGTGATCCAAAAGGTTCGGTTGGTTGATCCATCAGTCTGTCACAGAAAGGACACCCCACCCCCCGGGTCCATTTAGGCACCAAACAGTAAAAACTACAATTCCTACAGAAATTCACACCCACAAGACCTCTGGGGACAGTCTTAATTTTAAGGCCCCACAGGGTACAGACTGGTCCAAACTAGCAGTCCAGAACCAAAATTGTGGTTCTAAGCAGAATATCCATGCTGCAAAGGAAGGCAGGTTAGACAAACTACTCTATTATTATTATTGAAGCAGATAATCAACAAGCAATTCCTAAAATCCTAGTAGGGCTTCCTCTGCGCATTTAGCGATGGCAGAATGAAGCAGCTGTATCGCAGCCCAGGCAGGACTCTAGCCTGAAACCACTTGGCCCCCACCCAAATTAATTATATCCCATGAAATAGATACCTCTTAAAGAGACAGGCACGGAGGCTAAGGGGGCACTCTCATGCAGGCACACTCAAACTGTTCAGACACAGAACACCAGCCTGGCAGTGGGCATTAGGCAAGCCCAGGAAGACATTTTAGGAACCCCCATTTGTAGCGGGGTTACACCTCTATGGTCTTTTTTGCCGACTGACTTGTAACCCTACCTATGACACATATCAAAGCTTATCCTTTTCTGAACAAATTTCTTACATTTGTAAGACAATCTATCAGAAGTTATCTGAAATGACTCCAACCCGTGATAACCCTATAAAATGCAGCATCTCATTTTCATTGGGGCCCCAAGGGGATAACAGCAGCCAGCAGGTTAATACAGTCCAGCAAGAATAGTTACTTACAAGTTAAAATATAGACAGGAAAGAAAAACTTTAAAGTTACGTACATCCAAATGGTAATCAAAGCAAGCTAACAAAGTGAGGTCACAGCAAACAAACAACATGTGCATGTTATGCAACATGATCGAGGTCAGGAAGATGGGCATTCTAGACCAAAACAAACACAAAGACTGGACTTGAACACTTGAAAGCCACAAGCATTGCTCAGGTGGAGGGGGTGTTTGTTCCAGGTGTGTGCTGCTGCCTTTCTACCAAATTCCTGTTTCATCCTGGAAACCGAGAAGGCAAGTGCAGCTGTTGAACACGGTGAGTAGGCACTGCCTAACTGTGAGGTGGGCTACGAGATAATTAGGGGCTTTTCCTCGTGCGCAGCTGTACAACAAAGACAGGCAGTGGTAGTCATGCCTGCTTGAGGGAACTCGTTCAGTTAAGTTGGTCACACAGCAGACACTGATTGTAGACCATCCGCAGGAGATGATGAACCTGCGCATCTTGCTGCAAAAATGATCTGGGGTAGCAGAGTGGTTTTGTTTGCACAGTGGTATATGTCGTCTCCATAGTTAACAGAAGGGGGCAGGAAGTGGGAGACCATCTGCTTCCTGATGTCAGCACTGAGACAGCAATTAGACCTGTAGAAAATGAGCTTGTGCCCTACAGTTAACATGAGATCAATGTGCCTACTGTCTGGGGGGCAGAGGCACTGTGGGTAACCCCAGAGGTGGGGACAGGAACAGTACTTAGAACAGCAGTGGATATACAGCACCCCGAGGGCAGGCAGAGGATCTAGACAGAGAACTGCTGGAGACTATAGAGAAGATGGCAACAAAGCATGAATTGCTGCTGATGGGTGACTTCAACTTGCTGGAAGTGGACTGGAGCATCCCAGCGGCAGCCTCAGCCACGAGTAAGAGATTCCTGTAATCCCTGCAAGGGGCAGGTGTCACACAGCTAGTGAGGGAGCCTACAAGGGAGAATGCACTTCTGGATCTTGTCCTAAGCAATGGGGACAGGATAAAGGAAGTCACAGTGGGGGAGAACCTTGGGACTAGTGACCATCGAGCTGTGGGGTTCACCATAAGAATGTCGCAGGAGGCTAGCCATACAAGGACTAGAATCATGGATTTCAGGGGGACAGACTGCAGGGATACGATGACATAAGGGGAGTGGTGGAACAGTGGGATAAGATAAGGGAAGCCCTGAACCTAGTAGCAAACCACTACATCAGATCCTGCAGCAAGAGCAAAAAAAAGTGGAAACCACTGTGGTTCTCGAGGGGAGTAGCAGAGCTAGTAAGAAGAAAAAAAGATGGCATTTCTGAGGTGCACAACACAAAGCAAGGGGGACAGGCAAGAATACTTGGAAAAACGAAGAGAAGCAAACAAGGCAGTAAGGGCAACAAAGGCCGAAACAGAGAAAAAGCTTGCTAAATCAGTGAAGAAAGAAGGGAAAGTATTCTTTAGGTATATTAGCTTACAGGAGGAAGACGGGGGGTTGTGACACTTAGGGAAGAAAGAGACAGGGAGTAGTGGAGAAAGGCACTGACCGTCCTCAACAAATATTTCTGCTCCGTATTCATAGAAGAAGGCAATGGGGATGGTCCCCCATTAACAGAGAAGGCCAAACAGGGAGATGGGGTGGACATTAGACCTTTTTCAGTGGACAGAGTAAAAAGAGCACTAGAACAGCTTAGGGTGGATAAAGCTATGGGGCTGGATGGGATACACCCAAGAATCCTTAAGGAGCTTAAGGAGGAACTGGCTAAACCTTTGGCTAAGCTGTTCAGTGGATCACAGGAAATGGGCGTGGTTCTGGAGTAGTGGAGAAGGACACAAGTGGTACCCCTGCACAAAAGTGGTAGCAAAGAGGAAGCAGGAAACTACCACCCTGTCAGTTTGACCTTGATAGTAGATTAAATAATGGAAACCCTGCATAAGGAAAGACTGGTGGACTACCTAGAGACAAAGAGGGCTGCTGGACCCAAGGCAACATGGATTCATGGCAGAGAGGTCATGTCAGACCAACCTGAGTGATTTATTTGAGTGAGTGACGAAGGAAACAGGTAAGGGCAGAGCAGTAGATGTGGCCTATCTGGACTTCAGGAAGGCCTTCGACAGTCCCACACAGGAGACTAATCCACAAGCTGTCAAATCTGGGGGTGGGGACAGAGGTAGTCACATGGGTTAGAAACTGGTGGAGTAACAGCTCAGAGGAGGGACGGGTAACAAGTGGCATACCCCAGAGATCAGAGCTCTTCAATATCTACATAAGCGATATTGCAGAGGGACTAGAAGGGAGGGTTAGCCTGTTCATGTACGATACAAAGCTGTGTAACAAGGTAGATACACAGTAAGGTAAAGAAAAAATGAGGAGAGATTTGTAGAGGCTAGAAAACTGGTCCAAGGAATGGCAGTTGGGTTTTAATTCAAAAAAGTACAGGATTATGTACCTGGGGAGAGAGGGAATTCTAGGGTCAAGTATGAACTAGACAGAATAACACTGGAGGCCACCAGAGGAAAGGGATCTGGGGTAGTCATAGAAGACAATCTCAAAGTGGCTAAACAGTGTCAGAAAGGCTAACAGAATATTAGTGTGCATAGGAAGGGGGAGTATAACAAGTAAAAGGAGGGAAGCAGTGGTACCATTGTACAACTCCCTAGTAAGGCCTCATCTGGAGTACTGTGATCAGTTCTGGAGGCCCCATCTCCAAAAAGACACACAGGATGGGCACAGTACAGAGGAGGGTGATAAAAATGGTGTCTGGGACGTGGCACAAGTCATATGAGGAGAGACTTGGAACTCTCAGTATGTACTCCCTGGAGGAAAGGGGGTGGGCATGATAGAGACCTTCAAGTATGTGCAGGGGATCAACAGGGTGCCAGAGGAGAGCATCTTTCACATGAAGGGAAACAGCAGAACAAGGGGGCACAGCATGAGACTAAAAGGGGAAAAACGTAGGGGGAACTTGAGGAAATTCTACTTTACTGAAAGGGTGGTGGAGAGATGGAACAGTCTTCCCCCAAGAAGCGGTGGGGGGGGCCACGTTTTAGGGATTCAAGTATGCGTGGAATAGGCACATGGGAATTATTAAGTTAGGGCGAAGGGGGGGGGGAATTTGTCGTAGCATCTAGGGTACCTTAAGCATTAGAAAGAGGGATGGGGCAGACTGGATGGGCCACAAGGCCCTTACCTGCCGACAACATCAATGTAGCTATGTATCTATGTACTGTACGTAATACATCATGCCAGATTCCTAGATATTCAAATACACTGACTTGCTGAACAGTGTTGCCATTTGATTTACAATCTCAGGTGGATTAGCCGAACAAGTTAGCAAGTTCTGTGATCCAAAACCATACACTTAGTTTTGGATCCATTAAGGATCGGGCAGTTGTTGATGAACCACAAGGAGCTGGGTCTGGTGTGTGCACTGAAGCACTGTCCAACCAAAAAGACCAGGTTAAAAACTGCTAAAGCAATACCAATGCCAGTTATGAATTACAGCCCACAAATTTACTGTCCTGCCTCACTGTCAGAAGTGAACCAACTCAATACAGTGTATATAACAGGATCCGTCAGTCTGCTCTTTGATCTAGTCCTGGGTTTCATCACTGCACTCTGTATACCAATTCAGGTAGGCTCTCTGTTCGGGAACATACTATATTCCTTTAATTATATTAATTATAATTGTTAATTTCAATAATTAATATCAATATTAATATTACTAATCATTAATATTAATTATTATTAATAATATTGTAATATATGGATAAGCCTCAATAATACTATACTAAGTTATTCAACAATTTCCCAGTAATACATCACTACTATCAATACTACTATCCTGAAAAGTGATAATACTATAGTTTGTGCCGATAATACTACAGTTCAAAGGTCATCTCCAACTGTAGTATTATCAATGGATCCATATAATAAAAAATAACAGAAAGATAAGTGTTTTACAAGGCAGTAATACGTCTCGAGGTTTTGGGACTTTTGGACCTCTCAAGCTTCGCTCTCGAGGTTCCATGTCCCCAAAACCTCTTGGAAGGTATTACTGCCTTGTAATATACACTTATCTATCTATTATTCTATTTGTATTGATTATATTATACTGTATAACGCAAAATTTCAGCACAGCTTATATTCCACGCTCCCACGGTCATGGCAGATATCTGCGTCAATTTATATTAGCGGATATACAGTAGCGCCTTAATCATTATTAAGTTCCGTAAGATTCACCTTCAGAAATGTTTTTGGCTATTAACAGACAACATGGTGAGCCGAGGCATATTTGTCCTTACGCTTATTTCTCTGAGATGGTAAGCTGTCACGCGGTCAGTGCAGTATGCATACGGGGGGGGGGGGCATGGTGATACACAGATTAATACAAATAATGGAACCAGCAGGAGTGAGGGTAATACCAGTATGAGGGGTAACACTACCGGAGTTAAGGAAGTAAGTAAAGAATGCGGTTAAGGCAATGTTTGGGTAGCAGAGTCAAAGTGATGGCTACCCCTCACGGGAGATCGAGCGACGAGGATGGGACATTAGCCGCTGAGGTGGAACCATGAGGTCGGTTCAGTATGCACACGGGGCATGCATGGTGGATACGAGGGTAATACAAATAATGGAGCAAGCAGAGGTAACGAATGGAGGAGGTATACTACCTGAATTAAGGAAGTATGAACAAAGGAATGGGGTTAAGGCAATGCGAATGAGGGAGCCAGTGACAGGAACCATGCGGAAGGGACATTTATAAGACAGCAGGTACTGTATTTACTCACACACAGTTGAATAAACTGTTAACGTAGGTCATTGTACAGAATTTGATTAAGATTACTATGGCAAGTATTTTTACGCTTAAAAAAAATACTAGCGGTCTTCATATTTCCGCACTTTACAGCAGTCCCGCGGATATAGCTAATATTATTTGTCAGCAAAATTAAGCAGTTATACAGTATTACATGATTATTATATTACTTGGGTTATGTCCTCAAAGGTTAAGTCCCCTCAACCTATTTTCTGTATACCTGTGTAGTTTGTAGGCATGAACAATGATTCCCTCTCTTACATCCCTCTAATTTCATCCTCATTTAAGTACAAATGAGGCTGTTTCACTCTGTTTTGCCCTGGTACGAAAACCTGCTTTGTCTCCATGGCAAAGGTCATGACCCCACTCGTGCAAGGCATCATGGGAGTGGATGATGTATATCTGCACAAGCCAGCAGAAGTTATACTCTCAGCCAGTTATGTTACACGTCTTGTGAAATCCCTGTATTCTCTAAAAGCTTTTTTTTTTTTAACTCCGATAAACTATAAACTACAAAAATCAGCAGAGCACTTACTATGCCTTGAAAAGTTTCATGGCCAGCATAAGACATGAACACTGGGACTGCAGAGGACAGCACCAGCACTAACACAGTACAACTACCACAGGCTTCAGCACTAAAATATCATAAAATTCCAGGATGCCATACATGAGTCGGGTCATGAACTTTACAATGGAGACAAGCAGGTTTTCACACTGTACTTAAGTACCTTCATTTACATTAAAATCCTGATGAAATCAGGAGGGTGCAATAGAGGCAATCACTGTTTATGCCTACAAACTACACAGGTAAACAGAATAAAAGACTGACAGGACCTTCCCTTTAAGAACCCAATTTAAGTCTCCCCCATCTCATCTCATATGTCTCAGTTAAAGACACCGTCAAATATATTAGAAAGGTCCTTGGCAAAACCAGAGTTGGTGGGGGGACACCCGTGACATGCACTCAGCCTGGCACTGGACAAACTCTCCAGCTCCAGAATCTGCAACTTCTCACTGAGGTACACTCAGTTCCCAGAGAAGCGGAAATCTGCACTGATCACACCTGTATTCAAAAATGGTGATCGTTCCAGTATAGCCAATTACAGACCCATTACTATCCTCTCCCCACTGTGTAAGGTCCTGGAGACAATTGCATCTGACGAGCTAGTCATACACCTAGAAAAGTATAAACTGCAATGGGCCCAACAGCATGGCTTTAGGACATTCCACAACACTAGTACTGCTTTGGTAGAATACACCAACTACATGCACAAGGCCCACATACTGGCAATATGGTGGGCACCATTTACACTGACCCAACAAAGGCCTTTGATTTGTTCAACCATCAGATGCTTCTCAGTAAGATCCTTGGCCTGGGTGTGTCTACAGACTTAGTGGCCTGGTTCCTATGTTATCTGAGAGCACACAGAGGATTAAAATTGATGGCTCCCTGTCTGACTTCCGAAAAGTATCCACAGGTGTGCCACAAGGCTGTGTTTTGGGCCCTCTCCTCTTTGGCCTTTTTATTAACCAACTGCTAGATGCCTGTTGGTCAGCTCATGTTCTCCCGTATGCAGATGATGCTGTCATCTACACTAAGAACACCAACCTTAGCAACCTCACCTCTAATCTCCAGGGTAACAAAGTCCTTCGAAAAATGGTTCTCTAGTAATAATCTAGTCCTCAACTACAAAAAACAAAATGCTTTTTACAAGCATATACTGTACATGAAGAGAAAAGTCCCCCCTTGTCATTCTCAATACCAAAGGTCAAATGCTGAAACAGGTAAAGACAATAAAATATCTCAGGTTAGTGCTGGATGACAATCTATCCTTTGCCCCCTATGTGGACAATCTGGTGACCTCAGTAAACAGAAGACTGGGTGCCCTACTCAGAAATCGAAAAAACCTTACTGCAGAAGCTAGGTGACTATCCAGCTCCATTCTGTTCTTAGTGGATTGTGGACTACCTATCTTTGCAGCTGCCTGTGACTCTATTAAACAGGGTCAAGGTGATATGCTATAAAGCTTGCCACTTTGTGTTAGGGACTGGTGGACGCACCCACAGCTGTAACCTTTATTTACTAACCAAATGGACACCCCTGCCCAGTAGAATAAAGTTTAAAACCTGTCTACTAGCCAAAAAAGCACTGATGGTCCTAATACTTCCCGTGCTAAAAAAACTATTTCCATCCATTGTCTGACC
This sequence comes from Neoceratodus forsteri, assembly GCA_016271365.2. Lineage (NCBI taxonomy): Eukaryota > Metazoa > Chordata > Ceratodontiformes > Ceratodontidae > Neoceratodus > Neoceratodus forsteri. The sequence continues at coordinate 463,779,971 of CM057458.1, forward strand.
ATAAGAAGCATGGCCAAGAATGCCCCTGAACTACCCTTCTGCAGAACTCAACTGGGTAAGCAATACTTAGGGCTGCAGGCTGGCTAAATGAACTGCCAGAATCCATGTTAAACCTCCCAAGGTGGCCCAGTTCAAAAAATCATTGTCGGCTGGCCTAACAGTTCAGTGCAACTACTATTGGTTTTCTTTAGATTCTTTCTCCCTTCTGCTCACCACTTGGCTTGGCCCCATCTCTCAGCTCCGCCATTCCCGTACAGCCTGGAATCCTCTCTTGCCTGTGGTCATGGTCCCCCTACCCACACACAACGCACTTTCGGGGAATGTCCGTCAGCCCCGGGTAGGGCTGCCTTCAGCGCCACAACGTTCTTATCATTCTAATGCCACTGTAGGCGGAGACGAAGGAGGGAGGTAGTCAGGACCCAGGAGAACAGGATCCAGTGTTGGAAGTAGTGGCTGGAGTGATGTCTTCCTCCCAGCTAGTGGGGGGTTTCCCTGGTTTCCTTGATTTTCCCCGGAGGCACGGCCATGTAATTAAATCCATCACAAGATGGGTGTGCTCCCATATCTGGCTGCCACTGTCTCCTCCCCTTCCCGACATGGCCCGGCTGTTGCACACCCAGCTTCCGCTGGGTGTTGCTGGAAGCCAGGGAACCACAACCCACCCTCCGTGGGAAAGGAGAGCAGTCTTCCAGATGCTCAATCTCCCCCCCCCCCCGGCAACCCAAGCTTGCCTCTGACCCCGGCTCACTGGCTTGGTAAGAAGTAAGGAACTAGGTGCCTCAGCCCTCTACACCACTGAGCCGGTATCAGTTCAGTGTAATTGTAATGCGTCACTGAACTAGTTATATTCATCACTGCTGTGCTCAACTGACTCTAGCAGCCTGCTGCTGGAACCTGTTCTTGTTCATTCAGCTTTGCACTTGCACAACCTAAATGTTTCTTGTTTGGTTTAGACAACGCAAAGATTCAATGCAAAGAAGTGCAAAGTAATGCACCTGGGAAACAAAACCCAGGGGAGGAGTACACAATTGGGGGGGGGGGGTGAGATACTGACAACAAAAATGGAAAGGGACCTGGGGGTAGTCATATCAGACAACCTAAAGGTGGGCCAGCAATGTGAGAAGGCAGTAAGGAGGGCTGGGGGATACTGGGATGCACAGGGAGAGGTATCAACAGTAGAAAACAGGAAGTTGTTGGCCCTCTGTACAGACAGTTGGTAAGACCACATCTGGATTACTGTGTACAGTTCTGGAGACCCCATCTCTACATAGACAGAGTGGAGGTTGTCCAGTGGAGGGCAACCAAAATGGTGCAGGGTCTGCACCAGAAGACATTTGAAGAAAGACTAAAGGAACTTAAGATGCATAACCCCGAGGAAAGGGAAGGGGGGGACATGATAGAAACTTTCAACTACCTAAAGGGAATCAACAAAGTCCAAGAGGGTAGCATCTTTCAGAAAAAGAGATGTGCAAGAACAAGGGGGCACAATGTGAAGATAGAGGGGGGAAGGCTCAGAGGTGATGTGAGGAATTATTTCTTCACAGAGAGGGTTGTAGATTCATGGAACGGCCTTCCTGAGGCAGTCGCAGAGTCAAAAACAGTGGGAGAATTCAAGAATGCATGGGACAGACATAAGGCAGTTCTAGTGGGGGGTAGGAGGGAGTAGGCTGTTGGTTAACTAGAATCTGCAGCTTATCCGTTAGGTAGGGAAATGGGCAGACTAGGTGGGCCAAGTGGTCCTTATCTGCCATCAAATTCTATGTTCCTATGACAAGGTTTCCCTCTGGAATGTGCTCAATCGCCCAGTCTGATTTAATAGTCATATCTACTGTAATTCTACTGTAACATTTGTTGTAAAACTTGTTTATAACACATTTAAAATTGCGATTGAGCTTAAGTTGTATCCTGATACTTCTCTTTTCATAAGTAAAGTTGGGGTGGGGGAGTTCTCCCCATGACTAGAAAACTGTGTAATACTTTTATGAGTTTATGTAGGACTCAGTAAAGACAAAGCTCACATTTTCCACAGTTGGGCTGAGGCCAAAGCTGTGGGTTGCCTCACCAATAGAAAAAAACAGGTTACTCACTTGTCACAGTAGTTCTAGGAGCGGCATATGCTGTTCAACTGCACTTTCTGGTATATTGCCCTTCCCTTTAAGGGTTGCCAGAACATCTTCAAGCTGGCTCCTCCACCCACCCACCCGGTGGTGAGAACCTCGCCCCTGCCCCATGACGTCAGATCTTGCCCGCTGGAAGCAGAGGTGTGTGTCAAAGCCAGGGAGGTCAGGTGGGTTAGTGTGGATTAACAACGTATACCACTCTTAGAAAGTGCAGTTATGTAAGAAGTTACCATAACAGCAGATCTTCAAGGAACTCTCTCTCTTGCAGTAGGTTATTACACTTGGGAGTTCCACCAGGTGGCTCTATCACATGGCAGCTTCTTCCAGCAGTCTTCTTCAGGGACCGCCCACATGACTTCACTTCCTCAGCCTCTGTATAAGTGTGGGCGGTCCCATATACCATCTGTTTCCCGCCGGCTTCAGCATGCAAAGGCAAGGACAAGGGAAACCAAGGGACCAGGGAGTCCCAACCCCAATGTCCTGAGATCCGGCGACCCTAAGCAAAAGGCATGGGGATGGAGGGTGGGACTGTACCTACTGCAAGAGACAGTTCCTTGAAGATCTACTGTTATGGTAAGTTCTTACGTAACTGCACTATCGTCTACGGACTGCTCTCTTGCAGTAGGTTATTACACTTGGGAGAGTACTAAGCAGTTACGGCCAGATGGGAGGACAGGCAAAGCAGGAAGCCAGGCAAGAAGGCGCAGCTGCAGGCAAAGCAGACAGGAACATTCATAGAGAATGGCAAAAAGAGAGGCGAGCAAAGTCCAGGCGGAAGCCATGGAGGAGTCGCAGGAACTCCATGAGACAGCCATAAAATCCCGGTAAAGGGACGGCATCAAAATCAGTCGTAGGCAGGTCAACTCGTACCACACCAGGGAAGGCAGACATGTGAACGGTGGGCGAGGTATGAACGCTTCACAAGACTGGAGAGCCTTGCTTGTAGAGCAGAAAGCAGCTAACTAAAAGAAGCTACATTTTCTTATTAATTTAAAACTTATATCTCAGCAGGAGTCAGTGTCTGTTAAGATTAAGTAGACAGATAACTTTATTAGAAGTAGAAGGGGTCTTATTTGGGGTTAAAAAAAAAAAAGAAAGTCACTGTGTGTTCTGTGCAGGGAAGGGTACTGTATCAGCTGACTTTGCTAAACCAGTAGGAGGAAAGAGAGCTTACCTGGGGGTGTGGTTTAGACACTATAAAAGCAGGTGAGTCAAATTACAACTTCCTGTTGCTAGCCTTTTTACTTATTAATTGCTCTCCATCCCACCCACCCAAAGCCAGTTCTACTTTTATAGCCACTGGATTTGACTGTCAACAGGAACTTCCTGTTTGGCAGTAGGAAGGAAAGGATCATAGAAAAAAACTGGTTTTGTCAACCCCAAAGAAAAAAAGTAGCTCACTCTCCCCCCCTAGCTGCTGGTGGTCTGATATTGAGCAAGGAAGAAGGAGGCTACTGAAGAAGACAGGAAGTTGCTGTCCCAGAACAGGAAGGGTGAGAGTTGTAAGGAGAGGAGAGAATAAGCATCCAGAGAAACAGTAGAGAGGACACAAATAAGACATGATAGGGGGTGCAGTGCAATGGCTGTGGGGCGGCAGTGTTCCGGGAGACATTCTGGAGGCTGCGATGTTGCCCATTTGCAGGCACCTCTCTGGTCTGAGAGAGGAGGTAGCCCGTCTCCAGACTGACCTGGCTAGGATTCGTGAAACCTCCTCCCCCACCCAGGGACCACCAGGGCCAATGCCACGACCTCAGAGGTTGCCAAGAAAGAGGAGAGGCTGGACTAGGGTGGGCTCAAGGAGGGAGAGGGTGGTGGAACAGAATTGCATCCTTCCAGCTGTACCTCTCCACAATTCATTCACTCTTCTGGTGGACAGAGGTTCCTCTATGGAGGCACCTGCAGTGAAGACCAAGGAGGATGCTGGGAACCTTCACAAAGGAGACCCACAGGAGGGTGGCATGGGACCCCACAGGGGAAGGAAACAACTCCTGGTGGGGGACTCAATCATTAGGGGGTAGAAATGGGGGAGGAAGGGGAGAGGGAGGTAAGGTGCCCTCCTGGCACCACGGCTTGGAGGGACAGGAAGCGAATCCTCAGGATCGTGGGAGGAGCTGCACGAGGGAGGGAGCTGGATGTCACTGTCTACCTAGGGACAAATGACCTGGCTAGGAATGGGATCAGAGCAGTGCAAGAGGAGTTTGTAGAGTTGGGAAGGGGCCTTAGACAAGTAGTGCATACGGTAACCTTCTCGGAGGTGCTGCCTGTCTATGGCAAGGGAGATGCTAGGGCATTTCTCACCAGGGAATTCAATGAGTGGTTGAAAAACTGGTGTGGAGCTCAGGGTTTTGGCTTCATTGGGGACTGGGGAGCCACCTGGAGGAATGCAGACCTATACTGGTGTGATGGTCTGCATCTGTCCGGGGGGGGGGGGGACCAGGACCCTAGGTGAGAGTTTAAATGCTTCATTGGCAAGCATTTAAACTAGCCAAGGGAGGAGGCACTGAAAAGGAGCAGGGAAATCCGAGCCTCCCCCCACAAAACATGGTGATTAGTGAGATAAACACCAAGGTACAGAAGTTATTAGGAGCAGAACAGATTTAAAATCAAAAAGGCAAAGGCAGTAAGGACAGAAATGGGGCTCAAAAGGGTAAGGCATCAAAAAGTGGAGGTGATGAGTACCAATGTCCGTAGTCTGTGTAACAAGCTCCCCTGAACTAGTGGCCTTGATGGAAGAGGGTTGCCTGGATATTGTGGTAGTCACAGAAACATGGTACACAGAGAACCATGACTGGGATGTCAACATACCAGGATACACAATCTACAGAAGGGACAGGGAGGGTAAAAGAGGAGGAGGAGTAGCTCTCTATGTAAAGGAAGGGATCAAAGCAACAGAACTAAAGAGTAAACAGGGAGCAGATGAGGCACTTTGGGTCACCCTGCAGACAGGAAATGGCACAACAATCCGCATGGGGGTTGTATACAGACCTCCATCTCAGGGGGAGGGAATGGACAAGGAAATGATAGAAGGCTTTCTTAGAATGGCAGAAAAGGGGTAGATATTGTTGATGGGGAACCTGAATATGCCAGATGTTAACTGGAGCACATTGTCTGCAGCCACATCCAAGAGCAGGGTCATTCTTGATGCCCTACAGGGGGCATGCCTCAGACAGCTGGTATTGGAACCCACTCGGGAGGGAGCAATCTTAGACCTGGTACTCTCAAATGGGGATGGAGAAAGAATCTCAGATTTAGAAGTGGGTAGTCATCTGGGAACAAGCGACCACCAAACAATGTGGTTCACGATAAACACAGCCATACAATCAAGCCATACAAAAGCAAGAGTACTGGACTTTAGGAGGGCTGACATTGGGAAAAGGAGAGAGTGCCTCAGAAAAGCACTAGCAAACAGGCAAGGAGGAGGGGTGCAGGAACAATGGGGAGTGATCAAAACAGCCATCACAGAGGCAACAAGCCTTCGTGTAAAGCAAATCAATAAAATACAACGAAGGAAAAAAACGCTATGGTTCTCAAAAGAGGTGGCAGGGAAGGTTAAGGAGAAAAGGACAGCATTCAGAAAATATAAGGAAACACAGAAGGAGCAGGACAGAGAACTTTATCAGTTAAAGCAGAAAAAGGCTGGGAAGGCAGTCAGAATGGCAAAGGCTCAAACCGAGGAAAGGATAGCCAATTCTGTTAAGAAGGGGGATGAGACCTTTTACAGGTAAATTAGGGAGCAAAGAAAGACCAAAGGAGGGATACTGAAGCTTAATAAAGGGGAGGGAATGTGGTTAGACGGTGACAGTGAAAAAGCAGGGATACTGAACGAATATTTCTGCTCAGTATTCACAAAGGAAGAGGAGGGGGAGTTACCTAAACCAAACAAGAGAAACACTCTGAAGACGGGGGTCGATACCAGTCCATTTACAGAAGAAAGGGTTCTGAAAGAACTAATAAAATTGAAGGTGGACAAAGCAATGGGGCCTGATGGAATTCACCCAAGAATTCAAAAGAACTAAGGGTAGAACTAGTGACACCGCTGACTACTCTCTTTAACAAATCATGGGAGGATGGGGTGGTAGCCGAGGACTGGAGGAGGGCAGATGCGATTCCTCTTCACAAAAGTGGAAGCAGGACAGAGGCAGGAAACTACAGACTAGTTAGTTTGACCTCAGTGGTAGGGATGGAATCACTTCTGAAGGAAAGAATTGTTGAGTACCTAGAGGACAGTGGGGCACAGGACCCAAGGCAGCATGGATTTACGATGGGAAGGTCGTGTCAGACAAATCTAATAGATTTCTTTGACTGGGTGACCAAAGTAGTAGACCAGGGAGGGGCTGTGGACATGGCCTACCTAGATTTTAGCAAGGCATTTGATACAGTCCCACACAAAAGATTAATACACAAGTTAGCCAGCCTTGGAGTGGGTTCCAAGGTGGTAGCCTGGATAAAAATTGGCTAGACAACAGGGCATAAAAGGGTAGTAGTAAATGGAGTACACAGTGAAGAAAGGAGGGTTACTAGCGGGTGCCGTGAGGGTTCAGTACTGGGACCGGTCCTTTTTAATGTCTTTATAAGTGACATTGCAGAGGAACTGGAACGAAAAGTATGTATTTTTGCAGATGACACAAAGATCTGCAACAGGGTTGATACACAAGATAGAGTGGAAAGGATGAGAAGGGGCATAGCAAGGTTAGAGGAATGGTCAAATGTATGGCAGCTTAGATTCAATGCTAAGAAGTGCAAGGTAATGCACCTGGGAAACAAAAACCCAGGGGAAGCGTACACAATGGGGGTGAGATACTGACAACAGTAAAAATAGAAAGGGACCTGGGGGTAATTATATCAGATGACCTAAAGGTGGGCAAGCAATGTGAGAAGGCTGGGGGGATACTGGGATGCACAGGAAGAAGCATCAATAGTAGAAAACAGGAAGTTGTTATCCCTCTGTACAGACAGTTGGTGAGACCCCATCTGGAGTACTGTGTGCAGTTCTGGAGACCCCATCTCTGCAAAGACATAGACAGAGTGGAGGCTGTCCAAAGGAGGGCAACCAAAATGGTGCAGGGTCTGCACCAGAAGACATATGAAGAAAGACTAAAGGAGCTTAATATGTATACCCTTGAGGAAAGAAGGGAGAGAAGGGACATGATAGAAACTTTCAAGTACCTCAAGGGAATTAACAAAGTCCAAGAGGGTAGCATCTTCCAGAAAAAGAGATGTGCAAGAACAAGGGGGCACAATTAGAAGATAAAGGGGGGGATGGCTCAGAGGTAATGTGAGGAAGTATTTTTTCACTGAGAGGGTTGTGGATGCATGGAACAGCCTTCCTGAGGAGGTCGTGGAGTCAAGAACAATGGGGGACTTCAAGAATGCATGGGACAGGCATAAGGCAGTCCTAGTGGGGGGTAGGAGGAAGCAAGCTGTTGGTTAACTAGGATCTGCAGCTTATCTGTTAGGTAGGAAAATTGGCAGACTCGGTGGACCAAGCGGTCCTTATCTGCCGTCAAATTCTATGTTTCTATGAGTAGAAGGGCAGGCAAAATGATGCAACCTGATGAGCAGGGGTCGAGAGCCATGGCGGAAAGCAAGTCCAGTAGAGCTTCTAAAGCGTGGAACGTGCAGGAGGTGGAGGACTGCACCGGGCAAGAAGCACTGGGAATCCCACATCAAGGAACAACTGAAGAGTCTCCAAGAGGGAGGATAGCAAGAGTTCCAAATGAACCGCAAAGAGAAATGAAGCATCCATGCTAGGGAAGCAAGCCTCCAAAGAAAGGGCGGAGAGGAAGCAGGGGCAAAGCCAGAGGAGCGGTTAATAAGCAGGGGTAGGCTCAGCTCCCCAAAGTGATGGGCACGGGATGGAGGGGCAGAAGTGGCAGCCCCTCTGGAATCCTTACCATTGTACCGAGCAGCACCCCGGAAAGGGGGCCAGGAACGGGATGCCCCACCAGCAGAGGAGGAGGAGGATGGGGCTGGGAGGGCACGGTAGAGATCCTCGACAGACTGCAGAGTGTGACTGTAGACTGCAGGGAATTCATAATGGCCTGGGTACCAGGACCAAACAACGTGCCACCACAGAAAGGGGCATCAGCAAACAATTGGACGTCAGGAGCAAAACCCAACACTCGAAGCCAGGCGTGACGCCGCAAGGCGATGCCAGTAGCAGACAGACGGGCAGAGGCATAGATGGCATTGTACCCCAAGTGAAGCAGGTGACGGGAAAGAGAGGAAATGGTGGACAGGGGTTGCGTCAACTGGGTCATCCCCGGGGAGAGAGGCAAGGTGGTAAGACGGTCCAAAGCGGAACCACTTAAGGTGCTAAGGTACCGGACCATAATGCCCACACAGCCGAGAATGCGAAGCATCAAGACACTAGAGGTATAAACCTTCTTGCCAAGAAAATCAAATTCGCCGGCGGGATTTCTTATCCGGCAACAAACAACTGGTGTGTCAGGGACAAGCGGTCCAGTCATGAGCCACCGTAATGACCACGGAGTCAGCCGCTGGAGCGGACAAATTGGGATGGTCCGACAGGGCCCTGTACAGCTGGTCAGGCCCATGCAGGACTGGCAAGGTGGAAGAGGGGTGATGCCATGCCTCAGTCATGGCATTCAAATAAGCAGGAATTAAGTGAGGGACGACCAGTGCTCGAGTAGGCAGCCATGTCCCGACGAAGGGAATCCTGCTCCGCAGAGGGGAATCCAAAAACCTCCTGGATCTGCAATATCAGATCCGTGAAAGAAGGGTCAGTTGGAGAGGAGACATCAGGAGGGGACGTCCGGATCAGGACAAAGCAGTTTAAGCAGGGGGAGGGGGAACACTGAGGAACAGGAACCAGTGGAGGGACCTGAGATGGACTGTGACCCAAAGATTGCAGGACCTCAAGGACAATGCGGGCAATGTCAGGCACCTGGGAAGGTGGGAGGTCCACAATCGGAGGGCACCTAAGGGCAGCAACCTGGGGAGGGGATGAATGGCGAGGAATATCAGGAACGTCCGTCCCGGAAAGTCGGGAGAAGGACATCCCGACCCCGGTGGACAGGCACCGGAGGAGGGTCAAGGAACAGGTAGCAAGACGAAGGGAAGCCCTCATGAACCCCACCAGAGTCCAAGGGTCGTAAGAACGATGACGGAGGGGTGGACCTCCGCCGACGCGGCAACAGTGTGCCGGTGCCAGGAAGACAGGGGGACGACAGGGATGGGGTACCCACAATAAGGAATGTCCCGGGGTGTGGAGCCCCAGCTGTTGATGAGGGGCCTTCTCCCATAGATGAGGAATGCAATAGGGAACTTTCCTTTGCCGGGGAAAACATCCCCGTCGAGGAGGAACGAGAAATGGGACGTTCCGTCGACAGGGGAAGCAGCCCCATCGACGAGGAACGAGAAATGTGGTGTCCCGTTGACGAGGGAAGTAGTCCCGTCGATGAAGAATGCTCCATTGATGGAGGAATAGCCTCTGTTGATGAGAAATTAAACATAGAAGGCTCCATCGACGAGGGAAGTGTTCCTGTCAACGAGGGAGTGAGCAATGCACACTCCGTCGACAGCAGGAGCAGCCCCAGTGACAAGGAATGTTCCATCGACAGTGGAACAGTGCCCGTCAATGAGAAACATGGTTTAGAGTGCTCCATCGATGGGGAATGCATTCCTGTTGACAAGGGAGTGAGCAACCAAGGCTCCATCGATGGGGGGAGTAGCCCTGTTGACGAGAAACGGTCCATCGATCGTGGAAGAGCAGGAGAAGCCACCGTCGATAGGCAGTGCTGAAGGGAGTGAGAGTCCCTCTCCCTCTTATGCCAGGAACGAGAGCTCTGAGCTGGGGAATCCTTAGAATAGGTGTCCGTTCTGGCAGGCTGCCATGTCAGCCATAAAAGTGTCCAAAGACCCAGCAGGAGCACCGGGCTAAGGAGCAGCGGGGGTGCTGTGGGTGGTTCGAAGACTTCAACACAGAAGAGTAAGCTAGCTGCTGCGTGGGCTGAAGCCGGCGGGAAAAAGAACAGAGGGTACATGGGACCGCCCACACTTACACAGAGGCTGAGGAAGTGATGTCATGTGGACGGTCCTTGAAGAAGACTGCTGGAAGAAACTGCCGTGTGATAGCACCACCTGGTGGAACTCCCACGTGTAATAACTCATTCACACCACAAGAGCTCTTGAGACTTCCACCACTTTTGCCCTGTATACTCTTAGCACTGCATCCTGGGCCTTTCTAAGCAAAATCAAGCCATAATCAGCATGCCACAAACAAATGTGACTACCTCTTGAACCGTAAGTGCTACACACAAAGTATGAGTGGCAAAGTTGTTCAGCACAACGTTACCTTTCCAATGGTTCTATGCAATCAGTTGTAATCAATTTAGTTTTTATTTTATACTAGCTGAAATACCAAACAACTGATTTTTTTTTTCAGATTTTTCCCAAGGTGCTTAGGTGACACGTGAGAGACAAATGTCAGCCATGCACACCATACCTTAAACAAATGCAAATAACTCCTAAAGTATATGTGGTAGACACAAAGTATCAGTGGCAAAATTGTTCAGCACAAAATAACCTTTCTAATGGTGCTATGCAATCAATTGTAATCCATTTAGTTTTTACTTTATAGTATCTGAAATACCAAACAACTGATTTTTTTCAGATTTCTTCAAGGTGCTTAGGTGAGGCTTGAGAGAGAAATGTTAGTCATGCACACCATACCTTAAACAAATATGAATAACTCCTAAAGTATACATGATAGACACAAAGTATCTGCAGCAAAATTGTTCAGAGCAAAATTACCTTTCTAACAGTGCTATGCATTCAATTCTGAGCAATTCAGTTTGTTTAATAGTTAGGTAAAAACTGCTGACTTCCTCAGACGTTTCTAGGCCTGAGTGAAAGCCAGTTGAGTATCTCTACAGGCGTTATTGTCCTGAGTGGCTATGCTTTCAAACGCCGCCTACGGACGTCTCTAGGCCTGAATGAGATAACCTACTGCAAGAGATCAGTCCATAGAAGATCTACTGTTACTGGTGAGTAACCTGCTTTTCTAGGATAGTGGATATGTTGTTCTATCCACACTTTCTGGCAGACTCCTAGCAGTTCTCCAGGAGGAGGGAGGCAAGGTGCACACCCCTACTTAGGGAACAGATATTGGAGCACTGAGGCCCCAAAACCAGCATCCCGGCATGACTCGAGGTCAATGTGGACTGGTAATGGGAAATGAAGGTGTGTGCGGACTTCCAGGTAGCAGCCCTGCAGATTTCCTGGATAGGGATTGTCCTTAGAAGCAGCCACCGATGCAGCAGTATGGCAGGTGGAATGAGCCATTAGCCCTATGGGAGGCTCCCTACCCACCAACCTATAGCAAAGATCAATGCAGGAAGTGATCCACCTGCCACTCATCCACTTGGCTGCAGGTCTGCCAGGTGCAGCTTCAGCACAGGTAACAAACAGCTGGCGAACCTCTCCCCAAACTTCCACCGTACGCTCTTTGTAGTAGGTGAGTGCTCGTCCCAGGTCCAAAGCATGGAGCCTGTACTCAGCCTCTGAGGTGTGACTGGGGTAGAACACCGGCAGAGTCAACACCTGATTGAGGTGAAACTCTGACATCACCATCGGAAGGAATTTCAGGTGGGGGTGCAGGACAACCTTGTCCCTGTGGAAGACCAGGTAAGGAGACTCCACCAAGAGCACCTGGAGCTCCCCAGTCCTTCTGGCTGACGTGATAGCCACCAAGAAGGCGGTCTTCCACAACAAATGTAACATCTCACACTTGTGACCAGTTAGTTTGACCTCAGTGGTAGGGAAAATGAGGGAATCACTTCTAAAGGAAAGAACTGTTGAGCACCTAGAGGCCAGTGGGGCACAAGACCCAAGCCAGCATGGTTTCACAGCATGAAGGTCATGTCAGACAAATCTAATTGATTTCTTTGACTGGGTGACCAAAGTAGTAGACCAGGGAGGGGCTGTGGATATGGCCTACCTAGATTTTAGCAAGGCATTTAACACAGTCTCACACAAAAGATTTGATTTTTAGACACATTTCCCAACTTGTGTCTGTGTCCTGTAAGCTACTATAGTAGCGAATTACTATTTTGGGGCTGTTTTATTGATGGCTATAGCGAAGCATTCATTGACCCTTTTTTGTTTTTCGGTCAACGAGTTGAACAAGTCTCTTTTGTGTAGTAGTACAGGCAGGGTGCGCTTTTAGCGACGGAAAGACCTTTAGACGTATAAGGCGTGGTTTATGAAACGATTGAACATTTGGGTACAAGTCATTTAAAAGTGGATTATCCTTTTAAGGTAAAGCAACCGTTAAGCTTTCAACATCTCATCTTCAGTAAACAAAGTTTGCAATATTAAGCTGTTATTCAATTAATGAAGTTTTGTGTTTGCAATATTTGGATTCACCCTTTTCAATATGGCTGAGTTTATTACTACCTCAAATGGTGACGTAGGCATTAAATGCCCTTCCTGCAATATGTATTCCCTTTCTGCAGATATATTAAATAACAAAGCAAGTTATAAATGCATCAAACATATTATAAATGAACTGCAACATGAAACTAGCACATCTGGGGAGAGACTGCAGATTTTGGAAGGTAGCCAAAAAAAATGGCTACTAAATTCCAAACAAATATGCATGCAAAAGGGCAATCTTTAATAGATCACTTTTGTGACATAGGAAACCCAGTGAATACTGATTTAGTAAGTTTTCAAGAGCCAAGCATCAGTGATTCCATATTAGAATCTGAAACTGCCCAATAATCTATTAAAGATATAAATTTACAGAGGCCATGTATAACAACAAAAAGACCTAGAGGAAATTATTCCAATAAAAAAGAGGGCGACTGAATATCTGTAAAAGGTTGTAGAGCAGCAAAAAAAGGGCAAAGAGCTAATGCCTTTGACTTGCCCCTGCCAAACCAGTATACCTTACTGGGTACTACTGATGAAAATGTGGTTAACAGGAATCAACATATGGTTGAAAACATCTCTTGTACAACTCTAGATTTACAAAGCACAACTGACTTACCAATTTCTGCTATTAATATCTCTTTATCCCATTTACCATGTGAACCTACTTTGATGGATTCTGATCATGAATTGAATTCAAAATCACTGTCTGTTCTGGGTGATTCCATAATAAAAAACTTAAGATAGATTAATATGCAATCCCGATAAAGAATCTAGAACATTATCTTCTTTCAGAGGAGCTAAAATAGGTGATATTACATTAATGCTGGAAAATATACTAACAAATTCTGAAAATCCTTTAGTCATTATACACGCTGGGGCAAATAATGTCTTAAGAGAACCTTTAATCAAAATCAAACAAGACATTGTTGCAATGACTAATAAATTAATTGAATTAAATTGTGAAATCACTTTTTCTGAAGTATTACCTATTCCTAAAGCTTCAGAGTTCAATTTAAACAAAATCAAGGCATTAAACAACTGGTTGAGAAGATGGTGTCTGAAACAACAGATAGGATGTGTAACACACTGGGAGGACTTCTTTTTAAAAGAAGAACTTTTTGCAAGGGATGGGCTCCATTTAAGTAGGAGGGGCAACGCTTTGTTAGGTAAACATATATTAACTCACATTCAAGATACTTTAAGTTATAGGGAGGAGATTTCCACTTTTGTGGATCCTCTTAATGATAGACAGGATTCTAGTAAAATAATAGTGGGCAATGTATCTACTTTAAACAACATCAGACCTATGTCAGTTAATAATTCTAATTTCCTAAATGGTAAACATCACTTAGAAAATAAATTAAATATCTTACTTCTAAATGCAGGGAGTCTTTTGAATAAAATAGATGAATTATCACATTTTTACAATCTAATAATATCGATATATGTGGAGTGACCAAATCCTGGTTCAAGAATGAAGATTGGGCAACAGAAATATTAGGTTATACTAAATTCAAAAAAAAAAAGTTTGAACTCTAGAGGAGGAGGAATTGTACTGTACATAAATAAGCTGAAAAGTTTTTTTTAGCAAAAAACAATTCTCATAATGATTATACAAGCAACCCTTGGAACACACCATCACAGATGGATTAGGATATAGAGCTCCAAATTAGAACAAGGAAGAAAATGATTTATTTATGACTAATATTGAAGATAATCCCACTGATAAAGATTGTATATTTATGGGCGATTTTAATCTCCCTAATATAAACTGGAATAATAGTAAAGGCAGCTCAGCATTTGACTTCTCTTTTTTAGATCTCATGTCCATAAATAACATGGAGCAATTAGTCAAATCTCCTACTAGAGTGAAAAACATACTGGATTTAGCTTTTTCTAATACTGAAAACACAAATTCAAAGGTTAATATTAAACATCCATTAGCAAACAGTGACCATAATATGATCCTCATAACAATGAACCTTTCATATTTCTCGGAAACATCTGGTTGTACTGTAATAAGAAATTTAAAAAATGCAAATTATCCCAAAATAAAAGAATATTTATAGAACTGAAATTGGTCTACTGATCTTACAGGAAGAGATCTAACTGTAGTATGGAACAAAACTGACTTCAAGCTACAAACTTGTATTAATTCATGGGTTCCAATTAGGAGAAAATATAAAAAGAAACGAAGATCTCCCTTGTGGTGGAATAACAACATTAAGAAAATTTTAGCAAAAAATCATAAGCTATACAAGAAGTTTAGAAAAAACAAGACACTGCTAAATTGGATCCATTACAAACAGATTGCAAATAAAAGCAAGAATATGATAATTAAGCAGAAAAGGAATCTTGAAGAGAAACTGGCCAAAACTGTAAAAGATAACAAAAAATCTTTAATTATATCGGCTTATTAAAACAAAACAGCCCCTCTGCAGGGCCTATACAAACTTCTGATGGTATTCTAACAGATGAAGCAGAAATTGCAAATAATTTAAATAATTATTTTATAAACGTTTTTATCTAAATGCATAGAATATTTACCTAATAAAATGGTGGAAACTTCTTTCATTTCTACATCTGAACATGAAGTATTAGAAGGGATAAATGTTTTAAAGAATAGTGGGTCTCCTGGCCCTGATGGCATTCCTCCAATATTTTTAATAAACTTAAAGGAATTATTGGTGGGTCCCTTAACAATATTATTTAATTTATCATTGAACACAGGTAATACTGTCCCATCATGGAATAAAGCCACAATTATTCCATTACACAAAGGTGGAAGTAAAAGCCTTCAACAAAATTATAGGCCTATAAGTTTAACCGTTGTATTTTACAAGCTGCTTGAAAGGATATTAAAAAATAGAATAACTAAATATTTGGACGATAATAAATTTTGTAGACACTTACCAACATGGTTTTGTGAAGAACAGATCATGTCAAACTAATCTTTTACATTTCCTCGAGCCAGTTAGTGAAGCTCTGGATAGTGGCTTATCAGTGGATATAATTTTTCTAGACTTCTCTAAGGCACCTGATTCTGTATCTCATCAAATTCTCATTGTTGAACTCGAGAAGTTAAATATTCACCCAGTTATTATCAACTGGATACATGCATGGCTATCTAATCGGACACAACAGGTTTCTGTAAAGGGTCATCTGTCAGCATGGGGTCCAGTAACTAGCGGTGTGCCTCAGAGCTCTGTGCTGGGTCCAACCCTTTTTAATATTTTGATTTCATCTATTAGTCCTTTAACTAACTCTTGCTGGCTTGCCAAATTTGCTGATGATTGTAAACTAGGAAGCACTATAAATAATGCAAACTCTGCTTTGGATCTACAGAACAATCCATCACACCTCGTCGATTGGTCTAAAAGAAAGGGACTTTTGTTTAATGAATCAAAGTGTAAAGTCATGCATTTGGGCAAAAATAATCCTTGCTTTACATATACTATGAATAGCATAGATCTAGAGACAACAGAACATGAAAAGATTTAGGAGTAACACTTTCAAGATTTCACATTTAATCTGCATACAATTAATGCTGTTAAAAAAGGGAATAGAATTTTAAATTGCATCTTAAGGAATATTAAAAGTAGAGACACTAAAGTCTTGATACCCTTGTATACTGGTATTGTTAGACCTCAATTGGAATACTGTTCTTCAGTAACTGTTCCTTATCCAATTAAAAATAAGAAACTAATAGAAAACGTTCAACGTAGAACTACAAAAAAAATATCTGAATTAAAAGAACTTGACTATGAAACTAGGTTAAAAATGTACGTCTTTATTCTATGGATCACAGAAGATTGCGTGGTGATCTATGCTTAACATAAAGCTATACAGAGTGATGCAATACTAGAAACAATAGGACTACAAAAGAACTTGTCAATTGTTAATACTAGATCTCATTCACTAAAACTAAAAGGTACTCAAAATAACACTTCAAAAAGAAATAACTGGTACACGCAAATGGTGATAAATATATGGAATAAACTTCCTGAGAATGTGGTATTCAGTACTTCCTTGGCATCATTTAAATTTAAATTAGATCTTTATATGGGTGATTCTAAGTTCAAATTCCACCTTTGATTCGATGGAGAGTTCATAAAAGGTAGCAATACTTACTGAACTTGTACATATCCTATGAAACTATAAGTTAGACAGCCTTGGAGTAGGTCCCAAGGTGGTAGCCTGGATAATAAACTGGCTGGACAACAGGACGCAAAGGGTAATAGTAAACGGAGTCCACAGTGAAGAAAGAAGGGTAACTAGCGGGGTACCGCAGGGTTTGGTACTGGGACCGGTCCTCTTTAATGTCTTTATAAGTGATATTGGAGAGCACCTGGAAGGAAAAGTATGTCTCTTTGCAGACGACACAAAGATCTGCAACAGGGTTGATACACAAGTTGGGGTGGAAAGGATGAAAGGGGACTTGGTAAGGTTAGAGGAATGGTCAAATATATGGCAGCTCAGATTCAATGCAAAGAAGTGCAAGGTAATGCATTTGGGAAACAAAAACCCAGGGGCCGAGTACACAATGGGGGGTGAGATAATAACGACAACAAAAATCGAAAGAGACCTGGGAGTAATTATAACAGATGACCTAAAGGTGGGCAAGCAATGTGAGAAGGCAGTACGGAGGGCTGGGGGATACTGGGATGCATAGGGAGGGGCATCAACAGTAGAAAACAGGAAGCTGTTATCCCTCTGTACAGACAGTTGGTGAGACCCCATCTAGAGTACTGCGTGCAATTCTGAAGACCCCATCTCCGCAAAGACATGGACAGAGTGGAGGCTGTTCAGAGGAGGGCAACCAAAATGGCGCAGGGTCTGCACCAGAAGACAAAGAAGGAGAGTTTAAAGCAGCTTAATATGTATGCCCTTGAGGGAGAGGAGGACATGATAGAAACTTTCAAGTATCTCAAGGGAATTAAAGTACAAGAGGGTAGCATCTTTCAGAAAAAAAGAGATGTGCAAGAACAAGGGGGCACAATCTGAAGATAGAGGGGGAAGGCCCAGAGGTAACATTAGAAAGTATTTTTTCACAGAGAGGGTTGTGGATGCATGGAACAGCCTTCCTGAGGAGGTTGGGGAGTCTGGAACAGTGGGAGAATTAAAGAATGCATGGGACAGACATAAGGCAATTCTAGTGGGGTGTAGGAGGAAGTAAGCTGTTTAACTACAATCTGCAGCTTATCCATCAGGTAGGGAAATGGCAGACTAGGTGGGACAACCGGTCCTTATCTGCCGTCAAATTCTACGTTTTTACGTTGTGGATCAGTTCGAATGGCTTACCCATGAGCGTTGCCAAAACCAGCAGTAAATCCCATGGAGGTGGAGGTTCATGCACCAGAGGAGATGTGTGATCGAGGCCCTTGAAAAAGCGACAGACCACTTTCTCCTGCACCACCAACTGCTTACCGACCCATGCCCGGTAAGCAGAGATGGCTGCTAGGTGCACCTTAAGAGTAGTCTACCAAAATCCCATCTGGGAGAGGGACCACAGGTAGTCCAAAATGCTAGCCACTGGACAGGACGAGGGCTCCAACCCTTTGCCCTGACACAAAATGCAAAATCTCTTCCATCTGAAAGCACAGCATTTTCTGATCGATTCCTTACAGGATGCCTCAACAACCATGAGGTCCTGGTTGGAGAGACTCAAAGCCTGGAACTCTAGCCGCTCAGGAACCTGGCTGTCAGGTGCAGGGACTGAAGGTCCGGATGGAGTACCTTCCCATGATTGATGGAGAGCAGGTACGGGCGTGCTGAAAGATGCCTTGGGAGCCTGGAGCTGAGGCTGAGGGGATCTGGGTACCAGAACTGGCATGGCCGGTCTGAGACTAGCAGGATCACCTGCGCTTTGTCCTTCCTGGCCTTGAGCAGCACCCTGTGGATCAAGCGAAGTGGATGGAAGGCATAGAAAAGGCCTGGGGTCCACGGCCTAGAGAAGGCATCCCCCTGCAACGAGCCCTGGTGAGGGGGGAGGGCATGAAACAGCCTCAGCTTCGCGTTCTCCCTGGAGGAGAACAGGTCCACCTGAGGGGTGCCCCAGTGGAAACACAGATCTTGCACTAGCTCCAGATGGAGTAACCACTCGTGAGATGCCTCGCCCATCTGGCTGAGAGCATCGGCCAGCTGATTCGAGGCTTCTGCCACATGAATGGCTAGGAGATCCGCCTCCAGGCTGAGCACGAGAGTCCATGTGTGGAGAGCTTCCTTGCACAGTGGCAAGGAGTGTGTCCCGCCTTGCTTGTTAAGATAGTACACGGTCGTGGTATTGTCCATCTGGACCTGGACCACTTGACCCCAAAGGAACGGAGCGAAGGTGGTCAGGGATAGCCGAACCACATGGAGCTCCAGCAGGTTAATGTGACATCGGGACTCTTGAAGGGTCCAGAGCGCCCATGGGCTCTGTGCTCCCCCAGATGGGCACCCCAACCCATCACTGAGGCGCTGGTCATCAGGATGACCGTCGACTCGGGGCAGACAAACGGGATGCCTTCCTGCAGATGAGTTGGGACTAGCCACCATTGGAGGCTGTCCCACATCCTCAGAGTCATGGTGACCTGAGTGCTAAGACAACTGGCTGGCCAGTTCCCACTGAAGGGAACGCATATGCCAGTGAGCCCACTGGACCATGCTGCTGCAGGCCATGTAGCCCAGAAGGCACAGGAAGTCCCGGGCAGCTCACAATTGCCCAACCAGAAATGATTGGGCAAAGGAGGAGAGAACCTCTGCCCTGATAAAATGAATCACCTGCAAGGGCATAAGTTCCAACTTGACCTTGTTGATCAGGAGGCCAAGCTCGAAGCAAGTCTGGAGGGCCAGATCCCTGGACTGCTCCACCTGCTGCCTGGAGGGACCAGCTATGAGCCAGTTGTCCAGGTAGGGATAGACCCGGGCTCCTCGGCATCTCAGGAAATCTTCCACCACTGCAATGCATTTGGTGATGACCCTGGGGGCTAATGAGAGGCCGAAGGGCATGGCCTGGAACTCGTAGAGGGTTCCCTCGGCTGGGAAGTGGAGGAACAGTCAGTGGGACGAATGGATCGGGATGTGGAAGAACGCATTCTGAAGATCCAGGGAGCAAAACCACATGCCTTGCTCCAGAGTTACCATCCAGAAGGTGCGAGTCCAGAGGAACCTCTTCAGGTCGTACAGATCGAGAATGGGGTACCAGCCCCCCATCCATTTTTTGTACCAGGAAGTACCTGGAAACAAACCCTGAGTCTGAAGGCGGTTCCGCAACTCTGCGCACAGCCACCTTGCAGAGGAGCTGAGCAGTGTCATCTCGGAGAGCCAAAAGAGTGACAGCGAATACCAGATCCTCCCATGGGGCGCGCGCTCAGCTTGGGGGGGACCTGCTCGAATTCCAGAGGCAGGCCTTGGCCGACCACTTCCCGCACCCATCGGCCCATGGTGATAGCGGACCAAGCGGAAAGGAAGTGGTAGAGCCGGCCCCCCATGGGAGGACCCTGGGGAGATGTGACAGGGTTGAGGATCCATCCGAGGGGCCACCGGGTCCTTTTCCTCCAGGCTTTCTGATCGATGAGGCCACTGACTTGGCCTGCGATCGCTAGGTATGAGCCTGTTGGCCCTGCTGCTGCTGGGCTGGTTTAGCCGCAGGAGTGGAAAAGCGAAAAAGCTTACGCTTCTAGTGCTTAGAAACATAGAATTTGACGGCAGATAAGGACCGATTGGCCCACCCAGTCTGCCCATTTCCCTACCTAATGGATAAGCTTCAGATCCTAGTTAACCAGCAGCCTACTTCTTTCTACCCCTCCCCCAGAACTGCCTTATGACTGTCCCATGCATGCTTGAATTCAACCACTGTTTTTGACTCCACAACCTCCACTGGAAGGCCATTCCATGCATCCACAACCCTCTCTGTGAAAAAATACTTCCTTACATTACCCCTGAGCTGCCCCCCCATCTTCAAATTGTGCCCCCTTGTTCTTGCACACCTCTTTTTTTGAAAGATGGGGCGACTGGGGACAGGGAGGGGACTAATGAAGGGAAACCCTGGAATGACTAGCAAGGGAGATAGTCAGGGGCTACTGCAGGGATGGCCCTTCTGAGAAGAGCCTACGGGATTCGCGGTGGATGAGCACTGAAGTATGGCAATCACATGATTCAGAGAACTAACGATGGATCACGGTCTTAAAGAAGGCCATGCTTACTGGTTTTACAAGTTTCAGTGTATTTTGTATATTGTTCCAAATTACTGGAAGAGCATGACATAGCTGCAACACCAAATCATGTCCTGACCTTCAGGACAACCAGGGACATGTAGAAAAAAAACTCCTCGGCACATAGCAGCCCACTGGACAGACAGGCAAGCAGTTAGAAATGTATTGTGGGAGTTTTCTGATTATGGTCCTGTATGTCCAAAGGACTGCATTCTTGTGGCATCTGAGGCTGAGTGAGGGCCAGCCAACAATGGCAAAGTGTGCAGTGGTGGGTGCGGTATGGTGCTCTCGTGATGAATCTGATCACCCGATGATAGTGTGTCGAATTTAGACAGTGTGGAATTAGGGCATTGTCTATCAAAGTCTATGTAATCCAAGATAGGCAAGAATGTTGTTTGGACTAGCCTAACCTTTGCTTCTTGCATAAGTAGGTTCTTAATCCTAAAGAATAGACCAAGTCTCGGTTTCAGTTTCTTTGCCAGTTCTTCCACATAATCCCCTACAGAAAGTCTGTGGTCGAACCACATGCCCAGGTACTTGAATTTTGTCAAACTCCAGTGTGAATTACCTTGTGGGACTTCCTGTAATATGGAGTTTGCTGAAAAATAATCCATTTGGCAAAAGGCCGCAACACTCATAGTAAAATTAGAAAAAATAAGTCCCAAAGACTTCCCGGTGTCTGATGCCACCCACGCTTCCACCCCCCGCACCGCGCTAAGGCCCACGACGCCGATGCCAGAGAGTGTGGGGACGCCCATTACAGTCTATGGAAGCACCCTTCAGATTCTTTCCTTTTATATTACAATGGTCATCTGGTGACAAAACGCTTGCGGCCTTTGTCCCTCTGGGCAGATGACCCAGAGTCTAGGGTGGCACTGGACTTCTCAATGCACTAGAGGTGACCCCTCCACACCGGGCCCAAACATGTTGGTGCCCAAAAACAGGACATATGCCAGCTTGTGTCAAGTGTCTGCCATTAAGGTCGAGATCCTCAACCAAGCCCTACAGTGCATGGCTAATGCACCGCTACCAAGCGGGCATGTGAATCACCGATATCCAGAGCAGTCTGGAGTTGATGCTTCACCACTGCCCTTCCCTGGTCCCGGACCTGCTTGACCATGGTCTGAAGGTCCACAGGGAGGTAAGGAATGACCTTATCCAGGGAGCCCAAAAGGGTGTGGGAGAAGTGTTCCATCAGCATGGCCGAGCTAGCCTGACGAAGGCCGAGTGAAGAGGCAGCATAGACTTTCCTCATCGAATGGTGCAATTTCTTGGACTCTGTCCGGTGGTCTATCCACATCACCCATATTGCCAGAGTGCCGAAAAATGGAGTCAGCCACCAGACCCTCAGCTGAGGGATGCTCCAAAAACCCTGAAAGGGAGCCGGCTGGGACCGCGTACTTGAGGGCCATCTGGGCTGAAGGCGCAGGGTAAGATGCAGGACGCTGCCACAGTTCCAGGGCTGGGCCAACAATGGCCTCGGCCACAGGGAAGGCCTCCATAGCAGAATCCCCTTTGTCCAGAATCTCTGTTGGGGGATATCAAGCCCATTTCTGGACCAGCTCGAACTTCATCCCCATGGCCTCGAGGCAGGCGAAGAATGCCATGAGCGAGGGAAGGAGTCCCTCGTCTATGGAGAGGCCCCTTGAGGACTCAACATCAATGGGACTGAGTGCAACGAGGTTCCATGAAACCAGCGGCCTTGGGTGTGACTGTGACTGAAGTCGAAACCGGAGTCTCCTGAGAACGGGACCACTCCCGATCCCAAGAGCGTTGACGTAGAATCTTTTCTTTCTTCAACTCCTTCTTGCGAGAGCACGAAACGTGTGACCCAGAAGGGCCCTCTCCCTTGGTAGAGAGACAGACACAGCTCTTTGAAGGAGGACAAATAGGTGGAGCCTAGTTGGAGCAGAACGAAGGCCTAAGCCGAAGAGGAACTAGCCATGGCCTGAGCCACCGCCTCCTCCTCCTCGAAGGCCTTGAGTTGTTCAAGCTGCTCAGCGGACGCCACGGAGACCACCCAACAGGCATCCTTGGATTTGACTGGTGGGTAACGCTTTTATGGTCACCCTACCTGGAGTCGGGCAGCGCGGTCTTCCAGAACAGACGGGTGAAAGGACCGACAGAGATCGCAAGCCTGTGGATCGTGGTCATGTCCCAAACAGTACACACATGGCATGAGGATTAGTCGCGATATCTTCTGCTATTCGCAGAGGGGCAATTGCTAAAACCTAGGAACGGTTTTCTTCCATCGTGAAGTGAGAGAAGTAGGAGCAGACTTAAACTCAAAATGAGTTTTAAGGTAAATTTTGGAAGCAAATCCTAAGATTCGAGAGCCAGGGCCTACCACACGTGGGAGCGCTAAGGAGGGAAACAACCTTCCAGCGGAAAGGAAGATCTGGCATTATGGGGCGGAGCAGAGGGTTATACCACCCAGGTGGGTGGGTGGGAGGAGCCAGCTTAAAGACGTTCCAGCAACCCTTAAAGGGAAAGGCGATCTGCCAGAAAGTGTTGATAGAATAACATATCCACGATCCTAGAAAGGCCCACTATGGAGTTCCTTATTGCTATTATATACTGTTCCATTTTTCTATAATTAAAATGGGTCAAAATTAAGTTCTGCTGTCACTGGTCATTAGGGATAATGACTGGGAAAATCTACAGGTCCCACAGACTTTTCCGCTGGCCCAGCTGGTGTATGTATTGAAATGTTACCTTCTCAAGTACAAGCCAGTAAAGTTAATTAAAGGAACATTTTTCTTGCCTGATGCAAAATCTAATAGTATTTGGACAGTGAACCAGTGGAGACTGTCGCTGGCACCAGTACTGGCTGGGGGTTGGGCACCACTGTGTATGTTAATGGTAGGATTTTGGAAGTGGTATAGTTACTCACATGTAACCGTAGTTCTATGGGTGTTATACAGTTCAAATCCATACTCTGGAAGTTTCCTTTGAAAAGGCTAATCTGTCGGTGAGAATGCCCACAGGTAACCAATGATGCTCACCATATGGCAGGCAAGGGGATCAAACTCCTTTCTGTGACACCGTATCAAGAACCTTTTCCATTTAAATGTACTGCATTTGTGAGTCTTCCTTATTGGTAGCCTACACAATGTGGATGATGTCATCTGAAAGGCCCAAAAGCCTGGAACTATAGCCGCTCAGGAGCCAGACTGAGTGGATCAGGAACTGAAGGTTCAGGTGCAGGTGCTCCCCAGTGTCTGGTCAGCAGGTCTGGGCAGAGAGGTAACTGACAAAGAGGCCTACTGCCAAGGTGGAGGAGATCCGGGTACCAGAACTGTCTGGGCCAGTCTGGAGCTATTAAGATCATCCGTGCCTTGTCCTTCTGGGCCTTGACTGCCACCTTGTGAATTAAGGGGAAGGGAGGGAAGGCATACAAGAGACCTAGGGTCCAGGGCCTTTGTGAAGGCATCCCCCGACATTGTCTTGGACGGGGGGGTGGGGCATAGCACAGCTTCAGCTTTCTGTTCTCCCAGGATGCAAACGGGTCCACCAGGGTTGGGGGTGCCCCACAGGAAGAACAGGTGGCTTACCACCTCTTGATCCAGGGACCACTCATGCAACATCTCTCCGACCCAGTATCTGCAGGAGGTCACGGGCAGGGTGCAAGACTCCAACATGAAATAGTCAAGAAAAGGAGGCAAGATCTTAAGCCTGGTCTGCAGAGAGATGGGCCTTGGCCCACAGTAAGAGTTTAATTCTGCCCAGATGAACCCGACAGCTTGCAAGGGGACCAGATTGGACTTGTCCAGGCTGACTAACAGGCCCAAGCCTCAGCAGGTCTGGAGGGCCAGATATCTGGACCACTCACAGTCTCCCCACATGACCCGGCTATCAGCCAGTCATCCAGGGAGGGACACACCCTGGTGCCCTGAGGAGGACTCATTAGTTGATATGTAAGTGTGTGACGGCTACACAGTTTGCTCTCACACTGCACAAGGCTAATTTCCCCTGTGCAACACGCCACATTTGTATCTATTTGCACTTGCACTTTACTTCACTGAGCTAAATGAGCATAACTCTTTATCTGTGTTTTACGATGTGATTTATGAATTTTTTACCCGTGTTGGTGACACTGGATTTATATGCCTGTGCTGAAAAGCACCTCATCATGTGTGGGTAAGCCTGTACTATTTTTTCTATACAGTATATCTGTAGTTTTACAAATAAAGTGCTTCATTTTTTGCTAATATAGACTTCCTGTCTTTTGCTTTGATTAGTTGGTGCAGACCCTGACCTCACTTATGTGAGGTTTACTGTGCTCTTGCAACCAGTCAGACTTGAGAAAAATCTCAACAGCCTGTTCGACTGGAATCAAGGTCAACAAGACCAATAAGTTTACCATGGAGCTCTCGACCCTCTCCTTGACTGAAGGCAGTTTAACCAAGCTCGAATGGTTGGGAGAGTCGATGGAGTGGTAGGAACATGTTCGCTGCCAATCCCATGACCTGAATTGGTGGCACTTGTGTTTTTGACCTCAGTGAGAAGGGCTCTTCCCAAAGGTTTGGAGGACCAAACCCATCTTACGAAAATCTTCAGAGAAGGATCCTCCAATGCTGGCCCCAGCTGGGAGACGCGCCTAAACTAATGATGAACTCATTGCAGCTGCAGCCGCCACCTCTTCCATGGTCGCAAGCTGGGATGCTGATCTGGCAGCCACTGAGGCGTCTAGTAGCCCTTTGGTTGATCATGCACTGCTGGTCGACTGAAGGCCAGACTCCCCTTCCGGTCCCCAATGGAAGCATTTCCTAGCAAAGGCCACAACCCAAAACATCATGCTGTGCACCAAGGCAGTACGAGCACATGTTGTGGGGGGTGGTTACCAACATCTTCAGTCAGCATGTAGTGCAAAGTTTGAAACTGGGTTTCCATTTCTCCATCATCGATCGCGTCATGGAGTTGGTGCCGAGAGAAGATAACACTAGACTTGAGAAGTTTAAAGATTTTGTCGAAAATGCACTTAAATACTCAAATTCCTTCTATTGCTGCAGAGCTGCAAAGGAGGAGACCTGTCCCTTACAGTGGAAAGATCTGATGTCACAGGGTGGAACCGGAGGACATACTGCCCAGGTGGTGAAAAGAGCTCTGCTTGAAAATGTCCAATGGATCAACCTGTTCCAGGAAACTGCCAAAGTATGGATAGTAAACTGTATCCATGCCCTCAGAAATAACACTGTCATGGCAGCCTTTTACCACTTCCAAAATCTGCTGAATATATCACTGCACACATTATGCAAGAGGGTTCCCTCCTTTACATGGACAGTGCTGCATTTAGCTTGACTGTGCTATCCACTGAGCGCCGCACTGTGTGTATCTCAATATGGCTCACTGCCCAGTTTGGACACACTATGCCTGGTTAGCGTGGCACTTTTTATTGTTCACCCTGCAGTAACCTTTTGAATATTGGGGACTTGGCCTTTTATCTGTGAGATAAGAATCACTAATAAGTCAATCAGAATGTTGTTTTTGCCACTGCAGTTTGGGTGGGTGGTAGATGCGTGGAACAGATTAGCAGCGCAAGTGGTGGATGCCAAAACAGTGGTGGACTTCAAGAGTGCAAGGGACTGGCAAACTGTAGAGGAATATTACTAAATTGGCAGGGAAGGGGGAAGGTCACTGGAGACCAGTTAGGATCTGTGGAGACAAATTAGGCAGAGAACATCTGAGCTGACTGGGTAGGCCAAATGGCCTTTTTCTACTGACAAAGTCTATGTTTCTATATATGGGCTGGAGAGTCCAGAGTGACAAGTTTAAGGAGCAGCTTCATGGTGTAGTGGAAAGGTCTACAGGCTGATAAACAAGAGGTTGAGAGTTTGAATCTAAACATAGTCCTTTAATAAGGACAGGGATGGGGGCAAAAAGGGGTAAGGTCATCAAGAAATGGAGGGTAATGAGTACCAACGCCCGTAGGCTGGGCAACAAGCTCCCTCAACTGGTGGCCTTGATGGAAGAGGGATGCCTGGATATCGTAGCAGTCACAGAAATATGGTACACAGAGAACCATGACTGGGATGTTAACATACCAGGGTATACAACCTACAGGAGAGACAGGAGGGCAGAAGGTGGGGGAGTAGCTCTCTATGTAAGGGAAGGATAAAGCAACTGAACAAAAGAGTAAACAGGAGGAGGCACTGTGGTCACCTTAGAGACTGGAAATGGCACCACAATCCGCACAGGGGTTGTATACAGACCCCCCATGTCAGGGGAAGGGAATGGACAAGGATATGATAGAAGGCATACTTAGGATGGCAGAGAAAGGGGAGATACTGTTGATGGGGGGACCTTAATATGCCAGATGTTAACTGGAGCACCTTTGCTGTAGCCACATCCAAAAGTAGGGCCATTCTTGATGCCCTTCAGGTGGCATGCCTCAGATAGCTGGTTTTGAACCTACTCGTGAGGGAGCAATCTTACACCTTGTACTGTCAAATGGGGACAGTGAGAGGATCTCAGATCTAGAAGTGGGTAGCCATTTGGGAACAAGTGACCACCAAACAGTGTGGTTCATGATAAACTCAGCTACTGAGTCAAGCCACACAAAGGTGAGGGTTCTGGACTTCAGCAAGATGGGAGCGTGCCTTAGAAAAACATTAGCAAACAGGCTAGATGGTGGGGTGGAGCAACAATGGGGAAATATCAAAACTGCCATCACAGATGCAACAAGCCTTTGTGTGAAGCAAATAAACAAAATGAAAGAAAAAGCCACTATGGTTCTCAAAAGAAGTGGCGGTGAAGGTTAGGGAGAAAAAGATAGCATTTAGGAAGTATAAGGAAACACAGAAGGAGCAGGACAGAGAACTGTACCAGTTAAGGCAGAAGGAAGCAGGGAAGGTAGTCACACCAGCAAAGGCAAAACTGAGGAAAAGATAGCCAACCTCGTTAAGAAGGGATAGAACCTTTATAGGTATATCAGGGAGCGAGATAGACAAAAGAAAGGACAGTGAGGTTGAATAGAATGGATGGTGGGTGGGTGGAGAGTGACAGTGAAAAAGCAGGGATACTGAATGAATACTTCTGTTCAGTATTCACAAAAGAGGAAGTGGGGGAGGTGCCTAATCCAATTAATAGAAGCAGTCTGGAGAGGGGGGTCGATCCCAGTCCGTTCACAGAAGAAAGGGTTCTGAAAGAACTCCTAAAACTGAAGGTGGACAAAGCAATGCATCCAGATGGAATTCACCCCAGAATTCTAAAAGAATTAAGCAGAGAACTAGTAATACCACTGACTACCCTTTATAACAAATCATGGGAGGATGGTGTGGTACCTGAGGACTGGAAGAAGGCTGATGTGATTCCCCTTCACAAAAGCGGAAGCAAGACACAGGCAGGAGACTACAGACCTGTCAGACATCTGTGGTAGGGAAAGTGATGGAATCACTTCTGAAGGAAAGAATTGTTGAGTACCTAGAGGCCAGTGGGGCACACAACCCAAGGCAGCATGGGTTCACAGCGGGAAGGTTATGTCAGACGAATCCAGTTGATTTCTTTGACTGGGTGACCAAAGTAGTAGACCAGGGAGGGGCTGTGGTCATGGCCTACCTAAACTTTAGCAAGGCATTTGACACAGTCCCACACAAAGATTAGTAGTCAAATTAACCAGCCTTGGTGGGCCCCAAATGGTAGCCTGGGTAAAACACTGGCTAAACAACAGGACACAGAAGGTAATTGTAAATGGAGTCCACTCTGAAGAAAGAGGGTTACTAGTGGGGTACTGCAGGGTTCAGTCCTTTTTAATGTCTTTATAAGTGACAATGCAGAGGGACTGGAAGGAAAAGTATGCCTCTTTGCAGATGACACAAAGATCTGCAACAGGGTTGATACACAAGGAGGTGTGGAAAGGATGAGAAGGGACTTGGCAAGGTTGGAGGAATGGTCAGAAGTATGGCAGCTTGGATTCAATGCAAAGAAGTGCAAAGTAATGCACCTGGGAAACAAAAACCCAGGGGAAGATTACACAATGAGGGGAGATAGTAACAACAACAAAAATGGAAAGGGACCTGTGGGTAATCATATCAGATGACCTTAAGGTTGGCAAGCAATGTGAGAAGGTGGTAGGGAGGGCTGGGGGGATACTGGGATGTATACGGAGAGGCATCACCAGCAGAAAACAGGAAGTTGTTATCCCCCTGTACAGAGAGTTGGTGAGACCCCATCTGGAACACTGCATCCAGTTCTGGAGACCCCATCTCCGCAAGGACACAGACAGGGTGGAGGCAGTTCAGAGGAGGGCAACTAAAATGGTGCAGGGTCTGCAAGGGAAGCCATACGAGGAGAGGCTAAAGGAGTTTAATATGTGTACCCTTGAGGAAAGGAGGGAGAGGGGTGACATGATAGAAACGTTTAAATACCTCAGTGGAATCAACACAGTCCAAGAGGGTAGTATCTTTCAGAAAAAGATGTGCAAGAACAAGGGGATGGGGCAATGTGAGGAAGTATTTTTTCACAGAGAGGGTGGTGGACGTATGGAACAGCCTTCCTGAGGAGGTTGTGTGGTCTAAAACTGTGGGAGAATTCAAGAATGCATGGGACAGACATAAGGCAATTTTTGTGGGGGGTAGGAAGAAATAGGCTGTTGGTTAAATAGGATCTGCAACTTATCCTCTAGGTAGGGAAATGGGCAGACTAGGTGGGCCAAGCGGTCCTTATCGGAAATCAAAGTCTATGTTTCTATGAGCACTGTATTTTGCATGCTGCTTCATCTTAGTTGCAACAAACTATGGGTGTTGACACAGAGCTGACAGTTTTGATGAAAACCTTGCAGCAGTCGTATTTAATGAGGTGCCTCCCATTTAGGTTCAGATCTTAATAACAGAGTCAAAATAGAAGAAGATCCTTCAAGACGGGAGTGAAAGGGTGATCTAAAATGGAACTAAAAAGTCTAAGTACAACATTTTACCTTAACATGAACTTCAGCTCTAAACTTAGCATGGATATTTATCTTGGTCTGTACTTTTCACTTGAGGAAACGCGCTTCCCCTTAACGTCACCTAAAGCTCGCAATACAAAGTTCTTCACAAATTTTTGGCTTCCCAAGTAGGAAGCAAAACTCCCTTGCTATAAGCTACATAAATCCCCATCAGACAAGTCCAAGTTTCAGATCAGCAAGCCAAAAAGAATGTCTCCATTTAGCTCCACCCCTTTGTCCCTACGTTCTGACCCAGCAAACCTGGAAGGCAAACTACTCACCAGCAATGAACATTGACAATGATGGGCAAGTTATTAGGAAATATTGAACAGTTAGTGATGCAAGTCTAAACAAGACTTTACCTACATGTCCTGTGACGTAATCTCAGCATACGTATGGTTTCTGATTCAATGGTACAGTATTAGCAAACAGGGGTGTGTACACTTATGAATGGTTCAAATGAATTATGTGTACAGTGTCTGACAGCTGCATTCAATTTTGGCTCAGCCAGCCAGTATTACTTGATGAACAACATCCCATGACAGTGATGCATTACTTTCTTTTTGAGACACAATATTGGCTTTATACCAGAAAACACTATCCGACTAACAAAAAAAAATACAGTGCTTTGATAACAGTGAAATAAAAGAGCTGGCGCAAATGATTAGCAACACAAGTTTTCTTGGTAAACTTTGGTGAACATCTGATTAATCAAATGTCCATTAGCGCACCTTGCAAAATTAGGCTAATCATCAATACAGTGTAAACAGCTTGGGCATGCGGTTCCTTTTTGTTCACAATATGTGGGTATTTGTAGGTACTTGACTTAACTAAAGCCTTCGACACCGTCAATCACCGCCTCCTACTTGTCCAGCTTCAGAACACTGGGCTGTTAACCGACACTACTGGCTGGTTTAAGAGCTACCGTGAAGAACGGTCCCAAACAGTAAGAATCGCTGATACACTCTCGGACCCTAGACCGGTCCGCTCGGGAGTCCCCCAGGGCTCCATTCTGGGACCCCTCCTCTTCTGTCTATTCTTAAACTCACTACCGGACAGCTGCCCAGAACAAATAATTCTCTATGCCGACAATGCTGTGATCCTCACCTCAGACCCTGATCCAAACCAATTACAAAATAAACTTCAGCAGTCCTTCTCCTCCATGGAATCCTGGTTCCTAAATCATAAACTGCTTCTCAATCAGAAAAACAAGTCTATGGTCTTTTGCAGCCCCACAACAAAACAAACAACTCACCTCTCCATTACAGCCAGACAAGGAGCCATCCTAGAGCAAACACAATCGTTCAAGTACCTTGGCATCACCTATGATCTCACCTCTCATCGCTGTCCATATTAGCAATGTGGCAAAGTCTGCCAATGCGAGGTTAGGCATATTATTCCAGCACAGGAAACACCTAACCCCAGAAGCACTGTCAGTGGCCATCCAAAGCTCCATTGTCAGCATCATAGACTATGGTCTTATCATATATGGGTCTGCAACTACCACTGCTCTCAAACGTATCGCAACCTCCCTGAATAAGGCCAGTCGTCTCATCACTGGCTCACATCGCCATACCCACACATGCGACCTTTATTCCCAATCTGGATGGCTTCAACTGGACAAACGCATAAAATACCAAACCTGCATCATGGACAAGAAAATCATAATCAGACTTGCCCCACCTGGTGTCTGTGCCCTCCTTAAGCCTAGACATAGGAATGTCACTACAAGGAGATTGAATTCCCATCTACTACATATTCCACGATGTCACACGACCCAAGGACAAAGATCATTTGCCTATCAGACATCCAACTGGCTCAATTCTCTTGGCAGCGACATAGTGACCGCTCCAACACTCGGCCTTTTCAAGTCCAAGCTGTGCCTCTCACTGCTTGTATCCTGCGATTGCCCATCTTAACATTTCCACCGTTCTAGCTGCACATGCCCCAGCACCCAGCACTTACAATCAGTCTTTGCACCCCTAACACCTTACCTGGCATATTCCCTCGACAAGGCCCCCTGGCTGCACTGTCTCCCACCCTCACCCACCTCCCCCGTATCTCCACTCCTGCCCCACCCACCTCCCGTGACTCCCCTTACCCCTGCACCTCCTACCCCCTTGATCTCCTACCTCACTTCTCCCCATCGACCCCCTTGTCTTGCTCATAGCTCAAGTCTTTGTACTGGTTATTACATGTCTGTAAGTCAGTGACTTTATGTTTGTAACTAAAAATGATGACTTTTACACAAGCTGACGTGGAACCTTTGTAAAAGAGCCTCGGCTCAATGGTATTGTAATCCTAGATTGAAATAAATAAAAAAAATAAATAAAAAATAAATATGCAATGTCCATTGTACACAGCAGGGGGCATGATTACACTGGGAAACACTAAATGCGGTACCGTGTTACTTTTGAAACATGGTAACACAGAAAATCCACATACAACACGGAAAGGGTATGTTCTGTGAGTTTACTGCTGTCTTTTGTTATTTGATTTGTATGTACAGTATACAGAAACCAGCAAGTCAGCATTTTTTTTTTCCAGTGTGCTTGTGTTTATACAAGGTGAGGGGTGCTGGTGGTTAAAATTCAATTTTTATTAAAGATGAGCAGTAGTTTAAAAGATGGGGTGATCTTAGCAGCATGGAGGTGATTCACTCTGTCTCAGTCTCGGTCTTGAAGGAGCTATCAATTTTTGTCGGCCTTCCAGCTGCAGCTGTCTATGGCGGAAAGCTTCTCTTGATGCTCTCCATTAGGTTCCAGTCTGGTCTGACATCAAAGCACTGCTCCACAGTGCTTTTTTTTATGCTCCTCCCCTGGCTCCAGGTTGGCATCTCCTTTCGGCCACCAATGCTCCTCTGCTACCACCCTGCCTTGATGCAACCAACCGCCACCTCATATCACAGCCCTCCCGGGTAGTACAGTGTTACCCTTTGCTGGATGGGTCTCCACCCTCTGAGGGAGAAGGCACCACAATGCTTCTAAGTGTAAGTAGTGCTGAGTAAGGTAGTCCTCCCCCTCATGCTCAGGCTGGCTGGTGCTTTGCTGAATAGCATCTGTAACACGAGAGATCTCACCTCTCTGGTCCAGTTCTGGGTTGTTGTCAACTAAATGACACAGTGTTGTGATTTTTGTGAATTCTGTCTTGGACAGACCCGGTGATGGCGGGATCAGATCCTCTAA
The DNA here is from genome assembly GCA_016271365.2 of Neoceratodus forsteri. NCBI lineage: Eukaryota > Metazoa > Chordata > Ceratodontiformes > Ceratodontidae > Neoceratodus > Neoceratodus forsteri. The sequence continues at coordinate 463,812,792 of CM057458.1, forward strand.
AGAAGCAGGTTTAGGCTGGTTGGGCTGATCGGCAGGTGACTGTTTAAATCCGGTTTTGGCAAAGCAGTTGGCAATTGCTTCAGTGCTTACATTGTCCCACACTGTTTTCATCAGCCTCACAGCATCAAACAGATTTATGCACTTTACATGTTATATCGCCGTGAGCTCTGCTCCCCGTCCATCTCCTCCAGAACCCTTGTTCTCATCTCCCTGACGTGGTGTCTCTAACAAGTAAATTACACCTTGGTCGAGGGGTTGGATTATTTATGTGGTGCTGGGTGGGGAAAAAAATTAGCCTGCTGTTCCAAAAGTTCTGCACATCTGGGTGACCATTAAAACTGTCCAGAAGCAGGGCAGTTTTTCGTCCACTCGGCTTTTCATCCTACACCCTCTACCAGTCAGTCAGTGGAAATCTCACTGGTCATCCATGCCATGCGGTTGCTTCTACACTGAGCAGGCAAGTGAGCAACTCCACAGAAGAATCTAGGCATGGCAAGTTTTCCTACAACAAGCTCCTTTTTTCACTCCCAATCATAATGCAGCACGCCAACATGGATACGAGCTCTTTCGCTTTATTTTGGCCCTATGGGAGGTTGGCTTTAAAAGGGAGAGTACCTTGCCCCACACAGCAAAACAAGACCGTTTCACTGGCATTAAAAATTTTCTCAGACTTGTACCCTGCTAGAATGACTGGTAAAACATCCCTGATACACTCAGTTGCCTGTGGGCATGGCGGTAACAAATGTTGTTACATGCCTTCCACTCTGTAGCCATCTATCAGTAGGTTTAAAAAACAACTTTACCCAGGGCTACTGCAATCTGCTTGGCTTTTTGTAAAAGCAAAAGTCCACTCACCAGAGCTTCCCACTTCTGCATATCTGTAAACCAGACAAGGAATGCCTCCTCTACCTCTCCATCTTTCCCCTCTCTCTTCCTTTTCCTCCGAGGGGCCTGATTCGAATGCCACTCAGACCACAGCAGTTCTCTGCTGTGCAGCAGGTCAGAATCTGTAGACTTAGGAAGTGCAAGACAAACAGCTATATCTCACACACTCATTTTGGGGAGTGAGTCTGTTTTAACAGTTCAATTTTATAAGCAAGTGGTAAATGCCAACCTTTTGGATATGCTGATAGGTTCGGGAGTTCGAGTGAAATAGCAAGAGATGAGATGTGAAGCACAATACTGGAGAGACAGGATAACAGCAGGTAAGCTAACAAATGCATATTAAGTAATGGGTCCCAATTGGCGCCTACTCTAATTGGCCACTTAGCACGTCTGACTGCTTGATGTCATTGCGTGAATGAGTCATTGAGTATAAAAGTTGCCTAATCTGTGATCCACTAAAGCCGGTTGACTGCGGCTGTGTAAACAGGGGGACTTAACATTATGCTCAATGGAAGGGTTTTGCTTTTTAGTTTTTGTCTGATTCACCCAACTGTCTGGACACAGTGTGGTTTTTTTTTTTGCATTATCTATTTATCCACCCCAGTGCCTGACTGGCCTCCCCTTCAGGCCACCAAGGACTGGCTCACCTCCCCGGGAGCCCCCATCGCCAACTCCTGCCATCCCAGGGTAACACGACGTATCCCTTCATCAAATGGGTTCTCTCCTTCTGGAGAGAAAGTGCCTCTCGGCTTACCTTTCTTGGCCCTGGGTGCTGCTGAGGTCCAGGCAGCCATCATTTATTTATTTATTTAAGAGATTTACCAGATAAGCATGCTGAGCGGGGACCGCTCGTTTCCAGATGCGACCTGGGGGTTACATAGGTTGAGGTAAGGAAAGAATACACAGTACAACAATGAACAGACAGCAGCATCAGTAGACAACTCAATACCAGTGGTAATTAAAACAGCTGCAAAGTGCATAGATTAGTTGTGGCATGGTTAGGCATCTGGCCAATCAAGATGCCATTTTTCTCCGTTTTCTTGGCCCCAACTGTTGTGTCGCTCCTGTAGTGCTCACGGTCTCCACCAGGGGCCGCTACAGAGCGAGGCAAACTCCCCAACCCACCCAGGAGAGGAGAGGAGAGCAGTCCTTCAGATGCTCAATCCTATCCTATCCTTTCCTTACTGACACCCGGCATCCCGAGTCTGTCCATGAACCCGGGTCGCCAGCGTGGCACGAGGTGTGGCATCCAGCGCCTCAGCGCCACCAGGCTAGCCCCAAGTGTGTCCTTTTTAAATGGAGTACACTATATCTGATGAGAGATTTTAGAGTCACAAGAGTTTGTATATCTGAATCATACATTAGCCTAACAAGGGAATGACTGATACCTTAAACTGAAGTCAATCTGTTTTTGCTGTATTACATGGCACTCTTCATATGTTCTATTCAAAACACATTGCAAGTTTTAATGTGAACAATCTCCATCAGCTTTAGTGGATAAAACAATGGAACTAGACTGTTGTAACTTGTAAGTTAACATACTAATTTAGAACCCCCCCCCTCCCCGGACTAATCTGAACCACTTCACATCACACCGTTATGTTTTACAATCCTGTAATCAGCAACACTGAAGCCCAAAATCTGGTTAGTTGACATCACAACTCCAGGACCATTTCAAATAACTTTTACTAAGTCCACATTTGATACCTGGCTTAAACCTAAACCATGGTGAAGTGGGTACTCTAAATAAACAATGCATATGTTTTGTACAACTGCACTGTTGCTGTAACCACAAACCTACAGGTATTCATCTTTCTCTTATGCAACTTTTATGTCATGTATCGCTGCTCTGCCCAGCACTATTGACCACAGCATCACTGCAAACAAATTTCATTTTGATCATCCTGTTTCTCCGATGAATAAAAAAAAAAAAAAATACATGACTAAAATAATTATTTGAACCCAAAAGTCCTCCGCAGCAGTCTCCCGTTGAAAACTTGTCTTATGTTTTTTTTATAAATCATCCTTTTTTTTTTTTTTTTTTACAAACTCAGGTTTATATATAGAATAAAGCATGGGGTGCAGTGTGTTATGAGACTTTAACACACACCTGAGTTGTGGATGGCACATACGCCAAGGGGTTTATGGCAGCCATCCAACAATGAGGGTGTGCGTTAAATTAGAGTTACACACACTGCACCCCATATTTCGTTTTATATAATTACTGCATTGTGCTTTTTTCCACAGAAGAAGTGCAATCACTTATTTATGGTGCCTAGAGTAGTCTGGATAGCCGGATGTAACATTTTGGGGAATTTATTTTATGCACCACTCAATGCTGTAATACCTACTCGGGTATTATGGTATTTAATACATGGCTTTTTCAGTGGAAAAAAAATACAACCCGGTAATTATTAGAAAGTAATGTGTACATTATGGAACAATAAGGTGCAGTCTGTCATTGTATTGCCTGGTACACTTTACCAACATAACACTGATATGGCTTCTTCATATTCACTGACCTTATCTGTAATGCAATTTTCAATTTGGGGAAGGGGGGCAGAAAGGCGCATTGAGCCAAAGCTCATTTCCAGCACAGGAAGGTTAGGTGACTTGCTCAGGGTCATGTCGTATGCCAAGTGGAGGTTGTGAGAATCAAACCCAAGTCTGCTGGATGTACCACGCTTGTTCACAGCTTGTAGCTCTTAAACCTCTGGCATATACCGCTCTACAATGATAAGACAGTTTCAGATGATACTATTTTAGATTTACGTCAATTCCAGATAACTTTTTGTGAAATATTTCGTAATATTCTTCTGTAAAAATTCCTCCCTTAATTGCCGTGACAGGGTTGAATAAGACCCTATCCTATTTGTTATGCAGAAGGAGTTAAAAATCAAGGATCTGTTCTATCGTCTCCTTTTCTGTCTCATCTGATTGTGCAATAGCATTTTCTTGCGAGAGCAAGGAACTGATCACTCTGACAGTCTCACAATTCCCACCCAATCTCTGAGCCTTCACTTGCTGTTTCCTGCTGTTTGTTTTTTCTCCCCCCTAGCTTATCTGTGGTTATAAAAATATATCTGGATCTTTACGTGAAACTAGGATCCCTTGGTTTGAAAACGTATATGGTCATACTGTTGAAATTATTGCAAAAAGCTGTTTGGAACTCAGGGGGTTAACCCTGAGATGCAGTTTGACCTGCACAACCTTATTTGCAGAGCTGTCAACAGGAGATTAGTTCTGGGACACAATGTTCTATTTTGCAGCACCTGCATGGAAAGAAAACTATGAAAGTTCAGACACATTTTGTGAGAACAGGATGTCTTTTTAATGAGCTTAGGATGCAGAAATTAACTACCAGGCAAAGACTTTTTATAAAAAGAGAGCAATCTTTTGTTAGAGAGAAAGACTGAAAATGTAGAATCAGAGATACCCTTGAGGAAGTACTTTGTTTTCTTTGAATTGCCGATATAAAAGCTATTCTTCACAATTTTATTTTTTTATTTTGTTACTGAAAATAATAAAACACTACTTGCAAATTTTATAACGACTCCTGGTTCTTCTATGCTTCTTGACCTTTGCATTAATGACAATCGCCCTCATATCCCCTAGCAGTCATCTCATCTCTTCTTGTAGTCTATTCTGTGTAGTAGCCCAAGACAGCCAAGTACACCCACAAGATTCATGCCAGACTCTGCCGGGTTGTAACAGCCTGCTTGGAGGAATCCCAACTCGAACAGAGGACACCCTGTCTGATAAGAATTAAGTGAACTCTTCGCACTTAACTGCTGAAACCAGTCTACAGTACAGAAGAGATGAGCTGATTGATTCCTACCAGCTGCAATCTCCCTGGACTGAAATATTGTCTTCTTACGGAAGACTGCCCTTTGATATTGGTCATAATGAATCTTCAAAGCCAGCTTGTCCTCCTCAGCCCTGGACTTTCCCCAACAGCGCTCCAACCTCCACTCCCTAAGTTCCCCATCAAACCATGGGGACCCTAAGCATGAGACCCAGGGATGTACAACAATAGGTGATCAGGAACTGAAGGCTTCGGCAACAACCCTAGTGTAGGTCACTGCTGAATTCTCAAATCCCATCTCACAAGCTGCCACCAACTCCGAGATGTTCAGCACCACCAACAGTCCTTCTGGGCCAAGCCCCCTTAAAGGGAGATACTGAACCATCTCCACTGGAGAAGGACCATTGGGGTGGGGGGCGCCGAAGGACAACTTCAACGTGCAATGATCAGACCAACTGATCAAATCAATCTCAAGGTTACTCACCTCAAGCCCAAGGGAGAAAATCAAGTCCAAGGCGTGTTCATTTTGGTGAGTCGCAGAATTAAAAACTTGTGCCAGACCTAATGATTCTATCAACTGGAGTAAATTCCATCCAAAATGTAAGAATTCATTATCAAACCAGGTGCTGAAATCACCCAGAATAAGCCATCTGGATGACCCCAGCACCCTCTTGATGATGAAGTCTATGATTTCCCACAGGAAATCCTCCTCGTGTCCCGAAGGTCAGTACACCAGGAGGATCCTGCAGTCAGACCCACATGCACAGACACATTCAAACTATGAGGCTTCACCCAGTGAGTTCATAGTGCAGTTCAACCCAGATCTAAAACAGATGCCCCCCCCCCCAAAAAAAAGATCTTTCCACGGGCAATGTACCACAAAGAATTCAGCTGGGACCACCGCCTCCAGGACTGGACCATCGTCAACACCCAGTCAGGTCTCTGTGATGCAAGCCAGATTGACCAAGGAACCTAAAATTAAATCAGCCATAATGGCAGTCTTCTTCACTGATCTTGCATTACATAACACTGCCTGAAGGGGACATAGTGAAGTAGTCAGCCCTGACAAAGCCTACTGGATAGGCGAAGCACTGGGGTAGAGAGCTGATTTCACCTGGTGACTGGATGTAACTGCAGAGCACTACGTTGGATGAATAAACACTTTGAAACCCTATCTATTTGCTTGCTTCGGTTTGTACATTTTTTTCTTGGAGTGCAACTCACTTGGTAACTGCTCCAAAAAAAAAAAAAAAAAGGACTGACCTCTGGAGAGCTTACATCTTGTTCACCAACTCCTAAGTAGATGTTGGCGTAGTTGGGGGCAAATGTAGCCCCCACTGCAGTACCTTTTTTGATGGAAATGTGTGTTCTGAAACAGAAATGAATTTTATGTTAAAGCTTATCTGGAACATTCAACAAGAAACTGTTTTCCAGGTGACAAGTGTGTGTTGTGTTGTAAGTTATCACACAATGCACCCAGTTACTCCTCATGGGGAATGTTCGTGTACAATGATTCAATATCTGGAGTACGCAGAATCCAATTCTGTTACGCAGAATCCAATTCTGTTCTAACAATAAATCTCCCAACACGTTCAAGATGTCTGTTGTGTCACACACAAAGGATGGTAGGTTTCTGACCATTTCTTTATGTGTGTCCGTGTATTGGGGGAGCGGCTCTGTGAAGGAGCGAATGGCCACTACAATAGGAGGCTGTTGAGACACAGGACACTAAGTTGAAGGCAATCAAACTAAATAAGCTTGAAAGAGACTGGAATGACTATGCCATAGACCAAGTTTTTACTTGGAGAAAAAGATAACGGAAATAAATTCAGGGGTTGCTACAGAGGAGCTGGGGGACCCTGCTCCATCCTGAAAAGCAGCAACTCTAGCTTCCATATGTCCACAAGCGAATCAGGAACAGATTCAGAAGATTTTTTAGAGGAGACAGAATCACAATAGATTCCCAGATGCAGCAACAGGCCGGTGCAATTCTAAACCCAAGGAAGAGAACGTGAAGGAGTTGTCGTATGCAGAGAAGGTGACAAACAACAGAATAACTACCAGAGGAAGAGACCAGACAGAGAGAGAAGACCTACCAAACATTAGTCATCTCTGTTCAATTACCTTAATTCCTGATCACAAAAGTGTTCTTAAAGGTCTAATCTTTGTTCCCACTGCATCCCTACATCCCTCTGACCTCTATCTGGATTTAAAGTTTTACCAGAAAACTGAATTTAAAGACCTTCTTTAAATCGAAGCAACACATCACGTGAACTTGACAACAGAGAGGACTTGGAAATAACGAATGGCACTGGCACCTCATCACAGATGGACTCTGTCCCCAGTGGAATATCAGCACATATTCAAGCCACAGTCAACATTTATTCCACCACAAAATGTGACTGTACAAGTGTTTGAAAAAGCCTACATGAGGGATTTGGAGAAACTGTGTGCCACTCAATGGAACATCAGTATGCGAATATCACCACTGCTGAGAGAGTTACACTCTCAGAGCTAGAAAGTAACTCTAATATCTCCACTAAACCAGCAGATAAAGGTGCGCTGGTTGTCATGCTGGGCATTGGGAAATACGTCAAGATGTCCACAGACAGTTAAATGATCAGAATTTCTATCGAACACTGAATCAATACCCTATATTGGTGTTTAAAGGGGAAACTATTGAATTTATTGATGTGGCTGTAGCGATGGGAATTGCTACAGAAGATGTAGCAGAGTTTTAACATAAAAAAATCCTATTAGAAACACTATTTACATGCTTTCAAAGGTTCAGAAACCTATACAAAATCCCCCTGGGTCATCCTATTGTAGTGGGCATCGACTCCCTCACAAAGCCACACTCCCAATATGGGGGGACACACTAAAGAAATGGTCAGAAACCTACCATCCTATGTACATGACAACAGACATCTTGAAGGTACTGGAAGACTTATGGTTAGAACAAGACTGGATTCTGTGTACTTCAGATATTGAATCATTGTACCCAAATATTCCTCATGGGGAGGGACTGGGTGCACTGCGTGATAGATTACAACACATATCTGTCATCTGAAAAACAACAGTTTTTGGTTGAATGCGCCAGATATGTTTTAACAAGTAATTCATTTCTGTTTCAGAATACATATTACCATCAAATCCATCAGTGTGAGAGGCCGATGGATGCCCCCCCTTCCCCCTGTCTGCCTCCGTTATTGTGGAACTTCATTGGGCTATTTGGAGGAAGAGTGTTGGCCAGTTTTGGGCTGGATTGGAAGTGAGATCGTAATTAGCCGGTGCGATGACCTGTTACTAGCAGGGCTGACCTGAGCACAAGTTTAGGCAGCCTAGGTATTAGTCCCGACCGGCAGAGCTGGCCTCTGATCTGCCAATGGACAAATGAGAGTATTAGCCCGGCTAAGGAGCCTGGGGGTGCGCCCAGAGGGACGCTACCCAAACGGGTTGAAGGTTTGGGCCTAAGACCCCGGATGGCTTAAGGGTGGGAAGCCCTGCGAAGGAAGAAACCAGCTGGATTTTTGGGCCTTAAGCAGGAAGTATTGGAAGGAGTTTTCTGAGGGCACCAAGAGACCTGTGGAGATATCTGCTCAGTTAGCTGAGGATATCTGTACTGGGAAGACTGACGGTCTTCCCAGGGTGAGAACACTATTTTATTTCAAGTATTAACTGTGGTTAAAATTGTGACTGGTGATTACATTAGAATTGAATTTTTCTGATAACAGAACTGGAAGGAGTGTAACAGAGCCATGTGAGAGCCGGCCTTGTGGAAAACTCTATTGGACAAATTCCTCTCAGTGGTGGGAGCTCTGTGGGGGCTTATACTGCTATATGGTTATAATGAAATATTAATACTGGAAATATTAAAGTTGATGCTGCTAAGATTTGGTGTGGGTTGGGATTTGTTTGGGTAACTTTTGAATTGGGGAGTAAGTGGGTTTATAGTAAGATTGTTTGAGGGTTGAGGGGTGGTTGTTGGTGGGGTGGCTACTGATTGGGTGGTTATTGTATTGGGGTAAGAAGGGTGTTGGAAATGTGAGTTTTGAGTGTGGTTTGTGAGTGTGAGTGAGAGTTGTGGTAGTTCGAGTGAAGTGTCGGGGATAAAGATTACAGTCAGGCAGTTCTCCCCTTGAGATTGAGGGGTCTGCATCCCTTTGACTGCTCTCCACTTCTTTTGGAAGTTTACAACTGTTGCCAGGCCTTAGGCATTGTTAGGAGGTGGAGGGATGGGGGGCTCTGTAGATCTCGAAAGGGATGGGACGCGGGTGAACGGACAGAGACAGTAGGGACCAGCAGATGCCCTGGGGCAAAATGGACACAGGATCGAGGTCCACCTTGTCTTGTGCCCATACCCAAGGGCTCTGTCTTACAGGCATGTGCCTCAGATTCTCGTCCCTCTCGGGTGGTGTTATGCAATGTTAGTTCCATTAAAAATAAAGACCACAGTGGTGACAGATCTTGTTGCCTCTGCAGACCTGGCTTGCATCACTGAAACCTGGCTGGATGAAAATGCCGGCCCCATTTTAGCTTCTGCAGTTCCAGTAGGGTTCTCAGTGATATACTGCCCGACAGTGGACTGTAGGGACAGGGGAGTTGCTGTCTGTGTTAGACAGGAACTGGACATCAGGGAGTTGCCAGTGGGGACGACCAACTCCTTTGGGAGTATATTAGAGGTGGGTGCAGGTTTCAGGATCCTTCTCATCTACCGTCTACCAGGTGATGGTAGGGTTTTTCCTGAAGGAGGCTGAAGACTTAATCGCCGACCTGGTATTGGAGGCCCCCAGATGGTTGCTTCTGGGGGATTTCAATGCCTGGGTCGACAGTGAACTATCGCCTTTTGGTAAAGACCTCCTCCAGTTGATGGACTCATTGGGCCTGACACAGGTTACTACCACTGCCACACATGGGGGGGGAGAGAAGGGGGCACTCACTGGACTTGGTGTTCCACCTGGGGATAGATATCTCCGATATGGAGGTGGATCCTTTCGGGTGGTCTGACCATCATGCGCTGAAGTTCAGTTTTGTGACTCCCCGTAACAGGCCTGCCCCTAAGGAAATGCTACAGTACCGTCCTTTATGAGGTGTTACCTCTGAAGGCCTAATGATGGTTCTTGACCTTCCGGGTATCCCGATTGATAGCACTGACTCAGGATCCCTTGTACTTGCCTATAATAGGGCAGTGGCCGAGGCCCCAGAGGTCACTGCTCTGGTTCATGTTCGCGCTCTTGCTCTTCACCTGGGTACCCCATGGTTTGATGGGGCACTCAGGGAGTTGAAGAGGCAGGAGCAAAGGTTGGAGAGACACTGGCGGAAAACTTACCTGGAGGAGGTTAGACTTAGATTAATAGACCATTATGAGGTCTATCAATCAGCAATTTCTCATAAGAAGGCAGAGTTCCTGTCCAGGAAAATTGCTGCAGCAAGGAACAGGTCAGCTCCGCTCTTCTGGATCGTGGACAGACTGTACAATCCAGTCTGTCTGTGATCTGGTCGAGCATTATTACAAGAAAAGTTTGAGGAGTTTGTGCAGTTCTTTGCTGATAAGGGATCCTCCATCAGGACACAGATCAGCCAGTGCCTCCCCATTGGGCCTTGCATGGATCAACCAGGTGGTACAAATATCGAGGTGACCTAGTACTCCTTTAGCCAGCTGGCAGTCATGGATACAGTTAGGATCATCCAGACTCTGTGGCCTACCTGCTGTTTATTTATTTATTTATTTAAGAGTTTCATCAGGAAGGCATACTGAGCAGTGTACTGCTCGATTCCAGATGCACCCTGGGGGAAGGGGTTATACAGGATACAGTAATAAGGATGATTATATACATAAACAGTGCAATACAATTTAGAGCAGGCAAGTCATATATACAAATAGCAAATTTACAGACAGGTGGTATAATATGCCCTGGGGGCACAGGGATAGGCAGGGTATAGCATTTATAAAGATGTTCAGTACAGTAGAAATTTAGAGCTGACAAAATCAAATGTACAAATAGAAGTAACAAGATAGGTGGTAACAGAGGGGAGTGGCATGCCCTGAAGTAGGAAATACTCAGCTGCACATAGTAAGCAGTGGTTGGCAACAGTGGGAAGAAAACAGTTTTGGTAGTAATCAGCTGGCACTTAGGTTGCGAGGGATTCAATGGGGCAGGATGCAAGAGCAGGTGGTAGAGAAATAAGTCTTAAGAAGGGCATTCCAGTGTGGAGCGCCTGTGGCGTGTCTAATTTCGGCCATCAGGGAGTTCCATAATTTGGGCAACCTGAAGCTGAAGGCAGCCTGGCCAGACCGGGTGGATCTGTGCGGGATGTGAAGAAGCCGAGAATCAATGTTCCTGAGTGCATATCCCGGTGGTGGAAGGGCATTTAGGGAGGAGGACAGGTAGGAGGGGAGTGACTGTGACCAGAACTTAGCAGCAGTTCTAGCACAGTGTAGCAATCTCCGATTGTGGAGAGAGGGGAGGTCCAAGGACTGGTAGAGGACACAGCGATGTGTACTAGGAGGGCGGTCCAGGGAGAACCGGCAGAAGGAGTTGAAGAGGGGGGTCTAGCCTGGACAGGGAGGTTTGAGGGGCTGCACAGTAGACTACATCGCCGTAGTCCATTATCAGGAGGATCACCTTTTGGGCGATAGCTAGTCGTGTTGGTAGGGGGATGCAACTTTTGTTGCGGTACAGCGCACCCAGCATGGGATGCAGCTTCTTGTACATAGCATCAATATGCGCAGAGAAATCAAGGTACTGGTCTAGCCAGACACCAAGGCATCTGTAGGAAGTGCAGACCTCCAGGGGGGAGCCATCCAGAGTGTAGAATGCTGGGGGCAGTTTGGCCGAGAGCCAAAGGTGAGGAGACAGTTTTTGGGGTTTAAAAATAGTTGATTTGAGAGGAACCAATGTTGGATGGAGTCAAAGTCCTCCTGCAGACAGGCTTCCACAGCATTAGGGGATGAGCCAGAGCAAACAGCACCGTGTCGTCTGCATACATGTGGATAGCAGTATGTGGGCAGGCAGATCATTGAGAAATAGAGAGAACAGCAGAGGGCCTAGTACAGATCCTTGGGGGACTCCGCTGGTGACTGGGAGTGAGGTGGAGCTAGCCGAGCCAATACGGACAGACTGGGACCTACCTGCCAGGTACGACTGGAACTAGTTGGTGACAGACACTGTCAATCCAGCTTGAGCGAGTTTGGACAGTAACAGGGCATGCGAGACCATGTAGAAAGCTTTGGCCACGTCGATAAAAATAGCCGCAGTTATCTCCCCTTTATTCATACCTGTAAGAATGGTGTTGGTGAGATGAAGGAGAGAGGTGGTGGTGGAGTGATTCTTTCTAAACCCAGCCTGGAAGGGTGTGAAGAATGATATGGAATCGAGGTAGTGGGAGAGCTGGGCTAGTACAAGTCGCTCCTGTGTTTTGGCTAGGATGGGGAGCAGTGATATGGGACGGTAGTTGCATGGGGAGGAAAGGTCGCCTCCTTTAGCTAGGGGAAGGACTGTGGCTTGTTTCCATATTGTAGGGACGGACCAGAGTCTAAAATACAGGTTATAGAGCGTGGCTAGAGGGTAGGCTATGGCAGGTGCAGAAAGTAGGAGCATTCTGGAATCAAGGCCCAAGGGGCATTTACCTTTGGATGGATTGAGTGACTGAAGTATTTTTAGTACCTCACCGGGTGTAACCGGGCGAAGCAAGAAATAGGCCAGTGAGGAGACAGCTGGGGGAACAATGGGAGGGGGTGGGAGGAGAGTAGAGAGGATGTAGTGTTGGTGAAATACGAGTTAAACTCAGTGGCAACCGTGCAAGGATCAGCGATGAGGCTTCCACCTATGTTGAGAGGGAGTAGGGGTTGGGCGGGGGTGGTTAGAAGAGATTTTATTGACTTCCAGAATTGTGTTGGGTGAGGCAGAGATTGTGTTGAGAAAGCAGACTTAAAGTAATTGGATTTGGCCTGACGTATGAGTCTTGTGCAGGCATTTTCTTAGCGGTGTAGTGTTGCAGAGCCTATAGCACCTGTTGCCTTGAAAGATTTCCAGGCTCAGTCTCTGGCTCGTAGTTGTTCCAGGAGGTTAGCTGTTACCCAAGGTAGGTGGGATCCTCTTACTCTGGATCTTCTGAGTGGCGCATGGAAGTCCCAGATAGCCAGGAGGTTGGTCATAAAAAATTTGAGGGCATCATCCATGGAGGTGGCCCTAGGGATGCAGGACCAGTCGATGCTGGTGAGGTCATTTAGGAGTGTGGTCAGATCAAGGGATTTGTAAGCTCTGTTGTATAGGGTGCGGGGGGAGGGGCCTTGGGTCTGAAGATTTTCCGCACCATATAAATCATGTGGTGGTCACTGAGGGAGTCTGGTAGTAGGCCAGTGTTAATTATCCGATGTGGGTGGGTGGTGAGGGGCCCAATCTGGTAGAGTATGCTTTTTGGATTTGTGGTTTAGGCGAGTGGGTTCCGTTATTTGTTGGGACAGGTTTAGAGCATTTATTTGACAGCGCATTTTGGTGGCTATGCTGCCTAGCCAGTTCTGGTTGAAATCTCCAAGGATATGGAGTTCGCCGCCAGCCATAAGAGACCTCAGGTTGCCTAGGTGGTCTAGGATGCTAGACAGTGGTGTGTGTGGCGGGTAGTATGATCCTGCTATGTATATGGGGATGGAGTGAGGAAGAGAGATTTTGATTAGAAGGGAATCTATTGATAGTGTGGGTACAGTAGGTGTGATTGTAGAGAACTGGAGTTTAGAGAAGATGTACATGGCAGTGCCACCACCCTTCTTGATGCCCTGTCAGTCCTGGGATTAAGGAGTACCCAGGTATTGAGAATTCGGCGTCAAGGTTGTGGGGCTTCAGCCATGATTCAGTAATGATTACGATATCAGGGCGAAGGAACAGGACACTTGTTTGTAAGGCTGCTATTTTGTTCAGGATGCTGCATATGTTTAGGTGGACTATTTTGAAACCTCTTGGAAGGTGAGTAGCCGGGCGGGAGTTGCCCATTTACTGGGGAGAAGGGACCAGGGTTACATTCTACGTCACCGGCTATAAGGAGCAAGAGAGCCAAGATGTGCCTTGCTAGGTGCATGCTCTTTTGAGATGTCCAGCGGAAAGGGGGATGGTTATGAGTCTGGGAGTTGGGCACAGGGTCTAAGCAGTAGGGGACATATAAGGTAGGCAACCCTGCATGAAGAGAGGGAGGAAGGATAGAGGTCCCCAGTGGCCATTTATGCCAGCTGTGCAGAGTGTGGTGCACTAGGGCAGAGGAAGAGTGGGGGGGTAGATTTGCAGTCGCAGGGATAAGGGGCAGAGAGCTAGGTTGAATTGGGTAGGACGAAGGTGGAAGGGAAGATATGGTTGAGTATAGCACGATTATTATTAGAGGGAGATAGAGCATTTTGAAAGGAAATTTGAAAGCTGCTCAGGGGTGGCCAATAGTGTCTGAAACATACAAGGAACTAATGGGAAAGTGGGCTGATTGGTTCACGCAGTCACGTGGTCCACCCTATAAAAGGAGGAGCTTACCAAGGGTGGTGGTGGGGGCGGCGGGGGACTCACTCTGGCGCAGTCAGCTGGAGCTGCTGCTAAGCGTGGGGTCGCTACCTGGGTGCTTTTTTTTTTCAGCGCGTTGCTCCGTGGGGGTCTCAGTGGCTGTGGGGAGGGCTGAACCAGCTTGCCCTCACGACCTCACTGTGGATAAGGGACAGAAAAAAACAGCTTTAAATACAGGTAGGAAGGGAGGAGGAGCTAACAACAGGTACGTGAATAGCTTAAGCTGAAATGGAGGTATTAGTTTACCAGGCGGGTGATCTAATAAATGCCTGCATGTGCAGAGGATCTATCTGTTCAGCATAAATTATTTAGTACAGGATTACTTGCTTACAAGTTCGACAAGTCACTGAGCGTGCTGCCTGCAGCCTAAGAGCTCTTAATATGGCTCCGGTTCAGTTAAATTGCATCCCCTTAAGGCTCAGATAAATTAATTTCCCCTTAAGGTACACTTCCCCTCAGTCAAAATCCTATGTCGGTGGAGCTTGTGAGAGCAGTGAAAAAAACAATTTACAGCGCTCCACCGACAAAAAAGGCAACAGTCTGTTTGGAAAATGGTGCCAAGTTCAAATTTCCTCTGGTGCGGTCAACTGGAGCTGCTGCTAAGCGTGGGGTCGCTACATGGGTGCTTTTTTTTGGCGCGTTGCTCCTCGGGGGTCTCAGTGGCTGTGGGGAGGGCTGAACCAGCTTGCCCTCACGACCTTACTGGGTGCTTTTTTTTTGGTAGCGTTGCTCGTGATGGTCTCAGTAGCTGTGGGAGGGCTGAACCAGCTTGCCCTCACGACCTCACCTGGGTGCTTTTTTTTCGCACGTTGTCTGCGGTGGTCTCAGGGGCTGTGGGAAGGGCTGAACTAGCTTAAATTCTGTCCCAACTCACCTTCTTGTAGGGTGTGCTGAGGTAATCGGCCCAGTCCTTGCTGGGATAGTGAAGGTTTCATTGGAGAGAGGGGTCTTTCCAGACCCTTTAAAGGAGGCGGTGGTATGACCACTCCTGAAAAAGCCATCCGTTGACCCTGACTGCCCAGTTAACTACATACTGGTCTCTAACTTGCCTTTTGTGGGTAAAGTTATTGAGAAGGTGGTCGCACTGCAGCTGGAAGATCATTTGACTACCCACATATCTATGACCCTCTCCAGTCAGGCTTCAGGAAAAGGCATAGCACAGAGACTGCCCAGGTACGGGTGCTTAATGATCTCCTGATGGCTACAGATTGGCGAGCGAGCTCCATCTTGGTTCTCCTAGATCTCTCAGCAGCTTTTGACACTATGGACCACGGGGTGCTGCTCAAGCGCCTGCGGTTTTCTCTGTGGACGGGGAGAGAGGGGCAGTCCCCAGTTGGTTTCAATCATTCCTTGAGGTCAGGTCCAGAGGATTGTGTCTGGGTTTTCCTCGGCCAAGGGATCTATCTGCCCTCTTGGTCCCAGGGCCTGTGTCTGTCCCCCATGTTGTTTGCAGTGTACATGCTGCTATTGGGAGACATTATACGACGATATGGGCTGAGTTTTCACTGCTATGCAGATGATTCTCAGCTCTACATGTCTTTTGTACCTGACCAGGAGTTTGCTTTCTCAGTGTTTAATAACTGCCTCTAGAAGATACAGAACTGGATGAGTGCGAGCTGGCTGAGGTTGAATCTGAGAAAAACGGAGGTGCTGGTTGTGGACCCTGATCAGAGGATGGCAGAGACATGAGAGGGGAAACCCTCAGGTTTACATCTTGGAGGGGCCCCGTTTAATGGCTCAGATGTCAGCTGTAGTCAAGTCTTCCTTTTACCATCTAAAAAATATCACCAGGGTAAAGCATCTGGTTCCATCTGAAGATCTATCCACTCTGGTCCACGCCTTTGTTACCACTCATCTTGACTACTGCAACGTCCTCTACCTAGGGTTACCGGGGCTGGATATCCGCCGTTTGCAGCTGGTGCAGAACGTGATGGCAAGGCTGTTACTGGAACACCCAGGTTCTGCCACATGACACCTGTGCTGTGTGAACTGCAATGGCTGCCAGTACAATGGCAGATCACCTTCAACGTTGCGTTGCTGACCTACAATGCCCTACATGACCAGGGACATCATGCCTGCAAGATCTGCCGTTTCCCTACTGCCCTTCCCGTTCACTCTGTTCCTCCGACAAGGGACTACTGGAGATTCCCAGGGTAGGTCTGAAAACATCTGGAGGTAGATCTCTTGTCTTTATGGCTCCTACCCTGTGAAATTCTCTGCCTCGTTGGATAAGAGATAACCTGACCGTAGAGGGATTTAAAAGCTCCCCTAAAGCCCATTTATTTGCACAGGCATTTGATGGGTTATTGGAAATTTGATTATGCTGCTATGTTGCCACACTGAAGCTGAGAATGATTTTAAAAAAAATTAATTGATTATATTATTGTTTTAATTATTGGATGATGGATTTTATGTTGTATTTTTGTAAAGGTGCCCTGAGCTTTGGAAGGGCACCTAATATAAATAAAGTTTGCTTGCTTGCAAATAAAAGGTACTGGAGTGGGAGCTACATTTGTGCCAACATCTACTTAGGAGTCTGGAAACAAGATGTTAATTCTCTAGAGGTCAATCCCTTTTTTTTTTTTTTTTTTTTTAATTAAGAGGACTGTCCTCTGCTTTGTTTCCCCTGCTGTATACTTGTCACGTACTCCAGCATTTAGCTTTCCACTTACCCCCTTCCTCCGAAACCCACTCCTTCCCACTAACTACCCACTAATGTCTTAAGGTTGCATAGTTCTAATATGCATCTAATGTCCGTTTTCTGCTTGTACTTACCTTTTATTGTGATGTACTTCTTGTACTGCTATCAAAACTGCTACACTAGATTGTACAGTATGCTATTTGTATTGTTTGTATATCATGGTCTACCAGGACCTCCTTGTGAATGAGCTTGCTCAATGGAATTTTTCTTTCTGCAAATGAACCTGAACTTGTTGATGACATCTTACTGGTATAGAATGGGTTGGGGGGTGGATGAACTTAATTCACTGCTTGCATACAAAGTAATAACCCCAATCTCCATTTCCAGGATGATTACAGTACTGAAAAGGTTCACTTTATGGATCTGAGTATAATACAGATGGCTCTGTGAGCAATGATCTAATCAGAAAGCACTGACAGAAGTCTTCTCCTGCCCCCTTCAAGCTGTCATCCCCGCCACCTAACAGATAACATCCCTAAGACCTAGTTCCTCAGAGTTTGAAGGAACTGTTCCTCAGATGTAGCCCAACACTTTAAGGCTCATGGGTACAGGTCTGATTTGATGGAGAGGGCTACAGTGGCAGCTGGCCGACCATACTGAGAGAAATAGCCTCATAGTATATAATTATGGAAAACAAACATCAGATAGTGTACTCAGTTTTGTGACTAGATTTACATGATCCAGGAAGTCAAGAACATAATTAACCAACACTGGAATATACTGTAGACCAAACCACTCCTTGAGGGAGAGGTGAATACTCCACCTCATATGGTATACTGGTGAGATAGGAATCTGAGGGAGATTTCAGTCTACATCCTGCAACCCACTCCCACACAAAGAACTACTTGGCTTCCAGACCCATCGAAAGGCAGCTTCAGATGTGGCCACTGTCATTACTGTGCATCCATGGAAAAAAAACAAATTCTTTCTGCAGGGTGAACAACCAGAAGAAATGTAAAATCTGGCACTTCAAGAAATTGCTCCACTGTTGGGACTGTTTATCTGGCAACTTGCCAACGTAAAGTTTTTTATATGTTGGCAAAACTTCCTGAATGCTAAAACTGAGAAAAGGGGAGCACCTCAGCTGTATAAGAAATAAAGACAGAAACAAAACTCATTCTAAACGTATCCCTGAGAGTGCTAACCCTGAGAATGACAGATTCTCATTTTACAGAATTGATAAGTTTTGGGTTGGAAAACGGGGTGGTGGAACTCTTGAAGACTGGGTTTTACATCGTGAGGCATTCTGGATTTCTTAATTGGGCACTTTAAAACAACCAGGCTTATATGATGCTTTTTAACAAATCCCCAAATGAAAATTAAAAATGAAAAGCCCATTTTGAACATGTTCCTAGTCTGCCTCTAGTGCTGTGGTGAACAGACTACAATTTTATCTCTCCCGATTCCAAACGCTGTGTTTTGATCCCTGCAACTACTGCGCCTGATAACAAGAAAGCAGTTTTGTTCATGGCTGCCTTCTCATTATTGCCAAATGATAGGTCATTCATGCTCTTTTTACTACGCGAGCACATCTGTACCCAGATTGACGCTTGTGACCTCCTACTCACAATGCTGCGGGACACATACAGGTCAGGGTAAATGCACCTAAGATTGGCTAATTTTGTCATTTGGTATGCTTTTGTCACATATCAGCATGTTATTACCCCCCCTGCTGGCCTTTGCGACTTCCCATGTAAATATATTGTACAAGATCAATTAGTGTTTTTTACATGCTGTGATATAATCATGGAAGGCATATATATCTGCATATAGACTTAATCGATTTTAGTTGCTATGAACGGATGCTGTGTGCACCCATGCAGATACTGTGGAAACAAAGCAGTCGATACGAAATTCTGTATTAAATTCTTTACGTATTTTTTTTAGGTTCTGCATGATTTTCTATATCTCATATCTGTGTGGTATTTTTATTTTTTTACACTGTTACTTGTACTGTATCTTTAAGACTATTACAGTATTTAAGGACCATCAATATATTGGACTGGCCTCCCTGATAAAGTGCGCATGCTAGCGTGGTCCTGTTCTTTCTGTGGTGCTTTAGAGTGCTTCTAACTACTTGTTGCACTGCACTGGAATAAACACCAATTGGTAAGCAAAGTGTTTGCTCTTAGTGCCCGTTTTCTTCTGTGATTGCTCGTTATTTAAATGTGGCACGAATACAGGTTACTCACCTGTAACAGGAGTTCTAGGAATGGTATATGTTGTTCATCCACACTTATTGGCAGGTTCCTTGCTGCTTTAAATCTTGCCAGAAGGTCTTCAAGATGGCTCCTCCCACCCACCTGGGTGGTAAAACTCTCGGCTCCGCCCCATGACGCCAGATCTAGCCCGCTGGAAGCCAGGTTGCGCGCTCGCCGGGAGGTTGGAGTATGTAGGATGAACAACATATACCATTCCTAGAACTCCTGTTACAGGTGAATAACCTGTATTTCTAGGGACATGGATATGTTGTTCATCCACACTTATTGGCAGACTCCTAGCAGTTCTCCGGGAGGAGGGAGGCAAGGCGCACACTCCCTACTTAGGTAGAAAGACTGGAGAACCAAGGCCCCGACCAACAGCCCAGCGTGACCCAAGGTCGATGTGGAAGAGGAAAACGGTAAAGCCTGCTTCCAGGTAGAAGCCCTGCGGATATCCTGGACAGGAGTATCCTCGGAAGCAGCCACCGATGCAGCAGAAGGGTGGGTAAAATGAGCTCTTATCCCTCTGGGAGGCTCCATGCCCGCCCACCTGGGCGGAGACCTATGCAGGAGGTGACCCACCCACC
This sequence comes from Neoceratodus forsteri, assembly GCA_016271365.2. Classification (NCBI taxonomy): domain Eukaryota; kingdom Metazoa; phylum Chordata; order Ceratodontiformes; family Ceratodontidae; genus Neoceratodus; species Neoceratodus forsteri. The sequence continues at coordinate 463,832,510 of CM057458.1, forward strand.
GCCGTCCGGCTACAGGTCTGCCAGGTGCGGCTTCAGCGTAGATGACAAACAGCTGGTGAACCTCTCCCGAACTTCAGTCCTACGTTCCCTGGGTAGGCGAGCGTTTAAATAGGGTCCCCAAGGAACCTATATATGGCCTCCGAGGCGTGAATGGGGATGAACCCCGGCAGAGGCAATGCCCGGATAGGGAAAAAAACTCCACCTCCGCCAACGGAAGGAACTTCGGTTGGGGCGCAGAACAACCTTGTCCCTGTGGAAGACCAGATAGGGAGATTCAAAGGAGCGCTTGGAACTCTCCCCTCCTTCTGGATGGCAGAGTAGCCCTAAGAAGGTGTTCTTCCACAACAGGTGGGGAACTCGCACCTGTGCAAAGGTTCGAACGGCTTGCCCGTGAGCTAAGCCCATACCAGCGAAGATCCCACAAAATGGGGATACTCTCCCTGAAGGGGAGGTGTGATCGAGGCCTAGAAAAGCGCCAGACCACCTTTTCTGCGCCACCGACTGCCTTCCGGCCCGCGCTAGGAAGACAGGGGAGACCAACAGAAGCACCCAGAGGGTCGTCGGCCGAAGCCCTGGTTCAAAAGAACGGACCGCAGAAGGTCCGGAATGCTCGCCGAGGGACGGAAGAGGGGCCCCCGGCCCTGTCCCAACATCAAATGCATAACTCTACCATTTGAAGGCGAGCCTATTTGGCTGACTCCCGGCAGGACGCCTTGAAAACGTCGAGGACCTTGCTGAAAGACCCCAGGCCTGGCCCCTAGCCGCACAGGGACCAGGCCTTTAGGTGCAGGGATTGAAGGTCCAGATGGAAACCCTTCCCCTGAAAACAGAGATCAGGGCTGGAAGCCGCCTCAGGAGCCTGGGGCTGAGACTGAGGAGAGCTGGATACCAGAGCTGGCCAACCAGTCTGGGGCTACCAGCATCGCCTGCGCCTAGTCCCTCCTTGCCTTGCCCGTGGGTCAAGGGAAATTGGGGAGAGGCATAGAAGAGGCCCAGGGTCCGCGACCTCGACGGCATCCCCTACAGCAAACCTTGCTGAGGGGGCGGGCATGAGGCAGTCTCAGCCTCGTATTCTCCTGAGGGAAGGAGGGAGAAGATCCTGTGCTACCTCCAGCAGGGAAGACCACTCGTGGGGGCGCAGTCTATGTCCGGCTTAGGGCATCAGCCAGGGTGCTGGAGGCTCCTGCCATCGAATGGCTAGGAAACCGCCTCCCAGCTGCTCAAAAGACCCAATATGGAGAACCTCCTTACAAGATGCAAGGGGCTTGTCTGAACCTGGTGGGGTAGGTAGCACATGGTCGTGGTGTTGTCCGCCTGGACTTAAACCACTAGACCCCGCACAAACGGAGCGAGCAGTGCAAGCAAAGTGGACCGCCAGGAGCTCCAGCGGGTAGGAAAGACATTGGGACTCCCGAGAGGACCAGAGGTGAAGCACTCTGTATTCCCCTAGATGGACACCCCAACCCATCCGAGAAGCATCGGTCGGAGCAGACCGTCGACTCGGGCCGGATGAACAGGATGTTCTCCTGCAAGAGCTGGAACGGTCCGAAGGAGAGCGTTCCCTAACTCCTGGGCTGTAGTCACGAACTGGTCCGAAGGAACGCAGCACTGTGACCGCTGGCTGGCCAGTCCCCTGCGGGGAACGCGTGAACCAGCGGGTCCAACAGACCATGCTGGAGCCGGCCGCTGTGAGGTCCAGAAGGAGCAGGAGGTCCCGGTAGGGCGCAATTGCCCAGTCAGACCTGACCAGGTAAGGGAGGAAGAACTCCAGCCCTGTCCGCCGGGAGCAGAGCTCGGACTCAAGAGTCGAGCCTGGTCCCAAAGAAGGATCACCCGCTAAGGCACGAGTTCCAACAAGGCTCCGATAACAGGAGACCAGCCTGAAATCCAGAACTCTGGATCAACCCCTTCCACCTGGAAGGGTTGAAGTCAGGCCGCCATTCCGGTGGGGTTATGCCTGGGCCCGTCGATGCCGCAGAGAGCTGCTGGGCAGAGACCGAAGGGCCTGGCCTGGAACTCGTAAGGAGATCCCCCGCTACGAAAGGGAGGAGTCTCCCAGAAAACGGATGGAACGAGGAGTAAGTACGTCCTGGAGGCCCAGGAGCGAAGCCACATGCCCGTTCTGAGGATGGGATATCTAAGTCAGAGAGACCATCCAGGCGTGCGGAAGAATGGGGCGCAAGCCCCCCGTCCGTTTGAGACCAGGAATACCTGGACATGAACCCAGGGTCAGGAGGAGGATCCGAAACCTTCCTGATCACCTCTATTTAGAGGGCCAGGCAAGTCGGCTCAGCGGGCCGACGAAGAGGCTGTGGACCCCAAGATCCCCGTGGGGCAACGGCTCGAAAGGGTGGAACCTGCTCGCGAACCCGAGACAGGTCACACCCTTAGCACCTCCGACCCCTAGAGGTCCGGGAAAGCGAACCAAGTGGAGGAGATGTGGAGCTGTCCCCCCACGGGGGAACCCGGGTAAGGGCAACGGGGTCGGGGGACAGCGCCTCTTAGCCAGTCACTGAGCAGGCTTGGGGGAGGAAGAGGCAGAGGGAGCTCTCGGACCTTTACCTCCCTGCTTCCTTTTGAAGGAAGATGCTGGTTTGGAGTCAGGCCGCCCAGCGCAAGCCTGCTGGCCCTCGAGCTGGGCCGCTCTGGTCCCACTGGACCCTCAGTGTCCATGGTGGAATCTGCATGTACAGCCTGGCCAAGGGTACCGTGACAATGGCTGCAGCCATTAAGGCCCAAGAGCCATAGAAAGGTTCTGGTCATGACATATCTGCTGTTGTAAAGTAGTTGGGTGTGAGCCAACAGATGGTCCACCCTGTCCCACAGGAGTAACGCAAAGCCCTGAGCCATGTCCAGTACTGCCCCAATTTACTGGAGGTGCTGGGCAAGAGGGTCAAGAATAATCTGGGCAGACTGACTGTGATTCCCAAGGCACTGAACAACTGCCTGGTATGTTCCAGGGTCAGGTCAGTGGCTCCCTGGATTGTGTTTTGAGCAACCAATCGACCAGGTAAGAGAAGACATACAGCCCTCCCACCTGAAAGCCTCTGCTACCACCGCCATGCATCTGGTAAAGACCCGTGGTGCAGAAGACAAGCCAAAAGGCAATGCTCGAACTGGTAGTGCTCCCCTGGAACTCGAACCAAAGGTACAGTCTGTGGGGGGCACACACCTTGATATGCAAGTATGCATCCTGCAAGTTGAGCAAGGAGACCCCATCTCCCTGGTGCAGAAGTGGCAGGAGGTCATACAATGTCACCTACCTGAACTTTTTGTACTGGATATAGGAAATTCAGGTTCCTCAGATCAAGGATCGGTCACAGATCCCCTGTGGATCTGGGGACCAGAAAGAAATGGGAATAGAATCCCTGGTTCTTTTGATCTATAAGAACAGGTTCTATGGCCCTTTTTGACAGCAGTGTTCAAAGTTCCCCCAGCAGCACTGGAATGTGATCTAAAGGGTAGCTGGAATGAACTGGAGGCTGATCTGGAAGCCACTGCAGAAGTTCTAGAGAGTGGCCATGCTCTATGAGCTGCAGGACCCATAAATACGTGATGATCTCCCTCCACCTGTAGAGGTGGAGGAAGAAACAACACCCTCACACTGCCTTCTGCAGTGCCGGAGGGTGGGGGTATGGCAAGAAGTCATGCTGAGGTGGCCCTGGTGGCCGAGGTCGTACCCCTTCCTCTGGGGGCTTTCCCAGAGGTAAAGGAGGAGACAGGCAATGCTGTTGCTGCCTGGTGTTTGCCTTGGGGTCTGACCCCTTGCTTGGGCTTATAGAAGACACAATGAAAGGGCAACCTCTGGCCACTTTTTGGCTGAGTGTGGTATAGGGGGTGAACTAACCGCAAAGTCCTACCAGAGAGCTGCACGTCAGAAAGAATGTCCTGCATGTCCACCCCAAACAGGCTGTAGCTTCTGAAGGGGGCATTCAAAATGGACTGTTGCACATCTGCAGCAAAGCCAGACACCCTAAGCAGGTGCCCACTGCCGCTGCCCTAGCGGAAGCATCAGCCGCATCGTAGGCACACCATAAGTGATGCTTGCCAATGTCGGCCCCAGACAGAAGGGCCTTAAGCAATTCCTGCCTCTAGGGACCCTTTAGTTGGGCCTGACCCACAGCCTTGGCCTTCTTCCTGAGAGATTTCTGAAATGTGACCAGTGGGCCACATAATTCAAGACCCTGATGGCCAGCATAGCAGAGGCAAAGGTCATCTTCCCCATGAGGTCCAGCTTTCTGGACTCCTTATCAGGAGGAAAACAGCTAAGGTGCTTATGCTTCATAGTTCTATCATGGACAACATTTATTACAACAGAATCTGACTTAGGTTGCTCAGCAAAGCTTGTTTCCTCTAAGGGAACCTGGTACAATTTGTTTGCCTTTCTAGGCATGGCAGGGATCAAATTTTGTCTGGACAAAGCAGCATCTTTAAAAGCTGCTATGAGGGGGTGGATAATAAGGGGAGGGGAATCTGGCAACTCTAGGTACTCTGTCAGATTCCTCCTGGCAACATCCTGCTCTTCAGCGTCGAACCCCATCACCGTTTGTAACTGCCTCATGACCAAAATAAAAGTGGGGTCTACGGGGGGGACCTTGGGGTATAGTTGGTAGAGTCCTCACCCCCCCAGGACAGACCGCCAAGTTAGAATGGGGGGCTATCGGCCCCTCATCATCACCCTCGTCATCATCATCCTCATACTTCCTGGGAAGGAGGTAAGGATGGTATTCATCCTCATAATCAGGGTCAGAGAATGTCAGTGATGGCGCTGAGGAACAAAGATGAGCTGGACAAGGTGCCACCTAGGCACAGAAGCAGGCCTAGCAGACCCTGGCGCCATCGGCCCCGGAGGGGGGGGGCAAGCCAGTGCATGAACTCCCAAAGAGAGTAAAACATGGGCAAAATGTCAAAGAAAGGCGGTGTCGGAAAGCCTAGCAGTGCTAGTAGGGGAGCCTGGGATGTCAGCTCTAGCGGGAATGGCTGCAGCGGTGTGGGCTGAGGCTCAGGTGTCACTGACCTCAAGGAAGATGGGGTGTGGCAGGCAGAGAGATCTGCGATGAAGCAGAATATGACCCCCAGCATGGCCGACACGCGTAGCAATGACTGCTCCTTACTGTGGTCACTGTCCCGGTGTTTGTGCTTCCCGGCCGACTTCTGCCTGGCCTTGGAGGACTGACAGCCTTTGGACGGGGAGGCAGAGGAGCTTCTGGCGTGGAGTTTCTTCTCCATTAGTGTGACCTTCTGTGTCAGCAGGAAGCTTTCAAGAGTATTCAGGCACTGCCACCAGGTAGCCTGGGTGAATCTGCAGCAGACCTCGCAGGCCTGACTGTCGCAGTCTGGGCCTAGGCAGCAGACACAGAGTCATGTTCATCCTTATCAAAGATCTTTTGGCCACAATCGCAGAAGCGGAAGTTTTTTGGAAGCGCTAGACAAACAGAAAGCTCAAAATCACTTTCAAATAAAGTGATTCCATAAACTAGGGTTAAGAAAGAACATAAAAGTTAGAAAGTGGAAAACTGGCAGTCAACTGAAGCAGCAGTGGAGCCCGACGTGTACATCAGAACTTACTGTAATAGCAGATCTTCGTGAGGATCTCTTGTATCAGGCCACGCTGTCCCACCCTCTGTTCTCCATGGTTCTTGAGCTTCCTGTGCCTCTCTCTCTCTAGGACAGCTCACCTTCTGTTTCACCCATCCTTCTGGCGGGAACCTCTGGCTCCCCTCAATTTCCTGGCCAAAGATCCTCAGGTGGGGGTCTCATGGGAAAATATCTGAGAGGGCGTGGGGCTGCCCACACTTATATGGGAGGGACTTCGTCATGGGCAGCCCTTGTAGACTGCTTGCTAGTAAGTTTCCATGTGGTCCTAGTGCCTGGCAGCCGTAGTTCTACAGGTCTGCGCCTGATGTAAGAGATGCCCTCAATGAAGATTACAGGATATGTAACATTTAGAGACAGCAATACAATATGGTCATATAGCACTCAAACAGTGTCCCAAAGTAAGTCTCCCTTTAACACAAGTGTTTAATTAATATATATACACATATATATATATATATATACACACACACACACACACACACACACACACACCACATATGTTACACTGTACCAGAAAAAAAAGTATTTTGTGGTTATTCACATGGGTAATCCTTTCATTATGCTTATATCGTATTTTCAGCCCTTGAGAATCTCCCAGCACCACACTTATTATTGACTCTTCGTAAATGGAGAGACATGGAGATGATGTGGAGAAAAAATGGCAGATACAAAAATTGTCAGGATACCACTATAATGCAGACAGTATACACACACATAGACACATATTTACTGTGATGTCCGTTTCATGGGTCAGCATGTGAAAAGACATACATATAGTGAAACTTAACATGTATACATCTACATATTTTAACCCCCCCCCCCCATTCACTGGTTATAGGCAGAAAACATAACACTCAAACTGAAAAGGAACTTACTGTCCAGAATTTGATGAAATACTGTGCGACTGTTGCAGACACTAACAGACAGTATATCATAGCGTAAAATAGAAACAGCAAAAAGAACTTGTAGCTTGAAAATCCCACACAGTTATTCACCCTAAAAAACAAAATCAATACAATTTTAATAAGCAGGTGTAAGGATGCTTCTTGATGCAACAATAATGTTTACAGTATTTCAGATGGCAATAACTTTCTCAAATAAGAATATTGAAAGTCTGAACACTTCTTAAATACTAAAACAGAAAAAAAACTGTCCCACTTTTACACCTAGCATATTTTACGGTACAGGTACAAACAGTATCTTCTAACCTCTGAAAACTAATGTGAGCTGTAAGGCTATCTTTGACTCCAGTCATGAATACTGACATCATCTCCTCTCCTGCCTCTTGCTTTGAGGAAGAGAAATAAATGTTGAATTAAATTTGAATAAGAGAGACACTAATCATGTGAGGAATCAAAGTCTCCAGTCTGTGATGCTGGGGATCTGGGTTCTTCTCTGAAGCTTGGAATGCCACAGAAGTCCAACAGGAAGAAGATGGCGCATCCCAAAAGCTACTCCTTCTCTGGGAGAAAGGTCTGAGCCCCTTCAGTGCATCACAGTTCCCAGCACCTAAGGATCCTAGTGCTTGGTTTCCCAAGGTTGAGAGTATGTAGAGCCGCTGGGATGGGTGGAGTACGTCATATGTGAGAATATGTCTCTGCCTTGGAAATAAATGAGTAACAGGTTGGAGAACAGAACATAAGAGATGGTGATGCTATCTTGTCTTCACCCACCCAGTGGGGATGTATGTATTACAAACTACATGGGTCCAGATCTTCATCTTCGCCTAACTGGATCCAGTCTTGGCCAGCTTATGGCCATCCATACTACCAGGGAAGAATTTTTTTTCATGATGGCTACCAAGATGGTAGGTTGTGTTTTCTGTCTGTAGATTAGTTTGTTTGTTTTTTGTTCCAAACTTGGAGTGACTGTCATTTCTTATCACATCAGTGAACACTGCCCAAGTCATCACCTTTAACAATACAGCACTGGGTATGTGAACTTTCACCAGAACTGACTTTTAAAGATCTGCTCCAACAAAGATATTTCTGCAAGTCTGTACGACCAAGTCATTGCAACAGTCTGAGTCCAGAAACCTCATACCTGATTATCTGTGTGCTGTTTAATAACCATGTACATTCTCCTAAGGATCAGACATTTCTACTCTGCTACACCCTGGGCCTAACTGCTCTCTTCTTTTCTCCAACACTGTGTGTACAACTGAGAGGCTTTCCAGTAACCCAACTCCTGCTTGCAGACAACTGTGTGTACTAGTCTCTTGTGCTGCACTGAGTGACCCAAGCTCTAAACCACCATGCTTTCTCATCTGGCACTAATTAACTTGGTGTTGTGTTGATGTAACCTTGGCTGGCTCAGGGTTGCAAAGATTTATATTTGGTATTTGTAAAATATCTGCTGGACCCTCCACTTTAATCTAGGAGACTGGTGTGCAGATCCTTTACTTGCCATCTGGTCTCCAACCTCAGTGTCAACTCATCTGCTTGCTTTTAAGTTTTAAATCTGTGTCCCACCTGGACCCCTGTTCTGCCTCTAGCACTTGAATTTGTGAGTTACACCAGTTAGACTCTGACCTGCAGGATACCTTCCACAACCACTGTTTGCAAGCTCTCCACTGCCTGCTTCTAAGACTCTGCTTGCCCTGCATAACTTTAGCACTCTGGAATTGGGGGTCACCGCCCAGCCATCACTGTACTGCAAGTCTCTTCCATCATTAACAACTGTGCTACACCACAAATACTCATGGCATCTGTTTCTCCATCCACTGTAGCCTTCAACCAAGATTGCACATTTCCTTCCTTATCTCCCAGTTAAGATGATTCTAGTTTACTGGACTGGTTTCACCGGCCTGCTCATTTTGGTATTCATGTTATCTCACTCTTTGAATAATGTCTGCTGCTGCACTATATCTGCCTAGTTAACCCTTTCTAGCCCTGTTGTGGTGCCCAGTCTAGCCTGCTTAGTTTAATAGTCTATTTACCAATTTTTGTGTCTAGGTTTTGCAGTTGTCTTTGCCAAGTAGATCCCTTACTGCTTCTCCCAGCTATTTGCAATTGTTCAACTTAGCCAGAAATCTACTGTGTACATCTGCATCAAAGCCCTCACCTGCCTGTTATTCCAATGTCTAGTTACAGCCTAGGCCTATGTGACTGCAATTTTGTGTTTTGAACAAACATTCGTTCATACTGTCAGCTATAGTACTGTACAACTGACAGCTATTCATCTCACCACCTTTTCACGATGTACCTTACTCTCCTATCTTTATCACCTCCTCTCCTCCTGCACCTTCTCCTCCACCCCCATTCCATATACAGTACCTCCCCTCCTTTTCCCTCCCACCTCCACCTATCCATCCCTTTTTCTTCCCCTTTACCTTCCTTGCCATCCACCCCGATTTTCTCTCTTCCTCCTCCCTTAACCTTGATCTTCTCCACTGCAACCTCTGGTCTTTCCCTACCTCCTCCCTCCTGCACCCCCCTCCCACTTTAAGGGGTAGAAATCTCACTTCATCCTCTTGCTTCTGTTCCTGTTCCTATTCCTTTTCCTATCTGGCGACATGGAGTGCAAACCTGGACCTTCCCCCTCAGTCCTTCTCTGCTTCCCCAACTGCTAAATGCCTAAGCGTATTTCACCTCAATGCTCAGAGCCTTCTTCCAAAATGATCTCCTAGCTGCCTGGATTTATTTATTTGAAAAGTTTCACCAGGAAGGCATGCTGAGCAAAATGCTCATTTCCAGATGCATCCTGAGGGAAAGGGGAAGGGGGTCAATTCTGTAACATTACATAACAGGTAGTTAGAACTTGCAGTATGTACAACTGACAATGTTACTTACATAGTACAGATACACAGCTAGCAAGTAGTACAGTATTTACAATTACAGTTGTCTCCAGACACAGAAAAGAAAATGCGTGAGGAACAATATGAATAAGAAAATCGCCTGGAGTGATGTAGAAAGGAAGAACTTGATGGCACAGGAACCTCTATCAGGAACGAGATGGTAAAGCGAGTTGGCTTGGTGAATTTAGGGGACAGGTGCAGGCAGGGGAGGTGTGTAGTTTAAGTAGGGAGGAAAGAGAGGCAAAGGATGGTGCATTGCAGATGGCATGGGTATTCCACAGTTTAAGGTAGCAATATGAGAAGGCCGACTGCCCAGTTGAGGTTTGCCTATGGGAGAGGACTATGAGACTGTGGTTGGTGGTACGGAGAGAACAGGGAGGAAGGAAGGGGTTGTAAATGTAGAGGCGAGGTAAGAAAATAGGGACCCGAACCAGAACTTGGCCAGAAAACTAGCAGAGTGGATGAGACATCTGGATTCCAGGCAGGTGAGCGAACAGGCTTTATAGAAATTGCAGTGATGTGTTTGGGGGGGGGGGGCAGGATAAAGCAAAATGGTAGAAGGAGTGAAACAGGATGTCCAGTCTGGCGAGGGTGGTCTTGGGGACGGCACTATAGACTATATCAGCACAGTCAAAGGTGGGGAGGATTATTTTTCTGTACAATGGCATGGCAGGCTGGTATAGGAATTCAATCACAGTTCCTAAATAAAGCTCCTGTTTTAGGGTGTAGTGTCTTTTGAATAGCATTCACATGTACTGAAAAGTCCAGGCACTAGTCTAGCCAGACTCCAAGATAACGAAAAGATGTGACAGTCTTAAGAGGTGTACCATTCAGTGTAAGGAAGGTAGTGGGGGGAGGGCTTTAGAGAGTCTCTGCCTAGTGCCAAAGGTCATGGAGACAGTCTTTTTGGCATTTGAGAACAGTTGACTGGATTGGAACCACTGTTGCACCTTGTGGAAATCCTGCTGTAGTTTAGCAGAGGTGTAGAGGACGTCGTCGTCTGCATGCATGTGAGTAGAACAGCATATGGCAAGTAGGTCATTTAGAAAGACAGAAAATAGGTCCGGGCCTAGAACTGAGCCCTGTGGGATACAAGTATTGATTGGGGGGGGGGGAGTAGAGAGTGAGGTGCCAATCTTAACCGACTGCATCCCACCTGCTAGGCAGGAGCGGAACCAGATAGTGGCTGATGTAGGTAGTCCAGCGGCTGTAAGTTTATGGAGGAGGAAGGGGTGTGATATTGTGTCAAAGGCTTTAGCCAAGTCTACAAATATCGCAGATGTGATCTGTCCCTGATCTATGCCTGAGAGTATGGAATCAGTAAGTCGAAGCAGAAAGGTGGTGATAGAATGGGATTTATGGAAGCCAGAATGGAAAGAGGATGAAGGACATGGAGCTAAGATAGGGGGTGAGTTGAGAAAGGGCAATGTGCTCCTGGAGTTTGGCCAGGATGGGGAGTAGGGAGACTGGATGATAATTACCAGGGCAAGTTGGGTCTCTGCCTTTAGGGATGACGGTTGATCATTTCCAAGCTAAAGGAACAGAAGCAAGGGAGAATGATAGGTTTAGAAGAGCATCCGGGGGGAGGAGATAGCAGGGGAGTATAGATAAAGGAGTTTAGAGTCAAGACCGTCCGGACTTTTACCTTTGCTGAGGTTTAGGGCTACCAGGGCCTTAAAGTCTTCGTTTGGTGAGATGGGGGCAAAGGGGAGGGGGTACTGGGGTATGGAGATTGGGGTGTGAGAGGGTTGGATGTGGTAGTGGGGTGGGTTGGAGTGGAGTGATATGGAGGGATGAGTGTGTGGGTTGGACGTGGTAGATTTAACAACATTCCCCTGACATCCTCAAATCTCTGAGTCCTGGCTCTCTTCCAGGATCTCAGACTCTAGCCTGTCCTTTCCTGACCAGGCAGGACAGTGGAAAACATGGGATGTGCTGCCATATATGCCCATCAGAGCCTCTCTTGCATCATGGCTCTAAGAGAGGTTGCATCTTCCTCCAACAAATTCCTACTTTTCTGGCCATCATTCTCCTCCCCTGTACCTATCTTCATTGTGGTCGTCTATGCCTAGTCAGTAATATCCTCCTCCTCCCTGGTTGATTCCCTCTCTACCATCCCCTCTCACACGTCTGCTGATGAACTCATTTTGCTAAGGGACTTCAGTGTCAACTGGCTCTCTCTGGCCTCCAGGCCTATCACTCAACAAAGTTGAGACCCTTCATCTCGTACAGATTATCACTGAACACACCCAGCTCAACCCTCACTCTCACAAGCATTCCCTCCTGGACTGGGTTCTCTCCTCCCACTCCTATGCACTGTTGCAGCAGGTATCTTGCTGGGCACTTTCAGTTACCATTGTATGACGTTCTGCATTAGGAAAATACTGCGTCCACCATCGCTCCTTAAATACATCTGGACCTAGTCCCCTTGGCCACTCAACACCTCTGCTCTTGGGTGACCTTTCTGCTGCAGACTGGACAGTCATAGCCTCTGTCACTGATACGGACATTGCCCTCTCTCTCTCTGTTTCACTCCAGATTCTCCTAAGTTTGGGACAAGCACACCTCCACTCAGAAAATCCAGAGTCAAAACTCATCACCACCCCAGAATTATCCCTGAAATCACTGACCAGTTCAAGTCCCATGATCTCACCTGGGCATGATACAAATTATTTCACTCCCTTCCTCACCTCCTCTTATACAGGACTATCAGGAACTCCTGTACCAAAGCTGTCCAGGTTGAGAAATAACAATATTGTAAGGCCAGTCTTCAGAACAACCTTAGCGCGCCTTCAAAGTTCTGGAAGCTAATTCACTCCCTCTTCGACCCTCTCACCCAGTCCAACCCTACAGCCCTTCTGGTAAATGGTTCATTGGTGTCCAATCCCTCCTCTGCTGCTCACTTCAATGAGTTCTTCAGCACTTGTGTTCTCCCCTCCCCTCCAAGCCTCCTCCGCTCCACCTCACATTCCCTCCCTTCTCCCCTTCAAAGGTTTCCTGTTCCCCCATTGCTATCTAGGAAACCCTGACTGCCCTTGACTCCCTTAACCTGCACAAATCCTGCCCTGATGGACTAGATTGCAAGTTACCCCATACCTCTGCTCTTGCTACAGCATCTCCTCAGATTCACCTACTCAACCTCTCCTTCTCCATCAGTACTGTCCCTCAGTCCTGGAAGCTGGCTAAAGTTCTTCCACTCCATGGGGGGGGGCCTTCATCCCCAAGTAATGTCCTGCCAATCTCCCTCCTCCCTTTCCTTTGATAAGCTGCAAGAGAAGCTTCTCTACACCAGACTCTCCGATTTCCTATCCCCGCTCCAGACTGACTGCTAGAGGCATCTCTCCTCAGTCTCCTCCCTGTTGCATTTAACTGATTCGGTCCTCTCAGGGAGGGATCAGGAGCATATCACAGCTGCCCTTTTCATCAATCTGGCCAAGGCCTCTGCCTCATCGTCCCACCCACTCCTCCTGGATAAGCCGAGTTCTGCTGGCCTCTCAGCTCCTGCTGTCAACTAGTTCCATTTTAACCTCTCAGGCCATCTGCAGTCAGCACAAGTTGGTAGTGCCCTGTCATGTCACCTCCAGTTCCCATCCAGGTGAGAGTCCCACTGAGCTCCATCCTGGGGGCTCCATCTTCTATAACGACCTCCCCTTAGTATGTGCCAACTCGCATATACACATGTATGTAAATTACACTGTCATCTACACCTCCAGTCCCTCTACCACAGCCATGGAAGGTCTTCTCCAGCACGACTTCCACAATTTCCTGCGCTGGTCCAATCAAACCAACTCTGGGTCAACACAAATAAAACTGTGTCTATGACCTTCGGCACCAACCAGAAATTGGCCACACTCCCAACTCTTCCCATCTTCTCCACCTTGGATGGCACTCCTCTAGAAGTGGTTCAGTTCTTCACATTCCACGGTGTGTGGCTGGACAGCAAACTGGACTTCTGCCCACATCAATGCCATCCATGCCAAGCTCTGCCCTAAACTTGGTGCACAGTGCCGCAATAAAGACTGTCCATCTCCACAGGTCCACCATGAGCACTGTCACCAAAATGGTGTTCCCAGTCTTTGGATGTAGTCTATGGTACCACTCTGTCAACCTCCCAGGCCAGAACAGACACCCTCTGCAACTCTCTCTGCCAGTTTGACAATGCCCACTCTTGTACTAATCACTGTTCATTTTATTCCTCTTTATCCATTCTTCCTCTCAGAACACAGGGCTTCTAGACTGGAAACAGGGTCAAATAAAAATCTGAAGTGTTTAGCCGATGGGTGGTCCTCTGTACCTGTGTTGGGAGGGCTGCAGATGCCTCCGGTGATTCGCGGTACAGGAGGGCTGGAATGGAAAGGGCAGCCTGTGTTGGGATGGCTGCAGATGCCTCCAGTGATCTGCGGTACAGGAGGGCTGGAATGGAAAGGGCAGCCTGTGTTGGGATGGCTGCAGACGCCTCCAATGAGCCGCGGTACAGGAGGACTGGAATGGAAAGGACAGCCTGTGTTGGGATGGCTGCAGACGCCTCTGGTGATTCGCGGTATGGGAGGGCTGGAATGGAAAGGGCAGCCTGTGTTGGGATGGCTGCAGACACCTCTGGGTGATCCGCGGTACAGGAGGGCTGGAATTTTATTTGAAAATTGGTGACTTGAGAAAGGCACTCTGAGCCAAGGCCCATTTCCAGGTACAACCCAGGGAAAGGTAACAGATGATACAACATACAGACCCAGTTTGCAGTTACAGTAAAGAGAGCCAGAGAACATGAATTATAGTACTTATAAGTGCAAAATATGCAGTCAAGACAGATGCAACAAAGCAAGGTGTTTCAGTCACCTCTACATCAGGGTAAGAGGAAGATGCGAGGGGAACAGTCAGATAGAGTGACAACAGGAGCCAGGTGGAGGGGCAAGTTTCAGCTGATACCTGTGGGAGCCAGTGGAGGCAGTGAAGCGGAGGGAAGAGGATAGTTGGTTCCAAAATGATGGGAGACTGTAGAAAAATCCTGATTGACCAGAAGAACATGGATGCTCTAGCATCCAGCAAGGCTCGATCCTGGGCCCCTTACTATTCACTCTTTTCCTCAACAACCTCCCCATGGCCTGCACCAGTAAAATACTACTCTATGTAGATGATGCCGTCATCTTCACGAGTCAACCTGATCCCTCTCTATCCCCTTGAATCACAACTTCTCAGCTTTTGAGGACTGGTTTACCAAGCATAAACTCCTTATGATTTACGAGAAGATGAAAGCCATACTATTCACAAACCCGCACAACAAACGCAAAACACACCAATTAACCATTCTAAACAACTATGGCTCCCGACCAGAACAGGTCCAGTCCTTCAAATATCTAGGAATAAGTTAACTGCTCCCTGTCCTATGCCATCCACGTGGATAATGTAGCAAGGGTAGTCAATACCAGGATTGGTCTCCTCTATAGACACAAACACCGTCTGACCCCACACACGCTCAGACTAGCTGTTAATAGCTCTATAATATCCATTATTGACTATGGGCTAATCGTCTACAGAGCAGCTACAGACACTATTCTCAAAAGGATCTGCATAGCTCTAAGTAAGTCATGTAGGCTAATCACAGGAGCCCACAGACTCACCCATACCTGCGACCTGTACATCAGTGTTCCCATTTACCCCCATCTGTACTTGATTCAAGTACAAATTATGCAATTCAAGTATATTTTTGTGTGAAGGGGTACACTGTACCCCCATAATTCTGTCTGAAGTATATGTACCCCATAAAAATGTTGTACAAATGGTAGAATGAATCCTTATAATTTATTTTGTACCCCTGAACATTTTTGGAGAGGGTGCAGGGCACCCCCAGATCAGCAGCCTTAATGGGAACACTGCTGTACATGCAGACTAAATGACTGCACCTTAAGGGTAGGATAAAGTACCAGACCTGTCTCTTAGCACGCAGCAAAAAAAAAAAAAAAACCTGTCTTGGCCAAACCTCACTGGTCATCCAGAAATTCATTAACCTGGTGACTAACCCACATCAAACTCATGGTATGGCAAGACTGACGTACCACGTCCCGTTTTGCTGTACATCCCAGGTGCAGCGATCATTTGCATACCAAGTACCCAGTTGGTTAAATGATCTCCCCTCAGCAATCTTGGCTGAGACAAAGGTCAGTCCTTTGAAGTGCAAACTCCACCAACAACTCTCTGCACTAAGCAGCCGTGACTGCTATTCCCCAAGTTGTCTCACCTCAAGCCTTGCAATGCCCTCCCCTTGTCTGCCCATCTTCCTCCTCCCCCCACCCCTATCGGAGCAGTCTTTGTCTGCCTTCTCTAACTACCCCCATACTCCCCCTTTCCTCCGCTCACAGCAACCTGACCTCATTCGCTAGTAACTCCCTGCCTCTCCATCTCCTAGCTCTGCCCACCACTACTCACCCCCATCACCCCTCATTCACTAACAAAGCCAACCTCTGGCTGCTACTCTGTAAATGACTACCTCATCCAATATTTTATGTTTCAATATACTTAGCACTGTTACTGAATGTCCCTGTCCGACTGATATGTAAACTGTTATGTCTGCTCGATATGTAAACTTATGTCTACTTTCTGACATGGAACGTCTGTAAGAGAGCCTCTGGCTCACAGGTACTGTAATCCGAGAAATAAAAATAAACAAATAACTCAATAAGAATAATTACCCTGGGATTTGGGATGTATTGTGGACGGTAGGTGGCAATCTCTCTGGTACCAACAGAGCAAAAACACAGGTCTGGCAAGGGAGTGCCCGACAGTTTCTTTGGAGTTACACATTTTAAGTAACAAAAAGATGATGTGTCTCTGAAAGAAGCAATGTTGTGTGTGCGTGGCTAAAACTGGGAAAACTGGCCTTATCCACTTCCTTGTTAAGCAAACAAAATAACTTACCATGGATCAAAGGAGGTCAGATCCTTGGTTGGATGCCTATGCCCGGCCATCTGAAATCTGGCAAAAATGGTGGTATCCAACCTGGTAGGATACTATCCAATCAACACTAAAATAAACAAACCCCAAAATATCTAGGAAGACAGGTGCTCGACACCTAAACTAAGGGAACTGCTATAGTTTTATTTTAAAACAAGTGCTTACATTTTCATATATTAAAAATGTACCCTTCCCCCACTGAGCACTGTAAAATGGAAATGAAAACAATAGTTCTGCCCTCATTCATGACATGTTGGGGTGGGTGGGACATGCTCTGTTCTATATACGTAGATATACATCTGCATATATAAAATCTGCAGCACTCCAAAGTTGGACCACCCTACATCAACCAGACATCATTACACTAGTGTTGACCTGGCTCTCCAAATCTACCCAACTCCTTTGTCTCACTCCCTGGATACACCCTATACCAAAATGACCAGGTGGGAAAACGTGGGGGTGGCTGTGTGATCTTCATTAGAGGTAACATTATTGGCTACATGCTCCTTGCCCCCCAGCTCAAAGACGGAGCCCAAGCCCCCACCTTAAAAAATCACCCTGGACCCTCCATGGGCCCACTATACCTCACAGTCTCCTCGTCCCCGAGGACCCAGAAGCCGGACATCACATGCCTCACTGATTGTCTCTCTACCCTCCCACACAAAGCTGAACAGACACTAGTAGGGGACCTAAATATTAACTAGCTTGGTCCCTCAGCCACCCAAACAAAGGACTCTTTCACCGCCCTTGACATGGTCCAATTAGTCACCCAACCTACTAGACTACACCCCTCTACTGGTACCAGCATCCTCGTGGACATCATTATCACAAATTGCCCCAAACAAAATCCAGGACTTAAAAGTTCTTCCCCAACTCCCTAAGCTGCCACTTGCCCACCCTATTCCTATGGACCTCCTCCACCCCAAAACCCGTAGCTCAAACCACCTTCCGAAGGCGTCTCCGCCAAGCGGGGGGGGGTTAAGAAAACTCAAACAACTTCTCGCCCAAATGGACTGGTCCCCATTAAAATAGTCCCCAGTACTGACACTGCTGCGATCTGTTCACACAGGTCTTCACTAAGGCCTCTTGATCTCTATACCACTCACCAAACCACGGCACCAAAAAACAAAATGCACCATGGATTACCCCCTCCCTACTCCAAAAACTGAGGGAAAGAGGCAATCTCTGGTATAAAGCCACACAGTCTGGCAGGTTGGCTGACAGACAATCCTGTAAGCCATCCACAAGGCAAAAGCGGACTACTATCAAACTACTCTCACCACGATTTGGGGGTCCGCCCGGATCTTCTGGGGTAATGTCAAAGAACTTAATGGGAAATCATGCTCCCCACCTCTCTCACAGCTCTCCATAGATGGTACCATTTCCAATGACCCACTTACCATAGCAAACTGTCTCAACACCCCCTTCACAGATCTCAGTACTGTTCTCCCCAGTTGCTTCTTTGACCCCGTGCCCAAATATCAACCCTACCCTGCAGCGCCCTCGTTTCCTCCTGTGCAAAATATCTACCCATGAAGCCCGTCCGTACCTGCTAAATGCACTAAACAGCAATAGCCCTAGCAATGACCCCCTAGAAGCTAGGCTCCTTCGGCTAGTCCTCGATGAGGTCCTAGTCCCACTAACGGACCTACTCAACAGATCCCTTTGCCTGGGGCAATTCCTCAGTGCATTGAAGGCAGCCGTCATCACTCCCATTCAAAAGTGGTGACAAATCCTCCCCCAGTAACTATCGACCCATCTCCATTCTTTCCCCACTCTCCAAAGCTTTAGAAAAAGTGATTGCCACACAGGTCACCGAATACCTGGCCAAGTATGCCATATTACACTCGCAGCAGCAATGGCTTCCGCTCTGGCCATAGCACAACCACAGCCCTCCTAGAATTCGCCAACTTCCTACACTCCTCCCTAGTCTCGGGCAACATTGTTGGAGCTGTGTTCATAGACCTTTCCAAGTCCTTTGACACAGTCTGCCATCCACTCCTACTTGACTCCCTCTACCAAATCTGTTTCTCTACGGGCCCCCTGGCATGGTATGCCAGTTACCTCTCCAACCGGTCCCAATGCATCAAAATAAATAGGACCCTGTCCGACACACTGTCTGCTCTGGGGGGCCCCAGGGCTCCATCCTGGCTCCACTATTCTTCAGTCTCTTCCTAAACACCTTGCCCAAAGCCTGCTCTGAAAAAAATCCTACTGTATGCAGACGATGCAGTGCTCTACGCCTTGCACCATAAACCTATCCCCCCCCCCCCCAGGACTTCCTCCAACACACCTTCAATCAGGCTGAAACATGGTTCAAGGACCATGGACTGGTCATAAACCAAAAAAAGACTAAATCGATGATTTTCTCCCATCACCAAAACAAAGCAAAGAGTGCACCTCTCCTCATCCTCCCCAGCACTCAGCACCCCCTTGAACTGGTATCCATCTACAAATACCTAGGGCTTACACTTGACTCTGCCCTTACTTTCCATAACCACATAAACACCCTAGCGGCAGCTGCAAACACTAGGATTGGAATCCTTTATTAGCACAAGGACTGCCTCCCTCCTGATGCCCTTAGGGTAGTGATTACTGCCTCTATACTGTCCCTAGTGGATTATGGGCTCCCTGTGTATAGTGCTACAGACAATAATGCTCTCCACAAAATTCAACTCTCCCTCAACAAGGCCGGCAGGCTCCTAACTGGTGCCCCTAGGCTCACCCACACCTGCTCTCTCTATTCCACTGCCAATCTCCTCAATTTTGAGGAAAGACTCCACTAGTGGACCTGCCTGCTGACCAAGAAAATTCTGCTTAGTCTCTCCCCCCCCCCCACGGGGTCACCACCTCCATTCAACTTGCCTCCCCCTCTATAGCAACCTGCAAATCGGACAAAGCTATCCTGGCGATACCCAGGGTAAAAACCTCCCTCGCCCAGCGATCTTTCCGCTACAGGGCTCCTGCCTGGTTTAAAGCACTCCCAGCCACTGTCACCAGCACACCCAAGATTGCCCCTTTCAAAAATCGCTCTCTGCAACCACCTCCTCAATACTTGCTCCTGTAACTGCAACTAGCCTGCACTCTCATACCTTCTAGGGCCCAACCCCCTGACAAGGTCCGTCTGGACTGCCACCACCCCAACAATGTCTAATGTGATAATGTCCAAACTGGACTGCCCTTCACCCCGTCACCTCAATCTGCGCAACTCTGTATACGGGGGTTCCACCTCGGTCTCATGAGTAATATGGTAAATACTGTAATTTATGTTCTCTTATGGTAATGTGTTCTGTAATTATGTAAATGTTTATCAATAATTGTAGACAAGTACGTAAACAATGTCTGTAATCTATACATGACGGCTCTTCCTTGTAACTGTACTCTCACTGTTTCCCGTCCTCCATGTGATGAGGTACCTTTGTAAATGAGCCGTTGGCTCAAAGGTTGTAAATCAGATACTTCAAATAAATATATATATAGGGTAAAGCCCACGAGGCAGAATGATGGTTTTCAAGGGCAACCTGAGAGCACGTGGGAGATTAAGCAACCTGCTCAGGGTCACACAATATGCAAGTGGAGTTTGTGGGAATCAAACACAGGAAAAAAAAGGCTCTGCACTTATAGACAAAGAGAATGGAAAGTCCAGGTGAAAAAATAAAGTGGTATTTATTGGTGTGGCATCAACTGGAAGAAAAGTCCAACTAGAACCAAAGCCCCAAATTTATTTATTTATTAAAACTTTGGTAACCGGGTAGGCCCACTGAGACTTTGACTGTCCCTTTTTCAGGGGTGACCCAGGATTAGTTACATGTACCTAGAGGGGAAAGAAACCAATGCTTTTGATTGTACTACAGTATATGGTACATTGATCACGTATACGTGTCGCAGAGACAGACATTACTACAGCTGACATAGGAGAGTTTACGTATGAATGACCTTGTTAGTTACACATCAAACGGGAAGTGTGAATCAAACCCAAGTTTACTGAATGCACCAAGCTCATTTACAGCTCATTACTCTAACATCTAGGCTATATTGTTAGTCCCAATATGAGGAAACAAGGGACCATTAGCTTTATTTTTGACACACACAATGAGGAGTAAAACATTACATGTACTATGTAAAGGGCAATCTCCTCTCCTGTTAGTCTCTAACCCTAATCACAATATCGCCCCAAAGATTAAAACCTGAAATAGGTTACATTTTCATGTTTTCTGTGGCACTAACTTTGGTGTTTGTTGCTTAGGTACAATCATCCAGAGCTTCAAATTTCCAATTGTGAGTTTGAGACCCAAGCATACAATTCGCAAAGGTTCAGAACATTTTATGTTTTCTTAACATTTTCAGAATTAACATACCAAGGACAATGATGATCCATTTTGAGCACACACCTAAAAAGAAACAAAAACTTTTAATTTGAGACAGCTGCAGAGTACAAATAAAAACTCACAAGTAAACACTGATTTAAATGCCTGTTGCACTTCTCAAATTATAAAATGTTCCGAGCATAGGTTATGCAGCACAACTTTAAGACAGAGATGTATTTAAACTACAAATAAACCCTTTATTTTATTTTAAAGCATTTTGTCAGTATCTAATAAAAGCTTTAAAATCCAAATATTCACTCACAAGCCTATATTTCTTAAAGTTTCTGTATTTATTTCTCTGCATTCTTTATTACTGAGGACAGTTGTATGAATATGATTTTTGTCTTGGAACAGGTTTTTTTTTCCATAAAGCTTTTTCTACCATGTGGGTGGGACTATCAGCTCTGTCCCTGCTCCCCCAACTGATGCTCCCCTCCCTGGTATTTACCAGATGTCTAGATTGTGATGGCCTAGCGGCAGGGGCCAGAGAAAGCAGGCAGGGCTACATGGAGCCCACACGTCCCCCTGTTCTGTTTCTCCCCGTTGTCCCTGCCACTGTAGCATGAACACGTGTGCATGTGGAGGCATGCATACTCTACGGAACTGGGGCCCTTCCCCCATGATGCTCTGATCTGCAATACCATCAGGCCTCCACCTGGTGGAAGTCAAAGGCCAAAAAGGCATACCTCCCCACGCCGGGAGGGAGAGCAGTCCAAGGACACTCACAATCTGTCCTCATCCTCGCTCGCCAATCCCCAGAGACCCAGGTCCATTTCGGAACGCAGGTCGTTGGTGTGGCAGCAGGGAGACCCTCCGCACCACTGGTCTGGCGGGTCTTCGACTTCTTATGCTCTTGCTGCTCTCTCTGAAGTCCTAGTCCTCTCTCTGTGAGAGCAGAATCCTTTCCCCACAGTAACAGTGTAAAGTCGCAAACAGAATTATAAGTTTAACGAGGGAAGCAGGAGGAGGATGAAATGAAGTGCGGGGGAAAAGATAATGGTCTCATGCAAAATTGCTCTTAGTAATAAAAAAATGAGGGGACAGAAATACAGACAATGAAATGTAATGCTTAAAAAAAAAAATCTTCACCATGTGAATACATTAATCGCAATTCAAAGAAGGAATTCATTAAAAAAATTCCAAGACTGAAGCTTTCTATTTCAAACAGGAGAAAGAAAGAAGTAAGTGCCTTACCTATGGGTGCTATATATGTAAGTATCAGTGGAGCACCAGATTGTGCATTAGAGAAAGAGAAAGATGCTTCTGGGAGTTTCTGGTTTCTAGTTGCCTTGGTGGTACAGCTGGTAGTTCATCCAGAATGGAATTCCAGGTGGTCTGGGTCAAACCCCAGCTAAGGGACTTACTTCTTTCCCTCGTGTTTGGTTGGGTTCCATCTATTAATTTACACCACATCCTTAAGCATAAAGAAACACCTGTGCAGCACCAGGTTGTGCATTAGGGAAAGAGTAAGGTGCTTCTGGGAGCCCCAGAATTCCAGCTGCCTTGGCGCAGCTGGCAGTGCAACCAGAATGGTATTCCGGGCCACCTGGGTTCAAATCCCAACTATGCTAGTTCAGGCTCAACCTTATTATGCTGTCTTCAAATGCACTTAGGGTACACCTGCCAAGGGTATACTCAAAACTCTGTAAATATACTGCTTTTTATGTCATCTTTTTTTTTGTACACATATGTATATTGCTTTTTTTCTATTCTGGTACTTGCAATGGCTCTAGTGTGTACTGTTTACTGTACTTAATTCCTGACTCTATAACTTGCGACTGTGATGATCAGCACTGTATGGATGTCCAGATTCACTCTGTAAATGAGTTTTACTCAATGGTATTTCACCTGGTTAAATAAAGAAGGATTGATTTTTTTCTCTGTTTGTTTGGGTTCCATATAAATGCACACTACACCCTTGTGAATAAAAAATGTTTTTTATTTTACTTTTTTTTTTTTATTATTATTATTCAGGACAGCCCATCTAAAATGCAACATCTCAGCTGCACTTTTGGACATCTCCTGAAGTGGGCAAGGAGATGGCAAATATTGTGTTTTGCTGTCCTTTCTGTTGCTTGGCTGATTTGGCAGTGTAATTAATTTTTCCTTTTCTGACTAACATGTGGCAATAATTTTTCTAACTTTAAAATCATACAAATATGTAAAAATAAAAGTAGAATATGAAGACACAATATTGCTGCTTGCTGCAGGTTTGGGAAGAAGCTTGGATCTTGGAGAGCCAGCTGGGGGAAAGGAGTGATCTCCTACTTGAGGACATATGTGATCAATGGGCCAATGTTTTCTTTCCTCCTTAAAGCTGTACAGAAGTATACAGTAGGGCCCAGAACGTATAGAATACTTTGTTACAGCTGGGTGGACAGAAGCACAGGGAGGTTTAGTGACTTACTAAGGTCACACAGTCAATAAGTGGATGTAGTGGGCTTTGAACCAGTTTTCCAGCCTGTGCTTCAACCACTAAACCATACTCCACTATTCAGGTTTCTTTTTAGACATTCAGAGTGCTATCCACACAAGTAGCCGGCTTGAACTGAGCATATCCCAGCCACGGCCTTGCATTCCCTCCCCCACGATGTCCATCCATACACCACAGCATCCTCAGTCCCCTGCCTCCACACTCTGCAGATGCAGAATCGCACGTTGGGACAGAGGGCGCCAGGGGTGGACAGAGCGGGACAACATGGACATCCAATCGGATGCCTCTGTCAGTCCACCAGTGGATCCCTATCTGCATAGGAAGCAAGGCATGAAAGGACACAGCAGTCCTCTATGACCATCATATCCCCACCAGAAGAATTGTCATTAATGAGCTAGAGGAGCCAAAACAGATAGACTGGAAAATAATATAAATTTTAAAAAGTAGTCAGTTGTAACTTCATATTTCTGAAGTACTTTTCCTTTTTGCTCATTAAAAAGTCTTCTATGTCATAATATCGTGCTGAATGTGTGAAACAGCTCTTAGCCTGACAGCTGACATATCCATCTTTATCCCCCCCAACGACATCACCAGCATTGTGATCTCACTGACAGTGATATCACAGGTTACTGGCCTGGCAGCCACTGAGGGGCTGTTCCTAAGCAGCAGTGATGTCACAGTCAGTGAGGTCACAAAGCTGATGATGTAGTGGGGGGGACAGAGATAGATATGTCAGGAGCCGGGCAGAGTGCTGTCCCACACATTACACCTACTAATATCAGGTAAACAATCTTAACCATAGGAAAAAGAAAAAGTACCTCAGATATATAAGGTAATGGTTGGCTGCTTTTAAAATCTAGTATTAGTTTTAGCTGGATAAAAAATTGGCTGGAGAACAGGACACAGACGGTAATAGTAAACGGAGTCCACTCTGAAGAAAGGGGGGTTACTAGTGGGGTATCACAGGGTTCAGTACTAGGACTGGTCCTCTTTAATGTCTTTATAAGTGACATTGCAGAGGGATTGGAAGGAAAAGTATGTGTCTTTGCAGACAACACAAAGATCTGCAACAGAGTTGATACACAAAGTGGGGTGGAAAGGATGAAAAGGGACTTGGCAAGGTTGGAGGAATGGTCAAATGTATGGCAGCTTAAGAGTCATTGCTAAGAAGTGTAAAGTAATGCACCTGGGAAACAAAAACCCAGGGGAAGAGTACACAATGGGGGGGTGAGATACTAACAACAACAAAAATGGAAAGGGACCTGAGGGTAGTCATATCAGATGACCTAAAGATGAGCAAGCAATGTGAGAGGGCAGTAAGTAGGGCTGGTGGGATACTGGGATGCATAGGGAGAGGCATCACCAGTAGAAAGCAGGAAGTTGTTATCCCTCTGTACAGATAGCTGGTGAGACCCCATCTGGAGTACTGTGTGTGGTTCTGGAGACCCAATCTCCGCAAAGACATAGACAGGATGGAGGCAGTCCAGAGGAGGGCAACTAAAATGATGCAGGGTCTGCACCAGAAGACATCAAGAGAGACTTAAGGATCTTAATATGTATAGCCTTGAGGAGGAGACATGATTGAAACTTTTCAAATACTTCAAGGAATTAAAGTCCAAGAGGGTAGCATCTTTCAGAAAAAGAGATGTGCAATAACAAGGGGGCACAATTTGAAGTTAGACGGGGGACGGCTCAGAGGTAATGTGAGGAAGTATTTTTTCAAGGAGAGGGTTGTGGATGCATGGAACAGCCTTCCTGAGGAGGCTGTGGAGTCAAAAACAGTGGTGCAATTCAAGAATGCATGGAACAGACACATGGCAATTCTAGGGGGTGGAGGTTGGAAGAAGTAGGCGGTTAGTTAGCTAGGATCTGCAGCTTATCCATTAGGTAGAGAAATGGGCAGACTGGTTGGGCCAAGCAGTCCTTATCTGTCGTCAAATTCTATGTTTCTATGTTAGCCAGTGCACTAGCTCTTTAAGGGAATGCACCAGCCAGTGCTGGTGATGTCCCCAGCTCGGTGTGAAGGCTCCTAGGGCTGAGGGCTGAGGGCTGGAGGAGGGAGGACCAATCGGGCCAGGACTCGTCAGTGGTGTCCGGGGAGTAGCCACTACTGCTGCCCCTAGACAGATGTAGTAGCCACCTTCTCCTCATTTTCATGTTTTCTGTTGGACTAAGTTTTGGTTGACATTTCCTGCTTAGGAACACATCCAGAGCTTCAAATGACAAATTCTGAGTTATAGACCCAAGCGCACAATCCACAAAGGTTCAGAACATTTTGTGTTTCCTTAACATTTTCAGTTTTAGGCCTTTGTACTGCAGAGCCTGTCCTGAGGATCATGCGGTCCAGCCCACACCCCCGGCCCACCCTGCCCATGCAGCAAGGCATATGAGCTGGGATTTGGTGCAGAGGGGGCTCACATCCCATATTGTGGATGTCACGGAGTGTCCTAAAGGTGCACATCCTACACCTAGGGGGCACTTCATGGCTTTTCCCGATGCTCTGCACATGCCGATGGGCTGGGGAGCTTCACTGGATAGGGCTCTTAGTAAGGTGAATAGTTAAAATGGTCTGTGTAATTACTCAGTTAAAATGGCTTGAAGACATATAATTTAAAGGAGTACTACAGGCAAAAAATAAAGTCATATCATTTGAATCATGACCATGAATACTGGACAGTACTACAGTGTTTTTGAGTGTGTAAACAGAGCAAATACATTGTTAACAAATCTAACATCCATGTTGAGCGTGTAATACACCAGTCACTAACTGGGTGTTACAATAGTTGAGAATGGCATTGTTCATTCCTTCTACACCAGGAAATGGAAAAGCTCCATATCTTTTATTTTTTTGTAAATACAGGTTTTTCTGACGTATCCTCTTTTTACTCCTTTGCATAATTTGGGACTTGGGGAGGAGGGAGGTTGAATTTGGTACTTGAGTGGCGGAGTGGGTGGGTTTCACTATCTGTTGCATGACTCAGGAGGGGAACGGGCACTTGGTGTGGGGAGGTGGGTTCTGTGTGTTACTGATGTGGTGTAGTAGGGGAAGAAATAAGTATTACTGTAATAACAACTTTGCTGGGACTCAGGAGGAGGAGGTAGGGTGCTACAGGGTGGGGTTACGGAACATTTAAAGAGCGCCTTTCCCGCATTTTTTTCTTTGCCTGCAAAATCAACAGGAGGCTCCCTTACCTGAATGGGAGTTCCTCCGTAGCAGTTATAACATTTTCTGATAAGCCCCCTAAGGAAGGGAAGGGATTGAATTCAGCCCCCTAGGGGGCCAGCTGCTCGATCTCTTCCACTTCCTGATCTCTGACCTGTCCCGCCCTTCCTCGTTTGATGTCATTACGCGGCTAACACAAGAGATAAGCTCAGAGCAAATCTATGGAGCATCATTTTAAAAGTTATTTTTATCATTTTAACCCTACTTTTAAGTACAAACTTGAGCCAATTATTCAAGTAACAAAGCTCTTGTTACTAGAATACTGGCTCCGATTTGTACTAAAAGTTGGGTTAAAATTATAAAAGTAACTTTTAAAATGACACTCCATAGATTCGCCTGGAGCTCATCCCTGTGCTAGTCATGTAATGATACCACAAAACAAGGAAGCACAGGGATGGTGTTGGAGATCACAAAGTGGAAAGGATCAAGCAGCTAGCCCCCTCAGGGCAAAGTACGATCCCTTCTCTTCCTAAGGGGGCCTTAACAGAAACTTTTACAACTGCTACGGAGGAACTCCCATTCAGGTCATGAAGCCTCCTGCTGATTTTGCAGTGCACCGAGAAAGGTGCTCTTTAAGAGCCTGGGTGGTGGAAGGGGGATCAATTAGGGACGTGCTGCGAGCTATGGCTATATGAGGTGGTGCTGAAACAAAGGGCAGCCAGCCCAAACACGACAAGAAGCCAAAAGTAGTACAGCACACTTTAGCCCGTTGCAGGATAAATCCAGGTCCAAACGTGTACAAGTAAATAAACTGAATTTTTTATTGTATCCAAAAGAACAAAACGGACCAACAGGCAAAACAAAAAACAAAGCGCTTAATGTGCCCCAGCGCTTCGACTCGTCAATGAGTCTTCCTCAGGGGCTGATAAAAGACTCATTGATTTCTCTAATTTCTAGACATTCTACTGTGTGAATAGGAACCTGTGTTGGGGCAAGAAGATATCAGCCCCAAGTGAGTCATGACCAGACTGGGGGCAGTGTTGAAGAAGTAAGTAAGCCAACTGGTTGATCAACCAGGGAATCCTGAGTGGTTCTGTGATGGTCTCCCAGCTCTCCTCTCTCTCAACTCTTCCCTTCTCTGCCACTTCCAGTCTGGTTCCAGAAATCATGTTACACTGTATCATCACTCTTCTGGCTCCCCAACTTCCCTGAAGGGGACTCATCAGTAGTAGATTACTTCTGCCATCTTTTTTCGACCTTACTGAAGCTTTCAATACTGTGTCCCAGCCCTTCCTACTCTACAGACTCAGAGGCTGGTCTATTTGATCTGTGTTAGTAATCAAGCAGCACAACAAAGTAAATGGAACAGCAAAAATAACTGTGTACTGTATTATTTATTTAGATGCAAAAAACCACCACCAACACATAAGTAAAAACAGTAACTTACAACACAGCTACACTGTACACAGAGCAGTAGCGATCAGACGGACAGACCATCCACCCCAACGCTTCATCTACAAACAAGGTTTCAATAAAGGGTCTACTGAACCTTTCTATCACTTGGTTCTATTCTATCTGACAGGCACCAGTCAGAGTAGGTGATCCCCTCTCTCTCACTCTTTCTGCTACTTTGGTCACCTCAGGAGTCCCCCAGGGCTTCATCTTGGGCCCCCATTCTGTTTTCCATCTTCTTTAATAACTCTCCCTCAATCTGAGGCTATATGCATCCATATTGTGTGCGGATGACATAGTACTTTCTTCCTCTAAAGCCTCAGCTTTTAAACAAGAAACAATCTTGCAGTGCGAGTCTGACAACATCAAATGCTGATTCCGCTCCAACAACTGTTGCTCATTGCCAAAATAATGGTCTCCATTACCTTTAACAAGAAGTGTATTGCCAGGCTCCACAAAACCTTGGTCATCCCAACTCTGGATTGCTCCCCCTTGAAAAAGTCCCCATTTCAAGCACCCTGATGTGTGGCAGATTCTTTCTCCAGCTCGGTGCCAGTACCACACTCCTATTTCCCACTTAG
The DNA here is from genome assembly GCA_016271365.2 of Neoceratodus forsteri. Classification (NCBI taxonomy): domain Eukaryota; kingdom Metazoa; phylum Chordata; order Ceratodontiformes; family Ceratodontidae; genus Neoceratodus; species Neoceratodus forsteri. Next base: position 463,860,846 of record CM057458.1, read on the forward strand.
CCACAAGATTATCCTCAAGGTGATCCCCCCGATTTTGGACAATGCACATATGACATACAGTGTGCCCAAAGCCTCTCTCTAGCCAGACTCGACCCCTTCTTCCATGTCTTTTGCTGTTTCATTCTCAACTTCCGCGCCCCCCCCCCGTATCCACAACTGTTTCCTCTACTCCCTGTGACGCTTGTACAGCTGGTTCTGATTAATCTATGATTTTTGTAATATAAAAATCTGTTATTGTGCGTCTCTCATGAGACATGCTGAAACAGCCTGTGGAATGACCATTCCCCCCCCCCAGGGTTTAGCTACAAGATGTTACCTGGAAGGCCAGGAGATAATTACAGGCTAGAAGAGGCTTAAATTAAGGATCTCCTGTTTATCTAGCTTAATAGTAGCTTGTCATCTGCTAGGATGGGAAATCATAAACTTTTATAACATTTAGAGGAAGAGAGCAGGTTATGATGCTTTACTGCGAAGTCATAAAATATTCTTTGATGTGTCATGGGAAGAAGAGATACTTGAGATCAAAGAGGGGATGTTATTTAAAGAAAGTCATGTGAGGACATGAGTTTTGCTGAGGTCACCTTTATTAATTTACCTCCTGCTGGATAGACATTCTGATTGTATGATTTTTAATAAACAGAGGAGGAGGAGTTGGGTGACATCATGGAGAAGGCAGGGTCAAGACAGTGTTTTAATTATGCAGTAACAGACCTTTACTGACACACGTTTGGACTCTCTTAACAATATCTGTCTATCAGCACTATCAGAAGATATACAAGTCTAACTGTCTGGTGGTAGGAATTTTGCACTTTTTTTAACCCTTGTTCTTTTAAATGATTGTATGTTTTTGTGATGTATGGTTCTGTATTTACATTTTATCTATTTTTAAGTAAACCTCTACTTTAGAGACTACTTGGTGTGCCTTTGAAATTCTTTTCTTGACAAGTGAAGCATACATGGTTAAAGTTGACACTGTACAAAAGCTTACTGGTTTTACCAAACTGGGAAAAGGTAAGAGTTTATTCTGAGGTCTTTAACAGAGTTTTTAGGGTTCATTTGTACCTGATTGGGTGCCCAAGGGGAAGATATCTGGCCCCCCCGAAGAGCAGAATTATCCAAGCCTGTACATTGGGTACGCAAGCAAGCAAGAGGTTCACAGTTTGAATCCCAACAGAACTTGAGACCAAAGTTTGATTCGAACCCACAAAACAGACAGGAGGGTTACCCTGTTCTGTTAACTGTTCACAAGACTGCGCTTGGAAGTTGGTACTGTGGGAGCAGAGGGCCTGACCTGCTGAGTGGGTTTGTAACAGATTGGTTGGCAGCGGTGCAATAATTCTGGTACTGCAAGCTTTTATTGCTCAGTGTGTCAGCTTGAGACTGTCAGCTCTCTTGCAAACGAAGAAAAAGGCAGTGATTTATTTTTTAAAAAGGAGACAGAACTATATCACTTGATGTACAGTCAAGTTCCTACCCATATTATTTTTGTTCTAAATTGCAAGTCAGAGTAGAAACATAGACTTTGACGGCAGATAAGGACCACTGGCCCACCCAGTCTGCCCATTTCCCTACCTACTGGATAAGCTACGGATTCTAGTTAAAAGCCGTAGTTAGGGAAGAAGAAGGCTTCCAACTACAGCAGGTACACTGTAGACCACTTAAAGCAGTTGTGCAGGGACAGAGGAGTCCTGTTCGAGGTGAAAGCCAGCAAACAGAATCTTGTGGATGCCCTGATGGTAGCTGATACCCTGAGCAGTGAGTCATAGACAGTAACTGAAAAGAACCGATCCTTGAATGTGGCAGGGCTAGCAGCCAGTGCAGTGTCCAGATCAGATGAGGAGGGCAATAGTGCCACTGTCAGTGAAGGGCCACAGCAGCAGGGGAAGGTCACCAGTATCCTGGATCCAGAAGTACTCCGGCTGCAAACCGAGTTGCACAGAATGGAGCTGGAGTTCCAGAGGGAGAGGGACCGTGAACAGTGGGAGGCAGAGCAAGAATGCCGACAGGTAGACCGTGAGGAGCATGAGCACCAGTGAGCTGCAGAGGAGAAGAGGGAGCGAGAACGCCAAGAGGCAGAGTGGGAACAGCGGGAAGCAGACCGTGAGAAGTGTGAGCGCCAGAGGCAAAATGCACTGGAGAAGCTACGACTCCAACCATCATCACCAGAGCAGGTAAGTGACTTGGGTTTAACTGGGACTACAGGACAGGGTTACAAATTGAATTCAAAATTGATAGCCGAATTTAAAGAGGGGGAGGATGTGGATGCCTTTTTAAATTCTTTTGAAAAAGTTTGTATTCAGGCTAAAATTCCTAGGGAGTCCTGGAGCTGCCAGCTATCCCCACTACTTACCGAGAAAACTCAGGATGCATTGGGTCAAATGGACAATGAAGACAGTGATGATTACAGCAAACTTAAAGCTGCACTGTTACAGAAATTTGAACTAACTGCTGAATTATACAGAGCTAAATTTCGTAAGCTCAGGAGAAGCCCCGACATGAGCTACGAGGAGCTAGCCACGAAACATCAGTTTTTAAAACGTTGGTGGGAAGGAATTAGAGCAAACTCTGTTGATAAAATTGAAAATGTGATTCTGTTAGAACAGTTTTTCTGGGCATGCCCAGCAGAGCTGAAAACCTGGCTGGAGGACTGAGATTCCAAAACAGTGCAAGAGGCTGCTGAACTCTCGGACCACTATGCCAAGAGAAGACCTGCTCTCAGAGCGAATGGAGCAGGCGTGGCAGCGCAGAAAGGGAAAAGCGCGCCTTCAGGGCAGCTAAAACCCTCACTGCCTCCACTGAAACCAGTTAGTCCAAGGTTTCAGAGAAAAGATTTCTCTGAGAAAAGAAATGAATGTTGGTTGTGTAAAGAAACTGGGCACACTGCCAGACAGTGTCCCAAAAAGGCAAGCAATAATACGCAAGGTGGTGCTAGGAAAGAAGTGGGTGGTTTGTGTGTCCCTGGAAGCATGCCTGTGAACATGAGGGAACACATGTACCCAGTCATGGTAAATGGTGTACAGACTCAAGGGTTAAGGGACACAGGGGCATCCCTGACATTGGTAAAAGGGGATCTAGTAGAGCCGGGTCAGCTTATACAAAATAAATACGCCACTGTACAGGACTTTACTGGTGAAGAGAAAACACTGCCACTGGCCAGTGTTCTCCTAGACTGGGGTGAAACAGGGGGAACTCTGCAACAGGTGGCTGTAGCCCAAACATTAGCAGTGGATGTGATCCTGGGCAACAATCTCAAACAGGAGATGGTGTGTGCAGTTACCGTAGCCAAGCGGCAAGGGGAAATTGTAGTTCCCTGAACCCCACAGAAGCCATTGTGGAAACCAATGAGAGGCTGGTTCCCCAGCCTGTTTCTCAAGATGGGGAGATTAATGAAAAGGGGGTAGAAATGTCCCCAGTAGCAGTTAACCACGCAGCTACGGAGGGTTACTCCAAAGGGGGGGGGGGTGACTCACTGTCAGAGGGTTGGGAATGACAGTGATCCTGACTGCCCTGAGACTAGTGCTAGGGACCCTAGTTTAGCAACTAAAGGGGACCTGTCCCATGCCTTGGGAATGTGTGATGGGGTTTGCAGCTGCTCAGAGAAGTGACCCTAGTCTAGAGAAGCTGAGGGCTTGGGCAGACTCTGACGGGGCACAGGGAGGTGACAGCAGACATATGGTTTATTGGGAAAATGGACTTATGTATACTCAGGCTGTGCAGACAGAGGGAGGGCTGCTAGGCAGGCAGCTTGACATTCCCCAGGGGTATCGTGAGCAGTTGCTCAAGACTGCACATGATATTCCCTTGTCTGGTCATCTGGGAATCACGCGCACTACATGGCGGTTGGCCCAGAATTTCTATTAGTCAAACTTCACCCAGCAGATGAAGGAGTATTGCAGGTCTTGTCACCGGTGCCAAGAAATAGGCAAGGCGGGCAAGAAAACCCAAGCCGCCCTGATTCCATTGCCCATAGTGGAGAAGCCATTCCAGAGAGTGGGAATGGATATTGTGGGGCCTTTAAATACCCCCAGCTCCTCAGGGAAGAGATTCATCCTGACTGTGGTGGATTATACCACCCGGTACCCAGAGGCAGTCGCCCTATCCTCACTGAGGACCTCTATCCTCACAGAGGACAGATAAAGTGGCAGATTGCTTACTTGGGATTTTCTCCCATGTTGGGTTTCCGCAGGAAGTCATCACCGATCGAGGGGGTTCCTTCATGTCGGACCTGATTAAATGTTTATGGGAGAAGTGTGGGGTGGTGCAGAGATGCACGACACTGTGTGACCCACAAGCCAATGGGCTTGTGGAACGATTCAATGGTACCCTGAAGTCAATGCTCCTGGCGTTTGCTGAACAGTATGGGAGGGACTGGGAGAAATACCTTCCCCACCTGTTGTTTTCACATAGGGAGGTGCCCCAAGAGTCAACATGATTTTCCCCCTTCGAACTCTTATATGGACGCTGGGTACGTGGGCCCCTAGACTTGATGCGGGAGGACTGGAAGGCAGCGACACCACCCAGGGAACTTCCATAGTGGATTACGTCCTTAAGTTTAGGAAAAGGCTGAAGGAGCTTATGGGGACAGCCCAGAGCAACCTGGTAGCTGCCCAACAGAAACAAAAAGTGTGGTACGACCGCAGAGCCGGAGCTCACTCGTACATGGTGGGTCAGGAAGTCATGGTCCTTATTCCGGTCTGAAAAGATAAGCTGCAGGCTGAGCAGGCAGGACCGTACAAAGTGGTTAGGAAAGTAAATGACGTGAACTATACTGTTGAGTTACCTGACCGAAGACAGACAGAAAGGATGTACCATGTCAACATGATGAAGCCATATGCAAATAGGGCTGACATGGTGTTTGCAGTGTGTAGTCCTGGGGAAGGGACAGATGAAGGAGACCCCTTTCTGGACTTGCTGGAAGAAAGTAAGCGGGAGTCCTCTGTGGAGGCAGTTAGATTGTCTCCCCAGCTGACCCCGGACAAGATCCAGGAAGTAAGGGAGGTTTTAGCAGACTCTGCCCCATTGTTTAGCGCCAAGCTTGGACTAACCCCCCTTAGCAACTCACAAGGTGGAGACAGGGACACAGACGCCCATATGGCGGACAGCATATCGGGTGACAGTGGCTGTCCAAAAGGACATTAGGAGGGAAGTGGAAGAGATGCTGGATTTAGGGGTAATCCAGAGATCCCACAGGCTCTGGGCCTCACCCGTAGACTTTGTGCCTAAGCCAGATGGCTCTACTTGTTTCTGTGTGGACTATCATGGACTGAATGCAGTCACGAAGTCAGACGCCCACCTGATGCCCCGGATGGACGAACTCCTGGACAAGTTGGGAGGGGCGACCTACCTTACGACCACTGACCTGACCAAGGGGTATTGGCAGGTAGAGTTAACAGACAGAACTAGGGAGAGGTCGGCCTTCGTCACTCCGATAGGCTTATTTGAATTTAAAGTAATGCCTTACGGAATGAAGAACACCCCGGCCACTTTCCAAAGATTGGTGAACCAGGTGTTAAATGGTGCTGAGGAGTACGCTGTGGCATACCTGGATGACACTGCCATCTTAAGCACCAGCTGGGAGGAACACCTATCCCACCTTAGGGAACTGCTGGGCAGGATACAGAGGGCCGGGCTCACTGTCAAAGCCGGGAAGTGCCAGGTGGCCATGGGAGAGGTGGCATACTGTACCTCAGGCATGTGGTAGGCCGAGGACAGCTCCGTCCTAACCAAATAAAAATAGAGGTAATCCAGGTGTGGCCCAGACCAGAAATGCAGAAGCAGGTCAGGAGTTTTCTTGGGACAGCAGGGTACTATAGAAAATTTGTACCCGATTACAGTGCCCTGGCTGCTCCCTTATCTGACCTGCTAAAGAAAAGGATGCCAAAGAGAATTACCTGGGGACCAGCCTTTGAAGAAGCCTTTACCAGACTGAAGGAGGCACTGTGCAGTGCTCCTGCTTTGACAAGTCCTGACTATAGCAGACCCTTTATAGTTCAGACTGACGCCTCAGACGTGGGTATTGGGGCAGTACTCAGTCAGACATCCAGCCAAGGGAGGGATCACCCAATAGCATACCTGAGTAAAATGTTTCTTCTCAGGGAGCAGGCATACTCCACAGTGGAAAAGGAGTGTCTTGCCATAGTGTGGGTCCTAAAGAAATTAGAGCCATACTTGTATGGGCAGCATTTTGTGGTACAGACTGACCACAATCCCCTGGTTTGGCTGTCGCAGATGGGAAAAAACAATAGTAGATTGCTACAATGGAGTCTTGCTTTGCAAGGGTATGATATGACAATATTACATAGGGCTGGAGCCAAAAATCAGAACTCAGATGGATTGTCTCGCGTCTATAAGGACTGAACTGATTTGGGAAGCTCATCCCATGCAGGGGATAGAGCCCCCAAATTCAGTCCAGGTAGGGAGGATTGTGAAGCTTGTACAGCTGGTTCTGATTAATCTATGATTTTTGTAATATAAAAATCTGTTATTGTGCATCTCTCATGAGACATGCTGAAACAGCCTGTGGAATGACACCCCCACTCCCAGGGTTTAGCTACAAGATGTTACCTGGAAGGCCAGGAGATAATTACAGGCTAGAAGAGGCTTAAATTAAGGATCTCCTGTTTATCTAGCTTAATATTAGCATTGCCAGCTGCTAGGATGGGAAATCATACACTTTTATAACATTTAGAGAAAGAGAGCAGGTTATGACGCTTTAGTGTGAAGTCACAAAAGATTCTTTGATGTGTCCTGGGAAGAAGAGCTACTTGAGATCAAAGAGGGGATGTTATTTAAAGAAAGTCATGTGGGGACATGAGTTTTGCTGAGGTCACCTTTATTAATTTACCTCCTGCTGGATAGACATCCGATTGTATAATTTTTAATAAACAGAGGAGGAGCTGGGTGACATCATGGAGAAGGCAGGGTCAAGACAGTGTTTTAATTATGCTGTAACAGACCTTTACTGGCACACAGGTTTGGACTCTCTTGACGACAACATCTGTCTATCAGCACTATTAGAAGAGATACATTAGATATACAAGTCTAATTGTCTGGTGGTAGGAATTTTGCACTTTTTTAAACCCTTGTTCTTTTAAATGATTGTATGTTTTTGTGATATATGGTTCTGTATTTACATTTTACACTGTTTTATCTATTTTTAAGTAAACCTCTACTTTAGAGTCTACTTGCTTGGTGTGCCTTTGAAATTTTTTCCTTGACAAATGAAGCATACATGGTTAAAGTTGACACTGTACAAAGCTCACTGGTTTTACCAAACTGGGAAAAGGTAAGAGTTTATTCTGAGGTCTTTAAAAGAGTTTTTAAGGGTTCATTTTGTACCCCTGGTTAGGTGCCCGTAGTCAAAAGATATCTGCCCCCCCCCCGAACAGCAGAATTATCTGAGCCTGTACATTGGGTACGCTAGCAAGAGGTTCACAGTTTGAATCCCTCCAGAACTTGAGACCAAAGTTTGATTCGAACTCACAAAACAGACAGGAGGGTTACCCTGTTCTGTTAACTGTTCACAAGACTGCGCTCGGAGGGTGGCACTATGGGAGCAGAGGGCCTGACCTGCTGAGTGGGTTTGTGACACTCCCAACTTTTCCCTCCCCTACCTGGAGAACAGGCACCTCACTCGCTACACCTTTCTTTCAAATACTGGCTCAGTTTTCTACACTGCCACCTTTCTTCCATTTTCTACCCTTCGCGAACACATCCTCCTAGTCCCGTTGCTCTGCTGATATCTGCTGTTTGTCTATCCATCGTGCTAAAACCTTGTGATACAAGAGTGAGTTAGGTTGTACAGACCATGGAAAAATGTGCATGTTGCAAACAGCCTCTTTTTATTAATAACACAACAATAAATATAACAAAAGTATAACCTGTCAGATGGAATCAGAATGGAATACAGATTTGGAAAGTGGATTTGGCAGCTGCTTTGCATCAGTTATTAATAATAAGCTCAGCCAAGTCTTTTGTAGTCCATATCTTCTCTAAAATTTGTGCTTGCATCAAAATTTGAGCCCCTTTCTAAGCAGTAGGCAATAATACCTTCCAGCTTCAGGTTAACCTGTTTGACTAGGTTAGGTCTTCCTTATTCTTGGTTTCTTAGGCAGTCTGTCCCTTTTTCTCAGAAACTTCCCAATGTGACGAGAGCCCTCTTATTCAGCAGCCTTCCCATGGTTAGTCATTGTTTTTCCAATATAACCTCCCTGTGACCTTTTGTTATCAGCACACCACTCAACACTCAATTAACTGGTTGTTCTTTCTGAGCTTCATAAGATTAAAAAAAAGCAACTCTAGCTCAAGCTTGTAAAAATTAACCCCATCCTGTCTTCACACTTAATTTATTCCATTGTCAAACTCCTAGTGTTCAAAAATAGCTCCTTTTCACAGCCTAAGGTGCAGTTCACATTATTTTAAAAACTTATACGTGTACTATTACAGAAATTTCATAGGGATTCACCAGGTACTGCAGCAGAGAAGAAAAGACAAAAAGAAAAAAACAAAGACTGCATGAGAATCAAGACAGGAAAGTACAGGAAAAGGAGCAAAGGATGGAGGAGGGTCACCAGACTCAAAATGGGGGTCCTAAACAAAAATGGTGCAAAGTGGGGTTGCTAGCACAACAAAGTGGTGCAACTGACGTTTTTCATGAAAAACTGCCTCCCAAGTGCAGGTTTAAAACAGTAAAAATGGAAACTCATTGGCTCTACCACAAAATCTAACCATGTGCTGTGAAAAAAATAAATTCCTACTTGCATCAGTGGGCCCATTTCCCTCCTCTCAAAGTGCCTAAATCCCTGAGAGCACAAGAGTTGTAGCAGAAATTGCATCAGCAAAAAGTAGCACTATCAGGCCACTGGTTCAGAGGATAGTACATAATGCCAGTGTTTTGACTTCTATCTTAACATTTTTAATTTAATTTTGTTTTGTTGACCAGAAAAGGAGGACTAGGCAATTCTACCTATTTTCAGCTTCATCCCGGGGTGAGAGAACACAGATGGCAGTCAACGGACAGTGAACCAGATTAAGATGTCTGTGATATTTTTAGTGAATGGGGGAAATCTAGGCCCAGACACCGGGGAAATTCCCCTACTCTGTAGGTTGGTGGTGCTTTCCGTCTGTCTGCAGGGATGGAGGAACTCAGTTTGAAGGAGGTAGTGGAAGGAGAAGGTTCTGTTGGTGGAGACTGAAGCTTTTCTGCCTGGTTCAGACAATGTAGCAGCTTCTGAAGAAGCTCTGGAGCCTTCAATTGCCCAGCCTGATGGAGTGCAGCTATCTGATAATCTGAGGAGGATTTTGTGGCTGATGAGGCATTGTTGCAGCTTGAACAGGAAGAAACGAGATCTGCTTGAAATGTTATCAGTGGCCGAACAAGAATACCTTACTGGGAAATCTCACCTTGAAGAAGAAAAAAAGAAACAAAAACGGTCCATTGCAAGCCCTCTCCAGGCACCAAGTAAACGCTTGCTGGGAGGTGCGGGCCAGGACTGCTCACAATCCCCCTTACCTGTTGTTGGAAATATACCAATGATTCCGGTCCTATCAGAAGAGGGGATGGACTTCAGTGGTACCCAGTCGGATTGGATTCCGGGTGATGTCTTACAAAAAGCTGGATGGCTGTTCTTGAACGGTCAATGGATCCCTGATCCTGCGATACCCATCCCTGGAGCTACAGCTGTGTTGCTTCCACAAGTGGGAAATGTACAAAATACACAACTCACTGAGGGAAGCTCCTCGATTGTTGCCAAGTCCTCTTCTGAACCTTCTGCAGCTGCACTTCCTGAGATGGAGGCTACCGAGGGAGTTGATGTGAAAGACACGGCTCCTCGAGAGGGAGATCTGATGGAGAAGGCCTGTCCTGTGGAAGACCCTGCTTCCCTACCTCTGGTAATGACCACTTTGGTGGAATCTGGTCCTGCTTCACCCCAAGGACTTGCAGGTATGGGGCAGGGGAATGGAATGGGAGTGATTCGAGGACAGGACGCACCCGGCTCCATTCCAGGAGCTCAGAGTGATAAGTCCTTTGCAGGCCTTCTTCGTAAGCCTTCCACGGCGGCCAAACAACGGTTTTTGGTCCGTCTTCGGTACAAAGGCCTAGCCCAGATTTCCCTTGATAGACTTTGGGTGGGCAAGGTTTTATTAAAGGACTCGATGGGGTTTACCCCTGTGGAGGGATATGCCTTCATCCACTCCCATGGGGAACATGTTTATGATGTTAGCTTCTGTACTATGCCATTGCATGATAAGTTTTGAAGGCTTTATTACAATGTCAAAGACACTGAGGAATGGAAGGATTTTTTAGCCATCCCTATTACCAAACCAACTGTTAAAACAGTGACAGTCTTATCCCGCAATGAAGGGGCTGACATTAAAGACATCATATTCTAGCTAGAAAAACGCTGTTCCATCATTGGTCATCTGAATCCCATCATGGATGACAATGGTTTCTGGACAGGTGGATGGACATTTCGAATACAATTACGACAAAATGAGCATGGCATACATCATCTGCCCAGTTCCTTTTATTTTGGTTGGGACAAAGGAATTCGGTTTTATGCGGGACAGCCTAAATGTTGTTACCACTTAAATACTGACTGTGATACCATCCGGTGCTTTCAGTGTGGTCTTTTGGGGCATCCTGCAGCTCATTGTACTGCCTCTCCTGTTTGTAACCTCTGTGGAGATGAGGAGCATAGATTTCAGGACTGCCCCTGGGCAGCCCATGACTCTGAGGAACTTTCAGAACAGGATGGTATCCTTTCTCAAGCCAGACAGTCCTTTAATCCACCTGACTCAGAGCTTCTTGATATGGGTGTTCCCCGCAGGAGGGGTAGAAGTTGGGGGGGGGAGGTTTGGGGGGCATGTCTCGATCTAGAGATTCTATGGGTCAGCACCCTCCATTTTCTACTAGTTTGCTTGATCGACCTACAATGTTAGGTCCGCCGGTGAGGATTTCGAAGGGAGAGGCGAATGCTGAGATTCTGTTGAAGCCCATACCCCTTGACTCTCCAGCTGTTCTGGGACCTTCAGATGGTGTTGAGCCCCCCCCGGCTCACCAGTAGACACTACATCTGTTATTCCTGTACTGGATGGGGCTTGTGTACTAGATTTACAAGAGTCTTCTGGGAAGACTGGTCCCCCTTTGATATCATCTCCAAAGCGAACGAGAGTGCCTCTCAAGACTGGTGCACTTTCGCCCTTGCCTTTGTCTAACCGCTTTGCGGTGTTTGCCTCTTGCGGTGACAGGGTGGAGGTAGAACAACCTATGGAAAAGGTCTCGAACCTGCCTCCTGATACTAGGGAAGAGGGAGGCCCCCTCCCCCCTTGGGACTGTCCCCCGTGAATGAACCTTCCAAACGCCGTACAAGATCCAGCATGAAATTGATTAAACCTCCCCCCTGAGCAGTTTTGGTTGCGGCTTGCCAGCCTGAATGTCAACAGCATTAAATCTCACAACAAATGTGCTACTACATTTGCTATCTTACAAAATTTACAGTTTGATATTTATTTGTTACAGGACACCAGGCTGCATACTGTGACTGAGGTTCAAACAGCTTCTCCAGAATGGGTGGAGGGACCTTCATACTGTTCCTTGGGTTCTGAGACTTATTGTGGGGTGTGCACTGTATTTCTTTTAACTGCTTGGAATGTTAAACATTTAATTGACGTAGATCCTGGTTGGGCTTTAGTATTAGATGTGGAACTGGATTCTTTCTGTTTGGTCACCATTTATGGACCACAAACAAAAGCTCTTTGCGTGGAATTACTGTCCAAAATACTACTTTTTTTACATACAAGTAGACAGATATTTTTTGCTGGGGATTTTAATGTCAATGTTCAGCAGACTACTTCGGGGCAAAAGCAGTATTGTGATAAGTCCTTTTTGTGCAAAATTGTGGGACAGGCTGGATTAAGGGACACACATTATTGGGAGTAGGAGGGTGGCTCCTACCTATTATAGAGGGACATTATCCTCCAGAATAGATTTAATATTTTTAAACAAAATTTGGAGGTTGCTGATACATACAATATGCCCGTTGAATCTTCTAATCACTTGCTTATTGGTGTATAGATTTCGATCCCCCCTTTGAGAGAGGCTGGCCCTGGATATTGGCGGTTAAATGGGTCTTCATTGACAGACGCTGATATCTCTTCAGGATTGCATGCTTTGATTCAGGATAAGCGGTCCTACATTATTCTTACATGAAGACAATATTACTCATTGGTGAGAAGAATTAAAATTGTGGATTATTATATTTTTTAAATTTCAGGCTGGTGTTAAGGCAGCCTCTTCCCGAGCTACTTATTTGTCCCTGAGGGCCCAGCTACAAAATGTATTGTCCACTCAGCATCTTGATGGTGTTGATCACACTCAAGCCATTAATGAAATAAAATTTGAAATGTCTCTTTTTCAATATAACAGACTTCGTTCACTTCAGAAAGAACAATCCTTTGGAACCCAGGGAAGGGCAGAACAAACAAATCTGTTTTTGATAGTCAGTTGCATAGGGAAAAGAAATGCTTTTTAGGCCTGCAGAATGCCCTAGTTTCTCGGATCACAGATAATGAGGGCATTATGCAGACTTTGGAAGAGCATACAGAGCATAATTTTGGGAATGTGGCTTTAAATGCGTCCTTTGTCCCTCACCTACTTTATGCAGCTTATCTTCCACAAGTTTCAGCACTTCAATGGGAGATCCCCTTTTACAAAAGATGAGTTACAATGGGTTATCCAAAACTTAAAACCAAATATTTCTCCTGGTTCTGATGGTCTTCCTGGGTAACTTTACAAATTTGTATGGGAAATTATACCAGAGGAATTACTGGAACTTTATAATTATGTTTTATCAGAATATTGTTTGCCCACTAATATGTATGAAGGGTCACTAATTTTTTTCTTTAAATTGGGTAACCCCTCGAATATTGTAAATTGACATCCTATAACGCTGCTGAATGTTGATTTTAAAATCCTAGCTAAGTTGCTGGGTAACAGATTAGCTACGGTGATGGCCGATTTGATTAGTCCGCAACAATTTTGTGGAGTTCCTCGGCGGCATATTTCTGATGCCTTGTTTTTGATTAGAGAAATTATTGTAGAAGAGGACAACCATAAGGTTGATTTGCAAAAAGGGGGTTTTCTTTTGAGCCTAGATCAGGCTAAAGCATTTCGATGAGGTTTCTCATTCCTTTTTATGGCAATGCTTAGAGGCTTACGGTATTCCTGAACCTTTTATTGGATGGTTGTAATTATGTTATATGCTGGCTTACGTTAAACCTTACGAAAATGGCAGAATGAGACAGAAATGCAGGATACGGAAGGGTGTGAGTCAGGGGTGTCCATTAAGCCCCCTTTTATATGTATTTTATAGTGATCCAGTATTACGTTTGCTGCAATGGTCCCCTCTGCTGATGGGGTTGGGGACCGCATTTACACAAAATATTTTAGTTATTGCATATGCAGGTATCTGTTTATTGGCACAGAATACCATCTCTATGTAGGTAGCTTTTGATCTTTTATGTGCAGTGGGGAAAATTATAGGGGCCAGTTTGAATGTGGAGAAATCTCGGTGTTTAGCGATCCAAGGTTATTCCCCTTTACTGACAGAAGTAGCAGATATTCTAGTGGCTCAGTCTCCATGTAAGATCCTGGGGATTTATTTTGGGGAAGATGACATGTCGGGTTATAACTGTAATGTTGCTTTACGAATAGGTATGGATAAGGTGACTCGTTGGAACATTTGGAAGATGTCGAAGAGAAAGAGGATTTATTCAATTTCTACATTTTTGATTCCTGTTTTTTTTTTTTTTTTATATGTTAGTACTGTTTTCCCCCTTCCCAGATATTTGGAATCAAAGGTATTGGCTTGTTTCTTTTTTATGTTTCTGGCGAAGTCGATTAAATCCCATTAAGCGGAATGTGTTATATTTAAGTTTGAGAGTAGGGGGAGTAAATATGATACACCCGAAAGTGTTCTTTTCCTTAATATTTATCTTTGCCAATCTGCTTCCATTGATGAAAGGGAGTTCGAGTTTGTGGATGCAGTGGGGTATGGCTAAATTGCAGGGTGTGTTAATTGAATGGTGTATGGACTCCTTTTTACATAAAAATAAACGTCAACCACGTCTTGACTCTGTCTGGACTTTTTGATAATATAAAGAAATGGAAGCTTAAATATAGTTTTGTAGTTTCCATGCCTAGAAAGCTTGTCTATGCCCTGATTTTATCGGAATGTTTTATCGAATATCCATTTTCTGGGTTTTCAGTAATAGATCAGAAATCTATTTCAAAATATATTATGGAGGAACGTATTCCGGATAAGATGTGGGATATAGAATGGCTGACTATCCAAGGGAAAGTTAATGTTAAGGGGAAATCAGAAATATAAACAACTAGAAGATAGATATTGTCCGAGACTGACGTGTGGAACAACTACTGAAACTATGAATCATTTGCATTTTACCTGTCCATATGTCATTCAGTTTTGGCAGTTAGTTCAAGATGCAGGACTTTTTCCATTGCAGTTTCCGCCAGATCCGTTGGTCCTCTTTTTTGGTATAATTCCTGTCTCTATAAACCATGTTAATCATTGTACAGTACGTCTGATAATGCTACATTTTTTGTATTGGATTTGGCTTGGCCATTGCAGACTGGTACTTCAACAAATGGACATTCCAATAATGGAGCTTTATTGTTTGGTTTTAGCCGATTTGCGAAAATTTAAATATGCTGAACATCTCAGATATTGTCCTCAGGTTTGGGCACAAATTTGGGTTAATTTTTTATTTTGAAGTAAAAGTTCTTAGACGTTTATTGCTTTATTGCATTATTGTGGGAGGGACTGTTGGGATTGCTTGGAGGGGGGTGGTTATGCTCGGGGTATTATACGCTGATTTTTATTTTTTTTATTTTTTCTTCTGAGTTTGTATGCTGTAATGCTGATTTACCCGTTTTTGTTTCTTATGATTTCCATGGCAAATTCCCCTACTCCTTTCGTGGGGGAAGGGGGGTTGGGTAAGCTCAGGGTTACTGTATGATAAACCATTTATGTTTTTGATTTTCCTTATTATGAGTTTGTATGCTTTATTACTGCTAAGTTTTTATTTGTTTCTTATGGTTTCAATAAAAAATCCCCTACTCCAAAGGAGGAAATAAGTGATTTCTTCAAACAAGTGAGAAGATTAAAAGGGAGACACAAGACTGACATACATCTTGCACTCAGAGCTCAGTTCCATAAACTCCTGTCTATCAAAATGGGGGTGGGACAATAGATCAGGATTTCTTTTATGAGATAAAATATGAAATGGGGAAACTCCAGTACGACAGGATGAAGTCTTTAGACTCAGAGAAAAGGGTTTGGGGTACAAGGGTCCCAGGCCAGTTTTAATTATTTTGATAACTGTGCCGAAAGGCGAAATTATAAAGTTACTGCAGCACTTGAGTCAGAGAATGAGAATATTAAATATACACAAGCGGAAATAATGGGTGATGTGGAAAAGTATGTCACCCGTTTATTCGGGGCATCTGTTTCTTTACCTACAGAATTAGACAAGCAGCTAGAAGACTGTCATGTACAGGTGTAACAAATTACATAGAAAGAACTTATTCGACCCATTACAGATCAGGAAGTAGCCAGTATTATTTCAAATTTGAAAAAGGGGACAGCTCCTGGGAGAGATGGTCCTCGGTATGAGATTTATAACACATTCTCAGAATTAAAATCTGAAATGATTAATATGTATAATGAGTGTCTGGAAGAGGAGACTCTCCCAGATAGTACATACCAAGGTCTGATGATCTTACTATTAAAATCTGGAAATAGAGTTCTGTTAAATAATTGGAGACCTATTACTCTGCTAAATGCAGATTTCAAAATAAACAAATATTTTAAAGTGTCAGACTGGCACAGTCTATGGGATAGATTATACACCCATCTCAGTCCTGTGCAATTCCAGGAACAAGAATATGAGACTCACTGATCTTAATCAGAGATACACTGGAAAAAAGGGAGGAATGGGGAAATATTTGGCTTCATAGTGAGCCCAGACCAGGCTAAAGCCTTCGACAGAGTATCACATGATTTCATTTGGAAATGTATGGCATGCTATGGTTTTCCAAGCACTTTTGTGACTTGGATTGCAACATGTTATAAACAAGCATGGTGTACACCTTATGTTAAAGGATGGCTTGGGAAAGAATTTGTTATTCATGAGGGAGTTCGCCAGGGGTGTCCCTCGAGCCTTCTATTGTACATTTTGTCTTTGGACCCATTACTACTGACAATAAAGACTTCAGAACAGGTGATAGGTCTTTCAGTCTCCAGTGAGGACTTGGAGATGAAGACAGTGGCCTACGCAGTCGATCTCTACCTGATACTGGCAGACACAGAGTCAACTGTCCATACAGAAAAGATATTACAAGAATTTTGTAGGTTAACAGGGGCACATATTAATTTATCTAAAAGTGTGTGCATCCCTATAAGGTAGCTGCAGCCAGAAGTACTGGAGGTCAAGGGAATAAAGGTGGCTAATGGTGGATGCAAAATTTTAGGAATTACATTTGAATAAGAGGACTCAGCATATTACAATTGGGACATGGTATTAAGAAAGCACAACAGCGAGTTAAGAGTCTGGAATACATGGCACATATCCAAAACAAAAAGAATATATATGATAAATACCTTTCTACTGGCTATGTTTTTACATTTGTCAGTAGTGTTCCCACCCCCAAGACAGTCAGTGGTTGCATTATTTAGTTGTTTATTTTCCTGTTTTGGGGGTAATCGACAATCCAATTAAAGGGGTGCATTATATCTGAATAAAAATCAAGGAGTAGCAGCAATAATTAATCCAGTGTTATTTTTACATACTATGTTTAGCTATTATAATATTAAACCTTTACTAACAGGAGCATCAGCTATATGGTCCCTGTGGATATTCAATAGTATAGGAGCATGGCTAAGGGCCTGGCCAAGGGAGGGTTGTATAGCTAAACAGAAACCAATAGAGGATCTATCTCTCTTTTTCCAAGCTCGATGGGGAAACTAAAACTGAAAAATTACAAAGCAACAGGTTTTTTCACTTAGTAGAAAATTCCTTTTACACCTATGTGCTAGATGAACACTTCACAGAACTCCCTCACTATCATGAGAGGCCTAAACAGGAACAATATCTTATAGAGAAAATGAAAAACTAATGAAAGGAACCTGGACAAGATGTGGGATGTTCTGTGGCTTAGCATACATGGAAAACTGAATGTGAAAAACGATCTTAAACACAAAGGTGTAGAGGATAGGTTTTGCCCCAGAGAATCATGTGTGGCTATGCTATAAACCAAGGAACACCTGCATTTCAAATGCCCCTATGTGGTGAAGTTCTGTCTCATTATTGGGAACAGTTTCCTGTAAAAACGTTAACTCCAGAGATGTTTCTCTTGTTAGGCTTATTACCAATACAGTGGCAACGGCTCAACTGTCAAACGGTACATTTGATTTTTCTTTGTATAAAATATAATATTTGGATCACTAGAGTTAAATTAACGTTAGAACAGATGGCTATGACACGTGAGCGGCTATTTTGTGCTATTAGGGGTGCAATTTTAGAGATTAAGCAGAAAGAACAGAGTACTGTGACCCCCACACAGTTTAACAAATGGTGGGGTAACCTCCCGACATACTCAGGATTTTACTGTCTTTTTCTTAGAATAATTTAATGGTTGTTTACCACCCTTAGGAGAATGTATGAATCCGACACCCAGAACCATCGAGAGTAGGAAAGTGGGTTCCTCATTTGAGGAGTGGAATACAGCCAAAAGGTATCTTAAAGAGAAATGTAAAGGTAACGCTAACTTGGCAAACTGTTTAATTACAGTGCCTTCAGAAAGTATTCACCCCCCCCTTGGATTTTGTCACATTTTGTTGTGTTACTACCAGAATTTTAAATGCACTGAAATTATTTTTCCCCCCTTGAGTCACACAGCATATTCAACAATTTAAAGGGGCAAAAATATTTTTATTGTGTAACAAAAAATTATGAAACATTAAAAACTGAAATATCTTGTTTACTTAAGTATCCCCAGTCAATACTTTGTAGAAGCGCCTTTGGCAGCAATTGTAGCTTTGAGTCTTCTTGGGTATGTCTGTATCAGCTTTGCACATCTGGATTTGGGGATTTTACTCCCATTCTTCCTTGCAGATTTGCTCAAGCTCTGTCAAGCTGGATGGGGGCATCGGTGAACCGCAATCTTTAAGTCTTTCCACAGATTCTCAATGGGATTCAAGTCTGGGCTTTGGCTGGGCCACTCAAGGACATTCACCTTCTTGTTCTAAAGCCACTCCAGTGTTGCTTTGCTGTATGCTTGGGGTCGTTGTCCTGTTGGAACGTAAATCTTCGCCCCAGTCCAAGGTCTATTGCAGACTGATGCAGGTTCTCCTCAAGGATGTGCCTGTATTTGGCTCCATTCATTGTTCCCTCTATCCTGACAAGTGCCCCAGTCCCTGCCGCTGAAAAGCACCCCATAACATGATGCTGCCACCACCATGTTTCATGGTAGGGATGGTGTTACACGGGTGATGAGCTGTGTTCAGTTTGCACCAGGCATAGCGCTTCGCATTCAGGCCAAAGAGTTCAATTTTGGTTTCATCAGACCAGAGAATCTTTTGCCACATGGTCTCAGGGTCTGCTACGTGTCTTCTTGCAAACTCCAGGCATGCTATTATGTGGCCTTTTCTCAGGAGTGGCTTCCGCCTAGCCACTCTTCCATAGAGGCTACATCTGTGAAGTGCTGCAGAGATTGTTGTCCTCTGGACAGGTTCTCCCATCTCAGCCACGGAACTCTGTAGTTCTGTCAGGGTGGTCATTGGGTTCTTGGTCACTTCCCTGACCAAGGTCCTTCTTGCCCGGTTGCTCAGTTTGGGAGGACGGCCTGCTCTAGGAAGAGTCTGGGTGGTTCCATAATCTTTCCATTTCCTAGTGATGGACTTGACTGTGCTCCTGGGAACTTTCAACACCCTAGAAATGTTTTTATACCCCTCCCCAGATCTATGCCTCCTCACAATTCTATCACGGAGTTATACGGACAGCTCCTTGGTCTTCATGGTAGAGTTTCTGCTCTGACATGCACTGTCAACAGTGGGACCTTATATAGACAGGTGTATTTCCTCTGAAATCATGTCAGCCATTTAAACTGACCACAGGTGGACTCCATTCAAGTTTTAAAGTGATCTCACAAGGAAATTGGATGCACCTGAGCTCAATTTGGAGTGTCATAGCAATGGGGGTGAATACTTGTCAAATCAAGACATTTCAGGTTTTTATTTTAAATTACATGTACAAAAAATTCCAGAAGTTTCATTCCACTTTGACATTATAGAGTAATTTGTGTAGATACGTGACAAAAAAATCCCATATAAATGTATTTTAATTTGAGTTTGCAACATCACAAAATGTGACAAAATCCAAGGGGGGTGAATACTTTCTGAAGGCACTGTATATTCATTGAAATTTACACCACAGAATATTAAGAAATGGTTTTCAGAACATATTTGCTTTCCTTGTCTGTAAATATTTATGAAACTAACACTTCATTTCAGTTTCTTTTTAATTATTTTAAGGTTTCAATGTCATTATAAAGGTTTATTTCTTTGGTTCAGGTAGTATGAAGTTAATATTTCTTTTGAATAATTTCATTATTATCCTTGCTTATTTTATTTTCCTTATTCTTTCTATGCTGACAAGAGATTTCATTTGTATTTGTATTATGATTTATTCAGAGACTTACTAAAAAATGCCCCTACTCTTTTTGATGTCAGTGGACATTACAATAGAAAAATATCATAGTAATGAACTAGTTTATAAATTTAGGCATGACATTTCTTTAATATATCAGAAAGAATACACTCAATTAACGTGAAGACAGTTTAGGGAATTATGGCATGGAATACATCAGGTGCCATACTTTGGACTAAGAGGTTTTCCTTTTAGTTTATGTTATGCATGATTATTATTTCTGGGGTTCTGTAGTTTCTTTCAATTAATTAATATATATAAAGAACACTGGATGGGCAACTATGCAGAACCAGTGTGCTGTGCCACAGAGGCGTTCTGATTCCCCGTGAACCTCAAGAGCGAAACTTGAGAGGTCATGAGAATCAGAACCCCCCTAGGTGGCACTACACACTGGTTAGGCACAGAGCTGCCCATCCAGTATTTTTATAGTGTATGGTGCCCTCCTAAATAAATTAAATACAGTTTTAGGGCTTTTTTATTTTTTAAATAGAAATTGTTCGTTGCCATTTCCTATTCCGGTAGTTAGGGCTGGTTGCTAGGGTGAGACCTGTAGTTGCTAGGGACCAGATGTCCCTACGTTTGCAGCGCAGCCTTCTATTGGTTGCCAATCAGGTGTGGGAGGGATTTTCAAAGAAATAAAAATGGTGGCTGTATTCCCTCGCTTAGCCAGACTGGACTATGAGAAGTCTGTTCTTTCATTTCGTAAGTTATTTTAACTATTTGGTTGAGCCTGCATTTTATTTTTTTTATATGTGTGCAAATATCTCACTTACCTGCCATCCATTGCTGCTGGATTTAATTAATTTTTTACCGATCTACATAGATATACTTCACTCTTTCCAATCCTTTGACCATCTATCTCCAGATGATACTGGGGCTCGCCAAGTCTTGCACCTGAAGCTAAGAGCACTCAATGAAGTCCATTGGTTTCTCACTAATCTAAAAGCTGATAGCTCCCCAGGTCATGATATCCTCGAACCAAAATTTCTCAAGCTGGGGGCTGCAGCCCTTGCCCACCCTGTCCGAGACATGTTTAATCGGTCCTTCCTCACAAGTATGGTCCCAGAAAAACAAAGGTTACTCACCTGTAACAGTAGTTCTAGGAGTGGTATATGGTGTATATCCACACATTCTGGCAATGTCCTTTCCCTTTAAGATGGGCCGGGAGGTCTTCAAGCTGGCTCCTCCTACCCACCCAGGTGGTTTATCCCTCAGCTCCGCCCCATGATGCCAGATCTTGCCAGCTGGAAGCAGACGTTGTGCACCTGAGCCTGGGGAGGTCGGGTGGGTCCGTGTGGATGTACACCATATACCACTCCTAGAAAGTACAGTTACGTAAGAACTTACCATAATAGTAGACCTTCCGAGGACTGTCTCTTGCAGCAAGTCATTACTTATGGGAGTATTCACCAAGTGGCACTGTCACACAGCAGCTTCTTCCAGCAGTCTTCTGTGGGGGCCCAGTACCTTCTGTTCACCATTGGCTTTGGTGAACACAGCCTAGGCTGAGGTGAATGAGGGCCAGAAAAACAGACAACAGCGATCCCACCCAACGTCCTGAGTTGCAGATTCAAGGCAACAAGGCAGGGGGATGGAGGGCGGGGGACTAACTGCAAGAGACAATCCTCGAAGATCTACTGTTAAGGCAAGTTCTTACGTAACTGTACTATCTTCTACAAACTGGTCTCTTGCAGCAAGTCATTACTTATAGGAGATTACTAAGCAGTAAAATCCAAATGGGAGGAAAGGCAAAGCCAAAGATGTAAAAGCACAATAAAACGTCAACTTCAACCACACCCCCAGAGGCAGATAGGCCGGGGTGGGGTAAGGACTAAATGTTTGATAAGTAACAGAAATGTCCAACGCAAAACTCTTCCGTGCCCGCAGATAGGCCAATGGTTAAGTGAAGACATCTGGCATGAAACCAGGAGAAAGGTCCAACTGAAACCACACCCGCTCAGGCAGAAAGGCACAAAGGTGGGTGAGGACAGCATGCAGGAGGCATGATGTAGAAAGAACTGTAGGTGGCCAGGCACAGTGATTCATCCTGACGAGGTAGAGGTCGATAGGCCCTGGCATAAAGTCAAAGTCAGTAAATAGAAAAGGAGAGCGGATCAGAAAGCAGAAAAAGGAGCACCGGGGAAAAAACATCCCAGATGGTCATAGGAAGGAACAAATGAAGGGCTCCAGCAGGGAGAGTAGCAGGAGTTCCAATCAGATCCGCATGGAGGAGTGAAGAGTCCAGTCCAGGAGCAAGCCTCCATAAAAAGGTAGAGAGATCCCCAGGCGCCTATGAAGCCTGCAAGAGGAGGTAGGGGAAACCCTGAAAAGCTGTTTAAGGCACAGAAGCGGGTCCTGCCCTGCGTGAGAGGCGGGCATGCCACAGAGAAGCAGACTGAGCTGTCCCCTGGAGGCCCTACCACGGCCCCGAGAGGCATCCCGGTAGGGGGGCTGGGCAGGAGACCCGTGGGGGTGCAGGGGTGGGACCTGGGGGCGTGACAGAGGTCCTGACCAGACCGGAGAGTATGCCCCGAAGCCTGAAGGGAATCCAGGATGGACTGAGTACCAGGTCCAAAAAGTAGGTTCCCAGAAAAAGGGAGGCATCGGCGACTGACAGCTGGACACTAGGCAGAAAATCCAAAGTCTGCAGCCAGGCGAAGTGCCGAAGGGCGACGCTGGAGGCCGAGAGGCAGGCCGCTATGTCAACCATATCGAAGTACGCATGGAGCAGGTGACGGGAATGGGAGGGCATGACAGACAGCAGCTGAGCTGATCAGGGCCATGAGGGCAGGCTGAGCGGAAGCAGGATAAGACCAAATACAAGAAAGTGCGTGAAAATATGCAGGCATCAAAGGCGGGACAACCATGGCAGGCTCCTCGAGAATGTCGAGGTAGGCAGCCATGTCCCAATGAAAGGAGTCCTGATTTGCAGCAGGTAAGCCAAAAATATGCTGGATCTGCAGCATGAACTCCATGAAGGAGGGATCTGGGAGAGAGGAAGGATCAGGGGGTTCAGGCAAGGCAGCCTCCAAAAAGGAGGATGTGGACGGTGGGGAACCAAGGTCCCCATGGTCCGAAAGGTCCCCGCCAGGAACATCCCCCACGAAAGGAACCACCACCCCGGAATCTCCATAAAGGGAGTCCACATAAATGAGAGGAGGGGGGACCAGGCCGGAAGCACTGGATCTGGTCGCAGGTGCCCGGGCGGAGGGGAGGGTGAATGGGATGAGGCCGAACCCTGTCCCATGGACCACAGGACCTCCAGCACAATGTGGGCAATGCCCGGCACTTGTGATGGGGGAGAGGTCCAGAAACGGAGGGCACCAAACGGCGGTGCTAGGAGAAGGGCGAGCCATCCCAGGAACCACTGACCCTGAATAGCGGGGGAAGGCACTCTGACCCCTGTGGTCTGGGACCGGCAAAGGGTTAAGCGACTCAGGGTTGGGTCCCCTCAGCGGGGCCAAAGGCCCGGGAAAAGTCGCGTCCAAAGGGCACAAAACGGGCGATGTTGGAGGGCGAGGATGCCGAAACAAGGTGCCGGAACAAGCCCAGGGCACGGGAGCAAAGCCCAGAGCGGGGGGTGTCCCAGGGTGGGGAGGCCGGCATCGCCAAGGGAAGCATCGCTGTCGAGGACAGGCTCCTCCGTCGACAGTGGAATCCGCTCCATCAACAAGAGACCAGAAACAAGCCTCTCCATCAACGGCGGAAGCCGTCCCGTTGACAAGGCATGACAAACACGCCGTTCCGTCAATGGGAGAGGCTTCCCCATCAACAAGGAGTGCCCAGTCGATGGAGAATAAGCCTCCATTGATGAGAGAACAGCAGAATCATGTCCAGTCGATGGAAGAAGAGCTCCCATCGACGAGGGAGAGCACATAACATGTGTCGTTGACGGAGGAAGCATCCCAGTCAACAAGGGACGTTCAGCTGATGGGGCAACACAGCCCGTCGATGGGAGACATTCAGAAACAAGCTCCACTGACGGGACGAGGCCCATTGAAGACAAAACAAGCCCAGCAGGCTCAGTCGATGGGGAGAGTAGCCCCAACGACAAGGAACGCTCCATCGACGATGGAGGAGCCACCGTTGATGGAGTAAGGCGGAGGGAGTGTGAGAAGTGTGAATCCCACTCCCTTCTATGCCTGGAACAAGTGCCCTTGACCAAAAAGCCTTTAAAGTGGCCCCCCGAGGTCCATTCCAGCTTGGCTGGATGATCAGCCATGAGCAAATCCCATGGTCCAGCAGGGGTGCTGTGAGCAAGAACGGTCAGGGGCACTGTGAGGAGCACAGGCCCAGCCTAGTGGAAGTAGAAGAGCCAGGGCCTGGAAGTAGTACATATACCCAGGACCAGAGGCAGGAGCTGGGGGTGCAGCGAGTGGTGCACAGGCCCGGGTCCTGGAAGTAGAAGAGCCAAGGCCTGGGAGTGTTCCACAGGCCCGGCAGAGAGAAGCAAAATCAGGCTGGGCTATTAATAGCAGTTCTAGTGAATCCCCAGACCCAGCAAGAGAGCCCGAGTCTGGGAGCAGCAGGGGTACTGTGAGTGGGTCACAGGCCTGCTATGGAAGTCCGGTGGTGCTGAGAGCAAGTCCCTGGTCCCGGACACAAAGGTAGAAAATCGGTTCACATTTGAGTCAAAGACTGCAACCCAGGAGGTCAGAAGAGCTAAGTGCGTGAGCTGAAGTCAGTAGGAAAATGAACAGAGGGTACTGGAGGCCGCCCACTCTTATACACATCTACAGGAAGTGATGTCGTGTGGGCAGCCCCCATAGAAGACTGCTGGAAGAAGCTGCTGTGTGACAGCGCCACCTGGTGGATACTCCCATAAGTAATGACTTACTGCAAGAGACCAGTCCGTAGAAGATCTACTGTTACAGGTGAATAACCTGTGTTTCTAGGGATGTGGATATGGTGTACTTATCCACACATTCTGGCAGACTCCTAGCAGTTCTCCAGGAGGAGGGAGGCAAGGCGCACACCCCCTATTTAGGGAACAGAGATTGGAGAACTGAGGCCCCAAAACTGGCATCCTGGCATGACTCAAGGTCAATGTGGTAATGGGAAATGAAGGTGTGTGCTGACTTCCAGGTAGCAGCCCTGCAGATTTCCTGGATTGGGACGTCCGTAGAAGCAGCCATCGACACAGCGGTATGACGGGTGGAATGAGCCCTTAGCCCTCTGAGAGGCTCCCTACCTGCCAACCTATAGCACAGATCAATGCAGGAAGTGATCCACCTGCCAATCATCTGCTTGGCTGCAGGTCTGCCAGGTGTGGTTTCAACGTAGGTGACAACAGCTGGCAAACCTCTCCCCAAACTCCAGACATGCGCTCTTCGTAATAAGCGAGTGCTCACCTCAGGTCCAGAGTATGGAGCCTGTGTTCGGCCTCCGAGGTGTGATTTGGGAAGAACACCGGAAAAGTCATGACCTGATTCAGATGAAACTCCAACACAGCCTTTGGGAGGAACTTCGGGTTTGGGCGCAGGACAACCTTGTCCCTGTGGAAGACCAAGTAAGGAGACTTCACTGAAAGCACCTGGAGCTCACTGATCCTTCTAGCTGGCATGATAGCCACCAAGAAGGCGGTCTTCCACAACAGGTGTGACATCTCACAACTGTGCATCGGTTCGAATGGCTTGCCCATGAGCTTTGTCAAAACCAGCAACAAGTCCCATGGTGGCGGTAGTTGTTCACGCACCGGAGGGGAAATGTGAACTAAGCCTTTGAAAAAGTGCCAGACCATTTTCTCCTGCACCACCGACTGCTGACCAGTCTGCGCTCAATAAGTAGAGATGGCTGCCAGGTGCACCTCAACGGTCTTCGACCAAAGTCCCCCTTTGAAAAGGGACTACAAGTAGTCAAAATGCTGCCCACCAGACAGGACAAAGGGTCTAGCCCCTTGACCTGACACCAAATGGAGAATCTCTTCCATTTGAAGGCATAGCATTTTCTGGTCAAGTCCTTTCTAGATTTCTCCACAACAGTGAGGACATCTTCGGAGAGACCCAAAGCCTGGAACTCTAGCCACTCAGGAACCAGGCTGTCAGGTGCAGGGATTGAAGGTCTGGGTGGAGTACCTTCCCCTGACTGATGAAGAGCAGGTCCGGGCATATTGGAAGATGCCTCGGGAGCCTGTTGCTGAGGCTGAGGAGATCGGTGTACCAAAACTGGTGGGGCCAGTCTAGAGCCACAAGGATCACCTGCACCATGTCCCTCCTGACCTTGAGCAGCACCATGTGGATCAAGGGAAGCGGAAGGAAGGCATAGAAGAGGCATAGGGTCCAAGGCCTTGAGAAGGCATCCCCCAGCAGCAAGCTCTGTTGAGGGGGGCGGGCACAAAATAGCCTCAGCTTTGCGTTCTCCCTGGAGGCGAACAGGTCCACCTGGGGGATACCCCACTGGGAGAACAGACTGAACTACCTCCAGATGGAGAGACCACTCGTGCAATGCCTTGCCCACCAGCTGAAGGTGTCCGCCAGCTGACTGGAGGCTCCTGCCACATAGATGGCTAGGAGATGTGCCTCCAGGCTGTACTCGAGAGTCCATACGCGGAGAGCTTCTTTGCACAGAGGCAAAGAGAGTGCGTCTCACCCTGCTTGTTGAGGTAGTACATGGTCGTGGTGTTGTCTGTCTGGATGTGGACCACTTGACCCCGAACATATGGAAGGAATGCAGTCAGCATCAGCTGAACAGCCCAGAGCTCCAGCAGGTTGATGTGCCATTGGGACTCCTCGGGGGTCCAGAGCCCATGGACTCAGTGTTCCCTCAGATGGGCACCCCAGCCTGTGAGAGCGGCATCGGTCGTCACGATGACTGTCGGCTCAAGGAGGACAAACAGGATCCCTTCCTGCAGATGCACTGGGACTAACCACCACTGGAGGGCACCACACATCTCTTGGGTCACAGTGACCAGCTGGTTGAAGTGACCTTTGTGTTGACAGCACTGTCTGGCCAGCTCCGATTACAGACAGCATATATGCCAATGGGCCCATCAGACCACACTGGTGCAGGTTGCCATGTAACCCAGAAGGCTCAGGAAGTTCTGGGCAGGGTGCAATTGCCCAACCTGAAATGGTCAGGCAAAGGAGGAGAGAAACTCTGCCCTGTCTGCCGGGAGCCGGGCTCTGGCTTGGCAAGAGTCGAGCTCTGCCCTGATAAAACTGATCACCTGCAAGGGCAAGAGTTCCGACTTGGCCTAGCTGACCAGGAGGTCAAGTCTGACACAGGTCTGCAGGGCCAGGTCCCTGGACCGTGCCACCTCCGTCCTAAAAGGACCTGCATCAGCCAGTCGTCCAGGTAGGGGTACACCTAGACCCCTTGGCACCTCAGGTAAGCTTCCACCACTGCAATGCATTTGGTGAAGACCCTGGGGGCCGAGGAGAACCGGAAAGGCATGGCCCGGAACTAGTAGAGGGTTCTCTCGGCTCGTAGGTGAAGGAACCATCAGTGGGATGGACAGATCAGGATGTGAAATAACATGTCCTGAAGATTCAGGGAGCAAAACCACATGTCTTGCTCTAGAGATGGTAAGATCTGAAAGAGTTCCATCCTGAAGGTGCGTGACCCGAGGGACTTGTTCAAGTCATGCAGATTCAGAATGGGGCCCCAGCCCTCCCATCCACTTTGGCACCAGGAAATACCTGGAGACAAACCCTGGGTGTTCTGGAGGATCCACTACTCTGATCACGACCTGCTTGCGGAGGAGCTGGGCTAGTCATCTCAAAGAAACAAGTGTCTGTGGATACCAAGTCCTCCCATGGGGTGCAGGCTCGGCTTGGAGGGTACTGCTTGAATTCCAGAAGCAGTCCCTCATGGACCACTTTCAGAACCACCTGTCCATGGTGACAGCACACCAGGCGGAAAGGAAGTTGAGGGGTCGGCCCCCCACAGGAGTACCCAGGGGAGGTGTGATGGGCATGAGGGTGGCACCCCCATCCCGTCATTGAGCAGGCTTGGAGGAGAAGGACTCTGCTGAGGAGCCACCAGGTCCCTTCCCTCCGGGCTTATGGACCACCGAGGCCACTGACTTGGGCCTGGGTTGCCAAGACTGAGCCTGCAGGCCCAGCTGATGCTGGGCTGGTTTTGCAGCAGGAGTGGAGGAACAAAAGAGCTTGCCCTTCAGCTGCATAAAGCCCTTGGGATCCTTCTGGGTGGAAGTCACAGAGTCCAAGGTGGCACTGGACTTCTCAATACACTGGAGGTGACCCTCCACACCGGGCCCAAACAGGTTGGTACCCAGGAACGAAACATCCACCAGCTTGTGCAGAGTGTCTGCCGTGAAGGAAGAGATCTGCAGCCAAATCCTGCAGCGCATGGCAACTGCGGCCGCCGAGTAGGCAGAAGAATCCCCCAGATCCAGAGCAGTCTGAAGTTGCTGCTTAGTCACTGCCTGGTCCTGATCTCGGACCTGCCTGACCGTGGTCTGGAGGTCCACAGGTAGGTGAGGAATCACCTCATCCAAAGAGCTCAGGAGGGCATGAGAGAAGTGTGCCATCATGACGGCTGAGCTCGCCTGCCAGAGGCAGAGCGAGGAGGCAGCGTAGATATTTTTAGCCGCATGGTCCAATTTCTTGGACTCTTTGTCTTCAGCCTATCGACGTCCCCTGAATTGCCTGAATGCCAAAACATGGAGTCTGCACCAACTACTCGGCCAAGGGGTGGTCCGTGAAACCTGAGAGGGTACCGGTTGGCACCACACACTTGCAAGCCATCCATGCAGAGGGCGCAGGGCAGGACGCAGGGTGCTGTCAAAGCTCCAGAGCTGGGCCGATAATGGCCTCGGCCACTGGGAAAGCCTCTAACGCAGAGTCCCCTTTGTTCAGAATCTCTGTGTGGGGACTGCAAGCCCGCTTCTGGATGGGCTCCAGTTTCATCCCCATGGACTCAAGAGATGAGGCGGAGCATGACCATGAAGGAAGTGGGTCCTTCCTCCGTCGAGACAGCCCCAATGCACTCAACGTCAACCAGACGGGAATGCAGTGAGGAATCCTTGGACTCTGAAGAGTCCACATAAAGCAGCCAACCGCCCGAGTCACCCTCGAACCACCACGGATGGTCAAGCATGAGGGTGACCAACAGTTGATGGGGAAGCCCCCTGGCTGGCCAAGACTCCTTCGTCAGAGCGCCGGTCGGTGGCCATTTGGGTGGCAGTTCCACCAGGGTCAGTGGAGAGACCAGCTTTGGCTGAGCCGAAATGGTCTGGACCGACTCCACTGGGGGAGAGACAGTCTTGACTGATCCCACAGGGGGAGTCTGTGTCGGGCGACAGCCAAGTGATGGCCAGTATGGGAGCCGGGGACGGCTTCAGACCAGCCAGCACAAACTGTTGCCACATGAGGTCTTTGTAGCATCGAAGCAACTTATGCCGAAGCCTCTCCTCGCCTGAGGATGAAGATCAGGAATAGCAGCGGCATCGCTTCCCGTGGCGTCAAAAGCAGAGTGCCAATGATGGTGGAAGCTGCTCGACCCACTACAGAAAGAAGACAGAGACCTCAACTTCAGCCAACGCGGGGGATCTGGAGGGACCCGAGGAGTGCCATGGCTCCTCCTGGTCTGGGTCGGTGACCATAGGGTACTGCACAGCAGACTGAGCAGCCCTTTCTGAGGTCACAGGCAGGATCGGAGTCCCGAAAAGAGTACTGTCAGCCTCTTCGGACAACAAATAGTCGATAGGGTCGAGAAAAATCTTGGCTGCATCATCGGCTGGCATCTCGACCAACTGTCCCGACGGCTCTCTATGAAGCCAGAGGCCAAGGCTGTAGTTTCGACTGTGGTCAAAACCCGAGAGTCCCAAGACCGAGAACGTTCCCGGACCCAGGAACATCGACATTGAGTCTTCTCGTTTTCCTTCTTTGGCTTTTTGCGAAAGCGGGAGCTGTGCGAACCCGAAGAGCCCTGCCCCTTAGTCGGGAGGGATTGGCACAGCTCCTTGAAGGAGACCGAAAAGGTAGTGCCCAACTGGAGCTAAACAAAGGTCAAGGCCGAAGAGGACTGTGCAGCGGCCCAAGCTGCAGCCTCCTCAAAGGCCATAAGCTGTTCCAATTGCTCGGCGGCCCCCACAGCCGCAGAGACCACCCAATGAGCATCTTTAGATTTGGCCGGCAGATGGTTTTTTCCGGGTGGCCCAACTTCAGGTGGGCGAGGCAGTCCTCGAGGACGTCACGTGAAATGACCAACAAATGTCGCAGGCCTGGGTATCGTGATCGTGTCTCAGGTAGTGGACACATGTGGCATGAGGGTCAGTATGTGACATCTTCTGACCACATGGGCACTGGCAAAATCAGGGCACGGACTTATCATCCTTAGTGGTCGCGATCGAAGATTGAGCTGAAGATGGAAACTCGTTGAAGAGTTTAAAGTTTGGAACTAAATCCGAAGATTTTTAGCGCGAGGGCCTAAACACGGAAGCGGTAAGGAGTGAACCTGCTTCTTCCAGTGGAAAGGAAGATCTGATGTCTGGGGCGAAGCCAAGGGATATACCACCCAGGTGGCTAGGAGGAGCCAGCTTGAAGACTTTCCAGCACATCTTAAAGGGAAAGGACAATGCCAAAATGTGTGGATAAGTACACCATATCCACGTCTCTAGAAATGGAAGGTAGCCGTGGATTTTCCCATTCACAAGAATGGATCTAACACTACTGTTGAGAACTTTAGCCCCATCTCTATCCTCTGTCCGCTGGCAAAAATCCAGGACCGTATTCTTCATAACCATCTACAGGATTACCTGGACCACCACCACCACCTGCTCTCACCCTTCCAGCATGGGTTCAGAAAAAAACATAGCGCCTTTACTGCCTTATTAAAAGTCACTTCCGATCCATTCCATGCAATGGACCAAGGCTTTGTCACCGGGGCCATCTTTGTCAATCTGACAAAGGCCTTTGAGTTGGTCAACCACGGTCTCCTGCTCTGGCAGTTACAGTCTCTTGGCCTTGACACTAATGGCTTAATGTGGGTCCAAATTTATCTCTACGGATGCACACAAAGGGTCAAGTGGGCTGGTTTCCTCTCGGACCTTAGACCCATAACCCACGGCGTCCGGCAGGGCTCCACCCTGGGCCCATTTGTTTTCTCCCTCTTTATTAATGAACTAACAAATAACTGGGGCAGGGCCTCAGTGCACCTCTATGCGGATTATGCCATTATCTACAGTTCATCATCTGACATCGGGTGGATCAACAATATGTTAGCATCAGACTTTAGTGCTCTTGAAGACTAGTTTCTAAAAAAAAAAAAAAAATCAACTAGTCCTCAACACCAAAAAAACTGGAAGCATGCTGCTCTCCTATCCACCCTCTACATCACATACCCACCCCTCTCTCGTGATACTCTCACACAATGATGATGCCCTTGAATCTGTTCAATCCTTCAAATACTTAGGAGTCACCTTGGACCTCGCCTTCCCTTGATACTCATGTCACCCTCCTAACCAAATTTCTGAACCAAAAGCTTGGTCTACTCTACTGTATACATACCTTCCTCACATCTTGTCACAAGATCGCGGCTGCCACTCTCCTTACCTATGGAGCACCACTATTGCTGTCAACCAGCACAACTATCTTATCTCACTTCAAACAGGCTTACCATAGGGTGGGAAGCTTTGCTTTGGGGGTCAATGCCCACCATCACCATTGTGATATCCTCTCTTCCCTGGGCTCCTTATCATATGAATCTAAATTACAGTACGCCACCCTGAGCATAGAGCACAAACTGGTCCACAAATACACTCCTCCTTGCCATGGTGAGCTTATTCGGCTCCAACAACCACAGCCCGCTCTAAGATCCGCCTCCTTCCCCCTTCTTTTAAAGCCCAAACTGCAGTTAGCTGTGACCCAGAGAACATCTGCCTTCTCAGCAGTGCCTGACTGGAACTCCCTACCTCCCACCATCTTCTCCTGTACAATGCTCACTAAGTTTCAATCCTCTTTGCTTTCTCATCTTTCGGCCTCTTCACCTTGTTCCTGTTTCCTATGACTCATAGTCCAGCTTCTCAATCGCTGCGTTTACTTTCGTCTCTGCTCTTTATTCCTGTTAGGGTTAATTATCCTTGCTCTCCAAACCTCATTTGCATGTGTAACTGCAATTTGTAAGTTCATGTGTATATATACTGTTTTTGGTTAATCGTTGTATGATGTAGTTGATACCACTGTGTCAGTCATGTACTTGTCACTTTACTGCACTGCCTACCTACAGTATATGTAATTATCATGTGGATGAATCTGTTTATATTGTAATCGTGATGATCTTCAAATGTTGTAACCATAACCACTGTAACTACCTTTCCTCTGTCAATGTACTGCACTATCAATGTACTGCACTTCCCGGGATGTCCCTGAAAAAGAGACTGCAATGTCTCAGTGGGCCAACCAGGTTACCAAAATTCAAATTAATACATAAATATCGGGTTGATCCTGCATTTGTTTCTTGCATCTGGTTGATCCTGAGTCGCAGGTTCTGGTGATCGTGCGGCCGCCACCGCAAGTGTTTATCTGGTTGATCGTGCTGTTTCTGTGGCTCATGCGCTTTTAAAATGAACCGAAATGATGTTGTACCACAGAAGGGTACAATCACATTCCATCACCTTTTAACTGTGGTACAATAACATTTCAGCCAAGATGGATTTCTATGCTTAACAAACCCTCACCATACACTATAACAGGATACTCTGTACATATGGGGTAGCGGGGTGGGTAAATGATGTATTGGAATGTTTTGTTTCACCGTATGTACTTCATTTTGGTTTTTAAATAAAAAATACCCCTACTCCTTTTGAGAAGTGCTATGGGATCTTTAACGACAACCTGAATAACCACGAGAACAAGGCAGATGGGATGTCTGTTTAATGTCTCATCTGAAAGACAGCACTTCAGGACTGCAGCACCCCCCTCATGTTGCACTACAGTATCAGTACTGGGATTTAACCCAAGTTCCTGGTATAGGGAGGGAACCCACAGTCTTCCGACCTTCTGGCCTCAAAGGTGTGTGTGTAATCGGCTGAGCTATTGACAAAGTCTAGTTTATTTATATTATATATTTTATATTCTATTAAAAAATATATTTTTATTGGCTATGTCAGGTTTATTAGTGCACTCTTAATCCTTTAGTCAACTCTTTCTCTTTGCCCAGTTATTTAAAAATCAGGGCAAAATATTCAGGAGGAATTCTGCCTGCCCTTGTATCATGTACAGATATACACACTCCAACAGTTCCTCTTTCTGTGGTAATAATAAGTAATTAGCACAGTAATTACCATGAAATTCAATGTACGTTACAGTGGTGACTGTGCCATATAGCAGTAATATCATGTAATTAATTGGGAGCAACAGTGTCCCCACATTTGTCATTTTTAAATAAATGTGTCCACTGACTAAGTAACATGGCCCTTTAGTTTCATGTTTAAAAGAGTCTTGCTTCCCTGTGGACCTAGAACACTAAAGCAAGTTGGAGAAAATCCAGCAACCTGACTGGTTGACAACAGTCATTGTGTCCCATTATTTAAGCACAACTGGACTGTTTAGCTCTTGTGGCCAATTTTTCATTTAATCTGATTTAAAAAAAAAAAAAAAGACTATTTTAAGATTGTTTTATAAAGGCAATAACACACTCCAAGGTGTCTGGTGGTGCAGAAATATATGAGCATCCCATAGTTGGCCACCATCTCAACAGAGCCACTTTGGAAAGAAGACAGATGCAAACTGTCCCAGTGGTGCTGGGGTGCTGGATGCCTTACCTCAGCGTCGCCCGGCCGGCCAGGTTGGGGAGCGACCTCGGGTCGTCGGGAAAGCTCGGCATTTGGGGGGACAGGATTGAGCAACCGAAAGGTAGCTCTCCTCTCCCGGGGTGGTTGTCGCACCACCCCCACCCCAGTAGTTCTGCTCCCACCGGGTGTAGCAGTGTATCAGGAGGGTGCCTCATGGCGTGCACGTGCCTCCACACATGCACGGGTTGGGGGAAAATGGAATAAAAAAAAATTTATAAAAATCTATATAGGAAAGAAGACATATGTCTTAACCGTGAAACTTGTATAAATAAGATTTTTACTAAAATAAAATATTCACGTTGATTTGTCCATCTGTGTACATACTGCTTTCTTACAGCTATGGGGACATTTGGCGAAGGAAGGATGGCTTGTTTCTGGACCTTGGTACTTCTGCAGCTGCTCGACCACTGCACAATACCTGTACATTTAAATGAGTTAAACAACTGTAAAGTACCCAAACAAGCACAATTCCTGCAACAGGTTATGCTGCTTCACAGTTCTGGGAGCAACTTGTGTCCTAGCATGATGACATCAGTTTCCTCCACCTCCATCTGCTGAAAGAACAAGCCTTCAGTGTTCTTGATTACTATGAAGTACGGAAGAATGACCTTTCAGATAATACACAGCCAAAGAACAGATATAAGCAGATTAAGGCAGGAAACACAGATGTCAACCACCATTTAGACAGACCTTGCATTCCCAGCAACCCAACAGTCATAAGATATGTGGAAGACATTATGTAAAAGCAGAGAATTCTAGTAAATAAGTTAGTATAATTTCTGTAACAATTTCAGCCTATTTAACTGACTTCATCTCCTTTCAAGCTACTAGTCTTTCCTACTGTTTTCTCCTTTCCTCACTATAGTTTTCTCTACTGCTTGCTTCTAGCCTCACTTAGCCATCACCCAATTACTACTATAGTCTTCTCTAATGCTTGCTCCTGTCCTCACTTAGCAGGCACCTAGCCTGGCCTGCTTTTCTCTTCTAGTGTTAGCCATTATACTGCATTATAAAATGGCAAACAAATCTACAAATATCACTGACAAAAGAGACATCACCTGAATGTGCGTTAAATCACGACAAATGCACTGTCAGGTGCCAAGTCTCATTTTCCTCCTCTCCAAAAATACTAAAAGTCATTTTATAAGTGTAATAAGCCCATCCAGGCTGTGCATCATAGGATTTTAATGCACTTTCCAGGAGTGTAGAGACACACTGTGTTTGGCCTTGTGCCTTACTACATCTGTGTGGGCATGCATTAAATATAGAATAATGTATGGGGGTGAGTGCATAATGAGAAATTATGTGCACCCGAGGTGTGGGATGCTACATAAACCCTGAGGGCGAAGGCTGAGGGGTTTATATGAGCATCACACAGTGCTATTTCAGTTATCACTCACCCCCATACATTGTTTTATGTAATTGCTGGTTTGCGTTTTTTCTTCTCATTGAGAAAAAAGGGTTTTGGGCAAGAAGTTTATTTAGCTCAACTGGGAACTGTTTTTAACATTTGTGAAATGTAAGTAGTTAAAAAAGTCTGTGGCACAATCAGACAGTTAAACACATTTGCTTAACTAGCTTCATTAAAAAGTTTTGAATTGCTTTATGCTACAGCATGGCTGTTTCGTGTGAGAACGGCACATGGGAACATGACAACTAGGAAACTAATCTCTGAAAAAAAAAAAAAAAACTTGCTTAAATGGAATGAACTTTCAGGGAAATTTGCACTTCTGTGCTAAAGAACAGTAAATTATGTCATTTTTCTGTAAAGTATTTTACTGCTTCTACTCCAGTCCCCCCCCCCACGGCTGTCTCGGATGCGACTGCCTCGGAAAAATGGTAATGAGCTGGTGATGTCACATGGATTTGTTGTTTCTATGGAGATGAGAGAGAGTAAGTATGTTTTCTTGGAAGGTTAGAGACTTTAGAATTCTTTTTCTTTGTTTTTCTGATTGTTGGTTGCCACTAATTTGCCACATTGGAGTTTTCTGAGATATTTCAGTTTGCCCGCTTCACTGTTTGTTGTGCGCTGAGGTACAGCGTGAGCCAAGAGAAGGAGCAGGTGGCATGGGTTCGCCGTTATAACCCGCGGGTTATAACGGCGAATTATAACCTGTTCCCTCTATGGGAAAAAACGCTAACCAGTTATTACAATTCTATAATGCACATAGGAATTGTTGCCTGTCCACAGGAGTCAGTCAGTAGCTTTCCACTACCACACTGTGCATGTTCATACTATCATTGTTTTGTAGTCTCAACTGTTTGCTCCCTTATTTTCCCTCTCCAGATTGCACCTGGAAACGAGCTCCACATCAGTGCACCTTTTCTGGTTACCAATTTTCAAATAAAGCCCACCAATCTACTTTTAGTTGCACAGTGGCACAGATATGGAATGATTTACAGAAAAAGTTAACAAACTTTGGACTCTATGGTCAATTCTAAGTCTTGTTCGCTGCATTCTGTGCAAGCTTTGTGACTACGTTAAATAAGATCTCAAAGTAGCTGTGTGAATATCCAATTTTTTTTTTATTGTAACTAGGTATGATCTTATCTTCAATGACTTTTATATTAAAATTTTGTAGTGTCAATGTGCTTACACCAATATACAGTATTCTGTACTTGTCACCCGAATGCATTTGTACTTGAGAGCTTCACTCTCAATTTCATTTCACAGAATTTCCTGAATATTTCAAAAGGTACAGTGCATTTTATACTTTCATAACTACTGTACTTTACATAAAAATGCATCTGCCTTTTGGAAGCCAGCAACAGTGTGACCTTAGAACAGAAGGCCTACAAAGGAACAACATGCCAGGAGCTATTGGGCAGACAATCTGGAGTGAAGACTTTCTATCTCACACACATGCTAGAGTCAACAGCACTGGTCTGAACGGTAGAAGCATTTTGGTTCTACTCAACCCAAGAAGTTCATAAAGTTCTCCCCAATGCAAGCATGGACACTTCTATACAAAATGTTGTTTGATACTCCAAGATGAATCCTGAGTGACAGCACGGAACAAAACTGCCACATTTAACCAAGGTTCTGATGGCTGTTTTGAACTTCTGAAGACCTGGTGCATGGGAAGACCTATGACGAGATCTAGCCTACATTCAGCAATAAACTAGCAGAACAAATAGTATAAGGCAAAGGCTTTACGGGCACTAATGGAAAACTTCTGAAGCACTGGCAAGCATATAATGGAAAAAGTAAGTGACTGCATTCACAAGTAAATCACGGCTAGTCCATCTTAAGACTTTTTAACACCCACACAGACAGGTATACAGTATAAACATTTTGACCCATTCATATAAAAAGTGTTTGAAACCATATGTTGCATCTCAGCCCGGCGATCTTGGGTAATACAAAACAAAACCTATAAAATAACTATCACTGTTGCAAAAACAGTTTCTAAAAAGCAATAACTTACATGTCACATGCAGAACAGTGATGGCATCTGTCCGGTTTAATCACTTGGCACCTGTCACAATATCGGATGGCTACAAAGAATTAAAAGCATATACATTTATAAATGCACAAAAGCATACACATTTATTGACACACGTGCATACACACAAGAAACACATAATTTAATAAACTGCATAAAAATCAAGACTTGATATGGTCTGAATCAGTCAGCTAATGATTAGTAGGTTACCCGTGCTGAGCCAGAGAAAAAAAATTTATAGAAATTAACTATTTTTATGACATTATAATGTAGTGATAAATATAAATCACTTTTTTTTTTTATTACCTAATGTTCTAAATGTGACTTATGGTCAGGGGTGGGTGAATGATCGATCTTTGTAAGTCAAAAATGTTTAATCGTTTCCTTCCATGGGCTTATATGACTAACAGAGCCATCCTGCCGAGGTGAACACCACAAAATCTGATGTGGGTACATCAGGGGCAATAGCAGAATTTGAAAGGTGGGTATCAAACAGTCCAAGTCAAAAGTTAGGGAGATATGCACCCCAATATTCCCCTCTGGTTTTACTGATGCCTTCCTAAAAGAGAAAGTGCTATAACACAGAAATAGAAATATAAAGTTCTCCTATATATTCCTCTGTATTTGGTTACACCATACTCAAACAAACTGATTGCTGTTTATTAATCAGTAAGACAAAGACTAGTTTTGCTGTGGTCAGTGACCTTATTGGTCAGGGTGTGCGTTATGAGAAATGCAGAACTTATCACTCACCAATGAGATTCATATAATTCATACATTTGCCGTATTTGGCTAGCATATCAGTTATCTAGTGGGACGCACTTGTTTGTCTGAACAGATTTGTGTGTTATAGAAGCAATATTAGCTGAGACTAACTGTTGGAGAGGTATTATGATACTGGTTGGTTTCGCTACTACTCCCAGTATAGGTAACACCTGTCTGTATTTCTGTGCTATCTGGTAATAAATTGCTTATTACCTGCAATATTTTTGATCCTGTGTCGTATTTTCTGACTACAAGTCACGAAATCTGCCAACAGCAGAGAGATGTCTTTGTGAAAAATCAAATAAGGAGGCGCTCACATTAAAGCCGAGCAGAGGTCAACTCAACTAAAAATAACGTTTTTCACAACAGGAAACATAAGCCACATCTCATGGCAGGCTCAAAAGGAACCAACGTCAATTACTAAAGAACGAAATCAAGTCCAAAGGCAGGACTGGATTACAGATAGGTGGTTTCATATGAAGAATACCTCTCAGAAATGTATGGGATACCTCTAACTAGGCAACTGTACAACCATCATTAGGGGCATGGAAAGCAGATATAGCAGCCAAATGCACCTGAAGAGAGGAATACTGCAGACCAGAGTAAGACAGGGAATGCAAGTACTCCAACACAGCATTCACAGGCCATGTAAAAGAGTCCATATTCAGGGAAGTATACTACGTGAAATGCATCCATTTCAGGGGAACAAGTATGTCTGATAGAAGGCTTCCTAGCTGCAAGCAGAATATCAGCAACCTTCGGGGAGACCCCAAAACGTGTGATGGCTATGTTTTCAGAAGCCTTGCATGCAGGTGTAGGGACTTCAGGTCTGGGTGGACCAGAGACCCCTTGCTCTGTGACAAGAGACCCTGACACAGAGGCAGTAGGACAGGAGGTTCACCCACCAGATGTTGAAGGAGTGGAAACCATATCTGGCAAGGCCAGAATGGAGCAATGAGACGAGAGTGACGCTCTCCACCAGCAGTTTGCGCAGAACCGCTTGTATTTGAGGAACTGATTGAAATGCATATAGGAATTTCCCTTTCCAAGGAAGGAAATGCGTCTCACCAAAATGCTCACAGACCAAGCAAGCAGAAACACAGCAGTTTTTTGCTGTGTGGGGATTCAAAAAGGTCCGGCTCTGGATGACCCCATCTTGTGAAGAGGTCGTTTAGCACGGAGGACAGCAGTTCCCATTCGTGAACCATCGACTGGGACATGTTTAACCTGTCTGCCAAAATGTTTTGGCGACTAGGTAGAAACAAAGCCGACAGCTGAAGGCCATGAGACAGAACCCAGATCCACACCCTCGCTGCTTCCCTCCATAGGGGATAGGTATGAGTGCCCCCTTGTTTGTTGAGGTAATGCATCACACTGACATTGTCCATCTGGATTAGCAGAAGACTAGGGCAGAGATGATCTTGAAAGGCCTAGAGGCAGTACAGTACACCTGGATTTCCAGGATATTTACATGCATCTCGGCCTTTTACTTTGGTCCATGACCTCTGCGACTAATAAAGGCCGAAATGAGCACCCCAGCAGGAGCTCAAGGTATCCATGGTGAGGATCTGTGCAGAAGCTGGTACAAGGAATGAGACACCTGTCAATAGGTTGTTGCAGTCCATCTACCACAACGCTCTGTGAAGAGGAGACATGATGAGAACCACGCGGTCCAACTCGCCCACCAACTGATCCCACAGGACCTTAAGTGTCCACTAAGGTATTCCCATATGAAGATGTGCAAATAGCACAGTAACTATGGCCACAGCCATGAGGCCCAGGAGGCATAACACTGTTTGTGCAGAGACACAGTGGCTCCTGTATACCAAGGGTGTCTGAGCAAGCAGAGTACCTGCCCTGTCCTGTGCCAGGAAAGCACAACCCTGATCTGTGTCCAAGACCACCCCTATGTACTGCATTCTTTGGCACAGGACCAACACAGACTTTGTCATATTTACTGTGATCCCCAAGTCGAACAACTGGCATGTCTGAGACAGGATGTGCAGCAAAGGTTCCCTAGAAATGGCCTTCAGGATCCAGTCACACAGATAAGGGAAAACATACAGACCTTCCCTGAAAAGGGCTGCTGCAACTACTGCCAAGCATTTGGTAAAAGCCCAAGGTGCAGAAGACAAGCCAAAGGGCGATACCCTGAACTGATAGTGGATGCCCTCCTGCATAAAGCTTAGGTACTGTGCGACTTCCTTGTCTTTATATGAACATATGTATCTTTCATATCCAGAGAGCAGAGCAGAGTCAGTCCCCCTTTTGCTGTAGGGGAATCAGAGCCTGCAGGGATACCCTATCATTCAAATCTTTTTGTATACAATGCAGAGATTGAGATCCCTTAGCTCTAACACAGGATGGAAGTCCCCTGTCCATTTCGAGATTAGGAAATCTCTGGAATAGAATTGTTTCTCTCCTGAGGAGGAACCGGTTCTATGGCACATTTCAGAAATAAAGTCTAAACTTCTTCCTTCAGAAAGGACAAGTGGTCCGAAGGATAAAAAGGAGGAGGTGGAGGACGATCTGGAGGGGGCCTGCAACAGATCCAGAGCAAGCCCCCTTACAGTTACTTCCAGAACCCACTCTGCCACTGTTTCAGATGCAGAGAGATCCTGCTCCCCCTCCAGTCACCTCTAGAGGTAAAAGCCAAGGACAAGGTAGAGATGGAACAGAGTCAGGCAGAACCAGGGATGGCAGGGACATCAGAACAGAGTCCTTTTGGGCGCTTTCAAATGAGCACCAGGGGGGAGGGGACCACTACCTCTACCACAGCTTTGCTGAAAGTAGGCACTACTACCTTGGGCAGCAGGCTGACGAAATGAGCCCCGACCATGTTCCGTAGCAGGAGTGGGACTGAAGGACTTCACAGACCTTAGAGTCATTTTAGAAGTCTGAAGGTGACATAGGGCCTCTTCAACATCATAGCCAAACAACTTTGACCTTTTAAAGAAAACATTCAGTATTGCCTGCTGCACATCAGCAGCAAAAAGCCAGCAGCCCTGAGCCAAGAATATCTTCTCAAGGAAATGCAAGAAGTTGCAGCCTGGCAGAAGCATCAGAAACATCATAAGATGAATGCAGCAAATGTTTGCCAATATCAGAAACAGCAGATAATGTAAGCAAATCATTCTTGGCAGAACCATCAGGCACAACCTGGGCAGCAGCACGAGCAGCTTTCCACAAGCTGTTCTGATATTTAATCATACAGGCCTGGTAGTTTACAATCCTAAAGCCTAGTGATGCAGATGCACAAGTATGCTTGCCCATCACATCCAGCCTCCTAGATTCTTTATCAGGAGGCAAAGTACATGTGTCAAGGGGCTCTAGATCTAGCATGAGCAGCCATGATGACCAAAGAGTCAGTTTCAGGCTGGTTAGCATAATAAAGCTTAGCAGATGGTACAGGATACGCTTATCAGCCTTTCTAGGGACTGTAGTTAGTGAATTTATTCTGTACCATCCAGCAAAAGTAGCATCTTCTAAAGCAGGATATATAGGTGGAATGATAATGAAGGGGGAACAGGGCACCTACAAAAATTCCATAAAATTCCATTTAATGGAATCTTCCTCTTTCCATACAAAGCCCATGGCAGACTGCATTTGCTGCATCATGGCTTGGAAAGATGGGTTCTCAGGAGGAGACCTCAGGGTATAAACCATCAAATCCTCACTACAGAATGAGAGCTTAGAACTAGCGCAAGGGGGACCCTCCATAAAGAGTTCTCCCTCATATTCCTCCTCAATGTTCATGAGGGACTGAGCACTGGAAGACCCTGTTGACGTAGTAACAGCCTGCAAAGGCAACCCTGGCAGAATGCATCAAATCATTTCGTAGATCAATGTTCACAGAGCCTGGGAGTTGACAGCACCCTGAAAAGAGTCCAGGACTACCTGCATCGGTGGGCCTTGACCCAGTGAAGACTGTCATACTGTCTACAGTAGGTATGGCAGTGCCTAAGCCAAGCCCTAACCTTGGCGTCTCAATGACGGTCGAAGGGAGCTGTAGTCAATGCCGCTGGAGTGGGTGCTGACAAGGACACATCTTTTCTCAATGGAGATTAGGATTTTGCCAGTGAAGCAGACTTTTCCTTTTTCCTGTGTCTGTGCTTATGGCCAGAAGATGAGGACAATTGTTCTCTTGTCCTTTTCCTTAGACTTTGAATGCTGCCGCTCAGCCAACAGTGAGGGAGAAGCAGATTTTGAGCCCTTTTTCTTCTCCTCCATGTCTATCATTGCCTTCAACACAAGAAGGAAATGTTCTAGAGTTTTTTTTTGTTTTTTTTTTTTACGGCATTTCCTCGTAGCCTGGCTGAAAGTCTGGCATATCTCTCAAGCTCTCACACTGTGAGAGAGGCCCAGACAGCACACACAAACCACTTGTGTCTTTTTTTCCTTTTTATAAATTTTCTATCCGCCCTTACAATAGCGGAACAAAGGCTCTTTTGACTTTGGCGGCATGCAGAGACGAATAAAATGAAAATAATAAACGTCAATGGCTTAGTTGATGGCAATTCTTTCAGCAGGTGCGACAAGGATGACTAACAGTGGGAGAAAGAACAGAGGAGTGATGGGGCCACCAACATTACACACGTGTAGACACTGCATGTTACTGTTTATTTCCATCTAGGATTATAATACCTACAAAGGCTCCACGTCAGTAGGTGAGGGTAACAAACAGACAAAGGAATACTAAACAGAGGTAATCTAAAATGACAAATGAACAGTTAAAATCCGGGAGAATGAACAGTGGTAGTCTAAATGACACAACAACAACTCAAATCAAGGAAAATAATACATAAACACAGTAATTATACCGCAATTAAAGAGGTGAGATAAAGAGCAGTTATTGGGGAGTAGCAGCCCTGGAGCTGTCAGAAAGCTAAGTAATAGGCAAAGGGATAGATGAGAGTGGAAGAGGCAGACCAAAGGGGAGCTGAAATGGGGCACAGGAAAAAGTTGGAAAGGGATGAGGGGGGTGGAGGCGGAGGAACCAGAGGAAGAGAGGTTGAGGCAGGAGAGAAAAAAGAGAGGAGGGGAGGAAGGTGCGAGTCTAGGGGAGACATTTGACACCGGGCAAGATTTTGACAACGGAGGCAGTGACATATGCATGATAAGGGGAGTCACTGGAGGAAGCAGTCACAGGAAAGTAGAGTTATGCAAGAACTTACCATAACAGTAGATCTTTGGCAGAAGCTCTTACAGCAGGTAACACAAGTATCACTGATGCCACCTGGTGGCAGTTCTCAGCAAATTCTTCTTCTAACAGTACAGACGTTGGAACGCCCTCTGCCGACATCACCATATAAAGAAGGGGCGTTCCCCACGTGCTCCAGTTATTGCACGCCAGCCAACAGAAAAGCATGAGGCGACCTAAGCAGAAGTATGAACACACAGTCTCCCTTTAACAAAAGAGGAAAATGGCCAGAATGGATAAGGCCTGGTCCGGGGGGAGGGGGAGGAGGGTGGGAAATCATACCTGCTGCAAGAGCTTCCCTCGAAGATCTACTGTTACAGTAAGTTCTTACTTAACTGTGCTATTATACTTCAAGAGGAAGCTCTTGCAGTAGGTAACACAAGTAGGACTGATTCCTAAGCAGTATAAACTCAATACAACCTCCAGGAGGGGGAGAAAGAAAGTCAGGGAAACAGAAACAGAAGGGATCCCTTAACAGACCAAGCCCTGCAAGATCGCAAGGCCAAATCCTGCTCTGTGTCTGGAAATGATGTCCAGGCTGTAGTGCCTGACGAAGGTATGAAAAGAGTGCCATGCGGCAGCAGCACAAATGTCGGCCACCAAAGGCCGCAAAAGAAGTGGCAACTGCACAGGAAGAATGGGCCTTGATCAGGCCAGGAGCGAACCTGTTATGCTTCTGGTAACAAAAAAGCAATACAGTTAACCAGCCAGCGCAAGAGCGTCTGCTTGGTCACCGGGCATCCTAAGGACCTGTGCATGAAGGAAATGAACAACTGGTCGGACTTTCTATCCCCATTGGTTCTGGCCAGGTAGCAGCGGAGCACTCTGTGGATGTCCAAGGAATGAAACAGAGCTTCCCCTTTGTTGGACTGTTTTGGATAGTACACCTGAAGCTGGACTGATTGATTCAGAGTGAGCTCCGAGACAACTTTCGGTAGAAACTTCGGATTGGTGCAAAGGTCAACGCTATCATCATAAAAAATCAGATGGGGTTCCTTACACATGAGAGCCTGCAGCTCAGAGATGCACCTCGCCGAAGTGATGGCTACCAAAAGTAGTGTCTTCCAGGATAGGAAGTGAAGCTCAGCTTCCATAGCCGGTTCAAAGGTGGGAAGCATCAGCTTTTCCAGGATGAAAAGCAGATCCCAAGGAGGGAAAGGATCCCGAACTGGGGGTCTGATGTGGAGAATACCATGCAAAAAAAGCCTTTGATA
The DNA here is from genome assembly GCA_016271365.2 of Neoceratodus forsteri. NCBI lineage: Eukaryota > Metazoa > Chordata > Ceratodontiformes > Ceratodontidae > Neoceratodus > Neoceratodus forsteri. The sequence continues at coordinate 463,905,015 of CM057458.1, forward strand.
CCTCCATCTGAGCCGTCTTACCCTGGAACGGTACGTGATAGGCAGAGATGGCGGCCAGGTGTACTTTGACTGTGGAATAACTGAGACCTGACTTCAAAAAGGAAAGCATGTATTCTAAAATGGAATTAACCAGACAGACCAGAGGATCCATCTTCTTGGCTGCGGCCCAAATACAGAAATGTTTCCATTTCATAGCATAAGTGCCCTGGTGGCAGGCTTGCACGCCTCAACCAAAACCTGCGCGACCTTATCTGAAACCCCAAACCTAGACATAGCTAGGTCTTGAGGAGACAAGCATGCAGGTGAAGAGAGCGCAGGTTCGGATGGACCAGAGACCCATTTTCCTGAGACAGAAGCTGTGATGAAATCGGAAGAGGAAGCGGAGTCTCTGCCGCTAATCGCTCAAGTAATGGGAACCAAATCTGACGAGGCCACAGCGGAGCTATGAGAATTAAGATGGACAGTTCTGACTGCACTTTGAAGAGTACCTTCTGAAGCAGAGGGAAGGCATAGAGGAATCTCCCCTTCCAGGAGAGGGACAATGCGTCTTGCAAGAAAGTTTCAGGCTCTGGACCTAGCGAACAAAAAATACAGGTTACTCACCTGTAACAGGAGTTCTAGGAATGGTATATGTTGTTCATCCACACTTATTGGCAGGTATCCTTGCCGCTTTAAATCTTGCCGGAAGGTCTTCAAGCTGGCTCCTCCCACCAACCCGGGTGGTATAACTCGGCTCCGCCCGCAGCGCCAGATCTGGCCGCTGGAGCTCAGGTTTGTCTTGATTGGGCCGGGAGGTCGGGTGGAGTGGGTGTGGATGAACAACATATGCCATTCCTAGAACTCCTGTTACAGGTGAGTAACCTGTATTTCTAGGGACATGGATATGTTGTTCCATCCACACTTATTGGCAGACTCTCAGCAGTTCTCCGGAGGAGGGAGGCAAGAGCACACCCCCAATACTTACTTGGGAAAGAGAGAGTGAGAACGAGGCCCAAAACCAGCATCCCGGCGTGACTCAAGGTCGATGTGGTAATGGGTAATGAAGGTGTTTGCTGACTTCAGGTAGCAGCCCTGCAGATTTCCTGGATAGGGACGCCCCAGAAGCAGCCACTCGATGCAGCAGTATGGCGGGTAGAATGAGCTCTTATCCCTCTGGGAGGCTCCATGCCCGCCAACTTATAGCAGAGATCTATGCAGGAGGTGACCCACCTGCTTATCGTCCGCTTGGCTGCAGGTTTGCCAGATGCGGCTTCAGCGTAGGTGACAAACAGCTGGCGAACCTCTCCCCGAATTTCAGCCGTGCGCTCTTTGTAATAGGCGAGCGCCCTTCTAGGGTCCAAAGTATGGAGCCTATATTCGGCCTCCGAGGTGTGATTGGGGTAGAACACCGGCAGAGTCAACACCTGGTTAAGGTGAAACTCCGACACCACCTTCGGAAGGAATTTCGGGTGGGGGCGCAGGACAACCTTGTCCCTGTGGAGACCAGGTAAAGAGACTCGATGAAAGCGCCTGGGCTCTCCCATCCTTCTGGCTGGCGTGATAGCCACCAAGAAGGCGGTCTTCCACGACAGGTGAGAAGACACACCTGTGCATAGGTTTGAATGGCTTGCCCATGAGCTTTGCCAGTACCAGCAGTAGATCAACGGAGGTGGAGGTTCTGCCGACGGAATGTGATCAAGGCCTTTGAAAGCGCCAGACCACCTTCTCTCTCCTGCGCTAACGACTGCCTCCGCCCGCGCCTGTAAGCAGAGATGGCTGCCAGGTGCACCTTAGGTCGCCGACCTAAGCTCCTTGATTAGAAAGGGACCATAAATAGTCCAAGATGCTTGCCAAGGAACAGGAGGAAGGGTCCAAGCTCTTGCCTCGACACCAAATGGAAAACCTTTTCCATTTGAAGGCATAGCATTTTCTGGTCGACTCTTACGGACGCCTCAACTACATTGAGGACCTCGTCGGAAAGACCCAAGGCCTGGAACTCCTAGCCACTCAGGAACCAGGCCGTCAGGTGCAGGGATTGAAGGTCCGGATGGAACACCTTCCTGATTGACTGAGAGCAGGTCCGGCGAGCTGGAAGCTGCCAGGAGTCCTGGAGCTGAGACTGAGGAGATCTGGGTACCAGAACTGGCGAGGCCAGTCTGGGGCTATCAGAATCACCTGCGCCTTGTCCCTCCTCGCTTGGAGAAGCACCTTGTGGATCAAGGGAAATGGGGAAAGGCGTAGAAGAGGCCCGGGGTCCACTGCCTCGAGAAGGCATCCCCCTGCAGCGAGCCCTGCTGAGGGGGGGGGCATGGAACAGTCTCAGCTTCTTCTCCCTGGAGGCAAAACAGGTCCACCTGAGGTGTGCCCAAAGGGAGAACATGCTGTACCTACCTCCAGGAGAGACCACTCGTGGGATGCAGCCCCTATCCGCTCAGGGCATCGGCCAGGGTGTTGGAGGCTCCTGCCACATGAATGGCTAGGAGATCCGCCTCCAGGCTGCGCCAAGTGACCAAATCGGAGAGACTTCCTTACATAGAAGCATGGAGCGCGTCCCGCCCTGGCGGTTTAGATAGTACATGGTCGTGGTGTTGTCCGTCTGGACTCGGACCACTTGACCCCGGAGGAACGGAGCAAAGGCGGTGAGAGCTAGGCGGACCACTTGGAGCTCGAGCAGGTTGATGTGGCATCGGGACTCCCGCGGGGACCAGAGGCCGTGGGCCCGGTGTTCCCCCAGATGGGCACCCCAACCCATCAGAGAGGCATCGGTCGATAGAGAGACCGTCGGCTCGGGCCGGACGAACGGATGCCCTCCTGCAAATGACCTGGAACGATCCACCACTGGAGAGCTGCTCCACATCCCCTGTGTCACCGACACAAGCTGGTCCAAAGGATCGCAGTTGCTAGACCACTGGCTGGCCAGTCCCCATTGAAGGACGCATGTTCCAGCCGGCCCAACGGACCACGCTGGTGCAGGCCGCCACGAGACCCAGAGGCGCAGGAAGTCCCAGGCAGGCGCAATTGCCCAACCAGAAATGATTGGGCAAAGGAGGAAAGAACCTCGGCCCTGTCCGCCGGGAGCGCGCCTGGCTCGAAGAGAGTCGAGCTGCGCCCGATGAACAGAATCACCTGCTTCGCTCGGAGTTCTGACTTGGCCTCGTTGATAAGGAGGCCTAGTTGAGAGAGCAGACCTGGAGGGCCAGATCTCTGGACCACTCCACCTCCTGCCTGAGGGGGCTGCTATCAGCCAGTCGTCCAGGTAAGGGTACACCTGGACCCCTCGGGCGCGCAAGGAATGCTGTCACCACTGCCATGCATTTGGTGAAGACCCTGGAGCTGGAGACAAGCTCAAGGGCATGGCTTGGAACTCGAAAGGGATCCCTCCGCCGAAGCGAAGGAATCTCTGGTGAGACGGACGGATAGGGACGTGAAAACGCGCCCTGCAAATCCAGAGAGCAGAACCACACGCTGCTCCAAGGATGGTATTATCTGAGCCAGAGTGACCATCCTGAAGGTTCGGACCTTAGGAACTTGTTTAGGTTGTGTAGGTCGAGAATGGGGCGCCAGCCCCGTCTGCTTGAACCAGGAAGTACCTGGACACAAACCCTGGGTCTGAAGGGGGTCCTCCACTCTCTTATCACCTCCTTCTGGAGGGAGGAGAGCTGACTCGGCTCGACGAGCCGCCAGCCAGGCTGGGGACCCAGCCCCCGAGGGGCGCACGGCCTCTGAAGGGCGGTGCCTGCTCGACTCTAGAGGCAGGCCCTTCCCATCACCTCCAAAACCCACCTGTCCGTGGTAACAGCGGACCAGGCGGAACGGAAGTGCCGGAGCCGTCCCCCCACGGGGGGACCCAGTGGTAAGGTGACGGGGATGGGGCGACACCCCTCAGCCCGTCACTGGGCAGGCTTGGAGGATGGACCGGCCGAGGGACCTCCTGGGCCTTTTCCTCCCTGCCTCCTGTTAGAGGAAGCCGGCGGCTTGGGTTTGGGATGCCAAGGCCGAGCCTGCTGGCCCTGACGTTGCTGGGCGGGGCGCGGGGCGCAGAAGGAGCGAAAGGGCTTAGGCTGTGGTTTGCGCCTTTGTCCTTCTGAGCGGAAGAGACCGAGTCCAAGGTAGCATTGACTTCTCGATCCTCTGCAGGTGACCTTCCACCCCAGGGTCAAGAGGTCAGTCCCCAAAAGGGAACATCCGCCAACTTGTGCTGGGTATCCGGCAAAGGTGGATATCCTCAGCCAAGCCCGCCGACGCATAGCCACTGCGGCCGCCACCGACCTGGCACATGAGTCCCCAATATCCAAAGCAGTCTGGAGCTGCTGTTTGGCCACTGCCCTGCCCTGGTCCTACACCTGCTTGACCGTAGTCTGCTGATCCGCGGGGAGATGAGGAATGACCCCATCCAGGGAGCCCAACAGGGCATGAGAAAAATGTGCCATGAGGATGGCCGAACTGGCCTGACGAAGGCCGAGAGAGGACGCAGCATAGACTTTTTGCCCCCCATAATCCAATTTCTTGGATTCCTTGTCGGGAGGTTTGTCCACATCCCTGGCGTTGCCGGCGCGCCGGAAAACGCTGTCGGTAACCGGAACCCCTCAGCAGAGGGGTGCCCAAACCGGACAGGAACCGTAGGGACCGCGATACTTCCTGGCCATCATGGCCGGGCGAGGACAGGAAGCAGGGCGCTGCCAAAGCTCCAGGGCCGGACCCACTCATGGCCTCAGCCACCGGAAAGGCCTCGCCGGAGAATCCCCTCGGTCCAGAATCTCCGTGAGGGGATACCTGGCCCGCTTGGAAACGGGTCTCGAGCTCATCCCGTGGATTCGAGATGAGCCGAAGCAGTCCTAGGAAGGACGACGGCTATCCTCCATAGACTGTCCTCCTGAGGACTCCAAGTCCAATCGCTGGAGAAAAAGGAGGAATTATCCCGGACCTCGGAGGAGTCCTCAAGAGCTGCCTCTGGCCTGAGCCACCTCAACCTGCCGAGGTCGGTCGGGAGTGAGGGTAACCGAGCAGCCGCATGGTAGACCCTGAGCCGACTGAGAATCCCTGGTCGGAGCCCCAAACAGTGGCTGTGGAGGCGGAGGTTCCACCGGAATCGGTGGAGCAGCTGGTTTTGCCAACAACCGCCTGGGTACAGGCTCCTCGGTAAGTCGAGGGTTGTGTCAGCACTCCCGTGACAGCCACTTAATGGCCGGGAAGGCGAACCGATCGGCTTACTCCCCGTCAGAAGCTGTTGCCACATGAGGTCCTCGGATCGACATAACTTACGCCGAAGCCTCCCTCGTCCGAGGAGGAGGACGAGGACGGAAGCGAACGGCACTTACCGCTGGTGCGGGACCGCCCTATGACGGCGGATCGGCTGGACCGCTAAGAGGTCCGCAGATCGACCGAGCCTCGGCTCTTCCGAGGTCGTGCAAGGGAAGTGTCGGCAGGAACCGCACTCTTCCGCTCGGAGGGTCCAACCGAGGGCCCGGAACCAGAGGCACAGGCAAGCCCACGGGATCCTCAATTCCCTCCGGGGGAACCGGGGAGAGATGAATCTCGGCTTCTATGGGCGACAGCCCGTCTAACGGGTCGAGAAAAATCTCGACTTAGTCAACAGGAGTCTCAGTCGACTGACCTGACGGGGGCACCGTGAGACCAGTGGCCGAAGCCGAGCGGTCGACCAAAGTCGACGGTCGACGACTCGGGGAGAGGGACCTTTCCCGCTCCCAAGAGCGTCGACGGAGGGATTTACCTTGTCCCTCTTTTTGGACCGAGAAAAAGGTCCAGCAGACGGCCCTTCTCCCCTAGTGGAGAGGGACAGACAAAGCTCCTTAAATGAAGCTGTGTAGGAAGAACCCAGAGAGAGCGGGATAAATGCCGCGGCCGAGGAAGATACGGCCCGCGCCGCCTCCTCTTCGAGGGCGATCATCTGCTCGAGCTGATCCGCCGAGCCCGCCGCCGCGGACACCGCCGACCGGGCCTCCTTAGACTTCACCGAAGGGAAATGCTTCTCGGGACGGCCCAGATGCAATCGGGCAGCACGGTCTTCGAGGACGTAGGCCGAGAAGGAAGAGCACAGGTCGCAGTCCTGCGGGTCGTGCTCAAGGCCTAAACAGTAGACACACGTGGAGTGTGGATCCGTCCGAGACATCTTCTGCCCGCAGGGGCATCTCCGAAAACCGGGAGTCGATTTGTCCATCGCAGCCGCGAGGGATCGAAGACCGAAGTCTTTTTAGCAAAAAACTTTCAAATTCGCAAAACGGAAGAAATAGGAACCAGTCGCAAACGCAGATCGTTAAGGAGGGAACCTGAGCTTCCAAGCGGTAAGGAAGATCTGGCGTCATGGGGCGGGTGGGAGGAGCCAGCTTGAAGACCTTCCGGCAAGATTTAAAGCGGCAAGGATACCTGCCAATAAGTGTGGATGAACAACATATCCATGTCCCTAGAAATGGGCAGTTTTGTATTGGATTGAGACGCGAAAAGGTCTAGCTCTGGTGTCACCCACCTGGAGAAGATCTGATCTGAGACTCCTTGAAGCAACACCCATTCGTGGGCTTGCGACCAGGTTTTGCTGATAGCGTCGGCCAGCACGTTCTGCATCTCTGGGATGTGAACCGCGGATAAGAAGAGCTGATGCTCCAGTGCCCAATCCCACACCCTCATGGCTTCTTGGCCGAGGGGATAAGAGTGCGGGCCACCTTGTTTGTTGATGTAAAACATCGCGGATGTGTTGTCCGTCTGGATTAGCAGGTGACCCGGCAGTAGGGCAAAGGCTAAGGCCTGAAAAGCATACAGGACCCCTCTCAGTTCCAGGACATTGATGTGCAGGTTTCTCCTCTATTGGGGACCAGGAACCCTGGGTCCGATGAGCCCCCAAATGAGCGCCCCATCCCATGGACAAAGCGTCCATGGTCAGAATCTGGAATGGCCAACCTGAAAGGGGAGCCCCGCCAGAAGGTTTTTTGACGACATCCACCAGTGTAACTCTCTGCGTGATTGGTTCCGTGATCCTTATCAAGGCATCCATATCGTCCCGCGTCTGATCCCACTGGACGTGCAAGGACCACTGGATGGTCCGCATGCACAGCAGCGCTAGCCGAACTGAAACAATAGCTGCTGCCATGTGCCTGAGAAGGCATTTTGCAGTGACCCTTGAGGTTGTAGAGATGTGCTGCGCCAAGACTTGGATACGTCCTGCCCTATCGGATGGGAGGAAAACCTTCCCGAGAGAGGTGTTGAGAACTGCCCCTATGAACTGGAGTTTCCGGGACAGAAACAGCTGAGATCTGTCCCTGTTGACCGTGATGCCCAGATGCTGACATAACGAGAGGGTGTCCCTGATGGTCTCCAACAGGCGGGCCCTAGAAGGAGCCAGTTGTCCAAGTAAGGGAACACAAAGTGGCCGCTTCTCCGAAGCGCTGCGGTGACCACCACCAGGCACTTAGTGAAAACCTTGGGGGCTGACGAGAGACCGAAGCAAAGGACTTTGAACTGGAAATGTCTGCCCTGGAATCTGAACCTCAGGAACCTGCGATGACTCCTGGCGATCAGGATATGCAGATAAGCATCCTGCATGTCTAGAGATGCCAGCCAGTCTCCTGCTGAAACCAGAGGCAGGAGAGTGGGGAGAGAAACCATGCAGAATCTCCAATAAGAGACCCACTGGTTTAGTTTGCAGAGATCCAGGATGGATCTTAGGTGGTATGACTTCTTCGAGACCAGGAAGAAGTGGGAGTAAAACCATGTCTCTCTTGTGGCCGGGGGTACCGGCTCGATGGCATTCTTGTCCAGCAGGGACTGAATTTCCTTCTGGATGAGAACCCTGTTTTCCCTCGGACAGCAGGATGGGGGTGGTGATCTGTCCGGAGGGAAGGCATCAAACTCGATGGAATGCCCAAATTCCATGAGTTTGAGGACCCACTGATCGGAGGTCACTTGTCTCCAGTTGTCTGGATAAAGAGAAAGCGACCCCTGACCAGCTTTCCCGACGAGATATCTGGGAGAGGCGGGTCGCCTAGATAGTCAGGCATTGGGAGGGGGGGAGGGCAGCAACTGCTGGTCTAGCCTGTTGAGAGGCAGCAGCCGAGGCACCCCGACCCTGCCTCTATGACTAAAGGTGCCCCGCTGCTGATGATGCTAGTAGTGGGACTGCAGAGGCTGATGTCCCCCATGGCCACGAAAACGGGACTTCTGGGAATGTCCCTGTTTCGGGCAGTATATGGACTGCACGGTATGGACAGCCCTACTGGAGTCCTGTAGCTTTGCAATTATCTTCTCAGAGTCTTCCCCGAAGAGCACGGAGCCTTTAAAGGGAGCATCCAGGATGTTGGCTTGAACATCTGGATCGAACCCTGAAACCCAGAGCCAGGAATGGCGCCAGAGGCGGCTGCCCTCACAGAAGTGTCCGTAGAGTCATAGGCTGATCTCAGGATGTGGGTACCCACTTCCAAGCCAGTCTGAAGAAGCTTGGCAAGCTCCGCCTGTTGAGGGCAGTCGGGCATGCTCTGCACAATGTCAAGTCCTTGCTCCCAAAGGGTGTTCTGGAACTGGACCATGTGTGTCAGGAAGTTGAGACTCCTGATACTGCAGGTGGCAGAAGAGTACACCTTCTAGCCCAGCGAATCCAGCTGCTTTGATTCCCTGTCAGGTGGCTGGGTGCTCAGATGTTTGGGCCTCTGCGAACGGTCGTGAGCAGCCGAAATCACCACCGAGTCAGCTGTTGGGTGTTCGACTGGACCCTCACCAACCTTCCTGATCACATCTCGAATGTTGTTGTACACCCTGGCTCTCTAAGTGACCACTCCCCGGTCTCTTGCTCCTGGACAAATAAATTCACTAAACCGCCCCCTCAAATAAGGTGCATCCGCCCGCTGAGAAGACTTCTTCGGTGGGCTCAGGTAAGTCCTCATCCTGCTCGGCTTCTGTCTGTGCGGCCAACATCCAGGAGTCGAGCAAGGCCTCAGGGCGGTAGGGCATCATCTTTGGCGCCCAAATCTAAAGCGTCCGACTGCCGTCAGCCTCCGACTATAGTACGGTGCTCGTCGGATAAGTCCGAGAAATTGGCATGGAAAGGAAGATGAAAGAGCAGTTAAATATGTCAGTCTCAGTACAGGTGGATTTGCAGATGGAACTTCTCAGACAAGCTGGGTAGCTTCCTTTCTGTGAGCTGTACAGTGCAGAGCTGCTACTTGCTTGTTTTTTGTCAGCTGCTTAGTCCTCAGGGCTGCACAGCCGGACTTGAATCTCAGCCTGACTTGTATCTTTTTTTTTTTTGGGGGTAGCTGGGAAACGCACACTGAGCTGAGGCTTGCCTCAGGTGCGACCGGGGAACAATGGAAAAAAATGCAAACTCTTCAGTTATAGACATTGTGAGCATAATGTAAACAAATACATAGATTCAGCAGAGACAACAGCTAGCAATCCAATGAATTATAGTAATAGTGCCCCGTGGAACATGGGAGGCAAGGACTGAGCAGAGGGCAAGGCATGAAGGAGAAGAGGTGGCTTAGAGGCGGGCATCTAGAGGTGTAAAAACCGTTTCCTATCACCTTTAAGGGAAGAGGAGGAGGAAGAAAACCAGAGGGAGGAGGGAAGCTGGTTCCAGAGGGAGGGGAGGCGATAAGAAAAAGTAGCTTGACCAGCACATGAGTTATGGGCAGCCCCCGGCTTGCAAAAAGTTCCCAGGTGGTCCTGATGCTGATGGATTATAGTTTTAAAGGTGTGGCCTAATGGAGATGTCCCTGATGAGGATCAGTCCATTTTGGTGCAAAAGTTACTCAGCCATGGCGGCACTCACAGTTCCTCATGCTGGCTGCAGTCACTGATTTGTGGCTACTGCCACCCTACCTTTTCTCCCCTAGCCTGCTTTTCCTGCATATGCTGTGTCTGGCACCCAAAGAGAGTTGGCTGGCAGCTTGGTAGATGTGCTGGACACTGTCCATGCTGTAAGTCATCCAGTCACAACGTTACAACTCTGCCACTTAGCTTCTGCAGTGTCTTAGCTGGGATCTGGACACAAGAGGTAAAAACACTGCACAGGAGACCATAATAATCACCTACCATTAAAGCCAAAATAAAGAAACACGATCTGGGGGGTCCTAGGGTCTGACCTGCACTGGCTGCTCTAACTTTCAGCTCCTGGACAGCAGTGCTAATTCATAACCTACTTCCCACTTGCAGCCTGAGCTGCTGTAGTGGACCCAATGGGGACTAGGTGGTGTGTTAATCCTCTGCAAGAGTTACTCTGAGCCATTCACTGGAGAAGCGTTCTCTCCATAAGTCAGCGCTCAGACGATAACCTAGAGACACAGAACATGATAGCAGAAATGGCCCACTGGCCATCTAGTCTGCCCAGCCCTACCTGTTACTACTACCATCCATTTTCCCATTGACACCTCATTTTCCCCCTCCCAACCAGACACTTGTGCCTGTCCCAAACATTTTTTGAATTCACTCGCTGTTTTGGCATAGACCTCTTCCCCCTGGCAGTTCGTTTAACTTGTCCACCACTCTTCCTGTGAAAAAGTATTTGCAGAAATACCTCCTAACCCTTCCTTCAGACAGCTTTAGTCGATTCCCCCTTGAATATTGTTTGTATTAAGGGTAAACTAGTCAGTGCATTTCACCCCGTTAATCGCATGGCAATTTCTGTATGTTTTAATCATGTCCCACCCCCTCCATGTCTCCAGAGCTGCAGACTAGAACAGCGGGATCACTGGAGACCAAACCCTTGAGGCAACTGTCTGAATCTTGAACAGAAAACTCTAGTCGCTAATATGAGGCATTTCACTGTTGTCAGCCTACACTGTCAGACAGGTCCCAGAATCATCTAGACAGGTGTACCGGCCTAATCTTTCGATTTACAATGAAGAGGTTGGTATCTCTGCAGATTCCTGTGTAGACAGACCTCACCTTTCAGAATTTGCTTGTTAATCCCGAGAAAATTGGTGGATAGCCCTTTGGGTGGCCTGTTTCTGATTTTGGACGTTGTGGGCCCTCCAGGCTCCACAGCACGGCCTAGGAATGCCCGATTTACAATTTCAAAGTTTCATTTTCTACATTTATTACCATACCAAGTTAAATGGAACAACTTAGAAAATCCAATATTGTTACCATATTACTAGTAAATACTTGATTAGCTAATAATTTCCAAATCCCTAGCTTCCTAGATACCGATTATCAATGATTCATGAATGGGGAGTTTATTATTATTACGTTTAATATAAACACATATTAAATTAATATAATAAAACAAATATAAATAAATGATGCATAATGCATCAATCTGCTAGTTTGTGCCATTGACCCAAAACTGTGCACACTCTGAGAATTTGCCACTTAGTTCACAGGATTGCTTGGCATGTTCATGTACGTCGTATGCCTGTTTAGTTTGTATTTCTAGTTTCTTGTTTTTAACTTTAGTTTCTATTTCCATTTCAGAAACATGGATAACCCTATAGCTGTACCTGTTGGAGTGGTCAATCCATCCGATTTGCCTACCTATGTTCTTTGTAAGAACCAAATTAGAGATACGGAACTACAACAAATACTAGGAGAGAATGGGCTGAATACCGTCAAGGCTTTTGCAGAGAAATGGTCAGTCACAAAACCAACTTCCGAGTATGCCAGAAACTTCAACCTCGTATGGAATAAAATATGTGACCAACTTCCCTCGGCCCTGGAGAAAAAGGCCTACCTGTTCATACAAGGTATCGCCAAAATTTCACCAGTGAAAGGAAATTAAACACCAACACAATGAAACAACTTTCTTCGGATCAATCTTCTAAAGCTGAATTCTCCGGCATACCCGACCCACAGACGTCCAGTAGCAGTGAAGCAGTCCATGTAACTCGATGTAAAAGGTAATCATTGGAATTTAAGAAGAATGAGACCTGCTTTGTCTGTGATAAGAAAAGGAAAAAGAGGAAATATGGAAGAAAAACTACAAAGAGTTGAACTTGAAGATAGAAAGATTACATTGCACAAAAGCATGTTATAGAAACATAGACCTTGATGGCAGATAAGGACCGCTTGGCCCATCTAGTCTGCCCATTTCCCTACCTACAGGATAGGCCGCAGATCCTAGTTAACCAACAGCCTATTTCTTCCTACCCCCCACAAGAATTGCCTTATGTCTGTCCCATGCATTCTTGAATTCTCCCACAGTTTTAGACCCCACAACCTCCTCAGGAAGGCTGTTCCATGCATCCACTACCCTCCTGTGAAATAATACTTCCTCACATTGCCCCTGAACCACCCTCCCTCTATCTTTAAATTGTGTCCCTTGTTCTTGCGTCTCTTTTTCTGAAAGATGCTACCCTCTTGGACTTTGTTGATTCCACTGAGGTACTTAAAAGTTTCTATCATGTCCCCCAACCCCCTTCTTTCCTCAAGGGTATACATATTAAGCTCCTTTGGTCTCTCCTCATACGGCTTCTCTTGCAGACCCTGCACCATTTTAGTTGTCCTCCTCTGGACTACCTCTATCCTGTCTATGTCCTTGCGGAGATGGGGTCTCCAGAACTGGACACAGTACTCCAGATGGGGTCTCACAACTGTCTATACAGAGGGATAACAACTTCCTGTTTTCTGCTGCTGATGCCTCTCCCTATACATCCCAGTATACCCCAGCCCTCCCTACTGCCTTCTCACATTGCTTGCTAACCTTAAGGTCATCTAATACGATTACCCCCAGGTCCCTTTCCTTTTTGTTGTTGTTACTACCTCCCCACCATTGTGTATTCTTCCCTGGGTTCTTGTTTCCCAGGTGCATTATTTTACACTTCTTTGCATTGAATCCTAGCTGCCATACTTCTGACCATTCCTCCAACCGTGCAAGTCCCTTTTCATCCTTTCCACGCTCCTTGTGTATCAACCCTGTTGCAGATCTTTGTGTCATCTGCAAAGGCATACTTTTCCTTCAGTCCCTCTGCAAGCGTCACTGATAGAAGACATTAAAAAGGACTGGACCCAATACTGAACCCTGCGGTACCCCACTAGTAACCCCTCTTTCTTCAGAGTGGACTCCATTTACAATTACCTTCTGTGTCCTGTTGTGCAGCCAATGTTTTACCCAGGCTACCACCCTGGGACCCACTCCCAGGCTGGTTAATTTGACTATTAATCTTTTGTGTGGGACTGTGTCAAATGCCTTGCTAAAGTCTAGATAGGCCATGTCCACAGCCCCTCCCTGGTCTACTACTTTGGTCACCCAGTCAAAGAAATCTATTAGATTCGTCTGACATGACCTTCCACTGTGAACCCATGCTGCCTTGGGTCCTGTGCTCCACTGGCCTCTAGGTACTCAACTATTCTTTCCTTCAGAAGTGAATCCATCACGTTCCCTACCACAGAGGTCAGACTGACTGGTCTGTAGTTTCCTGCCTCTGTCTTGGTCCCACTTTTGTGAAGGGGAATCACAACCGCCTTCCTCCAGTCCTTGGGTACCACACCATCCTCCCATGATTTATTAAAAAGAGTAGCCAGTGGTTTCACTAGTTCCTCCCTTAATTCTTTTAGAATTCTGGGTGAATTCCATCAGGACCCATTGCTTTGTCCACCTTCAGTTTTAGGAGTTCTTGCAGAACCCTTTCTTCTGTGAAAGGACTGGGATCGACCCCCCTATCAAGAGTGCTTCTGTTAACTGGATTAGGCACTTCCCCTCCTCTTTGTGAATACTGAGCAGAAATATTCATTCAGTATCCCTGCTTTTACTGTCCCCTCTGCCCACCACCGTTCATTCTATTCAGCCTCACTATCCCTCCCTTTGTCTTTCCTCGCTGATGTACCTATAAAGGTTTTATCCCCCTTCTTAACTGGGTTGGCTATCTTTTCCTCAGTTTGGGCCTTTGCTATTCTGACTTCCCTCCTGCTTCCTTCTGCCTTAACTGGTACAGCTCTCTGTCCTGCTCCTTCTGTGTTTCCTTATACTTCCAGATGCTATCTTTTTCTTCCTGACTTTCACAGCCACCTCTTTTGAGAACCATAGTGGCTTTTCTTTCGCTTTGATTTGTTTATTTGCTTCACACAAAGGCTTGTTGCCTCTGTGATGGCAGTTTGATGATTCCCATTGTTGCTCCACATCTCCTTCTAGCCTGTTTGCTAGTGCTTTTCTGAGGCACTCTCCATCTTGCCAAAGTCAGCCCTCCTAAAGTCCACTACCCTCACTTTTGTATGGCTTGACTCTGTAGCTGAGTTTAACGTGAACCACACTGTTTCATGGTCACTTGTCCCCAGATGGCAACCCACTTCTAGATCTGAGATCCTCTCACTGCCCCGTTTGAGAGTCTGAGGGTCTAAGATTGCTCCTTATAGTGGGTTCGAAACTAGCTGTCTGAGGCCTGCCACCTGTAGGAGCATCAAGAATGGCACTGCTCTTGGATGTGGCTGCAGCAAATGTGCTCAGTTAACATCTGGCATATTCAGGTCTCCCATCAACAGTATCTCCCCTTTCTCTGCCACTCTAAGAATACCTTCTATCATATCCTTGTCCATTCCTCCCCTGACATGGGGTCTGTACATAACCCCTGTGCGGATTGTGGTGCCCTTTCCAGTCTCAAGGTGACCCACAGTGCCTCCTCTCCTCCCTGTTTACTCTTTTGTTCTGTTGCTTTTATCCTTCCTTTACATGAGAGAGCTACTCCTCCCTCTTCTCCCTGTGGTTATGTACCCTGGTATGTTAACATCCCAGTCATGGTTCTCTGTGTACCATGTTTCTGTGACTGCTACGATATCCAGGCATCCCTCTTCCATCAAGGCCACCAGCTCAGGGAGCTTGTTGCCCAGACTACGGGCATTGGTACTCATTACCCTCCATTTCCTGATGGCCTTACTCCCTTTTGCCCCATTCCTGTCCTTCTTGCCTTTGTCACTTTCTCCATTTACCATTTATGCAATGGCAATTCCAATAATGCTCTTTTGTCTGGTGCAGCCAAACTTTTGAAGGTTGCTACCGTTTTGTCTACGTCGGCAAACAAGGGAGAAACACCAGGTGTATTGGAAAGCATTGACATGAAGAGTGCTGAAACAGAGTTTCTTCAAATCGTGAGAAGAAAGGTTGTTGAGCAGAAATGTTGCTGTTTACTCCCAGAGTTACTGGAGGTTCTTCATAACCTCTACGAGTTCCATGGATGTAAACAAGATGCTAGAATAAATCACACATTTCAGTTGAAGAATCTTATCAGTAATGAATTCGGAGATGAGACAGGTTTTACTACAGGGAAGGGGATACACGGGAATCCTCTTATTCTTCAATCGACAAAAGTAAACCCACTTGATTATTCTCTGGCAACCTTGAGAGGAGCAGGGCTCAGAGATAGTAACACACCAAGGCATTTTGCAAAGATGATCAATCAGAAATTTAAATATAGACAAACTGAGTCACCGCAGTTTCGTATGGCATACAAAGGCTTGTTTTCTGAGCTTGATAACTATGAACCTATTCCGGAAATCTTCAATGCGATAGCTCTATCTATAAACCCTTCTAATAAGATTAATGCTCTAGGTTATGCAACCATCCCAACAGAAATTCAAGCTAGCAAGATATGGTCCATTGCTAGTGACTGGCAATGCCTCATTACCAGAGAACATTCTCCAAAGTCGACAGTCCTATCTACGGTCATTCATCGTCTCACCAGAAGTAAAGAAGCAGCCAATTTGCTACATCGTCCAAGGGCTGGTATTTCTTACAGAGGCGTCAGAAGACAAAACAAGCAATTGGGCCATGATAGTAAATCTGAGCAAAAAAAAAAGGCACCGCACACAATTCCACCCGGACAGCCAACTCATGTCACAATTGATAACAGTCTCAACAACACATGACACTAACAACGATTTACGTACCCCAAATTTCGCTTCCTGCTGTCATCTGCGATTTACCAGTACAAGAACAGAACATTCCAAACAGTTCAACAAGCGAAGTCCAGGAAACCTTTGAGAGCTCAGAATCTATTGACTATGGGGATTATAAAACAGGAGAGAGAAACCCCCCACCGATCGTTCCATCCTACGATGAAGATGAAAGAAGGACCGAGCTTGATCTCTGAACAAAGATTGTATTTGGGCTCTGGCAGCAAGCATAGAATCTTCCAGAGAAGATGAATCTCTTCCAGTCCTAGGATCATGGACAGCTTTCAATAAAAAGCAACACTGACCACTACCTTCAAATCCAAAATGGATTTCCCACCCATTATACCACGTGAACCAGATGATGCAGTTTGCAAATATTACCTTGACATCCTCATGGATCTAGCAGAAGTCATCATTGTTTTTGATAATTATAAGGATGATCAGCAGTTCTCGGTGAACAGCAAGAACAAGCTGAGCGAACAGGAGGAATGCGACTTCACATGGGATCAGAATTGCAAGAAATGCCGCAGGGAAAGGTGCATCAGCAGTACCTTCACAACAACGACAACAAAACAGATCTCATACAGTGCTTCAATGAGAATGTTAGACAAGAGGATGTCACAAGAAACTTACGACACCCGCTTAACATCAGCAATGACAGAAGCACGTATACTATATACCCAGATTCAGAAGAATTCCTGTTTCCCGGCAACCATGAGGAGGCAGATACAAGGATAGTGCTGCACTGTGCTCTTGTGAAAGGCCTAGCTGTTGTCCAAGCCAAAGATATAGAGATCCTAGTCCTGATGGTTTATGCTTTCTTAAAGACCCTTCCAGATTCACCATGGATGCTCCAAATCAACCCAGACGTATCTGTAAACACAGGATCTATATACAATCACACTGGACAAGCTGCAAGTCTCAATTTGCCAGCATACCATGCTGTCTCTGGATGCGATGCAGCGAGTTACTTCTACAAGGTATCAAAGAAATTGGTTTTTCAACATTCGCACAGGGTTGAAGAAAGAATAAATCTCTTTTCAGGGCTTGGGGAAAGAACATACACTTCACAAGACACTTAAAATATCAGGACCGTCATTCAACACTGTGGGTACAATGGTACAGGAGAAGAGGATCTAGTTGACACACGAGTAAAGCAATACAATAACCTTAACACTGCATGCACAATGGTACAGGAGGAGAGGATCTGGTAGACACACAAGTAAGGCAATACAATAACCTGAAAGTGAAGACTACGCAAACGATTCTACCAGACCCAGCGAGTCTATGTCAGCACATAAAGAGAGCAAATCCCGAAGCCTACCATTGGTGCCACTGCATAGAGCCCGAAACCCCAAAAGTTGACCCTTTTTGTCAGGAAGGAAACGAGAGGATGAAACGCTGAAACCTGTGTGGTTCACTGGGTTTCAGTTACCTGACATCCTACGTCATAGAAGAAAGGGTAGAAGGTTAGCCGGCTGACGATGTGCAGCTGACAGAGATGAGGCAGACAACAAAGGTGAGTCAACATCTTAGAGAGACATATACAGAAGACCAAACAAAAGCCTTCAACCACAGTGCCAATGAGTGATTGTACAGGAGATGACATTGAAAACGACACATCGGCCGCCAATAAACAAACTTCTGTGGCCGAATCTTCAAGCTTCGGGAGTGAATGTGACAGTTCAGATCCAGAGTGGACTCCAATATAATGACTTCAAAACTGGACATTACAACCAAGTTGTACTGTCGACCCCAAATATTCATAGAGTTGGGTCAAATAATTGATAAAATGACTTAATTCTAAACAAATCAGCACATACAACATTTACATTTTAAGCATTACTGTACATACTTCAAACTATTTTGTCAGTAAATTGCCTTGTGAATTCAATTGTTTTATGTAGTATTAATGCGTGCATTAGGTCCTGTGTCTAACAGGGAGTCTCAAAGTAATATATAGATGTCATAAATGTTCATGAATAAATGTTCAGTATATAAATGTTCATGAATCATTGATAATCGGTATCTTGGAAGCTAGGGATTTGGAAATTATTAGCGAATCAAGTATTTACTAGCAATATGGTGGCCATATTGGATTTTGGTGGCCATACTGGATTTTCTAAGTTGTTCCATCCAACTTGGCATGGCAATAAATGTAGAAAATGACACCTTGGAATTGTGAAGTGGGCATTCCTAGGCGAGCTATGGGAGCACCGATGTCAACAGCAAAATTGGAAACAGGTCCCAGGGGCATCGTCCACCATTTCTCCAGGTGTAACAAGCAAATTCTGAAGGATGAGGTCTATCTACACAGGAATCTGCAGAGGTACCGACCTCTGCATAAATAAAATCAAAAGATTAGTGCCATACCTGTCTAATCTGTGCAGGACAAAAAAACATATGCGATGAGGCCTTCCACCTCACAGAGCTGAAAGAGTGAACAAGAGCCCCAATTGTAGCATATGTGTGTGTGTGCGTGCGTGTGTGTGCGTGCGTGTACGTGTGCGCACGCGCAGGGATTAAAACTGGCATTGGCCCACCAGCCAAATGCTGGTAGATTTGTTATTGGGCTAGTAAGATTTTCCTTTAACTAGACCTGAAGGCTCGTACTGGAGAAGGTATAATTTTGAATATGTATACCAGCCGAGCCAGTGTGAAGCTAGCAGATTTTCCCAGTCATTAGCCCTGCTAGCTAGTGGCTGCAAAACTTAATTCGACGTGTGTGTGTGTGTGCGCGTGCAGCGCAGTGGGGTCATTGCTTTAACTGATCTGTTCAATAACCAGTTGCACCTCAATGAGAAACACAATTTAAAGTTTGTGAATGAGCAAGCATTTAGCTGCTAATTCTGGGTCTGTTTAATGTTTAGATGTATGGCTTTCTCCATTAGCTGACTTACCACCAATCACCAGCACGCTGGCTGGGGACTACACCTTATTTAAAGTAAGCCAATTAAGCAGTGCACCTTATTTGAAAGGAACCAACTCAGGCAATGACATTTTAGAATAGGGACCAAGTTGATGGTTTGTCCATTATGATGTTCGGTGACTGAGCTAACAATTCACATCACAGCTCTGAAATGAACACTAGCAGACTCCACTCGTCTTTGTGACAAAATGAGTGAGTAGCCAGAGGCAGAAAGTAAATAGTAATAATGATTTGCCATGGGGGGGGGGGCACACTGGGTTCTCTGCTGTACCATGTGCTGTAGCCTGAGGGCACATAGTGAGAAATATCGTGTCCGCAAACAAAGGGAGCTTTTGCTCAGGGGAGAGACTTTACGAACCTTTCCTTACCAATAATGGACACTGTACCAGAAAAAAAAAACTGGCACCAGCCTGATGCATACAGATTCCCATTTTGGCATGCAAATAGTCACCATCTTACACAAATATGGTACAGTGATGTGAACATCACACGTCAGTCTGTACCACAAAGAAAATGTTGCTACTCACGATCGCTGCAGTTATACTGAAGTGCATGTCTGCCCCAACAGTTCGCCGGTCCGTACGTGCAGTTAGGTGGACTGCCAGGGCCAAATCCTGCTGAGGTTTTATGTCAGCATGTGTCAGCTCCAGCAGGAATCTAGTCCTCTCATGCTGTCTACCAGACAGTCCCTGGGCTCTCGTAGCTTTCCATGTAGAGAAGAAAGGGGACTGCGGACAGTTGAAACATTAGTTGGCACACCTGCTATGGTGCAGGCTCTCATGCTTCCCATCCTGAGAGTAGTAATGAGTGTGCAGAGGTGTAGGTCATTTGACACTGTGACTGTTATGGTGTCTGCCACCACAGTTACTGGTACACTTCTTGCTCTGCAGTGACCAGGAGAAGGTGCAACCATCTGGGGAAGGGGATGTGGAATAGCATAGGGACACCCTGCACTGTTAAATAATAAAATTGCTCTTATGAGAAAGGCAGACAGCAGCTTAGCCCTAGGCCATCAGTGAAGCCTAATCAGGTAAAGTAATCTCCTAGCTCCAGCTCCACAGCGGAATCAGGGATAAATCTTAAAAAAAACGTAACTGTCGGATGGGGGACCAAGAATGGAGCAAGGCAACCAAAAAAAACATCTATGGGGATAAGGATGGTAGCAGTGGAAGTATAATAGAGGTAGCTGACCAGCTCCACATGCTCCTCCACTGTGCCAGCTACATCCTTCCTCCTGTCAAAATAGGTCCAATGCTGGAATCACCCTGTAACCCACTGCTGGTTAAGGGTTAGTACAACTGTAGAAAAACCAAGCGCTATAAGAGACACACCAGGCCTGAGGGCCAGAGGCTTGCTCTGCACCCATATTCCTGGCAAAGCTGTATCTTTATCTGTATTGCTGATAGCTAGGTTCAGGGGTGCTATCTAGCTGAAAAAAATTGTCAAACAGAGGCAAACGCCACAAGTGCACAGCATCTAGTTTGCCTACAAGGAGGCAGAGAACACCCAATAAAATGCAAACATTCAATGGCAGTACAGCTCTAATAGATAAACTCCCTAACCTGGTTACCTAAGAAGATAGGACAGCAAGAGGAGGTTGTC
Source organism: Neoceratodus forsteri (assembly GCA_016271365.2). NCBI lineage: Eukaryota > Metazoa > Chordata > Ceratodontiformes > Ceratodontidae > Neoceratodus > Neoceratodus forsteri. The sequence goes on from CM057458.1 coordinate 463,925,350, forward strand.
TGGTGGCTGCCAAGAGACATGGGATATGACAGCTTTCATCTCCTGCCTATCAGAAACAGCAGGCGGAGGCGGAGCTATCCACTTGTTAGGTGTGACAGAAACACCCTTGCTCTGTAAGAAGGTAACTGCCGGGGAAAGTGGATCTTTGATTGTTGTCACTATCCATAATACAAGTCTCCTAGGCTGAAACTGCAGCTAAACCCACAGAATCACAAAGCAGACCATCTTACACAGCCAGTGTAAACCTCTCTCACTTCTCAACTAGACAAAAAAAATGTTTTGATCCTTATGAGTTAATTTTAAGAGAGAAAAACATGAAAGAGAGAAGTAGAGAGGCCAGAAAAGCCTTACCTGTCACTACAGGAGAGGATCCCAAAACTATTGTGGTTAGAACAGTAGTCAGGAAAAAGACTACGAAGATAACGGAACTGGTAAACTAAATGGGTTACTTACCTGTGTATCTTCAGTTTCTTCCTGCCTGTTGACAGACAAGTGAAGCTTACCCAAGAATTCTGACTGGTGAATACAAAGGACAAAAAACATATTCAGGGGAAGGGGAATGGTTGAAAAATAAGCAACAGAAGTGCCTGCAAGACAGGTTCTGGTAGCAATATCCTGTGACCAAAAGGTCTGAGCCAGAGAATCACTGGAGTAGTTTCTAGGGTATCCATCGCAGTCTCTCTGACTTCAAGGAAACAGTGGTTTCATTTATTTTACTTCTCTAAAGACGCGCGGAACAGTTATTAAACAAACAGGACGTATATATACCCTCCAAGAAACCAAATCTGTTCTGTTAAACACTTTTACGCAAACAAAATTGTGATTACATAAGTTATACCGAAGTAATTTTTCAAGATAACATTACCCCCAGTTGCTGTCCGTGTGTACAGAGGTAATTCCTTTGCAGCTCTTTTGAGAATTGCTTGCTGCGCTTCTGGTCTTTCTTCTCTTTCATACTGTTCCTTGTCTGATTTCGACAAACAGAACTGCAAATAGTAAGCAAGTGTTACCAATTTGAGTAACCTTCATACTGCACTGCTGTTCAGTCTACTTCATCTGTGAGCTGACCAATATTAAAGGCTTCTTACACCAGGGTATCAAGCACCCAGCCTGAAGGTTCATTCCTAGGTTTAGAGACTGGTTTTATTTAAGTTCGGAATATTAAGCTCACAGGCTGGGGTAGATTAACTGTTAGGCGCTTAATAAAATTTCCAGGTGTGTACGTGTTTGCATAAATACAATCAATCAACCTAACAATGGGAAGGTGGCATGAAAACTCAGGAATGAAGCTCAGAAAAGAGCTGCACTGAACCTGTAATTCATTTTTCACTGCAGAAGCCGATTATTTAAACTCTGGTTCCTGTTTTGCTACTGTTCCATCTCTACAGGCTTTTCTGGTTATCCTAGTGAGTGTTTCTGATTAACATAGATAATACGCACCACTTTTTTTTTTCTCCCTATTCTTTTTGGTGTCTGGATTCTGGAAAGCTCAGCCCCCACTCCCCACTCACCCCTTGGACTTGCCTCAGGTAATGATCCTCCCTGACTTTCCTCCCAGAGTGGGGCCACTGAGCAGGGATGCTCCCGACAGAGACTGTACTCTGTTCCAGGTAGACCCTCCAACTACCGGTGTTCCTGACTGGCTTACCCCCATAGGGGGTGCGGGGTCAGCTGTTCCCAACGGAGGACTGTAGCTCGGTCACCAGCCAAGTGCTGTGGCGGGCATAGCGGGACTGTGAAGTGGGGCGTCATCCATGGGGCTGGCATTTTTACTTGCTTCTTCTCCCTTGGGAGGCGTGGCATGCAATGATGTAGGGTGCCGGAGCCCAAACATCCGACACACCTCCCCTACAATTCGGCTTCGGCAGCTGCTCCCGCAGGCCTCTGTCAGGGGTCGGTCATGCACCAAGGAGCTTAATATGTATACCCTTGGGAAAGGTGGGAGAAGGAGGACATGATAGAAACGTTTAAGTACCTCAGTGGAATCAACAAAGTCCAAGAGGGTAGCATCTTTCAGAAAAAGAGATGTGCAAGAACAAGGGGACACAATTTGAAGCTAGAGGGGGGACAGCTCAGGGGCAATGTGAGGAAGTATTTTTTCACAGAGAGAGTGATGGACGCATGGAACAGCCTTCCTGAGGAGGCTGTGGGGTCTAAAACTGTGGGAGAATTCAAGAATGCATGGGACAGACATAAGGCAATTTTTGTGGGGAGTAGGAAGAAATAGGCTGTTTGTTAAATAGGATCTGCAGCTTATCCTTTAGGTAGGGAAATGGGCAGGCTAGGTGGGCCAAGCGGTCCTTATCTGCCGTCAAAGTCTATGTTTCTACGTTAAACACTCACCCACCCCTGGAGAAGGACAGCAGTCCACGGGATGCTCAATCATCCCCGCCAGCCCTTTCGACTCCTTGGGTTCGTTTCCGAACCCCGGGCATTGTCGTCACAAGTGGAAGCCCTACTACTGCCACGGCAGGCCGGCAGTAAGCACCATTTTAACTGTATGATTTAGTTTATGTTCCTTGCTCAGCTCTTCCATTGTTGGTACAATGCACCTAGGCTCTACTGAACAGCTCTGTGATTGAGAGGGATATAAACCTCTCCAGCCCTGATTTGGGCAATCAAGATTGGACGCAGCTTTGCGGCTCGGGATTCTCAGCCGAACCTTGGCTGCAGCTCCTGCCTGCCCACCCGCTCAGAAGCATACAGGCTCTCCAGCCCTGATTTGGGCAATCAATATCCACCGCAGTTTTGCGGCTTGGGATTCCCGGCCAAACCTTGGCCACATCTACTTCCCACCCACCCGCCCAGAAGCACACAGGCTCTCCAGGCCCTAATTCGGGCAATCAAGATCCACTGTAGCTTTAGGCTGGGATTCTCAACTGAACCTTGGCCGCAGCTCCTGCCCACCCAGAAGCACATAAGGTACGGAGTGACTGCCCGGACTCTGCGCCGCAGCTCTTAGTGCCTTTTTTCTTAGCCAAGATGGACCTTCTGCACTCTGTCCTTGGGCAGCTACTGCCACCTGTGTTATTGTGCAGCTTTTATTTTAGTTACATGTTTGCCCAGGATTTTTAGAACCTAGCTAGCACAATTCAAGCTGGGAATTTGTAAGAATAATATTAGTCTATAGCATGTATTTTAGAAGACTTGTTTGCCAACAATTTTTTTTAGACTCTGGCTAGCCTAATGCAAAATGAGAATTGTAGATTTTAAAAGTTTATTTCATCTTGTTTCTCTGCTCTCTCTCTCTCTATCCCCTTCCCTCTGTTTCTACTATCCCAACCCCCGTTTTTGCATAAGAAAGGGCAAGGCTTTATTTAATCCCCCTAACCTTTCCCTGCAGGCTCTCCAACCCTGATTCAGGCAATCAAGATACACTGCAGCTTTGTGATTTGGGATTCTCAGCCGAACCTTGGCTGCAGCTCCTGCCTGCCCACCCGCCCAGAAGCACACAGGTACGGAGCAACTGCCCAGACTGTGCCGCAGCTCTTCTGCTATCCCCAACGGCGCTGTGTGCCGGCTCCCAACCCAACCGCCCTATCTGGACACTTTGTTTTAAAGTTAGCCGTTGGGTCACATGATTGTAATTGTTAAGTGGCCAATTCTCCATTAGCTCCTTATACCTGTTCACCACTAGAGGCAGTGCTGAGCACATTGCACATTAACACAATCTTGGCTTACCTTCCAATCTTCCGACAAATTCTGCCTTCTTATTCAATGTCAATGTTATTAACCATGGTCTTTAAGTCCTTATTTGCTCTATTTCTCTACTAGGGCATTCCACCCTGCTACATGCCCCCCTCACTTTAAACTCTTGCATAAGTCTTAACTCCAGAATAACTCCCCAAGGCACAGAACCGCTATGTACCCTGCCCTCGTGTGCCTTAGACCACTTCTCACTTATTAGTTTCCCATCGCCAGACATCATTGTATTAGTGTACCCTTTCCTCCAATCTATCTTTACTGTTAACCACATCCCTAAACGAAAAAGCTCAACCAGCCTTAGGGGCCACACCACAACCAGCTTGATCAAGTGCTATTTCACCTGGATCATCCTGCTTCTCCTACTCCTCATATCTGGAAATATCCACCATAAGCCAGGTCTGAAGAAGCCACCCAATCTCCAAAGTAATGACAATAAATTCCTAAAACTTGCATCCATCAACATCCGCAGTCTGTTTCCAAAGCTTGATGATCTTCAAGTCTGGGTTACACAGCATAAACCTGATGTTCTCTCACTATGTGAAACCTTGCTTTCGCCCAGGGTCTCCGATAATGCTATCTCCCTTCCTGGTTGCACCCTTTTTAGGCTTGACCGGATTGGGAAAAGGGGTGGGGTCTGTGCGATACACGTCAAGGACACTCTCAAAGGGTTGACCCTCCCTCAAATTAATCCAGTCAATAATTTGCAGGCTCTTGCCATTAAAGTAATCTTCGGCTCTCAAGGTAAATCACTTGTAATAATATCTGCCTATATCCCCCCCCCACCCCTGAAAAGGCATCTGGATTTAACATGGTCCTCAATTATATCAAATCCATCCCACAACATACAGAGGTAGTGGTCATGGGGGATTTCAATATCAATTGGCATGACCCTGAAGCTGATCAATTCAAAGACGCCATATCGGCCCTGGACGTAACCCAAGTGGTCGCTACCCCCACTAGATTCAATAATAGGAATGGTAACAGTTCCCTGCTGGACCTGATCCTTACCTCCCACCCACACAGAATCGTCAGCACTTTAACCCTCCCTGATGCCCTGAGCAATCACTACCCGGTAATGTGCCTCTGGTCAAACAAGGTGCCGAAACTCAAAACGAAATTCATCTATAAAAGTGTACTAAAAAAGAGTAATGTTAGCAGACTTCTAGGCCCACCTGGCCCAGTGTGACTGTCCCCTCTATACACTTCCAATAACACTGCACATGCCCTAAACTTCTTTATAACACAGTTCAACAAGGCATGTGACCTATTTACCCTCTTCTACAAAATTAAAACCAAGGGTCCTCTCAACCCTTGGATTACCCCAGCCTTGCTCAATATGACGAAACAGAGGGACATCCTCTGGCATTATGCCATCACCACTAAAAAACAGGTCGATATACAGAACTATAAAGTTGCACGTAACCTTTGCACCCTCGAAGTATACCGGGCTAAAATCAAACATTATCAGGATGAACTAACTAATACATGGGATAATAGCCGGAACTTTTGGGACAAGATAAAAAATCTGAGAGGCAAGCCCAATAAAGCATTCCCAACTATGCTAGTGGTTGACTGAGTTACTACACAAGATCACAAATTGCGGATACCTTCACTGCCACATTCACTGACCTACCTCAGTGGAGTCCTCCCTCCCAAATTATTTCAACCTAACTTACCAGAAAGAAGTCATTCCCTGCCCTCCTCCTATACCCCCTATTTTCATGTCACAACCACTGAATCAAAAGATACCTCAAAAGTCCTTGGCAAAGCAAGGTTTAGCAGCAACACACTGGACCTCAAACTACTAAACCTCACGCTCGATGTTGCACTTAAACCTCTGACTAGACTCCTCAATATATCAATTTCCCTGAGTCAATTCCCACAACAATGGAAGGCAGCCATTGTTACTCCTGTACATAAGAGTGGTGACAGGGCACAACATAATAACTCCATCCATTCTCCCTTATCAAAAGCCCTTAAACATACTGTATCTGATCAGTTAACTGAATACCTACATAAGTACAATAGTCAATGCCCACGACAACATGGGCTTAGAAAAGCCCATAGTACAACGACCACCTTCCTAGAATACATGGAATACTGGAATACATTCAAAAAGTCTTGGATCAAGGTCACCTGGTTGGGTCCATATATACAGACCTCACTAAGGCTTTTGATACCATTAACCACACCTTGCTCCTACACTCTCTCACCAGAAGTCACTAGCTGGTTCAACAGCTATCTTGGGGGAGAACACAAGTGAAAATTGGTGATACCCTCTCACAAAGTCTCCCAGTTCGATCTGGGGTCCCGCAGGTGTCCATTCTGGGTCCCCTACTTTTCAGTCTCTTTGTTAATGACCTCCCACAAGCCTGTAATAACAATATGATTCTATATGCGGATGATACGGTCCTGTCTTCGACTGACAAAAATCCACTTTCCCGCTCCGATAAGCAACAGTCTAACTTCAACTTAGTTGAAACCTGGTTTGTTCAACATAAACTCTTAATGAATTACAAAAAAAAAAAAGTCTATGCTCTTCTCCAACCCCCATAACAGACATAAATCGCTAGCCTATCCACCCAGAACAATCATAACGAGCCCCTACAGCAAGTAGTGGAATTCAAATATCTTGGCATTACTTTTGACTCTGCTCTCTCCTACAACCTGCACATTAGTCAAGTTACCAGGGTGCTACATTCTACTACATCGCCACTGTCCAACACCTGAGGTACTGAGACTGGCAGTAACCAGTTCAATCCTCTCGGTCATAAACTATGGTCTTGTCCATGGGCCCGCCACTGATACCACCTTAAAAAGACTAAAAGTCACCCTAAATAAATCCTGCCATCTGGTGATAACAAACGAACCCACATCTGTGACCTCTATGAACACACAAGTTGACTTCATCTCAAAGTCAGAATCACCTACCAGACCTGTCGCCTGGCTCATAAGATTAGACTAGGTCTTACTCCCCCTACCACTGAAGCGCTGCTTTCAGTGGCACCTACACCTCGTTGCACCAGTCGGACCTTCAGATCAACACTCCTAATCCCTTTCTGCCACACCTCTCAGGCCCAGAGGTCCTATAGGCTAAGGCCTAAAGGCTCAGGTGTCGACTGTAGTTAAGTCTTCCTTTTATCATCTAAGGAACATCTCCAGGGTGAAGCACTTGGTTCCATGTGAAGACCTACCTATTTTGGTCCATGCCTGTGTCACCACTCATCTTGATTACTGCAACGCCCTTTACCTAGGGCTACCAGGTGTGGATATCCGCCGACTGCAGCTGATGCAGAACGCAAAGGCAAGGCTGTTAACTGGAGCTTCCAGGTCCAGCCACACAACACCTTTGCTGTGTGAAGTGCACTGGCTGCCAGTGCAATAGCGGATCACCTTCAAGGTCGCATTGTTGACCTATAAAGCCCTTTCCAACCAGGGACCTCAGTACCTGCAAGATCTGCTGTTACCCTACCCTCCCTACTGTTCGCTCCGATCCTCCAATGAGGGATTGCTAGAGATTCCCAGGGTACGTTTGAAAACATCTGGGGGTAGTTCCTTTGCCTTTATGGCTCCTACCTTGTGGAATTCTCTACTGTGTTGGATACTTGACAGCCTGACCGTAGAAGAATTTAAGAAATCCCTAAAAGCACACCTGTTTGCACAAGCATTTGATGATTATTGCTGATTCATTGGAAATTTGATATATTACAGCTGCTGCATTGTGGGGTGAACGGTTTTAACAAAGTTTATTTTATTTTTAAGATGCTGTTTTATGTACTGAGTTTTAAAATTTATGTGGTATTTTTGTAAAGGTGCCCTGAGCTTTGGAAGGGCACCTTATATAAATAAAGTTTGCTTTGCTATAGCTTTAGCGCAGCTGCATGGCACAATGATCTTCCTCCGGACATCACTAATGAGACAAAGCTTGGCCCCTTCAAATCCAAACTGTGTACCCACCTCCTGGCCCTAAGCAACTGTGACTATAACTAGGCAGTTTGCTCTACATACTCCCATTACCTCCTCGCCTCCTGTCCTCCCCCCCCCCTGTCAGTACCCTCACTGCCCTTCTACAGTGAAGCACCTGCCTTGACTAAGTCTATCTTCTGACGGCTACCTTACCTCCCGTGTATGTTGAGTGTCCTCTCTTTCCAACTCCATTTGTAATCAGGAGTTTTGTTTTGTTTTTTTGACTACATGTGGATATGTAACCCTACACTCTGTAATCAACTTGTGTGTGTTTGCACATTCTCTGTCTAACGTGGAGCCTTTGCAAAAGAACCTCTGGTTCAAAGGTTGATGTAATTCCTTGTATTTCAATAAATAAAAAATAAACTACATTGTATAGTTCTAAAATGGCACTAAAACAACAGGACGTAAATCAGAAACAACCACTGACGTTACCGCTATGCTAGTATGGACGGAACAATAACAAAACTGTAAACCAGTATTTAAAAAGTAACTACTGCGCAGTTTTCCTTTAACGCACAGATTTATGTGAGCTCATTATAATATATGATTATTCACACCTTGTCAACCCCAGATGCTAACCCCTACAGTTCATTATTGTTTCCAAATCTAGTATTATAGTGTCAGATTCATCTTATGTTCACTGTAAAGTTTGTCTCGATGTCCCAGTGTCTCACATGGGCAAAGAGCAGTTTCTGTTGCATGCTAGCTCATCTTACGCACTATAAAAATGATGCTAAAGGAACAATGTTCAAATACAATAAAGATAAAAATCTGAGGGGGCATATTTAATGGAGTTCTTTAAAGCGACACCGTCAGCTGTCCCTCAAAGTTTATGAGCCCATCTGAGCCCCTCTAAGCTGAGTGGCCTTTTAAATTAACAAACCAAAAAAAGAAAGCAGACAAAATCGGGTAAAAGGGCACCTTACAAGACCAAAGCAAATGAGCAATCAAAACCTGAATGAAAGGTGTATGTACAAAAATGTTCACCATAACATTATGTTCTGCTTTTAAAGAGCTCCCGATGTTACAGGTCAGACTTTAGATATACAAAACACTTGGCCACATTTCTACTTGCAACTGACATGTTCTCTGAATTTAACTTTCTGTTTTTCATTGTAACTACTTACAGTGTCATGGAAACAGGGTCATTTGTCCCCTAGACTTCATCTTTTCTGGCTGCTTATCTTTACCCGACATCACAGTCCTCAGATTACATTTCATTGTCATTTCCACAGCAAGGCCGTGGATTGTGATGTCAGGTACAGACAATCAACCACAGCAGATGTAGCCCAAGGGGACAGTAATACTGTTTTCCTATTAACGTTATAAGGGTTAAAGCAGCAGTGCAAGAATCCGGTGAAAATTTTGACTTATACTTTTTATTCTATTTTAGATTGCCCCATATCTATTGACTTGTTTGACACCCTTCTTTCCACAGTTTGAGTCTGCTTTTGTACTTTTTTTTACATCTGAAATAATAAAAGAAAGCGCTCCTTTTAATATTGCTCAGACCAAGTTTTCATCACTATTTCCAGCTGTTTCTGAACCCCTACTATTCCATAAGGTCATGGCGCACTGCCTACTGCATGCTAGTTCATTTTTAGTCACAGCAGAAACGATTTTAAATAACTGATGTACAAAAACAGCTGGGAATACTGATGAAAACCTGGAATGTCAGCTGAAATGTGTCTAACAAGTATTTTTTTTCCCAAGCTTCCTCTGAGATTCAATGATTCTGGCAGACAAGGACAGCTTGGCCAGTTGGCCCGCTGGCCCAACTAGTCTACACATAATCTCCCCCCTGAATGTCAGGGGCTTTTTAAGAGCATGCAATAGAGAGCTGGCCTGTGGGCAGAGCAGAGGATGAAATGTCCCAAAGAACAAAACATTTATGGTGAGAAAAGATTCACAGACTCTGCGGAGATTCTGCCACCTGGGGGACCACTGATGGCAGTGCAAGTTGAAGCACAGGGAGTGAGGATGCCGGTGTTGCTAATGTGCACCGATATGCACCAGTGTGCATATGTGTGAGCGTTCGTACGGCCACACTGTGTGTCCTATGGGGAAGGGAGGAAAAAGCTGACAGCCACTGCAGCATACGAAATTTGCCAGCAGATAAAGGCCTAGAGGTCTATTAAGTCTGCTCGACTGTGCAGCTAGCACCCCTTATTCTGCAGCTGCCCCTCCCATCCACCCTTCCCCTTCATTAACCCTCCTGTCCCATCCCCTTTTGAAGCAGTCCACTGTTCTACTGGATACCACTTCTGCAGGTAACGCATTCCACCCAGCCACTACCCTCTCTGTAAAACTGTCTCATCTCCCTCCTGAACCTTCCTCCCTTCAGTCTCATATCATGGCCCCTGGTGTCCCTCCCCTCCCTTACTTTGAACAGCCCCTCTGTACCCGTCTTGTTTATTCCTTTCATGTGCTTAAAGGTTTCAATCATGTCACCCCTGTCCCTCCTCTCCTCCAGTGAGAACATGTTCAACTCCCTCAGCCTCCTCTCGTATGATAAGTCCCGCAGCCCCTTGTTCATCTCAGTCGCCCTGCGCTGCACCCCTTCCAGTAACTTAATGTCCATCTTCAGATACGGGTGCCAGTACTGCACGCAGTACTCCAGGTGCGGTCTAACTAATGACCTATACAGTGGCAGAATCACCTCCTCCCTCCTCGAGGATATACCCCTTGCAATACAACCCAGCATTTTGTTGGCCCTTGCAGCTGTCTTCCTACATTGTGCCGAGTTGTTCATTGATCCTGTAATGAGCACCCCCGGATCCTTCTCCTCCTCTGTCTGGGCTAGCTGCACTCCCCCCAGCTGGTAACTCCTCCTTGGGTTCTTCATCCAAAAATGCAGCACCTTGCACTTTTTGGCATTAAACCCCAGTTGCCAGGTGTCTGACCAGGTTTCAAGCTTTGCCAGATCATCCTGCAACCCCTGCCATCCCCCTACGTCATCCACCACTGCTCCTACCTTGGTATCATCAGCAAACAGACTGATCTTGCTCTTGATGTCGAATGATATGTCTGCAATGAATATCCCAAACAACACTGGTCCCAACACCGAGCCCTGTGGAACACCGCTTGTCACTACCCTTGGGTGTGAGAGCTCCCCACCCACCACCACCCTCTACTGCCTTCCCTGAAGCCAGTTTCCTACCCATCTCACCAGCTTTGCACCTGCCCCTGTGCCTATTAACTTAGTTCCCAGCCTTCCATGCAGCACCGAGTCGAATGCCTTACTGAAGTCCAGATACAGGACATCCACTGCATGGCCCTTGTCCAGTTGCCTACCCAGTCACAGAACTCCACCAGGTTGGTCTGGCAGGATATGCCCCGTATGAAGCCATGCTGTCTGCTGTCCTGTAGTCCTTTGGCCTCTAGAAGGACCACCAGCGTCTCCTTCAGGATAGTCTCCATTAGCTTACCCACAATGGATGTGAGGCTCACTGGTCTGTAGTTTCCCGGTTCATCCTTGGGGCCACTCTTGTGGAGGGGCACCACATAAGCCATCCTCCAGTCCTGAGGTACACATCCCGAATGTAGTGAGGCATTAAATAGGTCTGCCAAGGACCTCTGCCAGATCCTTCAGTACCCTGGGGTGGATGCCATCTAGGCCTGGCGCCTTGTCCACCCTCAGTACCTTTAAACCTTCCGAACTCTGCCCTCCATGATTTCCCCATGTCAACCCCTCCCCCGTTTCTGCTATTTCTCCCCCTTCAAAGTCACCCCTTCTCTTTAGTAAATACTGAGCAGAAGTACTTATTTACTGCTTCTGCCTTATCGCACCCGTTTCCATCCAACCCCCCTCCTTCCTAATCCTTACTATGTGGTCCTTACAGCTCCTTTTCTCCCTGATGTACCTAAAGAAGTCCTTCTCCCCCTTCTTAATGCCTTGTGCCAGCCTGAGTTCCGTAGATGCTTTGGCTCCCCTTGTCACATACTTCGATTCTGTCAAGTACTCCTCCCTGTCCTCCCCCTTCCCTGTTTTCTTGTACTTCTTAAAGGCAGCTCTTTTTCTCCTTACCTTTTCCATGACCTCCTTGCTCAACCAGATCGGTTTCTTAGCCCTAACCTTCTTGCTCTGGGCCTTGCAGCAGGTTTTGGTTGCCTCCACTATCCCCAGCTTTATGAGCTCCCACCTCTGGTTAATGTCCATACTAGACTGAATTCTGGCCAGGTACCCTTTTACCACTTCCCCCATCTTCCCAAAGTTGGCCATCAGGAAGTCCAGCACTCTTGTGCCAGATTCCACTCCTTCCTTGCCCATATCCAATGTGAGCCATACAGAGTGGTGGTCACTCCCTGACAGCGGTTCCTCCACTGTAAGTTCTCTCACAAAGTCCCCATTTGCCAGCAGAAGGTCAAGGGTATTCCCTAACTTGGTTGATGATACCAGCCCCACTCCACACTGTGGCTATCACCACGCTGAGCATGATGTCTGGTTGGGGATCCTACCTACTCTGACAGCTCTGCCATGGGGGAAAGCCAGGGAGCAATAAGAGGTGGGTTAAGACTAGGAGAAGGCAGATGATGGGGATGGGATTTGTGGCACGACTGAACTAGAGCCACCTGAGTGAAAGGGGAGTAAAGTACACACAAAAACAAAACAAAAAAAACAGCATGCAATAGTTCACCCCCAGCACACTGTATGTTATAGAGTTTCATTATTTTTTCCTATTTCTGACAAAGCCTTGTGCCTCACACCAGCTTCAAACTGAATCTTGCTAGAGTTACATGAATGATGTTAATATGATTGATTAAAATACTCCAGATCAGCAGCGAGCGTGGCACAAAAAGTAGAAGGGAGAATATTAATTTGATCACTAGCATATTAAATAGTTGACAAAAGCCTCCATTAAATGTACATACCTCTTTAGATGGAGTGGCTGGAGGTGAAAAAATTGCCTTCCAATAGGACCATACAAACATGACAAACGACAGATGAAAAATCACAAGGTAGACAACTGCAATGAGAATAAATGCAAATGTCATGAGCAAAGCCAAAATGTGCAATTCTGAATATACAAAATGAATCAGCAGTCAATGAGAACAAAAATACGTAAAAGATGGAACGCCAATGCTAAGTGTAGATGTAAGTAACGAACCATGTCAGGCCGTGGTTTCAGGCTTTCGGATACATGCTCCAGGGGGGTAAGAACACAGTGTTGAATATCGAGTGGCCTTGCACCTCTGGGAAGTGCATCACAATGCTTTAAACCATGGCCTGGCATGGTTTACTCCACTTATAAAAGGACATTTTGTGGTTACAGTTCAGCTAGTGTTAGACCCAAACTTTAAGTATACATTTAAACAGAGAGCCAATAGTTTCCATTTTCAAAGATGCTCAATTCCATTTGGCAGAATCTTAAAATCCATTTTTTTCATTTTTCCCCCCCAAAACTGAAGGGAACCAGCAAGTTTTGTACAAAGATTTGGTTCATAATGGAGGGGTTAGTCCCCAAAAACTGGTGCAGACTGGGGTTTTTAAAGAAAAACTGACTCTCAAGTGCTGGTTTAAAAATGACAAATGCCATTTTTAACCAGTCCATTGAAAACAGAAAATCACTGGCCCTAAATAACCCTCTCACTGATGCTATACAAACAAAACCACCACCTGCTCCCTGCTGCGTTCAATACAGCTAAAACGGGATCTACTTAACTAAATCTTGGAGTTTTGCCATAATCCTTGGGTGCAGCTCGATCAGGCTCCCTAGGGAGTCTCATCTGCTTGTGCATTTGCCTGAACTCTGCACATTAAAAATACAATGAAGACTGCGCAAAAATTAGGAAAATCAGCTGCATGGAGACCTCGGCTGGAAGTGTAAGGGATATTGCAGGGAGGGGAGAGCCCTATACTAGTTACCCTTGCTGGTTACCTTTACGGAACAGAATGCAAAAGAGTTCCCACCTGGGAAATGTGGCAACACCTGACGCATGAAGCATGCTCACTGGAGAAGCTCTCAGCTAGGTTGCAGGCATGCTTTGCTCTCTGAGATCAAGTGATGCAAGTGGGTGCTGCATCAAATGGAACACTGCCTGAGCTTTGTACCACAGGGATAGTCGGGGACTGACACTTGTGGCAGGCTGAGAGGTCCTCCTCTCATTTCCCTTCCCACCTTTCACCTCCAATGCCTTGACCAAGGGTATAACAATAAAACCGACCCCTCTGCTGCTGTGGAGGGGGCCTCTCTCTCTCTCTCTCCACCTTTTTTTCCTTTCTTCTTTCCCTGTTTTCTTATCCTATAATTCATGTCTGTTTAGGTCAAAATTATGATACACATGTAAGAAACCTTATTACAAGCATTGCTCTTTGGTTCTAAATATCCATGATGTTTTGTTTTAAATCTGCATCCCACAGCAGGAGTGCATCTTTCAGTGCAGGGTTTTCATGTCAACAGGGAAAAGTAGATCACGATTAACGGCTATATGGACTTCTCTTCTGTGGAACAGTGGACTAAATGAGATAATGGTAGAGGCATGATAAGCGCAGCCCTTCTGGTTCATTACAGCTGCCAATAATTTCAATGAACCAAGAGCCTGGACATCATAACATATGAAGCACAAAGTGGCAAACTTAGATAAGCAAAGGACAGAGATCCAGATCAATCTAACAGATATGTTATACTGATGTACTTGTTGAAGTGATGGTATGGAATATGATACCTTGTTTGAATATCATCTCAATAAAAATCTTCAATTAAAAAAAAAAAAGAATGCATTGAATAGTCCCCATAAACATAAGTGTAACAGATACTGACGAAGTTAGCTAAAACCCAGCTGTGTTGATTGATCTGGTCTCTTGGTCAGATCACCGCACGGTGAAAATCACGCTTGGGGGGGGGGGCCCCCCCTGAAAGTCCCTTCACTGTCAAGATGATCAGCTACTGCCCTTTAAGGGGTTTGTCCCCAGAGGGACTGCTGGCGTTAGCTGAGCTATCTAGGGTGGACGCTGCATGTGCAACTGGCACCAGTAAGGTGGTGGCCACCTATAATAGGGTGTTATCCGAAGCACTTGACGTCGTCGCTCCAGTTCGTATACGAACCAGATCCACTCACTTGAGATCTCCCTAATTTGATGGGGATCTCAAGGCGATGAAGATCACGGCTCGGATGTTGGAGCATTGCCGGTGGAAGTCCCAGTCGGTGGACAACAAAGTGCCCCTGTCTACTCACTACAGTGAGTAACAGAATTTCTGTCCAGGGAAATTGTGGCACGGAAAAACAGACCTCAGCTTTTTTGGACTGTGGATAGGCTACTCCATCCTGCCCGTCTACAGCCTAGTAAGACATTTTCATCCACTTTATGTGAAGGGTTTGCTCTGTTTTTCTCCAACAGTGTCTCCTCTATTTGGTCAGGGATTCCGTCAATGAGGTGATCGTTGCCTCGCAGTGGCTGGACAGAGAGGAACAGAGTCACTCTGTCGCTCTGGGAGGAGATTAAACCTGTGGAGGTGGCAGAGGTCATTGAGGTGATCTACCAGCTGAAGCACACTTATTGTAAGCTGGACCCAGCCCCCATGTTTCTTAATGAGATGTTCCGGGACTGTTGGCCTGGTGTTCGCCAGGATTATCAGGTGCTCGATGGCGGAGGGTGTCTTTCTGACGGTCTTGAAAGAGGCCCTGATGAGACCCTTCCTGAAGGAAATCTCTCGACCCGGACATCCTGGCGAATTACCATCCGATCTCCAACCTGCCATTTTTGAGCAAGGTTGTCGAGAAACTTGTGGCTCAACAGCATGAGGATCCCCTTGTGTCCGTTGACATCTATGAGACATTCCAGTCGGGTTTTAGGGCCAGACACAGTACGGAAACAGCATTAGTCAGGGTTCATAATGATCTACTCAGGGCTAGAGATCCAATATAATATAATAAAATACCAATTATCTTCCACATCCCTCCGCCTGTCTCACCTGCTGACACAATCGTGAAAAGCCTATATCTCCTGACCGCTGTGTCATGCCTTAGTCTCCCGAGTTGCTGCATCGACCAGATTATTGCCAGGGCCATATGGCACACCTCTTGGAACAGCTCACCTCCCCCCCCCCACCGTCCACCTATGGCCTGATTCTTCTCTTGTGCTCCTTTACATCCCATGCCTCCCAAAACAGGACACTGCACTAATGGGGCTCTGGCTTCAAAAATGTCTCCGTATACCTTATGGCTTAACAGACCTAAGTATGCTCTTATCCCCTGCCTCACCTGGGCTTCATTTCTACACCCTCCTACTGCTTCTGTGCCGGTGATATTGAGACGAACCCTGGGCCCCACCGGTAATGCCCCTAACCCACCCATATACATGTCTATACCCCTAATAAAGGGGCTGCGAATTGTACATCTGAACATCTGCAGCATACGCCCTAAAATGGCGGAACTAGAAGTCTGGGTCTTGCAGATGGCACCAGATGTTCTGTGCACATCTGAATCTCGGCTCAAGCCGGCCATTAAGCAGCATGAGGTGTCCTTACCCGGTTACATCTGTCTCAGAAAGGACAGGATAGGCAAGAGGGGTGGTGGTATACTCCTATATTTCAGGTTTAATCTAGACGTCACCGAGCTCCCTGATCCTGGTGGGGGGGAACCCCCAACTGAATCTCTTTTTGCCTCCCTAACCCTCAGAAACGTCAAAACACTAATAAATCGAGTGTGTTTACGTGTCCCCCAGTCAAGCTTCCTCTGGCCTATCTTCACTCCTTGCTTCCCTAACTATTCTCCCCGGACATGACCTCATTCTCTGTGGAGACTTTAACCAAGACTGGCTTCACCCAGATGCTGTAAAATTGCATTCCACGATGGCGGACTCCTGCCTAACGCAACTTATCCAGCACCCTACACGAATTAACACCAAGTCTGGCAAACATACGTTACTTGACTGGATGGTCACTAACTGCTCACTGAGGATCAGAGCTGTGGGCATACTCCCTGACTGCATAAGCGATCATTCCCCCACTTTTTGTGTGTGGAGAAACAATGTCCTAACCCCACTGCCAGGATATCCCTAGTCCGTGACATGTCTAGGTTCGACGTAGACAGCTTCACCACCTTCATCAACAATACTGACTGGCGACCCATTAACTCACTCCCAAATATTAACCTTGCCCTAGCATTCTTTATTACAACCTTCACTCAATTAGTTAACCAACATGCCCCTCTGAAAAAGTGCAGGTCCAAGGGCGTCAAGGCTCCGTGGCTCTCCAAGGAGATGCTGATGCTCATGTTGTACCGTAATAATGCGTGGAGGGCCTACAAAAAAGTGAACTGCCCTCAGACTGGCAAGCATATAGACACCTCAGGAACAAATGTAAACATTGCTTGCACAAAGCCAAGCGCTTCCACTTTAAATCCCTTCAAACGGAACACCTCTGCAACCCAAAGAAATTCTGGCAACAAGTAAACTCCTTATTAAAAGGGAACGCTGTTAACACCCCAAGCTCAGTCCATGCCAATGGCTCAGACCTTACTGACTACTTCCATTGCCTCCGGCTTCAATGAACATTTTTATTTATTTTTTTTTTTAAATACAGATCCGCACAAATATACCTCGCTCTTCCATAACACCTCCTCTCCTAACACTGTCCTGCTGTGCTCAACTACCCTTGCGGCCCACCCCGCGAGTTCCACCTTAAACTTGCCACTCTCAAAGAGGTCCAGAAGCTTCTCTCAATTAAATCCTGAGAGCTCATCCGGACATGACTCCCTTGAGGCAAAATTTCTTAAATTGGGTGCCCCTGCCCTTGCTTGCCCGGTTAGGGTCCTATTCAACCGGTCTTTCATCTCCAACTTGGTACCCGATAAATGGAAGGTGGCAGTGGTAGTCCCAGTGCACAAGGGGGGGGGTCCAATAATGTTGTCGACAACTATAGACCCATATCCCTCCTCTGCCACCTAGCGAACATACAGGAGTGCATTCTTTATAACCACCCACAGAGCTACCTGGAATCTCACAACCTGCTATCCACCCCCCCCCCGCAAAATCAACACAGTTTCAGAAGGAATCATAGCACTCTAACGGCCCTGATAAAAGTGACAATGGATATATTTCATGCCATGGACAAGGGTTGTGCCACTGATGCCATCTTCATCGACCTCACTACAGCATTTGACCTGGTAAACCATGATCTCCTGCTCCACCAACTACATGTCTTAGGTCTGGATAAAAGTGCCCTAAATTGGG
This sequence comes from Neoceratodus forsteri, assembly GCA_016271365.2. Taxonomy (NCBI): domain Eukaryota; kingdom Metazoa; phylum Chordata; order Ceratodontiformes; family Ceratodontidae; genus Neoceratodus; species Neoceratodus forsteri. The sequence continues at coordinate 463,943,198 of CM057458.1, forward strand.
CAAGAAGCTACCTATCTGGCTGCTCCCAAAGAGTTAAATGGGACGGCTCCCTTTCAGAACTTAGGCCAATAACCCACGGCATGCCACAGGGATCCATTCTGGGACCATTATTATTCTCACTCTTCATAAACGACCCCCCTCGTTTTGCGGTGGTGCTGCGGTACATCTTTATGCAGATGATGCAATTATCTATTGGTCTTCACCAGACTTTGACCAAATCAATTGAGAACTTGCCACTGACTTTGCCTTCCTTGAGGACTGGTTCAACTGCAAGCAGCTCATTCTCAATACCAGGAAAACTAAATGCATGCTCTTCTCCCACCGTTCTACCTCCAAGTTTGCTCCTCTCACTCTTTAACATAACATCAATCATGGGAGATACCTTGGAGACAGTTCCATCCTTCAAATACTTGGGATTCACCCTGGAACCATCGCTCTCTTTCAACATTCACATCTCCAATATAGTTAAACATATGCAGAAGCTTGGTCTGCTCTACCGAATACACCCGTATCTCACCTCTGCCTCCTGCCTAATAACTGCCTCCTCGTCTCTTACTCCCCTCTTAACATATGGTGCCCCCCTGCCACTCTCTGCTAACACCACATCCCTCTCCCTCCTCTCCCAGGCTTACCATAGGATTAGTAGGTTTGCCTTGGGGGTTAACTCACGATCACACCACTGTGACGTCCTCTCCTCTCCTCTCTAGGCTGGTTACCATACGAAACTAAATTGAAGTATTTCTCCATGTGCTTAATGTTTAAACTTGTCCACCTCTTTACTCCACTCTGCCTTAGAGATTTGATTCACCTCCGGCAGGCACCTCACACCCAACGCTCCTCCTCCCTCCCCCCTACTAGTCCCCACCAATCTACATCTATCCCTCTCCAGTAGGTAATCCTCATTTGCTGCTGTCTCTGATTGGAACGCCCTCCCTCCCCACATCCTGACTTGTCCTTCTCTTCCTCTATTCAAGTCCAATCTGCATGCCTTTCTCGCAGCCTCTCCCTCCTGCTCCTGCTTCCACTGAAGCTCTTAACCTCCTCCCCTCGCCTGACCTCTGACCCATATGGCCTCTGACCCATACAACCTCTCCCCTTCCTTTCCCACCCCTACTCTTCCCTTTTTTTTCATGCTCAAAATATGACATCTATTGCCTATGTATAGTTAAAATCCTAATCTGTATAGAATTTATAGATCTGTAGATATGGTGTACATAACTAGCTCTACATTATTGTATCCACTGTACAATGTATGTCAAATTTGATACTGTAATGTACTGACGCCTTGTACAATTGCTCTACTCTACTGTACCATGTATGTCCCGGGGTCGACCCTGAAAAAGGGACTAATTGTCTCAGTGATCCTAACCAGTCACCAAAACTCAAATAAATAAATAAGAGATAAATATTTGTGTTGCCCTTGGGTTGTGCATTTGAGAAAGAGTAATGTTCCCAGGGACATCCCAGGTTCCAGTTGTCTCAGTGGCGCAGCTGGTTAGTGCAATCGGAACGGTATTCTGGGTGGCCTGGGTTCAAGTCTCAACTGAGGCACTTATTCTTTCTCATCTTTGTTTGTATGTGTTCCATAAAGTATGCACACCAAACTCCTGTATGATTGCTAGAGATAGAGGGGACAAGTTAATTCTGGTTCTCCTCGATCTCTCATCAGTTTTTGACACTGGATCACTTTGTGCTTCTCAATTGGCTCTGTGAGTATTGTGGACTCGCCAGTGTTGTCATCAAATGGTTTCAGTCCTGTCTCAGAGGGTGCAGCAGGTAGTGATGGGGAAGTTCTCCTCCTCCCAAATGCCCGGGACTACTGCAACTCTCTTTACTTTGGGGTCTCAGGAGGGACCCTCCACAGATTGCAAGTGGTACAGAACGCAGCAGCTCAGTTAACGACGAGCCTGTCCAAGTCCAGTCATGTGACCTCAGTACTGCGTTCTCTGCACTAGCTATCGGGTGGAGGGTCCTTTTCAAGGGAGGCTTGCACACCTTTAAGGCCCTATATGGACTGGGCCCAGGCTACCTGACTGAGCTCCTGACACCTGCAACCTCTGCCCGCTCCCTCAACTCCTCATCTAGGGGCCTCCTGGATGTTCCCAGGGTTTGGCTCAAGACATCGGGCGACCTTGCCTTTAGTGTCGCCAAGCTGACCTTGTGGAACTCGCTACCACCTGCAGTCTGGGAGGCCCCTTCGACTGAGGTATTCAAACAGAGGCTAAAAGCCCACCTCTCCTGCTTAGCCTATCTGGAATAACTTGCCCTGCCTGACTGTTTTGAATAATTATAAATACATATGATAAAGCTGTGATTATGAATTTTAGTATTTTATATTTATTTTAATGCTCTGTGCTTCGTAGTTCTTGTATTGTTTTTATTGTTCGGTGCCCAGAGCCTCCGGGAATGGGCTCCATAGAATTAAAATTTGCCTCGCTTTGTGTGAGGTGCACATCTCTGCAAAAGGTTTCAATGAAGTGAAAGAAGAGAGAGAGAGAGAGAGAGAGAGAGACCAAGCAATAAAAGTCAAAATTTACAAGAAATGTGTTGTGCAGAGTGTTTCGATTTGTAAGTGTACTCCTACGTAAGTCTTTCCCTTTGTTTGCTAAAAGGATTTTTTTCTAAATTTTTTTGCTGATTTTATGACCCCTGAGGATCGCCATGTTCAAATTTTTTGTATGGCTCTTCCTGTTCCTACAATGCCTCCTGTCCCATGTGACAATGATGCATCCAGGCCCATTAATTCAACAGCAGCTGTTTTTTTGTCAAGTTTACAGTAGTAGAGCTGTGATTTTAAGTAACTCTCTCTCTAGGAAGTGCTACTGAAGACTACACTTCTAGATGGCAAATGCCTGAGGGATAACTGAGTGGGCTACTTTGTAAGGAAACAAAGTCTTCATTAATTACTGCATTTGTGACTTTGGGTGATTTGTGTGCTTTTTCAATGGTTGTGTGCAGTCTGATGAAGCAAAAAGCTTTAACAAAACATTCACTTATGCTGGCTAGATCTAGACACATAACTATAAACAGAAAGTTTGGATTAGACAGAGTTATTTAGTTGAAACCAGACCAGCAGGCTCCTAACAGTAGATTGCTGCTGCAGCAGTCATTACTATCTTAATCAATGGTCCTGGACATATCACTGTCACAAAGGACAGGCACTGTAGGAAGGGAAGAACCTACTGGGAGTACACCTACAAATCAAAGCACTCTGCACAACTTTTTTTTTTGTACATTTTGACTTTGGTACCCCTTTTAAGAGAGATAGGGGGGGTTCTGGCCACTGTGTTAAATACTGATTGCGGTTGCTAAAGCTGAGCAGTTTTAGCAGCAGTTCAATGGAAAAAGATTTAATCATGGGACAGAGAGGTGTAGTGACCAGGATGACTTTGGATTGCAATTAGAAGATTGGACAGATAACTGTGCATATAACGGTGCATAGATACTGTTTAAAGCATGGTCAGGTGATGACTTTCAACCAATAAGTTTTCCAGATTGTTTTTTTTCATTTCAAAATTCAAACATAAGGATTTTGCCTAATTATAGTCAGGCATTAAATAAAGTGGCTATAAAATCACCATAAAAAAAGTGTATTTCAGAAATGTTTATGGTTTTGAAATAAATTATTTTTTTCACAGTACTTATAAGGCAATAATAGTATAATTTAAACGATTTTCTGATTTCCAACAAAAAATTCACAGTAGGCCTCATCAGAACTGTGTTACACAAAATTCCCCCAAAATTTGAATTTCTGGACATTCAGTTTTTGTTGTTGTTGCTGTTATATTGAAGACAGAGGTCAAGCGGTGGACATCCTGTATCTGGATTTCAGTAAGGCCATTGATTCTGTTCCTGACAGGAGATTAATCAAGACGCTGGACCTGGGAGTAGGGGGAAAACTAGTTATGTGGGTTAAAAACTGGCCGCAGGACAGAAGTCAGAGAGTGGTTGGGAGTGGGAGTTCTCCGAGGCTAGGCTAGTCACTAGTGGTGTCCCACAGGGCTCAGTCCAGTGTTTAACATCTTCATCAGTGATAGTACAGACAGGATAAAGGATAAAATATACCCATTTGCAGACAACACAAAGCTCTGTGGGAGCAAAAAACACGAAGTAGGGCATACAGAACCTCAGGGAGGACCTGTCTAAGCTAGAGAAATGGTTGGTTATTTGGCAACTGGAATTCAGTGCCAAAATGTGTAAAGTAATGTACCTGTGGGCAAAGGACCTGGAGGCCAAGTACTGGCTGGGTTGTGTGCAGATTGCAAGTTCAGAGGGGGAGAGAAGGACTTGTGAACAATCATCGAAAGTGACCTGAAGCACTCGCAACAATGCAAAACAGCAGCAGTCAAAGTGAATCGGATGCTGGGCTGCACAGCCAGGGGTATAACCAGCAGAAAAGCAGAGATCATTCTGCTACTGTACAGATAGATCCCTTATACAGCCACACCTAGTGAAACGTGTGCAGTATTGGTGCCCTTACCTAAAGAAGGACATCAACCTACTGAAAACTGTCCAGAGAAGGGTTACCAAAATGATTCAGGGACAGCAAGGCAGAACATAGGAGGAGAGGCTCCGAAATCTCAACATGTATTCCCTGAAGGACAGAAGGGAGAGGGGTGACATGATCAAAACCTTCAAGTACCTTAAAAATGTCACCAGGGTGAGCTCTGAGGTCTTTTAAGCCTTAGTTGGAATATGACTACTAGGGAGCACTGCGAGGAAGAGGGTGGGTGGAGTTCAGAAGAGAAATCTGAAGTACTTTTCATGGAGGCGGTGGTAACCAAGTGGAATGAGTTTCCGGAGGAAGTAGTATCCCTGAAGACAGTGGACAACTTCAAGAGAGGCTGGAACTGAACAAAGGGTTAAGCTGCAGTTACAGGAGGGGGATGGGGAGATGGAGGACATCAGCGGGGAGACGAGAGCAGATAACCGGGAGGGTTGGATCCCTCACTAAGACATTAAGGGGTCTACAAATTGAGTGGACATGACAGACCGCAAGGCCTTTTTTCTGCTGGCTCAATTGTATGTTTGCATTTTGCATGAAAACAGGCGCTCAGCCCTTTAAACGTTTTATCTGTTCCAACTGCTTTTCCTGCCTTAAAGTCACAATCCTTTACTTGTGACATCAGAATCTTTTCTGTGGTAACAGGTTGTGATTTCACAGCATAAGGTTAAAGTAAAGAAAGCGGCAGGAAGAGGGTAAATCAAAGGAGCAAATGGCCTAATTTCCGGCATAGGTCTAGTAACAAAGCATGGAATCTTCTGAAACCCCAACTTCTTTGACTTATGAGATGAGTTCTGCTGATACAAGCTTTGCAGAAAATTGGAAAATCACTTTAAGCAATATGACCCAACACAGACAGCCTTACTGGAGAATAATGGCCAATAAGAAAAAAAATTGCTTACCACAGTAATGTTTCTTCCAAGGGATCCCTCACTATGCTTACTAGTGCATTCAGCCTACAGGTCCGAGCTGCCCCTGAGCTCTAACCTGGAGCTTAGAATTGCATGTTAATTAGAGAATCTCAGGATGAAATTCAAACTCGGCTGAGTGCTCATGCTCACCCTAACATTCTAACAGCAGATTTATTTCTACAGCTAGGGTAAGCAGTGAGCACTAAACCTACACAAAAATAGAAAACCTCCCAAAAATGTTCTGCCCCTGCTGTGACAAAAACATGAAAGACTAAAAATCATAACAAAAGCACCCAAAATCCGATTGTAGGAAATGCATAAAGAATGCTCGAGCAAAGTAAAGACAAAAACAGAACAGATTCTTGTAGAACCTTTTCCAGATTCTGGAAGGGGAGGTAGGGTGGGTTTGTTAAGTATAGTGAGGGATCTCTTAGAAGAAACTTTACTATGGTAAGTAATTTTTGTCTTCAAACCCCAGGAATCCCTCCCTGTGCTTACTAGTGCAGACTACAAAGCAGTACCTTGGAGGATGGGTACAGAACCCATTTAGGGAAAAGGTTCTGCAAGACAGCAGCGCCAAATCTGGCATCCCTTCTGGACTGTACATCCAGACAACAGTGCCTTGTGATGGTGTGTACCATCTTCCAGGTAGCTGTTTTACAAATTTCCAGCAAGGGGATATCCCTTGCAGCTGCCACAGAGGCAGAAGTGCCACGCATGGGATGTGCTCCGAGGCCCTATGGTGGTAGCTTGCCAGCTTTGATGTAACAGAATGGTATGCTGGAGACTATCCAGCGAGCAACTGTTCGCTTGGAAGCTGGGCTACTTTTGCCCACTTCACCATATGTGATACAACTGTGAATGGTAGGACCTGGCTTCTTTAGTGCGATCCAGGTATTAACTTGACACCTTCTTGACATTCAAACTGTGAAGCCTCGGCTCTCCAGAGCTGTATTTTGCTGTAAAGAACACTGTAAGAGTAATGGACTGGTTCAGGTGAAATTCAGACACCACTTTAGGGAGGAATTTTCTGTTTGTCCTTAGGACTACCTTGTCCCTATGGAAGATGATATAATTTGGGTCTGTGTAGAGAGCCTATAGCTCACACACCCTTTTGGCAGAAGCCATGGCCATGAGAAAGACTGTTTTCCAAATGACATACTTTGAAGCAGCAGTAGCCTTGGGCTTGAATGGAGGGTCCATGAGATCAGCAATGCACAGGTTCAAATACCATGGAGGAAGGGAGTGGGTCCCTGACAGGAGGATGCAGGCGCAGAAGCCCTTTAAAGAACTTTCTGAAAACGGGGTGCGAGGCCACTGTTTTCTCTTTACCTGCTGAAACACAAGGTGACACTGCTGCCAGATGCACCTTAAGGGTTAAGGGCCTGCGGCCCAGGGACTGAAAGTGGACTAGGGAGGCCAAGACTGTGGGCAGATTTGATTGCTAAGGAATGAGCTGCTTAGGTACGTGCCACAGGGAGAATTTTTTCCACTTGGAAGCATAGGTTTTCCTTGTTGCTGGATTCCTGAAAACCCTAAGGATTTGCAAAACCTTTTCAGAAAGGTTAAAGTCAGTGAACTCCAGCTTATCAAGGACCATGCCTTGAGGAGCAAAGACCAGAGGTCGAGGAAGGTTATCTTGCCCTGAGACATGGTCTGCACGTTGTGCCCCAGTGAGAGGCAGATGGGATGTTTGATGGTGAGGGCCAAGAGTAAATGAGTACCAAACCTGCCTGGCCCAATCTGGGCTATTAGGATCATAGTGGCAGACTGGCTCCCCAGCTTCAAGAGCACTTTCAGCAAGAGAGGAAGGGGAAGAAAGGTATACAGGAACCTGTCTGTCTAGTCGAGAGTCAGGGCACCCAATAGGACCGAGCCCCCTGCCAGAGGCCTGCAACAAAACAGGGAAAGCCGATGATTCTCCCAGGACGCAAACAGATCTATTTCTGGTGTACCCCACCTCCTGGACGCTGATGTTAGCACCTGCTGGTTCAGGGCCCATTCATGAATTCCCTGACTGATCCTGCTCAAGGTGCCAGAACACTGACTTTCTCCGTTAGGTGTACTGCAGACAGCTGCACCCCCAGGGCATATGCCAGGGTATAGACAGTTATGTAAGAACTTACCGTAACAGCACAGCTCGAGGAGCTCTTGCAGCGAGCTATACCAAAGGACTTAAGTGGGCAGGCACCAGGACCCCAAGGAAAACTTCTATAGCAGTCTATAGCAGGGGAACACCTCTGACGTTGTCCCACCCCCGTCGTCAGCCAATTGTATGAAAGGGGCAGTCCCCCAGCCCAACCCCAGTTCTCTCGCTGGAGACCCTGGCAAACTCAGAAATGGAAAACCGAGGAAGTTCCTCTGAAATGAGGAAATGAAAATAACCAATGGAGAAACAGTCACCAGGGGAAAGGTGGGTGGGAAAGCAGCACCTGCTGTAAGAGCTCCTCTCGAAGATAGTACAGTTATGTAAGAACTTACCGTAACAGTAGATCTTCGAGAAGAGCTCTTGCAGCAGGTAACACCATTAGGACTATGCCACCAGGCACTAGGACCCCATGGAAAAATTCTAGCTAGCAGTCTAAGGCAGCACCACCTCAGTTCGCCCACCAGAGACTCAGCTAGCATAAAGGATGGGAGACAGGTTCCCACATCCCCCAGAGAAAATACAGTTACATAACCCCAGGGGTAGAAGGGAGGGAAAACATACCTGCTGCAAGAGCTCTTCCCGAAGATCTACTGTTACGGTAAGTTCTTACACAAATGTACTATCTCACTTCGAGATAGAGCTCTTGCAGCAGGTAACACCATTAGGACTGAGTCCCAAGCAGTACAAGGATAGAATCCAGGTCAGAAGGGTGGTGGTTATGAAAATTAGTAAACCACTGGTAGGCCTAAGAGAGTAGTCCATGGAGGATGTCGAGGCCAAAGCCTGCTCTCCTCCGTGAAGCAATGTCCAGACTGTAGTGTTTAATGAAGGTGTGGGCTGAACCCCAAGTAGCAGCTGCACAAAGATCCGCTGCTGAGACATTCCTTAGGGATGCAAAGGAAGTGGCAACACCCCTGGTGGAGTGACCTATAACCAGGGCTCCAGATAAGGTGTGTACTGGCCTATTTTACTCACCTCATTTTAGGAAATACTCTTCAGAAATTTTTTTGATGAGTACCAGTACTCACCTAACATTTGTAAATACTCCACACGCCAAAGAATAGTGCTTCATAACATAACTGGTGATTCAAAAGGAACATTTTTTTGCCAGATTTACAGCACTTGTATGCATCCCACTTTTGTTTTACTCACTATATTTTAAAACTGGTGAGTAAATTCCTACCTGCCAACATTATTTGGAGCATTGTTGGCACCTGAAATTCTTATCTAGAAAAAAAACTAAATGTTTTTAATAAATGTACTCCTCAGTCCACTCTAGCAAGACATTTGTACACATCTGCATTTTGTTTTACTCACCTCGCTTTCAAAATGAGGAGTACAGGTACTCATCCCAAAAAATCTTATCTACAGCCCTGCCTATAACTGATCCCGGTAAAGTTCTGTCATACTTCTGGCAGCAGAAAACTATGCAACTGACCAACCATTTGGTCAATATCTGCTTAGTCACTGGTGCCCCTAACATTCATTGGGCAAAGAAGACAAACAACTGGTCTGTCTTTCTAGAACATCGAGTGTGATCTATGTAGAAACAAAGAATTGTATGAACATTCAGAGAATGCAACGGGGCCTCCCCTTTGTTTGAGTACTCTGGGTACTAAACTAGAAGTTGAATGTCCTGGTTAAAAGAGAACTCGGACACTACCTTTGGCAGAAACGTAGGACTAATGCGCAGGGATACCCTATCCCAGTGAAAAAATCAAATAAGGCTCTTTACACATCAGAGCCTGAAGCTCGGAAATCCTCTGAGCAGAAGTAACTGCAACCAAAAACAATGCTTCCATGAGAGGAAATGTAGCTCGCAACTTGCGACTGGCTCAAAGAGAGGCAACGTAAGCGTTTCCAACATAAATAAAAGGTCCCAAGGGGAGATGGGATCCCACCTGGCAGGTTTGATATGTATAATGCCGTGCAAAAAAGTCATGGACAAGTCTCACTGCGCCAGGGTCCTGCCCTCCATAGGTACATGGTAAGCTGACAGTGCAGAAAGGGGCACCTTTGTAGACAAATAGCTGAGACCCTTGTCAGATAGGGAAAGGAGGTACTCCAGTACCGAATTCACTGGGCAGGTAAAACGATCCAGGGAATGGGATGATGCCCACAGGTAGAAATGTTTCCATTTCATGGCATATGTGGCCCTAGTCAAGGGTTTTCTCGCAGCCACTAGGACCTCCGCTACCCTTGAAGACACCCCATATCTGTCTCTGAGAAGGTCTGCAGGAGTCATGCATGCAGATGCAGTGACTGAAGAGTTGGGTGTACTAGAGTTCCCTGTTCCTGGGAGAGCAAGCGAGGAGACAGGGGCAAGGGGATTGGAGGTTCCGATGCCAACTGCTGGAGCAGCGGGAACCAGATCTGTCGAAGCCAGAATGACGCTGTGAGAATCATGACAGCTCGTTCCACTTGTAGCTTGAGTAACACTCTGAAGTAGTGAGAAGGGAGGAAAGGCATACAGAAACCTCCCTGCCAAAACAGAGGGACAATGCATCTCACCAGAAAACACCAGGCCCTAGATCTAGCAAGCAAAAACTGGGCAGCTTTGTGTTGAGTGGGAACATGAACAGGTCCAACTCTGGCCAGCCCCACCTGTCGAACAGCTCTTCGGCCACAGATTGGAGAAGCTCCCATTCATTTGCCTTGGACCAGGACCAGTTTAAACTGTCGGCCAAGGTGTTTTGCCAGTTAGGGGAGTCAGCCGGCGTTGTCTTAGAAAGAACCTGCTGAAGGGAGCTAACTCCTGAGTGGGGCAGAGGCATCACTCTCCCGGAGGAGGCGAACGCATGCCCCTGGCGTCACTGGGTGGCGTCTGCCCCGGAGCTGGGAACCAACTTAGCAGACACCGAGGCTGGGCGGACAATGGGCAGGGACCCGCTGCCCGAAGAACCAGCCGAGCCACCTAACTGAGGACCTGCAATCTGATGAAAGGACCGGAGCATCAGGTGCTGAGAGGCTGAGTAAGAAGTCCCCTTGACCCTAAAGAACCACCGCCCGACGTCTGGATGAGGGCTGGTGGTCTGACCACGGGGAGCCCCAGAGGAAAAGAGGGCTGTCATGGAACCCTAGTCCAACCTCCCACGGGAGGACATCCAGGAGCCGGTCGCCATCTGAAGAGGGGACCAGGAACAGGAGGTTGACTGGGGCTTGTCCTTGTGTTTATCCTGGTGTTTGTGCTTTCCAACTAACTTCTTCTCCCTATGAGAAGACGAAGCAGTAGAGACCCCTGAAATCGGGGAGGAGGAGGAACTTTTTCCCTGGATCTGTTTCTCCATCGCTGTCAATTTCTTTTCTAGCAAGAAGTTTTTCAGGGCCTTCTGGCGGCAGATCCTGGTCCTCTGGTTAAATTTCAAACAGTGCTGGTAGGCCTCTGTATCATGGTCTGGGCCTGGGCAAAAAAAAGCAGGAAGCGTGGCCATCCCTCGACGGGATCTGCTTGTTACAAGGACACTTGGACCGCCGCTTCTACTGATAAGGTCGGAGAAGAAGACATGCAAAGAAAATATGGAAAAATTCCTATCCGCTGAAAAATCACAAAAAAAAAAATAAATAAATAAAAATGGCGGTCGACTAGAGCAGAGAAGGCATCGGGGTCAGTCGATAATGACAAAAGCTGAGGCTGGGCTGGGGACGCCCCTTTTATACTACTGGCCAACGCAAAGGGAGGCGGACGCCAGGGGGTCACCTGCTATAGACTGCTAGCTGAAGTTTTCCTTGGGGTCCTGGTGTCTGCCGGCTTCAGTCCTTATGGTGTAGCCTGCTGCAAGAGCTCCCCCTCAAAGTGAGATCTTCATGGCTTCTGAGCACAGCTCGGAAGATTTTGTTGCTCCCTGTTTGCTGATGGTTGTGGTGTTGTCTGTTCTAATCTTGAAAGACCGATCACAGATCTGTGAGGAAAACGCCTGCATTGCCAGGAATACTGCGCTGAGTTCCAGGAGATTTATGTGATCTAGTGCCTCCTGTGCACTCCATGTGCCACTCACAGTTAGATCTTGCAGGTGGACACACCAATCTAGGAGGGAGGTATCTGCTCTGGGAAGGAATATAGGAAATTGTTGGAGGAAGGAATCCTCTCTATGTGGTTGCATTTCCTCTTCCACCACTCCAGTGCCCTTAACAAGGCTCTTGCGACAGAGGCACTAATTTGGATAGGGTATCCCACCTCTGAGATCAACTGTCCCCTAGATGATACTGGATATCTCATCTGGAATCTGGCACCTGGAACCACTGTTATGGAGCAGGCCATGCAATACTGTAACATTAGAAAAAAACCTTCCAGACCTTGCTTGGCTTGCTATGAAGGATTTTGCAGCTGAAATCAGTTTTGCTTCCCTTGCTAGAGGATGAAAAGCTTTCCCTTGCAGGGCATCCAGCTCTGCACCGATAAAGGCCAGAACTTGAACTGGTTCTGTTTGGGGCTTTGAAAGTTTAAGAGGAAGCAAGTCCAAAGCTTCCAAAGCACTTTGAGTTAGCAATATAGAAGAGCTTGCTGTGTTTTTCCCTGACATCAGCCCATTAATCAGGTAAGGAAAAACCCACCAACCCTCTCTTCTCAAATGAGTGGCCACCACAGCAAGGCACTTTGTGAATACCCATGGAGCTGAGGTGAGGCTGAAGGGAAGGGCTGTAAATTGCTACTGGCAGTCCCTTAACCTAACCCTGAATTATTTTCCTCAGGCATTTTGTGCATTTTTCTTTAGGTCTAAGAAGCAGCTGGAGTAATGTCCCTTGCCCTGTTGTGGCTGGTATTTGCCCTACTGCATGTGCCTGCAGCAAATTCTACACTCCCAGCTCCAGCAGGAATTGTATTTATTTATTGGGCTGGGGTATGAGATTGAAACACTTTTGGGTCCTGTAGTTTTGGAAATCCTCTTAACTGCAAAGTCAAACTCTGGCTCACTACTTCTAGGATGGAAACCGTGAACTAATTCCCCCCGCTGGCAATGGTTGAACAATCTGGTCAGGCTTGGCAGGGACTTACTTTGTGTGGGGTATGGGTGCTGGTGCTGCAGCAGCATGCCTAATTCCCCTTCTACGTCTCCCCTAGAACAGGCCCTTTGTAAACAGGAGGGCAGTATCCTCTACCCTGATGTAGGTAGGTTTATACTCACCTACCTTTTCCATGAAAGCCTCCGTTTTGCCATCAAACAGGGAATTTTGCCCAGAAGGGAAAATCCGTAGCATTCAGAGTCCTGGGATAGATTTGTAGTTCTAAGCCAGGCAACCATTCCTAGGAACACTGCATGTGCCCTAACCCTGTATGCAGTGTCCTTGTGTACACTGCCATGTGAAATATGAATTCTGTGGCATGTATGGCTGGTTTTGCTGTGCCAGCCATATCCTATGCTAAGTCTCCAGTAAGCTTTTCTCTCAGTGCCAGAATGGTGCTCCTTAACATACTCTGGTAATGAGTTGTGTAGGTCAGATAAGCTGCCTGCCTTAAAAGCAGGGAAGCGGAAGTATGCACTTTTTTTGGCATCCAGTTTTCTGGAATCTTTACCAGGAGGCTGGGAGGAAAGGGCCACTTTGGCTCAGTCCCAGGCAGCAGTCTGGACCACTCCCTCATGATCAAGGTAGGAAAACAGGTACCCAGTACCCCATTTGTCAATCCATATTTACTTATTTAATTAATTTTTAAACTATGCCAGCAGCTGAGGTGGGTGCTGACAAACTTAAAAATGACTTTCCCTTGAGGGATTTATAGATGGGAAGAATCAGCCACTTGGTGGGGGATAAACCTATCATATGCATGAATTCAGCCTCTTCTTCATCCTCCTCAGTTTCCTGTGAGGAAATATTGAAGGTATTGACCATATGTCTCTCAAATATACAGTGAGAAGTATAGTCATTTGAGGGTCTTGGAAGTAAGTTAGATTCTTGCTCAGGATAACCATCTGATTCTATGGTTGTCCCTCTTCTTCATAAAACATCCTTATCTCCTCGTCCGCAAGCACTGGGAATGGAACTGGGGCCGGGGGAGGGAACGTTCCTGAAATTCCCTGGAAGAATTGCCTTGCCTTAGTAATGTCCTCCACTGACAGCATTTTATTTTTATTTACTGGTCAATCCTTTCCTTTTTCAGGAAGAGGGACAGCACTAAGGTCTTAGTCCTGTCCTCTACTGAGGGCATTTTATTTTTGGCCATTAGCGGCTCCTTTCCTTCCGCAGGAGGAGGGACAGCTACCTTCTTTTCTTTTGTTTGCATGCACAGTCTCTGGTGCTTGCACGGAGGAGGTCTTAGTCATGTCCTCTATTGAGAGCATTTTATTTCTGGCCACTGGTGGCTCCTTTCCTTCTTCAGAGGAAGGTACAGAGACATGTTTTTCTTTTCTTGTTTAGTTTTACTCTGTTCAGGGCTCCCCCATTCAGACACCCTGACTTCCGAACCATCTGTAGCATCCTTATCCTTCTGCTTGTTTTGTGATGTGGAGACAGACTGAGAAGCCAAAACAACAATTTTCTTCAGCCCTTTTGGGACAAACCAAAGTGTAATCTGGACCTAGACACCTTAAGCACAACTTGTTACAGTCTGCCTTTGCCAGAAGTTGGAAAGAAACTTTACACATTTAAAGCCTGTTGGTGCCATCTTCTTTTTGGGTGCATCAGTCATGCCAAACACTGATGAACCAAGGAAGCATAAATCAAAGTAAAATTGAATGAAAAAGAAAACCCTGTATATGTAAAAGGGGTTTAAAACATATGAAATGCAATTTGGTTCCCTTAAAAAATGAAACTGCAAATGAAAGCATCTTAAGAAATGATTTAGTTAGGCTAAACAGTAAAATATCGCATTGGTTCCCAAACAAAGGAGAATGAGAATACTAAACAGTAGAAACTGCAAATCAGTTAAATCTTAATAATTTAGTGAAAATAAAAGTAGTTTTAAAGCGGGAACCACACCAAAAAAACAAACAAAAAAAACCAGCCTTCTCAGGTTCCTGGGAACCGGAGAAACGCTAAAAAATATACAATAACTACCTAACTACGTAGAGTTACCTATAAAATACTAAATATACTACTACAAAAAAAATAACCTGAAAACCAGTCTGAAGTTGAAGAGAAGATTCCGAAGCAGCTGCTTTCTTCAGACAGAGAAATAAATCTGCCATAAGAATGTTAGGGGGAGCATAAGCACACATTAGAGTCCGAATTTCGTTCCAAGATTCTCTAATTAGCATAACATTCTAACCTCCGGGGCAGCTCACACCTGCAGGCTGAATGCACTAGTAAGCATAGTAAGGGATTCCTGGGGTTTGAACCATGGAAAAAAGGACCAGTTGTCAACCAATCAGGTTGCAGGTCTCTAGGATACTGGTTTATAGCATCAAGTAAGCAGTTAGACATGACGGGGTCTGTACTGAACAGATATTACCGCATGCCTTGCTGAGTGCCTTCAGCCCCTGAAGTGTAGTAATAAGTGTGACTTATTGCGCTCATAAAATGGGATAGATTATTTTTTATTTTGTTTAATGTTACAAAAAAAAATTTATATCAAAAAGGACTACAATATGTCATTCTTTTTGGGATAGTGCTTGAGCTCAGTACACAGCGACCCCCCCCCGCCAATGAAAGAACAAGCGGTTTTCCTAGCAAATGCGACTACTTGTTTCCTCCCTCTCTGGGCTCGAGTCTATGACTTAGAAAGTGGGGGAAAAAGTGGTTTCCAGTTAATTGATTGTGGGGACAGAAGTACGACTGTTATTAGGAGCAGGTGTGCTGCAAGAATGACAGCAGGATCATCAGGTGAGAAAATGAGACAGCTTACAAGTTTTTTTTTTTTTATTTAAATTGAAGAGTCAGATACCTGTAAGGCTGTTTCGTGGTTACTGCAGGCTTTTGTTAATCAAAAAAATAGCACCATTTTAAAAATGACTGTTGTCATGGTACACTGATCTCAAAAAAGAAGCTGATTTTAGTTAACGTCTGTCGGGAGGCGGGAGTGAGACTGTTGGCAAGAGTAGGCACGCTGAGGGGACAGCAGCGGGTTGGTAGCATGACTGGCAGTGGAGATAGTGCGGGGACAGGCATGCCGTAGAAGCGTCACCACAATTATCTCACAGGGACCAGTCAGTATTTTATTTTTTTTGTAAATTTAAGGGTTCAATGTGTAGGACTAAGGCCCTGCCCACACTACACCGCTCAGACCCCGTAACGGACAGAAACCGTTACAGCCGGGGAGCGGTACAGTGTGTCCACACTGCAGCAGTGACTGGTGCCACCAGTCCACACCTCGGGAACCGGGCGACCGTTACCGCGGCGCCCAATCCCACAATGCAGCTCGTGCTGCGCTACGGGCCCTGCAGGGGACCATTATCGCCCATCCACACTACCGCCGGTAATGTTACCGAGGCAGGACCAGTTTCATAACAGTTGTTGAAACCACCTCATATGTGGTTTCAACAACGGTTACGAAAATGCCTTCTGTAACGTTACAGGTGTAAACACAAACCATTGCGGTAATGGTTTGGGCACTCTGTAACGTTACAGAGGCGTACTGTGGACAGGGCCTAAGTCAGTGAGCGGCACCAGAGTTTTCCTGATGAGCCGCACTTAGCAAGGAGAAAAAAAATGGTGCATTTAAAACACCAACATTCTAACGGCAGAGTTATTTCACTTTTTTCCAATGCGGTCCTGTTTTTGAGTACTTGTTATTACCTGTGCGTCGAACAAATTTGATGCACAGGTAAAAAAATAATCAGAAAGCAGAATTTTCTCTACCCACTTTATAAATAACATTAATCACTGTCAGCATTCCCCGGGCAAAAACACAAGATGACTTGTAGAAATTAGAAATAAATTAGATCCCTGTGTCAAACTAAATTGTTGGGATTCATATCTATCAAAATCCATCTGATTTTTGTAACACTGATGTCTTTTGATCCACCAGTGACTGAACTCTACAGCTATGAACACTCCAATGCAAATGTTTTTAAATATAGTCATTACACCCGAAACAATACAAGATACTAAATAGATCATATTATACCCCACTTAAGTTGGCTAAAACTGCGCTGTTGGACCTCCCCAAATGTTGGCACTGCAGATGGCAGATGCACTGATGCTGGAGTTGTCCTTTAGGTTACAACTGGTGGAAAAGAACATTTTGATATTTTAAGACAAATTATAGAGAAGCAGGTGCCTCTCTGTTACAAATTTGCGCCTTTTCTGACAGTAGAGAGCAAGGATAAGCCCTTCCTCTCAAAGAAAGAACTCACACTGGTAGCTACAGCACAAACGTCAACAAAACGTTTAATTTTAAAATACTAGAAAGAAATCAATGAGCAGAAATAAATGCCAATTAGGAAAAGATAACAATTTTTAGATACCCTATACTATGAAAAATGTTTTCTCAGCAAGGTTTTTACAAAGAGTCCATACGCTTACAAGCTTACAGATTGGAACAGAGGCACATTCTCTTGAAAAGGATATTTATATGACTTTTACCGAACGAGACAGTATATTACACAACTTTGTGTGGAAAAGTACTACGATTTAGCAATGAACAATGTAATAATGGTTGACAACTCATGATATAACCTTTGTGTAAACTTGCATAATCCTCCAATAAAGTTTTACTTGCAACAACAAAAAAATTAGTCATTACACCCGAAAAGCAGGCTGACATTCACCCAAATTCATACAGTGATAAAATTACATGAGTTAAAGGGGAACTGTCAGCATTTACCCAGCAAAAACACAGGACCTGTAGGAAAATGCAGTGGGGATAATTTTTTTAAGTAACTTGCACAGCTGTTATTTGTAATTTATCTGGTTGATCCTGTGACCCCCTGCCCTCCATTACTGTTCTAGAGTCCCCAGCAGCAAGCCCTTTGATGACGCGACTGACTGGCTAAGCCGCGGGGGACTCCTACGTGACAGTACAGTTTTCAGAAAATATTAAAATATATACAGCGCATGTTTGCGTTTCTAGCTCCAGTACTGATCGATAGAGGAAAGTGCTTTCCTTGGTCGATCAGTACCAGAGCTAGAAGCGTCAACCTGCACTGTATATATTTTAATATTTTCTGACAACTGTATTGGCATGTAGGAGTTCCCTATGACTTAGCCCGTCAGTTGTGTCATCAAAGGGCTTGCCACGTGGGACTCGAACAGTGGCAAGCGGAGGATCACAGGATCAACCAGATAAACTAAAAACCACAGCTGCGTACGTTATTTTTAAAAATTACAACCAGTGTGTTTTACACCTAGCCAGGACCTATAGGCACCCTGTTTTTGCTCATGGAATGCTGACAGTTCCACTGTAATGCAAAGAACAAAAATGAAACAACTGGCTGGCCCAATGGCATGGAGGGGCTAAGCTGCTGGGCACCTTAGCTGCTGCCATGCCAGCGACCGGGTTTGAATGCGGACTCTGGTTGTTGAGGGTCAGTCAGGGTGGGAGAGGATCCCACATCTGAGGGACTGCTCTCCTCTCCTGGAGAGGGGAAGCTCGTTTGCCCAGCCTCTGACTGCCCCCAGATGGATTCCTGGTGGTAGTACATGTGCAAGCAGGCTGTAGGGAAATGCCATAGTTTTGTGATGCATGCGTGCCTTCAAAAGTACGCATTCACATCTGGTCAGGGCGGGGGGGGACAGGAGGAAAACAGAAAAAAGGGGCTAGGACCTTAATGAAGCCGTGCACGTTCAGCCCCAAATCTACACTGTCACCCATGACCTCCTGGACCAAACTGGATTGTGCCTCGGGGGGGGGCTCCCTCCTTTGACACCATCATAGGGGGAATCTATGGGGGATTACTAATGACGAGGTATGCCACAGGGGAGGCAAGTGTCAGTCCAGGGGGACAAGGCTGATAAAACACCACTAGCCTCTCCCAAAGGCAGAAAAACCTGTATGGGGAGACAATACAACACACTCAGTTCTTGACTATAACTATACCAAAGCGGTCTAACACAGAGTGAAAGGACACCTAAACAACCCTTTTTAATTTTTCAAACAAAAATTACTTCATAGCTCTTAAGGAAAGGCAGTGGTTTACATTAATGCTGAAGCTAAAGATAAATGCAATTTTGCAGCATTTTAAAAATGTAAACACTAACAAACTCCTAAAATGGCCACTGAAGTGAAGTCACTCAAGCAAGAAAGCTACAGTAGCCCTACAGTAAGCATTACAGTATTTACTGCACTATCGTCCTTGCAAAATTAAGGGTAGTGCAAAGAGACAATGTACAGGGTCCCAGGTCTCCAAAGGGCCAAGAACATAAGCTTTTCATAAAACTAAGTTCAGATTTACTATAAAAAATCTCAGTTAGTTGCAGTGTTGTCACTGAATTTGTCATATGTCCTGGGTTATGGTATCATCCAACTAGTGAGGCTGACATATTAAAGCTGTGCCATCATAACAGAACCCTGCCTTTCCCAGTATTCCACTAACAATTTGAAGCCAGTTTACAGTGCTGGTGTGTGTGACTCAGGCCAGCAGAATGTGTCCAGGTCTAGGGAAAATGCTTTCGGAGGCCGTTCTATCAAGAATGAGGAAGGAAGACGTCAGTGTCCTTCACTGTGGGAACCTCTCATGGTGGACCAGGAAGCCTACTGCCAAGCAAGTGGGGTGCAATGCACGTTCTGCAACAGTGCTCGATGACACCCTGGGCTGGTGGATGTTGAAGGGTAGAGGAAAAACCAAACAGAAAATCCCAGTTTCTCTCAGACCTCATGCGGGTACATTTGGACCTCATGCAATGAAGCTTGCTGCCTGCCTACCACCAGATCCTGATAACTCGGGTGGCCTCGCAATAGGGGTCAAAACCATGGAGGTAAAGGCAGCAGACAGATAAGTAGTTGATGGAGACAGGGTGGTTGCCAGTCTTAAGAACGTGAATCTAGCCAGGGTTGACAATCTATACAGAAAAAACAAATACTATGGGGCATGGTTGTGCCCCTATAGTTAGGGTAGAGTAACCAGTTTAAACTTCAAATTTTGCACTTTAATAACTTTGCAACCGATCAATGGATTTGCACAAAATTTGGCATGCACTGTTCCGTGGGGTAGATCTCTTGACGTTACAAATTTCATTCCAGTTAGATGTGCAGATTCTGAGATCAGGATAGTCAAAAACCTTAAAAGTCACCACTTTCTGCAGTTTTTTCCTCATTGCCTTACGCTCTGATGGTGTAGAATTTTGGTGTGAATTTTTTATGGTAGAAACAGCTTGGGTAACAGAACTACCATGCGTTTGGTGAAAAAATATTATCTGTTGCAAAGTTATTACATTTTTAAGTTCCCATTATTTTCAATGGGAAGATCACTCTCCAGGATAGAGGAATGGGCTCGAAAAAGGATTTTGGACTCATGAAAAAGAATCCTTTCTCACCACAAAAAAATTCCTTTTTCGTGAGCCGCCATCTTGTTTTATCTTTTTTTCCACACAACAAACTGTCATAACTCTGCCCAGTGATGTCTGCTACAGGCATCCAAACGTGTATCTTGCTCATCAGGAGCAGATGAGCTTCACTGTGTATTTTTTTTTTTCCCACAGCTCCCATGCCCTCCGAACTCCCCCCCCCCCCAACTATTTAAATCCTTTTTCGCCACTCGCGAAGTTCCTTTTTCGAGAATCCCTTTTCATTCTCGTGAAAAGGGAAATCGGCTGGCAAAAAAGGATAACAAAAAAAAAAAATCTAAGTCAGACGTGACTGTTTCTATTTTTAATATTATTTTCCTCCCGCCCACCACCCCACCTAACCCCTGAGACCTTAATAGCCATTTTTCTGAGATTCTGACACCAAATTTTAAACATGGGCTTTTGGGGACTCCAATTCATTAACAATAGGACTGTCATTATGCAGCTCCTACCTGAAAGGTGATTTCACAGTCGATGGTTAATTCACCTTTCAGGCAGGATTTGGCAATATTCTGCTGCCCTTGTTCATGAGGTGGGGTCATAAGAAGGCTATTTTGAAAATATGGGGTCAAAATATGAAAACATTTCAAAGTTATGACCATTTGCTGCAATTTCGCTTTGTACGCTCATAACTTTGGATACTTTAAATATTTTTACCCCATATTGTCAGCATAGCCTTCTTATTACCCCACCTCATGTATGTCACAGTTGTCATTTTTCAAATGCTGCCCAAAATATGTTTTCACACCTGTGGCATGGAAGGGCATTGCAGCTGTGCAGAATTATGTTTTGGCAGGGATTTTAAACTTTTCTGTACTAGGTACATGAGGTGGGGTAATAAGATGGCTATGCCAACAATTTGGTCACTGTTGTCCTATAAATGGAAGTGCAAGGCCCTGTTCTTCCACAGATTATATATACACGCATCTACAGAGCGATGAGAACGCAGGGTCTAAAGGACCCTGTGGTCCCACAGTAAAATAAAAATACTATTATACTATCTCAAAAATCAAGGAAATGAGTTACAAAAAACTTAATTACTGCTGCAGCTAGTGTCAAAGAGACAAAAGTTGGAAAATGAGGCATTAGAGTTTCCAACACTAACACCCCACCCTCCCAAACCAGGCAGAAGAGCAGGTGTGGGGTGCGCCTTGGGCTTCTCAAGCCTAACACTCACCCCATTCTCATAAAGTCTAACATCTGACTTTATTTACAGATGGAATGGGTGAGCATTAGGGCTTGAAGCCAGAAGACACCACCTGTTCTCCTACCTGGTTTGAAGGTGAGTGTTAGGAACAGGGAAACCCTAACGCCTCATTTCCCAACTTTGTTGCTGACCTAACTAAAGCACTAATGAAGTTTTGCAACATCTTCATCTTCACTGCAAAAAGGAAAATGTGGTATTAGGGTTCTCAACACTAACACCCCACCCTGCAGGCAGCAACATTATGGTTTCACCTCTCCCGATTCTTTGTACATCAGACAAGGGGTGTACCTTGGGGTTTTCAACTCCAACACACTCCATTCCATCAGTAAATAAAAGCTGAGATGTGTAGAGTGTACAAGAATGGGGTGGGCGTTAGGGCTCACAACCCCAAGATACACCCCACATCTGATATGCGAGGACTTAGGAGAGGTGAAGCTGTAATGGTTTTTCCTGTTGCTGCCTGCAGCGTGGGGTGTTAGGGTTGGGAAACTTAACACCACATTTCCCTGCTTTTGTTGCGTAATCCTAACTGGTGCATTAACAAAGTTTTTTTGCAACAAATTTCTTTACTTTTTGAGATAGTACAACCATATCCTCATCCACGCAGGTACCAACATAGCCGTCTTCCTGTGGAATCCCTGTTGGTTTTGTGCCAAAACCCAATTTATTTGCTTGGCTGGGTGGGTTGTTCAACTTCCAATGTTATCCTATGGGAATGGTCATGTTTTGCAATTTTTTTTTAATATGCTCCTTAAATTGCGTTTGTGTGGTGGGGGGAAGGGAGTTGTGTTATTCTTGCAGTACACATTAAGACCTCTGTTTTCATAAACAGATTGCCCCTGAACTCCAAATACTGAGGGAGTTGTGTGTTGTTGTTGAAAAAATAATATTTTTCCAATTCTTTCTTCATATGAAGGTATCCTTTTTTCGTATGTTGCTTTTGTTCATATGAAAACGGATGCCTTCATGTGAAAAAAGAATAAAAAAAAAAAAAAGTCCAAATTCTTTTTTCGTATGAAGGGATCATTTTTCGTATGGCCAAATTTCATTTTTGAATGGCCATACGAAGAAAGAAAATTGAGTTACAAAAAAGGATTAAAAAAAAAAACATTTTGGGGTCAGTTTTCCAAGAACTAAGTGCAGAATCCACCTAATGGGGTCCCAGAAAGCAGATAAATATGTTGGTGTGTGTGCAGGATGTCGTTTTTGTAAAAAAAAAAAATTTTTAACAAAATGGAAACAAGATGGCAGCCATATGAAAAACGTTTTTTCCTGATGAGAAAGGATTACTCCCAATACCAAAAAGGATCCTTTTCCATATGGACCAAATTCTTTTTTTTGTTCCAAGGAGCTATCCAAAAGACCATAATCAGCATGCTCAGAACTGAAATTTTAAAATATAATCACTCTGGAATGGATTAAAATATTTTTTCACCAAACCAGCAAAAGGAACCACTGTGGCCCAAGCCCTTTCTACCCTGAAAATTTCATAACAAAACTCCAAACTGTCTGGGTGCTACATGATGACAAAAAAAAAAAAAAACTTGATTTTTTTTGCTATCCGCATCTCAGACAGGAACAGAACTCCGCCCCGAGACTGTGCATGCAAAATGGTGTGCAAACCCTTTGAGCGGCTGTGAAGGTACTCAACTGCAAAGTTTGAGGATTAACATAGAAACTCCTGCTCAACCCTAACTATAGTGCCACTATAAGATATACTGTATTTAAAAACAGAAGCCAGCTTGCAATATTGCCATGTAGCACTACATATTTGAACACTGTAATATAAAATATGTCAACACCTTTCTTGAGATGATTCAAGTATCAACGAGCAAGCCCTTAGCTGCAAACTCTCTCATGGTACCTCTGATCTGAATATTCATAATGATTACTTCAAAAACGTTTTCTCTTTGGCAGGTGAAAATACATCTGAATTAAACAACAAGGGGTGCAACATAAGGTTTGGCATCAATATCACAGAAAAACAGGTATTTAGCATAATATGGCCAACATAATATGTATCTTATACTGCTGGTAAAGGGCATTCCACCAGAGAAGAAAAAAAATCTCAGGATGGGTCTGGTGACAACAATGTTAGAACAAACAGAAAAGAAAATTGTGATGAGTCTGATAGAATATCTTCTTTCTGTTTCACTCCAATGTTTTCACTGGGATTAGTCATAACTGCTGGGATGTAATAACACTACTCGGGAAGGGAGAATATCTTTCCCAATAATTAATTATCTTTACCTTTTGATCACTGTCTGCTGGACTTTTCACCCAAAAGCAGCATCAGTGGAATTCTGAATGTCTACCCTGTAGAGTTTAGTGAACATACCATATGTTGGGAAGACCCAAGTACTTGCTCTGCACAATTCAGATAGTGAAGCTTCTGCTCTTTCTACCCAGGTCAAATGTGCCCTAACCAAGGCTTGAAACTTCAATTTAGCCACCATATAAACTTTTGCTTTGGACAATCAGTCTAGCCAAGACATACCTGAAAGCTTTCTGGCCCTTCTTTGTTACTGGCAGTGTTCTGTGGGTTCGTGGGGCCCGCGCACATGACCGGGTCCAGGGGTGCAGGCGATGGCAGCCGGAGATAGCAGGATTCTGCTCTGTCAAGGCGGGGGAAAAAATTTCTAATTGGTAATTCAGTTTCTGAGTCAGGTTCCTAATGTGGGCTGGCTTGCTGGGTAACTCCTCTTCCTAGTGTTGAGATAGGGCCCACCCTGGGAGCATGCCATGATCCAGAAACTGAATTACTGGTAAGGAGTTAAATTCCCCATTCTGAGCTGACTGGACTGCTTGGACTAACTGACCAGGTTTGAGTAGCAGGATCTATTGGGCCAGGTTACGGCGATGTGGGTTAGCACTGGTGATAAGCAGCAGAGTTGCAGGATGGTCTTGCATATCATGGGCCACAGAGGGAAAGCGATGGTCGGCTGGAAAGGCCAGGGTGGAGACAGGTAGTCTATCCCTTGCAACTCACCTCCTGGCATCTGCTGAAGATGGGCGTCTTGTAGATTTAAGCTGTGTCTATCTGGTCTATTTCAGAGTGCCCCAGTAGGAATGCAGATCCTGGAAAACTTCCTGAGTTCTTGTTCTCTTGGATGTAAATGGTGACCACTAAGTTAGTCTACAACTATGTCTACACAGTTCCCACTAGATGTATCCCAGTGATAAACAGTTTTTTTCCCCACCCAGAAAAGCTCCGTGAATGCCTTTTCATCATGGGTTTGATGTGGGTGTTGCTGTGTCTCCTGAGATGAGCAACTGTCATTGCACTGTCTGAATGAATCAGGATGTCCTTGCCCATGACATGCATGTGGAAGGACGGTAGGACATGGAACACAACTCATCTATAGGGCATTAATGGGGAGCTTCTTCTCCGAGGTGGTCCATTTATCTTGTGCAATTCTGGAGTCCAAGACAGCCTCCCATCTCTGAAGGCTGTCATTCACCTTGAAGGTCAGCCAAGGACCCTAGCACAGTGACATCCCTTGGACAGTTGCTCCAAACTGTCCATCACTGTATACACTGGCTTTTACCAGTGGCTTTACCAGCAAAACAAAGGAGAGACTTAATCTTCCAATTCCAATTACAGAGAAGAGCTGAAGCACCCTAAGAAGCAGATAAGCTGATCTATGCAGGTCGCCATCAGACCCAGAGTCCTCACCATGGACTAGTACTACCTTTTCTGTCTGAGCCTTGAGCATGCTGCTGCTACTACCTTTCCCACACTTAGATGGATGGGAGATGCACCGGTTTCACCGGAATCGAATATCACTCCTAGGTATTCCACTGTTTGAAAGGGATGAAGTCTTCTCTTCTTGCCATTTATGATTCAGCTGTTATCCGTGAGAAGCTGCATTATACTTCAGACCCCTGTCTTGGATGAGAAAAGGTATTCCACCCAGATGAGCCAGTTGTCCTTAAGTATGGGTGGACATGCCAGCTCTCTTGTCTGAGAGCTGCCGCTATAACCGCTAGTACTTTTGTGAAGACTCTTGGTGCCATGGAGAGACCAAAGTGCAGAGCTCTGTACTAGTTAACATTTGTTGTAGACACAGAAGCAGAGAACTCTGTGTCAGCTGAGGTGGAAGAGAATGTGTAGATATGCATCTTTTAGATCCATGGATGCCAATAAGTCCTCCTAATGTACTGCCACCATGGTAGTCTAAAGAGATTCCATTTTTTTTTTTTTGACAATACTTTTTCCCTCCGGTCGCCATCCCACAGGAACTCCCTCAGGCGTGCCTCTCCAATCAAGGACCAACTGCCCTGATCAGGGAGTCTGGGACAGGATCCCTCTACTCCAACTCGCCACAGTTGCCAACTTGACCCCCAGGCTTCCACACATCCTGGGGTGGGGCCACATTGTGCTCCTTATCTGGGTGCCCCTTCTTAGAAGCTAGACTTGCCGGGTCCCGGGGAGAGGAGAGAGGGTCTGGGAGAGCTGGTCGGGGAAAGTCTGGTGATGGGTGTGTGGCCTAGTCCTTGAGGCCGCCGTCATCCTGTGTGCTGGGATTGTTTCCGTGTTCCCTCCACTAAGGCTTGGACGTGCAATGACATCCAGCCCTCCACACCCGCCCAGAAGACATCCGCTAATGCCTCCCTCTTACAGCAGGATCGCAGTTGGTGCACTCCCAGCCACTGCCAGGAGCTGCTGCTACTACAAATGTAAATCCCCCATCCCCCCCAAGGAAAGCTGTGCCTCGGACGCTCAATCCTCCCCTCCCAACCCCCTGAGCTTGCTCCTGAACCTGGGTCGCTGACATGGCGCAAGGTGTGGCGACCAGCACCTCAATTCTCAGTGCCACTGGGCCAGTTAGAGATTCCATCTTTTTTTGTTTTTGTTTTACACTCTGTTTTAGCCTCTCCAGGGTACCCACATGACTACCACAACTACTCCCAGCCTGAAACCTCCTCTTGTGGACTCCCCTCGGCTTGTCTAGCCCCCTGGGGGAGGGCCCGCTCACCCATGGTAGCCTTTCTCAGATTAGAGGGACAGCCACAGGACCGGGGCAGGAGACGAGAGATCCACTGAGGCAGGTCCGGCAGCGGGATGTGTGGGTCTCCAGGGTCCCCTTCGCCTCCACTGGACCACCAGGGTTTTTCACGTAGATTTTCCCCCGGAGCGCAATCGTGCAATGGCGTCCAGGCACTGCGTGACGACATCTGTCGACACTCCATGTTGCCGCACCACAGGTTCCTTGTGATTGTCCCAATATCCATCAGGGGCCACTAAGGAGCAGTACAAAGCCATGGATCCCTCTCCAGGAAGGGACAGCAGTCCTCCAGAAGCTCAATCCCTTCCATCCCCGCCCGACCCCTGGCGGCCCAAGTCCATTCCCGAACCCAGGTTGCCAGTGTGGCGCGAGGTGTGGCATCTAGCACCTCAACACTCAGCGCCACCAGGTCAGCCCAGAGATTCCATCTTGAAATGAATTATGTGTAATCCTCTGCTGAGATGATTTAGGTGCAGGACTGCTCTTTACCTGCCTGTCATTGTGGGAACTATATACAATACTGAGTTTTTTTTCTTTGTTTTTTTAATTTATTCATTAAGGTTTCAGATAACACCTTTGAGCCAAGGCTCGTTTATAAAGGTTCCACATCAAATCACAAACATACATATCTATATTTAGAGGAAAAAAGGTACAGACAAACATTTGGTTTCAAATTACCAGGAGGTGCCAGAGGCTTTGTCATTAGCATCAGATTACACTAAGTAGAACACCAGGCAAATGTGGAGTATGTCAGTTTAAAGTGCACTTGGACTTCTAGGATTGGAGTAATGGTCCCCCACTGCAGGTATAATTGAATTGCTTGAAGCATTGATTGGCAGTTGTTTTAATTCTTCAGGTGGGTAAATGGAATGAACAGGTTCTTCAGAGGAGCACACTGAAATTCACTGAACAACCACATCACATGATCTGCAGAGCCCATTTGTTGGAGAGAGTGTCTGCCCACTTGTTAAACAAAACAAAAAAAAAAAAAAAACTAACTTGCCAATTAAGTTCAGTAGCTGAGCACCTAGCACTCTGACTGGCAAGTGGGGAGCCGGAGCATTGGAATGGCAGTCTGAGGCACTGGCTGCCTTAACACTTGCCAAACCGGGAACACAGATTAGGAAACGTACATGATCACTTGGGGGCTGGCAAGGGGAGGGAGGACTTAGCGTCAAACGGATAGCTCTCCTCCCTCAGGAAGGATGCGGGAACACATATCCCATAGGTCAGCTGCTACCTGAAGGAATCTGGTAAGTTGTGCTGTGGAACCATGAGAGGGGAACCCCATGCCCGGACACTGGGGGTACCTCCGTGGAAGCGCACCACATATATCACGCCACTGCACGCGTGCGGGCCCCATGGAAGAAAAAAAAAAACATTTGACCACAGCAAGGTGACAGCCCGGCCCCTTGCAGACCCTGCACAGATGACTCACACTTTCTGTCGGACGTTACTGTCTTCTGTCTGGTCTCCAATGCACCTTCATCCAGTGAAAACACGAAACGTTTTACTTGTTTGGATTAACTAGTAAAAATTGAGATGTTAGAACTGGCTGGTTATCTGTGGCCAGATGGCATTGCTGATACTTAGGCTGTGAAACAACATAGTTCAAGGACGAACTGCTTCTGCTTCCGCAGCATTACAGGCGGTCAGATACAGTTTGTAACATCCTCTTTTAGATCTACTGGCCATCTTTGCTGTTATTCACTTAAATTCTTCCGTCTCAGAAGATCCTGCTTGGATAAACTGATTCTGAAAAGCAATGTAGGGATTTACACCAATACTTCAGAAGGAGTGAATATGACACCAACATTTTAAATCAGGCTCTGGAAAGGGCTCACCCTCTTCGCAGGCAAGGCTGTTCAAATAGGGCCTGTACAACGAGTGTAGATGAATTTAAACCCCCCCAATTCTTTATAAGGAAATCCTCCTCCCTTTGTACTTGTCCTGTAAGGAGATGTTCTTGTCTTGGACAGAGGACAATAAAATTTATACACCCTGTCCCCAGAGAAAGTCTCCACACCGTAAAACAACAAGATGAGAATATTCCACAACCCTTGACCTTCATTTTAGAACACAACAGCATTTTTAATAAAGTGCCACAAACTGTGGGAAAAAAAAAGCTAAAAACCACTGGTGTGTTTTAGAAGACTGCACTAAAATTGTATTTTTGCCACTATGTCCAGGGTTACTTTTTCAAGAGCACACAATTTGAAGGACATGGCAGTACATAGCCACCTTAGCTCCACTCCACATACAGAGCCGAATTTGCTGTCACATAAATCAGGTGATTTCCATACCTGCCGGAAAGGGAAATAGAAACTGTTTAACCAGGAAAGGCACACTAAGCCGAATCCTGTTTCCAGGTGCGACCAGACAGCACAAGGAAGTTCACTTCTCTCCTGTGCCTCACCTTCAAATTTACCTGGATCTATACCCATCCTAGCCTACTTGGCTTACTGACCCCTAAATCTCTGAAACAAACACTGCGTTCCACAAACAGCAACCTAACTGAAATCCCCACGGTTTGCACCAACCTTGGTAAATGGTCTTTTACACACACTGGCCCATATTACTGGAACTAGTTTCTTGAAAAACTACTTAATTCCACCTCTTTAAAAGGGTTCAAATCAGGGCTTAAAGCCTATTTATTAGAATGCTGCCAATGTACCTGCTATCGCGGACCCTTCTTTATCTCTCCTATCCCAGCTATTTAACACACTGCTGTCTCGCTACACTATGAACTTGGTGTATGGTGTATTGACTGTACGTGAATCAATGTATATATGTTTGCCTGCTGGTAAATCTCTGTATATATTTATCATTGAGTGTATTGTAATATATGGATTCTTAAAATAATACCCCCAAAAACCATACAAAAAAATCCTTGTAATAGATTAGTTAGTCCCGTAATACTATACTTCCAGTCCTCGTAATACTATACTTCCGGCCCAATAATACTATACTTCCGGTCCCCGTAATACTATCGTTGGGACTACCGGACGCGACTACTGTATGAACAGTGTGTTTTTTTTTTTTTGGTTTTTTTTTTTCCTCCGAAAGGAGCGGGAATGGATCGGGAGCTGGGTGTGTATGCAAATGAGAAGCGAGGAACACTCTGAGTCTGATGAACTCTGCAGACCGCAGCAGCACAAGTAAGAATGTGGAAATTCCTCGCATCCATATATTACAAAAAATAACAAATAGGTTCTGGTGTTTAAAGGCAGAAATACCATCTCGAGGTTCTGGGGACACAAGAAACCTCTCGATGGAATTACTGCCTTGTAATACACCAGAACCTATCTATTATTCTATTTCTTATATATTGTCCCACCAGTGTTTTATACTGTGCAACTTACTGTTTGAAACTAAACTTCACTGTCCCTGTATACTATGCCTACGATTGCCAGTGTCTTGAAGTTATGTATTCATTTGGAAACACTGCTTGTAACTAATTCCTGGCTGCCCCTGAAAAATGGACCATTGGTCTCAATGGGCTTACTCGGTTACCAAAATTCCATACATACAAAATAAATAAATAAAGTGACTTGCTCAGGAACACACAGTATGCGGCTCAGTTTGTAAATCTGGGATCAAGGATAAAACTTTACAATATCCACCATCAGAAAAGTGAAAGCATAGAATTAATTTTGTGTTAGACATCCTCTCATATTTATGTAATCATTTGTTCATGGTGCAAAATTTGCATTGGACAGGCAATTCAACCTCTGAGGATAAGGATACAGGAGCATCAAAGAGACAAAACCCATTTATGCTCTGGGAGCACATTTCGCAGAGGTACTGAACTGCGACAGTAAAAGCCTTACCTTCATGGGGTGAACATGTTAAACCCCTTGCAAGAGGAGGTGACAGAATAAATATGCTCCTTTCAAAGGAGTCCAAATGGATGTTTAGCTTTGTGTCACTAAAGCCATTTAGCCTGAATGATGAACTGACTTTACTCCCTTTCTTTTTTTTTTTTGTAATTCAATATACTTTATTAACATTTGATAAATGTCAATACAGACATGGGTAACAAATAAGTAAACAAGGATAATTACCCCTCCAACAAAGCACATAAAAAAAAAAAAAAAATGTAAATTAATGTACCTAACCAACACCCAACCCTCCCTTCCTCCAAAACCCGAAAGGAGGAAAGAAAAGAAAAAAAAAAAAGGGGGGGGAGAGTGGGACACCTCACCCTCGCCCACCTCCCCATCAAGCCTACGCACTCTCAGCCATCAAACTATGTTAATAAAAAGAAAAACCAAAGAAAAAATACTCCATATTAGAAACTATCATGGCTTCTATACAGTGAGTAAGGCATCTAACAGGCCCCACCTAGTCTGGTAGACCTGTGGCCGGTTGTTCATGGTTAAAATATGCTTCTCTAGTCGAAGGGCAAACATTTCTTTATGCCATTCTATGATTGAAGGGGCTGAGTCATCTGTCCAATGTCTCAGAGTGACTAACTTGGCTATTGCCGAGATCAAAGCCAAATGTGCTTTTCTAATATTGGGAATACCCTCTGGAAATAGGTATAACAAACAAATCTCTGGGGTAATATAGGAAT
Source organism: Neoceratodus forsteri (assembly GCA_016271365.2). Classification (NCBI taxonomy): domain Eukaryota; kingdom Metazoa; phylum Chordata; order Ceratodontiformes; family Ceratodontidae; genus Neoceratodus; species Neoceratodus forsteri. The sequence goes on from CM057458.1 coordinate 463,973,929, forward strand.
CCAGGCCCAACCACGGGTCAAGCGTCTTTCTAATGGCTTGCCAAAATTTCTGGACCGAAGAACAGGTCCACAACATATGGTATAGTTTGCGCACCTAGGACAATTAGGAGAGGGCCTGCTTCCTAATCTACATAATTTGAGTGGCGTAAAATATAAATTATGCATAATATTAAAATGCATCAAACGCAGCCTATCTTGCTTAACAAATTTATACAGGGTCTGCCAAATCTTTAATCCAGAGATTTGGCTTAGCATTAAGGGAAAACACCTGCAGCCAATAATAACACACTCCTTGTGGTAGCCCAGGGTCAACTGACTGGATTGCTTTATATACTGCAGACACAGCATGGGGTTCTTCAGCTGCTTTCAGAAAATTGTTAAAAACCTAAGCAGACCCCTGATTTATCTCTCCTTGACCCAGATGGGCAAGGATGGCCCTCTTAAGTTGTTCATACTTACAAAAGGTTGTCACAGGCACCTTAAACCTATATCTAAAAAGATCAAAAGGAATTATTCTACCACCCTCATATATATCCCTAAGTCTTGTATTGCCAAGGGAAGGCCAAAAAGCCAAGGAGATGGGCTTATGCCCAATCTAGAAATGGGGATTCCCCACAACAGGCTGCTCCAACAAAGCATGCCAGTTATGGGATAGGTGGGTTTGCAGCTAATGTAAAGCCCTAATGGACCAACCTAACGGGACGTTCCGAAGAGGTTTAGGAATTGCCTTAGGGCTAGCATATAGCAGGGCAGGCATGGAGCAACAGTATTGAGCTGCTAGAAATTGTTCAATGTCTAACCACAAGGGCACATATGTTTGTCGCTCCTCCCTCGACGTCTTCCGTGACCAGTATGACATCCTACTAAGATGATGAGCACAATAATATGAGAAAAAGGAAGGAGCTGCTAAGCCACCCTGCTCCTTAGGTGCAGAAAGCTTCAGGTAGGAGCGCCTAACACTCTTACCCTTCCAAAGGAAGGCAGTTAACATTTGATTTAGTTTACCAAACCATTTTTTAGGGATAAACAGACCCAACATTCCCAGGGGGTATAATACTCAGGGCAAGATATTCATCTTTACAATATTTATTCTTCCCCATAAGGAAAGAGGAAGATCTCCCCATCTGTTTAGGTCTAACTTAATTGTATTCAGCAATTCCGTGAGGTTTAACGTAAACTTGGTGGGGAGATCCCTGGCAACCTTAATCCTAAGATACGTAAGGGACTTAGACTCCCATATTAAGTTAGTGTTATCAATCACTGACCGGGACGTGTTGTTATTTAAAGGAAAAACTTTTGTCTTAGACTCATTAAGCTTATAATGGGAGATAGCAGAAAACTGCTCTATCTCAGCCAACAGTTCTGGAATACCTGTTGCAGGATATTGGAGATGTAAAAGAAGGTCATCTGCATATGCAGAAAGGGAGTACTTTTGTGATCCTATCTCAATACCCTGGAGCTTAGGGGAAGTTACATACGAACATACGAAATTTGCCAGCAGATAAAGGCCTAGAGGTCTATCAAGTCTGCTCGAATGTGCAGCTAGCACCCCTTATTCTGCAGCTGCCCTTCCCTTCCACCCTTCCCCTTCATTAACCCTCCCCCTTGTCCTGTCCCATCTTCGTTTGAAGCAGTCCACTGTTCTACTGCATACCACTTCTGCAGGTAAAGCATTCCACCCAGCCACCACACACTCTGTAAAAAAGTGTCTCCTCATCTCCCTCCTGAACCTTCCTCGCTCCAGTCTCATATCATGGCCCCTGGTGGCCCTCCCCTCCCCTCCCTTACTTTGAACAGCCCCTCTGTACCCGTCTTGTTTATTCTTTCATGTATTTAAAGGTTTCAATCATGTCACCCCTGTCTCTTCTCCCCCAGTGAGTACATGTTCAACTCCTTCAACCTCGTCTCGTATGATAAGTCCCCCACCCCTGATCATCTTTGTGCCCTCTGCCTGCACCCCTCCAGTAACTAATGTCCCTCTTCAGATACGGACGCCAGTACTGCACGTACCCAGGTGTGGTTCAACTAATGACCTATACAGTGGCAGAATCACCTCCTCCTCCTCGAGGATATACCTTGCAATACAACCCAGCATTTTGTTGGCCTTTGCAGCTGCCTTACTACATTGTGCCGAGTTGTTCATTGACCCTGTAATGAGCACACCCAGATCCTTCTCCTCCTCTGTCTGGGCTAGCTTCACTCCCCTAACTGTAACTCCTCCTTGGGTTCTTCATCCCAAAATGCAGCACCTTGCACTTTTGGCATTAAACCCCAGTTGCCAGGTGTCTGACCAGGTTTCAAGCTTTGCCAGATCATCCTGCAACCCTGCCATCCCCTAGGTCATCCACCACCGCGCCAACCTTGGTATCATCAGCAAACAGACTGATCTTGCTCTTGATGTCCCATGATATGTCTGCAATGAATATCCCAAACAACACTGGTCCCAGCACCGGGCCCTGTGGGACACCGTCGTCACTGCCCTTGGGTGTGAGGCTCCCCACCCATCACCACCCTCTGTTGCCTTCCCTGCAGCCAGTTTCCTACCCATCTCACCAGCTTTGCACCCGCCCCTGTGCCTACTAACTTCCTTCCCAGCCTTCCATGTGGCACCAAGTCGAATGCCTTACTGAAGTCCAGATACAGGACATCCACTGCATGGCCCCTGTCCAGTTGCCTAGTTACCCAGTCATAGAACTAGACCAGGTTGGTTTGGCAGGATCTGCCATGTATGAAGCCATGCTGTCTGCTGTCCTGTAGTCCTTTGGCCTCTAGGAGGGCCACCAGCCTCTCCTTCAGGATAGTCTCCATTAGCTTACCAACGATGGATGTGAGGCTCACTGGTCTGTAGTTTCCGGTTCATCCTTGGGGCCACTCTTGTGGAGAGGCACCATGAGCTATCCTCCAGTCCTGAGGTACACACCCGAATGTAGTGAGGCATTAAATAGGTCTGCCAAAGGTCCTGCAAGGACCTCTGCCAGCTCCTTCAGTACCCTGGGGTGGATGCCACCTGGGCCTGGCGCCTTGTCCACCCTCAGTGCCTTCAAACCCTCTCGAACTCTGCTCTCCATGATTTCCCCATCTGTCACCACTTCCCACCTGCTTCTGCCATTTCTCCCCCTTGGGTGTCACCCCTCTTCTCTTTAGTAAATACTGAGCAGAAGTACTCATTTAGTGCTTCCGCCTTATAGTACCCTGCTTCCACCAACCCCCTCCTTCCTAATCCTTACTATGTGGTCCTTACTCTTTTCTCCCTGATGTACTTAAAGAAGTCCTTCTCCCCTTCTTAATGCCTTGGCCAGCCTGAGTTCCGTAGATGCTTTGGCTCCCCTTACTGCCCTTGTCACCTCCTTCAATTCTGTCAAGTGCCCCTCTCTGTCTTCCCCCTCCTGTTTTCTTGTACTTCCTAAAGGCAGCTCTTTTCCTCCTTACCTTTTCCATGACCTCCTTGCTCAACCAGCTCGGTTTCTTAGCTCTAGCCTTCTTGCTCTGGGCTTTGCAGCAGGTTTTGGTTGCCTCCACTATCCCCAGCTTTATGAGCTCCCACCTCTGGTTTGTATCCATACTAGATTGAATTCTGGCCAGGTACCCTTTTACCACTTCCCCCATCCTCCCAAAGTCGGCCCTCCTGAAGTCCAGCACTCTTGTGCCAGATTCCACTCCTTCCTTGCCACAGAGTTAACAATCTCCTGATCAGGGGTTCTAAATAGAGATTGAATAATAACGGAGAGAGGGGGCAACCTTGCCTGGTCCCCCTCTGAAGTAGAAAGGGAGCAGACAGTGTCCCGTTGGACCAAATCTGGGCTGATGGGGATGTGTACAATAACCTGACCTATCTAAGAAATTCCAGGGGCAGACCCAGGTGGGACAGGGTTACAAAAAGGAAGTCCCAGGAAACTCTATCAAAGGCCTTCTCGGCATCCAAGGAGATCAAAACAGAAGGGATGTTTGAGTCCTTGGTTGCCGAGAGGATATATATTAGCTTACGCATGTGGTCCACTGAGGATCTGCCTTTCATGAATCCTATCTGCTCTCTACTAATGAGCGTAGGGAGAAATGGACCCAACCTCATGGCCAAAACCTCAGCTAGAATTTTGACATCAGTATTAATTAAAGAGATAGGCCTATAGCTTTCCAGGTACATGGGATCCTTACCAACTCCCTTTCTATAATGTTAATGCCACAGGTTACTCTGATACTGATTATATCTTGAGCAATTATGCTGATTTTGTCATACTAATTGTCTGACCTTGCCCTTCTTCTTTTCAGATATTTGACTAGCATCCTATAAAACCCGGCATGCATTTAATGCTAGGAACTACTTCACATATCTATTTCATGAATAGCTAGGCCACTTTAAGACCTATATGATATATTAGCTCCCTTTATCTATCCCTTCAAGTACATCTTTCCAATTTATTGTATTTTTCTTATAAAGGACAGTTATATATTTACCACTGCAGTAGATCTTTGAGAGAATCTCTCATCAGGCCACACCTACAGAAATATAAGCCACCAGGTGCTAGAACCATACAAACTTTTTGCAAGCAGTCTGCCAGGGGCTGCCCACAATGACTTCAGACGTCGGCTCTCTCATTTAAACATGGGTGGCCACTCCCCTCCTCAGTTCCCACTGTAGATAATGCTTGAAGAACCTCCCTGTAGGGAACCAGAAAAGAACCAAGGACTCTGCTGACCAGGTGAGGCACAGAGCAGTAGACAGACCCTCACTGAGAAGGTGACAGCATTGCCCCCAGATTCTCTGGATCAGAAAGGGGGTTGAAGGTGGGACAGCATGGCCTGATTTAAGAGATTCTCTTGAAGAACTACTGTTATGCTAAGTACATAACAGTTCTATCTTCTTCAGGGATATCTCTTTCATCAGGCCACACCTATGGAACAAGTGCCAAGCAGTACTGACCATGAAGAGTCTGGATGGCAGGAACTAACAGGCCTAAGAACGTAGGCCTTGGAGCACAGCTAGGTCGAAGCCAGACCTTTTTTTGTGAAGCTATGTCCAGACTGTAATATTCGGTAAAGGTGTGGACAGTACTCCAAGTAGCAGGTGCACAGATTACAGCAGCAGAAACATTTTTAAAACATGCAACAGATGTGGCCAAGCATCTAGTGGAATGACCACAAACAACTCCAGAAAGTTCAAAACAAAAACAGAGTCGCTACCTGGTATGTGGTGCTCTATGTGGCAGAAACATCAGTAAGATAAAAGGCACTGGCACACAGTCACGCTGGACATATACACTAACCAAGGCCTTTAGGTGCTCAAGTCCATTAATAAAAGTTCAGCTGTTTCACACCTCAAAAAACGCAAATTCACAGAGAAAAAAACCTCAACGTTTCACGCAGGCTCCCCTGAGCTTTATCAAGAGAATGATGTGCAATACCATTTGCCCTCTTTTATAGTGAATCACTACACAGGTGACATACATACAAATTTAAATAGACAATGAATTAATCAACACATTTATATACAATAATTAAAAATATTTCTTGTCTATATGAACTTGACAGCAGATAAAGGCCTTTCGGTCTATCGAGTCTGCTCGACTGTGCAGCTAGCAGCCCTTAACTGTAGCTGCCCCTCCCTCTCCCACCCTCTCCCTCCCAGTGACGCTCCCCCCACCTTGTCCCACCCCCTTCTGAAGCAGACCACTGCACTACAGGCTACCACTTCCTCTAGTAATGCGTTCCACCCTGACACCACCCTCTCCGTAAAAATGTGTCTCCTCATTTCCCTCCTGAAGCTTCCCCCCTCCAGTCTCAGCTCATGCCCTCAGGTGTCCCTCCCTCTCCTTAACTGGAAAAGCCCCTCCGTGTTAGTCTTATTTATACCCTTCATGTACTTGAAGGTTTCAATCATGTCCCCCCCTTTCCTTCCTTTCTTCCAGGGAGTACATTTTCAATTCCCTCAGCCTGCTCTAACAGGGCAAGTCCCCTAGCCCCTGGATCATTTCTGTAGCCCTGCGCTGCAGTGCCTCCAGTAATCTAATGGCCTTCCTCAGGTACGGCCTCCAGAACTGCACACAGTACTCCAGGTGTGATCTAACCAGTGACCTATACAGTGGCAGGATCACCTCCTCCGTCCTGGTAGATATGCCCCAGGCAATGCAACCCAGCATCCTGTTAGACATTGCAGCTGCCTTTCTACACTGTGCCAAGTTGTTCATTGCTCCCGTTATGATCAACCCCAGATCCTTCTCCTCCTCGGCCAGCTGAACCCCCTTCCAGCTGGTAGTTTCTCGCCCTAAAATGCAACACCTTACATTTACTGGCATTGAATCCCAGCTGCCAAGTGTCTAACCGGTCTCCAATTTGACAGATCATCCTGCAACCCGTCGCCCCTCTACGCCATCCACCACTGCTCCCATCAGGTTTCACTGATGAGGCCTGTAATTCACCGATTCTCCTAGCTGAGGTAATGGCTACCAGAAACACAGTTTTCCAAGTCAAGTATTTCAGCTCAGCTGAAGATAATGGTTCAAAGAGGGGGCTGCATAAGCTGTGCAATACAGATATTCAGATCTGAAACAGGAGTAGGGTCCCTAAAGGGGGGGATTGATATGAAACAGACCTTTGAAAATTTTCTTGAAAACTGGCTGAGAGGCTAGGGAAGAGCCCTTCCCAGCTGAAAGGAATGCAGAGATAGCAGCCAAATGCACTTTGAGTGTGGTAAGCCTGAGGCCCAAACTGTTAAGATGCACAAAATAATCCAAAGCAGTGGCAATGTCAGCTGAATCAGGCCGAATATGCCTCTGAGAACACCAGAAACCAACTCTCTTCCATTTGAAATTGTAAGTTTTTCCAGTAGAAGGCTTCCTACTAACCTTAAGAATGTCCAAGACTGACTGGGAAAGACGCATGCTTGCATATTCTAGCTCCTCAAGAGTCGAACTTTGAGTCTGAAGGTTGGGATACAGTATCCTCCCCTGCGAGGATGTAAAGATCGTACTGTCTAGAAAGACAAATTGGAATTATCACTAACATTGACAATAGTAGGGGGTACTAAGGCTGCCGCCTGGTCCAGTCTGAAGCCACTAGAATCACAATGCAAGGCTGAGATCTGATCTTGACCAGAACTCTGAATATCAGAGGAAGAGGAGGAAAAGCATACAGGAACCTGCTTGTCCAATCCAACAGGAGAGCATCTTGAGGAACAGACCCCAAAAGAGGGAGTCTGCAGCAGAATAGGGGAAGCTGATGATTGTCCAGGGCTGCAAAGAGATCCATCTCTGGAGTGCCCCACCTCTTGAAAATGATCTGAAGAATTAGAGGGTTCAGGGCCCATTCGTGGTGACCTTGAGAAATCTTGCTGAGAGCATCTGCCAGTTCATTGTCCTTCCCTGGCAGATGCACAGCTATAAGGGAAACCTGCAGGGAGTAGGTTAGTGACCATATTTTCATAGCTTCTGTGCACAAAGCAGAGGACTGAGTGCCCCCCTACTTGTTGATGTACCACGTGGTTGTAGTGGTGTCTGTCCTGATCTGCACCACTTTCCCCTGGACTGTGTTTAAGAATGTCTGAAGTGCTAGAAAGACAGCCATGAATTCGAGAAAATTTATGTGCAGGAGAGACTCCTGATGAGACCATGTTCCCTCAGCAGTAAGCTGGTCTAGATGGGCTCCCCATCCCAACAGGGAAACATCCGTGGTGAGAATCACTGTTGGAGCCTGACTGAGGAGGGGGACACCTTGCCTTAGATTGTCCTCCTCCAGCCACCACTGGAGAACCTGAACCAGAGTTTGAGACACTGGAACCAACTTGGAGAGAGGGTCTTTTTTCTGAGACCAAAAAGATTTTAGATGAAACTGAATATCTCTCATCTGAAACCTTGGCCCCTGCACTACTGCAGTGCAAGTTGCCATGTGACCTAGCAACTGTAAGACGTGCCTGGCTGGCCAAGACACTAGTGGACAAAAAGTGGAAGCCAGGTGATGAGAGACTGAACCCTTGAAAGAGGAAAAAAGGCGTTGGCCTGGACAGTGTCCAGCTCCATCCCTATAAATGTGAGAAGCTAGGCTAGTTCCACAACAGACTTTTCTAGATTTAGGATGAATCCTAAGGAGTCCAGAGGCTTTTGAGTGATGTCTAGACCTGACTTGACTTGGTCTGAGGACTGACCCACTATGAGCCAGTCGTCCAGGTAAGGGAACAGCAAGATACCTTGCCTCTTGAGAAAGGCCACCACTACTGCCAGACACTTGGTGAACACCCTTGGAGCAGATGTTAGGCCAAAAGGCATTGCTCTGAACTGGTAGTGGCCAGAGGGCAACTCGAAATACAGGTTACTCACCTGTAACAGTTGTTCTAGGAATGGTATATGTTGTTCATCCACACTGCCTGGCAGGTTCCTTGCCACTTTAAATCTTGCTGGAAGGTCTTCAAGCTGGCTCCTCCCACCCACCCTAGGATTCTAGGATAATGCAGCCTGTGCCGCCTCCTCCTCGAGGGCGATCATCTGCTCAAGTTGCTCAGCCGAGCCAGCCACCTCGGTAACTGCCCAACGGGCCTCCTTCGACTTCACCAGCGGGTAGCGCTTCTCGGGGCACCCAAGCTGTAACCAGGCAGCGCGGTCTTCCAGGACGTTGGCCAAAACCGAATGGCATAGCTCACAGGCCTGTGGGTCATGGTCTAGGCCGAGGCAGTAGACGCACGTGGAGTGCGGATCCGTCCTGGACATTTTCTGCCCACAAGGGCACCGCCAAAATCCGGGAGTCGATTTGTCCATCGCAGCCGCGAGGGAGAAACTTGACCGAAATCTTGAAAATTTTAAAATAAGTTTCGGGTGAACCGAAGAATTAGGATCCAGTCTACACGCAGAGCGTTAAGGAGGGAACCTGAGCTTCCAAGCGGTAAGGAAGATCTGGCGTCATGGGGCTGAGCCAAGAGTTTTACCACCCGGGTGGGTGGGAGGAGCCAGCTTGAAGACCTTCCGGCAAGATTTAAAGCGGCAAGGAACCTGCCAGACAGTGTGGATGAACAACGTATCCATGTCCCTAGAAACGGAGGTACCTTCTGTAGGAATGTCCGATAGGTATGTGGAAATAGGCATCCTTGAGATCCAGGGAGGCTAGCCAGTCTCCTGGTCTCAGAGAGGGAAGAATTATTCCAAGAGTCACCATTTTGAACGCTGGCTTCAGTATATGTTTGTTTAGGTTTCTCAGATCTAGGATGGGTCACCACTCCCCTGTCTTTTTGAGGTAAGAAAGAAAAAATTACTCACCTTAGTAATGTTGTTTCTTCTAATGGAGTCTTACTATATTATATACATTAGCAGTTTGATCCAGCTCTAGAACTGCCCCGGAGTGAAATGGTTAAAACCATTCCAAAATAGAATTTGGGCACGAGAGCAGCTCTATCTGTGTCATTTCAAACTTGAACTGTCAGATCTTTACGAGCCAAACTCACTAAGGTCTGTGTGGAAGCTGTAACCTACACTAGCCAAATGGCTACCTAAATAACAACAACCATTGATGGTCCCAACACCCAAGACTCAAGTCAGGGGACCAGAAATACTAACGCCATTCTAATAATATGAAAATGGAACATAAGTATAATAAAACACACACACGTACACATACACACCCCCAAAGTCCCAAAGGGGACAAAATGCTAACAGGACATAAGTAGTGCCCACACTAAGTTGCCCGCACCCCACCAAGTAGAGGTTCTGAGAGGGGCAGGTTGGGGAGAGGTCTATAATATAGCAAGACTCCATTAGAAGAAACAACATTACTAAGGTGAGTAATTTTTTCTTCAAACAACATGAAGTCTTGCTATATTATAGACATTAGCAGAATACACAGCAGTACCTCCATGGAGGAGGGGCAGAACCTACTTGGGGAATAGGCTCCGAAGAACAGCTGTGCCAAACCGAGCATCTCTCCTGGCCTGGACATCCAGGGAGTAATGCTTGGGAAAAGTGTGTACCGTTTTCCAAGTAGCAGCCTGGCAAATCTCTAATAAAGGGATATCTCTGGCAGCAGCTAGAGACGCAGCTGTACCCCTGGTAGAATGAGCCCTCAAACCAGGGGTGGGGGGGGGCTCTGCCCACTTTCTGATAACAAAATTGGATACAAGAAACAATCCACCTGGCTATTGATCTCTTAGTGGCAGGTTTGCCTTTCCCAACTTCACCATAGGTAAAGAAAAGTTGGAGGATTGAACCTGTGACCTTTAGTGCGCTCTATATAATAACTAAGAGCTCTCTTAACATCCAGGCTGTGCAATCTCCTCTCACCGAAGAGGGTGATCAGAGAAAATACTGGAAGGGAGATAGATTGATTAAGTTGGAAATCTGAAACCACCTTGAGGCAAAAACTTCATATTAGTCCTAAGGACTACCTTATCCCTGTGGAAAGAAATAAAGTCAGTCTCCACTGACAAGGCTTGCAATTCACTTATGCATCTGGCAGAAGTGATAGCCACTAGAAAACAGTTTTCCAAGTTAGGTACTTAAGCTCTGCAGAAGACAGAGGTTCAAAAGGAGTTGCATTAACTGGCAATGCAAACATTAAGGTCCCAAGCAGGGGCGGTTCCGAAAGGAGGATTAGTATGGAGTAATCCTTAAAAAACTTGGAAAACACAGGATGAGAGGAAGAGGATGACTTTCCTGCTGACACAAAAGCAGACACAGCTGCCAAATGAACTCTCAGGTAGCTGGTCTGAGACCCAAGGAATTAAGATGTACCATGTAATCTAACAAAATGGGCAATTCAGCAGATTCTGGGAAATATTTTTCCCAGCACACCAAATGGAAAACCTTTTCCATTTAGAACTATAAGTAGCCTAGTGGAAGGCTTTCTGAAGCCTTTAGGATCTCAAGAACACCCAGAGGGGTGTAAATCAGCAAACTCTAACTCCTCAAGAGCCAGGCCTTGAGGTTGAGGATTTGAGGTCGGATACCAAACCCTTCCCTGGGCACAAGTCAAAGATTGTGATTCCTGGGAGGCACAGGGGAAGATGGACTGTCAGAGACAGAAGGAGTGGTACCAGGGCTGCCTGGCCCAATCCGGGCAATCAGAATCACCCTGCAAGGCTGAGATCTGATTTTGACTAGTACTTTGAATAGGAGAGGAAAGGGGGGGAAAGCATAGAGGAACTTCCCCTCCCAATCCAGAAGAAGGGCATCCAGGGGAACTGAGCCCAGCACTGGAGGCCTGCAACAGAACAGAGGAAGTCTGTGATTGTCTGGGGCTGCAAAAAGATCTATCTGAGGGATGCCCCACCTGGCAAAAACTATCCCCAGCACTTGAGGATCCAGGGACCATTCGTGATGGCCCTGGGAAATCCTGCTGAGGGCATGCACTAGGACATTGTCCTTCCCTGGAAGATGAACTGCTATGAGGGAAGTGTTCAGAGAATAGGCCAGAGACCACAACTTCATTGCCTCGGTGCACAAGGCCGAAGACTGAGTGCCCCCCTGTTTGTTGATGTACCACATTGTTGTGGTGTTGTCTGTTCTGACTTGAATCACCTTGTCGTGGACAGATGCAGAAAAAGCTTGAAGAGCTAAAAAGACAGCTCTGAGTTTCAGCAAATTGATGTGGAGCAGAGATTCCTGGGGGGACCAAACTCCCTGAGTGGAAAGGCCGCCCATGTGGCCCCCCAACCCAGAAGGGAAGCATCTGTAGTGAGAGTCCAGTCGTGAGAAGGGAAATGAAGGGACCCCGCTCTTAAGTGCTCTGATCCTGCCACCACTGGAGCTAGGATCAAGGTTGAGTCACTGGGACCAACTTGGAAAGGGGTCTCTTCTCTGAGACCAAAAGTTTCTCAAGTGAAACTGAATGTCTCTCATCTGAAATCTGGCTCCCTGCACAACAGCTGTGGATGCAGCCATGTGCCCCAGGAGCTGCAGAAAGTGTCTTGCTGGTCAAGAGACCTGCAGAGTGAAGGAAGAGGCCACAGCCACTAAATTCCTTACCCTTTCTGGGGAAGAAAGGCTCTGGCTAGCTTTGTGTCCAATTCTGCCCCTATAAAGGTGAGTACCTGGACTGGTTCCAGAACAGACTTTAGTAGGTTTAGCAGAAAACCCAGGGAGGTGAGAAGCTGCTGGGTGACCTGCAGGTGAGACTTTACCTGTTCTGGGGACTGGCCTACAATGAGCCAGTCGTCTAGATAGGGAAAAACAGCAATCCTCTGCCTCCTTAAGTGGGCCACTGCTAGACACTTTGTGAATACCCTTGGAGCAGAGGTAAGGCCGAAGGGCATTGCTCTGAACTGGTAATGACCTGAGGGCAGTTCGAATCTGAGGTACTTTCGATGGGATCTTCTGATTAGGACATGGAAATAGGCATCCTTGAGGTCCAGGGAGGCTAGCCAGTCCCTGGCCTTAGGGAAGTAAAATCATTGCCAGAGTTACCATTTTGAACTTTGGTTTCAAAAGATGCTTGTTCAGATATCTGAGATCTAAAATGGGCGCCATTCTCCTGTCTTTTTGGGGTAAGGAAGTATCTGGAATACAGACCCTGCCCTGATGCAGGGAGGAACCTTTCTACTGCTCTGAGAGCTAACAGGGATGAGACCTCTGTTTCCAGAGCGAGGGTCTCTGAAGCACTTGCAGATAGAAAAAGTCTGCTTCTCAACTTGGGAAACTTTTTGAAGCTGAGAACCAGACCCTGGCTTACTACTTCCAGAACCCACTTGTCTGAGGTTAAAGAAGCCCAATACTGACTGAAGTAAGCCAGCCTGCCCCCCACTGGTACAGGAGAATCGGCCCTGGGCACCCCATCAGGGTGACTGTTTCGCAGGAGCTTTAGGCTGGGGGGTGGAAGCAGGTCTGCCCACCTCTCGTCTGCCCCTGCCTCTGAAGAAGCCCCTCTGAGCATAGGCAGAGGAGGCCCGAGTCTGGTAGAAAGGCCTGTGAAAAGGCCTACCCCTACCCCTGGGGGCATGCCTTTGAGGAGTGGCTTGCCGCTCCTTAGCCTGGGCACTCTTGTAAGTAGTCCTATATTCATCCATCTTCTTCATGTAATTCTCTGTCTGCTCTCCAAACAGAGAATTTCCCACCACAGGAAAATCCATAGCCTTAGTCTGGGTATCCTGTGACAAACTAGTACACCTGAGCCAGGCCAACCTACGAAAAGCTACAGATGTGGCCATGACCCTAGAGGAAACATCATTAACATCCACAGCAGCATGAAACTGAACCTTAGAGGCTCAATGCCATCAGCAGCCACCTGTTCTAGTTCACTAGCCAGCTGGCCATGGGCCTGCTTGGCCAGTGCATAACAGTATCCCATCTAGATTTCTGATACCTAGCTACATAAGCCATATAATTTGCTTGCCTGAGTCCCAGAGAGGCTGCCATATACTGTTTTGCCAAGGCATCAATCTTCCTGGAATCCTTGTCAGGAGGATGTGGCCAAAGGATTATTAGCTTTATCACAGGCAGCAGCCTGAACTACCTAACATGACTGCATTGCTGAGAAAGGAATTCTGTATCAGGACCTGACAATGTATACCTTCTGTCCATCGTTTTATCTACGGAGCACAGAATTAGGAGCTTTTAAAATTTTAATTGTTTGTTTCTAAAGACTTATGTAAAGGAATAGACAATCTCCTAGACTCTGGAACATCCATCATTTCTACAAAATCAGGCTCCTCTTGCTCATCCACAGCCTCTACTAAAGGAAGCTGGAGGTTTCAGCAACTTTTTATAAAACATCAAAATGAGATGGGGACTCAGACAGCATAGGGGAGATTCTAAAGGTCTGTCTGGGGAGATGTCGGTTCAATGGGCACACGAGACCTTCCCAGCCACATTCATACTGTTCATAATCCTCCTCCCCTCTTCTGGTTCATAAAATTCCTCAATATCATAATCCTGAACCACTGGGACTGGGCGAACCGACCTTTACCAGATAGTGGTGGTTGGGACGGACCCTGAGACAGTGACTGGACAATTTGTATGGCTTTTGCTATCTCTGCAGCAGTTGGAGAAGGAATTTTGGACTCCAGACCTGCTGATTTTCTTGTTTTCTTTACTGGAATTGGTTCCTCAGAACCAGCTTTTCTTTGGCCTGAGGAAGTCTGGCCCTGGTCAGAGGGCACTCCCTCTGGTTCGGTGGCACTGAACCGGGCTGGCCATCGGGTCCAGCGGACTTTTTGGCCTCTCGTTCCCTGAGCCTGCCCAATCTTTTTTCCATGGTGGCTGCAGGGAAATTCTTACATATCTGGCAGTCTGACTGGAGGTGGTCAAACCCCAGACAATAAACACATGTGGTGTGTGGGTCAGCCTTGGCAAAGACTTCCCCACAAACATCACAGTGTTGAAACCCAGTGGGCCCGGTTTTTCTTTTGGGTTTCTCGGACATAATGCCAGCCTAACCAAGACTTTGCCCTTTGCTGGCAGTGCCAGGCAAGACACCACCCTTATCGGTTCCTAACCGTGTCACAGAATTAGAAAAAGCGTAATAAATCCGTTTTTTAGAACCGATAAGAACCGGGAACCGCACTCTAAAATAGTAACTTTTAGTTTTAAAAGAGTTTTAAACCCACTGATCGGTTCAAAACCGAACCGATAACTTAAGTTCCACACAGACCAAACCTTCATTTACTTACGGTTACCACAGATAGAGGCTTGAACGACGGTTTTGCGGTTAAAATAAAACTATTCGGTTAAATCAGCGAGAAAACACTTTTAAACGAATGAACCGAGCAGAAGGAGAAATCTCCGGAGGCGACTGTTCACTGGTAGAGTAAAGAATCTGACAGTTCAAGTTTGAAATGACACAGATAGAGCTGCTCTCGTGCCAAAATTCTATTTTGGAATGGTTTTAACCATTTCACTCCGGGGCAGTTCTAGAGCTGGATCAAACTGCTAATGTCTATAATATAGCAAGACTTCATGTTGTTTGAAGTACCTGGAATACAGTCCTTTCCCCTGTGATAGAGAGGTACCTTCTCTACTGCTTGTAGAAGTAGTAGAGAGGAGACTTCTGCCTCTAAGGCCTTTGTCTCCAAGGGAGAGGGAGGACTGAAAGACTTTGCTCTCATTTTTGGGAACCTTTTGAAACTGAGAGCAAGTCCCTGGCTCACTACTTCCAGGACCCATTTGTCTGAGGTAATAAGACTTCCAGGTCTGGAAGTAGTGAGCAAGCCTGCCCCCTACTGGAACTGAGGAGGTGACCCTGACTGACATCAGGGTGTCTGTTTGGCAGGGGGCTTAGACTGAGTGGAGGATGGAGTCCTGATCATCCCCCTCCTGCCTCTACCCCTAAAGAACCCCCTCTGCTGGAAAGAGGAGGCGGCCTGGGTTTGGTAAAAAGGCCTGGCCCTGCCAGCCCTAGATTGCTGCCTCTGAGGAGTGACCTACTTTTCCTTGGCTGCAGCACTCCTGTAGGTGGTTCTGTATTCATCCATCTTTTTTTTTTTTTTTCATGTAAGCCTCTGTTTGCTCTCCAAACAGAGAATTACCCATGACAGAAAAATCCATGGTCTTGGTCCGAGTATCCTGTGATAAATTGGTACACCTGAGCCAAGCAAATCTCCTCAGGGAGACTGATGAAGCCATAAACCTAGAATGTACATTATTTGAGTCAACAGCAGCATGAAACTGGACCTTTGATGCCTCAATACCATCCACAGCCACCTGTTCCAGCAACTTGGCCAGCTGGGATGGGGAATTCTTAGCCAGTTCCAGAACTGTATCTCACATAGATTTCTGGTATCTGGCTGTATATGCCATGTAATTAGCTTGCCTGAACCCCAAAGAGAACGCCAAGTACTGTTTCTTTGCCTAGGCATCCACTTTCCTGGAATCCTTATCTGGGGGACTGAGATGCCAGGGGAATATTAGTCTTGCCACAGGCTGTAGCTTGCACTACCACAACATGGCTACAATGATTTGTATGGAATTCCATCCCAGGACCTGACAAGGTATACTTCCTGTCCATCTTTTTTATCCACAGGGGGTATGGATGTTGGAAACCGAAGAAATTTTTTGTATCTGTTTCCCCAGGGATTTATGCAAAGGGATATACACCCTTTTGGATGCTGGGACATCCATCATCTCAACATAGTCAGGTTCCTACTGATCCTGTTCAGCCTCTTCCACAGGAAGCTGAAGGGTATCAGCCACTTTCTTGTAGAACAAGAAATGGGAGGGGGACTCAAAGTCTGGGAGGAGACACATGAGAAGGCCTGTCTAGGGAGATGTCAGGCTCATCTAGGCCTTCATAATTTTCTTCTTCATAATCTTCTTCACCTTCCCAATCGCCCTCATAAAATGCTTCAGGGTCATATACAGAAGCAGAAACTTCCGACTGAACCGACCGTTTTAGGATCGGTGTCGGTTCGGTCGGAACCGGGCAAAGCGATTGTACAATAGCAATCACTTTAGCTATTTCATCAGCAGTTGGAACATGGGAACCGGGATCCAAACCGGCTGACTTGCGCTTTCTCTTAGACGGAACCAATTCCGCAGAATCAGCTCTCCTTCTACCCGAGGTGGTATCGCCCAGGTCAGTGGGCACCCCCTCAGGTTCAGTCAGAACCGAACTGGGCTGGCCATCTGGGTCAGCAGATTTCTCAGCCTCCCTTATCTTCAGCCTACTTAAACGTTCATCTTAAGTGGCTTTGGGAAATTTTTCGCAAATTTGGCAGTCTTCTTTAAGGTGGTCAAACCACAGACAAACAAAGACGAGGCGGGGATCAGCTTTAG
The DNA here is from genome assembly GCA_016271365.2 of Neoceratodus forsteri. Taxonomy (NCBI): domain Eukaryota; kingdom Metazoa; phylum Chordata; order Ceratodontiformes; family Ceratodontidae; genus Neoceratodus; species Neoceratodus forsteri. The sequence goes on from CM057458.1 coordinate 463,990,605, forward strand.
CAAAGGCCTCCCCAGACTCTGGGCAGTGCTGAAACCCAGTGGGACTGGTTTTCTTTTTGGGTTTCTCAAACATGCCTAAAAACAATAAGTCACCATTACCAGCATTTAAGCCAGGCAACTACAAACCTATCGGTTCCAACCATGTCACAGGTCGGTTAAAAAAACCTAAGAAAATATCGGGTTTTTTAGGATCCGATAGGTACCGGAAACCACAATCCAAAGGTAGAAAAACTTACCAGAAAAAAAACAATACAGAATTGCTTTGGTTCCCAACCGGAAAGAAACCGAAAAAACAATTTCTACCAAAGAAAACTCAACTACCTAAGTACACTTACTGTACCGAGGACAGAGATCAGAATACTGAAAAATAATTAAACAGTTGATAAAACCAACCGATTTTTACTTGAACCGAACCAAAATGAAGGCGAGGATCTCCGGAGCAACTTCTCAGTTAGGCAGAGTAAAGAACCTGACAGTTACACCGAGGAGTACCTGAGACAGAAACCGAGCTCAAGCTCAACGTTCAATGCCCTGGCACAGAGTTAACCCTTTCCTCTCCGGAGCAGTAAAAGTGCTGGGGCTAACTGCATATAGTCAGAATACAGCAAGACTTCATGTTTGAACGACTCTTCTGTATCCGCTGGGCCTGGGTAGCAAGAGTAGGAAGGCACTGCCCACCACTATGTCCAACACCGCACCAATATTTTGGAGGTGCTGACAAGGAACTAGTAAGGATTTAGGTACATTTACTGTAATACCCAGTTACTCGAACAACTGTCTCATTATGGACAATGTGTACAGAATCACTTCCCTGGATGGAGTCTTCAGGAGTCAGTCATCTGGATATGGGAAGACAACGCCTTTCTCACCAAAGGACCGCTGCCACAACCGCTAAACATCTAGTATATACCTGTGTGCTGAGGATAAGTCAAAGGGCAAGACTCGGAACTGCTAATGGCTGCCCTCCAGCATAAAGCAGAGGTACTGCATGTGGCATTTGCGAATCTTGACATGAAGGTATTCGCCCTTCATGTCCAGGGCACAGAGCCAATACCCCTTTTATAGTAAGGGATGAGAGCCTCAACAGACGCATTTCAAAACGTTCTATATTTATTGAACAGGTTTTGTCTTCTTAAGTCCAGTACAGGATGGAAATCTCCTGTCCATTTGGGGACCAGGAACTATCTATAATAGAAACCTTTGTTCCTTTCTTGTGGAGTAACGGGCTCAATAGCTCACTTGTGAAGGAGCAATTGAACCTCTTCTAGTAGAAGAGACAAGTGACCCGGAGGATAATGTGAAGGAGGCAGAGGATGACCTGGAGGGGTAGACAGCAACTTCAGATCATGCCCCTTTTCCACCACTTCCAGGACTCATCCCTCATGCTCGCTGTCCTTTTTGACAGATAACAGGAGATCTTTCCCCCTCCCCCACTTACACCTCGGGAGGCAACAGTGGAAAGCAGGTGGTGGGGAGTCAGAAGGCACCAAGGGTGAGAGGGGTGCCATCTTGACCAGTATCTTAGGGTGCCTTTGCATGGGCACCGAGCAGGAAGGGACCCAGAAGGGGGCCACCTCCACGACCATGGGACTGCTGACAGGAGGCATGGCCACCATGGAGTGCAGATTTATGACATGAGACAATACCATGCCCCCGACAGGTTGAGGGGACAGTGATTTGAATGACCGTAAAGTCATCCTGGAGGAATGAAAGTTCACTATGGCATTCTCAACATCACTCCCAAACAGTCTGAAGCCTCTAAAAGGTGCTTTAAGCACAGCCTGTAGTATATCAGATAAAATCTAGCCACCCTAAGCCAGGAACAGCTCCTAAGACATATGGCGGAGGCAGAAGCATCAGAAGCACCATATGCAGAGCGTAACAGATGCTGGCCAGTACCCACACCAGCTGAAGCAGCTTTAATCGAGTCAGCCTTGGCTGGACCATCAGAGAGAGCCTGAATAGTAGACATAGCAGATTTCCACAGGCTATTCTGATATCTGATCATATATGCCTGGTAGTAAGCAATTCCTAAGCCCAAGGATGCAGCGGCATAAGTTCTTTTACCCATAGCATCCAGTCTCCTGGATTCCTTGTCAGGAGGCAAACTGCCCAGGGGTCTTGGGGCTCTAGAATGACCATGAGCAGCCATGATAACCACCGAATCACCTTCTGACTGAAAATAATAATCAGGCTTAACAGACGGAGCAGGATACTGTTTATCAACTTTTATAGACATTGCAGGCAGGGTGTTAGTAAGTAAATGTTTATTTGTATAGCACAGATTTCCAGAGGCTCAGAGCACCATACAGTAAAATAACATATTAAAACAAAAACAGGAGAAGAGCACAATAAATAGAACAATCCAAAATAAATATATGCAAAAGGTGCAGTTTGATAAAACAATTATAGCATCATGTCCGAAGGTATCCGCTCATAAGCTTAGTATACTAACATAAAAGCTTTCTGTAACAGGAAGGATTTTAGGCCCCTCAAAGGTCTCCTCTGAGGGGGCCCTTCTGAAGAGATCAAGGGAGACTCAACTGTTCCACAGGGCAGGTCTCACATGCACGAATGTTCGGTCACAGAAAATTTAAGCATAGCCCTAGAAACGGCTAGGAGGCCTACATCGGTGGAGCGGAGGAGGCAGGAGGTCTGATAAGGGGTAAGGAGGCCATACAGGTAACTAGGACCCAGTCCATATAGGGCCTTGTAGGTCAACAAACTAACCTTGAAGGTGATACGCCATCCAGGTAGGCCTGTCAGCAACCTGGCTACAGCATTCTGCACCAGCTGCAAGCATCTTAGCACACCTCCACAGACCCCAAAGTATAAGGTATTACAATAATCGAGTCTGGATGTAATAAAAGCATGTACCAGTGAGGCCAAGTCTTAAGGGGGGCATCAAGGATTTCATCCAGGTGATGTTTCTGAGGTGGTAAAAGCCATTCCAAATTACAGCCGACATCTGAGCCTCAAATGTCAGCCTCTAATCCAGAATGACCCCGATTCTTCATCTTGGCAAAGGCCACTAAACTAGAGGAGCCAAACAATACCCTCACCAACTCCTCAGCGACCTCTGTAACCCACCAATGACCAGCCTCAGTCATCAGTACCTCTGTTTTGTTTGGGTTAAGTCCAAGCCAGCTAAATGGCATACAGTCCAGAATCTCAGCCAGGCACAAATGGAGCACCTTGAGTGTATCACTAATCCCAGATGCAAAAGACAAATACAACTGGGTATCATCGGCATAGCAATGAAAACCCAAGTTGTACAGTCTAATGATCCCTCCTAGGGGCAGCATGTATATCGCGAACAGTATGGGTGAGAGGATCGAACCCTGAGGCACAGCACAGAGCAGGGGCTTCAGGAGCAATGAGAAACTCATCACCACCCTCTGTGTACTAAAGAAGGACTCAAACCAGCAGATGACCACGCCAGTGACTCCACAGTGCTCCCGGAGACAATCCAACAACCACCCATGGTCCACAGTGTCAAATACTGAACGATGTCTCCGTGAAACACGTGTGCTTGTCCTGCTTTGAGGTCCTTAGAGTCTTCACCATTATGGGAGGCAAAGCCCTATCTGTCGCTGCCCCCTCACTGTGGAACAGGATCCCTGCATCCCTCCGGTCGTCTGACACGTACCACATCTTCACATCCCATCTTAAAGCCTGGTTGTTGTCTGAAGCTAAATGCTCTTGCTCACCAGGGTAATCCCTTGCCATCTCTCCGCCCCACTTACCATAGGCCCCCCAATCCTCCGATGGTAAAAGCCCCTCTGCCTGGGTTGCATTCTTTTTTCTGCTCACACTCTGCTCCTCCTCCAACTTGCACTTGCAGTGAGCCCACTCTTGTGTGTCTGCCTGGGTATTACTCCCACGCTAATCCTCAGTGACCTACCTACAGGTAACAATCTTTCCCATATGCATTTTGTCTGCTTGGTCAATCTGTATGCTGACACCTGACAACTTAATTTACTATATGCATTGTTGTATCCATGCTCAACTGTATGCTGTTACCTGAACATACCTCCCTTTATTGTACCCACTCCCATTTGGTGTGTTTGACTGATGCTCTACATTGCATTAGTAACTGTGTTGTATATTTTATGTAAATTGTATTGTATTCTTTCTGTGCCATCTTACTGGCCCCGGTTCGTGTCCGAAAACGATCCTCTGGACCAGTGCACTTACCTGGTAATCAAAGACATAAATAAAATAAAATAAAATAGATTAAAAAAAAAATCAAAGAGAACAAGAACTAATCACTCTCTTCTATCTCACCCTAAGAAGGTCATTATGTACCCTGATCAATGTGGTTTCAGTGCTGTGCCTTGACCTAAACCCCAGACTGGGGAGGTTCACAGATATCAAAAGCCATGAGGTGTTCCTCATGGTGTAATACCACTGTCTTCTTAATAATCTGTCCCAAAGAAGGAAAGGTTAGAGACCAGTCTAAAATTCGCCAAGCAGTCAGGGTCCAAAGATCGTAGGAGTGGCCTAACCAGCCCATACCAGTCCAATTTTCAATAAGCTTGGAAAGATCCCTCAGAAAATAAACACCAGAGCCGGCCCGGTGGTGCTGAGAGCTGAGGCGCTGGATGCCTTACCTCACGCTAACGCTGGCGACCCGGGTTCAGGAACAACCACAGGTCGTCAGGGTGCCAGAACGGGGGTGGGGGTTTGGAGCAGGATCGAGTGTTGGCTCTCCTCTCTCGGCAGGTAAGTCACCTGCCTGTAGTCCCACCGTCAAAAAATGGAGGTCCAGTGACAGGCGCAGGTGGCAACGGATTGACAAGTAGGGTGGGGCATCCCGTAGAGTGTGACGTGCGCCATGCTTCCACATGTGTTGGGGACGTGAGGACTCGGAGACTGGGGAGAAAAATGAAAAAAAAAAACATACAAATTACCTATGGAAAAAAAGAAAGTAAACACCAGACTAACTCAGCAAACACTGGACCCAGGGACCCCATGCACCCCACTACAATGCGCATTAGACCTGGATCCTGTTCACAAAAGGTAGGCTGTAGCTCTAAGATCACCCTACAGACCTCATCCACTGAAACCAGCCTAAAATCTTCCCAGGCAGGCAGAGAGCTCCTGTCAACAACCAGCTCGCCCATGCCAGGTCGCGACAACCTGGTTGGGGAAATCCTGTATCAAACTGAAAACATCTTGTCAGAGAAGAACTGAGCAAACTCCTCATAATGTGTGGATGAATCTGCTCTCACTGGCTGCACGCAGACTGGATTAAGCAGTCTGTCTACCATCCGGAGGAGCTGAGCAGGTCAGTTTCTCCCTGCTGCAATATCCCTGGACAGGAATGCTGCCTTCTTATGGGAAACTGCCCTTTGATACGCACTGTAATGAGTCCTCAAAACCAATTCGTCCTCATTTGACTGCGACCTCCTCCAACAATTCTCCAATCATCAGACTTCAACTCCCAGAGTTCCCCGTCCAACCACAGGGATCCCAAGCATGAAGTCCTGGGTCATATATAGACTGGTGGAACTGCCTCGAAGGTCGAGGCTATGGCCCTATTATAGGCCACCACCGCCCCTGCTGATCCGGCTGCACAAGCAGCCTTCACTCTCGAATCATCGACCACTACCTGGAGTCCATCTATTGACAACCCCTTCAAAGGACGCTAGTTGATCATCTCCACAGGGGGTAGACTATTGTGGGTGGGGCCCCCAAACAAGAACCTTACCGTGTAATGATCCAACCAACTAACCTTTATCAATCTCGAGGTTATTTATCTCGAGCCCCAGAGCGCAAACTACATCCAAAGCATGGCCATGTTGATGGATCACAGAGGTAATTAACTGTGCCAGGCCCAGTGATTCCATCAACTGAAGGAAATCCTGACCAAACTGCAAGAGTTCTTCATCGACCCAGGCACTGAAGTCACCCAGAATCAACCATCTAGGTGACTCCAATACATTCTCCGTGATTAAGTCCACATATCCTGCAGGAACTCCCCTGCGCACCCCAGGGGCCGGTGCATGAAAAGACCAATACTGCCCACCTCATTAGCACCTGCCCTACCACCCACCTACCACCCCACGAGCAGGCATGGGGGAGGATAAGCCAAAATAAAATGGAGGGCATTGAGTACCAATGCTCGAGTCTGGGAAACGAGGCTTCCTGAGCTAGTAGCCTTGATGGAAGATGAACAACTGGATATTGTGGCAGTCACGGAAACATGGTACACGGAGAACCATGACTGGGATGTCAACATACCAGGGTACACAGTCTACAGAAGGGACAGGGAGGGGAAAAGAGGAGGTGGAGTAGCTCTATACATAAGGGAAGGGATCAAAGCTACAGAACTAAAAAGTAAAAGGGGAGGACAAGAGGCACTCCGTCACCTTGGAGACAGGGAATGGCATCACAATCCGCACAGGGGTTGTATACTGACCCCCGTCTCAAGGGGAGGAAATGGACAAGAAAATGATAAAGGACATTCTCAAAATGGCTGAAAAAGGGGAGATATTGTTGATGGGGGACCTGAATATGCCAGATGTTAACTGGATGACATGTACTGCAGCCACATCCAAGAGCGGGGTCATTCTCGATGCCCTGCAGGGGGCAGGCCTTAGACAGCTAGTGTTGGAACCCACTCGGGAGGGAGCAACACTAGACCTGGTACTCTCAAATGGGGAGAGGATCACAAATTTAGAAGTCAGTAGACATCTGAGAACAAGCGACTACTGCACAGTGTGCTTCACAATAAGCACAACCAAGGAGACGAGCCATACAAAAACAAGCATACTGGACTTTAGAAGGGCTGACTTTGGCAAAATGGGTGAATACCTGAGGAATACACTAGCAAATGGCCAAAAAGGAGGGGTGGAAGAACAATGGAGAAAAAACAAAACTGCCATCATAGAGGCAACAAGCTTTTGTGTGAAACAGATAAAGAAAACAAAGCAGAGTAACAAACCACTATGGTTCTCAACAGGGAAGGTTAAGGAGAAAAAGGCTGCATTCAAAAAGTATAAGGAATCACAGAAGGAGCACGACAGGGAACTGTATCAATTAAAGCAGAAAGACGTGGGGAAGGCAGTCAGAATAGCAAAAGCCCAAACCAAGGAAAAAATAGCCAATTCAGTTAAGAAGGAGGATAAAACCTTTTATAGGTAAATTAGGGAGCACAGAAAGGTTAAGGGAGGAATAGTGAAGATTAATAAGGGAGAGGGGAGGCGGGCAGAGGGAGACAGTGAAAAGGCAGAGATACTGAATGAATACTTTTGCTCAGTATTCACAAAAGAAGATAAGGAGGAGTTACCTAAACCAGACACTAGAAGCACTCTGAGTAGGGGTGTTGACACCAGTCCATTTACAAAAGAAAGAGTCCTAAAAGAACTCTTAAAACTCAAGGTGGACAAAGCAATGGGGCCTGACAGGATTCACCCCAGAATCCTAAAAGAACTAAGGGAGGACCTAGTGACACCACTGACCACACTTTTTAACAAATCATGGGAGGATGGGGTGGTACCTGAGGACTGGAGGAGGGCAGATGTGACTCCCCTTCACAGAAGTGGGAGCAAGGCAGAAGCAGGAAACTACAGACCTGTAAGTTTGACCTCAGTGGTGGGGAAAATGATGGAATCACTTCTGAAAGAAAGAACTGTTGAGTACCTAGAGGCCAGCGGGGCACAGGACCCAAAGCAGCGTGGATTTACAGCAGGAAGGTCATGTCAGACAAATCTAATAGATTTCTTTGACTGGGTGACCAAAGTAATAGACCAGGGAGGGGCTGTGGATATGGCCTACCTAGACTTTAGCAAGGCATCTGACACAGTCCCGCACAAAAGATTAATAATCAAGTTAGCCAGCCTGGGAGTGGGTTCCAGGGTAGTAGCCTGGGTAGCAAACTGGCTGCAAAACAGGACACAGAAGGTAATAGTGAATGGAACACGTTCCAAAGAAAGGGGGGTCACTAGTGGAGTACCTCAGGGCTCAGTACTGGGTCCAGTCCTCTTTAACATCTTTATAGGTGACATTGCAGAGGGTCTGGAGGGAAAGGTATGCCTCTTTGCAGATGACACAAAGATCTGTAACAGAGTTGATACACAAGGGGCGTAGAAAGGATGAGAAGGGACTTGGCAAGGCTGGAGGAATGGTCAGACATATGGCAACTTAGATTCAATGCAAAGAAGTGCAAAGTAACACACCTGGGAAACAAAAACCCAGGAGAAGAGTACACAATAGCAGGAGAGGTACTAACAACAACAAAACTGGAAAAGGACCTGGGGGTACTCATATCAGATGATCTAAAGGTTGGTAAGCAATGTAAAAAGTCAGTAAGGAGAGCCAGGGGGATACGGAGATGCATAGGAAGGGACATCACAAGTAGAAAAAGGGAAGTGGTTATCCCTCTGTACAGACAGTTGGTGAGACCCCATCTGGAGTACTGTGTGCAGTTTGGAGACCTCATCTGTAAGGACATAGACAGGATGGAAGCAGTCCAGAGAAGCAACTAAAATGGTGCAGGGTCTGCTTCAGAAACCATATGAAGAGAGACTTAGGAGCTTAATATGTATACCCTTGATGAAAGGAGGGACGGGGGGGACATGATAGAAACGTTCAAGCACCTGAAGGGAATCAACAAAGTCCAAGAGGTAGCATCTTTCAGAAAAAGAGATGTGTAAGAACAAGGGGGCACAATTTAAAGATAGAGGGGGGACGGCTCAGAGGTAATGTGAGGAATTTTTTTTTCACGGAGAGAGTGGTGGATGCATGGAACCGCCTTCCTGGTGAGGTTGTTGGGTCTAAAACAGTGGAGGAATTCAAACATACATGGGACAGACATAAGGCAATTGTAGTGGATGGTGGCAGGAAGTAGGCTGTTGGGTTAACTAGAATCTGCAGCTTATCCAGTAGGTAGGGAAATGGGCAGACTGGGTGGGCCAAGTGGTCCTTATCTGCCGTCAAAGTCTATGTTTCTATGTTAACAATACCGACCTCCCTGGAATGCCTATATGCCACCACTGAAGAGGTATTATCAAAGAAGCAGATGTCAAGCAGCTGGGTCATGGAGTAGCTAAGCCAAGGGGCCTCAGATCCCACACACACAATATGCTACCATATAAGGCCTACCTTCCCCACAAGCAAACCACCAACTCACAACACCCAAAGAACAAATCCCCCAGACATGCATTAACCACCCAACTCATTAATATTCCAGCACTCACAAAATAATTAAAACAATGAATGACAAAATCGTTCCCACAATCACCATCCCTACACTCATCCAGCCACACCAACCCAACCCACCCGTAAAACCCAGCAAACCAGATATGCCAATAAATAATGTCCAATATGGGTGCCACAGTTCACTGATGAAACAAATGTTCAGTTTGACATTTACAATTTAGGCCAATGCCATGCACCAAAGGCAGCATCCTCTAATGCAGGATATACAGGAGGCACTACAATTGAGGGTACAATGGGAACTTCCAAAGACTCCATTAAATTTCTATTACTGGAGTCCTCCTCCTCAGCCTCAAATCCCATAACACTTTGGATCCGTCCGAGCAAAGCCTGAATAGAGGGATCCTAATGAGAAGCAATGGGAGTATACACAACAGAGTCCTCGCCACTGGAAGGCAAACCCTCCTCATAGGGATCATTATCCCTTTTATCATCCCCCCTCCATATTAAGGAGTTCAAGATTAGATTCCACCTCATCATCTTCTGGAGAAGCAAGGAGTGCGGAGAAATTAGAGGTGTGCTTTTGGATCCCATCGATGCAGACTGTACTGATTGGGGAGGCACAGTCGATAGGATAGTTGTTATTGTCAGTGGGAGCTATGGTAACAGGTGTCTGAATATTTTTTCATTTTATTTTTCTGCCCCAAAGTTCAAAGAATGATGCCAGCACAGCACTGGAGTTGACGGCACTCAGTAAAAGGGAGATCAAAACAGGACTAGTCAAGTATAAAGACTTTGTCGACCCTCCTGGACTTGCATGGTCTTAGCAGTGGAGGCAGAGTGAGCCTGCAAAGGTAGAAGCACTGTCTTCAGTTCGGTGCATTTTCTGCCCTTGAGGGGACCTGCCTTCTAAAGGGCATCAATGCTGTATTTAATAAAGACTAATGCCTGCTTCTAAATAGATGCACGCAGAGGGTTGGGTGGTGTCACCTTACATAGCACAGTGCCCAACGGTACCCACTAAAACCAGGGTCATAGGGATTAGAGTACACCTAGCCTGTGTCCCCAGACTGAAGAAGGAAAGTGCACAGTATCTGAAAGTTGTTAGTGTCTTAGAGGAATCCTTTGGGGTCGCCATTCACTCCAAAACACTGAGGTGAAAGGGAGTACTGTCTAACAATCCTTTGCAGTCAGGTTCGCTCAGCGAGCAACATCAGCTCAGAATATGAAATCTAAACTGCAAGGGCACTCATTTTGTTCTAGGTGTAGTGAAAAGCTAGAAACTAAGGGCTATACTCCCTGAAATGGTAGAGGCCAACCCATTCTGAGTGTTGAGATGGCAAGGGTAGAGCATGGGAAAATGGCAGCTGTTCTGCTGGTGCTATGCTGTCAATCAATCGGGGTTTCCCTTACACAGTCTTCTTAGCTTGGCTGCAGCAGCCAAAGAAGAAGTTGCAGTCAGAGGCTGCCAGACACCTGAAGTGCTCCAAGACTAGGGGGAAAAGTCAAAGTCCTATTAGCTGCCTCAAGTTGTTAACAGCAGAGCTGCCATTCTTGAGGCCCAATTCCACTGTGACAGAAAGATCAGTGCTCAAATGAAGTTGTGATACTATCTTGTGACTGCCAAAAGTATGTTTATCCCTCTAAGGAAGACTGAGGGGAAGATCCCAATGTAAGGGAGTCTGATGACTGTGAATGGAAAAATGCCCTGTTCAGATACTCCCGTCATTCTCAGTAGCCATGCGAAGGCAAATAAAGTCTTGGGGCATGACGGCAGTGGTCTCCTCCTTTCCCCACTGTGGTCCCTGCTGATGCTGAAACACTTAACTGAGTCCGAAGAATTGGTAGCATACAACTCGCTGAAACGCCTCATTCTGTCAGTCACTTCTTTCTGGGAGCAAGAAGGACAGAATAAAACTATGCTCATAACCTTCACAGAGCAAGCACATGCACTGCACTTGCAACCTCATGGAGTTTGTTCTGCTTTCATTTCATAACCAGGTGGGATCACACTGCAGTATCCAAAGCAATGAAAAAAATCTGTTCTCTCTGCTGAAACTCTTTTACCGCTACAGCAGTGTTAGGCCCTTACAAATCTGGTCCTGGAGGGAGGTAGGGAGAGTCACTAATTGTGAATCGCATAGTCTCCTGAGACACAAGTAAGCGATTAGCTCTGATGCCTTGCCTGCCACCAACAATTCTGTCACACTGAGAAGAAAAACGATCCTGCAGCACGATACACACTTCAGTAAAATAACAAATACATCGTGATCATGCTCAAGAGCTACACTAAAAGAGAAGTCCTTGCTAGACAGAGGATACATTTTGGTGTACCTGCTGTTTCTCCGTAGGCAACAACCAACTGCTTATGCAAGTGTAACCCCTAGATGGCGCTATCCCAAGGGCTACTACCGCTGCCTGCTTGGCTAGTTGCAGGTTAAGGGGCCTGGGTACTGAAACAGGTGCCTCCACCCAGGGAACAGGGTTATTAGTAACTGAGCTAACCTGGGTACAGCCCTCCGGGACACTGCAACCCCCCTCTTTCCCCCGCTAGTGGTCTGAACAATACACAACCAACACTTTCACAATAGCCCCTATTCAGCATACAAATCCCCACACTGTTTGCACTTACCACCAGGGCTAGTTCCACCAGTTCGACCCTGGAGACCCCCTGTAAAACAAGGTTAGGCACAGCAGATAACAGTACACTGATTTTGATAAAAACTGGAACCACAGTCAGATTAAATGCAAAAAAAGTTAGATCTGATATATTTAGGGGACTTGAACAAGGAAGAGGTAATCAGGTTGACTGGTTGAAGTATTGATTCAATCTGGCTATAAGGCATGCACTTTAGAGTCCCTCAACACAGTCACACACACTCTAGGTACCCAGTTGGAAGTAAGGTGGGCTAACCTGGAATGTTGCCTGGGGTAGGCCCGTGTCATAGTTGGCTGGGGCCCTGTGATGAAAAGAAAAAGCATGCATAACCACACACAATTTGTAATCTGGAGTCAGGAGGCTAAGTCTGTGATGATTAAACAAAATTAAATCAGATGACACACTTTGCTTGAGCGGTTGTTGCAGGAAGCTACCCCAGTATTTACTCATGCTACCCAGTACAGGACACAGGATGGATGAAATGGAGACTGCAGGTTGATGACTGGTTTGCCAGGAGAAGCAGGGTCCAAACGAATCAGAGATGTTGAGCAGGGGACTGATCCCCGGGTGAGTCTCTAGCCGATGATGGTTTCTATGCCCAAAGCAGCTGGCTGGGCCAGTGTGGCAAGGCCCAGGACGGATCTAACAGTTCGGATTTGAGTCCAATAGTGCTGGATGCAGCCTCCAGCAAGCGTGGCACATTTATACAGTGGGGAACCAAATCGCGACCCACTAACAACAAATAGCACATTTATAGTAAAGCATTCACCATATCACAATGCGGGTAGCAGTCCGGCCGCAATATCAGTGTCTCTGAGCAAAACCGGGAATTCTGTGGTAAATGGATGTATTGACAGGCTGATTACGTTCAACAAATCTTCGGTCTTCTTCAGGTTTAAATCTGGCCACTCTTCAGTGGCTTTAACGCACTCAAATTCAGATGCAGTCCGACAAATTCTTCCTCCCTCTTGAGGGACATCAGGCAGACAGGCATAAACTCAGCCTTTCCAATAACCTCCCATGTGAACTATGCAGGAGCAGCTGCTCAAATCACTCGAGTGGTTTACTCTTCAAACTCTAACTCCAGACTGACTTCTGCTGCAGGCAGCACCAGGACTTCCTTAGAAAATCCAAAAGGTTTGGCTGGCTGATCCATTTGTCTGTCACAGCTAGAGCTCCCCCTCCAGGTCCATTTAGGTGCCAAAGTGTAAAAACTACAATTCCTACAGAAATTTACTCCCACAAGACCCCTGGGGGGTCCCCAAAGATACTGACTGGTCCCAATAGGTAGTCCAGAACTAAGATGGTGGTGCAATATAAAAATGTCCATGCTGCAGGTTAAACAACTGCAATATTATTATTAAAGCAGATAAACAGCCGTCACAAATCCTTGTAGGGCTCCCTCTGTGCAATTAGTGATGGCAGAATGGAGCGATAACACTGCAGCCCAGGCGGAACTCGAGCCTGAAACTACTCAGCCCCTGCCCAGATTAATTTTACACCACAAAATAGGCAGCAGTTAGAGACAGGCATGGAGGCTAACAGGGCACTCACATGCAAACACTTTAAAATCACTAAGACACAGAACACCAGCCTGGCAGTGGGCATTTAGGCAAGCCCAAGGAAGACTTTTGGGAAACCCATTTATAGGGGTTACAGAAGAACAGTAGTCCACTGTACAGTGCCTTCAGAAAGTATTCACCCCCCTTGGATTTTGCCACATTTTGTGATGTTGCAAACTCAAATTAAAATACATTTATATGGGATTTTTTGTCACGTATCTACACAAAGTACTCTATAATGTCAAAGTGGAATGAAACTTCTGGAATTTTTTGTACATGTAATTTAAAATAAAAACCTGATATGTCTTGATTTGATAAATATTCACCCCCTTTGCTATGATACTCCAAACTGAGCTCAGGTCCATCCAGTTTCCTTGTGAGATCACGCTAAAACTTGAATGGAGTCCACCTGTGGTCAGTTCAAATGGTTGATCTGCTTTCAGAGGAAATATACCTGTCTATAAGGTCCCACTGTTGACAGTGCATGTCAGAGCAGAAAATCTACCATGAAGACCAAGAAGCTGTCCGTAGAACTCCATGATAGAATTGTGAGGAGGCATAGATCTGGGGAGGGGTATAAAAACATTTCTAGGGTGTTGAAAGTTCCCAGGAGCACAGTCAAGTCCATCATTAGGAAATGGAAAGATTACAGAATCACCCAGACTCTTCCTAGAGCAAGCTGTCCTCCCAAACTGAGCAACCGGGCAAGAAGGACCTTGGTCAGGGAATTGACCAAGAACCCAATGACCACCCTGACAGAACTACAGAGTTCCATGGCTAAGATGGGAGAACCTGTCCAGAGGACAACAATCTCTGCAGCACTTCACAGATGTAACCTCTATGGGAGAGTGGCTAGACGGAAGCCATTCTTGAGAAAAGGCCACATAACAGTATGCCTGGAGTTTGCAAGAAGGCACGTGGCAGACTCTGAGACCATGTGGCAAAAGATTATCTGGTCTGATGAAACAAAAATTGAACTCTTTGGCTTGAATGCAAAGCGCTATGCCTGATGCAAACCCAACACAGTTCAGCACCCATGTAACACCATTCCTACCATGAAGCATGGTGGTGGCAGCATCATGTTACCGGGATGCTTTTCAGTGGCAGGGACTGGGGCACTTGTCAGGATAGAGGGAACAATGAATGGAGCCAAATACAGGCACATCCTTGAGGAGAACCTGCATCAGTCTGCAATAGACCTTGGACTGGGGCGAAGATTTACGTTCCAACAGGACAACGACCCCAAGCATACAGCCAAAGCAACACTGGAGTGGCTTCAGAACAAGAAGGTGAATGTCCTTGAGTGGCCCAACCAAAGCCCAGACTTAAATCCCACTGAGAATCTGTGGAAAGACTTAAAGATTGCGGTTCACCGACGCTCCCCATCCAACTTGACAGAGCTTGAGCAAATCTGCAAGGAAGAATGGGCGAAAATCCCCAAATCCAGATGTGCAAAGCTGATACAGACATACCCAAGAAGACTCAAAGCTGTAATTGCTGCCAAAGGCACTTCTACAAAGTATTGATTCAGCAGGGTGAATACTTAAGTAAACAAGATATTTCAGTTTTTAATGTTTCATAAATTTTTGTTACACAATGAAAATATTTTTTTTGTTGCCCCTTTAAATTGTTGAGCATGCAGTGTGAAGCAAGGGGGAAAAATATTTTCAATCCATTAAAAATTCTGGTAGTAACACAACAAAATGTGACAAAATCCAAGGGGTGTGAATACTTTCTGGAGGCACTGTATATCCAGAGAGAGACCCTTTCTACCTGTGAATTTCAGTTTCAGATGTGCCTCAATGTTTTCAGTGTGTCTGCTAGTCTCCAACCATTACAGCTGCCACAAGACAGAATGGGGAATGGCATTCTGTGATGTCCATGTGTGTCACAATATTTACAGAAAGGTTTACTGAGAAAGAACTCAAATCTTGGTTCCCAAAAAGACACTTCCACTCTTAAAATGAATGCCACTGCTAAATAAAAAGTCAATGGATAGGGTAGGTGCTTTTGTGGGTTTTTTCTCACATTTTAATTCTGCAGTTTTTCTTGTGGTGGGCTTCACATGTTGCTTTGTACCCACAGTTTCCTAACTCTAATCTCAAATATTCCTACATGAGACCAGATGACAATGCAAAACTATTGTACACAGCAAGTTTACATCAATATCAAAAAATCCTTAGACTGCCGCCGACGTGATATCTTGTCCTAAAAACCTACGCGTTCTAAATCTTCCGGCAGCCTAAGGGTTAACCCATTCTTGTTTGTCAGGCTGTTGCTCAGAGACCACATTTTGTTCCCTGTAACAGACACTTTCATTTTGAACAGGGGCAGTAGAAAATAAATCTGCTTTGTTTTACAGAATCTAAGCTTTCATTTAAACAAAAGGTTTCTAGCCTCACCCATGCAAAGACCTTACCTATATAGGCCACTGCATGTTTATTCTGGCTGTGTAAATAATCACAATGAGGGCTTGTTTAGTGATACAGTACCATTGGTACTGCTGCCATAACATTTTTTTCTCATTCTTTATTCTATTGCAGAGTAACAGATAGATTGCCTTACTGTTAAGAATTTCAGTACACAAGCATTTCTGTATTCAAGCATTACAGCCGGATCAACACCAGAGATTTTACAAATAAGCAGCCTTTTAGGGAATTGTATGCTACAAACACAGACTGGCAAAAAAAAAAAAAAAAAAAAATGGCATGATGCAGTTTACTAGACTGAAATGTGCCACAAGTGTCCACTCATAAGCTTTTAGATCTAAAACAGGATAATTCATCCGGTGACAACAGTTTGCCACACAAAGAAGGGGTACTTTATCAGACCCTATTTAACATTAACAATCACATAAAACAGGCTAGGTGTTATAACAGGAACATGGGCGGATGTATAATCTCTTCAAGGGGTAGAAATCTTGTTATGGGAGTAGCACTTTCTGTGACACATAAAAAAAAAATTATTTTCAAAGCTCAAATTAGCTAAAACAACTCCAGTTTGCTTTCCTAAAGCAGTAGTAGGTGCTACTTTACTACATCACTGGATCTGCCAGTGAACAGGATGACAATCAGCAAATCCAAGGCGTTGCTGAGATGGAGGAGAGGTGAAGGAGGCAACATAAGTGAGTGAGTGCAGCTGCACAGGGGAGGGAGCTGGACATCATTGTCCACCTAGGGAAAAATGACCTGGCTGGGAAAGGGATCAGAGCAGTGCAGGAGGAGTTTGTGGAGTTGGGGAGGGGCCTTAGACAAGTAGCACACACAGTAACCTTCTCAGAGGTGCTGCCTGTCTATGGCATGGGTGAGGCTAAGGCGCTTCACACCATGAGATTCAATCAATGGTTGGAAAACTGGTGCAGAACTCAGGATTTTGGCTTCACTGGGGACTATGGGTCCACCTGGAGGGATACAGGCCTATAATGGCGCGATGGTCTGCATCTGTCCAGAAGGAGAACCAGGATCCTAGTTGATAGGTTTAAATGCTTCGTTGGGAAGCATTTAAACTAGCCAAGGGGGAGGCACTGAAAAGGAGAAGGGAAATCCTAGCCCCACCCACCCCAAAAAAAAAAATCAGGGTAGTTAGTCAGGTAAATACCAAGATAGAGAAGTCAATAGGTAGAAGGGCAGGGGTAAAAGGAGAATAAGGTAAAGGCGGTAAGGACAGGAATGGGGCTAAAAAGGGTAGGACCATCAAAAAATGGAGGGCAATGAGTACCAGCACCCATAGTCTGGGTAACAAGCTCGCTGATGGTGGCCTTGTTGGAAGAGGGACGCCTGGATATTGTGTCAGTCGCAGAAACATGGTACACAGAGAACCATGACTGGGATGTCGACATACCAGGGTACACAATCTACAGGAGGGACAGGGAGGGTGGAGGAGAAGTAGCTCTCAACGCAAGGGAAGGGATCTAAGCAATAGATTTAAATGGGTAAACAGGGAGGAGAGGAAGCACTGTGGATCACCCTGTAGACCAGAAATGGCATTACAATCCGTACGGGGGTTATATATAGTACCCCGTCTCAGGGGGAGGGAATGTACAAGGAAATAATAGAAGGCACCCTTAGGATGGCAGAAAAAGGGGACATATTGTTGATGGGGGACCAATATTCCAGATGTTACCTGGAGCACCTTTGCTGCAGCCACATCCATGAGCAGGGTCATTCTCAATGCTCTACAGGGGGCATGCCTCAGACAGCTAGTGTTGGAACCCACTCAGGAGGGAGCAGTCGTAGACCTGGTACTCTCAAATGGGGACAGAGAGAGGATCTTGGATCTAGAAGTGGGTAGCCACCTGGAAACAAGTGACCACCAAACAGTGTGGTTCACAATAAACACAGCCGCAGAGTCAAACCATACAAAAGTGAGGGTACTGGACTTTAGGAGGGCTGATTGTCAAAATGGGAGAGTGCCTCAGAAAAGCACTAATAAACCGACAAGAAGGAGTGGTGCAGGAACAATGGGGAAACATCAAAACTGCCATCCCAGAGGCAACAAGCCATTGTGTGAAGAAAATAAACAAATAAAAATGAAAGAAAAAAACACTATGGTTCTCAAAAGAAGTGGTGGGGAAGGTTAGGGAGAAAAAGACAGCACTCAGGAAGTATAAGGAAACATAAAAGGAGCAGAACAGAGAACTGTACTAGTTAAAGCAGAAGGAAGCGGGGATGGCAGTCAGAATAGCAAAGGATCAAACCGAGGTAAAGATAGCCAACTCGGTTAAGAAGGGCGATAAAACCTTTTACAGGTACATTAGAGAGCGAAGAAAGACCAAGGAAGGGATAGTGAGGCTTAAAAAGGGGAGGGTGGGTGGGCAGAGAGTGACAGAAAAAGCAGGATACTGAACGAATACTTCTGCTCAGTATTCACAAAAGAAGAGGAGGAGTACCTAATCCAATCAATAAAAGCACTCTGGATAGGGAGATTGATATCAGTCCTTTCTCAGAAGAAAGGGTTCTGAAAGAACTCCTGAAAGTGGACAAAGCAAAGGGACCTGACGGTATTCACCCCAGAATTTTAAAAGAACTAGGGGAAGAACTAGTGGCACCACTGACTACACATTTTAACAAATGATGGGAGGATGGTGTGGTATCTAAGGACTGGAGGAGGGCAGATGCGATTCCCCTTCACAAAAGTGAGAGGAAGGCAGAGGCAGGAAACTACAGACCTGTTAGCTTGACCTCAGTGGTAGGGAAAATTATGGAATTACGTCTGAAGGAAGGAATTGTTGAGTACCTAGAAGGCCAGCATGGCACAGGACCCAAGGTAGCACGGATTCACAGCTGGAAGGTCATGTCAGACGAATCTAATAGATTTCTTTGACTGGGTGACCAAAGTAGTAGACCAGGGAGGAGCTGTGGACATGGCCTACCTGGACTTTAGCAAGGCATCTGACAGTCCCACACAAAAGATTAAATAAACAAATTAGCCAGCCTGGGAGTGTGTCCCATGGTGCTGACCCTCGAAAGTTGCTTAAGTATGCCTTTCTTAGGACCATTTTTCTCCGGTTACTAATGTCAGGGAACATTCATCCTAATCCTGGTCCGATCTCTGCTCCCAACTCAAATTGTCCAGCTACTGCTGGGCTACGTTGCATCCATCAATATTTTTAGCCTGCAGAAAACATTTTTATAACTTTCAGCAATAGATTGCCCAGTGCCAGCCCAATATTATCTCTGTTGTTGAAACCTGTCTCTCCAAGGATACACCTGACTCAGCTGTGTCTCTTACCAGGTACTCTTATCTTCCATGATGACAGATGTGGGAAGCACGGTGGGGGCTGTGCAATCTATCTCAGAGACTCCTTGTAAGGTCATGCACTCCCCCCGACAAAACTGGAACACGGAGCCCAAGCCGTTTCCCTGAAAGTTACGATCAGCTCAGATAGAGTCCCCTCTTTATTACCTCTGTATACATCCCCCCTCAGAACCAAAAGCCTGCTTTCCAGTCGGTCCTTAACCTTCTCTCTCTCTCTCCTGCATTCCAAGGTGGAAATTATTGCACTGGGAGATTTCAAACATCAACTGGCAACCTAACTCAGCTGCCCACTTAAGGATGCTACTGCTGCCATGAATTTTTCCCCAAGTTGTCACATCCCCCCACCCACAGAAATCCAAAAAAATGGATCCACTACCCTACTTGATCTTGTACTTACCAATCGCCCTAATAAGGCTGCTGGTGTCCCTGTGCTCCTAAGTGACCACTCACCTGTGCTCTGTAACTGGTCCAGCAAGGTAAAAAAAAAAAAAAATCCTAAAACTGTGTTCCAGCGACATCTCAAACCTGGTAAACTGAGGCAACTAAAACACCACCTAGCCTGCTGGGAGTGGTCCCCTCTTGATGATGCCCCAGACATTAACTCAGCTCTAGACTACTTCATTTGCTCATTTAACTCAACCTGTGATATATTTGTCCCCCTCTCAAAACACTCTGTAAAAAGCCTAGACACCCCCTGGATCTCTCAGGCTCTCTTGGACCAAATGAGTCTTAGAGACAACCTCTGCACCTTGCCTTTGAGTCTGGCAAACTGACAAGACAATGCTACCAGGCAGTAAGGAATAACTGTACCTGGGGGTTACAGAAGGCCAAAGCTGAGTATTACAGGACATCCCTTACCTCCTTCTGGGGCACAGGCTGCACATTTTGGGACAACCTAAAGGACCTCAGTGGGAAATCGGTATCCCCCTCCCAAAAAAAAAACACTCATCGTTGACAGCTGTATTTCCACTGACCCCAAATGCACTGCTGACACCCTAAATGCCAATTTCTCAGACTTCAGTGGTGTGCTTCCTTCCAACTTTTTTGATCCACATAACTTACCCCCACCCCCCGTTCACACCTGTCCCCTTTTCACTTCAAAACTCTCACCCAGCAAGAGGCAAAATCCTATCTCCAAAAAGCGTTAAGTAAGTCTCGCTACAGCAGCAATACTCTGGATCTTAAAATACTGCTGTCAACACTCGAAGTCCTCCAGCCCTTAACTGGCATTCTACATCATTCACTCTGCCTAGGCGAGTTCCTCTCCAAATGGAAAACTGTCATCAACCCCATCCTCAAAAGTGGTGACCGCACCTCGCCGGGGAAAGTACAGTTACGTAAGAACTTACCATAACAGTAGATCTTCGAGAGAGGCTCTTGCAGTAGGTAACTGCATATAGGACCGATGCCAGCAGGCGGCAGGACCCCACGGAAAAATTTCTAGCTAGCAGTCCCTGGCGAGGGACCGCCCCCACGTCAGGTGACCGGCGTCAAAGAGACGTCGGTATAAAGGGGAGGTTCCTCACACCCGCCTTCCAGTTCTTTCCCACCAAAGGCAAAAGGAGGCCGGACGAGGGAGAAGAGAATATTTCCCTCACTGGAAAAGGAGCTGAAAAAGCTTAGGGGGATGGAGGGCGGGAAGGTATTACCTACTGCAAGAGCCCCTCTCGAAGATCTACTGTTACGGTAAGTTCTTACGTAACTGTACTATCTTACTTCGAGAGGGCTCTTGCAGTAGGTAATTACATATAGGACTGAGTCCCAAGCAGTCTGGAATAAGAAGAAGCACACGGGAGAAGGAAAGCTACTCAGAGTAGATCCGTTAGCTGTGAAGGCCTTAAGAAAGGAGGCCTTGCAGGACAGCCAACCCGAAGCCTGCTCTATGGTGAGAGGCAATATCCACACTGTAATGTTTTGTAACGCTATGGACGGAAGTCCAAGTGGCAGCAGCACAGATGTCTGCCGCTGACACATTCCTGAAACAAGTCACTGAGGCAGCAACCCCTCTGGTGGAGTGACCTCTTATTTGACCCGGAAGGGTCTTGAACTTGTCATAACAGAAAGTGATGCAATGAGCCAACCATTTGGATAGGCATTGCTTAGAAACAGCATTGCCTTCTCTTT
Source organism: Neoceratodus forsteri (assembly GCA_016271365.2). Classification (NCBI taxonomy): domain Eukaryota; kingdom Metazoa; phylum Chordata; order Ceratodontiformes; family Ceratodontidae; genus Neoceratodus; species Neoceratodus forsteri. Next base: position 464,011,869 of record CM057458.1, read on the forward strand.
TGGGTGCAAAAGAGACAAACAGTTGATCAGTCTTTCTGAGATCCTTTGTCCTGTTAGTGTAGTATCTCAGAATCCGGTGAACATCCATAGTATGTAGTAAGTACTCCCCTTGATTGGAGTACTGCAAAAAGAAAGCAGGTAACTCTATGGACTGGTTCAATGTAGATTCCGCTACCACCTTGGGGAGAAACTTAGGATTGGTGCACAGAGCCACACGTTCCTTGTGGAAAATCAAGAATGAAATTTTACACATCAGGGCCTGGAGCTCGGAAATCCTCAGAGCCGAGGTAATGGCCATGAGAAAAAGTGTCTTCCAAGAAAGCAACTTCAAGTCTGCGGAGACTGCCGGTTCAAAAGGAGGCAGAGTTAGTTTCTCAAGAACAAAATTCAAATTCCCAAGGAGGGGTGGGAACTCGAATAGGAGGTCTCAGGTGGAGAACCCCTCTGAGGAAAGTCTTTGAGACTTCCAGTTGAGCAAACGTTCTGTCTGCAAAGGGAACGTGATAGGCCGAAATGGCCGCTGTGTTGACTTTCAGAGAGGACTGACTAAGACCTAGGTCGAAGAAATGGCACAGGTACTCCAGCAGACGTCCCGTGGTGCAGGAGAAAGGCTCAATGTCTTTCGAAGCAGCCCAGATTGTGAACCTTTTCCACTTCATGGCATAGGTAGACCTAGTGGAGGGTTTCCTAGCCTCCACCAGAATTTCGACCACCTGGGGAGAAACTCCAAAGCAGGCTTGGGCTATGTCTGCAGAAGTCATGCATGTAGCTGAAGGGAATTCAGACCTGGATGGACCAGGGTCCCCCTATCCTGGGTCAGTAAACATCACGACAGAGGAAGAGTAAGCGGAGGTTCCTCTGAGAATTGCTGCTGAAGAGAGAACCAAACTTGCCTGGGCCAAAAAGGAGCAATCAGAATCATTCGTGCTCCATCTGAACCTAATTTCTGCAAGACCCGTGGGATCAAAGGAATCGGGGGGAAAGGCATAGACGAATCTGTCCTTCCAATCTAGAGACAGAGTGTCTCTCCAGAAAATGCCTCGCTTTCAAACAAGTGAGTAGAAATCTGGAAGCTTTGCATTTTGAGGGGAAGCGAACAGGTCGACCTGTGGTGTTCCCTAATGTAGGAAGATATCGTCTAAGACCCCTTGATCCAGTTCCCACTCATGGGCCAGGGCGGACTAGCGACTCAGTTTGTCTGCCAAAGGGTTTTCTACTCCCGGAACATGAGTTGCCGTAAGGTGAAGGTCGTGTTGTGTTGCCCAATCCCACACTGTCATTGCTTCCCTGCAAAGAGGGTAGGACCGAGTCCCTCCCTGTTTGTTGATGTACCATACCACACACATATTGTCCATCAGGACGGCTAGGTGGCCTGGAAGGAGATACAGATGGAGGGCTTGGAGTGCATAACGCACTGCCCGGAGCTCGAGCACATTGATGTGAAGTGTTTGTTCGAGCTTGGACCAAGAGCCTTGGGTCCGATGAGGACCAAGATGGGCTCCCCAACCTTCGCCTGAAGCATCTGTGGTCAGAATCTGGAATGGGGGAGGAAGGCAGAATGGAACCCCCCAAAACAGGTTCTCTCTGACCATCCACCACTGCAAGTCTCGAACCACGGGAGAGGAGAGCAGGACCAGCTGATCGAAGTCATCCTCCAATTGATCCCATTGGGAGCGAAGCGTCCACTGAAAAACCCTCATGTGGAGCCGAGCGCGAGGAACTGTTGGGATAGCAGCTGCCATGAGCCCAAGAAGGCGAAGAACCGACCCTGCAGTGACTCACCTGTGGCCGGACAACAGGCTCACCTGAATTTGAATAGTGGCCATCCTGTCCAGTGGCAGGAAGGCCCTGCCCAGGGTCGTGTCCAGTATTGCCCCGATAAACTGGAGTCTCTGGGATGGGATCAAATGAGACTTGGAATGGTTGATGGTAATACCAAGGCACGCAAAGACCTGTTGGTTAAGGGAGAGGCAGCGCAGGAGTTCCTCCCTGGATGAGGCCGCCAGGAGCCAGTCGTCCAGGTACAGGAAAACCTGCACTCCTTGGGTACACAGGTAGGCCGCCACCACTGCAAGGCATTTGGTAAATACTCTGGGAGCCGAGGAGAGGCCAAATGGAAGTGCATTGAACTGGTAGTGGTCCCCCTGGAAAGCAAAATGGAGATATTTGCGGTGGGACGGGCAAATGGATATATGCAGGTAGGCATCCTGCATATCCAGAGCGCACAGCCATTGGTCCAAGCGGAGGAGGGGCAGAAGGCTCTGCAGTGAGAGCATTCTGAACCTCTTGTATTCTACAAATAGGTTCAGGGAACGGAGATCTAGGATATGTCTTACATCTCCAGTCTTCTTCGGGACCAGGAAGAAGTGGGAATAGTAATCCATTTCCTGTAGGGGAAGGGGAAGAGGTTCTATCGCCTGTTTCAGCGACAGTGCTGAAATCTCTTCCTGGACCAGAAGAAGATGTTCCTGAGAATAAGATGATCTTTGCGGAGGGTGACGAGGTGGTTTCTGTAGAAACTCTATTAAGTGTACTTCTGCGATTAGCTGGAGCACCCATGAATCTGTTGTTATCCTCTTCCAGCCCGGAAGGTGGAGGGAGAACCTCCCTCCTACCAGTTCCTCTGGGAAGCCCAGAGGCTGTGGGAGAGGGAAGGAGTCAGGTGGTGTGGGGCAGCGCTGTAGCCGAAGCACACGCTGCTTTTTTGGGAGGAGGGGGCTTGGCAGCTGTGGGGTCCGGCGTTTGGTGGCCCGCTTTCCCGGAGGTTTCGCCCTCGGCCGGTTCAGTCTGTGAAAGGGACGGCGCTGCGGTTGATGGGGATGGTACATAGAGTCAACGGACTTTAGTGCCTTCCCCTTCTCCTGCAGGTCGGTGATGATGTCCTTGACATCACCCAAAAGAGCACCGACCCCCAGAAAGGCACTTCCTGTATAGGGGACTCCACTTCTGGGACCAACCCTGACACACGGAGCCAAGCATGACATCGTAAACCTACAGCGAAAGCTGAGCTCCATCCAGCAGTATCCACAGCATCGTAAATCGCACGAAGCAAGTGTTGACTAGCCGAATGTGCAGAGTGGATGAGGTCAGACAGTTCCTGCTTGACTTGAGAGTCCGGCAAGGAGTCCAATTTGGTTTCCACCTCAGAAAGAATTGCCTTCTGGTAATCCCCCATGTGACCGACATAGTTCAGGGCCCTGATCCCCAGCGTGGAAGAAGCAAAAATCTTCTTGCCGTACTGGTGCAGAAGATGAGATTCTTTATCAGATGGTGACGAGCTAAGGCGTTTTGGATTAGCTGACCGGCCATGAGTGGCGCTAATCACAACCGAGTCAGCTAGAGGGTGGGAATCTAAATAGTCAACACCCTCTGGAGCCTGGTATAGTCTGTTTGAGTTCCATGGAAGAGGGGCTAATGCCGACGGTTGTTTCCCAATGGTGGTAACAAAGTGGGCATGAGGCTCGATACAGGGTGGCACCAAGGTGGGAGCTATCACGGGCAGATCCAGTTTCTCAGCGAGTTTCAACCGCTGTGGGTCTGGCTCCAAAGATTGCCACTTATGCACTGCCTGGATTTTACATAGCAGCTCCGTGAAGGAAGGATCCTCTGGAGGAGACTCCGGAGGAAGCCTGGGCTTTGACGGAGAGCGAAGCTCATCGTCCTTTTCGGAGCAGCCGTCTGAGGCGGCCGAGGAGGAAGAAACTGAAGACGACGACGACTCCCTTTTCCATCTAGGAGGAGGAATGGCCCCTTTGGGAAGCCCTCGGGGAAGCGTATCCTGCCCCTCTCTGGACCCAGAGGGTTTAGCCCTGGTGTCTGGAGAAGGGGAAGGAGTTTGTCGCCATGGACGTACAGGAACCGGTACCAGCACCATCGTTGGAAGATGACTCTCCACCTCTCTGGTGAGCCGAGCCTTCGCCTCTGCCCACCAGGAGGCTAGAGTCTCCTGCAAATCCACCAGCGGCTGGGGGGGCAGTGGAGGAGGAGGAGGGGCATAAGGGTATGGGTTATACCCATACAGCGAGTATACTAACAACATACTAAAATGCCAGCAGAATAGGCCTAATGGTCTTTCGTGTCTGCTCGTTTGGTCAGCCCCCACCCTGAGAGCTGACCTTGCTACCCCCCTCGCCTTCTCTGGCTTCTCCCTTCCCAGTTCCAGATATTCTCGCTGCATTGGATTTTGCTTCCAGAACCCTTCCCCTGTACCTGTCCCACCCCCTCTTGAACCCCTCCACTGTCTCTGCCTCCACCAGCCCCCTAGGCAGCGCATTCCATGGCTCCACCACCCTCTCAGTGAAGTAGCACTTCCTCCATTCTACCCTGAATCTCTCCCCCCCCTCCAGCTTCCACCCATGCCCTCTAGTGGCCCCCTCCTCCTTCCTTCGAAGCACCCTGACTGTTCCTCCCCTATTTACCCCCTTCATGTACATGAAGACCTCTATCATGTCCCCCCGGTCCCTTCTCTCTTCCAATGTGTACATATTTAGGTCTTCGAGCCTCTCCTCATAGATCTTATCCCCCAAGCCCCAGATCATTTTGGTTGCCCTCCTCTGGACCCTCTCCAGGAGTTTAATGTCCCTCTTTAAGTGTGGCCTCCAAAACTGCACGCAGTACTCGAGGTGCGGCCTCACCAAGCAGTTATACAGAGGAGCATCACTTCCCTCCTTCTGGAGGTGATCCCCCTAGCGATGCATCCCAGCATCCTGTTGGCCTCGGCTGCTGCCCTCCTACAAGTCTCTGAGTTGTTCATCTTGACATCCACCACAACCCCCAGGTCCCTCTCAGCCATCGAGACTTGCAGCATGCCCCCCCAGGGTATCCATAACCCGATGGCGGGATGCCCGGCATCGGGGATTGTGGCGTCGGGTACAGCGGCGTCGGATACTGCGGTCCCGGGTAAGAAGACGTTGGATATGACGGGGTCGGGTACCCGGGGCGCTGCCGGAGCAGATGGCCCCGCGGGCGGGACTGGGGCAGAAGGCCTGGAGGGCCCGGCATCGGGGTGGCATCCGGAAACGGGATGTCTCCCAGAGTCGGCACTACCGACGTCAGAGCTGGCGGCCAAGGTGCCAGCATCGGGGCCGGCATCCGGGGAGCCGATGTCAGATCAGGAGGTTGGTCCGGAGGAGGTGGAACAGGGATTTCAGCATTGCCTAAGGATGAAGGGGGAAAATCCCCGGGGTCAGGCTGAGGAGACTCGGGGTCCCCAGAGGGTAGCGAAGGCTGCTGGGAGCCAGTAACGGATGTGGGAGGGTCCGGCATCGGCTCATCCACTGTGCGGACATCGGGCGGAGTGACGTGCATCTTGCCAGCGGGATCCGGGCGGGCACCGGAGGGGCTGGCGTCCGACTTAACGGAACTTTCGCTGGAGGCAGGCCGCGATGGAGGGGCGGCCTGGTCAGGCGGAAGACGTGCGCTACCCTGAAGGGTCAGGTGACTTACCGACCTTCTCCGGCGGATGTCGGGAGAAGACATCCGGCTATGGATGATTCCCACGCCAGTATGTCGTAAAGTCGCAGCTTTTGGCTCGGGCGGAAGCCTCCCCAAAGAGCCCAGAGGCACCCAACTGGCCTGAGCGCAAGCCAGACGGGCAGGCCGAAGCTGTCTTAGAAGCCTCTAAGGCGGCCGTCGAGGAGCGGTCCCCCGGGGTGGCGGGGATGTTACCTTCAACACGGCAACTCCCGAGGGAGTCGTGGTGGGAGAGGACCCCTTGTCCCGGTGCTTTTCTTTGTCCTTTCTCTTGCGATGGCCTTTAGGGGAAGTTTACGCCTGTCGAAGTTTTTTGAGTTCTTTTTCCATGGGGCTCATCTTCTTTTTGAGAATTTGGGCTTCCAGGGACTGCTGCCGCCTTCTCCGGAAGGCCGCGTTGAAACTCAGGCACTGCTGGCACTTCTCTACTTGATGGTCGGGGCCTAGAGAAAAAAGGCACAGGGAATGGTCATCCTTGTGCGGGAGTTGGGCGCCGCACGAGTCACACTTATTTTTGTGCTTGGAGGGTGTAGGGGACGACATACACCAACGAATGACTGATGATTACTAGGAAAAAAGTGAAAAAACACTAAAATAACCGACAAAGGAGACTGACGAGCAAGGAACTTTTCTGCGAGGCGCTGGCATAAGCCAACAGCGGGAAAGAACTGGAAGGCACGCATGAGGGCCCGCCCCTTTATACTGACGTCTCCTGATGCCAGTCACCAGACGTGGAGGCGGTCCCTCGCCAGGGATGGCTAGCCAGAAATTTTTCCGTGGGGGCCTGCTGCCTGCTGGCGTCAGTCCTATATTTATTTAGTTTTTGTTGACCGGGTAAGTGCACTAGACAAATCCTGCCTATTTTCAGGCACGACCCGGGGGAGGGGGATACAGATGAATGCCAACTGACCTTGAACCAGATTCAGCTGTCGGTGGTATTTTTTTTTTAGTGAATGAGGGAAATCTGACCAGGACACCGGGGAAATTCCCCTGCTCTTTGCGATAAGTGCCATGGGATCTTTAACATCCACCTGAACTACCACCAATCCAGGCAGATGGGACCTCAGTTTAACATCTCATCCAAAAGGCATGTAATTACCTACTGCAACAGCCCTTTCGAAGTAAGATCTACCGGCCCATCTCTGTACTTCCCCCTCTCTCGCCAAGGCCCTGGAGAAAAATAGTCTCTGACCAGCTCACTTACACCTTGTTAAATATGATCTTCTCTGTCATGAACAACATGGATTCCGAAAAGGGCACAGTACCAACTTGGCGCTGCTGGAATTTATCACTGCTGTCCACACCGGCCTTGACAACGGGTGTCTGGCTGAGCTGTTTTTTGTGGACCTGTCAAAAGCCTTTCACACCGTTAACCACTCCCTTCTGCTATCTGCCCTCGCCTGCACTGGTCTCTCCCTGGACGCCATTAATTGGTTCTCTGACTGCCTAACAGGTAGATCTCGGCAGGTCAAAATACACGACACCCTCTCCACTTGCCTCCCTATCCAATCAGGTGAGCCCCAGGGATCCATCCTGGGCCCCCTCCTATTCTGTTCATTTCTCAACACACTCCCCAAGGTCTGCTCAGGGAAACTACTCTTATATGCTGATGATGCAGTACTCTTCACCACCCACGCTGACCCCTCCCTGCTACAACAGTCCCTTCAACAATCTTTCACAGATGTGGAATCATGGTTCACTGAGCACCGACTGGTGCTAAATTACAAGAAACCAAATCTATGATGTTTGTGCACTCACAAAATAAACACAAAGGCTTTCCACTGCAAATACTATATTCCCAGCTATTACCCCTAGAACAGGTCAACCTCTTTAAATATCTAGGGGTTACCATAGATTCTGCACTTACCTATCATGATCATATTCACCTCCTTAGTTCCGCTGTCAATACAAGAATTAGCAGACATCACCGGTATAAGCACAGTCTTCCACCAGAGGCCCTGCAGCTAGCCATCTCCTCCTCTATCTTGTCCCTTACAGACTATGGGATCTTAGTCTACGGGGCAGCTGATACCACTGCCCTCCGCAGAATCAGGGTATCTCTAAATGAAGCTTGTCACCTTGCTACCAGTTGTGATTGGTTTACACACACCAGCTCCCTGTATAGTCTTGCAAACTGTCTTGATTTCGATGAGAGACTTGGGTACCAGACATGCCTCCTGCCCAAAAAAAAAAAAAATAGGCTTGCCCCCGCCTCACACCACTGCTGCAACCTGTGCTTGTGATGAAAGCCACCCATAGCTCCACCAAATCTCCCTTCCTGGTTCCCCGCTGTAGACAGGGCACCCCACTGGATGAATGCACTATCCTGTGAAATCACATCTGAAAACATACTTGGCTGTTTCATACTCCTCCTAAAGGAACATCTCCACTCTACTGGCTCTTGTGACTGCCTCTAATGTACACTTTGTTCCCTCTTACCTGTGAAAGCTCCTGCCCCTCCCATTACAACTGTATCACCTCCCCTTCAGCATACCATCCTGACAAAGGGCTAGTGTCTCCTCACACTTCTCCCGCTTGATAAGTACTACCTACTTCTACAGAAAACTGCATGTTAAAACTAGGAAAATATATTTTGTACCATCCATTGTGTGTTATTAGTTCAGCCCAGTGTTATTTTTCAGCTCAGGCTGTGTGAGGTGTTTTTTCTAACTTTCTCTTGCTATTTTATGGGACAAGAAGCAATAAAAGAAAGATAAATGGCAGCCCCCAAGGGCCATAAAATAGCAAGAAAAAGTTAGAAAAAACACCTCACACAGCCTGAGCTGAAAAATAACAATGGGATGAACTAAAAACACACAATGGATGGTAAAAAATATATTTTCCTGATTTTAACATGCAGTTTTCCCCTCCTCCACTGCCTTCCCCAAAGATTACCACTGTCTACAACACTCATCCAATGTTTTTGCTCCCTTGATTGCAACCATTGTAACCTACCAATGTTTACCTGTTCGTAACCAATTATCCTACTGTACGCACCTTGCTCAGTAACTACTTATGCTGTATGCTAACAGCCTGTTGTCTTTTATGTTTTGTACACTATTTGTTTTTCTGACATGAAGCCTTTGTAAATGAGTCTCTGACTCAAATGTTTGCAATTCCGATATGTTTAATAAATAAATAAAATAAAAAAATTGGCTGGAAAACAGGACACAGAGGGTAACAGTAAACAGAGTCCACTCCGAAGAAAAGGGGGGTTACCAGTGGGGTACTACAGGGTTCAATACTGGGTCCGGTCCTTTTCAATGTCTTTAAGTGACACTGCAGAGGGACTGGAAGGAAAAGTATGCCTCTTTGCAGACGACACAAAGATCTGCAACAGGATTGATACACCGGGGGTGGTAAGGATGAGAAGGGACTTGGCAAGGTTGGTGGAATGGTCAACAGTATGGCAGCTTAGGTTCAATGCAAAGAAGTGCAAAGTAATGCACCTGTGAAACAAAAGGGGAAGAGTACACAATGGGGGAGAAGAGAGGTATTAACAACAACAAAACTAGAAAGGGACCTGGGAGTAGTCATATCAGATGACCTGAAGGTTGGCAAGCAACGTGAGATGGCAGTAAGGAGGGCTAGGGGGATACTGGGATGTACTGGGACAGGCATCACCAGTAGAGAACAGGAAGTTGTTATCCCTCTGTACAGACTGTTGGTAAGACCCCATCTGGAGTACTGTGTGCAGTTCTGGAGATCCCATCTCTGCAAGGACATAGGCAGGATGGAGGCAGTCCAAAGGAGGGCAACTAAAATGGTGCAGGGTTTGCAACAGAAGCCATACGAAGAGAGACTAAAGGAGCTTAATATGTATACCCTCGTGGAAAGGAGGGAGAGGGGGGACATGACAGAAACTTTCAAGTACCTCAAGGGAATCCGCAAAGTCCAAGAGGATAGCATCTTTCAGAAAAAGAGATGTGCAAGAACAAGGGGGCACAATTTGAACATATAGGGCGTATGGCTCAGGGGCAATGTGATGAAGTATTTTTTCACAGAGAGGGTGGTGGATACATGGAATGGCCTTCCTGAGGAGGTTGTGGGATTAAAAACAGTGGGGGAATTCAAGAATGCATGGGACAGACATAAGGCAATTCTGGTTTGGGGGGGTAGGAAGTAGGCTGTTAGTTAACTTGGATCTGCTGCTTATCCAATAGGTAGGGAAACGGGTAGACTAGGTGGGCCAAGCAGACCTTATCTGCTCTCAAAGTATATGTTTCTATGTTTGCTGCAAAAGTATAATTGTTCCCTGCTCACCTTCTCACAGGGTACTTTAAGCATCATCCTGGCCACTGTTTCTTGGGGGTACTGCACCTAATTTTTCCCTTTCTGTAGCACTCCATGTTGTCACCGGGAATTCACAATCAATGATAAGATGCACCCCTAAGGACTCATCTGGCACAGCTCAAAGCTGTGACATCAGCACAGAATGTTGGTGGCACAGGGGTTCCATAGCCTCCCTCTCATTAATTTTTAGTGCCAGTGTGAAGGCACAGCAGCACTTTTCAGGTAGCTTCTCAACTTGATTTAAATCTTCACAATGTGTACTTTTTTCTCCTGAAAAGTAACTCTAGCAAAAAGATACTATTTGTTGCTACAGGCAGTACTCCAATTTAAGTCACGCTGATTTCAAATTTAAATTGACAAGCTTGATTTTCCTCACATATGACTTAATTCTTGATTGTCTGTATTAGCTGCCACTCCACCTGCCTTGGTTAAACTTAAGGGTGTACGATACATATCAAGTTATTCTTGCTATATTTAGTTTGTTTTTTGTAGCCTGGTGCCTAAGATAAGTCTGGGGAATCTTTCACCTTTTCGACAGTCTGTTCCCCTCCCTCTGGATCAAATCGCAGCTCAGTGTGCTTCTGCATATTTCAGTTTTATGTAGTGCTTTTACTTTTATTAGTGTTATTCAGTGGGTGTAACTTTTCCTGCTTTTTATCCATTTTTGGACTTTTTGTGACTTCAGGCCTTGGGAGCTGTTTGTCAGCACTGTTTGCGCTCAAGTTCAACTGCCTAGGGCAAGCACGGCATATATAAATCATTTTCTGACATCACAAGTTTGTACACGCACCTATACTTGCATCATTTTTCTTCCCAAACTGCATTATCTTTTTTTTTGCTAATGCAAATCAAGTATTTTGTGCATTTCTCCTTATCTGCATGTTGTGACACTATTAGTGACACAGTCTTAATTTCTGTTGCTTCACCTGCATTACCTACCTAACGTAGGGTCAAGCTTGCACTGGGGCTTGCCGACGCAAACTATTTTTTTTTTTTTTTTTGCAGTCTGTTTCTGAGTCACTCGCACTTCCAAATTCAAAGGTTCTTTAAATTTGCGGGGGGGGGGGGCACTATCTTTGGCAAAAAAAATGTCATTGTTTCAGCACCGTGACTTTTCGCTCAAAAAGTGCAAAGTATGTCTACGGACTAGGAGGCAGTCTGCTTACGGTATGTTCTGCCCATTTCGCACTAGTAAAGTAATTGCTGATTTTTCAGCCCCTAATATCCAGTCAGATGGAGTTATGGGGGAAGGTACATACAGGATATGCAATGGGGACCTGTATGATTGATTGATTATCTACATATGAGCAATTTTACCTTGGTAACTTAACAAGTGACGTAAGCCATGAGTGCTGTGCCCAAGGTCCAACTGCTTCTTGTGTAGCTAAATCATGTGTTATACAGGTTCCCACTGCAAGTCCTGTATATACAAAAGGCTGATGGGCAGTGGCGAATGACTGACAGGTGGTATTTATCCAAAAGTTCCTCAGTCCAAGAAGGTTCACAACAGGCTTGTGCAAATATACCCAAGCATAACAAGGATGCTCTTCCAGATTTGCAAAAAACTCCAAATTTTTCAGAGCCCAGTTCTGTCCTGCAGCCAGAAAACAGTGACCACACTCTTGGTAATAAACACTCGTGCAACTGCAAGAGTTCTGCAGGAGGAAGGTGATGGTATGTCTGCAAAAGAGGAAGGAGAATAGTCAGAGGGTGCCAAGTCCTCTTCCGTACCATACACATTTGATACTCCGTTTACTTCTTTTTTGATTAACGAGATAAGCAGAACTCCACAGCTGGCAGAGGTTCAATATGCCATCCCACTGTGAATCCCATTGTACTGCACTCTGGAAACACTCCCAAGTGTTTTTCTAATTTTCTGCATTTCTGAACAGGGAGGTGAACCAGGAGTTCTAGGTAAAGAACTACATGTTTGTTCTTTCTTTCTCCCAGGAAACATTCCTTAAAAAGAGGGAGACGTCACCAGTCAGGGATGCAGCAAAGGACACACAACTATCCCAACCGAGGGTGCTGCCACTCTTTTAGATGGGAATAAGAGAATAACATGCAACTTATCAACCAACATGCTCTGCTATGGGGTCAGCCACCACAGCCATGGTAGCCCCAGTCCTCTGTGACTGGATAACCACACAGGTGCATGGTTTACCCAAGGACTCGAACGTAAATGACTCGATTCCCCAACTCAATCTAGCATCAAGCTTATTAGGGGGACTCTGCCTTCAATATGCTGTAGCCACCAGCTAGGAGATCTGCTACTGCTGCAATAAGGGTGTTATGGCTGTGTAACTGGTCAGCAGATCAGGCCTCCAAGATATACAAACATACGAAGAAGCCAGCAGAATTAGGCCATTTGGTCTGTCTAGCCTGCTTCTTCTGCAGCACATTTGTTCAGAGTTCTTTTTTCTGGCAACATGTTTATTAAGTCCAGAACTGGAAGCAATTTTAAATTATATGAAGAATTAGAAGGGTCAACTGCCCGTATCAAAGGGCCAGCAGAACTCTATCTTGTAATATACAGGAAAAGGCTCTGGGCACTTCCACCACTCCAGAGGTAATTTTTGCTCCTTTCAAGGTCACGGAAATCAGTGTAATACATGATCACACAATTGTGTCACGAACTCTCAGATACTGAGGTTACTCACCTGTAATCATAGTTCTGCTGCTAATGTTCAGTTCACATCAACACTTTGGTAGTCTTCAACTGGGCATACTCAGTCACTAGAACAGTCTTCAAGCTTTTCTCTTCCTAACACTGCAATCGACCAGGCTGTGTGTGGGAGAAGATGTGCAATATGGCCGACACTACACATTCAGTCAATTCACTACCTGTCTTGCATTGCTTGTAAAGAGCTTTGGAATACTTTGTGTGTGAAAAACGATATATGCTGATTATTATTCTTCTTCTACTACCATCAATCATGTGGTCCTCCTGCTCCACACCCCATACACTCCGATTTAAATTATGGTACAGGAATCCAAAGCAAATGAGTCATATGGATGTGAACTGAATACCAGTAGCAGAACTAGCATAACAGGTGAGCAATCTATTTCTGACTACCTAGATCCAGTTCACAATCCACACTTAGGCAGACTCCTAGACGTCCTCAGACTAAGTGACAAAATGCACATCTCAAATCAGATGAAGAGACTGGAAGACTATGGACTCAAACACAGCACTAAGACGACTAAGCACATTGATGCTGTAGTAGGACAAGAATGTGTGCACACTGGACCAAGTAGCAGCCTTACAGATTTTATCAGTGGGGATGCAACTAGCAGCAAAAACAGAGGCAGCAGTATGTCTACTGGACTGAGCGTTCTGCTCCTGCCCAACAGACCTGCAACACAAATCAAAGCAGGAAGTGATCAATCAGCCAGCTGTCTGATTTGCTACTAGACTGCCTGAAACAGCTTAAGCGATGTAAGGAGAATTGCTCAAATACCGATTTTCATGCTATATGTAACAGAAAACATGAAATGTACACTCTGCACATTGTACTAGGCATACAGGACATACCTGACTAGGCCCCAGAAATTCAGGTCAAGACAAAGTATTAGTTTGAAGCAGAAATTTTCAAGTGCAATATTTTAATAGAACTGCCTTCAAATTTACAGGAAGGACTAACAGACAAGCGGAGACAATCTCCTCCTTGAACGAGTATATTTAATTAGGTTTTGCGCCTGAAAAAGTTTAGGGAGTATTTTCTTAGTGAGATATATGATCACCTGCTTGTCTTACCAGTCAGAGTGACATGACCAACTGCTGTGTTTTCAAATTGTTGAAATTAACAGTCTGGTGTCATATGATCGATGAAGGCCACTCATGGATCGATGAAAAGCAGGTGATCTTAGGCTCTGCCCCCAGCTAGAAGAATTTAAAAAACAGACACTAAACATGGACTGCAGAGTCAAACCAAAAGAACTTTAACCAGGGACCAACTGAACTAGGTTTCTCGGAGGGCTCAGAAACTGTGGTGAAAGAGAAGGGACTTGTACATCAATCCTGAGAAGCAAGCCCTTTTGACGTTGTCTGGCCCATGATAGCCAGGGTAAGTTGAAGCAAAAGCAGTTTGAACCCGAGGACATAGTACTTTTTTGCAGACACAAATATAAATTGAGGTCAGCCCCACACTTGGGTGTGGGCCTCTTAGTGCAGACTGTTCCCCTTTAACCAGGTGCTCATTCTTCCAACTTTCTTTTTAAGGATACACACCAAGATTGAGTGAACACTCCACATGTTAAATGTCTACTGAGCACTGCTCTTTTACCGGGGGCACACAGCAAATGTTCATGGCCAGGCTCATCATCTGTTGGTCGTATTTCCACACGGATAACTGCCTCCCTTTGCTGTTTGGCTAGCTTTTACGATAAAGATTCTCAGAGACGTAACAGTAATGGCCCACATGGTTAAACATGGGCTTTGAAGGAAACAGTGGCAAATAACCAGCAATTCATTACACACAATGCATACAAGTAGGATGCTGAACCATGCACCTCTCAAGCAGTTTTATTTAGAATAATTGTACAGCATAAAAGAGAGCAAGATCATTCATTCTTTATTGGTGTAATTGGACACAACCTTACAGCACATGTGCTCGTTTGCAAAGGTTCCATGTCAATGGGTTACAGAGGCATCATCAGCACACTTGAAGCATTGTCAAATAATACAGGATATACATGATTAGATTCAGATTACATACAGGGTAACTTAACTGCAGAAACAGAACAATCGCATAAGTAAAATATGAACGTAACAGCATATGACAGGATATCAGCAGGAAGTAAGGTCTTGGGTATGTAGCAATGCAGGTGTGATGAGGGAGTAAGGTGCAGATAGGATTGGGGCAGCCAGGGTTGGTAGGAGGGTACCTAGGGGGAAGATTCAGTTGGAGGGGAGGGAGGTGGGACAAGAGTTGGGTGGTGGAGGATTGGTCAGGGAAGCAAATAGCAGAGGAGGAATTAGATGGAGTATTCAATCAATCAATCAATCTTTATTTAAGGCGCCTTTCTTAAACCAAGGCGCCTTTACAAATGACATAAAACAATAAATATTTAAAACAGGATTTAAAACAAGATTAAGATTAAATAATTAACAGTCATTAAAAGCTTTGTTAAAAAGGTAGGTTTTCAAAGCTCCTTTAAAGCTCTGGACAGTCAGGCAATTTCGTACCTGATGAGGTAAAGAATTCCACAGGGTCGGGGCCATAAAACTAAAAGATCTTGCCCCTGAAGTTTTTAAGCAAACCCTGGGAATCTCTAGCAATCCCTCGTCAGTGGATCGGAGCAGGCGGGGGGACAGTAGGGACGCAGGAGATCTTTCAGGTAAGCAGGTCCCTGATCATGTAGGGCCTTATAGGTCAGCAAACCAACCTTGAAGGTGATTCGCCAACAAACTGGCAGCCAGTGCAGTCCACGGAGCACAGGCGTTATATGACTGGACCTAGAAGAACCAGTCAAAAGCCTGGCTGCCGCATTCTGCACTAGCTGCAGGCGTCGAAGTTCAACCCCCGTAAGCCCTAGGTGTAGGGCGTTGCAATAGTCCAGGCGGGAGGTAATGAAGGCATGGACCAAAGTTGGAAGATCCTCTGGAGGAACCAAGTGCTTCACCCTGGCGATGTTCCTCAGATGATAAAAAGAGGCTTTGATAACTGCTGACACCTGAGACCTTAAAGTCAGTAAATCATGAAATACCACGCCCAGGTTCCGCACCCGGTCTGAGATAGTCAGCTGAACACCCCCAAGCCATAAGCCCAAGGGTGATCTAGCTAACAAACCCGCCTCACAGCGACCCTGATCCACAACCAACACCTCAGTTTTTTCAGGGTTCAACCGCAGCCAGCTCACATTCATCCAGTCTTGGATTTCGGCAAGACAGTTGTTAAAAGACCGAAAAGGCAGTATCCTGGCCGGGCACAAAGGACATGTACAGCTGGGTATCATCTGCATAGCAATGAAAACCCAAGCCATACCGCCCAATAATCACCCCTAACGGCAGCATGTACACTGCAAACAACATGGGTGCCAAAATGGAACCCTGCGGTACCCCGCAGGATAGGGAGACTGATGCAGAGGAAAAAATTCCTGACAACACCCTCTGAGTCCTACTCTCAAGGTACGATCGAAACCACCCTAGGACTGTACCAGACAGTCCACAGATAGATCGCAAACGTTCCAATAGCACACCATGGTCCACAGTGTCAAACACTGCAGAGAAAGAGATCAAGAAGGACCAAGATGGAACAGGTCCTTCGATCTCTCGATATTAGGAGGTCATTTAATACCCATACAAGTGCTGTCTCGGTACTATGCCTTTTCCTGAATCCAGACTGGAGAGAATCATAGACAATTGTTGTTGGTCAGATGATCATCCAACCGTGATGCGACCACCTTCTCAATAACTTTACCCACAAAGGGTAAGTTAGAGACAGGCCTGTAATTAGCCAGACAGTCCAGGTCCAAGGAGGACTTCTTAAGAAGGGGCTTAACCACAGCCTCCTTAAGAGGATCTGGAAAATTCCCCCTCTCCAAGGACCTCCAGACTATCTCAGCAAGAACTGGGCCGATTTTATCCACACAATCCACTAGAGCCTAGGATAAGCTCTTTTTAAGGAAGTCTAGAAGTGAGAGAGCCTGGAGAGCCCCGTTAGTGCAGGGGGAGCTCATTAAGCCACTGGGTGGCTTTGTTGGCAGAAAAGCACAGCCCCAGGTTGGTACTACGTTGTGGAACAATGAGGGCTTGCCTACACATGCTTCTTGTGGAATACTGGTTGTTAACTTGGTGGAAGATAGAGCTAACTACGGGAGAGGTTAAGACCATGCAGAGCTTTTTAGCCATAAGGACAGTTTGGAATTTCAGACAGGCGTGCAGGGGGAGCCAGTTAGTTTGCTCATAGTGTGTGCAGGAATGTGAAAGTCTATGGGCACCAGAGACGAACTGGCAAGCTTTATTTAGAGTGACCATGACCCAATCCAGGGACATGGCACTGGCTGCACTATAGATGGGTAGGTCATAGTCTCAGAGGAAGGATGGTACTGGAGATGATCAATCTCTTGGCTTCATGAGTGAGGTTCAGTCTATGAAAAGTGCTCCAAGTTTCTTATTGGTGATATCTGTGATGTTATCTATGTGCTCAGAAAAGGTCAGTGTGACACCCAGATACCTGAAGGAATGAACCTGCTCCAGGGCGGTGCCAAGGGCAGTGCGTACTACCAGGGCTGGCATTCTACTTTTAAGGTGCGGACCGACAAATGATACAGTTTTAATTTTTTTTTGTGTAATTAAGTACTAGCTTGTCATGTTGAAACCAGAGCTCAAGAGATGCAAAGCTGTTTTGTAGAGCTCTAGAGACAGCCTCATACTGCGGGCAGCTGTTAAAGATTACAACGTCATCTGCATATAGGAGTAATTTAGAGTGGGTGCAGGCCTTAGGGAGTTCATTTACAAAGAGACCAAATAGTAGGGGGCCAAGAATGGATCGTTGAGGGATTCTGACAGAAACATCTCTAGCGTCCAACAGGACACTGTCAATCTTTACTCTCTGAGAGTGACTTGTAAGGTAACTACGGAACCAATGCACTGACTCAGTGGAGAGACCCATGTTGTGAAGCATTATAAGTAAGAGTGTGTGACTGACCAGATCAGATGCTTTCGTGAGGTCAACATATGTGGCACCAACCAGGTGACAGTTATCGAGAACATCATGTATGAAGCTAGTGTATTCTATAAGGGTAATGGTGGTGCTGTGACACTTTAGAAAGCCATGCTGCTGGCTACAGAGGATATTACGTTTGTTAAGATACTCAACCAATTGGTCAGAGAAGATCCTTTCCAGGGCTTTAGACAATGGAAAGTGGTCTATAGCTGGTAACACAGGTGCGACAACCTCCCCGTGGTGACTGCTGCAGCTCTCAGATATTGGGGAAACTGAAACTAGTAGGGAGAATTTAAAGATCTTCATGAGAGGTTTAGCTAGCTCATGCAATGTCACAGCCAGTAACTTCATGTCCACAGTGTCACTCCCCACCCTTGTTTTACCGAACACTCTAGAAACATAGAAGTTGACGGCAGATAAGGACCGCAAGGCCCATCCAGTCTGACCATTTCTTTTTCTACCTTATAAATGTGCCATCGGCCTTTGCTCTGTCAGTGACCTATCTATTCATAGTCATTTGTATTGCTCCCTTATGCCTATCCCATGCCTGTTTGAAGCCCTGCACTGTATTCATAGCCACCACTTCTTGTGGTAAGCCATTCCATGCATCCACCACCCTTTCTGTGAAAAGAATTTCCTCACATTCCCCTTAATCGGCCTCCCTCTAATCTCATGCTGTGTCCTCTTGTCCTGCTATTTTTCTTATATTTAAACATGTTAGACTCTTTCACCTTGTTTATGCCCTTAAGGTGTTTGAATGCCTCGATCATATCCTCTCTCCCTCCTTTGCTCGAGGGTACATATTGAGCTCCGTCAATCTGTCCTCATATGTCTTCTGATGCAGTCCCTGCACCATTTTGGTTGCCTTCTCTGGACTGCCTCAATTTGGTTAATGTCCTTGTGAAGGTGTGGCCTCCAATACTGCACGCAGTACTCCAGATGGGACCTAACCAGTGTCTTGTACAAAGGTTATTACCTCCCTCTACGACTTGTGATACCCTAATAATACACCCTAACACCCCCTAGCCTTACCTACTGCTTTAGAGGTCTGTTTGATGATTTTAGGTCATCAGTGATGATGATGCCCAAGTCTTTCTTCCTTTGTGACTGCTAGCAAATCCCCTCCCAGCCTATAGGTAGCTTCAGGGTTTCTCTTCCCTATGTGCATGATTTTGCACTTCTTTGCATTAAATCCCAGTTGCCATTCTTCTGACCATTCTGCTAGTTTATCCAGATCTCTTCTCATTCTGCCCACCCCATCTGGATCATCTACTCTGTTGCAGATCTTGGTGTCATCTGCAAACAGACAAGCCTTACCCTCTAGTCCATCTGCAAGGTCACTAATGAAGATGTTGAAGAGGACTGGCCCCAGGACTGATCCCTGAGGTACCCCACTTGTGACTTGCATCTCTTCTGACTGTATACCATTTACCACCACTCTCTGTTTTCTGCCCGTCAACCAGTTTGCCACCCAGTTGACCAACTTCTGACCCACCCGAGCCTACCCAGCTTATTTATCAATCTTCTATGTGGAACAGTGTCAAAAGCTTTGCTGAAGTCAAGGTAGGCGACATCAACTGCTCCCCCTTGGTCCACCACTCTGGTTACCCAGTCAAAGAAATCTATGAGATTAGTTTGACAGGACCTTCCTTTGTAAACCCATGCTGTCTTGGATCCTGTGCCCCTATGGATTCCAGGTGTTGCACTATCCTTTCCTAAGGAGTGCCTCCATAATCTTGCCCACTACTGAGGTAAGACTGACCGGTCTGTAGTTCCCCGCCTCCTCCTCTACCACTCTTGTGGAGCGGGATCACATGAGCCCTTCTCCAGTCTTCTGGGACCTCTCCTGTGCTCAGAGCTCACTAAACAATTCTGCTAATGGCTCTGCTAGTTCCTCCTTTAGCTCCTTAAGTACCCTGGGATGTATGCCATCAGGTCCCATTGCCTTATCCACCCTGAGCTTAGCAAGCTCTTGTAGGACCCTTTCTTTTGTGAAGGAGTAGTGCTCACCTCCCTCCCCTGTGTCCATGATGCTGAGCTGTGGGCCCTGCCTTACCTTCTCTTCAGTAAATACTGAGCAAAGTATCTATTTAAGATAGATGCCTTTACAGGGTCCTCCTCCTCACATGCTCCCTTTTCTCCATTAAGCTTAGCAATACCCCCTCTGGACTTTCTCCTTTCACTAATGTATCTATAGAAAGTCTTGTCACCTTCTTTTACTGTTCGTGCTAGTGTTTCCTCAGTTTGGGACTTTGCCTGCCTTACTGCCTTACCTGCTTCCCTTAGGGCAGTTTGGTATGCCTCCCTATCTTCATCCCGCTGTGTTCCCTTGTATTTCCTGAAGGCCAGCCTTTTGGCTCTGACCTTTTCTGCTACTGTATTTGAGAACCAAAGTGGTTTCCTTCTTCTTTTGCACTTCCTTTTCTGTCTAACACAATGGGATGTTGCTTCAAGTATTGCATCCTTAATGCTTGCCCACTTTGCCTGTACCCCCCCTCACCTGTGTTTCTTTTTGCCAGGGCTAGCTTAACTCTGTTGGCCATCTTATCAAAGTCAGCTCCTCTGAAGTCCCATATTTTTGCCTTGGAATGGGATGATTTAGATGTAGTAGCCAAATTGAACCATACCATGTGATGGTCACTGGCCCCCAGGTGACCTTCTACCTGGAGATCTGTGATCCCTTCTTTGTTAGTCAGTACTAGATCTAGGATAGCCCTGTCTCTTGTGGGTTGCTGTACCAGTTGTTTGAGGCCCTCCCCCTGCAGGGACTCCACTATGAGTCTAGTTCTGGCAGATGTTCCTGCTGGTATTGACCAATCTGTATCTGGCATGTTGAAGTCTCCCATTATCAGAACCTCCCCTTTAGCTGTCATGTTTTGTATATCTTCTAACAGTAATGTGGCTATGTCCTCCCCCTGGTCTGGGGGCCTGTAGACAACCCCAGTTCTTATGGCTGTCCCATTTCCTGTTTCCAGGGTGACCCACAGTTCTTCTGGCTCCTTATGTGTATTCTGAATTTCTGTAGCTTTGATATTTTCATTAACATACAGGCCACTCCTCCCCCTTGCACCCTCGGTCTCTTCTGAACAATACATAGCCAGGTACTGAAGTCTCCCAAGTGTGGTTACCGGTAAACCACGCTCACTAATTGCTACTATGTCCAGTTTAGCCTCTGACATTATTGCCTGCAGGTCTGGGATCTTATTTCCCAGGCTGTGAGCATTTGTGTACATGATTTTCCATTGGCCAGATTTTGTGTGTTAGTTGTTGGGTGAAGTTTGGCATTACCTGTGGCCGTATGGGGAGACAAACCTTTTTCTTACCTGGTGATGCAAATGAACAGCAAACACGCTGAATTCCTGTTTGACCACTAGCTGAGGGGAGGGGTGTTCTTCCCATTCGACGATGGGGTGCACCCTCCCCATTTGCTAGTTTAAATATTCTGCAAAGACGCCAAACTTCTGCCCCAATGCACTGACTCTCTTTAGTCAGATGCAGTCCATCAAATTTAAAGAACTTCGCTCCCAGAACTGTTGCCAGTTCCTACAAATCTGTGTCCTTTTTCCTGGCACCAGTCCTTGAGCCACGTGTTTAGCTCCCCTATCTCCCTTCTTCTGACCATCCGTCCATCTGCTCCCTCTCCCAGACTGGCAGGATCTCAGAGAAGGAGATGCCGGACGAAATAGATGATAGTTTGTCACCCAGCCTAGTCAGGTGTTCCTTGGTCTCCACAACTGACCGGCTGGCAGATCATAGTCCCTATGTGTACTAGGACATCAATGTTTTCTCCTGCTTTGTGAACAATTTGTATGCGGTCAGTGTCTCTCCATGCTGATGTACCTGGGAGACATCTGACCATCACCCCTGGCTGGAGATGGGTATCAACTCCCCAAATCATGGAGTCTCCTATGATCAGAAGTTTTTGTTTCCTTTGTGCTTGTTTAGTTTTGGTTCCTGATTTGGGTGAGTTTTGTTGTGCTAGCTCCTTTGCAGCAGTGTCCTGCTCTGCAGTGTTTTCTGCCTCTTTATTTGATTTCAGAGATAGAGGCAGATACCTGTTTGTAGTGTTTATATGGTTTTTGAGGTAATGTGTTGGAGAGCAGAGAGTGATGGCTCCTCAACCACCTGCCAACCTCCTGGACCAACTACCCTCTGCGGTCAGGTTTTTCTGTTGGATGCTGGGGAAATGGCGGTGGTTCTTATAATGTATTTCCTCTTCAATATGAAATTTGAGCGTGCAATCTCTGCCCATGCTGCCGGAGCTGAGCCCTAAGATCTCCAAAGGCCCAGCATGTAGGACAGTGTACTAAATCCTGTAAGACTGTCCTTCTGAAAATTGTTCCACAGTACCTGCAGTTAATGAAATCCATTCCAAATAAGTTGCTGGGTTTGTAACCTAGTCAGAGTAATTAGAAGGAAAAAAAAGGGGAAAAAAAATGCAAGTAATGGTTTAATTGTGCTTTGTTTAACTTGTTATAACAAGTTAAATTTCTAGTGCCCCTGTAAATGAGATCACCTTGTGGAGGCCCCACTGATCCGCCCCTTCCTGCTGTGCCACAGAAATGTCACAACTGTGGTACCCTATAAAGGAGTGTGGCGTGGGGTGGTTGGGGATGGGGGTGGGTGGCTGGGCCCTTCCCCTGCCTAAAAAGAAGAACCACGGACGAAAGAACAAGGAGGTAAGAGCAGAAATAATCAGTCAACAACAAATGCAGTAACCCTGAAAGCTTATCCTAATGTTAGATAAAACTGTAAAGCACCACCTGTAATAATTTCAGAGAAGATATACCCTGTAAGAAACACTTTGCTCCAGAGAAAAATAAAGCAGTAACAGAAGATATACCTTGCAAAAGACAATTTGAATCAGAAGATTACAGTAGTAATCTGTTAGCACACACCTGTAGGCACACCTTGTAATAATGCAGAAGAAGGTATACCAGCAACAACAATTTGAATCAGAGAAAAAATAAAGCAATGAAATGTTAGCAACAAACAGTAGCAATCCCTGTGAGTAAAAAATAAAAACACCACCACACAGTAAATCTGCATAGCCAAACTAAGTCTTAATCCTTCTCCCTTGCTCTGGTAAGTTTCTCTACTCTGCCTTTCAAGCAGTCTTAGAAGGAAAGAGCTCAGGTGAAGCTAGGTGCCTTGCCAGAAAACCAAGTCTTCTACCTCCAAGATATCAACTAACCTGACTTTTTAACCTTTCTTTCTGTTGGAAATTACTGACAGTTTGCCAGCTCCACCCCACATACACACCTAATCCTTTGGAAGAGCTGTGGGAGGAAAAGCAATTAGCTCCTTCAATCTGAGAAGGAGACTGAAACACCTCTGAGACAACAAACCTTTTCAACAAACAAGAATAAAATAAAACACAGTGTCAAACAGTAATTTTGCTTAGCCCAATGATAAAAAAAGTCACAAAAATGTAAGCTCCACCTGTAATACAGTAATTTCAGAGAAGATATACCCTGTAAGAAACACTTTGCTCCAAAGAAAAATAAAGCAGTAACAGAAGATATACCTTGCAAAAGACAATTTGAATCAGAAGATTACAGCAGTAATCTGTTAGCACACACCTGTAGGCACACCTTGTAATAATGCAGAAGAAGGTATACCAGCAACAACAATTTGAATCAGAGAAAAAATAAAGCAATGAAATGTTAGCAACAAACAGTAGCAATCCCTGTGAGTAAAAAATAAAAACACCACCACACAGTAAATCTGCTTAGCCAAACTAAGTCTTAATCCTTCTCCCTTGCTCTGGTAAGTTTCTCTACTCTGCCTTTCAAGCAGTCTTAGAAGGAAAGAGCTCAGGTGAAGCTAGGTGCCTTGGCCAGCAAACCAAGTCTTCTACTCTTCTGATATACTTTACAGCATCTTTAGGAGGTGACGAGTCTGAAGTAGAAATCTGGGCAGCCTGTAATGCCCGGCCCCGGGTATTAATTGCAGATATCATTAGGCATAGAGTCAGCAGGTAGTACTGAACTGAAGTCAGTAAAGGCTCTGTTAAGGGTGTTAGCAATTTCAGCTGGTGTGCAGAAAACTCTTTGATCATCTATAAGTAAGGAGGGGGAGGATGCATCTTTGCAGCCAAGGAGGTCTTAACTTGTCCCAGAATTTGCAGCCACTGCCCCAGGTGCATTGCTGCTGCTCTCTGCTTATATGTAGTCTCTGCTGCCATAACTGCACTAGTGTACTTGTTATGTGCCTCATGATACTTCTGCATATCAGCCTGGGAGCCGGAGGCCTTGGCTTTAAGCCTGAGATTATCCCAGGCTCGCAGTAGGGCTAAGAGTGAAGGGGGTAACTCAGCTGGCCGATGTTTCTTTTATCATTTTTTGTTTGATGGAAGCACATTTGTCACATGCTTCGCTAAAGTGAGTGATCAGGAAATTGAATGCAATAACATCGAGTGTGTCATCCAGATAACTTCAGTCGATCGAGCTGAGATGCACTTTAAAGGCGTCAATTTGATCCTGCCTCAGTACCCTGTGTGAGATGAGTCTGGGGGTGTTTTCTTGCATGGGGCTGACCAAGTGCCCAAGACTAACTTGAACCAGGCAGTACCCGTACTTCAGTTAGCCTATCTGGATGCGTGGTAAGGACCCAGTCAATTAGCAATGCTGAGCCTGTTTTATAATTTATGAGGGTGTGGTCTTGTACCATCTAGATTAGGAACAGGCCAGAGATGAAGTCCCTATGGTCTGCACTAGAAAGTGCTGACCAGTTTATATTAAAGTCCCCGGTGACAAGGGATTCCCCCTGCAGTGCTCAGTAGCATACAGTGATTAACGAATGCATCGATGCCCAACTGTTGGTAGCCCAGTGGTACTGTATGTAAACTTAGAGGACATTTAGCACCTTAGCTCCATTACCTAACTGGATTTGTACTGCCAAGCATTCATAGTGATTGGTAGGGTTCTTAATGGCTAGTTTCTGGGCCTGGAGTTTAGCTTTGAGGTATATTAGGCAGCCACTGCCCCTCCTCCCCATCCTGTCCTCCCTTATTAAGTTGTAGCCTCGAAGTGTAATGGTAGAGTCAGGTATTTTAGGAGTAAGCCAGGTTTCAGTGATGGCTATGAGGTCAGGCTGTTCTATGGCTACCCAAGCTTCCAACTGGGAGAGCTTTGGTAGCAGGTTACCTATGTTCAGAGACAATATTTTGAGCTTGCCTTTGTGATCTCTAAGGGGCTGCCGGTACTTAAGTTCTGGGCTTGAGTGGATGTTCCCTGACATTAGCAGTAGAATAATCAGCTGCTTTCTTCAGTCTCTAGGGCCATGGATGTTTTGCTGGTGCTTCACCACTTTCATATGCCCCCTGGTGGCCATGATAGGATAGAAGGTCTTACATGGGCAGAGCGACTGGGGAGGAAAGGGGAGGCAGAGCAAGTCCAGACTGTATAATGCATCAGGAGAGGGAGGCAGACTGCTATAATTGCAGATGAGAGTGCGAGTGCCTCGGGGAAGGGGGGGGCAGCCTACTAGTGTTCAGGAGGGCAGGCTGTTTAGTGTGGCGAGGCAGAGAGTAGTTATCAGTCAGTCCGGCTAAAAACAGAATTATGAGTGCTGTCCCAGGCAGACTTAGTGAGTTCATAGCTGCAGGATAGCTTTGCGAAGGGCTAAGCACTCTAGTATTGTCACAGTAGAGGCTGGCCAGGAATCTCCTACGAACTTCAGTGAACAAGAGTTGTGGTATACTGTAGAGGACATTATTTTTGCTGGAATAAAGTATCATCTATATTCACTATTACGAAAATCCAGTGAAAATTATATGCCTGTGAAAATTTATACTACAACTGACAAGTTAGCTTGCTCTAGGGTTACCACCTGTCAGGTTTTTTACCTGGTGATCAGGTTTTCAGGGTCCTTATCAGGTAATCTGGTTTTGCTCTGTGTTGGTCAGGTTTTTGAGCCATTTTGAGTGCCCACATACTTTTGAAACAGATTTTGTCATCCAATTATTTGTTTCAGCTGCGTGTCCAGGTTACAGACAAGTTTTGTTGTCAATATAGCCCTTTGTTTGTGAAAGCTGTCAACCTGGGAGGTGTAAAGTATGGCCATTAACATCATTCACATTTACTTAACCTAATCTTTTCCACTACTGCTCTCCCACCTTTTGTAACAGTAACAGAGCCAGCTGTCTTTCAGTTTCATTTGCTGGTAAACACTTTCATCTCAAACAGAATTTAGGCATCTTTAAATGTTTTAGATTATTTTTTTAATCAAGAAAAAAAGGACGGTCACTTCATTGACTTTAAATAGTGATGTGGACATGAAAAGGAAATGGAGCCAAAAACAATATAAAGTACACTATAGGAAACAATTTCTATATACCATGTATACTACTGTATGCTATTTACAGTATTCCCTTGTCTCCCCACAGACCATATCTGTAAATTAGATTTATTTTATCTTTGTAATTTAATCAGGTAAAGCAATGTCACGAAATAAACACATAAGTAAATAACTAGGAAGAACCTGGAAAAGTAACTTTAACAGGTTAAGTACAGTATCTTAACATTGTGTTGAACTGCTGCTTTAAGTGTTGTCTTTTACTGTTATAATAAATGGCTTTGGAGGAGGGGCAATGCATAATGAGTCATGAAAAGGGGTGGGGCTTAGGATCCGGTTTTTGCTTCATTCAAAGGTGGCAGTCCTAGCTTGCTCTTGCACTTCAGCTAAATCAAACTGCCGTGAAAATGTTGGAGCAGATGAAACAGTGAAATTTAAGGGCTGTGAATTAATTCTCCTCTACAGGAGGCAGTATAGCATAGTGGTTAAGAGCATTGATCTGCAAACCTGGGTTTGAATCCCACAGCCCCCACTTGCATACTGTGCAACCCTGAGCAAGTCACTTAACTTCCTTGCGCTCCCAGGTCGCACCTGGAAACAAGCTTCAGGCTTAGTGTGCCTTTCCTGGTTAAACAATTTCCCCTTTCCCTTAGTATACTGGGCTGTGGCAAGGCTAAGAGTTGAGGAGGTGCAGGTAATTAAAGGGTGAGAGTGGACTCTCTCTACAGAGCCTGGGAGAGACCAAGTGAGGCAGGTGTAAAGTTGTGGGGGGGTGAGTCCACTTGCTTCTGCACAGATAGGGGGAGAAAAGTGGGCTGGCTGTTTTTTTGTAGACAGTAAAATGAGATGCACCTCTGGATGGGAGGGTGGTTCAGGAGGCTAGATGGGGAGAGCTCTGCGGTGCCACGTGTCCGCTAGTGCACTGCTTTGTTTAGGACGGGCCAGTATCTGGGGCTCGGCTCTGCTGTTGAAGGGTGTCTGTGGAGTGTCCTGGTCTGGGGAGGGTGAACGGAAGAGCCCTCACAACCCTTGGGGTCTTGCTGCAGTCTGGGGAGGAAAGGAAAAAGTAAGTTATAAGGTACTGGAAGGGAGTGGTGCGACGATGGGGGAGGGAGTTGGCTGAGCGAGGGGGTTACAGTGTATGTATGGACTTTACAGCAGGCTGCCTACACAGTCTAAAAATCAAATGAAATGCACAAGAAAAGTCAGAAATGCACGTATACTGTATAAATTAACCAAAAAGAATCACTTGCACTGTGCTGACTCTAAAGAGAGACTTAAAGGTAGTCTGTTTAAAAAGCAAGCAACTGTTCTATTTGGTGCCAAAAATCATCTTGTACACTGCTTTGTTCAAGACGGGCCAGTACCTGCGGCCTGGCTCTGCTGTTGTGGGGCATCTGTGGAGTGTCCCAGTCTGAGGAGGGTGAAGAGCCCTTATGATCCTTGGGGCCTTGCTGTGGTCTGGGTCTTGGCTCTTCTGTTGTGGGGCATCTGTGGAGTGTGTCAGTCTAGGGAGGACTAACGAAAAGAGGACTCATGGCCCTTGGGGTCTCGCTGCAGTCTGGAAGCGTGGCTCTGCTGATGTGGGGCATCTGTGGAGTGTCTCAAACTGGGGAGGGCGAATAGGAAAAGCCCTTATGAGCCTTGGGGTCTCACTGCGGTCTGGGACTCTGCTCTGCTGTTGCGGGGCATCTGTGCAGTGTCCTGGTCTAAGGAGGGGGAACAGGAACAGCCCTCACGACTATTAGGGTCTCTCTGCATAAAACACACAAGAGTACCGCAATTATACCCCTTTATCTGTTGACACAGTCCGGGAGGAGGAAATAAAGTCCAAAAAGCTCTGTTCCAGCCACTACAATTTTGAGGCTTAATTCAGATATCTTCTCTCCTTTTTTTCTTTTCTTCTGGGACGGTATTTTGAGAAATCAGTCTCAGGAGCCAGTTAGAAAGTTCCAAATTTACATCCAAAGTCCAGGGTTCAAATCCTGACCACCACTCCGGAGAATGAGCCTTAGTTTTGCCTTACAGCAGATTGTCCCCACAGTCAGCCACTCCCCCCCAACAAGCAGGATCCCAGCTCAGGCTTCAACCACTGGCTTTGCTTGGTAAACAGTCTTTACACTGCTACTGCATGTGAATCTTACTGCTGGAAAGCTCCGGTGGAAAGCTCCATTGCTTGCACAACACCTGCACCAGAAGCATATGTGGTGCTTAGCTTAGATGATAGATAGCTTCAGAAAAAAAACGTTTCACTTACTGTTTACCGCAGTATACTAGATCGTATCTGGCTGATTCTGCTGAATCCCAGGTCAATATTTGCTGTAACCAGAAACCCCAGAATCCCCTGCAGCTGATGTCAGAGCTGGCCTGCAACCGTGGGACATTCAATAGCCTGTAGTGCATGTTACAGCTTTTATTATAAGCTCTGATCAGCTGTTTGCCAGTCCCTCTGTCCTCTATGGGCTAAGCATAGTCCTCTGTGACTGTACCTAGCCCTGGGAGGACAGCGGGGCCAGCAAACAAAAGATCAGAGCTTATTAAAGCTATAACATGTGCTTCATGCTGTTCAATTTTCCACAGCTGCAATCTAGCTCTCATGCCAGCTGCAGGGGATTCTGGCACTCCTGATTATAGCAGATGGCAAGGTTAAGAGGGAGTAGGATCAGCCTGATACAATCTAATACAAACCTAAACAGTAAGCTAAAAAACAAAACATTTTTGCACACAAACTGCAAATTGGGAACAGCCCCACACTTGGGTTAGTGCGGACTATTCCCTTTTAAGGTGAAATTCCGAGATGATCTTAGGCAAGAACTTTGCATGAGGGCATAGAACTACCTTACTCTTGTGGAAAACCAGATATGGAGACTCCAGAGGTTGTGTCTGAAGCTCAATCACATCTGGCCGAGGTGATGGTAACCAAAAACGCAGTTTTCCGCAACAGGTGAGACGGTTTACTGCATACTGTGTTGCTGTTGAAAAATGCAATAAAGAATTCAATGTTAAAAAAGGTGCGACATGTTACACATGTCTGCAAGCTCGAATGAGTTACCGACCAGCCATGAAAGCATCAGCAGTAAGCCCCACAGTGGCAAAAGCTACTGCAAAGGTGAGGAAAGTGGTCAACTACCTTATAGAAGCGATCAACCACGTTACCTTTGACCACCGCCAGCAAGCCAGCCTTAGTTCAATCTGCCAAAATGGCACATGGGTCTGTTTTTACGGACACGGCTTGCAACCCCAGCTGAGACAGGGACCAGAGGTAATTCAGGATGCGTGCATTAGGACCGGCGAAGGGATATACTGTACACCCTGTTCAGTGCACCAGTGAGAGAACACTGTCCACTTACAAGAGTAAGTCTTGCAAACCTTCAGCACCTGGAGGGCATCCTCTGAAAAGCCCAGGATCTAGAACTCCAGCTGCCTAGGAACCAGGTGGTCAGGTGCAGGGACTACAGGTCTTGATGCCAGATCATCCCTCAAGATCTTGTCAGGAGGACCAGTCTGAATGGAAGCAGCCATGGAGGCCTGCTGCTAAGACTGAGAGTCTGGTACCAGAATGGATGTGGCCAGTTCAGAACCATCAGGATCAGTGACACCATGATCCAGCACACTGAGAACCACCCTGGGGATCAAGGGTATGTCGGAAAAACACACAAAAAACCCAGGTCCAGGGCTGAGAGACTGTGTCCCTCATCAGGATGCCCATTTGAAGGGAGGGGCAGAGAACTGCCTTAGTTTCCTGTTTTCCCAGGAGGAAAACAATTACACCAAGAGTGTTCCCCCATGTCAATAGCTGGGACACAACCTCAGTCAGTGCTAGATGAACTACACAGAGTTCTAACAGGTTGATGTGGAGCAGAGTCTTGCTCAGTGACCAGATCCCATGCACACTGTGAGCCATATGTGCACCCCAACTCACCACAGACACATTGGTCAACAACAACAGGAAAAAAACATTATGTATGCCTCATTCATTGACAGATTTCTCTCTTTGGGCCACTTCCCTCCCATCTTAAGACCCATCCAACTCTAGCTTCAACAATTTGGCTATACAAATGTTTAGTTGAAAAAATAAAATTGGACCCAATTCCATAGGACCTTACACCAATTTGGGATAACCCCAGATTCACATATAATGGAAGACAAATTAAAGACATCGGTTGGTGCAAAGCAAGAATAACTCAAAACAGACTTAGTAGATTCAACTACAAAAGAACTGTTATCCTTTATCGACCTTAGGAAAAAATACCATATTCACAGTCTCCATTTCTGGCTATCCCTACAACTACGTGACAAAATTAAACAACATATCATATGATTTCTCAGTGGATTCCAAATGGAATCAGCTTTGAAGGTAGCTCACCTAAGAAAGGGGACGAGTTCATTAAGAAAAGGAACAGGTTTACTATGTAAAATATTTCAGACAGCAATACTGCTAACATATTTAATGCCAAGTTAACGTGGGAAACGGTCAATTCGAACATTTCCGATCCTTCTTGGGAAAATGTCTGGAAAAATGCTTACCAATGCAGATGGGAGGTTAACTCAGTTCGAAGTATGACACAGATATTATTATTCACCTCAGGTACTAAACAAAATAGATAAAAAAACATGTACAGTGGTAGTCACACAAAAGTATATTGGTACTGCCCACCTCACGACACTGCGTGGTTGTGGTATACATGTTATTCAGTGGGTACCATGTTTGTGGAACGCTCATCACACCGTATGCCGTAAACGCTATGCTGACATTTACTGTATGTTGGAAATGTGGGGCCCTACAAGTTACTTTAGGTCACCTTTTTTTGGTTTTGTCCCCAAATAAGACCAAGATGGGGTGAAAGTCAAGCTGTGTGTCAAACAATTCCGGAAAAGGATATACCTTTGACCCCATTAACCTTATTTTACAGTATAATTCCCCTCTACAACATTTATATAGGTCTCATCAGCTCTGGATCTTGTCCTTAGCACATAAAAGGCTAATCTTGCAACACTGGAAATATAAGATTCCGACAATCAAAGAATTACTAGATTCCTTAGGAAACACAAATTAGTGCATTAGTTATCAACTGATCAATAGAACTGACTTATTCAGTGCAATATGGGAACCGTTCTATTTTAAAAATACTTCAGACACCTGATTTTGGTAATGTAATTCATTTTTAAAGGACTGCATTTGTTGGTATAGATGTTACCGTCTTATTAAATGTATACTTATTAGCGAGTCTAATTATTTCACCTGCTATGCTATAATTATTTGTATGTTTTCTTAATTTGTAATTGTTGAAAATGAATAAAATCTTAAATTGGGGAAAAACAATGGGAAGAAAATATCTAAGCGCAGCAGAGGCAACACAGGATGACCACATGATCAGGTGGTAGGAGGAGTTAGGTTTGAAGATTGTTCTGGTAATCGAGCATGCTCAGTATAAGACTGCTGAAGTGTGGATAATAAACAGAACCTAGGTAGTCAGAACCAAGATTCCTTATCCAGCAAACTTTTCTGTGGTTCCAAATGAAGGGGCGGATTCCCAGCATGAGGCTTCACAGGTCCATCCCGTCCCTAAGTGCTGGGCCAATGCCTTCAGAATTTATGAATAATGAGCCCAACTGACGAAGACTCCTGGGTTCTCAATATCGTATCATAAGGCTATACAATGAGAGTTGTCTACTTTGCTCTCCAGGTGTCTGCACCTCCAGACTCCAGAATCCAACAATCCCAGAAAAAGGGAGGCAGCAGACTAGACCCCCCCCAACCCAGATTGAAGTAATAATACCAATTCAGTAGAGAGGCAGGGTTTCTACTCCACGTACATTATACCTCCAAAGTAGTCAGGGGATTGCTCCCCAACATGGCTCTTCAAACCCTGAACACGTTTGTGAAGCAACCAAAATTGAGATAAGGAGTCCCTCCGTATGATAATCAGAGCAGTTTCTCTATGGGATTGTATGATCTCCATCAACCTGTCAGATGCTTATCTACACATTCCAATCCATCTCTCACCTCAGACTTTCCCAAGATTTCCTATTCAAGACCCACATTTTCAGTACTAATCACTCCCCTTCAGTCTCTCACTGATTTTTTAACAGAAGTACTAACAGTTACTGTGGCCACCCTGAGATCACACAGTCACCATGTGTACTCATATTTGGATGATCTCCTGAACAAGGCACCATCGTAACACGCAACCAGAGCTCGACTTCTCTGGACATTTCAAGTCCTGAAGCAACACAGCTGGATGGATAGTAAAGTAGGTGAATTTTGTCCAGTCATTTCAGAGACTGGAAAATCTAGGGTTGTGTTTTCATACAGACTCAAACAAGTTTCTCCCTCCTCTTCCACAGCAGAGAATCTCCAAAAGGATGCCTGGCACCTAATATATCAAATGACAGTGTTAACCCATTGATGCCTTCAGATGTTTGGGTTGATGACTGCAGCAATAAAACTGGTTCCTGGGACTCGTCTCCACATTAGGCCCCACCAAAGGCATCTTATTCCAGTTGTTACCCAGCTTTGAAACAGTATCAGGTTCCTGTTAGCTCTCTTTCTCAATTCATCACGTGCTTGCTTGATGGGACGCCACCTAGAATCTCCTAGAGGGGGCTTCTCTATTCTCGCATCGGGGATGATTTTAATGATAGATGGCAGCCTCTTCAGTTGGAGCAGACATCTGAATCTGATTCAAGTTGTCTAAGGCCCCGAGGAGAAACTTTTCAGATCAACATTCTAGAAATGAGGTGTTTTTCTTGCCCTCTGCCCTTTCAGGAAACACAGAATTTGACAGCAGATAAGGACCTTTTGACCCACCCAGTATGCCCATTTTAATCCTACCTACAGTTTCACCACAGACTCTAATCAGTCTCGGGCTCTTTCTCCCTCCCCCATTCCCTTCCACTAAGCTATTCTTATGCCTAGCCCATGCATTCTTGAACCCCACCAGTGTTTCTGCCTCCACCACCTCCAGTGGAAGACTGCTGCAGGTATCCACCACTCTCTCTGTGAAGTACTTTTCTCACATCTCTCCTGATCTACCCCCTCCGGCTTCATAGCATGTCCCCTTTTTCTTGAGCTTTTTTCTCAGAAAAATACTGCCTATTGTACCTTATGTATTCCGTTAGGTATTTAAAGGTCTCTAACATATCCCCCCCTTCTCCCTCCTCTCTTCCAGGGTGTACATATTGATGTCCTTTACTCTCTGGTCATAGGGCATTTGGTGCACACCCTGTACCACTTTAGTTGCACTCCTCTGGACTGCCTCCTCTCTGTCCATGTCATTCCAGAGATGTGATCTCCAGAACTGGACACTCTACTCAGTAGGTGGGGTCTTACCAGTGATCTATACAGGAGCATCACTATCTCCCTCTTTCTGCTGGTGATACCACTCCCTATGCACCCCAGCATCCCACTAGCTCTTCCAACTGCCTTGTTGTACTACCTTGCCACCATTAGGTCATCCAGTATGACTACCCCCAGGTATCTTTCCTGTTTGATGGTCATCAATACCACACCACCCATTTTATTCTCCATCCGTGGATTTCTGTACTCTAAGTGCAATTATTCTTTACTTTGTTTGCACTGAAACCCATCTGCTATACCCTTGACCACTCCCCGAGTTCTCTCAGGTCTCTGCTCACCCTTTCCACTCCTCCCCTCGGAGTGCGTACCCTGTTGCAGATTTTGGTGTCATACACAAAGAGGCAGACCTTCTCTTCCATCCAGCTTCTATGCAATGTGACTTATAAAGACATTAAAGAGGACTGATCTCTGAGGCACCCCGATGGTCATTCTCCTTTCCCCTGAGTGAACTTTGTTTACCACTGCCCTCTGCTGTCTATCCCCTAACCAATTTCTTCCCCAGTCTACCACCTTTGGACCCACTTCTAAGCTACCCATATTGCTTACTAGACTCCTATGTGGAATGGTATCAGAATCCTTACTGAAATCTAGGTAGGCCATGTCCACTGCTCCACTCTGATCTAATTCCTTGATCACCCAGTCAAAGAAATCTATCAGATTCATTTGAAATGATCTCCATCCTGTGAATCCATGCTGCCTCGGGTCTTGTAGCTCACTGGATTCAAGATATTCCACAATCCTTACCTTCAGCAGTGTTTTAACTTTCCCATGACCAATTTCAGGCTGTCTGGCCTGTAACTACCAGCTTCCTCCCTGCTACCACATTTATGAAGTGGTACAACAACATCTACCCTCCTTCAATCCTCCGGAACCACTCCCATTTGCAGTGAGCTATTAAACAGGACTGTCAGAGATGCAGCCAGTACCTCAGCAAACTTCCCTTGGATGCACTCTGTCTGATCCCAGTTCACTGTCCACTTTCAGATTAGCGAGCCCCTTCAGGACTCTCTCCTCCAAGAAAAGGACTAGTGTCAACCCCCAGTGGCTCCTGTTACTTATTTGTGGTCCCTCCCCTTCTCATTCCTCCGTGAACACACAGCTGAAGTATTTGTTCAGGATGTGGTTTCAAGCTGCAAATGTAAGCACAGAGACTGCACTAAATCAAAAACATGCTCATGGAAGCCTTGCTTCACTGGCTGGAAAACTCCTATGTTCATCAGTCATTCATTTAGTTAGAGAGCTAACCATACAGGCAGACTGACTCAGTCACCAAGCTGTGCCTCCAAAAGAGTAGTCTCTGAACCCGGACATGTTTCATCTCCTGTGACAGTCCTTTGAGACAGCAGAGACAGACTTCTTTGCCTCCCAAGAAGAATGTTCAAATTTCCAGGTTCTTCAGGCCTTCAAGTCTCAACAGGTACAGCTACACTCCCAAGAGTGTCAAAAAACTGTTCCGCACACAAGTAAATTCGCTGCTTAGTAGAGTTTTATTTCCAACTGGATTCAATCATAAAGGCGGTAAATGAAAATGCAGTGCAGACACCTAGCCAAATCACTGGTAAAGGGATAGCCCCAGCACTTCACCATAAAATCTTAGTCAGTCCTTCAGGTGTCCACAGTCGGAAGCAGTGGATGCCCTGACTCAGACATGGGAATTCAGAACGGCTTACCTTTTTCCTCCTCTACCACTGCTTTCGACGGTATTAATGAATAATCTGGCATCAAGAAGAAATTTCCTCCTGGCAGCTCAAGAGTGGCCAAGACGGCCTTGGTTCTTAGATCTGATAAGCCTGTTCACTTTTTTATGCGAAACAGTACAAGCACAATTCTTGGGCCTTGTTTGTAAAGCTACATTTTTGTATACTCAAGCCTGGATCATTAAGCTATTAAAAGGGTGATGATTTGGGGGGGGGTGCTGTTGAGCAGCCACACAGGAGGACGCACATTTCAGAAGCTCCGATTATTACTTTATATTAATTATATTATCGAGTCCCATTCTTTGTGTTAGCCTGGCTCTTCCGCTTCTAGTATGCTCCTGAGCCCTATTTGCGAGCAAAATGGGTATAAATAAAGGATCAGCGTCTGCCTCTACAGACTTTTTCCAACCAAGAGGCAGACGGGACAGTGGGCCTCCTCAAGATGGAGCGACAGGGACCTCTGGTGGTGTGGAGTCTGCAGAGGTGTCCCTGGCTATGGTCAATTCTACTCTGCAGTAGCTAGTGCGAACGGTCCAGGAATTGGACCGCAAATTTGACATCCTAACATCAAGAGTTGCAGCTCTGAAGACATAAATGGATTTAAATAACCAGTCGATGACCAAGTTGGAACAGAATGTAACTAAAACTATGGATGCTACCACAAAATTAACTGGGGATAACACTTGGCTGCGTCAGCGCATGGAGGTCCTGGAAAACCAGGCCCTCGAACGGAACATTAGAATTCTGGGTCTGCTGGAATCGGCCGAAGGGGATGACCCTCTGAATTTTGCCCGCTCTCTCCTACCTGTCATAATTGGTTTTACAGAGGAGGAACCACCGTTATCACTGGAGAAGGCTTATAGGCTTCAGCCTCGAAGGGCACAGAAAGGGTCCACTGACCCTCACACATTTATGGTGGTCTATTCTGCCACTGAAGACAGGGATCGTTTGCTGGCCACTGCAAGAAAACAAAGGACGTTCAAGTACGGTGATTCTGAACTGCAACTTTTCCCTGATTTATCCTTCAGAACCAGGCAGCACCGCAAAACATTTGATGCGATTCGAGCCAGTCTCAGACAACTTAAAATCCACCATCAACTTCTGTGCCCAGCCAAACTTCACATATCGTGGAAGGAGAAAACCTACGAAGGATGCTGAAAAGATTATGGACATCATCGAGCAGGAGGGGTCTAAAGAAAATGAAGATGCTGATTCAGAAAGAGAGTGACTTATTTTTTGGGGTCAATTGAAAAGCAGTAAAGTATAACCACCCTTTCTTATTTTATTTAGATGGTTACTGGTTAACGCACCAGTTAATTATGAGTGGTCTTTAATGCTGGGTTTGTTGCACTTAAATACAGGGGAGATATCTTACTGAAAATTCAGGATCTTGCAAGAGGACTCGCTCCGGACTGTTATGCATGATTACGTGCTGTTTCTAATAGGAGTAGGGAACACTGTTGATTTACCATAACATTGCGGGTCGCTGTTGTCTTCTGTACTGGGACCTTGGGACCCAAATTAATGTTTACTATGTTATCTGCATGCTCTCAAAATTAGAAAGGTGGGCCGGGGGCAATGCTTTGGGTTTTGGTTTTAAAAGTAATGTTTTATATTAAAGGAAGGGCATTTGGGTTTGTTTTTTTCTTTTACTGTAAAGCGGAACTTGCGTAAAATGGAGCTTATGTTTCGTGGGTATCTTTGAAATCCTGCAGAGGGAGCTGTGAGCCTGAGGGCTCACACTCTGGCTGGTTCTTAAAGGGACTGGCTAGGGATGCATTTATCTCCATCTGGGGCCCTCCTTGTGCTGTAGGCTTCTGGAATATGAGATTTTTGGTAAGTGGTTAATTCCCCCCATGGGATTATAAGAGGGGTGATTGCACTGTAAGATGTGGTTGTATTGTTAATTCTTACTATTGTACCTTGTGCTTAGGACTCACCTGTGTACATGTGCTTTTTGTAAAGCGTGTCTTTTTACTTGAAAAGCTCAATAAAAATATAATGCAAAAAAAAAAAAAGGGTGATGATCAGGATTTGATGATGAGAATGGCAATATTTCTATACCGTGCAGAAATAATAAGGAAGAGGTGTCAAACTTGTGACGTTTTTCTGTCTGCAACACGGTGACACAGAAAAATAGATTTTGTTGGCAGAAAATGACCACAAGGCCCATCCAGTCTGCCCTAACTCTACCTACTCTATGTGGTGGCAAGGGGCCCTAGTCAGTCCCCAGCTTCCCCCACCCTGTCCTGGTGATTCTTCCTTTTAATGATATGCACGTGCCTATCCCACTCATATTTGAATCTTTAACTGTCACTGCCTCCATCATCTTCCTAGCCAACCTGCTTCATCTATCCGTCACCCTTTCTGTGGAGAAATGCTTCCTCATTTCCTTCTTGGACCCCCAATCAAATTTCAATGTGTTCCCACATGTAATCATGTTTGTGCACAACCTGAAAAGCTCCCCACACTCCTGTTTATCCCCCTAGATGTATTTAAAGGGGAATAAATCAGGATCTAATGATGCAGTATTACTGGCTCATGTATGTGCATGACTGTTTCTAATATTCGTGAAGGCTTAGGCCATGTGCAAATAAAAATTACATAAAGTCAAAGTGATGCACGCAGATCCATACAAGTTCCAAGTGGCAGCCAGACTCCTGAAGGGAGGCATCTGCTAAAGCTTGGATATTTGGCTAGGTTAGAGAGAACGCTCCTG
Organism: Neoceratodus forsteri; assembly: GCA_016271365.2. NCBI lineage: Eukaryota > Metazoa > Chordata > Ceratodontiformes > Ceratodontidae > Neoceratodus > Neoceratodus forsteri. Next base: position 464,049,378 of record CM057458.1, read on the forward strand.
TCCTCTAGGAATATTGCCACACCTTCTGGGTACAAGGGGGTCTGCAATGCCTTAGAAATTCAGCGGTCAAGCTAAGGAAAGCCTCTGTGGTACAGGTTCAGGATTTCCTTCAAGCAGAAGTCAATAACGGTTTAGAGTTGTGCACACTTTGCGGTCAGGTTGCTGTTTTGAGATATAATCAAATTATTTTTGTACAGTCAGTAGGGCCAGGTCCTTCTACCGGTCCTCTGTACCTCCCTGAGATCTCAGTTTGGTCCTTGGTGCTCTTTTTAAACTGCATTTCAAGCCTTTGCCCCGTTTCTGAAGAAATTCTCTCTTTCTATCAAGGTGTGCCTTCTAGTAGTCATCCGTTCCATCAGACGCCTTAAGTGAGCTTCAGGCTTTTTCCTGCTAGGAGCCTAATCTCATTTTTCGCAAGGTCATCGTTAGAACTGTGCTCTTTTTTCCTTTCATAATGCCCACTGTCTTTCATGTGAAAGAAGAGGGGTGCCTTCTGCCTGCTTGCTCAAAGCCAGCAAATTCCAAAGAAAGACACTGCCCAAACTTTGTGTGTGCAGCTGAGTCAAAACATACTCAGGACAGAGGGTTTTCAGTCCAACAAAGGTTTTGTCCTCTACGAAGCTGCAAAAAAAGGGCAGAAGGCTTCTAAGGCCACTTTAGTTAGGTGGGTTACAGCCTGTGTAACAAAGGCTTTTGTGGTGTCAAAACTGAAATCACCAGCTTTGATTTGGATGCATTTGACCAGGGCTGTGGCAGCCTGAACCAAAAGATAAGAGGCTTCTGTCTCAGAACTTTGCAGGGCAGTCACATGGTCTTTCTACACACCTTCACCAAATATTTTAGGCATAATACTCAAAGTTCAGCTGATGCGGCTCTTGGGCACCAAGTGCTGCAAGCAACTATCACAAAATAGAACTCCTAGTAGAAGCTATATGGCAATATTCTCCCTCACCCTAATCTGATGGGTACTGCTTATTAGAATACATTTAGTAGGATTTTCAGTGACAACATGGAGCATTTCAGAAAGAAATAATTCTAACAAACTTGCCACAATTTATTGTTTGGAGGAGAGCTAACATCATCACTGGGTTCCACTTGAGAGTTGTTTTAACTCTTGTGAAGAATAATGATATGATTTAACAGATTGGCATTATGTGACACTTTTTAATTTTTCTGATTAAGCAGCTTTGTCAGGTACATAGCTAATCTAATCCCTTGTAGATTTGTTTATTTTTTTTTACTCTGTGTTTATTCAACTTCCTGCCCCCTCTCACCACTCCTTCAGACTTCCTCTGCTGCATGATCCCTTTTCATGCTGGGGTCTGCCCCTAGTGTACCTGGTGCCACACTAAGCCCTTGATGGCCGGATTACCCCCAGTGTGGGGTGGGAAGGGACCCCATCTCCCAAACTTTGATCGTAGACCGGCAAACCGGAGTCTACCCCAATGATCTGAGGGCACACACACACTCAGGAGTAGTCACCTAGGCGAGACGGGTGTTTTTCCTGTATTCTTCCCCCGACGCTGGCGTGCAATGAGGGCCAATGAGCAAGCAGATGTGGTGAGACGTGCCTCCTGCTCTGCCCCTCTGCCGACGTCTGCCCCATTCCCATGCTGCTAACTTCCCACTACCGCACCTACCACCCGAGCTCCCCCCGGTGGCGGTGTCACGGCAGGAGTCTGCAGGCTACCACCCCCCCCTCCGAGAAGGGGAGCTGCCATTGGGCACTCTATCCCTCTCTTCCCCGGCCGACCCCAGGCAGTCCGTGCTCGTTCCCGAACACGGGTTGCCGGCGTGGTGCGAGGTAAGGCATCCAGCACCTCAGCGCCACCGGGCCAGCATACACCTTGTAGATCTGAAGTGTTAAATCAAAGGAGTATTACAGTCAAAATTTGCAAAAACATATGTTGTAAAAAGTGTTTTGTGTGTGTAGTCCTGATGTGTCCTTCCCTTTGCTTTTAAGAGTTTTTTCTAAATTTGCCAGCTAGTTTTATGGCCCCTGGGGATCTCCATGTTAGAATTTTTATGGCTCTTCTTGTCCTACAATGTATCTTGTCCCATGTGACAGTGATGCATCCAGAACCACAGATTCAGCAAGAACTGGTTTAGAGCAATTTTAAAGCGGTAGAGCTGTGATTTTATAACGTAACTTTCCTTATCCAGTGAGCACTGAATGCTACATTTACAGTTTAGCAAACACGTGAGGGTTAATTTAGTGGGTTATTCTGCAAGAAAACAGCTAGAGTCTTTCCTAATTATATCATTGAAGACCTGGGGTGATTTGTGTACTTTTTACATATGTGTGTAGTTTGATGAAATGAAAAGCTTTAAAATCAAAACATTTACTCCTGCTGGCTATACTTAGACCTAGAAACACACAGAGAAAACAAAAATACTGAATCAGAGTTATTTAGTTCAGACCAGAACATCAGGCTCTTCTCTACAGATTACTGCTGTAGTACCTTCCCCTCACTGAATCAGTCGTCACGGATGCACCACTCTCACATGAAACAGAAGGCACTGTAGGGAAGAGAACAGCAATAAACCATGCTAACATGGACATCCCCACAGGCTATAAAACTAGCAGGCAAATTTAAGAAAAAACTCCTAACGGCAAACAAAGGGAAGGACACACCAAGAGTACACACAAATCACAACAATCTGCCCAACATGGGTTTTTGCAGATTTTGACTGCAGTACTCCTTTAATCAGTAGTTACATTCTGTTTGCCCAAAGTGTAGCGCCTCCAGTCTTCTACGATATCACTCAACAGTGTCCTAGAACTTCAAGAGATCAGAATCAAGCAAGTCATGAGCATCTTTCTACAAAGGTACAGTGCATTTATTTTCTTCTTTTATACAGTAGATAGTATGTTGTCAAACAATATAACCCCGGTCATTACTACTGTTTTACTGCAAGGCAGTCAAGTGGTAAGTGGGAGGCTATATAACCCTTATGCTACCAACATTCCATGCTGATGTCAGATCTTTGGGCTGCACCAATGAGTCCTTAGCAGGGGTGCATCTTACCCATTTGCCTTCCCAATGACAATGCTGAAGCTAACAGAAAAATAAATTACAGTATATCTGACAGAATTTCCTTTATGATGTTCTACCCAACTTTTCTTGAATTACTGCAACTGCAACATTTCATCTAACTTACTTTACTTAGGAATGGAATGTTCTAATATCCCATCTCCCCTCCTGAACAAATATCTACCACAATCTGGCATGTAGAACTGTATCAATTTTCATCCATGGAGCACAACTGCCCAATGCAGTGGCAACACCAGTTGGAAAACCCATTAGCAGCTCAAGCCTGACTTCTTCACTGGGCTGGAGGGGTCTCTGAAATCTATGTAGGCAGCACTCTGACTGCGGAGGGCTGCACACCCTGATGCAGCACTGTTTCATTAGTCACACACTGTGACCAGTGTGCTGCTGCAGGCAACTATGCCATCAGCCCTCCTCCCACCACCCTGCAAGGACTGCGAGGTTTGGGTAGGCTTACGCTAGGGAGGTGTGTGGAATGGAAAAAACAGGCCAAAAGACCATAACCACCAAAAGGTGATGGCCCCAGGTACACTTGGGCACCATGCCGCACCTGACCATACTGGATGTGGATTTCTGGATGGGGGTCTGATACAGGGTGGCTGCCGTGGGAATAAAAAGCCCATAAATGGTCTAAGTTGACCAAAGACAGACAAAATACAGAAGAAACATGACGCATCAACAGGGCAGAGACAAACTACTTTTGTGCAGTTTAAAGGAAAACTACACCCTCATATCTTGTGAATTATGTTTCCATGTCAACAGACAACTTTTTTCGTGTAGCTGTTAGGAGTATATGTGATTGCTTTAGTTTATTTTCACTGTTCATGCTCATCACTGTAACTGTCCTGGGGGTCTCCATTTTATGGTCGTTTAAATTTCATTGTCCATGAGAGCTGCATTAGCATACAAGAACATGAGGTGAGTCAGCACCCTTTAGACTCCATAGTATACCTGTCTGCTCAACTAGACTGTTAACAAAACAAGTTACACAGAAACATAGAATTTGACAGCAAATAAGGACTGTTTGGCCCACCTCATCTGCCCATTTCCCTGCCAGTTTCATATACCGCAGATCCTAAGTGATCTGCGGCTTACCCCCCTTTTCTGTCACTAGGGTTAACTTACATCTATCTCGTGCTTTTTTGAGTTCATCTATCATTCTTGCTGCCACAACTTCCACTGGTAGGTTATTCCATGTATCCACCATCCTTTCTGTAAAAAAAATACTTCCTCATGTTACCTTTAAGTCTACCCCCCTCTATTCTCATATCATGGACCCCTGTTCTTGAATATCTTCTTTTGAGTAGTAGTAGTGCTTTATTGTTCTTCCAAAACATTAAAATGTTGAACATTACAATATTACAATTAAAAATGTTGTTCAGTAAAATGTATCAATAAACATTACATGCAAGATTCGTTCACAAGTGCAGACATGCTAATTAAATGTGCAATACTGTCTGAAAGATGCTACTCTCTTGCACCTTGTCTATACCTTTGAGATATCTGAAAGTCTCTATTGTATCTCCTCTCTCTCAGGGAATACATATCAAGTTCCTCTAGTCTCTTCTCATATGGCTTCTGGTGCAGCCACTGCAACATTCTTGTTGCCCTTTTCTAAACTGCTTCTACTCTATGACCTTTTGGAGATGCAGCCTCCAGGACTGAACACAGTACTCAAGATGAGGTCTCACCAATGTTCTGTACAGTGGCATCTCCACCTCCTTCCTTCTGCTAGAGATACCTCTCCCTGTGCACCCCAGCATCCCACTGGCTCGCCTCACAGCATTCTTACATGTTTGGTATCCTTTAGGTCATCAGATATGATTACTCCCACATCCCTTTCCTGTTTGGTGGCAGTCAGTGCCTCCTCCCCCATATCATGTACTCCTCCCCTGTATTCCTGTGCCCCAAGTGCATGATCTTGCACTTTTTGCAAGTGACAGCAAGGTGTGAAATACCACATTTTCTTTCAGTTCACCTTGCAGACTGTCTTGAGTTATCATGCAGGGTTTTTCCTTTTAAACTCCATTCAATGTGTGTTTCCAGAGAGCTTTTCAGGATATTTATACTTTCAGCACAGAGATTCATGGTATAAATGGGGGATGTGACATGTTCTCATACGCTAATGCAGCTCTGATGGACAATGAGATTTCAGCAACAATGAAATGGAGACCCCCCAGGATGGTTACAGGGGCTAGCCTGAACAGTGAAAACAAACTGAGGCAAACATGTACATCCCTAACAGCTACAGGAAAACAGTTGTCTGCGAACATGGAAACACAATTTACAAGATATGAGGGTATCCTTCTCCTTTCAGTAGCACAGCTTTTAAAAGCAAGTTCTGCACAGGTCTCCCATGTACCATGATAGTTAGGGTTGTATCTTTATCACAGAAGTCATGGATTGCACGTTTTCCCATTTTTATGAAAATTCCATGATTTCTGACATTTTCCATTACAAGGCCATTTTTTGGCATTGTCCATTAAAACAACATCGTTTTGAGTGTTTGTAAATGAAAGGCCCATAGGTTTTCTGCTTCGCCATCAAAATTCATGTTGTCCTGTTGGCCAAATGTTGGATTCTGGGGCTTGCACGCAATCTCCACTCTCTCAGATGCCAGCCAGTACAATGAACTGCCTTCTGCCACTGGGCCAACTTAAAAATGTAAGTTTTAAAACTTGTGAAACTTTGCTAATGTGCTTATATGAAAAATATTTCAAAATAAAAGTAATCTGTTCAACACACCATGGAATCGTGTGACTTTTCATATTTACTATTCTTTCCTCAATTTTTGTAATTTTACTATGCCAGTACTATGACTTTCTCCAAAATTTACCTTGGGGAGAGTACAGCCCCAGTGATAATATAGGGAGGACATGATTATTACTATCATTATTATTATTGAAACTGCTTACCTTTCTCTCCAGTGTTTTTAATGGTAACTGCAAAAAGAGAGAGAAATGAACGCTTTAAGTAATGCTCACTCAAGAAACTACTAAAGAATATTTCCAAGCTTTTCTTAAATTGCTGAAGAAGTTTCTAACTGATGTTTTCTGCCCCATCAGCATACAGTACTGTACACGGGTTGTAATTTACTTCATCCATAAATATCTTTAACGCCGCAGTATTTGTTACTTACCACATCAGCATGTTCAACAATAATGCTTTTCTGGCAAAAATATTAAGATGCCAATTAGTCTTTTGGTTTTCTTTCATTCCTCAACCAATGCAAGATTTTACAGTTTTTAAAAGTTCCCTCTCCTGTGCCATGCCTGCCATGAAAAAAATAAATACCCTGGCACAGCGCTGTGTACCATCAAAAACACCTGGTCATAATATCCTAATACAGTCATATTATGAACCTACCATGTACATTTAGCAGGTGACCTCTGCAGAAGAGATTTTTAGAAATTGCAAGTGGTGGCCAGCTTTAATTACCTTAGTCATTAATTACAAATTACAGGGTTTTAAATAATTGATTAGCAGTTTTTTTCTTGGGACAATACTAACTGTACAGAAAGCATTTATATAGGTTTTCTAGAAGTGTTACGTTTGTTAAATACAGTGAGGCAAGTGCTATGCATTTTCACAATGTTTTAGAACTTTTATGAGCAAAACGCAAAACGAGTTAAATAAAACCTGCAATTAGCTACAAAAGCAGTTTTAAAAATATCTGAGAAAAGTAAAAAATACACTGAGAATGAATCCAAGGATGTCAGAAACACATTTTTGATTAAAAAAAATATATATATATATATATATATATATAATATTTTTTTCCAGCTAACAAATACTTCTGCTTTAAGCTTTCTAATTAGATTTTTTTTCATTTAATTCTACAGTCAATGAATTTCCATATTCAAAAAAGGTCAATTCTGTTTGGCAAAATCTTAAAATCCACTTTCCCCAAACTGAAGGCAAATCAGCATATTTTATACAAAAGTTTTGTTTAAAATGGAGAGGTTCTGCCCAAAAAGCTGATGCAAAGTTGTGTTTTTAGGAAACAAATGACTCAAGTGCTGGTTTACAAATGACAAATTCTGTTTTTATACCCGTGTTTTCCATTGACTACATAAAATTATTGGCCCTATAATTCAAATGTTGAGTCACAACATTGTTTTGATCTTCTGTACCCATCATTATTAGAGTTTTAAGTTCGCATTTAACAGCGCTTGAGCTTTAAGGGAGCATAAACAGGTATTTTTAAGCAAAGCACATCAGCAACAGAGCAGGTAGATAAGATGCTCATCTGCAGAATTATGCCAGTATTTTGCCTCCCAAAATGAGTACAGATACATTTTTTTATTCCATAAAGGTTCTGACGAACGTAAACAATCCACATGGACAAATTCAAACTGAGCTCTCCGTGGCACCCTAAAATGGCTGTGATGTCCTGGACGTCATGCTGTCACATTAGCAAGAGCTCTCTCTATCGCCAATACAGGCTGCAAAGGTTTTTTTTTTTTAATAAACAGTGGTAAAATAACTCTGAGACAGTACTTTCCTATGAAAATAAGCCCGACAAAGTGCTACAAGTGGATATTATTTGGCCACATAACGGTACAAATGAGCACTGAACATAACTAAGCCAAACTGTATCTCTGTGAACATAACTCTGACAAAGCTTCAAGATTTTGATTTGATTTTCGTGACCCTATCTCTCCCAAAGAGGACAGCATATTCTGGGATTATGCTCAATCCTCCTCCTCAAGCTGGCCCACCAATGTTGTAAGTCCAGGACACAAACCCAGGGAGTCTGTGTCCCAGGTAGCAGCAGTAAGTTTGCCACAGTTCTCCGCACCAGCCAGCAGGGGCAGTTATAAGGGTAACTGTACAAGCTCAGTGCAGACTGCACTATTTCCCAGAATAATATCAGACTCAATCTGAAGTCACCTAGTTTGAAATATTAGTGGAGTAAAATGCAGCAAACTATTTGCACCAATTGCACTTTCCGACAGAAGTAAATATTTTCTCGGGAACAAATGCTCATATTTACTCTCAAATGGCCTAAAGCAATTAATAAATCTCAGTTTACCGAGGCCCTAACAAATGAAATGCCTCTGTTTACCAAAGGTTCTGTACAGTCTGTAACTTCACAAGGAAAATGCGATTGCGGCCACTGCACTACACATTGCTGTTTGACTAAGAAGAATTTTTACACAGTGAGACTTTTCGGAACCTCTAAGGTCTCTATCACCTCAGAGGTCCTGAAAGCTTGTGTAGGAAATCTTCAGTTAGTCTAATTAAAAGGTATTGCGCCCCCCACAAATGTGCACTGGACATTCCTAAAACTAACACGGCACCACAAACCTGCAACATTTTAGTAGCTACACTGAAGGCAAAAGAACCAATCACACTGGCCTTGTACCATAATCCTTCAAAGCACTTTGTATACAAGCCGGCCCATTGGCGCAGCGGTAGGACTACCTCTCGCAACACCAGCAACCCAAGTTTGGGAATGAGCTCAGTTCGCTGGGGGATCACAGCATCTCACTGCGAGACTGCCACCGGGTGGCAGCCAGGTTGTAGTGCATGAGAGTGCACCGAACAGTTGCCTAGAAGGCATTGGCACATATGCAAGCCAGCAGTGTGCATGTCACTGCATCTTGGGGCCCCTGGCAGGAAAAAAAAAAAGAGGAAAATACCCCAGCTCTATTTCGCCACCCACCACAGGCAACTACATGACCGACACGGCAGGCCACGCACCACCATGTGTGGTCCTGGGTAAGTGACGGATAACCAGTAAGTCCATGAGACATTCGGTAACAGGGCTAGGGGTGCCAAAAAGACCAGGGGACGGAAGAGCAGAAACAGATCATAAAAAGAATACCTTGTAAGTACAACCAGATAAGTCAATGAGCAAGGGAAAAAAAAAAAAAAAAACGCTTTCAAAAGGTTTCTTAGAACTCTTACGGCATCAAGAAACAGGCTGAACCGAGAACTCATTTTTAACGAGCAGTTCAGTCACTCAAGTCAAACAGAACTTTGCATTTGTTGATCACATTACATCTTGGTCTCGCCTGCTCCTCCAATGAAACCACTCCTGTCGAGTTTTTGTCCTTCTACATACAACTACAGTACATCAAAACATGGACTAGAGCTTCCTTGCAGTGCAAGGAAAATAAAACAACAAGAATGATTCTTAGATCTTTGAGCTGTTCTTTACCAATTGAAAAAATATACAGAAGTCCCGATCAGAATCAAACCCAAAAGTAGCAAAAATCATAGATTTTAACATTTGTGTTGAGGGGGGTACACTCAATGCAGTAATAGGAGTACCAGAAATATTGCCGTTTCGCTTAATTACTCGAAACGCCTTTGAAATAAAAGGAGGGTTTTCAGCTGGTAAATCGAATGTTTTAATCAAAATGTCTTTTACTAAGTCTCTTGCAGTTTCAAAATTTGCATCCAATTGATCAGGTATCCCTAATATACGCACATTTCTGTAACGCAAAAGATTTTCTGCATTCTCCAACTTTCTGTTGATATTATAATTTTCTTTAAACTTGCAGTTTGCTTCCACAGACATCAACTTGTTTGCTTGCTTATCAATTTCAGCTGAATTCTGAGATGCACTTTTTTCGTCTCCTCAACCACAATTTTCATTACATTCACTTCTTTTTGCAAGTATTCAGTTTTTTTAGACATAGCTTCATACCTCCGGTCGCTTTTTTCAACCCATGCTAGAATTTTCTCTAAAGTTATCCCCAATCTCTCCAAAGTAAAACCTCCTCCCTCGGGAGGTGATGATTGTGAAGGAATCTCACTCCATTTCTGAAAGTAAGTTGAATAATCCGACTGAGAATTCCCTACTGTCTGCATCTCGGCTTGCTCCACCGGCTCTTTCAGCGGGGTAGTAGGTTGCCCTATTTCCATACCCTGTGGGACATATGGCGAGCTAGACAGTGCTCCACCACCGCTCTCCGGGCTGGGCTTGACAGGAAGATGCCGCTGCTCGAGCGGACTAGACCCCAGAGAGACTAACTCCATTCTCGAAATGCCCTTGCTTCTCTGTGACTCCATTTAGGATGAATTTTTCACACCTCAGGTATTGAGCTGGGCGAACTAAGAAAACTTTCATTCAATGCGGTGAACAACACCGACAAGTCTGTCTCCACAACGGTCAACACAAAGAGGTCACAACAAGACACTACTACCGCCGGCCATCTATTCTTATGTTTAAGAGTATGCATTGTGTATGTTTATATGTATATTTGATTTATTTTGTGATAGTAGTATATTGTGCATATTAGTGTGACATAACTCATAAAAATAATAAATTATTTATTTAAAAAAAAAAACAGTGCTGTTCTAAGTGCTTTGATTTGAGAGGCATAAATGGAGATAAGCCTTACTCTTTCAGTGTGGTAAGAAACATCTAACATTAGTGCTCTTCCAGGTTCAATGTCTACTAGTCTAGAAACTTTTTAGTTCAGGGTTCAAAAACAATATTCCTACACCATCACACAGCTCCTGTCCTACTGAACAGAAAGATGGGCCCTTGGACCAAACCTTCGAGGCCTGCTGCTATTCTAGGGTGGTTCTGATTCTGGTATCTTGGAGACAGATTATAGCAGTTTTGTCCTATGATAAGGAGCTTAACACCGTGATCAATTTATTGTGACTTTTCATTCTAGTTACATTAACTGTGGTGATCCTAAGGGAGCTCATAAGGGAAAGAAATAAAAGCAAGGGAGCAGTGAGTGCTATCATTCTACCTGTCAGGGAGTTTTATTACATCTTCTCCTTCTAGTCCTCTGAGAAATGTGCAATGTTTTACCCCCACCTTCAGCATCCGAGGTGGCTGTAGTGGAGTGGGATGCAAGAAAAGAGTAATCACCTCACCTCCTGACTCATCATCTGACCTGTCTGTAACTAAGACACCAAATTTATTCCCTGATGACCAAGATGTACTAAGTACATCAGAGTTTTGAGGTTTCTCAAGATGGTGCTGAATTCTTAAGCCTTTCCTTGATCTGTTCCATTTTTTTCACTTTGGTTTGTTCAAAAGGGGTGTCCTGGCTTGGAGGGGGCATTTCAGCTTCATCTATTCTATTTTGGGGGTGTACTTCGGCTTCAGTCATGGGGCTGGTTCCAAAGGATTAGACACCACTGGATCTGAAGGTAACACACTAGAGCCTTGGGGGTTTCTGCTAGGGATTCTGTAGCTGCATTGGGGGGGGGGGGCGCAGGGGCGTGCTGCGCTGGCTACTCTCTGAGCTTGTAACTGTTGTGCCTATTGATAAAGCCTTCCTGAGGGAGACTGTCTTCACAATTATGGGAGGCCCAGGGGCATTTACTATAACCATGTCCTGTATGCTCGCATAAGTTACATTTGAACAGGTTAAACACATGCAGGGGTTGAATGCCCATATTTTAAGCAGTGGCTACAATGCGGTGTGTTGCATGCGGAACTTAAATGGGTGAGAGCGCCACATTTAAAACATGATTTGGGTTGCCCACTGTAGAACAAAACCCCTCTGTCCTTTCCTTAAAAAAAAAAAAAAAAGGCACTCGGTAGGTGTACAGGATCACTGTTTGTGGAATACAGTTTCACCTTTAACTGCCACCCCCCTTCCCAAATCTGTTCACTGTTAAGTATAGGTATGGGTTTATCCAAGACCTCACAACATTGCTTCAGCCAAAACAGAATGTCCTCTACATGGAACCCCTTGTTCCGAAACATCAATCAATCACTTTATTTAGCCAGACATAAACACCATCAAGCAAGCTCATTTTCAAGGTGGTCCTGGGCATAACAGTGACAAGTTTCACTGCCGGTTTCGTGAGGGGGATGGCCATGTAGGGGATCCACAAAGGGGAGTTCTTGACAGTCTGATATTGGGCCCAGAACCTATCTAGGATAGATACTGTTTTGAAGCTTATGTCGAAATTGCCATTCCCAAATGAATTAAGGCAAAAATCTCTGAGGAGAAAAAATGCATAGAGCTTTTCAACAATTGTTATGCCAGATGCATACGGTCTGGAGGATTCTCCAGACTACCCTTAAATATTAATCTAACTGCATTCCTTCTCGGAGCAGGCTCCCCCTTATTACTAAAAGGGTCAGAAAGCTTAAACATGGGTTTCAGCCAGGCTCTCCGAGAAGGATCTTGCAGTATGTCCTCAGAAGCACCCATTCTATTAGGCTGATTGTGATCTGTTAGGTTAGAAATAGCAGGTTGTACCGGTACAGTTTGGTTGAAGTTGTTGGGGCTCATATCTGTATTTTGAGGCAAAGCGTCTGTGCGAAACTCCGTTTCTTTTGTCACAGAGGTGGTAGCTACTTGTGAATTGTGAGCTTGTTGTTTATATCTCTGAACACCCTCATCCTAAGGGTCCGGTAGCCAAGTTCCAATTCAGTCCTGCAACCAGCCTGCATCTTGTGAAGCACTGGATGGAGACCATGAGTGTTCCAAAATTGTGGTTGCAGTCTCTGTAAGTACAGGATTCTTTGTGATGCTCATTTGTACTGTTTCTGAATTCTTCTGTGACGCTACTGAAGGTGCAGGCCTCAGGGCTTGCTGAACTGCAGTGTGTGTTGTTCCGAGACGCCGTCCTTTCGGTTTTTGAAAACAAAGTACAGTTACGTAAGAACTTACCGTAACAGTAGATCTTCGAGAACAGCTCTTGCAGCAGGTTACACCATTAGGACTGAAGCCGGAAGGCGCCAGGACCCCACAGGAATTTTCTAGCTAGCAGTATCCAGCGGGGACCACCCCCGACGTCGGCCCCGCCCCTGACGTCAGGCATCATACAAAAGGGTGCGGTCCCCAGAACCCCCAGTTCTTTTCCCGCCGTCGACTCACCAGCATTGGCCTCACGGTCCCGCTCCAGCGAACGATGACCAGAACTTCCAGCTTTTACTCTAAATGTCGGCATTTCCTACTCCTTCCTCAGAAGGACACTCCTCCAAGTGGGCCTGCGGCAAACAGATTCCTTTTAAGGATCTATACTTGTACTGTTTGCGGTACCTAGGCCCAGAACACGACACCAAGGCCTGCCCCTTTTGCCAGTGGTTCAACAGTCGCACCAGGATCCGCCGCCAGAAGGCACTTCAAGGGCTCCTCTTGGAAGAACCATTAAAACTTATGGAGAAAGACCCTGCTTCCAGAGGTGAGTCCACCTCTAAGACTCAGGAGAAGGCCAGGTCCAGATCCCCAAACCGGGCCTCAGACTTGCATACTAACTCCGGCTCTACACATTCAGACCGCTCTTCCTCCAGGGCTCGCTCTCAGCCTCCTCCAGTAAAGGTTAGGACGTCTGGCAGCTCTTCGGCTTCCTTACATCCGATTAAGACTTCCAGGACCTCAGACCCTTCTCCAACACCCTCCTGGGCTTCCATGAAGTCTACTGACCGTCATCGGTCCAAGTCCTCTTCCAAAGTCACCCATTCTGCCCCAGATAAATGCCGGGAGCCCGACGCCAGATCTGCATCCTAGCCTCCTAGGGGACCAGACCCCCTCCCAGGAAGACTAAGGACCTGGCGTCCCTTAAGTGGACGACTGACACAAAACGGGCTGCCGACCCGTTCCCGGTTAAGCACCTGTCGGACCAGACACCGGGCAAACACCCGATGTCAGTCTCACGCTTTAAGGAGCCGACGACTGCCTCTCCATCACCGGTGGACACCAGTTGGCAGTCTACGGAGGAAGATACAGTGTTGCCTGATGACCAGGCAGGTGACAACGAGGACGCTGGGCTTCCACAGGAGCCTTCACCTGACCTGGCGATGCCCGGGAACCCGACGCCCAATACCGGCGACAGGTCAACCCCAACGCCTGTACAGTCATCCGGTATGACTATTCAGGAGGTTAAAGACCTCTTAACTTTTTGGTGGGACACAATCAAGAGGGACATGGTCCCAGTAAAAACTCCTCCGCCTACTTCTCCTTCTCCTCCTCCTCCACCACAGGTTCCAGTAGGAAGACCACCGACCCCCAAGGAACCTACCCCACCTCCTAGGGGCAGGTCCAAAGAAAGAAGACCCCCTTCAAGATCTCCCTCAGGGTCTCCTAGTCCCAAGCGACCCAGACGTCGACGGTCCACTCTGCAGGGGGACGACTGTTCTGCATGTGCATGGCCCACTTCAGCCCCCCTTCTGTTACCCTCTCCCGCATTTTCTACCTGCTGCTACCCCAACAGGCACTGAACACTGAGTGTCTATCTTATTGCGCACTACATTTTTTGTTGCTGCTTTTATGCATAGCATCCTCATGCTTCATCTGTATCGATGCCTACTGTAACCTCCTTTTATTTTTGGATGCTTGCATACTTTCAAGAACCCAGATACCATTCTCAGATTCTGTACGTTTATCCTCTCTGTATTCCCCCCCCCCAGGGGCCCCCCTGGAAATGAGCCTAGGCTCAGTGTGCCTTTCCCAGTTACCAGTTGTTAAAGAAAGAAAGGAAAGCAGAAAGGAGCGAGCCACTCCAGTTAGAGGTCAGTCTGCTGTTGCTCCACCTTGCCAAGGTGGCCTGTATTATCTTATCCTCTATGTGAATCATTTCAAGGTGGTATAGGGAAGGGCAACGAAGATGATGCAGGGTCAGCAGAGCAGACCATGCTTAGAAGCCTGAATACTAACTCACTGAAGGACAAAAGGAAGAGGAGGACATGACTGAAACCTTCAAGTACTCAAAAGGTATAAAACAAGGTGGATCCCTGGAACCTTTTTACCTTGAATGAGAACAGAAACACAAGGGGGCACAGTTACAGACCAGTAGGGGGTCAAAAAGAAGGTCAGGAGACACTTCTTTATGGAGCAGATGCTGTCAGGGTGGAATGAACTGCCAGCAGAGGTTGTTAACCAGAAGACAGTCAATGGATTCAAGAGGGGGTGGGATAGAACAAGAGGAGGGTCGGAGTTAAAGGGGCAGTGGGGGTGGGACGCACTGTACAAAACAGAATGGGGGTCTGCATCAAACAGACTAGTCAGACCATATGGCCTTCTGCTGGTGAGTTCATATGTGCGTATAGTCACACTTCTAGGGAGCAAACCAACCAGAATGTTGCTTAATGCCTGCCGCCATTTCTAACCGGAGCAGGCTGCTGCCAATCTCGCCCTACTGGGCAGTATCCAACTCACTCCCTACGTACAACCTAGGTCACTCCTGCGACACCAAGGGGTGTGGATTTACTTTTGAAACAGTGCGGGTTGGCACCCACCACTGGCACTGCCTACATTCACTACCAAGACTTTGCCTGTGGAGGAGACTAGGACTGCTGATGCCAATGCCGCCGTCACAACCCAAATGGACAGCCAAAACTGCTCTTACTACCGCTTGCACTGGAACTGGAGAACCTGCCTGCACTCTCAGCACCAACTGGGCTTCCACTGCTGCTGTTCTCTGAAACTGCTGAAATCCTGCTGCCATGACCTGCACACCACAGCCACATGGAAGGACTTCAGTGAGAATGAGAGATGGAGCATAGGGACTGCGAAATTGGAACCAACGGGTAAACCTGCTCCCTTACCACCCTGAAGCCTGATCCTATCAGCTCTCAGAAGCCAAGCCAAGTCGGGCCTGGTCAATAGCAGGATGAGAGACCTGCAATGAACACCAGGTGTTGCAGGAAGTGGTGTTAACAGCACTCTAAGGGCACTCTTCCCTTGGTTGAAAGTAACCATCCCAATGCCCCAGTATGGTTTTAAGGGGACACTGTGCAGCTGGAGGTGCCATCATTTGGAAGAGACATTACACCGAGATCCCATCTGCCTATTATTGTAGTTGTTCAGGTGGACATTGAAGATCCCATGACATTTATTGATAATAGGGGAATTTCCCCAGCATTCTACATTCACCAAAACCACTAATAAATTTACCTGGTTCATTTCCAGTTGGTTTGCATCAGTATCCCACACCACGAGCAAGCTGAAAACAGGAAGCATATCCTAGCCCTACTGGTTGACCAAAAATGAAATAAATACACAAAAACAAACGGCCAGTTGGTTCCCCTATGTCCTCTCTCCAGACAGGTTTTATTTTTTGTTTTAACACATAAAACCCAGGATAACATTAAGACAGCCTTTCTCCTCATCCAACATTAATACAGCACATATCCACGCCTCTGGGGCCAGAAGATCAGAAGTCTGTGAGTTCTATCCCCACACCAGGCACTTGGGTTAAATTCCAATACTGACACTGTAGGTGCCGTCTTTTGGATGAGACATTAAACCGAGGTCCCATCTGTATGTTCTGGTGGTTGTTCAGGTGGACGTAAAGATCCCACAGTACTTCTCAAAAAGAGTAGGGGAATTTTATTGAGAACTGGACTTCATTACAAATCAAAAAACAATTAATGCAGAAAAACAAAAAGGTATGCATATCCCAGTAATACAATACAAGATGAAGGAAAGTAAATACAGTGATAGCGAACTTCAAAATGAAAAACAATAAAACAAGGGGCAGTTCATCCTAACCAAGCATCACAATTATTCCATAAATGTTTAACTTCTTCAGCAGGAAAACGCATTATATCAAATTCCATTGTTTTTCATAAGGTCTTCTGTATATTAGAAAGCAATTCCAAATGGTTGGTTGTTTTCTGTTATAGAACCCACATGTAAAGAGTTTGCCAAATGAAATATCTGATAACCAGGATGATATATACAGTGTCAATATGGTATTTACCACAAAAACCCCACTTATAAGGCCATAAAGAATAGTTTGGTAAGCCAGATTCAAGTACAGGGGTTCCTTCCAAGCTGTAGCAAGGAAGGGCCAAAACGGTTTTATACAAGTACAGTCCAGAAACAGATGCTGCTGTGTTTCCAAGGTCTGCCCACAGGCGTTCCTGGGGCAGTACCTTTTAGAGATCTGTTTCTGCTTGTTGTTTCACCTGACACTCAACCTTCCATAACTACCTAACCAAGTACAACCCCACGCAAAGTGGGGGGGGAATTCTAGGATTGGCAAGCTGTGAAAGAACATCTTGTATCTGTGGTCTTGTACAACAAGGAAAATCTATTTCAGTTCAACATTCAAGCTCCAGGATCACATTTTATATGGCCTTCCTATTTAATGTCATGAGCTGAGAGGGGGAAAAGTCCCCATTGTATTACATTTTTAATACTGTCCAGACCATACTGGGGAATCGCCATAGTCTTGCTTAACATTCTAGGTGTATTCACTTCCCATGCGGGAAGGCAGAGCCTGAGCCATGCCTTGACCAAGGATCTCCATCCTATAGACCCACGTTTCAGTGCGAGGCTAATATTGTAGCTGAGACATATACTAAAATAAATGGCCCCATTGGGATGGGACAGTCAGCGAATTCCCTCTTTACATGATTTAACCTTGATCCCCAAAAGGCCTGAAAAAATATGCTGTATAATCTTGTGACAATTCCTTTGGGGGTGTAAATGTAACTTAGGTACAAAAAAAACAACAGGAACTAGAAATGATTTAATCAAGACTACTCTCTCTTTTTCCAGAGTTGCTGCCCCTTCCAGCTACCAACCAGTCTGTTTGCCTGGGTCATCCTCTTCTCCCAATTGTGTATAGAGATATTGCCAGGCCCAAAATCTATCCCTAGGATTGAAATAGGACTGTTTGACACCTCATTACCAGCAAGCTTCCCCGAGGGTGGTAAAGGGGTAGTCTCCAATATCACCCCTTTACTTTTCCCTATATTAATTTTAGAGCCTGAAAAATATCTGAAAAATTGAGAAGTAGATCTGATAATGCAACAGTTGAAAAATTTAAGTGCTAGTGTCAACACCAAATCATCTGCATATGCTAACACTTTAACTGGCGGAGTATTTGGTATGGCTACTTCCCCCTCTATCTCATTAAAGAGTAGCATACGCATGATGATATCAATCCCAAAGGCATACAACAGGGGACTGAGTCGGCATCCTTGTCTTATCCCTCTACAAACTTTATTTTTTCTGCCATACCAGTCATTGATATTAGGCGTAATAAATGCCTCACTATACATACACTGAATCCAAGCCACAAATGTATCAGGAATCCCAAAGGCTGATAAGGTAGAAAACAGAAATGTGTGTGGCAGCCTGTCAAAGGCTTTCTCCTGGTCTAATCCTATAACAAAGACTTGGGAGATCTGTCTGTTCCCCTCTTAGAAGAAGAAAAAAAAAAAAAAAAAACCCTTAATAGTATCAGGTTATCTTATTGCTTCCTGCCTGGGACAGCACAAGATCGAGGGGGACTAATGAGATACTGAGCAACCTCGGTTAAGCGTGCTAGCAGAATTTTGTTTAAAATTTTTTAATTAGTATTGAGTAAACTAAGAGGGCACCAGTTACTAATTTCATTTCTAGTACCTTTTTTATGTAATAAAGCCAAAATGGCTTCCTGCATGGATGTAGCATACTTAGCAGATTTCAGAATATGATTAAACAGGGCAACTAATACAGAGACCAATTGTACACTAGGAGTTTTATATAACCCTGACCCCAAACCGTCAGAGATTGGGGCTGAATGACTGGCCAGTTGTGAAATAGCAATCCCTACCTCTGCTAGGGAAATGTCCTGAGTCAGATTCTGTGCATCCTGACCAGAAACCTGGGGCAAACCTAAAGCAGCAAAAAATCCCTGAGACACACATTCTTGAAGGCAACAAATAATCTCTCTATATGTTTCTCTACTACATCTAGAATCTCCTGTGGGGTATGTACAAACTGCCCTGTCGGGGTAATAAGTTCCGTTATGATTCTGTTGTCCACCCTAGTCTTGCATTCTTTGTAAGGGTCTAACGACCCTTTTTGTACCCGAGTTACAAATCTGAGTTCCTGGCTGAGGGATTTTGCACAACTGTATTGTATCTCACATCTGTTTTTTTATTACATTAATTTGGGGACTACAATCATGCTTAGCGATTTCTGACTGGGAATTAAGGTGCTGTAAATGGTGACGTAGCTGTAAATAATGTAAATAATCTTTATTAGCCACATAATGTGCCCTCTGATGGGAGAGGTTTTTCCAGGTTTGTTTGGCATCTTCCCACCACTCCATCAAAACACTATACCACCAAAAGCCTTGCTGCCCAGTCTTGCTTCCATTATTTTTGTATTTTAGAGTCCTCCAACAAGGATTCGTTAAGCCGCCATTTTTTTTTTTTTTTTTTTCAGCGAGGAGATGTATCCCAAGAGACCTGCATCTTAACGGCGACATGGTCAGAGAACACATTTGGGTGTGTGGAAATGTCTAAAATATCCAATGTGGGGGAGATAAACATGAAGTCTATGCAAATGTGCAGTTGTCCTCTAAAATATGTGTAACCCCCGATGGGTGCACTGTCCTGCAGGCCTCATGTAAGCCAGCAGTGTGTATTATGTGCTGTAGAGCGACAGAATCACAAAACAATTTGGAGGTTTGTAGGCCTCTATCAAATTGCTGCAAACCACAATTAAAGTCCCCCAACCAGACCACAAACCGAGAAGTGTACAGAAAAAGTTGAATTTCCTTAAACAGTGCAACTCTCTGGGCTTTTGTTCGAGGGGCAAAGGCTGCTAATAAACGAAAATGTTCAGCGAGACAAGAAACGTCCAGAAGCAATGCCCTGCCTGGGTGAATATCTACTAGTCTTGAGACTTGGAAAAGGAGAGTGGGGAAAAAAGAATACCTACTCCATCACAAGTATCTTCTCCGGTGGACCAAAAGGATAGCCCCAAACACCATGCTCTAAAGGATTGTTGAAGTTCGAAATGCGTTTTTAAATGTGTGTCCTGTATACAAATAATGTTGCTAAGAGAACTACTTAGTGAAAATAATGTACCCAGACGTTTCCTCCCACTCTTGATACTCTGACACTGAATGTAGTTATTGTGAGGCTATGCATGGAGGAAGAGAGTAGTAGTATGGAGAACTAGTCCATTTAGAGGGGCCACGGTCACGGGGTCCTACAGGTACAATGCTGCCTGGTCCTTTTAGCAATGGAATCCTCACCCGCACCCTCTGTGTCTGTATTGGACGTAACCGAGGAGGTATCTGTCCCCTCCTCATCCAAGTCTCCTTCTACACCTTCTGAATGCAACACTGCATATTTATTTCTCACTTTCCAATTAGTAGGGGTGTGTTCTTTGTTAGGCCCTATGGCTTTAGCTTTTTGGGGCACTGCCTTCCCCTGCCTGGTTCTTTTTTTCTTGAACTACAGTTTTGAAAGGCAAGTCCTTCTCTGTTTGGGGGGGGGGAGGCATATCAGTATTAGAGGCACCAGTTATCCCAGCCTGCCCAGGAGTCAATGTCCACTCCTTAGGTGTCACGACCCTGGCCAGGAGGGGAAATGTCTGTAGGTTGAGGGCCAACATGTGCATGCAATACTCGCCCCCTCATTTTTAAACATGACTGTTATGTGCTTCACAAGAGGCTTTGTCAAGGGAATAGCATGAAACGGAATCCAAACAGGATTGTTCTTTAAAGTTTGGTACTGAGCCCAGAACCGGTCTAAGCAGGAAACATTCTTAAAGCTAATATCACAGTTACCATTTCCTAGGCTAATAAGGGCAAACATCTCTGAGGAAAAAAATGTTAGGGAACCTTTTAACAAAGTCCTAGCTATGTGAATCCTGTCAGGGAGGTTTTCCAGGCCTCCCTTGTACAACAACCTGACTGCATTGCGTCTGGGAGCTGGTTCACCTTTATTAGAAAATTAATCAGATAGCTTAAACATGGGGGTCAAGGGTAGGCCTGTCCTGTTGGTTTTACAATAATTCTAAACTGGGACCCATCTGTATAGGCTCCTCATCTGCCTGTAACATCCTTTGGGAAGACAGAACAGGAGGAGTCTCTCTGGTACCTGCGTGACCCACATTATTATCAGGTGAAATAATAATATTAGTAACAACACTATCATGAGAAAAAGAATTATTACCCTGGGGTATGGTGGAGCTCATGTTGGATCCAGCGTTGCTGGCCACTACTATCACAGGTGGAATAAGCAGTCTCTGAAAGGAGGGATCCGAAGGATCTGGGGTCCACTGACCAGACTGTCCCTGGATCCAACCTGTATCCTCCAAGGCATGGATGGGGGACCAATCCCCAGAATTACTATCAGTTCCCCGTACCCCAGTTGTGTGAGCATGGGGGGGGTTCTGGTATTTGGCTGCTCCAATCCAAAACAGTACGTCTGTCCTTGAAGGAAAAAACAATTTTAGGGTCTCCACTGGGCTCAAGTCCAGTAGAATTAGTCAATGATGCAGGAAGGGCCAACTGACCCTGTCTTCCAGGTCCGAGACATGGTCTGGCTGTTTTTGGCACTGAAACAGCAGCCTTAGTAAATGAAGAGGTGGTGGCTGCTGGCACACGGCTTTTACACTGTCTTCACTGCCAGCCACAGGTACTTCTTCACCCGGCTCTGCTACTGGAGCACTCGCTTTGGGGAGGGGCTCCCCCTCCAGTGCAGTAATCAGAGGAGCTTGTTCCGTCACTGCTGAATGATTCAGCACCTGTTTGACAGCTGGAAGTCTGGAGCTGACAGCCGAATGCTGTGACAAAATTCAGAAGGGCAACATCAACTTCCTGGGCTTTTTGCAAGAGTTTTACTTTTTCCCGTCTGTAGAAACTACAAGCAGTCTGCACGTGTCTCCAAGGGGACCGCGCTCACTACAACAGCATTC
This sequence comes from Neoceratodus forsteri, assembly GCA_016271365.2. Taxonomy (NCBI): domain Eukaryota; kingdom Metazoa; phylum Chordata; order Ceratodontiformes; family Ceratodontidae; genus Neoceratodus; species Neoceratodus forsteri. The sequence continues at coordinate 464,071,015 of CM057458.1, forward strand.
TGTCCAGTAAGTTTATCAACAGACTGAGATTTCAGTACCTTTTCTTTAATGTTTTCCATGGGGAAATCCCTTTCAGTAACCATGTCCTCTTCAGATAGCTCTGCAGCTATTAAAGCCACATCAACGGCCTCTTGTGTAGAAAGGATGGGGGGGGGCCTGCTCCCCTGCCACAAGTACATCCATTCTCTCCAACGGCTCCTACAGAGTGGCCATCTTGGAAAGACAGCCAAGAGGTCTCCCTGCTGGAAGAGTAAGGGACTTTCCCCGGTGCCCTGGCCAAATCTCCCCCATTCACTAAAAAATACCACCAACAGCTTAATCTGGTTCATGTTCAGTTGGTTACCATCCGCATCCTCCCTCCCCCTGGATACCCCTGAAAAAGGGACTTCTAGTCTCAGTGCACCTACCAGGTCAACAAAATTCAATTAATAAATAATAATTATGGTCCATGATTTCATCTTAAATTTGGATCTGAGGAAGTTCTTTGACACTGTGCCCTGGAAGTTTCTCCAGGGCACCCTGGTGGGCATGTTTTTTTCCCCTACAATTTCTAAAATTGTTCCACGTCACTTTTTTTTTTTTTTTTTTAAAAAAAAGGGAAACAAGACAGGGATGTCCTCTGCCCCTCTATTACATTTTATTTAAAACTTGGTAACCAGGAAAGGCACACTGAGTCGAGGCTCTTTTCCAGGTGTGACCAGAGGATATCAGGGAAACAAATACATAAAAGGAGTATAAAACATAAATAACGTTGGTACAATGTAATACAGGCATGAGAATACAAAATCAACATTTCACGTTATTTGCAATACATATGAAATGGAGATATAGTCATGGCGAGTCAATGCGAGAAAACACATCTTGGGGCAAGGAAGTAAGGTTACAATAATGGGCGGGGAACAGATATAGTACAGCACCATGTCAACCGAGAGGGAATCGTAAAGTGCAAGTGCAGCTGCTGTGCAAAATATAAGATGAGCTTAGAGGCTGATGGTGCAACAGGAGGTGTAGAGCGGCAGAGAAGAGGTGTAGGGAGGGGAGATAGGAGGGTTTATAGTTTAGGCGAGAAGGGGAGGAGGGAGAGCAACAAGCGAAGCTCGGGAGGAGGTGCAGATTGCTTTTTAAGGATGTGAGTGTTGGGGGGTGATGGACAGTCCTGGGGAGCTGGTTCCAGAGATGGGAGGTGGCAGGAGAAAGCAGACCGTCCCACAGCTGAGCAGGGGAGAGGAAGGGAAAAAGTATGAGAATCCCTGGAGCAGAGGGAGTAGGCAAATAGGGAGACTAGATGACGAGCAGGGGGTCTAGTACAACCTCCAGACATCGTTCTTCCCAACTAAAAATAGCCCGTATTTTATATCCCATTTCAAATCTTCCCACTGTTTAATTTTTTAACCGACGCTGGTTCTCTCGACAAAGTCGCGAACTACCAATTGGTTCATGTATTCTATTACAATAGCCGACAAGCACAATAACAAAGCAGCACTCCAAAACTAAGCAAACAATAAAAAAGCCTTAAAGCAACCGGTTTAAACAGTCCACAGACAGGCAAACGCATTACGTGCAGAAACTAACAGTTGCACTCTCGCTGAGATTAATTAAATTAAGGTGCAGCTGGTAGTGGGAAGAAATGGCAGAGTGCACATTTCTACAAATTAGAGACCCTTAGGCCAGCACCCCTCACAACACAGTCCATTCCTTTGGAGTGTTAGCTGTCTTTTCAGCCACCCGTACCTGTGCAGCGGCTCCTTCGATGGTGCGAGCTCGGTCAGTAAGTGGAGCATAGTGGGGTGGGTTCCAACTTGAAGCTTGTGCAGCGGCTCCTTCGATGGTGTGAGCTCCGTCAAAGATCAGGGATTGACAAGACTATCAGGGTTCTATTTTGCCATCTACGTGGGGATCAGAGGGGCCACTAGACTACCAGATGTCTGTTTAGACATCTATTCAGGGACTGGGAGCTGACTAGATTACCAGGGAGTTTATTTATTTATTTGCTTTTGGTAACCAGGTAAGTGCATTAGGCAAGAGGCCTGCCTATTTTCAAGCACGACCCAGGAGAGTACATTACATAAACCATCGAATTAACACAAAAACAGGTACAGGTTGTTAGCAGTAACAGGCATCCAAGAGAGACAAACATAATTCTGAATAAATTAAACAAGCAAACACAAGTAGCAATTACATAACAGAGTTGCCCTCCACAGAGAAGATCAAGATATAACAACAAGCAGTAGCCATCCATGCAGGGATGGATAGGACCAATGACAGAGTCAGGCAATTCACTACAGTTCAGTATAGTAACACCTAGGTAGAGCAGAAATAAAGATGAGTAGGAGGAGTACTGGGATGCTTAGGTACAGTGGCAGGAGTAAGAGTGCACGAAGGTGGGAAAAAAGTGCTGATTTAAAGGCGAAGTGAGATAAGGAGCTCTTTAAATAGGCTGGTAAGGAGTTCCAGAATTTAGGGGTGAAATGGGAGAAGGCTTGCTCCCCCATTTTGGTCGAGCAGAGAGGGACAAAGGACAGAGGCTGATCAGATGACCTTACTGTGCGGGAGTAAGTCACAGGGGTGAGCATGACACCTATGCAGGCCGGGCAGGGGGTCGGGTTCATGGAATCAGTAAAGCAACCCAGTGAGAAGCAGCGCTGGGATAGGGGGGACAGCCAGAGTAAAGGTGGCAGTGGAGAGTTAATCGAGGGACAGAGAGGGCGAATCTACAGACGTTGTTATATGAGATGTCCCACTTGAGAAGGATTCCTGCGTTTGTGTGAGAGAGAGTGGCAGGGTTTAAAATAATTTATTAGCAGTTTTTTTCTTGGGACAATGCTAACTGTACAGAAAGTATTTATATAGGTTTTCTAGAAGTGATATGTTTCTTAAACACAGTGAGCCTAGTGATGTGTATTTTCACAATGTTTTAGCACTTTTATGAGCAAAACACTAATCAATTTTTAGAGTTAAATAAAACCCTGGAGTGGGGAGAGCATATAGAGGCAGAGGAAGCAGTACCCCACATGCCACAGAGATTCTGGGAGCAGGGGTTAGGGAGTGGTACACGTGGTAAGCTGCTCCTAGTTAGGCATTAGCAGATTTACATACCTCGTTGAGTATAGAGAAATCAAGAACGGGATCAAAGGTTACTCCAAGGTATTTGAAAGAGTCGGTAGACGTCACTTTAGAACCACCGCAGCTACGCACAAGAAGCTTAGTAGACTCAGCAGAGACTTTCCTAGCAGACCCAAACAGCATGGCCTGGGTCTTAGGTAGGTTAATAATTAGTGAGTTGGAGGAGAGCCAGTGCTGGATCTGTTTGAATGCGGAGGACAGGTGGGCATTAATGTCCAGGACAGAATGAGAGGCAACGTAGAGAACCAGATAGTCAACATACAAGATGGAGCGACAGCGGGGAAGTGAGGAGGAAGCATCATTAATGAATATAGAAAAGAGTAGTGGTCCCAGGATGGAACCTTGTGGGACACCCCAGGAGATGGGAGCTGGGGATGAAAGAGCTTTGCCAAAAGAGGTGGATTGAGTTTGGTTGGTTGGGTAGCTGCTGAACCATGATAGGGGTGTCCGGAGGCACCCAGGAGATGTAGTTTGTTTAGGAGAAGAGGATGGGTAACCAGATCGAATGCCTTAGTGAGGTCAATGAACACGGCCCCTGTGAGCAGACCTTTGTTCATGCTGGACTTAATGTCACTGGTGAGTAGAGCGAGGGCGGTGGTGGTGCTATATCCAGCCCTAAAGCCATGTTGAGCGGGAGACTGAAAAGTAAAGTTCAGTAGGTGAGCAGAGATCTGGGGGTGAATAAGTTTCTCTAATGTCTTACTGAGGGTTGGTAGCAAGGCTATGGGCTGATAGTTAGGACTTTGGGGTCACCTTTCTTGAAAACAGGGATAATCCTGACAGTTTTCCATGCTGAAGGCACAGTGGAGGTGCAGACAGACAGATTAAACAGCCTAGTGATAAGGGTAGAAAGGAGACTGGCACCCAGCCTAAGTATCCGTGGTTCAATACCATCAGGCCCAGGGCTTCCATGCGGGGGGGATAGACTAAAGAAACCCGAGAACATCCGACTGAGTAATATTAGAGAGGACAAGAGGCGGGTAGTAGGCGAAAGCAGGATAGGGCCACTGGATGCCAACAGGAGGAGTTTAGTTTGACAGCAATTAACACATGATGGGATGATTACTGTCAGTTTATTTTCTGCTGGGAATTTAATCATGTCAGCAAGTCTGTGTCAGTGAAATTAAAGGCGAGAAGTTTAAACCCAGGCAATAGTACTGATCCCCAAGCGGGAGGTGAGGTAAGAGGGAAGAGATCCAAATCAATATTTGGAAATAAGGGAGAGGCAGACAAACTCTCACCTGTGGAAGAGAGGAGAGATGCAGAGGGAGGAGTACAGGAGACAATGGTGTGTGAGAGGAGGGGAGGAGGTAGCGAAGCAACAGAACGAGTTCAGGAGGGTGTCAAGTTTTGAGAGGGAAGTAACAGGTGCAGCAGCATAGACTACGTTGGTGTACTCAAATATGGGGAGAATTGCTTTTACAACCAGGTCGCAACCAGCAGGTAAGGCTAGGCAGGCCCAGCTGTGGTACAGGAAGCCCAGTTTTGGATGAAGTCTAGAGCAGATAGTATCAATATGGTGAGAGAAATCAAGGTGACTGTCCACAGCTAGACTCCCACATATTTGAAGGAGTGGACCACTTTAAGGGGGAAGCCGTCTAGAGAGGTGAATGCAGAGGGGGACTGGAGCCGAGCCAGCCTCTGCCTGCTGCCAAATACTATTGATACGATTTTCTTTGTGTCGCGTTTTAGCTGGTTATCCTGGAACCAGCGCTTAACTCTAACAAAGTCCAGCTATAACTGGGTGAATACTTCATTTGTAGATCCAGAGGAGAAAAATCATGCCGTCGTCCATGTACATATTTAGGTGGTGGAGCAGACGGGGGGGGGAATTAAAGACTGAGAACGGGATGGGCCCAAGCACAGATTCTTGGGGTACGCCGGCTTGGATGGGGAGAGGAAGATATGGCATTACCAAACTGGACTGATTGTTGCCAGTTGAGTAGGAAAGAGCTGAACTAGTTGAGTGCAGATAGAGACAATCCAGAGGCAAGGAGCTTGCGAAGTAGGAGGTTGTGGGAAACTGAGTAAAAGGCCTTAGCCAGGACTACAAAGATGGCAGAGGTGACTATGTCTTGATCCATGGCAGAGTGGATGGAGTCAGTGACTCATAGCAGTGAGGTGACTGTGGAGTGTTGTTTTCTAAATCCTGCCTGGAAGAGGGAAGTGTGTGCCAGAGGTCGTGAGATGGTCTTAGAGCTTGGAATAGATGAGTGATTGTTGCAGTTTGGCTAGAGATGGCAGGAGGGAGATGGCCTGTGGTTTCTGGGCAGAGACCGGTCCCTACCTTTGTGGGGTGGGGCCACTTTAGCCTCCTTCCAGGCCTGAGGGACGATGCCAGTGGAGATGGAGAGGTTTAAAAGGTGGGCAAGGGGTAGGCGGGGCAGAGATGTGGAGGAGCCTATGGTGGAGTTCATTGGGGTTGGATTTCGCTGGATGCAAGGTCACGAGTGCTTGGAAGACTTCTGAGGGTGAGATAAGGGGGAAATTAAAAACACTGTTGTGCGGAGGGGAGGGACCCGTGAGGTTGGGGTTGTCGCATCGTGCAGGTAATGAAAAATTTGTTGAGGGATTCAGCTACGGAAGCAGAGTCAGAGATTGTCGAGCCATCAAACTTGAGGATTGGGGGTGAACTTGATTGGCTGGGGGTCAGTGAGTGAGTGAGTGAGTGAGTGGAGTGAATCATCTGCCAGAAAGCAGTAGGGGACCCTGCATTTATCTGGAGGCAAGATTTGATGAATGGCCTTGGTGCAGGCATTTCTACAAGTTTTGTAATGCTGTAGGTGAGCTGGAAACTTGGCAGTCTTGTATTGCTTCCAAAGTTTGTCCCTACTTCTGCCGAGGGATAAGAGGTCTGGTGTGATCCAGGGATGGTGGAGACGTTTGACCCATGCCTTTTTTAGCAGGGCACCGTTATTCCAAATTTGAAGTAGGGTGTCTGTGAAGATGCTGAGGACCAAGTCGATATTGGAGGCCTGCAACGTGGTGGACCAGTTTGTATGGAAGACAGTGTGGTACCAAATGTATTTGGGGGCAGCCACTTTTCTTACGCAGTAGGTAATACAGCGGTCACTGAGGACATCTGGAAGGACACCAGCAGCAGTGATGTGGCGGTGGGGGTTGAGGAAAGCACCAAATCAAGGAGGGAGTAGTTGGAGGATTTATTTCTTCACTATGTAGAGCTGCTGGCACGCTTACTTGGGGAATGTACAGACATGGCAGGTACTGACTTAGGAATAAGAGAAAATAAGATTTTTTTCATAAGATATTTTAGTATATCTTACTAACTCTAAATGATCTCTTCCTAAGTTGTAGCAGGCACTGAAGGACTATGGTAACCTGTCTGGTTATTGGCTGAACCATAACAAAATAGCAGCCCTACACTTCCACTATAACCCTCCCAAGGAAATTAAAGAAACCTTCAAGTTCAAATGGAAACAGACCAGAATTAAATACTTGGGGTGCATATGCCTACCGATCCTCTGCATCTTTTTAAATGAAATGATGACCCCTTCACCCAGACTACTGTAGCAGATATGGAGAGATGGAAGGCTGGATAGAACCCACCTGTATGAATATTATCCCCTGCCTTTTATATCTGTTTCAAATTCAATTAGTCAATATTCCCCCATTTCAATTTCTCAAGTTTCGCTATGAGATGCAGAATTTTGCCTGCAAAGCCACACTTTGCAGTGAAAACTTCGCACGACATGGTGAAAACTTCACACTTCACAGTGAAGTCGAAGTTGCTGAGGTCTGGGAAAACTTCACAAAGCTCCACGAATGCAAATTTTTTCCACTTTACGGTAATTTTGCCACATCGCTACTTGCGTCTCTGAGTACCCAAACCTGCCATCAATGCCAGCTGCACAATGCCTTCATTTGCGAAACTTATCTCCTCCAATGAGTATGCAGCAACTCCAATAATACAAGTTATCAAATCCTGTCATCTTCAGCGGCACCATAACCACATAGCGTACTTAAAACACTTGGCTTTCAATTACTAAGCATGCGTATGGCAGCACTATTATTTTGCCTATTTATTATAAAGAACACAACCATACCACTTCCCAGTCACAGGCAACATATCTACCTGAATTATGTACTAAAACACTCCTCGCTCTGTATGTCAGAAACATCAAAACTCAATGCACCAAGACACTACACCAGGACCTCCTCTAACATCCACACCCGCAAGGGAGATAAAACCACACATACTCAACATAAAACCACATACTGCACAACACAATCAAATACAACCGCAGATGTTAAGACGTTTCGACCCTGAATAACAGATCCTACAGAAGCCAGAGGTGTAACCAAAAGAATCTGTACAAAAATTAGCATATTATAGATCATAATCATCATGCATAACCACAGAGCATTAATTTATAATTCTGTCCTATTAATTAACATGTTCAAAGACAAAAAAAGTTAGCAGAATAACACAGGTCATCATTTAGTCCTTCTGAACTAACATATAATGAATTGTTTACAGTCTGTTCGCTGGATGTTTGTGGGTTCAGTGGTTCTCGACTCCATACGGGAAGGATTTTGTGTCCTGCTAATGTCAGACTTTTGGCTTCCTGGATTACTCTCCTATTTGGTGTCGTAAGTACTGTTGGCCGGGGTCTGCATTTGATTCTGGCCTTACTTTTGTTTTTTTATGCTATTTCTGGAGGGGCTGCTGAATTGGATAAAGGTGGAGTCTTTTTGAGTCAGACTCCCAGTTGTGGTTTTTTGGACTACTTCGTGGGAATTTCGTTTTGATTTGGGGACTTTGGAACTTAAATTCCCTGCTATTATTGCCCTATTTGGTGAATTTTGGCTCCCTGGACAGTAGCAGTGCAGGGGTTGGGCCTCCACCGCTGGGGAACCAGCGGGTGGTGGTCGTTTCCTCTAGGGAACCCCCAGGAACCTAACTTAGTTGGGTTCCGCTGGGGTCTTGTAGCAACTGCTGTAGGCCAGTGGTAGGCTAGGGTTTTACTTTTTGGGTTTTATCTATGGAAACGAAGCCAGTCCCGAAGATGTTTTAGTGACTTTCAGTGGACAGACTGCTTTACGATATAAAACCCCTATCTGAACAGTAAGAGTGTTTGGGGGGTTTTTACCCATCTGGTTATGTGCTGAGTTTTTGGTTTATTTGTTCTTCATCAACAACTTACTTTCGTACGGAGAATCCCTGTACCTTTTGGAAGTTCTGGCAGTGAGAGTGCCCGGGAATGGAGATTTTCTGACGTCTTTTCAGTGACTTTTTCTTCAGTATTTTGTGTTAATTTTGACATTTTGGTTCTGTTATTTTTTATTTTATATTACTTTTTACAATTGCATATGGTAGTGAGAGTACCATTCAGCTTCTCCGGGGCTTCCATAGTGAGAGTATTGTGCAGCCCAGGGTTTTATTTGGTTTTATCTGGTTTATTTTACTTAGTAAAGGAATAATGCCCTACAGGGTGGGAGTTATGCTGGGATAACATCCCACCTCGGGTGGCTGGGCCCGAGGCCAAGGGTGTCCAACACCAGAGAAGGGATGTTATCCCAGCATAACACCCACCCTGGAGGGCATTATTCCTATTATACTAAGACTTCTTGTTTTACAATAAAAAAAAACTATTTTAAAAAATGCTTTTGTTAGTGTGTAAAACTGTTTTTGCTTCTTAAGAGGAGCAAATCATCCAACAAATGGTCCAAATCCCAACAAACAATCAACAGTGAGGTTATGCCAGGATAACATCCCTGCTGTGACAGCCAACTGACCAATCAGAATCCAGGATTCTTTCTTGCCACTGCATAATAATATTTAGATAAGGGTTGTTTCTATTTTGGGGGCATCAGTTAGTGAGAGTTCCTGACGCCAGAGGATTTTATTTTTATTTGTTATAGTATTTTTTTAGTTCTGTCTCCTACTGGGACCCTTCACATGACTTGTGGTCTGAAGGGGGTATTGAGACTTTTTCAGCCAAGGAACTGGCTGAAGTTTCGTGCCCCCTAGACACCCAGGCTGGGATACTAATGTGGCTTGCCCTGGGCGTTCTATCGGGCTACATTATTTCTTGTGGTGTTTGCCCAGTTGGGAGAGAGGGGGCCTTACCTTACTGTGGAAACTTTATGGATTTGGCTGACTTGGTTTTTGGATGTTCCCTGGATTTACCTTTCTAAATAAGTTTTGTGGATGAGTGGATTGTCTGTGCTTTCTTTACGATCTTCCTGGATTTTGACTCTCCATAGCCTGCGGATAAAACTGACTCATTGCCTTGTGGATTGAGGACTCCTCATTTTCCTCCCTGACTTGCTTTAAGTTTATTTTTATGGACAACAAGGTGGTAAGAGGACCTTGTGTCCATTTACTTTAAGTTTGATTGTTTTTTCCTCTACTCCCTGGTCGTGAGAGGACTGGGGGGGGGAGGGGATGTGTTATTTTGCTTTGTTTTAAGTTTGAAATGTTATTTATGTTTTGTTTGTAGAATACATCTGTACTCTGGCAGTGAGAGTGGCAAAGTAACCTTTTCTTCCTCTGGCTGTGAGAGCATGGGGTGGTAAATAATTTTATTTATATTTTTCTGTTTTTTGTTTATTTTGGGGTGGTGAGAGAACCCTTTATGTTTATATTTATTTTAAGCCTAAGGAGGATCTCAGTAGTCCTCTAGCTTGGCCCAGACTCTATTTTTGCTTGGGGTGGGGTAGCCTTTATTTATTTAGTGTGTTAAGTTTTGTAATTATTTTGGGTGATCTATTGTAAGTAGGTTTATTGCTTTGATTTTAATTGTTTAGTAGTGGAAAGTGTTGGTCTTTAGTCCCCATGGTGGTGCGCTCTTCATCCTCCTCTCTTCGTGCCCTCCGCCCTTTTTATTCCCCCCTCTCCAATATGAGACTCATCAGTGCTGTAGAGCACTGGGAATTGTTCGTAGGAGAGGGAAGAGGTAGAGTGCAAACAAGGGACGAGAGGATGGACTAGGGAAGCAACTGGGGACAAGTGCTAGATCAAGAAGGCGCCCTGGGGCAAAATAGAATCCAGATCATGGTTCGCCATGTCTGATGCCCATACCAAAGGGCACTACTGAATTTAGTAGGCAAATGGGCCAGACAGCTTCCAAGGTTCGTCCAACTCGGGACGGTGTTGTGCAATACCAGGTCCATCAGGAATAAGACTGGCATTATTGCTGATCTTGTTGGTTTGGTGGACTTGGCTTGCATCACCGAGACCTGGCTGGATGAAATCCAGGCCCCACGTTGGAGGCTACGACTCCGGCTGGGTACTTGGTGATACACCGACCGAGATTGGATTGCAGGGTTGGGGGGTTGCAGTCTGTTTCAAGACTGACTAAACTGGGCCTCACAAATGTGGTAGTGGGAGAAACGGAGTCCTTTGAGTGTACAGTGGTAGCAGGTGTAGGTGTTCGAATCGTTCTCATCTACCGTCCACCCAGAGATGGGAAGAGATTCTTACAGGAAGTAGCAGACTTCATCGTCGACGTGGCATTTGAGTCACCCAGACTGATGGTTCTGGGTGACTTTAACGCCTGGGTCGACTATGAACTCTCTCAATTTGCTAATCACTTCCTCCAATTAATGACTTCTTTGGGTCTTACACAGGTGGTTTCCACTGCTACCCATAAATCTGGACACTCTCTGGACTTAGTCTTCCTTCTAGGGATTGAAACATCCTATCTGGGGGTGGAACCAGTCATCTGGTCAGACCACTACATCGTGAGGTTCAGTTTTTGCACCCCCCCGGAGAAGGCCTACCCCTGTGGAGATGGTTAGGTACCACCCTTTATGGGATATTACTCCCCAAGGCCTTGCGGCGGTCCTTGACCTCTTGTCCCCTCGCGTTGGCAAGCAATAGTCCAGAGACCTTAGTGTCGGCCTATGATACGGCTGTTACGGTGGCTCTGGATTCTATTGCTCCTGTCCGTGTGCGCCCCCTATCCCTTCATCCCAAGTCCCCCTGGTTTGATAGGACATTGAGGGAGATGCGGAGACAGGGACGAAGGTTAGAGAGGTGCTGGCGCAGGTCCGCCCTTGAAGCCGACCACCTTAGATTGATGGACCATTATTCAGTCTATCAATCTGCAATCACCCGTAAGAAGGCAGAATTCCTGTCCAGGGAGATTGCAACTGCTCGGAATTGACCAACTCAGCTTTTTCAAACTGTAGACAGACTGTACAACCCAGCCTGTCTGCAAGTTCGGAAAGCCTTTTCGCAATTACAGTGCGAGGAGCTTGCTCGATTCTTTGCAACTAAGGTGGCCGACATCAGGGCGGATCTGCAACCAGCACTCTCTAGGGGGGATGCTGTTGAACAGTGCGAGTTCACAGTACCTCAATTTTCCTGGAGTTCTTCAGTCGACTTGATTTTGTGGATGTCATGAGGATTATCCATAGTGTGCACCCTACATGCTGTAGTTCGGACCCTGGACTGACCTCCCTAATTTTGGGTTGTAGTGATATCATCGGTCCAGTCCTTGTGCGAATAGTCTGGTGCTCCTTGGAGTCGAGTGAGTTTCCCAGGTCCCTGAAAGAGGCGGTGGTGACACCTCTCTTGAAGAAAGCTACCTTGGACCCAGACTGTTTCACAAACTACAGACCCATCTCAAACCTACCCTTTATTGGGAAGGTGACTGAGAAGGTAGTGGCAGTCCAATTGGAGGACCATTTAACCATCCATGAAATCTACAAATCCTTTCAGTTCGGTTTTCGTAAAAGACATAGCACAGAGACAGCGCTGGTTCGGGTGCTTAATGATCTTCTGAGGGCGAGGGATCAGAAGAGACGTTCCATTTTGGTTCTCCTTGATCTCTCCTCAGCCTTTGACACCGTGGAGCACATGGTGTTGATAGCATGCCTGAGGCATATCTGTGGAATATCCGGAACCGTCCTTTGATGGTTCACCTCATTCCTCACTGGGAGATCACAGAGAGTTGTGTCCGGGGTTTTTTCCTCAAGCCCAACGTCTTTGTTGTGTGGGGTGCCTCAGGGTTCAGTGCTGTCTCCCATGTTATTCACGGTGTATATGCTGCCCCTAGGAGACATTATAAGACGGTATGGGCTGAGGTTTCACTGCTATGCAGATGATACCCAGCTATACCTGTCTTTTGCACCCGACCAGGATGGAGCTCTCTCAGTGTTTAACAACTATCTGAAAGAAATCCAGGAATGGATGGATTTTAGTTGGTTGAAGTTGAACTCAAAAAAGACAGAAGTACTAGTTGTGGACCCGGGTCGCCAGATGGAGGGGTCATCTGTTGGTACACCCTCAGGGATTTTTCTTGGCGGCGTTTCACTCCCGACCTCTGAATGAGAGCGTAACCTGGGGGTTATCTTGGATGACAAGCTGACACTGCAGTCACAAGTGTCAGTAGTCGTCAAGACTTCCTTCTACCATCTTAGGAATATCGCCAAAGTTAGGCACCTTGTTCCGTCTGACGTCCTGCCAACGTTGGTTCACGCCTTTGTGTCCTCACATCTGGACTACTGCAACTCCCTGTACTTTGGGCTTTCAGGGGTTGAAATCCGCCACCTGCAGCTAGTGCAGAACGCAGCGGCCCGGGTTTTGACTGGGTCAAATAGGTCCTGTCATATTACCCCGGTGCTGCGCAAACTGCACTGGCTGCCTCTACGGTGGCGGATCACCTTTAAAGTCAGCTTGCTGACTTTTAAAGTCCTTCATGGCCAGGGTCCGGCCTATCTGAAAGAACTTCTAGTTTCTCACTGCCCTGGCCGATCGCTCCACTCGACCGATGAAGGGTTGCTAGACATTCCAAGAGTGAATCTTAAATCATCTGGGTGTAGGGCATTTTCTTATGCTGTGCCCACTCTTTGGAATTCTCTACCCTGATGGTTACAGGAGTGCACCCCTGTGGAGGAATTCAAGAGGGGTTTGAAAACCCACCTCTGGCAAATGGCCTTTTTAAAAAATTGACTGTTTTGAAGTTGTTGATTGTATTATGGTCTTTATCTGTGTTTGATATTGGATTTTATTTTCTCTTCCATATTTATTCCTCCACTCCTCCCCTCAGCTCTGGTCTCCTCGGGAGCACCAAGGAGTCATCCCTCTGCGGTCCACCCTACCTGGACAGTCCTCCGTCGCCCATGTAGCCTCGGATTGCCCCTCGGTCGGGGTCGAGGTGGGCCCCAACACCCCGAGCAGTCAGTAGCGCGGTCAGGGAGGAGCCTGCGGCGGCCGTGATCGAGGGCAGCTCCAGTGCTCCGCCTCTGCCGGAGCGGAAGGGTATTTTCCCGCTTCTTGGGAATGGCTAGTGCCCTGACGCCAAGGCATGAAACAGTCTGCCACCCTTGCCCCTTCTCTATAGTTGTCAGTGCTTGCTGCATCTCCGGCCTCCACCAGAGGGCAGCCAAGCACCAACTAAGAGACCCTTGTCCCTCCCGGGAAGGACAGCTGTCCTCCAGATGCTCAATCCTCTCCACCCTGCCGACTTCGGGCAAATACCAGGTTCGTCCCTAACCCGGTTGCCGGCGTGGCACGGTGTGTGGCGCCCAGTGCCTCAACCTCCATGCCACCGGGCCGGCTGATATTGGATTTTAATGTTTGATCTGTATTGTTTTAACTTGTACAGCACTTTGAAAATTGAAAGGCGCTTTATAAATAAAACTTATTTATATTTTCTTTTTGTTTAGATGGGTTTTGGGGTGATGTGGTTTGTTTTGTATTCTGTTTTTTGTTTTTTTTTAAGGAACTTTTATGTTTGGGCTGAAACTATCTTTGATTGTTTTGAGGAAATTAGGATTCTTTGTGTTGTTTTGCCACAGTTTGGTGGCATTTTGTGGAATGTGCCCCACTCGCCTCCACTTACCAGCACTGTTGGGTGCTGGGGATTGCTCCCGGGGGGTTGGGCACAGGCGGGCAGGGGGGCTCGGACACTGAAGCTTGAATGAGCGGTTCTCTCCCACAGGGGTTGTTAGGACCAGAAGAAGCCCTGGGGCGAAATGGTGTCTGGAACGTAGTGATCCATGTCTAGTCCTCACACTCAAGGGCACCTCCTTTTTGGGTGGACAAGTAGCCAGGACAGCTCACGAACATTGTCCGACTCGGGCGTTGTTATGCAATGCCAGATCCATTAAGAACAAAACTGCATTTACTGCAGATTTTGTTGGAACAGCAGATCTGGTTTACATCACCGAGACTTGGTTAAATGGAAATGATGCCCCAATTTTGGAGGCAGCTATTCCCCCGGGTACTCAGTGATACATCGCCAGAGACTGGATCTCAGATTTGGGGGGGGGGGGGTTAGCGGTCTGTTTCAAGACCGAATTGAGCCTCACTGGTGTACCAGCTGAGGAGGTGAGTCACTTGAGTGCACTGTGGTAACTGGTGTGGGGTGCAGGATAGCTCTCATTTACCGTCCACCAGGGGATGAAAAGCTGTTCCTGCAGGAAGTAGCAGACTTCGCCACCAACATGGCATTGGAGTCACCCAGCCTGATGGTTCTGGGTGACTTCAATGCCTGGGTCGACGACTAATCCTCGCTCTTTGGACAACACTTCCTCCAGTTGATGATATCACTGGGCTTCACACAGGTTGTTTCCTCAGCTACCCATAATGGTGGTCACTCTCTTTATCTGGTCTTCCTCCTGGGGATTGAGGCCTCCGATCTGGGGGTGGAACCTGTCGGTTGGTCCGATCACTACACCGTGAGGTTCAATTTTTCTGCCCTCCTGTGTAGGTCTGCCCCTGTGGAGATGGTCAGTTTCCACCCTTTGCGGGACATGGTCCCTGAAGACCTGGCGACGGTGATTGACCTCTCGTAGATCAGCGAGACCAGCGCAGGTCCAGAGCTGTTATCGTGGCCTATAGTAAGGCTATTTTTTCAACTCTCAACCTGATTGCTCCTGTCCGTGTTCGCCCCCTTCCGCTTCGCCCTCGGGGGCCCCATGGTTTGATGGGTCTCTGAGGGAGTTGCGGGCGAAGTTTAGAACGTCAATGGCGGAAATCAGCCTTGGATACCGACCATCTTATTTTATTAGAGCATTACCAACTCTATCAATCAGCGATTTCACGTAAGAATGCAGAATTCCTGTCCAGGGAAATCACTGTTGCTAGGAATTGACCGGCTCAACTCTTCTGAACTGTGAACAGGCTGTGCAACCCAACCTGTCTGCAGCTCCGTCGAGTTTCTTCACAAATGGAGTGTGATGAGATCACTTGATTCTGCGTGAATAAAGTGGCCAACATCAGGCAAGAGATCCGTCAGATTATTTCTATGGGAGATGCTGTTGGTCGATGCTCGGTCACTAGGTCCCGTGTTTCCTGGAGTACCTTTGACCTGCCAGAGTCTGTTGATATTATGAGGATTGTCCAGGGGATGCGCCCTATGTACTGTAGTTTAGACCCAGGCCCTACTTCCCTGATTTTGGGTTGTAGTGATATCATTGTCCCGGTCTTAACTCAGATTGTCTGGTGCTCCTTGGAATCAGGTGAATTTCCAAGTTCCCTGAAGGAGGCGGTGGTGACACTTCTCCTGAAGAAAGCTTCTCTGGACTCAGATACTCTAGCGAACTACACACCTATCTCAAACCTTCCTTTTGTGGGAAAGGTTATCGAGAAAGTTGTGGCAATGCAACTGGAGAACCATTTAACCATCCATAATTTAGATGAACCTCTCTAATCGAGCTTTCATAAGAGGCATAGTACTGAGACTGCTCTGATTCGGGTGCTCAATGATCTCCTGATGGCAAGAGATCGGAGAAACCGTTCCATCTTGGTACTCCTTGATTTCTCTTCAGCTTTGGACACTGTGGACCACGGGGTCCTGCTTGAGCACCTGAGGTCCATCTGCGGGCTGACTGGTACACTGCTCAGATGGTTTTCATCTTTCCTCACTGGTAGAACTCAGAGAGTTGTCTTGGGAATGTTTTTTTCAGAGTCTTTCTCTCTGCCTTGTGGGGTGCCTCAGGGCTCGGTACTGTCCCCCATGTTGTTTGCAGTGTATATGCTGCCCCTCAGAGATATTGTAAGATGGTATGGGCTGAGGTTTCATTGCTATGCTGATGATACCCAGCTCTACCTGTCTTTTGCCCCCGAACAGGTTAGTGCTCTCTCAGTATTTAACAGCAGCCTCGTTGAAATCCAAGATTGGATGAGTTCCAGCGGGTTAAAGTTGAATGCAGGAAAGACTGAGGTTTTGGTGGTGGACCTGGGTCACAGGACAGAGAGGCTGAGGACGGATCTTCCCTCTGGTTCATCTTTGGGGTGTGCTCAGATCCTTACCTCTGAACGGGTGCGTGATCTGGGAGTGATACTGGACGATGGGCTGACCCTTCGTCATCAGGTGTCAGCAGTCGTCAAGTTAACCTACTACCATCTTAGGAACATTGCCAGGATCAAGCACCTTGTTTCATCCAGTGATTTGCCTGTTTTGGTCCACACCTTTGTGACCTCGCGCCCTGACTACTGCAACTCCCTTTACTTAGGGCTTCCTGGGGTTGATATCCGCCGCTTGCAGCTAGTGGAGAACGCTGCTGCATGTTTATTGACTGGGATATCAAGGAGATCTCGTATCACCCCAGTGCTGCGCGATCTGCACTGGCTGCTGGTTCAGTGGTTAATCACCTTTAAGGTAGGCTTGTTAGCCTACAAAGCCCTACAGGGACTTGGTCCCGACTACTTCAAAGACCTTCTGACTCCTTACACCCCTGTGTGACAGCTCCGCTCGGCTGATGAGGGGTTGCTGGAGATTCCGAGGGTTTGCTTAAATTCATCTGGGGCTCGCGCTTTTGTGTTTGTTGCCCCAACCCTCTGGAATTCTCTGCCCCGTCTGCTACGTGAATGCAGGACAGTGGGGAGCTTTAAGCAGGCACCGAAGACAATTTTATGGAGCAAAGCTTTTCCTGATTTTCTGTGATTTTATCTATATTTATTGAATTCTGTATGTACCTGTGAAGCGCCTTGATACTGTGAAAGGCGTTCAATCAAATAAAGTTATTATTATTATTATAAAAAACCACATGACCAGAGATTACTGTTCGGACCCATAAATTAACCTGTGAAAAGAACACAATGTTAAAGCAGCAGTACTACGAAAAAAAAAATTGTGCTTTTCTGACAGTTTATTCCCTGTGCCCTGCTAATCATATACCTGGTACTCTTTCTCGTCGACACTGTACTATCGCAGAGTAATTTGCTCGGTTATTCTCTGCTTTTGTTTACATTTCTGCCACTAAGCATGTTGCACTGGAACCCCTCTGCTGCCAACTGTACATATGTATGACTTACAGGGACATCGGGAATAGTCAGCAGAGGGTCCCTCTCTGTTGTCAAAAGATGTGATCGCGACCTGAAGAAAAAGCGCAGCTGAAAATTAGTCAGCCGCCATATTTATTGTAGCGCTACAATACTTCAAATAAATTGCAAATATCTAAAAAACTAAAAAGACTGGAAGAAAACATTTACAGGTATGGAAACTGGAACTTTGGCCATAAGCTTACAGCCGAAAAACAGAATTTTGATAGGTCATTTCCTGATTTTGTAGTACTGCTGCTTTAAGGATAGCAAGACAGAACCAAATCATAATTTAGTCCCTTTGGTTTAAACATTTGACATTCATTTATCCAGTAACATTCTCTTTGTAAGAGTTTCTTCTGAATACCACCATCTTTAGGAGGTATACTTACTTTCTCTATACCAACAAAACGGAGTCCGGCTGCAGATCCAAGCCCCGCATCCTCAATAAGTTGTGCCATTGCCTAGCTTCTATTTTTTGTCCTTATCACTGTTTTCTGTTCACATATGGACTCTAAAGGTCTTTTTGTTTGTCCTACATAGCTCATGCCAAAGATGCGAATTAACATGTAAATAACCCCTGGTGTATTACATGTAATGAAAGACTGTATTTTATAGTTCTTGCCATATCTAGGATGTCTAAATGTTGGTGTATTTATAGTATTATTGCAATGTACAAAATGTCCACATTTAAAATGGTCTTGTAGCTGGGGCCCCAACCATGTGCTGTTCTCTCTTTTGCCTGTGTAGAAGCTGTGCACTAGTTCAGCCTATATACTTTTACTTCTACTGTAACTGACCAGAGGTTTATCGTTTACATATTCCTTCCACGTTTCTTCTGCCTCCAGGACTCCCCAGTGTTTGCCGATGGCTTTAACCACTTCATGGCCCAGTTCACTGAAGTAACAAACACTAGACCTTTTTTGTCTGCCTATAGTTTATTGTCGGTCTGTAATAAATCAGTTCTCCAGGTATTAGGTGCCCTATTACAGGTTTTGTTGATCATCTCTGGTTTGTCGTTTCTCTTGTCAAATTCTGGAAGCATGTCTCTGGATTTTAGCTGAAATTCTTTACTGCTGTAATTCCATCTCACCATAAGTACCTGGCTGACCGGAACAGTATTCTTCAGATGTTCTGGGTGGCAGCTAGTGTAGTTAAGTAATGTATTCCCATTTGTTTGTTTAGTAAACAA
This sequence comes from Neoceratodus forsteri, assembly GCA_016271365.2. Lineage (NCBI taxonomy): Eukaryota > Metazoa > Chordata > Ceratodontiformes > Ceratodontidae > Neoceratodus > Neoceratodus forsteri. The sequence continues at coordinate 464,089,569 of CM057458.1, forward strand.
TGTAGTCTCCAAGTGACCTTCTGTGTTTTTGATTAAAACATCCAGAAAATAAATTTCCCTTGTGCTCAGTGTACAATGCTGAATTTCAGAGTTTTGCCACATCCATTCATGTATGTCAGAAACTCCTCTACCTACTGTTCAGAGCCATCCCACATAATGAACACATCATCAACATAAATTTTCCATACTGTTAATGTGTTGCGTCATCTATTTTTCCCCAGTCTCAGATGTAGTTCTCTTCCCAGAGTCCAACATATGGATTTGTGACACTTGGAGCAAAAGCTCCCTTGCTGTCCCTTTACACTGTGAATAAAATACTTTGTCAGAAGTAGTTAGCTGTTGGCACAAATTCTATCATGTCCAGCATCAGTGATGCTGGAGAGGCCAGGTATGAATCACGGTATCTCAGGTAATAGCTTACTGCCTCTAAACCACTGAGGTATATTACTACAAAGGTTTTCCATGTCTACAGTTGTCAATATCATGCCACCCATGGTTGTCATTGTGTCAGTCTGTCTCAGGACATCTACTGTGTCCTTTAAATATGACTTAAGTTCCATAACATATGGGCGAAGGATAAAGCTTACACACTTGGACACTGGTTCTGTTATCAACTTATTCTGGTAATGATCGGCCTCCCAGTTTGGGGGCCGGGGTCTCAAGATTGTTACAAATTTGGGGGAGCAAAATATATTGTGCATTTGATACGGTTGTCTACTGTTAAACTGGATTCAGTTTTTGTGATACACTTAGTTTTACTTGCCCTTTCCAAAAATGACTTTGCCTTGTCCATAATTATATTTCTCGGGTCACCATCCATCTCTGGTAAAACACTATATCATTCAGTTGTCTTAGCATCTCTGTTTTGTATTTTCCTCTTCCCCAGAGCACTATGGCTCCCCTTTTATCTGCAGGTTTTACTAGCAGGGTCTTGTTCCTTTGTAACTCATTTAACACCTCTCATTCTTTTTTGTTTGGCTTTTCTGTGTCTTGTAACTTAGTTTAGTTATATACGGCCTCTATCTCCTGGTCTACAAGTTTACAGAAAGTCAGCACAGCAGGGCTCTGGGGTGGGGTGGTTTGAAAGTTCACTTTTTCGTAAAGCGGGGTTTCATGTCTGACCAAATCATGGCTTTCCCCTTGTGTGTCAGCAGTTGTCACTATACTGTGAACAGTACTGCTGGTATTTTTATTATTCTCTTTACTTTTTTCAAAGAAGACGATGCAACTTATATAGGTCTATCTTTTGTTGAAAGAGGTTAGGTTTTGTTGTTGGAACACAAGATGGTCCCTTTTGTAATACTTTAATCTGGGTTTCTGTGATGTTTTGGTCTGGGTAATCTGAGGCCCAGAGTATTTAAGCCAGGCTATCAGCATGCCACAATAGCTCTGACGAAGTCATGACATCACAGAGAAACATTAGCACATCCATGGTGCATGTCCTTCATGTCCCCAGGTCGGATATCCTGATATAGGAACCAAGAGTAAGAGTCTTGAGCACTATGAAACTGGACTGGTGGTATGTGCAACACATACAGTATGTTTTTTTATGCAAAGTGTTTTTGTAAAATGGTGCTGGACTACAAAATAATGTGAGCTCTTGTAAAAGAATATAAATGGAAAGAAGCTCTTCCTTCTAATACAAAAGCATGAGGAGTGCCGGTACACTAGTGCTCCGCTAAGACAGCACAAAAGGTCTCTGCATTTCTTCCCCAGAGTAACCACATGAGCAGATATAGAAACCGCTCAATGAAAGGTGTGGAGCACTAGGTACTGCGTTGTTTCTTTGATTCTCAGGACTAGTAGATTGTGTCAGACTGATTCTGCTGACTTGCATGCTGACATTTTCTGTAACTGCAAATCCCAGAATCTCCTACAGCTGACATCAGAAGAGGGCTGCAGCAGTGGGAGATTCAATAGCCTGCAGTCCATGTTAGAGCTTTCATAAGCTCCAATCAAATGTTTGCAATCCTGCTTTTTTCCTGGGTCTTAGCACAGGGAGGACACCGGGACCACGGTTGGGGGAGGGGGGGAAAAAAAAAACAAAACACAGAGCTCATAAAAACTATACTGCAATAAACAGCAAGTTAAACAAAACTCTTTGCAAACAACACTTAGGTGTGGGGATCTTCATGCTAACAGTGCACCTTTAATCTCCTGGTTTTGGCCCCCCCCCCCCCCAAGATGGGGCTCATGAGGCCTGGCCACTGGCTGGCCAGATGTTGGTCCTTACCTTAAGGACCTCCAAGGTGGGGGTGGCCATCTCCTTCTCACACTGACTTATTTCCCCTTGTTCTGAGGGTGTTCCTACCCTGTGGATGTCGCACACAAGGCTCCAACCACGTACTCACACACAAGTGTGTTACTGCAGAGTCCAGCAGGTAGCCACTGGAGACCACTGGCAGCGCTTTGAAAACTTGAAAGGCGCTTAAAAAAAAAAAAAAAAAAAAAATTGTTATCACTATTACCATCAGTGGTTACCCAGGTGGCAGTGCAGTAGTGGAGCCTGCTACGCGCACGTGAAAATGTCCCTATGGATGCTCATTTCTTCTCACCTGGGCCGGATCCCAATGATCCTGACTCGCTTCCAAACCCAGGTAACCACTGTCGTGCAGTCATAGCATTACCGCTGCACTGACGGGCTGGATTATTTTGTGTGTTTTTTAAATTGGTTGCATTATTTATTTTTTACTTTATATTACACTTATCATTCTGGGACTGATTTACCAGACTAGATTTGCAGAAGCCAAAAAGCCAACCTGCACCCCCAAAAAAAACTACAGACATATTTATTATTTATTCATGTGTAATTTTTGACCAGGAAAGGCATACTAAGATATGACTGCTTGTTTCAATATGAGGACTAGGGGGTGGGTTGCATGGTCCTGTTTTTATTGCAAGGGGGAATACTGGCCATGACACCAGGGAAACTCCCCTGCCCTTGCTTTTATTCATTCTATTTAGTTTATTTATTTGTTTTGTGTTAACCAGGAAAGTACACTACACAACTGAATTCCTATTCTTTGATAAATGCCATAGGATCTTTAGGCCCTGTCCACACTATGCGCTCTGGCCGGTAGCGATGCAATCCGTTACGGCGAGGCGGTGCAGTGTCACACCATGACGGTGTTCTGGTACACGCGCGGAGACAGGCGACCGTTACAGCCGCGTTCGATCCCACTAATGCGAGCTCGCGCTGCGCTCGGACCCCTGCGAGGGACCATTACCGCCAGTCCACACTACCGCTGGTAACGTTGCAAGGTGGGACTGGTTTGACTGCGTTGTTGAAACCACCTCATATGTGGTTTTTCAACAATCGATTAAACGCTTTCTAAATGTTACAGGTGTAAACGCAAACCGCTATGGTAACGGTTTGGGCACTCTGTAACGTTACAGAGGCATAGTGTGGACAGGGCCACGGTTCCACCTGGACAGGGACCAGAGAAGGGCAGAAGGAACTGTGGTTTATCAAGTTAAGTCATTGGGACACCCCTATTCTACTGTCCTAAACAAACTGCCACGGCTGGTTCTTTTTTAGAGTAATCCCCTCAACCAAAGTATTTATTTTGCTGCAAACGGAACTCCCTAAACTTGCTACAAATGGAAAAACAACCCGATTCAAGGGGAAAAGCATTTCAGCAGCACTCAAGCTGCCAGTCTCAAACATTAGACGTTTTTTTTAGGGATGGGGTGACATGTTTTCTTAGTTTACCAGCAGCCTGTCGGGATATCCACTCATCATCACTGTTGCATCCCTCGGATGAGCTTCGGGATGAACAGGCCATCTCCTGGCACTAAAGTTACTTGCACTACATAGAAACATAGAATTTGACGGCAGATAAGGACCGCTTGGCCCACCTAGTCTGCCCATTTTCCTACCTAACAGATAAGCTGCAGATCCTAGTCAACCAACAGCTTAATTCCTCCGAACCCCTGCTAGGACTGCCTTATGTCTGTCCCATGCATTCTTGAATTCCTCCACTGTTTATGATTCCACGTCCTCCTCAGGGAGGCTGTTCCATGCATCCACAACCCTCTCTGTGAAAAAATACTCTCTCACATTACCTCTGAGCCGTCCCCCTCTATCTTCAAATTGTGCCTCCTTGTTCTTGCACATCTCTTTTCTGAAAGATGCTACCCTCTTGGACTTTGTTGATTCCCTTGAGACAGTTGAAAGTTTCTATCATGTCCCCTCTCTCCCTTCTTTCCTCAAGGGTATACATATTAAGCTCCTTTAGTCTTTCTTCATATGTCTTCTGGTGCAGACCCTGCACTATTTTGGTTGCCCTTCTCTGGACAGCCTCCACTCTATGTCTTTGCAGAGATGGGGTCTCCAGAACTGCACACAGTACTCCAGATGGGGTCTCGCCACCTGTCTGTACAGAGGGATAACAACTTCCTATTTTCTACTATTGATGCCTCTTCCTATGCATCCCAGTATCCCCCCAGCCTTCCTTACTGCCTTCTCACATTGCTTGCCCACCTTTAGGTCATCTGATATAATTACCCCCAGGTCCCTTTCCATTTTTACTGTTGTCAGAATCTCACCCCCCATTGTGTACGCTTCCCCTGGGTTTTTGTTTCCCCATGTGCATTACCTTACACTTCTTTGCACTGAATCCGAGCTGCCATACATTTGACCATTCCTCCAACCTTGCCAAATCCCTTCTCATCCTTTCCACTCCATCTTGTGTATCAACCCTGTTGTAGATCTTTGTGTCGTTTGTAAAGAGACATACTCTTCCTTCCAGTTCCTCTGCAATGTCACTTATAAAGACATTAAAAAGGACCAGTCCCAGTACTGAACCCTGCGGTGCCCTGCTAGTAACCCTCCTTTCTTCACTGTGTATTCCATTTACTACTACCCTTTGCGTCCTGTTGTCTAGCAATTAATTTTTATCCAGGCTACCACCTTGGGACCCACTCCAAGGCTGGCTAACTTGTGTATTAATCTTTTGTGGGACTGTATCAAATGCCTTGTTAAAATCTAGGTAGGCCATGTCCACAGCCCCTCCCTGGTCTACTACTTTGGGCACCCAGTCAAAGAAATCTATTAGACCTGCCTGACACGACTTTCCATCATGAATCTATGCTGCCTTTGGGTACTGTGCCCCACTGGCCTCTAGGTAGTCAACATTTCTTTCCTTCAGAAGTGATTCCATCATTTTCCCTACCACTGAGGTCAAACTAACTGGTCTGTAGTTTCCTGCCTCTGTCCTGCTCCCACTTTTGTGAAGAGGAATCACATCTGCCCTCCTCCAGTCCTCGGGTACCACCTCATCCTCCCATGATTTGTTAAAGAGAGTAGTCAGCGGTGTCACTAGTTCTACCCTTAGTTCTTTTAGAATACTTGGGTGAATCCCATCAGGCCCCATTGCTTTGTCCACCTTCAATTTTATTAGTTCTTTCAGAACCCTTTCTTCTGTAAATGGACTGGTATCGACCCCCCGTCTTCAGAGTATTTCTCGATTGGTTTAGGTACCCTCCGCCTCCTCTTCCTTTGTGAATACTAAGCAGAAATATTCATTCAGTATCCCTGCTTTTTCACCGTCACCCTCTGCCCACATTCCTTCCCCTTTATTAAGCCTCATTATTCCTCCTTTGGTCTTTCTTCGCTCCCTAATGTACCTATAAAAGGTCTTATCCCCCTTCTTAGCAGAACTGGCTATCCTTTCCTCGGTTTGGGCCTTTGCTATTCTGACTGCCTTCCCAGCCTCTTTCTGCTTTAACTGATAAAGTTCTCTGTCCTGCTCCTTCTGTGTTTCCTTATATTTCCTGAATGCTATCCTTTTCTCCTTAACCTTCCCTGCCACCTCTTTTGAGAATCATAGCGTTTTTTTCCTTCATTGTGTTTTATTGATTTGCTTTACACAAAGGCTTGTTGCCTCTATGATGGCTGTTTTAATTACTCCCCATTGTTCCTCCACTCCTCCTCCTTGCCTGTTTGCTAGTTCTTTTCTGAGGCATTCTCTCATTTTCCCCAAAGTCAGCCCTCCTAAAGTCCAATACTCTTGCTTTTGTATGGCTGTGTTTATAGTGAACCACACTGTTTGGTGGTCGCTTGTTCCCAGATGGCTACCCACTTCTAAATCTGAGATCCTTTCTCCATCCCCATTTGAGAGTATCAGGTCTAAGATTGCTCCTTCCCGAGTGGGTTCCAATATAGTGTCTGAGGCATGCCCCTGTAGGGCATCAAGAATGACCCTGCTCTTGGATGTGCCTGCAGCAAAGGTGCTCCAGTTAACATCTGGCATATTCAGGTCCCCCATCAACAATATCTCCCCTTTTTCTGCCATTTTAAGGATGTCTTCTATCATTTCCTTGTCCATTCCCTCCCCCTGAGATGGGGGTGTGTATACAACCCCCAATGTGGATTGTGGTGCCATTTCCTGTCTCCAGGGTGACCCAGAGTGCCTCATCTGCTCAGTTTACACTCTAGTTCTGTTGCTTTGATCCCTTCCTTTACATAGAGAGCTACTCCTCCTCCTCTTTTACCCTCCCTGTCCCTCCTGTAGATTGTGTATCCTGGTATGTTGACATCCCAGTCATGGTTCTTGTGTACCATGTTTCTGTGACTGCCACAATATCCAGGCAACCCTCTTCCATCAAGGCTACTAGTTCAGGGAGCTTGTTACACAGACTACAGGCATTGGTACTCATCACCTCCACTTTTGATGGCCTTACCCTTTAACCCCATTCCTGTCCTTACTGCCGTTGCCTTTTTTACATTTACCTCTGTTCTGCTCCCTAATAACTTCTCCGTTGGTGTTTACCTCACTAATTACCATGTTTTGTGGGGAGGCTGGGATTTCCCTGCTCCTTTTGGTGCCTCCCCTTGGCTGGTTTAAATGCTTGCCAATGAAGCATTTAAACCTCTCACCTAGGATCCTGGTTCCCCCGGAAAGATGCAGACCATCGCACCAGTTATGAGTCTGCGTCCTCACGTGGCTCCCCAGTCCCCAATGAAGCCAAAACCCACAGGCTCCACACCAGTTCTTCAACCACTCATTGAATTCCCTGGTGAGGAGTGCCTCTAGCCACCCTTGCCATAGACAGGCAGCACCTCCAAGAAGGTTACCGTATGCACTACTTGTCTAAGGCCCCTCTCCAACTCTACAAACTCCTCTTGCACTGCTCTGATCCCATTCCTAGCCAGGTCATTTGTCCCTAGGTGGACAATGACATCCAGCTCCCTCCCTCATGCAGCTCCTCCCACGATCCGGAGGATTCGCTTCCTGTCCCTCCAAGCCGTGGTGCCAGGAAGGCACCCTACCTCACTCTCCCCTTCCTCCCCATTTCTACCCCCTAATTATTGATTCACCCCACCAGGAGTTGTTTCCTTCCCCTGTGGGTTCCCATGCCACCCTCCTGTGGGTCTCCTTTGTGAAGGTTCCCAGCATCCTCCTTGGTCTCCACTGCAGGTGCCTCCATAGAGGAACCACTATCCACCAGAAGAGTGAATGAATTGTGGAGAGGTATAGCTGGAGGGATGCAACTCTGTTCCACCACCCTCTCCCTCCCTGAGCCCACCCTGGTCCAGCCTCTCTTTCTTGGCAACCTCTGAGGTAGTGGCATTGGCCCTGATGGTCCCTGGGTCGGGGAGGAGGTTTCACGAATACTAGCCAGGTCAGCCTGGAGACGGGCAACCTCCTCTCTCAGACCAGAGAGGTGCCTGCAAATAGGGCAGCATCGCAGCCTCCAGAATGTCTCCCGAAACACTGCCGCCCCACAGCCATTGCACTGCACCACTCCTATCATGTCTTATTTTGTGTCTCCTCTACTGTTTCTCTGTATTCTTACTCTCTCCTTACAACTCTCACCCTTCCTGTTCTGGGACAGCAACTTCCTATCTTCTTCAGTAGCCTCCTTCTTCCTTGCTCAATGTCAGACCACCAGCAGTTGGGGGGGGGGGGGAGAGAGTGAGCTACTTTTTTTCTTTAGGGTTGACAAGGCCAATGTTTATCTATGATCCTTCCCTTCCTACTGCCAAACAGGAAGTTCCTGTTGACAGTCAAATCCAGTGGCTATAAAAGCAGAACTGGCTTTGGGTGGGACGGAGGGCAAATAGTAAGAAAAAAGGCTAGCAACAGGAAGTTGTAATTTGAGTCACCTGCTTTTATAGTGTCTAAGCCACACCCCCAATTAAGCTCTCTTTTCTCCTACTGGTTTAGCAAAGTCAGCTGATACAGTACCCTTCCCAGCACAGAACACAGACTAACTTACTTTCTTTTCTTTTTAACCCTAAATAAGACCCCTTCTAATAAAGCATCTGTCTACTTAATCTCGACACTGACTCCTGCTGAGATATAAGTTTTAAATTAATAAGAAAATGTAGCTTCTTTTAGTTAACCGCTTTCTGCTCTACAAGCAAGGCTAGCAACAGCTAGCACTATAGCAAGTTACATCAGTGGATCTCCCTGATTTCCAAAATGTTAATCTAGGACCCCCGAATATTTATTCTGTGGGTGCAGAATTCCAAGGGGGCCTCACTGAACTGTTAAATTATCTTCGTAACACAGCTAACTTTTGGTAGTAGATACAGGTGTTAAAGACTGGTCAAAGAAAAGTCGGTGCATCTAGAAGGGAAAGTGTTACAGCAATCCACAGTGCTCCCTGGTTGAAGTTCAAAGACTTACTGGACACCAGGAAATGTTCCTGGAATCTACCTAGAACCCGAAGCCTACTAGGTCAAACCCCACATTCATATCAGGCTTATACAGCAGTCAAAGCAAACCTCCACCATGCCCACCGCGGCGGGGAACAGCGGGATTTAAAAATGACTGGCACCAAACTACTCACCTGCCCACCTTACAGGGGAACATCTATGAATCTCCAAGTAATACCCATACAAAACGACTCTTGGGGAAAAATGCCCAACAGACTGGGGTATGAAACAATGTGAAATGCCCAGCCCCAGGGTAGAGGACACACCGGAACTCCCAAGTAATCCCACACATCACTCAATGTGGGGAAAACACTAACTGCTGCTTTAAGGAGAAGATTCATCTCCTAACCCCAAGCAGCCCAACCATAAAGAATGAGAAACGACTAAATCTCTAACTCCTATGCCCAGGGTGTATAACAAGAGCATGCACATTTTTCTTCTCATGCAGTAGAAGCAGGGCACCACTGAAAATGAGATGTTGCATCCCAGTTGATCTATCAAAAATACATGAACAGCAAACTGTTGTGTACTAGACAGATACGATTAAGGTTGTCTCACAGTATCTCATTCTACGCTGAGAAGCATTCATCTTCCAACAATGGGAAGTAATTTTGGGGAACATATAAAAATTGGTCTGAGCATCAGTATTCATTAGAATTTTTGTTAGTTACCATATTCAAATACCTCATGGCCAGACTTGAAGAGGCCACTGCTAACTTTCAGCCCAGCGAAAATAGCTTTTAGGTGCCCAGAATCTAGGGCAGGGCTCTCAGTACATTTTCCTTCTCGGGTCTGGGACTCACATCTGTAGTCCTGGACCAAATTCTGGAAGGCTAGCGCTGCTCCTTTCGAGACACTGTTCCGTTGCAGTATCAGTGGGTGCCAGGCAACAACTTGTGCATCCTGAATTGTTAGCTGCATGAACAAGCAGAAAAATGTACACCTTGACAGGCAGACATGGTCGTCAATGACATGGGCGGGCCCCTAACAGCCTTGCTCTATTAAGTGCAGCTTGATAAGGATGCTGTTTGACAGGTTCAGCAAGATGAAAGCAAACAACCTATGATCTAGTAACCCTAATGTCCTCATGGCTGTTGCAACCATGCCATTGCAAGACTGAACCCAGTAGTGCATTCTTCTCTCAGCTGTTACCAGAGTACCAGAAACGTCTTCCTAGGACCTTGCAACTAAACACACTGGCAATGTTAACCTCTTTCAACAAAGCCAGCTTTTTTGTGAGTCCTCAGTACATCTTACAGTTTACCACACATCTTTTACTTTAACCCTTAGGCTGCCGCCGACAAGATATCTTGTCCTAAAAACCTATGCATTCTAAATCTTCCGGCTTAATGTACTGTTGTGTACACATAACAGATTTACAGACAGCCTCTAACTGCACATAGTTTTTCAACAAATGAGGATGCAGTATTAATTAAACTGCATTCGAAGATGGGCCAGATGTTGTAGTTTAAAATATAACCCTGGCCTTCTGTCAAAATAATGGCTTCCAGACACTGAATTAGCTAGGCCTTGTGAAGAACACTATCCAGGCTTCCTGCAGCTTCACAGATACCATACATACTTCATGAATAATAGATGATATTTAGGAACAGCAGTTTGTAAAGTATTCACACACTAAGAAAACTCTCATGTTAATGTTTCAGTTGTAAACAACTCTCACACCAAGTTTCCTGGAGTCCTTAATCCAACTGATGTCACAGTCTGCTTAAAGCCTTGAGTCCAGCAAGTCTTTACTGCAGCTCAGCAGAATCCTGCAAATGTTTTTAACTGGGCAACTGCTGCAGCACAGCAGAATGTAGGGATTACGGTTTTCTTCATTACTCAGCATTTCTTCTGGGTTTTCTGAACAGAAATGAAAGTATGATTTGCTTTATGTTTTGAGTGGGGAATATGGTGCTTAGTCAAGGTCACAGCCTAAAAGACGAGCACCAAATCCTCATCTTTATCCACAAGCTTAAATAAGATTAGATTATTTCCAACTGATGGTGAAACCTGCTATGTGAATCTGCTTAAACTGAACCCTGAAACTATAAGCCATGAAACAACTGCATGTCATGGAGTTATTCCACAATACAATTACAAAATGGTTGCAATAATTCTAATGTTACATCTGAGCCATTTACCACTACATCAAAATCTGCACTTGTGCTCCGTGGAGCTGTTGTTCATGTCAAAAGCAAGTTTTACATATTTTTTGAATATGCCCAGCAATAGCTCAACTCAGATTCCATCTCATTTACTGTGGAACCCTACTTCTATGCAACTGTACCAGCTGGGGCTCACAGGGAGCAAATGGCTGACCTGGTATTGGAGCATGTGCAATGTGCACAGATCTATACTATAAATACTAGGTTATCTGATGCAAAGAACAGATACTAGATGAACGACCACTTTTCTCCATCAGAAAAGAGTGGCCACCAAACCTACTTAAAACAGCAGTTCTGTCACTGGATGCTGCTGCACCATCACAGATGTCACACTATGCTGGCGTGTAACAATGTCCCAACACTAGGACTGCCAGGCCCATCCAGTCTGGCCAATATTCCTACCTTAATTCCACCAAGACAGCGCAACCACCCGCCCCTGGAAACATCTTCAGACACAGAATACATAATGAAATCCACTTGTGCCCAGATGCTGAAACTGAAATACCCAACCTTAGTGACAGATTTTCCTGTCCAGTAAAAACTACTTTTTAATCACCCTACCGAACTGCTTCTTGTATCTGCTTTAAAATAATGTTTTTTTTTTTTTTTTTTTTTTTTGAGTCCTTTTTAGGTTGCCTTCTACCTGCACCATACTCATTTCTAATTGCTATGGCTGTACCTTTGTCGTGAAGTCATGGATCCCATGATCATTCGCATTTTTAAGAAAATTCCAAGATTGTGGGCATTATCCATGACTACAGACACCATGACTTTTAGCACGTTCCATGAAAACGCCATAGCTATTGGTGTTTGCAAATGACACACCTATAATTTTTTGCCAGACCACTGCAACGCCTTTGAGCCCCAGTGGGTGATTCTGGGCCTTGCACGTGAGCCCTAGTCTCCGAGATGGCAGCAATTTGGACCAGTGTCACAATTAAGCAATAAGGCATGACAGTGTGTGTGTTATCGTGTAATAATGTCACTCCTGGGGTGGGTTGAAGCACGAGGTGAAGCAGAGTGCTTCCACCACCTCAGAAGTGACGTTATCACACGATAATGCACACCCTGGAGTGCGTTATTGCTATTATACAATGACTCGATGTTACACAAAATAAAAAAAATAAAATATGTTTTTAGTGTATCTTTAGTGAAAAAGAAGAGGGACTAAAAAGGTGGTGGTCAAGCTGGACGGCAAGCAAAACTAATGCTAATCAAGGACAGTGATGTTATACTGCAATATCATCACAGTCACAGGTACACACTGACCAATCAGAATCCAGGAAAAGTCCTTGCCATTGTATAATATAATTTGTTCAACATCTATATCTTTGCTTGTTTATCAAGATAATTTGTTTAACATATACTTTTCAAGATGTTTACTATGATTTCCAAGATTTGTCATTTTGAACAGGACAGTACAGTACCATAATTTTTTTTCAAAGGTCACCACTACGAAAGAGCAACCCTAGTAATTCCCAATCAATTCCAGAACCCAGCCACATCACAGAGGAAGCCTAGAGCAAAACATGCACCACAGTCTTCTACTCAGCTGATGTTACAGTTGATTGGAAATCAGAAATTAACAGAGCACAGGAAAAGCAACCTCAGAAAGAGTTACCAAGAAAGAATGAAAACTATTTTACAACAAGCACAAGACAATAGGACTTGCGGTCTTTTTAGTAGGTAGGGGAAGAAAAAAGGGCAGACTGGATGGGCCTGGCGATCCTTATCTGCCGTCAAATGCTACGTTTCTAAGCAGGCTACACATGCCAAATTTCCAGTCATATTTAAATGAGAAGGCCAACACACGCAGTATTTTATTTTTTCAGGGCTATAAAAAGATTCTTCTAACAGATTATGCTTGCTGATGTTAAAAATTCAGGACCCGGCAGAGTTATCCAGCATGAATCATCTGAAAAGGCTTCTGGAACAACCACAAAATCTATTCCCTGCAGGCTAGCTTAGCAAAACAGCATTATTCAGTGACAGGACGAATATCTAGACAGAAGGCAGTGTACTTTTCAAGCAACAGGTGAGGTACGGTTTGCAGTGTCACTGTTACGCAGATGACACGTAGATGCATCTATCATTTGCCCCTGGTGAGATAAGTGCGGGCATGCTTTTCTATGTTCGATGCAAATGTGTGAAATATGCAAACTGTAACCAAAGGACCTCTCAGAAAATTAGTCTTGTACTCAATAGAGTTTTATCCCAGTTCATGTTTTATGCATAAAAATTGTCACTTTATTTACTTATGCTTAATGATTCCCCTATCTGTGATTAAATGATTGGATGGCCTCCAGCTGGCTAAGGATGAACCCAGATTGACTGAGGTGCTACTGGTCAGCTCGGGTATCCGGAGGGCAGCTGGACTGAGCGGAGGGGTGGCTGGATTACATCTCTGGCCCACTCAGTTTACAGCCAGAGACAGGGTAAAGAATCTGGGCATCCTTATAGACCATAAGCCAACTACTGAATGTCGGGTGTCTGCTGTGGTTCTTAGTGGTTGCTTTCATCTTAGGAACACTGCCCATATCAAGCCCTTTCTCAGCCCTCCAGATATGAAGTCCCTGGTGCATGCCTTCATGACATCTATTTAATTGAAATTTTTTTATTTTGACCAGGAAAGGCACACTAAGCTAATATAGCTCGTTTCCAGGTGCGTCCTGGGTGGGTTGCATTGACCTATTTTATTGATGGGGGGAGTGCTGGCCATGACACCAAGGAAACCCCCTTGTTTTTTGTCAATAAGTGCCATGGGATCTTTTACTTCCACCTGGACAGTGACCACATATGGGCACAAGGGACCTTGGTTTAAAGTCTCGTCCAAAGGACAGCACCTCACTAGTGCAGTACCAACCTTCATACTACACTACAGTGTCAGTTATAGGTATTACCCAAAGTGCGTGGTGTGGGACTAGAACCCATAAACATCCGATCTTCTGGGCCCAGAGGAGAGTGTGCTACCTACTGAGCCACTGACACAGACATCTAGACTGGACTATTGTAATACTCTGTATCTCGTGCTAGCTGGAGTTTTGATGGGCTGCTTGCAGCTGGTGCAGAATGCTGGGGCTAGAGTGCCAAAGTTTCTCGCTCCAAGCATACAGTGGCGTGAAAAAGTATTTGCCCCCTTCCTGATTTTCTCTATTATTGCATATTTGTCACACTGGATGTTTTCAGGTCTTTAGACAAAATATAATATTAGATAAAGGGAACCTGAGTGAACGAATAACACTTTTTTTACTTATTTCATTTATTTAATGAAAAAGTTAACCAACACCAACTGGCACTGTGTGAAAAGTAATTGCCCCTAGTTAAATCAACCCAATTAAAGAGATAATTAGAGTCAGCTGATTGAACACAGCCAGGCTTGATTACAGCCAGTCCTGCTCAATATAAACCTCACTTATTTTGACCCTTACCATCAGAGTCACGTTGCTAGCACAAAGATTCAACAAGCACATTATGCCATGATCAAAGGAAGTTCCTGAAAAGATCAGAAAAAATTTGTTGCCCTCTATCAGTCTGGAAAGGGTTACAAAGCTATTTCTAAGGCTCTGGGACCCATCGAACCACAGTGAGAGCCATAATCCAAATGGAGAACACTTGGAACAGTAGTGAATCTTTCCAGGAGTGGCGGCCTGCCAAAATTACTCCAAGGGCGAGCGTAAATCATCCAAGAAGTCTCAAAGGATCCTAAAACAACATCCAAAGAACTGCAGGCTTCTCTTGCCTCAGCTAGGGTCAGTGTTCATGACTCCACAATCAGAAAGATACTGGGCAAAATGGGCTTCATGTGAGAGTAGCAAGAGGAAACCACTGCTAACCAAGAAGAACATAAATGCTCGTCTCTCATTTGCCAAGAAGCACCTGGATGATCCACAAGCCTTTGGGAAAATGTTCTATGGACAGATGAGTCCAAAGTGGAACTTTGTGGCGACATGGATCCCATAATCTCTCACGTACGCAAACACAGCATTCCACAGTAAGAACACCATACCAACAGCCAAACATGGTGGTGGGTAGTGTGATGGTGTGGGGATGCCTTGCTGCCTCTGGGACCTGAAAGACTTGCCATAATTAAAGGAACCATGAATTCTGCTCTGTACCAGAAAATTTAAGGAGAATGTCCAGTCATCCTTCCATCAGCTGAAGCTGAGCGTGAGTTAGGTCATGCAGCAAGACAATGATCCAAAACACAAAAGCAAGTCCACATCAGAATGGCTAAAAGAAGTAAAATTAAAGTTTTGGAGGGCTAGTCAAAGTCCAGACTTAAACCCAATAGAGATGCTGTGGCAGGACCTGAAATGAGCAGTTCATGCTCGAAAACCTACCAAATGTTACTGAATTAAAGCAGTTCTGAGAGGAAGAGGGTTAAAATTCCTCCACAACGATGTGAAAGACTTGATATTGAATTATAGGAAGTGTTTGGTTGCAGTCATTGCAGCTAAATGTGAGAACCCGTTATTAAGTGTAGAGGCAATTACTTTTCACACAGTGCCAGTTGGTGTTGGTTAACTTTTTTCATTAAATAAGTGAAATAAAAAAAAAAAACAAGTGTTATTTGTTCACTCAGGTTCCCTTTATCTAATATTACATTTTCTCTAAAGACCTGAAAACATCCAGTGCGACAAATATGCAATAATAGAGAAAATCAGGAAGGGGGCAAATACTTTTTCACGCCACTGTATGTCTCTGGCTTTGTGGACATTGCAATGGCTGCCTATGAGGTGGCACATCTCCTTCAAGATAGTCAGTGTCAGTGGCTCAGCAGCTGGCACACTCACCTCTGAGGCTGGGAGATCAGAAGGCTGTGGGTTCTAGCCCCAAACCAGGCACTTGGGTTAATATCCCAATACTGACACTGCAGTGCAGCATCAGGTTGGGGTGCTGCACTCCTGAGGTGCCGTCTTTCGGAGGAGACAAACCGAGGTCCCATCTGCCTGTTCAGATGGTAGTTCAGGTGGATGTTAAAGATCCCATGGCACTTCTCGAAAAGAGTAGGGGAATGTCCCCGGTGCCCTGGCCAAATTTCTCCCCATTCACTAAAATAC
Organism: Neoceratodus forsteri; assembly: GCA_016271365.2. Classification (NCBI taxonomy): domain Eukaryota; kingdom Metazoa; phylum Chordata; order Ceratodontiformes; family Ceratodontidae; genus Neoceratodus; species Neoceratodus forsteri. Next base: position 464,105,462 of record CM057458.1, read on the forward strand.
CACCAACAGCTTAATCTGGTTCAAAAGTCAGTTGGCATTCATCTGTATCCCCCTCGCCCGGGTTGTGCCTGAAAATAGGCAGAATTTGTCTAGTGCACTTACCCAGTCAACAAAAACTAAATAAATAGGTCTGTTAACATACAAAGCCCTACATGATCAGAGCTCCTGTGTCCATATGCTCCTGACTGCCTTCTCCACTTTTCTGAGGTGGCATCCTGAAGGTGTCTCTGAGGGAGGCAGCATAGCGCAGTGGTTTAAGGCTCTGAGCTGCAAATCTGGTGACATCCAGCAGACAGACCTGGGTTTGAATCCCACAGCTTTCACTTGCACACTGTGGGACCCTAAGCAAGTCATTTAACTTCCTGTGTTCCCAGGTCACACCTGTAAAAAAGCTTTCAGCTTAGTGTGCTATTCCTGGTTAAACAACTGAAAAAAAAAAGGTGTGTCTGAAGCTGTCTGGGGATCATGCCTTTGCAGTGGCTGCTCCAGTTTTCTGGAACGAGCTGCCGCAATAGCTTTGAAAAGCTCCCTCAATTGAATTTTTTTTTTTTGTTGTTAAATATTTGTTTATGCCCCCTTCTCTCCAGCCCTTCTGAATCCCTTAGGCCCTGCAAGCAACTCCCCAAGCCTCTCCAGTTGCGGTCACCTACCTCAATGGAGTTATGGCTTTACCCCCACCTAGGTGGTGTCAAGGTGGGCTGTGCATTCTGCCATACAGGCACCACGATCCAGAGGTGATGAAACCTCCTGACAAGGGGAGGTGAACCCGAGTCTCCAGAATCCATCAACAAGAGCACCCCCAGCACGGAAACCTGAACCCGTAAAGTGGCTGGTTGCAGTCCTTTGTCAAATCCATCCTGAAGAAACTGCAATAGTACAGGCAATGATATCGGTTGGCTCTGTATGTGTTTGGATTGGAGCCAAACAAGAATTTCCTCCAAATTCTGTAATATACTTTAGAGGAAGAGGGGTGACATGAGTTCACCATCATTTCAAAAACAGGAGCTGTGTAGCCTAGCTCTTTGAAAGTTTCCCGCTCAATCTCCAGGCAGAGAGGGAGAGGTTGTTCAGACTGGGGTGCAACACTTGACCCTGATGGAGAAGGTCCAGGCTGATCTGGAAGGACAGAGGTGGTCGCCTTGAAAGATGAATGAAGCGGGAACCATGGGTGATGAAGCCATTGGGGACAGACTAGAATCAGTTCTGCCCGGTCCAGAGCCACTTTGTGTAGGACTCTGGATAGAAGCCATATTTGGAGGAAAGGCATACAGGAGACCGAACGGACCCCAGTCTAGGAAAAAGGCATCCTGAGCCACCGCTAGTTCGTCCTTGGCCAGGGAGCAGAATTTTCTTTACCTTGGAGTTTCACTGGCAGGCGAAAAGATCTATCTGAGGATTGCTCCACTGCTCTATTAGGATGTGGAAGACACTGTCCTTCAGCTCCCATTCCTCTAGTAGAACATCTTGGCGACTGAGCTAGTCTGCTGTGACATTTTTTCTGCCCTGGAATGTACACTGCCCTTACGCTTACCAGGTGCTGCTCAGCCCACTAAAGAAGGAGAAGGGACTCCCGTAGCATTTTTGAGCTTCTTGTTCTGCCCTGATGGTTGATGCATGCCTTCATTGTTCGATTGTCTGTTAGAATCAGTACGTCCTGATTGAGGACTTGCTGTTCGAAGTGCATCAGGGCTAGGCGTACTGCTCTCATCTCAAGGATGTTTATGCTGTACCTTGTTACTAACAGTGACCACTTGCCCTGAGCTGACAGCTGATGCAAGTGAGCCCCCCAGCCAGAGGCTAGCATTAGTCGTGATTCAGATCTGGTGTGCATGGCCCAACTTACGACCCCTCATGACATTTGACCTCCGAGTCCACCACTGAAGGGAAATTTTTATCACGTGAGAAATTGAGATCAGCTGGTGCTGGCTGTTGTCTGGATTGGGATCACAGCTTGAGCAAGGGTGCTTGAATGGGACACATGTGAACTGGGGCCCAAGAGACTGAATCCGCCAGCAATACCAGAGTCCCAATTAGCTGTATGAAGGAGTGAGCTGGCAGCTGAGGAGCTGTATGAAAACTTCTTAATGAGATGCAGCAGGTCCCTGAATTTCATTTCCGGGGGAAAGACCTTGTTGGCTTGTGTCACGAAGTCTGCCCCGAGGTGGTTCAAGGTCTGGCTTGGAGTTAGGGAACTCTTTCTCCAGTTGATGACAAAGCCGTGTGCCAACAGGCACCAGACTACCTCCGCCACTGCTTGTACGGCTTGGTCAATATGCGGGGCCTTGATGAGAATATCGTAGAAGTAAGGGAAAAAGTTGTATCCCTCGGTTCTGAAGGTGAGCTATGACCACTACTAGCACCTTGGAGAATGTCCTTGGAGCTGAAGAAAGCTCGAATGGCAGTGTTTTGAATTGGAAGTGCTGCTCCCCCACCCTGAACCGGAGATATTGCCAGAATAGTTCCCGGATGGGAAAATGCAAATAGGCACCTTGCAGATCGATGGATGCCAGAAAATACCCTTTTTGCAACTTCCTGATGATTGACGACACAATTTCCATCTTAAAGGGTCTGCTGCGGACAAAATGATTCAGGAATCTGAGGTCTAGGACTGGCCTGAATCCCCCTGTGCGTTTTGGCACGATGAAGAATAGGGTGTAGACCACCCTGATTGATCTCTGTTGGGGGGGGGGGCTTGCTCAATAGCACCTGCTTGAAGAAGGTCTATAATGGCCTGTAACATAGCCTGTCTTTCAGACAGATTGTCCGAGATAGGGGAGGGCACCACATGAGATAGTGGGGGCTTGGATTCGAATTCTGTTAGGTAACCCTTGCTGATGTCGTCTATGACCCATCTGTCCGACGTGGTTTGGACCCATTCCTCATGAAAAAAAATGAAAGCCTGACCCCTACTCGAGGATTGGCCCGGATAGCTTCATTGTGACTTCTTGTTGCTGTTCCTGGTGTCTCTGGAGCCACCACCACCACCGGATCTGCCTCCTCTGAAGTTACGCTGGTTACGCAAGGAGAATCATGTTCTCTTTCCAGAGAAATTAGAGTTCTGACCCTTGTTGTAACCTCGATGATGAAAATTGTGACTGGGGCCTGAGGGCTATGATCTGCCCCTGCCACATGACTGGGGCATATGCACCTTAGCCGTCTCCCCAGATTCCTTCACTGCTTCCTTCAGAGTGTAGCCAAACAGGAGATTACCTTCATAAGGGGTGTGTACCAAATGGCTCTTCGCAGAGGTGTCGACGAGCCAAAGTTTGTTAAAGCATGGTCCAAGCAGCGCACCTGACCGCCTCCTCTGATACCTCTGCTGCATATGCCGATGCCAAACCCATTAACTGCAGCTGATGAATAATAGCCTTGTTCTTCTCTGGGTCCTGAGTGAATTTAAAAGCTAATTCTGAGGCCCAGGACAGAGTGTCTCAGACAGAAAAAAAGACTGGCAGTTGCCGCCTTAAGAGATGTTGTCGATGCTTGGAAGGCCTTCTTGAGTTAGGCATCCACTTTCCTGTTCACTGGGTCCCCGAGTGAACTTTGCAGATTGTTTCTTGTCAAACTTGAGGAGCTTAGAGACCCGCTGGGGCACTGGATGTGTGCATTCTGGACCCTGCCATTCCTACTTTAGCAAGTCCTCTATGGCTGGAGGAATAGGGAAGGCTGTGGCCAGTTTGGAGGTAGATGCCAGACTAAAAGTCGTTTCGGTTGTGTTGAAGCCACTAGGGAAGAATCAAGATGAATTTCAGCTATAACCTTCTTAATGAAAAAAAATCTAGGTCCTCCAAGTCAAAGTTTCTGGATGAGGAGTCTGAGGATGAGTCCACTAGCTCCCCTTCCACTGAAGAAGAACTGGAGTCTGAGGAGCCGGAGCCCGGGGAACGGTCCCTACGATGCTTCACCTTGTGGGTGCTCCTAGATCTGCTTCAAGATCTCTTCTTCCTCTTGTGGCATGAGGAATGCTGATCCTCCTTGTCCGAGGATCTACTCCTTTATTGGGAGTTCTATCTTTTATCAAAGTGATATGAGAACAGCTGCCCCTCTTCAGATGAGGACGGGGACCTCTTTCTTTTCGTCTTCTTGTGAGGTTGCACATCTGGTGACTCAGGAGGTTGCCAGTCGAAGCATGCACGGTCCAGTGCAAAGGCCGAATTTAGCCTGTCTAGGAGGTCTGAGGCCAGAGAGGGGGGTTGCGGACTGCTGGGTCTCCCTGGTGGCCACTGCTCTCTCAGACCTGTCTGCTAGCGATCAGTCTGAGCCGAGGCATGGGAGGGCTCCGCCATATCCTCCCCAGTTGCAGACGCTGCCTTCTCACATTTTAGGCACAGCGAACCTGTAAAGGTGATTAGAAGAGGGAATTTGTAACACTGGCATTTTCTGCCCCGGCAGGCTTGTCTGAGGCTATGACTGAAAATGGCTCTAATCCCCTTTGATTCAGCATCCCCCCCCCCCCAAGAGGATTCCTGATAAAATGGGAGGCTGTCTGGAAGAATGCTGAAGCTCTGATGGAACACTACTGCTGGCCCTTTAAGGGCAAAAAGCTGCACTGTCTAAACTGCTGCCTTGTTCCAAATTAGTTGCTCCCTTAGTGCTTGCGGGAGTGGGGCTGCAGCATGGGTGAGAAGCTCAGTTATGACCTGAGCAGCACTCCTGATGAACTACCACGCTCAAACAGAGAGCACTGGACCGTCAACAAGCAGCTGAATTAGAGCTGCAGGCCCACCGTCAACAAGCGGCTGAAAGAGTCAGGGAGCTAGCCGTTGACGGGAAAAAAACAAATGGCACTGCCGTCGACAAGGAGAGAATCCTCTCAGAGGACTGAGGTGCTAGTAATGTCCAATCGCCAAGAAAACGGCACCCATCGATGAAATCCACCAGTCGACAAACTCCAAGGCTAAAATGAACACTGGGTTGAGCCCAGAATCATGGGAAAAACCTCCACGGTAAAGTGGGACCAGTCTGTGCAGCTTGCAAGGCTGAAACTGGGATCCGTGCAGGAGTGCTCTAAAGTGCTGCGCTTCTTCAGTAATCCCAACAAGAAATAAAATGTTGCGACTTACAGTCCGATGTCTTCAGCTCTGCTAGTGCCACATGGTGACAGAGTTCTGCTGCAGAGTACTTGCTAGCTGGAAGGCAGGAAGTGAACTAATGGAAACAGGAAGTGGAGGGCTGGATATCCCCAGCTGCAGAGCTTAGTTCCTGCCTGCATAACTGCATCAGGAGGTACAGTCCATTTGTATGGAAGCCCAGAGACCAGCTTAGGAGAGACAATGCCACTTTATCAAAACGTACATCACCCTCCCAGTTCAAAATATTAATGCTACTCTTATTGGTAACACACACAGAACATGAAATGCAAAGCAAGTCTGCAAAAAATTACAAAATGCCTCAGGTACACTGTATAAAGTAAATGTTTCTGCTGGCAAGATAAATCAAGTCTCTGCAGAGATGCTGCTGACTTGATATTTCTTGCCAGGAACACCATTTACTTTATGCACTATACCCACACATTTTGCCTTTTTTTTTTGGTTTTGTTCTTCTCGCCATGTCTGTTGCTGGATTGCTGACGCTGTTTCAGCCTTAGGGGTTAGAACATCAAGAGGATTGACCAGTGCATGTTTTGCATTTGTGTCTTGGCATACTTGGATTGGTAGTCTTCAACCAAGCTGTCTTCTACTAATAAGTCACAAATACGAGAAGGTAGGTAAGCACCTGTGGTCACAGACACTTGGAAGACTACAGCTCAATAGTTACAAGTCCTTTAATTCATCTTCGAAATGCAAAGTGCAAAATACATACTGCCTTGATATTACGCTATTGCACTGCCATATAACAGGAGGTATTACTAGGAGTTCAGCCAAAAAAAAAAAAAAGACTACTGACGTTTCGCATGGTCACTGCCATGCATCCTCAGAGTGGATGCATGGCAGTGACCATGCGAAACGTCAGCAGCCTTTTTTGGCTTAACTCCCAGTAATACGTCCCATTATATGGCAGCGTAATAAGGCAATATGTATTTTGCACTTTGCATTTCGAAGATGAATTAAAGGACTTGTAACTATTGAGCTGTAGTCCTCAGTGTCTGTGACCACGGGTGCTTACCTACGCTCTCGTATTTGTGACTTTTATCATTTAAAAAGCACAGTGGTAGATTCCTGGTGCTCTCATTTTTTTGCATTACAGAACTTCTACTAATAATACTATAAGTCACAAAAAAATGTTAATGACCCTGTTCTATAAAGAAGGGGCACGCTTCTACACCTGGCCATACGGCAGCCAGCCAAGAAGGTGTGCAGATGGCTGCACCGGTCGCCATATGCACCCGCGGCGCTGAGGATACTGGTAAGGTGACATGAGATGGGTGCTCAGTGCCATGGTGGGGGGGGTGCTAGATGCCAGGGACAGATAGGCGGCACCATGGACTGAGGCCGGGGGGGTCACACGACCCCAGGGAATGTTGCAACTTCTACAGGCTGGCAATCAGAGGGAAGGGTACTACCAGTACCAGGGATACCTACACCACTGTAGGACTGGGCATTTAGGGCGGCGCCACACTAACCTGCCTCGCTACTCATGCACATTAACCCATAATGGGCATGCAAATGGCCCCTTAGCACCTTACATGCCCAATGGACTCATTTGCATTGGTCCCTTTGAATACTGCAGATAGCGCTCAGGCGCCATCCAGTCTGGCGGCATACTTCGGAAGCCCTGTCAAGCAGCGTTAAGTGGCTCAGCACTGCGCTGACATGGCCCTATATTCAGTCAAACAGCGCTGGTGCGCTATTCGACTGAACACAGCATCTTCAGGCACCCAGACAATCGCAAGGCGCAGTGCAAATTCTGGCACTCCACTTTGCACAAATTTGAACATCGGGGCCGCAGAAGTTTTATTTTAATCAGCAACTCTAAACTCAGTATCTCTACTTTTTACTCATTTTTAAATATTCATAGAAGGGAATCTCCTGAATTTCTAGTTTACTGGAATAGGGTTACAAATTTTGAGGCTCGATTCTGGAATTGGGAAGAAATTTGGAGGCTCCCTCACAAGACCTTTTAGCTGACGAACCACAAACTGCTGCAATATAAGCTTTTAAGCAATTTATACTGTGCTACTTCTCACAGGAAGAAAATGGGCCTCCAACAATTGGATAACTACTTGAAATGTAATTAAAATGAAGCCAACGTAAAGCATTCAATGTGGGACTGCTCTTAAAATATTTTTGGAGCCTCATTCAGAACTATCTAAATGGTCTTCCAAAAATCCAAACCAATCTGAATTTTCAAATTTATTACTGGTTACTTTCCACCTCAAATCGAGATTCTCTTGACTGCAGAAGATGTCTTCCTCAAATACTGGATAAAGGGTGGTTCTCCCTCCTTGTCAAAATGGAAACAAGAAACAATAGAAGCTCTTGGGATGGGGGGGCAACAGCACATGGGTGCTCAGGGAAATCTAACAAATCTATTGTTGACCTATTGTTCAATGTTCAGAATTAATGTGTGTAGACATTAAAGAGCTGCAGACGCCTCAAAAAAAACTTTTAAAAGCATATTTAGGTATGATTCCGCTCGCATTCCATATATATTGTATAGATCTTTTATTCTCATTGTTTATTACTAAGGAAATTTGAATGAATACATGATCTTTCTAGCTCACAGTTCATCTGCCTCTATGGTGGACTCCCTACTTCATGTCATAGTCCTCTGTTGTGACATCAGTCTGTTGCCATAGGAGTAACTGATGTCACAAGCAGTGCATTATGACCTCAAGTAGGAAGAACGCAATAGGAATAGATTCTTCAGGAGCAAAGATCCTGTTTTCATGCAAATTACCTCAGTAATAAATAATGGCATGCAGGAATACATAACTAATGTAAAATATAACCTGGACTGTGTCTAAATATGTTGTGTGAAAGTTCTCTTAATGGAGTGGGCTGATCTTTAACCTTTCCTTCTCAGTGTTGTTTGGCACGTTTCAACTTTTCAATAACTTTCTCTTTCCTGTTCCTCTGTCTTTTGTCTATTTCCACCGATTTTCTCAAATGTAGGCTTGGGAATTTATAGTTCATAAAATTACATTATTAAGTTTTGTTTGTATGTTTAGTTGGTACTTAAATGTCATCAATGTTAATTTCCTTCAGTGCAGTTAATCATGGTATTTATTGTTTTGTTATTTTTGCTTCTAATGTGCAATCGTTAAAATTCAACAAATTTTATGGGAAAAAAATCTGAGATGGTTTCAAAAATAAGTTGTGTAGTGTGGGCAGGGCCAAAAAATGAAAAATAGCTATTGGATTGCGCCTCACAGATAAAATTTCAGGGGAAGCACTTCCTTGGACTGGCATGGGGGGGCCACTATTACAGGGTTCCATTTTTCCCTTGACTTTCATTTCTGTAAAATTAAAAAAATAGTCAAACAGTATAAAGAGTTAAGACTTTTGTTTTTTTCCACCACACAAGTTAAAGTACAGGGACTAATACAGCCTCATTATTGTGGCCACCATGGTGGTATTTCCCCTTGAAACAGAAACACAGAAACATAAAAATTCACCAGTAGAAGAAGGCTCACTGTCCATCAAGTATGTCTAAAGTGGAGACATACGCATACTATCAAGAGTTTCACATTCCTCTGCTCCCTCCCTTCATAGCAACCCTTACTGGTCCCACACCTCTTTAAGCTCCCCACTGTTTTTATGCCAACAACCTCCTCCGGCAGCCTATTCCGCCCTTCCACAATAAACAATACCTTCTGGAATCCCTCCTGAATTCACCACCACCACCCCAGTCATTTTCTCTCATTTCTTGTACTCCCTGGATCTAAACAATTCACTAGAATACATCCTGTTGATACCCTTTGGATCACCCATAGCATTCTGTATTCTTCAAGTGCAATCATTTCTGGCTGCTTTGTATAACCATCAAGGTTCTCCAGCTTCTGTTCATACGAGTACCCTGCTGCCGTACATCATCTTGGTAACCATTCTCTGCACTGCCTCCACCTGGCTTATGTCCTTTCTTGAAGTAGGGATTTCCAACCCTGACACAGTGCTCCAGGTGAGGTCACACCAGGGGATCTGTACAGGGGTAGTATAACCTTAGTCCTTCTGCTACAGATGTAAGACATGATCGAGTGGTCCAGAGATCACATGTATCACGTGAAGTATTGCTTTATGTGATTTCTGCTAGGAGGCCATGTCAATTATCTCAGGGGTAGACATTTGGAAAATAATCTGCTGTGTGAGATGGAAACCCAAACCCCCAAATTTGGCAATCCAGCTCAAGGTCTGGTCTTCCACCTACCCAAAATAGCAGTGCTACAAATTAAACTGCAGCGTGGCAACAGCAGTGGGGACTCCAGTCCGAGTACAGATGAAATTGTAATTCCACCTTTAAAATGGTATGCAAAACAGGGTGGCATACCAATAATTTCAAGTCCTGCCAATGTATTTTCCAGCTCCTTCAGGGAATGATGATGATGATTTGTGTCTTCTCTGCCCTAAAGGGTGATAGTGATTTCCTGTTGTCTAACACCCTGGGCACAGGGAGGTTTTTCCTGTGATTTTTCCACTGCAAGGGAGAGTCATTATGTGCTTCCAGTGACAGGAAACCTGGGGATTGAGAGGAAAACTTTCCCTAACTTGGTGGGTCATTTCATAAGTGTGGTGCCAATCATTTTTGAATCCCCACAATTCCCTGAGATGGGGTGGAAGAGTTACAGGCAAGTCCTCTGGTAGCCTGAGATTCCACAGGTGTGGAATTTTCAGCAGAACTTACCATGTAACATAGGTAGTGCCACAGAATTCATTGCTGTGGGCGTTTTTCATTTAAACGCAGTTTTTTCCATAGTGCTTGGCTCCCTCCCAACCTTGTTCATCCTGACGTCCCTCCCATGTGTGCAGCATGCAAGATCATCAATAGCATCACATCATATTTTAACTCACTGCCTCCACAGGAGCTCTCTGAAGTTGCACCACTTATCTCCTGTATACGGTTAATAGTAAATCCTGGGCCCTTCTAAGCAAAATCAAGCTATAGTCAGCATGCCACAAACAAATCCCAATAGCTCAAGAACCATAAGTGCTAGACATAAAATATGAGTGGCAAAGTTATTCAGTACAAAATTACCTTTCCAATGGTGGTATGCAAATAATAATATGTAATCTTGTTTTTCTATTCTGGTTGAAACAGCAAAAAAACAATATTTTTTTCACCAAAACAGGCAACATAAGCCATACACACCACACCATAAACAAATGTGAATAACTCCTAAAGTATACATGATATACACAGAATATCAGTGGCAAAGTTGTTCAGCACAAAATTACCTTTACAATGGTGGTATGCAAATAATAATATGTAATTTTTTTATGCTGGTTGAAACAGCAAAAAAAAGATATTGTTTTCACTAAAACAGGCAACATAAGCCATACACACCATACCATAAACAAATGCAAATAACTCCTAAAGTATACATGATATACACAAAATATCAGCGACAAAGTTGTTCAGCATAAAATTACCTTTCCAACGATGCTATGCAGTCAAATATATATTATATTCTGTTACACTATATACTAAAATATATAAGTGACTTCTCCAGACGTTGCATGGGCACACTGGGAGTCAGTAGCTGACTTCTGCAACCGTCCTCAGGACACACCAGTGTATTTTACTGAAGATTACAGGCGTCTGCTAGGAGACAATGAGTTAACCAATGGCAAGACTGCATTCTGCTACAGAAACAAATATTTCCTGCTACAGGAATGAACAAATGCTGCCACAGAAGACTGGGAGCCCTGTCGCAGAGAAACAATTTATTTTTATACAGAATAATACATGTCATTAGGGAAAAAAAATCCTTTTTTGCAACACAGTCATGTGTGAAAAACTTACAAATTACTACAAAGAATAAAAATTACAATCATGTTGATAGTACACAACACAACTTATATACTATTCATTTTTCTATATACATCTGTACAAGTAGACAGACTATGTTAGCAGTTACAAATCAATAGAAAGTAGCTGTTCACAGCAGTAACAAATCTGTAATGAAAAGTAGGGACTGAATGCCAAGGAGAACTAGGAGCCCTGATTATGGGTTGCTGAAGAATGTCCAGTTGCTATGCATTAAGCAAGACTGATACAACTTCAAATATAATCAGCCCTAACCGGAGGGTTCCCTGCCCTGGAGCAAGCCGTTGCCGTCGCTGGAGCAGAAAGTGGGCCCTAACCGGAGGGTTCCCTGCCCTGCAGCATGCCGTTGCTGGAGCAAAAAGTGAGCCCTTAGCGGAGGGTTCCCTGCCCTGGAGCAAGCCGTTGCCGTCGCTGGAGCAAAAAGTGAGCCCTAACCAGAGGGTTCCCTGCCCTGGAGCAAGCCATTGCCGTCACTGGAGCAGAAAGTGAGGTAATTTTCGTCAGCTGTGTGCTCCGCTTGCAGAAACGCCACCCAAAGCCGTCTTGCTTTGTCCTAATTTGAATCTTGGCACCTTTTGAAAACTTTCAGCTCAACGGCCAGTATGAATGAAATGGGGCGCTAGTCAGTACAGTTGTGGATGAACTTAATTTCTACACAGCCTAGAGCTAGTGTGGTCGTGGGCTCACGTCTTAGTGTAGCAGCTCTGTAAAGTGATCCGTAGGGCTTCTCAGGCACTTGGAGTCCCCAGGCAGCTGCACTGCGATCTCTCAGCGCCCAGCTCAACCTCCCTGCTGCCAAGCGCTCGGTCCAAATTAGCATGGGACTAAAAGTTATTTATGTGGTGCTCTGGTCTCAGGCAATTTAAGCTGATTTTCGTAACCCGATCGGTCTCTGGCAAAGTGTTAGGTCCCATTGGTCCTGTTTTGACTACTGGGGCAGACGGTGGACCAAAACCCATTAATTAACTGAGATACTGTATGTTTACAGATAAATTAAAAATCTATGTAGTAATGTGTAAGTTGTAACCTAGACGTTGTAAGGCCGGAAGGTATCTGTACCTTGTAATCACCACCTGCATTGTAATCTGCTTCTACTTTTGCATTGCTGTAGAATTCCAATAAGTGCTGCTGAAATACTAGTATTAGTGTATACTAACTCCAGTCTTCACTGTGTTTTTCTTGCTGCCTGCACCAAACTCCTCCTTCCCCCACCCATCTCTCTCTACCTCCTCCTATTACCTTCCTTCTTTTGTCTGTAACCCTATTTAAAATGTGCACTCTACTATCTCTCTCCCCTAACCAGAGAGTTCCTGCCCTGGAGAAAGCCCGTTGCCGTCGCTGGAGCAGAAAGTGAGGTAATTTTCGTCAGCTGTGTGCTCCGCTTGCAGAAATGCCGCCCAAAGCCGTCTGCCTTTGTCCCGATTTGAATCTTGGCACCTTTTGAAACTTTCATCTCAACGGCCAGTATGAATGAAATGGGGCGCTAGTCAGTACAGTTGTGGATGAACTTAATTTCTACACAGCCTAGAGCTAGTGTGGTCGCGGGCTCACGTCTTAGTGTAGCAGCTCTGTAAAGTGATCCTTAGGGCTTCTCAGGCACTCAAGAGTCCCCAGGCAGTCCGATCCAAATGGCAGCTGCACTGCGATCTTGCTGCCCCCAGCTCAAACTCCCTGCTGCCAAGTGCTCAGTCCCGCAGCCACTGTGCGGCTGCTCCCCACCCTTGTCCAGCATTTGTTATATAGGGGTCTGCCCCGCCTACTCCCCACCTACTATGGCAGCACGGGAGCATTTTAACTATCTCCTCACTTTCTCATTTGCAGCCGATACTTCCTTGCCACTAGAGGGCTCTTAGAAACTTGACACTTGCTAAACATACCTGCATCTTACTCCTGGTCTGAAAGCTGGTTTGCAATTAGCTGTTTCCACCTTGATTCCCCAGATACCAGTGGATTTTATTCCTTCTCATAGCTATTCTACATCATTACCATGGCATCCATCTTTTATATAATCTGGGCCAAAAATCCCTGTGTAACTGCCCCATTAGTCTTTATTATTTCACTACTCGCAGTGTTGCTCAGGCTAAGCTACACACTCTCTTGGAAGAGTGTCTCTTCTCACCCCACTGTTGCTTCTAATATGCTCACTCTATCCAATTGGCCCCTTGCAACCTTTTCTCTCTTGGTCTCCAACAGAATCACCTACCATGTTGCTTATACGCTTCAGAACTCCCTCTCTCCAATTACCTCCCTGCCCTCTCGGTTACCTCATCATAAACTATGGTACCTGCTGCTTCTATCATTAATGTTAGCAGGTGATGTTGAACTAAACCCAGGACCTGCTGATAACACAGCCCACCTGGCTATAGCCTGGAAGGACCTAAAGGGGCTGCGTATTGTACACCTGAATACCAGGAGTCTACCCCACAACTTCACCGAACTAGAGGCCTGGGCTACCCAACATAACCCCAACATTCTATGTCTCTCGGAAACCTGGCTAAAACCCTCCACCCCTGATAATCTGTGCATGTTGCCCAACTATAAAATACTCCGGCAGCGTAGGTCCACATCCAAACGAGGAGGGGGTGTTGCAATCCTCTTCAAAACTCACCTATCCCTACACCTAAATGTCTCTGTCACCCTCTCACATTGTGAAACTATTCATACTACCCTACAACTAGGCTCTAAGAAACTGCATACAGTTTGTGCCTATAATCCCCCTAAGGGTAGCACTGCTGGGCTCAAGGATCTATTATCACAGGTGGACACGGTCGTTGGTCGAAACGAGGTCCTTTTTATGGGTGACCTAAATATCAATTGGAATAGCAAATCAAATCAGTCCTACCACACAATGGTTTATGGCCATAACCTTCACCAGCTAATCACTGACCCCACAAGGGTTTGGCCCCCCTCCCCCGCTCTAGTACTCTACTCGACTAGGCTCTTACGAACAGTCCTGATAGTATACTCTTTGCTGGTACCCTGCCTGATGCAATAACTGATCACTCCCCAATATACTGCATCTGGCACTCTGCTAGACCACGATATCCTCCACCGAAACTCATTACCTTCCGTAATCTGGCTAATCTTAATCAGGCACATTTTTTGCTTGACCTCTCTATGATAGACTGGTTTCCTATCTTTGCCACCCCTAATACCCAATCAGCCCTTGACTACTTCCTGGCTAGGTTTGGATGCCTACAGGACATCCGTGCCCCCAGAGTCACTTGCCGCATACGTGGAACACATAGAAACATAGAAGTTGACGGCAGATAAGGACCGCAAGGCCCATCCAGTCTGCCCATTTCTTTTTCTACCTTATAAATGTGCCATCGGCCTTTGCTCTGTCAGTGACCTATCTATTCATAGTCATTTGTATTGCTCCCTTATGCCTATCCCATGCCTGTTTGAAGCCCTGCACTGTATTCATAGCCACCACTTCTTGTGGTAAGCCATTCCATGCATCTACCACCCTTTCTGTGAAAAGAATTTCCTCACATTCCCCTTAATCGGCCTCCTCTAATCTCATGCTGTGTCCTCTTGTCCTGCTATTTTTCTTATATTTAAACATGTTAGACTCTTTCACCTTGTTTATGCCCTTAAGGTGTTTAAATGTCTC